>OX421359.1:53376565-55876565 GCA_949126925.1 Cheilosia vernalis
GTAATCCCCAAAACTCAGCTCTGGACTCGAGCAACTTTCTGCCTTATCTGGAGCGAATGACTCTATGTGAGAGGATCATAAACACTTTAATGGGGCTATTTGAGAAGCTGACATACAAGTAGGTAGATTCCTCATGCATTTGTCAATGTTTTCAGCTGTTTTTTTTGTTTAGCTTTTTTCATATGATCTCTCAACAAGCTGTCTATGAGAAGTACTTCGAGCCTCTGTCTTTAGAGTTTGGTGAAGTGCTGCCACATCATAGGGAATTAACGCACAACATAAGCTTGATTCTGATGAATTCCCACCCAGTTGTCCAGTACCCACGTTCTTTTCTGCCCAATATGATCGAAATTGGTGGTGTCCACCTTAGAGACGAAAAACTGCCAGAGGTATTTTGTACTTCAGATTCTAAATTAACTTTTACTAATCAGAAATCCTGCAGCACCTTTTAAAATTTATCGAAGAATCGGATGACGGTGTTATTTACGTTAGTTTTGGCGCTAACATACGAACCTCGGACATTTCCGAGCAGAAACTAGATGTTCTGTTTCACGCTCTCGAGACAATCAGCAAATCGATGCGAGTTCTTCTAAAGTGGGAACGCCAACAGCTGGACCATCATTCGGAGAACATCTTTCAAAGCGAATGGTTCCCACAGCAAGCTGTCTTAGGTGAGTTGCTTCCATAAAACTACCACCTATCACTGATATATTTGCCTGTCACAGCTCATCCGAAAGTTAAACTTTTTATCTCCGCCGCTGGGGTTATGAGCACGATCGAAGCAATTCACTATCACACCCCAATGATAGCCATACCAATTCTTCCCGAGCAGGAAGTGAATGCAAAGCGTTTAGAACAACGTGGCTGTGCCCTACATGTATCCTACGAAGATCTTAACTTTGACTTGCTCCTAAACGCCATCGAAATAGCCCTGTCGAATTCATCGCTCGCAATTAACGTTAAGAGCGCAGGGATCCTGTTCAACGAACAACTGCACGATCCAATGTCGCGAGCTGTGTATTACATCCATCTTGTACTGAAGACATCTGGCGCTGGCCATCTCAAGTCGCACTCAAATCACTTGGGTTTCTTTAAGACTGAGCTCGTCGACGTTCTGTTGATTATTCTTGCCGGCGTTTGTATAATAATTGCAGTGCCATTCTTGGTGATATGTGCTATACTCAGGAGGTCGTATTATTCTTGCCAGAGGGCAGAGCCAATTATTCGACGGAGAAGATCGTCCGAATCGGCCAAGATAAGAAGGGATAGCTTAAGAAAGTCCAGCAGCCGTGAGATGTAGCGGGCAAATGTACTTATTATTGTTTTATTGTAGGGTTCCGTTTTCATTTTAAAGTTGATTTGTGCAATGTTTTCGGTGGGACTGTGGTCTAAAATTTGTGATATATTAAGAATACATATATTGGAAAAAAAATACAGAAGTTTGTCACTTATGTAGGAAAACTGTTAACGGAATCCTTCAGGTTTAAAAAGCTTGAAAAACTAAGGATGTTAAGGAAAAGAACACGCTTTACTGACTGGAAGACAGTTTCCAAACAATGTTTGTTGTTTGAAAACGAGCTAAACTATTCCTGTTGTGCGTGTTAAATTCATAGTCGTATCCAAAAGGAAGTATGTGATAGAGCGGTAGCCGCTGCGCCAAAGCAGTGCCTGATTGCTTGTTAAGATCACAGTTCAACAATATGTCGCGATAATATGCAAACCTATTGTACTGCCACCAAAAACAAATCCATTTCAGTGTATTACTGGCACCCTTACGACTCGCATCCATTTGCTTCCTCAGTGGTGCTGCAATAAGGATGAACCAGGCTGGTCCTCAACTTCAACCAAAAAAACATCTATAAAAACAAATGCAAAGTAAAATAGAAAAATGCTGATTTGATATTCTAATACCTAGTATTCGATCGTTAAAATTGTATGGCACTGCAAAGAAGTCACTAGCAGTGCCATGAGTACTATGGCATCTCCTGAGTCTTGATTGTCTTTAACTGTCTAGCTTCTTGATTGTCTACGAAGACTGCTGTAATCTTAGAAGCCTTAAGATGGCGACTGTGCTTGGAAGGTGGTGCAAGTATTTTATGTATAAGAATTCTTCTAAGACCAATGCGTGCACACACAATAAATTACCGCTGAAACCGAACTTAATCGCTAAATAGTTTCAGCCGTTTTCGATTCCTAATTTGACTTCCTATCCTGTTACTGGATTGGCTTCTTTCAACCGGATTAGTCTAATTAAACATAAATATTTCATTATCAACGTAGCTTGAGGCCCCTAGGCGAAGTCCCACGTAAAATCCATTCGTTAACCGCAGCACCACATAGGATATATATAATAATGGCGATGTTTGCCCTTATTGTCTTTAAACGCCTCATCCTCAAATTCATACTGTACCCATCACTAATTTACTCCAGCTACCAGCATGCGAGCCAATTTGCAAACACTGGGTCGTATGAACAAAACGTAGCAATTGCTTTTACTCAAGAGAAATGTCAAATTCGAAGCATTTGCTACGTTTCGTATGAATAAAAACCAATTTGAGTTAGTTCCAACTCTTGACATGTTCGAAAGGCGGCGGCACTGACCTTTTACTCAGATCGCTATTAGGCGTTTTTCTTTTTTAGTTCAGAGCTGAGCACTGAACAGAGTTCGAGCATTATGAGCGCGCTCTGAACCATGCGTGCTCAGAGCATTCAGAGGATGTTTTGTTTTTCCTGTTTTTTTTTGTCCTTCAAATGTGACTGGAAGTGTGCATGTACATGTGTACTCAGCTTTTTACTCAGGATGCTCAGTCAATTTATTCTGAGCTCATAGAGCGCGCTCTGATCATGCTCTGAGCGAAAAAAGAAACACAAATTCGAGCTCTGAAGTGTCTGAGCTAAAAAAGAAACACGAACTTTTTGTATAACAGTTCAGGTTGTGCTCTGAACTAAAAAAGAAAAACGCCTATTGTTACATTCAGGCTGGGATTCGTAAAGATAAAACACTATTCCGTTAAACTTTTATAATAAAATTCACTTTTATTACACTTTTATCGACTATTCTAATATTTCACTTCTTAAGTACCAGAACAATATTACTTAAACAATTCTTCAACGATTCAAGCCAATCACTTAATTTACTCTATTACTTTTCACTTATTTATCTTCACAAACTATTACTATCTCGAACTTTAACCAATCACTGTTATAAATCAACTGTCTCGCCCTCTTCTAAAAGCTGTCCTTTTATAACCGCTCCGCCATCTGACGAGAACTTTCTAGCTAATTCTAAGTGGTTCTAGAAAAAGGTTCAGTGGTGACAGATTCCAGTCTCCAATTAGAAGTGACACTTGAGTGGAACTTGTTTTGTGACTTTAAGGCCCGGTTTCACCAAACTGTGACTAAGGCCTGGTTTCACCAAACTGTGACTAAGGGCTTGTTTCACCACTTAGGTTACACGATACCTTCCACGCCACAATATCCCCCTCTTAAACTTGTTCGTCCCGAACAAACTCGTTCCGCGATACCAATAATCATTTTTAGTGTCCAGGCTAAGTTTTTCGAACTCACAATGGCGAAATTTTCCATACAAAATTGCATATTGTGACCTAGAAAATATTTAGTGTGAAGGTTAAAAATGATTATTGGTAAGGCCCGTTAACATTTTCACCATTATAACGATGAAGACGATCCACATGAACGACTTTCAGCTTGCCTCTTCCTCGTTGGATGCGATAGACAACGTCGTTGATGCGCTTTACGATTGTATAGGGCCCTTCCCAGTCTTGTTGCAACTTAGGCGATAAGCCTTTCCTTCGATGAGGGTTATATAGCGATACCAGATCTCCTTCCTGGAATCCTTTAGTTGTCGTTTTAGTATCGTACCTCGTTTTCATGCGGTCACTGGCTATCTTAATCTTATCCCTAGTGTCTCGATGCACGTCCCTGATGATGTCCCTGAGGTCTGTAACGTAGTCCTCCTCATCCTTGGGCTCTTCGCATGGATATCCAAACATCAACTCGCTAGGTAGGCGGACTGTTCGACCAAATAAGATTTCAGATGGAGTATGTCCTGTGGTGTTATGCACTGCTCCTCGATAAGCCAATAAAAACATGGGAATCTGCTTATCCCAGTCTCTCTGGTCTTCGCCAACGACCTTAGAGAGGTGTTCATTCAGTGTCCTGTTGAAGCGCTCCACCATCCCATCTGATTGTGGATGAAGCGGGGTTGTCCTTGTCTTGTGAATCCCGAGTAACTGGCACACTCCTTGGAAAATCTTCGACTCGAAGTTCCGTCCTTGGTCTGAATGCAGTTCCATTGGTACACCGAATCTGCTTACCCAGTTATTGACGATTTGCTCCACCACGGTTTTAGCTTCTTGATTTGGGATAGCAAATGCTTCAGGCCACTTACTGAAATAGTCCATAACAACGAGGATGTAACGATTTCCATTGTTTGTTTCAGGAAACGGTCCCGCAATATCAACTGCTATCCTTTCGAAAGGGGCTCCAACATTGTATTGATGCATTTTGCCACGGACTTTCAGTCTCGGACCTTTGCTGGCCGCACATGTAACGCATTTCCTGCACCAAGTTTTAACGTCCTCCCTTGAATGAATCCAGTAAAAGCGTTCCCGCACTTTTTCGAGCGTTTTATTGATTCCCAAGTGGCCTCCAGACACTCCATCATGCAATTCCCTGAGCACTTCCATAACCTTTGACCTGGGTACAACAAGCTGCATTACGAACGACTTTCCATCCGGGCTTTCCCATCTTCTTTTTAGAATGCCGTCTTGTACGTGAAGGGAGTCCCACTGCGCCCAGTATGCCTTCAGCTCGGGGCTCCTATTTGATATCTCCTGCCAGTCTGGTTTTCCCTCATGCTCCTTCCAGGCGATAATCGGTTCGATATCCGGATCTTCCCTTTGAGCCTCCCGTATTTCCCGCGCACTGCAGCCACCAATAGGCATAGCTCTCACCCTTTGAACGGACGCGACATCTTTTTCCTCGTGTCGTAAGCAATGTTTGCAATTTGCTTTGCACGGTCGACGGGAGAGAGCGTCTGCATTAGAATGAAGACTTCCCTTTCGATGTTGTATTTCGTAGTCGTACATCTGCAGCCGTTCGATCCACCTTGCGACTTGGCCTTCAGGATTCTCAAAGTGCAGCAGCCACTTTATAGATGCATGGTCTGTGCGGAGGATGAATTTCCGCCCATAAAGGTAGGTACTTATGGAAATGTTTTGTCGCCAATACCAAAGCAAGGAGTTCGCGTCTGGTAACACAGTAGTTCCTTTCTGGCTTTGAGAGAACTTTGCTGAAGTAGGAAACTACTTTCTCCTGGCCATCGTGCACCTGGGAAAGGACGGCTCCAATCCCCACATTACTAGCGTCTGCATCCACAATAAATGTTTTCCCAGGGGTGGGGTACGCTAGTATGGGGGCGTTGCACAACTGTTGTTTAAGTTCCTTGAAGCTCTTTTCGCACTCACCTGACCATTTGAATTGTTTGCCTTTTTCTGTCAGTTGATGCAAGCTTTTTGCGATCCTGGCAAAGTCCTTTACAAATCGTCTGTAATAGGTCGCAAGTCCCAGGAAGCTTCTCAGTTGATGTTTGTCTTTGGGTACCGGCCAGTTTTTCACTGCATCGACCTTCTCCGGATCGGTCTTGACTCCTTTGGAAGAGATGATTTGCCCGAGGTACTTCACTTCTGGTCTAAATAAGGAACACTTCTTCGGGTTAAGTCGTCGACACCATTTCTGCAACCTCCGTCTGCTTAGCCAATGGTAGTCGTCGGGGTGGCTGACGAATCGGTCTCGCATCTCCGGTGTCGATTCGGTGTTGTACGAGATGTGTTCGGCCATACTCGCCGTTCTTTGAAGCAAATATATCAGCGAACTCGTTGATTAGACTCCCTGCCATGGATCGCTGCTCCTGATCCAGCTCGCACTCTCCGAGTATATTCTTTTTCATTTCCGATATCTCCGTAGGTCTAACCGGTTTCACATCACTTGCATTGGACAACTTTGTGACCGCAGTAATTGGTACGCACTTTCCAATCACTTCTCCTTGCTTTAGTTTCAAGCTTTTGTGTTCCACATTGAGGACACGAACGGGAACCATGTTGTTTTTGGGTTCAACCAGCATCTTTCCGACAATATAGCTCTGATAATAATTTTCTGGATCTGGCTCGACTACGTAGAATCGGTGGCTCCCAGGGTCACCTTCCAGCTTTGTCCAAATAACTGTCTCTGACGAAGGTGGTAATATTTCGTCCTCACTTACAACTGTCCGTAGAGCTGCGACGTTCTCGTTCCCGTAAACCATCGGAATCTCGACGTTCTTGTACTTTATAATTTGCAAACCGATGTCGAGTACTATATCATGCGTCTTCATGAAGTCGATTCCGATGATGCATTCGTCACATATATCAGCCACTAAGAATGCATGGGAGAAGACTATTCCTGCAAGGTTTATCGTCAAGAGTACCTCACCATACACCTTTGCTGTTGCTCCAGTTGCTGTTTTCAGACAGTAGCTGCTGGTGTTGTGCAGCCATGATTGGCGAACGATGTCCCTTCTGATTATGGAAGCGGTGGCACCTGTATCGATTGTAGCCACATACTTTTTCTGGCCGATATGGGCTTCCACTGTCAGGCTCCTATTACATCGTTTGGTCTGGGAAACCTGAATTGTGGTCCTGGGGGCGTCGATTCCAGAAACCAGCTTCTGCCCCGCGAAGTTGGTTCTTACTCGTTTCCCGACTGATGGCTTTGTGATGTTCCATCCGCCGAACGCTCAAACGCCTCCTCGTTCCTAGCTCTGCAATGTGGACAACTGCCCTGTCTACGTTCGGCTCTGCACTGTCGTTGTAGATGTCCAATTTTGTTGCAGTTCCAGCAACGGATCGGTCCCCTTCGAGAACTGTTACGGTCGACTACTTCTGTTCTCTGGCACGAGCATTCAACGGATGTCATTTCTCTCGCGCGGTGAAATCCTTGAGATGCTTGGTCAGCAGCTCTCATGGTTAAGGCAAATGCCAGTGCCTCAGGAAGAGTTTTCTTTCCAGCCATTCGTAGAGCCATCTGCAGTTGTCTGTCCTCTAAGACTTGTGTAAATGCCTCATTTACCATTTCATTGATAACATCCTCGCCGGCATTGGGATAAGACAAGTGCGCTAGCCGTTCGATATCAGCTTGCAGTTGCTGGAGTGTTTCTCCCCTCTTCTCTCTTCTATACACTTGCTGCGTGTGGTCGTCACCAAATCGCATCTCAATAGCCTTCACCAAAGTCTCGTAGTCGCGTTGTTTTTCTTCGGAGATAGTTTGAAGCAATTCTGCAGCGGTACCTCGTAATGCGAGCGTTAATGCAATCAACTTATCCTCGTCGTCCCATCCATTGGTCGTTGCAGCTGCCTCGAACTGTCTCCGATAAATCGGCCATGATGTTTGACCATCAAAAACGGGTGGCTGCATCTCCTTCTTTCTTGGGCAGTCAGCAGAATATTCCCGAGCCTTCTGTTTCTTGACTATTTCGAGCTCTTTAGTTATATTCTTGATGTTTGTTCCGAGCTCTTTAGCTATGTTCTCGATGTTTGTCTCGTGCTTTTGAAACGTTTTGTTAATTTCCTCAAACTTTGTTTCATGCTCGTTTAATTTTTCATCAATCGCGTCAATTTTTACATCTAGAACATTCTTAAATTCTTCCACTGCATCTTTTTGTGCGGCGACAATGGAATTTGTCTGTTCTTCAAGAGAATTTTTCTGTTCTTCTAGAGAATTCTTCTGTTCTGCGAACTTCAATTCCATGGAATTCTTCTGCTCTTCTAGGGAATTCTTCTGTTCTGCGAACTTCAATTCCATAGAATTTTTCTGTTCTTCTAGAGAATTCTTCTGTTCTGCGAACTTAGATTCCATAGAATTTTTCTGTTCTTCCATCTTCGCAAGAAGTAATTCCATCATAGCGCTAATATCAACGCTTGTACTTACCTACTTGTTCTTCTGCCACGTCGAATAGCATGGTTTTCGGATCTTCTCCCTCGTTTTGGACAGCTTCATGCAGACGAAGTATGAGGTCACTTTTCCCTCCAGCTGTGGAAAGATTCCGCTTTTCTAGTTCACTTTTCAATTGGGGTATGCTTAGATGTAGCAATACACGACCCATTTTGTTTGTCTCTTGTAATTTACAAAATCACCAATTTTTTTTTTTTTTTTTTTTTTATATATTTTTTTTTTTAACTTCACTTAGACACTTAGCACAGAATAAGTTTTATCCCACTTCTGACACCAATGTTACATTCAGGCTGGGATTCGTAAAGATAAAACACTATTCCGTTAAACTTTTCTAATAAAATTCACTTTTATTACACTTTTATCGACTATTCTAATATTTCACTTCTTAAGTACCAGAACAATATTACTTAAACAATTCTTCAACGATTCAAGCCAATCACTTAATTTACTCTATTACTTTTCACTTATTTATCTTCACAAACTATTACTATCTCGAACTTTAACCAATCACTGTTATAAATCAACTGTCTCGCCCTCTTCTAAAAGCTGTCCTTTTATACCCGCTCCGCCATCTGACGAGAACTTTCTAGCTAATTCTAAGTGGTTCTAGAAAAAGGTTCAGTGGTGACAGATTCCAGTCTCCAATTGGAAGTGACACTTGAGTGGAACTTGTTTTGTGACTTTAAAGGACCATTCACATGAGAGCGAATTGCGAACCACGAACTGGCGAATATTCGTAGATTCTGACACTTCATTCACATGAAAACTTGTTTTAGTCGCAGGTACCCGCGAATCATTTGTATTGTTGAAGGTTAAGTTCAAGCGAATTTTTCATTCGCAGGTTTGTGGATCGCGACTGTTTTATATGGATTGTGAATAAAGTGTGACAGTTCGCGGCAAGAATTTTCAATTCAAGGGAGAATTGCTGTAATTGTAAATTTCGTTATTTTAATCAACCAAAGTCTCGTTTTTTTTAGATTAGGTGTTGTATGAACTGAATATAATGCTTTTGTGGTAAAACAAATAGCAATTTTCAATTCATAAATACAGATAAATTGATTTGTTCGCAGTTCGTCTATTCGCAGTTCGCGCTCATGTGAATGGTCCTTAAGGCCCGGTTTCACCAAACTGTGACTAAGGCCTGGTTTCACCAAACTGTGACTAAGGGCTTGTTTCACCACTTAGGTTACACGATACCTTCCACGCCACACTATGAATAAAACCTTATCAGTCAAAGCAAATGCTATGCAAATTCTGAGTCTGCTATTTTGTTGACTCAGACCTTTTGCTAAATATTTTGTACGCACATTTTTTAACATAAAACAATCTAAATATTGTTAATAGTTAAGTTTAATTCTATTTGTACAGGAAAACCAACGAAATACATACGGAAAAAGCAGCAGTTGTTTCGTCTCAAGCGAAGCTAATATTTCTTTCAGATGAAAATATTTAGACAGAATCATTAATTTGTAAGGTAGGTATTTAGCGGAGATCTAGGTCGACAGTTCAAACCTCTCGGCAATTCATAGTCCTTTTTTTTAACTATTTGCCTAGTTTGTTAACAAATAAATATTTCCAACGATTCCCGGCACCTGAAGTAGAACGGAAGCATCAACAAGCTATTTGGCAAACAAAAATCATATTTTCAGGTGAAATTGAAGATAAAAATTGCATTTATATTTCTGTATTTATTTTTTTTTAATTTCAATTTCCACAAAAGTCGTTAGAATCTTAAAAAAAATTCAAAAATTCAAATTTACTGGTCAGGTTTGACAGGAACTGCAAGGCAAGTACACGTACAGCGAAGTAAATGCTATGTTCGAATTTTCGAACTTACTTTAGCAAACTAGGTTTTTATTCATACCGATTCAAAGCATTTTGCTAAGGGCTTTTACTTTGCTACAACCTTTTGCTCAAAGCAAATGCTAGTTTTTATTCATACGACCCACTGTTTATTTCGCTTCAGTGCATCCAACAGGAGCAGCGTTGCCGTTTAGACACTTTTTGACCCTCAGGAGGACCATTGGCGCCAACTCTTTGAAATATGATCAAAAATAGACATTAAATTTGTTTCTGTTTTCTTTTTATTTTTGTCGCAGATTCTGACATACCTATCATTCACATTTGTTTTATGTGGATTGTGAATAAAGTGTGACAGTGCAAGAATCGTAATTTAGAATTTAGTATTGTATTGTATTTAATCCCCTTTTTCAAAAAAATTCGGCGGCAGCGCTGCACAGGAGTAGAAACTAGAAACTCGTCGTTTGCGTTTGCAAGAATTCAAGATAACTAATTAGAGTCTGTCAGATCAGAGCGGCACTCATCGGCCAAAGGAAAAGGACTCCGGTGATTGTACTTTCCTTGCCGACTCCACTTGTGCCACTGTTCATTCGGGACTTGCAAATATTAAAAAATCAAAAATAACGAGGGTGGGGTATACATTTTTCCTCTAGCTGGCTGTGCTATAGTTATTTCCTGGCAACAGGTCGAGGTTCCACCACCACGCAATAGCTTTTCGTCCTGTTGCCAGTGGTAGATAAGTTGTGCCATGTAGCGACGTTTGGTGGATAAGGTGGTGGTGTTCGTGTGTCTCTTTTGATGAGAAAACGTTGAAGTCCTTAGCGTCAATTTGCTGTGTGATATGCAAATGATTCGCGAAAAACGCCCGCTCGCCTATAAAGTGAAAGAAAGTAGGGTAGCAAGCAGGATACTTAAAAAAATGAAGAGGATGTTCTTTGCAATGCGCACAATAATGAAAAGTGTACGGCCTGGAACCCACGCAATCTGAATTCTCTTGGGGGTTTCCTGCTGCAGTTGATGATGGTATGTATGTATGGTTATATAGGTAAAATTAGATGAGCATAAAAGGGAAACTGCAACTGAAAGTGAGATGAGATGCTGATCTGGCGCATATAGCGCAGTTATTTAGCCCCTTGTAGCGTACCACGAGGATTCCATTACACAAAGGGAATGCCGACACTCCATAATAAGTATACGTTGACGGAGAGCAACTAAGTGGTATTCTCTAGAAGTGGTATCGAATGTATGCCGCAGCTGGAATGTGGGGAATGTGCTCACGGAAACCTCAAAGATGTGTCTCGTATCTATATCAGAGCGGTTTTCACATCAAAGGCTTGTCATCTGCGGTTTAGGACGAGCCGATGACGACGATGGCGACATAGCACATCGCCACTATGCATGCACATGCAAGTTACAATGAAACATATTATATACATGGACCTCTTTGCGGTAAAATTTAGACTAGTGACACGCAAAGGTTATTCATGACAGTTTTTTTTCCAAAGATCTTGAATGCATTGTAGTAGTAGACTCGGAATTTGAATTTGTGCAATGAAATTGGAGACTCAATCTTAGCCATCTAGCGATGGCGACCAACTGCATTGTTGAAACCGCAAGAGCAAACATTTGTCTTTCAAGTTATAGTTACGGAATTTGTTTGTGTTGAATTTATATAGGCGAAACGCGTCGAGTGGTTACGAAGTGAAAAAGTTCAAGTTCAAATTCAAGGTCTGTGAAGTTTTCGTTTACTGTAATTTATTTGTATGCCTCTTGTTCTCCTTTATGACGTTTGGTAGCGCTTTCTTATTTACAAACCCAACTATGAAGCGGCTGCACAACACACTACAGCGGAGCGGCCCAGTGAACACTCACGTTATGTTATCTGTATTCAACCAAAGATAATCCAAAGATAATCCTCCTCAATAATAATCAAACACTAATGTGGACAACTAGTTGGCTGGCAGCTTTCGTAAAAATGTAGAGCATTTGTAAAACGGTACCAATAAACAATAAGACCTCCACATTACCTAGTCCGACAGCTTTCTTAGAATCTATTACATTTGTTGTCATCGCAGAATTTAAATTTCATAATTTGTTTTCGTGAAAACAAGGTCAGTAGTTTCTTTCACAACGAGTAGGGGAAGGTGGCCTAAAAGGACATACCCAAGCAAAATGCTCGATAACTAGGTCTTAAAGTGAAATTCACTTCAAGCAGTATATTCATAGAATATAATAACCAACTGCCCCAATATTTTCATGTTAAAAAGTTAAAAAAATATTTCCAAAAAATCTTTAAAACAATTATTTTCAAAATGTCTGCCACATTTCAAAGGTCTCTTGTAAATATAAAATAGTGTGCCATTTTGCCAAAGTAGAACAAATCCTGCTTAAACTGCTTTAAAAACCTTATTTAAAAAAAAAATCAATAAATTAACAGTTTAAACTAATTCATAAGTAGATTGGTTGGTTGGTAGGTTTAAGAGTCTGTAACACAAACAGCGCATTGAGCGCCGTTTTGAGACCACAACTAACGGAAACTTAGATAAAGGGGCGGGTGAAAGATGTTAAAAGAGCTCAAAACCAGCCTCTGAAGTTGAGAAATTTGATAATCTTGTTGAAATGGATGCTTTGGATGGCCTAAAGGTAAAAGGGATGACCTAGTGCACTGCGTCTGGTTTTGGCTAGGGCCGGACACTTACAAAGAAGATGGAACACTGTTTCACTCTTGTGGGCAGTGGGTGTAATGGGGATGCCAAGTTTGGCAGCGTGAGTTCCTAAAGGCCAATGGCCGTACTAATTGCCGTTAGTCTGGCGACATCTACACGCGTTCTGGCTAAGAGGTTGTTTGTTCTGGCGTCATCGTAGGTTGGCCAGATCTTCCTTGAAATGACACAGTTCGTCAGGTTCATCCATCTAGCCTCAGCCCTTGATGTGAAGTGCAGGAGGATTTCTCTCTTTAATTATCCCAGCGGAGGGAAGACTTCAAGACTGTCAATTCTTGGCAGGGTGTGGCTATACTTTTTAGTGTCGTTGCTTAGCCGTCTATAGTCCACGCAGAATCTTGTACTTTAGTTTTTCTTCTTGACCAGGACGATCGGCGATGTCCACGGACTTTTTGAGCTTTTAATCGTTCCTCTTTTTATATCGTCGATGCCATTTCTGCAAACTCCGTCTGCTTAGCAATGGTAGTTGTCGGGGATGCTAACGAATCGATCTCGCATCTCCGGTGTCGATTCATACTCGCAGCTCCGCGAAGCAAATATACCAGCGAACTGGTTGGTTATACTCTCTGTCATGACCCGTTGCTCCTGATCAAACTTACACTCTCCGAGTATATTCTTTTTCGTTTCTGATCTCCGAAGGTCTAATCGGTCTCGCAGGACTTTCATTGGACAACTTTGTGACCGCTGTGAACGGTACCTACATACTTTTCGATTACTTCCCGTTGCTTCAGTTTCAAGATTTTTTGTTCCACATTGAGGACAAGATTTCTGACCGAGATTCACACCTTCTTACACCAACACAAAAACATTTGTCAAACCTTAAAGTTATTTTACGTTTTTAGAGACGGCAAGTCTGTGAAAAATAGAGAAAAATTTCATTTGGCCGCTGCAATGGATATTATCATAAATTGAATAGATTTTTATAAACACAAATTACAATTTAAGAACAGTTGACTTTTAAAACACGAACCAGCAAAAATGCAAAAGAAAGAAAAATCTCAATTTTTGCACGAAAAATCTGAAATCCCATTTTTTTGTTCATTGGTAAAGGCATGTTGGAAAGTGTGTAGTCTTAGCGTAAGATGCCAGACTAAAGTTGATTATTGGTAAGGCCGATACATAATTTTGCCGTGGAAAGTCGTGTGTCTATACAGGCTGTTTTCCCGAAATATTGATGAAGTTTCGCAATTTGCTCATTTATTTTCTACTACATAAATACATATGTTCGATAATAAAGAGATCAGATTCTGTTCCAAATACACCATTGGCTTACTCCCTTCACAGTTCAAAACTAATTGTACTCCAAGAGAACAGATTCCTTCTTTTTATACTTTTCCTTAATGACTTTTCATAAAATATAATTCAATGATATCTCACTCAATCCTAAATTCAATGAGTTGCTTACTACAAGGTGCCTTTTAACTATAACATAAAATTATATGTGAGCGAGAACAAAAATATGAAAATCGAATTCGCGGTCAGACACTAAAAATCGGAAACAAGGAGTTCTATTACGATACTGATAACAACCAGGCAATTCCAGTCATAGTTTCACGGTGACAGGTGAAGGTGCAGGCGCTAACTCTAATGGGAGAAATACAAGGTTGAACCAAACCACTTCCCAAACTTTAGCAATAGGTCCTGCCAGTGTTGCCAGAATTTCAAAATGGAAAATGTTATACTGCAAAAAAAAAAAAATGCTAGAATGTATGAAGCCAACAAAAATAAAATGCTAGACAAAACAACATTTTTGTTTTCATCAGCTTTTTAAAAAAAAAAATTAAAAATAGTTGTCTTTTATACTACACAATCATCTAAATGCCTGCGTAGCTCTGTATGGAATCGAAATCATTCATTAAGTGGATAATATATGCGCCGAGTACTGAGAGTTAGAGGGACTTTCGACTTTAATATTATAAAACTGAAGGACAAAACTGAAGTCGAAAAACTAAACTACCATGAAATGTACTGAGAAAATGGTTCCAGTTAAAAAAAAAAAAACAGGAAAACATCCTGAGACTTCGTTGCATTACAATCATATCAGCAAAAAAGGCAAAAAACTAAAAATACAAAAATGCTAGAAAGGCATTATTTGGCATTTTTCTGTTTTAAAAAAATGCTTACTAGTTTTCGAAAATGCTAGATCTAGAATTAAAAATGCTAGAATGGCATCACTGGGTCCTGCTAATAGTTTTTAATTTTAATGCCGTTCTGTGAAGGAATGGTAGAAGTAATGACTAAAGTTTATTAAATAAAAAAATCTGAATTCTATCACACAATGTAGCTGGTTTTTTATATATATAAATATTTAACGAATTTTATAAATTTCTCAATAATTTAGAATTTATATTCCTGGGTATATGAAACTCATGTGAAAAACAAGAATTTAGCAAAATATGAGAACAAGTTTTCTAACTACAAACTCAAGTGGATCCCAGCAAGAGTAGGTAACTGCATGGAAGAGGAAGAGCTAAAAAAAAACCCATTATTTAATGCAACGATAAATGTCTTCCATGCAGTTACCTAGTTATTTTTTAAAACACTATATCCCTTTTTCGTTTAATATTACACGGTAGAGAGTTCCATAACCGAGTGACATTTACAAAAAACTGACGTTCAGAGGTTAGACACGAGAATCGAAATTGGGTAAGTTGTTGTGATGTACTTGATGAGAACGGTTGCAATCTGATGAAAAGGTAGCAGGGTTGATGTGACTGCATTATCCTGAATAATCACGTCTATCACAGGATCCGTCGTATTCGGAATTTTGCTACGAACCCGGAAATAACTATCATAGAATCCGTCGTAGAGGAAATGTTTGCTATGAATTTCGAAGTTCGTAGCAAACAATTTCCCCTACTACGAAATACGTATAGCAAACATTTTCCCCTACGTCTGATTCTATGATAGATGTGAATAAAATCAAAGTCCGATATCGGATAAGATTGTCAAAAGAAAGGAATGGATTTTGCGAAACGTGATAGCCTGTCATATCTTTTCAGACCGTATATAACTAGCAATATTATTGTATTCTACATTAACTTTTCTCCTGCTATTGGAGTCTTAATAACCATATATTTCACATCCATAAGTCAATATAGGAATTGCAAGTGTTTTAGCAAGCATTAGTCTGGTTTTCTGTGGAGTATAATATTGCGCTGTCCACAAAGTACGGAGGACTCCATAAACTTTCCCCACGACTGAATTAATGTGAGTGCTCCAAGTAAGATTCCAGTTAAACACCATTCCTAAGTTCTTTGCAGTCTCAACATATTGCAGTGCAGCACCGTCCAGTATGATTGCTGAAAAGTATGCAGGATCTACAGGCTTTTTGGAAATAAGAATACATTTGGACTTATTGGGTTTAAATAGAGACCATTACTTTGGGCGTAAAATAAAATTTTTCCTGAGTCCTCATTTCTATTATCGACACAATCTTCAATTAGTCCAAGAGGGCAATTTTTGTACATTTGGACATCACCTGCGAACATTTGAATAGAGGTTTCATTTACAGTTAGAGGAAGTTCATTTACATACAGGAAAAATTAAAGGGATCCAAGAATTGAGCCTCGTGGAACGCCTCTAGACGTAGGAAGGAAATTGGAAAGAGTTCCATTCACCTTGACAGCTTGCTTTCTGCCAATTAGGTATGAATTAATTAATTTTGTAGCGGAATTCGAGAAGTTGAACAGCATTGACAGCTTTATACAAAGATTCCCATGGTCAACTGTGTCAAAAGCTTTGGAAAAAGCCAACATTACTAAAAATGTTACATTTCCATCATATAAAAGTCCTCTAATGTCCTCAATAACATTAATAAGTGCTGTTTCCTAAAATCGGATTGATCTGCTTCTGAACAATTTTTTCAAATAATTTTGATAAAAATGGTAGTATGAAAATGGGCCTGAAGTCATTACTACTTGGACTTTTTGCTACAGGTATTACCTTTGCTATTTTCCATTGATCAGGAAAGACTCTATTGTCAGAAATGTGTTAGAAATGTGCGTTTTATAAGGCAACAAAAACACGGCAGAATGGCCGTGATGAACTTTATATATTATTATAAAACATAGCAAACGTAGAGAGAGCACTTGTAGATTTGATCTTATGATCTTCAATGGAAAACGCCATTATTAATAACTACTAGCTGACCCAGCGAACTTCGTTCCACCCAAATTCGTTGTAGTTTAAGCAAATAACGGTCGATTTTTTAAGAGGTTTAGAACTTTAAAAAAAAAAAAAACACAAAAAAATTCGAAAAAATGAATGAAATATTTATTTGAATCGATAGTTTGAACCTTGCAATTTAATGTTTAAAGATAATTTCATGCAAATGTTGACCGCGGCTGCGTCTCAGGTAGCCCATCCGCTGAGTCCAATTTTGGCATACTCTTTCACACATATCGGCCGGTATCTCACGAATGAATGCATGGATGTTGGCTTCCAGTGCGTCAATCGAAGCGGGCTTGTCCCTATACACATTAGCCTTGACATACCCCCACAAAAAATAATCTAATGGTGTCAAATCGCACGATCTAGGCGGCCAATTGACCGGCCCGAAACGTGAAATTAACTGTTCACCAAACTCGCCTCGCAATTGCGCCATTGTTTCGCGTGCTGTGTGGCATGTGGCACCGTCTTGTTGAAACCACATATCATGCAAGTCAAGAACTTCCATTTCGGGCAAAAAAAAGTTTGTTATCATCGCTCGGTAGCGTTCACCATTGACAGTAACGCTGCGATTCGCATAATCTTTGAAGAAATATGGCCCAATAATGCCGCCGGCCCATAAACCGCACCAAACAGTGGCTTTTTCGGGATGCATTGGTAGCTGTTGCAATGCTTCTGGCTGATCTTCACTCCAAATGCGGCAATTTTGCTTATTTACGTACCCATTCAACCAAAAATGAGCCTCATCGCTGAACACAATTTTTCGATAAAAAAGCGAAAATGAACATTTCGAACCGAGCACGAATTTTGATAGTAAAATTCAATAATTTGCAAGCGTTGTTCATTTGTAAGACGATCCATGGTTAAATTGCAAACCAAACTGAAGCTGTTTGACAGTGACACAAGGTACTAAACACACGTCAGCTGTCAAAACCAGTGTTGCCAAAACCAAACCAGCTAAAAAATCACCCGTTATTAACTCCTAGTACGAAATAGCTGAAGTATAGCAATGTCGATGTGTTTCGATGTGCTTTTTTAAGAAAGTGATTTACGGTACACCACTAACAAAGCGGAAGGATTGCTTGATGCCACAAATATCCAGCGATTGTTCTTTCGAATTATTATTTGTCTTACTGAAACCGAGACTCACGTGAAATTTAAGACGCAGTTCTCGTTACATTTCCTCACAAATTGCTTGCCTATTGATCTGGTCGCGATGTCCCTTTCTGTCGACTTCTCTATGTGCTTGGCGTTCTTCTTCATTTTGGCTTCGTTGATAAATTTGTTGTTGACTTGCTTGCCTTGTTCTTCTGCCAATATTTCCACGCATTGGTCTTGGCATTTTCAAAAAATCACTTAAATTTACTTTTCAATATTTTGTCCGCGTTTAAACTTTTTATATATAATTTTTACCTTATAAAGGCAATTAAACTGTTGAATCGATCCACTTGTATGAAAAATATGGTGGAAAATTAAGGTATCGTTATATCCGAATTTAATGCGATTGAATATAAACACGTAGACTATCGAAACATAAATAGCGCTAGGGACTGAATGTACTAGGTATTGTGTACGACCCTATAATTTCAGTTTCCTATTCGCAGTAAATGCCCCAATTATAAACACGCTGCATTCTGTTTTTATATTATCCTCGCCACACTATAACTATTTATATGCAGACACCATCAGTCCACCGCCTCTCATTCTAATCTCATTTTGTACTCATTATACATATTGTCAGGCCCGGACAATCTATTCCAACTGTGAATAATTATAAGCGAATAAATGATTAAATCATATTCAACTGAACTGACAGTAATTAACTTCTCCTATATTCACGGGTACACACATGCGGTATCGGAGGTAAACACAGAAGTATGCATCATGTAATTACCACACATACATATAGGGAGCCGGAGCCGCATCCGCTATATGTACCTACCACCCAATCTACTCGTCCCTTTACTGTTTAAAGTTAGCTTCAATCTCGTGTGTCGTGTCTCTATGCTTTGGGATTTCCCTTTGATATTCGCGTAACCATGGTTGTAGACTTTGTATCAGGATGGGCAAAATGTAAACACAAAGGACAATGAATGACAAAATGATGAATTAACTAACTTACCTGAGAAAGGAAACCTGGCAATTCATTTCAATGAAATACATTATAGAGGGTGCTGGGTTTTAATAAAGGGCATTACTAAATGACATGCTCTCTCAGGCTGTATCAGTTTAAGCACATAATTACTACAAAGAAAAAAAATCCAAACATACTACTCAATGTTTTATCTTTATTCCTCACAAGTCATACGCAGATATAAGAACGCATTTAGGTATAATTAGGTGGAAGGTTCAACCACAATGTCAAATGTGTTTCGGATGGGCCACTAATCTGCTCGTATGGGGGGCAGGGAATGACAGACAATTGCAACATAGTCCCTCATTGGGCTTAGATAAATTAAATTAAATTAGTTTTGTGCAGTTCCAGCATGACTTTTCGTTTAGATAAAAAAATCATTTTAGAACCAATCGATTCGTTGGACATTTTTGGATAGTTATTTTTTTAAGAAGTAGAGATATGTTTTACGAAAATGTAATTATGTGACTTAGGAGCAGTTATTATAAAGAATAAACTCAACTTAAAAAAAACATTTGCATATACTCTTTCTCTGTGAACTCTTTCATGTTCGCATTTTATTCTTCGGTGTGCTTCTTGGCGATTTTACTATCACAAACCTCTAATGAAATCTTCTCAAAAACTTGAAGTGAACAAAATGGAAATAATTGGGCCTTTTCCTCTTGCCAGCAAGTTTTTGATCTTCGTTATTCCTCTCCATAAATTCTCACTCTGCCCTTACAATTAGCTTCACTTCCGCTCATGCATCATCCTGTCACTTATTTAAGGTATCATAATATCCTAAGGACCTCATTTTTCTGAAGTAAATGAACGTGAGAACTTGCCAAGATTCCATATGTTCCCTTTATAAAGAACTCAACTTGCCTTCAATATGGAAAAAAAATATCCTGCAATATCTACGCACGCCTGATGATTTTATACCTTCTCGGAGTTTCCTTAACCCTTCTCCATATAACGACGAATGACGATAGGGAATGGATGGCTGATGATGTTGATTAATTATTCCTATACAGTCGGCAGTATGTCTTTGATATCGTGCCGACTTTTCGTGAGTCAAGCACAGCATTATTTTCTAAAACTCCGCATGAAGCGTTCTTATGAGAGGAGAAGCTGGTTTGGCTTTGTAACATTTCTCTAGTGTATATGCTCCACTTCGTTGGTGAAACTATAACTTGGGGCCAATCAAAAGGATGTTTGTATATATACAAACATGCAGAGTGGGTAGTAGTATTTCAGCATAGGGAAACTAATTCCAGAGGAAATATGACATAGAGGAAGAAACCGCACACAAAGAGTGGCAGATTGGAACCCAGGGTAGATGATGAGTCAATTTTACTTATTTTTTTTTATTTTACTTACTGTCAAGCTCATCTTAATGAAACGTTGCAGGGAGAGGGTAGAAGAACACACCCAACGACACACTCTTGATCTTCTTGTCGTTTGCCCCCTATTAGGCGCAACTCTTTGACAACAAAGGTAGCACAGGCTGTTTGGCAAGTAATCCGAAGTGGAGACGGTTCGTTTGCATAATAATTCTAAATTCCTTTTTTGGTATAAAAGCTGAATGAGGTCAATGTTTTTTTATTATTTTTTCATTTTTGCTTTGTTTGGTGTTTCATCAAAGAGAGATGGTACAACTTTTAGCTAATCGGCGAGGGGAGGTACTTCTGAATGAATATTAATAAGATTAGAGAATTTACAGGGTTGGTTATAAGACCCGGGCATATATACAGGGGTTGGGTTAGTCCCTAGCTATAGGAATGTCCTTTCGTTTGACAGAAACTATGTACGAAATGTATTTAAAGAAGTCTCTAGTTCTTCTAAAAGAAATAGTGGCTATAGTTGACCCGGCGAACCTTTCGTTAATGTAGATAATGAAAAAAATAATTCCGAGCATGTACAATGCAAGTAGTGCTTCTCAAATTCTTTATTCAAAAGTTAGATTAAATACAATAGAAATAACTGAAGTATAGCAATGTCGAAGTGTTTCAATCGAAACTCAATGATTAATGTGTCGGCCAAAAATTTTGTTCACTAAAGTGCTTCACGGTACACGACGTACAAAGAGGAATTTTTGCTCACACGAGCATGCCACATACAATTGACCATGTGAAAAACATATAATTCACGATTGCCTCAAATATCCAGCGGCTGTCCTTGCGAAAGATAATATTTGTGTTATTGAAAGCGAGACGCAAGGGATATTAAAAATTCTTAAGTACCAATGGCATTGGCTTTTATATTTTCCACTCAAGATCGTCGCTTGCATGACATTTGATTTAAGATTCTTCACAATCACACCAAAACTTTCCAAGACTTTCAATTTCAAATTGTGTAGCGGGGAGAACGGAATATTCAAATAATTTAAAAATTAACCATTTTAAATAATTTTTGTTGTATTGGAAGTGCTACGACCCGTTGTTCTATCCCCAATCTGATCCCCTGAAACTTTTATTTTCACAACAAAAACAAGCACATTATGTTCTTCTTTGGGAGAAAACGAATCCACCAAGTAGAAAGTCGTAAAAATCTAACGATCCATTCCCGAGTTTTGAGTGCACAAACGGACGTCAGCATCTTTTATATATATAGCTGTACCCACCCGTTTACAGTTTTGCCCGTGCATTTCGTATTAAATCGCGCCCACTTTTCGCAAAGTGACAAATGTTCAATAAAAATTTTAATAATACAACTTTACAAATATGTATGTAGTGTTTGAATTTATTTTTTTAATGTTTTCCTATCCCGTTTATCTTTTACAAAGCGCAACTATATTTAACACTGTACCCATCCATTGAGTTGTTTCGGAGATCGACAACAGCACCACCGATTGCTCTCACACAAAAACGAGACGAAAAGACACCCGTCAATGGTGGTCTGATTCGAATATCTCTCGAAAATATATACGAGTATATATATGTATATATAGCTTACAGAAAAGAAAAATGTATTTAAATTTCAACCTAAGATCATATTTCTATGATCTTATTCAGTGTTCTCAAAACAAGCCGATCTAAATTACTAACGGGTGATTTTTTAGCTGGTTTGGTTTTGGCAACACTGGTTTTGACAGCTGACGTGTGTTTAGTACCTTGTGTCACTGTCAAACAGCTTCAGTTTGGTTTGCAATTTAACCATGGATCGTCTTACAAATGAACAACGCTTGCAAATTATTGAATTTTACTATCAAAATTCGTGCTCGGTTCGAAATGTTCATCGCGCGCTGCTTCCATTTTATGATCGGCATTCTCGACCTTCTGAGCAGTCTATTCGGAAGATTGTGACCAAATTTCGCACCAAATTTACTTTGTTGGACATTAAACCACCAACACGTTTACGTACTGTGCGTAGTGAAGAAAATATTGCGGCCGTATCAGCTAGTGTGACAGAAGACCGCGAAATGTCGATTCGGCGCCGTTCCCAGCAGTTAGGCCTTTGTTACAGCACTACGTGGAAAATTTTGCGGAAGGATTTGGGCGTAAAGCCTTTTTAGATACAGCTGGTGCAAGAACTAAAGCCAGCCGACCTACCACAACGCCGAATTTTTGGTGAATGGGCTCTTGGAAAGCTGGCCGAGGATCCGCTTTTTTATCGAAAAATTGTGTTCAGCGATGAGGCTCATTTTTGGTTGCATGGGTACGTAAATAAGCAAAATTGCCGCATTTGGAGTGAAGATCAGCCAGAAGCATTGCAACAGCTACCAATGCATCCCGAAAAAGCCACTGTTTGGTGCGGTTTATGGGCCGGCGGCATTATTGGGCCATATTTCTTCAAAGATGATGCGAATCGCAGCGTTACTGTCAATGGTGAACGCTACCGAGCGATGATAACAAACTTTTTTTGCCCGAAATGGAAGTTCTTGACTTGCATGATATGTGGTTTCAACAAGACGGTGCCACATGCCACACAGCACGCGAAACAATGGCGCAATTGCGAGGCGAGTTTGGTGAACAGTTAATTTCACGTTTCGGGCCGGTCAATTGGCCGCCTAGATCGTGCGATTTGACACCATTAGATTATTTTTTGTGGGGGTATGTCAAGGCTAATGTGTATAGGGACAAGCCCGCTTCGATTGACGCACTGGAAGTTTTTTTCAAAACAAATGTCAATTGTCCAACTGGAACTGTCATTTGTTTCAATTTTGCTAGACATGAGAAAAAGTGTGTTCAATCACGATCTGATAAAAAAAAAAAAATTTCGCAATTTTACTAGGTCTGTTGCATCGAATCGTGAATACCCCTAATATTTCATTCATTTTTTCGAATTTTTTGTGTTTTTTTTTTTTTTTTTTTTAAAGTTCTAAACCTCTTAAAAAATCACCCGTTACAAAAAATGTATTTTATTCTTCCAATTAAATTCCTTATAGAATATTTTTGGCCCCTAGGTAGGGTGCGTGTTTTTTTCTTTCCCAAAATTCTCAAGTGGGAAAATTGTGGGAATTTTGACTAGATGAGAAAGGCGAAAATAGGAAAAATAAAGACTGGGTCCCACGAAACTTTCTCGTTTAGTGCGAGTCTGACTGACTTTCAGAGTCTTCAGCAAAACGAAAATTGAGGACACAATAGTTTTGAAAACATCAATTTGACTCTAAGTTTGCATTTTGGTCCAAATCGTTATCTGAAAAAAAACTAAATTTAAAAAAAAATCAAAATTAAAAAATCCATTGTACGATAATATAGAGAAAAACTGAATTTACTATTAAGTTATAAATGACCACATTACATTAGAAATTGATGAAAAGTATACACCGTTTTCGAGATACATATGTCGAAATTTCATAAGTACCTTTGTTCGAATTTTTAGCCAAAAACTGGGTACGCACTCACGGTAACCTCACCAACTTAAGCTTAAATATTAATTTTGGTTGAAATCGTTAGAGCCGTTTTCGAACAAATCAAACTGGTACGGCATTTTATATGGAAAGTACCATTAACATTGAGGTTACCTTGCAAAAAAAACCCTCCCGATCTGTAAGCCCATAAACTCCAAATCCGAAGTTTGAACGTAATCCGGGAAGCCGTTTAGGCTTAAGGCTGTGGAAGGACGGATAGATAGGCAAACGGACAGACCTGAAAGAATTTTGCGACCCACTTTTTTGAGTTCCTCTATCATCGTAATATCATAATTGATTAATATCTCGAGTTCGAAAATTTATACGAAAACAATATCCTTCTCTTAATACATAACGGAGAAAATTAAAAATTCTAGGGAAAAACCATCAAAATGAAATACAACACCTTGATAGACCGTCAGCTCCCTCGCACCTACTCAATTCCCCCGCAGAATTTTGAAAATTAAATTCTCTCTTGGATTTCCTATATAGGTGTGTGCACTTGTGCAGTGTTGTCAAATAGCGTAGTCACTTTTCACCGTACTAAAATTCAGCCGTCGACTTTCTTTCTTGGCATCGCGTCGGCGTCGTTTGAAAGGGCATGATGGATGATGATGCATGCAAGAAAAGTATTTCCCTTAATATAATTATGTAACTGCGTATATGTAGATGATAAATGTAAGTGGACAAATGTTTTAAACAATATAAACAAATAAAGAGGTCCTTACCAACAACCGAACAGTAAACTCGAGTTAGCTAGTTTCGACTTTAAATTTTTAGGTACGAACCATCAAACTTATCAGAACTTTCCGCGATACTTACAAACATTTTAAGTAAACCGAACTCACAGCGTTGCAATTTTCCATACAAAATTGATTATGTTTAAGTAATGGGTACATTGTTTTAGTGGAAAATACGAAGCGATTTCCGAACTTCAGATGATTGGCAAAATGTGTTGCAAAATGCAAATATAAATGATCTAATTGTCCCATCCCAGTATGTTCCAAATTTAACAAAACTGACTAGATTACGTGGGCTTAAGGAAGTGGCAAAATTGGGCGGGTTACGAGATAGAGAATGCTAATGGATTCGTTTGAACCAATAGCTATAGAGAACTCCTACCAAACCTTGTTATGCTTTTATTTCAAGACTTTTATACTGAAACTTTTATTTCATTAAAGCGAGGCTACAAAAAATATTTCCCAAATGCAAACTCTTTATGGCCGCATTGAAATATCAATCTCTCTTTGTATTTTACACTTCGATCCGTCAAAAATCTGCCATTTCATAATCCCGTGCTACTCATCCGTCATCAGATATGCCTGTGTATATTGACAAACGAATGCATAAATTACAATTAATTTCCTCGAAAATCATGAAAATTCTGCAATATTGGTATACCAGCTGCCTATACGGCGAAGTGATATCTCTCAGTTGTAGCATAGGAAAACATCGGGGAAAATATTAATTCAATACACCAACCATTTCCACTGTCTGCTCGTGCTGTCAGGCTGAAAGCCACCATTTTTGTACACTTCATATCAGTCAATTTGATGAAGCGTCCGTGTCTGACTCTCACTTTGACGAAATAATTGCATTTCTATAATAACAGCAATAATCAACAACACATTCGTCCAATCGTCCCTTTACTCCGTAGTCCAATAAATCAAATCAATCATTTTGATGGAAAATAATTTGCGCAGGAAATAGCCTTTGGGCTGCTCAACTCCGTGTAGAGGCGGCTGGCGCCCAACCAAGTACACAATGATAATCACACCATTTCTGTTCTAGGGTGACAGTGACAGCAGGGCGCTAGGTGAAGTCAGTGTTTCTCATACTCTGAAATTCGTAAAACAATAAAAATCCGCACCCTGTCGCCTTGCAACCACCAACGATGCGATGATATATTATATATATACTACATGCAATGCATGGATGATGCATCACACTGTACTGGCTCACATATCTATAGAAAACACAAAACTATGTGACCGATAATTGAAGCATATTTCGATAGCATAAGCTAAGCATAGTGTAGTGTCAGTGTCAGTGGATATGGATTTGGTGCTCGATATGGATTTCGTTGCTATCGCCCGGTTTCTCTTTTGTTTACGAACCATCCCAAGCAATGATCAAAATATGTTTTCTGGGATGGCGGAGTATGGCGAAGTCGGATATTGTGTTTTGTGTATTTCTCCAGAGATGCCAGTCTCTAATAATTATGCTTCAGATTTCCAAATCAGCATCAGCAGCAGCACCAGAGCATGCGGTCGGTGTAAGCAGGAGATTAATTGAATTACACTCACTTTGACAACCACTTTCGGGATATGTGTGTGCTTGCCATCAATTAATGCGTTGTTGCTTGTTGCCCGCTTACAAGAGTGATTTCTCCTCACATTTGAGGTTGTGGGCTTGTGGCGCTATGCACACACCCATTTGGCCCCATTTAACTATTTCGGAGGAGCTCCGATCTACATGACTGCACTTCGTTGTTGTCGTTGTTGTAAATGTCATCGTTGTCATCTGTCAAATGATTTGTATACATATTTATTGGTGCACCGTGGAATGGATAGCTTTTCAGATTTCATTGCGAGCAGAGGGCTACCTCTTCCTTTTGCTCCACTATTCATATTCTCTTGCAGAAGATATAATACTGTGGTAGGGTAAGGGTATACGCATGACATGAGTGATATTACGGGGATTTAATCAAACTGTGTGCGTGCCGGCAGAGGAAATGATGCCAACTGGCGGAAGTTTCTGTGTTTGGAATAGGATAAAGATGGGCGACGAGGGACGTCATCTTCTTCTTCTGCTTTTGTAATGAAATTTCATATGTTTTGTTTTTATTGTCTGTGTTGGCTTTCTCTATAGTTTGCTTTGATCAGTTGATTAATTATGATTACATGAGAAATTTGTTGCGTTCCGCCATTAAATGATGTGGGAGCGCTTGCATCCATGCCGGAAAACAGCCGAGCCCAAACGAATAGTTGGATTATTACACAAATGTTGTAATATATCGGGAAATCAAATTTATGTTTTGAACTTGTTTCGGATGATCTCTTTTCGTAAGAAGTGTGGGAGAGAAATGAGCGGCCAATTAAGCAATTTTTGAATGAAGAATGACATCTAAAAGACTGCGGGAACGCATCATGTTATCCAGCGGCATGTTTTTGAAATCGTTTGGGCTGCGTTGTGACATCTTGTGAAATATTGACCGGGCTTTGAATTAATGCGCAGTACAAATTGAGAAATGATTTTCGGAATTACAGACAGCTGGCAATTTGTTTACCAAACTTGATCCCTATATGGATTTTAATTGGAATTGAAGTTGTGTGCGATTATACCTTACTCTCAAAAAGTAAAAAAAACACTTCCTCTCGGTTAATTCCTTCGAAGTTTTAGGCTTTCACGTTCCTGTGCAGAATTTGTGGTGCAAATAGGACCAAATATGATACAAACTAGATGGTCAACTTTGCGATAATAATAACTATTTTTTGTTAAGTATTAAAAGCACATGTATTTGCACTGTTCCTAAATAGGTAACATCCTTCAACACTGTTCACTGTTATTAAATCAACGAATTTCCATTCATTTGTACAAATATGGTGCTAAATAAAAAAAGTTAGAAGAGTAATAGAAATGTATGCAATGTTTTGGAATATTTTTTTCTTAAATTCACCTTTTTTTAACCTATAGTTTCGGTACAGCCCACAAAAAATGAAGCTGCATGAATTCTGATACCAAACATATTTTGGCGCCGAAGATGAGTACCTACCTAGATAACAAGTAAAAATATCTCAAAAACCATATACTCAACGTTTATTCTTTTTAAATTTATTGTTATAAATTAACTTACAAATTGTTTGTTGAAAAAGTGCCAACCGGCGGCCATTATACGTATTCCGAGACAGGAAAAAAAAGTGCGAGAGAGAGCTGTCATCCAAAATTTGCGGGAAAAATCGGGTAGGTTCACGGAAGCTTAGCGTATAGTTTTAAATAGTCTTTGGATGGGACATGGGACATTTGGATTGGAGTGTTCATACACTACACATGGTATGATACACTCCATATCATACACATGGTATGATACATTCCATATCCATTATCCAAGCTTGGACTTCCAGTCCGACTTTTTACATTGCATCTGTCAAAAATCATGCTTTTCCTTAAGGACCATTCACATGAGAGCGAACTGCGAACCACGAACTGGCGAATATTCGTAGATTCTGACATTTCATTCACATGAAAACTTTTTTAAGTCGCAGGTACCCGCGAATCATTTGTATTGTTGAAGGTTAAGTTCGAGCGAATTTTTCATTCGCAGGTTTGTGGATCGCGACTGTGGATTGTGAATAAAGTGTGACAGTTTAGGGAGACAGCGGGAGAATTACTGTAATTGTAAATTTCGTTATTTTAATCAATCAAGTCTCCTTTTTTTTTGTTTTTTAGATTAGGTGTAATATTAATTGAATATAATGGTTTTGTGGTAAAACAAATAGCAATTTTCAATTCATAAATACAGATAAATTGATTTGTTCGCAGTTCACGCTCATGTGAATGGTCCTTAAGGGGGATGATTCGTCGTTACCCATGCACTAGTTATCTACGAGCGGCCATGACCGATCGCCGATCGAACAATTACAAACAAAAACAACAAAATTTTAACCAAACAATGAAAAATGTGATTTATTTAAAAGACTTCCTTAATTGCTCTTTTTAGAAAAATTACATAGAATATGATGAGTACTGTTAGTGACCTCCTCTAGTGTTTTCTGTTCATTTCCGTTGGGCTCTTTAAGATGATGTAAGTCGCGTTCACAGATGAATTTTTGGATTATTTATAATGAATTTTCATAAATTATCTTCTCTCACAACATGTATAACCATCATGTTTTCATGATGGCAATATAGTCCATCACTTTATATTTCACTACTCAAAATCGAAGTTGATGGGTAACTTGAAATAAAGTGCACGACTGGGTCGCACGAAACTTTCTCGTTTAGTGCAAGTCTGACTGACTTTCAGAGTCTTCAGCAAATCGAAAATTGAGGACACAATAGTTTTGAAAACATCCATTTGACTCTAAGTTTGCATTTTGGTCAAAATCATTATTGCCGTTTTCCGGTAAACTGAAAAAAACTAAAATTCCTTTTTTCAAAAATCCATTGTATGATAATATAGAGAAAAACTGAGTTTGCTATTAAGTTATAAATGACCACATTACCTTAGAAATTATTTTTTGTTACAATCGTAGATATAGAGCGTTTTCGAGATATGTCGAAATTTCAAAAGTACCGTTGTTCGAATTTTTAGCCAAAAACTGGGTACGCAGTCCTGGTAACCTCACCTACTTAAGCTTAAATATCAATTTTGGTTGAAATCGTTATAGCCGTTTTCGATCAAATCAAACTGGTACGAAAATGTTGTATGGGAAGTACCATTAATATTGAGGTTACCTTGCAAAAAAAATAAACACCTCCCGAGCTGTAAGCCCAAAAACTCCAAATCCGAGGTTTGAACGTAATCCGGGAAGCCGTTTAGGCTGTAGGCCGGTGGAAGGGCGGACAGACGGACAGACCGGACAGACCGGACAGAACTTTGTGACCTACTTTTTTGAGTTCCTCTATCATCGTAATATCAGAATTGATTAAAATCTCGAGTTCGAAATTTTGTACGAAACCAATATCTTTCTCTTACTACGTAATGGAGAAAGTTAAAAATGAGGAAACACCGGTCTATAATCATTTTTACTTCTCCACCGAAGTTTCGAATTCGTGAAGTTTAAAGTTCGCGAGTAATCGGGTTTCCCCTTAAAAGAACAACAGACGCCTCTAAAAAGTCAATCCACGGTACAATAATCATTTTTAGTGCCCAGGCAACATTAGAGCTCACAATGTCGAAATTTTCCATCAATTGTCATCTCTTAAGCATGAGAATTCTAAAAGAACATCCGCTTGAGTCAGTGGTAGCTCTAAGTGGTCCAATCGAGTTCATTTCAATAATAAGCCGAGCTTGTCAAAGATTGTGTCTTTGGTTCTGTTTTGGCAATAGTTAATTCATCTGACTATTTCCATAGTTTTTTGGGGAAGTTAGACATACAAGTTTCATACAAGCATAGGCAAGTCATTCCTGTATAAGTCACCATGAAGTGTATAGAAATCAAAAAACAAACTCTCATACAAAATTACATCTTTTGAGCGCAAAATTTTACCCATTTTCCAAGCACACCGCCAACATCCCTGTCTACAATTTGCCATATAATCAAAATTAATTTTCTACTCCATACTCGCAGTGGCCTTTGATGAGTGAGCGCCGCGCAGACCCTGCGTAATTAATTTCCATCGTTCGTGCAATCAGTCACATTATATAGCCAGGAGTGTTTTTTGCTGGACACACCAACTGACCATGTTGAAGCGTTTAATAAAATCAGTTGTCCAAGCTTTCCTTTACATACCTCGACGCTCGACCTGTACGGTGAATGTTTGTCTGTCTCACCTGACATGTGCAACAAATTGCACGAGGGTGGTCAATGTAAGCGTACAATTTCTAGTTTTTTTACGCTTCTCGCACCTCGAGCTAAACTCACAAGAGTTCCATGCAGCCCAGACACAGAGACAGACGGACGATGGTGATGAGCATTGAACTTCCCGCAGCAAGAGGTATTAACTCCGCCACCCGTATGGACCGATTGGTGATGCTGTAGCTATAGCAACCAATATCACATCAAAGGCGGCTTCCCCTCCCTATATTTATGACCAGCATCCTTCGTATGCACTGATCGGCTGATCCAATGCATTGCGTTGCGTTCTGTTATTTATCAAGCGATTATACGCAGTTGCCTTTTAATAAAGTTGCTGTCGTAGTAGCGGGTCTAGTGCAGAATGATAAAACAAAGAAAAAAGGAAGCACCGTATCGGCGCACTGCTCATAAAAAGAACTCAATTTGTTGGGCAGACATAAGCAGTCATCAGCAGCGCGGCGGCACGGACAATCACAAAAAAAAAACAATTTTTAGTTGGCCTTCAAATTTGTTTCATCTTACCCCGTGCGGTCTCGAGAATGCTACGTTTGAGCTGGGATCTGATAAGCTCGTGAGATGGTGAATTGGGCATGTGGATGGAGAAAGACAGAATTTTTGTTTTGTTGGGTCGTTGCGTTTAGTTAGCAAGGAGGGGCTCTTATCAAGATTGCTCGGATGTAGGTACTCATATCGTAGCGAGAGCTTTGTTAATACGAAGGCGGCCGCTCACGTAAGACGCTTCACACCTTCGACTGAATTTATGCATGCATTTGAGTATTGATTTCTGGGAAGACCTGCGTGTAGCTGGTTTCGTTTTCTGCTGAAATTCACATTCTGACAGTTGATGAGTTGTCATTTGAAGTTTATGGTAAAAGTTTTCATTGTTGATTGAGTCTGTGCGAGGATCCTTTCAATATACCGCGCTGCCGACATCTACAAATGAATCAATGCAATCGTTTGCTAATTAACAACCCTCTTGTATGTAGATGTACTCGTACATAATTATATATTTAAGCGTCAGGCAAACGTCCGTGTACGTCAATTTGTATATCGCACTCAGTGCTGTGCACTTCCCGCCGTCATCAACATGCGCCCAAGTACCACTTGAGAGTACTTTCTGTCCCAGAGGGGATTCGTACAGTACGCGCGGCTACACCAGCATCCAATGATTCCTCGAAGGTTTGGGCTTGTCCGTCTCTATATGTCCGGAGTTATGCAAGTTATTTTAATTAATGCCAAAATATTCCTTCATCGACTTTGCTGCTGCTGCTGCTGCAACTGATGACGCGTTGGACGGTGGCGTGCAGTCGCCAGTAGTCTCTTTCGTTTTTCTTTGATTTTATGATTAACTAGCTGGATATACCCGCTTTGCTGGGTCCTTTAATAAATGCATACATGTGAACATGAAGTACGGATACTAAAAACCATCCTATGTAATACCGCTACTCACGACAAATCGATTGCTATATAAATTATTTAGGTATCGTTACGTACCTACTCCCTACTCGCGGACAAACAGAAAAATGTGTTCTCTTTTATAGAGGTAGAGAAGAGAGGGGGCGGGTTTCCAATATGCGCACTAAGCAAACATTTTTTTTATTTTTTTTATAGCTTAAAATGGGCTGAAAAACATAAATATAATATTTTTTTTTGAGGAAATGATTTTTTTTTTTTAATTTATTTATTAATTTTTTTACTTTTTTTTATGCTAAATTTTAATATTTTTTTTTTAATGAAACCATGTTTATGTGATTTATGCACAAAGATTTGAAACCTTTTTTTCCAAAATCTCAATACACATGTACAACTGCTCCGCTAAGGGTATGTCAACAACTATCAGGCAGGCGCCTTTAAGAAAGTCTGGTGTACTTAAAGTATGGGGTGCGTGGCTCGCTTCGCTCGCTAACAGGATTTTAACCCTTTTTTTTCGCAGGGTTTAGACGCTCACGCGACTTCGTCGCTCCGCTAAGGGTATGCCAACAACTGTCAGGCATGCGCCTGGAGCTAAAGTTTATATATATATATATATTTAGTAGTATAATATATTCAGTAAAAAAAATCAAGAAAGACAAAATTGTTTTAACTTTTTGACATATGGCAATACCTACCTATAATATTTTCCAAAATTCCAAAAATCGGGTCCAAAACTATCCTATCTTTCTAGATGCGTACAAACATGCACACATCCAAAGTTTCATTGAAATCGGTTGAGTTTCTCAAAAAAATCGACAACAGCGCTACCTATCGGGTCCAAGACTATCCTATCTTTCTAGCTGCATACAACCATGCACACATACAAAGTTTCATTGAAATCGGTTGAGTTTCTGAAAAAAAATGATAACAGCGCCACCTATCGGGTCCAAAACTATCCTATCTTTCTGGTTGCATACAAACATGCACACATACAAAGTTTCATTGAGATCGGTTGTGTTTCTCAAAAAAATCGACAACAGCGCCACCTATCGGGTCCAAAACTATCCTATCTTTCTAGCTGCATACAAACATGCACACATACAAAGTTTTATTGAGATCGGTTGAGTTTCTCAGAAAATCGACAACAGCGCCACCTATCGGGTCCAAAACTATCCTATCTTTCTGGTTGCATACAAACATGCACACATACAAAGTTTCATTGAGATCGGTTGTGTTTCTCAAAAAAATCGACAACAGCGCCACCTATCGGGTCCAAAACTATCCTATCTTTCTAGCTGCATACAAACATGCACACATACAAAGTTTCATTGAGATCGGTTGAGTTTCTCAGAAAATCGACAACAGCGCCACCTATCGGGTCCAAAACTATCCTATCTTTCTAGCTGCATACAAACATGCACAAATACAAAGTTTCATTTAGATCGGTTGAGTTTCTCAGAAAATCGACAACAGCGCCACCTATCGGGTCCAAAACTATCCTATCTTTCTAGCTGCATACAAACATGCACATATACAAAGTTTCATTGAGATCGGTTGAGTTTCTCAGAAAATCGACAACAGCGCCACCTATCGGGTCCAAAACTATCCTATCTTTCTGGTTGCATATAAACATGCACACATACAAAGTTTCATTGAGATCGGTTGTGTTTCTCAAAAAAATCGACAACAGCGCCACCTATCGGGTCCAAAACTATCCTATCTTTCTAGCTGCATACAATCATGCACACATACAAATTTTCATTGAGATCGGTTGTGTTTCTCAAAAAAATCGACAACAGCGCCACCTATCGGGTCCAAAACTATCCTATCTTTCTAGCTGCATACAAACATGCACACATACAAAGTTTCATTGAGATCGGTTGAGTTTCTCAGAAAATCGACAACAGCGCCACCTATCGGGTCCAAAACTATCCTATCTTTCTAGCTGCATACAAACATGCACACATACAAACTTTCATTGAGATCGGTTGTGTTTCTCAAAAAAATCGACAACAGCGCCACCTATCGGGTCCAAAACTATCCTATCTTTCTAGCTGCATACAAACATGCACACATACAAACTTTCATTGAGATCGGTTGTGTTTCTCAAAAAAATCGACAACAGCGCCACCTATCGGGTCCAAAACTATCCTATCTTTCTAGCTGCATACAAACATGCACACATACAAAGTTTCATTGAGATCGGTTGAGTTTCTCAAAAAAATCGACAACAGCGCCACCTATCGGGTCCAAAACTATCCTATCTTTCTAGCTGCATACAAACATGCACACATACAAAATTTCATTGAGATCGGTTGAGTTTCTCAGAAAATCGACAACAGCGCCACCTATCGGGTCCAAAACTATCCTATCTTTCTAGCTGCATACAATCATGCACACATACAAAGTTTCATTGAGATCGGTTGAGTTTCTCAGAAAATCGACAACAGCGCCACCTATCGGGTCCAAAACTATCCTATCTTTCTGGTTGCATACAAACATGCACACATACAAAGTTTCATTGAGATCGGTTGTGTTTCTCAAAAAAATCGACAACAGCGCCACCTATCGGGTCCAAAACTATCCTATCTTTCTAGCTGCATACAATCATGCACACATACAAGGTTTCATTGAGATCGGTTGAGTTTCTCAGAAAATCGACAACAGCGCCACCTATCGGGTCCAAAACTATCCTATCTTTCTAGCTGCATACAAACATGCACAAATACAAAGTTTCATTTAGATCGGTTGAGTTTCTCAGAAAATCGACAACAGCGCCACCTATCGGGTCCAAAACTATCCTATCTTTCTAGCTGCATACAAACATGCACATATACAAAGTTTCATTGAGATCGGTTGAGTTTCTCAGAAAATCGACAACAGCGCCACCTATCGGGTCCAAAACTATCCTATCTTTCTGGTTGCATACAAACATGCACACATACAAAGTTTCATTGAGATCGGTTGTGTTTCTCAAAAAAATCGACAACAGCGCCACCTATCGGGTCCAAAACTATCCTATCTTTCTAGCTGCATACAATCATGCACACATACAAAGTTTCATTGAGATCGGTTGAGTTTCTCAGAAAATCGACAACAGCGCCACCTATCGGGTCCAAAACTATCCTATCTTTCTAGCTGCATACAAACATGCACAAATACAAAGTTTCATTTAGATCGGTTGAGTTTCTCAGAAAATCGACAACAGCGCCACCTATCGGGTCCAAAACTATCCTATCTTTCTAGCTGCATACAAACATGCACATATACAAAGTTTCATTGAGATCGGTTGAGTTTCTCAGAAAATCGACAACAGCGCCACCTATCGGGTCCAAAACTATCCTATCTTTCTGGTTGCATACAAACATGCACACATACAAAGTTTCATTGAGATCGGTTGTGTTTCTCAAAAAAATCGACAACAGCGCCACCTATCGGGTCCAAAACTATCCTATCTTTCTAGCTGCATACAAACATGCACACATACAAAGTTTCATTGAGATCGGTTGAGTTTCTCAGAAAATCGACAACAGCGCCACCTATCGGGTCCAAAACTATCCTATCTTTCTAGCTGCATACAAACATGCACACATACAAAGTTTTATTGAGATCGGTTGAGTTTCTCAGAAAATCGACAACAGCGCCACCTATCGGGTCCAAAACTATCCTATCTTTCTGGTTGCATACAAACATGCACACATACAAACTTTCATTGAGATCGGTTGTGTTTCTCAAAAAAATCGACAACAGCGCCACCTATCGGGTCCAAAACTATCCTATCTTTCTAGCTGCATACAATCATGCACACATACAAATTTTCATTGAGATCGGTTGTGTTTCTCAAAAAAATCGACAACAGCGCCACCTATCGGGTCCAAAACTATCCTATCTTTCTAGCTGCATACAAACATGCACACATACAAAGTTTCATTGAGATCGGTTGAGTTTCTCAGAAAATCGACAACAGCGCCACCTATCGGGTCCTAAACTATCCTATCTTTCTAGCTGCATACAAACATGCACAAATACAAAGTTTCATTTAGATCGGTTGAGTTTCTCAGAAAATCGACAACAGCGCCACCTATCGGGTCCAAAACTATCCTATCTTTCTAGCTGCATACAAACATGCACACATACAAAGTTTCATTGAGATCGGTTGAGTTTCTCAGAAAATCGACAACAGCGCCACCTATCGAGTCCAAAACTGTCCTATCTTTCTAGCTGCATACAAACATGCACACATACAAAGTTTCATTGAGATCGGTTGGGTTTCTCAGAAAATCGACAACAGCGCCACCTATCGGGTCCAAAACTATCCTATCTTTCTAGCTGCATACAAACATGCACACATACAAACTTTCATTGAGATCGGTTGTGTTTCTCAAAAAAATCGACAACAGCGCCACCTATCGGGTCCAAAACTATCCTGTCTTTCTAGCTGCATACAATCATGCACACATACAAATTTTCATTGAGATCGGTTGTGTTTCTCAAAAAAATCGACAACAGCGCCACCTATCGGGTCCAAAACTATCCTATCTTTCTAGCTGCATACAAACATGCACACATACAAAGTTTCATTGAGATCGGTTGAGTTTCTCAGAAAATCGACAACAGCGCCACCTATCGGGTCCAAAACTATCCTATCTTTCTAGCTGCATACAAACATGCACACATACAAACTTTCATTGAGATCGGTTGTGTTTCTCAAAAAAATCGACAACAGCGCCACCTATCGGGTCCAAAACTATCCTATCTTTCTAGCTGCATACAAACATGCACACATACAAACTTTCATTGAGATCGGTTGTGTTTCTCAAAAAAATCGACAACAGCGCCACCTATCGGGTCCAAAACTATCCTATCTTTCTAGCTGCATACAAACATGCACACATACAAAGTTTCATTGAGATCGGTTGAGTTTCTCAAAAAAATCGACAACAGCGCCACCTATCGGGTCCAAAACTATCCTATCTTTCTAGCTGCATACAAACATGCACACATACAAAATTTCATTGAGATCGGTTGAGTTTCTCAGAAAATCGACAACAGCGCCACCTATCGGGTGTCGGTTTCTCGGTGACGATGACGCGGTGTCGTTTTAAAGGTAACGCGAATTCATTAATTTCTTCCCATCTTAAGGATCATTCACATGAGAGCGACCAACTACCTACGAACGCACGAATATTCGCAAGTTTTGACAGTCCATTCACATGATACATTTAATTTGGTCGTAGAAACCCGCGAATCCAATGACAGTCGCCGTTATTTGTCTCTATAACATTTTGAGTTTGAGGCTAAGTTCGAACGAATGCTTTATTCGTTAGTTTGTGGAACGCGAATTGAATGATGTGGATTGTGAATATTCGCGCCAAGGGTGTATTGGTTCGCGGCAAAAAGTTTGCCATTCGAAATTTCGTTATTTTAACTGTTTATTAACATGTTTTCTTAATACATTTTGATGGGATAATTAACTATCCTCCTCTTGGAATAGTAAAATGTACAATTTTCTGTTCATAAATGCATCAAAAGTAGTTTGTTCTCATTTCAGCAATTCGTTCGCTCGCTCTCATGTGAATAGTCCTTTAAAGTGCCCAAAGCTAAAGAAGTAATAACTTCAAAAAACTAAAAAAATATTAACCAGACACTCAGGGCCTTACCAATAATCATTTTTAATCTGCAGACTAAATATTTCCTAGGTCACAATATGCAATTTTGTATGGAAAATTTCGCCATTGTGAGTTCGAAAAACTTAACCTGGACACTAAAAATGATTATTGGTACCGCGGTCACACTATACCTACACAATAGCTAGTAGTCTAGTACAAAGAAAGAAGAGAGAAGAAAAAAAAAAAATTGATAAACGTGTCCGCACAGCGATGCCAACATATGCTTTTTCATGCCTTTTAGGCATTATTTCATTAGCTAAGACTTTAAGGCTTTTTTATTTCCAAAAAGGCATGTTTTTTTTATTCCAAATATATGTATATATTTTGTTGATTCAACGTATACTGACTTTTTATATTTTTAAATATTCTTAAAAAATCTTGGCAAAAAGAAGACCTCGGTGCTCGGTCTTAAAGAATGTGTTTCCAAACGAAAAAAAAGTTTTTGTTATTTTTTTTTATATTTGTGTTTAATTTTTGATTTATTGTTCCAGTTTACATACAAAAATATTTTATGCACTATTTTTTTTCAACTTAGACTTTTTTTCGTCAAAATTGGTTGGCAACGCTGTCCGCACTCCACTGGTAGGCTGTTGATTGCAATGACCTACGCATATCAGTGAAATATGTAAGTCTCAAATAATTACATTTTTGCTTATAACTTCTGTTATACGAATCAGAGAATAATTATTGATACATCAATCTCTTCATCGGAAAGTGTACTAATCGAAGAATAAATTCATATTCAAATTTGTTTGGCCATTTCGTAGTAATATATGTTTAAACCATAAAAAATGGTCTTTTTTTGGTTAAAAACTCATATAAAATGGGTTTGAAGGACCAATAACGGACTTTAGGATACTAAAAACCATCCTATGTAATACCGCTACTCACGACAAATCGATTAATATATATATTGTTGAGGTTTCGTTACGAACCTACTCCCTCTTCGCGGACAAACAGAAAAATGTGTTCTCTTTTATAGAGGTAGAGATTATATGCTTCCGCGATAATTGCTTTAAAATAAATCCATTAAAGCGATTCACTCACACATTTCGCCTCGAATTAAAACACTTGTTTCTTACTTTTAAAATTAAACAATATTTATTTGGAACTATGTCCTTTATTATTGAAATACTTTTTACTAATTCTAAAAGGAGCTTAAGGCTACTATGTAGTTACAATAAGACTGTTGATAAATTCATCATACAGTCGTATTTATATACTTTTCTTATCTATCTACAAGGAGACCCAAGCGTACAATCGTCTTGCTTGATAATGAAGAAGAGATAATATTCCAACATTGTATACAAACGATATTATCTCTTTTACATATGTTATCATTGTAGCGTTGTGTGCAAGACTGTACTAGAGACTAAAGATATCATTGAATACAAATAATGTTATCTTTTTTCTCAATATGTCTTGCTATGGATACTTAACTCCCCCCCTTGTTAAACGAAATCGTCCCGATTTTTCGACGCTATTTTTAACATTTCTCTTTCATAAGTTTTGTTATATGCGTCAATCTTTTTTTGTTTTTGACGATCTGTTATACATTGTATAGTTTTTATCATTACGTACGTAAATGCTAGAATAACAATCAGTGTTACAATTGTGTATATAGTTGATAATATCGGTTTTTCTTCAAAAGGAATAATTAGTTTTTTTAAAGTATCTATGTTATCGAATTTGTACATTGTATCTTCTTTAATTATTTGGTCGATGTAAGACTCTGAATTATGATTTCTTAATATAACTTCTTTAATTTGCTTATGCATGTTTTTGTATATTTTATCGTCTAGATTTATAGTATTTTCATAAGTAACTAAGTTTATACCATTAATTGTTTGATTATTTAACTTATGCTTACCGCTTAATAACATAACACCGGATTCAATTTCTAAGTCGTAATCGTATTCTTGTTTAATGTTGCATTTTGAAGTTATATTCTTTAAAAGTGGAATAAGACAATTTTCTTCTTCAAAGTTAATTTCACAAATGTTTTTACTTAGATGATTTTGACAATTTCTTGTTCTTAAATAAGTTTGGTTACATAAGGCAATTGTTTTATCTGTAATGATTTTTCCATGTTTTGAATTTAAAGGTGTTACTTTATACAATTTACATGATTTAATTAGAACTGGATATTTATATATTGTGATGAAGAATTCATCAGTTCTAGCTAATAATATTTTAGAGTACTCAAGTATATTTATTATGGGTACTTGAATTATTTCATGTTGAATAATATTTTTAATGTCATCTAAGTCTAGGCTTTCTGATAAATATTCATTATTTTTTGCTGCATTAATTGTTCTGGTCAATAATAATAATTGTTCGTACACTTGTTCTATTACTAAATGTTCTTTAAGGCTCTGACCTTCGAATTGTTGCAAAATTTGTTCAAATCTAGAATTTATAGTTTTTTGTTTATTATTGTTTTCTATGAGATTATTTATACTCGTTTCTATGTTAACTAAGTCATAATGGTCAGGATTACCAAACACATATTTGAAAGCTGTTCCTACACTGAACCAAATCGCGTATTCATATTGACGGAAATATTTTGTTAATCATTGAAGAATTTATTATTCGGATCGACAATTTTTCGTCAAATTTTTCGTCTTATTGAAGATATAATATTCAAAATAAATAACATATCTTCAACTGCTGTCCGATTTCATATTTTATTCAAACCAATGAAATTTTGTCATATTGACAAACTGAAGTCGTTAACAAACCGGTATCCTGTATGTGATATTGACAAAAATTTGTTGATAATTTTTAGAAGAATCATTTATTCAAATTAACAATTTTCCATTAAATGTTTCTTCATATTGAAAATTAAATATTCAGAATCAGTAAAGTTTCATCAAATGCTACACTATTTATTATATTATTCAAGTGAATGAATTTATTTTCATATTGACAAAATATATCAACAATTCAAATTGACAATTGTTCTTCAAATATTTCGTCTAATTGATTAGATACATATTCAAGATAAATAAAATGTCTTCAAAAGCCTTTTTTCCCGCATCGGATTTTGTTTCATTTAAATTAAACACAATATTTATTTTTGGTATAAAAAAAGGGGAGAGTTGGGACGTTTTTTTTTTTAAAAAGTACCTATTGCTTGAAACGCAAGTTATTTTTTTCTTTGTTTTAATAATTTGTTTTAAATTTTTTGCACTTGTAGCTGTTTAAAATTAATGCAAATATACTATATTTATGATTGCTCAAATAAAAATCTTACTCGCAGCCAGAATCGATCATGGTATTTCTTACTTGGTTTTTCAAGCTCTTGGGTTTTTTTAAGATGTAGGTATGTAGGACTTTACACAAAGCTTATAAGAAATCAATTAAACAGTTCTTAAATTTAAAAGAAATAGTTTAAATCAGTTTAGCAGTTATGAGAAAGTCGAGATTTAAAAAAAAATATATTTGTATGCGAAAACCTTTATAACACACTTCCTGAGGAATATTATAGAGGGAATCTATAAGAATGACATACATCACTTATTCTAATATCAGTTGAAATCATTGAAGCCATTTTCCAAAAAATAAGCTTTTGTCTTCTTTAACTTCTGTAATAAATATATTTTATTTTAATTACATTATATAATAAAAAGAAATGTTGATTGCGATTAATGTGCATGAGATACACTAACGACGATTAATTACAGAAAAAAAACTAAAAGCGACTAATCTTTTTCTATAATGTGGAGGTTAGATCAGGACTCAAACATTACATTTATGTATCGAGCTTGGCCTAAACACATTCCCTTTACCTACAAAACAGTTCGACTAACAGGAGGTCCTACGCTAAATCTAAAACTGTTCGCCCTCAGAAGACTAACCGCTAACTTATATCTATTACATAAGTAATAAGCGAAACGCCCTACAATAAAGACAACCAATGCACATCACCTATCAGTTTAGGTGCTTAAGAACCGCAAAAACATCACGTTTTAAAAACTCATCGCTGTTCTATTTTTGTCGAACGGAGTATTCACAGAATTTGAGTTTTACAAACTCTATCTAGTAGTTGAATCTAGCTCCACATTTCCCTAAATTGCCAGCAAAATTTGTATTATTACCACATCTTACTTTTTTTTTTCAAATTGAATAAATTTGTTGAAATGCTCTAAAGTGTTCTTCACATTGACGAAATTGGTCAATTTGAAGAAGTTTCTTCAATATGTTATGACCGAGTTTATCCCTCACTCCGGGAAATACCCATTAAACCGTTGCAATCTAAAACAAATTTGTTCGTAATATCTTTAAATTGAATAAATTTCATTATATGATGGAAATTTTTTCTTCAACTTGACGAAATTTTCTTTGTACCGACATTTTTTTACAATTATTAAAATTTGTCATTATAGTATCTATCTTCAACTTGAATAATTTTCTTTAACTGAAGGAAAACATTTTCTTCAAATTGCAAAAAATTAATCAATTTGAAGAAGTTTTATTAAAATGTATTTGTTTATTGTTGTCCTAGAAGTAACTTTTATTCTTGTAAGTGAAGTGGTGCAGTGAGGATAGTACCTGTCGTGTTCGTGTTGAACTATAATATAATTAATAAATTAAAAAAATTCTCATTCTCCGGACACACATTGGCCGCTGTTATAGTATCGTACTAGGTAACGTATTCAATTCAATAAATACAATACCTATATACCTACATATGTGCAATACCATATGATTTTCTTTTATTTCAGATAGTGCTGCGTGGAACGGCCACCGGTTAACAGCTTACTTAGCTTTATCACTTATTATCACTTTATTATTATTAATTCTTATTATTATTACCTATTAAATTGATTTAAAAACTTTAAATTATAAATTAATTATTTATATCTTATATCCGTATTGTGAACTTAAAGTTTCATAATTATTTATGATTATTCCAATTATCTTAGATACTATTATTATAAATTTATTAAATATAAACAATAAAAAATATTTTTAGATTGAAAATATTTATTTGTGTTTTATTTGTCTAATGTGGCGTGAATATTTGAAATTTAAAAAAAAAAGTTCATCAATTTAAAAAATAATTGTCAGATTGACAAAAAAAAATTAGCACGAAACCGAAGAAAAATAGTTAATTTAAAGAAAACTATGCATCATATTGAAGAAAAAGATGCGTAGAATTGATGAAAAATTATTCAGCTTGAATAAAGACGAAGAAGATTTTTTTTCAATTTGAAGAAAACATTTCGTTATATTGAAAAAGCGTTCATTAAATTAAAGAGTACTGTCCGTAGAATTGAAGATTTTTTTTCAATTTGAAGAAATGTTTATGTAAAAATGAAGATTTATTTTTTCAATTTGACAAATATTTTTGAAAATAAGGAATATTTATGTGAATTTGAAGAATGGATTCCATTGAATTTGACGAAATAATTATTCAATTAGACAATTTTTTGTGGATTTAACACCACAACGAAAAATATTATGCATTTCATCAAAATGACAATATTTCTTAAACAGTACAAATTTTCTTCAAAACAACGGACAGGAGTTGTTGACCTTATATTGATCACCGTTTCTTCAAATCTACATGCTTTTTCATCAATATGACTACTAAATTTGGTTCAGTGTAAAAAGTTAATTGATCTAGTATGCCTAGTATGTTCTTGTAATTGGTCTGCTAAATTCTTAATTTTACTTAACCAAATTTTTTCTTCTTGTGTAGGTTGATATTTACTAGTTACGATATTTACGTAAGGTTGAAATATCGAAGTCAGGTTGGTGGCATGTAACAAATAAGTTTGTTCTTTGAATAAATACACGTCATCTGTTTGCGTAAGTATAAACTTCTTGTTTAGTAACTCAGTTATTTGAACGTTTCCTTGCCCTTCTTGACTCTGTACAATTCCTAGTAATGTTAGGAATATTAATATTTTCGTCATCTGAAAAATGATAATTCTTTATGTTATCCTTGTGAATTTTTATTCCTTCTTTAGAGATTACAGTGTCTCCTTTATCTTCTTCTACTATTCTTGTTATGTATCTGGCGTTAGATTTCTTTCTAAGACCTGTGATTCTTACCATTATCTTATCTCCTTTTTTATACTCTCTGTGTCGAGTTCCTTTATTTAGACGTTCGATCACTTTTTTGGATGCTGAGTTTAGTTTATTTATTATAATTTCACTATTGCTATATTTATTTTGATTAAAGAAAATGTCTCTAGGTTTCAAACCGGTAACTGAGTGTATAGAATTATTTAATTCACGCACTGTTCTAAATATTTCTTCGATAAGTCTTGTTTTATTCTGAATTGTGAATATTCTAGACAGTTCAGTTATTGTACCGTTTACACGTTCTACCTGACCGTTCGCTGTCGATCTGTATACTGGAGTTTCTACTTTAGTTATGTTGTATTTCAAACACATTTGGTTCACCATTTCTGTTTTGAATCCCTTCTCGTTATCTGTCATGAGTCGTTCACATTTTGGGAAATAATTAGATAAGACCTCTTCCATAACGTCGTACAGTCTGTTTCGAGTTTCGATTTCCCGAAGGATTGTATATTTAGAATACTTATCTACTGTTACAAGGAAAGTATACTTGTCGTTGAAGTATATGTCCATATGAATGTGTGTTCCCACATGTGTTGGTATTTCTGAATTATTCAGAGGTTCTCTGATAGGTTTTCTTTCATATTTTCCAAATAGACATGCTATGCATTTTCTGTTGAAACTCTTTGCTTGTTTATTTAGATCGGGCCAGTAATATTTCTCTGAGATTTCTTGTATATTGTTACGTAACCCTCGGTGTGCTCTTTCGTGAGTTACCCTTACAAGTTTTAGTTGTTCCTCCAAATTTGTCACGTCTTGAAGTTTTCTTGGTGTGAATATAAATCTTACTAGTGGGAATTCTTTTTTTATATTTTCACCATATTTGTATATGTTTTCAAATTTCGTATGCAAAGCTACAATCTTTTGGGGTTGTATAACTTCTTTCATCTGCCTTAGTAAAGAGTCTTTGTCCTTAAACTTTATTATGAGTCTTATTTTGTTACTAAAATAGATTTGTGTTTCGATATTATTTGTTATATCTTCAATAAGTTCGAACTGTGCAGTGTATGCATTAAAAGGCTGATTCACAGTTTTTATTATATCATTAGAAGAACTTTCAGCTGAATGTGCTGTTTCTATGGTAGAAGTATTTATGCGTTGACGTGATAATGCGTCAGCTACAAGATTTAGGTTTCCTGGTTTATAAACTAATTTTGCTCCAAAGTCTTCAATGATTCCCTTCCAACGTTTCAGCTTTGTGTTGGGATTTTTTTCTGATACAGAATATATAAGGCTCTGGTGATCGGTATATATGGTTAGGTCTGCTATACCATATATGTAGTTTCTGAGTTTTTGTAAGGACCATATGATCGCTAATAGCTCTTTCTCGTTTGTGCTATAGTTCTCTTCTGTCTTACTCAGTGTTCTTGACAAGAAGTGTATAGGTTGCTTATTCTGACTTAGTACGGCTCCAATAGCTATGTTGGATGCATCAGTAGTAAGCTCGAATGGTTTACTATAATCCGGTTGAAAAAGTTCGACTTGTTCTTTCAAATAATTTTTTAAAATTCTAATCGCTTCTAATGCTGAATCATTCAGATTTAACTTAATATTTTTACTTTGTTTTTTGTTTACTTTACCGTTATCTCCTCGTAAATATAATGTCAGGGGCTTGGCTATGCTTGCGTATCCTTTTATAAACTTACGATAGTAACCTGTAAGACCTAAAAATCCTCTCAAATCCTTTACCGTTTGTGGGACTGGAAAATTTTCTATAGCTGCTATTTTCTCAGGGTTCGTAGTGATTCTACCATGTCTGATTATGTGACCTAAGTATTCTACTTCTTCTTGAAAAAACTTACTTTTCTCATCAGATATTTTTAATGTGGCTTTATTGAGTACGTCGAATACTTGACTTATGTGCTGTATATGTTCTTCCTCAGATGAAGAATATATCAATACGTCATCAATGTAAACGTGTACGAATTTACCTACAAAGTCTCTCAAAATGTCGTCCACGCATCTCTGAAATATGCTTGGTGCATTTTTGAGCCCGAAAGGCATTCGTTTAAAATGATATTTTGCGCCATTTATAGCAAAAGCTGTTTTTTCTTTATCATCTGTTTTGATTTTAATTTGGTGGAAACCTGACTCCAAATCTAATGTTGTAAAGTACTTGGCTTTACCTAAATTTTGAATTGTCATGTTGACATCCGGAATGGGGTATCTGTCTGTTACAGTGTGAACGTTAAGTTTTTGGAAATCAACAACCATGCGCCGTTTTGGTTTTCCTTTTTCGTCCAAACCTTTTTTAGGTACTGTCCATATGGGACTGTTATAAGGACTATGGCTTTTTTCTATTATATCGTCATGTAAGAGTTTCTGTATTTCTTTGTTTACGAATTCGTTATCTGCTATGGGATATGGATATTGTTTAACATAAACCGGATTATCATTGGTCGTCCTAATGCTTGCTTCTATAGTATCTGTAAAGGGTAACGGTCCTATGCTGTTATTAATCTTCATCAGTCTATCTATATGTCTGCTTTATAAATATTATTTTCCCCAATTATGTAATTAATTTTCTGAATAGATTCGACACTGCTTATGGTAGTTAGAGTCATATTACTGAAATTTATTTCCGCGTTTAGAACTTTAAGTCCTTCATATCCTAATATCATATCAAAAGACTGAATATCCTCTAATTCAAAAAATGTTATATTTTTCTTTAATATCCTAACTACTTTCTTTGTATCTACCATAGAATAACCATGCATTGTTTTTATTTTTATAGGTTTAATTTTAATTTTTTCGCTAGAATCGCATTTTCTATTAATGTAATTATGGGTTGCACCAGTATCAATAAGAATTTTATAAATTTCCTTAGAAATAGTACTAGTTAAATTTAAGCAGGGCAACCCGTCTACTAGTTTAAATGATCTATTCTTATGTTATTATTTACCATACATTCCGTTTCATCTGCTTCTGCATATGTACTGCTGACATCGTCTCTGCGTTGTTGTCGGGAGTTATTTACTCTCTGCTGCTTGAAGTTCTGCTGATAAGATCGTTGCGGTCTGTTGTGTGTGTTGAAACTCCCGCTGTGTTCACGTTTCGCTGGTGGATTATATACATCGGGTTTGTATTGATTCCAATTTTGTCGCTGTGCATGTACAATTTGTCTCGAGTTTATCTCCATCGGCTGTGGTCCTTGATTGTGTTGCTGCATATTATCGTATTGCTTCTGGGGTTGATAATTCGTTGTTTGGCTCGAATAATTTGGTCTTCTTTCGTTTCTGCGTTCATGTGGCATATTTTTGTGGTGCTTATCTTGAGTGAGATGTAAATGCCTGTGCACATTATCATGTTCTATTCTGCGAGCAATTGCGAATGCGTGTTCTAGATCATTTATTGTAGCTGAATATAATGATCCTCTTGTAAAGTTGTCACTCATACCATCAATGAATATACGAACTGCGTCGTCGTTAGCATTTTTAATTAGTCTGTCGATTATATTCGGCGGATCACCTGACATAGTGATTTTTGATATTATTAAATTGAGATTTTTATTTATCTCGTCGTGGTATTCAGACAGTGTGCTTCTTTTTTGCGTGATGGCTTTCATCATGTCTTGTAGCACGTATAGAGGTTCTTGATTAGAGTACGTATAATCTAATCTGTTACGTATCGCCTCAAAATTAAAAATTGTGTTATAATTGGTTAACACATTCGCGGCTGCACCCTGTATTTTACTTTTCACTATAGTCAATGCTGCTGCGTACTTACTGTGTGTTTTGAAGTTTTTAATGCTGTCCATTAATCTGGATGCTTCTTCGCGCCACGACCGATAATTTGATTGATCGCCGTTGAAAATAGGTAGGCTTTTAAATGCGTCTAACTGTATTTCACTACCATCTGTATATGTGGTTCTTATTTCCTCTAGCACAGGTATGTTTGGTACTATGCCTAATCCAGATTTTACTTCATTTAGTTTTGTTTCTAAATTAGTGTTTATTTGATTTTGGTTAGTTATTATTGCTGCTAACCTTGCATTCTCTGTGCGTGTGTGCTCTAGGGTTTGTGTTACTGTGTTGCTCCTGGTTTCTAAAGCTTCTAATCTTGCCATTAATACTGCGAGTTGTTCCATTTTGAACTCGTGTCTGTTGTCGTCGAATTTGTGTGTTTTTTTTCTCCACATATACACTTTCACTGAATTGCTTTGCTGCTTCGTACGAAGAAGCTATATTTGTACCTGCTATGCTAGGTAATTCTTGTAACCGGTAACGCGAGTGTTCTGTTTATACTAGATTTCACTACTTGTTCCCGAGGTCCGCTCGATTGAAGTTAAAAAGTATATTTAACCTCCTGGCAGGATCGCCAATTAAAACACTTGTTTCTTACTTTTAAAATTAAACAATATTTATTTGGAACTATGTCCTTTATTATTGAAATACTTTTTACTAATTCTAAAAGGAGCTTAAGGCTACTATGTAGTTACAATAAGACTGTTGATAAATTCATCATACAGTCGTATTTATATACTTTTCTTATCTATCTACAAGGAGACCCAAGCGTACAATCGTCTTGCTTGATAATGAAGAAGAGATAATATTCCAACATTGTATACAAACGATATTATCTCTTTTACATATGTTATCATTGTAGCGTTGTGTGCAAGACTGTACTAGAGACTAAAGATATCATTGAATACAAATAATGTTATCTTTTTTCTCAATATGTCTTGCTATGGATACTTAACTCTCGCTCATCGCTTGCCAAGAGGCCTTGTCTTGTATCAATTGACGTTGCGCGCCGCAGAACGAATGACAGTTGGCTATTTGGTAACAAATACGCAACATCGGGCAGTTTAAACCATCAAAAAGATGACAGTGACTGACAGAGCTGCGAGCTGAATTGAATTTTTTCCTTTTGAGTATTTGTCCGCATATGAATTGTGTGCTTATGTTTTACATTTTCGACTTTGAAGTTTTCTAATTTGATTGCAAGTGGTCCGAGAAGACACATACACAGTGGATTCCGTTGGGGAAGCAGAATGTTGTACGAATAAAGGCTTGAAACGTCTGCATTAAAGGGTTGATTTGAATTTGGATTACTGTCAACTTTGCACTTAATTGAAACGGCATCTGTTGTGGGGTGGTACCTACTAATATTTCGAAAATAGGCTGGTTATTGGTTAATGAGGCCATTATACTACGATAGCTTTTGGTGGGTGAACAAACTTCTTTGGGACACTTTAAATGTCTCGGGCAATTGCTGTGCGAGGCAGTAGCGTTACATTTTAATTTAGTTTAATGTAAAAGTGGTCGTAAGATGTTTGAAAGCTTGTGTAATGGATGTTCGATAGTAACGAATGACTAGCATTGTCATTGATTTAATTAATTTGTTAGGTCAGTAAGATATTTTTAAAACTCATTGAAATGTGACGGCGAAACTGGGAACGCACCGAAGATAGTTTGGTAATATGTTCAAAACACTAGCAATCGTTAGTATGTACATTAGTATTTATAAAACCATATACCATGCAAAATCTCTTATTCAAAGAGAGAACTGCTGCAAATTCAAATAAAAATTCATTCCCAACTACCTCTGAAAGTAGTTCAGTTATTTTCTTGGTGCTTAAACGTCAAATATGTGCACTCTATACTTATTTATTATGTCGCCGCTATTACATATTCTATCAATCGAAGAAGCCATCTACAATTTATGTAAATAGATTAAAAAAAAAAAAAACCAGTTATATCATAACCCCCGTATTAATAAACGACGAGCAGCGGCGAGTTAGCACTAACACACATGTTAGCTTCAAATTCCTATTAATAAACGTGTGTTTGGTTTCACTGACATTTAAAAACGAGCGGATAACTTAACTCACCGAATTCGGCGTATAGAGAGCGGATAACTTTTTAACTCAGAAAGGGGGAGGGATAATTTTCAAATGACAAGACATCAATATTCGAATGACGCGTGCCATCTGAACATTCTACAAGAGAGAATCTGAGAGAGAATCGGTGAATTTTTGAGCGCAACAACCGCTTGAAAAACGAAATATGACAGATGTACTAGAATGTTTAGTACAATTCCGTGTAGTGCTGCCGTGCGTTAGGTGATAAAGAGCGAATAGCTAATATGTTGATTGAATATGTTTATTAATAAGAAAAGTTAACAAACGGATAGGGTCACTATCCGTCTGCCAGCTAAAACACGTGTTAGAGAGCGGATAGCGTTTTTTTATTAATATGGGGGTAAATACCTAGGCGGGAGTTAAATTAAAAATTGACTTCAAATGAAAAAAAAAAATTATTAAGATTCAATGGCAACACTTGCAATAAAGAAAAAAAAAAATTTTAATTCCAGAAATATTTTCTTCCATATTATTTTTAAATCAAGTTGTTCCTGAAAGTTTTTGAAAAAAATACTTGAGATTTAAAAAAAAAAATTTAGGTATGTATATCAGTAGATATTGTTGAATTACATTCTTACTATGTTTGCTGTTTTTACTGCCAAATATATTCTTAATCGAACACTGAAAACTAGACCGATTTATCTATACTAGTATCGCTTGGGGTCGAAAATCGACCATACCTTTTATAAGTATGTAGCTATACCAAAAAACGTACTACAATTTATTCTCGTTATTTATTTAGGTTTTTTTATAAACTCAACGAAAAGAGCGACATCTATAGTATATCGAAAAAAATACGTAAATGCCATCGGAAACAGACTCTTATCTAAGATGATTTATATTTAAATATGTTACTTTGGTAATATGGTGGCGACAAATAATAAATAATTCCCCTAAATAAATTTCTTACAATTATTGCTTAATTATAGGGGCAGTGAAGTGAAATTGCATACCTTTATGGGTAAATGATTCTCTCCAACAGGTTCTAATCTAATACCATGTTCTCATCCACTTGATTTAGCTAAATCATCTCATAAATTACGTGATTTACCATACATTTTCGTGATTACTAATTAGGTACGTGATTTAGACGTGTTTAATTTTTAATTACGTATCTGTCATCGCAAATCCACACAAAATAAAATCGAACATACCTGCAGCGCTTTCAATTCAATTCAATGTTATTCAAAAAAAAAAAAAAAAAAACAACACAAATGTGAAAAATATTATCCCAAATTCAATTTTCTTCGTTTTTCGGTGGATTTTGGTATTTTTATTAAGTACAACAATCATAAATTGTTTTATTTTTGGCAGAGGTGTGATAACAAAAGAAAAACAACGAAAAAAAAAACTACCTCGGAGAGGGTATAGAGTGGACGAATTCTTTCTGCTAAATGCCAAACTAAATCACGTAAAATTCGGTGGAGACGCCTTTCGTGATTTATAAATCACATGAGCTAAATCACGTTGGTGGGAACAAGGTAGGTATAAGATGATTAAATACGTTACTATGGAAACATGACGGCGAAAACTTGATTGTCACCAAAATCCTTTTAGTACCTGTTTTGTATGGGGAAGTCTTAACTTAATTTTACCAGTCTTAATGGCGACATTTACCCACGATTTTGTGTTTGTGCACATCTATGGCACAGCACCTTTCAAATAACATACGTTTCATTCTCCTCATTTCATATTAAATGCCAAAAAAGCTTACGGAAAGCTCGGATGTTCACGTATTAATATAATGATAATGATCTTGTAGTTTCTTAGAAAATTAAAAATTGCTAGTCATTCATATTCGCTTGGCAGCCGGCAATGTCAATCGATTTCTTGGACAACAGCACCGAACGCGTGCGAAATATTATCTTAGCTGCCTTGCACCATCAAATATATGCCATAGAGAAATAATAGCATGGTTGGTCTATGATGTATGGAACCACCCTGTTTGATAAGGGGTGGGTGCTAACTTGTGTATGTGTAAAGTTTCTTTCCAATTTTCCAATTCAGACTTGTTCCATTACTTTCGGAGCGAAATCAAGAAATTATTATTGTATTAAGATGTGGTCCAAAATCTACGCCTCCTTTGATAATAAATAGTAGGAAATGTAGGCACAACAACTTTTTAAGTTTATCTACGAATTTTTATATATAGGTAATCGAAAAAACCCCAATCTATAACGTAGATGATTCGAATTTAAATAAACATTTGCTATTGAAATCTAAATTTGGCTGCGGAGCGATGTGCGCAACTTGAGGGCACGAGTATTACAACTTACGAAGGCGCAAAATCTTACTATTGTAACGTGAAATGCATGTGGGGCAACCCCCTTGGGGTCACTGTATAGACCTTAGGGTGGGTTGGAGGACTATAAAAGTGAAATACACTCAATTCTGTTTTTTCACGAATTTTTTTTACACGTATTTCATTTAACACCAATCGAGGAAAAAATTTGATTCTCTTTTTACACGATTTGATTTGAAATAACACGAAAGTAACGGTAAAAAACTGAAATTTTGATTTTCAAAATTTCCATTTGTTAGGGGATTCCCTTAATAGACACATACATATTATTTGATCTTTTTTTACACGAATTATTTGGGAACGTATCTATCGTGTAAAAACATAATTATGTATGTTAGTATTTTTAATACAAAAAAAACAACGCAATTTTCAGGTTGGTTGCTGATGCAGGTAACACTATTGGAGCACAATCAATCTTAAAATTAAATATTTAGTTCATAAAATAGTAAAATTGGAATTTTGAACAGTTTTGTTGCAGAGCTCACGCACACAATATGCAATCTCTATAGGGAGAATCTATACTTTGGAGATTTTGCGATCCCTAAAGCTGTTTGAACAGGGAATGACACAAATTTGTTTGTTTTGTTGTTTATTTCGTTTTGTTTTTTTCTCCAGCTATAAGAAATGCATTGCATCTGGTGAATCTATTTTTGTAAATTATTTATGTATAAATATTTATAAATCAATCGGGACGGATATTTGTAATGTTTTAATACCTACAAGATTTAACTAGTGAATGGAAATCGCTTAAGGGGTCGAAGACTACACATATTCAAATCGCAAGAATATCAACACAAAAAAGAGCAAATGACGTTTTAATGTTCGATTAGCCACACGAAATCTCGAATCTGAGAGCAAATCTGAAGAAGCCCAATCGAATACCACATTAGTTCCGATTGTATTTTTTTTGAGCTGAATTGTATTTTCTACTTTTTCCTATACTTAGTAGGAGAAGGATATCGTTTTCGTACAAAATTTCGAATGATTTCGGAATTTTAAATAATTTTATTTATATCATGCCCGTCTATATGTTTGTTTTTGTCGGCTTCTGACCCCTATAGTCCTATAACGGGTAGGCGGATTTGGAGTTTTCTCGAGAAAAATTAAGTAAGATGGCTTAACTCGATGGCAGCACCATTTTTATTTTGAAAAGTTTCGTTTTCCACAAGAATTTAACAAAATCTCGTATCTCGAACACCACATTTTCATTTTTGATAAAAATTATTGCATTCTGAACAATAAGTTGTTCTTACTCAATTTTTAGCTTAACAGTTGAAGAAGAGTCCTTTTTGAAACAAAAATTGCAATTGTCAGAGCAATTAAGACCTCTCACTTTATTTGCGATCACATTTTGAAGAAATAAAATTCAATTAATAAAGTACGTTTAATACACTGCATTTTACTTTTAACTTGTTTAACTGCATAATAACGAACTTTGGCTATTGTAATATTTGCCTTAGAAATAAAAAGAAACTAAATTCGACTCTAAGTCTAGCATTTACAAATGAAATAGATTTAACAAGAGTCAATTTCTGCTAGACAATAATATAAGAAATGTTATTGTTTCACCACAGCCGAGCTTCAAGTTGTCAATGAACCAAACGGATTTGGACAGATGAAGCAAGAAGAAGTTTGTTATTTTTGATATTTTTAGTTCTTAATACATGAACTCACCACATTTAAGCCATTCATAAAAATTCATATGATATGGAGGCACATAAAGAGTGACAAGCACAAAGTTCCCAAAGTCGTCTCATATATAAATAGTCGAGGCCCGTTTGTTAATACTTCTCATAGCAATTTAAGTTCCACTTAAAATCTTATGTGACAGTTTATGGCACAGAAAAAGTAGTCCATAAGGTATTTAAGTAGAACTTAAATCGCTATGAGTAGTATCAGCAAATAGGCCTAAGCCAAATAGTTAAGAAACACTTAACTGCCTTAAGGCCCGTTGGGCCTTAGCAATAAACATTTTTAGTTTCGACTCTAAATTTAAGTAGTTTACAGTGGATATATTTTCCATACATTTCTCGAAATTGTGAGCTTCCGTAAATTTAAAGTCGAGACTAAAAATGTTTATTGCTAAGGCCCAAAATTCGCTTGATTTTTAAGGTTCCGTACCCAAAGGGAAAAAACGTAACCTTATTAGTTTCGCTCGGATGTCTCTCCGTCTGCCTGTCTGTCCGAACCCACTAAGCCAATTTTGTTACCAGGTCTATCTCAAGAACCGATTGACATAGGAGGCTAAAATTTACACACAACATCCGGTATAACCTCTAGTTAAACGACAAATACCAATGGAAGGAATACATCGATTGGTTTTGGATTAATTAGTAATCTGGTGAAAAAAATATTTTCATTCGCCCAAAAAACGGTTTATTTCTTGATTCACAAAAAAATACATAAATTCCTTTTTTGTAGATCATGTTCTTATCTATATAGGTGCTGAATACTGTTTTGCCGAAAAGTTAATAGTTTACAAGATATTTTCAAAAAAAATAATTTTACCATGTAAAATACGTTGCTCTCATTTATGTTCTAATCTACTACGCAGTTGTGCACAATTGACCCCATCAAAGACACCAGGGCTGTCGCTTCATAATTTCGTTGGGGAGTATAATACATTTTTTGGGGAGTACAGAACAAAATAAAAGTAATATATTTTTAGTCAATAGTTTTTCAATTGGGACAGGTCGCATACAGAATGGAAAATTGGCGTGGGTTGGGTACTACGTAATAATTAGAAAATGAGATTCATGCGCGAGTAATTTTTGAGAGTAAAAATATTAAGTAATTAGATTAAACTAAATTGTGATGAATTCATGAAGAGGGGAAAGATTGAATGATATAGATTTCAAATAATATATGATGTATTGGACCTTAGCCAAATACGGAACCTTCGGTGCGCGAGTGACACTCGCACTTGGCCGGTTTTTTTTTGTTGTACAGAGATTCAATGCTGTTTGAAATTTGTACTCCAATATGTTGTGTATAATCCAGGCCACTTTAATGGAAGAATTGGGTAAACTGGAGTGTACATAAATCGTTTAATTAGCATCTTAAAGAGGAAAGCTTTACCAGCGATGTGCTGATTGAAAAATATATTCATCCATTGTTTGCGTTGTGTATTGCACTTATGCCACCCCAATTCCACTTGGGTGGACATACAAACACCTACAGTCATCAAAATTAATAATAAATTTACTATTATATAGGCATTCCAATTACAATCAAATTTCGTTTTTTGACAATCGATGTGTTCCTTCAAGCGGGTGGATAGCTTTATAATAATTATTAATAAATTGAACCACTTCATAAGCTGACCGCTTTTATATGCCAGAGAACAAAAGCTGCGAGTAAATTAGGTATCGAAATGTGTTCAAAAAGAATTGTTCGTCTCTGGTGCGGGTCTGCCTGTCCTTTAATGAAACGTACGGCAACGCAACCAACAACAGCGGCCAGAGTACTATAGTAGCAAAAATGCAAAAGCGATGAACGTTGAACGACGTTTCGAGTTGTGAATTGTGATGGGGTTCAGTGATGTGTTCGTGTGCTGCCATCTGTCACCAGGTCTATTATTAAGCCATCAAGATTAAACTGACAGAGAAAAAAAAAAACGGAATAATTCACTAAACTGTGTGGTGTGCGAACAAATGTGCCAAATGGATACCAAATGGAGGATGACGATTTTTCTTTTTTCAACCGAGGGTATTTTGTTTTCATGTTTCAAGAACGTTGCTGATGGAAATTATTTGAATTCGCTTTGATGATGATGATGATGGTGAGTCTTCAAAGAGGACACATTTTTGTTTTTTGGTTTTGGTTTTGGTTGTAAAGTAATTTGCCCGTAGGCACTTTAGATGACTTCCTCCACTTTGTATGTCATGATAGATGTTTACCCCTTTGATGATGCGGATGATGTGTGTCTATGATTGCATTGGGGTGATGATGATATATTGAGAGATTGTGTTGCTTTTTTGTGGCATATGTATTTTGTAAGCATTATACAAACGGAGTTATTTGTTACTGTTGAGGGCTCAATAAGGCTACACGCGTTTGTGGTGGCTGTCAGTTGTAAGTTGTCAGACTCGTAAAGTGACAACCTCAAACAGATTTCTGAATAAATAAAGGAAAATAGCAATAATAACTATGATTGAAAATAAATGACGTATTTCTGGATTTACCCAGGAAAGTATTTATACCAACTGTTGGAGACAGTCGGCCTTACCAATAATCAACTTTAGTCTGGCACTACAGACTATCGCTAACTGTAGGGTTAAATGTTAGTGTTGCGAAAGCCATGTTTATCTCGGACATTAGCTAAATAAATCCTCCCTTATGTCATTTTGAAGACAAGTGTTGCCAACCATCCAAAATCGCGGTATTAAATTTCGAAATAGGAGAGAATTTAATACGATGTTGTTCAGCCTGAGCGTTTACAATTATTAATTAATTTTATTAAATTGTGAATGCTTTCTAATTTCATTCGTTGTAATACAACAATGCAAATGGTTTTTAAGTCTATCACTCACAAATTTGTACAAATGTATGCAAAATATTGAAAAATATTGCGTTTTTGTTTTATTTCTAAACACGTGAAACATATATTTCTGTGTTTTTCTTTCTGTTGCTTTTTGATTGGTTTTCCTAGTTAGTTGCTTAATAAAAAATAAATTTTATATAAGTTTGGGATAATTCCAAGACTTTCTTGACAGTCGTCGCAAACAGAATAAAATATCTTCTTACCAAAGTTTGGACGGCTTGTAGGTACCTTTTTGCAACAATTCTCAGTACCTTAGGCGACACGGGTAGATATTTTGTTGCAACCAAACCCTTTTCAAACTCTTTGCAAAAGGAGTTTGTTTACCGAGAATGAGGATCTCTAATGAGACAATGGTTGGTGTCAAAAGGTTCCCTTCGCGGAAAATAAAGTTATAAAAATAGAATTATCAGAACTCAGCAAAATACCATGCAAAATAACAAGTTTATTAACTTCTGGGGGTGCAAGTACAGCCTAACAGGTAGTACGAGAATATGCGTTTTATATTTTTCAGTTCGAATTTCACATTTTGTCGGTTTCTAAGTTTCCCGAATTAAGTAATATATAAGCCATACAATTTTTTATAGGTTAAATTGTATTGTTACATTCAGGCTGGGATTCGTAAAGATAAAACACTATTCTGTTTAATTTTTCTAATAAAATTCACTTTTATTACACTTTTATCAACTATTCTAATATTTCACTTCTTAAGTACCAGAACACTATTACTTAAACAATTCTTCAACGTTTCAAACCAATCACTTAATTTACTCTATTACTTTTCACTTATTTATCTTCACAAACTATTACTATCTCGAACTTTAACCAATCACTGTTATAAATCAACTGTCTCGCCCTCTTCTAAAAGCTGTCCTTTTATACCCGCTCCGCCATCTGACGAGAACTTTCTAGCTAATTCTAAGTGGTTCTAGAACAAGGTTCAGTGGTGAAATACATTTACTTGACAGGTTCCAGTCTCCAATTGGAAGTGACACTTGGGTGGAACTTGTTTGGTGACTAAGGGGTTGTTTTCACTTCACCATTTTAGGTTACACGATACATTCCACACCACAGTATTTATTTTCAAACCCGGAAGCGATAAGTTCTTACACGCTTCCTACGTGCGATTGTAGTTTATTCTGAAATGAATGAGCCAGCTACTATTTCCATTTTCAAAAATATTCACTTGCTAACGACGCAATTGTGATGTTTAGACCACTATGAAGTTTTGATTTGCATCGTCTATATAATATAATAATATAATTTTTGGCGCAACAGGTCCGTAGGGACCCTAGGCCTAGCTTCTCGCAACCATTCGTTTTGTGTGAGATTTCATTTTTGGAACGAATGGAAGGGATCTACAATTTTATGCCGATTCCAAACATCTAATTGAGAAGCTCTTTCATGACATTTATACTCTCGGATGCTTGTCAAACGTTCGCGAGAGGTGCATCGTCAGCATACTGTGGTGTGGAATGTATCGTGTAACCTAAAATGGTGAAGTGAAAACAACCCCTTAGTCACCAAACAAGTTCCACCCAAGTGTCACTTCCAATTGGAGACTGGAACCTGTCAAGTAAATGTATTTCACCACTGAACCTTGTTCTAGAACCACTTAGAATTAGCTAGAAAGTTCTCGTCAGATGGCGGAGCGGGTATAAAAGGACAGCTTTTAGAAGAGGGCGGGACAGTTGATTTATAACAGTGATTGGTTAAAGTTCGAGATAGTAATAGTTTGTGAAGATAAATAAGTGAAAAGTAATAGAGTAAATTAAGTGATTGGTTTGAAACGTTGAAGAATTGTTTAAGTAATAGTGTTCTGGTACTTAATAAGTGAAATATTAGAATAGTCGATAAAAGTGTAATAAAAGTGAATTTTATTAAAGAAGTTAAACGGAATAGTGTTTTATCTTTACGAATCCCAGCCTGAATGTAACATTGGTGTCAGAAGTGGGATAAAACTTATTCTGTGCTAAGTGTCTAAGTGAAGTTAAAAAAAAAAAAAAAAAAAAAAAGTGAATTTGTGATTTTCTAAATTACAAGAGACAAACAAAATGGGTCGTGTATTGCTACATCTAAGCATACCCCAATTGAAAAGTGAACTAGAAAAGCGGAATCTCTCCACAGCTGGAGGGAAAAGTGACCTCATACTTCGTCTGCATGAAGCTGTCCAAAACGAGGGAGAAGATCCGAAAACCATGCTATTCGACGTGGCAGAAGAACAAGTAGGTAAGTACAAGCGTTGATATTAGCGCTATGATGGAATTACTTCTTGCGAAGATGGAAGAACAGAAAAATTCTATGGAATTGAAGTTCGCAGAACAGAAGAATTCCCTAGAAGAGCAGAAGAATTCCATGGAATTGAAGTTCGCAGAACAGAAGAATTCTCTAGAAGAACAGAAAAATTCTCTTGAAGAACAGACAAATTCCATTGTCGCCGCACAAAAAGATGCAGTGGAAGAATTTAAGAATGTTCTAGATGTAAAAATTGACGCGATTGATGAAAAATTAAACGAGCATGAAACAAAGTTTGAGGAAATTAACAAAACGTTTCAAAAGCACGAGACAAACATCGAGAACATAGCTAAAGAGCTCGGAACAAACATCAAGAATATAACTAAAGAGCTCGAAATAGTCAAGAAACAGAAGGCTCGGGAATATTCTGCTGACTGCCCAAGAAAGAAGGAGATGCAGCCACCCGTTTTTGATGGTCAAACATCATGGCCGATTTATCGGAGACAGTTCGAGGCAGCTGCAACGACCAATGGATGGGACGACGAGGATAAGTTGATTGCATTAACGCTCGCATTACGAGGTACCGCTGCAGAATTGCTTCAAACTATCTCCGAAGAAAAACAACGCGACTACGAGACTTTGGTGAAGGCTATTGAGATGCGATTTGGTGACGACCACACGCAGCAAGTGTATAGAAGAGAGAAGAGGGGAGAAACACTCCAGCAACTGCAAGCTGATATCGAACGGCTAGCGCACTTGTCTTATCCCAATGCCGGCGAGGATGTTATCAATGAAATGGTAAATGAGGCATTTACACAAGTCATAGAGGACAGACAACTGCAGATGGCTCTAAGAATGGCTGGAAAGAAAACTCTTCCTGAGGCACTGGCATTTGCCTTAACCATGAGAGCTGCTGACCAAGCATCTCAAGGATTTCACCGCGCGAGAGAAATGACATCCGTTGAATGCTCGTGCCAGAGAACAGAAGTAGTCGACCGTAACAGTTCTCGAAGGGGACCGATCCGTTGCTGGAACTGCAACAAAATTGGACATCTACAACGACAGAGCTAGGAACGAGGAGGCGTTTGAGCGTTCGGCGGATGGAACATCACAAAGCCATCAGTCGGGAAACGAGTAAGAACCAACTTCGCGGGGCAGAAGCTGGTTTCTGGAATCGACGCCCCCAGGACCACAATTCAGGTTTCCCAGACCAAACGATGTAATAGGAGCCTGACAGTGGAAGCCCATATCGGCCAGAAAAAGTATGTGGCTACAATCGATACAGGTGCCACCGCTTCCATAATCAGAAGGGACATCGTTCGCCAATCATGGCTGCACAACACCAGCAGCTACTGTCTGAAAACAGCAACTGGAGCAACAGCAAAGGTGTATGGTGAGGTACTCTTGACGATAAACCTTGCAGGAATAGTCTTCTCCCATGCATTCTTAGTGGCTGATATATGTGACGAATGCATCATCGGAATCGACTTCATGAAGACGCATGACATAGTACTCGACATCGGTTTGCAAGTTATAAAGTACAAGAACGTCGAGATTCCGATGGTTTACGGGAACGAGAACGTCGCAGCTCTACGGACAGTTGTAAGTGAGGACGAAATATTACCACCTTCGTCAGAGACAGTTATTTGGACAAAGCTGGAAGGTGATCCTGGGAACCACCGATTCTACCTAGTCGAGCCAAATCCAGAAAATTATTATCAGAGCTATATTGTCGGAAAGATGCTGGTTGAACCCAAAAACAACATGGTTCCCGTTCGTGTCCTCAATGTGGAACACAAAAGCTTGAAACTAAAGCAAGGAGAAGTGATTGGAAAGTGCGTACCAATTACTGCGGTCACAAAGTTGTCCAATGCAAGTGATGTGAAACCGGTTAGACCTACGGAGATATCGGAAATGAAAAAGAATATACTCGGAGAGTGCGAGCTGGATCAGGAGCAGCGATCCATGGCAGGGAGTCTAATCAATGAGTTTGCTGATATATTTGCTTCACAGAACGGCGAGTATGGCCGAACACATCTCGTACAACACCGAATCGACACCGGAGATGCGAGACCGATTCGTCAGCCTCCCCGACGACTACCATTGGCTAAGCAGACGGAGGTTGCAGAAATGGTGTCGACGATGGAAAAGGAAGGACTGATTGAAAGCTCAAAAAGTCCGTGGGCATCGCCGGTCGTCCTGGTCAAGAAGAAAGACGGAAGTACGAGATTCTGCGTGGACTATCGCCAACTCAACAACGTCACCAAGAAGGATAGCTACCCCCTTCCAAGAATTGACGACACCTTGGACACACTATCCGGAGCCAAATGGTTTTCGACCCTCGATTTGAAGAGTGGCTACTGGCAAGTGCAGATCCATCCAGAAGACCGCGAGAAAACAGCATTCACAGCAGGAAACGGGCTTTGGCAGTTTACAGTAATGCCATTTGGACTGTGCAATGCTCCAGCTACCTTTGAACGTCTAATGGAGCGCGTTCTGCTGGGACTAACGTGGAAAACCTGCTTGGTCTACCTGGACGATGTCATCGTAGTAGGAAAAACATTTAACGAACATCGAGATAACCTTAAGGAGGTGTTCCAAAGGCTACGATGTGCGCAACTAAAACTTAACCCGAAGAAGTGTTCCTTATTTAGACCAGAAGTGAAGTACCTCGGGCACATCATCTCTTCCAGAGGAGTCAAGACTGATCCGGAGAAGGTCGATGCAGTGAAAAACTGGCCGGTACCCAAAGACAAACATCAACTGAGAAGCTTCCTGGGACTTGCGACCTATTACAGACGATTTGTTAAGGACTTTGCCAGGATCGCAAAGAGCTTGCATCAACTGACAGAAAAAGGCAAACAATTCAAATGGTCAGGTGAGTGCGAAAAGAGCTTCAAGGAACTTAAACACCAGTTGTGCAACGCCCCCATACTAGCGTACCCCACCCCTGGGAAAACATTTATTGTGGATGCAGACGCTAGTAATGTGGGAATTGGAGCCATCCTTTCCCAGGTGCACGATGGCCAAGAGAAAGTAGTTTCCTACTTCAGCAAAGTTCTCTCAAAGCCAGAAAGGAACTACTGTGTTACCAGGCGCGAACTCCTTGCTTTGGTATTGGCGACAAAACATTTCCATAAGTACCTTTATGGGCGGAAATTCATCCTCCGCACAGATCATGCATCTTTAAAGTGGCTGCTGCACTTTAAGAATCCTGAAGGCCAAGTCGCAAGGTGGATCGAACGGCTGCAGATGTACGACTACGAAATACAACATCGAAAGTGAAGTCTTCACTCTAATGCAGACGCTCTCTCCCGTCGACCGTGCAAAGCAAATTGCAAACATTGCTTACGACACGAGGAAAAAGATGTCGCGTCCGTTCAAAGGGTGAGAGCTATGCCCATTGGTGGCTGGAGTGCGCGGGAAATACGGGAGGCTCAAATGGAAGATCCGGATATCGAACCGATTATCGCCTGGAAGGAGCATGAGGGAAAACCAGACTGGCAGGAGATATCCAATAGGAGCCCCGAGCTGAAGGCATACTGGGCGCAGTGGGACTCCCTTCACGTACAAGACGGCATTCTAAAAAGAAGATGGGAAAGCCCGGATGGAAAGTCGTTCGTAATGCAGCTTGTTGTACCCAGGTCAAAGGTTATGGAAGTGCTCAGGGAATTGCATGATGGAGTGTCTGGAGGCCACTTGGGAATCAATAAAACGCTCGAAAAAGTGCGGGAACGCTTTTACTGGATTCACTCAAGGGAGGACGTTGAAACTTGGTGCAGGAAATGCGTTACATGTGCGGCCAGCAAAGGTCCGAGACTGAAAGTCCGTGGCAAAATGCATCAATACAATGTTGGAGCCCCTTTCGAAAGGATAGCAGTTGATATTGCGGGACCGTTTCCTGAAACAAACAATGGAAATCGTTACATCCTCGTTGTTATGGACTATTTCAGTAAGTGGCCTGAAGCATTTGCTATCCCAAATCAAGAAGCTAAAACCGTGGTGGAGCAAATCGTCAATAACTGGGTAAGCAGATTCGGTGTACCAATGGAACTGCATTCAGACCAAGGACGGAACTTCGAGGCGAAGATTTTCCAAGGAGTGTGCCAGTTACTCGGGATTCACAAGACAAGGACAACCCCGCTTCATCCACAATCAGATGGGATGGTGGAGCGCTTCAACAGGACACTGAATGAACACCTCTCTAAGGTCGTTGGCGAAGACCAGAGAGACTGGGATAAGCAGATTCCCATGTTTTTGTTGGCTTATCGAGGAGCAGTGCATAACACCACAGGACATACTCCATCTGAAATCTTATTTGGTCGAACAGTCCGCCTACCTAGCGAGTTGATGTTTGGATATCCATGCGAAGAGCCCAAGAATGAGGAGGGCTACGTTACAGACCTCAGGGATATCATCAGGGACGTGCATCGAGACACTAGGGATAAGATTAAGATAGCCAGTGACCGCATGAAAACGAGGTACGATACTAAAACGACAACTACAGGATTCCGGGAAGGAGATCTGGTATGGCTATATAACCCTCATCGAAGGAAAGGTTTATCGCCTAAGTTGCAACAAGACTGGGAAGGGCCCTATACAATCGTAAAGCGCATCAACGACGTTGTCTATCGCATCCAACGAGGAAGAGGCAAGCTGAAAGTCGTTCATGTGGATCGTCTTCATCGTTATAATGGTGAAAATGTTAACGAGTTTGTTCGGGACGAACAAGTTTAAGAGGGGGACATTGTGGTGTGGAATGTATCGTGTAACCTAAAATGGTGAAGTGAAAACAACCCCTTAGTCACCAAACAAGTTCCACCCAAGTGTCACTTCCAATTGGAGACTGGAACCTGTCAAGTAAATGTATTTCACCACTGAACCTTGTTCTAGAACCACTTAGAATTAGCTAGAAAGTTCTCGTCAGATGGCGGAGCGGGTATAAAAGGACAGCTTTTAGAAGAGGGCGAGACAGTTGATTTATAACAGTGATTGGTTAAAGTTCGAGATAGTAATAGTTTGTGAAGATAAATAAGTGAAAAGTAATAGAGTAAATTAAGTGATTGGTTTGAAACGTTGAAGAATTGTTTAAGTAATAGTGTTCTGGTACTTAATAAGTGAAATATTAGAATAGTCGATAAAAGTGTAATAAAAGTGAATTTTATTAAAGAAGTTAAACGGAATAGTGTTTTATCTTTACGAATCCCAGCCTGAATGTAACAATACGAATAAATGAAACCATTCAAATAAACGTAGCAGCTATAACTTTTTTTTTAAATATTGTAAGTTCCACGCTATCTCCTCTCTTGTACTTTTTAACAATTCAGATACCCTGAAGAAGGCAGCAATTCCTGCCGAAACGTCGGGAAAACAATGAACCAATTGATAGTTTCATTCACACGCCTATGACCAAAAAAGCCGACCGAATAACCATTTCAACGAATTACACATAAACACTAAATTGGTCAAGAACTCTATCTACAACATTCAAATAAACTGTGCTTTGTTTATTGAATAATTTGAAAGGGATTTTATTACAACACAAATGCACTCATAAAGAAATCGCGAGGTAGTATTAGAAAACAATGGAAAGCGTACCATAAAAGTACTGAAAATTGTGTCCGATCGAACGATAGGGCATTACTGATTTGCATATGATATTTGACAGATCAGCGGATATTTTGTGCATTTCCTATTTTGTGTTTTGCTTTTTGCTTATAATAAGTCTTAAAGAGCATTGGAAAGATATGTGTTGGGCAAATTTAATTGCAATTTATGTATTCCTTCTTTTAGAATAAAATCCTCCTTGTGAAAGAGACCATTGACCTTGTTTTTCACGAAAACAAATTATGAAATTTGAATTCTGCAATGACAACAAATGTAATAGATTCTAAAAAAGTTGTAGGACTAGTAAATGTGGAGGTCTAATTGTTTATTGGTACCATTTCACAAAAGCTGTACATTTTTACTAAAGCTGACTTCTAACTAGTTGTCGACATTAGTGATTGATTATTAGTAAGGCCGAGTGAATTTTGTAACTACTCCATCAGCCGAACACTTATTCGCAGTTACTAGTAGGGGAAAGGTGCGAACAGTGAGACACTTTTCTTTTAAATTGGTATATATCTGAATGTTTTCAAGCGATCGTAACCAAACTTGGAGTATATTTTAAGGCATATTTTACCTTAATGTTTCAATACAAATTTTAGTGAAAGGGCCCATGAGAGCATCACAACAAACTGAATCTTAGGAAAATTCAAACTGTCTCACTGGTTGCCAGCGGTGCGAGTGAGACAGTGTAAGGCGAATGGTAATTAGTAGGTAATTAGTATTTTATTAAATAAATTAAGTAACGTAAAATATATTTCTTCAGAAAAAAACGTAACAATAAATTAAAAGTATCTAAAACAAAATCAGTTTAAATTCAGATATGGTTCGTCGTCGGTTTACAATGAAAGTGCAAACAGTGAGACATGTTTTACTATTTGATTTCTGGAAATGTCTCACTGTTCGCTTTTTTTCATTTCATAGAAAAGAAATAATATTACAAAAATGACAAAGAATTCTAAGATTTTTTTGTTTTATTATAACAGAACACATATAAATGTTATATGTAAAAAAATTCTGTGATTATTTCCTGATTATTTCCCGTTACTATGCTAAATTTAAATACACTCCGAAAAATACTTTGAGCGATTTTAAACTCTTGTTTATTAAGTAACCATTTTGCTAAGTGGCCAAATGAGCACGCATGCATATAAAGTCGACTAGAATAGTATGTTAAGTTTCTACTATCGAAAATGTGAACGGTGCTAAGGAAAATGTGAACGGTGCTAAGTTCAAGTCGAAAATTTCGTATTCACCATAGGACGGCCATCGGTACCTAAAAATGTACCACAATTTTCTAGATTTATGTTGCTTTCTTTATTATATCGAAAAAATACACCAATTTGAAAATTATTTTACTCATTTCATTTACATTTTAATTCGTCGCTATGAAACTTTTACGTTTATTAACATCATGGAAACGAAAGCGGTTGGTTAACACCTCACTAATATAAGTATGCCAGTAAATTAGATACAATTGCAATTCTTTGAAAATAGGTTTTAATCTTAGGTGACTTCTCTATTATTTTGTATTAGTTTAATACATACATATTTTAATCGGATTTTAAGGATAATGATAATTTTTGATACCCCGGTTTAATTTAACTAACATTTCCGTGATGTCCCTTTCTGTTTAATGTCGCGAATGACTGTCCACATATAGTTATTTTATTGCGATCTAACATAGTCCCCCACGTCAATGCCTTTGCCGATCAAACACAAACAAAAAATATTTATGCAGCCTATTGCAAGCTTCAAGGCATTCCTTAAAAAAGTGCGTTAAAAAGCCAACAAGGCCATGATTGTACAATGTCCGGCGTTGTTAAAAAGCACATACCATACCACAGCAATACCATTGTATAGTGAAACTTGTGGCACAGCACACATTTGCACATTACAATGCAATTCAGCTGAAATGTGCTCTTATTCATCCAAGAAACAAAGAATACCTCCTCCAGCCCATTCATGCAACCGACCATTACGCTTGGATTGATATCTTTCAAATCAGCTTGCAACAAACAAAAACTGTTAACAAAAATTTGCATCCTACCAACGGCGAGTCGTTCCGCGGGACACAATATCAAGTCTGTTTCTTATTCATCTGCATTCACATACCAGGGCCATGAGGCCGCCGGCACACAGAGGCATCAGGCATCACCCGTCGTGGATCAACTTTATCCCTTCGAATCGTTTTCAAATCCAAAAGATCTGTCAATGGTTCCAGAAAGTATAACCCGCCTCTCCCCGGCACACAACACAGATCACCGTCAATAAAAGTGCGCGGTTCCCCCATGACGAATGCCAGAAACAACATTGGACAACCGACCGACTATGCAAAACAATATAAAAGTAAAGAAAAACCGCGGAGCCATAGCCTGTAATTACGAAGAGCTGCCCTGGAGCAAGCTAAAAAAAAAGAAGCGCACCAATGACAGGCGGCATTTGGTCTTTGTTTGGACGCGGCAGCCTCTCTCTTCGGCTAGAGTTCAACTCCGCTGTTGTGGCGTGGTCAATCTCGCTTCGGATGATTATTTTGGTTCACTGTGAGTACATTTTCTTTTTTTTTTCTTTGTCTCCTTGGGATTCATACCCTGCGGTTGCCTTTTACGGGCATCCCACATGTATGGTGCTGGCTCGCTATACCATCCGATGTGCATACTGCATAGTAATGTCTTTGAATTATGGATGTGACGTGATTTTGCACGTGTAATGTCTTCATTTAGTCCATAAACGATATTGGGGCATATTGCTATAATGGCACAATGGCTGTGATTTATCGGCCGATCGAAAAAGGGTACCCCGCACTTAAACACGTCCCTTTAAGGTATTTACAAGCATACCCATCTGGTAAGGTGGGTGCGTGTGTATTTGGGGTATATCTATCGGATGGACCGTAATTATTATTTTAGTCAGCTGCTGGCAACAGGTAGACCCAAATGGTCTTGCTCGGGATTATATCAGGTCGTCCTTTTCATACGGCTCCGTTCTGTACTATAATCTGTTTTGATGATATACCGCTGTTATCTTAATTACTTAATTATGTGAATGTAGGGTCTGGGCTGGTCACATAACTTAAGGATTACGGGTCTAAATACATATTTAATTGTTCATTCTATTGCAATTTAACAGCGATTTTAGGTTAGCAATGCCAATGGAAATGTTGGCCTTTGTCCAATGCCAGAGGTATTGGATGTCGAAGAATTGGAAATTAATGAAGTGAGTCCTACAAATGGAACATAAACTTCCAAAGAATTGGGGTTGTAATTTACTTTATTGCATCAGAGCAAATCTTCTTTCTGAAATATTTTCATAGGCACTTTTGAAGTTGGGATCTACAGACTTTATACAAACTTACCATTAAACCGTTCTTGAGAGACATTATATATCAATGACTGTTGAATATTGTGACTGTTCCTGAGACACATCGTCCACACGACCAAACACGCGATAGGTACCCACAATTCGCCTTGACCGGGGGCGTCATTACCAAAGCCACCGTCCCTATAAATAATATCGGCAAAACAAAAGAACATCTCTCCTCTACACTTAGTTTGATTAGAGGACGAACGCGCAGGAATTGGCAGCGCGCCTTCCATGAAAATAACAAAAATTGCCGAGCTGCCTATGCATTCATCTCCGCATGATTAAAGATCAAGGAAACCACCGAAGATAGACCGCAGCTGAAGGAGTACATACCAGCAACTGATGGCGAATTTACAGCAGCCGAAGATACAGCATCTGTCTGCAGCGGCGGCGGAGAGGTCTATCATTATAATGCCACAGAGGAGCATCGTCGCCGTCCACGCGGTAATCTACGACGTCAATTGTTTTGGGGCCCGCCGCAATTCTTTCCACATCACGCCAGTCAGTGGTATGGTTTCCGTCAGCGGTGCACCTCTATTTATCTGTGGTGAAAGGGTACACTATATTCCTAGATGGTCGGTGTGCGACTTTATCGAATCAATTGAAAGAGCCGTTCCAGAGGAGTTCCTTTTGGCCTAAAAGCATCTCACCGATGGATGGTGTAGATAATGATGCCGCGACTGCTGTTGCTGTTATAGATAATGACGACGACGACGACGACGATGATGATGATGATGCGTCTCGGCAAGGTTAATTAAAAGCCGATAGTGGTTTCGCTGTGTCATAGTGCCTAGACAGCCAGTGTATAGTGGATATCAACGACAATGCGTGATGAGATTCGATGGTCGGAATAGAGCGCGGGATATTTTATTTTTCGTTTCGTCTGTGCTGCTGAAAGTTCCGCGCAACTCACTATCAATCGGAGTGCCGTGCGTGGATAATTGGCCGTAACAAATTCAATTTGACGGATTGCAAAGATCAAAGCAATATCTGGCGGTAAAATAGACCAGGGCATTCATTTGGCTGTGTGGCGGTTGTGGATTCGTGGTGGCATTTGCCGGTGGTTTGCTATTGAGCACAAGAGATGGGTTTTCAAACGCATCGTACTGTTGCTAATAGGTTAATGAGAACTTAATTGCAAATAAAGTGGAAAAGATTGGGCTTACATTGAACAATTATGTATTACTAAATTACAGACCGATGAGCGATGACCAGAGAGTTGAGCAGAGCATGCGCGGTGCAGAATATGCTACGTATTAGAGTAGTAATAATATAACTTCTTTCGCGTGTGCTGTTTTTGTATAAAAAAAGCGTGTAGGGCGTTTTTAAGTTTGAGATTAAATCCCAAAGCTCTAACTCGATCAGAATGACAGCAATTGGCTGTAGGTTAAGGAACACGTCAAATTGAACTGTCAACTGCTAAGAGGAAGAACTCTGTTCACTTATGCTTAATTTCAACACGTTGTTACTAATGCTATAAACTAAGTATAGGAATAGTGTAAAAGTGAACCGACAAGTCCTCCGGAAGATATTCATTACCCGATAATGACCTGGATGTGATAGTAACATGGAAGTTCTTGGCAAAGCTTTGCTTGGGAGTAGTATAGTCCGTGTTTTCCCGTCGACGTTTGAATTCCCGTAGGCAAATGGTATTTGTTTGTCATTTTAAGTTGTAGATAACGGCTTTTAGTTCTAAGAACTTCCAGGGCTCTTATCGCGTAAATTAAAAACGATTGAACAAAACGACATTGGTGCAATATTATGGTCGGATGAAACCCACTTTAAAATTATTTTAGTACATTACAATGTCCCTACAAGCATGTTTTTTAATTATAGTCGACACAAAATTAATTTGATCGTTATAACCTGGTATTGAATTTAAAACCACCAAAGAATTTCTCAAAACGCTATTATTATCCCTCAACCAATTTGCATTTTCTCCTTTTTTTTTTTTTTTTTTAGATTATTGGGAAATTATTTTTAGAATTTAATTTAAACACAAAGCTAAAAATCTAAAAAAGGAAAAAGTTAATAAGAAAAAAAAAAAAAGGAAATCCAAACGAAATACAAACTAAGACAACAGTTATGGGCAGAATGATTAAAAGAAATCAGCCATCTTTTAACGCCAAACAAGAACACAGTTGTCGATCTCTCACATGTCACATCTAAGGTTATCGGCAGTGCTGCCACTAAAAAATGTGAATCCGGTCAAATCTGACCCAATGACCGATTTTCATGTATTTAAATTCGGTCAAAAGTTAAAATAAGAATTTTTTTTAACAGAAGTCCGCTCAAATATATAATACATATACATAGTAGTAATCTTACACCTGCATGTTTTTGTTTAGTTATTAGAGGCTTTATTTGTTAGCAATACGTACCGCGCCAGCAGGATATTGCATACTGTTGTTTTGATTTCAATTATAGACTAACTTTAAGATAGTTAGACGACAATAGAGACTAAGATGATAAAGTTGCCTCTCCACCCTATTTAGATATTGCTTCGGATATAAAGCATGTTCCTTCCAGCTGAGCTTACAATCAACCCCCCAAAACCCCTCCTGCGTTCGCCCCTGGGCACCGGCCTTGAAGTAAGAGTGCTGCTAGCTAGTATCTACTTATCTCTCCTAATACACTATGTCTATAACTTTGCGCCATTAATTTTAGTTTGCTTCATATAATAGGCCTGTTTTTTTGAGCTTCAAATTTAGCAAAAGCTAAGTAAAGTAGGATTTTCAGCATGCGTAGGTACTACGCTTAAAGGCTAGTACGGACATGTTCCGAAACGAAATTTTTCGGTGGTTTCCAACTTCTGCGGAAAGGCAGTGGAAAATAATTTGTGCAGAGTTCCATCAGCTGCTACACAAGTAGCAGTGTTACCAGCCCTGGCTTTTTATCTCCGATTTGGATACCTACTCGAACTTTTCGCTGGCTCCTTAAAACTTTCATTTGGAAATTAACATAATTTAGACTATTTACTTTAAGGTTTGGTGACTGTATTTATAAAAAAAAAAATCCTTACTTCAATTGCCAACGGGCTCTTTTTGTATAAAGCTAAGTATCCTGCTCGCGCTAAATTTTATCTCCAATGCAAAAATTTCTACAAAGATAAAATTTAGCCAGGCAGTTTAGCAAAGTAGTATCTTGTTCGCACGCTAAATTCTCAACTTATAGATAGGCCGATGAAAAATCTCCACTCATTTAGCTCGCGAAATAAATGCCCGGTACATTAAATCGAAGACAAATTTTAACAGAAGAAAGGGAAAAAAAGTTTGTTTTTTGTTTGCTATTTTCTTATAGGAAAACGCAAAGAATATTTGCGTGAGAAATAAAAGGAAACGCAAATCCAAAACAGAGATATTGTTTTGCGAGATATCGAGAGATTTATTTATATCAGAATAGAGAATTTTTTAGGAGGACTTCTGCTTTCATTTTGCCTCGAATGTCTTTCGGGCAATAATAATTGTTCCAAGACGGTAAGGAGATTTTGGAAAGTTTCAGGACACATAAGGAAGTTCTCCTTAGAGTTTCTAGGGTTAGATACTAAATCCAAGAATTATAAATACAATAATGTTTATCGAAAATTCGTTTTTTTAGCTTCAAGTAATCTTAGAATGTGTTTTGCAGATCGGCCTATTGTTTTTTTTTTTTTGCAAATATGGATTTACGCGACACGAAGGAAAGTTTTGTCTTCTACTTGCTACTATAAAAATTGTTTCAGCTGATGCAGCAATTATAACATCTTATTTAGTAATTAGTTTGTATAGATATTTAAATACTGCGATGCGATGCTGTCATAAACTTATGGCCTTTGTCCCATCTATATCATATTTAAAAATTTAACTACCATTTATCTTTGCTGTGGAGAAACGGTGTGGAGACTAGGGACGCTAAAATTTAGCGCGTCATTTCACTGAAATGTTTAATTTCTTGACGGTTCCATCTGTCAGGAACATTTTTTCTGATGGGATCCAATCAGTAGTAGTTGATTTGTTTTAATTATTTTCGTAGGGAACATTTTTTCTGACTGAATTCTTGCTATGACCGCTTATTTTTCATTTATTATTGTGGTCAAACATACAAAATTGAGCGATACTCTCTCAGAGACCTGAAAAAATACTCCAAAGTAGGTGGATAGACTTCGAGCTACTTTGAGCCACTTTCATCTTTAACATCTCATCCATATCACAAATAAATATATTATAACCTTTTTGCAACATATGAAACGTTCTAGGACCTAGGAGAACATTCGACCACCAACGATTTTTTTTTAGTTTCACAGATTTTTTGTTCTTTGCAATTGCATCGCCAAGTTTGACATAACGGGTGATTTTTTAAGAGGTTTAGAACTTTTAAAAAAAAAAAAACACAAAAAATTCGAAAAAATGAATGAAATATTTTAATTATTTAATCGATAGTTTGAACCTTGCAATTTAATGTTTAAAGATAATTTCATGCAAATGTTGACCGCGGCTGCGTCTCAGGTAGCCCATCCGCTGAGTCCAATTTTGGCATACTCTTTCACACATATCGGCCGGTATCTCACGAATGAATGCATGGATGTTGGCTTCCAGTGCGTCAATCGAAGCGGGCTTGTCCCTATACACATTAGCCTTGACATACCCCCACAAAAAATAATCTAATGGTGTCAAATCGCACGATCTAGGCGGCCAATTGACCGGCCCGAAACGTGAAATTAACTGCTCACCAAACTCGCCTCGCAATTGCGCCATTGTTTCGCGTGCTGTGTGGCATGTGGCACCGTCTTGTTGAAACCACATATCATGCAAGTCAAGAACTTCCATTTCGGGCAAAAAAAAGTTTGTTATCATCGCTCGGTAGCGTTCACCATTGACAGTAACGCTGCGATTCGCATCATTCGCATCAATATGGCCCAATAATGCCGCCGACCCATAAACCGCACCAAACAGTGGCTTTTTCGGGATGCATTGGTAGCTGTTGCAATGCTTCTGGCTGATCTTCACTCCAAATGCGGCAATTTTGCTTATTTACGTACCCATTCAACCAAAAATGAGCCTCATCGCTGAACACAATTTTTCGATAAAAAAGCGAAAATGAACATTTCGAACCGAGCACGAATTTTGATAGTAAAATTCAATAATTTGCAAGCGTTGTTCATTTGTAAGACGATCCATTGTTAAATTGCAAACCAAACTGAAGCTGTTTGACAGTGACACAAGGTACTAAACACACGTCAGCTGTCAAAACCAGTGTTGCCAAAACCAAACCAGCTAAAAAATCGCCCGTTATTTATCAGTACTTTCCCGTTGAAATTCTCTGAGCTGTTTCGAGCCAAGAGAGGAACTATCACTCGTTGTCGTTACACGTTATTTTGCTAATTTTCTCATTTTCTGTCATTTTTGATAAGAACGTGAATGTAGAGTTTGTAAGATTGCGTTCTGTTTAAGCCGCGCACGCGAATGTACGTAATGAATCGCCAAAAAAAATCCACTTTTGATCTTCATATTTGAGTTTAGGCATTTTTGGCGCCAAAATTCACCAATTTGGCTCTTATTGTCAATTAGTTGTACCTGTAGTGTCTTGTTCATGTTTTTTTTAGTTTTTTTCTTTACAACCAGTCCGTTTTTTTTGGTTTTTTTTTAAATTAACTTTTTTTATTAGTTGTCCGAGTTTGTTTACAGTCGTGTTGAAAATGTTCAGAAAGAAAACGAGATGAACTAGAGGGCCGCCTAAAATCATCGTCGAATCGTTCATCGTTTTTATTTCGAACAGTTTGAAGATGAAAGTAAACAAACTCTGACTTCTAAAAAATAAAACAAAGTATGGAAATTGTTTATTCTATGTACTTACGACGTTGTCGAAACGAAAATGGTCATTTAATGCGAAAAAAGATAGGTAGATAAGTAGGTACCTACATAGTATCAAGAATGGTTATTGCATTTTTTTTAAAGATTGCATTTAAAATATGTATATTCAAAAAAAGTACAAAAAACATTTTTTTACAAGGATAGCATTCTTTTACAACACGGATAAGAGCGAGTCGCCTCCAATGAGATCAAAAGTGTGGAAAATACACACTTTTGATCTCATTGGAGGCGATTCGCTTAAGAGTGGGTGTCCCTCAGCTATGAACTCCGAGCTCATGTAAACATGCTTAAATGTATTAGTGCACAGAATTTCAAATAGCCGAGCACACCCTCCCCCATTAAGATCACATTTGTGACTACAGAGTCTGTAAAATGAGAACTCGCTCAACGTTCACTAAATAAAAATAACAAAAAATTCGCTGCACAAAAAATCAAAACAAATCAAAACAAAAAAACAACAAAAAGGACAAGCTGGCTGCCTAGGGCGATAGGCTAGCTGTATTGAGCTGCAAACTCTGTCTGAATAGACTGAAACCGTTAGTATGTGTGATATCCAGTTTTCTACGAATTACGTACAAATCCAATCGCAAATTTTCTACTTTTCAAGATATGTATCCAAAATTCTATAATTTATATTTTTGTAAAAATTGGTTCGGCTTGATTGTTGCTTTTGCTTTGTTTGTGGGTCTAGGATGGGTATAGTTAAACTAAGAATCTACGCCCACCGAACTTAGCCTAGGGATGATACACTATTCATGGATGTATTTCTATTTATGATTGTCCTTTTACAAAATTCTACACCAAGGGGTTGGACAATCTTTCTTACCGCTAATATTAGAGGACATGTTCTTAAATTTTAACGAGATAAAAGTTGTATCAATATGTAACTTTACGTTTCGGCCGTTGTGAGTAAATCGAAATGTATTCTGTACCTACTACTTAGGGGATACCTAATAATAATACATAAATTTAATGATATGTGCTGGTAATCTACACATTTCTTCGAACTAAAAGCGATATGGTATTACATGGATTATTCTTTCAACTGTGAACTTTATTATTGCAGTCTAATTTAAGTCATGCTAATGCTAAGCATTTTAAGCACTTTTATTATCTGCCAATTAGAAAAGCAGAGCTTCTCTTAGTTATTTTTATACTCGTTTTTAAAAACTTCAATTCACCAAAATATTCAAGTCTAATATATGTAGTTCTAGCAGTTACATTGCAATAATGTACGTACTATATAGTCAGATCCATAATAACTCTTACCGATAATTACATTATATTACATTATATAGAAACTGATGAATGGGAATAGTTAGTACCTACATACTACTTTTAAGCTTTTAAACCAGACAGCTTACAGGCATAATGTGATTTTTTTTTTGACATCGGAAAGTCATAATGAGCATCTCCACCAGCACAACGTAAAAAGAAATTCAAAAAACAAAAACAATCAAATAGGGCATTTATTTTAAAGCTTATGGACTTGGTTTTTTTAGTTAGGTGATCGATTTGCCATAGAAATTCTTGGATTTTACATTTACATTTCTCAGGAAGTACCTACTTTTAATTTTAGTAAATACACAAAATCATAGGGCCCGAACACTGTAAAGCTAAATTATATCTTGGTATTATGAACTTGCTCTTCAATTTTTTACAAAGAGTTTCTGGGTCGTGGGTTTCTTTTAGCTAAAAATAATCTTTATTAATTTTCAATTTATAAATTAATTTCTTTTTCTACACCTTCCATAACTATTAAGTCTCTAGCTGATAATACCATACTTTTCATTTTGTATAAGTGTTGACAATGCACTATACAGGAATGTTTTAATTAGGTACCTTAGTTTAAATATTTTACTTTAAATTTATAAAACACAAATAATTAATATTTTGAAGCCAAATGTGACCCTGTAAAGTAGGTACAGCTTCATTGAACAGGGAAATCCCTCCCTTATTTCGAAATATCTAACTAAAAATACAAATATTATACGTATGCTTTTTCCAATTAGATATAAAACAATAATATTTGAAACTGGGATTCTACATCTGCATACAAGCAAATAAATTCAAATACATCTACAACAAACAAATCATCACCCATTTCCCACCCAATCTCATATCAATGTTTTTTGGATTACCAAAATTTATACACAAATATTGAACGTATGCCTTTTCCAAGGAAATATACAACAATTTTATTTGAAACTTCTACAAACAAAAAGGAAAAAAATTAAACACATTTACAACAACAAAGTCATTACCCAGTCCCCACCCACTCTCATATCAATGTTTCTCGGATTATCAAAATTTATCTCATTTTTGCTTTCTTCACTTTATCAAACAGCAAGAATATTAGTATGTATCTATCAGAAACCCAAACAAAGCGAAATAAACAAATTTTTGTCATTTCCTGTTTAAACAGCTCCAGCGAGCGAAAATCTGCAAACTATAGAATCTCAATAGAGAGTAAATTTAGAGAAAAATCGAAAAACGCCATGTCGGATATTTTGTGAACTACATTGCATAAGTGTGCGTAAACTCTGAAACAAAATTCAGAATGCAGTAAAATAGTAAAATTTTCAAAATTCGAATTTAACTATTTTATGAACTAAACATCAAACTTTTATTCATTGAGCAGACATACAAATATGCAAAGCCCATTCTCTTCTTTACAGATTAAAAAAATAGTTCCTTGTTCCTCCACAAAGATTGTTTGCTTTTAGTAATATTAACCTGCAGTTTTAAGATGGTAAGCACAAAAAATCAAAATTGTGCTTCAATAGCTACCTCGAGCAGTTCATTGGTAACAAAAGTAAATCATAAAAAAAATAAAAATGTTTGATCTAGGGATTGCCCCACCGGGGCGCAGAAAAAACACCCAAAAAAGGGGGTTTTTGGTACTTTATGCAATATCAAGGTCGAAAAATAAAATTGTGCTTCAATAGCTACCTGCGTCTATTTACTGGCTACTGAAAACCGTTTACTCCGGTCGATTATCTCTTAAGAGCTGCGAGAAACTACGGGGCGCAGAAACGTCTACCCCTGCCACCCAGCCTTAAATATTTTTTTATACTTCTCTGAGACCTAATTAAAACTGAAATATGCCCTAAAAACGATGAAATGATTTAAAAATAGACAATCGTTTCGACGATATAGATATTAGGTATTTGGCAGTGGAATTAGTGACGTGAAGCTACAAAAAACAATGATCGTCCAATCGTTTCGACGATTTCGATGCCCTTCAATACTTTTCACACACGCATAAAAACAGCCTAATTTTATCCCACTATAGAATAGATTTAGCCAATACCTACATGTCTTTGCGGTTGAATACTCAACTCCAAAAACAAAAAAGAACTCCAACCAAAATTCAGCCGAAACTAATATCCCTTCAAGACGTAAGAAGGATATCAGTTTCTCCGATTATACACGCTTCTGCTTCAATCGAATCGAAAGAATCCATTTGGAAACAATAAAAACCTACGAACGGAAGCCCTGTACCTATATAATATTGTGTGTAGGTATATACCCTTAGCGCATCTCCTGATCTGGGGGAAAGCAAAAAATAAACAAGTGGCATTGATACGAATTGAAAAAAAAAAAAATTAAAATCCGTGGGCATGCCTAATAACAAGAAAAATTAAATTTGATTAAGACCTATTCACTGACAATGCCGCAAAAGGCAACCGGGCCTGGGATTCGCGGAAGAACTAAGGTCCCGCCTCGGGAGATATCCCTGTGCCGTCAATGGATTCTGTTCCTGTTTGTTGTTGCTCTACCTATATGCTGGTGCGTTCTTCGTCGAAGTGATGCTTGGAGTAATCTTTTCATAGCTAACATTGAATTCTTCGTTTTTGCGAAAGCGGGGGTTGTTTGTTTTGTTTTTTGTTGTTTTGAGTCCTACCGAGGGAGATATTTGTGTGTTTTCCCATTTAAACGCATTTTTGTAAACGTTTCAAGAAGGGCTTTAACCAAACGAAAATTATGGCTTGACATATGTTTTCACGTATTTCTGACATAGAGCGAATGAGTCTCCTCAAAGGCTTTGGAAGCTATTGGCAGAGAGTTATATAGTTATTGGGCGAACACCATGCAGTTGTTTTGATTATATTATGTGGCAGAAAATACAAATTGTAATTAGTTCTCTCCATATTTTTCCTAATAGCCAAACTTATCCCGTTATAAAATGAAACATATTTTAGTGTCCCTATGCTATTTCGTTTTTACTCTGTTATTAGAGAATACTGACTGTGTCTGACTTGCCTATATACACAAACACATGGCCCAATACACAAGTCCTATACCTACCAGCATTCATACCACTATGATGATGATCAACCGCTTCTTCTTCGGCGAGTCTTTTAGGATCGAATGCGGGTTTGTTTCTTTCCTCATTGTGAACCTTTCACTCTTCTTGTGATCGTTTGTTTTTTATTTCGATTTTCTTATGTTGCTTGCCGGTGTTGTTTTGTTTTGTTCCAAACGATATGCGCAAATATGGGCAATTACGGATTCATCGAAAAAGAATCCTGAATTACGCTTATCTCCGAAGCTGGAAAAAATTGATTCCTCGCAGTGATCCGCATCCGAGTCGGGGTGAGCCGATGGACAACAGCGCGAACGACAACGACGGTGGATATGTTCATGGGGATCTGCGATCGCGGCAGTCTTTTTACATAAAAACCATTGAGAAGAACCTTCGGTGAAGATGGATGAATGTGGATGGCGATGGTTTTTTTCCTTCCTTCTACATTTCATTGCGGGGTATTATTCTTATTTTTCTTCAATTTAGATTTTATTTCAGGTTTTCGAGAAACGCGCGTCATAAAATTGTGATTTTGAGTAATCAAGGACTTGGATATGATATATATATTTTATGGTTATACAAAAATCTTGTATTCATAAAAGTTCTTACTAAGATAAAACGAAAAAAATTGATTAAATTTTGTTTTTTACATTCTCATTTATTTAAACAAAAAATGGGTTTTGGACAAGAAACTTTTTTGTATGGAAAAATAATTAATAGTTGACTTGGGGTTTCTTACGAAAACAATTCTTCTCTTGCTGAAATATTTAAGAACTGTTTTCCGAGCATGAACCATCAATTTCGGGTTCTGGGGCCTTGATCCTGGTATCCTTTAATATCAAGTTCTCTTCGGATGTCCAATTTGTAGCTTTTAATCTATCCCTCTCGTCTTTCTAGAAAAAAATTCCATTTTGTCCGTTATATTTTAACAGTTGACAGTGCTGATGACAAAGCCTTCTCCTATGGTAGCATTTCTCTGCTTAACCTAACTTCTGACATCGACTTAGACTTAAATACTCTAAGGCGCTGGTTTTCTGTTCATAAAATGGTATTGAGCAACAAAACCAAACTAAGGTACTTTTAGTCTCTCTGAGACGCCTACTACCTATAGTTGATTGTGATTTTTTTTTACCATTCTCCTGGCTGTCAAAAATTCAAATTCAATTTAAATGAGAGTATTACGTTTGCTTCATCGATGTCTCTTGAGTCACTGTTCTTTTGTAATTTAAATCACTGTTGTCTCCAGAAAAATCTTGTTGAAACGTTGACCTCTTTTTCAATCGATTGACTTTTTCGGTTAATGCACCTAGCAATTGGTTCTTGAACTAAAAAAAAACATAAATTCGTTAACAATATCTATCAAAACATTAAAAAGAAAAAAAGAGGTAAATGCCATCTGCTTCAGTGGGAATTGTGCTTAAGTAAGGCATTTGAACTACTAGAATGGGTCACATTCTAAAAATTTTAGGTGTCTATAACGGTACTGAAACATAATTATTACCATTTTCCAATGCAAGTTTCAAAATAATGCTTGAAAAATTAATTAATTTAATTTGAACCCACAAGAAATCCCACTAACAACAAATTTTTTTAAAATATCAATTCCAAAGTTAAAAATGGCATAGAGAATAGGTACGTTTTCTTGAGCTTCGATCTCAGCAAAACAAAGTAAAGTAGGATTTTTAGCACGCAATTCCAACAACGACTGTGAGTTCTCGAAGGGTCAAGTCAATTTCTTGCTGTAAATCTTACATTACTTTGCTATGCTGAGATCGAAGTTCAAAAAACCAATCCTAATGGTGGGAATTGGGAAATCCCCAGTATCTAATAAGTAGACTTGCTACATAGTTTTTCCTGTTTAAATTCGAATTTTTTCCATTTCACGGTGTCTCCACCTGCAATTTTCTTAGCATGAAAATTTTCATGAATTGACAGATTGCACGTGGAGACCCCAAATTTCATGAAAAAACCAATTTCATGAAAAGTATTTCACAGCTCCTTTCATGGTATTGATTTCATGAAAGGAGCTGAAATTTCTGTGCAGTTTGACACTAGTTTTTCATTTTCACAATGGCTGAGTGGCGAATGGTCGCTTGTAGGTTGTAGCGCTGAAACTAGGTATTTGAATAAAAACGAGACAAGTACAGTCATTACAAGGATATGGTAAATGGGAATAGAGAATGGATGTAGGTAGGATGTATTCACATGGGCATTATAGTTTTGCATGTCGATCAAGACAGATCTTATTTGCTAGCAATGAATAGGTATTGAAGTTTAAATAATAGTGGAAATAGTTGGTTATTATTTCTTGTTTTTTTTCCCGCGTTGGCTGAGTGGCGAGTAGAGGAAGTGCTTCAATTTATAAACAATTATGACAAATTCGAGTGTTTATGGAACTATAAAAGTAGAGACTACAAAAGGTTGGACCTTAAAAGAAATGCATGGTTGCAATTGTCCAAGGAAAGTGGCAAGGACACCGAAGAGCTAAAAAAAAAATGAGAAACCTTCGAACAGCCTACGTTGTGGAAAAAAAGAAAGTGGACGAGACAAAAAAAATCTGGTACATCGGCCGAGACAGTGCATCATCCGCATCTTTTTTATTATGATGACCTCCGATTTCTGGATACGGTGATTGTTGGAAGCAGCAGAAACAATGCGAGAAATCCAGGTATTAACTACCAAGAAAATAGTGCGGTCCCTACAGTCTAGAGCCATGCCACAGAGTTACTCGTCGTTTTCTTCATCAGCGAGAAGTAGTGGGAGTGACAAGCTTTACACCGCCTTAGCTGATGCTGACATCCAGTTCGACGCTGATGATTTTTAACTTTGAAAACATTTTGAATGGTATCTAAACAAATAAATATAATATAAATTTCTCACAATTTTTCGTGTTGTATGAGTTTATTTTTGGGTCATCGAACCTTGTACCAATTTTTTTTAAAGCTATGTTTACACGATTGCCAGATGTGCGAAAATTTAAACAAGGAAATAAACATTTCCAGATAGTTTTACAAGCATCATAAAACAGAAAATGGAAAATATGCATAGCTACAACGAAAAGGGATTAGAAAGGATCATAAACATTTAAAGATAGTTTTAGAAGTATCATAAACGGAAGAACACAAATGACGAAACAAAGAGTAATTAAGATGGATCATAAACATTTCTAGATATTTTCACAATCGGAAAATTGTTAGAAAGGATCGTAACCATTTACAGTTCCTTGTAGAAGAATACTTAAAAAAGAAAAGGGTTTCCTAGAACCTTTTCGTTTCTATATCGACTTCTTCGTCCACGTACATATTTGGAATTATTGCATTCACACATTTTCCAATCTACACAAAAATGCAAAGAAAATAACACCGAAACTTCGTTTTCTTTTCTCAGCTCGTTTTCGCAATTCTTCTAATTCCTTCATGCCCTTTAATGCGAGAACGCAACGATGTGCTCTGCTCAACGACATTTTAACGAATGATTTTTCATGATATGAAATGCCCACCCTACATTTCATTTCATATTGTCGTTCTTTCAACGCGACCAAATTTGACAGATTTCATGAAAGAAAATTTGCAGGTGGAGACACCGTGTTTGAGTCTTTTTTGCTGTATACATTTGAGTGTTTTGGTCATGGTAATGTATGGCTATTTTGTTATATCTATACAAAACTATTAATCAGAGATAATACTAAGACCCAACTTCGGCCGATATTCCGTTACTTGCCTACAAGCTATATTTTTATGAGGTGGGAAATGCTAGGTGCGTTATGTCGTTTTCCATTGGGCAAAAAGAAGCGTCCGGGAGAGTCCGGAATCGAAAAAATCACTTCTGAAACCGTTGCATTGGCACAACAAATACTCTTCTGGTGATTCTGAGGAGAGAATTTCGCTTCTGGATTTGAAGTCAGAATCCACTCAAGAAGCACTCACACCAGTGTAGTTTGTGTATTTTATACAAGTCAACTGACAGCTGCCGTAGATTATTTTTTGCCATTTCACCAATACTCTTGTGGATTCAATCAGAATCAGTTTTCTTGTTCCATTGGACTACAGAATGAGTGAATCCCCGAGTGTAACCAATGGAAAACGACATTAGTATTGCTACATAGAAATTCTTATTGACAAATGTCACGTAACTTCAAAAATTCCGGCTCACCAATACACTCGCACCTTGCATATGTCACTTCAGCTGTCGGCAAAGTTGAGTCTGTGTTCATAGAATTTTATCCGTTAAATTTTAAATTATTCGTTTTGTGTGGATAGTTTTTTTTTTTGCTTAAAATATTTATGAAAAATTGTCAATGTAGAATGGTTGTATTAAAATAAAAGACAGTATTGTCTCCCCTATTAATAGTGGACAGGACATGGCATATTCTTGAAAGTTATAAAAGTTTGAGGAAATTTCTCCATTTCATATAAAATTGGACTTGAACACTTTTTACAGGATGCCGATGATATGTTCTGTAGAAATAAATTCAGTCTAAAAAATCCAATGAAGCAAAGTTACATAAATGTAATAGATAGGATTTAAAAAAAAAAATGATGCGACTGTATCCAACAGTCCCGAAATATATGTGTAAACACCGTGCGTGCGGTATGTGTGTGGCTTGATACACGTCATTGAGAAAAGAGGGAGTTGTAATAACCCTATTCTTGATATTTTATGAAATAACAATAATTTATTCGTTCTGTGCTAGTTTCGGTAGAATACATCGGATTGTGGTAGCTGAAGTAAGTCATGTACATTCGAGACTGTAAGCTATCCGTTTGGAGTTCATTTGAAGATTAAATTAATATTATTTTATTCGGCTTGCATTGCATATTGTAGAGGTGCTGGTCTATGACATTTTTGTAAGTTGTTGTCCAGCTGTGATTTCTGCGTGCCTGGTAGTTCACGAAAGATTTGGCACTCGAGATGTCCGTCACAGGGAAGAAATGAGAGACCATCATTTATATGAAAAACATGCTTTATTTCAAATCAACAAAAAAAAAGCTAAAATTAATATGGCCCAGCTCATAAATGTATGCAATGATGAAAACGTATGCAATGATAAAACACCGAAAAGCATTTCCGTCCCCGCAAGTTATATGTGTGGAATTACTCCACCAGATTCCAACAACGCGCGCTTAGATGTTTACACATCAAAAATCTCGATCGTTCTACGATGGTGTCATCGCACTCTAACCACGGCCAGGCTAACGTGTTTCCACTGATGAGATTTAGCAACAAGTCCAAAACAGATTTCCACATAAGTTAGAAGATTTATTATTATAAATCTCGTATCTGTCACTGCACTGTTTTCCTCTTTCTTGAAAGTAATAACGAAAAAAAAACTTTTAATGCTATTATTAGACAGTGACGGCGCTTTTCGTAGTCGAACTTATGTCAATGTCGTAAGAAATGTCAAAATAAAAGTCTCTTTTCGTTTACTGAAAATACCTAAAGATATTTATAAATGGTTTTGCTAAATCTTTTTAGTGGAAAAGTGGTATTAAGGACTGCGACCGACCGAATATTTCCTCATGTGTATTCTTCGCTTAGTTGCAGCTATCTACTCGAATATCAGCTGTCAGTGGCTAGCTGCAATCGGTATTAAATGCTTAGTTTGCTTGTTTTTTTTTTTTTTTTGATTAGTTATGTAAGAATCACTTATCGGTATCGGTACCGGTAGTCGCTGGTCGTACGGCGTTTAAAGGTATTGTCTGGGCGACGTTCAAGCATCTAGTTTGGAAAGTCTGACAGTTGGCTAACTTAATGTGTCTCAGTTATGATTGGCCTAAATCTATCAAATGAACTTCGGTTGCCGTCTATAGAATAGAAGGGCGCCGACGAATCTAGTCAATAATTTGGTGACTGAGAACTAATGTCGTTTTCCATTGGGACCAAAAATCAATTTTTTTTTTCAACTGGGAAAAAATCAGTATTTTTTCGATTCGGAGCACTTTTCGCAAATCTCTATTTTTTTTTTCAGATAATATACAATACAAAATAAAAAAATGCTTTGTCCGATCTCGTCGGCAGTTAATTTTTGTCTGTTTATTCTTTTTTCTCATATCAAATACAATTCATACATAATTCTATTTTTGCTTGCTTAGCATATAGCGAAAAAGAAGGCAAAAAGAAGCGCGATTGGGTTATTGATGTATTTGCACTTCCGTTATGCAAAAGTGCAAATGAATACTTTGAAATAAAATTTTGTGCAAGAAGTGCAACTTAAACTACTGGCGTAAAGTGCAAATGAATATTTTGAAATACAATTTTGTGCAAGAAGTGCAACTTAAACTACTGGCGTTAACAATGACCCTGTACCTACTCGTGTAGGTCGTTGCCATTAACTCCTCCCTTACTTAAACTTGAACGTCCTCGTTCAACATCTTAATAATTCGCATTTTTATGGCGTCTTTATCTATTGTTGACGACGTCGATTCCTGTACTCGGTCTGTAATTGTTCTTATATTGACTGTGCTTGGTTTAAGTTTCATATAGAGCAGGCTGAAAATGACGATGAGAAGTATTCCAGATACGCCATACCAGATCCACTTGTTTGTTTCTAGTGTAACGCTGAACTCTTTGATTTTTTCATTGTTTATGAAGTGTAACTTATGCAAGTAGGGGAGTGAAATTTGCTCGTTAAACGAAGTTTCACTAAGGATTGTCTTCTTCGGTGCTGGTAGGAAGGCTACATCAGATGGTTGGGTAATGTTATATTCTTTCCCGTTGATTTTGATTGTATTCTCAAAAGATATAAGGAATGATCCGTTTAACTCGATACGATGGTCCTTTTCTTCAATAGAAATATTTTTATCCCTTGCAATAATAAGTCCATTTTCTAGCAACTTGATTTTTTCCAGATGGTAGGCGTGTGTGGTGGGGCATTTTGCCGTGTGGTTGTTTAGGAGTTCTGAGACGCAAGTGTCTTGGTTGTTCTTTTCACAATAAGAGTATAAGAGACCTTTTCTACAATTGCTTAGTGGGTAATAGTTTTGGTTACAATCTGCGGTGAGGTTGGATTTTAAATCTATTATTTTATCATTATGAATTACTGGATAAATTTCGAATAGTTTACATTTTTCTTGTACTTTGGGAATCTTGATTAGGTATATTAACGCATTATTTTGATAGTACATTTTTACGTCTGCAACATTTAGCAGATCATTCAGCTGCGTTACAATTTTTTCTTTTAATTTAATAAATTCTAATTCATCTATACTTAGGACAAGGGGATTTACTAAATTGTTTTTCGCTAAAACTATTGAATACATGTTATTATTAAGAGTATCGATTACAATTCTATTTCTTCTAGATATTAATGTGGTCAAAGTCTGATAATCGGCCATTTCGTGCTTATTGATTATGTTAATGTTGTTTATTCTGTCTGTTAGTTCATCTAATTTATTCTGAATCTGAGTATTTATGTCGACCTGCCTGTTGTTAGACCTTACCAATTCGTTTTCCTGTGCTTTTAATATCTCCATATCTTGGTGATCAGGTGTACCCGCTATGAATTTGATTGCGGATCCTATAAAATCTATTGACCGTCTATCTCTTATTGGGAGTTTCAATAATTTAAGCAAGCGCTCAATTTCGTTCATATCCTGCTGTAATATATCTCGATATCTTCCGTCTTTAAGCTGTTTAGAAATATCTATATTGTCAGCGGTTATCGATTCAATGACAGACAAATTTGTCACATGCTTTAGGTAGAAATGGTCTTGGTAAATTGCGACATCCCCCGCTGGTATTGGGATAAAGAGTGCTGAAGAGTAGTCAGTAATCCTTGCAATACCGCAAGTGATTTGAGTTAGCCTGGAAGTAAAGGATTATCTCAAATTATTTTTGTGAATTTGCCTGCCCTCGATAACTACGGCTGTTCCAAGATCTGCCTGGATTTTTTTTTGTTCGTAAAGCTTAGAAAATTTATTCCCAATTCTTTTATTAGTCTTTAAGAAAACTCTGTCGCCTGGTTGAAATAATTTCGGTGTGGAATTTATGTTATGGTAACTTAGGTCATTTTCCTGTTTGCTTTTCAGTATTTTACTAATTTCTTTTTCTGTTTGTTCTGACCTATTATGAAATATATCTACTGGTCTGAAACCTGTGACCGAATGAATCGTATTATTGTATTTGTACGTGGATAGTAACATTAGCTCAACTATGTCGGTTGTATTTTCTTTCGTGCATCTGGCTATTTCCGCTAGAGTCGAATGAAAACGCTCGACTTGGCCGTTGCTTTGACTATGATGCGGAGGAACCGTATAGGTTGAAACATTAAATTCGTTTTTTAGCAAGGACTGGATTACGTTAGATGTAAATGCGCCTTCATTGTCGGTTACTATTATTTTAGGTTTTTTGAAATGTGAAATAATTTCTATAAGTGGGTTTTTTATGTCGACTGTGTTTCTGGAATGGACATGTTTAATTACTGCAAATTTAGAGAATTTATCGACACAAGTAACGAAGTATTTCTTGCCCGTATTGTAAATATCTAGATGGAGGATTTCTCCAACACAAACAGGAATTGGTGTCGCACCTATTGGGTGCTGGGTTGGCCTACGCTGGTATTTATTTTCGCTGCATATTCTGCATGTCGCGGCAAATGTTTTGGATAACTTTTTTGTATTCGGAAAATAGTAATCACGAATTATTTGTTTATAGTTCTCTGAGGGGCCCCTGTGCGCTCTGTTATGCTCGTTAGCTATTATTTCGCTTTGATCGTCTTTGTTAAAAACGTCTTGTACAAATTTGTTGGTATGTTTTATCTTTACTCTCGGAAACATGACTCTTAACTCGTGTTGAATTTTAGCTAATATTTCAAGTGTACAATAAATTCCATTATTGACGTTAGGGTTAATTAAATCTTTGACTGTCTCTATTAATTTTGGGATAGAAGAAAATTTTACTACATGTCTTATTTGTGTCTGATACAAGGTTATCATTCTTTTGCTGTCTGTCACGGCAGCCTCAATAAAGATCTGGTTTCTGAAACCGTTTATGGGGTTAACTACTGACGGAATTACTTCCGTTAGGGATATCTCGCTATGAACCGTTCCATCTGAGTCAGTTATGATGTTAATGTGCTGTCGCGATAATGCATCAGCGACCTTGTTTTCTTTTCCGGGCTTATAATAGAACGTAGGAGAATATTCCTCGATAAAGGCTCTCCATCTTTTCAGTTTAGTATTAGGATTTTTTTCTGATATTGCGAAGGTTAGAGGTTGATGGTCAGTGTAAATATTAATGTTTGGGACACCATAAAGGTAATTTCTTAAACTTTGTAACGCCCAGACAATAGCGAGCATTTCTCTCTCGTTTGTCGCATAATTTTCCTCTGTTTTGCTCAATGTTCGGGAAATCATGGTGATTGGTCTCCCTTGTTGAGACAACACAGCGCCAATCGCATGCGACGAAGCATCAGTTGTAAGCTCAAACGGTTTTCGAAAATCTGGGTATAGTAACAGGACGTCCTCTGACGCTAGTATGTTCTTGATTCTATTAAAAGAACTTATTGCTTCAGCATCGAGTTCGATTTTTATATTTTTCGACTGGTTTGCTTTAATATTCCCATTCTCTCCCCTAAGGTATTTAGTTAGTGGTTTCGCTAGGGACGCATAGTCTTTAATAAACCTGCGGTAATAGCCGGAAAGGCCGAGAAATGACCTCAAGCCCCTTAGAGATTTAGGCGTTTCAAAATTTACTATATCTTTTACCTTATCGGGGCATGTTTTTATGCCCTCACTGGACACTAAAAATCCTAAAAACTCAACCTGTCGTCTGAAAAATTTAGATTTCTCTATTGAAATACGCATATTAGCGTTGTAAAGCTTGGAAAATATTCTGTCAATGGCCTCCAAATGTTCACTTGGGGTTTTTGAAAAGATTATGACGTCGTCAATGTAGACGTGACAACTCTTCCCAATCTCTGATCTTAGTACATCGTCTATAGCGCGTTGGAATATGCTTGGACCATTTTTTACCCCAAATGGCAACCTACAAAATTCGTATTTTCCGTTGTTAATCGAGAATGCTGTTTTTTCTCGGTCTTTCTCCTCGAGGAGGATTTGGTGAAAACCAGCTTTTAAGTCTATTGTCGTATAATAATTCGCTTGGCCTAAATTTGACAATATCACTGAGATTTCCGGAATCGGATATCTATCCGCTATTGTACGTTCATTAAGCTTTCGATAATCGAAAACTAGTCTAAATCTTTGGCTACCGTCCTCATCTGTTCCTTTCTTCGGTACCACCACTATAGGAGTATTGTATGGTGATCTTGAAGGTTGAATAATACCGTCATCTAACAATCGTTCTACTTCTTCATTGACAAATGGCACTGCAGCCATATTATAGGGTCTTGGCCTGGAATAAATTGGTTCTGCGTCAATAGTTCTTATGGACGCTTTAATATTTGTATTGAATGGTAACTTTTGGTCTGGCTGTGCGAAAACGCCTGCGTGTGCTTTTATTATTTTCTGGAATTCCGTTTTGATATTGCTAGGGACAGATTCTATATTAATTTCTATATTATTTGTTTGTTCGCAGTGTAGAAATTCTAAGGGCTCGGTACCCCCTTCATATATCAGGATCGCGTTATCGGTATCTATTTTAGATTTAATTCTTGAGAGAAAGTCGTAACCTACGATGGCATCAAATGTTTCTAACTGTGGTAAAATAAAAAATTCTGTCAAAGCCCCCAAGAAAATCATCTCACATTTATGTGTAATTTGATTGGCACCGTTCAGAGTTTTCGCTATAAAAGGCTTATTGTTTGGTTTGATATTTTTTAAGTGAGGTAAATTTCTAATGTAGTTCTTGGCACTTCCGGTATCGATTAAGATTTTTAACAGGGTTGTGTTGTTAAGTCTTTTCTTGATAAATGGCAGTGCCGAAGTTAGCCTAAAAAATTAATCTCGTCTACACCATTAAAACCTACTTCTTCATCTTCACTATAACCTTCTGATTCATATTCGTTTCTATATAAGCTGTCGCTATCATCTGGTTTCTCAGCTTGTGGCTGGATATGGTTTATACGCTGTAACTTAGCTGTGTTTTGCCTATCAGATTCCCGTTGTCTCTTTATATTTATATTTTGCATGTTATTTGGGTTTGGGTAGGAAGGTGTGGGACGACTATTATTAATATCATTTTGAGTAAACTTTAATTGTTGCTGTATAGCTTGAGATGATGTTTTTTCACTGTAGCGGTGTCTAACTGATGGATCTACATCCATAGGTATAACTTTAGGCTGTTCTTGGTATTGGTGGGAAATTTTGGGTGTGTCGTTCGTCATTCTCCTATACTGAGGGTTGTTGCTGTAAGAGATTCTATTTCGCCCTTGCTGGGCATCGAAAGCTCTGGCAAAGTCATAACGATGCTGGTTTGCTTCCAACTCTTGGGCTTTGGCAAGCGCAGACGGCAAATCTTGACATCCGGCAGAAAATAAAATGTTACACCAAGGCTTATTAAGACCAGATATAAAAACACGTAAGGCATCAGAGCGATATTTCGCTGCCAATGAGTCTTTTACTTCTTGGTTCCCTGAATATTCCATTGTTATTTTGCTAATTATCAGAGTTAAGCTTTTTTCAATTTGATCATAAAAGTCTGAAATGCTCATACGACCTTGACATAGGATGGAGAGTTGGTTTTCAAGAACATGTAATGGACGTTTGTCGGAATACGTATGATCAAGACGTGCAATTATGGCATCGAAATTTAAAACTGTATTGAAAGAAGACAACACTAAATCAGCCGATCCTGTAATTTTATTACGGATAATGGCTACTGCTTGATAATATTTTTCTGTTCCCACATATGGTTTAAATAATTCTATAGCCGTATTAGCCGCTTGTCTCCAAGAAATATATTTCGCCTGTTCACCCGAGAATTCTGGTAAAGATTTTATTAAGTCGAGCGAAATCAGACATTCTACGTTGGGGGCTCTTACAGAAATAGGTTCGTAAACAACCGCTGTGCAGGAAGGTAATTGCACTGAATTCAGTTTCACTGTTAATTCCTCGATTTTTGCATTTACACTTTCATTGACCGTCTTATTTTCTGTCATCAATTCACCCATTTTTCTCATTATCGCACCACACGCAGTTTCAACTGCAACTTCTACAGCTGAAGAAACAATTTGCGAAATGTTTTCCGCCATGACTATATAAATTGTTGACCACAAAAGAATATTAACTTGAATATTTTACTACAGTAACCACACTAATAAATCGGAACTATCTGCTTAAATTCACACTAGATATTTGAAATTATTTATTTTATAGTTTTCGGAAATGTCCAATATTAATATAAATGAATCACTTATTTCACTATTTAACTTAACTATTTTTATCCTAAGCTTACAGTATTAATAATTCTATCATGGTGTGGATTTTTCCCGCGATGAGGAATTTAAGAATGTGTTGCTTGTGGTGTGTGGATTCGTGCTCCTCCACCAGTACGGTTTTTATATCGATAAAGATGTAGTATCCCTGTTATGGGGACTTTTGTTACTCTTTTATCCTTTACAAGGACTTTTGGAGTATTTCTTCGCGATAAAACCACGTTGGGCGCCAAATAAAAAAATGCTTTGTCCGATCTCGTCGGCAGTTAATTTTTGTCTGTTTATTCTTTTTTCTCATATCAAATACAATTCATACATAATTCTATTTTTGCTTGCTTAGCATATAGCGAAAAAGAAGGCAAAAAGAAGCGCGATTGGGTTATTGATGTATTTGCACTTCCGTTATGCAAAAGTGCAAATGAATACTTTGAAATAAAATTTTGTGCAAGAAGTGCAACTTAAACTACTGGCGTAAAGTGCAAATGAATATTTTGAAATACAATTTTGTGCAAGAAGTGCAACTTAAACTACTGGCGTTAACAATGACCCTGTACCTACTCGTGTAGGTCGTTGCCATTAACTTACACACTAAATAGGCGAAGTTTCGTGAAAACCAAAATAACGAAATACCTACATTATAATAGCCATAGATATAATTTAGGAGGAACTATTATCTTCATAGTTTTCCTCGCCATCTGAAGACTACGAATCACCAAAAATACTCTATTATTTGTATGTGCAATAGGGGAAACATCTTTCAAATCGATATCCATTTGTGATTTTTGCAAAATCAAATGCAATTTTAACAGCTGTGCCTTGATTTTGTGCGATTTTTGAGGCGATGTCGCTAGGGAACAGCCCGAATCGGATTTAAATGTGTGAGTGAGATGCGCGCTGTGACCAACGTGACCGTTGTGCAATAATTTGGCACTTTTTTCGAGGATTCTGATACAATTTGTTGCTACTGTATCCCTTTTTTTAGTTTGAAAAGGAACTTTGCAATTTTTAGAAACACTGTGATTTTCAAATGAATTTTAGTAAAATATAACGCTGCTGTTTATCAGAACACGATTATACTCGTAGTGTTACGAGAGCCAACAATTGTTAAACATTGTGCGAAAATTCTTAAATTTCAGAGAATCTTTACAAATGAAACATTTTTCTTACACCGCTCTTTTTTTTTTTGCTACTTTTCAGAATTTTGCAACAATCTCCCGGATTGTTAGAGAAAGGTTATAAATTTTAGTTTTAGTTTTACAATACAATATAGACTGTAAATACTCGTAGATCATTCCCACACAACTTTTCTTTTATAAATTGAACCAAATCACTTTACAATTAGATGTCGTTTAGATTGTTTCGCTTGTGAGCTAGACACTAGACACTACTTCTATGAAACAGTAGATGCACGTTTTCAAATAAATTTTGAAATGAAAACCTTTTAGCTTTGATTTTTATTTATAAATATAGAAAAATTAATTGAATATTGTTCATAAATTATACCTATCAACTCATTTTTATATTTACTTTTAAGATCGCGTTCAATTTAGTTTTAAAAAGTCCCTAAAAAAGGGGCGATGAAAGAAAAATGTGCCTTTTTCTGATGCTACTACGTAAATTTAGTATTTTCTCCCAGTATTTAGTAAAGTATTAGCCGGCTTTACGCTATGATGGGGAACCGCGTTATATTTTAAACATATTCATTTTGAAATCACAGTTTTTGAAAAAAAATTTATGTATACTATTCACATGAGCGCGAGTTGCGAACAAATGAATTTAGTTGTATTTATGAATTGAAAATTGACTTTTATACTAGCTCAATTTACAATTATTACAGCAATTGAAAATTCTTGCAGCGAACTGTCACACTTTATACAAAATTCTATCGAAGTTAACATTGAACAATGATTGAAGTGATTGAAGTGTCAAAAATATTCGCTTGTTCGCAGTTCGTTCGCAATTGGCTCTCATGCGAATAGTCCTAAAATGTGAATTTTCCAAATAATAAAAAGGAACAAAGGAACAACAAATTGTATTAGTGTCGTCGAAAAAGGTACCAAATCGTCGCACAACGGTCACGCTGTTGTTATTTCTTCTCATCCGACATCCTTCTCGCTACCTAAAAAGGTCGCGTGTGGGAAAGCTCGCCTGGAATTTGCAGGAACAAAGCGATATAAGAACAGGAAAAATTGGAAGTTGTCAGTTCGCGACATCACTCACACATTTATAGAATCCGCCTATACGTGAACCCTTTCCGACACCGCCATTGCGGAAAAAACCGCACAAAATCAAGGCACTGGTGTCCTAATGGAAACCGCCATCACTATCACAAAGTATAAAATGGAATTGTACATTACTCTTATGTCGTTTTCTATTGGGATTTTCGGATTTTGCTGGCAGATTAAAGATTTTTCGTGCTCAATGGAACATAAAACTAGTTTTTGTTTCTTTGCGTTTGTGCGTATTTTAAAAGTCAGCTGTTCTTAAATTGTAATTTATCCACTCAATTTATGTTGATATCCATTGCGGCTGCCAAATGTAAATTGTTCTCCTTTTTCGCAGACTTGTCTTCTAAAAACGTAAATTTTAACACACATTAAATTTAGACAAATGACAACTGTTATGATGTTAGGGTAATTCGGTGTGAATCTTGCTCAGATACAGCAATCCCAGATTAGGGGAAAAGTCGGCAATTTCGTCGATTTTTTGTAACAAAAGGGAAAAAAAAGGGGGAAGGGATTTTTTGGGGGATGAAATCTGAAAGCCAGCTGATTTCGAGACCAGAAAAACTGCTCTGAGTCTGAATCCCTACCCTACTGCTTTTTCTGTCCCAATGGAAACGACATTACACCGCGTCTCCACGCGTCTGAATTATGTCAGACTTTTAAGTCAGAAGTCTTGTCCACCATATTTGCATTGCTTTGGTGGGGCAAATTGTGTTATGCTTATGACATTTCATTTCACAAGATGCGATCAACGAAGAAACAAGTGAAGGTGGATCTCGCTTCGAAAGCATTAAACGACCTTGAAAAATTGGAAAACTAGTGCCTTCATTTTGTGCGGTTTCTGAGGCGATGTCGCTAGGGAACGGCCCGAATCGGATTTGAATGTGTGAGTGAGTGCTGTGACCAACGTGACCGTTGTGCAATAATTTGGCACTTTTTTCGAGGATCCTGATACAATTTGTTGCTACTGTATTCCTTTTTTTAGTTTGAAAAGGAACTTTGCAATTTTTAGAAACACAGTGATTTTCAAATCAATTTTAGTAAAATATAACGCTGCTGTTTATCAGAACACGATTATACTCGTAGTGTTACGAGAGCCAACAATTGTTAAACATTGTGCGAAAATTCTTAAATTTCAGAGAATCTTTACAAATGAAACTTTTTTCTTACACCGCTCTTTTTGTTTGCTACTTTTCAGAATTTTGCAACAATCTCCCGGATTGTTAGAGAAAGGTTATAAATTTTAGTTTTAGTTTTACAATACAATATAGACGGTAAATTATCGTAGATCATTCCCACACAACTTTTCTTTTATAAATTGAACCAATTCACTTTACAATTAGATGTCGTTTAGATTGTTTCGTTTGTGAGCTAGACACTAGACACTACCTACTTCTATGAAACAGTAGATGCAATTCGTTTTGAAATGAAAACCTTTTGGCTTTGATTTTTATTTATGAATATTTAAAAAATATTTGAATATTGTTCATAAATTATATCAACTCATTTTTATATCTACTTTTAAGATCTCGTTCAATTTAGTTTTAAAAAGTCCCTAAAAAAGAAAAATGTGCCTTTATGACGCCACTACGTAAATTTATTACTTTCTCCCAATATGTGACAAGTATTAGCCGGCTTTACACTATGATGGGGAGCCGCGTTATATTTTAAACATATATACATTTTGAAATCAAAGTTTTTCATGAGCGCGAATTGCGAACAAATGAATTTAATTGTATTTATGAATTGAAAATTGATTTTTATACTACCACCAAAGCATTAAATTAAATTAATCTAAAGTCTGATCTACAAAAATCGGACTCTCAATCGATTTAAATAGCTCAATTTACAATTATTACAGCAACTGAAAATTCTTGCAGCGAACTGTCCTTATTCACAATCCACATAATTCAAACATTCACGAATGAAAAAATTCTATCGAAGTTAACATTCAACAATGATTGAAGTGATTGAAGTGTCAAAAATATTCGCTTGTTCGCTGTTCGTTCGTGTTGTATATTTCATTAATCCATGTATTGTGTAAGCACCTTTAATGCACATTTGTTTTTATATGTGTATAACACTTCGCTTTTACGTGTTTCTACTTTTGACATTTGGGTTGACTCGCTCTCTTTTTGCTTAACCGCCTACGAAAGAACTTGTGCGCTTAGGATTAACAAATTGGTATTGGATAATAAATTAAGTATAAGGAAACCTGCTTGTTTTATTAAAATACAGGATAGTTCGCAATTGAATAGTCCTAAAATGTGAATTTTCCAACTAATAAAAACTAACAAAGGAATAACAAATTGTATTAGTGTCCTCGAAAAAGTTACCAAATTGTCGCACAACGGTCACGCTGTTCTCATCCGACATCCTTCTCGCTACCTAAAAAGGTTGCGTCTGGGAAAGATCGCCTGGAATTTCCCGGAACAAAGCAATATAAGAACAGGAAATATGGGAAGTTGTCAGGTCGCGATATCACTCACACATTTATAGAATCCGCCTATACGTGAACCCTTTCCGACACCGCCATTGCGGCAAAAACCGCACAAAATCAAGGCACAGATGTTAGCCGAAAACAAAAGAAAGCCAGATAGTGGGTAAATCTGTTTCTTCAGAAGCTAGAGCTACGCGATTTAGAAGCGCATTTGTTAAAAGATGTTTTATGGGACAATGCATCGGATATTTATGTATGGAAATACAAATTTTAAATTATAGACTTTCAGATGCCGTCCACAGGAAGCGATTGGTTCAAAATTGCCAAGAATTTTGACAAATTCTGGGACTTTGCTCATGCATTGGGATCAATAGTCCAGAAAACATATCCTTAAAGGTCTAACATACTTTGACGCCATATTTCATCACTTTGCGGAAGTCGAAAATCAGCCATAATTGTATCCGCCCACATGTATTCCCGAGAATTATACAAAAAAAAAAATTATTTTTTGCTGTCAAACTCTGGTCTAGACTTCAAATGTCAAATTTCAGTCAGAAGGTCTGCAGAGATGGCAGGAAAAAAAGTCTGAATGAAAAGTCTGGATTTATGTCATGCCCACAAAATCGCAGTCTACACGGGACATATTGTTGTCGTGACTGAAGTCTTGACTGAAATTATGTCTCGTGGAGACTCTGGGTTAGTGATTACTTGATTAGTCTCTGATGTCTAAAGTTTCTCTGTCAGCCTCAGCCAGCTTTGCCAGTCAGTAAAAAATATTTCCAATCTGATAATTCTTAAAAACCGGTATATCTAGCTACTATTTTCAAAATAAACCCCAACTTTTTGCAATTGTTTTTTATAAAGCTTTTGTACGAATCAAAACAAAAGAAGGAATTTCGAATATGAAACTAGAACATTTAAGTTTGGTTTTGGATTAGTTACAACGCAAAATGTCAACTCATGCTCCATTTTGAAAACATCTTGTAGGTATTTGATTATTAAAATGCATTTTCAAAGTTCCAGGATCCTTACATTAATATGCGTGATTTAGTTGAAATGTAGGGGTTAGGATGACGTGGACAATGATGACAGGCAACAGGAGTTGTTGAGCGTTTTGAGTTTTCACGTAGGGGGGCAGCTCAAAGGTACAAAAACACATTCGATACCCGTGTGGAGGGTGCGTGAACTTGGCACCGCAATGTTAATTTTTTGTTGTTTTTTTTAGAGTTCCGGGGGGCTAAGCAAGAGTTCTAGAGTTCTTGCTAAGAGCTTTGAAAAGTTCTGTTCGTTTACTATTTTTTTTAATTTTTTTAATTTTGGGTTGCTAAATTCACGGAGCACCCCATTTGTGAAAATATTTTTTTATTTTTTCTTCGCATAGGAACAACATAGTTCTAGAGTTCCTCATAGTTTTTTTTTCAAAAAAGTTGCCAAATTACGCCAAAGAAATTATTTTTCGATTATATGACAGCACCCCGAATATGAAACTAGAACATTTAAGTTTGGTTTTGGATTAGTTACAACGCAAAATGTCAACTCATGTTCCATTTTGAAAACATCTTGTAGGTATTTGATTATTAAAATGCATTTTCAAATTTCCAGGATCCTTACATTAATATGCGTGATTTAGTTGAAATGTAGGGGTTAGGATGACGTGGACAATGATGACAGGCAACAGGAGTTGTTGAGCGTTTTGAGTTTTCACGTAGGGGGGCAGCTCAAAGGTACAAAAACACATTCGATACCCGTGTGGAGGGTGCGTGAACTTGGCACTGCAATGTTAATTTTTTTTGTGTTTTTTTTAGAGTTCCGGGGGGCTAAGCAAGAGTTCTAGAGTTCTTGCTAAGAGCTTTGAAAAGTTCTGTTCGTTTACTATTTTTTTAAATTTTTTTAATTTTGGGTTGCTAAATTCACGGAGCACCCCATTTGTGAAAATATTTTTTTATTTTTTCTTCGCATAGGAACAACATAGTTCTAGAGTTCCTCATAGTTTTTTTTTTTTTTCAAAAAAGTTGCCAAATTACGCCAAAAAAAATATTTTTCGATTATATGACAGCACCCCATTTTCAAAAAAAATCTTTTTTTTTTATCAAAATAATGCACTACGCCAAGAGTTCTGGAGTTCTCTAAACATAAATTTTTTTTTGGAATATAAACAAACAAGTTATAGAACTTTGAAAATTTAACAAATTGAAAAAAATTAAAATCAATTTTTCGGAGTTCCGAAGAGTTCTGATTAGAGTTCTGGATAGTGCTTGAGAAACCCAACAAAAAATTCTTAAACAATTTCTTTCTAAACCCAAACACAAAAAAGTTAAAACAAATTGAAAAAAATGAAAATCAATTTTTCGGAGTTCCGAAGAGTTCTGATTTTTTTGAAAATGGGGTGCTGTCATATAATCGAAAAATATTTTTTTGGCGTAATTTGGCAACTTTTTTGAAAAAAAAACTATGAGGAACTCTAGAACTATGTTGTTCCTATGCGAAGAAAAAATAAATAAAGTGCACGACTGGGTCGAACGAAACTTTCTCGATACTATATACAAAAGAAAACAAAATCTTCTTTTGGATATTCATCTCATATGGCAGTTATATAAAATAACAATATAAGTTTTTAAAGGTTAAAGCTCTCAGTAACTGGCAATGTCGCAAACGTCTACTGCACTATAAGGTCTTACTCCTCATTTGATTTTTGAGTACAGGACAAGCGTACATAGTAGCAGTTTCTGTTTTTGACCTAAGGATATGTTTTTAGTTTTGATTGGAATATGATTTAAGTTTTCAATTATTGGAAGTATTGCTCGTGATAGACCCATATTTTTAGATAGATTATGTAATAATTCAGGCGTTTGTGAATTTGCATTAGTAGCTATAAATTGAATATCCCGATGCTCGTGTGTGCGGTGCAAATGAAGTTTTTGTTTTTGTAAAACTATCCAGACATAACAGTTGCAAATATTGCAATGTTTATTTGGAAAAATACAACTGACTGTATTGTTCCGGATTATAGAAATACTTCGTTTTTGACATTTTATCGAAATCGAAGATGGGGTTTTCGAGATATGAGCATTTTCTAAAATTAGCGTTTTCGGTGTTTCGAACTGAAAATTAAGGACACAATAGTTTTGAAAACATCAATTTGACTCTAAGTTTGCATTTTGGTCAAAATCGTTATTGCCGTTTTAAGTTAACTAGACAAAACTATATTTTTAAAAAAAATACTCCTTTCATAAATCCATTGTACGATAATATGGAGAAAAACTGAGGTTGCTATTAAGTTATATATGACCACATAACCTTAGAAATAGGGTACGCAGTCCTGGTAACCTCACCTACTTAAGCTTAAATATCGATTTTGGTTGCAATCGTTAGAGCCGTTTTCGATCAAATCAAACTGGTACGAAAATGTTGTATGGGAAGTACCATTAATATTGAGGTTACATTGAAAAAAAAAAAACACCTCCCGAACTGTAAGCCCAAAAACTCCAAATCCGAGGTTTGAACGTAATCCGGGAAGCCGTTTAGACTGTAGGCCCGTGGAAGGACGGACAGACGGACACACCGGACAGAATTTTGCGACCCACTTTTTTGAGTTCCTCTATCATCGTAATATCTGAATTGATTAAAATTTCGAGTTCGAAATTTTGTACGAAACCAATATCTTTCTCTTACTACGTAATGGGGAAAGTTAAAAAATAATATTTTCACAAATGGGGTGCTCCGTGAATTTAGCAACCCAAAATTAAAAAAATTGTACACGAACAGAACTTTTCAAAATTCTTAGCAAGAACTCTAGAACTCTTGCTTAGCCACCCGGAACTCTAAAAAAAACAACAAAAAATTAACATTGGGGTGCCAAGTTCACGCACCCCCGTGTGGAGAGAGAAGGGAGAAGGGAGAAGGGAGAGGGCTTACCAACCAAATTTGATAGGTGATGATATAACTCGGTAACCACCGGGCCATGGGGCCAATTCTCATAATTCTTCTTTTGTTTTCTTCGTGCCTTAAAAGATACTACTTTTTGGGAACGATAAGTCTACGAAACAGCTCAACCGATATCAATGAAATTTTGTTAATTAATATGGTTGATAGAATACTCTTGGAGTCGACAAAAACTTAAAACTACTACAGAGCTTCGAAATAAAATTGAATATGTAGGTTTTTTTTTTTTTTTTTATCCGAGGGTAGGTGAAAATCTTCCAAAGACACTATGAGAATAGCAAGCGCGTTCTCATAGTAGTGTCAGATTTTTACTGACTAAAAACACCACCCTTCAAATTGTTAGATACTGCAACTAAGAAATAACTTATCAAGCAATTTTTCTATCATTAAATAAAAACTTTTGACAGGTTACTTTCCAATGAAAGATCCTGCGTGTTCCGCAAATTAGACGCGGTTAATCTTATCTTGCCAAGTCGAACGGTTTCGTTCTTTGTAGTCGGCGCAATAAATTGCTCTCGTCCAAGATTTGTCGGACTGTATTGTTGATATGTCCGATTAGTCGGTTTCTATGCTTTCTCGCTAAGCTTCTAGTTTCATCTTCCATTGTTGGAATTCCGAGATCCCTATGGATATCGTCGTTTCCAATATACCATGGTGCTTGTACAATTTCTATAAGAACTTTATTTTGAAAAGTTTGTAGAATATTGACATTTGTTTTCTTGGTACAACCCCAAAGTTGTATACCGTAGGTCCACACCGGCTTTAGCACTTGCTTGTATAAAAGCATTTTTTTCTCAGTACTGAACTGGGAATGTTTTCCGGTTACTCGGTTACATTTCTCTATATTTGATATCGAGTTCTTTACGTTTCATTTTCACGTGCGAACTCCATTTCAACTTTGCGTCGAGTGTCATTCCCAGATATTTGGCCTCGTTTGCAAAGGGTATTCGGGCCATATTTAGGAAAATTGGCAAGTCATTGGTTTTCTTATACGTGAAATTCACATGTACAGATTTAGTTTCATTTAAGGCGATCCGCCAGTTCCTTGTCCATTCATTTATCTTATTCACTGCGGTTTGCAGTTTTGTAGTCTTTTCTTCGATTGTATTACCTACTGCTAGGATAGCTGTGTCGTCGGTAGCAAGGGTAGTGCCATCTTCACTTGGAATATCGCGAGTATATAACAAATAGAGAAGCGGACCAAGGACGCTTCCTTGCGGTACACCGGCCGAAATTTCTTTTAGCTCCGAGTATTCGTTTCCATTTCTAACATGGAAGAGTCTATTCCCGAGATATGATTCTAGGATATCATATAGGCTTGCGGGGAGAACTCGTCGTAATTTAAATTTCAAGCCGTCGTGCCACACCTTATCAAAGGCTTGTGAGACGTCAAGGAATACGCTTGAGCAAATCTTTTTTTCTTCAAATGCTTTCTCGATTACGTCAGTAGTTCTATGTACTTGGTCAATCGTCGAATGCTTGGTTCTGAACCCAAACTGGTGGTATGTAGGTATTACAAATCCTTAATATTTCTTTAGCGCGTGTGTTTTCGCCACTACAATTTATTGATATTTGTTGTAAAACAAATTTTCGTTTATTTTTGCACGAAGATATGCAATTATTAAATTCGCATAATATTACCTCCATTACCATTTTCATGTTACTTTGTTCGTTGTTCGTTTAGGTAACTTTACTATCCCCATTAAAGAGGGAAGGTTATGTACTTACGTTTCACATTAGTACCAGTATTTCTATTTCAAATTTTCTGTTTCGTGCGAACCAACTTACACACATGAAAACCAATTTGACAGCTTACTAAAATTCGGCTAGAAGTCATACCCAAAATACCAATTGGTATGTTTCCCGAAGTAGTAACTTTATACGCTAAAACTTATTCCCCACTTTGGTCATCGTTTCAACCTGCACCTGAATACATTTTTTGATACATTTTACCAACTGTTACACTATACCATCAATTTCTACTTGGTTATGAACCCGATAGGTGGCCCTGTCGTCGTTCTCCGAAAACAACCAACCTATTTCAAAGGTTTGTTCAACTTGAGAGTTTTTTCTTGAGAGAGAGGGTATTTTTCGACCCGATAGGTGCTTTGTCGATCTCCGAAACCACACAACTGATTTCAATGAAATATTGTGCATAAATATGGCTGGTTCCGGCTTGAAAGATAGGATACCATTCTATAGGTGATTCGTTCGATTTTTATGATTTTTGGTTTAAATTCGCATTGGCCAAAGGAAGGACATATTTTATACTTTTTCTCGAGAAAAACGGATAGTGTGAGTGACACTTGCAATAGGTATAACAATAATTATTTAAAATTTTGAATTTTTGAATTATTTGAATGTCCCGGGCTTACCGCTACACAATTTGAAATTGAAAGCCGGCCCAGTTATAATTTCGTTGTGAAACCTCAACATTAGGTAGGTAATATAGTTATTTATATTTAAATATAAAAAATTACGGTAATGTGACTTTTTATTGGGCTCTTTAGGTTTAATGTTCCATAAAGAAAAATCTTAGATCAGATAAAAGTAGATTGATATGTGTTTGCATAAGGATCATAGATCATCGCCATCCTTTAGCCTATTCCATTCTAACAGTCAGACAAACAATAACCATTCCTATTCTGTATAAAATTAATAGTTTTTATTTGGTTTTTGTTTTAAAAAAAAAATTAGATAATTACGGTACAAAGGTGATAGGAAAAAAATACAAAAACATTCAAAAACAGCAAACTGATTGAGCCCAACTATGCAAACATTCTTCGGTATTGACCCAATAGTATTCCCGTAAAGTTTACTCAAAATAAGACAAAGGGGTGTGGCTCCCTACATCCAAAATGGCGTTCTTTCGTCATTGGAGCTAATGTTGTAAGACTTATTCTTTCGAACTTTGATAAGCAAATCCCTTTGGAAAAAAATGGCGGCTATAGAAAAATGGGGAGAACAAAATTGTTTAAAGTTTTACAAATTATATAACTGTCATATTTAGCCTTGAAATTTAATAGGAAGAATTCTACAAATAGGGGGCGTTGCTGATCCAATGCAAAAAATAAACAAACATTTAAAAAGTTATTAATGAAGTTGTAAAACTAATATTATTATTTCCTGATTTAATATGAAAGAGAAGGCGCGGGCAAAGCCGGGCTATCGCTAAAAAAATATGCGTTCAAAACTTACTATATATATTTTTTTTTGATTAATTAATTAATATTTATGTTTATATATCTAACAGCTGGACGAATTTGAATGAATTTTGTTGTATGCATTTGAGTGGCGCCCTGGATGGTTTAGATTTACAAATCAGCCCGGCAGATGGCGCTCAGTTGGTTCGCTGGTGACATATAATTTCATAGCTTAAGCTCAGTACGCAGATGACCCGAAACGGAAAATCCCATACAAAAGTGACACAACGGAATCATGAACGAAAAATTTCGCTCTCCTTTTTCGTTTTGCAGTACGCAGCTGGTACGCAGATGCTGCGAAATGATGGCGGAAAAGTGGTTAGTTGTAGTAGATTGCTTGGTACAATTCACCACTCTCTTTTCGCACACGTTTATTGTCCGGGACATTATTTGCTTGCGAAAATTTGACGTTTGTACTCCAGTGCTGCCAGATTTATAAGAGGTATAGAGGCAAGTTGGAAAATGTTGGCGCCAAAAATACCTAAACTCATTGGCAGACTAATTAAATTGTTTGGACGACGATAAATGAAAAATAGGCGGTCATAGCACAAATTCAGACAGATGAAACAGTAAAGAAATTAAATATTTCAGTGGAATGATTTGTTTATGTTTTTTGTGGAATTAACTAAGAAGTTGATCGGAAAAAATTGTTCATACGGAAAAATTTCTAAAATCTTTTTCTAGAAAATTTAAAGGTAATTTGCCGATATTTTCTTGATAAAATTACTTTATAATTCATAAGCAACATTTGAAGACCAAGAATGAGTTCAGCCATCAAGTTTAAGTGGTAAAAAAAAAACAAAAAAAATGTTTACGGGTTCGTCATGCGAAAAGAATACGTTTGTTATTGAAGTACCTATGCATTTTTAGCCAAAAAATCACGAAACTTTAAAGTAAATATCTAAATTAGGACAATTACCAAATGAAAATTTTAAGGAGCCAGCGAAAAGTTCGAGTATCCAAATCGGAGATAAATTGACAGTGATGGCAACACTGCTACTTGTGTAGCAGCTGATGGAACCCTCCACAAACCACAAACCACAAATTATTTTCCGCTGCCATTTCGCAGACGTTTCGTTGTCCTTTTGGAGACCACCGGAAAATTTCGTTTCGGATCATCTGCATACTACCTACACTTTATATGATGGTCATAGCAATTCGGTTCATTAAAGCGCAAAAATTCCTTTTTAAAAATTAAAATTTCAACTATTTCAGTACTCAAACGATTACGAATTTCTGTTTTATTTAAATTTGCAGCGGAATGTGGAAGCGATTAAATTCGTTGAAATTCATGTTTCGTTAGAGTCGATGGAAGATTAGTACCTACATGGGCTATGTTCGACTCGCATTATTATATAATAATGGAATCAATAGAACATTTTTTCAATAGAATAGTTTAATTTGTTAGACCTAGAAAATTCTTGATCTCAAAAATCTTGAAATTTGATGGATTTTAGGTATAAAGCGTAGTATGCATATGATCCGAAACGAAATTTTCCGGTGGTCTCCAAAAGGACAACGAAACGTTGCGAAATGACAGCGGGAAATAATTTGTGGTTTGTGGAGGGTCCTATCAGCTGCTACACAAGTAGCAGTGCTACCATCACTGTCAATTTATCTTCGATTTGGAAAAATTTTTATTTGGTAATTGTCCTAATTTAGAATATTTACTTTAAAGTTTCGTGATTTTTTGGCGAAAAAAAAAATACATAGGTACTTCAATAACTAACGTATTCTTTTCGCATGACGAAACCGTAAACATTTTCTTTTGCTTTTTTTGACCACTTAAACTTGATGGCTGAACTCATTCTTGGTCTTCAAATGGCTAATGAATTATAAAGTAAGTTTATCAAAAAAAAATTGGCAAATTACCTTTAAATTTTCCAAAAAAAAAGATTTTAGTAATTTTTCCGTATGAACAACTTTGTTCGATCAACTTCTTAGTTAATTCTACAAAAAAAAAATAAACAAATCATTCCACGGAAATATTTAATTTCTTTACTGGTACATCTGTCTGAATTTGTGCTATGACCGCCTATTTTTTCATTTATCGTCGTCCTTAAGCAATTTAATAAGTCTACCAATGAGTTTAGGTATTTTTGGAGCCAAAAATTTTCCAAATTGCCTCCATACCTCTTATAAAATCTGGCAGCACTGGAGTACAAATGTCAAATTTTCGCAAGCAAATAATGTCCCGGACAATAAACGTGTGCGAAAAGAGAGTGGTGAATTGTACCAAGCAATCTACTACAACTAAGAACTAACCACTTTTCCGCCATCATTTCGCAGCATCTGCGTACCAGCTGCGCACTGCAAAACGAAAAGGAGAGCGAAATTTTTCGTTCATGATTTCGTTGTGTCACTTTTGTATGGGATTTTCCGTTTCGTGTCATATTTTGGAGCTCAGTGCCTTGATTTTGTGCGGTTTTTGAGGCGATGTCGCTAGGGAACGTTCCGAATCGGATTTGAGTGTGTGAGTGAGCCGCGCGCTGTGACCAACGTGACCGTAGTGCAATAATTTGGCACTTTATCGAGGGATCCTCATACTATTTGTTGCTACTTTTTCCCTTTTTTTAGTATGAAAATTCACTTTGGGAATTTTAGAAACGCTGTGATTTCCAAATGAATTTCTATAAAATATAACGGTGCTGTCTATTAGAACACGATTATAGTGTTAGGAGAGCCAACAATTGTTAAATATTGTGCGAAAATTCTTAAATTGCAGAGTAGCTTTAGAAATGAAACTTTTTTCTTTCACCGCTCTTTTTTTTTATTGCTTTTCACAATTTCGCAACGATCTCCCGGATTGTTAGAGAAAGGTTATAAATTTTGGTTTTAGTTTCACAATACAATATAGACTGTAAAAAGATCACTCTCTCACAACGTTTCTTTTATAAATAAACCCAAAACAACCAAATAACATTAGAATTAGATGTCTTTAAGGTTGTTCTGCGGGTAAGCTAGACAGTACTTTAGATGCAATTCGTTTTCAAATGACAAATTTTAAAATGAAAACCTTTTAGCTTTGATTTTTATTTATAAATATATAAAAAATTAATTGAATTTTGTTTATAAATTATATCAACTCATTTTTGAAAGTTGTCAGTTCGCGACATCACTCACACATTTATAGAATCCGCCTATACGTGAACCCTTTCCTACACCGCCATTGCGGCAAAAATCGCACAAAATCAAGGCACAGAAATTAAAAGAAATGATATATCTTGGAATCTGTGCCTTGATTTTGTGCGGTTTTTTCCGCAATGGCGGTGTCGGAAAGGGTTCACGTATAGGCGGATTCTATAAATGTGTGAGTGATGTCGCGAACTGACAACTTCCAATTTTTCCTGTTCTTATATCGCTTTGTTCCTGCAAATTCCAGGCGAGCTTTCCCACACGCGACCTTTTTAGGTAGCGAGAACCGAGAAGGATGTCGGATGAGAAGAAATGACAACAGCGTGACCGTTGTGCGACAATTTGGTACCTTTTTCGAGGACACTAATACAATTTGTTGTTCCTTTGTTCCTTTTTATTATTTGGAAAATTCACATTTTAGGACTATTCGCATGAGAGCCAATGGCGAACGAACTACGAACAAGCGAATTTTTTTACACTTCAATCACTTCAATCATTGTTTAATGTTAAATGCGATAGAAGTTTTTCATTCGTGGGTTTGTGGATCCGCGAATGTTTTATGTGGATTGTGAATAAAGTGTGACAATTCGCTGCAAGAATTTTCAATTGCTGTAATAATTGTAAATTGAGCTATTTAAATCGATTGAGAGTCCGATTTTTTTTTAGAGTAGACTTAAGATTAATTAAATTTAATGCTTTGGTGGTAAATAGTATAAAAATCAATTTTCAATTCATAAATACAATTAAATTCATTTGTTCGCATTCGCGCTCATGTGAATAGTACTTCAAAAAGTTTTCAAAAAATGTGATTTCAAAATGAATATGTTTAAAAAAATAACGCGTAAATAGTGTAAAGCTAGCTAGTACTTGTTAAATATTGGGAGAAAATACTAAATTTATGTAACAGCGTCAGAAAAAGGCACACTTTTCTTTCATCGGCCCTTTTTTATGGACTTTTTAAAACTAAATTGAAAGAGATCTTAAAAGTAGATATAAAAATGAGTTGATATAATTTATAAACAAAATTCAATTAATTTTGTATATATCTATAAATAAAAATCAAAGCTAAAAGGTTTTCTTTTTCAAATTTGTCATTTGAAAACGAATTTCATCTAAAGTACTGTCTAGCTTACCCGCAGAACAACCTTAAAGACGTATAATTCTAATGTTATTTGGTTGTTTTGGGTTTATTTATAAAAGAAACGTTGTGAGAGAGTGATCTTTTTACAGTCTATATTGTATTGTGAAACTAAAACCAAAATTTATAACCTTTCTCTAACAATCCGGGAGATCGTTGCGAAATTGTGAAAAGCAACAAAAAAAAAAGAGCGGTGAAAGAAAAAAGTGTCATTTCTCTGCAATTTAAGAATTTTCGCACAATATTTAACAATTGTTGGCTCTCCTAAACTATAATCGTGTTCTGATAGACAGCACCGTTATATTTTATAGAAATTCATTTGGAAATCACAGCGTTTCTAAAATTCCCAAAGTGAATTTTCATACTAAAAAAAGGGAAAAAGTAGCAACAAATAGTACGAGTGTCCTCGAAAAAGTGTCAAATTATTGCACTACGGTCACGTTGGTCACAGCGCGCGGCTCACTCACACACTCAAATCCGATTCGGAACGTTCCCTAGCGACATCGCCTCAAAAACCGCACAAAATCAAGGCACTGGTATCACTGGCTACAGCTTCATTCCAGTTTCCAGCCAGCCAGGAGCCAGCAGCCAGCACCAGAGATTAATGAATAAAAGAGATGGTTATCTTTCACTTTCGTACGTCTATCCCCCCAAAACCCATTTGTTTACATTGTTGTTTTTGTAATTTCAACCCCCGTCTGTGAATACGTGTGGCTAACAAAAAAGCATGTTGCTAATGGACGACCACGAATCATCTTGCTTTTATGAGCATCGCGGTGTTTAATTGTTTTGTGTTACGTTTTGAATTTGTTTAGTTTTTGTGGAGGTGTTGATTAAACTGAAAAAGATAGTGAAATACACATTAGAGAATACCGAATTCTTGCACTAAAGTCCAATTCATGAACTCACATATACTATAATAGAAATAAGCAGGTGTGTGTGACTTCATGAATTTTTCTGGAAAACAGCTTGTAGGCAGCCGCCCTTCCACTGGAAAGATATATATCTCTGTATTCCATTATCTTTGACCAGCATTCTCTAATCTCTTTTCTCTTCTCTTTCTTTATTGTGTTTTCGACTTTTCGTGCTCTCTTTCGATATCGAAAACTGTCTTCTTTGAAGTTCGAACATGAAAACACACTCAACGAAAAAGTATTACTACAATTGAAAATAAAACAATCGCATGCATTGCATTTTGCATAGACGAACACGAAGACGACGACGAACGAAACGAGACTTTTCCGTCGCACGCGCACCTTTTACAAATTCAATTTCAGTCGGTGTCCGATCGTTGGGGAGAGTGGTTTATATCGCGTGTATAAGTTTGTCAGTAATTATATTTCAAGGAAGTCGGAGAATACCATTTATTACATTTTCTTCAACTTGACACTCAGTAAAACAGTGTCTACTTTTAAATCAAAATCTTTCATTAGATTTGAAAGAAGTTTAGCAGCATTTATCAACCAAAAAAAAATCAAGCAAAATAGATACACTCGGTCGAAAACATCTGTTTCTCGTACGTCGTATGTTTCAATATTTTTGTTCAAAGTGAAATGTCGCGTTCGCTTGCATTGTACAAATTGTGGAAAAAAAAATTAAACAGCCCTTAAATCATAACGTGGGTGTAGTTAAAATACACAAGCCGAAAGATATATTAAATAAAAATCAATTGAAGCGTTTCCACGGTGAGAGGATTGATGCTCTTGCAGTGCGTATTTTGATTTTCGTGTACTATAAATGAAAAATAGTATTTTCCAAAGAAAATTTGAAAAATCGCGTCTGTGCAAAGTTTTCTCTTTTTTTCGGAGTAATTTAATGAAAACCGAATTAACCCCTCCTTAATTATACACAAGGAATGGTAGTTTCCATGGAATAGCTCGAAAGGACGAAAGAGGTGACAACAACAAATCAACACTTCACCATCACACTTGTTGAGAAAAAAAACTAAGGAAAATGAAGGATAATGCTAAATAGCGTCGTCTTCATCGTCTTATAGGATTATACAATATTAATCAACAACGTCAAACCAAAAACCTTCCGGTGAAACATTCGTACGTTTTTGAAGAAACCGAAAAAAAGTAAACAAATAAATCACTCAGCAAAGATGGCGGGAAACATCGTTAAATGGTGGAAGCACAAGATACTCGGTGGATATAAACAATTCTCAGGTACAAATATTAAACAAATCAATTACTAAATAAATTCAATAAAATATCTGACACTGGGAAACGACACAAACAAAGAAGCGAAGTTCGAATTTCAAACTTTGTGTAGTAGTTGTAACCGAGTTGTTATTGTAATGTTTGTAACATGGAAACAATCGAAATAACTATTAGGTATTTATAGACTTGCGAGTTATGACTTTCGATCTTTACGAACTCGCGGAGTCAGTTTGCGATTTGAACGACTTTTTAGTACGTATACCTAGTACGAATTCTAATTTCAGTTGCCAAATTGATTGAGGTGTGGAATATATCTTGATAGTTGAAATAGGTACCATATTTTCGAGAGCAAAACCCGGGACAAACAAAAATATGTGTATATAGGTAGCACACAAATGGCCAAAAATAAAAAAAAATAAAAAATCGTATAGATGTATTATTTTTGTAGTAGATGCACTTGTGATTGTTAAAGGGGCTAGTTGCACTTTATTAGTGATCATGAAATGGTAATTTTTTTAAAATATATAATAAAATAAAAGAAAAGGATATAGGGTGATGGCACCAGTAGTCAGCCCCTTAACTTTTTTTTTGAGTTTGATTGGTCCTTAAAAATCAAATTTTCAACTATTTAATCAAGTATTTGGCTTTTCCGAATGTTTGAAGTGTGTGGATTGGAAAATATTAAGCTTATTAGGGATATGAACTACCTAATGCAAAATATTTGCAAAATAAGTGAAAAGGGTATGAGTTGCGAGTGGTCAGCCCCCTCAGCTCCAGTAGTCGGCCACGCAAGTTTCCAGTAGTCAGCCCCAATGTGATTTACAAATTTTTATAAGAAGGGGGGGGGGGGGGGGGGGCTGACGACTGGAGAATGTTTAAAAGAACCGTGTCTCTCATAGTCAGCCCCCATTTCTCAAGTAAATGTACAGGGAGGCTGACTACTGGAAATCAAAGAAATTTTATCGAAATTTTTGAGAGAATCAATACTGATTGAAGTTTCCATTCATTTTGCATACTCAGCTATGAAAAAAAAGAAATAAAGGTAGTCTCCAGTAGTCAGCCGGGGGGGCTGAGCTAAGGATAATCATACAAATAATGTCTCATAAGGTCAGCCCCCTCTTAATTATTTAACAGAAAATATTTTTAACATTTTAAGTTAAGAAAAAAGATAAATAAAGTGTTAATATCATAATAATAATCATAGACTGCACATGCCTTCAGCATATTCGTAATTATATCACTTTTACAAAGTCACTTCAACTATTTTTTTTTTTTGGTTAACCACTCGTATCCTGCACTTATGAAAACTGTATGCAGACTTATATTTGTTACGCTCGAAGTAACAAGTGTATTGTGTTAATTTTTTGCACACAGCGAGGAGAAGTGTTACCCAAGAGAGTAATATTTTTTGTTTGGAAGAAAGGCAAAACCATTTACTATTGCACTGTGATTTGTATGTCAGCGGCTGACTACTGGAGGGGGCTGAACTTAGGGGCCATCACCCTATGAACATACGGGACTAAAAAAAACGGACAGGCTATTCAAATACGGGACTGTCCCGGGACGTATGGTCACCGTACCTTTGTGTACATATTTACCAACCAAGCAAGCAGCTATTTTTATGTTTTCAATTTTAACACCTAGTTTTGCTACAGTTAGCTCTATTGTTTATCGACAAAGTGACATTTTCGTTAATAACTGCGAAAAGTTGCAGTGATGTTGGCTGGCTGATTGTGAAATTTGATCAGTATTTTCTGTATTCCCAATATTACTACAGACGAATATCATTGACAGATTGTTTTACTTTTGTGTCCTTATTTTGGTACCTATAACAAAAGCAATATTTTTCAGATTTAGGAGCACTTTTGTGAATCTGGATATTTCCTCAGATTTGCTTCAGATTTACGTTTGAGTTTGACAACTGGTGGAGTTTGTTTACGTTTTCGGGCATTTTTTTCTACATCAAAGAAAGGAATTGCATCGGGTTAATATTATTTTGTAAATTATTTATGTATAAATACATTTATGTAGAAATCAATTGGGACGGAAATTTCGAATGTTTTAATACAAAATTTAACCAGTGAATGGAAATCGCTTAGAAAAGTGTCGAAGCAGGTGACGTTTTTATGTTCGTTTAGGCGTATCTGAAGAAGCCTAATCGAATACCACATTTGATTGAATAGAGACTTGTGGCAGTAAATATATCACAAAGATGGCAACATTCTTGCCAATTGGCGCGATTCATCTCAAACAATAAATGGTACTGAGTAAATGAGTACCCACCCCTTTTAAAGGCTGTGGAAAGGTTAACAACTTTTTCTATGTCTATCAATTTGCCAAACAGTCAAATTTTTTTGAGACAAAATTATTCCTTTTTGATCGAGATTGCTTTTTTTCTCGATTTGTTGAAAATTTATTTTTTTTTGCATCAGGATTGGAATTTTAGTTTAGAAAGGATTGTTTTCAGCTGATTTAATATTTTACGCGAATGGGGTTTTTAAATTGAATTAATTCGAAATGCATTGGTATAGATACATGTGTAAGAATCAATTACAATGGACTTGTTGCAATTAGAAAACAAAGTGCACGACTGGGTCGAACGAAACTTTATCGATAGGTACCTACTAGATAAAAGTAAACAAAATCCACTTTTGGATATATATACCTATATGGCAGTTAGGGGTGCCGTGAAATAAGGCCAAGCGAAATAAGGCCAAATCTGACAATTTGGCGTTTTTTCACTTTACAAAAGTGAAATAAAGCCATATTTCAACAGTTGGTCTTACTTCACTCCGCAATAACGCCAAATTGGTGTTATTGCTCTTTCAAACTATGAAATCTGTATGGGGGGACATGCTGCCCCCCTGCAACCCCCCTGCTTGGGTTTATTGTTGGATTACGGGGTGGGTGCAAGTTTGGTCTTATTACTCAAATTTTGTTGGCATTATTGCACTTTGTCCGAGTGAAATAAGACCAACTGTTGAAATATGGCCTTATTTCACTTTTGTAAAGTGAAAAAAGGCCAAATTTTCAGATTTGGCCTTATTTCGCTTGGCCTTATTTCACGGCACCGCAGTTAGGTACCTATATCAAATAACAATATTAGTTTTTAAAAAAGTCGCAAGTGCTGACTAGAGAGCTATCTATAAGCATCTACTGTATCTACTATTTTATAAGGGGTTACACCTCACAAGATTTTTGAGTAACTACAGAACGAGCGTACCTAGTAAGATTTTCTGTTTTTGACCTACTAGGATATGTTTTTAATTTTGACTGGAATATGATTTAAGTTTTCAATGGTTGGAAATATTGCTCGTAATAGACCGATATCTTTACATAGATTTACCTGTATGTAAGAATTTAGGCATTTTTGAATTTCCATTAGGAGTTGTAGTTATGTATTTTAAGACGCATATTTAATAAGGTTGAAAAAAGAAGAAGTGGTTGTATTTGCTAAAATTAAGTTTTGCGTAGCTATGGGGCATTAAGCCCATTACAAAAATATACCGTAGATACCTATCTGAAAATACATCATGATTCCTGAAGTAGTTTTTGAGAAAAAATTGAAAAACTGACGTTTATGAGTTCCTCTATCATCGTAATGCTAGAATTGATTAACACCTCGAGACCAAACAAATTCAGACTTTATATATGATTTGGCAGCAGAAATCTAAAATCTCAGATCAAAATCTAAAATGCCAAATCGGAAACGACGACCAAAACGAAAAGCTTGTATTAAGCCTAATAAAGGGGGGTTCTGCCTCCACCAAAATAAAAAATAATAATATTGAGCGGTTTTATCTACATATTTTAGTTTCTAGCTTAAGTTTTATGAACTCAAAATGGAGACGTTTTCAATTCGAAATTAAGACTTGAAATAAGTTTAAAAATTGTTAACAATTATTATTATTAGTTGTAGGTATATAAAGTTAAAATTGAGCTCCAATATTATTTGGAGCAAGGTTTAAACTCCGTCTTCTACCAGTGGTTAAATTTAAATGTCAATCCCATCCGCGTACCAATAACCGGTCGACAACTAGCTAGATCGGCAATAATTCTCTCAAAGTCTTGTAGGAAACACTTAAACACAATATTCCTACAACGCTAATGCTTCCAAACTCAAACTAAATAGGACATGTTCGAACCAGAGGGATCCAAATTACAGAAACTGCATTACATACCTACTTATGCAAACTTTTATTTCAAATTCAAGGCTATAAAATGCAAAAGACCGCAGAAAAGAACTCAATCGATCCTTTTGTTCGTCCAAAAGACTATACCTAAATATCAACAAAACAATTCCACCGCCGTCGTCGCATCAGCCGTCCATCAAATTTGCTTGTGAATTTCTCCACAAAAGGGGTTTACATACGGTCGTATACTCAGTATACCCCAAAAACTCGCCTCTAAAAATACATCCTTCACTAGCGTGAATGCAACATCAAAAGAAAAAGACGGTCATGCAAACAAATGGCTCAAGCAATGACTATGGATGGAGTATAGAGACTCGTGTACACAGTGGTGGTACCCGAGCAAGGTACCACTTCAGTGAAAGAATGTAAAAAGTGGTCGGCCGACTCCTTAGTTCTTCGTATCTCTACTTTGCCGTTCTTGTTCCTCTTTTTCTTAAACTTTGGGGTTTTTAATTTTTTTTTGTTGTTCTTTGAGTTTTTCTACATTTTTGTTCGAAGATTTGTTTTCCTTGTTTCGATGCGCACCTTAGGCCATCTGCTGTATATTTCATTTCTCCAGTTTTTTTTTTTCATTTATTTTTGCTGCGATAATGCAGGGCAGCTATGTTTTATAAAAAAATATATATATATATATATATTATATTACTCTTGTAGCTACAGACTCCGCATTGTAGAAATAGTTGGGAAACAAATTTCTGCAAAGATGAAGGTGAGGATGACAAACAGTAAGAGATGTAGGTAGGTGTTTTTCCATCTTGCGGTTGCGTTACTCACCGTCACCGAATTTGAGTTGTCTTGTATTTGTTTGCTCTTTTTGTGTATGCTCTTTTGAATTTCATTTCTTTTATTTGAGATACACTTCGGTCGAAAAAAAAAAGAGATAGCCAAGGGAACCTTTGTTTGAGAGTCAATAGTTCAGTATTCAGAGGATTTATGCAGTTATCTCGTAAGAAACAATGAATTTATATAAAACTCACAAAACAATATTTGCAGTGAAGTCTGATTCTACAGGCTCTTAATTTCTGCTCCTAATTCAAATTCCAATATAAGGATGTTTTATACGCTCTGACGTAGTTCTTCCTTTACCAACTTTAAGAACAAGAAAAGCTGCGCGATATGAAGAACAAGGTTGCGACATTTACCTAATTCTTCTTTTCCATGTTAGGTACTACATGGAATAAGATTCACAACTTTGTATTTCTTAAATATATACATAATAAAGTCCTCTTTCGACTATGGCAAAACATTTGCCTGACATTACTGTGACAATTAACAATAAATGTTGAAGAATAGACACTTTATAAGTACATTTTGGATGCAATCAATTACAATGAAGACTCAGTGGAACAAAGGTCTAGGCGCGCATTACACCTATATATATATGTAAATATATAGTTGGCTTAATAGGTCCGTAGGGTATGGAAGGGATCTACAATTTTATGCCGATTCCAAACGGCCGATTGAGAAGCTATTTCAAGACAGTTGTACTCTCGGATGTTTGTCAGACGTTCGCGAGAAAAAAACCCCGAGTTGGAATTTAGGTTTTTGCGGGATTCGAACCTGAGACCCCTCGCTTAGTAGTCCAACTCTCCAACACACTAACCACTAAGCCACTGCGCCGACAATACTTAAACTAAAAGTAGATGGCCAGTGTTTTTTTTTTTGCAACTAGAAATTCATGTGGTAGGTAAATGAAAATGTCAAACAATTTCACTTTCATTAGAACTTCAAGGTTTCAATTTTCAAATAAAACAACTTGTCGGCTTATAAAAATATTAAACGGCTGCATTCCATCAAACACTAGACGTTAAGCGCAGCGCCCATGTTCTGTAACTCATGCGATAAATTTTCACATCAGCAACATAGTAACATGTTTTTCAATTTGTATCGTTTTAGTGATAAATATATCGATGTGATAATTACAGAACATGGGTCCTGGTTCCAATAGTAAGATGACAATATTTGTTTACATATATTTTATATGTACTGAAGCTTTAGGTGCCCCTAGTCGTCCAGAGATCTATTGAATGTTAGCAAAATGTGAACTGTGCAATGTGCATTGACTCATAGGTAACTGACCGCTGTTGCAGATTTTTTTAACGGATTGGGGTTACTATACTGAGCGCTGGAGCTGGATAGTTTGTGTAGTTATCAAACATTACTTATATTAAGAAACACAAAATTTGTCTCGGACGTTTGTTTTTAATTATCAAAAGTTCGCTTACGAGAAAATACAGCAAAAATCCATTACTTACCTTTTTCATTCAGCAAATGTGCAAACAAACCTAAGCCATTCACAATGCAGACAACGCGATTTTTTATTTGGTGGTGTATTTGCATTAAACATTTCAAATGACGAGCTAAAGCATCAAACTACCTACATAACATATCATTTTAACAAAGAAATGAAGGTCAGAGCGCTCCAAAAGTCATCGTCAGTAAAATCGTCAAGTTCACGCAACTCCAACGTTTGTTTTCGTCAACCAGAAAACCTGCAAAACTTCATAACATCAAAACAGAAGAAAAGATAAATTCACCAACCAAAGAAACAAACAAAAGAAAAAAAAACAACACACAAAAAAGAAGACGAGAACAACTTCAAATATAAAGTTCCGTCGTTTCTCCATCAAACAAGATATGCGCCTTTTTCATCGTTGCGACTCGATATTTTCCTTCTGTCGCGCTGCCTTTTCGACTGCTGCTGTGTATTACTGTTAACGTCTTTCAATATAAAAGCAAAAAACAATCATAAAAACAAAAATCTTTCGCGAAGATCTTTTCTCCTTTTTATTTTTTGTGTCTTCGCTATATCCAGCGATTTTGTAGTTCTCCTGTCCAGTGGCCATACCTACCCGGACTCCATCAGGTTCGGTCCAACCAAAGAAACAACAGAGGAAAAAGTAAAAAAAAAAAAAAAGATATAAGATGTCGGCCGACGAGAGATAGAAGCAGAGCTCGCAAACTGCCGCCTTGCCGCTATCATCATTTTTCGTCTTTTTTACGTGGCTCATGTACAACGCCGAGCCGCCGTCCGCCATCTCAACAGAATATTCCGCCGCCACCAGCACCACCGCCATCATCACCACCATCAGCCGACGCTGCTGCTTTAAGGCGGCAATGTGGTTGTTTAGGTAGATATGCCCAAAACCCCGTGCTCCTCCTCGAACCCATTAAACTATAGGGTTCCTCTGGCAGTTGTTCGTTTTTCAGTGATAATTTCAAAGAGCGGCACCGCAGGTAATCGAAATATCCCTCGCGCGGTCTTTCTATATACACTCTCCGTTTCATACCTTTCTTGGCTCGAGAGTTCAAATCGGCGACGGAGTTTCTTTAGATCATTTTGTTCGTCGGTCTTGCTGATGTCTTGAGCGTCTGCTTTGTCTTCTTTTTCTTTTATTTTGCATCTTCTTAACTAGACGTACAAAGAGCAAGAGCATCATCATCGCAGGTAGGCACGCTTGCGGGAGGTAGAAACCCGGGATACAGGCAAATCATACAGAGGAAAACAAAAGCAGCCGAGTAGGTTTTCCTTCTTCTTCTTTACGGTTACGGTATACTTCATCTTCTTTCGGGTTGGTGTGCAAGGAAACTATAGTGCATCTGTGTTATGTTTTCGCATTAACCTCATAAGTTTCACTCCATTGAAATAGATCTTGCCTATTGTGAAGATTTTTTCGTTTGAAATATCAACAAGGCCCAGCATTGAAGCAAAGGGACGTCACACTGTACGTATATCCAACAAAGTACGTCTACCAGAAAAGAGGCACGACCGATATACCTACCTGCCTATATTCCGTCTTTTGCATATTGAATGAATCGGAATCTTTCAAACACACATTGGCTCTTCTTGGAGTTTTGAGTTTCTCGTAATCGGTCCCATTCTGAGATTTTTGTTCGCGAAAGATCACCATCAGAGGTTTTGTTTGAATTTAACTGGAAAACCCCTTTTCTGCTCGATCCCGCTGTTCTTGATGCCGGCACACCTTTTCCTGTCTTATTTACATATTTTATGTTTTTCTCTGTCTTTTTCTTCTTCTTTTTTTGTCTCATTAAAACAGAAGCGGATCATGCTGTACGATCAATCGATCGACTAAAGTCTACGCATTTCTTTTCGATTTTGACATGTCCCTAATGACAGCTACATGACATGTCATCTGGCGTGGAGGTACCTAATATTATTCTTTTTCATGGGTTTTCTGGGAATTGTTGTCGATTGTTTTTTTTTTTTCTTATTTTTTCAACCACCAAAGAAATGTTTTCAGCTGTCATGTGTGTTCACTCCCCTTAAAAAAAAATAGGAAGAAATAGATTGAAGCTAGCCTTCTCATATATCTCCATCGCGCCTCTTTAACATGACAGATCGATTTCTTGTTTTTGACATGGTAAATCAATTAAAAATGAAAATCACTACACTGTGTACAGCTGTTCCATGTTTTTCTTTGTACATCTAGTGCACTCGAGTTTTTTTTTGTAGTTAACGAAACAAGTTAATTTATTTTAAGAATTCGATGGAAATGACATTGAAAGAAGAGGAACAAAATAAAACTGTGTGTATGTGAAAACCCTTATCAGTTGAAAATGGGAATGGAAAATAAAGTTATGGCCCGCATGTATCATTGATATTGATATAAAAACAATAATAAACATTTTTCGCTCGTTGGTTGACATTTTGTTATGAGTTTCTGATGGACGATGGATGGAGGAATGTGAATTGATAGCCATATGGGTAGATTTTCAATCTGTTTAAATTGATATTGATAGGGCTGATCCGAGAACTTAAAAAAAATTTCAATATAAAAACCAATAAAGTGGGCAATCAACAAGTCTTTAATCATTTATGATATGACTTATATTTGAAAGGAAGATGTGCCAAATTATTTAAAGTGCGGTTCATAATTATTATCCTGACGAAATTTTATAATATGACAGGATAGTCGACTAGATTTGTCTGAAATAGAATTTCCCAAAACATCGTAGATAACTTTTACCACATGAGACAAACAATCTAAATATTAGTTGAGAAACTCTTGACTGCATTTGTCAGTTACTCAGTCACATCACGTCATACAGCTGTCAGACTCAGTAAGCCCATGTTTTGAATGTTCCCATTCTGTTTGCATTCTTATGACAACTTTCACTGCTGGCGCTACGTCTTCTACTTTTTTTAGGTTTGACATTGACATTATTAATAGGTCAAAACAACAGCTGTTTTTTTTTGTCAAACGTAGGTATTAAAACGTCTTCAGCTATGTTCGATCTTACAATTTTATCTTGTTCCATAGTTTGAACGACATTGGCGTTAATCATTGTTACGAAAATACTCGTAGGTAAGCTTCTTTATATTTTCTTAAATTTCCTTTGAAAATAAAAATATTTCTTTAATTTGAAACTGCTTTCGTTAATTCTCAAAAACATTTAGAAACAACTTCGAAAATAAAACTACAAATTCATTAAATTTCATATTTTAATTTAATATGTCATATTTTTGTTAGCTGTCCAAAATGTTTCAAACAAACCCAAAAGTGTCGCAAGCACAATTTTTGCATTGCTATAATCTTTTGTGCGAAACTTACTTAAGTTGTTACGTCGATATAATTTGAGTTTTAATGAAGCACTTTCAACTAAAGGTATCTATGTTAAAAAACTGGAGCCATATTAAGCTGCAGTAAAAATTTGTAAATTGTTTTTAGCGGAGACATTTTCAAGTCAATCCATTTACATCCGTATGACAAATAATCGAGTAACCTTTATTTTCACCGTGTCTATCTGTCAACAATTTTTAGGTTGACAAATTTATTAGCCGGAAGATATGCTCTGAACAATAAAAAATTAGTATTATTCGTTATTATTAAACGACTCGACGCTTTATCAGATAGCACCAATCACATAAGAATGTTGAGAATTCGGTTTCCTTAACATAAATATTGATGTTCCACTGTTTTTCCCATACAAATTTCCCTACGTCTTATACCTATTCCATCTACAAATCAACCTGCTAAATTAAAACTCTAAGTGCTCGACAGCATTGAATATTCACGCAATCAATAATTCGAAATAGATAATCGAAAGTCGGGGAGAGCATTTTCGATGAAATAAGAAATTTCTATATAGCACACGTTTTCGCTTGTCCATAGTGGCATTGAAAAGCTGCAAAAACCGCATGCGTTTCATTCTGTAATTACTTTTTTTTTATATACCTAGAACGTTACTTCCCCACCATTTTGTGGCTATTGCCACATTGCATTCCGGCATTTGCCTGTACATAAATCTATATATATCACATTGGTAATGTCGGGTCATGGTTTTGTGTGCTATTTTTTTCTTTGCGTTCAGGGAACAAGCAGTGCAGCAATTATCCTTACTTCAAAGTTGAATGGAAGTATTCAACCACAAAAAAGAAGGTGTACAGTGACGACCGAACTTCTGACAAATTAAGTCTCATAAGTCGACGCTGTTGCTCAACCTAACCTCGTCGTTATACTCGCAAAACAATTTCCCAATATGTCACGTAGCGTTGGCATACAAAACGCAACCCATACACCAGGGCATAAGACAAAAGATATGAAGACGTTCATTGAGGTGGGTGGTACCTAGCACGGTGTTAAAAAAAAAAGTTGCTGATGAGTGTATATGAAGTAAGCAATTTGAAGTTGATTGGTTTCTTTTTGAGCAGTGTTTGCAAAGTCAATGTGAGAAAAGTTATTGATGTAGGAACCTGAAGGGTTGAAAATTGGTTTCATAAACTTTTGACCTCTAGGTAGTAATTAATGAAACTTACTGTGGTCTTACATGCTTCTATGACTTAGATGACGTAGACTAAAACAGTAATTCTTTAGGAAAGTTTTTGAGAAACTTGAACCTCAAACATAAATTACTGACACAGATATTGCAAGCGAAGATATGTTTCGTTGTACAGAAAAGTTGCTCAAGGCAAAATGACAGCAGGTTGAGATTTTACAACTATAGCTAGGATTGTTTATCAGACACATAAAAGTGTCGCCCTTTTTCTTTAATAATGTTTATAAAGAGTGAGTATTTTAGCTAAACTGCCAGATGTCCAAACATTTTACAAAAAGTGGTCAAAACTAAGTCGGTTCCACCTTAATATTTCTGTAATTGTTATTTTCAATAGCCAATGCCACACACACTTCCTTGACCAAAATAAAGCAACCACTTCCTCAAGAATATTATATTAAAATCATAATAATGAAATAAACTAGGTATACCTAATAAGTTTCTTATTTGCATCAGATAATAAATCCCACTCGAGCTTCGTTGAATTATTCATCCAAATAAATCGATTATATTCGATCCGTCAAAGTGAGTGTAAAAAAATCATAATTCATAACTCTGCAATCAATCATCTTCCCACCGATAAATGACAGATGACAGTTTCCTTCCAACAACGTTGCGCGTCAATGGATACACACACCCTCATGACTAAGTCATCATGAATTTCTTTTACTTCCCCCGAACTACATAGGTAATCACATTTTCTAAAAGTTATATGAATTCTAATTTATATACTTACTTTAGCCAAGAAATCACTCCATCAAAATTTATTGACAGCTGTTCCACCGGCGCAATGCTATACGAACCATCGTAGCCACATACAAGAACAGTAGCAGTACATGTACCTTTACCTATACATTCAGTATATATTGGAATTGCTTATAAACAATTGAGCGTTATCGCATTAAATTAACAGCCAGCATGAGTAAATTTGTCAAAATCGATTTGATACCTGAAAACAACAAGTTGATTTTGGAGCTGATAGATCGTTGCGATTTTGATTAGTCCATGGCGCTTGGTAGAAAGAAAAACGAAAATAATTTTACAATTCTACAGAACAATATTAATGTTACTAAACATTAATAAATCATACTAATTTATAACACTTGACAGACGTTTTATTGCCCTTCCTATAAGAGTAAACAAAAGCGCCAATAAACTGACAGAAAAAAAAAAACAACCAAAGCTAGGACAAAGTCGCTTGGGAATCCAATCAAAACGATAATTACGTAATATTGTGAATTAAAGATAAGGCACCGACTACATCAATAAAATAAATAATGAACAATTAAAAACGAAATCCAAATCGAAGAGTAAAAGCCAAACAAAAGCGACCAGATAATAAATGACTATGAATGGAACAGCATTCGGCTTTTTGTTGATAAGAGGCATTAAAAAAGCGCGCTTCCGCCGATCATCGTGGGAATAGTTTTTTTTTTTTTGCTGACGTTTGTTTATAATAGCTGTTTGAAGGAAAAATGAAGTCCGAGTAATTATATCGTCAAACGGGTCATTTAATTGAAGGCGTCTGTGTTATCAACGAAGAAAGATAGAGAAATCTGAAAATGGCAGGAGATCGAAAGCAATGCGATTTGAATTGATTTGACGGAATGCGACATTTACGAGTAGAACCAATTGTCAAAGTAATAAACCCAATTCTAAGTCGCATAACGATGTTATGTGCATCACTAGAACATAGGAGCAAATCCCTTCTAAGAATGTAATAAATTTCCAGATTAAGTGGAAACATTTTGACAGGTACTCATCGTTTGATATTTAATCAGAAGAGTATAAATCGTTTTTTTTTGTGTATCTTTTTCCAAAAAGGTGCCTGAAGTAATCCGGAAGTGTCTACCTACACCGTATCTTAGGTGCCCTCTCAACGTTTCATAAGTGCGTCATTAGGTCGAAGATAATAATTAATTTTCCTGTGTGCATGGATAGGGAAGAGAAATTTCAGGAATTCGTTCTATTTTACACTTGAAAGACACTCACCATACCTAAAGAGATTAGGTATGGTGAGTGAGGTCACTCGATGGGAGTTCCATCGATTCGAGGAAATGAAGACGAACACCAAACATAAAAAATACATCCCGGGTAATTAGTAAGCCAAAGGACAAGAAGGACACAAGAAAAATAAAAGTGAAAAAATGTTTTACCACCATTACGACACTGAAAATTGATTGCCAGCCAAATAGTGAGTATGTTTTTAGAGAATAATGAGCCCGCGGAGCGTTTCCAACCATCGTGGGTGGTCTTCTCTACCGTGCGATTCTTTAGAAACTCACACTGACAAACTAAACTCACCGTGGGAGATAGATGCGGAACAATGAATGATTTGGAAATCAGTCAGTTAGTCTCCCTTGTGACTTATGATCTCGTCGGGGGAAAAGGTGTACGAAACCGTCAGCGTGGTGAAGCCATATTTCAATCTCGTGTTTACTGTTGTTGTTCTTTCGGTGTTGCTTTTGTGCACTCCTTAAACATATGCCGACAATTGTGTGTCCCGCTTACTGTGAGTATGCCTGTCAAAAGAGGTGTGAGCCTCTGAAAGTTATGTTGAAAGCAGCCACACACAGTCTCGAAATCAGTGAACGCAAACCCAAAGGGGGGGCTTCACAAAACATCCATTCTGAAACACACAATAAACGTGTTAAAAATTATACCAACGATAATCAATCAATGTCACATTCGATATATACCTATTGCTGAACGCTGCCGCTGACTGTAATTCGTTGCATCTAATGTCAAAATCTATAGCTCTATGGTTTCTTGTTCGGCTTTGTGTTTTCTTTTTTATATTTTTCTCTTTTATCATTAACATGTAATCAATTGATGTCGACATCAAGTGAGAGGCAAACGGAATTTTCATTCTGGATCTGAATAGGAAGCCTTGTGAATGGAATTTTTAATAAGCCGCCAACGCGCCGCGTGTTCTGTTTAAAATCTATTGTTATTGAAAAAAACAAAAAAGTGATGTACGATTATGCATACCGGGTTTTTCTTTATCTTTCGTTTTTTTTTCGGGGAGGGCAAATGAATATTTTTGTGTGCTTCTAAGAATCCAGTTCAAATGATAATCAAGTAGATATTTATGTACCTGTACCTACGAGAAATGCCGATAAGTGCTAAGTATTGAGATGATAATCAGAGTTTGAAATAGTTTTCAAAAACTGACAGCCGGCTGGGTGTTTAAGAATGTCAAATGAATAAATTTACACTTCAATTACTTAAATCATTGTTTAATGTTAAATTCGATAGAATTTTTTCATTCGTGGGTTTGTGGATCCGCGAATGTTTTATGTGGATTGTGAATAAAGTGTGACAGTTCGCTGCAAGAATTTTCAATTGCTGTAATAATTGTAAATTGAGCTATTTAAATCGATTGAGAGTCCGATTTTTTTTTAGATTAGACTTCAGATTAATTTAATTTAAGGCTTTGGTGGTAAATAGTATAAAAATCAATTTTCAATTCATAAATACAATTAAATTCATTTTTTCGCAATTCGCGCTCATGTGAATAGTATCTACTTAAAAAAGTTTTCAAAAACTGTGATTTCAAAATGAATATGTTTAAAAAATAACGCGTAAATAGTTAACAATTGTTGGCTATCCTAACACTATTCGGATCGTTCCCTAGCGACATCGCCGCACAAAATCAAGGCACTGTTTTCATGTACATATAGTCCTGTTTGTGAACACAGCTCGTGCTGTCAAAAATGCTATGTGATATTCACAGCGATGTACAAAAGGTAGAGGTTTTTTTTTTCTATTAAAAAAATATATATTCAATTTACCGTACTTCGTTTTTCAAAGCCTAAGGCTATAGTCTACTCGGTCTTAAACATAGCAGCGAATCGTTCTTTGAACATTGACATAAGTCCTGAGAATTTCTCACCAATTTCCATTTGGGAAGTAATCTTTTTTTTTTTATTTACCTATTTATTTATCTTTTTCTTAAACTGATTTTATGCTTTTTTGAAATGTAAAATTACTAATCAAAAAAAAAAAAACATAAAAATCGGTAATAAATGTTATACCTATGATAATTAATCTTCCGCAAACAAACCAAAATGCTTCGCGGATTAATGTAAATTAATGTAAGACTTATGAATAAATTTGAAATAAATTGAAAAATAGTTTTCTGTGTGTTATCTCTTTCTAAATAACATCACTTCAGCAGCAACATGTTCGAACAGGTTTCTCATTTTTGCCTTTTTCCATTTTATATCATTAGGTACACTTCGCAACTGCACACCTCTATTTATAATGACTTGCCATTGCACTCTAATTGACTTGAAATGCCCTCATTCCTGATGACAGCTATTATAAAACCGCTGCCGATTAACAATTTACTTTAATTTACCATTCTCAAGAGTTTCCTTCTGGTCAACACTTTTTTAATTTGCTTCCGCTGCAAGCAACACCAGCTTAAGGCAATAATTTCCTGTTGAATTAACCCTAGGAGCAGAAGACAAAAAAAAACTTCTTCTCGCCCCATTAAGACCTGTTCACATCCGTGAAATTGTTTATAAATCATTAAACATGCGGGTACATTATATGAGTATAACAGTTTTTTTTTTTAAACTTATGTTTCAATATAATATAGGGTACATGAAGCCAGTGGCGGCACTCCCTTTTATCTCTGGCTAGGATATACAAATATAATATGCATTGTATCGGGGCGGGGATGAAGCGAGAAGCGCTCTGGAAAACGCTTCTTCCCTACGGTGTGAATATGTCAACACTAATTTTTTTGATATTTTTTTTCGAAGGGCGACAAAGAGTGTTATTATAGTACATAGTATACAGAATTTCCCGTGAAAATAAATTGTTTGACTTTTTGCCTGATACTCTGTTGACTTTGCTTCTTTTTTTTTCTGGTTTCATTTGCGCTATGGGGAGTTGTCCTAGATATACACAGTAGTACATTCTACTCTGCTTGTTTTCTCTTATACACTTTTTTTAATGACATTTCCGATTCCCAAGTGTCATTAGCGGTGTCAAAAGGAATAAAATAACTAAGAACGGGGAGGCAACAATTTCTTCCTTTGGTATTATATACCTACCAGTTGTCTTCGCTGCAGCATGGTGTACGGAAATGGAATTGTTCCTTGATTTTCTTATTATCTATTCATTAAATCAGAAGTGAACAAGAACAAGTGTGTGGCCAAGGTATTGCTGGCTCTTTTTCGATTTCATTTAGATTTGGATTGTGATTTTCATTATTTAAAGAGGTGGAGGCTGTATACAATGACTTGGGCGATTATAAAGATGGGTACAATTCTCTTTCCGGCGTACGATGTGCGATTCGACAATGGTAGTGAAATCGCTTTCTTTTGTGAGACAATTGGGCCGATTTCAATGGCTCGTGGAACAAAACGTCACGGGGAGTTTTTTCTTATGAGAAGTAGTTGGATTTTATGTATTCAAATGAAACTGATGAGATTGTACGCAAGAAAGCGTTAGTATAAAATGGTAAACAAAAATGTAAATTACCTCAAGTGTTGTTGTCTACTGAATTTAAAAAATGAATTTGAATTTTATAGTTGGCTAGTTTTATGCGTTAAAGGAAAAAACATCAAAATTGTGGGAATATCAATATTCTGACAAGAAAACATTCAAATTACATTTCACTATGCCCATAAAATAGGGATCATTTAAAGCCTTTTAGCAAAAATATCTAGTACCAAAAAATAAGGTAAATTTAATATGATATTCTTTCCGAAGAATACCAATGTACTTTTCAAAATAAGAGTTTGTATAATGGGAAAAATTAAGAGAGAGTGCTAAGAACACTGATTGGAGGTTATTGTATTTGGTAAGTTTCTATCAGCTGCATGGATGCGTTCTGAGAGTTTTAATTCATTGTTTTTTTTTCACCACGAAAACATGTATTCTACAAAATTGTTATCAACATAAATAAAAGAATAAACTGAAAAATTCTTTCTTGGATGCCAACTATTTCTTTAAAATGTAGCGAATTGTAGCGAATGCACATATTTTTTTTTTTGCTAAATGCAAATCCCTTTTTTGATCTTATGTATATAAAAATCCACTAAAATTGATCATTTATTGGTCTGGGTCTGAAGAGGAAATGGAGGAGTAGCCGAGAAATCTTGGCAATAATTCCTGTACTATAAGTACTAAAATTAACTAAAGAATTGATCGTGGCAACAGTATACTGATTTGCTAAACTTCCTCGTTAAATTTCATCGGTGAAGACATCTTTTTATGGAAGGTTCTTGAACGTGCCCATATCCAGTATTTATTTGTTGGATAACATCATTTTATTCCAAATCGAAAGTTATTTATCGCTATTAGATCTTTTGCATATTTTAGTGCGTTTTTTTCCTGTCATTATATGTACCTCCAAACGCATCCAATAAATACTTGGAGGGAGAACAATAATCTAATAGAATGAGATTAATACAGCTTAAGCCGTCATGCACTTGCCTTAAATTTTGTCTATCTGGGCCATAGTCATGATGAACTTAAGAGGCTTTTCTTCCAATTTTGACATTTGCTTATGCTCACACAGCTCTGACCATTAAGGGCGTTTATTTATAAGTCACAATCGATTAAGAAACAGATAAAAAGAGCAGCCATCATAGACATGCCCTCTGATATACTTTTATGCACTATAACAATGGTTGTATCGGCAGTAATTTAATATAAAAACCATTGACATTTGATCCGACATCAGTGATCCTTCTCCGTATAATTCTATACCAGGTCAAAACGATCGAATTTTACTCCTGTCTCATATATGAACCTCTCCATCCTCTTTTGTCGATCCCCATGGTCTTCTTTTATTACCACAGATGTTAAGCTTGCTAGAGTAATAAAAAAAATGGAAACCAAACTTTTTATCTTCAACCGCAATTAACCACTTTGGTATTTCCTCTCCAACAAGCACTTAACTTTGCCGACATCATATAGGTATACAGACGATGGTGGCAGCAGTGGCCATTAAACCAGCCATCCCCGGCAACATCTAATCTTTCTATCTGGGAACGTCCGTCGTAGCTGTATCTCAAACTTCAAATTTTCACATTTCACTTCCTGTCTATTTTCTATCCATCGGGCTATTCTAATGCAGCCTCATACCTATACCATAGGTGTATATAGTGTACAGAGTTGTGCTGGAGAACTTAATTGTGGCTCCTTACAGTGATTTTGCCGGCATAACAATTCTCAGTATACTCGAAAGGCATTTCCTTCGATAGTGAGTGCAGTGTGCAATCGGGGCTTTATAGTTTACACACTGGAATGCACATGGTAAGAGTTATTTTTTTCGCTTCCCAATCCAGTCTTCATTCTACTAATGGAGATTTACTGGAGCATGGAGAATACCACCTCTACAGAATACATTAAATGTGCAATACAGGAGGGGAGGCAATAAAATAATGGAACACACTATTTAACCTCTGAGCAGGCTCTCAGCCATCATGTAGAAAGCCAACTAAAGCGGCTTTGTTAGTAGTTTTGTTACTTTTTTCCTTTTTTGTTTGTCGGTTCATTCTTTCAATTCCCTATGGAATATGAAATCGAAGTGGACAAAAGATTTTTCACAGCACATACACCCTTTTGCTCGCCGCTATATACCATTTAAGGTGTGAAAATCGTCTTTGTTTACACCATTCGTGTGCAACACCTTAATGAATGCTTGAATGAGGTTTGTGCTCTCCGCAGTCTCCGCACTCACCACTCACAGACTGATGCTTGGTTACACACTTTAAAACCATGGCCGCGCTCGCTTCAATGGGAGTGCATTCAACGGTCGAACATAAAGGATACACCTATAAAGGTATCTACATATACCGAACATATAAGCATTAAGCTTTCCATTTAGCAGCCCTTTGAAGGGTTTTTATTATTTTTCTCTTATTTTCGTTTTCGGGAAATTTCATTGTTGAAATTGGGTCATTTGACGTTTGTGTTTTGTGCTTGTGCTATACGATCTCGGGATGATGACATCCTTCGAAGTGAAACTTTCAACTGCTACGTGACTGGCATTCTAACAATTGGATTTCTGTGGCTATAGTGGGTGCTGTTATTATGAGTTATGGTTTGAAAACCACACACCCTCGCCGACGCCGCGCGCCGCCGCCGTCATGATCAATATCCTTCTTAGTATAGTATATTTCATTTCTATTGTGTTAAGCCGAATGCGAATCGTTCTTTTTTCTGTTGGTTACCATTCACGTTTTATAGTATTCTGTTTTCCATTTTGGTGTAGAATTCTATTGCGAGGAGGTATGATATACCATAGGCTATATAGGCATGCCATCCATGTCCCTATGCTCTCTTGTGTCGGATATATGTGTGTGGTATTTTCGGAGGCAAAATCCAATTTAATTGGGAAAATTTCACACGTACGTCATTTGTATTCGCAGCAGCAGTCATCATCATTGGTGAAATTGGATTTATCCTTTTGTTTCCGTGGGGCATGGTGTAGGCAGATAACATCAGAGTCCTGTGTTTTGGCAATTGCGTTTTTGTCTCTCCCGCAGTTACAAAGGCGATGCGAATTTCTATCCTGAGCAGAATATGAACAGAAATGGGTGGTTGTATGATCCAAAATCGATCATTTTGTTTTGAAGGATTATTTGTAAATGATTTCTGTTACGCCTTATATCATATAGGTTTGGTTTGATAAATTGACGCATTTTGTTTACATGTATAGTGACATGGAGTATAGGGCGTAATTTTGTTGGCAGGATTAGTCGGGCTTAGTAAGTGAATTATGTATGGAGTCATGGGTGATTATGTCATAGATAGAAGTAAGTTTGAATTACTTTCCGTCTAATTTAAGGGACCTAAATCTAAGGACCTTTAGGTAGGTAGGTAACTACTATCGAATCGCGAATGTATTCGAATAATTTCCTTAGGTAAACAGCATAAACAATCAATTGATAAAATAACCATTTTTTTGGCTTACCACAATTATTTTAAAGGTCGCAATAGATAATTTTAAATGGAAAAATTTGCCAATATGAGCTCGTAAAATCTAAATTGGTCATTAAGAAAGGTTATTAGTACCGCGCATACTAACAATAATTTTCAACCTTCTTCTTAAATATTATGTAGGTCATAATAGACAAATTATGAAACAGCCGGTGTTGCCTGATTTTTTTCGGTACATAACACCAGATTAATTCATAAAAATCTTAGAAAAAAAGTGCCAACTATCAAGTCGTTAAAAAGCTGAAATACAAACCAGTGCAATAACCTTATATATTTCAAAAAGGTCTTAAATTTAACTTGATGTTGTTCTCCTAAGTTCTTCTATAGCTTTTTTACGTTTCACTTGGAAACGATTCCATTTTCGTAGCTTGAACTTTTAATTCTTGTTGTCGAAATTTAGTGCGGCAATACAAATTTTCGGCTGCTTCTGTATTTTCAAATCATTGCACAAAAATGCTGCTTTGAAAGTAACATGGTAATTGCCGACGAAGAAATATGTGCTTACCCAGTTATAATTTACACCGACAGAGACTATAATTATGATTCCAGGTGTACATTGCCCCACACAATCGGCACAAATTATACTATTTGTCATGTGTGCGTTTAAATCACAGTGGCTGTTCATTGGAAATCTGAACAGCCCCGAATATGGTCCATCAGCACTCAAAGATTGATATCATTTCTATACGTATCTGTATACAGCCACATAACATAGCCCAAGTAGGACACTCAATGGCCCAAAGCCGAATCGAATTACAGAGGCGCGAGTAAATTACACTTTGGTGTCCATTAAAAAACATGTAATCGCCTTCGTGCGCTTGCGCACTCGTAACGCTAGCCACACCAGTGGCAGAGGCAGAGGCAGTGGCAGCCAACGAAAGGCCTAATTACACTATACGCTCGAAATCGGAATCGTATTCTCGGAATCTTGATGGATCCTAAGAAAACTGGCTCAAGATATCACCTATTAGCTATAGCTGCAGCTGTATAAAACGCGGCCATGTGACCTGGAGGAGTAAAAAATCGCCAAAGAAAATCGCTACCATTTGCGACACTTTGGGGGAAGCACTTAACATGTTTCGCTTAACCTGTGCGTGTGGTGTTGGTATATACTCGTATTATATGGTGGATTTATGTAGTGTGCGCGCCTGCAACTTTAGTGAAGTTACAGTTAGGTACTTTGATGGTTAGTATGGACACTTGACCGTAGCCAGCTGTAAATATATAAAGTTGCAAGAACGGTGATGGTGCGGCGCGCTAGTGGCGGCATTCAGCCATTAATAACAGGATCGACAACGACATGGCGACGATGACGACGTGCGCTTTGCCAATTTGCTGCGGCATATTCGCGCATAGAAAGCCATTAAGCGAGTTTTACCGCCATGCCGGGATTTCTAGTCGAACATGAGTCCAAGATTATATATACATGACTCTCGTTTCTGCCAACCTACGCGTTTAGCTCGTTGGCTGCTACTCTGCCTTCTGCCACCAGCCACCGACCGTCACCATAGTCCTCATCATCGTCGTCGACGTTGCTCTGTCTCAGTGCATCGGTGAATATGAATGGTCATTGTTCGGCCGTATATATCCAGGAATTGGCTTGTTTTGACATACGAATTGACCATTACGGGAAAATTATGATTAAATTGCATCTGAAATTGCGCACGGCTTGGTCAAAAAGAAGTAGTCCCCCTTCTCGCTGCGCAAGCATGTTAATTTCTCTTTAGATTCGTTTCGCGTCTCTGATGGTATATATAGAGGGAGAGCAGATGATGGTGCGCTGCAGATAACGCGAGGATGCAACAGAGCGCTCTTATGGGTGTTGATGTAGTTATTCGCGGGTTCGGATACGATTGCTAATTTATATTTAGCTACGTCTCGATTTCCCAGCAGTTAATTGCACTGTAAAATGCAAATTACGCCGCTGAATTGATGTTGCATACCAGTGAAGAGGAGGGCTGATGTATAGCTACGATTTATCCGATATTTAACACTGAGAGAGTTCTGATTACCTGTTTATATGGGTGGGGTAGTAATCATACCGTTATGTTGGGAAACTCTTAAATTGTGCGCCTCTTTGGATTCATATGCGAGTATTTTGTGGAAAGTCGCAGTGCAAATGATTGCCAACTTGTGGATTAGGTATAGTTAATTGGAGAATCCCACGAAAACCCAAATTCCAACTTAGGGTTTTTTTTTTTCCGCTGCGCCGCCTCTCGCGAACGTCTGACAAACATCCGAGAGTATAACTGTCATGAAAGAGCTTCTCAATTAGCCGTTTGGAATCGGCATAAAATTGTAGATCCCTTCCATTCGTTCCAAAAATGAAAACTCACACAAAACGAATGGTTGTGAGAAGCTAGGCCTAGGGTCCCTACGACCTGTAGCGCCAACTATTTATTTATTTATTTATTATTTATAATTGGAAGTAAGTGTTTGTTTAACAAGCGGAATCAGAGCCAACATTTAGTACTTATTACTGTTCGCCTAAAAGTCGTTACCAGGCGATGAGTGCTTGCAACCGTTCTTCCGTGCTTCCGTTCAGCTGCAATTGCCAATTGACAAAAGCACTTTTGATTCACAAACTTAGCACAAACTGAATGGCTGGTAACGAATTGTCTACCTACTTGAATTCTGAAAATGACAGCTGTTTGCAAACGCACCCTTATCCTCTACAGATGTCTATACTAAACGCCCCCATATTGGCGATTTGCCAATTTTCGAATCGAGTTGGTCTTCCTCGCGGTCTACATCCAGGCAATAGCATCCAAAAATAGTTTAAATAAGGACATTTTGAATTCGAAACATTTTTTTCATCAGGTTGCGTTTCACAAACAAGTGACAAAAAAATCGTTTCATCTATAACCTCAATACAGAATCGTTATTGAGGTCTATATAATTTTTAATTTTGCTTCACGGTGTTGCTCCATTTTGATTTGGCAAATAAAAACTGTAGCCCATGAAGTCAACCAGCTGTCAGACTTACTAAAGTAGAGTTTTGAACGAAGAAGCTTTTCTCTTAGACTTGTGCAGAAAGGAAACGTTTTATAAAAGGTAAGAGCTGTTTCTAACTAGCTCTTTCGTTCTTCAATGTAATTTGTATTCCATCTAAGCAAATGTGTTTACACGTAATGTCGCCAACTAATCAGAATATATCGTTTTACTGTCGGAAATCGATTCGGCAATATTTTAATCAAGATATTGTTTGTTTTGTGTTATGAAAACTATCATGGCATTGGGAATATTTCTGTCTGTAATCTGTCAAAATAGATAAAATTTATCTGACATTTACGTATTTTACATTTTTTGGTAAGATCGGCTCTTGCACTTAATATGTACTTTTCATCGACGACGTTTTCCACAATTTTAGAGATTAAATATATAAACCAATCTAAAAACTGCAGTCATTGACGTTCTAACTAAATCTGACATATCTCATCTGATCTGTCTGTGATTTAACTCCAGTTTATATACCTAATTGAAGTAATCCATTTCTCTATCTTCTCTTTTCAGGTAAGCCCACCATATTTTTTAATTGTTGAGCACATGACAGTAAGTAATTTAACTTAACATGTAACTTAACCCCCCACCAACACTAAGCTCGGGTGAAATGTTGTCACTCCCCGTTTCTGTAAAAGTTTGAACCCTATTTCCACAGCCATGCACACCACAAATGTCATCAAAATCAAACATTAAATCGCATACGCAAACATAATCAACCGGACCGAAACTCGTCTTCGCCCTCGCTCGCCTTGAATCTTATTGAACAGAATTATGTACTCACCCACCCTGGGTGCAGAAAATATAGGGACGATCAAAAACTTCCTCATTTAACTGTATAATCGCATTAGGGCAGACCATAAACTGCCAAATCAACCCCTGCTTGATTTCAATCGTAACCGTGTTCTTCTATGCAACGATATACATATTTGATGTCGATTTTGATGGTGTCATTGTTGCCCCATTGATCAGCTGTTTACAATTCAGGCATTTCAGACAGCGTTTATTTTAATAAAGCGAACTTTCGAAACCGTATCGAATTATAGAAGTAGATATGGCACCCCTTTTCCATTGAAATACTTGAAGAACATTTCATGTGTCAGTGACAGCCACTTTTAGTATACTGTCACAACGGCTGCTTCCTTTTATCGATAACTACTTATGAAAACTGCACGTTTCTCACAAAAGGCAATGGAAATGGGATGGCATGGTGTGTCAGTGTCAGACGTGCGACTGTACTTTTTGATACTTAATTTCTGTTTCCTTATTTGCTTTTTTTTTGGTGGTATAAATAAGGATCTACCCTCCTGCGGAAAAGTTATGCCAGTAGATGGTGGTTTCATTCAACGAAATCGAAATGTGTACCAACAGGCTGAGAGGGCTTAAGTGCGCAAAATGTAAGCAAGGGCGGCATAAAACTCTACGTTGACGTTTGGGGGGTGTGGTGCCTCAGTAAAGTCAAAGTTGGTCGGTTAATGTGGGGGAAATTACTTTCATTCCAGTCAACCATGTGACCATGCTGGGAGATGTAAATTAGATTTAAGCGCCATTTTGTGTTGCGGCTTGGGTAAAGGTATTTCTTTTTTTGTTTATACATATATATATCGATGGGTATAGGTCGGTAAATTTCAAGTTCAAGTGTACATTTAAAAGCTGCAAAAAGTTTGGTGCATGTTGGAATTTGGCTTAAGTGCCTGCCATTTATTTTGTGGTTATCTTTAGTTCTATTTTGACAGTAGTAGAGTTGAGGGGAAAAGTCACTTAAAAGCTTCTCGAACAGTACGCAACAGATTAGTGATGTACGAAATTGTCTTCGCAATGAGCATACCATGGAGCTATCTTCTTAGATTTCTTAAATGAGAGGGGAACTGTTAAAGTTACATTATGTACCACTTTGCGAGGATTTACCTATATACCAGATCCAATAATGAGAACGATACTTCCCTACAAACTATATTTCAATGGAATTTGATCTTTTGAGCCGCAAAGCGCATTTTAAACGTTCATAGTTTACTATTGAATGTCCTTTTGTTTTGTGCTCACTTGATATTTTCTTCTATTCTCAATTCAATAAATTTTAAATAGCTTTTATTTCTTTAAATTAGTTCCTTCCCACATGTTGTCTGTCTAGCGGCTGTCATCGGTAAACAATTTGCTGTAAAATTTGTATTACCCAACTTTCTTAAACTCTAAAGCAAATGGCAGGTTCTGTCAACGATATCCCCTCACAGCTTTTAAAGGCTGCTTAATAATACCCCAAGCACGTTCTTACCACTGCTCCTAACAATACAACGTGGGGGCCAGACAAAAAAAAAACTGTTTACGAGGATAAAAAAAAAACTGAAATAACAAACTGCTGTCAGTTATTTTTTATTTCCTCTTCAAATACCGTCATTTCCCGTTCGATAGGAACGAAATAATCCCCCCCTATCTCAGCCATAGATTGTCTTCCACTTCAAAGCCATGGTGTACGAAAAGAGTCCTGCCTGAGTCTGGCATTCATAATGGGATATCTACTGTACGAGTACTATATATATCACGTCGACCACGTTGTCTACTTTTACTCCATTTTAATGGATTTTCAATTCCAAACATAAACAAAAATGATAAAAAGTCCTTCCGTGGAGTGGAACAACTTGACCCAGTTTTCTTCCCATACATTTTTCTTCGTTTCTTTGCTTTCATTCACTGTAGCCTATCTCCCCCCTAGCTGACTTTTTGTTACTGTTAATGTAAATAACGAAGGAAAATAAAATCCGTCTCTCCTTTTCTTCCTTTCCTTCTTTTTTATTTATTTTTAATAGAAAAGGAAAATATTTTCTTTCCTTTACGAGAATGTGTTGTTGCTTGGCGTATTTTTTTTTTCCATAGCATGCCTGTCACGTTTGCTGTGTTTGCTATTATGATGATGATTATGAGAATGTCCTTGCAGTTGTTGCAAAATTCGGCCGACCGACGAACGGACAAGAAAAGATTTCTTTTCATATTCTCTTAATTTTGTTTGGACCTGAAGTTGTTAGGAGGTAACAAAATGGTATAACAACGCCTTGTACACAACGACCTACAGCAGGAGGGTGTTCGTATGCTGTTGAAGAAAAAATCTGCTTAAAAAATCGACTCCCCTCCGAGTTGTAGAATAAATTGATATCCCATTGCAAAGAAGTAAATTTCTGAAGAAAAATCGTCCTTCTCGGGAGTATTTCCCAAGTTTTGCCTCGTTCTCCGGGTTTGCCTTTTTATTTTTGTAGGGCGCGTTACAGATGATTGCCAAAGGCGGATCCTTGTGCCAAGATTGAAAAGAGGACAAAATTAAGGTGTACGAAACTTTTAAAAAGATTCAACTGTGGGATAAATCCGTTTAAGATGAGCTTTAGTGTGGCGTATGGTTCATTGTATTCTTGGAATTTAATTTTTCCTGCTTAAGGAAGATATATGAACGGCCGGCGGAGGAAAAAAATGTAAATTGCTAATGACAGGTTGGGGATTAGCGGCATAATGCGATATGACTTGGTGAATGTCATTTAGGGTCTTCGTTTATTAATTTGAAGAGCGGTAAGCTGGGTAAAGGTTTTCATTTTATATTTGTGATTTGTGGGGTGCTTTGCTTTGTGGTCGGTTGCAGCGCAAGTGCCAAAGTTATAATAAAAGTTGGAAAGATTTTTGTTCCTTTTTTGAAAATGTTAACAGAAGAAGCGTTGAATTTGAATTTATGCCATAAGCCGTGGAAATTATATGCGGAGATGTAAGTTGTAAGGCCTGGAATTTATTAGAAGAATAAAACCGCAGTTAAGGGACCAACGACGCGCTTGACAAGCCGCACGTTACGGGAATTTCTTTGTTACTTTAATTTATGTAAACAAGTTATGAGGAGGTTTTTATAGCTACTGCGTTTCCGGAAAATGCAGGAGGATAAAGTCATTTCTACGGAAGCAGATGATTGTGATATGTAATGCAGTTTGGCACTATCAGCCTGAAGTCATAATCGTCTTTATAGTGCAACATCTGTATATTCCGATTGAGGCCAATATTTGTTCAGTTTAACCCGGTTTCCATAAAGTAAATCTCTTGACGTCTAAAAAGTCAACAAGTGATTAACAAACTGCAGTGTCAGTGATTATGCAGCAATTGCATTTCTTTCAACAATCGCTTGGCCAAATACAAACATCTTCTGTTAGATAGGAATTCTATCAATAATTTTTGTATAAAAGCTTTGTGTTTACAGTTCTATTTATTTTCTGACGTCAGTCAGCAGTTCGAATAGAATACTGCTTATTTTTAGCGAAATGTCTTATGCGCAATTTATCATGGCTTTTATACATCAATAAATTTTTGAAGATCGCGATGGCTTTTCAAGGCCCGCCTATAGAATCCGTTGCACCCGTCTCGTCGACGGATCCGTCAATATTGTTGTATGCGACGGATCGAGCAGTCCTATAGAATCAGACGCATACGGTGACAAGCAGTGTTTTAAGTACTTTATCCTCATTTTACCCACGAAACGTGTTGACTTTTACCATTTCATCACACTCAAATTCCCTGGATAAGTATAGTTTTTTTTTGTGAAAAAATCAAACTTTAAAAAAAATTGCAGTTTGTTATCTAATATTATTATAATTTACTTTTGGTACAGAATTTTTTAGTACATTCTATTTTTTTAGTACATTCAGTGAGATAATAATCATGGTGAAACGTAGCTATACATATTTTGATGAAATTCATCGAACATTTATAGTTAGAATGCTTTTTTGCAGGTTTTTCGGACATCGAAATTCCCACGGAAAGGAAGAAATCCACGATATAAGAACACTAATGACAGCCAATGACAGTTTCTCTCATGATCTCAATATTTTTTACCAATGGAAGTGCTTCCTCTCTCGTTGTGACAACTGTCAACGGGTGCAACGGACAGAAAAGTAGAAAGTAAAACTCGCATCCGGCACGTGCACTGCTTTATTGTCAGCTTCCATATGGTACTGTGTACGAGTATTCTATCAACCTGTCCGTCGAATACGTTGCCGCAACGGTTTTCCATTGGTTGGGCCCTTCAGTCGTTGGTCAACGGAACCAATAGCGTTTTTGATCATTAAGTTTTTTTCTCTTGAAACTGTCACTAGTGTCAATATGCTGTTTCTCGTTCAGTTAATAATGTTGGAAGTTTATTGCATCCAATTTTTTTGTTTGTCATTAGACCGGAGATGTCATTTCACTACAAAATTAATAGCAATTTGTGACTTTTATATTTATGACAGCTCAAAGACTTGGTATAAAAGTATCAGTTTCATGTAAAGTTGAAGCAATAAAAGCGAATTGCGTAAATGAGATACACCTTAGGCCATATTGTTTCGATTGGCAAACCCTCATCGATGAAATACATCTTTCAACCGATTGAGTGCTTTTTACCAATACGAAATAACAACAAAAAAACTTTCGCGGCAATCGCGTTCGGCGCGCTTATTGTCTTCTCTTGGATATACGTCTGTGTTGTAAAATCATTTGCCGACTCCTGCTGATTTTTAGGTCGTAAAGACAGCCCACTGACTGTCATTCCCCAATGCACCATCTAAACTAGCAATAGCAACAACAATAACAACAACACAACAGTCCACCGCTGGCTGCATGCAACATCGGCACAAAAATGGAAGACAGCACCATCAGCAGCAGTAATGGCAACAGCAGGAATGGCACGGAACGGCAGTAACAAACGATGACACAAAGAAAGCCGCTTTCAAATGAATTAAATAACTTGCAACAGCAAAACGGTAGCCATAAACTTTTGGTTCGTTGGTATAGTATTTTTCCTCAGCAAAACATACGGATACCTCTATACATGTGATCTTTTTTTGTTTTTGTTTTTCCTCGTTGGACATTTTATTTTTCCGCCTTTTTCTCTTGGATATACTCGTATACTGCTCCTTTTTTCTGCACTCCTTTCGGCTTTAATACCTATTTTGTAAAGAGATTGTGCACGATTATTGTCGTCGTCGTTGAGAGGATGCACAACATACAAAGATATACTCTTCTCTGACAAACGGACAGACGGACAGAGTTTCAAACCACAAAACAGTAGCGTGTTTGAGGAAAAAAAAAAAATGGATGAAAATAAAATACAGCACGCTCTTGTGTTTTGCACAGGATTTTCATTTGTTTCTATCTTCTTTTTTTTTGTTTGTTAGATCTTTTAGAGGAAAGATATTTGAGCATTGAAAACCTTGCTATAATATCAACGCGATTTATATATAAAAAGCTGACTCGAAGAGGAAATTTTCTTGCATTATTGACTGAATGCAGATTTTGCGAAACTTTGCAGCTTATCTTTAAATCGATTCTTATCCGTTTCCAATTTTACTTAAGCTTTGTTTATGCTGTTGTCATAGTTGCCTCACTGAGGTTTGGATTCTGCTGTATGCTTATTTATGTGTAAGTTGATGAGAATTTAATTGGTAATTTCGAAAAACTGTTTACATCAGTGAAAGGGGCTGAGACTGTCAACATAATTTATTTTGCGAATAGGAGTTGATAACAAAAATATTTGGGCGCCAGTTAAAGACATATTTCATTGAACACCGCTCTGTTGAAAGTTTGCAAAAGGGCCCTACATAAAGACTTGTTAAATCGGAATGCTTGGTTATTGTCAGGCAGGCGTTTAAAACTGGTTTAGCTTGCCCAACTTTGAAATAAGTACATCGAAGTATATCGCAATTTGTGCCTTGCACATTTGTTAGGTTAGTCGTTTTTTTTTTATCCGCTAAATTTACAGAAGCAGTGCTAAAACGGTACTACCAGACCTTGTATTTGCAAAAAAATTAATGGACCAAGGAAATTGTCATATTCAGTGTAACCATAAGATAACAACTAATATAAATTACTTTAACAAGAATCTCATAAACTAGTATCACAGGGATTTTATTGCCACACTATAGTTAGACATTCTATTGTGGCAATAAAATCCCTGTGATACTAGTTTATAAGATTCCTGTCTAGTAATTTTATTTACTTGTATAGCGTTTATGTTATATGTATATTATTTGTGTTCATTTAATTAAAAAAAATCGTTAAAACCACTCGACCAATGTTAAACCCAATAAAAGAGAAAAAATCCCCAGAAGAAGTTGAAAAAACATCAACGAAACGTCGGGAAATGAATAAAATGGTTTTATTTCTATTTTGGTTCGGAAAACATAGACCAGTAAGCTGTAATACAACCACTTCAATTTATTAAATACCTGGTCACAAGAAAAATAAATTACTTCAGTCAAATTAAAATAAGGTCTGTTCTTAAAAGTAGCCAGCTACAAAATCTTACGAATGTATTTTGCATTACATGTAAAATTGAGAACTCAGCTCTGTTCAGTGAAATTTTGTGGGTGTAGGTTAACATCAAATAAAAGTGTTCTTCTGCCATTTGTGGATAAAAATGCTATGCTACCAATTGTTCTGTTAACTTTTCTAGGTATAAAATGCGCATTTCGTTCCATTAACCCAGTGTTTTTCAAACTTTTTGAGTACGCGGCCCCTTTGTTAAGAAGCAAATTTTTGCCGACCCCCCCACATTATAATGTGTTAGCTATTTAAAAACCTTTTACACTGAAGCCTTTCCAAACCCGGTTTAATTACACAAAATTTAATACGTTATGAAATTTTTTCCCGTATTGCCAAAAATAAAAAAATAAAAAAAATTTAGCTGTTGTTGAGAATCTTATTTTGCCTGCGTCCTTGGATATGGTTGAAATTATTTTGGGTAAACAGGAGGCAGATGAGCTTAAAAATATACCACTTTCTGTTAATACAATTGAGCGGAGAAAAAGTTTTGCAGAGTAATTAATCGAAAAATTAAAGAAGAGTCCACATTTTGCGTTGCAACTAGATGAATCTAGTGATTTTGCAGACTGTGCACAGTTTGTGGCATTTGTTCATTTTGAAGAAGAAGAAAACATTGAAGAAGAAATTTTATTTTGCGAAGCTCTTCCTGATAATATACTACTGGCCAGTGTTTGTACGAAGGCTGTCGCGACTACGAGATTGAGTGGACGATGTTGTTTTGCTAGTTGTAGCGATGGTGGTCATGCTTTGTGAACTCTATTAAAAGCAAGACCTTGCTAAGTCGACTGTTTAGGATCATATGCGATGAATGGGTTCACTCCATCAAAATCTCCTTTATCACACAGAGGTCAGATGGCTGTCAAAAGGAAAGGTATTGACACGAGTTCTGGAATTAAAAGCTGAATTATTGATGTTCTTATACAAGTTTCAAAATCGGGAAATTCGAATCATCTTTCTGACCCCACCTGGCTTTTAAACTTATCATTTCTCGCTGATCTTTTTAACCACTTAAACATATTTAATAAAGGACTCCAAGGGAGGGATGAAACCATTATAACTGCAAAAGACAAAATCAGAGGATTCCACGCAAAACTTCCTTTGCGGTCAGACTTTTTACAACAAAAAAAAAATCGATTATCATCAGATGAATCGATTTCAGTAAGCTCTCATATTCGTCTTATGGTACAGAGTTTACATAACTTAGAGAAGAGATTGTTAAGCTACTTTCCAGAACTGGATTCTGAATGTTGAAATGAATAAAGATAATTATTAAATCTATTTTTGACTATGTATGTCAGTCAAACTCGCCGATCTACCATCGTTAAAAATGAAAGAAAACCTTATGGTTTTAGCCGCAGATGGCATGCTAAGAGCTAAGAATGAAATTATATTTAGAAACTGTTGATAATTTCTGGATAAAGAGAAGAAAAGAGTATCCTGAGCTGAGATAAATAGAAGAGGATTGTATCCTGAGCTGGTAAACGAGGCTTTGAGGTTGTTACTGACATTCGCCACTTCATACCTGTGTGAAGTCACATTCTCTTCAATGTTTGACATTACATAATACTAAGAAGAGAAACAGGCTAAATTTGGAAATTGATTTAATCTTACAAGATAGTGTCAAAGATTAATCCAACATTTCAACGTTTATTAAAAAACAAACAGGCACATGTCGCACGAAAAAAGTTTGTGTTTTATATATTATTTTTTTAGCACAGGACTTTTGTTTATTAATCTTACCGGCTTTCAACCGCGACCCCCATTGGAACTCTTGGCGACCCCCTAGGGGGTCGCGACCCACAGTTTGAAAAACACTGCATTAACCTAATCATAGTCGCTGTAAACTTTAATATCAACATTGTGAATTGTGCTAGTCAGAAGGACATCCACTGCCAAATGCCAAATTTGATCGTTTCCCTGAAAAATACTTCTATTACGCTGTTTGTCAGACGATTGTTTATTTCTAGTACATAACCGTCAACATCTATAGCGTTGTTATTTACCAAATCCTATAATACTCTCAATAATAACACAGATTTGGCAATATCCCATCTATAATGACTGATTTCTTAGATTTATTTCAACATTTCAACTGCCATCTGTCATAAATTCCCACAACTGTCATTTGAATTCCCAACAATTTAAAAGACAAATATCTCATAAATAACAGAATAATAATTTCCGCCGAAAAAGAACAACTCTAACTGTTATCAAATCACCCATTAAGCATTTTTCGCTTTTGTTTTTATTACCATCGCAAACTGTTGATTTATTTCATCTGTCAAATAATTCTCTTTCCGTATACAATACTCACATAACTTCCTACTCGAATAGGTTCATTGTATTCATTGAAGAGAAGCAAACTAAAAAAGACATTGTCTCTCCAAAGAAATGGAAAAAAGGAGCATCCTCAGCACATTGAACTTAATCAAAAGAGAATCATTCTTTTCGGAATTGGCCGCGTCGGGAGCGGCACCAGAAACAGAAGCAACAACGACATGGCGGCGACTTTATACAAACGATAAATGAAAAATGGTTTGGTTTATAACATAACCTCTTAAACGAGGAAAAAGGACCCACCCGCCACCCCCATGCCCCCAACAACAACAAGAGGGCAAAAGTATGAATAGGTATATGAGAAAAGAAATTCTATAATTTTCTGTTTTAAATCTTTCCGCATGATGACACTGACAGCTGACAGGGGGAAAGAGATAGACTATCGGAATTTGCTAAGACAGACAGGCGACTCCTGCATCAACAGTTTTCCTTCTGTCTGTCTACTGAACGGGTGGACGAAGATGGAAATTTGAATTTGAAGGCGAAATCATGGGAGACGATGATGATGGTTTTGTACCTAATCTCGAAGTCTTGTTCGGAGGATCGACTCCACTCGAACCTAAAACTGAAAAACCGAGATATGATATGGCGACCGAAGTGGTATGGCGGCGGCGGCGGCGGCATTTCTTTCTCTCTCTGGAGTTCACTTGTTCTGTTCATCGATGTGGTATAGGTATATGTTATGTACACGTAACGATGCTCTTTGGTTAAGTGGTTTTCTTTTATCTGACACACGATTCAATTTTGAATTTTGTGTAGTTGGCCATAGTGAAGAATGTTTTTTTTTTCCTTTTAAATTTTATCGAGGAAGTTCTGTCTGAATGTCTGCCATATATGTATGCATGATTCAAGCTGTAGGTATTCGTTTGGCTGTGTATTTTGTTCTGTTTTTCACAATTTCAAGTGCATTTTTGTTTTGATTGCATTCCCGGTTGTAATGTTAATGGACCCGCCCTCGCTCTGACATTGACTGTCCGCGTAGTCCGCACCTTGTTACTTTGTCTAGTGTGAATGCGAGAGTTTGAAGTTTATCACTGGAGTTGGAGTTAGATATAAAAAGGAGCCCAACACACTAAAGAAGAAATTAAAAAAGTTAATGGTGAATGGAAGAGCCTAAACCCTAAATGACAGCTGCGGTAAATTGTCTTGGAGATCTGCAGCATGCAACATCACAAACGTCAGCCAGCCATGATTACATTTCAAATGATGATGAAACTTAATGGATTATTATTATGTTGTCTTGTTATCTCCGAAATTATATAAATAGATGGCATTTATTTTCTGTTTTTTTATTGTGCACCTAATTATTTTTACATTTTCTCTCCATCCAGCGGTGGAAGCTGCTGCAGCGTAGGAGAAATAAAAGTGCTGATTGAGCATTTTAAATGAACGGCAGATGTATAGATGCCTTTTGATATTGAAGAGGAGAATATAATGGTGCGCTGAACTGACGGTGGCAAGACGCCCGGCGCCTTTAGGATGTCTTCTTCTGTTTTTTTTTTGGTAACAAAGGAGTGTTTGTCGACTCATCTCATCAATCAAATTTTGTCTTAAGATGTGGAAATACAAAATTGCTGGTAGATGACAGATGCAATTTGTACGTTTTAAGTTGTCGATGAAGACAAAAACTTGGAGCTGGAGTCATCGACAATTGTGATGAAGTGTTGAGAGGTCAAATTTGAAGTGGGCACTCTATGTAAATAGGGTGTAAAATAATGATGATTGGTGGTGGGTGCAATCACTGGTGATTGGCGTGTTGATGGAGGGTTTCAAATATTTTGAAATCGGAGAGAAAATTATTGGAAGCTGTCAGAGTGTCTCCTTTGTGTGGCCATTGTGATTGTACCTACAGTTGTAGTTAGAAACCGGTCCGCAAAGCATGTGAAACTAAGCTGTTTGAAATTAATTGCACGCAGATGAACTGCGGGTGGAAATTTAAATTTGTTGGTGAAAAATTGCAAAAAAAAAATAACAACAAATATTTAAGCTTCCCAATATGAACCGGAACCACATAAAACTTGCACATCTCTTCCGGATATGATTGTAATTTTTTTCAAGAAATTTGTCTTACATGAGCGATTTTTTCGCAGCAAGTATTTCGCTGACAACTCTCCAAATATAGCATTTTTAATACCACCCCATATGCTAAATCGCTTCCACAAATTCCTCTTGCTGCCAACTTCACAATTCAATGAAAAATCTCTAAAAACATGAATGAAAAATCATGAAATTTCCAATCACATTCCTCCTCTTCAGATTTCCTTAAACCTATACCCGGCAAACTACATATAAAATGGGTAAACAACAACGCACAAGACACGACGTCTATTTTTAGCCATTTCATTCCCCCAGCTCTAGCACACACTGCACTAGCACACACTATGTGTGCCGCATTCGAAAATAAACAAACCATGGCCCGATTCACTCTCTCTTTGCTACAAGCCGAGTCGCATTTCCCAGGCGCACACAGACATCACTTTCTAGTTGAGCAAAAAACACTTGAGCGTTCCTGAATTATCCATAAAGATGCAATTGGAGTGCGAACACTTCAAAAAAAAAACACACCCTGAACACGATGACGACGACACGCCGACGATGGTGATGCTTATACGGTGATCCTCAGAGGTGTATGGTATTCAAATGCCTACAAAAAGCAGGGGGTGTGGCACCACGATGAGTGTTGCACACATAAAACAATTAAATATAATGAGCAAAAGTGTATTTTTGACATTAGCAAATTTCTGCCGCACCAATGCGCTGACAGTATGACAAAGTACACGACTATTAGTCCAACAGAATTCGGAACTATGGGAAAGTGGAGGCGAACAGGGGTTGTGGGATGGATGTCAACCATCTGGTTGCAATTTACTACACACGCAAAGTAATTTAAGTTGTTAAAGGATCAAAGGGAAATTGCCCGGTTTTATGTCTTAATATACGGAAAAGCGAAAATAAACAAACAAAAAAATGTCAGTCGCAACTGTCAAATGACAAAGTTTTATTTAATGCTAATTAAATGTCGATAGGTCTGCGTAACCACCCATTTGCAATTTAATTTCCATTTTCATTTCCCTTCTACGTATTCATGGAAGAAAAAAAAAATCCTCTCATCAATTTTAATTTAATTACATTTTGCAGCGGGTGGTTTCTTATTTTCGGCATCGAAGCATTTCGATTATCAGTCTGTAGATATAAAAAATGTCATCGACAAATCTCATTTTGGGAAAATGTTTGAACAAAAAACAAGCGCAAAGGTCGACGGACAAAGGGATACCATGTCGCAGTCCTGTCAGGGACAGAGCTACACAGTACACAATCCCGCCCTACCCCCCCTCCCCATACGATACATGAAAGGGCATAGCAGGGAGGAATACTGTTTTTTTTTATTGATTTTTATGTCAATTCGACGTGAATTTTGGCACTCTCTATCAATAGTGTTTAATAGGCTTTCTCAACTGGAAGCCAATATTAAATACCACTCTGACCTTAAAGAGTGTAAATGATATTCCATTTGTTGATCTGGCTGGCGGACTATAGACGAATACAGACTGTGTCATTTGATAGTTAGAGTAGAAGGAGAACAGAAGAAATGGATAAAATTGAATGCATGTCAGTTGACTACTAATGCGTTTGACAGTAGCACACAGTGAGTGAGAAGTGTGTTTTTTTTTGTTGTTCCTGTTGTATTTCTAATTTGTGTTGTGAATGTGAGGGCCTTTGGGCTAGGGTATGGAGATAAATGGCATTTAATAGGAGAAAAAGTAAATTAAAACAAATTGTCGAGTGGCGTTGAAAATTAATGATGTGGACGTGGTACACGTTGACCGATTGTCAATTAACTATGGCCCTATGTAGTCTGACTACATAGTTAATGGATTGGTAGAAAGCGATTTTTTCTTGATTCGGTTATTGCCTGTTGAAATAAATTGATATTAATGCTTTCCTTGTGCTTATTGCATTTAATTTCGAATCGATCTATGAGTAGAAGCTTAATTTACACGTCCGCCAAAGTGAGTAGGGAGTAGTTTAATGATTTACCGAATTGTAGTAGATTATTTAAGTAAGAGGTTAAAGAAACCAAACAAATTTTGTCATGGATATTCGGAAAGGTGTGCTATATTTGACAGTTAGAGCATGAATGCTAGTTCCGAATTTCCTGGTCAAGTCAATTGCTACTGCCACATGTCAACAAAATACCTGCGTTTAATCTTTAATGTTTCTAGACTCCTTGGGAGACCATTTTAAATCTGACCCGTCAACTTATATTACCAGCAAATCCCTGAATGTATGCGAACATCGTTCAATTTTGAATATGCTATCTATTAGTCCTCTCTCCTTGATTTCTTTTTAATGCGCATAAAGCAAGAAACCACTCTAAATGCAGACGCCGGACTAACCTTACCATGGATCAAGGAATAACATGCGACATCTGAGAGGCAAAAAGTCTGTGCGTGGCCTTGTGTTGTGATGAAATAAAATAAATTAAACAACCACGTGTTCCGTGTTGTTATTAAAATTATATAGACGAAATAGTATAGATACGTTATAAATAGTGTCCTAATTCGCATAAACTCCCTCTAAATGTTCGTATGTTGTTCATTCGCACTATATATATCGCCAACGAAAGAAATCTTCTTCTGGGGAACTCAAAGCGTATATGAAATGCGAAATGTAGTAACCCTACATGTTAATATCAAGTAAAATAAATTTCTGTAAAATATCTAATAAAATGCTTTCACATCGTGTCTTATTAGAACCGAAATAATTTTTCCATTTCCATTCTTTCGTTCTAGGTAAACTCATCCGTCAAAACATAATAAATGTTGGTAAGCTCGTTAGTTTAGTTACAATTTATGTGTACTATTTCATTTGTCAAACAAAGTTCTTAATTATTTTCTTGCAAGCTTGAATAGCCATTTCATAAGAGTCAAAAGCAATTTCGAATGACCATAGACCTCAAACCTTGTTTAACCACTTTGCCCTTAAAATTTGATTAAAAATCTTCTCCCATTCAATTTAAATATTTATTTTATTTCGGATCGTTCAATTCAATTAAAAATGTTGTTACATCATCAGAGAATAACAATTTCTGCATCGTGCGTCGAAAACATAACAACAACTCTCGTTTCACTTCGAAAACAAAAAAAAGGAAGAATCAATCAACCGACGAGAAAAGTTGTATAGCCCCTTCGTAGTGATGTACGAGTTTAAATGACGACGACTACGACAGTGACGTCTGTTTGGAAAGGACGGAGTAGCAGTAGGCTAGCTACAGCTAGTTCATAATTTTATTATTTTTCCCTTTACTGTCTGGCTGTGGAAAAATGTTTGTTTTCGTAAATTCCTAGAGTTTTTCGTATTTTTCTCCTCTCTTTACGTCAATGCACATCCTCTTCACCTGCATTGTTCTCTTTGCATAATCATGGTTTTGCTCCTCCATCGTGCTCGGCACAAGCTACGGCGAATGTAAGTCATCCATTCGTTTTGCTTATGACGACGACGGTGCTACGCAAACCTACAAACCTATCTTCTCATATACGAGTATCTGCCCACAATAGTTATATACATATAAAGATTGGGATTGGGATACACCGAGTACGATGTGCTGTATGCTTCGTTCTCAAGTACTACACGTACATCGTACATATAGTACGTCGGTCGTATGGCTGCTTCTGGATTCTGGAGAGCTGGGTAGCTCAACACCATATTGCAGCTATCGCGCACATGGGTGTTGTGAGAGGGAACGTGCCTACTCCAAGTTGATTGTGCAAATAGGCCTATTTGCATGGCATGTGGATTCTTTTAATTGTAATTCAAGGTGAAGTGAAGAAAATTGTGACTTATTCTCTGCACAGTGTGGGTTTTTCTTCCTTCAATTTCCATATGAAAACAGTTTTTTTTTTCTTTTCTTTTTTTTCCATCTCAATCTGTATTATTTGTATGTTTGTGTTTGGCTAGGTTGCGATGACACAGTTTTATGACACTCAAGGTGGATGCTATTTTATTTATTTTATTTTTATAAGAATTCTTTAACGCGACATCAATTTAATTAAGAAACCCCACTTAACGAAAAGGGGACGAACTATAATTATTTTAGCATGCGACCGTATAACATAAATTAAACTATCAAAATAGTTCAATTTTAATGGCGTTTTTTTATAACTATACACATACACTTGTGGCGTTTAGTATTTTCGACATATGTACTTTGCGTCTATCTGTCTGATTGTTATGTTAACCATTTATCTTGGCATACGAATGTCTTTGGTTTAAAATAATTTAATTTATTTTTCAGCCACCATATTGCTTTGTCAGAACATCCCTGAACTACAATTTAGTGCCCAACCCATAGAACCCTGGTTCTGCCTGTTGCGACAACGCGTTCAACTGACAGACGAATAGAATACACTCCAGCTTTTGAAAGGTTACCCATAATCAGGTACTACTTTTCTTTCTGTGGAATCTCTTGGCAGCTATGCCTACTTAGTTTTGGATTTATTTAGCTATATTTTGCTTCAGTTACCTTCTCGATTGTTTCACTATTATTTTCGATGAATTAAAATTTGCATTATTGTTTATAACTATTATCTATATATCCAACAAATCGTTACCATTAATAACTGTAACCGAAAAAGCAATGATAAGAAGCTTTGAAATCAAAATGGAGTAACAATGATATTTCCTGATATTTAAAGTTTCAAGTGGAATAAAAATAGACCTAACCTCAAACTAGCTCGAAGATGAGCATACCGAATGACTTCTCCCCTCTAAGCAAATCGCAAGGAGAGTACCTAGAAACATAATGAATGACAACTGCCAACAATTGCTGACAACCCACTTACATATGATAACATCGTTAAAAATTTCCATAATTCAGATTAAAATCAATAAAACTTCAACTCTATGTGGAGACAATTAAACAAATCCACTTCTACCTAGGCTTCACGTAAACAAATCCAATTAAACTATCCTTTTGAAGTGGTTTGCTTCTACCGACAGATTATCTCAGTTTCAAATCATTTCTCTGTATAATATCTCTGGTAGGTACCTTTCAGAACTTGAATTTATAAATATAAAATTCTGCATTTTAACACTAACTACCAACCGCACACCATTCAGATGATAGTTGGTGCGGTGAATTGCATTTGCTCAGACTTACTCGCCTTTATAACTGCCGACAAGTTGCTTATGCAATCCTAGAACTTGTTTCCTTATGACCATTAGACATGCAAAGGCAAACTGAAATGAAAGGCAACGATAGTTTGTTTTTTGCCTTACGTTGTGTTGTTAACTTATGACCCTAGCTCATGCACGGTGCGGGGCTTTTGCTGAGTTGTAAACGAACAGACGTGAAATCTTTCTCATAAAGAAATAAATTGTGAACCCACTAAGTTGAGTATTTTATGTGCGGAATAAACATCTACTTTGGCGGTAGACGTGCAGCCAAGATGTCGCCACCATAGGCGTCAATCAGATAAAAGTGTTATAAATGCGAAGGAAACGATGCCACAGAAAATATTGCTTGAAATGTGTCATTTGTGCGGAATATTTCTCTTCATAATTTTAATAAAACTCTTAACTGTCGGGTTAAGGGGTTAAAAACGATTCACACTGCTTTTCAGTTTCTATCTGATGCGTCAGACTAATTTGAATGGTTTGTTTGATGACACTTAGGCCCATTTTATTCAATCGAAGTTGAACACAACCTGGGAGTTTCCCATATAAAAATCCACAAGTTGTGTTCAACTTCGAGTGAATAAAATGGGCCTTAGTACTCAATTTAGAGGAAATCTCAGGGATGTATTAAAGTGTAATACAAAGGAGAAACATGTATATTCTCTCAGATTGATTCGATAGTTTCGTATTCATGTCAGTCAAGTTGTCACTTTACTTGTAGAGTTACATTTTTCCAATTAACTAAAGAGTTCAATTTTGCGATTACTCTCTAAGAATCGATCACACAGTTGATTGTAAAGTTAACCTAAAGAACAAATGTTGACACTCTTCGCGGTGGCTGTCAGTGTGAGAAAATGTACGAAAATGAGATAAAAAAACAAATGCTTGCGATAAATATTTTGCCTTTGAATTTTAAAATCAGATGCTGCCAAATTCACTTAATATAAACATCAAACCATCAGTTCATTATGCTAAATAATTACAAAGCAGATATTTATTGGAAAAAGAATAAGGACACATGAAATAAGTAAAAGATAAGCGTACAAAAGGAAAGGTAGCAGGCGTAGTGTGAGCTGCCAAAATCATGTTTGAGCTGTCATTTGAAAGCCATCAAATTGAATTTTACAGCGATTCCTCTCATATGTTAAAGTACGCTTATTTACACAGATCGAAAATATGCACACAACTCACACCGTCTTTATTCGATTATGTATATTTTTTTGGATGTCGTATAAAATACACTGGTCTGTAGCACCACTCTTTTTACATCAGTCATACAATTGAACTGTCAATTTAAATATTAACAGCCGTATTAATAATAGTCGCGTAACTACATGTTAGGCCTAACTATTGGCAAACACATTAGTTAAATTCAAATTCCTATTAATAAACATTTTTAGAAGATAACTAACGCTTCGTAACTTTCATATAACTAACTAACGGCAGGAGGTCTGTTAGCGAGTGAGTAAATCATAAAAAATTCGTTCCCGTCAAAATGACAAATAAATTAAATTTAAATTTTGAAAATTGTGGAACAAGATGGCTAACCGTTTTTCAGTTTTTTTTTTTTTAAATAGTGTGAATATTTGGTGAACATGTTAGGGGAGGATTCGGTTACCATCGCCCCAACTCGAAAAAAGTGTACAAAAATAGAAAAAAACCTATGACAATGTTTACAAATAAAACATTCAAAAATAAATAAAAATTTTCTGTTGTTTTGCTTTATTTTCTGTTTCTTTTTTTTTTTTTTTTCATTTGTCACAACTGAAATTTACTAGCCAGCCGTGATGATAGCCAAAATGTAATAGTTTTCAGCTGTTTTCAGTACAATTTGGTTAGGTGATGCCAGCTATTTTAGAGAAAACATCATCTAGTTATTATATGAGTTATTTTCTTTTATTAATAAGAATATTTAACTCATATGTTATTTATTTAACTAGGTGCTAGGTAATATACTAGTTAGAGATTAGTTACGGGTTTTTTATTAATACGGCTGTAAATATTTCGCTTTCAACTCCATAAACGTCAACTGAAAAAAACTGTTCACATGTTCAATCTATTCCAATTAAAATTCACACTCACACAGGAAGGTAGTAGCCTGCTGTCAGATTTAGTCAACTAAAGTTCTGAACGTCCCCAAAAACAATCTTCGCTGTTTAACTAACCTCGATGAGATGAATATATTGAAACTCGACCATGTATGAACATTAGTAAAACCTGTCACACATTGTGAACTGTGTTACTTAAAAATTTAACAAAAAAAACTAATAAATTTCAATACATATACCCACATCCCACGAATAATAAATTTATTTATTGTTTTCTTCAGATCCCCTTGCTGCATCTATCTGTCAAACTGCATCTAACATGAAATTCCTTTCAAATATTTAATATTTATAGATTCATGGAAACACACGACCAAATCTATCCAATTGGAAATGAGAAAATGCCACCCCACCTACACTCCGTCCTCGTTCGCTGATAGCAGCGATCCATAATAAATAATTTTCTAACACATCCTATACCTACATATAAATTCCAGATAGAGCTATAAAATTTGAAAATTTATTTCGTAAATAAATTTAATAACCTCACACGTCACACATTCTGGCATTTCCAATCGTACAGAGTATAGGCACCCACCATCTCCCCGTATTCCCTTTCTAATACCAATGCATTCAATTTCAATTGAAAAAGTCTGGCTTCCGGTGTGCGTCAAATTATACAATGGATAACTACACCTTGTACATCGATTGAATTGTAATAACACACAAAAAAAATCACTAGAGGGCGATTTCACTTCTTATTCTGTCCCATCAATTTGTGATGTTAATATTCTTCGGACTGCTTTATGTTTTCCAAATATGAAATTAATAAGCAATTGGTGTCTAAATTTGAATTCACTGAATGAGTATGGGGTGCACATAATTCTCAATTGTTGCCGTATGCATCGAGAGAGATACAATTCGCGTAGCCCATGCCATTCATACTTACTCCCCAGACACAATGTACGTATAATCCCCGGGTGTCCCCCATATAGTACTGTGGGTGGCGTGTGGTGGTGGCGGCGGCAGGCAGCTTCAGCTTCATCGACGTCGTCGGCGGCGTGGCTTAAAGCGGCGTGACTTGTCGTTATGTCGTCTTGCGGCTTGCCGATTTGACTTTTTTTATTTACATTATGTATGCTTCTTTTTTTTTTGCGCACTCATTCCCCCTGTCATCTGGTAGAGTATGGTGATTCTATATTGACGATAGAACTATTGTTATGGACTCTACCTATGACTCTATAGCGTTTACGATGACGACGGTGTGTTTATGGTGGCGGCATTTTTCTGTTTAAAATTAAAAACTCAAACAATTTGTTTCGCCGCTCGAAGTCACTTTAATGTCCATTCAGTGAGTTAAGTGTATTAAAAAGAAAATGTGGCCGAGGAACGTCCGCTGCTTGTATGTTTTTTTTTTTGTATTTACCTACGATTTTTGTTGATATTTATAACAGTAGATAGACAGGAATGGCTGAGTGGTTTTGTTGCCAAATACGTGAGATTAACTAAGTGTTTCGATAGAAAAATAAACATCATTATAATACCAAATGCACAATATGTCAACGAAGTGTGTGGAGATGATTTCTCCTCGGCAAATTCATAAGGATTGGAAATTTTTCGGTAAACCGGTCGGCGCTTTTTGAAGTTGCTACTCAAAACTAAAAATATTCATCCTATCTAGGATAACTTTAGTTACATTTTACATTTGAATTCAGATCAAGGTTGTCACTTGTCGCTAAGGCTGTTAAAATAATTTTGCGAAAGAACACCAACGAGCTGTTTTGATGTTTGAACTTTTGAGTAATAGGAATGTGAGCTTAAAATACGCTGGCGACACCTACATAGATGTACATAACGTATATGCATACTTTCTAGCAAACAATCTGACCGAGTAAGCTGGTCCTTTTTAACTGTTGCCTAAAAATAGAATGGGTTATACCCAACTTCATTACCGTTTCTGTTTTGAATACAAACATACTTATTTATTTTAAGAAGCTGTATATGAAATAGCTGTAGCTCAATGCAAGATAGCAGACTTGGTAAGAGACCTACCTACTATTGGATTAATTCATTGTTGCAATTTCGTAAAACCTATTCATTTAAACAAGATAATGGAATTTGACGGTGGACGCAGTGGCTTAGTGGTTAGTGTGTTGTACTACTAAGCGAAGGGTCCCAGGTTCGAATCCCGCAAAAAACCCAAATTCCAACTCAGGGTTTTTTCACTGCGCCACCTCTCGCGAACGTTTGACACACATCCGAGAGTATAACTGTCTGGAAAGAGCTCCTCAATCGGCCGTTTGGAATCGGCATTTAATTGTAAATCCCTTCCATTCGTTCCAAAAATAAAAAACTCACACAAAACATATTGCATGCGTTATGATGTAAATGTCCGATCCCATAACTAAAAATTCGAATTGCACCTATTAATTGGTATAATTGGTATAAAAGAATCGAATAGTGGATCTAAAAATGTTTCATTTTCTTTCTACTTATACATATGTACTTTTAGTATGACTAGGTATACTCGTATTTACATACACAACACATATGCTATATAAAGATTTTGTTCGTAAAGCAACGGTTCCCTAATCCAACTTCCGCCCTTCATGCTTAAAAAAAAACGTCCAATAAAGTTCAGTGTTACATTTTCTAATTTACAATTTCAATCCATCATTCGTTACTATCATTCCGTTGGACACATTTATGCTATCGAATAAATAAATACCAAAAGGCACATCGTTACATACTCATAAATCTTTGTCTTTAATCAGGCAACACTTCAAACAAATTTCTTTTGTTGAAATAAAAATCTTTTCTTTTAAAGTTCAACGCCTACACAATAACGAATTATAATGCCATCATTTATGCAACACATCATCTCCGTCTGAGTTGTTTATTTCAAGCACAACAATTAACTGTTTTCGAGCTGTCAAAAACAATATTATCGATAAAGAGATTTGTGTTGCTCTTGTGGCACAGAGATAATTCGATTAGAAGGAGCGAAAACAGGCGCATTTTAAATTAGTATACAAGTTTAAATAATATTTTTTTTTTTGTCTCTGAAAGCTTAAAATAAAGAGATGCTAGATAAGAATTTCATTCACTGATATATGACAAGGTGTGAGTTTTCACGATAAAATCATTCTCATAAAAATAACTTATATTTGCAAACTCTATTTCCGGTTTTGGGATGTTTAACAAATGATATAAAGCTGGGAAATTTTGACTATCGATCTATCGATTCATAACGTTAACGGGCAGACCTTTATTTTTATTAGGTTTTTCTATCTACCTATTGAATAAATATGTTATTTGATCTAAAGCCCCCAAACCACATATATTATAGCAAGTGAGCTTAATCTTGCATTCCCCATAACGCTTCGGGACACTAGCTGTGGTCACTAGAAGCGTGGCCAAAACCGTAAGCAAGAAGTTTATACCTTTGAAGTGAGGCTTGTCAAACATATCGAGTTATTTCAAAATTTCGTAAGAAGGATCACTCGACGATACTTTTTTCGCAACAAAGAATGTACTCAGCTTTCACAGCTGACAAAAAAAGATGGTCCGTAAAATTTTCTATTAACGAATCTATTTTTCTGTAGAAGAGGCTTCCAGATTTAAATTTATATTAGAAAGTCTTAGTTTTATGTTTAAATTTTCGGGAGGCGCTTCAGCCCCTTACCCCCTCCTTCTGGCTTCGTGCCTGATATCTATACATTATTTGCCATCTGCCAAAATACTGACATTTGTCTATTTGAATAGTAGTTCCTAATTCACTTTAAGCGATGCAATAGATGTATATAATTCTAGTTAATCCCCCATGGCATAAAAATCATCAAGATTAAACGTAATGCCATCATCATTGCGTTTTCCCTTTCAAAGCAAATGGAAAAGTCAGCAAATAAATAAACTTGAAAGTGTTACCAAACGAGACCAAGTGAAAAATAGAACAGAAATAGAATGAAGAAAATAAAAATAAAAGAAAAATAATAAACAACACACGCCATTACCACTTCACCTCAATAACAACAAACAACCAACACCAGAAAGTGAAGAGAAAAAGAAGCAACAACATAAGACACAAGCAGCAAATTGACATTTCATAACTATACTGACACTGAGTGTTGTGCTTAACTGTTTTTTTTTTTTTTTTCTAACTTATGATTTCTGATTCAATGACATGACAGACAGATAGATAGATGGAAAAATTAAGACTTCTTTAAAACTAGGTTGACACACAATGACAACTCTGCTCTGTGCCTTTGTGCCCGCTGCATTGTTAAACGTTATACTGTTTTAGTTTGAAGCATCTTAAAAATGAAGATCAATTCGAGCGCATTCTTGAAACTTAAATCAAAGCTAATCGTAAAGATTATTACGCCATGACCATGAAGAGTTCATTAAAAGGGAAATCTCATCGAAAAGTTTATTAAGAGGAACGCTAGCAATGCGTGGGGCGTAACGACGCGAGTCGAGGAGAAAATTAAGATGAAAGGAATTCCAGGGGTGAAACTTGGGGAAAAGTTTTTCTTTATAAATGAAAATGTATCCAAATCGAAATTGAAGAGAAGGTAGCACCTCGCTTTCGGTTAGAAACGTCGGTATGTTTTAGGGTGTGTAGGTGCTGGAAAGTAGCTGTTTGGCGTAGGCGAGTATACGAGTAGAGGATGCCACTCGAAAACCTTTTAAGACTTTTATCTCTCCGACCAGTGCCATTTGGGGGAAGCTTACATCCTTTTGTTTGAACAGATTTTGAATAGTTTATGATATGATTTGCTGTCGTTTTTCTGTTCGTTTTTTTTTTATTATTATTCCAATCTTGTCGTATTTTTGGCGATTTTCTTTGTTAGCATCTGAACACAATGATGGAGATGGGATGGGAGTACGAGTACGCCCATCGTGCCATCAAAGATGTGGAGATCAAAGGCGGTACAACGCACCCAGTAATTTTTATGCTCGTATAACTTTTGGTGTAGTTTGTTTCATGTTCAAAAAAAAAATCCCATTGAATAAGGAATAGGGAGTGAGAAAGAGATAGATATAGCAGCTTGTAGTGCTTCGGTTTAGCAGACTTGCGTTGGTTTGGTTGTTTTCGTGTTTTGCTTGGTTGAGGGTCGATTTTGCCTGTATCTTGACGGTTGATGGAATGTTTGTGTCTCTTTTAGATGTTTAGCCGACTTTTTGGTTTTGGAAATGGAAAACAAAAATCCCACAGTAGAATTGAAAATCTTTTTATACTTTACGAGTATGTTATTTTTTATTTTTGTACAGAAAGATACAGATAGAAGTGTGCTTCCATATAGTATAGGTACGCGTGTGCAGTTTTTTTTTTCCCCATACTCATGATGGATGAATGTTTGTTAGTGTGAATTTAATTTATTCCGCTATACCTGGCAGTTGTGAGACATTACCTGGGGCACATTTTAGACTTATGCAATCGAAATGTGGGTACCTGCAGAGGCAAATATTACAACATACAGAGAGATGAAGGTTACGTTTAGTTTTAATGGCACTGGCTGCTCTGAGTGACAGATATACCCATTAAACTTTTGATAAAAAAACTTAAATCCTTGTGGCGCTTCAATCGGAAAATGATTTACCTAGGCATGCGTTAAATTTTTTTTTTTTTTAATTTATATGACTTAGCTCAGACAAGAAAGAGTGTCGGCCTTTTGGACACTTTAATATAATTTATTATAGACATATGGCAAATCCATTTATTCGTGTGTTCTTTCCAACCATCTTACTTAAGAATTTGGTTTTATGCCTGCATTTATCATTTGGAAAAATAAAATGAATTCCTACACTTGACACTTTCACATTATTATTTTCTTTCGCTAATGCATTAAGTTCTTAAATATTTTGATTTGTTGGGAAGCGTTTATTTGCTAGACTTATGGGTGGGAGGTAAACACATGCATTTAGATTTTGACTACCGACTGATGTTATACGAGTAGGTACTAGGTACCCATGTATAAATTGTTGGTTATACTTATAGTGTAAGCATTGTTTCTACTATTCAGACGTGTTTCCGTAACAGTAACATTGTGTAGAATAGTAGAATTCATCAAAGTTCGTACTGTTTCCAGTGCAGGATGGAACGTTGACCAAAGTGGGGCTCATAAAATTACTAGTCAACACACAAAATGGTATTTTGGGTATGACTTGTAACCGAAATGTGACCGAATTTAAGTGAGCTGTCAAATTATAGTTTTCATGTGTTTGTGCGTTGGTTTGCATGAAACAGAAAATGTGAAATAGAAATACATATACGAATATAAAACTCAAGCACATAACCTTCCCTATTCCCTTTTTAAAGGGGATGCTGAAGTACATAACGAACAAAATATCATGAAAATGGTAATACACTTAATATCATGCGAATTTAAAATTTGCATATTTTCTTTTTTACCACAAATATCAATATAACTTGTAGTGGCAAAAACTCGCGCTCCAGAAATATTGAGTAGATATTTATAATATTCAATTTTATTTCTCTGGGACTATTTTTTTCTTTTTTTATGATAATGGATCCCAATTAGAATCCGAAAATGACCATTTGCCTGCCATATATAGATTTCTTTAGGAAGAACCATAGGGTGCACGCACAATGTACAGTACATACATTGAGGAAATGTTTTGTGTGCGTTTATTATTATTGTGTCGTAATATTTAAATGATTCATTACATTAAATTCTAACTTTTAATGGATGAGAACATTATAATAAAAAGGTTGGTGAACATAATAAGAAACGGATTTTTCAAAATTTTAAGATGTTATTGCCTCAACTTTTGGTACTGCGCTATTCTGGTTTACTAAAAGCTACATAATAAAGTGAACTTATTTACATGTAGGCATGTTACGGAAGTATAACTTAATACCTACATTTTGTTTCTTGCCAAAGAAAATTGTTGTAATAAATCTTTGTAGGAGACTTATGATATATAATTATTGATATAACGGGTGATTTTTTAGCTGGTTTGGTTTTGGCAACACTGGTTTTGACAGCTGACGTGTGTTTAGTACCTTGTGTCACTGTCAAACAGCTTCAGTTTGGTTTGCAATTTAACCATGGATCGTCTTACAAATGAACAACGCTTGCAAATTATTGAATTTTACTATCAAAATTCGTGCTCGGTTCGAAATGTTCATCGCGCGCTTTTTTCGAAAAATTGTGTTCAGCGATGAGGCTCATTTTTGGTTGAATGGGTACGTAAATAAGCAAAATTGCCGCATTTGGAGTGAAGATCAGCCAGAAGCATTGCAACAGCTACCAATGCATCCCGAAAAAGTCACTGTTTGGTGCGGTTTATGGGCCGGCGGCATTATTGGGCCATATTTCTTCAAAGATGATGCGAATCGCAGCGTTATTGTCAATGGTGAACGCTACCGAGCGATGATAACAAACTTTTTTTTGCCCGAAATGGAAGTTCTTGACTTGCATGACATGTGGTTTCAACAAGACGGTGCCACATGCCACACAGCACGGGAAACAATGGCGCAATTGCTAGGCGAGTTTGGTGAACAGTTAATTTCACGTTTCGGGCCGGTCAATTGGCCAGATCGTGCGATTTGACACTATTAGATTATTTTTTGTGGGGGTATGTCAAGGCTAATGTGTATAGGGACAAGCCCGCTTCGATTGACGCACTGGAAGCCAACATCCATGCATTCATTCGTGAGATACCGGTCGATATGTATGAAAGAGTATGCCAAAATTGGACTCAGCGGATGGGCTACCTGAGACGCAGCCGCGGTCAACATTTGCATGAAATTATCTTTAAACATTAAATTGCAAGGTTCAAACTATCGATTCAAATAAATATTTCATTCATTTTTTCGAATTTTTTGTGTTTTTTTTTTTTTTAAAGTTCTAAACCTCTTAAAAAATCACCCGTTATAATTGAGTCAAATATACCGCTATAATGTAAAGTAAATTTGAATAATAGTCACAAATTGGCTTTAGTAGCTGCTTTTGACATTTAATGTTGTTAAAAAAATTCTCTTGCAGTGCACTATTAATGAACCAGGCCAGTTATATCAGATTGTTCCATTCTATCCGTATGTTTTAGCCAAAAGTCGAACATTCTTTTATTCAAAGTGAAGACTTGCCTTGAAGACGCAGCTCGACTACGGCGTAAAGTAGTGATGGTATTTACCGTCCTCTAGTCTTCCAGGTCTGATATTTCATAAAGTACGGAAACAGACCATATATCTGAAAATCTGAACTGTCAAAAAATCTTCGTGCTTATATTTGACATCACACATATCAGAACTCTAGACTCGTTTTTACTTCCATTCAGTCTGAATAGACCGTTTTTTGCCAGCTAGCCAAATCATTATTGATGAAGATTACGAATGCAGGTGAAGAAAATTACATTTAATTAATAGGTAGAACAATGTTAGTAGAACAGACAATACAGCAAACCTAAGGTATTCAACTAATACTTTTGACATGATGTATTTTCATTGTAATATGACAACTAGTGAGCTTTTCATCAAGGAATCATATCGTTCTAAATGCGCTCGGTTCTGAGCATGTTTAGTGCTCTATTCTTGCTCTACTCTTGTCAGAAAAACATGTAAATGTTTCTCTTAAATACCCAAGAGCATTCCTCTTAATCAACACTTATCCCAGATAAGTTGAGCAATAATCCGTGTAACGTAAAAATTCCAATCTTTACCTTTTCAAGATCTCAAGCCCATTAAATAAAAAAACACGTGTTCAAGAAAAGTGTTCGGTAGCATTCTCACATTTTGTTTTCTTTAAAACTAGTTTTCTAAACCAGAACTCAACTGCTCTATAACGCGTATCATTTTCATACCTAATGAACCACGAAAGCGTCCTTATACATTTCCACAGACTTAAACCGTCTATAGCTACGAAAACATACGAATTTCACTAATTAATGCGCTCTTTTAATGAATTCGCAAAATCTCATAGCTACTAATTTATTCAAATTCATTAAGGTTTCCCATACCAACAAAAATAAAAAAATAAATACGTTTAGTGTTCTGACTAATTAACAAACAGAATAAAAAAAAAACTTCACATTTTTTGTAATCAATGTTTCCATTAACCGAACACAACATATCGAATTTTCCGTAGAAAATAAATTCTAATTAATGAGCAACATCTTTTTGTTATGTTAAACAATAAACAAGTATAAAAGAAATCAAAATTATTATATCGCACAATTCCCATACCCATGTCTAGACGGGGACTCGGATATCTCCTCGGTCATTGTAGTTGACGTTTATTTGTGTCGAAACAATAAATACACATCTTAAAGATCTTAATCGGATTGAAAGATTTTTGTTCGATAATTTTTCAACTTTAGATATTCGTTATAAGATTCGAGGGGTTTTGCCAAATTATCATAACAAAAAAAAAAATCCTGTTTATTGTGATCATCTGAATAATTTACGTGGTCTGGTTCAAGACGGGTTTTAAGGTCTACCAGAGATAATCCAACAAAAGGAATATCAAAAATCAATAAATCAGATGAAAAAAAAAAAAAAAAAAAAAAATACATTAACGGTCTAGAAACACATTCCAAAGATAAAGGAAAACCAAAAATCCAGATTCCAGTAGCTGATGGCGAAGGTGATCAGTGATCAGTGACTTTTGTACAACACCCCTTGTGGATCACGAGCAGCAGCTGCTTCTGGTGTTAAGTGATCAACATTGGAAGCGATGGTGTTTTGCTTCTCTTTTCTTTTTTATTTTTTTTTGGTAGCAACTGGTCTTTTGCAAATGACGTGCGAAAGATTGCAAGATGATGATCATTTATTTTGATTCTTCAGTGATCATCAGAGCGAAAACGATTTATATTTTTCACAGACTGGGTATAATTTTTTTTTGGTTAATTACACTGCGGAGCAGATGAGAATCGCACAGTGATCGTTCCTAAAATCTTCACACTTTTGGATCGGTGCTGCGGAGAGACCAGTAGCTGAAAGTGGTTTCGTGACACCCAAATTTGGATAGTTTCTCTTAATCAAGTCGGTGATCTTTTTTTTTGTCCTTGTGTTTTGAGAAATCGTTGTTGGTAGAGGTGATTGAGTTTGAGTTTGAGTTTTTGTGTTTGGGACTTTGAACTGAGCGAAATCACTTTTTGTGTCAAAATGTTCTACTATCATAAACTTAATGGAAACTATCGATTTTAGTAGGCGTATTACACACATAAACAATAATCTATGTTCCGATAAGCCATCCATCCAATCGATACAATATTTAGTTGAAGTCAAAGCAATTATAATTGTTGACACTCGAATTTTTTTGTCTTCCGACCACTGATAAAAAATACGAAGTGGACCTTAGTTTAGACTTTAATTGCTCTGTAAACCTTAAACACAGGTCAATGTGATATGAATTGAAACATTTTTTTCTGACAACTTACTATTCGCGCCAACAATCCCATTTCGTTTTAGACGTCAAATGAGTTTTATAAAAGTAGATATGATTGCAATTGTTTAAAATAATAATAATAGTTGGCGCAACAGGTCCGTAGGGACCCTGGGCCTAGATTCTCGCAGCCATTCGTTCTGTGTGAGTTTTTCATTTTTGGAACGAATGGAAGGGATCTACAATTTTATGCCGAATCCAAACGGCTAATTGAGAAGCTCTTTCAAGACAGTTATACTCTCGGATGTTTGTCAGACGTTCGCGAGAGGTGGCGCAGTCAAAAAACCCTGAGTTGGAATTTGGGTTTTTGCGGGATTCGAACCTGGGACCCCGCACTTAGAAGTCCAACACACTAACCACTAAGCCACTGCGCTTGCAATTGTTTAACTCATAATAACAGTCACTGAAAAAATTGTTCTTCTCGATTGTTGCTGAATTTTGGTCTTAATACACATAAAGAACTATTGATCATTTACATTTAACGAGCAGTGGACTATTTTCCGCATCCTATTTGATTTTTGATTTGTATCGAAAATATTGATGTACCTACTATGCGTTTTACAGATATAGAAAATAACTTCTGGGCAATATTTAAGCAACTATTCTAAGCCGAATGACGGCTTTATCATTATCGGCAGACCCTACTGAGCTTTAACATGCAAGTTGCTCTTACATTTTTACTGAAGCACACTAAATATGAACAAATATATATACCACAGAAACAGTTCATATGTGAATTTGCATAAGCTTCACTTTAAATGTTTTTATTTTGTTCTTCCGCATCGTAGTCCACTTTTTCAACCTGGAGACCTTTAGATTTTTAGATAAACTCGCCGGCGAACGAAATATGAATGGAAAAAATTGCTGTCCGCCTTTTTGAACACTTGTCCGTTGTCCCCCCTATAAAACTCACGATGTACCCCCGTATTTTTGAATCTGGCAACCCTAACTATGCATATGATCCGAAGTATTTTTCCCCTATACACTAATCAAATTCAGTACAACTTTACGTCAACCAGCCAGGAAATGTCATGATTCCGTACTGCTTCTCTGCATTTAACATGCAGCGCCATTGCTATCGTTAAGTGTACGCCTAAATGCTAAACACTCACTACCTCCACTCATTAGGTTTAATGATTCACTTTAATGCCGGTTTTACATCGCGTTCATACCTATAAAATGCATTAAATTAACAAGCGCATGGCGCCTCAATTAGAAATTATACAATATAAAAAACAAATCTCTTCGAGTGTACGTATTTCATAAAATCGTGAGACATAATTCTCCGAATTTTAGTCGCGTTTTCCTTGATTAGCTTCAATCGTCTTTATCCATCGAAATCAATAAAATTCGAATGTTTTCCGATAGTTTTCAACGTTTTACGATTTATTATTAAAAGTCGTAAATCTATTCAATCGAAATGGAAAGAAATAAAAATAAGAGAAACTTCAGTCAGTGCCATTTGAGACTTTGAGGCGTTTTTTGACTGGGTAAGCTGATCCAAGCGTTTCACTAGTTATGACGTGAAACCCTTGTTACTATCAAATACATATAATGTTTGGCATAAATCAACCATAAAAAGAAACCAACCATAATGTGCAAGTTTGAACGTATTAAATGGTTACCGTTTTGTTGTGTTATTGTCATTTTATTGTTGGTTAATTTACTATAGGAAAGTCTATATAAGAACCGAGGCGGCTTAGAAAAATTATAAACTCATTGGCATTCGTCCAAACGTTAACTGCGGCGAACATCACGGAAAGGCCATTGAATATATTCGACCTTAAAAATCCTAAGGGCACATAATACATCTGCCTTCCCTACGCCTACGACAATATCTTAAAACCCACATCTGGTTCTCACAATAAATAAAAAAATACGAGTAAACTTGACTAAAAAGTAATCTTCAAACGACACACAAAAAAAAAAAAACTCTTTGATCAACTAATTCTCTCCGCTCTATCCTTGTCAAAGTGATGACTGAGTAACAAAGTAACAGAGGAAGCAAAGAAGCAACAACAAAATCACTTTCTTACGAAATTATCAAAAGCATTCAAAACAGAAAAAAGTATATTATATTCGCAAAATACACATACACACAATAATATATCTCGCAGGCAAACAACAATAGATGAAAGCGAAAAAACTCTTTTAAGTTGTACAAGATTTATCTGTCTATCTATTCCCAGACGAAGAAAAAAAAACTAAAGCAAAATAGCAAGAAATTTATTTAAATCTCACTCGCATCTGGCAACAATTCAATTTATTTTATTTTTCACTCTGTTAATTTGCTTTCATCTTTTCCATTTTTTTTATAAATAAATTGTTTAAATAGCACGGAGACATGTAGATAATGACCATAAAGAAAGCACACACATTTTTGACATGTCCAACCTGAAGAAAACAATTTATTGACATTCATTTGACAGGCGAAAATATTACTGATTACGCGTCTGTCAAAACATATATTTATTTTTGGCGCCTCTGATTTTTTTTTTTTTGCAAAGATCAGATAAAAAAAAAATCTGAAGGTCGTTTACACTTCAAGTAGTCTATCAACATCACCTTACTCTTGGAATATTTTGTTATCTAAATGAGACCGCAGAAAAAAAACTTTATTGATATCCATGGGTTTATCGTTTGTGTACCGAGGCAGATATAAAAAAAAACATGTTGGAACTCTATTACCAATGTGCTAGACATTTTATCTTTCAAGTGCGGCTCTACTATCTGACGGATTTTATCCTCTCGCAGATGTGTAGCACTACGCAATCAAGATTGGAAATTACAAATCAATTGAGGGGGTTCACTCTTATCAGAAAAAGGAAACAAAGCTGAAATGTTTTCCATCGATAAATGAAGGGGGCGAACACTATACCATACACTTGACATTTGGCGCCAAAAATTAAAAAAAAAAACATCTCAGAAGATGCCGACCAAAGTTCAAACTTTTTTCTCATAACATATTGCTTTTAAATTTTAATCTGATTTAAATGAAATAGGAGTATCACTTTTGGCATTTTCTAATGAACGATTTTGTTCACACTTTTCGGACGAACATTGGACAGCCAACTGACAACATAAAAAATGACACGCAAAACTAATAGACATGCCAGTTTAAAAGTAGTTTTCGTCTACGTTTTTGTTTCGCTACGTCTGTTTTTATAAAACTATGAACAATAGGTACTTAACTAATTGACACCAGAAAACTTATCGTAAAGAATCGGAGCACCAATCGTCAAAACTGTCAAAAGTTGACAGTTCCCCCTTATATGATTTTCACACCAAGCCCAAAACTGGGTTTTCCTTGAAAACTCGTCGATGCATTCACACCGAGCACCAACTCGTTTTCGTTTGACGTTTCAATCAGCTGTGAGACACTTGTCGTTAAACTTCGGTGCAAACTTTTGTGATTACGAATTTCGATTAATTAACAAACAAAATCAATTTAGTACATTAAAAAATAATATTAGCCCATCAATTAATTGTGGAAAATGATTTTAATTTGTAAGTTGTTTTGCTGAACATTGCAAAAGGTGTGTTTGTTCCCACAACCCAACGATTGGAAGTCGTTTTAGGGGTGTTTTCGCGGAAAACGAGTGCAAACGACTCGTTTTGAAAACTGAAATATGTATTGGAAAACTTCTGTTTTCGAAGAAGTTTTCGTGTGTTTTGGCGAAAACCCGGTTTTGGGTTTGGTGTGAAAAGCATATTAGTAAATTGTAGCTGCAACCGAAATTTTGAAGTACGGAATATAGTAAATGGATGTGGTTAAATATTAACCTCAGGGCGTCACTAAAAATTATCAAGGTTAGGTTAGGTTAGGTAAGATGGCTGTCTAGAAAGACACACTTAGACCAAATTGATTTAGGTCCTTTGTGATACCATATGATTTAGAAGGGGAGAGGGGGGGGGGTATAGCCGGAGTGTTGTCTAGGCCGGACTTGCTGGTGGGCATTATTGCTGTTTTGTGCATGTGACTCTTGTCTGTGACTCCTCTGTCCCGTAGAGAGAATCGGGGGGAAGTTTATCCTCAGATGAGGGGAGGGTGGCCGAAGCAGCCGTCCCTTCCCCTGTAATCCTCAGACAACTCCCCGAAGAAGTGAGATTGGGGATAACCATAGGACGATATGTCTTCGGATGTGCGACGGGTGACCGAAGCAGTGAGCCCCTCGCTTTTAATCCTCCGACGTCTCGTCGAAATGACGTGAGCCGGTGTATAATACCGGTGGTGGTTGTATATCGGCCCTTACGTTATGTACCTTACTAAGGTCATAATAAGGTTGGTCAAGGATGACCGGTGGACATTATGCCTTCGGATATGCGGATGGTGACCGTAGCGGTTAGACACTCGCTTTGTCCTCTGGCAGCTTGTCAGGAAAGGGCGGATGTTGCAAAGAGCATGGTAGTAGTGGTGATTGTAACAATCGACCTGTTTACTACGCATGATTGCAGAGTGTTATGACTTGGTCAGGAAAGGTGAGTTTGACCGAGTGACGGTTTGTTTTGGGTATAGTGGAGGGTGACCGAAACAGTCTACTCCTCGATTATAATTTTCAAAACAGCCCGTCTAAGAGATGGTGGTGCGGCCAGTGGTTAGCTGACGCTGAGTATTTGTTGAAGATCATTCAAACCATTTGGTCTTTGTTATGTATTTGCTGATGCAGCGTATGTCTGTACGAGACAAGTCACTGAGGTCTTCGAAGAAGAATTCTCCTAAGTTGCTTTTTCGCAACTTTGCAAGAGCTGGGCATGTGCAAAGTAGATGAAGAACGGTTTCTTCCTCCTCCTCGTCCATGCAGCTCCTGCAAAAATCATTGTAGGGTGCTCCTAATCTGCGAGCATGCCTGCCAATCAAACAGTGTCCTGTTAATGTACCCACTACGGAGCTGAGCCTGTTTCTATTTATAGAGAGAAGCCTCTTAGTCCTTTTGGCGTCTAGTTTCGGCCAGATTTTTTTGGATGTGACGCAGGTATCTATGCTGTCCCATCTATTATTTGCGACCATTATTGCCCTTTTGAATAGGGAGAATTTGATCGATTGCATAGGAGCGTAAGGTTCACTGTTATTGGTTGAGCGAAGGCCGCTTCCTTGTCTGGCTAGTTCGTCCGCTTTGCAGTTGCCCGGAATGTCGCTGTGACCTGGAACCCAGCACAGGGTTACTGAACATCTGTCCGCAATCTCGTTAAGAGATTCCCGGCATTGTTTTACCAACTTTGATCTGGTTGTTGGTGTATTCAGGGCTTTTATGGCTGCCTGACTGTCTATGTAAATGGCGATAGCTTTCCCGTCTATCGCAGGCAAGGCAAGTCTACAGGCTGCCTCTCTTATAGCCATTATAAAAATAAAAAAATTATCAAACAAACACAGCTTATTCACAACACACAGCATATTCAGTAAACAAATACATCTTCGAACATCAAATAAGAGGTTATTGTGGGTTTTTCGACAATTTCACGAATCTACAAGCAGCGGCATTCTTTATAAATTTCATACTCCCAGAGTGTTATTTATAGGGAACAAATAGATTCCTGAGTTTCGTTCTTCAAGTGCTTGCAGCTAAGAAGAGAATATTATGTGCCAATCGAACACACCAGGGATGCTGATGAATTTTTCCTAAAACATGTTTGCTCATTCCATATAGATACTCACTATACAATTACACATGTCCCAAATACTTTACTTGACAAAAGCACCCACTACCTCAACCTATCGTCACACACGGAAATGTAGGTACATTTTCCAAACACCCGCTTTGAAAACAACCTTTATTATCAACTCACATTCCTAACGTCCCATTAAGGCGGCTGTAAAACCATTGCAGCTCATTCACAACTTCACCCGATAAATACATTCCACCCACAAAAGACACAGCCACCTAAAGAAGAAATTCCCCCACGCACTCAACGCCTCAAATGTCAAACGAGTTGACGTCATTTTCCCATCACCCAGTGTAGTCCCAGTCTAACAACCATTTATTAGATCACCCACACTATCTGCAACAAAAAAACTAATAAACAAGTAATCGCTTAACATTCAACTGACATCAAGCTGTCGCCTCCAATATGCCAACTTCTACAACTAAGTAGTATAATTGTATCACACATTTGTATCTATAATAGATCTAGCGCAAAAACTTCAAAAAAAAAGCTAAAAAAATGCAACATTATTTCCGCGCCAAAACACACACCAATCGATTAATTTATATCGCCTTGCGCGAATTTTCTTGTTTGATGATCGTAAATCGATTCGATGACATTGATAGTGGGGCGGCGGCGCGTTAATCGACTAGAGAGCGAAATTCGCCGCAAAACTCATAACAACATGGTTGGTATTTAAAAAAAAAAATAATAATAGTAACAACAAATAAAAGTGAGCAAGTGCGGTCGTTTCGATTATCGCCACGGATAGAGATGCAAATGCATATATGGAAACAGCTGTGGTGACACTATTAAGGCGGCTCCCATTTAAGAACGGATTGGAGTGTTGTAGAGAGTAAACAAAATCGGACTGTTTGCGGCAAAATCACCTATGACTATTATGGACTATGACACATAGGTTGTGCTCATGCTCAGGCGTATTGGCGGCAGCTGTTTGTAACGAGGCGAGAAGCAAAGTATGTACGGCGGTAAGTGATCTTTCAAGTGGTGGCGGCGGTCGGCGACACACGGTGCTCGTTTTTTTTTTATAGTTTTTTTATTGTATTCTCATGAAGCGGCAAATTCTCTTTTATGTGGCGCGGGAACTGGTTTAAGACGGAAATTAATTACGCTTGGCGTTAATTCGAAATACCGGTTTGAATATGGGAATGGTTTGTGTATAAGAGGAATACCGTAGTTTAGATGGCGATCGACGGTGCGGCGGCCGGCCGCGGTTTTCTTTTTAACATCCCATTTGGGGTCTTTGAGTTTCGATAGAGGTTGCCCTCAAAATGCAAATGGTGGGGACGGGGACATTACTTAAGTTTTGTTGCTTGTTGGGCGGTAAATTTGAATATCTTTTGTTGGCTGTGTTTTTTTTGTTGGGTTGTCTGTCTCTACGTGGGGTGGGATTGTTTTTTTTTTTTTTTTCTGTCATTACGGCCGACGAGAGGTTTGAAATTAACTTTAGTGAATTGGTTCCATTTACCATATCTAGAGATTACAGAGTAAGAGGTAGGTACTATATTAAATCCTATCTGGGTTATTTTTATTGATTTCAATGAATATGGGAGAGAGGTGATAAAAGTTAAAAAGCTTTTAGTCGAATTGTGTTGAAGTGGTCAAAAATGAATTTAAAATAAAGTTAAGTTGAAGTTGAAGTTGAAGTTGAAGTTGAAGAGCACTTTCGTTTGCATTTGCGGAGGGAGACGGAGTAAAGTAGTTTTTCTGAAGAAAATGTATTTTATTAGAGTTTCCAGAAATTGTAATTGATCATAAAAATGACTTCAATTTATAAGAATATGTTCCTTAAATATTGGCTTCCAACTTCTTTGGTTATCCTACTATCGAGCGTGTTAACAAATTCGGTCGGTATACGATTACTATGACAAAAAAAAAAAAAACAACTAACTAAGCCATCTTAAATAAATGACACTCGACGCAAAGCTGAAATGGAATTCACACGTGAAAATGAAACGTAAAGATATCAAATATAGAGAAATGTACTGGTTACTCGGAAAACATTCCCAGCTCAGTACTGAGAACAAACTGCTTTTATACAAGCAAGTGCTAAAGCCGGTGTGGACCTACGGTATACAACTTTGGGGTTGCACCAAGAAAACAAATGCAAATATTCTACAAACTTTTCAAAATAAAGTGAAATTGTTCAAGCACCATGGTATATTAGAAACGACGATATCCACAGAGATCTCGGAATTCCAACAATCGAAGCTGAAACTAGAAGCTTCGCGAGAAAGCATAGAAACCGACTGACTAATCGGACATATCAACAACACTTGGAGTTAGTTGCGCGGGTCACATAACCATCAAACTGTTGTTTAAATAAATTGGTGGTTGCGGTCACCGTATGGCATGGTACCTACTTAGATATGTAAGATATTTCTGAAAATTGTTCCATAAGGGTATCGAAAAAGACCATCTTGCACAGCTCTTCGATGAACAGGCAAGTTCGGATTGTCTTATTATGAATCTCTTGATATTTCGGTTTGAAAAGTTTAGGTTAGTTTGAAGTTTGACATTTCTGATAAACCAAAGCTGTGAAACTTTCTTAGGAAAGTATCCGTGACTGAAAAATCTTCGGTCGTGTATACTTCCGACACACTCCATTGCGAGAAAATGGAACGCATATCCTTTTCGTATTGAGTGCTGGCAATTTTCTTCCTTCAGTGTAGTCTTTAAGGCAGGTGCATCTGTAGGTGCTCGTACTTCCATTTCCAATCAGTTGTTTGGATACAAATTTTTGTTCGAAATAGCTCACCTATAGGTACACAAATTAAGGATTTGATATCGCCAAACTAGCTTGTTGTTTGAACTTCAGATACGGAAATTTGATTCAATTAGATTGCGTTCCACAACACAATGATTGTGTTTTATTTTGCCCACTACATTTTACTACCCTTAATTTGAGCGGACTCTTGACCTTTATTTATCGCCTTTCTCACAACGCAAAACATTATTATTCCATTTAACTAAAAGCACACATTTTTTGATTTAACAAAAACAATAAATCAAATCGAATCTGCAATTATTATTAATAGCATTCACTCGCAATCTTCACATTAGCGTACCTACGTATATTACCTATAATTGACGAACATTCAAAAAAATGTAAAATGACAGTTGGGTGTGTTTTTTTTACAATTCAGCGATGTTGCCGCGCTTGGTATGCACGTCCGGTGCATAAAACAACTGATTTGCAAAATAGATAAGTGAAAATCTGTTTGATATCGAATCGCTATATTTGAATCATCTATATGTATATATGCATGTGGGAAATACGTAAATGGAAAATTGCAATTCAATTAAGCATTTGATTAAATCATCATCAAATCAAAAAGGCGCTGCGTACTTAAATTTATATTCTATTAGCGCATTGGTAAAACATTAGCCATTCGATTGTCGTCGATATAGATATAGTGTTACAAAGTCGAGCGCTTTTTTTCTGTCAATTTGATAGAGGGTGTTGTAAATGGCAGACCACACCAAAGCGGAGCCACATCCAATGTACCTACCTTCAAATTTTATTAGCGTAAGTGGATTTTTATTGCAAATTAAGTAGATGTATGTAAGTACCGTATACTTAGGTCGATTTTCTACTCTCATTAGAGAGGAAATCATTAAAAAGCTGGTTCCCTTCGGGTAGATATATAAATTGTAGTAGTAAGGTACCTTTCGGTTATACATTCGAACTTATAACTAACAACAAGCATCGTTTATCATAGCTCTTCATCATTTCTTTCATGGTTGGCGTTTATATAAATCGATTTTAATGATTTTTTTTTCTCCTAACAAAAAGCAACTTTGATAAATCGTTTGGATACTAAACCAGAATAACCTTTTCTTGTTTCTTTTGAAACCGACTTCTAATCGCCTTTACTTTTTTTCTTTACAGTTCAAGAATGTACGACAGACTCAGAGGAATTGATGTATCATCAAGTTCGTGCACCTTCATCGTGTAGTGCGCCACCGGATTTACTTTTAGTTAGTGATAGAGAAAATAATATCCCATTAAAATCGCCAGTGGTTAATATTATATCGGCGACATCACCAGCTGGATCAGCATCACACAATAAACATCAACAGCAACACCACCATCAACATCACAATCACATACATCAGCAACAACAGCAAATGCCTGTGCATAGTACACCAAAAGATGTTCTTAGTAAAAATTCGAAAAACGGTAGTAGTAAAACACATCAGCAACAGTGTAACGTCGACGGGAAATCGATCAATATAAACGCGGCGCAAACACAAAATGGAGGTGGCGATCCGCCAGTGGATCAAGGAAAAGATGAACGAATACATTTGGAGGTTAGTCTTGCAGTATTATTTACAAATTATCAGCTAATACGCTCTTTTGGTGACTCCTCAAATACTCGTAGTTTCATTATATTTAGTTAATGGTAGCTACAAGTGGCTCTAAATATGAAATTTAATTAAGATGTATAGTGACGTGGCGAACAAATTTATTTAAGTAATATTCTTGATAGTAAATCACAAACTTTTTTCCAAATGTGATTGTTGGCCTACTTGCATGTGACACGTCCGGCTTTTACCGTCTTAGAAATACAGCACGAAGAAACTCAATTTTACACTGAATACAAATTTTGTGAAAAATGATGTTGATATGGGTTAGGATTTCTCATGCCTGCCTACGGCATCTGTCAACTTTAACTGTTATTCATTATCCACCGTGGCTGCGGTGACTTTTAGAACAATAGGTACCTACCTGATACAACATTATGACATGACGGATGAATCAAAAATGAGCATATTGTACGCAACCAATTAGAAACACCTTATGTCATCTCCGCGCCTTCATACATATTTTTTGATTTCGCGGAATATACTTCAAAAAGTAAAAGCGTGGGTATATTTTTATTTGCGATTACTCTTGTCTGAAATAATGACAAAGATACAGAGCGCCCATTTTGTACATCAAATGGAAAGAACAATTTTACGCCAACTCCAAGTTTCGTCAAAGCAGTTGCATTGGATTGAGTGTTCTAAGAAACTAAGAGTGTTCTAACTACTAGAAACAGACAGCTGTAACATCTCCGAATGGCTGCAACCAGAAAAAAGTTTCACTCGTCGCTATTCGGACTTGGTTCTCATACCTATAAATATTTTTATGAACAAAATCGAATAATTTGGCAAGTAAGTTGAAGTTTGAAGGAAAACATGTTAACTGACGATCTAAATACATTAAGTCAATTTGTATTTCATCGAAGTAGGTAAATTCGAAAAATAAAACTGCATTCCTGGGAATTTCTTTAAAAAACAAATTTACTTTTTCTAATAATCATGGCAATAAGTAGACGACGTTTAAATCTTTCTTGTCCTACCGTGAACCTAAAACATCACTTGTTATATTCCATAAATCAATGTCGAAGCGAACTGCAAATCATTTTACATTTTATGAATCAAACTTCTAACAATAAAAAACGTTTTTCAAAGTTGCTACGCCTTACGAACGACATATTAAACCCTCATCAAATCGCAAAACTTTTTCACAACCCAAACAGCTGTAAGTAAAATGGCATCCACTCCATCACACCAATTAACACTTTCCTCTTCAACCTTATCCACATTTTTTGATCTCAACTCTGTTTGTCTCACACTTGAGTTAAATGAATCTCAAAATTATCTTTCGCCATCACCCAAAATACCGAATCTGTCATATAATTTCCTTAGGCATTTTCATCTCATTACATTTCATGCTCCGACTTCGACTTGGCAAAATCCAATTTACAGAAATTCGCTTCGCTCATTGTTCATTACTACTATTATCATTTTTATTATTATTATTTTGTCAAACAAATCCGCGTAAATCCTAATCTTGTCGTCGTTGTCGTTGTCTCACCCCATCAAGCTCAAGCATCCCCTAAACTCATTTCCACTACACTCGGGCATATACATTGAGAGAGAGGGGCTTTCTAAATTGAGATGGAAATCTACTAAATTAGCACCCACGCCTAAAAATATGTCAGAGAAAAAAAGTAGAACAACTAGTTAGGCAGACATATTTATCTCGATAAAGATAGAAGTAGAGAGGACTCCAGCAGGATGGTTAGATGCCCCTAAAAAATCCTCCTAAGGAGTGGAAAAATATATACTTCCCTATTTTCCAACTAGGGTCTCTTCAATACTTAATGATGCGTTTAATTTTCCGGAGTACGTAGCCATAAATTTCGCTTCCGAACGCAGGGAAGGGACCTCCTACCCAAACCCATCCAAATAACATCCATGCTCAAGGTGAGAGAATTTATTTTCGTTTTTAAGCGCCTTTCTTGTTTCTTTTTTTTGCGCCATTTCTCACATACAAACACCCCACCCGCTCTTGGAAAAATTCCCCGATTGAGAGATTGATACTTTAAAAGAGCCCCGCAGCGCAGCTGTCGCATTCTTTCCCCCATAGGGTGTTAAGATCGGCACCCGACATCACTTCAATCTACAAATTTAAATTCGGGAAAATCGGGTGGGATATCCGCAGTTTCTTCGATGAAAAAAAAAAAGAAAACTTCGGCATTCAGTTTCTTCTTTGTGCTGTCATAATGTGCGGTTTCCCTTCCCCAAAAGAAAAAAACAACCGCTGTAAAAGTTCATAAAAACAATACAACTACCGTAGACGATATTTCGTGTTTATTTAACCTTGTTTCGTGCGTTTTTCTTGGCCCTGGGTAAAGTTGTTATTTTAGTACTTGTGTGTTTTCGACAAAGTTGCACCCCTCGTGTGCCTCCATCTGGTGGTGGCTACAAGCGCACGCCACCCTGTGGCTTTATTTTGTTTACTCCATTTTAAAATTAAAAGTTGTGGTCTAGGAAATTATATTTTGCTTTTGCACTTAGATGTTTACTTTTCTTGTCAGACAGAGGTAGACTAAAAAATGTTTACGTATGTACCTACTTATTTTGTTTTTCTTCTGCACGAAAAAACACACAAATGGTCAACTTTTGTAGGAGGGGGTCCGCAATTTCTTGAAAAATGTATTTGCCTATTTCGCAACGAATGGGGGTTGTTTTGATGGAATTTGAAAATAAAACACAACATGTCATTGAAATTCTAATAAGAGCTCCCAAGAATTGAGTTACGTGGGGAGGCTTAATGTTGTTTTTTTATTTTACTCGTCAGTATGTTTATTGGCGATTTGTCAGATTTAATTGGTTGTTTCTACTTCGTAAGGAGGTTGTTATGAAGTGAGGCATTATTTTCCTGGACCCATGCGAGTGCATCGGACATTTGAATAACACCTGCGCTGAGAATTCTTTCTTTCGTGAAAAATATCTTGAAGGAGCACAATCATTTTTGTGGGGTATAAACCGAATTTGTAGTATAGCAAATACATCATATGTTGCCGTCAAAATGTTTTGCAAACTGTCAGTTGAATATCAAAATAAAATTAGGGTATCATGGCATAAAATCATAGAAAAAATTAGGGACGTTAAAGTATCTAGTTTAGCAAGTCTGACAGCTGACTGAGTTGATATGTTTCAGTTTTGATTGTCCTAGATCGATCAGATGAACAGTTTAAACAGTTTTTTTTTTTTTACTTTGCAAACATGATATATCATGTAAGCATAATAAAAAGGCCTGATAGAAGCAAATTATACATTTACCCATTCGCTGGTTCTGACTGACTATCTAACAGTTTATGGTGGCGAAATGATAGTTGCCAGTGGTCAAAAGTAAAAACGCATTCACAGACAATCAAGATGTTTGAGTATTTGAATGCACTCATTGCGTATTGAGAGTAAAGGTGTCAAACGCTAATACTGTCAATACTCAAAAACGTAAATTTAACAAGCCTATATATAGTGGTCGCAGTGGCTTAGTAGTGGTTAGTTTTTTTTTTTTTTTTTTTTTTATCCGAGGGTAGGTGAAAATCTTCCAAAGACACTATGAGAATAGCAAGCGCGTTCTCATAGTAGTGTCAGATTTTTACTGACTAAAAACACCACCCTTCAAATTGTTAGATACTGCAACTAAGAAATAACTTATCAAGCAATTTTTCTATCATTAGATAAAAACTTTTGACAGGTTACTTTCCAATGAAAGATCCTGCGTGTTCCGCAAATTAGACGCGGTTAATCTTATCTTGCCAAGTCGAACGGTTTCGTTCTTTGTAGTCGGTGCAATAAATTGCTCTCGTCCATGATTTGTCGGACTGTATTGTTGATATGTCCGATTAGTCGGTTTCTTTGCTTTCTCGCGCTAAGCTTCTAGTTGCAGCTTCGATTGTTGGAATTCCGAGATCCCTATGGATATCGTCGTTTCTAATATACCATGGTGCTTGTACAATTTCTGTAAGAACTTTATTTTGAAAAGTTTGTAGAATATTGACATTTGTTTTCTTGGTACAACCCCAAAGTTGTATACCGTAGGTCCACACCGGCTTTAGCACTTGCTTGTATAAAAGCATTTTTTTCTCAGTACTGAACTGGGAATGTTTTCCGGTTACTCGGTTACATTTCTCTATATTTGATATCGAGTTCTTTACGTTTCATTTTCACGTGCGAACTCCATTTCAGCTTTGCGTCGAGTGTCATTCCCAGATATTTGGCCTCGTTTGCAAAGGGTATTCGGGCCATATTTAGGAAAATTGGCAAGTCATTGGTTTTCTTATACGTGAAATTCACATGTACAGATTTAGTTTCATTTAAGGCGGTCCGCCAGTTCCTTGTCCATTCATTTATCTTATTCACTGCGGTTTGCAGTTTTGTAGTCGTTTCTTCGATTGTATTACCTACTGCTAGGATAGCTGTGTCGTCGGCGAACGTATAGCAAGGGTAGTGCCATCTTCTCTTGCAATATCGCGAGTATATAACAAATAGAGAAGCGGACCAAGGACGCTTCCTTGCGGTACCCCGGCCGAAATTTCTTTTAGCTCCGAGTATTCGTTTCCATTTCTAACACGGAAGAGCCTATTCCCGAGATATGATTCTGGAATATCATATAGGCTTGCGGGGAGAACTTGTCGTAATTTAAATTTCAAGCCGTCGTGCCACACCTTATCAAAGGCTTGTGAGACGTCAAGGAATACGCTTGAGCAAATCTTTTTTTCTTCAAATGCTTTCTCGATTACGTCAGTATTTCTATGTACTTGGTCAATCGTCGAATGCTTGGTCTTCAATAACCGGTTGTAGGCGCCTAAGCAATATTCTCACGAAGACTTTGGATATGACTGGAAGATGGGTATCCGAATCCCGCAAAAACCCAAATTCCAACTCAGGGTTTTTTTCACTGCGCCACCACTCGCGAACGTCTGACAAACATCTGAGAGTATAACTGTCTTGAAAGAGCTTCTCAATCGGCCCGTTTGGAACCGGCATAAAATTGTAGATCCCTTCCATTCGTTCCAAAAATTAAAAACTCACACAAAACGAATGGTTGCGAGAAGCTAGGCCCTGGGTCCCTATAGACCTGTTACGCCAACTATTATTAGTATTATTATTATATATAGTCATATTGCTTCTCTAGTTGGATAAAAATTTTGTCTTAAATCTTACAATAAATTGAAGAACATTCTACATAATGTATTGTTCGTTTTCATTCTTTAGTGATTACTAGAGTTTGGTCATTGGTAGAAATTCGACCATTTAAGTGGACAACATGTTGCACACACAGCGTTGTGCACAATCTCCCAACAAAAAAATAAATCTAATCAAACAGTTGTGTTTAATCAAGTGAAAGTTGTTCTTAACTATTTGCCTTCTTCTATTTATATATAAGACTCATTTTTCACACATTTTTACTCTGTTTAACTGTATTGCATTATTTACTATACAAGCCGGAAGAAAATCTCTGAGTTCCCTTATTGTGGACTCGTTACTCGTTATTCGGTAAACAATCTGTTTTCTTGTCATTTTTGATGAGAACATGTATGAAAGAATTTTTATATCGAAACCATTCGATTAACAAAAAGTAGTTATGCGAATGGACAGAACGTTTAACGTTTTACTCCTTATCTACTGTCGTTTTCGATATGGAGATTTTGGTGTGAGATTTCATATTTCTGCTGCTGAATCGAACATGAAATCCGAATTTTGTTGGTTCTTCTATGTATGTATTGAGATGGCCGCAAAAAAGCAAAAAAGCTTTTTTTCACTTGCATTGTTATTGATCTTCACAAATTTATACCAACACATCTAGAAATAATTTAATATAAAAACTCAATTCCATGTGCAACGAATAATTTAGTTAAAAAATAAAACTTCCAACCATAACAATTCGTAACCGTCAGCTGTGTGTTAAAAACAATAGAAAGTGTGCGTAAATCTGAGGAAAAAAACAAAAAAAAATTTGGTTACCAAATCAAACATCAAAAGCAACCAAAAAAATTTTTTTGCCAAATCGAAAACGTATTAGGTTAATACCTCTTCAATAAAGACTGAATGATGCCATTCGTTTGACATACAAGGTAACGATATGCAAGAGTCTTCAAATGAAAACACTTCAAACATTGTAATTCAGGTATTAAATAATATTCGTTTCGGCATTGGCTACACTAATTTTGTGCTGCTTCGGAGGAACGTTAATACGTTTTTTCATTTGATCAGTTACATGAAACATGATTTCTATTATGAGTGCGTTCAGGCGGCCAGATAGATAAATATCTTGCCAAACGAAATAACTTCTATTATTGTGCAGAAGTTAGAACAGAAGTCATAATACCTACTTTCCGAGCTTTCCGTACGCTTTTTTAGCATTTAATATGAAATGAGGAGAATGAAAATTATGTTATTTGAAAGGTACTGTGCCATAGATGTGCACAAACACAAAATCGTGGGTATATGTTGCCATTAAGACTGGTAAAATTAAGTTATGACTTCCCCATACAAAACAGGTAATAAAAGGATTTTGGTGACAGTCAATTTGTCGTCGGCATGTTTCCATAGTAACGTATTTAATAATTTTAGATTAGAACATGTTGGAGAGAATCATTTACCCATAAAGGTATGCAATTTACCTGTCCCTAAAAATAAGCAATAGTAAGAAATTTATTTAGGGGAATTATGTGTTGAAGCGTGATCCGAAAATCCCGGAAAAATTCAGTTTTTTTTTTTTTTAAATAAGTGTATTTAAAAAAAATAATTAAATAAACGTAACATTAATTGCAAATTCAGTTTGCAAATCACAAGAACCTAGCCATGTGAATTGTGTACCTACATAAAGTATGTATCAAACCAAGTCATTAATTTGAATAAAAAACAGTACCGAGTACAAAACCCAAATGTGTAGCCAAAACTATATAGTTTTTTATAAAACACATTTGGGCCTTTCTACTGTTTTTTATTAAAATTATTGGCTGTCACTTTAAATAAAAAATCGAAGTAGATTTTGAAAAAGAAGGAGTGGTAGAGTAGATTTTAAAATATTGGAAAAAGCGAAGCAGATCTACTCCTTTTGGAGTAAAGTCCGATCACTGCTTAGATTAGAGCCTGTTTCCGATGGAGCAGCTCATTTACGTATTTTTTTTTTCGATATATAGATGTCGCTCTTTTCGTTTCGTTTATAGAAAACATAAATAAATAACGAAAACAATTGTAGTACGTTTTTTTGTATACATACCTATTAAAGATATGGTCAATTTTCGACCACAAGCGATACTAGTTATGATTATTTGTTAAAATGAAGCAATGGGGACGTTCGGATACCTAGTCGGGACTAGGCTGTTGTTGACTAAGCAACTTGAATTGGTTTTGTATTCTCGCGGTCAGCGTTACCTTTGTTTGATTTGCCCTCTTTCATTTGGAAAGGCCCTTTTATATATTTTTCAAAAATTGTTATTTTCGAATTAGTACAACTAAAATGTAACACTATTGCCTATCACAAAACTATTACAGTGTTATGCGAACTAATGGTTGTTTAATATCGTGCGAAAATTCAAAATTTGCCGAGTAGCTTTAGAAGGCGCAGGGACATGTGTCCCAGGGACACAAGTCCCAATTTTTACTTTCGATTTGGGACAAATATCCCACACCATCGGGACATAAGTTCCAAAAGATTTTGTCGAAGATGGAACAAGTCCATTAGGAACTTATGTCTCGTGGACTTATGTCCCTGCGCCTCTTGTAGCGTGCTCTGCATTGAAAATTCTCTAAGCTTATCAAAAAAATAAATATTTGGTGGGGCATAAGTCCCAAATTTTACTTTTGGAACTTATGTCTCACTTAAGTGGGACATAAGACCCAAAAGTTAAAATTGGGACTTATGTCCCTGCGCCGCTTAAGAAATGACACCTTTTTCTCACACCTTTTTCGATCCTTCAGAACTCTGCAGCGGCCCCCCTGTTTATTTTATATTTGACTCTTCGAAATCGAAATGTGAACTGAGTGTGCACTGCAGGCAGGATGTTCTTAACTAGATTTGTCGGCTTCCCCCCCATAAACGTCAACTGCAAAAACTCGGCCAATAAAAACGGAAAATTTATTGACTATGGCCTGTTCATCTAAACCATTGCCATAGTTTTATTAATTTCTGTACTTCATTGGCGCCCAACTTAGATGTCATATTTTATCTACAAGTGCCTTGCTAACTGGCTATTGATTTCGTTGATTTATGATTTTCTATTAGTTGCAAATACTGTCAAGTGACGGACTCGTTTATTCAGGGTTCATAATTTGAGGAAAAATGTATTATTTTAATTGAACCGTAGGTATACATTTGAAGTCTAGTTGGTTCAAGTCAATAATCAATTCCCTGAAGTGTTGCGCGACGAAGAAACATAAAGCATGAAGCCTTAAAAGAATCGTCTTACAACATATTTTCTTTGCTTCCTATTTGTAAAACCCTTTTGGGTGTACTAACCAGGTACACTACCTTTTATGTATATAGTATATTAACATAACTACTCTCATTTCACGACTCAATAAAACCTTTATTTACTGTTTTATTTTCGCCTAATTTTAGGAATTCACTTGTGACGTCTCTGTTGAGGGTGGTAAATCATCACAGCCTCTGCAGTTTTCCTTCACCTTCTACGACCTTGATGGCCATCATGGGAAAATCACCAAGGACGATATCGTTGGTATTGTTTATACGATCTATGAATCCATTGGCAAGTCGGTTGTCGTGCCGCACTGCGGTAGTAAAACGATAAACGTTCGCCTGACTGTCTCACCGGAGGGTAAATCTAAAGCAGCTGCGGCGGCCGCTGCTGCAGCTGCTGCCTCAGCAGGATCAAAGTTCAAAAAGGCAGTTGGCCATTCGACAAGGGATGGCAGCCAACAGACTACACACGGTGGCCATTCAAGACGCCAGCACCGATACAGACCGAGGAAGTTGGTCAAAACCGATGACGAAGATGACGATAGTACAAGTGAAAAGGAAGCAGTGAAAAAGTCCTTTAGTAATAGCAAAGCCAAGTGTTGTCAACAACAGCAACCACCTGCACCAGCTGAAGTGGAAAACAATTTAGTAGATGCTAATTGTGACGGGCACGAGAACATATATGAAAATATGACGATTCTCAAGGAGGAATGCAAGGGCTGTCTGACACAACAACAAAAGTCCGAATTGTACTTGAAGCAGGCTTCTACACGAGTGAAGATGCTACGTAAAGCTCGGAAACAAAAGGTAGATACATATCCTGATTAGTGTTGTTTTGATGGTTGTGGATGTTTGTTTTGTGTTTTCTATTTGGTTCTGTTGCTCCTTCTGTTAAGTTTTTTGTGTTTTATTTTTGTTTGTAGTTTATTTATTTTTTGTTTTGTTTCTTTTTTTCGTATTATTTAGTACCAGGACCACTGTCACGAATCCCGTCAAAGAAGTCTCTCTGTTGGAAATGAGTCGTCTTGGAAAATGCGTGCGAATAATTCTGTTAAAACACTGTCACACCACCAACAACAGCTACAAGAACATAAATCACAACAACAACAGCAGCAAAATCATACAGACAACACACATTCAAGCCCACCCGATCAGGATGCTGTTGATGGCATTGGGGTGGTTGGTAGTACAAGTGGTGACCATAGTGCTCAGGCTCAGGTTAATAATACATCAAACGCAGCAACAGCAGAGTGCTGGAATAATGCATTGAATCGTAATGATTTGATTGATATCATTCGAGAGAGTATGGAGAAGAATCGACTGTGTTTTCAATCGAATGGGTAAGGATATACGTATATCAATGCAGATAAATCCCCTGACATCTTTCTTTGATTTTGGTTTCTTTTTATGCTTTCATTTCTGTTTGTTCTCTGTGTATTTTTTGTTTGCGCTTTGAAATGTTGCTTTATATAAAAACGCTGTATCAACTGGCAATCATTACAACCCCTCTGCATGAGTTTGTGCAGCCAAGTGTAATGAAGAAGAGTCTACCAAATTTCAGCTGCTTTAAATATTTGTTGGTGTACGTGTTTTTTTTTTTTTATGTGGCTCCCAACAATTGGGCGCAAGAGCTGTGAGTTATTTCTTGGGCATTGGATGTTAACACTCTTTCAGGCGTGGCACTGACTTGTAAATCAATTTTTCAGCTTTGAAAATTTGTATACACTCAAGACTTCAGGACTTTACATTTCATTCGCTTGAACTGGTTCTTTGGTCAAAAAGATTTTCGAGTATAACCTGTCTAGATTAAATTTTTAATTTGAGGCTACTTCAATCGGAGTGTTCCAGCTGAGAATATTACGAACTCAAATTGTCCACACATAAGTTAATTTGAACTCACTTTGGCTACCCAATTGGCGGACATGTAAATAGTTAGTATTAGGTTTGGTCATGCATTTCGAGGTGTGGAGTTACAATTCCCCGATTCACAATTAGCGTGTCATGTGAATAGTGCCTTAGGCCCATTGTGCTAAATCAAACTATGGCCTCGTCTCTGTTTTTTATAGTTAGCGCAATAGGTTCCTACAACCACTCATCTGTGGTTTGATTTTTATGACGATTGTTACGCTGTAATATATAAACTTTCGGATAATTGTCCAGCAATTGCAAAAATTTTCCTAGTGACAAAGGCAAAGTGTCCCGCTTAACTTAATTTCTAAGTTCCCGTATTCCAAGTTTTTCAAGGTATCTCTTTTTATTTATTTGCTTTTGTCCTTCTTTTGCTAACTTCCTTTTCTCGCAAACCATAGCCTCTGTAAACAACACATTAACTTATCTCTGGCTTCGGTTTTTTTTTTTTTTTTTAGAAAACCCCAAGCAAATGTGAGCCCCATCCGCCATCGGCAGCGTTCAAACACAGTCTCGAAAATTCCCACCAGCACGACCAACAACATCATCAACAACAACAGCACCACATCTACCAACAACAATACCGATCCTACAGCCATGCTGCAGCATCATCCGCCGCAGCAGCAGCACGACGGAAACAACCACAGTCACCACCATCTTCAGCCGCACATTCCTATCTACCATCAGCAAATGGCCATTAATCCGGCCGTCCTAGCCGCTCAAAATGGCATCGTCCACAGTAAAATGAACCTTTGTGGCTATGATTCTTTTTTACACGCGACAATATGTGGCGGTGGAGCTAGGCACTCTCCACCGCCAGCCGGACATGTGCACGCACAACCAGTGGCCACCGTCCAACCAATCATGACCACATCACCAAAAATCTACGTTAACAACCAGATCAAGACCAGCAAGATACTCCGCAATGGAGGCCACCATAGTCAACAGCATTCGCCACAGCTACACGGCTACCACCGGCTATCGTCTGGCAGTCATAGTGCAGCGAAATTGAACATCTCACTTCTGAACGCACTTAGTCCGAATCTCACAAGTCAAGAGAAATTCCACCAGACTATTGATCACGTCGAGAAGTGGCTGTCAGAACGTGACCGAAAGCTGTTGAAAAACGCCGCCGCTAGTATCGACGAGAAATGCAAGAAGGACTTCAAGAACTATGACAATTTATTGTTTGCCAAGTTGACAGAGAAGCTGCAACAACAACAACAGGAATCAGCAGCATCAGGACGTGGCAGTGGAAACAAAGAGAACATCCGCCGGATGCACAACTCTCAGAATCAAAATTTGAAAATGCATCATCATCGCCGCAGTCAGCAGCAGCAGTCAGCGATAGTGGCACCAGCTACCCCACAGACAAGCACCAGCGGAAGTAGCGGTGGCAACTCGGAAAAGTTGTTGAATAGCAGCAAGTATGTGACGTTAATTCCAATCAATGGAGATCCTTTAGAATGTGAGAATTTGCTGCATCAAACCTCAGACGAGGAATCTACAACGGTACCACGTACACCGTCTCCGCCAAATGTCGCAACTGTGGGCGGTGAAGAAGGTCGGAGTACAAGCAGTTCGTCGTCCTTAATACACAGATACGTGCATGAGCATATTCATCATCATTATCATCATTTTGAAAATAAGGATGAATAAATAGGTGGTGCGAGTGTTGAAAAAAAATATATTTATTTTGATAGTTTGAAAGTAAAGCTTGACATTTGTTGTTATCTGATGGGGTAGTGGAAATAAACGGGTATTTGTATGCTTTTTGTAAAGTGTGTGTGCTTTATGTGAAGTGGTTTGGTTTTTTTTTTATCTGCTACGAGAAGTTGGTTGACATGTGTCAGATTTCTTTTTGTCCAGCCTGCAAATCAAGGAAAGTGCTGGAAGTTTTAGGAATGTCCAACAAGCCAAGCAATCAAATCAAAAACCGTTTACCTACATGGTTCCTCAAATTTGTTTTCGCATTCCATAATTGTCAAAAAAGCGCCAAACAAATACAAAAACAATCGAATTAGAATAATCTCCTCCAAACTAGCATTTGAGTTAAATCTGACAGCAAGTTTATGACTCTTATTATCTTAAAAATAAATAGCTCGCACGAAATTGTGCATTATGGTTAAAGAATTTCAAATTGTGTAATGACGGCTGTACGAATTTGATGATATTTTCATTGGGACACATAATCAATCGTTCTTTTTTTTATCTAAATCACTTTTCATGTTTTATTGGGCAGAAAAATCAATTTGAATTGAACCTCCATTGTGTTTTATAGTGGAACAAAGTTGGAATTCTAAGTGAGTTCGTACAAAAGAAAAAGAGTTTTAAATTCTTTGAAACATGTCAATGCAGCTGTCATTAGGATTAGCATTTTCCGATTTACTTTAGATTTACTTTGAACAAGTAGGTATAAACAAAATTAAAAAAATAAAAATCAATATCAAAATGATTTCTCCAGGTAGGTATTTACAGACAAAGTTTCAATCTGCACATGTCAACCAAATCCACCTCCTCTTGGAAAAAAAAGAAAACCACAATGTACGCAAATGAATAAATGACAGTTGAATAATTTCTTTTTTTAAGGAACAAACTAATTAAATAATTTATTTATGTATTATAGTTTTATTTTATAATAATAATCACATTTCTTACCTCTTTTTTTACTTTTATTTGACAACTTTAAATTACTTTTGGTTGCAATTTAATTTGTATACATACATATTGACAGATAATACTCTTTTGGATTTTTTCTATTAAAAAAACATTTATAATAAACTAAGAAATTTGAATACAAATTGAGAATGAAAGCTTTTTTATACCAACTACAAAAAAAAAAAAAACGATGTGTACAATGTAAAACAAAAATGCTTGATAATAATAAATAAGATTTAAAACTAAAATAGCGCTCAATGTTTATAGATATGCATATCGGACTGATCTGCCAAACAAAATACTCGTGCAAGGGTAAATTTGCAAACAATATATCCAAATGAAATTAATCTTGTTTCTGGCGCGGGAAACTATATATAACGTTTCAAGGAACTCATAATTTCTTATATGAGAACTGAAGAACCATCCTACTTTATTTGGTATATAAGATTTTGCAGACCTTTATGCACAATAAAAGATAAAATTATAAAATGTTAAATGTAAAGAAAAAAAAATATGAAAAAATGTTGTGAATAAGAAATTTATATATATAAATAGATATTTAATGTAAATTATTTGTAGAAAATTTTATTTCATTACAAAATACAAATTAAATAATTTTTTTTTATTTTTCTTACTACGAGACAAATGACTCAATTAATGTAATTATTTTTTTTTTCTACAGTGCATATTTTTATTTGTAATATCTATTTTTTTTTATTTTAACAAGATAAAATAACTAAACTTGACTACACTTTGCTATAAATCTGAAATAGTTAATTAATACTTTTGTGTTTAAATAAAAGACTGATTTCCAATTTACTAATATGAATATTTTGTGTTTTCTTGTATATCCTTTTGTGTAAAGGAGACGCAAAAATGTGTTCCACTGTGATTATACAAATTAGAGAAGAAGATCTGACCTTCTTACTCATATCCTTTCAGGAGTAGATTTCGATCCAAAACAGCTTAAAACTTACTAGGTAAAATTTAGTTACGGACGAAATATCTGCTTAGATAAATAGATCTTGATATGGGAGAGCCTTACTGGGGTTCTGGTACTGAAGCATCTGCCGCCCAGGTGTTTTCAGCTAGACTTAATTGGATTCGAACCGAGCCAGAAGGACTCGGGTGTGTTTAAAAGACGAGCTTCGATTTTATGACCAACGAGTCAAAAGCCCTGAGAGCTGCTTGGCTGTCTGAGAAGATAAATATGGTTTTGACAAGTGTTTTAAAACTCAGGGGGGTTATTCCCAAATACGCGGCGGATCGTATCAAAAGCGATACCTTTATTTCGCCCGTGTTCGCTTTTGCTTATTCTCAAATGCGAACGGGGCGTAAATTATCTTTCCAGTGCTTTCCAGTTATTTCCATTCTGACTTCCAATTTTCCATTTATTTTTCCAAATATTTGACGGCTGTTTCCCGTCGTAGCTTGTGTTGTTTTTTTTTTTTTTTTCTTGCATATACGCCGGCTCTTAATAGAAACACAAAATAATATCAGCCTGAAGCAAATTGAAATTGTTGAACGAAAGTATGTTTTTGATTCCTTTATTAAAAAAATATAAAATGAGTTCAATTAATATGACAAAATGAATGTTTCAGCAATTTTAAACTTCTTGTTTTTATTCGGCCTTACCAATAATCAACTTTAGTCTGGCACTTTACGAAAAGACTCCACACTTTCCAAAATCCCTTTACCAATAAACAAATATAGTTGCCAGACTATCGCTAACTGTAGGGTTAAATGTTAGTGTTGAGAAAGCCATGTTTATCTCGGACATTAGCTAAATAAATCCTCCCTTATGTCATTTTGAAGACAAGTGTTGCCCAACCATCCAAAATCGCGGTATTAAATTTCGAAATAGGAGAGAATTTAATACGATGTTGTTCAGCCTGAGCGTTTACAATTATTAATTAATTTTAGTAAATTGTGAATGCTCTCTAATTTTATTCGTTGTAATACAACAATGCAAATGGTTTTTAAGTTTATCACACACAAATTTCTACAAATGTATGCAAAATATTGAAAAATATTGCGTTTTTGTTTTATTTCTAAACACGTGAAGCATATATTTCTGTGTTTTTCTTTCTGTTGCTTTTTGATTGGTTTTCCTAGTTAGTTGCTTAATAAAAAATAAATTTTATATAAGTTTGGGATAATTCCAAGACTTTCTTGACAGTCGTCGCAAACAGAATAAAATATCTTCTTACCAAAGTTTGGGCGGCTTATAGGTACCTTTTTGCAACAATTCTCAGTACCTTAGGCGACACAGGTAGATATTTTGTTGCAACCAAACCCTTTTCAAACTCTTTGCAAAAGGAGTGTGTTTACCGAGAATGAGGATCTCTAATGAGACAATGGTTGGCGTGAAAAGGTTCCCTTCGCGGAAAATATAGTTATAAAAATAGAATTATCAGAACTCAGCAAAATACATGCAAAATAACAAGTTTATTAACTTCTGGGGGTGCAAGTACAGCCTAACAGGTAGTACGAGAATATGCGTTTTATATTTTTCAGTTCGAATTTCAACTTTTGTCGGATTCTAACAGCCGTATTTATTATTTCGCTTACGAAGCCTCTACGACGTTGTTTAGTTAAACATCGCGTAAAGATTTACGCAGCCTCTACGTGACTTTTCTAAAATTGTGATTTATAAACATTTTTCCGCGGTAATTTTACTAAACGAGGTTTGTGTTTAAATAGGTACGAATTTCGATAAACTATTACAGAAAACAAAGAAATCTATTACCTTTTTTCCCTGAAACCGACATCAGCTCTGATTAGCTTTGGAAATTAAATTATTTTACACAATGAAAAGTCAAATTATCTAAAACAATTCCAAAAAGTCTTCGAAGGTTTTGCTGAAATATCAAACTGCAATCATATATCTATGTGTCTTCCTATTTCCATATTCCTATTTCTATTCTACCAACCACCGCCAAATCCAATGCCAGACCATTGGTAGACATAATCACACACATCCTAAGACATTCCCCACAAGCAACAAAACTGAAGTAAAAGAAATGATATCACAAACGCACAATGTATTATTTATTTTAATTTATTAAATATAATTTCAATCTTATAATTGCATAAGCAAACGAAATTGCTTTGGCAGAAATTTTGCACAGCATGCGAAACGAACAAACAAAAATTAATTTCTCTTTTTGGTTTTGTTTACAATTCGACGACGACCAAATGACATTTGATGCAAAAACACATTTACGTAAGATCTACGCAGCCTCTAAACGCAAATTTTCGCGTTTAACTTACGCAGCCTTAAAGCAACGTTGCTTAAGTTGGAAAAAAATTTATAAATAACATTTTCCTGCGTAAGGGCATCTTAGAGGGTGCGTAGAGATAAGCAGACTCTACGTTGAGTTTATAAATAAGGCTGTAAGTTTCCCGAATTAAGTAATATATAAGCCATACAATTTTTTATAGGTTAAATTGTATTTATTTTCAAACCCGGAAGCGATAAGTTCTTAACACGCTTCCTACGTGCGATTGTTATTCATTCTGAAATGAATGAGCCAGATATTATTTCTATTTTCAAAAATATTCTCTTGCTAACGATGCAATTGTGATGTTTAGACCACTAATAAGTTTTGATTTGCATCGTCAGCCTACGAATAAATGAAACCATTCAAATAAACTGTGCTTTGTTTATTGAATAATTTGAAAGGGATTTTATTACGACACAAATGCACTCATAAAGAAATCGCGAGGTAGTATTAGAAAACAATGGAAAACGTACCATAAAAGTACTGAAAATTGTGTCCGATCGAACGATAGGGCATTACTGATTTGCATATGATATTTGACAGATCAGCGGATATTTTGTGCATTTCCTATTTTGTGTTTTGTTTTTTGCTTATAATAAGTCTCAAAGAGCATTGGAAAGATATGTGTTGGGCAAATTTAATTGCAATTTATGTATTCCTTCTTTTAGAATAAAATCCTCCTTGTGAAAGAGACCATTGACCTCGTTTTTCACGAAAACAAATTATGAAATTTGAATTCTGCAATGACAACAAATGTAATAGATTCTAAGAAAGTTGTAGGACTAATAAATGTGGAGGTCTAATTGTTTATTGGTACCATTTCACAAAAGCTGTACATTTTTACTAAAGCTGACATCTAACTAGTTGTCGACATTAGTGATTGATTATTAGTAAGGCCGATTGAATATTTACATTTTTATTCGGTCCGCAAAACAATCCGCCAGCAATCCGTCACCTAAACACCTATCGCTTTCAATGCAATGGTAAAATGGCGTTGAAAAGTGCTTTCGCTTTTCATATGGTCGAATGGAAAGCGAATCCGCTATTAAAAGCGATCCGCCGCGCTTTCTGGAATAGGCCCCCAGATTTATTATAGCGCAGTGGTTGATAGCAAGGACTTCAGCCTGGAATATGGATGAGTTCTTGCCAAGGCTTACTGCATAGTTTGCTTGAGGCGACTCTCCGTAGACTGCAGGCAGAACCAGAAGAAATCTAGAAATGATGGATTTGGTTTGTATTTTCCCCAGTCGGTGGGATGTTGACAGAGAAGTTTTTATGGAAGGCATATGGGGGAAGCATGTCATCCAGTGGCATTCTGTACGGACTTGCAGGTTCCATAGCTGTAAGGAAGGATTAAGGATTAATACTCATTTTTGCCTCCATTTGAAAGTTTGTTTGAATAGGCGTTAAACCAAGTATGACATTCATTGCTGTAGCGCATAGACAGTCTGTAATAAGTTTTCGGCTATGCGTTGAATCTGTTCTAGCTTTTTGACTGTGGTGGCTTCGTTAGTCTTTGTCCACCAGACCAAGGCAGCATAGGCAATCGCTCCTCTAAACACGAGTAAATAGCGCCAGTAAATCATCCGAAGTCTACGACCCCAATTGTTACCGCCCTGCGGCTTTTCGGTCACCATTACGTTTTGCTTTATTGAATAGTTTCCTTAAGTTAAGATTATACTGTAACTGTATGCCAATTATGAATATGAATGCCAAAAGGAAAATGACCAGATAAGCTGTCAAATAAACAAAATGTCACAATTATCAAAGCTGTATAAATTAGACTATATGACCAAAATTACCAATATGGTCATACATATTTGCCTTGAGGGTCATTTAAGGCATTTCTTTTTTATTACCCAATGTTGTAGATGTATAATACCTACTGTTAAAAAAAAAAACAAAGCAAAAAAGATGAAGTTGTTATTTTATCTTATTGGTTTATGTGTTCACTGCTCGAAATTGATTGTGATAATTTTGACTTGGTATTGGTTTTGACTTTATTAATTCATTAATCGACAAACAAAGAGAAAGAAAATGATAATAAATCCCAATTCTACGAGCTCATCAAACACCGATGACAACAAAAAAAATGTTTGTTCCATCAAAAATGTAGGCAATGTCATAACGAAATTTAAAGAAAGTGCAATATGGGCATAATATAATGGTTTATGCTGGCATTCGTGCTCATTGTCCGATTACACTATATACTATTTGGGCATTTTTAGCTGTCAAAATTAGCCTGGTCATGTGTCATTCAGTTCATTAGAGCCTCCCAAAATTAAAAATTAAATTATGACCGCTTGGCATATACACTATACAGTCGAATCTTACCTTAACTCTGGATCTGTGCTTTTCGGGATCTTTGCTACACCCGATGGTCTTTTAATATTTTTGGTCTTAAGGGGACAGTTTTCCTCGAAGGCAGAGATAATCTGACCAGGTTGGCAGAGCGATCTAGTTTATAATTCGTATCAATTAGACCTAAATCCACTTAGTATACTTTTGAGTTATGTAGGTATAGGAACCATTAGAATCTCCATATAAAAACAAAAAAAAAAAAATGTTCATGCGAATATACCAAATATCCCAACCAATATTAGGTCTGTTCCCTTACGATAATGCATTCGAACACATTAGCTGAATTTGGTCAAACTTCGTTCCCTTACGCAAAAGTTGGGCAGAACAGAGCCAAAAAGAGAGAACAAAAACATTTTCCCTCCACAAAAAAACTGCAAATATTAGCCAAACAAATTTCCTTGGGCTAGTTGGTTATTGCTGACAGATGGTTGTCAAATCGTTCAAATGCTTATTTGTAACTGACTTTTTATTTGTTTTTGTTTTCATGTACAGTCTTTGCTTGTACCTATAGCATTTAAATAGAAGTTAGAAGCAAATGAATTGAACTTTTTAATTTCTGCAATAAGCCATACAAATCTTGGTCTTAAATATAAATTTGTGCTTTGTTCTACTGTTATTTGAATATTCCCGCCTAGAATAAATTCACATTTTTCAAATTAGTGGTTCAACACGTTCCTTTTATTTTTGGTTAAATTTAATTTCGGTGAGCGAATTCTCTCGCAATGAGGGAAATGTAACATGTTGCCAAAATTGAACCAAAAGTAAGGGAACAGACCTACTATGTTGACATAGTTTTATTACAAGGAGTTTGTGCATTTATGTCGTTTTCCATTAGGACCACCAAAAATCTTTTTTTCAGATCTCAGATTTTACGCGACTCATGGAACATGCAAAGAAATTGATCTGCTTTTGTTTTTGGAAACATCACAAATGCATATCAATTTGAAAATTATTTCCTCTGGATGGAGTATTTTTGGTGATTCGTTGTCTTCAGATAACGGTTAAGATCATGATAATAATTCCTCAAAAATTATATACTTACATAACGGGCTCCCGACCCGTGGAGAGTCTCTGCCTGAGACCCTGCAGCCTTCCATCCTCTACGATCCCGGCCACGCTGCTTCCAGTTGTCCAGACCAAGCGCTCTGGCATCCGTTATGGCTTGGTCCTTGAAACGGAGGTTCGGTCTTCCTTGTCTTCTCGAACCTGGGGGCTGGGATTCGAAGATCCTCTTAGCTGGCCGAGCCAATGTAGTCGACGTATTTTGGCTTTCTGGACTACATCCACATCTTGATACAGCTCATAGAGTTCGCGGTTGTATCTTCTCCTCCATTCGCCCTCCTCGCATACAGGACCAAAAATCCGCCGAAGAATTTTTCTTTCGAAGGAAGCCAGTATTAAAGGGCCCAACCCATAGAATCCGTCGCGTCCGTTGCGGCAAAGTTTTCGACTGACAGGGTGATAGAATACACACTCTCTTATGGAGGGTGTCCTATAAGCAGCGCACGTGCCGGAACGACGGATAAAGTAAGTTTACTTTCTACTTTTCTGTCCGTCGCCTCCGTTGACAATTGGCACATCGTGAGAAGATTCCTTTTCATTGGTGGAAATATTGAGCGCGTGAGAGAGGCTGTCATCGGCTCTCACTAGTGCTCTTATATTGTGGGATTTCTTCATTTTTTGGGGAATTTCGATGTCCGAAAAAGCCTAAAGTGGGAAAAAGAAAAATCTAAAAAAACATTGAAAAAAACATTTTTTTTTCTAAATTTCATCAAAATAAGTATCTAGATTTCACCATGATAATCAACACATGTATGTACATTAAAAATAACTTTTTTAAATCACCTTTCAGCAAGATTTTTAATATCAAAATTTTCTAGTACCAAAAAGAAGTCATTATGATATTAAAAAAAATGCGATTTTTATACCAAAGGTTATTTAATGTGATTATTTATCCGTATAATATAACTTTTACTTTTAAAAGTTAATTTTTTTACAAAAAAATACCTATCAAGGGAATTATTTGAAAGTGAATTTGACTACGTTGGAAAGGGAAAAATTCCCACGTTTCTTGGGAAAAATAAGTATTGAGTACTAAAACACTGTCACTTAGCGTATGCGACGGATTCTATGGGACAGTTCACAGTTCGTTCCGTCAAATACGGCAATCCGTCGACGCAACGGACGCGACGGATTCTATGGGCTGGGCCCTTTAACTCTCCCTTCCTTAACTACCTCGACATTGTTGCTATCAATAGTTACGTTTTGTTCATGGCTATTTATATGAATTTCGTTATTTCGGTTTTCACCATTATTATATTATTGGTATTATGACAGTATGTGTATCTACGTGAAGTAAGCCCGCACTTTCAACGCAAGTCAAAGCAACGTCAATTGCAGTACGATAGATATTCGTTTGTAGTTGATTGTAGTGAATTTTCTTTAGTTTGTGTAGTTCAACCGCAGTGCAGTGGAAAAGGATTTTTTATGACTTTGTTAGAAGGGGCGGGTTGTTGCATTAGAAAAAAACACATTCCAACCTTCATAGCTTATTACCAATGGTTCTAACATACCTACCGAAATTTAGAACAAATCAAAATAAATTTGTGTTTGACAGGAAATTTAGAGAAAAAGAAAGAGGAATATGGTCCGCATTATAACAACATGTCTTTTTTTGTAAAAGCTTGAGCAAGGTTCACCATTTTGACTTATGTAGTTTTCCATTGGGACTAAAAATCAATCTTTTTTTGATCTAAATCACTTTTCATGTTCCATTGGGACCAAAAATCAATCTTTTTTTTTCGATTCGGAGCACTTTTTGCAGATCTCGATATTTTTTCAGATCTACACACACCAATATACTTCGCACAACTGTTTCACGTCATTTAAGGAAGTTTCCTTTCAAGACAAATGGGGGAACTTTCGTGAAAACCAAAATAACGAAATAACATCAATAGCCATGGATATAATTTAGGAGGAACTATTATCTTCATACTTTTCCTCGTCATCTAAAGACTACAAGTCACCAAAAATACTCCATTTGTATGTGCAATACCGGAAACATTTTTCAAGTCGATATCCATTTGTGATTTTTGCAAAAACAAATGCAATTTGAACAGTATTGCTGTCAAATAACGCACTAATCCAATTACAAAAGCAGATCAATTTCGTTGCTTGTTCCATTCGCCGCGTAAAATCTGAGATCTGAAAAAGATTTCTGGTTGTCCCAATGGAAAACAACATTAGACTATGGGTGCTAACTGTAAAGATAATCTGCAAAACAATAGTGTAGGTACTAGGTACCTATGGGTAATAGGTCCCTGTAAGATGTAGTACCTGTAGTTTCAGTTAGTTCCGAAAGGCATCAGAAGTTCCTGAATAAGATATTGAAATATAGTGGATCAAGTCATAACTCATCAGCAAAATTTGGTGGTGCATGTAGGATGTAGGTACTGCCAGGAACTATCAACTATGGCACCCACATATTTTCACTCTAATGTCGTTTTCCATTGGGCAAAAAGAAGCGTCCGGGAGAGTCCGGAATCGAAAAAATCACTTCTGAGTTCTGAAACCGTTCCATTGGCACAAAAAATACTCTTCTGGTGATTCTGAGGAGAGAATTTCGCTTCTGGATTTGAAGTCAGAACTCAGAATCCACTCAAGAAGCACTCACACAAGTGTAGTTTGTGTATTTTATACAAGTCAACTGACGGCTGCCGTAGATTATTTTTTGGCATTTCACCAATACTCTTGTGGATTCAATCAGAAGCAGTTTTCTTGTTCCATTGGACTACAGAATGAGTGGATCCCCGAGTGAAACCAATGGAAAACGACATAAGAGAACAGCTTTCAGCGATTGCCTATAGTGTTTATAAACAAAACTATTTGTATTCACTCAGAAATCTGTTAAAAATAGATTAAAAGAGCGAGAAATCCAACTCTCAGTAGTTTCCAAAGCTCGGTGTCTCTTCAACGCTGGGCTTCACTGCTTTCCAATGCATTATTTGAGTGTATTTCAACCCAAAAAAAACGTGAGCATTGCTAGTCTAAAATTAATTTATTGGACCTCATATATCTAGTATCTAACTAGGTACCTATGCTCTCAGATCGAGAAAGACAAATCTCTTAGTTGTTCCTATACCGTCTTCGTTGATATACCTAAGTATTGCAATCTAACCGCTCCGGTGCGGTTGACCGTTGATTACGCAAAAGTTTTCGTGCAAAAGAATATCGGTAAAATTATTGTCTTAAAACTATGACAAATTCGACAAATTGTCCAGTTTGTGGAGTAGCCGCAACATTAAAATGTGCTGGTTGCAAGAGTGTCGTCTATTGTGGCAAGGATCATCAGAAGATTCACTGGAAAAAGGGCCACAAGGCGGATTGCAAGTGTTATGAGGTGACTTATAAACTCACACAACAAATCAATGTGCCAATTCCTTAACTTAAATGTCAAGATTTCGATCGATTTAAAGTGCAGTGCCAAGTAGATGGCGCTGTTTATATTGAATTCCTTTACGTCCTACAGCTAGCTGAACAAAATTTGTACCTATCTCTCTCGTGTACCTATTATTATAGTGCGATTTATTTTCGGTAAATCGTTTGGCTATTTTGGGTGGTGCACGTGCTTCGTACTCTGGGGTAAATGGACTGAAAATAATAGACATGCTGTTGGTCGGTTGCAAAAACAATGGTTTTTCTAAGAATGACGTTTCGAGCGAATGCTTGTATGCGGAACAACATGGATGTTATTATTTTTTTTTTTTGGTTCTTTAAAGGAATCTATAAACAAAACGGTGGCATGTTTTGCAAAAAAGACTCTAGGTACTTGTGATTTCTAAAAACTCGTATCTATAATCATTTCATCGTGCTTTCAGATGGTTTTTTGATCAAAACTCATATGGGTGGAAGCCGAAACAGAGGCTAAGCAAAGTTAATCCCTTTAAACACAATAATCAATAATCTGATATTCGATTGGACTTTTCAGATTGTGCTCTCTGATTTCAGATTTTGTATGGCTAATAGAACATAAACACGTCACTTTCTCTATTTTTTTACTTTCTCCATTATTTGTTGATGTTCGTCCGATTGGAATGTATGTAATTCGTCGAAATTTTTCGCGATTTCTGAGTTTTCTACTAAGAATTTTATATTTTTTCATTCGAAAAGCCATTCCGGAAGAATTGGACACAAAATTCCATACAAAAGATTTATTTTCGATTTTTCCTATTTCCCGACTTTTCAGGAGGGTTTTTCCCAACATTGTCGTAAAAAACCTACTAGTAATAATTTCGAACAACTGAAAAAAAAAAATTGAGCCAAATCGGCCCAGCTGTTCTCAATTCAAGAATTACTATACATTTTCCACACCAATTTGAGCCCCGATTGATTTATAAACATTTGTTCATAAAAAAATATTAACAAAGACGTAGATTCACGCGATGCACTACCTTTCTTTGCGGGTGAAAAATTTCCTGGGCTCTAAGAAGCCCATCCGAATACCACAAAGGCATCTAAAATTTGGCGAAGCCCATCATTTCACCGATGTTGGTTGAAACGTCAAAAAACTGTTAGGCATAATATTTACTAAAGCTTAGTACGCTGCTCGCGCAAAACCTAATTTTATCTGTTCTCCAACTTTCCTCTCCAAACACATCAGCTAAAGTAAAGTCCTAGCTTAATTTTGACATAGAGAGCGCTATGGATAAATGTCACGAAAAGCAGCTGTTTTTTGAATATAACTTACTTCAAAAATGCAACTCTCTCTCTCAGATTCTAGGTACCTACTCCTTGTCGGGGAATCTATTAAAATAACTCATATTTGCTTAATCCTACCGCTCTCCGCAATACAAAAACGCAACAAAACAACAGAACACGACGGTCTTACGAGATTTAGTTTGAGAAAATATCCCGACCCATTAAATAGGTGCGCTAAATTTGGATAGGTACATGAAGTCCATTTATTTTATTTAGCTCGAGCAGCGTACCACTTAGCTAAATGTGTAGTGGTAAAATGAAATCATCCACTTTCCCTACAGAATCTGGTGTTCCACAGGGTTGTGTCCTGAGTCCTTTAATGTTTTCTCTATTTATAGATGATGTTTGTGACAGTATCCCAGGAGGCATTAAGTATGGTGATGTCGATGTTAAAGTTTTGCTTTACGCGGATGACCTGGTCATTCTTTCTGACAATCCCCATACTCTTCAGTTACAAATAAACAAATAAAAGCAGTATTGTGACACTTGGGATCTAAAAATTAACACTGGCAAATCAAAAATCCTTGTTTTCAGAGCGCAAATACGCGCTGGTAGGGAGCATGCCTGGTCTTTGGATGGTACTCCAATTGAGGTTGTAAGCCAGTTCAAGTACTTAGGGTTTTTACTTACATACAATCTTAATTTAAAACCCCATATCAAAGAAAGAACTCTTGCAGCTAAAACCGCAATCAACACCTTGTGGTCAAAATTTTTTTTAAATAAATGCGTGGATCCGGCTTCCAAATTTCGAGTTTTTAATGCCACAATTAATAGTTGTTTTTGTTATGGCAATGAAATTTACGGCTATCAGCAGAGTAGTGAGATTGAAAGCATACAAAGGTATTTCTTTAAGAGGATTTTTTGGCTTCCCCAAACTACACCCAGCTACGCGATTCATGTAGAATAAGGCCTATACCCTATATTTTTACGAAAAATCTAAAAGCTAGCGCAGACTACATCAGCAAAGTTATGCTAAGATCTATGAATGACTTACAAAAGAAAGTACTTACTATAGCTATAAGACGCAACTACTCTCCAATCAAAGACTGGCACGAGTTAGCCCAGACTTCTATTGAGTTAACTGAAAGCAATGCCTGTGAGTGGAGGAATATTCTCTACGTTTGCATCTCTGTTGTTGATTACAATCTGTCAGTATATAGGGAGCTCAATCTTTCTTTGGGATCAAAGAACTCTTTTAATAATGAACTAACAGTTCAGGAGATGAGTTTGATTTTTAAAGTTCGAACAGAAATGCTTGAATTGAATTGCAGACCGCATAGGAGTGATTTAAACCCCAGGTGTCCACTATGTAACCTTGACCAGAACGAGAATGTTTTTCATTTCCTTGCGTTTTATGCCCCATTATTCAGGAAATTCGTAGACTGTACTTTGACAAAAGCTTCTTAACGTTTCAAGAATGTGCTCAAATTCTTAATGGAGATAGTGGGTGGAGATCGCTTATCCGATTTATCGTGCATGCCATGAATTACCGAAACTGTTTTGCATCTTTGTAAATAAACTTTTATCTTTTGTTTTAGCTAAACTAAAAGCCCAGTTTTTTTTATCCAACTCAGTGCGACTTGCAAAAAGGAAAAAGAAGGAAAAAAGAAATTAAAAATCTGTTTAGTTTTTAAAATTTTTGTTTTAGCTAAGCTAAAAGCATATAATGTTTTTTGATATAAATCATTTGGCCTCATCTCAATCGATTAGTTTGAATTGCATTTCTTTTCACTTAACTATTTTTCCTCAGCTTAACTTTTTTTTTTTTTTTGTTTATAATTTCTTAACTTAAGAGCCTGTTGTCAGCAAATTTAACTCATATTTAACATGTTTACCTATAGGTACCTAATTCATTTTCTGTCACACTATTTTTTTCATTAATTTTTAAAGTTTCTAAACGGCAGACGGCTGATAAGCCAAGCTGTATAAAAAACTTTATTTTGAACATTGTTTTGTAACCTCACATAAATAGGAAATAAAGATTATAATCAATCAATCAATCAATCTAAATGTGTTGGCTTACATTTAGCTCAGCCAAATTTTGGAGAGAATTGTGTATGGGACCGAAAATTCTACTACCTATGCTTGAAAAGAAAAAATTTACATACCTATTTCGTTTACCTAATTATTTTTCAACAGAAGCAAGAATGATTTCATGCGTTTTTTGTTTTACCTCTTTTTATAAAAATTTTGTAAGATATTTTTTTAGATCCTAATGACAGCTTATACAGGGTTAATGCATGATGCTATACGTTTCCAAAATTTCGTTTAGTGCCTTGTTTGGCTATAGCGGCATAAACGTCGATTGAATAAGCCATTCATTGAGGCCAATCAAAATTCACACATTATATTAGTTACCCGCTGTCATATGGGACAAATAATGTAATAAGTTTTTCGTTTTTGTTTTGTAAAATAATTTACAAAATAATTTTTAATAAGCTTAATCAATTTATTTTAATTAAAGCTTACATACATGCTCGATGAAATTGCATATTTTCGGATCACAAAGCGCAAAATAATTTGTTTCGAACAACACAATAAACTTTTCAATCTGACATTTTGCTAATGTGTGTTGGTTGGCTTAGAATTCACATGGAAGTGCCATTTTTTCCTTAATGAAAGATAGAAAATATCATTGACTTATTTATACCTATGGACTGCTAGTAGCCAACTTCACGCATGTTCCAAAAATACTGACGCGCCACAGTTTGCAAGCGGAAAATAAAGTAAGCTTCAAACGACCTAATTTATGTCGTTTTCCATTGGGATTTTCGGATTTTGCTCTCAGATTTCAGATTTTTCGTGGCCAATGGAACATAAAACGAGATTTTTCTTTCTTCGCATTTGTGGTAGTGCGTGTTTTAAAAGTCAGCTGTTCTTAAATTGTAATTTACGCTTATAGAAATCCACTCAATTTATGTTGATATCCATTGCAGCGGCCAAATGTAAATTTTTCTCTATTTTTCGCAGACTTGTCTTCTAAATACGTGATTTAAGTATAACACACCTTAAAATTTGACAAATGTTCTGGTTGGTTTTTGTGTTAGTGTAAGTAGGTATGAATCTCGCTCATGTCGTTTTCCATTGGGACAGAAAAAGCACTAATTTTCCAATCCCACGATATAAGTATTAGTTTGATTGAACGATACATGGAAGACACCTGTACTGTAGGCATTTTTGTTTTCAGTTTATGGGTTAATAAGTAAATAAATTGTTATTTTCGTTTTCTTTTTTAAAATAATAAACATTCCTAAATTGTAATTGAAAAGCACTCTTTGTAGCTTTACATCTTTCGAATAGATGACGCTCTTTTGTTTACATGTTTCTTTTGAAAAAATGTCACTTTTTTGTTTACGTTACCATGGAAATTTAAATTTGACGGCGGCTATGCTTCTTTGCTAATCCGCTGGCAAACTGTGGAGCCTGTGCTGTTTTGGAACATATTTTCTCGCAGAAGTATATGAAAATGACATTTCACTAGCAGTCCATATATAGTATGACGTCTATGGAAAATATGATGCCGTTATCTTTTTATAGCAAAGCCAATTCTTTTCTTCAATCGAAAACGCCATGAGAGTTTTGCTTCAATTGTGTGAAATTTCGTTAGAAAATTTGGCTGACAGTTTCATTTGTATGGTTCTGATATGAGCTTGGTCAAACGTATCCCAATGCAAAAGAGTGTTCATTTACATTTACGAATTGACAAAAAAAAAATTGGTTTTTCATGGTTAATAGCAATAATGAAAAAACAATTTTTTTTTATTTTTTCTGTTCTTTAAATTGAGCCCCGAGTTATCCTGTTTGTTCTTATTATTTTCATTTCGTAAAATGTGTTTGATTGTAAAATGACAGAACTTTTATGTCACTTTCAGTTAGCGGTGAACGATATACTCGGCCGCCATTTAATAGCTACCCGTGATATAAGAAGAGGGGAATTAATTCTTCGCGAACAGCCGTTCATTTATGGTCCGAAGGTAGCAAGTCACCCACTCTGTCTTGGTTGTCACCGGAAGCTACAGACTCCACCGCCAGGTGAAACCAACTTCTACAAATGCAGTCGTTGCTCGTGGCCGTTATGCGGAGCACAGTGCGAAAAGTCCCCTCACCATGAAGAGGAATGCAAGCTAATGGCTGAAAAGAAGTTTGGTTGCAAGATTGACTACAGCAAGGCACCGAAAAAGGAGTCAGCATATTGTGTTATCCTGCCACTGCGATGCATTCTTACGAAATTGAAAAAACCCGAGGCATATAAGCGGCTCATGGAGCTAGAGGACCATCTCAATGAACGTATTAATACACCATATTACAATGTCTTGCGAGCCAATCTCATTACATTTATAAAGACAATCCTTGGTTTTAAGGAGTTAGAGGAGACTGAAATACTTCGCATTGCTGCCACCTTGGACACTAATTCATTTGAGATCCGTCAACCGTCGAGGCAGATTAGGGTTAGAGGGCTGTATCCCAAGGCGGCGATGATATCTCATGACTGCATTTCAAATGCCAGACATGCCTTCGATGAAAACATGCATATTTTATTCCTGGCGAAGACGGCCATTAAAAAAGGGGAAATCATAGCAACTTCGTATACGCAACCTTTGAAGAGTACACTCTTGAGGCGTTTACATTTGCGCCAGGCAAAGTGCTTTGACTGTGCGTGTCGTAGATGCGTTGACCCGTGGGAAATGGACAGCTTTGCTGGAGCAATTTTGTGCTCGAAGTGTAAAGTTGGAAAGGTCAGTTAAAAGTATGCTACAATTATTTAGAGTCTACATTAATTATTTTCGCGCTTTCAGATTGTTTCAACGAATCCGCTGGACAATGCGGCGGTTTGGAAGTGCCTACTCTGTCCGCACGAAATCCCGTCCAAACAAATCATTTGGGGCAACAATGCCATGACAAAGGAAATTGACTCTTTGGACAAAACGTCACCGCGTCAATTTGAGGAATTTCTTCATCGGTACCGTGACACACTGCATGAGAAAAACACTCATATGCTTCAGGTTAAGTATGCCCTCACGCAACTCTATGGAAACGTTCAGGGATTCTATATGCACGGTTAGTCAGCTCAAATTTAAACCATTTCCAAGCCGAAAGTTTTTTTTTGTTCCACAGAATTGACAGATGCAGCGGTGAAAAGAAAACTCGAACTTTGTCAAGAGCTTTTGGACATTGCTGATCTTTTCGATCCCGGTTGGAGTATTTTCCGTGGCAATCTTCTGCTGGACTTGCAGGAGGTAATGGTCATTCAGGCAAAGAGGGATTATGCTAAGAATCTTCTGACAATTTCAGCCACTCAGGTAATGCTTTGAAAGTTGATTTAACACTTGGTTTAACTGATGTGTGTTCTTGCAGGAGAAACTTCAAGAAGCGATGGACATGCTGAAGGAAGCTGTTGAAATACTGAAGTTTGAACCAGAAATGCAAGAAATATTACAAAAAAAAACTGAAACCCTGCGAAATGACTTGGACATGGATTAAGACTGACTATCAGTTCGGCGGAGCAAAATCTCTGTAGTTTGAAGAGGATGTTGAGTGACTTTTTTTTTTTTATCAATACTACTGTTCTTACGTTGGTTTTAATAAACGAAATATTTACAAACCAAAGGATTGTTTGGGTTAGCTGGATTCCGAAATTAATGCAATCTAGGTAGGTATACCGAAACGAACGCCTAATTTCAAACAACTTCGATTTCAGTTAGGTGTAAAGCAGCAAAATTTGCGTTTCAGTTTCGACTCAGAATTTTAGGAGCTCTCAGTGGCTTTATTCTCCATGCAAATTTCGCAAAGCTTCCGTAAATTTAAAGTAGAGACTAAAATTTCTTATTGTTACTACGCTATAATTATAATTTTATTTGGAAACTTTAAGATCCAACGTTTTTTTTTGTATTATTATATTTAGGTAAATAAATGATGTTGACTTATTTTCTCTTTGATTTTTCGCTCATGTATAGATGGCGCCTAAAAGTACTTTCCATTGTGAATAGATTGAATATTCCGAGGTAATGTCAAAGTGACATCTGACATATTCCCTTTTACGTTTACAAACATTTTTCTTGTGGATTCTTTCCTTTAAAACCTTTAAAATATAGAAATATTTGAAAGAAAAACAAATAAAACCAAATAAATAATGTCTAACATAACTGCGGCAGTAATTGCCAACCGCAACAAAAAACATTTTCTTGGAGTTCCAGCGCCTCTGGGATATGTGGCCGGTGTCGGTCGAGGGTAAGTGTAGTCGATTTAACCATTTCATTTTTCACACGTTTTGTCTGGTTATAGTGCCACTGGGTTTACTACACGTTCTGATATCGGTCCAGCTCGAGATGCTAACGATGTGTCTGACGACCGGCACGCTCCTCCAGCCGCAAAACGTAAGAAAAAAGAAGAAGAAGAGGAAGATGATGAGGACTTGAACGACTCGAACTACGACGAGTTCAGTGGTTATAGTGGTTCGCTGTTTTCCAAGGATCCCTATGACAAAGACGACGAGGAGGCAGATGCCATCTACGAATCAATTGACAAGCGAATGGACGAAAAGCGCAAGGAGTATCGCGATCGACGAATGAAAGAGGATTTGGAAAAGTATCGTCAAGAGCGGCCCAAGATTCAGCAACAATTCTCTGATTTGAAACGAAGTTTAGCCACAGTTACGGCGGAAGAGTGGTCAACAATCCCCGAAGTAGGTGATAGCAGGAATCGGAAGCAAAGAAATCCACGGGCGGAGAAGTTTACCCCGCTGCCTGACAGTGTGCTGTCGAGAAATTTGGGTGGAGAAGCGTCGTCCACTATCGATCCACGTTCAGGACTATCTTCTATGGTTCCGGGGGTGACTACGCCGGGAATGTTGACACCTACAGGTGATTTGGATTTGCGGAAGATTGGTCAGGCAAGGAACACACTAATGAACGTGAAGTTGTCGCAGGTTTCAGACTCTGTGGAGGGGCAAACCGTGGTTGATCCAAAGGGCTACCTCACGGACTTGCAGAGCATGATTCCAACATACGGCGGCGACATAAATGACATTAAGAAAGCGCGCCTGCTTTTGAAGAGTGTGAGGGAGACCAATCCCAATCACCCACCGGCTTGGATTGCTTCCGCTCGTTTGGAGGAAGTTACTGGTAAGGTGCAGATGGCCCGCAATCTCATCATGCGTGGCTGTGAGATTAACCCGCAGAGTGAAGACCTCTGGCTCGAGGCAGCGCGCTTACAACCGCCCGACACTGCTAAGGCGGTAATTGCACAGGCAGCACGACATATTCCCACATCAGTGCGAATCTGGATAAAGGCGGCAGACTTGGAAACGGAAACCAAAGCAAAACGACGGGTATTCCGGAAGGCTCTTGAACACATTCCTAATTCTGTGCGTCTGTGGAAGGCAGCCGTAGAGCTGGAGAACCCTGATGATGCAAGGATATTGCTATCGCGTGCCGTGGAGTGCTGCAACACAAGTGTGGAACTTTGGTTGGCCCTCGCTCGGCTGGAGACCTACGAGAATGCGAGGAAAGTCCTCAACAAAGCTCGCGAAAATATACCCACCGATAGGCAGATTTGGACGACAGCTGCGAAACTCGAGGAGGCAAACGGTAACATACACATGGTGGAAAAGATCATCGACAGGTCTCTGACCTCATTAACCGCGAATGGCGTCGAGATCAACCGAGAGCAGTGGTTCCAGGAGGCGATTGAAGCCGAGAAGTCAGGCGCGGTACACTGCTGCCAGGCTATTGTGAAGGCGGTCATCAGCGTCAGCGTCGAGGAGGAGGACCGAAAACAGACTTGGATCGACGACGCAGATTTCGTATGTATTTATTTTATCGTTCACCTTGTGTCACATCTCACATATTTCATTTGACTTCTTGTTTCAGTGTGCCAAAGAGAGTGCATTCGAATGCGCCAGAGCTGTGTACGCTTTCGCTCTGCAGGTATTCCCTTCCAAAAAAAGCATTTGGCTAAGGGCTGCCTACTTTGAGAAGAACCATGGTACGCGCGAAAGCTTGGAAGCTCTGCTTCAACGTGCAGTCGCTCATTGTCCCAAATCGGAGGTTCTCTGGCTGATGGGCGCCAAGTCCAAATGGTTAGCTGGTGATGTACCCGCCGCACGTGGTATTCTTTCCCTGGCGTTCCAGGCAAATCCCAATTCCGAAGACATCTGGTTAGCTGCCGTCAAGCTGGAGTCGGAGAACTCAGAGTACGAACGTGCTCGGCGTCTGCTGGCCAAGGCCCGCGCATCGGCTCCGACTCCTCGTGTGATGATGAAGTCTGCGCGCCTGGAGTGGGCTCTCGATCGTATGGACGAAGCCCTCCATCTGCTCGACGAGGCGGTAAAGGTGTTCCCCGATTTCCCCAAACTGTGGATGATGAAGGGACAAATTGAGGAGCAGGAGAAGAAAGTCGAGGACGCGGCAAATACCTATATTCAGGGTCTTAAGAAGTGTCCAGCATCTATTCCTCTTTGGATACTGTCGTCGTCGTTGGAAGAACGCAAGGGAACACTCACCAAAGCGCGTTCGATCTTGGAGCGTGGCCGATTGAAGAATCCCAAGACATCGCAACTCTGGCTGGAAGCTATTCAGATGGAATTACGTGCAGGACTCAAGGAAATCGCATCTACAATGATGGCTAGAGCGTTGCAGGAGTGTCCGACTGCTGGTGAACTGTGGGCCGAAGCCATTTTCATGGAAACGAAGCCCCAAAGGAAGACCAAGTCGGTGGACGCACTTAAGAAATGCGAACACGATCCACATGTGTTGTTGGCTGTTTCCAAACTATTTTGGTCTGAACACAAGTTTTCCAAATGCAGAGACTGGTTCAATCGTACGGTAAGTAGAATCCGAAGCATATAGTTTCCACCCAACTAATCGGCCATTTCCTCTTTCGCAGGTCAAAATCGACCCAGACTTTGGAGACGCATGGGCGTACTTTTACAAATTCGAACTCATTCATGGCACCGAGGACCAGCAAAAGGAAGTACAGGAGCGTTGTGTTGCTGCAGAGCCGAAACATGGCGAAGCATGGTGCAACGTCAGCAAGCACATCAAGAACTGGTGCTTTAAGACGCCGGAAATACTTTCAGGTGTTGTGCAAGAGCTCAGTATACCCACTTAAACTAGAAAATAAATGCAATCTACTTTGTTTCACAAAATGTACTTTATTTCTTCGCTCAAGGGGAGCTGTCTCGAATCATGGAAGACAACTTCTCCGCTTTTTTACGAAAGTGGACGATTTTCTTGCCGACTGAGGGACGTAAGTTTTCTGGCAGTTGACCAGTCTTCTGAAATTGTTTCCAAGTTGCTGTTACTCTCGAACGCAGTCGTGCTCCTCTATAAATGCAATACCGAACCAGTTCACCGTCTGTTGAGATGATTGCAGACGCCCAAGCGTTAGTCTTTGGGTCAGGATTAGATGCTTTTTTAACTGATGCATTTGATATCACACAGGCCAATCCAGAACTCTAAAAATGCTGAATTTAAGTTTTGCTTGAAAAAGAAAATATTCTTCTTGCCTGCGCTGCTTCATCTGATCTCACAAAGTGTACTCCTTCTACTGCCAGGTGACTTCTTCGACACGGAAGCTCAAAAAAACCCTCGTCATTCCGAGTAAAATGGTAGTGTGTGGCGAATATTTCTATTTTCCGCCGTTGAATGTTATTCAAATTGTAAGAGAATACCTTTGGGAGGATCTCTGCGATGAACTTGCTGCGAAGTGCCTCCGTACTATAGTCCAAATATTCGTTGTGGTAGTGTGCAGTAAATTCGTTCCAAGTTTCAAGTTTATACGCCGACATTATTCGACTTTGGGTGGTCAAGTATTTAAGAATATGGTAGTGCAGGTCCGGATATTCCCTACTTTCATCGAGCGGAAGTGACATTTTGCGAAAATTTGAAATTATTTTGTGGTCATTTTTTATTATTTTCAGATGAAGTGACAGCTTGGTGGCACAGATATGTTATCAGGTCGGGTATTTCTATAAAAACTGAAAGACAAATATTAATGTCGTTTTCCATTGGGACAAAAAAATCTATTTTTTTTTATCTACCTATATTACTTTTCATGATCCATTGGACAAAAAAAGTTCGATTATTTCCGAATCACTTTCATAGCTAAACTTGCTAGTAAATTAGCAAATTCCTTGAGATTATAAAATATTTTAAATACTTTTCGTACCACTTTTTTGAATTTTTGAATTGTGTATCTGCTACTTTTCATAGGTTACCTACTACAAAAGCGTTCCTAAACTTTTTCGTTCTGTCCCCACCACTGCCATTTTTACAGTCATTTTCATTCTTACTATAAAAGTAAGGGAACAAACCTATTGCTGTCTAAGCCGAGTTTTTTTGAGTTTTTATTTCAGCAAAGCAAAGTAAAGTAGGCTTTTCAGCACGCTAATTACAACAACTATTGCGAGTCCCGAAGTGTCAATTGGAATGTAGTTGTTGTAATTGCGTGCTGAAAATCCTACTTTGCTTTGCTTTGCTGAGATCGAGAACGTGCGCTTTCCAACGCAGTTTAGCGTCTAGAGTCATGCCTAGATATTTAGCTGTGTTAGAAAATTCTACTACATTGTTGTTAATGTAGACTGGAATGTGTGGTACGTTTTTAAACGTAAAATTAATATGGACTGACTTAAGGTCATTTAATCTAATCTGCCATTTCTTTGTCCATTCTGAAATATTGTTTATTGCCGTCTGAAGCTTTTTTGTTGCTATTTCGACAGTTGCTCCCACAGCAAGGACGGCCGTGTCATCTGCAAAAGTAGCTATGGTGGTTTCTACACTTTCAGGCAAATCGCTAGTGAAGACTAGGTATAAAACTGGACCTAGCACACTGCCTTGCGGTACACTAGCTTTAATCTCTCTTAATGTTGAACACTCTGTATCTTGTTTAATTCTGAAGAATCGATCTGATATATAAGACTCCAGAATGGTCGAATACTGCTTCGGCAGTTGCTTTTGTAGTTTGTGTATCAGTCCTTTGTGCCAGACTTTATCGAAAGCTTGTGCTATATCAAGAAATACTGTAGAGCACACATTTTTCTCTTCAAATGCTTTTTCGATTTTATCTGTGATTCTATGCACCTGATCAATTGTAGAGTGCTTGTTTCTAAACCCAAATTGATGACTTGGAAGTAGCGATTTTTCATCAATAATTTTTTGCAGACGTTTTGCCAGCATTTTTTCGAATAGCTTGGACAACATTGGTAGTATCGATTGGTATCGATATTGGGCGATATGAGGCTACTTCGCTAGGTGGTTTACCGCGACCTTCCACATGCTTGGCACATATCTTAATTTAAATGCAGCATTTATAATGTGCGCTAGTTTTTTTAAACCTTTTCGAGGGAATTGTTTTAAAATTTCCCCTGTGATTAAATCGAACCCTGGGGCTTTTTTTATGTTTATGCCTTCTTTGATTTCTTTGGCAAGTTCTTTAGCTGTTACCGGCCGAATAGGTCTGTCTTCTTCGCACGCTTCTTCGTTTCCTTGATAATCTTTATCTTCATAAGGTTTGAAGACGTTCTCAAGGTACTCTGCAAAAGTATTTGCTTTTTCTTGACTGCTTTTTGCCCAGTTACCTTCTCTGGTTTTTACTGGCGGAATGTGAGCTATTGGCCTGTTCATTTTCTTTGCTGCCTTCCAGAGCGAGTAGTCGGTACTAGGATCATTTGTAAGACTCGTAAGATACGTTTTTAAAGACTCGTTATTAAATTCTCTTATAGATTTTCTGAGCTTATTATTTAAGCTGTTCAGTGTGGTTTTGTCGCTTGGCGCCCTTGTCTGTTGCCAGCGTTTTCTAGCTTTCCTCTTTTCTGTAATAATTTGACATATTTCACGCGGATAAGAGTTTTGTTTAATATTGTTTGTTCTTTGGGGAGTTGCAGCCCATGCAGCTTTTTGTATATCCAGTGTAAATATTTGCACTGCTTCTTCTAGTTGATCTTCTGCTTGAATAGCTGATGATAATTGGATACATTCTTCCAACTTCTGCCTGAAGTGGTTCCAATCAGTCAGTCTATTAACTAGTTTAGGGCTATGTTCTTCTATTATTATTCTATCGCCAAGTGTAAGAAGTATTGAGGAATGATCTGATTGAAGATCAGGGCCTTCTTCTATATTTATTTTATTTGAGGATATATTTTTGGATATAAAGAAGTCTACAAGATCTGGGGTTTTATTCCTATCTGTAGGCCAGTAGGTAGGTTTCCCCGTTGAGTGATATTTGCCGCCGACTTCTTTAATAGTTTCATATAATTCTCTGCCTCTAGTGTTTGTTAATCTAGATCCCCAATATTTATTCTTGGCATTAAAATCCCATCCCGCGATTAATCAATTGTGAAATATGCGGAAAAGACTTTTAAAGTCGTTTTTCTTTAGTCTGTAGCTAGGAGAGCAGTATACTGCTGCAACAGATATTTGCCCATTACTCGTTTCTACACTTATGGAAATTCCTTGGATGGCACATGATTGGAATTTTGCTTTTATATGGTGTTTTATTGTATTCTTTATTAACACTGCAGCCCCCTTTTGCACAGTTATGAGGATGTGGGGAGTGATATAATTCATATCCTTGCAGTTTAAAATTAGTTATGAATTTCAAGTGTGTCTCTGAAATGAGACATATATCTATCTTGCGACTCTCGATACCATTAGCATTCCATTCAAGAATTTTTATTCTATCCATCATGTTTGTCTTTTTGGCACAGCTTTTTTGTTTTATTCGATTTTTCCATAAAGCCAATCCTGTTTAGGATTTGTTTCAAGAGATTTTCCATTCCAGTGTTTGGCTCTACTTTCCGTCTTATCGTTGTATCTGCTTGGTTATTTATTGATGCTGCCTCAGCATATGTCATTTTTGGACCCGCTGTATTTTGTTTCGGGACCTTTTTGATTATCTTTTCGTTTTTAGGCTTTTCTTTCTGTGGGCTCTTTTGTGAGTCCTTTTTTGACTTTTTGCTCTTCTTTTTGTTTCTTTAGCTTTTTGACCCTTGCAAGTTGGATTTCTTTTGCAACTAAACAACCTCTGTAGCTAGCAGGATGGTTTTCATTGCAGTTTACACATTTAGGGTGTTCATTTTCTTTCTTCCTACATTCCTTGGTGTGGTGACTTCCTGCACATTTCACATATCTTGGATTTGAGCTGCAGTATCTATGTGTGTGCCCATATCTTTGACAATTTTTGCATTGGGGTACTTGTTTCGATTTACGTAGGGTATGAATCTCAACTTGCATCCCAAGTATATTTTTAATTTCATATACTTTTTAACTTTCTCCATTACGTAGTAAGAGAAAGATATTGGTTTCGTACAAAATTTCGAACTTGAGATTTTAATCAATTCTGATATTACAATGATAGAGGAACTCAAAAAAGTGGGTCACAAAATTCTGTCCGGTCTGTCCGTCTGTCCGTCCTTCCACAGGCCTACAGCCTAAACGGCTTCCCGGATTACGTTCAAACCTCGGATTTGAAGTTTTTGGGCTTACAGCTCGGGAGGAGTTTTTTTTTTCAAGGTAACCTCAATATTAATGGTACTTCCCATATAAAATTTTCGTACCAGTTTGATTTGATCGAAAACGGCTCTAACGATTTCAACCAAAATTGATATTTAAGCTTAAGTAGGTGAGGTTACCAGGACTGCGTACCCAGTTTTTGGCTAAAAATTCGAACAACGGTACTTTTGAAATTTCGACATATCTCGAAAACGCTCTATACAATTGTAACAAAAATTCATTTTTAAGGTAATGTGGTCCATTAGAAAAACATAGTTTTTCTCATTATTATCGTACAAAGGATTTTTGAAAATTGTATTTTTTAAGAATGTTGTTTTTTTTAGTTTACCTGAAAACGGCAAAAACGATTCTGACCAAAATGCAGACAGTCAAATCAATGTTTTCAAAACTATTGTGTCCTTAATTTTCAATTCGATGCACCGAAAACGCTAATTCTCATATCTCGAAAACCCCATCGTTGATTTCGATAAAACTAAGAAGCAATGCTTACATACCGAACAATAACTTATAATCGGTTTTCACCTAAATATTTACGCAATAGTATTTTTCAAATTAAACATTGCAATATTTGGTACTGTTTTGTTTGGCAAATTTTACAAAAACCGCTCTAACGATTTTGACCAATATACATATATAAAAGATAATATAAGTATTATTAATAAGATCCCGTACTTTCCTTTTCTCAAAAAATTCGAAGATGTGAGTTTTTTAAATTATTAATCAAAAAATACTACAGAAATCACGATGTATGTATTTTCACATATATCTACGGTATATTTTTGTAATAGGCTTAATGCCGCTTATCTTGTGAGTTGTAAGACCTTATAAAATAGTTCAGTATCCGCTTATAGCCCTCTAGCCAGAAATTACGACAGTTGCCTGTTACGGAGAGCTTAAACTTTTAAAAACTTAAATTGTTATTTTATATAACTGCCATTTGAGATAGATATCCAATTTTTTGTTTTCTTTAATCTAGTATCGAGAAAGTTTCGTTCGACCCAGTCGTGCACTTTATTTTCGTTTGTAGTTCAACCGTTAGAAAGTTAGAAGCATTAGAAAAAAATTTCAGCCCGCACTTTAGGCTTTTTGAAATAAAAACTAACCAGTTGCATTCGAAATCGTTTGTAGTTGTTTGTAGTGAAATTCTTTTTTAACAGAAATGTCTTATTTCCGAGATATAAGGACATTTGTGTTTGCACCTGTAACTGCGAATTTACAAAAGAGAGAAATAATTTAAAACCACTGGTGCATAAAGCATATCCTAACTTAAAAAACTGCATTTAAAATTTCTGAATTCACTTAAGCGTTACTTAATAAAAAGCAATCAAAGGCAAAAAACGCATCTCTTTCGAGTTGCATCCATATATGGGCTTCCCAACAACACCAAACACATTTTCGCAAAGCACTCATCTGTGCCCATCGACATGAGTCACTACATGTCAATTTGCAAAAACATCCAATCAAAAAACCCCGATTTTATCCAACAATTTTTTCTATTCCTTCGAATAACATTAAAACCTAACCCCTTTGAAACAATTTATAACAAAAAAACTTCACGTAGGTACTCTGATCTCCTCTCACGTCGCCGGTGAAGTGATGTTGCCATAGACAAAAGCTTTAATCTCGAGTTAACACGTTCACCGAACTGACGCTTCAATAACTCGATTGTGGCACCCCTTACATTATTAAAAAATATGTAACAAATAAGAGGCAATAACATTCATTAATGTTAAAATATAGTATTCCCGAACTCTATCACATTTCGCCTCGGTTGGCAACATTTTTTATTTTTGTATGTTTTTGCATGTGACACGGATTCTTAATTGACATAACACCGATATGAAATCAAAATTGCGAATTTAAAAAAAAATGTAGGGGGTCAACGGCAAGAGAATTGCGTGTTGGGGGTCTCTCAGTATTGTCTTTGGTACATAACATACCTACCTTTATTCCCTCTCTCTCCCGCATAAGACGGGACAGAGAGATCCATTTTCTTATTTTTATTTATCTCTTTGTTTGTTTGTTTATTTATTTAAGTCTAACATTTTACAATTTACAGACTATATAATTACATAATTAAAAAAAAAAAACAAAAAAAAAAACTCTTAAAATACGAGAATAAAATATTTATTAAAAAAAAAATATTTAATAAAAAAAAGTAGGTATATAGGTATTATATATAGGTATACAATGATACTAAAAATAATAAAAAAAACTCTTCAAGTGAAGAGAAACAAAAAAATAATTTTAAAAATGTATATTATATATGTATATACAATGATATGAATGAAGGGAAAAAAAAAATAATTTTAAAAATTTATCGAAAAGAAATAAAAAAACTTCCACCTAGGTGCAAGAAAAAAATGCTATCAATTACCCTAAGGGAAAAACTTGTGCTTTTAATAATTCCATTCGTAAAATTCTAAGCAAAAGTAAAAAACCCCTATGAGCAATTATAACAATTCATTTAATCTTTTTTAAATGCAATTCTGTTGATCGAAAAAGCAACACTGGAATCAACGGAGGTGCATATTGAATTAAAACTCCTAATGCACCTTGTTAAAGGCTCATTCCTTCGAATGATTTGGTTCATAAAACAGGCCATGCTCACGTAACCGTATTCCCGGAACGTAAAAAGAGAGATTGGACAGTAAAAACGTTGAGTTTATTCTTCCGTCAGATAAATGCAACAGATTTCTGTTCCAGCTTTTTTTAGGCCTAACACGCTTCGAGTTATTTTTCACCTGACATAAGATTAATTAAAGAGGGAAAACTGGTTTAGGGACTAAAGTTCACACACCTGAAATTGAAAGCCTTTGAAATTACAAAAAAACCGGCCAAGTGCGAGTGTCACTCGCGCACCGAAGGTTCCGTATTTGGCTAAAGTCCAACGCATCAGATATTATTTGAAATCTATAATATCATTCAATCTTTCCCCTCTTCATGAATTCATCACAATTTAGTTTAATTTAATTACTTAATATTTTTACTCTCAAAAATTACTCGCACATTTTCATTTTCTAATTATTACCTAGTACCCAACCCGCGCCAATTTTCCATTCTGTATGCGACCTGTCCCAATTAAAAACTATTGACTGAAAATATATTACTTTTATTTTGTTCTGTACTCCCCAACAAAAATGTATTATACTCGCCAACGAAATTAGCAAGCGGGAACCCTGTGACTCTCTTCTGTCTTTGATGGGGTCAATTGTGCACAACTGCGTAGTAGAGATTAAAACTTATGATAGCAACGTATTTTACATGGTAAAATTATCTTTTTTGAAAATATCTTGTAAACTATTAACTTTTCGGCAAAACAGTATTAAGCACATATATAGATAAGAACATGATCTACAAAAAAGGAATTTATGTATTTTTTTGTGAATCAAGAAATAAACCGTTTTTTGGGCGAATGAAAATATTTTTTCACCAGATTACTAATTAATCGAAAACCAATCGATGTAGGTATTCCTTCCATTGGTATTTGTCGTTTAAATAGACGTCATACCGGATGTTGTGTGTAAATTTTAGCCTCCTATGTCAATCGGTTCTTGAGATAGACCTGGTAACAAAATTGGCTTAGTGGGTTCGGACAGACAGACAGACAGACAGACAGACAGACAGACGGAGAGACATCCGAGCGAAACTAATAAGGTTACGTTTTTTCCCTTTGGGTACGGAACCTTAAAAAGCTCGAAATATCTCATTATCACAAAATAACATTTTCAGAAGATGTGGGTACATAATTGAATTTCTTTGCGCAGAAACCGTTGGGTTGAGCCTTTTAAGCGCAGATTTGTCCTGTCCGCCCGTAGCCGATCCATTCAATCAGTCAGTTTCCAAAACTCGATTTGTCACATCTTTTTGAAATATTAATACCTACGAACATATTGCCAAATCCGAACGTATTGTTTGGCATCGACAATCCTCTTTAACACCGAAAACCTCATACAAAATGATGTATGCCCTCAATAAGAGTAAATTACTTCGTCTATTCATTTTCGCAGATCAATCAATGCCACCTCGTTGGATAAAGCTACTCCCTGTACCTATACTTTCTATCAATAAAAAGGTAGGAAAATGGATCTTAATCTTTACGCCAGTACATAAGATTAGATTCTTGATATCCACTAAAGCTTTACTTCACTCCGGGCAACGCGTCAGTGATTGATTGTCCTGCGTACACATGTTGAGCTGCAATTTTCACTTGTGAAGTGTAAAATTCACTAGTTTTGGTGATGGAAAGTGCAAGAGAAATGATTGCGCTGTTTCAAAACGAAAATAGATGACTTTTCACGACCGTGACGAAAAGTCTTTTGCGAGTTGGTGTCACAGTATTTTGATAAATTTCCCCCTTACTTCTAGGAAACTAATGATGGCGAGTGTTGCCTTTGAGTATGATGACTCTACCGTCACATAGAAAAGGACACACTGCAAGCAGACTCTCATAAATTACCCAAAAAGAATCAGACATATGCCTCAAGTTGTAAATTTGCTCATTTGCTCTAGGTATACCACAAATTGGTGTCGAAAATAAATTTGAAATTCAAATTACTGGACAAATTTGGACTTTTATATTCAAGAGAGTTATTTGTGTGTGCACATAGGCGTAAAAAGGAGCTAGTAATTTGTGTTACCAAAACGTGTCATATATAATCTAGCAGAGAATAGTCATGTTCCTTTCTGTTTATAAATATTCATGCAGAGCTTTTTTAAGGTCGTCTGTGATAAATTACTACAGTAAGAATATATAAGTCCATGAAAATTATGTGCTTTGCGGGTCATCAAATATGCAGGCTATCAATGAAGTTAGTCACAACAGCGCACATAAGCAGTGTCCGCGGTCCGCCTCTACCTCTAAAGAACATAATTAATTGAAATGGTTAGCTGGAGGACGGCAAAAGGAATCATCATCTTCGGTACCTACCTACATACCAATATGTATTCTATCAATGAATGTTTCTGTACACACTTTTCGATTGTGTGGTTAACATGAAATGCTAGGAACTCTTATCCAACAAGAAGGAAAGTGAACTTCATAGAATAAATGTTGTTTTCTCTAAACTTTGATTTTTGCATGGTTTCTGCTTGCTAAAATAAGTTTTTCCACATCATCCTGAAAGGGGTTGATATTTCTGTTAAGGAAAATAGTTTTGCAATAGATTGATAGAAGGTGGCAAGTCTTATGAATTGTTTGTAAGGCAATGAATCGGTCTCTCCGTCTGTCAATCAGTTTCTGAGGCCTGCAGCCTAAGCTTGTTTCAAACTTCGTTCTTAAAGGTAGAATCTATTATTTTTTTTGATAAAAATGTAATTTAAAGGCAACTTAATTTAATGGCAACAACTTATAGTTCGATTTTATACAACGGCAAAATAAAAAATTAAACCCAAGTCCTGCAGCCGATAGACACAAGAACAAATGTATATAAACAATGTTTCTCAAACTTGACGGTGTTTAATCCGATTGAATTTAAACTGTACTCCGGCGATTAGATTAAGTATAACAATATTGGCATTTCTTCGTTTGCAGCGTGAGGTGTACAAAGGTAGATAAAAATAAAAAGGGTACAGATAAGATTAAACGAAAAAAATAAACTTGAAAATTAATAATTGGTTTATTTATTATTATTTATCTTCACCACTAATTACTATTTCGAACTGTTGGTCACGTTGTTCATGAAATTTTTAAAGTACCTAGTTAATCATTTTTCACCAGTAAACCCGGATATTTGTCCCAGAATCGGGCCCTAACTAGCACCTAATCAAACGCTGGCATAATGTCCGACTGACTCGGAAGAGGTGACATTAGTTGTTGTACTTTACTTTGTTTTAAGTCCTACAACAAAAACAAACAAAAATGGACGAATCTTCAGAATTTTCTATTTCTGTCGGTTTTAGGTTGGACTGTGCCCATGTTCTGTAATTATCGCATCGATATATCTATCACAAGAACGATATGAATCGAAACAAAATTTCATAATATCACATTATGCGTTCTGTAACTGTATGAATCGAAAACTATATCACATGGAACATTTCGATATGAAACCCTTGGAAATATGTGATATATTTAGGTTCTGTAACTATGAGAGCAAAAAAATATTCATTTCAACTGTCTAAATTTATCACAATAAGCAGAGCTTGTGATGATAAAAAAGTATAAGGAAAAATAATAAAAAAAACCTAACTAACTAGAAGAATCTATAAGTTGTTGACGGGCTTAACAATTTACAAAATTTAAAAGCTAAAGCTTGTTGAATCTATGGCTGATTGTGCAATGACCAATGACTTGTACCAAGAAACAAATTAATTTCTGTAGACATTTTATGAACAATACGGTGAATGGAAGCATTACAGATGCTCTACATGGGAAAGTAGAAGGGTACCTCACCCAACTTGGACAGCGCAACTATAGAATAGAACTTTAGAACTTATTAGGGATCAAAATTGATTTTTCTTATATATTTCATTATTTCAGAATTATTTTTTAAACATGATATTAAAGCTGCAAGATACTCGTATACGTAGAACCACTTGGTCATGAATTAAATAAAATACATCTGTAAAAATATTTCCCTTCTTCATAGCAGCAAAATCATAAGTTCAATCCTATTTGATGTCATATTTGCCAACAACTTTTAAATAAATTTCATTGTGCTACATCATTCTTAGGCTATTGGTTCAACTAAGTCGACGTCCAAGCTTGTTGTGGAATGCAGGGAGACTTTGACCAGGGCTTGTCATCGGTTTGAAATCATTCTCGTCTGGGTTCCCGGCCATAGGAACATTGAGGGGAATGAAAAAGCCGATGAACTTGCCACACGTGGCTCTGCTCTGTGCGTGTCTCATGCAGAGGAAGTCTTCCCTCCGCTGGGATATGTAGAGAGAAATCCTCCTGCTCTTCACCTCAAGGATTGAGACTAGATAGACGAACCTGACGAACTGTGTCATTTGAAGGAAGATCTGGCCAACCTACGATGATGCCAGAACAAAGAACCTCTTAGCCAGAACGCGTATAGATGTCGCCAAACTAACGGCAATTAGTACAGGTCATTGGCCTTTATAGGAACTCACGCAGCCAAGCTTGGCATCCCCCACAATACCCTCTGCTGTAGCTGCGCTGACACAAACAACAGTGTTCCATCTTTTTTGTGAATGTCCGGCCCTAGCCAAAACCAGACGTAGTGCACTAGGTCATCCCTTTTTTGATGACCTTTCGGCCATCCAAAGCATCCATTTCAACAATATTATCAAATTTCTCAACTCCACAGGCTGGTTTTGAGCTCTCTTAACTTCCTTCATTCCCCTTCATTTCAGGTTCCGTTAGTTGTGGTTTCAAAACGGCGCTCAATGCGCTACCTGTGTTTTTCCCTCGTCGGTAACGGGAAATACAACCTAAACCAACCAAGCCAACCAACATCATCCTTGTTATCAAGGACTAGTTTAATATGAAACCATTATCGTTTGGGTACGTAGTGTACACCACTGAAAACACTTGTTAAATAAATTTTATTAAAATTTTATTGTTTCGTTTTCCAGTATCATGACAGCTTGTGGATTTTTTTTCCCCAAATTCCTATGAAATTAAAAGCTACTAGCGGATAGTTTATCGCATGTAGTTAGAGAACTCCATTATTTTCCAGATGCGATAAACAGCGGAATGTTTTGTTCCTATGTTTTCGATGCCAAAAGTTATCGCATGAGTTACAGAACATGGGCACTGGAACCCTTATTTTTGCACGGACCGAAGCGAAAAAAACCAGGGCGTCCAATAAATAAAATAAAAAAACAGATTAACAAGTTTTAAAAAATTCACCAGAATAATGGTGAAAAGCTGGCTACACATTTTAAAAATTCTGTACCTGTTCTCAAATCTCCCTTTTATATCCGCTCCGCCATCTATCTAGAACTTTCAAGTGTATTCCGAATTCCGGCTGGTTATAGAATTACGTTCACTAAAATGCCTATAACTAATGAACCAATTCAAATACCATGTGTACATAAAAACATTGGTATTGATGTCACCTTTCACATGTCACATTGTCAGAATCAGCTCACGCGTTACAAAGGGTATCAATTTCGAAAGCCGGCACATAAATAAAAAATAATAATAATAACACCCGACAGACTTTCTTGTGTGAAGCATATACGGTACCGTCTCCTTATAGCGACCAAACTTTATAGAACTACTTAAAGATCACTTGGAAATTCAAATTAAACCTCGATTGAATACACGTCCACCCACAATTGCCGCTAAGTTAAGACGCCATCACTGCTTCCTGTGGACCCCAACAAATGCGTCAACGGATTCCAAGCACTTATTGCATCCTTCTATTCCGACCATTTTACTACCCGTACGAGCTTTGAGTTCGAAGGGATGCTAAGCACATACCAAGACTACATTCTCTTCCTTAACATACAGATATACGAGTACAAGTAAGTGTATAGCTATAGGTTAAGGATGTAGAGACATTATTTATAGACAGCAACTATAGAAATACGATTTAAGACTGAAGGACAACCCTTTTAGTTGATGGCACAGCATTGATATACGATATACGGAACAAACACATTAACTTTTCGCAAGATAAAAGTCCATATACATATTGAGCCTTCCAGGCGAAAACGGATCCGTCCTTCTATTCATTTCATTTCAATGATTTTCGGCCCCAATTCTGAATCAATGTAATGAAGGATTCGACCAGATGTGGAGTTAACAATTTGCCAAACAAATTAAATCGAGATGATTTCGTTGAAAGGATGAGCAGGAACAGAACGCAGAAACACATACCTACACACAAGGAAATATTGGATACCGAAAAGATTAAATTGAGGTTTATGACTCCTTTGAGAGGAAAACCAAAATACAGCCTCTTGTGCTGAGTTTTTGGAAGATGCCAAGATATCCACTTGTGGGAATTTATTGTCTTCCATTATAGGGTTTCCCTTGAGGAACGTTTTCTGATTGCACATCACTTGAAACAATTTAAATGAGAATGTGTTTAACTTTGTAAAATTAGATAACTTGATGATGTCAACACAATTGACTGTTAAGTGTCTCAGATAAGTAAATAAAAGATAAAGAACTAGGCTGGGGTGGGGACTGGGTGATGAATTTGTTGTTGTTGATGTGTTTGAATTTTTTGCTTTGTTTGTAGGAGTTTCAAATATTATTGTTTTATACATATTTCCTTGGAAAAGGCAAACGTTCAATATTTGTGTTTTTATTAAGATATTCCGAAATAATTTGCTTACTATTTTCTACTGTTACGAGTTCAGATAATTGAAAAAAATAGCATGATGCCGAAAGTGTTAAAAATAAAAACACATTCATTAGGCTTTAAAATATTAATTATTTTTGCTTTATAAATTCAAAATAAAATAATTAAAATAGGTAATGTAATTAAAACATTCCTGTATGGTGCATTGTCAACACTAATACAAAGTGAAAATGGTATTATTGTCGAACGGTGTGAACTTTTTATCGCCCTTCATCAGCTAGAGTCTAGAGACAAAATAATTATGGAAGGTGTAGAAAAAGAAATTAATTGTTTGAAAATAAATTATGAACATCTATTTGAAGCTAAAAGACTCAAAAACTTTTTTTTTTTAATTTAAGAGCAAGTTCATATTACCAAGAGATAATTTAGCTTTCCAGTGTTTGGGCCCTATGATTTTGTGTACTTATTTACTAAAATTAAAAGAAGATGCATTCTGAGAAATGTAAATGAAAAATCCGAGAAAATCTAAGGCATATACAAGTATCGAACACCTAACAAAAAACAAAGTCCATAAGTAAATTTCTGCTTAGATTAAATGCCCTGTTTGATTGTTCTTGTTTTTTTTAATCTCCTTTTACAGTGTGCTGGTAGAGATGCTCAGTATGACTTTCAGATGTAAAAAAATCACCTTATTCCTGTAAGCTGTCTGGTTAAAAAGCATATAAGCTTAAAAGTAGTACTGACACTTCCCATCCTGTTTCTTTCCGCTCGACACTAGACTCCTAAAGAAAAACCGGTATAATGTAATAATCGGTAAGAGTGATATGAAACTGACTACATAATACGTACACATTATATTATTCTAGAATATTTTGGTGAATTGAAGTTTTTAAGTACGAGTACCTAGGTATAAAATGACTAAGAGAAGCTCTGCTTTTCTAATTGGCAGATAATAAAAGTGCTTAACTTGCTAAGCATTAACGTGACTTAAATTAGACTGCAAGTTCACAGTGAAGCGTTGAGAATGAGAAGGTGTTAAGTGACATTTTTGAAAATTTTTTATCCGATAAAGTTGTTATGTGACAACTTAAATTTTAATCTATTCGCCGATACTCTACTGTACTTAATATAGGAGTTGGATATGGTTAAAGGTCGTAGGTAAATACAAAAATTTTTCAGGTTTCGTAGCGGAAAAAAGTGCTGTATAAAAGCGTTTAAGACATTAATTTGTACAAAAACACCACTTATTATAACGTATGTATAATAAATGAAGTCACGTTGTCTAAAATAGTATTTTCTTTATTTACTTTTGTTTCGTGTTACCGAACTCCAACTTCGGTTTTAGGCAGATTTATGGGCAAACAACTACCTCTTTTACTCGAAACTAGAAATTTGTCACTTAACACCTTCTCATTCTCAACGCTTCAGTTGATATAATAAAACACGTAATAACATATCGAACATATCGTTTTTAGTTCCCAAAAATGTGTAGATTACCCACATATCATTAATGTAGTGTAATCATGTATCGCCTTAGTAGTACAGAATACTAACAGCCATATACTTCGATTGTCTCACAAAGGCCGAAACGTACAGTTAAAAAATTGATACAACTTTCAGCTTGCTAAAATTTAAGAAAAGTTCTAATAATATTAGCGGTAACAAAGATTGTGCAACCCCTTGGATAGAATTCCGTGAAAGGACAATAATAAATACATAAATGAATAGTGTATTATCCTAGGCTAGGTTCGGTGGGTGTTTCGCATAGTTTCTAAGTTTAACTATACAAGAAATCCATCCCAGACCCGCAAACAAAGCAAAAGCAACAAACAAGCCAAAACCAATTTTATATAAAAATATAAATTATTGAATCTTGGATACATATCTTGAAAAGTAGAAAATTTGCGATTGGATTTGTACGTAATTCGTAGAAAACTGGATATCACACACACTAACATTTTCAGTCTATTCAGACAGAGTTTGCAGCTCAATACAGCTAGCCTATCGCCCTAGGCAGCCAGCTTGTCCTTTTTGTTGTTGTTTGTTTTGATTTGTTTTGATTTTTTGTGCAGCGAATTTTTTGTTATTTTTATTTAGTGAACGTTGAGCGAGTTCTCATTTTACAGACTTTGTAGTCACAAATGTGATCTTAATGGGGGAGGGTGTGCTCGGCTATTTCAAATTCTGTGCGCTAATACATGTAAGCATTTTTACATGAGCTCGGAGTTCATAGCTGAGGGACACCCACTCTTAAGGTGGCGCTACAGTCCGGGGTGGACCTGGGCCTCAACCAACAAGCGTCTCCAGCCAGCGCGATCTTTAGCTAGCTGTCTCCAGATTCGCACGCTAAGTTGGTTAAGGTCCCCTTCCACTTGCGTGCGCCACCTGAGTCGCGGTCTTCCTCTACTGCGCCTTCCCTCGGGTATGGATTCGAAGATCTTCCGGGCCGGAGCATTCGTGTCCATTCGCTCTACATGACCCAGCCACCTCAGTCGTTGGACCTTCACTCTTCTGACTAGGTCGATGTCGCTGTACAGCCTGTACAGTTCGTCGTTAAATCTCCTTCTCCATTCACCGTCAATGCAGACGCGACCAAAAATAACACGAAGAATTTTTCTCTCGAAACAACCGAGAGTTACCTCATCCGCTTTTGATAAAGTCCATGCCTCTGCGCCATATAGCAGAACTGGGATGATAAGGGTCTTATAAAGGGTCACTTTAGTTGTTCGAGAGAGGGCTTTGCTACTCAATTGCCTTCTTAGCCCAAAGAAACAGCGATTGGCAAGAGTAATTCTACGTTTAACCTCAGCGCTGGTGTCGTTGTCTGAGTTCATAGCGGAGCCTAGGTAGACAAAGTCCTTAACCACCTCGAAGTTATATCTGTCTATTGTGACGTTCTGTCCGAGCCGTCGGTGTTTGGTGTCCTTTTTAGTTGACAGCATATACTTCGTCTTGCCCTAATTAACAGCCAAACCCATCTTCGCCGCCTCAGTCTCAATACTCACAAACGCGCCATTAACATCACGCTGCGTTCTGCCAATTATGTCAATGTCATCGGCGTATGCGAGTAACTGGACGGACTTTTGAAAGATATTGCCTCTGGTGTTGGCGTTTGAGCTTTGCACTATTCTTTCAAGAACGATGTTGAAGAAGTCACATGACAGCCCATCGCCTTGTCTAAATCCTTTTTTTGACATCGAAGGTCTCGGTAAGTTCTTTACCGACCTTGATGGAGCAGCGTGCATTCTCCATCGTCATCCTGCACAAACGGACGAGTTTGGCAGGGATGCCAAAACTAGACATTGCTCTGTATAGTTCGTCCCTATAAATGCTGTCATAGGCGGCCTTAAAGTCGATGAAAAGGTGGTGGGTATCGATTTGAAGTTCCTGGGTTTTCTCCAAGATCTGCCGCAGTGTGAATATTTGGTCTATGGTGGACTTTCCTGGCCTGAAGCCACACTGATATGGACCAATCAGGTTGTTTACGAAAGGCTTCAGGCGTTCACACAAAACGGCAGATAAAATCTTGTAGGCAATGTTTAGAAGACTGATACCTCTGTAATTGGCGCAGTTCAGAGGGTCTCCTTTCTTGAGGATCGGGCAAACAATGCTGAGGTTCCATTCATCGGGCATACTTTCCTCCGACCATATTTTACAGATGAGTTGGTGCATGCTCCTAACCAAGTCATCGCCTGCCGCTTTGAACAGCTCGGCGGCTAGGCCATCTGCTCCAGCGGCTTTGTTGGACTTCAGTTTAGATATAGCTATCTTCACCTCGTCCAGGTCGGGTGGACGGTATTGTTGATCCTCATCGTCCAGGTTGAACGGTTCATTCTGTCTGACAGCGGAATTTAAGTCGTCATCACCGTTAAACAGTCTGCAGAAGTAGTTCTTCCATATCCTCAGCATCGACTGCGATTCTACCACGATGTTCCCTTGTTCGTCCTTGCAGGCTTCGGTTCGGGCTCTGTAGCCTTGTGAAGTTCTTTTTACCCTCTGGTTGAACTTCCGAACCTCATTCCTGTTGTAACATCTCTCTATTTCCTCGATCGCGCGCTTCTCATGCTCTTTCTTTTTTCTCCTTAGAAGCCGGTGTTCGTCTCTTCTCTTCTGCGCGTAGAGCTCACGAGCAGCTCTTGTCCTCCTTTGCCGCGCCGCTTTGTATGCCTCTTGCTTCGCTGCATGTGCTTGCCGGCACTAGTCGTCGAACCAGGGGTTTCGTTGTGGTGGTCGGGTGAAACCCAGCACATCAGAGGCGGCGTCTCTGATGGCTTTTTGGCAATGTTGCCACTGGTCTTCAATACTTGATGCTGGCTGCATATGACCTCTTGACAGATTGAGAGAGACTCGATCGGAAAAGGATCTGCTGATCTCTTGCGATTGTAGCCGTCCGACGTCAAACTTCCTCCCAGTATTTAATTGTCTTGGCGGCGTTCGGGATATCCGGAGTCGTACCTTGGTAGTGGTCCGAGTCAATGTTGTCCGCTCGGAACGTTCGGACATCCATAATACTGGAGGAGTGCCTTGCGTCGATCGCAACGTGGTCAATCTGATTGACGGTTGATTGATCAGGAGATCTCCATGTGCCTTTGTGAATATCGAGATGCGGGAACCGTGTGCTAGCTATGACAACATTTCGCCCCGCCGCGTTTACATAACAAAAAATAATAATAATAACAATATACATTAAAGGAAGAAATTAAATTAATAATGGAATTCAGTCTTTACGTGTACATAACAAAAAATAATAACAATAACAATATAGGTACATTAAATAAAATCTTCTTCTTCAATTTCTTCAATTCCGTGGAATAAGATTGGAGTTTCTGTAATAAAACATAATACTACATATATGTGTAATTTAATGTGTATTTGGTTAACGACTTACGCTTTAAGTATATTCAAATATTCCATCTTTAGGGCATTTCAATCAACAATAGCCTTCGCAATGCTTTCTGCAGCTACTGTTCGTCTTTCCTCCATTGCTTCTCTGTCTTTGCAACTGCGCTAGCCAGGTGGTCGGCTTGAGGGGCCCGCAATAGGAGTTTCAAATGGGGGAGGTTCAAAATCATCTGCGTCAACAGAATTCGAAGGACTAGACGGTGGTTCTGTGGACATAAAAAGGCCAGAAGTTGAAGGGACATTTGGAGAGAGTGTAGATGCAGAAGTGCGACTGGTTAAGGTGCTGATCATTGGTGCTGACCTTGCACCTACTTCTGCTACATACAACTCACACATTTGGTCCATGTGTATATCCATGGAATGCGCCCTCGCCCGGTGGATGTTTTTTTTATTGTTGTCTATTATTTTATTGTACGTAATCTTAAGATTACGTAACTTTCGGGCAAGGGAGTCTTCACCAAATGAATAACCCCTTACCAACATCGCCTTTTTTATGTCCAAGAACACACTCCGACGCCGCACATTCGGATTCCGCAGTTTGTCCATCCTTTCGATGTACTCCTCTAAAAAGAGGAGCACATTACAGTGATTCCACAAAGGTTCTGTAAAAAAATATTTTGATTGAGTTCGACCTATCACCTATGAACCTATATTCATCACTACTAAACTATTATCACCATTAACTTTGTTGGTGTTCTCTTCGAATTCGTTATCCAAGGGCCCCTCCTCGTTGCTAATAGGGCCCCTACCCGTTGCTAATATTTGCAGCATCTAAAAAAGATGAAATTGTTTTAGCGTCTACATAATACAATCAAGTTTGTGAACTTACCGCCTTGATTCTCTTTGGTGTTCTCTATTAGCTGCAGACCAAAAGCTAACGCAAAGTTAGTATCTGATAGGAAAAAATAATATATGGTTAATTGCAACAAAGAAACAAAAATATTTTAGATGTTCTTACCATTTTGTATTTTCGATACCTCATCTTCGTTGGCATCAAAAACGACTTTCCTTCGTAAATGATTTCGTGGCGCATAATTATTTCCAAACTACATTTAAAAAGAAATGGTACATGTTATAGAAACCATAATAATATCGGAATTGCTATTTTACTTACCTTATTACCAATTTTATCACAATTGCAGCTCGGCTTCGTATTTTTGCTTTATTTTGTAGACGTTTGAACGATTTCCTTTGACAGCTGTTTTTTTTTTTTCTCTCAAAGCAGCGGGTAGTTTTCCCTGAAAGGGATATTTCACAAAAAGTGCTAGACGACTAGCGCAAATGGTAAAATGTAAATTTTTTATAAGGAGTTTGACATGCCGCTGCTCATCTAGCGGGCAGTGGAACGCGGCCAATTACTTGGGGAACTGAGGGCTAACCAGTCTTTACGTGCATGCATTTAACTTTTTTTCTGAATTTGTTGCGCGTTCATGTATTAACAACTAAAAGTAGCACAAATCACAAACGTTTTTAGCTTTTTCAAATTTCTCCTTGCCTAAACAATAATATTGGTCGCAAAAGCTAGGAGAAGTTGACTTTTGTTAAATTTGTTTCATTTCTATGAAATGATACATGAAATTTAGAGAAGAGGATACTTTAAGGACTATTCACATGAGAGCAAATTTCAAATAGGCCAATTGAGAACAAATTATTTTGACTGTATTTATTAATTAAAAATACCTATTTGTTCTACCACAAAGGGATTATATTGAATTAATCTATCATCTTTTCAAAAAAAAGAAAACTTAACCTTTACGGCCATAATATTCACTACCAGCCTTATTGATTAGATTCCTTGAATTAATAGATTAACACTGTCTCCGCTAACTCACGTCAAATGAGTTTAATTTGGATTTATTCTTCTTGTCGAAAATGTTTATTCATAAAAATAATGTTGCCATGGAGTAGCTAATCCAATAATTAAGCAAAACTGCTCTGAAAATCTGGTAGCACTCGAGCAGTTCAGTGCCACTTCTTTGCATAGTCATCTGGCATTAATTAAAAAAAAAAACCGGCCAAGTGCGAGTGTCACTCGCGCACTGAAGGTTCCGTATTTGGCTAAAGTCCAACACATGAGATATTATTTGAAATCTATAATATCATTCAATCTTTCCCCTCTTCATGAATTCATCACAATTTAGTTTAATTTAATTGCTTAATATTTTTACTCTCAAAAATTACTCGCACATGAATCTTATTTTCGAAATATTACCTAGTACCCAACCCACGCCAGTTTTCCATTCTGTATGCGACCTGTCCCAATTAAAAACTATTGACTAAAAATATATTACTTTTATTTTGTTCTGTACTCCCCAAAAAAATGTATTATACTCCCCAACGAAATTAGCAAGCTGGAACCCTGGAAGGCTGGAACCCTCTTCTGTCTTTGATGGGGTCAATTGTGCACAACTGTGTAGTAGAGATTAAAACTTATGAGAGCAACGTATTTTACATGGTAAAATTATCTTTTTTGAAAATATCTTGTAACCTATTAACTTTTCGGCAAAACAGTATTCAGCACATATATAGATAAGAACATGATCTACAAAAAAGGAATTTATGTATTTTTTTGTGAATCAAGAAATAAACCGTTTTTTGGGCGAATGAAAATATTTTTTTCACCAGATTACTAATTAATCGAAAACCAATCGATGTATTCCTTCCATTGATAATTGTCGTTTAACTAGAGGTTATACCGGATGTTGTGTGTAAATTTTAGCCTCCTATGTCAATCGGTTCTTGAGATAGACCTGGTAACAGAATTGGCTTAGTGGGTTCGGACAGACAGACAGACAGACAGACAGACAGACAGAGAGACATCCGAGCGAAACTAATAAGGTTACGTTTTTTCCCTTTGGGTACGGAACCTTAAAAATGGAAAAGGTGTGACCAGCAACAAAAATTATGAACCATAAAATGATTAAATGAGAGAAAATTGTAATTCAGATAGTTTTGGCTAAAATGGCCGGTCGTGGGAAAAGGACTTAACAAAGTGTTCTGTGCTAACTTCTTTTTATATTTGCAAAAGTTATAATAGTTTCTGCATCCACTTTTGTATTATAGAATGTATCCAATATTATTGCTTAACTTTTAAACATAAAAATTTTCGCAAATGTATGAACAATTTTAAAATAAACGGGGAAAACAAAACTTAATTCACCGCTAAATGCGAATTGGGGCATTTGACTTTTCGACATTTGATTAAGTGTGAATAATATTTAAAAAAAAGTTTATGAATAAGGTTTTCTGCAATAAAACCAAAATTAGCACAAATTCGACTTTAGTTAAGTGTTACGGATAAGGCTGTATGTGTAAATGAGGTTTAAATTCATGTTACAGTACCTAGACCATATAATCCACGTTTTTTAAACCCGACAATTTAAATCTACATATATCCATAATATTCACTCAAATACTCGTAATGCAATAAGCACGCTGGATTAAAGATACACTTAAACGCGGATTTGAAATAGTTTCACCCGATTTTAAAATTTGTTAAGCGGCCTCTAGACGCTCAATATTATTGTGAAGTATGATGCACAATATTATTGGCTGGGCGCCCCAGACAGTGCAATATTTTCCCAATAATTTACTTGACCGCTGATATTTGTGTAGACAACATGTTGACTGATAGATACTGAAGTTTCACATTTTCACTCGCGGCAGTGGCGTAGCGAGGGGGTGCAAGGGGTGCACAAGGCCAATTTGGAGCTGCTACAATTTTTCAATACATAAAATCTATGAAACGGATTCTTTTTCCTGCTCAACAAATTTATTTACAAGGTTCAACAGCATTAACACTGCTTTACAGTAAGTAATGAGACATTCCTTGCTTAGCAACAAAATCCATTGAACGTTTCTCCCTAGTGTTAAACGACGATATCCATCCTATGAGAGAGAGCAGGGAAATCCCTCCTGCTCTATTAGGTAGCATAGAGTAGGCTGCGAAACGCAGCTCGGTGGATGTGGCAGGCAAATTGGGTGATCACTTTTTGCATCTGACCAGGAAGGGCGTCTTCCCGAGTTCGCGTCCGCGCAGATAGTTCCTTTACTAGGGTTTGTTTAGTGAGTTTTACAATTTCAGAAGTGGGATATGATTCCCGAGTGTTTGTTAAATGTCTGCTAGTGGTATCTGTAGATACAAATTTGGAGAAAACGCAGTGTGCTAACCCTAGTGTTGTTCGTACGAGTGTATTGTTGTGCGCAAACAAAAAAAAAAAAAAAACTTTGGAAGTGTAGTGAAAAAGGGTATAATGCAGAAAATGTACCTAAAAACTGTTGCCGACCGATTATCTACGGCAAAAAGAAGAAAAAAAAAGGGTCATCGTTAACATCGAAGGAAAAACTTTGTCCCTTGGGTTGTGCGTAAGATTTACTGGTAGTCCGCACGTAGGTAGATATCTGAGTGAGCTATACCTCAGGTTGGGTAAGTGCGGTGTGTAACAAAAATATTAAATGGAACCGATGGAAAATAACTTCGGAAAAATGTTCTTCTTCTTCGTGTTCACATAGGAGTGTTTTGCATTCTGTTTATGACACCATGCAGTATTCTTGTTGTTTATAGTGTCCAAGTAGTTTGAGCGGTCGTACTTAAAGATTTGTTTGGGATATATTGTTTTGGTAATTAACAGAAAATACATTCCGCGGTACTAAAGATCGTTTTTGGTGTCCGAGCTGAGTTTTTCGGGCACACAATGGGTAGATTTTTCCTGCAAGATATCATGTTGTGGGCTGGAGGATGTTTGGTGTGAAGGTTAAAAATCCAATTGTATCTATAATGTTGGACAGCATGTCTTTGTTTATTTCGGATTTTGGATATTTAGGAATATTGGACCGATTTGTTATAAAAGGGTTTATGTCCTCCTTCCGGTATTCGTTGAATTGTAGTGCAGTTATGTTATGGTTATGGGAGGAGCTTAAAATAAAATTGGTTGAGGATTTTCCGTGCTTCGATGGCAACGATGGCAATGATATGCTTAGTTAACGTAATAATGGATGTAGAAGATGAGATGATGAGACGTTAGAAAACTATGTCTACAAAATTAGAGGGAAACTGGAAACTAAAGCGATCATTAAATACATAGGGCCTTAGCAATGGACATTTTTGGTCTCGACTTTAAATTTGGGGAAGCTCACAATTGCGAAATTTGTATGGAAAATATAGCCACTGTGACCTACTTAGATTTGGAGTCGAGACTGAAGATGTTTATTGCTAAGGCCCATAATATCTATAGTTTAAAAGATAAATTACTGATGAACAATGTGGTAGTCACCGAAAATTATTTAATAAAGTTTATGAACTTTATCGAAACTGGCTTTTAAGCCATACTGGAAGAGTTACTCTAAAAATGGTGAACCGCACAGAAAGCAATCTTGTTACTTAACGTACATACTATATCTAGTCAAGGCTAGATCACTTCGGTAGAGAATGTGAAACGCGCTTTAGATCATACAATAATAACAACTATGCGGATTAACCATATCATAAAATTCGTCGCTTGTTAAATACCAATGACGATGGCACTCTTGCAAGAAATGATGAATGTAACGTCGAGGAATGCAGATCGGAACTGCAAGATGTTGGTACCGAAGACGGGGTTTTTGATCTATCGGAGGGGTGTGTAACGGTAATAAAGCCGGAGAGGTGAAATGATGACTGGGGTTGTGTCATTGCTGAGGAGCATCTACGGGTTATTGAGGTGATTTTGGATCATTGTTTTCTGGTTGACTGCACGTTGTGATTGAAACCATGTGGTAGACATTTTAAATATAAGTACCGACGAAATATCTCATTTCATATAAGAGAACTAGGAAGTATTAGAAAAGGAATTTCAAAACGAGTTTCAAATCGTATAGCGTTTCATACTCTGAAAAAGGAAAACTAAGCAAAGTATATTTGATGAACCCTTAGATAATAATAATATAATCGAAGTTATAGAAAAGTATCATAGTTATGAACTTAAGGCGTTAGTTGTGGTAGATGGCTTGAAACTGACTGTAACCGTCTTAAAATGACTCAAAACAAAAAGGGACCTTATTCCACGAATCGCCAGAAACTTCAACACAATGATTATCATTTGCAGGTACGCAATTGTTGCATGCTGATGCATTGGGATGTAATGTAGTTGAGGAGTCTTGAGCCGGACTCGAAATGTGGATTGTTCGGTTGCAGATACACGATCGGATAACCAATTGAGTTAGATGACGGGTAGTAAAGTCTTTCTACGATGGCATGGAACATTGCAGATTGAAATCAACGATGACCCCCGTAAAAAAAAAACGATGTTTTCTTACGACAATGCGTCAGAGCAGGCAAGATTCGAATAATCATGCGAGAAACTCAACAAGGATTCTCAAACCCTACATAAACAACCAAACTGAAGAACTGTTATTTTTATTCAAACCGCGAAACATTTTATTGTGCCAACGGAGCATTATTCTGCATAAAGAGAACTCCCACGATGATAATGATATTCCATTGACCGAATGGCGTGATCAAGCCAGTCAGCGACGTTCATCGTAAATCTCAAATATACTATTTGTTGCAGTTGTTAAAGCAGAGCATGGTACAACATTAATACAAAGGAGTTTAAACACTGAACGCGAATAAGTAGAAATCACCAGTGGAAAGGTCTAGCCAGAAGAGTTGGTCTTTGGTTTCTAGATTAATATTAAGAGGATAGAAACAGTTTCTATAACAATGAGCTAGAGCCGGAGCAAGGTTTAAGAGATAATGGCACTTACTCATTAAAATAAAGCTTGGTGCAATCGAGTAGATAAAAAAAAGTATTCCTTTGGTTTTGCAATACGAAGTTTTCGTAAATGAATAGCGATTGAAATGGTGTTGCCAATTTAGCAATGTTGACGATTTTAAAGATAGTTCAGCACATAATTAAAAAAAAATACATTCAGTGCAATGTGAATAAATTAATAATCTAATACTAGAAAACAGATTTAATATCAAGAGCGAATAAGAAAGCCTAATATGGATCGCTGTAAATTTAGTATAGGAGCATTATGAAGAACGCTTAAGAAATTATTGATTAAGTCATCAAAATATAAGAAAGATACACCTGGTGTATGTGGAATATCTTTAAAAGGTATTTTATTAATGAAGACAAAAAGGAAGAAATTGAGAAGGTGGCGTAGATTGTATTGACCCTGAATCTACCGATAAATGGAATGAACTTATGTTTCTGGAAATTGTTTGAGTAATTCTGAGGATCGCTAAACAAAAAGTATTGGAGGCAAGGTATTGACCTCGAATCTACCGCCGAATTAGGATGAACTTATTGGTTTTTGACTGTTCCTAGAGTAGTTTTGAGGATCTCTAAGCAGATGGCTGGAGGGAGTGTGTTTTGGAATCTACTGGATTTTGGAATGGACTTCAATGTTCTGACCTTTTTCATAAGTGGTTCCTGAAAAAACGCACCTGAACGAAGGAAAACATGGTATAATAAGATATCATGCAAGAGAAAGTAGTCCTGAAATATTGGATGAGAGTAGTACTGAAATATTGGATGAGTGTAGTCCTGAAATATTGGATGAGAGTAGTCCTGAAATATTGGATGAGTGTAGTCCTAAAATATTGGATGAGAGTAGTCCTGAAATATTGGATGAGTGTAGTCCTGAAATATTGGATGAGAGTAGTCCTGAAATATTGGATGAGAGTAGTCCTGAAATATTGGATGAGTGTAGTCCTGAAATATTGGATGAGATTAGTCCTGAAATATTGGATGAGAGTAGTCCTGAAATATTGGATGAGTGTAGTCCTGAAATATTGGATGAGTGTAGTCCTGAAATATTGGATGAGTAAGAATCCTGAAATAATGGATTAAAGGTACCCACACTGAGGACAGTGTGATGAAGGATGGCCGAATGTTAAACGACGATATCCATCCTATGAGAGAGAGCAGGGAAATCCCTCCTGCTCTATTAGGTAGCATAGAGTAGGCTGCGAAACGCAGCTCGGTGGATGTGGCAGGCAAATTGGGTGGAGATCACTTTTTGCATCTGACCAGGAAGGGCGTCTTCCCGAGTTCGCGTCCGCGCAGATAGTTCCTTTACTAGGGTTTGTTTAGTGAGTTTTACACTAGTAAGCAACTACATTTTACTACATTGCAGATATACTTCTCTGTTGAGTTCATGTTATTTTGCTCAAACGTATTTGTGCGTACGTAGGTATGTACATATGTATTACCAGAAAATACCAAATTGCTTGAAAAACCATCTAAATAAGAAACAAATAATACGTTTTCACTTGGGCCCTTCTTGTTATTTAAAAAAGCATAGCACTGCAAAAAGAAATTTAGTAGAAACTTGGTAAAATGTATCTAGAAATGTTACCAAGTTTATTGACATACATAATATGCGTACGAAAAACTGGTTGAAACCGTAGACAAAGATTTTTTTTTTAGTGTGTGAAAAAACTACTAGGGGCGTCATAAATTGGGTCTGCCCCGGGCGGCACTAACCCACGCTACGCCACTGACTCGCTGAGATGTTTCTTTATCGACACTTGAAATATAAATGAACAATATTACCCACAGACGATACATTTTTTCTAAATTGCGCAAAAAATTTCAAAGCATTTTGATTTTCTACAATATATTGCACAAACTTGCAATGTTATCTACAGACGAACAATAATATTGTGCAACATCAAATATTTCACAATATTATTGAGCGTCTAGACCAGTGATTCCCAAAGTGGTCCAGGTGGACCCCCAGGGGTCCACGGGAGACTCGACGGGGGTCTACGTTGGCTAATCTAATCTAATCTTCAAAAAAAAAAAATTGTTTAATGCTAACAATTTTTGTTATGAACCCAAATATCGAAATTTTCGATTTAAGAATTACATTGTTGGAAATATTCTTAGAAAATAATTATGGAAAGCATATAATTCTTAATCTGAATATTTGATTAAATCTGAATATTTGATAAAATAAGAACTTTTTGCGTGATCGCAGTGGCTTAGTGGTTAGTGTGTTGAACTACTAAGCGAGGGGTCCAGGTTCGAATCCCGCAAAAACCCAAATTCCAACTCAGGGTTTTTTCACTGCGCCACCTCTCGCGAACGTCTGACAAATATACGAAAGTATAACTGTCATGAAAGAGCTTCTCGATCGGAACCGGCATAAAATTGTAGATCCCTTCCATTCGTTCCAAAAATTAAAAACTCACACAAAACGAATGGTTGCGAGAAGCTAGGCCCTGGGTCACTACAGACCTGTTGCGCCAACTATTATTATCATAAGAACTTTTTGCTTCCAATTTTTTAAGAATCTCAAAATTCTTCGCTCACAAACATTTTTTTCTGACTATAAGGTCGCTTATAAAAAAACACATCAAAAAGTGTTCTCGAGTCTTCAGAAAAATGGGTTGGAGCAGTAGTATAAATTGGAAAGATATCTAAAGTTTCTGACCTTCAACTTAATTGCTTTTGAGTAGTGGGTTACTATTTATAGATACAGATATTTCCTCCATAAAAAGGAAATAAAGTGCACGACTGGGTCGCACGAAACTTTCTCGTTTAGTGCGAGTCTGACTGACTTTCAGAGTCTTCAGCAAATCGAAAATTGAGAAAAAAATAGTTTTGAAAACATCCATTTGACTCTAAGTTTGCATTTTGGTCAAAATTGTTATTGCCGTTTTCCGGTAAACTGAAAAAAATAAATTTTAAAAAATTCCTTTTTTCGAAAATCCATTGTACGATAATTAGAGAAAAAGTTGTAAAAGACCACAATACCTTAGAAATTAATTTTTCGAAATTACAAAAGTACCGTTGCTCGAATTTTTAGCCAAAAACTGGATACGCAGTCCTGGTAACCTTACCTACTTACGCTTAAATATCAATTTTGGTTGAAATCGTTAAAGCCGTTTTCGATCAAATCAAACTGGTACGAAAATTTTGTATGAGAAGTACCTACCATTAATACTGAGGTTACCTTGAAACAAAAAACACCTCCCGAACTGTAAGCCCAAAAACTCCAAATCCGAGGTTTGAACGTAATCCGGGAAGCCGTTTAGGCTGTAGGCCTGTGGAAGGACGGACAGACCGGACAGAATTTGTGACCCACTTTTTTGAGTTCCTCTATCATCGTAATATCAGAATTGATTAAAATCTCGAGTTCGAATTTTGTACGAAACCAATATCTTTCTCTTACTACGTAATGGAGAAAGTTAAAAATGAGATAGGCTGATGTTTGTATTTGTATTATTGGTCTTCATATAGTTCCGATTGATTATCGTCACTACTTACAAGATTCAAACACACAAAATCAATACCGCTATCAGCGCCGATTTGTGCTTAGGTCTGCATAGAATACCTTCGCGTACATACATTTATAGCTACACCTTTACCTATTCCTGCTTGTCATCCACGGAAAGGCCTTTAACCAATTATTCACCTAGACGAATTATTTTGCCTTTTTGATTACCCTGTTAAACCATGTTTCAGAACTACGAACCACATCGAACTTGGATCTTTCAAATATACACCTGAGCTCATAAATTTTTTGCAAACAAGCTTTATGTGACTAGTTTTAAGACCGTTATCCATCGAACGCAGAATATCTAAATTAGACCACTTCTATTAATAAATGTATGTATATATACACAAAGCAAAATGCTATGCAGTAGGCATTCCACAAATAAAATTGAAAAGAGACTAAAGAAATTATAAAAAAATTTTCCAAACAAACAATGAAGTTAAATGAAAATAATAATTACACAAAAAAAAGAAGAAAAAAAGTTTGAGCAGCTCTTTAGCTAAAGTGTGCGTAAGCCATGGCAATCCTTTTCAAGTCTTCAGCGGTTTAGATCATGTGAGCAATAAATCACCAGAGTGAAGGTTAATCCCCTCTATATTATTTCTGCAGTTTCTGTAGTGTGTTTCTCCCTTTTGCGGTTCACACGCTAAACCAATCTTAACAAATCAAGTGTCAAAAAAAAGATATTTTCAGGGTGCTTATCTTTGCATTTTTACTTTTTTTAAAATATTAACATTTGAAAAAGTTCAATTTTACTACACTAAATTTCAACTACGCAGTTGCAGGGATGGAAAATGCCATTTTCGATTTGTACTGAAAACTGTTGTAAGATTGTACTGAAATGGAGCCAATTGTATTGAAAACAATTTTGCGTATAAGAAAGTGAATTTATTAACAAAACTGTACACACCTAAAAAAATATATATATTTAAAATAAGTTGCATTCCTAAGGCCGCCCAAAACTCGAGAACGGATCGTCCAATTTGAGCTATGTTTTCTTTGATTAGACTGTATGCCAATTATGCATATGAATACCAAAAGGCAAATGACGAGATAAGCTGTCAAATGAACGAAAGGTCAAAATTATCAAAGCTTTATATAAGAATTAGATACCAATATGGTCATGTTTGCCTTGATGGTTATTTAAGGCATTTGTTATTTATCACCCAATGTTGTAGAAGAGTAATGTTATTAAGAAAAAGAAAGCAAAAAAGTTGAAGTTGGGAATTTTCTGGTAGTAACATTAATAGGTAGGTATCTATTATTTTGTCTTATTTGTTCATGATGTTTACTGCTCGAAATTGATTGTGGTCAATTTTTTGTAGTGAAAAATGAATAAAGAATTTGCGCATTGGTTTTGACTTCATTATTTCATAAATCCACAAAAAAGAGAAAGAAAATGAAAATAAATCCCAATTCTACGAACTCATCAATCTTTGATGACAACAAAATAATGCTTGTTCCATCAAAAGACTTTATGCTGGCATTCGTGCTTTTTGTCCGATTAAACTGTGCTATTTGGTAATTTTTATCTGTCAAAATCAGCCTGGTCATATGTGGCATTCAATTCATTAGAGCATATGAGGATATGCCCATTACATTGTATGACCATATTTTGACAGGATAACTGTCAGAAATTGACATTTTATGACCACTTGGCATACAGTCAAATCTTACCTTAAGGAAGGTTCATACAGTGAGAAAATTGGAAAATTTTAAAGGGGGATTGGCAAAATTCGTAGAAATTGAAATTGATTTTTTTAAAAGTTAAAGTTTTAATCGTAATATACAGTGGGATCGTGTTTGTCAAGAGTTCTGTCTGATTTTTATGATTTCGGAAATTTTCTTCACGGAAATCATTTCTTGTGGTAATTTGCAATTGGATTTTGGGTAGTATGCAACAACTATTAACGGCAACTTCACATCTCGATTCTCGAGTTTAAGAACGCTTTTTCTCGACACTCATGGCAGCTAAGATTCTGCACTGTCAAAATAAGGGACCTTGCTAATCAGGGCGCGGAACAGTTAGTAGTATAATATATTAATCCCTGAAGTCATAACGGGGTGAGTTTCTAATGAAAAGTCGAATCCAGTCAATGCTTTGTGTAAAACTTAAAACAAATAGTTCGTTAATTGATTTGATTTTCCATTTTTGGAAAACCACAAATTGATAAATGATTGTATCGAAATACGGCAAATTGTACTTTTGTACTAGAGCAAACTCATTTGTATCGAATTCGATACAATTGTATCGACTTTTCCATCCCTGCGCAGTTGTGTACATAGCTACTTTGATTCGGGATACACTTTTCTTTCGTTCTTCATGCGCATGCCTGTACAAATTACAAACGACGTCACGAAAGAGAGTCGACGGCCGAAGAGAGTTACAGTCAAGCTCAAGATTAGTGATTAGTGAAAACATAAACATAAGAGCATTATGACTCTTAACACATTCACAGATAGGAAATCTAAGAAAGAATTTTAATTTCAAAATCTACTGAGGAATTGGCTACGTGTTGTCGATCTCCGAAACCACTCAACCGATTTGAATGAAATTTTGTGTATATCCATCCAGTTGGTTTCAGTTTTAAAGATAGGATATTTTTGGACCCGATAGTTCCATATGAAAGGCACGGAAAAACCGGGTGGGTATGGGTAGGTACCCCTATAAATAAAAGAGACTGACGTCTGTGTGTGGAACTCATAACTCGAAAATGGATCGTTCGATTTTTACGAATTTGGGCTTGGAGGATTCGTTTAGGAAGGACATTATGCTACTTTTTGTGGTGAAAATAAAAGTTTAAGGGGGTGAGATTGGGAATAGAACTTAGTATGGCAACCGCACTTTGTAAAAAAATATACTGGATAGGAAAACGGTTGTGTCACTTCCAATACAACAAAACTTATTTCAAAAGTTTGATTTTTGAATTCTTTAGATGTTCCGGGCTCACCGCTACACAATTTTAATTCGAAAGTCGGCTCAGTTATTATTTTGTTGAGCAACCCCAATCAACCGAAACTTTTTTAACGGATTGGGTTTGATTTGAATGTAAAGAATCGCAAATGAAATGTCTTGGAAGCGAAGATTTTGACTTAAAAATTCAAGCACCGATTATATAATTACGCGGATTCCGATGATTTGCAATTGGTTTCCAAGCGCCTTCAATTTCCCATGCATATCGCTTTCATTATGAAAAAAAATAATAAGTCGCAAGGACAATCGCTGGATATTTGTGACATCAATTATTGAAATCCCATGTTTTTCAATCGTATGTGGCGTGCTCACGTGTGAGCAAAATCTTCCGCTTTGTACTTCGTGTACCGTAAAGCACTTTAGTGAAAAATTAAGATCGGCTGACACGTCAATCATTTCGGTTTGATTTAAACACATCAACAATGCTATACTTTAGTTATTTTTGTATTGTTTTTAATATAACTTTTGAATACAGAATTTGAATTGACCGAATTACATAAAGCAGCATGTTCATTGTTCGTCCTCGGAATTATTATTTTTATTACATTAACGAATTTGGGCGGAACGAAGTTCGCCGGGTCAGCTAGTGTAAACAAATTCACGCATCCGGCAATTAAAATGCGTTGTGTTGTGCGATACTGAAGGCAACTCTCGCTTCCTTTCAAATTATTTCCCTTCCATAACTGTCTCGTGCACGTAGCTTAAATATTTACCGAAACATGCTGCACTATAAAGTTCAATTAATTCAAAACAAACAACTTGATCCTTTCGTTTGCAGCACCATAAAGTGTGTAATTTGCACGTGCCCACTTAGTTTCTTGTATACGTATACAAGCAAATATATAATTGAAAGTGTTTTATCTTCAATTGAATGCCACCTCATTGAATGCCGGTAAGCTACAGCAAGTGTTTAAGTACATGGGTAACGGTATGAGGACATGGACAAACACCTACGCCTCGTACACGGGAGCTATTTGCTTTAGTTTTCTGTCCTTTAAGATTGTTTTATTTTTTAGAGTAAATGGAATCCAGAAATCGTGATGCAATTGGTATGGTCTCCTGGGAAAGTCACGTTCAACGTAGGGTTACATGCACTTGTGTATCGCATTTGGAAGGATGCGCGAGTAAAAGTAGAAAGGAGTGTGTTCATAGTTTGCTAATGACACAATCCTTCTCACTTATGTTGGGAAGGGAAGTGAACATTTTCATTTATCGGTTTTCCATGAAATAGCATTAATTTTAACCAAAGTGCTTTTTTGCAAATAGAAATTTGACTAGAAGCCAAACAGCGGAAGCGATTAAGCATATAAATAAATAGATGAAGTTTATCCATGCAAATTGAGAACGATTTTGTAATCCTTGCCTACTTTTGTAATGCCTTCCTAACATGTCAAGACATATTAATTTTCGTAAAGTTAATATTTCTGGTTCACGAAAGCATTTTACCCGTGACCACATATATTGTGACAACTTGCATCAGCCACGCATAGGCAATTCAACTTTTGCGATGAAAGAAAAATAATTACAACATCCTGTCACGGCATCGTCTGTGGTCATAATCGTCTAGAAAAATGTCAGCCACTTGTGACTCAAGCAGTGTTACTCGTAAACCAATGGTATAAAGTTGGATTGTATGTATAAGTAAGAATTTTATTCCTCAATATGAATTCTTCTGGAATGCAAGGACGTATTATGTATATAAGTAACCAAAAGACTCGAATGTAAATTGAAAAACTGAAAAGGAAATATTGGCAATCGATGCCATTAAATGGAGAAGTAAAGACAATATTCTCGTAAACTGTGTACCTACAAAATTTCAGTAGTTCACATTGTTGAACACTCGTACATAACATAATACACTAATAAATCTTGTAGTACTTTTGGAGTGTTTGGGGGATCTGCTGTGTTAAATTGTCAAGATGTTTAACAACTTTCTATTTGTAGTTCTTGGCATCAAGTTCTTTGACACTACCGCCTTAAGTGGATTTCTGTACAGTTTTCGGAATGACATTGCTTTTGTCTCGATGTGAAATATATTGGACAGGAATTTTGGGGGAACTATTAAATAGTTGGCATCACGCACAATCAAATTAGACTTGTTGAACAAATTTAAGGGTGTGCTGTGAGAAGCTTATTTCGCTATATTGTTATGCTATAGGTATTAGTAACGTGACCATTTATTTTTTGTCAAAAAGCGGCTCGGGTTTTTCAAGTTAAAAGCGGACGTGTTTCGGCGGGTTTGGTGGGTTTCCCAAAAGTAGATATACTGACCAGAAAAATTTCGTGCAAAATAGAAAAGTTTTTTTTTGTTTTTGTTTCACGTATAACTCTTTAAAAATTAATAAATAATTTAAAAAATTGATTCTTTTATTGTTCCTCGGAATCGGAGTCGGAGTCCGTTGCAGCCATATTCGATGAATCGGAATAATCATCGGCTGGCTACTGCGGAATCGGCAAACGCTCATACTTCTGCACAGAAGATATTATTTGTCGGAGAATGTCTGGATGTGATTTTAGTATTTTTTAAAAATCGATACAACTACTGTCGATATTATATTTAACGTAGAGAACAGATTCGATAGTTTTGGTTGTTTCTTTGAAACATGACATTTGCAATTTTCGCACATTTATGCCAACTGAAGTTATCTACGGCTTAGATATGCCATCAGGGTTGTTATATGTTTTTTTAATTAAAAAAATCTTCAAACGCAGTGAAAAAAATCGACTAAAGAAAATTTAAATTCCATTTTTTTTTTTAAAAAGCGGGAAAATAGTTGTGGTGGCGGGTGGAGGGTTTTTAGATAAAAAAGAGGGTAAAACCCGCCAAAAGCGGGTGAAATGGTCACATTCGTATTAGGGAGTCTGGTGGCAGATTCCGTATAACAATAGTCGTCTGGACGATATCGTTTTTGTAACTTTGATGATTATAATACGTTTAATTCTATCGTTTTTAGAACAGACTTCAGCAAAAACAACAATTGTACAAGAAAAAAATTTATAAACAAGTACCTAAACCAACTGACTTTCAACCATTCCGCCCGCGTTTCATTATTTGGAGGGTTGAAAAATAACTGCTCTTGAAACCGATGATTGTCAATATCTTGTAATCGTTGAAGATACTCGTAAGACCATCTCTGCCCGAATCTTTCTAGCATATGGCTCAGCTGTTGATAATACGAAGCCCTTGATCGTGTTAACTGGATTAAAAATGGATAAATGGGGCTGGATCTTCCACTTGGATCAGAAATGTCGAAAATTCATCGTACGTGAGAACAGTATCTCCTATTACTCTCTTGAAGTGAAATTGAGCTGATTTAACCGCTGCCTCCCATTTGCCTCCAAAGTGAGGCGGTGCAGGGGGGTACAATAAATCCTTCCGTGGAGTAGTGCGTGGCATGTTCTAAATGAACTGCTGATGTGGAGAAGCACTCAAACACCACTAGGTATTCCTTACCTCCTCGCACTCGCCAGGTTTTAAGTGTGAATGGGTCAGCATAATCTAAGCCTGAGTGCAGAAATGGCAGTGATGGAATATTTCGATTAGTAGAAAGCTGACCAATAAGTTGTTTTGGTGTTGTAGCTCGATAGCGTGTGCAAACAACACAACGATTGATAAAACTAAAGTGGACTGATGAGTATAGTCCAAAATCAGCTTTGTTAGGTTTGAATCACATGGTAGAATAATTGGATGCTTATGTGTCAGAATCGATTTAGGCGTTGCAGTGCCGCCCGCCAATTCGAAGAATTCCATCATGAGAGTCGGTGAACGGAGTGAGGCGAAAAATTGAGCTCCTGCGATGAATGGACTGAACACTAGATAAATTATTGATTTCTGAAGAAAAACTCTCGACCTGAACGCATTTGATCCAAAACATCTTGGATTCTTTTAGTTCCTCAGGCTTCCATCGACTGAATTTTTCGATGATAATGTTCCCATTACATTTATTTTTTCTTTGTTTGAGATTTTTGTAGGACGGTATTCAACGCTTGCTGCACCAGGCAGTTATTCGCAATAGTCGCATTAGCAATGGGAACTTGGTTAAAAGGTCAGAAGTGGTATGGAGCTTTTGTTTTGTATCAAAAAGTTGGCTGGCGTACCTCCACATATGCGCAACCAAATTATGGCACAGTGATGGCCAATGATTCGAGTCGAGCTGAAGCCAACTAGGCCCAGCCACCAAAGTGAACTCTCAGATAGCTTTCGTTGGGACAATTCAGGATGCATGCTTGACTCCAAAATTTCATTTGCATTCCAAAAACTTGCGCCAAAATTTACCAAATATTTTTCCATTCAAATTCGCATTCACCTAAGGCCCATCGGTGGATGATGTCAACGATAACAAAACAGTAACAGCAATCAGCATGTAAGTTGAAAATTCACACCCATCCACAAATAACGAATCCAACATTAGTAGAAATCACAGAAACACAAATATGTCCTGTTGATATTAATAAAAAAAATCTCCTCCATCTCAATCCACTCCTTTTTATCACAGCCTGAGTATAGGTACCTATTACGTAACCTACTTTAACCGCACGACAAAAGGACCTACAAAAGCATTCCACGAAACGACCCACAAAAAAGGCAAATCCTTTAAATTATTTACGATTCAATAAGACAATGAATACTAACGATATAAAAATGCGGCGATATCGGTCCCACCATTTATGGCTGTGTCTGTGGAATAGTACGTGCAACGATAAGGATAACGTCGTTCGCATAGAGAACTAAAGATTTATATTTATTTCCCCTAGACGTTGCTGGGTTTGCTTGAAGGTGAATAGCGCCTTCCCACTTGAAAATACATAGCATTGAATTTGGGGAATTTATATTGCAACATTTTTTTGGTTCATCATCTTTTTGTTGTGCTCTTCTTTTTCAACAGCAGTTCATGTGATATGCATTAGGTATCCTTCAGATTCGAAGGAGTCTTTTTACTTTCAAATACTACAGTAAAAATGTAATAAGTTGAATGAAAAGATATTAGTGTTGAGAGGAGACAAGACAACGCCAGACCATCAAGAGTGTTGATGACTGACAGAGGAAAAATGAAAATAGAAATAAGGAAAACGATTGTTCACTGGTGGCAGTGAGCTTAAAATGTTGTCTTATGTTGTCTGTCAGGGTGATTTCTGCCAGAGGAGTTGAACCATCAATTTGGAATTTCATTTTAACGATTGTAAGCCACATAAAGATGGCGCACATTTTTTGTTGTGTTTGTTGGGGGGACCTTCCCAAATTAATTTTTAGCATCCTGCAAAATATTATATGGAGTTTGTTTGGGTGTGGTAGTAAAAAACCTAAGGCTGGTTGTACAGGATGTGCTCAACTGATTCAACCAATTAAGTCCAGTCATTTCTTGACGTGGGGAAGCCAAAGCTTCCTGTTTTTAGTCTTAAGTCTCTTCAAATTCTTCTCTTAGCACACCTTAACTGTGATGGAGCAACAACATTAATTTTGGTTGTGCCAGCAGATGGAAAATCAATCTGAATTGAAGATATAACCATCATGCGCAATTGACTTAAACAAAACATTCAGAAAATTGAATAAGGCGTTATCAATCTATAGAACCTAATTTTGAGCTTGTTGCTCACCTCGATTTATAAATATATCCAACGAGCCATATAATAAAAAACTTACCCGTCCTCTTGCATATTAACTAGGTGAGCAACGGATTTAACCATCTTCAAGGCGTTGGTTAGACAAAGTTGAAAGCGTTGAATTTGAAATTTATACGTTTCGCACGTAGTGTAGCTTATTGCTCTAATCCAGATTTAAAACTTCATATACTGCGGGGAACACATAGTTGATCAGTTCATTGAATTCCTCAATAGATTTGCGTAACTAGCTGTCAATTTGTAAGATTTTGGGAAGAAATCTCTTGCTTGAATTGTTAACACAACAGATTTAATAGTTTTGCTGAGTCTTTTCTCACTATCTCTCCAGGTGCTCCTAATCTACCTCACTCAAAAAGTCAACTTTTCTGTCATATCAACAAAATGTACACACAAATGAAGGATCACATGTCCTACACCAGATAGCTTGCTGGATATTTTGTGGTAATGAGCCACGTAAGGTGCATCCACGCAAATGCCGCAAAATTGATGTTGCCAAGAGAACGAGTATTTTCAAAGAACGAGTTCCCTTCCCATGACCACATTCAAAATACTGGCGTCACCATCACAGCCACCCAAAATCGGCCAGCATCAATCGAGCTCATAGTCGAGTTTTGACTAATTAATTGAATTACCCAGCGGGGTGTTACTAGTGGGATATTGTGCGTCCAACCGAATATGAAGCTTTACAAATACCAGTCAGTGTTGTGATTGCATAATTAATTAATAAATATATTTGATGTCATTCGGAGGGGTGGTACCCACTAATTGAGTTATCTCACTGAACGGCTGCTTTAAGCTACCAAAAGTAGCAATTAATTATCTACATAATTGAGTTGAACTGTTCTTTTTGATCCGATAGCTACGTGTATACAAAAGTAATCAAAACTACAACGATGCTCTTAACCACCTCTTGCATACGAAAAAACTTATTTCACACCAATTTTCCATCGCAAACAAAAATTCGCCACACTATCAAATACCAAAAATCCCCAATTTAAGGATGCCAGAAATGCAAAAAGTACAACCCCAATATAACTTTTAATCAAACTGCCAGATATTAATACTTTTTTGGTCATGTGTTGTGGGAAGAGAAGGAGATTTTGTTACAGAACAACTTTGTCGTAACTCTGCAATTGGGTACGAGGTGGTTGCTCTTTGATAAGGACCTTTGGCAAGATTTTGTTGCTTCCCCATATATTTATGATTACTGGATATGGTCTCTCCTCTATGCAAACATTTTCTGAATTTTAATTGTTGAACGAAGGGTCAGCAATATGAAAGTGTTAAAGTTGACTCCCAATTTAAAAATATGCACCAGTAAGCAAGTCAATTACATTTTTTTGTGAGGTTGTGGATTATAGATGCGGATCAGGAGACTGAAGGCTTTGGGGACTAATTGCAAAATGCCTGCATTGAATAAAAGAGAAATATATAAATCATCGACTGTGAGAATGAGAAGAACTTTAAACACAGATTAAATGTCAGTTAACTACGCAGTTATGAGTATTACGACAAGGTCAAAAAGCTTGGAGTAATCCTAGATTTAGTGATAAATTGGAACCAATTCACAAAATTCGTGAAGAACTACATAACGAAATTCTCGTCTATATGCATTATCCACCTTATAAAGCAAGTAAGGACTCAGGGGACTTAACTTTTCTGTGACCGTTTTCGCACAATAGATCTTTTAGGTCAACGTGTCGCGTGGAACCAACGTCAAACTTTTAAACACAAAAACACAAAATAACGAAACTTTTCAAACATACTAAACTTGACTGCAGTTCCGTCTATCTGATTCAGGGATAGTTTTGAACTATTGTCTCGACATTACAAGTATATAGACAACCGCACGGATAGGAGGTTGGTGTGCTAAAGCCTGGGGTCTCAGGCTCAGCCTCCGGAAAAGCTATTTGCATCTAAAAAATCTTCCACGACGACACCTCTCGCGAACGTATGAGTATATTAAATATCAACCGCCTTGATCCTGAGAACGCATCTTAAAGCAGTTGATTAGGTATGAATTCTAATCCACCTAGGCCTAGGAACCTTTATTGACCTGTTGGGTGCCGTGAAATAAGGCCAAGCGAAATAAGGCCAAATCTGAAAATTTGGCCTTTTTTCACTTTACAAAAGTGAAAAGGCACCGACCTGTTGCTGTAACAATTTTTTTTTTTGTAGAAAATTTAATTCTTAAAGCTCGCGTTTAATGTCTGACTTTTATTTTGTATGCCAACTGTCATTCTACTTCAACACTGAAAATCAATTTGCGAAAATCTGGTTTGATAACACGAAAAAGCACTTTAATACGAGTACTACCACTTCTTTGAGCTGGTATTAACCTCCTGCATTCAAACTGTTACAGCCCTAGAAGTGAAATTCAAAAAAAAAAGGTATCTGAAATACAATATACTAAATGTAGTGCAGCAAAACGAGGAAATGATTCCACTGTCTGGTAAAACAAAAAAAAAAAAAAAAAAAAAATGGCTCGTTCGATATGTCTGCGGAATTAAAACGATTCTTGTTACTGTAAGTGTTACGATTTCAATGGAGAACACATGTAGCTGCCTTGAACAGAAACTTGGGATACCTTAATTAGGGATTCGTGTCTTTTTTATTATTTTCTCCTGTCGGTGCAAAAAGTTCCACCGAACACTTAAATGGACACCAATGGCAAAAAGCTGCGAACTAATGACTTTTGCGTTTGTCCTGTGTCTCCTTTTTGGCACGTGAAAAGCACCACATTCTCTTAGCTGTAGCATAAGTATTGCGATTGTGGTCACCCCATTAAAGGCTTTCAAGGTAGAAAGTTGTGATAAGGCCATCAGCAAAAGGGTTTACCCTGATGTTCATTGTTAACATATCGAAGGGATTACAACCCAGGAGTAAATCTTGTTGTTATGTAAGGGGCTCGTTGGGATAAAGATTCCGATTAAGGATATAATCAACGTGTATTATCTTGGTACGATCTTCTCGGGGCATTAAGAGTATTACATGGTAATTAAGATAATTATAGGTTGGGAGAAGCGATTATGTATGAAAGGTAACAAATAGGGTACATGACAAATTTTACTATAGACCTCTCAGCAACCTAAATTAAAAGTGCTTTACGTCAGCCAAAACCTATACTTTAGACAAGTAAAAGACAGCTCAAAGGCTCTCAAATCAGTAATAAATGTATGATAATCGAACATCGTCATCTACCTTTTCAACAGCATTAATCTCCAACTTAGATAATCCGGCCCGAACAATGAGGATAATCCGATTCCTATTGAATACCTCAAGGACGCCCGCGCGCTCATCTGTTCGGGGAAACTCAATTTTCTCACCGCGAAAAATCATCACACTTAGGTATATGTTTGGTTAACTTCATCACTTTGTCCCCATCAATGGTTGGAAGAAAATGCGAGATTTCTCGCTTTAACAGCTTTTACACATAAAAATACATATCCTTGCGTTGAGCAACTGGTTCACTGTACGTTCACTTTTATTTGCACAGCGTCCTTTTCGCATTCTCTCCAAGGATACAAATAATTCGATTATTCATTTTCAATGCACCATGGAATCGAAAACCCCCCTTTCCGTCGAACCTCCACTTTAGCGGGAACATTTTCAATTTTCTAACCATTGAAAGGAAGAAATTGACGTTACTCGTCTAAATATATTAAATACACAGGCGGAGGTGGATGGATTCCAAGAAAAAAAAAAACCGAAACATTCTCAGCAAGGATTCACCTTCGTAGAAAAGCGTAAACACCAATAAAAACTGTAGAAAGATGTATCCCTACGTACGTGATAATTCAATTACGTTGGCGAAGTACACGCTCGTACACGTAAAAGAGAAAAGAAGTGAATATGAAGCCAAATATCCTTGTACTGCTTCTGGCAAGTGTATATATATATATATATAGATAACGCCTGTTTTTGGTTTCAAAGTATCTTGTAAATAACTTAAACAATCCTTTATGCATAGAAATTGCCTGCAAGAAGGATAAAACGGTCCGCAAAAACATAGTAAGTATACGAAGGTAAGTCGCCACCGTTCTTCTATACATCCTTTGTGTGGGTAAATCTTCTTTTCCGCATGTATAAATTCCCATTCGACACTTACGTTCAACAGGAGGGATGGTACTCTTTTTGTCGAAAAGGATTTATCCTATTCATCAGAAAGGGAGCTCTAGCAAATGGTGTTGGTTGATTTTCATGTGAAAGGGATTTGCTACCTGACTTGTTGTGTTGAGCTTTGCCATCAAATTGAAAAGGCGACAAAATCGGCTTAAATATAACGAATCGTGCATTGTTGTCGAGGGTCTGACGTCTGAGAGTGGAATACACAGTCGCATATATAACATGCTTAAATGGACAACTGGTCAAGGGTTGTGTTAACATGTGCTGGGTAATGTGTTTTCGCTTTCAACAAGTGGTCCGGAATATTGTTAACGTTTTAAGCCGGTCATATGATGGTTTCCTATAATCTGAGTTTTGTACAAATTTAACGGGGAGTGAACTTGTGAAGTGAAAGAAAGGCATGGAAATTCGAATGAGGGTCGAGTGACTAGCGAGTAGGGTTAAACAAATTTCCAATTCCATTTCTTCTCCTTTGAACAATCAATTTATTGCTTGGCATAGGTAACTTTATGTGTATAAAGGAAGTGGTAGAACTTCATATTGATTTATTAATAACAAATATATTTTTTTTTCTGATTTACGTTAGGTTACCAACTTGACAGATCGGACGGTAGGTTGTGTATATAATAAATTGTGAATTGAATGGCCGCATATGACTGCTGTCGCTTTGTTTATAGTATTGTCTCTTTCACTGAACGGAGATAAATAAAAGCATGATCTATTAGTTGCATCCATATTTGCAACAATTAAACTTTTGTAATGATATTCTTTTTCCGTCAAAATAAAATTGATGTAAATATATAAAAAAATAAATAATGAAAGAGCCTGACAAAGCGTGAGGCCTGGTCTGAGCCGGACAGAGACCTTGAAAGCCAGACCAGTCAGCCCACACTACATGCTAAAGCAATAAAATGTTAAATTCAGTTTGAAGACCAGACCATCCTTCTTCCTAATTTTCGAAATTGGAGCTAGAACTTAACTTTGACGAAGTGAATGCGAAGAGCAAGCAATGCATTCCGAATCGCTTTTGATTAAACTAGAATTTGCAAGATAGTAAGGTTTCAGAAACATTTAACCTTGCCATCGTTATCGATTTCCGTGCAGCTTTAAATTACTTTAATTAGTGCAATATATCAAAACAATCAGAGAGCAGTTTGCGAGGACAAGAATTAAACAAGTTGACCAATTATGACATCTGTCAATAGGGATACTTCCTGGGCATTTCCTTACGAGGAAGCAAGATCGAAGTATTAGATTATGTTCAACGAGTATTGTAATGATCTACAAGTCGAGGAGGCTATATTACAACTTCTCTGTGAACATCAAGTTCCGTTGTATTGAAATCAACCATCGTTTAAAAAAGTTTTACTGTGAAAATTATCCTTCCTGTCTTTGCAAATCTGCCTTTGTTTTTAGCCTGCTCAAAAATTTGTTCACTCTTCCACCCAGCTTATTTGTGTAAGAATACCTATACAAAATTGAAAAATATTGATATCCCTTGCATCAGTATATCCTTCCCTCAAAGAACAGGATATATATTTCATTAGTTTCGACTCACAAAATGTTACGTATACGCCTCAGTGCAATGACGAAAAGTTCTTGTTAAACCAAAGAAGATGTCTTGTTAGATATCCGGAGAAACGATTTACAGGTCACTTCTTCTGTAATGAAACTCTATAACATTCGGAATGACGTCAATCTAACAAACTCACAAAGTGATAACAACATCACTATACGTTCTTTCTTCTTTTATTCGTGTTGCCATTGTTATCACGAAATAAAGCTAACATCATCCAAATAGATGCTCAGTCATATACCTCCGTGGCATTAGGACACGACAAGCTTCTCAGAGAGTAAATTAAGTCCATTTTTCTATCAATGAAGTATGCCCTTTTGGTTCTTCACTATTCAGGTCACGCTCGAAACGGCACGTTCTACCGTATACTTTGTTATTTCATCCATAAATATAAACAGAAGAAGCGTAAAAGTTTGGGAAACTGAAAATACGGGATGAAATTTGACACCTTTCTGTCCTTGTTAGAATAACGATAATACACCTTGTAAACGGGGTTTAATCCTCGTCCAATGTCTGATCCTGTTACTGGTGAAACAAAGGTCGTCCGTTCTGACGCTTCCGTAATTTATGGTGTAGGCCGACCGGGAAATTGCTAAACTATTATTAGGAAAAAAATGTATCCTTCGGATTTTGGTAATTTATCTTGACATGTCGTTATTAAAGTGTAAACTGTCAAAAATGTGGAAAGTCATGTTGTGTTGTCAGGAGCAAGACGACAATCGGGTCAGCAGATAAGGATGAGTTAGTGAAAAATCCTTTCAAGCGGAAAACATTTGCCAAAGACATAATTCTCTTTTTGCGTGAACTTAATTTTTATTGAACATCGAAGTATGTATAAGTATAGAGGAAAATTTTAAAAACATCTTGAGATGTTTATGTTTAGACTTATTTGAAACACAGCTATACTCGACTTGGTAGAGGTTGTTTGTGGATAAATTTAATGAAGAGTTCGGATAGATATGTGAAGGACAAAACTAGATTACGAATATTTCTCGATGAAATGAGTGTACAGGTGGGAACTCAACGCTAATGTTAAATGAGTAGTGCAGAGGGTCATTTCTTCACATTGGAAGATTTCTTGGATTTCTGTACTATGTAACTATCGAAGTGGTGGGTAGTTGCGAGTAGTGGAACAGAAAAAGTAGCACCGTCTCCGTTGATGTTTTCAATTTTCTACTAGTATCCAGTGATATTTCATGATTTTGTATAATATCCCTACAGGTGTCTTAAGTTTTCCCTACAATAATTTTTCTTCCTAAAGTAAGCTACCTACTCGAAGGTTAACCAAAAATGTTGTAATAAAAATGCTTAATTTTTTTTATAAATTTATTCTTTATACAATTCTTATTACTTTTTATTTTGTTATTTTTACGTATTTTGATTTCTTAATGCTGACTAACTAATCCCACCCACATTAAGATCAATGATTTTACCAGGTCAACAATTAACTGTAAGTCACATTTCGAAGCTAATGCTGCTACAAATATTAAGGTACCTATATAGCTTTTTAAACAGCTTTGCTGTATGAGAGGTTCCACGTCCAGTTTTCTGTTTAACCCACTTTGTAGATTTCTAACAAATTAAATCACCGTTGTGATATGTGTCATCTGATGCGATCAAAAATCTTTATTTTGACTTTTCGAACATTGTTATGTCTTATTCGTATTCGCAGCTGTTGCCGTGGTATAATTGCTAGTGGTTGTAAATTTGTAGTTAGAGGTGTGCTTGGTTGTGTGAAATTGTAGTTGTAGTTTATATTATGGCTATCACTGAGGTAGTTGTTGAGGTAATGTTAAGGTTGTGGTTACTGTTGTAGTTGCGGTTGCAGTTATGCAATTTGTTATTGTAAAGTTGTAGTTCATAGTTTCGACTATTGTTTGTACTGTGATTGTGATTACTATGTGGATTTTGTTGTCAAAGAGGTAGTATAATCGAGGTTAAGGTTTGTTGCTGTCACAGTGGGGCTTAAGACTGGGTGGTTGAGGGCAGACGTTTCTCGGGCCCGATGGGGATTGCAGGGCTAATCGATCGGAGTAAGCGGTTGTTAACTAACACAGTTATCTATTGAAGCACAATTTTATTTTTCGACTTTGATATCGCATAAAGTACAAGAAACTACATTTTTTTGGTGTTCTTTTCTCGCTGTATTTGTGGTGGGGCAATCCCTAGATGAAACACTTGTTTTTTTTTTAATGATTTATTTTTGTTGCGAATGAACTAATCCAGATAGTCATTGAAGCACAATTACCATCTTAGAACTGCAGGTTAATATGACTAAAAGGAATCAATCTTTGTGGAGGAACAAGGAACTAATTTTTTTTTATTTTCTGTAAAGAAGAGAATGGGCTTTTGTATGTCTGCTCAATGAATAAATAAGATACTTCTGTGGCAACTAGCCAAATTCGAGTTTTGTACATTACTAAGTTCTCCTTTTCCCTAACTTTTCTTTAGTTCAGGTCCCGTTACAATATAACCATTAAAAACCGTTAAATTTGACGAAAACTGAACAGCTTAAGTTTATTTGGACAATGTAATACAATAAATTGGAAAACCACAAGATAATTCACAAACGGAAAAATTACCTAAATTGACATAAGCTACTTCAAATTATTACCACAGATTTAGTTAATGAAATAGCTAAATCTGAATTTTGAAAAATTTGCTATTTTACTACATTCTTGTTGTATATTTCGTTAACCCAGGTACAATTCTAAATTTTGTTCCAGAGCTCACGTATGCAATGTATTTCACAAAATATTCGTTATTCGTTCTTTCTGTGAGCTTATTCTCTAGGGAGAATCTATATAGTTTGCAGATTTTTGCTCACTGGAGCTGTTTGAACACGTAATAACAAGAAATTGTTTATTTCGTTTTGTTTGGGTTTCTGATAGATACCTACATACTAATATTATTCCTGATTGATGAAGTCAAAGGAGCAACAACGAGATGAACGTTGATAGTCCGAGAAACATTGTTATAAGAGTGGATGAGAAATGGGTGATCATTTTGTTGTTGTAGAAGTAGATGTATTTGAATTTTTGTTTTGTAAAAACAGCGTATATTATTGTTTTATATTTCCTTTGGAAAATTATGTACGTACAATATTTGTGTTTATTAGATAGATGTTCTGAAATAATGTGCTTACTACTTACTACTGCTATGCGGAGTTACAACAGTTGAAAACAATAGCAAAATACCGAAAGTTTTGAAAAGAAAACAAATTTAGTTTGCTTTAAAAATATATACTATTTTTGTTTTATTAATTCAAAATAATATATTATAACTAGCTGACCCGGCGAACTTTGTTCCGCCAAATTTCTTTAATGTAATAAAACTAATAATTTCGAGCGTGCACAATGCTAATGCTACTTTATGTAATTCGGTCAATTCAAATTCTTTTTTCAAAACTTAAAGTTATGCAATAGAAATAACTGAAGTATAGCAATGTCGATGTGTTTCATTCGCAAACTTGCGGTGCATTGATGTTTCACAACAAAATTATTTCTGGGCTGACTCACAATTTCAAATTGTGTAGCGGTAAGCACGGAATATCTAAAGAATTCAAAAATTTAAAATTTTACATATTTTTTGTTGTACCTATTGGAAGTGACACTATCCAGTAATTTTTTTTTTCAAAATGCGATTCTCCATACTAAATTCTATCCCCAATCTAATATCCATAACGAATTTTGTTTTCTCGATAAGATAGCACAATATGTTCTTTTTTGGGCCAATGAGAATTTAAACCAAAAATCATAAAAATCGAACGATTTGTTCCCGAGTTATGAGTGCACATACGGACGTCAGTCTTTTTTATATATAGCTGTACCCACCCGGCTTTGAACGTACATTTCGTTTTAAGTCTTGCTTAGATTTCTCAAATTTGGACCATGTCCATTTATGATTTTACCCAATTGTACAACTTTAGATAAAGCTTTTGATTTGGTTTTTGAATGAAAGGTGCCACAACCCGTTTTCCGCTTATGGTTTGCAAGGTATCACCTTCAACCCGGAACCAGCCATAACCATGCACAATATTTCATTGAAAAGAGTTGTGTGTTTTCGGAGATCGACGACAGCACCACCTATCGGGTCCATAACCCAAGTGGAAATTGTTGGTTATAGTGTAAGCTTCACATGCTTCCGTAACAGTAGATAACAGTGTGAATAGTGTATCAGAGTGCTTACTATTTCCAGTGCAGAATGGAACGTTGGCCAAAGTGAGAAAAAAGTTTTAGCTTATAAAATTACTATTTCGGGAAACACATATAATGGTATTTTGGATATGACTTGTTACCGGAATGTTCCCGAATTTTAGTGAGCTGTCAAACTAGTTTTCATGTGTTTGTAAGTTGGTTCGCACGAAAAAGAAAATGTGAAATAGAAATACTGGTACCAATATAAAACGTAAGCACACAACCTTCCCTCTTTAATGGGGATGCTAAAGTACCTAAACGAACATGAAAATGGTAATTGAGGTAATATAATGTGAATTTAATAGTAGCATATCTTCGTACCCGAGTGCAAAATATTTTAACGAAAATCTGTTTAACTACAAATACCACGCGCCAAAGAAATATTCAGGACTCAGATTCAGCTGGCCCGGCGAAATACAATTGCCAAAACCGCAGCGATTTACTTGTCGGCCAACTTACCGCTTTTTTATGGAAGTGCTTTATGGTACATATCATTTTTCGTTCCATTTACGGGTGCTGATGATGATTGTGTTGTTGTCTATCTCGGTCTCCAGTATGGACGACTGCATGGTATTCTTTTCTGAAGTTCCGAAATATTCTATCGATTGTTAATATTCCGATCTGACTGTTCGTTCTGATTTTCTGCGACGTGAAACATTTGACCTTCGCACTGGCGGCATGATCAAATTTGTCTTGGAATCGCCGAATCCCACACAAACTTTCATCCCCTATATCATCCTGTCAAAGTTTTGATTTCGAGACATAAAGTAGCCTATGGCCTTCCTTGGGCCCAATCGAAACCATCCAGCTCAAAATCTTTAAAAACTAACCATCCTCTTTCGAGTTATGTGCGTAAAAACTCAAAACGCTCAACAACTCCTGTGTTGCCTATCATCATCATCATCTCAAACATTTCAACTTACTCACTCTCATACTAATGCAAGGATTCTGAAAATATTTGGCAAACAAAAATGATGCATTCAAACACCATCAAACAAATCGAAGTATCTACTCCATTTCAAAAAGCTACTCAATGTGACATAGTAAACATAAGCAATCTTATTAGGTGTATTTAAAAAAAAGAAATTTCAAAATTGTTTGCAACAACAATTTGCTTGCAAAATAATTAAAATAATTGACAACAACAATTGGCATTAAAATTAATTTTTTTTTTTTTTTTGTATATGAAGTATCACTACTCGATTTCCACCCCGTTTATTTTTTTTTCAAAGTGCATTTCCCCATACATAAAAAAAAAAATTTAAGGGTGGACCACCCTTAACATTTAGGGGAATGAAAAATAGATGTTGTCCGATTCTCCACCCTAGCCGATATCCTTGCAAAGATTTACGAAAATCGGTCGAGCCGTTTCGGAGGAGTTCAATTACGCACCCCGTGACACGAGAATTTTATATATTAGATTAAGTCATATTTCTATATAGTGCATTCTCAATACTATGCTATGGGGTATATAAAATGAAACTTAGAAAAGCTTTTTTATTGATAGAACATTTTTTTTTTTCGGTGGCAGACTAGATGGATTGGTAGGTGATCATCAGCTAAAAACTTAACAATTATGGATAGTGTATAAAAAGGAAATAAGAGCTTGAAAGTAAATGTTGAATATTTCGACCTTAAATAAAGTAATAACTAAGAATTACAAACAGATTTTTTTTTTTGCTATTTCAGTGTTTGTGATCTGTATGATTTTGTACATTTATGAAAATTAAAAGGGGTGATACATTCTTAGAAATGTAAATGTAAAATCCGAGAACTCCTAGGCAAATGCAAGTATCGAACACTTAACTAAAAAACAAACTAACTTCATAAGTCCATGTTAGTTTCTTCTTTATGATTTACTGGTGGAGATGCTTAACACCGCTAGACTTATGTGCATTTTTAATGTATTTGCTGCGTGCAATGGCTACTGTTTTTGTAGCGTTGAACTTGGTGTTAAATTAAAACCTCCACCTAAACCAAACAAATTCAATTAGAAACACAAAACAATTAAACACCGCGATGTTCATAAAAGCAAGCTTATTAGCGTTTGGCCATTAGCAACAACAAACAAATGGATTTTGGGGGGATGGACGAACGATAGAAGTACATGCTGTCATTCTTGTCAATATAATATCCAATACCACTTGCGGTTCGAGTACCGCCATGACTTAGAGTTCATAGACAATTACAACTTTATCGCACAATCCGCTCCCATGACATATTACCGTATAGTTATTGTTAATCACCAAGCGAAATCCTTTTGATGTAGTGCGCTATCCAACGCTCTCGTATAAGCCTATAAAAGCACGTTGAACTGTGGTTCGCTCAAATACTTTCTTTCACCGAAAATGTACAGCAATTTGGCATTAACTCGTCAGCCAGCTACCAGCCTTCTATTCACGTTGTGCGATGAAGAGATAAGGTACCACTATGCCATTAATCCCAGTTTGGCAGAGGTTTGGATAAGAGTGCACTACGCTTCACCGTCAGCGACGAAACACTTTTAAATGGTTTCATCCACAAATAATTGGATTTCGATTGAGATGTACACAATTTTCCACCTGCGCCCTATCGTATCCTGCTGGCGCTGACTATCTATATTATACTATATATAAAGTATTGGAGAGCAATTTCAGCGTTGCTTCCCAAGAGAGTACTTTGGTTTTACTTCAACAGGACCATCAGGACTGAGGAGTGAAGAAGAATGAAAGAAACCTCAGTACGAGTTTTTCTCGCTACTGTTAATTAAAATTGATTTTCGTTGATGTTCGCAGTAAAGTGCGATGAGCACCTTGAGTGGGAATGCGGAAGCTCGTTTAATTATACAATCAGCAGGATTTCCAAAAGGGTCAACACCTGACTGAAACAACGTGACGAATAACTGGCAATTTAAGTGGTTCGTGCATTACGAATTAATTGACTGGAGGGAGTTCGTTAAGAGCTGTTATGGGTTTGAGTTGACCCTATGGTTCTGTGTTACTTCGGGTAGGGATTATTCGATAGCTTAGAGACTAATAGCTATATGCCATTAAAGATTAAATGCGATTCTATAGAATTTCGGCCAACTATTTACTTACTTTGTTGACACGTTCTCCACTCGGGGCCGGCATCTTATCATTGCGTCAATTTTTGGGACAGCCTGGTGAAGAGCAATGAATCAAGAACCGCACAAAACTTTTAGTTAGAGTGCTTTATAGATATCCAATTCCAGTGGAGTGAGCGAATAGTAAACCGTAACCAAGGAAGAAAGGCTGGGGATAAAACCAGTCGCCTACGAACTCGCTCAAACGCCTTGGCGTGGTTCTGTTGTATATAGCTTTACTCAGGGAGTCAGGGCAGTCCGACGACACAATAACAAACGTTAACGTTTTCATCAATGAGAAGGCTGGTATTTTCACTGATCTTTAGGAAAATCTAACGGTCGAGGAAAGGCTGAGACAGTTGGAACATCATCCGCTACCGATGAAGCTGGATCCAAGGCCAGCAGTAAGCAGGGGCTTATACCAAGGAGGGACAAAGTGGAAACAGCTGGTTGTATCGCTGAATCCTTGGTTTCCTCTAGCGAAAAGGGTGCAAATCCAAACGCGCACCAGCGGGCAAAGGCTGCTACAGAATGCGAGGCGTAAAGTGGCAAAGTATGGGAGTGGCGATTTAAGCACCCTCAGTGACTGGAAATTACTCGCAGAGCGGCAGAGGTATAGCTAGGTCCAGCCGAAATGTTGGAGTAGAGAAATAGGTCTGAAAAGAAAAGAAGTAATTAAACTTTACAAAAGGCCATAACTAATAAAAGACGACAACACATGGAATGAGTACAAGGAAGGCAAAAGGCAATTAAATTTCCTGCGATAGGAAATCCAAAAGGTATTCATGGCAACATACAGGCGGGACTTCTAGACTATACAAAATGCTCTCAAAAGAGGCAAATTTACCCAGTTGAAAGCAGTCAGAAAGCTCTAGAAACTCTGGCGCGAGCCTCTTTCCTAGAGGAAACTGACTTTCATAGGCACTTGGAAATCTATAAAGTAACCCTCTATCGGGTGAGAAAATATTTGATCCTATATACCGGAAAGAAATACGTTGGGATATGCAATCCTCAAGCCGTATAAATCTCCAGGTGCAGGTTTCGTTCTGCCGATCATACTGCAAAAAGCACCAAAAACTGCGATAGGGAAAATTACTGGAATTCTAAAGCTGACATGCTGACGTAACAAAAATTTTCACGAGTGACATTTTGTCAAGCCGTGACAATGTTAAGTGACAAAAGCAAGTGACAGGCGATCACAGAGTGGAACAAAATCAATAATCATGACAGAGCTTTTTCGATTCAAATAAAGTTACGTATTTCACCGGAGAAGGCAAAATGGCTTTGGCAGTATTTCATACATGTATATTTACGTTTACTGTGAAAATTTTAAATTTTTTAAATTTATTTGGATTAAGTTGACAATTTATGTCCAATCGAATAAAACAAATTAATTTCTCTGTTTATTGTTGTTTGTCTGTGTTTGGTGTAGCTGCAGCAACTTGTTCAGGTGTTTTTTTTTTGTAAATCTGAAAAGATACCGATGTTCGGAAAGTGCTATCAATTCCAAGAAATATTGAGATTGCATTTTTGTTTCGACCAATCCAAAGCAAAAAACGATCTAAGGTACGAAAAATTGCTCAAACACTCTATTTCGTAACACAGGCTAAAACTATATGGTTGTATTTTGTCGTATCATTTTCAATGTCGAAAGCCAATTTGTCACTTTCTTTCGAAAATTAAAGCTATTTTAAGCAACTGCTTATATAGCTGTATTTCTTTTCTTAATATTACTTTCCACCGAGGCTGGACAACGGTATGGCATAGTGTGAGCTTTGAGCTACCATCAGGTTCGATTTTCGCGTTATCGATTTCTTTTCAATTCATTCATTCGAAATGTTTTTAAATTTTAATGTAATCTTTTATGGGTAGTGGGTACTACGAAAGAGGTAGGAACAGGCGAATAACACATTTGAATGAATCTGTGGAAGAAATCGCCTCCTTGTATAATGATTTTTAACTTTCTCCATTACGTAGTAAGAGAAAGATATTGGTTTCGTACAAAATTTCGAACTCGAGATTTTAATCAATTCTGATATTACGATGATAGAGGAACTCAAAAAAGTGGGTCACAAAATTCTGTCCGGTCTGTCCGTCTGTCCGTCCTTCCACAGGCCTACAGCCTAAACGGCTTCCCGGATTACGTTCAAACCTCGGATTTGGAGTTTTTGGGCTTACAGCTCGGGAGGTGTTTTTTTTTTTTCAAGGTAACCTCAATATTAATGGTCTTCCCATATAAAATTTTCCTACCAGTTTAATTTGATCGAAAACGGCACCAACGATTTCAACCAAAATTGATATTTAAGCTTAAGTAGGTGAGGTTACCAGGACTGCGTACTCAGTTTTTGGCTAAAAAATCGAAGAACGGTACTTTTGATATTTCGAAATATCTCGAAAATGCTCCATACGATTGTAAAAAAAATTATTTTCTAAGGTAATGTGGTCTTTTGTAACTTAATAGCAAACGATTTGCTGAAGACTCTGAAAGTCAGTCAGACTCGCACTAAACGAGAAAGTTTCGTGCGACCCAGTCGTGCACTTTATTTTTTATTATCACGCGAAGAAGGAGATAATCAGTTTCATTATTCATTTGACCATAATCATCTGTCACCTTATTCTAACAGGCATTGTGTTAGAATTTTCTTTTAGTTTCCGGCGAACTTTGAAATTATAAAATTCCCCGGTTTTAAATTAAACTCTAAACTTTATTGACAGAAAGAGAAACGTCAAGTGAATACAAAATATGAATGCAATAGATAAGTTAATAAAGAAGTGACTTTACAAATGATTTAGAAAGAAGAAAAATAAATTGATAATAATTAGAAGAGATTTCCTTAACACATTGTAGGTACTATTCATAAGACGAAATCGAAATCAGGATTTTTGTTTAACTAAAGACACTGGGCCTTACCAATAATCAATTTTAACCTTCACACTACCTAAATATTTCCTAGGCCTCAATATGCAATTTCGTATGGAAAATTTCGCCATTGTGAGTTCGAAAAACTTAGCCTTGACACTAAAAATTGTTATTAGTATCGCAGACTATTACTAATTCTTAGTTATATCTTAACGTAACGTATTATTTTCTTGCTTAAATAATATTAATAACATATATAACTTATTTTATTTTACACGTAAACTTATCATTAAAAAAAAAAAAACATAAATGAAAATAGTGGTGCTTGAAAACAAATAAAAACCATCAGCGGAACTTTGTGCACAAATTTCATCGCTCCAGAACCAAAAGACAAAACGTCAGTACATTACAATATACATAGGTAAGGTATACATTATTAACTTTCTCCATTACGTAGTAAGAGAAAGATATTGTTTTTGTACAAAATGTCGAATTCGAGATATTAATCAATTCTGATATTACGATGATATAGGAACTCAAAAAAGTGGGTCGCAAAATTCTGTCCGGACAGTCCGTCTGTCCGTCCTTCCATAGGCCTACAGCCTAAACGGCTTCCCGGATTACGTTCAAACCTCGGATTTGGAGTTTTTGGACTTATAGTTCGGGAGGTGATTTTTTTTTGCAAGGTACCTAACCTCAATATTAAAGGTACTTCTCATATAAAATTTTCGTACAAGTTTGATTTGATCGAAAACGGCTCTAACGATTTCAAACCAAAATTGATATTTAAGCTTAATTAGTTGTGGTTACCATGACTGCGTACCCACTGATGATGCGGTTATTTCCCGACTTTCAAGCATCGCTTTGAACCATTCGATAGATGGATTATCTTTGAAGTAGAACATTTTATGAGACCTTCCTGTATCTCATGCTCCTTTTTAATAATAATAATAATAATAGTTGGCACAACAGGTCTGTAGGGATCCAGGGCCTAGCTTCTCGCAACCATTCGTTTTGTGTGAGTTTTTAATTTTTGGAACGAATGGAAGGGATCTACAATTTTATGCCAGTTATACTCTCGGATGTTTGTCAGACGTTCGCGAGAGGTGGCGCAGTAAAAAAACCCCGAGTTGGAATTTGGGTTTTTGCGGGATTCGAACCTGGAACCCTCGCTTAGTAGTCCAACACACCACTAAGCCACTGCGACCACCATGCCCCTTTTTACCTAACCTAACTTTCGAATAAAAAAGTCGCTTATTTGCAACTATTCTTATATTCCCAGCGCTTCCAAGCCTTTGTTTTATTGTGATATCAATCCGATCCGACTCTACATCACCAATATAGTAGCTGTCCTCTCATGCTATTATTCGCACGAAAGCCTTTACAGACATTGCCAAACATAAATTTGCCCTTTGACGTCGTGCGACATGGCCTCAAATCCTTTTCGAGATATAATTTTCCATTCATCAAGGTCTCGCCTTAGACTTTGCTACCCGCACAAGGATAAACACTTTGCTCTCTGCCTTATATTACAGTCATGACTTATAATATGTAACTTCAAAGGAGCTTTCATTGTTATTTACTTATCACCCGAATATAATAAAAGAGATCAAAATTTGACCTCAGGCAATCAGAGTCTGAATTATGAATAAAATTCTGTCTGTCTGGCTTCCTTGGATGCACACAAATAAGCATAGTGAAAGAGATCCTTTGGAAGCACCGGCGAACAAACAAAGGTGCTGAAAATTACCCTAGAAAGGAGGTAACGCTTAATATTATTGTTGTCTACCACCTACTATGGGGTTTTGTTCGAGAGCCCTGAAGGTGCTGGCAGAGAGGACGTGCTTTTGCGGTTAAATGGGATTCATTAACACAGTGAAATTGGAGTTCAATGGCTATGAATGGATGGCAATAGCTGGGAGTGCTGACATCCATAGCTAAAATTGTGACAAACTGTGTGCTATACTCCATTCGAAGGTACTGTGCCATAGATGTGCACAAAAAAAAATTTAAGTTAAGAATTCTTCAGTCAGTTAATTGACTATCTATGCAATTGGTCGCCGCCATGTTACCATAGTAACTCAATCGAATAATGAGAAGTCATCATAAATTAGATAACTTTATCCCGTTAGAAGTCTATTGGAAACGGAGTCTACAAAATTCTAATTTTCATCCATAAACATTTGAGAAGTGAAAAAATGTCCGAAAAAAATGTGAGAAAATGTGTAGGCATTCTTATTTCTTAGCACATGCCATCGAAGATGCTGGTTTGAAATCAATATCAGTCTTGTGTAGATCTCCGGAAGCTTGGGTAGGTCTATTGATTATTTAAATTGCACAAATATTTTTATCTGATGTAATGAAACCTGTGCATGAACATTTCGATTAAGTTTGGACGGGCTATACTTAATGTGGGTAAATAATATAAGGTCGATTTTCAACAACAAGCTACACTTGTATAATTAGCGGCCCACGTAAAAGGATAATGTAACAACGCTTAAATGCTTTCCACCTATATTAATGAAATAACATCCATGACCATAATACAGCCACCGTGGTAAACTAAAATCTCCTCAAAAGAGTTTAAGTGCCAAATAATTTGACTTCTGCCAAGGCCAAAACTAAAAGCCTTTTATGGACAATTAAAGCACTACTACCCTTGCGAATAACGACGGGATATAACACTCAGAATCCTGCAGGAACCAAAGTATTCGTAAAGTGGTACCTCTACTAGAGTTAAAGCAACAAGCAAGAAGCAAACAATTTTTACTGTCAGTAACGTGCAACGATTGACAGATTTAATTATTCAAACTATATGGATTAAAGCTGTCCAATGCCACAAATGCAGTGCCGTATTATAGAACATACTATTGATACATCTTGTATAATGTTTCTAGGTCTGAAAAACAGCTTGAAAAACATGACAGAAATACATGGCCGCTTTTGGTTTTTGTTTTTCCAGTAAATGAAAATTAATACAAATTTCCATATAATTGCATAAGTTCGCATAATCTTCTTCTATGCATTCGCACACGTTTTTCGGTAGATGATTGCATTTTTCGCATTTTTAAAATTAAACTAACAACGCTTCAGATAAAACATTGATATGTAGAAAAAGCTAATACACAATATAACATCACATTAGAAACGCTTCACAATTTTATCCTACCCCAATGAAATATAGGTACATACAACCATTTTTAATTACATTTGCTACATAAATATACACATAAACAAAACCTAACACTTCGTTTTCAAAAGTAAAGCCATTGATCCTTTTTCGGATACAGCACTACAATTTCAATACAGGTCAACTATTCAAAAGAGACTCGCAACGGTCGAAAAAGTTTTGTGCGACTCAGTCATGTACCACGTCGCTTTGGCATTTGCGACTGACAGATTGTTTTTGTTGAGCGTGTATATTTAGCAAAATAAGCAATTATGTGTAATTTTTAGGTAACTAATCCGTATGTTTTTAACCCGATGATTTAAATTTATCCACATTTATAATATTCACTTAAAAACATGCGTTAAGCCCGCTGGATAAAGTTGCATTTTTACGCTGATTTAAGACAGCTAAAAACTAATTTAGCCCTTTTTAAACTTACGTAATACCGAATTTCGCAGTGGCTTAGTGGTTAGTGTGTTGGACTACTAAGCGAGGGGTCCAGGTTCGAATCCCGCAAAAACCCAAATTCCAACTCAGGGTTTTTTCACTGCGCCACCTCTCGCGAACATCTGACAAACATCCGAGAGTATAACTGTCATGAAAGAGCTTCTCAATCGGCCCGTTTGGAACCGGCATAAAGTTGTAGATCCCTTCCATTCGTTCCAAAGATTAAAAACTCACACAAAACGAATGGTTGCGAGAAGCTAGGCCCTGGGTCCCTACAGACCTGTTGCGCCAACTGTTATTATTATTATTTTTAATTATTAATAATACCGAATTTCACGTGAAATGATAATTTTTTTCGAATTGGAACTTGAATTGATTTGCTTTGTGCCGTGTTTGATTTTTATTGTTTAATTACTAAAAAAGCCACCAAAATTTAGCCAGAAAATCTTCTTAAAGTCCAAGACATCGTAATCTCTGACGCAAGCAATCAATGATTCACCATCTATTAGCTCTTAAATTTGTCTTCTGACTAAGAAGACATCAACATTTCATCCACTTGACAACTTAAATCCATTTTTTGATCTTCTTGCTACATTTTATATTCCATTTCACTTTTACTTATTTCCTGAACGCAGAAATGTCATTATTATGAAATAAGTTTTAGTCCGAGTTAAAATACTTAAACTGGTCTCCGCGGGGCAGTTTAAATTGAATCGGATTAAGCGCCGACGTGTTTTAAAAAAAAAAAATAGTTTGTGTTTAGTTTTAATGACAGGGCATTATGAACTTGGGTTTAATTTTATGTTCGATTTATTTAAAAATTCGAAACAATAAAAATAGTAGGTATAGCGTATAGCTACTCAAAATTGAGAAGTGGTACTTGCGTAGGTATACATAGTCGGCAAACAGTGATGCAGACTAGATAGAAAAGATAAATAACTTATGCTATTTGAAGAACGTAGTCGAAGTCATGTCAAGTCGTAGTCATGATTGCCGAAATGGATTTTAAGAGCAATGTCACACGCGAAGTTTTTTCGCACTCCGATGTAGTAAACCAATTTTGTTTTTTCATGCGGGATACATCAATTGCTATCGCACAACGCGCATCCAAATAGTACTAGGGATAGGAAATAATAATATATAGTTATATACTAGCTGACCCGGCAAACGTTGTTTTTTATTGGAAGTGTGTGCGTATATGGTATATGAGTGGAAGAGTCATGGAGCGCTGTGAACTTTGAAGGAATATGAAAATAAAAACACATCAAATACTATTTTTTTTTTAATTTATTGTAATTTTTTTTATATATTCGAATTCTGAAAATATAAGCACAACACAATATTTGCCGTTGCACAGCCGTGCGATGGGCTCAAATTACGAAGCAAAATAACTGGAGATCTAACTTTGAGTACTAATTTATGCGGTGGTATGCCTGGCAAATCCAATGAGTTAAAAATCTCTGTTGGAAAGTTTCCAGCTTCCATGACATCTCAAACTGCATCAAGGGATTTATATGTCACCAAGTTACCTGTTGTATGTTGAATTCAATTCGTTGACGTCCACATTTTTTGCTGCTAAAATCGCCCTTCCTGCCAACCACTCATGATGAATGTATTTTGTGTGTAGTCTCAGTCTTAGTACCTTTTCCACCACCGATATCTAAAAGTTGTTTTGAGAATGTTTCAGCAGATGGATCTTGATTCGGACGCGAATATTTACTTTTAGTTTAACTTTTTCAACATTACGCAACATTACGATTCCAAGCAAGCAATGATCTCAATGACAAGAAGTGTTTGTCTGAAATCACCTGAAAGTAGTAACAGAGTGCCGCCAAATAATTTGTCATTGAGAAGGCTTACCAACCAAGTTGACAGGTGTGGTTAATTTTCTTCTTGGCTGTTAAAATTAAAAAATATTTCGATTAAAGTTAGGTTATCCCATATCCCTATTTTCTTCCTATACCTTTAATACTCCAAATTTAAAAAACTTTCCCATTTTGTTTTTCAGCTAAATTAAACTATCGCCTATAATATTATTATAATACAATAATATATAAGTACACTAGCTGTACCCCCCGGCTTCGCCCGTGCAAAATTGCAAAATGTGGTTTCAGAACAGTTGACGGAAAAAAGATCTAAGAAATTTGTTATCTTGTAGGGGTCCATTTTTTTTTCGCAAAAAAATGTATATTCTCATAACGCTTGAGTTGGCCAATAACAGGATATTTCTTCATACTGCATAAAATAATTTGTCTTCCTTCCGTAATTTTAACAGGTATTCGTTTCAAATGTTAAATCATTTTCTTTCAGTCCCGTATACATTTCGCACCCTATCTCTTTCAATTCCACGCCCCACACGCCACATTCTTACACGCCAAAAGAGTATACAATTGTATCAGTTAATACATGTTCAATGAAGTATTGAAACTAAGAATTTGTTAAGAAACGCATATCATAATTTTAAAATTGAAAGCTTTCTTTTACAAAAGAACTCACAAATAATAGTGATAAGGCGGACTAAAAAGCCTAAATCCTGAGGTAAGACAGACTCAACTATTATTATTATTTTTTCCTTTGAAAGTCTGAATTCCTTTGTTTTCAAAAACAATGTATTTTTTATTATGGTCATAATATTATGTTTTATGTCACCAATAATGTTTTCAAAATATCGACTCATTTTATTTAAAGGCCAAGGAGGGAACATATTTTTTTTTTAAATCATAAGCTTAGTAAATATGTACAATGTAGTAAACTCACCCAGGTGAAAATTATTTATTTAAAATATCAGTTATTGGATATCCTATATTGTACCTGCAGATGTCCTCTATACGCAAAGCGTGACAAAGAAAAAAGCGAAACGAAACGAAAAAATAAATTATTCTTGTGCATTTTTTTCCGGAATTTATTTAGTTATATATGTTGAAACAAATTGGAGATTGTGGGCCTACATATCCTCTATAGGCCTGTGAAATATGCACCAAAATATATTAAGAAGTTTCTAAGATTTTTCCATTTAAAGGCATGCAGTAAAATGCATTCTAAGTCGAACAGAACTACACCAATTTCTTTATAAGATTATCAATTTTAATTTATAAAAACTCACAAAATCGCAATGAAGAAATCCGAATCTGTAAAGCGCAATGGCCGGCAAACGTTATTCAAACGAACAAAACACGAATTCGCAAAGTGCAATATGGACGCTGAAACAGCAACGAATGAAGAAACTGCGCAACTGAATCAAATGGCACAGTCGCACAGTCAACGTGGACAGCGCCGCCACACATGAAACAAAATTTGCTTCTCGATTGATCGATAATAGATGGAGTTACGTTGTGTGTCTATCTGACAGTTCAATTGTGATACGATTGTGTTACATTCAAATTTGATTCTTTTTCTGGGTGTTGCCAAAATAAATAAACACAAAATGAAAAAAAAATCGAAAAAACACCTGTCGTAACACGCTGGGTGGTCAAAATAAGACATTTTGAAATTTTTAAAATTGTTTTCTTTTAAAACCCGTGCTGAGAAAATACCTTTCCAACAAAGTATAATTCATCAAAATCGGTTCGGCCAATCTAGAGTTATGGGATAACATCGCTTCGGACACTTTCTTTTATATATATAGATAATTCCATCTTTTTTGTTTTGTTCGAATTAATAATTTTGCTGCGCAACCTCAATCCAACGAAACTTTGTATTTTATTGATTTGACTGTGTAGTCAAATTCCATGCAAGCGACGATTTTGAGGGGAAAATTCCAAGCCAAACTTTTTCATTTCCCGGATTCCTCTTATTCAGAACGATTTGTCATTGCGTCTTAAGCGTCTTCAATTTCCCGTCAATTTCAAATTATTAGTCACAAGGATAATCGCTGGATATTTGTCACAACAATCTTTAATTCCCGTATTTCTCACATGCTCAATAATTGTATGTGGCGTGCCGACGTGTGAGCAAACCGTGTGTACTGTTAAGCGCTTTAGTGAACAAAAATAAGGTTGACCAACACGTCAATCATTGCGGTTTGATTGAAACACATGATGGACATTGATATATACTTCAGTTATTTCTATTGGCCCTTAGCAATAAAACATTTTAGACACGACCTTTTGCAACAAATTAACTCTTAGAAGAAATTAAGCATTAAATTTGACTTTAAGTGAGGAAAAATTAAGATTGGAGTCACCGCCATCTGTGATGCTAACCCGGGTCGAAATTTGTATGCCCAAACCCGTAAAAAAATATGGCTTACAAGGGAACTGCAACTAACCTACAAGGTAATTCAATAAATTTTTAACAGAATGTTGGTCGATTGATAGGCAATTCTATCTTTTTTTATCTCTATAATCCAAGGTTTTGGTTTTGTAAAAAAATTATGCATATTTTCTAAAAACTATTCCTCAAGTATCGGAGCTATGCCTAGCAGGCACAATAATGCTGGAGCATTACCGAGCATCGCTGACTTAAATATAAAGTCTCAATAAAGACATTAACGAATTTAGGCGGAAGGAAGTTCGCCGGGCCAGCTAGTATTATATATTTTTTAATTTTCTGGTTCGGAGTCGTTAACTATTTTAATTCGGTGCTTCAGACTTGGCATAAAATTGAACAGTTGTGAAAGGCTAGGTCAAAGCTTACAACGTTTCACTTCTTCTCAAGTCCTTGAGAATCTAAAAAAAAAACTAAATTCAAGTAAATATAGAATAATTTGTACCCTTAAGGGCACAACCAAATTTAACTCTTCAATCGGAATGAACTTGCAACAATCATACGACTGTGTTATTTGCTTGCATTTTCAGACTGTTATCGGATTGAAGGATGGGAAGTTATCCCAAGTATGAAATTCCTTAGAACTACCGTTAGTTTGTTGACTTTTGTGGCCAGGAGCCAAGGATTGGCTACCCATGAAATAACTGTAAGCGTCAGCACACTTAATAAATTAGTTTAACTGCTTCCATTGTGACGGATTAGGTGTAAGAGCGAATGAAAGTATGGTTGCATAATTAATTTATTTATTTTCAAACGCAAACTCCAACATAAACAAAAAAGGTGTTGTGTTCAAGTAACGCTTCGGTGACTCTCGTGTGCTTCGTTAAGTTCGTATAGTTATTTCGAATAACGAGTAGTTTTGCCCGATTTTAACTGCAGTCGGATGCCTAGGAAGGATTGTAATGAGCGATGCATGGTGTTGGATTCACACGAATAATAACGAGAGATTTGCTCACAGTTGATGGATTTCGCCTAATGACAGTGGGGGAGTAAATTGATATGAGGAACATGTGACTAGGATTCATAAATGTCATTATTGTTTGATGAATCATCCACTTTTGAGTGCAGAAGTTAAGACTGTAAATTGTCCAAGCAACAGAGAAGTGCCACCCCTCTTGCCACTGCCCAAATGTTGCAGTTAAAAAAAATAAGTTTTAAATTTAATTCCCAGGAATGCCAGTACCTACCTAGTTTTAGGATTTTCTAAAGTACCAATCCACTCACCATGAATCTGATTTGCAGTCTGCAGCAACCGCAACATACCATTCCAATTAACGAAGGCTATTTGAAAATTCAGGTCACGATATTGATGTCTCATTTCAAAATCACTGTACAGTAGACAGCTACCCACAAATTAAGAGGCAAAAACCCAATCTCTATACACATACCCATACACATTTCTCTCGTCGAATCCTGTCAACAGGGTTTAAATAAATTGAAGCGGAAAGCCAATTATGCCCATTTTTCAGCACCATCAACTTGCCTGCCTGAGTATACTGATCCTGGGACATACTCGTATTCGAACGGATTTATAGCTTCTTATCGACAAGATATCTTTATCCACCCTCGTCATAATCCTCATCGCATCGCAATTATTACCGATTTCGGTCGTCGTAGTGCACACATCATGCCACTCCTAATAGCACGAGAACAGCGAACAGACGGATCTGATATTCAAGCTTAAAACACGAAGTTCCCGCACGACAATGTGGAGCAGAGGATAACTAAGTTTTGGTTACTGTGGATTTGAGAACAAGGGTCGAATAGCAATATAATGACAATTCTCCAATTTTGACGTTTGTCATTAGGTACTTCTCCTTTGGATCCGGATTGCGGTGTAATTGGGAATGTCGTCTTCTCTGAAGTATGTGCGGTAATCCTGTAATTAGTTGTCAAGACAACTCGTTACGTTTGCATTGGGTATGGATGGTTCAGAGCATATTAGTAAGATTCCGTATTTCGGTATTAGGTACTTAGGGGGTGAGTTAGTTACAAGCTAATACAGTTCTTGGTGCTAATACAGTTGATGTGTTGATGACTTTGATTTGTAAGTTGTCGTTGACTGGATGCAGCTTCAAATTGATTTCGAATTTCCCCGAGTGATTAGTTGATAGAGTGACAATCTGTAAATTGCAGAAAATCCCCGTAACCACTATTCATTTGAACAGCACTTTACTGTCAACCACGATGTTATTCACCTCCTCACTACTACCAGGACCAGCAGTTGATAGCTAACTTAATGTCCAATATTGATTAAAGACGCGTGACTATCGTCTAAATGGTATTATGTTCGCCTTTATGGACATTTCCGACTCCATTTCCCATTTCACGTGGAATCTGAAATAATTGTTTCCACCTGGCTGCATTTCATATTTATTGAGGCATTTATTGACTGTCCCACTTTGAGTGGTAGGAAATTTATTGCAATTGTACTCCATTTGGTTTGATTGCTTTTCATCAGTCAGGCCAATTTTGTTCGACATAATATTTCGCCAATGTACGAGACGAAATGACAATTTTATTTCGGGCGTTTTTGTATGTTGGCTGTCATATAGGTACATTCTGATGTCGATTGGAATTAATTTCAAGCACAGTGAATTGTAATTGGGACTGGGAGTTGCACACAAAATGCCAGTTCAAAAATGTCAGATAAAAATGACAGTTATTAAATATAATAAATGGAACGCGGCCTATGATTTTAAGATCCTTGTTTTATATGTCGACTCTTTTTGTAAATTGTTTTTTTTTTTTCAGTTTTATTCCAAATTATATTGGAACTTAAAAGAGAGGCCTTGAGTTGTCATAAACTGAGTTAATTTATTTGCAGCTCCGACTGAGTTCATTTGCTTGTTTTAAGGTTGGTGTACTTGTACCTATAAGAAATAATGAGAGATCTTGAACATAATCTTCCTAACAGCAAAACCTGGCGATTCATCAAATGCATATCTCGCCCTAGAGGCGGAAGAGATTTCTCTGTGGAAATATTCCAACTTCCAAGGTTAGTAAAGAGAGAAATCGCTGGAAGTAGAGAAATAGGTCAGCGGTCGCTTATACTTTTGTGATTGCCCTTCTTGAACAATTCCTTTGTTTTCTGTTTCTGCATTTTTTTTTTTAGAAAATTGGGAAACTTACCGCTGTTAACACTGAGGTTGAAGACAGAACATCAACAATAGACCAAGCAATTTGTTTCAATAAAATGGCAGAAATACCATCCATTTTTATTTTGTAAGGCACACCCCTCAGAATATCTGATAGTGCAAAATATCTGGGACTTATACTGGACAAAAAACTAAATTGGAAACTGAACACTTTTGAGAGGATCAAAAAAGCCACAATAGCCTTCTACTCCTGCAGCAGAATTTTTGGTAAAACATGGGGACCATCCCCCAAAATTAAACTGTGGATGTATACGGCTATAGTAAGACCTATACTGTCCTATGGTAGCCTCGTATGGTGGCCGGCTACAAACAAAGCCACCTATCTCAAGGCTATCACGAAAGTACAAAGACTAGCGTGTATCGGCACCACCAGTGCGATGAGGACAACTCCAACCGCAGGTCTTGAGGCTATCCTCAATCTGCTGCCGCTAGATATCTTTATACAACTTTCAGCCTGTTAAAATACTTACCATTCATTCACACGACACCTTACTAAAAATTACTTTACGTTAACTGATCTAAGTTTTCTGTACAAATTTCTGTTATTGAAATATATGTTTTTTCAATCATTCTTTTTAAAACTCGAATACGCTATTGACCTAAATAAATTATTTATAAATAAAAGGATTTACCTTTTATTTCATTAGTACGGGACTGGATATTATTAACAGGTTATGGGCCTCGAAATGACAAGATGTTTGTTGCTAGATGCAGGACTAAACAACGAAATCTGGGGAGAAGCCGTAATGACTGCCAATTATTTACAGAATCGCTTACCATCATCCGTAACGAAGAATACTCCGTTTAAGCTATGGGAAGGACGAAAACCATACATGAATCATCTTCGTTTGTTTGGGTCAAAAGCATATGTTCATATTCCTAAAGAAAAGCGAAAAAAGCTCGATAAAAAGGCTGAACTAAGAACATTTGTCGGATATGATAGACACGCAAAAGGTTATCGTATGCTTGATATTCGAACAAATGAGATCATCGTGAGTCGTGACGTAAAGTTCATTGAGCCAGTAAATGCAAAACAAAATCTGGATAAAGTAGTTCCAATGAATTTTAATAACAAGAAAAAAGAAGAAGAATCAACGAATAATAAATCTACTGAAAGAGAAATGTTCTATTTTGAATTAAAATCCGCTGACAGTAATAACCACAAAAATGATGAAGAACAATCACATGAAGATGAAGACACAACACAACAGCCAGATGAAGACATTGTACCAGGGATTAGACGTTCAAGCCGTATAAATAAGGGCAACCCACCGAAAAGATACCAAACTCTAAAAGTTACGCAGCAAATTGAACCCAAGAATCTAGCAGATGCATTAAATAGTAACCAGAAGGATCAATGGATAGAGGCAATGGAAGAAGAAATGAGATCACTTAAAGATAATTCTGTACTGTCTGCTAATAGGGCGTCGGGAACGATATTTTGGGTACCCCTTCGGTGTTCAATAGAGAAAGTAAAACCCTGAATCTTCAAAGCCCATCTGGCTAATCTGCCAGATAAGTCTTTTTGACTCATCAGCCATTGCAAGCTTGCGTGGTCGGTGACTATTTTGAAGACCTGACCTTCCACATACGCGCGAAATTTCTTCAAGCTCAATAGGGCCGCTAAACATTCTTGTTCGGTTACGGAATAGTTCCGCTGAGCCTTGTTGAGCTTTTGCGACATGTATGCTATAGGCACTTCAACGCCTTCGTCATTCAGCTGTGCCAACACTCCACCAATGCCTGATTGACATGCATCGCACTGGATGACGAAAGGACGCTTAAAGTCCGGGTTGGCCAGTACTGGGGCCGAAGACAACTTCTGCTTCAGTTGCGCAAAGGCAACCTCGGCGTCGGCGTTCCACGTGAAGGATTTTGCGTTCTTCAACAGGTCTGTTAACGGGTTCGATACGGCGGCAAAGTTATCGATAAACCGACGATACCAACCCGCCATGCCCAAGAATCGGCGAAGCTGGCGGACCGTAGTTGGTCTAGGATAGTCAGTGATTGAGGAAATTTTTTCGGGGTCCACCCTAAGAGTACCGTTACCGACGAGGTATCCCAAATATTTCACTTCTTTTAAACAAAACTTGCTTTTCTCGACATTTATAGTCAAGCCCGCCTTCCGTATCAGTTGGGCTGACTCGATAAGAAGATCGATATGACTTTCGAAGTCTTCCGAAATCAACAGCAGATCGTCAAGATAAACGAAGACTCGGTTCCGTAACTGCGGAGGGATCACTCGGTCCATCAGCCGACACATAGTTTGTGGAGCATTACAGAGTCCGAAAGGCATTACCTTGTAATGGTATAGAGGACGGTTGGGCACGGTGAACGCGGTCTTCTCCCTGCTCGACACACCTAGGGGAATCTGCCAAAACGCATCTTTTAAGTCTAACGCTGAGATGAATTCGGCCTTAGGCAAACGGCTGAGAATTCCCTCGATGTGCGGCAAGGGATAAGCGTCGCGCACCGTGACACTGTTCAATTTCCGTGCGTCCATACAAAGGCGCACCTTCCCGGGTTTCCTAACTAAGACTACCGGGCTACTCCACGAACTATGTGACTCTTCGATCACCCCGAGTGACAACATCCGGTCTATCTCTGCATGAAGCTCTCTCTCGATTGCTGGTGAAATCGGAAAGTACCTCTGTTTTACCGGACGCACTCCGGGTTCAATTTCAATCTCATGTTCCAACAGAGAAGTACGCCCCAACCCTTCCTTCCTGAACGATGGAAAGAGGCTTATGGCCGCGGCCAATCTCGCTTGTTGCGAGACTTACAACTGCTGACGAGATGTGCGCCTGTAAGATCCTGTCTCTAGCTTCCTGATAGGATTTTAGTCGCTCATGGTATGGACGTAGAGGATACGGTATGGAGAAATGGTGGCGAGTATCAGGCCTACGTACCTGCCTCGATAATATTTGAACTGATGGTAAGTCTTGCGTTGCGTTGGGAGCTAACTCCCACGAAGGAAGTGCAACTACTGATAGTGATTTTAAAGGGCTAGTGGATGGGGTAGGTGCTACCGGTGTAGTACCTAGAGAAATAGATAATGCTGGATCTAATTGCGGTTGGAGCGCAGGTGGGTGTTGGTACCTACACTCTTCCGCCCGTTTCCCGACGGATTACAATTCGAACATTTTGGCTTTACGGTGTTTTCGGCGCCGCATCCATAACAAAAGATGGTTCGGTCTTCTTCGCAATCGTGATATCTGTGACCGTCCTTCCGGCAGTTCCAACAATTCAGAGGAGCCGCTCTGCTAATTCCCGAAAGGTCACTGTCGACTTCGACGTCGACTTCCTTCGAAATATAATCAAGCTCCATCTCATTGACCGATTGTCTATAACCCGAATTCCTAAACTTGTTTGTCGAATACGATCGGTTAAGATCAGCTATGAGACTTTCTCGTTTGAGACACAAATTCCTAAGTTGCGAGATAGACCCTATCTGAAGATGGAAAAGCTGCTGCCGGATTTCTGGTCGCAGATTACGTTGGACTATTTCAACCAATTCGCGTTCATTCATCGGAAATTGTAGTCGATCGGTGAGCTTCAAGATAGCGTGGTAGAACTCCTCGAAAGGTTCACGTTCTCTCTGCTTCCGGTCACGAATCAGTTCACGGATATCCGTGTCAGTACAATGATCCTGGTAGTGCTCTCGTAAGGAATGACAGAGCGAGTCCCAAGTGACTCTCTCGACCTCCTTTCGATAGCGCCAGTACCATGCCTTCGCGTCGTCCGTGAAGAGCACTTGAATATGGTCACAAACCAGCTGGAAATTGCCTCCCAGACAATCTTCTGTAAGAGCGCTGATTTGATAGAGAAAGCTTTCGACGGAAATACCAGATCGAGAACCGCTGAACTTCACGTTCCATCCCTGTATAAGGCTGGCAATCCTACCGGCATTCGCTAGGGAATTTTCCGACATGGAAGAGAACCTGTTGGAATGTGAACGTTGGGAGGGGTGAGAATGTCGAGACTGATTGATCGATGGGCGATTCTGATATGACGATGGATGTTGCGGATTCGCAAAACGTTGGTGAAATGAGGGGTTTGGCACCATCGTCGGTCTGGGATGATTCTGAGAGAACCACGGGTTATGCATGGACATGGGTCCTTCCTGTAGCTCAAAAGGCATCTCAGTAGGCCAAGTCGGTTCCTGCGGTTGTGGTATATGGGAAGTACGTGGTTGTGGTTGTGCTGGAGCGTTATCCACTCGTAAGTTGGCGATCGAAGATTCTAGTTGCCGAGTAAGTGTGGTTAGGCTGGACTCGATCTTCGCGTCAAAAATTCTGGAGATCTCATTATTGAGATTGTCCAGTGAAGCCAATTGCCGAGTACTAACAATGTCATGGATAATATTTCGGAGGTGATCTTCCGATAGCGGCAAGTTCACTCCGGTAGAGTTTGGTTGATAACTAGTGTTAATTGAAGTGTCCCTGATTGTCTCAATAGAAACGGGAGCTGCTGCCGAAGTGCTTGCGGTCGAAGCCGGAATCAGTGAGGCTGAGTCGAAAGCTTCAGGACCACGAGTTGAATTAGAGGCTAAAGAAGTGGGATGTGATTGGCTAAGCGGCGCAGCGCGTTGCGTTACCGCCAGCGAGTTGTCATTCATTGACCAATCTAGGGGGTTTTGTGTTTGCGCCAAAGTCTGCGCACGAGTTTGTATTGTTTGTTTGGGAATAGCACCCGATGGAGCTGCAGAAGTAGCATCGGAGCTATGACTCCTTGAAGATGTATGGTGTAGTGCCATGTCGCGTATGTCATTCCGTGAACACTTAGCACGGCATTGGGGACAAGAACTAGCATTCTTAAGCCATTGGCCAATGCATTTGGTGTGGAAAACATGTTTACAACGGGTGAGCGTTCTCTCCTGGTCTTCGCCTAAGTGGTCTCGACATATCGAGCAAATACCAGCCTTGGGCTGATTCGGCAAATTGTCTCCACTATGACGTAACGACATGTTTATGCAGTGTGTATATATTGTGTCAAAAAAAATCAAAAATAAATAATAATAGAAAAGGAGTATCGATAACCAAAAAAAAAATCTATATTAAACGAAAATAAAAAAAAGATCAGTTCTTTACGAACTAATAATCAAAAATTGAGTGATTACTGGTTGCAATACGGTAAGGTAGTTCAAAATATTCATGATCTTGCGGTATGTGTCTTGATGTAGTAGAAATTAGGGATTCGTGAATGTTAATTTGATTGATTTAGGTGTGTTGTTGAGGACCACTGCACTTGATTACTGGAAAATGTAATGAGCCGGTTCTTGGAAAAGATCCGGTCGGTTGGTCAGGGTCTCAAGCACTAGGCTTGTAGAAACGCTGCAATTCCTAACTCGACAGGTCTTAACCAAGTCGTGCATGGTTGACTACGTGTCTACCTGTTATAGTAATCTGCGCAATGAACTGAGAAGATACTAGTTTGGGTTCCAACCCGCCATACGTATTCCTTCCGGTACGGTTACCTCATAATTACCGAAGTCAACTGAATATTCCGTGAAGGTCCACGAGTGATCGTTTGGAAACCCAAGGTGAAAAGGAAAATTTTTGGAACATCACAATAGAGTAGCTGAGCTGGGACGGTAGTGCATTGCTTCCGGTAAAGTACCTCTCAATAATCGAAGTCACTAAAATTCCACGAAGGTCTACAGCTACGTCAATCCGGAACTCGAGATAGAATTAAAAGAAGATTCGGTGTGTATTTGTGATGCCCCACGTTGGGCGCCAAATTATTGTAATAGCCGCTCGTCTTTGGGGGGGGTGTCGGAGTTAAAAGTCAGCCTTCTAACCCGACCGGAACTGGTTGAACGTTATATGCTTCGGGGCCACGGTGTGCACGCCTAGCTATCCCTGGCTAAGCTACGGCTGGGGGGGTTCTGGTGTGACACCTAACATCTCCCTTCTATACGACCGCCTTCGACAAATAATTAAATTGCGTGCACTTACAGAAATTGTTTCCCCTCTCAGTTAGCCTCAACAACACTCACCTCGATGACAGGATATAGATGGTGACGCCTGCCATGCCCACCCTCCTTGAGTCATGATCGGTTCAATGACTCCCTAGAACAAATGAAATCCTTCTTCCCTCCTACATCAAGGACACCGCAAGTTAAAAGATCTTAGACCAACAAACGTTCCATTTTAAGTCATACTTTTATTGTATTTCGCAAAAAAAAAGAAAAACAATTCATCGTGCAGTATCACGCTACTACCGGGAATTCGCAACTACGGATGTTATTCTAGGAAGTAAGATTCGACACACTTCATGCGTGAACAAAAAAAGAAAATAATAATAGCAAAAAAAAATATTTTAAGATTAAGGTTGATAACTTAGTAGCGATAGATATCCTAATTACAAACGATAGCCAGATACAAAAAAAAACAGCATAAAAGATTGATCATTACTTCTTTACGTTAATACTGGCATCTTCGAACTTCTTAGACAAATTGGGTGAACATAATCCAATCTTGCTGCCGCTCAATGACGGTTTACGAACAATTAAAATGCTTGTAGAACCTTTGGGGTTTGTCACACACCCATAGATCGTACAATCATATGGTTTTATTACAGTCATCACTATATAATTCTACTAATCAAGAATAAATATCATCAAGTACTTACTACTTATCTCCTGTCCATGCGCATGGTCAGCAGCCTGGTGATGTGAAAACAAATAACTGGAAAGACACTTATAAGGTGATGCTATGAACGGTAGGGGATCTCAAAAGCCAATTCGCGACCTAACTTGATTAATACCGCGATTGGATTACCACCCTCAAGGGGTAGGAACTATAAAATTACACAGGTAACGCTACGCTATCTCTTTTAAAATTGACAAGAAAAATAAAACTAAAGACTGCTCCCAGAAGGGGATACACTCGTCACGATTCCCGATTTAAATTTACAAAAAAAAAAGAAAAAAAACTAAATTAAAACTGCCACCACTCTGTGAGATCTGGGACTCCCGCCACTGCTCCGGGCACGGTTCTGGTACGTCTAGGAAGCGATCTGGAATGCGTGTCTGACCGCTCTGTGCGGGAATTGCGTCTTTCCCACGCCGGCTTCAATAGCACAATTTAAAATCGTCCGATTCACGGCGTAAAATCTGTCCGGTCACGGGTATAATTTACGTATATAAAAAAAACACAAGTCTTCCGGGTACGGCTAATTAGGTGTCCGGTTTCCGGGTATAATTAATTATAAAGTGGAAGTCTTCCGCTTACGGCACTAACCGACCGTTTTACGGGTATAAAATTAAACAAAAAACACAATCTTCCGGCTCACGGCAATATTTGGCCGGGTTACGGGTATAAATTAAAGTTTTAACACACAATCATCCGGGTACGGCTAATTAGGTGTCCGGTTTCCAGGTATAATTAAAGTTTCTGCACACAAATCTTCCGGCTCACGGCAATGAATGACCGGTTTACGGGTATAAAATTACTTCGCACACACTCGGCTTATTAATCCGTCGAGCTATCGATCAAAATGCGAACTTGTACGTCGGTCACCGGCTCAATTCAGGATTCATCGAGAAAAAAAACCGATCAGAATATCCTTCCGTGAGGAATACTTAGACTACCACGAAGTCTCTTGACTGTACTTTAGAATTCTTTTTGTTAACCGATTAAAACTTATTGTTCCACCATCCACTTGGATTGGCTTCACCGACCCGAACGTCCGACCACGACCAACTCACAAAACCAACTCCCCGATTCTCTACCACGCAGCGCACACAACCCATTCGTCGTCGATGCTGCTACAAAAAAACCACCGCCAAAACCCAACAACACCAACCCACGCCATCGACTCGCCGACCACAGCTAAAAAAATATGCATCGTCAACCGCACACAGTACCTACTCTCTCGTACGACTGCCACTCTGTGGTATCAAAACACACAGCACAATGTATATGCTATACCCAAGTCAACTCGATATGCGCAATACACACGGTATGTATGTGCGTAGATTCGACCGCCTGTCGGTCGCTTGTTTGTGCTGGGTGCATGAAAAAAAATCTTGGCTTGGCACGTCGTACGAGAAAGTACCGCTGCCCAAGCAAATTTTGCTTGTGCATGGAAAATTCCATGCTGTGGCGTGATTCTGTGACACAGTAAGCTGACAAAATATTGCAATAGTTTTTTTTTTTTCTCTTGCGGTATTTTCTTTCGAATGCGATGTGGTAGGTGGTTGTTTCTTGGCACAGTGTGGTGCGAAAAATTTAATCCACACAAAAAAAATTTAAGAAGTATTTTTTTTCGTTTTTTCTTTTTTCTTTAGCAGACAGTACAATTCTTCATGGGAATTAGTGGAACTACCTCAAGGACGAAAACCAGTGGGCTCAAAATGGACATTCAAGTTAAAAAAGGATGCTAATGGAAACATCAAGCGATACAAAGCTCGTCTAGTTGCTCAAGGTTTCAGTCAAATTTTTGGGGTTGACTATGATGAAGTATTTGCACCTGTGGTTCGTCAGGCAACATTTCGATCATTATTAGCAATAGCTGGAGACGAGAATATGATAGTGAAACATTTTGATGCAAAAACAGCCTTCCTTAATGGTGATCTGGAGGAGGAGATATACATGAAGCAACCACCAGGTTTCGAGCAAGGTGAACAAAATACAGTCTGTTTATTGAAGAAAAGCTTATATGGATTGAAACAATCAGCGAGAGTGTGGAAAAATTCTATTCATACTGTGCTAATTGAAACAGAGTTCAAACAGGCTGACGCAGACCCTTGTCTTTATTCAAAACACTATGGAACTGATATCTGCTTCATCATCATTTACGTTGATGACATTATCATTGCAAGTAAAAATGAGGAATTTATAAAGGAGACGGAAAAATATTTGAAGTCAAAATTCGAAATAAATGACTTAGGAAATGTCTCTAACTACCTTGGAATAGAAGTGAGCAGGGATAAGAGCGGTATATTCAGTATTAACCAAACCACATATATTAAGAACACACTGAAGGATTTTGGACTGGACTGTGCTAAATCATCTGCATACCCATTGGATCAAGGGTATGGAAAAGAGTCAGAACAAGAAAATTCATTAATTGACGGCAAAAAGTATCAACGACTTATCGGAAGCTTATTGTATATAGCTGTAAATACTCGTCCAGACATTGCAGCTGCAATTTCTATCTTGGGACGGAAAGTAAGCAATCCAAGTGTTAATGACTGGAACGAGTTGTAAGCGAGTTGCAAGATATCTAAAAGGCTCTTCGGAATTGAAACTCAAACTTAGCGGCAATCCAGAAACAGTCATGCATGGGTACGCCGACGCAAATTGGGCTGATGGAAGCACAGATAGGAAGTCAAATAGTGTCTACATATTCTTTCTAAATGGAGGGGCGATTAGCTGGTCATGTCGAAAGCAGACTTGTGTCGCATTGTCATCAACAGAAGCCGAGTTCATCGCTTTATCGGAAGCATGTCAAGAGGCTTTATGGCTACGAAAGTTGATGAGAGATCTTAACATTGACGTAAATAATCCCACCCTACAATGGGAGGATAACCAAAGCGTACTGAAAATGATTAAGGAGGAGAAACTCAGCAAAAGGACAAAACATATCGATACCAAAATTCATTTTGTAAAGGACAATGTTGACAAACGATTGGTGCAATGCAAATACATCCAAAGTAAAAACATGATAGCAGACCTAATGACGAAGCCCTTAACAGGCCAGAAAACTAAGGAGCTAAGAGAGATGTGCGGACTCTATCTTCCATATAATCGTGAGAATGAGGAGGAGTGTTAAAATACTTACCATTCATTCACACGACACCTTACTAAAAATTACTTTACGTTAACTGATCTAAGTTTTCTGTACAAATTTCTGTTATTGAAAAATATGTTTTTTCAATCATTCTTTCTAAAACTCGAATACGCTATTGACCTAAATAAATTATTTATAAATAAAAGGATTTACCTTTTATTTCATTAGTACGGGACTGGATATTATTAACACAGCCGCCATTAGTGCCATGAGAATAAGCCAATCAGTAAACTGGAAACTGAATGAAAAGGGACATTCGTTGATCCTACAGAAATATTTTGGTTATGTACCAAACACAGATTATATAACACCATATCTGGAGTTCACAAGACACATTCTCGTGCGCCTATCCCAGCAGAGAGGAATGGAAAGACGGACTTGTGCCTAATGCAGAATCCATAGCCGTTTTTACAGACGGTTCAAAAATGGAAACCGGAGTGGGGTCAGGCGTCTTCTCCGAATCGCTGGGTATTTCTAAATCGATACGCCTCCCCGACCACAGCAGTGTTTTCCAAGCAGAGGTCCTGGCAGTGACAACGGCAGCCCGTGAGTCTGCGATAAAGGCAATACCACCAGAAGGTATTACCTTCTTTATCGACAGCCAGGCAGCTATTAAAGCATTAACTGCAACAGAAATAAAATCAAAGCTTGTGAAATGCTGTTGCGAAGAACTCATGGCTCTTGGCACTCAGCATAAGGTATTGCTCTGCTGGGTTCCGGGACATGAAGGTATTCCAGGCAACGAGAAAGCGGACGAATTAGCTAGGCAAGGTTCAGCAGCTGTATTAGAAGAAGCCGATCCCTCTGTGAATATCCCGCCTTGCTTACTCAAGCTTGAAGCAGGGAGAAAAGCCACAAGGGAGGCGAACGCTATGGCCAAGCTTCAATGAAGCAAGAACCGCGAGTTTAATACGAAAGGATAGGAAATCCCTCTCCATCATCGTAGGTATCCTAACGGGGCACAACACTCTGCGGTACCACATGTAGAAACTACGCTTGACGGAAGAAGAACTTTGTAGAGGCTGCGGTGATGAGGAAACTCTTGAGGACACAACCCACTTCCTATGCCACTGCCCGAGCCTCCAACACAATAGGCACAGATTCCTAGGGAGACACTTCTTCCAGGACATAGACGAGCTATCTAGCACACCAGTAGACAAGATAATGAGCTTCATCAAATCCACAGGATGGTTTGTATCCAACGGCACAGTGAGTAATTAATCACACATATTTATAGATAGGGTCAACATGGGTAAGAGACAACCCTTTCCCCCAATGGGCATCACAATGGGTCAACACTGACCTGAGTGTGGCACGGAGTACTCCACGCCAGCCCGCCTACCTAACCTAACCTAATCGTGCACAATGCCACTTTTTACGTAAAGGTCTATACCGCGTACCGCCGGCAGAATAAGTTTCGTCGCGGTTACCAAAGGGAGTACTTCTATGTTGAAGGAATCAAATTTAGATTCATACACCCAAATCTCACTTAGAACAATTAACATAGTCAATTTAGCAAGGGACTGCATGAGAATCGGAAAATTCATTCTTAAACATCGAATGTTTTGATGGATGTAAAAAGATTATTCATTTAAAGGAACATACATTTTGTTATTAGTTTTACTATTGTTTACATTGGATTGGATTGTGGGATTGTTTACATGCAAGTTAACTAGGTACTCATTATTGCTCATGTAAACAATCCCATTTTTTGTCCACAAGAACTTATAGTTCATAAATCATAAGTGAGACTTGTTATGAATGTATCTAAAAAAATTAATGCATTTAAAGAGAGTATTCGGTGCAAAAGGCAGTGTATAGTATATATGTTATGTTATATTAAAGAGGCTCTCGTTGAGAGGAACACTAAGGCAGTTAATCGGCCCATTGTGCATACCACTGGTGTGTAGGGGTTCCTTTTCTGGTTACTCATGTGAACCATTTACTACCATTGATAAAGGTAGGAATATTAGCACCGCTGATACAGCTACGATCGCCAAGATCATTGAGAAGTAGTTTCCTAGGTACGCCATCCTTAGGTTTTAAAGGACGGGGCAGCTGCAGAGAAGGTGGGTGACGGATTCGTCCTCCCCCTCATCCCTGCAGCTTCTGCAAAAGTCATTGTGTGGCAGACCCAGTCTTTGCGCATGTCTGCCCAGAATACAATGACCGGTGACAATGTTAGCAACTAACGAGATACTATATCTGTTGAGTCGCAGAAGCTCCCTGGATTTTTTGCTATCCAGTGTTGGCCAAGTAAGCCTGGCAACATCACAATATCCTAGATGTTTTCATCTATGATTTACTTTCCTTGTTGCGTCCATTGTATAGTAACAATAAGTAGGTAAGTTTTAAGTTTTAGGACATATAGGGCCGAACGGCTTAATCGAGAAGTTTTTTGAGAAAGCTACCCCTTCGGATATTTGTCAGACGTTTGCAAGAAGGGGTGCTAGGAAAAAAGTCCTTGGGACCGTATATGGGACTCCTGGCTTAGTATTTTATCACACCACTGAGCCCTTGCGCTCACTAAATAAAACACACTACCCAAAATAAATTCACAATTCATACCAGTAAAAAAACATCACACAATTTTGACAAAAACTTTCTCTTAATTGGAACTCCAGCACTTCAGGTATTCCAGAAAAGTAAACAAACTTTCCGCATTCAAGTAAATCAATTTTACCAACTTAATTCAAGAGAATTGATAATCTTTGATTTTTTTTAAATTAAAAAAAGGACCAACTTTGTATCTAACGAAAAATTACTATAATTAAGAAGTAAACCTCTCTTCACGGTGAGCACAAATTTAAATATATAACCACATAGCTTAGGAGCTCAAAAAAATAAACCCCAAGCAAGTCGACCTTTTCCAAACAACATTTTATCAAAATTAAATATTTCCCAAACTTTCTAATTCAAATTAAACTCCTTGCAGATGTTATAAGGACGGAATGAAATAAAATCTAAGAACTGCTGTTTCGCGGAAAGAATACAAATTTATTTGCATTATTCATAAAGTCAAATTTCATACACCTGAGGTCAGAGTAAAAATAAATTAATATCTCCTTTCAGCGGTTGGCTTCTGGCAATGAATAACAAATAAATTAAAAGTTTCCTTGTTGCTTAGGCATAGGCCGTGCTACACCCTACGAAACTTAGGCCAATATTTCATTTAATATGCATTCGCAAAACAAGCTGTTCTTCATTTGCTTTTACAGCCAAACAGGCAATTAATAATATTCCTCAACCTGAATACGCTCATTTTGGTTAGGGATGGGCATAAAGAGGCGCTTTGATTGACTGCCCTTACAAAGATGTTTATTGTGAAAGTTTTTCGCGTTTCCTGTGCATTCATATTTTCTAGAAGGACTTGGGATTTTTGGCTAATAAAAGAATAAAAATGTTTGAAGATTGGATGTGATTTTTGCCGAAACATGGATTGAAATATAATAACAAATGTTAGTCTATTAAGTGGTTGATTAATAAAACAGGGACTGTAGTTCTAAAGTAATAAAATTTTGGCTGTACCTATGCCAAAATGTGATGTATAGTTCACATACTATAGGTTTTTTTTATATGGAAGCTATCAATTTCTATACTACCAACTGACCCGACGGACTTCATCCTGTCCATTGTCCAATATTTGCAATATACAATAAAGTGCACGACTGGGTCGCACGAAACTTTCTCGTTTAGTGCGAGTCTGACTGAGTTTCAGAGTCTTCAGCAAATCGAAAATTGAGGACACAATTATAGTTTTGAAAACATCCATTTGACTCTAAGTTTGCAATTTTGGTCAAAAACGTTTTTGTCGTTTTCTGGTTAACTGAAAAAAACTAAATTTAAAAAAAATTCTTTTTTCAAAAATGCATTGTACGATAATATAGAGAAAATATTAAGTTATAAATGACCACATAACCTTAGAAATTAATTTTTGCTACAATCGTATAGACTGTTTTCGAGATATGTCGAAATTTCAAAAGTTCCGTTGTTCGAATTTTTAGCCAAAAACTGGGTACGCAGTCATGGTAACCTCACCTACTTAAGCTTAAATATCGATTTTGGTTGAAATCGTTAGAGCCGTTTTCGGTCAAATCAAACTGGTACGAAAATGTTGTATGGGAAGTACCATTAATATTGAGGTTACATTGAAAAAAAAAAAAACACCTCCCGAACTGTAAGCCCAAAAACTCCAAATTCGAGGTTTGAACGTAATCCGGGAAGCCGTTTAGACTGTAGGCCCTTGGAAGGACGGACAGACGGACAGACCGGACAGAATTTTGCGACCCACTTTTTTGAGTTCCTCTATCATCGTAATATCAGAATTGATTAAAATCTCGAGTTCGAAATTTTGAACGAAACCAATATCTTTCTCTTACTACGTAATGGAGAAAGTTAAAAAAGAATAGAACAAAAAGGAGTGAGTACGTACACACCAACCTAATTAATGTATAGATGTCGAAAAATATGCATTGAAATGTGTTTTTAAGCTGGCAGCTTTTTTTTTCAACATTATATGGTATTTGCCTTCCGTCATTGAATTCTTTATTAATTTCTTCAACTGTTCGATTCCAAAATGGTTGCTTTTAAGCTTATTTTTGTACAAAATGTTTTTAGGGTTCCACATGCATTCTGCATTGTGGACTTTTTCAATTATAAAATAGGTATACATAATGATCCTCCCAAATGAATTTTGACATTTTGTCGTCGAAGTTAGATGACTAATTGCTGGTATTGCAAACAGAAAGGTATAAATTATATGAACAGGAAAAAATAAACAGACGAAGGCTGACAATTATATTAAATCCCTTGGAAATTGCAGATAATGCTATATAAAAGCGAAATAGGACAGTTAAATTTTGTAAATTTTGTCATGAAATATAGGTTAATTTCATACTACCGTCTTAATAAATGTGCACACCAAATAGTGCTGCAAATTGCCTCCTGGTCAGTATTTTTATGTTTACAACTGTTTAAAATATATATTAAGTGAAATAAAATATCAAAGTTTATGTTAAAATTGATTTTTTACTTACGTTTTAGATTGTGTATTTCCGTTTTCACTATTTCACATCGAATGACCTAGGCCGACAAGGAATGAAACATTTGTATTGGTTTCGTGTAAACAATTTTGTTTTTTGGATAAGACTCCTTTTTTTCTTTAAATTGTTGTTAATATTCTTTTTATTGCGCAGCATTATCCCAAATAGGTACCAATGGCGGACCCAACTAACCGAGATTTATCTCAAACGTTCTCGATAACCCTATAATAATTTTGGAAGGCTTGAAAATGCTAACATGACCAAACTACATACTTAAAGATTTTGGGAAATGATTTTCTCATGCGAAGAACAATTGGCCACTTTATTAAAAGGAATCGAGAGTTTCAAACTTCTTTTGGAATTTTGTACATATGATACCATTTTGTCTATATGAGTTGCACTGGGGTATACACCACAATGAGACGCTCGAACCAACACTTTTTCTTTGTTTTCCACTACTGTAAACTTTTTAGGAAATTTATTTGTATGTTTTGAATTAACAAATGTATTTATTTCCCACAATATTTAAATATTTAATCTCGCAAAGCTTTTTTTTCGTATATTTGTTCGCTTATCTGTCAAACTTGTATGTATGTATAGTAGGTTTCACCCTCCATTTCTGAACACACATAAACCCCAATAAAATTCAGATTTCATTTTCGATTTGCCAGCAGAAATCTGAGATCTCATATCAAAATCTGAAAAGCCAAATCGAAAACGACTTCTTAAATATGGGCCGATGAAAGGTATCCACTCATTTAACTCGCGAAATAAATGTCCGGTACATTACAAAAATCAAAGATAAATTTTGACATCAGAAACGGAGGAACAAGTTTGTTGTGTGTTTGCTATGAATTTTGAACATTGCGATGCTTTTGAAGCTTGCATTTCAAATTACATGTGTAATTAAAATCACGTTTCCCGAAATTCTGTATCAATAAAAAAGGCCTGTGATGATAAGATAAATTATGGCTGAACACCAGACAAATATAATTCTGATATTCGGAATTAAGATACAAAATACGAACCGCCGCAACATTCTTACCCAGTGCTGATAGATGTAGGGAACTTTACGTCTGTCCACTAATGTTCGTTCTTGAAATGACCAAAATGTAATGAAATATTACTAGATTTTATGCACAGGAAAATGCTAATTCAACTAATAACATACGTTTTATTTAGTAAAAATCAATCAAGGACTACGAAGATGTTAACATTGTATCGCTTTTGACCACACTCTCAGGTAGGTGTATTATCCTTCTAAAGGTTGATATGTCATTCCCCTAATAATCGAAGAAAATGTATTTCAGCTTTTTAGCTGACCCCTGTTTTCTTAACCCACATTCTCATTGCCTTCGGTCCTTATGTGTCCTTGGACAGTGTTGCTTTATTTTAAGAACAACATTTCAAATGTCAGTAAAGATTTCGTTGCCTACGATGTTGAAATGTTTGTCTGTTACTTGCGTCTGATCACTGTCCGATTGTCATTTGCTAAGGATACTAGTTCTCTACATTTGAAATGTTGAAATGTTTGTCTGTTACTTGCGTCTGATCACTGTCCGATTGTCATTTGCTAAGGATACTAGTTCTCTACATTTGACTTCTATTAAATAGTCCAGCGCAAGTAGTAGAGCAATCATCTCAGCCTGGTATAAATACAAAATTGTAGTTATCCTAGTTAACATGACGGGCAAGTTTCACTTTTTGAATAGCCTCCAAACCATCATGGATCCATCTATAAAAATTGCAAACTCTTGGTTTATGTTGTGAACCTAGTAACATGACTGCTGCAGAACACCGCTATTATTTTTACTGTCTTACTTATTTATGATGGGTCATCAAACATCATTCTTCTCCAGCCAGATATAGTCTCTCTCCATTTGTTCAAGCTGTGTTTTTAAGGTCCTTTTTTTAACTCTGTTGCAGTGGAGTTTGGCGCGGATACCAAAACAAGACATGATTCTCTATAAACTTTATAAAGTGAAACTTAAAAATCACTTTACATGTAAGTCATCTGCTAAGAGTTGATCCATGACATTATTTCATGGCAACGTTTTGCTTACTGGTCATAATTTCCTTAGAAATCACACAATGAAACTAATTGTCAAAGATAACGATATATGTAGAGTAGAGGATGCGAAGACGAGGGGGTAAACGAGGACATACCTGACTTCCTCTGTCATTGCCCGAGCCTCTGTCACTTGAGGAACAGAACACTTTTAAGCCATGACTTACACGAACATTCTGATGTCTCACTGTCTGATCTTCATAGGTTTATGAGTACATCGGGATGGCTAGACAGCGTCTATTAACCACAAAGGAGAGGCGGTGAAGAAAACCGATGCAACACCAACGGTCAACCCCAAAAAGGGAATCACAAGGGTTCCACGAAAACCTAAGTGGGGTAGCGCGGAGTTCTCCCTTCTCCCCGCTCTACCTACCTGTTTACCTATCTTAACCTTAAGTTTTACTTAAACGAGAACTGAATACATTGTGTCATGATTTTTCAAGAAATATCCGAATCAGAGGCAATATACAAATCTTCCAAGTATGATGAAGGCCTAATTACTGACTTTTAAGCTGTAATTGTTATTTGCGTCTTTCCAATATTGAAATGACAGTGTAATCGATGTTAGTGAGGATTTTTCCGCAACTTCAAATATGGTTTCCAGTTCTTGTTGCATTCTCATAGACGATGAAAACCGTCTGAGCTACCGATTATATAAACAATTTTACTGATAAACACCGAAACGTGTCATCCCATACAAACCCAACGATTAGTCTTTGAAAATGTCTTCGAGAGTTGGTTCCGTCATACTATTATCTATGTTAGAGATCAATTATTATGTTAAATGACTTTCGTTCAACTGAAGATTTGTCCAACTTATCATGCGAAATATTTCCCAGTCATTAATTGATACGACTTTGAAGCTCTGGATATCCGGCATAAATATCATCGCATTTATTTTTACCTCCAAGCTATATTTCTACAGTTTCCATGATTCAATGTAAACAGAATTATATCAATTTTGAAAGAAAATATAAATAAACATTTCTTTTGTGTATATATCAAGAAAAACTGAAGGACATTCGAACCCTTTCAGGAATAATTTCCCTAACCACTGCTGGCTATTTTTTTCTTACTGGGAAGTATTACGACGGCCATGAAGGCATGTTAAGCACGTGAAAAAATGCTGGCAGAGACTTTGTTCTTACCTCTCGGTTTTATGCAGAGAGTAAGGACATGCGCTCGTTGCTGTTAACCATCCTTCCAATATTTTAGACCATTCAGAGGAAAAAGCTTTCGTGCTCTGCCAACGGAGCGATGTTTGAACGAAATTCAGTAAATGATGTGATTCCAACGAAGAATGTTACGTTTGCGAGAGAGTGGCCGAGGCAAATGAATATGGTTTTGTCGTGATTTTTAAAAATATGTTGGAGGTTTTTGGATGCAGAAATGTACATAATATAAGTTCAATTCCGATGAAGTATCCTTGTAACAAATATTATGTGCGTGGTGTTAGTACGCAGCGAGGGTATACTTTTCTTTCTTACTTGCGAGATAATTAAATTCCACACAAGCCTTCTTATAATTTGTTGATCTTCTTAGATAGAGAACGCTATAGACGTAATACAAACACACAGTTTAATAGCTGAACCAACCACCCATAACCGTTGAATCGTATGCATCCAAGCTCACATCCTGTCATTACAGGCTGTTATTCATGTATATGCAATGTGCACCACCCAACCCACTCCGCAACACATCCTCCATTAAGTCGAGAAGTAATTTCCTCTTGCGTGCAATTCCTCCACAGTTATTTAAATTCATTGTTTCAATTAGAAAGGAGAACATAATGAGCTGCAACTGCGGAATAAAGTACAGGCAAGTCAAGGTGTTGTACATATATGCGGTTTGACAATGTGAAGAGGGCCTTATGTAGCCTTGCAGATAATAATTGTGGTAACATTGTGTCGTTTTCCCCATGATAGTTTTAATAATTGTGGATATAGGGAGGTCTAAGTAATAGTGACCCCAGAGTTGTACGATGGAATTAGAGCGCATTGGAAAATTGAAATGGATCTATTAGGTTAGGTTAAGTTAGGTAAGCGGGTTGACGTGGAGTACTCCGTGCCACACTCAGGTCAATATTTACCCATTGTGATTCCCATTGGGGGAAAAGGTTGTCCCATACTCGTAATAACCCTGATGTCTATAAATACATGTAATTAAGTACTCACTGTGCTCTGGATTTGATAATGCTCATTATCTTGTCTATTGGTACGCTGGGGAAAGCTCGTCTATGTCGTGGAAGTCATAACTCCCTAGGAGTGTGTGCCTTAGCAGTGACATAGGAGTTGGGTTGTGTCTTCAAGAAAATCCACATTTTTTGAGCAAAATACGTGAAAGATTAACACAAAAATGTTATAGAACTAATGGATAAATATTATTAATGACATTTGACACAAATCAAAGTCCAAACCTTCCTCAATTTTTTTTATACAAATATGTATTTTTCCCCAAAATGGTTATTGTTCATTGTTCAGGTAATAAAGTGTGTGGAAATAGGAAAATATGACCATCAAATGGAATTTATATAGACGACTTTGTTATACCTTCTACTTTCTTCCTTTTTCCCCAGCAGGGAGGAACTCACAAAAGGAAATGGATCGAAGAATTAAATATAAACCGCTCAATCCAGTTTGCCTGATCACAGCGGTGTCTTACAAGCGGAGGTTCTGACAATCGCCGTTGATGTTAATGTTGGATATAGGCAGCTATAAAATAAGTTTCTGCTACTGAAATAAATTTAAAGCTATAGTTCGCAATAGCCGCGAAGAGCTTAAGGTTCTCTGCAGTATGATACGCATCTCTGCTGCGTTCCTGAACACAGGGACAAAATCGGCAATGAGATTTCTGAGTAATGTAATCAAGTAATGCATCAAGACCGGGCGCTTAAGTCCACCACACTGTAATCTAAGAGAGAGATTGGCATGAAAGCCAAAAAAAAGTGGAAAGAATTAACTACCTGCGAAATAATATCACTGAGCTCCCTTCGTTCATTTGCTAGTTTTAACTGTTGATGAGGTGTCTATAGACTAGATTCCATTGGACGTTAATAGTGACTATATTAAAAGATTTCCTTATTTAAGTAAACAATTCTTCCTAAAGCGGTGGAAAACATCGAAGATACTGAGGTACAACTCGGCTGAACTGCCCTATTACGTACCCAATGACTTCAAAGAAACTTCTTTGACTTAAAGGATTTAATTTCCACAATATTATAAATCTGTTGCAACAATAAAAGACCGCTTAAGTCGATTTTTTTTCACAATAGATCTTTTAGGTCGACGTGTCTCTTTATCGCCTTCGCGAATTTGATAATTTTTCAGGAGAGCACCAAGTTTAAAACTATACAAATGGTTCTAGACTATCAATTAAAAGTCGGCATTGTAGCTCCAATTTTGAAGACAATAAGATGAGTAAAGTAAAAACTGAAAGTTTGCAAGTAGATTTAGAGGTTGTCGGAATTTTTTTGACTTTTTCATAGACATAAAACAACAGACAAAACTTATCAACATTCGATTGAGGGCATTAAATACTATTCAAAGGTATTCGATTGGAATTTTCAGGACATTTACCAATGTGATACATTATACCCTTGTATCCGCCTCCTAGTAGTGATACTCAAAATCATTTTCATTGGTTTTAATAACGTGATTATTACCGTCCGAAGGATAGGAACAGCAAAAATCATCCACCGTCCGATATTTTTTTTATTCTGAATTGTTGGTGCAGAATTTGACAATAGCTGCCCTTAATTTGAAATTTCTTAAGCTTTTTGTAAAGTCATTAGGCCTTGAGTGGCTTCAATGTGGAAAAAGTAACAAATTGCTTTTGCACTACGTTAAATGCACAGGAATGGGTCTTAAAAGACGGTCTTGAGAAACTGTAGTTCTTAGGAAACTCAACGCCTTTAAATGAAGACGATGTTCTGGAAATAAATACATCCGAGATGATGATATATTTTATAAGAGTATTGATGATGATGGCTCAAGCTAGTTAGGTTTGTGCATTAAATATAACTATAATACAAAAATGTTATGAATTTGTATTATTTATTTATGTATTTAAGAAAAACAAATTGACAAATTAAAAAAAAAAATATTTTTTTTTTCAAAATTTCCAAGAAAATCTCTTTACTCTCTCTTTATCTCTTTAATAACAGAGCGTAATGGAAGGCTGTATTTATGCGGTTGGCTAATTTATCACAGACAACCCAATATATTCGTAATCGGTAGGTTGTAACCTTAAATTTGGTATATGTTTCATCATATTGTTTTATGGCTATGGTCAATAAAAAAAAAAAAAAAAGGTTTACTAAAAATAGGTGGGGGGTTGGTGATCGTGTGGTGCATATACCAACCTAATACCTTTTGAATAGTATTTAATGCCCTCTATCGAATGGTTATAAGTTTCGTCGTACCGGAACTAGACGGTTTCTTCCTCCTGTGCAAAAATTTCCGACAACCCTGTTTTTATCTTCTCTAAGTCTTCTTGCAAGCTTTCAGTTTTTACTCAACTCATCTTATTGTTGTATGCCTAAGGATAGCATGTAGTCGGCTATCCTATTTTAAGTACTCCTTTATACAGTTCCTACAGAGTTCGCATTTGTTTCACAGAGAGCTATTAGCTACGCCTTTTATCAGCACATTAGCTCATCTCTGTGATCCCATAACAACTTCCCATTTTTCAACCACTTGACGTACAGCTTTCTACCGTTGGTTTAACTTGGCCAAGTGCCAGCACTTTTGTTTTCCGTTTAATCTAAAATTAAAACTACATTTGCAATTTCGCAGGAAGTGAACAAAAAGTTTCCACAATAAAAGTACGTAGGTACCTACTTACTTCCCCCAATAGCTTGCAACTCATGTAGTTTGCGAAACGCTTGTGCACCCGCATATAGCGCCACCGCCATATTGAATTTTCTTCGCGAAAAAAAGGCCCATTGTTTGAGACTTGTTTGAAGTCGAGCTCCCACCCTGATTTCAACTGACTTTTCTGTTAAGTTGGCATCCTTTTTCCCATTTGACTGGCTGTATAGTTATATAATGTGTGCGGGGGGGGGGGGCTTAAATTTTTATCCGTAACTTGAGCGCGAACGTTTATTTGTTCCTGCAAAACTTTTGCTCTTTTCTCTCTACGCCTTGAGCGTGCAAAAAGTTCGCCGTAGTCATAGTGAAAACTTCCATAGAATTTTTCCAAAAGGAGTTGGGAGCTATTTTCATATACTGATGATTGCTCCTTACAACATTTACACTAACAACTTGTGTGTGTGGCTAAGTAAATGGCAAACTCCTCCAGGGAAATATGCAAATCAGTTTAGTTTCCTAAATCGTTATTGATGTCCCCTGGTGGAAGCGTCGCGACAGTCATTAAGCAGCTTAACATTCAAAGCACGTAAATTGACCGCTAATATGCGGTGTCCTTGGGAAAAAAAAAACCATAACAATGAAAGGCCTCTACCCCCAAACGGTACAACAATAATATCCTAAGTAAATGAAGGACGCTCCTACACACGATGTCTTGCACTTGCATTGCCGGTAAATAAAGAAACCGAAAACCACCTGTGTAGTTGAAACTTTGCGTGCTTAATAGACCTTGAATGACTTTTTTTTGTGCCACTCCATATAAGCAATCTAAGAAGGTACTTAAAGCCATCTGCTGTGTGTCAGCGTTTGTGGCAGAAATATAAAAAGGAAAAGCTTTTTTAGAAACCATCAGTACGATGAAGTTGAAATAAATGAGGTTTTGATTCTACAGGCGAGAGTAATGAGGACGATTTATTTGAGGTTTTATTTTGATAGACAGAAGGATGGCATCATGATTGCTTTAATTATGAATAGCTTTCCCAAAATGGTCATTAAACGAGCAGCGCGTTTGGCTGTCGATGAGAAGGAAACGGATCTGCGTTCATGAGTATTATTTTACAATCAATTTGCATATTATTGATTTGGCGAATGGAAAGGAGATGCAGATGAATTATTTATTGTTCGATTGGGGTAACTACTCGTAGATATATACCTACAAATTAATTCAATTTCCTTGGCGCATAAATATTGCAATGCAACGAACGAAGAAGTGGGGTTTTAACACAGAGGGGATGATGGATGAAGTGGCGGGCGATTTAAAATATAGGGGATCAGGAAGTTCGACTATAATTTTCAGGCAAAAAATGTCAACGTTGTTGTTCACCGCTTTTCATTAGAGTCATTTCCCAGTCAAAGCATTAAGAAAACAAGTTCCTGAGCAGAGAACTCCACTCTAAATACAAAGTTGCCTCAACTGTACAAGCTTGTGACAACCATATTATATTATAGGTGGTTCAGCTGAACTGAAGAGTTGTACGATATATTCGAAGATTTACGTCGCTCGTGCGCCTATGTATAACATCAGATAAAAGTAACAGAAGATGATTAGCTTGTTGTTTAACTTCCTACATTTTTTGTTGGCTTGAGATGCGCATGAACGGTGAAACTGAATTCGAAATCATAGGCTAATCAAAATGAGACCCCCAACTCGCAATCCTCTTGCCTCTGGCTCCTCAATTTTAGAATATAGAATATATGTAAAATCATACAAATATATAAAAAAAAAATTCTGCCAACCGAGGGGGAATGCGAAAGCAATGCTATACCTATTATATTAAGAGGCGTGTTGGCAATACTGCTGTCAACTCGACCGGCTGATTTCGGCCGTATCCACCATATTTGCTAATGGCTGCCGATTTTACGTTTCGGCAAAGTGAAAGAGGCCGCCATTACTACGACACACAAGATCGGGTAGACAAAGTAAAAACTTCACAGACAGTATTTATTGCGTTTGTCTTCTAAAAGAAATATTCCTAAAGAAAAAACTAAAAAAGTAACAAATGAAATTAACTTAAATGTAATTTGAGAATAATGATAATATTTATTTGTAGGAATTTTGTAGTATTTAAAAGCACCTGGATTAAAACAATAAATACTACAAAAACTGAAGGACAGGAGTATTATTTTTCTCACTTACTGTTGTCAAAACAACATTTCTACAAAATTCTTTTTTAACTGATAGAATTATCATGTGTGAAGAAAATAATACAACTCCAAAAGGAAAGATTCGACAGTCTGAGCGAATCCGCAATAGAATTTATACCAAGTCTTGCTGTCCGCTGTGTCAAGAAATGGACAACGACGAAATGGTACAATGTGATGGTTGCAATGAATGGTTTCATTTCACGTGTACTGGAACCACAGAGGAAATCAACAGTCAGAATTGGTCTTGTAAGACCTGCGCACCAAATAAAATGGCTGCCGATGACGACGCATCTTCGGTAAAATCAGCTAAATCTACAATGCAATCAAAACGTAAGTCAATTCAACTAAAACTTCTTGAAGAAGAGAGAGCTTTGCAAGAACGGCGTGATACAGAGTATCTAAGAAAGAAATTCAAACTATTATTGGAAGAAAGCAGCAGCGAAGACGAAGAGAATATACCGGTCCAAAATCAAGGTCAGCCTAACGAAAGGCCATTCGATGCAAATATAGCTGAACAGCAATTGTTAAAAGTTTCTACCAAACCGGCAGAAACAAAACTTGCAACACAGCAGCATTCCCATGACCCTGTGGCAAATATCTTGCCATCGACATCATATTCGAATAATTTAATATCAAATGATATGAAATACCGCACTGCAAATTCTTTGCAAACCTGCTACATTCCAACTCTTTCTTCAAGCTCTGCAGTTGTTTCATCATCAGCAGGACCAAGTTGGGGCGTGCCTGCACCACAACCACAGGTGGTATACAATCATCAATACAATATCAACACTCAAGGAGACACAAACCAGCCCATAGAACCACAACCATCAGAATTTGTACAACTTACCAGCCATCAAATAGCTGCTCGACAGTCATTAGCAAAAGATCTTCCGATATTTAGCGGCAATCCAGAAGATTGGCCGTTGTTTATCAGCAGCTACGAAGGAAGCACCAGGCTATGTGGTTTCAACAAAGAAGAAAACCTTATGCGCTTGCAGAAATGCCTAAGAGGAAAGGCGATGGACTTGGTAAGAAGTAGACTGCTTTTACCTGCTAATGTTCCAGGTATTTTAGCGACTCTTCGGATGATGTATGGGCGCCCAGAGATCATCATCCAATCACTGATGGTTAAAATGCGAAATGAACCTGCGCCACGCGCAGAGAGGTTAGAAACAATAATATCGTTCGCCTTATCTGTTCAAAATATGTGTGCTACTATGGAAGCATCAGGTCATGAGGGACATTTAGCTAATCCAGTATTGTTACAGGAGCTAGTGGACAAACTACCAGCACAAACAAAGTTGAACTGGGCTGTTCATAAAAAATCAATACCTATGGTTAACTTGTCCACCTTTAGCGCATGGCTATTCGAACTAGCCGAGGCTGTTAGTGATGTTACACTTACGCCATCATACTTTATGGAAAACAAGAATGAAAAACGTCAACTAAAAGATAAAGTCTATATTAACGCACATGCTGAAAATCGACAAGAAAATTATGCTAGCGGCGTAAGTCAAAGATCGAATAGCTGCAAAGTCTGCCATCAAAGCTGTAATCGTGTGGAAAACTGTGACAAGTTCTTCAATATGAATTTGAATGACAAATGGGAAATTGTTAAACGCTTGCGTTTGTGTCGTACCTGTCTGGTATCACACTTTAACTCAAGGTGCCGATCGCGTAAACAATGCGGTGTTCAAGGATGTAATTACAGGCACCACTCAATGCTACACAAATACATAGTTGAACCAACCAATCGAACAGCTTATGATACACCTCAAACTCCGCCAGATCAACTTCAACACAATTGCAACACACATAGATCCCCAAATCAGTCAATTCTCTTTCGCATCGTTCCTGTAATAGTATATAATGCAGAAGTGAAGCTAAATACATTCGCATTTTTGGACGAGGGATCATCGCTTACACTGATGGACAGCTCACTCGCAGCTGAACTTAATCTTAAAGGACGCCCCGAGCCGTTGTGTCTAAAGTGGACCGGCCAAACTCATCGTGTTGAAGATGATTCACAAGTAGTCACAGTTGATATCTCCGCGGTAGGCAGTCAAACAAAATATCCACTGCGAAATATCAGAACTGTAAAATCTTTGAATTTGCCAGAGCAGTCTCTTCAGGTAAGCGATTTGGTCTCTAAATACTCTCATCTAAAAGGTATCCCACTGGAATCGTACGTGCATGCTATTCCACGTATTTTGATTGGGTTGGACAACTGGAAGATGGGATTTCCTCAAAAAGTCAGGGAAGGTCATGCAAACGAGCCTGCCGCAACTAAAACACGCCTGGGATGGGTAGTGTATGGAAGAAGTGAGGTAGCTCAGTATCAGTTCCACAACTTCCATATTTGTGAATGCGAAAAAAGAGATGATAACATTCATAAAATGATGAAAGAGTATTTTTCTCTAGACAGCTTGGGTGTAACAACGCCAAACATTTTGAGACCACCCGACGAAGAACGTGCGAAGCAAATGTTAGAAACCCATACGATAAAGAAAGGCAATAGATTTGAAGTACCACTACTTTGGAGGTACGATACATTTGAGATGCCCAACAGTTTGCCCATGGCTCAACGACGTTTCGACTGCCTCCGTAGGAAACTTTTGAAAGATTCAGTACTTGCGAATAAGTTAAAGTTGCAAATGGAAAACTACATCTCAAAGAACTATATTCGGAAACTCTCTGAGGACGATTTGAAGCTGAATAGTGGAAGAGTTTGGTATTTACCCATTTTCACGGTCACCAACGTAAATAAACCTGAAAAGCTGCGTATAGTTTGGGATGCAGCTGCACGAGTCAATGGAATTTCTTTAAACTCAGTGTTATCAAAAGGCCCTGACCAACTCATCTCTTTGCAATCAGTTTTGTATCGTTTTCGGGAGAGGCCAGTTGCAATTTGTGGCGATATCCGTGAAATGTTTCACCAAGTGCTGGTTCGTGAAGAAGACCAACAACTACAACGTTTCCTGTGGAGTGAGGATATTAAAAATTGTAATCCGAGCGTATACGTAATGCAAGTCCTAACGTTTGGCGCAACATGCTCACCAAGTTGCGCTCAATATGTAAAAAATAAAAATGCGATGGAGTACGAACAGCAATTCCCGAGGGCAGTCAAGTCCATAATACAAAATCATTATGTAGATGATTTATTAGAAAGCGTAAATACGGAAGAAGAAGCAATTAAGCTAGCAAAAGAAATTAGACATATACATTCGAAAGCCGGCTTCGAAATCCGCAAATGGATTTCTAATTCTCCAAAGGTAATCCAGGCGCTTGGTGATGGGCAGCACGAAATGATAAATCTTGGTAGCAGTCCAGAAGCAGAATCAACTGAACGTGTACTAGGCATGTGGTGGTGCACATCCTCTGATTGTTTTACGTACGTACTATCACCAAAGGAATCATTTCGTAAACTCATAAATGGAAACATACGCCCCACAAAGCGACAAGTACTGGGTGTGATGATGACCATCTTCGATCCACTTGGATTAATTGCGCACTTCGTTGTATATATCAAAGTGTTGATGCAGGATATTTGGAGAGCTTCATTAGAATGGGATGATCCAATTTTAGACGTTCACTACAAGAAATGGTGCATTTGGGTAAGTCATTTGAAAAACATTCATCATGTAAAAATTCCAAGGTGCTACCTCAAGAGTTCTAAATTTGGAGATCACGACGACTTGCAGCTTCACGTTTTTGTAGACGCAAGCGAAAATGCGTTCGCCGCGGTCGCATATTTAAGGGTTACCTATGGCAACGAGGTGGACTGCAGCATAGTATCTTCTAAAACACGAGTTGCACCGTTGAAAATGACATCAATTCCACGTTTAGAACTGGAAGCTGCAAGACTTGGTGCTCGACTGGCGAAAAGTATCGTCGAAGGGCTCTCCGTTGAAGTTTCGCAACAAGTATTTTGGTCAGACTCAAAAACCGTACTCAGCTGGATACAATCAGACCATCGGAAGTATCGCCAATTTGTTGCTTTCCGGGTAAGCGATATTCTTGAAACCACGACTATTCATCAATGGCGATATGTGCCCTCTAAACTAAATGCTGCAGACGACGCCACTAAATGGACTGGTACTCCCAACTTTACCTCATCCAATCGATGGTTTAGTGGTCCATCATTTCTAAAAGAACCCGAAGAGATGTGGCCAAATAATTCGTTCGTTCGTGAAACCACCACGGAGGAGCTTAGAGCACATGTTCTCCACCATTCATCGGTAAGAACAAGTGTAATCGACATTGAAAGGTTCTCGAGTTGGACACGGCTTGTTCGTACCATGGTAAGGGTTTTCCGTTTTATCTGGAATTTGTCAGCAAATAAAAAACGCGTAGTAAGGCGAACTGGGTACATTGAAAAGGAAGAGTACCTTCAAGCAGAAAATTATTTATATCAACAGGCTCAATCCGATTACTACCGAGCTGAAACAGATGTTATGATTAAAAATAAAGGTATACCACTCGAAAAAAAGAAATACCTTGAAAAGTCCAGTTCCTTATATAAATTGTCACCATATATGGATGAGAAAGGTGTTCTACGTTGTCGAGGACGTATCGACGCGGCTGTTAGTGTTGAAAATGAGGTGAAACGACCAATTATAATGCCCAAACGTCATCACATAACTCGACTGATAGTTCGTTCATACCACCAACGCTTCCACCATCAGAACAACGAGACAGTAATTAACGAACTACGTCAAAAATACTTCATATCACAACTGCGAACCATTGTAAGAACTGAGAAGAGAGAATGTCAAGAATGTAAGAATCGAAGTGCCTTACCGAATGCCCCAGAGATGGGTGAACTTCCACAAGCCAGACTGTCAACATTTACCCGTCCGTTCTCTTACGTAGGTCTTGACTATTTCGGACCAATGACGGTGTCCATCGGAAGGCGTACTGAAAAGCGATGGGGCGTTTTATTAACATGCTTGACGACTAGAGCAATCCATATAGAGGTAGCTAGTACTTTATCCTCGGACTCCTGCATTCTCGCCTTCAAAAGATTCATAGCGAGACGAGGAATCCCAGTTGAAGTAAGATGTGACAATGGAACGAATTTTCATGGAGCCGAACGAGAGTTGCGAGATGCAGTTGAAATCTTCAACTTACAACTAGCTGAAAAAATCTCCAGCTCTCTGACAAAATGGATCTTCAACCCTCCAGCGGCACCTCACATGGGGGGAAGTTGGGAGAGACTGGTGCAATCAGTCAAGAAGACGCTAAAAGAAGTTATGCCGAGTCGGAATCCCACAGATGAACTACTTCACAGCATGCTACTAGAAGCTGAAAGAACAATAAATACCCGGCCGTTAACATACTTACCGCTTGACGATGAAGGCGATGAAGCATTAACACCCAATCATTTCTTGTTAGGATCAGCTAATGGGGAAAAACCTGATGGAATCCTATGCGACGATAGCATACTACTTAAAAGGAACTGGCTTAAAGCTCAGCAATTCGCGAACAATTTCTGGAGAAGATGGATTCGAGAGTATCTTCCGAACTTGACTCGTCGCACTAAGTGGTTCCAGTACGTTAAACCCATCGAAAAAGGGGATGTTGTGATAATCGTCGACAATGCCAGTCCACGCAATACGTGGCCAAAGGGAAGGATAATCGATGTAACCAAGGCAAAGGATGGACAAGTTCGGAAAGCGCTCGTTCAGACTTCAAAAGGGATCTATGAAAGACCAGCGGTTAAATTAGCCGTTCTCGATGTCCAAAGGAATGGTAAATCGGAGCAAGCAACCGACATACCAGGGGGGAGTGTTGGCAATACTGCTGTCAACTCGACCGGCTGATTTCGGCCGTATCCACCATATTTGCTAATGGCTGCCGATTTTACGTTTCGGCAAAGTGAAAGAGGCCGCCATTACTACGACACACAAGATCGGGTAGACAAAGTAAAAACTTCACAGACAGTATTTATTGCGTTTGTCTTCTAAAAGAAATATTCCTAAAGAAAAAACTAAAAAAGTAACAAATGAAATTAACTTAAATGTAATTTGAGAATAATGATAATATTTATTTGTAGGAATTTTGTAGTATTTAAAAGCACCTGGATTAAAACAATAAATACTACAAAAACTGAAGGACAGGAGTATTATTTTTCTCACTTACTGTTGTCAAAACAACAAGGCGAATATTATAATTCAATGGAAAAAATTCTATCAACGTCAGCGCATGTGTACCTATATGTAAGGGAAAATCGGCTGAAGTTTGTGGTCTCAGTATGGTTTGTCTATGATCGAAATATTTCATGATGGTGGTAGTTTTCAGTAGCTGAGTGTGTTTCACGGAATGCGCAACAAATGGTGCTGTTAAGTATACTAGGGTTCAGTTAAACTGGTCCACAAACCATGAGCAATCCTAACATAATTGACCGATTCGAGTAACTTACTCGTCTTTCCAAAATCAAACACTTTTGATCAAATTAATGTTAGACGTCATTCTACAGTTGAGTGATTTGACCAACTAGGTGTAGGTACAATACAACGCATTTTAACAACTAAATGATTAGTTTTCTGTTACTCAACATAAATACCGTGAGCTTATACACTAGCGTGAAGCTTAAAAAATAAAGTTGTTCGTTGAACGACAGAGTTGAATTAACTGTTGTGCGAAGTTGATTAAACATAATCTTCAATATGAACGAACATGGCCACAGTAACCACGGTGAAGCAGATCGCCTAAGCTACATACAATATATCCGCAGAAAAGGTCTAAGCGGAGACCCCCCCTCCAGATGGGATATAAAGTAACTAAGCCCTGTGAGACTGGTGCGTCTCCAATATAATACTAAAAACCAACTCAACTTTTTGTTGCTGACTAAAATCAGCCGGTAAATAATGGTATCCATATCTCACTTGGAATTTTCTAAAATTTACATGTAAATTTAAACGATTTTGAAAAGCTGTATTCTTTGTCATCCCCTACCATTTCTCGCCTGTGTCAGCTGCTGTATCGGCTACTGGTTTTATATCTATAACGGCGAATTTCGGAATCAATACTGCATTCTTATTCCGGAAGAGTGAAATATCGGATTGGCATTATAGTACGTAAAATGCCTTGGCGCTGATTTCACTTGCTTGAACGAAGAAGTCGTTGGCATAACTCTTAGAAGTTACAAATAAAATTGAAAGTCGCCAGACAAATAAAAAATCTATCTTTCAGAACTCTGTAGCATGTTTAAACGAACTTAAGCTTTCTACATAGTGCGCTAATATCGATATTGCAAGTGTTTTAAATTTGGTATCGAAAATCGTTGAATAGCCAATAGCTCTTACAACCATATTTTGTTTTTTTTTTATAAGCAGTAGCACACAAAGGAAATTGACGTGTCTTAATTTTTCGCTCTATTTGTATTACAAGCCTCGCAGTCCTGATAAGCAAAAACCTTTTATTCATAAGTCCAATGCAATGCAAGTCCAATGATCTTTCACTGCACTTGGAGAACTACCCACATTTGGTACTGCCACAATTCAAACTAAAACCTAACCAACGTATCACCTGCAGGCTTCATAAAAATCAACCAATTGAAGCATCGGAGTAAAAAAAAAAAAAAAAAAAATGGAGCATGAAGCAACAAAATTACAAGAACATTACTTGCAGTTAGTATTAAACGGATTAAAATTGCTTTTACCCTTTAATGCTCGACTGAGACCAACGACTCGACGCCAAGTGTAAAACCCTTAAAAGCATGCATATGAAATAAACAGTACCTACAAAAAAAAAGTTCAAAACTGTTGAGAGTGTATGCATGAGGTATAGTCTCTCCCCCAAGGAAAAACGTTAGCCGTTCTGTTCTTCAGAGACTTTCAGGTGAACAAATTCCGTATTCGCAACAGTCCTACTGTCTGTTTGATGATACCTCAACTTTCACAATCTCAAGGTATAGAAATAAAAGCGATATTAAACTGATTTTTTTTAACTACGGTGGGCTTATTTTTTGGAAGGACTATGACATCAGGCATTTCTTTGGTTAATTTTTTTTCAAATAAATTTAGAGATGGTAGGATGTAAAAGAATTGCGGAAAATATTATTTCAGGAAGATGGAGATATAAAAAGTAATTTTTGCATATGAATTTGTTTCCTCTTTTGGAATACATCGTCTGGGATAAATAAAAGTTCTTTGGGAACAATAGGCCTATTGTCGCTAAGCTCTTGGGTGGAAAGAAAAAAAAAATCCATTCATTGGCATAATGAGTATTGATAAAGAAAATATTGTAAGATGTCTTTAATGAGGAATTGGTTGCTTTGGCATTTGCGCTGAACTTTGAACTATTTGTTGAGTCAAATAAATATTTTCCTCATGAGAGAACAGCTCTCAAAGGAGTCAATCAAAATGGAATTAATGGGAACCATGGGAGATTAAGTATTTGTGTGAAAGGCATACAAAATAGAATGATTTACGTGTATTAATTTGTCAAATTGTTCATTATAAGCTTGAACCAAAAAGATAACAAAATCTTTTGTTGTTCATGTTCTCCATGAATGAAAACAGAAACTGATTGATTTCTGCCATCAAGAGCACAACTGCCTCTTAATATACTTACACATAAAAAATGTTCATACTCTAAGCTGAAGCCTTATTTTAATCTTTTCCAATTAGCTGAAGAATTGAAATGTTGGTTCAATTAAATGTCAGCTTAAGACTGTCATTGCTAACAATACCAGGACCCAAATTCTCAAAAATTCTCGCAAAGTCTTATCTGTAAAAATTTGCGAAGTCCGCATACGAGAATTTCTCTTCCGAATTATGAGTTTGACACCTCAAAAAATGGATTGTTCTTTGATTTGTGTGTGAGAAAATAAGAGTCAAATTAAAATAGACCAACCAATTTATATTAAAGCACATATTGAATGATACCAGTTCGCATTGACTTAAATATGGTCGGAAATAGTGTCATACTGTCATGCATTCAAAGCAGGCTGGGGGCTCTCTGATAGTTTGGTATAATGCATTTTGATTTCGCCTAACTGCTTGTTCAGAATCGAACAAGTGCTAAGCTCATGTCGCCCAAAGTAGCCGTTGCGAAAACCCATAAAAGTTCATTCAACATAGATACATTAATATTTATTTTTCTTTGTCAATCAAAAACAACAATTCCCAACCAATTGAAAGTTGAATATTTTTTTTTTCATAATCTGTCGAAATGGTTTACAATACGTGCTGTAAAATTTTACCCATTCGAAAGGTGAATACAATTTTCGCACAGGTTGGTGAAAAAAAGACCCGAACTGAGAATAGGTGTCAATTTTGTTTCCATTCGATTTGAGGTTCAGTTGCTACAAGCTATGCCGTAGAAAGCATAGTACGGAGCTGTTGCGGAACGAAAAATTTCATACAAAAGTGAAACACGAAATCATTAACGAAAAGTTTGTGCTGCTGCGAAATGATGGCGAAAAGTGGGTAATTCTAGTAGATTGCTTGGTACAATTCTGCATTCTCTTGCTTGCGAAAATTTGACATTTGTACTGTGCCAGCTTTTTTTGGTATTCCTTACTCATATCTACTTATTCTGATTACATTGTTTTATAGACGACAATATGCAATTAGGAGAAGAAGACACGATACAACATAAACTCATAATTGGGAGACGTTTCTAGTTTCAATCTTCCAATGTTATTCATTTATTTCGAAATGGGTTGGTACGAATGTGTGAAATTCAATAACAATGGATTTCCAGTGAAAAAATGTTTTTTTGGGGCCAACTCAATACACAAAAGAACCAGTAAAATTCGGACTTAGTGTTCGATTTTGCACCAGAAATCTGAAATCCCAGATCAAAATCTGAAATACCCAATCGAAAATCACGTAACTATTTATATAGTCCGCACAATAAAACACGTCCAAACTCTTTCACGGTTTCGTATAGACTGACTTTATTTAACAAGAGTCACTTACGACTAACTTACAACTAACTCAAGAGAGGAACATAAGATTACTTAAGTCTAAGTACGTAAGAGCGAATACGTATTAACACACACATACAATTATTGTCATACTACAATTCGGCCTTCCTGACCAACTAAGATCCCCTGATCTTAACAACATTATTTTTTATTGACCTGTCTACTTTTTGACACCTCACCTTTTCCAAACCACGGTCGCATATTCCCCACCGCCCACACCCCTTTGTATGGTATACGTGACTGCTGAAAACCTTCAACATCCTTAAGCAGATAACGATCGTTCCGTAAAACCTTCATCACCTGATACGGTCCTTTATACTTTGGAATTAATTTTTTGGAAGCACCAGGGTGTGAGTCAAAGTTTTTCACCATAACATAGTCTCCACTCTCATACTTCGTAGGTTTCTGCCGTTTCTCATCATAATATTTCTTATTATACGCTTGAACTTTTTCTTGAAGCAGCGCTGCCTTCTCCCTCACTTTTGTATGGTCTTTCTGAACGCCTACTTTTCCTACTGCTATCAAATTTTCCGTTAATTCATCTATCACTTTTCCCCTTTGACTGACCCCAAACAGCATAACACTCGGCCGTTCGTTCACAGTCCGATGCACAGTATTGTTAAGAGAATATTCCACTACATCTAGAACTTGATCCCAATATACCCCTTCCTCAGGTCTGACTAACTTAGCTAACATGGGCCCAATACTTCTATTTACCCTCTCTACCTGTCCATTTGCTTGTGGTGACCCTGTAGCTATCTTAATATGTTGAACGTTATTTTCCAACAGAAACTCCTTAAAATCAGTTGAGGTAAAAGAGCTTCCTCTATCTGAAACTATTCTCTTAGGACGACTGTATGATCTGAAATAGTCTGTCAGTGCCTTTATCACTTCCTTGGTATTTGTGGTCTTAGTCGGATAAAGTCTGACGAACTTTGTACAGGCATCAATCACGACTAACACATGTTTTTTTGCTGATCTGGAATGATCAACAGGCCCATAGTGATCTATGTGTATTACTTCAAACGGAGCACTGCCCTTGGGTATATTATGCAGGAATCCTTCCCCCCTCCCTTGCTTGGACGAGTATACTATACACTTCAAACAATTTTTTATGTGCTTTGTTATCTTTTCCTTCATCTTTGGAAACCAATAATTTTTAGAGATTAACTCTAGAGTTTTGTCAATCCCTACGTGTCCGAATTCATCATGGTATTTGTGCAACACATGTTCTTCCATGTCTTCTGGTACACAAAATGTAACCGTTCCGTCGGTACTTTTTCTGTAAACAATTCCATTGCGCATTTCATACGTGGGATGCTCCGAACTTTGTAGAGCATCCTTAAGTTTGTTCAATCTCTTGTCTCTGTTTTGGCATATGACTAAATTTTCCTCAAAACTATTTGATTCTAGTATCATGATATTCGTAGACCGACTCAACGCGTCTACGTGTTGCATTCTGCTACCCGACCTATGTTCTAAATCATAATCAAAATTTTGCAACTCCAGTGCCCACCTTGCAATTCTGGTATTCAACTCTTTTTTGTTTAACGTCATCGTCAGCGAGTTACAATCTGTCACTATCTTAAAATGTTTACCGTGAAGGTATACTCGAAATCGTTCCAAAGCTTTTATTATTGCCAATGTCTCTAGTTCAAAACTATGATACTTCGCTTCTGCCTCGGTTGTTCTTTTAGAATAATAAAATATAGGATGCCTTTTGTTGTCCTGTTTTCTCTGTAGTAATATTGCTCCTAACCCTATCGAACTAGCGTCACAGTGCAATTCTGTGTAATCTTTTGGGTTATATAAAGCTAACACAGGCGACTCTACCAACTTTTGTTTCAAAATTTCAAACGATTTTAGCTCTGTTGGGCCGAACTTAAACGTCTTATCTTTTCTCGTTAGGTCATACAATGGTTTTGCGATTGTCGAAAAGTCTTTAACAAATTTCCGAAAATAAGAACATAACCCTAAAAATATCTGAACCGAATGTACATTTTCCGGTATCGGAAAATTTATTATGATTTTTATCCCTTCTTCATCTGTCTTTATACCATCTTTGGAAACTGTATACCCCAAATATTTAACACTCTTTTGTAAAAACTCACACTTATCTAGTCTTAACTCCAATCTGTTATCTACTAATCTTTTGAAAACGTTACCTAATATTCTGAAATGTTCTTCATATGTTTTTGTAGCTATCATTATGTCATCCAAATATACTACTAATTCTTCCTTTTTAATCATATCTGCAAACACTTTATTGACATGTCTTTGGAACATTGACGGTGCATTTTTCAACCCGAATGGCATTCTCATAAATTCGAACTGTCCCAGAGGCGTAACAAAGGAAGTATATTTGACGGACTCTTCGTGCATATAAACATGAAAAAACCCATTTTTCAGGTCTAGTTTAGTGAAAATTTGCTTGTCTCCTAACTTTTCTAACAAATCATCAATCACAGGGATAGGATAGCTATCTTTGGTTGTGACTTTATTTAGTGTCCTTTAATCTACACACATTCTCAAATCGCCTGTCTTTTTTTTTTACCAGAACAATAGGAGAAACATACTCTGACTCACTTTCCCTAATATATCCATTTGTCAAATAATCATCCAACAGTTTTTGTAGTTCTTCTTTTTCAGAATACGACAAACGTCGCGGAAGACAGTGAAAAGGTTTTACATTTTCCAGCGTTAGTACCATTTTACTTTTTACTACCGGTTCGGAGGGGCGGTCAGGTGTCAAATAGCATGAGTCGAACATTTCTTGTAACTGTTGTTTAATAACACAACTCAAACTTTCCTCAACATTCAAACAAAACTCCCTACTTTCCAATTGTCCATAATTAACCAACATTAGAGATTTTTCAAAATTATTCACGTCATCTTGCTTATTTGTGTTTTCAACTTTTTCAACATCCTGCGTTAACTTTATATTGACTTTACTACAATAACAATTTTCAAGCTTAGATACTAACCGAAATTTACTGGCTTTTAAAAAATTCCTACCTAAGATTACCTCATAGTTCGTAGTCTCGTCTCCAACTGTAAAAAAATCTATGCAAACTTGTTGCCCAAACACAACTACATACAATGACACTTTCCCGAGTATGTTAAGTTTACTTTTATTAATTCCGTAATAAGAAACATTTTTTACTCTAGTAACAGCTGAGATGAAATTCTTAGGCATACACGAAGTTCTTATAAGGCTGATCGGGCTACCGGAATCTATGAGGCAATCTAAAAATACATTGTTACTAGAATTATCATCTAAACAAAATTCTAAATATCTTACGTAATCGTCATCATCATCGTCTTCGACCAATTGAACAGTAGTCTTCCTGTCTGGGCACGACAACGCTTGATGTTCCAAAGATCCACACACATAGCAGGCTCCCATCGCACGCTTCGGCTTCTTACATTCTGCGGCATAATGTCCAAGAGAATTGCAGTTGTAGCATCTTCCTTTCACATCACGCTTTTCATTGGCCCCAACGGAGGTAGAAGGTCGTGTTCTACCGTAACTTGACGTAGATGGGACGTCACTTTGTCGTTTTTGCCTAACTTTCCCGAAGACTTCTAATAACTGGGCCGTCGACGACCAGTTCTGCAACAACGCCTGTAGCCGTAGACCTTCGTCGGTGATCCCTTCGCACACGTACTCCCGCAGTTCGTCTTCCTCTATGCGCAATCCATTAGACAAAATAATTTTGGCAAACATTTGTTGTAGTTGGTCGATCAGCGCAGTGACACTCTCCTCAAGAAAATTTGGCTTCGAGTGCATCCACTGTTGTGCTTTTCCCCTCAGCTTGCACAACATTATCGTCCGCAACATCTCCTCGTCGGCACCACACATTTTGCTCACACTCTTTAGCTGTGTCAACCATACCTCTAGATTAGTGCCGCCATCATACTCTGGCAACAAATCTTTTAACGTGTTGAAGTGTATGGAATTATATACGTTCGCGTTCTCTTGCATTGTTGCATCCACCACTGTGTCTGCTGCAATCGTTTTATGTGTAATTTCTTTGACCACACACTCTTTATCCGCACGCTCTTTGTCTGCACACTCTTTGTCCACACGCTTTTCGTCTATACACTCTTTGTCCGCACGCTCTTCGTCTGCACATCCTTTGTTCGCACCCATTTTAACTGACACTCTGTCGATCTTTTCAGTATCACTCACTTTGTCGCTCACAATTACTCTGTCTTTATTTTTCAGTTGGACACTCATTTCGTTAATTTTTTTCAACAACTGATTCTCTCTTATCACGAACTGTTTTTCTTTCTCGAGCAATTCCTTTTCTTTTTCCGACATTTCCAACTGTTTTTTGACCAACGCTAACTCTCTTTCGACGCAGTTAGTCACGTCAGCCACGTTACTCACACAGACACTTTTCGCCTCGTTTTTACCGCTACGTTCACTTCTTTTTTGCGTGTCGCCGTCACCCACCACGGAACTTTCAGAGTCTTCTTCCTCCAAGATCTCCTCTTCCCCCACTTCCACAGGGACAGGCATTTCGCCACGACTCTCGACCGGCACTTCGTTTAACCGCAGCACAAGGGTGTTTTTGTTACCGTGTGTCGACAGACCCAAGCTCCGTAGCCACTCGCGCAACTGGACAGCCGTATAGTCGTTGACGCTAATGTAATCCATTACTCTTTATTATTTATTTATTTTGCAGAATTTATTATTATTTTGCTGTAATGTGGTGAATCCCACTTCTGAATTTATAGTCCGCACAATAAAACACGTCCAAACTCTTTCACGGTTTCGTATAGACTGACTTTATTTAACAAGAGTCACTTACGACTAACTTACAACTAACTCAAGAGAGGAACATAAGATTACTTAAGTCTAAGTACGTAAGAGCGAATACGTATTAACACACACATACAATTATTGTCATACTACATTTAGAAGATTTTAGTTATACGAAAAGAGTATTTTTGCCATACCTAGAAGTATTTTTTTTATAAAATTATACTTACTAGCTGCGTTCTCTGTGCATGATTCTCCCGTTTCGTTTTTCGTTCGTTCACACAACGATCGACTGTCTGCGATTTTTCGTTAACAATCGTTATAAGTCACTGGGCATCTTGACTTCATGAGGGAGTCGGAGCCAAAAGTAGCATCTGACCATTTACTTTAAAGAAAAGATTTTCAGTGTTGGATGGCGTTGGAAATTGAGCAACAAAAGCACTTTATAACTTTTTACAGCCAATGTATAGTAAGTGGTTGTTCATTGGGCTTTGGCTTCCATCAGTGGGTTCGGCGGTTTAGCCTGTTCGTTCTATTGAAATACTGATCCCTGCCCAAGCGCTTTTGAACGGCGCATACCGACGGCTACTAAATAGAAGGGCACATCCACTCAATAAAAGTGGTTGGCTAAAGCTGAACTATGCGTGTGATGTCTTGTAAGCGAAAAGCGAAAAGTTGTTCCAATATAAACTGTTATATGCCGCAATCCACAAAAATACCTACTATACAAAAAATGCGATAACAAAGTCGTTAGCCATTCGAAAAAAGCCGCGATGAGGCGAGTAAACAAAAGTTTAAACTGGTTAGTCTGCAGTTAACAATGACAAGACGTTATTTCTACATCAATGAACAAAACATGACCTGTGCGTATAGCTGATGATAGCAAACACCCACTAAGACCATGCAAAATCGCAGTTTGTTTCCACTAATTCCGAAGACGAAACGTATTTTCTACATAACTCTTATTCAGTAAGATTTACATTATGATGCCGAGTGCTGAAAGCTGATTCTATGGTTCATGGTAAAACCTCCTTTTTGAGGGTCGAATGTAGGAGAATATTTAACCGCGAACTAAATTTATATAGGTAAGCTGTCCACCACATCGATCTAATTTAAATTAATGTTCAGAGCTAAGTTCCAAGGACATAGACATTAGGACTTAGTCTGAAACAACAAACGGAGGTCCTATTTTAATGAGAAATTTCAACCAAGGCTAAGACATTTTAGGTTGAAATTGATGATGATTAAAAGACCATTATATAAAGTGCCTTGTGATGCCACATCAATCTAATCATTGAACCCGTTTGATCTTCTATTGATGCGTAAGAGACTCCGAATATACTGCCAAACATAGGTCATTACAATAATCTACCCATCTTGAGTTAAGTGTGGCGAACGCATTCCCCAACTACGAATAGACGTTACCTATCCTACAGCGGTTACAAATAACTACTCTACCTAGTTTCAAGGACTAACTCACTCGACCGTTTGCTATTTAGCTATATAGCCTTTGGACATAAATTCTTTCGTTTCAGTGCACTGATTTATGCCTCGCATAGTCACTCATGTGAAACATGTTGGGTTGGTATATATAAAAGCAGTTCATCGTATTTAAGCTTTTCTCATGAATGTATCATACGGTACCCGACCTTACACTTCTCTCATTATATTCCCCATACACCTCAATATGACACACTGTCCCTATGATACATTGACTTGCCTGATTAGATACACGTCTCTGGTGACTGTATTTACTTCATCGAGTGCAATAATTTTGCTTTCGTTATCTGATTCGTCCCTAATGTAATGCGATTATCAGTATCCTCCAAATCGTGACACTACTCCCTAATGTTGTATACATCATTTTTATCGCACATCCTTGATGAGCTAAACTGAATTTAAATGCCTTCTCTCTGTCTCCACTCCCCTTACAAACGACGTATATTTCCCAAATGATTCATGCGCTTCCCCTTGATGCATTAAAAACAATTTGTCTAATTTATTACCCCAGGTAGATGTAATTAATCAATAGTCGTTACAAACACACACAGGCACAAAATCCCAACTTTACTGACAACCTGTTGAACGATGTTACGCTACACTGGTGTACACATTTCATATTCATAATTTTAAGTTTTAAATTCATAATTCAACTGGAAGGTTCGTAGGTAAAAACCTTTTTTCAACGGGTCGCATCCTCAATGGTACCCCTAAAAGTGTTCTACTCAATCAGACAGGCTTTTACAGTGAAAATTTCATAATAGTATTATCGTGACGGTAAGTTACGATACAATTTGTCATGGTAATGGGTTCATTTTCTGGTCTATTATAAAGGAGGGTATACTAGCCTACCCGATACCGGTATATTGTACTTTTTCCTATCTCTGATGATGGAGGCGTTCGGTTTCGGTACACACAGTAAATGTTTAATAAATTTCCCGCAGTTCTGTATCAGGAGTGTGTCCTAATTTTATTGCCCGTCAAGATTTATGTTTTAATAAATTGAAACACATGCTTGTGGAATATTGCGGAAATCGCATTTTAAAGGAGAGCATTTCTTATTGATGTCGACTGTTAACTGGAGAGAGTACGAAAAATGCTTTTGCGTTCAATTATCAGAATTGAAGACGAATATAAACAGCTGCCACCCATTATCCACATCCCATCACCATGGCTCTAAAATCAACACAACTGATGGCGCCTCCTTACGCTGATGAACAAGGATTTCACTTCACGACTACCTATTTGTGGTTAAATGGTAAATAAAATGACTAACCCTTGTTGTGGTCACTCGACCACGAGCCAGCATATCTACACAGCTAACTCACTCAATTAATCTCGAGATGTTTTGAGTCCTTCTTCTTGGTGGAGCATCATCATTCAGATAATCCTCCTTACTTATCAAGTGATGTTGATGGTTATTTGTGAAAATGGAGTAGGTAGCACTCCTTATAATCACCATGATATCATCGTTTAGTATTAATTACTAGCCATGTTTTGGTGACAAATCGAAGGTTCCTTCAGCAGAGAGGCGGAAATGGGTTTGTGTTTGACTTTTTGAAAGACTGCGTTTTCAAGGTTTTCGAAGCTGTCCTCCTCTATCGATGATTTGTCTTCTTTGCTTTTCTATTTGTGTAGATAATCGGTATTTGGGAAATAAAAAAAAAAAAAAAAATGGGCAGATGGTTGTCTTGCTGTTGGTTTTGGTTACATTTTTATAAAATGATGGCTGACACTGCGTATGTCCTCTAACAGGACCTCTATAATACTCTTGAGCAGAGTTTTTGCATAATTGAGGTATTGGCCTGAAGCTTATTTTCGAAAGCCAATTTCAATCTGTCTTCTCATCGACAGCGCTAACTATTGGTTCTTACTTTAAACACTATCTGAACACTGCCGGTACTAATAGCAACAAACTCCTAAATTTCGAGGAAAATTCGTCGAGTATAGGTATTGAGTTAATAGAACCAAATCACTAATATCGAAAAACTCAATAGCTATTTAGGGTAACTAGAAACCGGTCATATCATGTCAAAGCGTAGAAGCAGAAAAACATTTTTTTTAAATGCACAACTTTGCAGCGTCAAAACAAGTTGTACAGAAATACAGGTAAAAGCATCGGCCACCAAAAATTCAGTAAGTGATGCGCAATCTGAGGGACTCCGAGCTGCTTTGTTTCAACTGAGAATAGTCACTACCACTTGAAATGAATACTAATGGGATTAAAGATCTCAGCCAGGAAATTCTCAAGAGCGATATCTATAGCTTTGTTTGGGCTAACATATACACGATGTTTTGTCTATCTTGATGATCTTATAATTTTTGGTAGAAGCTTATTGGACCACAATAGAAACTTGATCCAAGTTTTTCAACGTTTTAGGGAGGTGAACCTCAAAACACACACAGGAACACGTTCTTTCTCACAAAAGGAGGTATTGTACCTTGTTGTATCCTGATCCCACTAAATCTAATGTACCTACCTAATGACAAATTATCCAGTACCAATCAACTCTGATGAAGTCCGAAGATTCGCAGCTTTCGCAAACTATTATCATAAATTCATTCCAAATTTTGCTACCTTTTCAACTATTAATGAAAAATGTCGAATTCAATTTCAATAAGGATTGCGAAGAATCGTTCAATATTCTAAAAGAAATTCTCACTAGTCCAAAAATTTTACAATTCCCCAATTTTAACGAAAAATTTACTTTACGTACGAACGCTTCAGGTTTCGCTTTAGGAGCTGTGTTATCCAATTTCGACGATAGACCAATTGACCAATGCGAGCAAAACTCTTAACAACGCAGAGAAAACTATAGCACTATTGAAAAAGAATTACTTGCGATTGCGATAGTGTGGGCAGTAAAACACTATCGACCCTATCTGTTCGGAAGAAGATTTAAAATTGTGATAGACCAGAGTCCACAGACCTCTAGTGTTTGTTCTCACTTAAATAACTCAGTAGTAGGCTCACCAAGTGTAGTCTATTACTGGAGTAATACAATTTTCATGTAAAGTATTCTCCGGGTAAAGACAATTGTACCGCTGATGCACTGAGTCGGATAAAATTTTACTCTATGTTGTAACGAGAAATCAATCAAAAATTAATAATCAATCAGCAACAATAAATAACAAAAGCCAGAAGGCATGAAACCCAGCTACTCATATTTTATTCACTTCAAATCCGATTGGGACACACTGTAAAGACCGCTTCGGAAAGCTGGGTTACTACTAGGATGCCGATTGCATGCCTAGCTTTGCTCTACATCTAGCTCGTCGTTAAGGGGTGGTTCTTGCCTCCGTTCGTGAATCCCTGGCCACCATAATTATTTTTACGTGCACATAATACAAACAACTACTCGTAGGTAAAATTAAACTAATGAATTTTCAAAAGAAACCAAAGTATAGTACTGAATCCGGAAACAAATACTAAAGAAAGAATACACAAAAAAAACCTTAGGTAAGCCCAAACTTTATTCTGAGAACTCTGGTGGTGTTTGTTTTCTTCTTTGCCCTAGCAGCCATGTGTATTCAAACTGTATAGCACACTGATGTTATTATCCCCCACCCCTCTCTCTATCACATTTGTATCATTAGCACGGCCAAAACAAGTCCGGATATTCAATTTATGATATTACCTCAGTTTATTTAAACAATAAGCAGTTACATTACTTTTAGGCATTCTAATATTTAAAATTTTAAACTTACTTATTACAATTTTCTTACAAGCTATATTCGTTTGGCCATTTACTTCACAATTATTAGAAAACGATATCAATTTTAACTTTAAATAGCAAAATTAGACGCCTAGGGTCTGACTCTTTAACTTCCTCCAATACGTATAGTAAGAGAAAGATATTTTTTTTTCGTACAAAATTTCGAAGTTCGAACTCGAGATATTAATCTATTCTGATATTACGATGATAGTGGATCTCAAAAAAGTGGGTCGCAAAATTCTGTCCGGTCTGTCCGTCCTTCCACGGGCCTTCATCCTAAACGGCTTCACGGATTACGTTCAAACCTCGGATTTGGAGTTTTTGGGCTTACAGTTCGGGAGGTGTTTTCTTTTTGCAAGGTATCCTCCATATTCATGGTACTTCCCATATAAAATTTTCGAACCAGTTTTATTTGATCGAAAACGGCTCCAACGATTTCAACCAAAATTGATATTTAAGCTTAAGTAGGTGAGGTTACCATGACTGCGTACCCAGTTTTTGGCTAAAAATTCGAACAACGGTGCTTTTGAAATTTCGACATAAATTATTATAAATTAATTTCTAAGGCAATGTGGTAATTTATAATTAAATAGCAAACTCAGTTTTTCTCTATATTATCGTACGATGGATTTTTGTAAAAAGTATTTTTTTTTAAAATTTAGTTTTTTTTCAGTTTACCGGAAAACGGCGATAACGATTTTGACCAAATTGCAAACTAAGAGTCAATGGATGTTTTCAAAACTATTTTGTCCTCAATTTTCGATTTGCTTAAGACTCTGAAAGTCAGTCAGAGAAAGTTTCATGCGACCCAGCCGTGCACTTTATTTTTGTTGTATATAGGTGGGTATAGTACTCAATTTTAAATGGAAACCTTGAAATTGGAAATTGAACCGGAAACACATCGGTCAGTAGTTCAGAACACTATTCACTAAGCCAATAATTTTTTTTTTTTTTTTTTTTTTTTTTTTATCCGAGGGTAGGTGAAAATCTTCCAAAGACACTATGAGAATAGCAAGCGCGTTCTCATAGTAGTGTCAGATTTTTACTGACTAAAAACACCACCCTTCTAAAGATTGTTAGATACTGCAACTAAGATATAACTTATCAAGCAATTTTTCTATCATTAAATAAAAACTTATGACAGGTTACTTTCCAATGAAAGATCCTGCGTGTTCCGCAAATTAAACGCGGTTAATCTTATCTTGCCAAGTCGAACGGTTTCGTTCTTTGTAGTCGGCGCAATAAATTGCTCTCGTCCAAGATTTGTCGGACTGTATTGTTGATATGTCCGATTAGTCGGTTTCTATGCTTTCTCGCGAAGCTTCTAGTTTCAGCTTCGATTATTGGAATTCCGAGATCCCTATGGATATCGTCGTTTCTAATATACCATGGTGCTTGTACAATTTCTCTAAGAACTTTATTTTGAAAAGTTTGTAGAATATTGACATTTGTTTTCTTGGTACAACCCCAAAGTTGTATACCGTAGGTCCACACCGGCTTTAGCACTTGCTTGTATAAAAGCAGTTTGTTCTCAGTACTGAGCTGGGAATGTTTTCCGAGTAACCAGTACATTTCTCTATATTTGATATCGAGTTCTTTACGTTTCATTTTCACGTGCGAGCTCCATTTCAACTTTGCGTCGAGTGTCATTCCCAGGTATTTGGCCTCGTTTGCAAAGGGTATTCGGGCCAAGTTTAGAAAAATTGGCAAGTCATTAGTTTTCTTATAAGTGAAATTCACGTGAACAGATTTAGTTTCGTTGAGGGCGATCCGCCAGTTCCTTGTCCATTCATTTACCTTATTCACTGCGGCTTGCAGTTTTGTAGTCGCTTCTTCGATTGTATTACCTACAGCTAGGATAGCTGTGTCGTCGGCGAACGTAGCAAGGGTAGTGCCATCTTCCCTTGGTATATCGCGAGTATATAACACATAGAGAAGCGGACCAAGGACGCTTCCTTGCGGTACCCCGGCCGAAATTTCTTTTAGCTCCGAGTATTCGTTTCCATTTCTAACCCGGAAGAGTCTATTCCCGAGATATGATTCTAGAATATCATATAGGCTTGCGGGGAGAACTTGTCGTAATTTAAATTTCAAGCCGTCGTGCCACACCTTATCAAAGGCTTGTGAGACGTCAAGGAATACGCTTGAGCAAATCTTTTTTTCTTCAAATGCTTTCTCGATTACGTCAGTAGTTCTATGTACTTGGTCAATCGTCGAATGCTTGGTTCTGAACCCAAACTGGTGGTCAGGGATAAGATTATTGTCTTCAATAACCGGCTGTAGGCGCCTAAGCAATATTCTCTCGAAGACTTTGGAAATGACCGGAAGAAGGGAAATCGGTCTAAACGATTTTACTTCATTTGGCGGTTTTCCTGGTTTTAACACCATTATGACCTCCGCGACTTTCCATTGACTCGGCACATGTTTTAGTCTGAGCGCGGCATTTATAATATGAAGAAGCTTAATTAATGCTTTCCTTGGTAGAACTTTCAGAACTTCTCCGGTGATCAAATCATAACCAGGAGCTTTCTTAGGTTTTAGGGATTCGATTTCACGTTTTAGTTCACTTAGCGTTGCACTAGTGAGTGTTGAACCGTCAGATTGTAATTCCGCCCTATTAGTATTGTCGGGGATCGCTTGGCCATCGTACGGTTTAAATGTTTCTTCTAGATGAGCGGCAAAAACGTCCGCTTTTTGCTTATCTTCCCTTGCCCATTCATTTTGATTTATTCTAATTGGCGGCGCGGGGATTTTGGGCCTTTTGGTGCCTTTTACAGCTTTCCAAAGTGAATAATTGGAATCTTTTTTCGCTGTTAAACTTTCAAGGTAAGAACCTATCGCACGATTTTTAAAATCCTTAATGACTGTCTTCAACAAATTGCACAAATAATTCAAATGTGCTTTATGTTGCGGAGCGCGACTCTGTTGCCATTTCTTGCGCGCCTTCCTTTTTTCGTTGAAAAATTCTTTTATATCGGGAGGATATCGTAGCCCGTATTTGACCGGCGTTTTCCTTGGATTAGGCGTATTATTCCAGGAGGCGAGCTGTACGATCTCGACGAAGCGATCAACTTCAACTTCAAGTTCATAGGGTGTCGTAAGTGGAACACTCAGTTGAACATTCTCTTCTATTTCGTTCCTAAAGCCTTCCCAGTTAGTGTTTCTACCAGTTAATCTCGCTGGCTCTAGGTTATTGGCTAATTTTACACTCAATGTTAGAATAACCGGTGAGTGGTCAGATGATAGATCAAAGCTCTCTTCAACTGTAATGTGGTTGGTAGGTATTCCTTTCACGACGAAGAAATCTATCAGATCAGGTAGTTTTGAAGTATCAGTTGGCCAGTAGGTCGGTTTGCCCGTCGAGAGGAAATCGCAACTGTATTCCATACCTGCCCCATAGAGCATTCTACCTTTTCGCGAGATGTATCTGGAGCCCCAGAACGTGTGCTTCGCATTAAAATCGCCGCCAATAATGAAATTTGGTTTGAGCGATTTAAGCAGGTTAGTAAAATCACTTTTTTCAAGCGCGGAACGCGGTGGACAGTAGATAGATGAAATTCTAAGAGTACGCTGACTATTTTTAACTCGAATCGTGCACAGTTGCATAGTTTCGAGCTCTATCTTCAGGTCTTCGTATTGTTCAATGCAGTCTTTAATAAGCAATGATGATCCACCTCTGGCGTTCCCCGATGGGTGACAAGCGTGGAAATCATTATATCCTTTTATTTTTAAATTCGATCCCTTTTTCACGTGAGTTTCAGAAATTAAGCAAATGTCAATATCTTTCTCGCGTATGAATATTTCCAATTCGCCGAGTCTTTGTAAAAGCCCGTTTGCATTCCAAGTGCATATTTTTAACATTGGTTTTTCATTCATGTTATTTTTGAAGCACGCGTTTTCCGTGAATTATTTTCGAGCTTAACCAAGCGATCGAGAATAATTTTATTTATTTTGCTTTGTTCTTCAAGTTTCTCGAGAATAATGGAGAAAACATGAGAAACAGGGTCCGGCGAAGTTTCAACGTTTTTCGCTACTTCGAATGCCGCAGCCTGAGCGTAGGTCTGCACTCTGGCTGTTCGAGGGCCACTATTCGATGGCTTTCCTGATGGTAACTTTTCAGTAGCGTTTCTTTTGACAACAGAGGTCGAGGGCCTTTCTATTGTCTCTCTTTCTCTGACAATGCTACGCTTTTGAACCGGAGGTTTTATATTGCCTACTACCTCCTGGGCGGTCCTACGCTTTACCTTGGTAAGCGGCTTTGTTTTTTTTATTTTGGCTTTTGAGTAGCGCATCTCTCCGTTTTTGCAACTCCTTAGCTACTTCACAGCCTCTATAATTCGCCGGGTGCTTTCCCTTACAATTAGCACAGGTAGCGGAGGATTGTTTATTTGCTCCACAGTCTTGGGAGAAGTGACTTCCGGCGCATTTGACACATCGCGGCTCTTTTTTGCAATACATTTGCGTATGATTGAATTCTTGGCAACGTTTGCACTGTGGAATTGTTTTCAAATTTCTGCGCATGGGCTCGATTTTTACCACAATATTAAGTATGGTTTTAATTCGGTAGATATCTTCGATATTATCAGACCTATCGAAGGTAAGCATAAAGAGCGGAAGACCACGCCTTACCAGGATGTCCTTATCTTCTTCCGTTTTTTGCTTCTCTTTTTTGATGATATTTACGGCATCAAGAATTTTAAACCCTTTGGAACGGAGGTCGTTCATAACCTCTTCTTTGGTGCATGAGGGGTGGAGTCCCCTCGCTACAACACGATGTGGCCTTTCTGACTTTATTTCAAAAGTATACCACTGGATCTTCTCGGTGTTTAGCTTTTGGGACACTACCCGGTAGTCTTCGTGGTTAACGACGTTAATTTTCCACGCATTATTCCTCAAAGATGTTACCTTAAATTCCGATGTTATCGTTCCTTTAAGGAGGCTGTATAACTTATTATAATCCGTTACCCCAACGACGTTTATTGGAGGTGGTGGACGAATTTGCCCTCGGAGTAGTTTTTCTTGCGGTACTTTACGCGTTTGTTCTCTTAGAGGCTCGACTTCAGGCGAAGAACCGGCTCTCCTTTTCTTACTAGGTCTTTTCTTAGGGACCCGATTCGTTTCGCGTGCTAGCTCTTCTTCGTCAGTGTGGTATTCCTGACTAGGCAAGCGTGGTGGAGTACATTCGCGTTCTTTCTGAGAATTAGTGTTCCTTAGAACATTATTTTCTTCTTTTAACAGTTCTATCTCTTTCTTCAGAGTTTGATAGAGTAGATCCATTTCCTTAAGCTTGATTCGGAGTGTTTTAATTTCTTCCTCAGAGCTTATATCTTTCACTGAGTCCCGTTTTTCACGCGCTGGCGCTCCCGGCGGACTTCTTTTCCCGGGGTTGTTCGATCTTGATGGAGGCGATCGAGATACCCTTGAACTTTTAATAAAAGGGTTAATGGACTGCAATAAGCGGCTCTCCCCAGAATCCGTAGAGCCGACCTCCGAAGAGGGTGGATTTTCCAGTAAAGCTGGACTGCCACCTGGGGTAATTAATCTTTTCGTTTTGTTCATTGCATTTTTTGTATACACTACACGCTCGGTATACGGAGGTTGGATTTTAGTCGCCTCTTACGACAGGCATGCCTACCTCGGGTAAATTCTAACCCCTACCCGAAGGGGGTTAAGCCAATAATGCACTCACAAATAACTTCTTTAAACACAGGATTTTTTTATGCGGTAGTAAAATTAAAATTTCCCAATACCACTTACGTACATTTTTTACGTGCTGTTTTCATCAATTTCAACCCATCAAAATGTTGATTTTATTGACAACATTCATTGAACTAATACCTACAATACTTAGCTAAATATTATATCCCACATCCATACAAACATCCATTAAACGACTTACCCTGCACAGCTCTTTGCACACGACCGGATTACAGGTCGCCCACTGTGTTGGCAATCCAAAAGCTAAACGGTTTGCCGTTAATGTTATGTCGTAAAAATATTCACAACACACCCGTGTATCCTGTGTTTGTTGTTCCAAAGACTCGCCATTAACAAATACTTACCTCACTTACTCCGTTTCGAAAAGAAACTGAACAAGACTGAATACCTACGGACAAACTGAAAGTGTGGAATACTACCATAACAACGGTGGCACCTTAAATTGTTATACAGTAAGAAGCGAAGCCTTCAAAAAGGTATCCATCCCATTTGCATAGGTACACTAAATACATCCCCACTTTCAACAAACATATATAGGGACACTGCACGCCATCTTAAACCCTGCTTGACATATCGGTTGACACTTTTTTTTATCTTTTTAAGAAAGTACCACCAGAACACCGGCAGTACATAAGTATGAATTACCGCCACCCGTATGGTGTTGAAAAAAAAAAACGGAAACAGCAAACTAAGGCAGAATATGGGGAAGAGAAGTACCTTAATAGGTCGTACATGACATAGTGAAAATCCGAACGGAACACGAGATTTGTTAAGGGAGATTTACCAAATCCGCACAGTCTCACAAGGAAGAACGCTGCACATATTTTTAGAGATTTTATGTGGCATAAAAGAGATTTTTTGTTTGTTTGTTGAATGACATATCATTTTCATAAATACATCTTTATTAAATCCATCTGTAGGAGTCTTATGTAGGTATGCTGTGTTGTACAGGGAAATAAAAAAATGCTTCGTAAGCACCAGAGAATTCTTTAGGTCATGAAGTAGATTGCCACGCCTACTTTTTGTGGGTGTGTAACCGAAATGCATTGATTTCCAACTCCATGTGGACAACAAAGAAAAAATTCAACTTCTGGCAGGACTTTCAGCTTTTTGCTTCAGTTATTTAAGAAAAATTTACTCATGGAGTTAATGGTATTCAAAAGCGGAAATACACAACCCTGTTTGTTCTAATCTGTTTCTAGTATATAAAAACATCTCATTTAGATAGTTTTATTAACCAAACAAATTATTTTATACGCCTATATTCAATAATAAGTAATAACCTTCAGTAGTGTTAAAATGTGGTATTCCCTCAGCGTTGGCAGCATTTATTTTCCATTTTTTGTATATGTTTTTGCATGTCACATGGATTCTAAATACGTAATTGTTAAAAAAAATAGGGGGCCAGCAGGGGGCAGAGGATTGCGAGTTTGGGTCTCAGTATTGTCTCTGCTAATCACTTCCGCCTTCCTGTATTCCTTCCTGCACGACAAAGTGTACACCATTTGCCTTCCCATTGTGAACTTTTGGGTCTAATCGATGACACGTCGAAATATCGTTTGAAGTACGTCTACGTATAACGTTCACGCATATTAAAGCCGCCCCGTCAACACACACATTCAAGAATTAGGTGTTTGATATTATTTTAAGGAATTCCATTGCGCAGCCTAATTGAAAATTCCTCCCTGCCACGCTCTGAAAAAAATCAACTACTCAAGTGATGTGATTTTCATTCGTGCATTGGTGTTGATATTAACTTGAGTTCAGCGGGAAGCTCACGTTGCAAACGTGCGAAATGATGTTCAAATATTTCCCAACATGTGTCACTACTTTAACTTTTATTTTTATTTTCCCTTATTTGTTATTATTTTGCCTTGTACAATGTACATACCCTCATGACGTGAGATACTTTCTGCGCCATTGAATTTGAAGTACGGTTTTGTTAACTTGCACGTGCTATTTTATACAGGATGGCAGGGGTGGAGAGATTTTTTTCAACCTTGAGGAGTTCTACGTACATACCTTAGTGGAAAAGTTTTAAAGCGAACACGAACGTATTGCTTTGAAAATTGTTTAGATATTTGTGGTACTGGTTTTGACTAATCAAATGGGGTCGAGGTTCTTATGTACCCTGCAATGGCGCTCAGGTAATAAATAGTTGGCGCAACAATTTCGTAAACCCTAGGCTTAGCTTACCGTTCGTTTTGTGTATTTTTATTTTTTGGACGTACCTACAATTTTATGCCGAGTCCGAACCCCTGATTGGAGAAGCTCATTCAAGACAGTAATACTCTCGGATGTTTGTCAAATGTTCGCCAGAGGTGGCGCAGTGAAAGAAACCTTAAGATGTATGTGTATATAATTTGGGTGTTTTCAGAGAATCGAACCTGAGATGCTACCCTCCATAGTCCAGCAAACTTGCCTGATTTACTGCCGCAAACGTATATGCATAAGATGTATTTTGATAAATTTATTTTGAATTTGGTAAAATGAATGAAATTCATGGAAGTAAATTTGTAGGCGCAGGGACATAAGTCCCAATTTTTACTTTTGGGATTTGTGTCCTATTTAAGTGAGACATACATAAGTCCCAAATTCGATTACTTTCAATTACAACAAAAATACGGTTGAAAACAATTCGCAGAAAACAATGCAAGCATGCAAGCAATTGGTGGCTTAGTTAGTCCAGTTTTTGATCTTCCTAGCAAACACTGATAATGCGATCAAATTTGAGTTCACTCAAGGGCTCAGAAAAAATAGTTCTGTGTTAAATTCAAAATTCTCAAAGAAAACTTATAAAATTCTATTTTTTGAGAATTTGAGAAAATAAAACTAAAAAATATAATTTTATAAGTTTCTATTCTCAAACAATAGAGTTTTGTTAGTTCCTAAAAATTTTGTTTTGTTTGTTCAGTTCTTGTTATATGAAATAATAAATGATTATTATTGTATTATCTCTCAAATTGTGTGTTTGTTTTCAATATTATTATGAACAACTAGCTGACCCGGCGAACTTCGCTCCGCCCAAATTCGTTAATGTAATAAAAATAATAATTCCGAAACGAACAATGAACATGCTGCTTTATGCAACTCGGTCAATTCAAATTCTGTATTGAAAAATATTTTTTTTCATAAAAGCGATATGCATGGGGAATTGAAATCGCTCGGAAACCGATTATTGCAAATCATCGGAATCCGTTGCTTGAATTTTTAAGTCAAAATCTTCGCTTCCAAGACATTTGATTTAAGATACTTCACATTCAAATCAAACCCAATCCGTTAAAAAATTTTCGGTTGATTGGGGTTGCTCAACAAAATTATAACTGAGCCGACTTTCGAATTAAAATTGTGTAGCGGTGAGCCCGGAACATCTAAAGAATTTGAGAATCAAACTTTTGAAATAAGTTTTGTGGTATTGTATTTCGTATCCAGTATATTTTTTTACAAAGTGCGGTTGCCATACTAAGTTCTGTTCCCAATCTCATCCCCTTAAATTTTTATTTTCACGACAAAAAGTATCATAATGTCCTTCCTAAACAAATCCTCCAAGCCCAAAATCGTAAAAATCGAACGATCCATTCTCGAGTTATGAGTGCCACACACAGACGTCAGTCTCTTTTATTTATAGCTTATAGGGGTACCCACCCGGTATTTCCGTGCCTTTCATTTGGAACTATCGGGTCCAAAACTATCCTATCTTTAAAACTGAAACCAACTGGATGGGTATCCACAAAATTTCATTGAAATCGGTTGAGTGGTTTCGGAGATCGACAACACCTAACCCTAACCAATTCCTCCCTAGATTTTGAAATTAAAATTTTTTCTTAGATTTCCTATCTGTGAATGTGCTAACTGCTAAGAGTCATCAGAGCATTATATGTTTTCACTAATCTTGACTGTAACTCTCTTCGGCCGTCGACTCTCTTTCGTGACGTCGTTTGTAATTTGTACAGGCATGCGCATGAAGAACGGAAGAAAAGTGTATCCCGAATCAAAGTATGTACACAACTGCGTAGTTGAAATTTAGTGTAGTAAAATTCAACTTTTTCAATAGTTAATATTTTAAAAAAAGTAAAAATGCAAAGATAAGCACCCTGAAAATATCTTTTTTTTGACACTTGATTTGTTAAGATTGGTTGAGCGTGTGAGATGCAAAAGGGAGAAACATACTACAAAAACTACAGAAATAATATAGAGGGGATTGTAGGTATAATGGAAAAAGGATTGGATGCCTAATGGAAATTCACAACGTTTTGCTGTATATCACGTCTCCAAAAATTTGGGACTTATGTCCCATCTTCGACAAAATATTTTGGAACTTATGTCCCGAAGGTGTGGGATATTATGTCCCTGCACCAAATTCGTAACAGCTAGCAGTAGTTATGCTTATGCCATATGTGCCGAATTCACACTAAGAACGGTTTCACAAAAAACTAATGCATTTCTAGTAATAGTTCACTCTACTTCAGCAACTCGTAGATATGTGTTACCTTTCCCAATTCAATTTTAGAAGCCACTCATATGATTCAACCATTCTATACTTACGAACGATCCACTTGCGCAGTTTATTGTCATTCGTTACTGCAATCGATTTATAATTCTGGTTCAATACAAACATTCATTCGTTTAGATTTAGATTCATTTAACTACCTCCTAAATCGAGAATAGAGTTTCATTCCATATTTGCGCTATTGCCACTCGAAATTACATACTGCAAATATATTAAATCGAAACACAAGTGCAAACAGTATAAAAACAAACACACCGCCGACAACCCCTTGATTGTATTTATTTTTAGTTATATCCGTTTTATTTTAAATCTTAAATCACTTGGCTGTACAGGATTTTATAGCATCCCTCTCTAGCTTCAATAAAAGTTTATCTCTTTGAAAGAAACTCAAATAAATGTGACATGCTTGTGCCATTACATAATACTCGTCGGGGGAAAGCGTTTTATCTTTAATTGAATTTCCACTTCCGCAGGACAAGTCGTTGCGCAAGGGCTTCTCGTATGTGAGTTGTACGTGAGCAAACTTAGCATATAAAGTCATTCCGTTTCCTCGTTTATTTTTTTGTTCGCAATTATTTACTGCCTGTAGTTCAGTTGGACGAACTGAACGTACTGTTATAGATGCACTTCTAAATTTTTTTTTGTTTTATTTGAACAGTGAAAAGTCACGTTCAAAAACGGAAATGTATAGATCACAATGAAAGTCGTTGCTTGTTACTTGTGTGCTGGTAACGAGGTTTTCTTTAAATGCAACCGCAAGCTGCAATAAGAAGTGTTTGCAATGTCCGGTATGTCGAATTCATGGTGTATGGTTTTGGTCCAGGAAGGGCCAAAAGGGGAGTAAGTTGAAAAATCAGTATACCCTAATTATTCAGGTGATTCTCAATCATGATACAAATTTTATAGATAGCGCAAGAGTGATGTTCAGTTTTTAACTTTCTCCATTACGTAGTAAGAGAAAGATATTGTTTTCGTATAAAATTTCGAACTCGAGATATTAAACAATTCTGATATTACGATAATAGAGGAACTGAAAAAAGTGGGTCGCAAAATTCTTTCCGGTCTGTCCGTCCTTCCACGGGCCTACAGCCTAAACGGCTACCCGGATTACGTTCAAATCTCGGATTTGGAATTTTTGGGCTTACAGTTCGGGAGGGTTTTTTTTTTGCAAGGTAACCTCAATATTATGGGACTTTCCAAAATTTTCGTACCAGTTTGATTTGATCGAAAACGGCTCTAACCAAAATTGATTGATGACATTTAAGCTTAAGTAGTTAAGGTTACCATGACTGCGTACCCAGTTTTTGGCTATAATTTCGATATATCTCGAAAACGGTCTATATGATTGTAACAGAAATTAATTTCTATGGTAATGTGGTCATTTATAGCTTAAGTTTTCAGTTTTTCTTTATACTATCGTACAATGGATTTTTGAAAAAAGTATTTTTTTATTATTTTTTTTTCAGTTTAGGGGAAAGTGGTCACCCTTCGTACGTGGGGCACATTCGTACAGTAAGTATAAAAGAAAAACTAAGCTTCGCTAAAACACGTGTTAGCTCGTGTGCATAGACATACCAGGTAGCATTTCGCTCAACGAACTTCGGGACAGTCGGGCAAAAGGTATGATAGCTGACAAGCGTAACGTGTTTTCGAGCGCTGTGAGTAATTTTTTTACCGAAGTTCGCGATCGCATTGCGAGTAAGTTTTTTACGTTTCTTGCAAAATATTGATGACGAATTTATGTTTACAATGTTTATTTTGTGTTTAAATTACTAATATTTCCCTACTAAATTTTAATTTATTAAAAAGTTGTAATTTTTATTTTGTGCATAGCCTGGGGTACATTCGGACAGTAATACAGGGGGCACATTCGTACGCGTACGAATGCTCCCCTTCAAATTTTATGTACGAAAATTACAAGCAAAAGATCACTGATATCGATTTTAATGAAACAAAATTATATAGACCTCTTTAAAACTTGTTTTACGCATTCTATAAGGTTTATTAGAAATGGCAATGTCTTTATCTGTTGTAGCCTTTACAGTTATCTAGGCAATATAAAAAATATAAAAATAAAATTCGAAATGAATGAATAGGTACCTACCTATCGTTTTTTCTAAAATGCATAAAAAGATTTAGACCAGTTTCAAAAAAATTAAAACTCTTACCTGGTCAAATTAATAACACGTCTCTACAGCACGACTTCTTCGGTACTAATAGCAGTAGAAACGAAGAAAGAGGATTCGTTAGTCCAACACAAAGCTGTCATAGCTTCATATCATCTTGTTATACCTAGAAACGACTCAGTTCTCACTTACTCTACAAGTCAGAACAACCTTACCCTAAGCAGAACTGCACAGCAAAGAGCTGTCATACGACTAGGTAACGTAGTAGATAAAAGGCTCTTGTAAACAAGCATAGCATTATTAACGGGTAACAGCTAACAGGACATTGATCAACAATGTTCACACCCTACCCAAATTAAGTTTGTTAACAATCGCGCCTTAAAGAACTATGGTATGGTAACTATGGACATCCAAGATATGGTTAAGTTTGCCAAGTTAGGGGTATAGGCAGTGTTGCCATAAAAATATTTGAACAAATCTGCAGTTATGACAAAAAATAAATCTGAAATGCAGACTTCTATGGAAAGATATTACTTCACAAAATGTTTTTTTTTTTGTATTTAAATAACAATACAAAAAAAAAAAGAGTTGAATAGGAAAATGACAGCATACAGCGAAAGCAAGTGTAAAAAAAATATTGACATGTTTTTTTAAGGACCAAAGTAGGTATATTATTATTTCAAATGCAGACAAAATCAGAAGTGCAGATTTATGGAGAAATCTGATTGTTAAAAGTCTGCAGCTCGGTTGAAAATCTGCAAAACGCAGACAAATCTGCACTTATAGCAACATTGGGTATAGGAAACAATTTTCGGGTTTGGAACCCATATAGTTTTCTCCGTGAATACGCAAAAGCATTTAATTTAAAGTATCCAGCGAAATGAGAATAAGATTTTAAGTGAACTTTAAGTCATTTTGAATATTATTTAGTTATTTTGATATTTAATAAGTTTTTTTTTGCTGTTTATAAAAATTAGCAAGTTAAATAAACTTTTTAAATACCCTGTATGAGTTTTCCCCATGTCGTACGAAAGTACCCCATCTGCTGTACGAAAGTACCCCACAGGTGAGGAGCATTCGTACAAAAATCTAATCCTAGAATATTTTCTATAACTCTGTAAATCTTTGACATAATGGTTTCATACTTTTTTGTTATAAGCTACGATATATATAGAATATATAAATGCATTAACTACATACAAAGGTGAGTTAATTTTTAACTAAATAATAAAAATTCAAAAAGTGTACGAAGGGTGACCACTTTCCCCTACCGGAAAACGGCGATAACGATTTTGACCAAAATGCAAACTTACAGCCCTATTACGGCTATCAAATATCAACACGATATTTAATAATAATTGATACGTATCAACAAAATGAATTAATCGGTTTATGGTTATCAACCTATCAACATTTGAATTGTGAATATTGTTGGATTTAAGATCTATTGTGAATAGTTTTATCGATAAACTTGGTATTACGGTTGTCAAAAAAATTGATATTCATCAAATATTCTATCAACCACAAATTTCTTGTTGATACGTATCAAATATTCCGGCGGTTAAAAATTTCTTTTAACACCAAATAATAAAATTTAGTTCCTTGTTTTTATTGTTAAAAAAACGACTTTAGACCGAAATGTAATCGGTAGTTTTTGATTTAAAATGGATTATGATGAAGTAGTTTGGTTTGGTTTTTTTATGTCATACAAATTAGAAACGTCAAACTTCAAAACAGAACCCATTCTCAATGATATTTTGATTAGCATTCACAATGGGGTAAAAACTATCAATTGATAGGTACTCATAATACCAAAATATCGTTGAATTGATAGATGTTATCAAGTATCAAACAATTGATATTTGATAGGCATAATAGAGCTGTTAGAGTTTTCAAAACTTTGTGTCCTCAATTTTCAATTCGAAGCACCGAAAACACTAATTTTAAAAACTGCTCATATCTCGAAAACTCCGTCTTTGATTTCAATAAAACTTGAAAAACGAACAATAACTCATAATCGGTTTTCAACTAAAAAGTTACGCAATAGTATTTTTCAAATAAAACATTGCAATATTTGGTACTCTTTTGTCTGGCAAATTTAACAAAAACCGCTCTAACGATTTTGAACAAAATACATATTGAAGATAACATAACTATTCTCAATAAGATCCCTTACTTATTTTTCCTCAAAAAATGCGAAGACATCAGTTTTTTAATTATTTCTCAAGAAATACTACAGAAATCACGACAGATGTATTTTCATATATCTAAGGTATATATTATTGTAATAACAATGCCCCATAGCCACGCAAAACTTATTTTTAGCAAATTCACAAATGCCTGGATCTGGATTCTTACATAAAGGTAATCTATGTACAGATACCGGTCTATCCAATCATTGAAAACTTTAATTATTTTCCAGTCAAAATTAAAAACATATTCTAGCTTAACAGAAACTCCTACTAGGTAGGTACGCTTGTCCTGTATTCAAAAATCTTGTGAGGTGTAAAACCTTATATGCATAACTTGCGACAATTGCCTGTTACTGATAATTTTAACTTTAAAAAACTTATAATTTAATTTGATATAACTGCCATATATGAGATAAATATCCAAAAGTAGATTTTGTTTTCTTTAATCTAGTATCGAGAAAATTTCGTTCGACCCAGTCGTGCACTTTATTTTTTTCTGTATTGGTGTTACACTCAAACACAGAAAAAACACCCATTTCAATAAATGTTTAAATTTAATTAATTTTTTAATATGTAATAATCGACTGCTTAAATCAACTTAAACCGAACGAACTGACGTCACGTTCGTCTGACAGCTAACTACACAAAACGGAAATATGCCCATTGCGTAATCTGTAGTAGATAATTGAATCATTATTGTCAACCAATTGATATACATAAAAAGATTAGGCAACTCAATGTTTTTAGGCAACTACACAGAAATCCTGCAAGCACAAGGCAAAATAACAAATTGTTGGCTTGGTCAGTACTTTGTTGATTTGAAAATGCACACTTATTGTTTCACGTTACATTTTCTTATTGGTACACGGTTAAATGAAAACTGTTTTATAAATCTGCATTTCAGTTCCCATAAAACTTCGCCTTCAATCACTACTGTAGGTACTTAACTTTACATATGATTTTCAAGGTGAATATACTGGTCATTCAACTTTTTAAACTTGATTCGTACATACATACATTTATGAGATGGCTGGAGGGGAACCGCAGATTTACTCCTTCCTATATTACATCTAGCGTTCGGACTTCAGTTTTAAAATTTCGTAGTAGGTCTTTAACAAAAAAGTGCATATTATGTTGAATTTAGAAGAAAGGGGATAAATTAAGTATCAAAATATTTTTCTAAAAATGTTTTAGTTTAAAAAAATATGCACAATTCAGTTGAAATATGTTAGGTACATATTACACTAAAATTCAGTCTTTGAGCTAAGAATCAATAAACAGTTCTTCCAGTATCTGATTATTTGCAAATGGGCTTATAAAAATATAAAGAAACGGAAATGTGTAAATATATTCAATTTCGATTTAAGATTTCCGAAATTGACATAAATTGCAGTAGATAGTCAGTCGAGCGCAGTAGTGTAATTTTATTTTTTTCTTAAAATTGCAGTAGACACAATTGTGTATATTTTTCATAGTTTTGTTAAATTTCGCAGCTCATGCAGTGCCTCTTTTTTGAATCTAAGGCCTAACTTCTCAACAACGTCGCCTGGAAGCTGCTTTAAGATCCTGTCCACTTTGGCAAAAAGCAAAAAGTGTAAAGCGCGTTAGCACTAAGCACAAGCTGCGTAGCAAGGCTCTCCTCTTTCCTCAGTTGCACCAACTCTGAGACACTTTGAGTTAGCAAAGCAATATTATCCAGCATAGGATCCTTACGCTGTTTTCCTTTATCCTAAAATCAAATACGTCTTGACTAAAATCAGTATGTTACAAATTTCATTAATACTTACATATAAGTATAGCTGGTGGAAGGAGTATCCTGTGATAATGCAGGCGATATATCGGGGCTGGAGTTGATATTGCTTGAAAATGTGCTACTAAGTAATAATGCAGTCATTAGTTTATTAGTGGTACAAATAGTGTTCCTGTTTATTTACCATCGCTTTGAAGATGCTGGGGTAAGAAATGACAAGCACTCGGAGAACTTCCAGTTGATACTACTTTGGCTTTTATCTTTCAAGACATCGTCATCGACACTTTTACTTTGGATATCATCAGCAGAACTCCCTGACTTAGCCTTTTTCTTGCTGGTAGTGTGATACCTGTGGCTGTCATTCATCGATTTCCACGTTGATCTACATTCATCAACTGATATGTAAGATGTACCCACATTTTTTTTTTTTTTTTTTTTTTTTTTTGTTATTGAAGGTGAAAATCTCGAAAGACACAATGGGGCTAGAAACCCAGAGTAGTGTGGGACTCTAACCGCACTAAAAACACCTCCTTAATCATGACCAATCAAAGAAAGATCGACAAATGATTTTACTTTCAACGTGCAGTTGCGTTTGAGAAGGTATTATAATTTAAATACGGGTTCTCATATTTTTTAGATTATAAGTTCGTGAGGCTTAGTTCTTCTTAATCTACGAATATTATATCGTACATTTAAGACGTCTATTATTTCTGGATTAATATGCATCTGCAGACGGTCATTGTGACGAATTGCGTACTTTTTAATTACTTCCGTTACAAGATCAATCTGCAAATCACGATGCAAGTCATTATTTCTAATATACCACGGGGCATTAACTATTCCCCGAAGGACTTTGTTTTGGAATGTTTGTATTATTTGTACATTTGTTTTCTTTGTGCAACCCCATAATTGGATACCATACGTCCAAACAGGTTTTAGTATTTGATTATATATTAAAATTTTATTCTCAGTGGACATTTCAGAGTTATGTCCTAGCAACCAATACAGTTTTCTATACCTCATATTTAACTCTTCTACTTTCTTTTTCACATGTTCCTTCCATTTCAGTTTAGCATCTAGATTCATGCCCAGATACTTAGCTGTGTTAGAGTAAGGAACTACTTGGTTATTAATAACCACAGGAGCGTTCGTTATTTTTTTATTTGTAAAATTGATATGAGTGGACTTTGACTCATTAAGTCTAATTCGCCATCGTTGAGCCCAATCACATATCTCGTTAACAGAATTCTGTAGCTTTTCTGTGGATTTAGTCACACATCCATCAGTTGATAGAAGAGCAGTGTCATCTGCGAATGTAGCTATCATCACATCGTTTGTGTGTGGTATATCACTAGTATACAATAAGTACAGGGTTGGTCCCAGAACACTTCCCTGTGGAACTCCTGCTTGCAATTCTTTGAGTTCAGAATACGCTGAACCGTAGCGAACTCTAAAGAATCTATTTGAAATATAAGATTTAAGTATCTCATAGTATTGTCTTGGTAGATCCCTATGAAGTTTATACTCTAAGCCCTTATGCCAGACCTTATCAAAAGCCTGAGCAACGTCTAAAAATAGTGTAGAGCAAACTTGTTTTTCTTCTAATGATTTTCTATAATATTTGTTATACGATGTACTTGATCTATTGTCGAGTGTTTATTTCTAAACCCAAACTGGTGGGTGGGAATAAGCCTTCTTTGTTCTATTATTCTGTCTAGTCTTTTAAGAAGCAGTTTCTCAAAAAGTTTTGATAATACAGGTAAAAGTGAGATTGGCCTGTATGAGGTGACTTCTGATGGAGGTTTACCTTGTTTAGGTATAACTATAATTTCTGCTATCTTCCAATGATATGGAACATATCTTAGCTTAAAACAAGCATTAATTAAAAGCTTAAGTTTAACCAATGCTATGAAGGGTAGTTCCTTCAGAATTTTGGCAGTTATAAGATCATAACCTGGCGATTTTCTATTAGAGAGCTTATGAATACATGTGCTGATCTCTTTAAGTGAAACGTATGTGATTACGTCTTCATCTATCCTATCAAAGAATTCAAGGCGTTCGTTTGCCACACTAGGTGGAAAAGGTTTAAAAACATTTGTTAAATGTTCGGAAAATAGTTTGACCTTTTTGTATCGAATCGCATGAGTATTTGTGACTCTGCTTTCGATGTATAAAGAGAAGGGGAACGAACTTGTTCTGGGAACAAGCGAGGAACGAATCAATCATAAGATAGAAGGGAAGGCGAAAGGTTTAAAATAAAGACAGTGGTTTTTTATAATTTTTCCACTTTAAAATTGGTGTGTTTTATTTGATTTAAAAGAGCTACGATACATTTGGTCCGTGTCGAGCCGGATTGTACTAGTGACGGGAAGGTACGACGGTAATTTTAACGTAATTAAAATGTGAAAAAAATATATATTGTGCGTGAAAAAAAAAATATACAGAAGGAAAATGGTGGTTCGGAAGATTCAAGAAGGCATTCATTATGGAAAGGAAGGTAAAAAGTCTTACGGAAATAACGTAAGCATTAAAACGAAAGAAGCATCTATGGTAAGAGTATTCTCATAATTTATTTTGTAAAGTACAACAAAATTCGGAAAGTAACGGTCCACCAACGGAAGATTTAGCTTGGCTACGTGACAAACGTCGCAAACCAAAAATACATTTTGTGTACAGCATAAACTGTACACACGAGAGAAACTCTCTTCTTGAATTCGGAATATGTTCTTATTCCTTTCCTCAAAGGCACAACTGGTGTGGTAAACACAATTAAAAAGATGTCGAAAGAAATACTCATACATATGCGTATGAGCGAAAGAACCAAAAATATACACACAATTTATTTTACTTCCAAGCGAAGTCGCAGGTTTATTCACGTAAAGAACAGTCTAGAGGATTCTACTCTTCTTGCTGTATTGGATGGTTCATGCAATAAAATGCAAAAGTGGAAAGAAATCTCGAAAGAAGAGAAAAACACAAGTCCTATACGGACACACAAAAAATAAACAGAGAGAGAGAGACGAAAGATACATACATACAATATGGAACAGAAGCCAACTGCGCACACGCTATGGCAAAAATTGGTTGGAATTTGTATTCAAGTCAGTTCTTGTTATACAGCCAACCGGTTTATTACTTACGGGAATTTGTTCAAAAACAAAAATAAAAACATTAATTAATTTTCTTTCCAGAAGGTAATACAGTCCACAAGTGTTAACTATTTAATAAATTTATAGTGTATTTATGTTCAAGTGTATTTATTTATAAAATAATATGTGCTATCGCTGTGCGTTAGGGGTAAAAAATAGACAACTGCTACATTGTTGTTGTTGGTTAGGTAGACTCGGGCGACAGTTTTTATTCCTTTTTTTCTCTCGCCGAGTGTGCATATATATTTGTTCTGACTGTGGTTTGATTTGGGATGGTCGAAAGAGGAAGGGGCGCTTGAGTACGAATGTACCAGCTGCCACAAATAATTAAGTGGAAAGAGGCGCTCATAAGGCGAATGTCCGAGTGACCAAAACAAAAATGTGAAAAGTGAAGGGGAAAGTTGCATAGAGACGTGCAAATCGAAAAGAAAAATAAACATACTCGTACGCAGACGTGCGGTCGAGTGTTTTGTGTTTTAAAAAAAAAAAAAAAGGGCGGAAAGAGATGGAGTGTTATACGAATAACCACACGAAGGGGAAGGAGGAACTCACAAGAAATAAGAGTGACCTACATACGAAAGAGCTTGCAAGCGGAAGGAATTTAATTGTTGATTTTTTTTCTTTCCAAGTGAAGAAAATTAAACCGAAAGTGCCGACGAGAAAAATATTTTTCTTTCTTTTCCATTATTCTCTGAATTCACTTAAAAATCGAAGGTTGATGGAAAGTGGTAAATTAACTTATCGAAGGTTAGCAGAATTAACTTGAAGTTTTTTTTTGTTTGCGTGCTGAAGGCCGATAGAATTACTTAGATTTTGTATCAATTAAAGTAAACGGAAAGAATTTGAATTAACTTAGAAATTAATTAAGAATTTCAATGGAAGATCGAAAGAAATTGAATTTGGAAAGAAGGATTTAAATATGTTTGGATTCAGAGAGGAAAACGTTGGCGGAAGGAAATTTGATTCGATTTGTCGAAGAAAATAATAATTCTAAAAATCAAAACCAGCAGATTCAGATAATATTTTTAGGTATCAATGAGCGCAGCGATGGTACAATAAGTTACATTATATTTACAATAGTTGAATTATTTAAGTTCGCATATTGGGAAACATATCCATAAGTACCTACTGCGAAACATTTGAATCATATCCACTCTGCACATGGGTTTCAGAAGGAAATATGTTGTAAACAAACAACCTTCTAACTATACAATTTTATAGCAACTCAATTTATTTTTACAGGAAAAGCATTAAAAAAGGATGGCAGAAGAAGGTGTGAAGGAAGGCGTGAATCATCAATACTTATTTGATAAGGAGATTCACGCTATCGGAAGGATTCTAAAGTTTACCACTTCGGATGGATTTAAGGAAGCAACGATCGAAGCGATCGAAGTGCGGATGGAGGCCCTGAAGGAGGCTTGGGAAAGACTTCGGGTCAACGAAGGGTGCATAGCACAAAAAGACGATCTCCTTGTTAGTATGGAGATCGAGCGGAAGGCGGCCGAAGCCGAGAACAATTTCTTCGCGGCTTCTACTGCTCTTAGGCAGAGACAGAAGCAGCTGACACCAACTGCAACGGAAAGAGAGAAGCAGCCCATCGCTGTCAACGTGAGCCTTCCATTTGCCCAACATGATGTGAAGAACACTTGGGGAGAATTCGATGGCAGCTTCACGAAGTGGCAAGGCTTCCGCGACAGGTTCGTAGCAGCAGTGCACGATAACGACAAGATATCTCCGGCGTACAAGTTTGCGTACCTAAAAAAGTCTTTGACAGGGAAGGCAATGAGGACGCTCGGCGAATGGCAGCTAAGCGACCAAAACTACTGCGAGGCCTGGAAGCAACTGAACGAGATCTATGACCGAAAGTATCCGACATGCCGTGAGCTGCTTAGGCAGTTTTTCAGGCTGCCGAATTTGGAAGGAACTGCGAAGGCTGCTGATTTGCAGAAGATGTCAAATACGTGCCATGAGACGTTGCGACAACTGAAGGCGCAGGGTGTCCCTACGGACCAGTGGGACATGATGGTGGTCCATGTCCTGCATGAGAAACTGGACAGAGAGTCTGTATGCAAGTGGGAGGAGGCCCGCACATCAGAGACGCCAACCGCGAAGGAGTTCTGTGCATTCTTGGACAGGAGGGCTGAGGCGTTGGAAAGTGCGATAGGCAATCGCAGGCAGGAGCAGCAGGCATACACCCAGCAGGTGAATGCCAGCAGGTATGGTGCTGCAACAAGCAGCAAATATAATGCAAGGAAGGTGGAAGGTGCGATGGAAAAGAAAAGGCCATGTCATTCGTGCAAGTCAATGGAGCATCCAGTCTGGTGCTGTCCGGACTTCATGGCGCTAAACTTGAGAGCGAGACAAGATTTTGTGAAGGACAAACAGTTATGTCCCAACTGCTTGAAGACGGGACACACAGTGAAGGCGTGTTATCAGGGGCCGTGCACGAGATGTCCAGGAAAGCCACCACATAATAGTGTGCTCTGTCCAATGAAGGAATTCAGGAAGGCGGAAGCAACAATTTTGAACGTGCAGGAAAAAGGAAGGAAGCGAAAGGACAGGCCGGAAGGCGACCATCAGAACAGGTCAAATTGACAACGACTGTTGCCCGAGAAACGCCCTCGGTTGGAAGGCGAAAGAATCGAAGGGAATAAGGAAGGCGCAAGGCTGACTGAAATTGAGTCGGAGTCGGAAGGGAAGGGGTCGTGGAACGATTTTAAAAGAAATTCAACATCTTGTTGGTCCAAAAATAAAATAAAAGGTAGAAATTATTTAACCTGTTTTAATTCTAGTTCAGAGAAGGGTTTCATCTTAATGCCAACGGCACAGGTGAGAGTTGAGTTGGACGGAAAGAAGTATGGTCCCATACGTGCACTCTTGGATACAGGGGCACAACCGAATTTGATGAGCTACCGATTGCAACAGATGCTATCGTTACCAAAGATGCCAATGACTCGAAGGTTGGTTGGTGTGGCGGGTGAACCGTTCCATATCAGACATAAAACAACACTTAAGGTGAGTCCGTGGTTTGAGTCTCAGGACTCAATAGAGCAGGATTTTTGTGTGCTACCAAAAGAATGCAAATGGCAATCGATGGTACCTGCACATAATTTAGAGATGGCAAGGATGGAAATATCAGGTCGGCCATTAGCCGATCCTGAATATTGGAAGGCAGGTCCGGTGGATCTATTATTAGGGTGTAAAGTTATTGCAGAGGCATTCGTCTCAGTCTTAGGACGTCAGACATGCGGTACTCTCTGTATGGAGACAATTTTTGGAAAGATTATTCTTGGAGATTACGAATCCGGAGTAAATGTGCAGGATAATGAGCAGGGGTTACATGTCGTGTGCATAGATAATAACCAACTACATGATGCGCTTCGGCGGTTATGGCAATTGGATGATATTGATATGTCACCGTGCAGGTCGAAAGAACAAGAGCAGGTAGAACAGAACTTCATCAATACGTATTCACGTGATGATTCTGGAAGGTTTGTTGTTACGATTCCTCTAAAGGAATCAGCGAGGGATATTGGAAGTTCAGAAGTTATTGCTAGGCGTAGATTTCTGGCTTTGGAAAGAAAATTGGAAGGAGATAGAGATCTGAAAGCAAAGTATATAGATTTTATGAGGGAGTACGAAGGTATGGGACATATGACACCAGTAACTGGTATGTCGCACGGAAAGATCATTTATCACATACCGCATCATTGCGTAACCAAAAAATTCCGGGTGGTATTTGATGCTAGTTGCAAAACAATGAAGGGTATCTCACTCAACGAGGTACAAATGTTGGGAGAGAAGTTGCAAAAAGATTTACATGAAATCTTAATGCGATTTAGAAGACATCGTGTTGCTATCAGTGCTGACATCAAGATGATGTTTCGAATGGTGAAGGTTGCGAAAGAACAATGGGACCTCCAAAGAATATTTTGGAGAGAAAACCCAAACGAAAGATTGAAGGAATACTGGTTGACAGTAGTCACCTATGGGATGACTTCGTCAGCACATAACGCTGTACGAGCGCTGATCCAGTGTGGGAAAGAGATGGAGAAGGAATTTCCAAATGCTGCGAAGGCAATATTGGAAGATTTCTACATGGATGACTGCACTACAGGTGCTGATTCCGAAGAGAAGGCAATACAATTATCAAAAGAAATCGATTATGTACTGAAGGGTGCAGGTTTTGAGCTTAGAAAATGGAAATCAAATTCTAGAGCTCTGGTGAAGGATATGAATTATGAAGAGCAGGAATCAATCTTGTTTCAAGATGAGGAAAGATCATTGATATTGGGCATTAAATGGTTGCTCGAAAAGGATCAGTTCACATTTGTGGTGAAAACACCAGTGGCTGAGCAGGTAATGACAAAAAGAAAAGTTGTAAGCTGCGTTGCTCAACTATACGATCCCAACGGGTTCATAGCTCCCGTTACGATCGTTGGAAAGATTCTTATTCAAGACATTTGGCGTCTGAATTTAGATTGGGACGAAGAACTGCCGAAAGAAATCGATGGAAGATGGAGAGATTTTTGGAAGGATATTACATTCCTAGAGAATGTTAGAATCGACAGATGGATAGGTACATCAGAAGGCATAAGGAAAGAAATACATGGTTTTTCGGACGCATCCGAAAGAGCATATGGTGCAGTGATTTACATCAGAACGATAAGTCCTGACGGAAAGATTCGCGCGAATCTACTAACATCAAAAACTCGTGTTTCACCAGTGAAAACGATAACGATACCACGGTTGGAACTGGCGGCAGCCGAACTTCTTGGAGGGTTAATGGCTATTGTAACCAGTACGATGGAATGGGAAGGCACAGAGTATAATCTCTGGACAGATTCACTTGTCGTATTGCATTGGATAAACAAATTGCCATGTGACTTGAAGACATTTGTGGCAAATAGAGTATCGTCGATACAAACTAATACCGAAGTCAAGAGATGGAAACATGTTGGAACGAAAGAGAACCCAGCCGATCTTTTAAGCAGAGGCATAAAGTCATCGTTGCTGATCGACAACAAATTATGGTTACATGGTCCGGAATGGCTCTCAAAACCCCGATCCAGCTGGTTATCTGAAAAGTTTGTGCCAAATGTTTCAGATGGGGGGAGGGATGAGATGAAGGTGTTTGTGCTAACGAGTTTCACGGAACCGTTATCCATTCATATGGAAGGTATGGGAGAAAGAATTCCTATAATCGAATACGCATTCACTTTAGAGAAGGCACTAAAAATAATTAGCTTCATATTTCGGTTTGTCAATGCAACTAGAGCAAAGATAAGGCGAAAGAAAGAGGTGAAGGAAAGACATCGAAAGAGACGTTCGCAACGTCAAATGGAAAGAGCTGAAGGGACGGAAGGTATAGAACGAGGTCTTGATCAACCGACTTCTGAAGAGAAAACGGAAGCTATTCATTATCTACTACGAAAAGAACAAGAGAAATATTATGGGAAGGAAATTGCTTGCATGACAAAGAGCAAATGCCTACCGGACAAGAGTAAGATTCAATCATTGAATCCAATCATGGATGGTAAAGGAATCCTAAGAGTTGGAGGAAGGTTGGAAAGAGCGGACTTGGAGTTCGAGAGAAGGCATCCAGCAATTGTACCGAGTGGTTCTCGGTTAGCTTGGCTGATTATGGATAGTGCTCACAGAGCAACAAAACACGGAGCGGTGCAAGTTATGATGCAGTACATACGGCAGAGATACTGGATTCCGAAGAGTCGAAGTGAATTGAGAAATTTTCTACACAAATGTGTAAACTGCGCGAGATACAATCATCGATTCGAAATGCAGTTGATGGCTGACTTGCCATCGGAAAGAGTAACTCCAGGAAAGGCATTTCTGCATACAGGAGTAGATTATGCAGGCCCATTTGAAATAAAAATGATCGATAGAGCAGGTGAACAAATAATAAGACAAAAATGTTGGGTTTCTGTCTTTGTTTGTTTCAAAACGAAAGCTGTGCATATTGATTTGGTGTCGAGCCTTACATCAATTGCATTTATCGCTTGTTTCGAAAGATTCATAGCGCGAAGGGGAAGGTGCGAAAGATTATACAGCGACAATGGTACTGCCTTTGTCGGAGCAGCGAAAGAACTAAGGAAGGCAAAGGAGCATTGGCTCGTGAAGGAAACTTTTGAACACTTGTGTTTGAAAGGGACGGAATGGAAATTCATGGCTCCTGCGGCACCACACCAGGGTGGCATATATGAAGCAGCGGTCAAATCCATGAAATATCATTTGACAAGAATTGTTGGAACAAAGGTGTTAGCATATGAGCAGTTTTTAACACTACTCACTGGAATAGAGGCCATTTTGAACTCAAGACCATTGCATCCCTTGAGTGATGATCCGAATGACTTACAGGCGTTAACGCCGGGACACTTTTTGATTGGCGAGCCACTTGTACTGCCGTTACCATTTGTGACCAATGAGTTGCCGAATACGAAGGGCGTTAAGCTATGGAGGGAGCGAAAGACGATGCTCGCCCATTTTTGGGTCAGATGGAAAGAGGAGTATCTCTCCACCTTGTACGAAAGGAAGAAATGGCGGAAAGAAAAGTACGGGCTGAAAGAAGGACAACTGTGTATCATCAAGAGCGAGAACTTCCCACCATCGGCATGGGCGATGGGGCGTATAGTAAGGCTGATACCCAGTCGAGATGGACTCGTACGGAGTGTGGTCATCCAGACGGCGACCAACCAACTGACAAGGCCGGTGCAGAAGATATGTATCCTGCCAATCGAAGAGCTGGAATGACACTTATATTAGCTTGTAATATTTATTATATTTGTTTAAATGAAGGTAATTTGAAATAAAAAGCGAAAGGGTAGAAAACCGTAGGTTTTCGCCGGGACTGTATCGAATCGCATGAGTATTTGTGACTCTGCTTTCGATGTATAAAGAGAAGGGGAACGAACTTGTTCTGGGAACAAGCGAGGAACGAATCAATCATAAGATAGAAGGGAAGGCGAAAGGTTTAAAATAAAGACAGTGGTTTTTTATAATTTTTCCACTTTAAAATTGGTGTGTTTTATTTGATTTAAAAGAGCTACGATACACTTTTCTTTTGGGTCGCCGATCCATTTCCCATCAGATGTTTTTAACGGGGGATCTTGCGTTTGAGGTCTTTTTAAATATTTGGCAGCCTTCCAAAGGGAGTAGTCTGTGACTTTGTCAGCAGTTAAATTGCAAAGATATTTAGTAAGAGTTCTATTTTTAAACTCACTGATACTTTTTTTAAGCTTATTGCTAAGTCTATTAAATATAGTTTTATCGCCGGGATATCTTGTCATTTGCCATTTTCTCCGGGCTCTTCTCTTTTCTAATATTAGTTCCCTAATTTCTGTGTGGTATTTAACCGATGCTTGTTTACGTTGCTGAATAGTTGGTGTACTATCTATATCGGCAATGAATTGTTCCACTTCGATGTCAATATGCCTTGTTGTGGCCAGTGGAGCTCTAAGGTTTATAAAACCTTCGAGTATTTTTTTAAAATTACACCAGTTTGTTCTTTTGCTGGTAAGTCTTTCATTGCTTATCTGCTCTACTGACATGCCATTGACCGTTAGGATTACAGGTGTATGATCCGACGACAAATCATCACTGTTTTCAACTCTTACTTCTTTTCTATTGATTCCTTTCGTTATGAAGAAGTCAATAAGGTCTGGTATTTTTGCTGGGTCGGATGGCCAATAAGTAGGCGATCCAGTCGAAATAAAATTACAATTAAAATTTCGCCCTGCTTTGTAAAGCTTCCTGCCTCTCGTCGTTACTAATCTGGACCCCCAATAGGTGTGTTTTTGCATTGAAGTCACCTCCAATGATAAAGTTAGTACCTAGAGCTCGAAAAAGGTCGTTAAGATCTTCCTCTGTAGGCGAATGTCTAGGTGGACAGTATATAGCAGCTATGTTAAATTGCTTGCTTTTAGTCGCAATGCTTATTATCGCTACTTGCATGGTATGTTTTCCTATTTTGGGCATTTCATAGGGTTTTAAAATACTTTTTACAATTACAGCACTACCTCCCCTGGCACTGTCAGAAGGATGGGGAGAGTGGTAACAGAGGTACCCAGGAATTCTAATTGTTGTTCCCTGTTTAAAGTGGGTTTCAGAAATCAGGCAGACGTCAATGTCTTCATTTCGTAGAAATACCTGAAATTCAGAGATGTGTTGGTGTAAACCATTTGCATTCCAGGTTGCGACTTTTAGGTTTTCAGTCATTGTTATTTTGTTGATTCTTTCCTTTAGAAACTTCTTTGCTCAGTAGCTTAATAACTTTATCTTGATTATCCAATCTTTGTATAATAGTAGAAAGCATTTCCTTTACTGATATTTCTTCTTCTTTACGTGTATTTTTCACAATTTGGGAATATGATTTGTTATTCACAACTTGTGTGTTTGTTTTTGCCGCAATTGGTATTTTGTCGACTTTGCTGTTTTCGACATTTGCGTTTTTCTTGTTTGTATTTTTGAGAGGGTTGTGTTGGTGTTTGGCAGTACCTCTCCTTTTCTTTTCTTGATATTCTTTTGCTACCGGACAGCCTCTATAATTAGCTGGGTGGTTTCCATGGCAGTTGATGCATTTTACTTTCTCATCTTTTTTTTGTGGACAACTATTTGTTGGATGTTTTCCTTCACACTTAACGCACGCAAAATCTCTTTTGCAATAGCTATGCCCGAAAGCTTGGCATCGTTTGCATTGAGTTAAAGAGTTGGATTTTCTTCGAAGAGGCTCAATCTTGACAACAATATTCATTATTGATTTAATAGCGTATACCTTTTCAATATCTTCCTGATTGTGAAAAGAGAGCATAAAAAGGGGTAATTTTCTATTTCTTGTAGTTTTTTCCCCTTCATTACCTGATATTTTTTCTTTTTTAATTAAGTTTTTGGCTTCTAAAATTTTAAATTTTTTATTAGTCAAGTCTTCGACAATATCGTGTTCATCACACGAGAAGTGAAGACCTCTGACGACTACTCTAATTGGTCTAGTAGCCTTATTTTCATATGTGTGCCATTGTAACTTCATTTTTGTTAGCTCATCAGTGATATATCTATAAGTGTCACTGTCATCAACAATTATTTTCCAATTGTTGTTGCTATATGACGTGAGCTTGCACGTTTTCTTAGATTTTTGCTCAATAATTTTTTTTAGCTCACTAAATCTGTCTACACCAGAGATCATTATCGGCGGTGGTAAAGGCTGTCTTTTCAAGCCAATGGTTGTCTTTTCAGTCCTTTTATCTTTTGTCTTAGCTTGAAAATTTGCATGTTTTGGCGTAGCCACATAACGATTTGATTCGATTAAAAAAATACGTTCAACAAATACCACATAATTGCTGTTTATAATATAAACTTACCTGTTTTCTTCAATTTCCCTTGCAAATTTTCGCCAGTCGGAGTCGACTACCTCAATATTGCAGTGGGATTTGTCCTGCAAGTTCTATACTTATAGCTGGTCGTTCCTCGACATGAAAACGGTATTTTTGTTCTGCGTTTTCTTTTATTTATCCCGCTAATGTTAAGTGGGGATAAATAGTCGGAGACAATGGGCCTTACTAATAATCATTTTTAACATCCACACTAAATATTTTCTAGGTCACAATATGCAATTCTGTATGGAAAATTTCGCTATTGTGAGTTCGAAAAAATTAGCTTGGACACTAAAATGGATTATTAGTACCGCGGAATAAATTTACCCGGCAGCAACAACACAACAAAAACTTTTTCCTCCTTTTTCTTCTGTCAGAATTTACCTTCGATTTAATGTACCGGACATTTATTTCGCGAGCTAAATGAGTGGATATTTGTCATCGAACCATCTATATGAAGTTGAGAATTAAACGAGCGAACAGGATACTGCTTTGCTAAACTGCCTCGCTAAATTTTATCTTTGTAGACATTTTTGTATGGGGGAAAAAAATTAGAGCGAGCAGGATACATAGCTTTGGTATGAAAATAGTCTGGAATTTGGTGCTCAAATGTTTTGTTGGGAACCAACAATAATTTCGATATATGATGTCAAAGACTTCGAAGCAGTCAGAAATCACTAGACTATTCGAAAGTTCACGTGCTAAACATGAATGGAGATGACCTTAATTTAAAAATTTCGTTGTGGTCTCAAAATGCAACAATTGTTATAATATTTTGCGCAACTTGTGTACATTCACAGAAACAGATTGCAAGTATCGCATATCGCATCGGTAGTTTTGCCGTCTGGTTTGAATCAACCATACCTGGTATTCGGCATGAAGTGTTAAATTTTATCGAATCCGGTCCAAACATCATTCAAACCGCATATTATTCGATACAGAATTTCAAACGCAATCGGAGATCCTATGAAATACACTTGAACTTAAGGATTGTAAAGGCAAAATTTTTCATCTTACATGCCAGACTTAACATGTTTTAAACAAAAGCTAGGTACTACGAAACGAAAAGAACATTTTTTCTTACAATTCTTTATGCTTTTATTTCACGTATCAAATTTACCATATGTTGCAATTTTTCTCTTCTGCATTCTTTCTTGTATTACCCGCCGGCGGGGGGTCCTGGCGCCCCGATTGGACCTGGCAGTCCGATTTGTCCTATTGGGCCCATGAGCCCAATCTGTCCAGGTTGTCCTCTATGGCCGGGTGCTCCTATTTCACCTGTTATCCCGGGAAAACCTGGTCTCCCATCGGCGCCCGGCTCTCCAGGGGGTCCTAATGGACCCGGCGGTCCTGGGCGGCCTTCAGATCCGCGGTCACCTCGCTGTCCAGTGGGGCCTTTTGGACCGACCTGACCCGGCGGGCCTGGTGGTCCAGGTGGTCCGATAACTACCTGACCCTGTCCTATGGTTAAGACTGCACCTTTAATAAGAAATTAATTTAAGTTTTATTAAAAAAAAATTGAGTAAAGACTCCCTATGAAGAACTCACAGAAGACAAGTGATAGAAGAAGGCGCATGGCTGAAATTGTTTTAATGTCAGAATAGCTGTCAGAACCCTATTTATACTGAAGAAATGAACCATCAATCAGCAATCGATATTAAAAGTGAACCAAGAAGTGGTTAAGGTGTACCGCACATATCGGACAATCAGTGAACTTTTAAACAGTCCAATTCCTCAACCCATCACAGCTAAATACTGTCGGTCAATGGAACCATAAAAATCCATTTCCAGAAGAGACCTGTTTAATAGTAGGTCGTAAAATTTGGCATACCAACTGGTATTCGAAATTTCACCCAATTCGAATTACTCCGCAAAAGGTGGGCAAACAAACAAGAGCGATAAAGATCAGCGTATATTTTAATTCTGACAATTTTATTTAACATCGACGTTGTCGTAGACTGAGTAAGATCTATGGTGTGATTGCGATCAACAAATCGGTATCTATCTTTGCTGTAGAGGTAATAAATTGGTAATAAGCCTAGTTTACTTTTGAACGTTGAGCTTATTCAGAATAATATACTAAGGTATTCATTTGAAAGTTCAAGTGCGAGTAGTTGCGACTTAGTCCGCCGGCTTTTGGCGCAACATGCCATGGAGAGGTCCAAACCATCCAAAGAAATCTAAGCATCAACTTTTTATAAAAGCGAATCTCTCCATATCGCTCAGTGGTGAAAGTTTATCTGGGTCAATCTTCATAATATTAGCATGTTCGATATTTATTTCTTGAATACTGGGTAATAACCACAAATAAAAAGTATTTACCAAATTTGGCTGCGTTTTCTTCAAATCTGTTATTGCGACGATAGAAAAACTATCGCAATTCGGTACCTAGTTCCAAGGAAGCTTTGATTTATCCACTCTTATACTTTTTTTGTAAGACTTGGAAATCTGTTGTTTTAAACTCAAAGAAGTTTGCAATGAACGAGACATTTTTCGAGTAATAATTTGTGTGATTGTAATTATTGGAACTAGTATCGCTTGTGGTCGAAAATACCTCTTATAAGTATGTCTATGTAAACTAAAAAATGTCAAAACGAAAAGAGCGACATCTATCTATATCGAAAATAATACGTCAATGAACTGCTCCATCGGAAACAGACTCTAATCTAAGATGATTCATATTTAAATAGGTACGTTACAATGGTGATACGGTGGCTACAAAATAATAAATAATTCCCCTAAATAAATTTCTTACAATTATTGCTGATTTTTAGGGGCAGGTAAATTGCATACCTTTATGGGTAAATGATTCTCTCCAGCAGGTTATAATCTTAGATGATTAAATATACTATGGAAACATGACAGGGACAAATTGATTGTCACCAAAATCCTTTTATTACCTGTTTTGTATGGGGAAGTCATAACCTAAGTTTACCAGTCTTAATGGCGACATATAACCAAGATTTTGTGTTTGTGCACATCTATGGCTCAGCACCTTTCGAATAACATAAGTTTCATTCTCCTCATTTCATATTAAATACCAAAAAAGCGTACGGAAAGCTCGGATGTTCACGTATTAATATAATGATGACCATTAGGTATTGCCGTTTTTGTTGTACGGGACGGTGAATAAAATTAACTTGTTCGTTGTTTTTATTATTAAATAGGTACCTTTTTTTAACATAGAATGCGATTGCTATTCGCCGTGTCGAAACCTCGTATCCACAATTTGCAAGGTTTTCAGGAGACTCTAAATTATAGACATAAGTGTATTAGGGGAGATTAGTAGATACTAACTAGCTTCACTCTAACTCCAAACCCCATGTCTAACTTTAGAAACCCATAACATATTTAAACATTTCGAGATCTTAAAAAAATATAAATTTCCTGCGAACATTTCTTTAGAAATTAAAAAAAAAAAAAAAAATGTTTAATGGATAAAATGCACTTTTGGTGGTTTCAAATTTAATACCAGGTTATAACTATAAAGTGGGTATTTTGTCGTCTATAATTTGAAAAATACTAATGCGGACGTTTTCACGTATCGGCTTTATCCGACTATAATTTTGGCTCTATTATTTTGAATACAAAATAAATTAAGAAAACATATCCAAAGGAAAATCTTTACGTAACAAATTAAATTAAAGTTTTGCTCTGTTGTTCTGTTGCCTTTTTTGTTTCGCGGATAATGGGAAAAGTAATCAAGGGCTAGGAGTACAGTAGTGGTAATGGTTAAAATAAGAGAAAGTTGAATTTTTAAAAGTAAGTAATTAAAAAAAAAAAAAACAGATGTTTTCTGCGACACTGCGACCCCGGCGCCGGCGTGCTCTATGTCAAAATTTAACTATGATTTTAAGTAATGTTTGAGAGCAGATAAACTTTAGTTTAGCTTGAGCAGTGTACTAACATTACATTAATAATAAGACTTGTTGTTTTTATATTATTTTCATTTATTTGTGGAATGTTTCGGTAAAGAATGATAACTATTACATGGCAAAATATTGAAAGAATCGTTTAAATTTTTTTTTTGAAATCGTAGAATCTATGCCACTCTATGAACAACCGATTTCAAAGACTGTAGGCAAGGGCGAAGGCGAACGCAGAAAAAAATTGCGGTTGAGGGTCTTGAAAAAAGTGTTTAATTTTCTATCGGAAACGAAACATGTTTTTCTGTTTCGCTTTGTGTTCCATATGCGGTGTGTGTTGTATAATATATAAATCATGCAAATCGAATACTGTACATATGGAGTAGGCGACTATTAACAGTACAAAGTATGACATGATGTTCTCTCTCTCAGTAGTTTAGAAGTTATTTAATAAACTCATTTTAACCAAAGCGGACGTTTGGATTGCCTTTTTCATCGAACACGAGAAACATAACAGTGTGGTCTGCAAATCAGCTCAAAACTAAATATATGTACAAATTTTAAGGTTCAGATCTTAAATGTATAATAAAGATTTTTCTACGAAAGAGTGGAGTACCTGCAATCTGTTGTCATGATCACATGATGCGAATTTACCTAGCAAATCAAATACATATGTTAGAAGCAGACATTATTTGAATTACATGTTTTTGTTAGTTGGTAGAGGCTTTATTTCATTGCCGCTCCACCCTATTTAGGTATTGCTTCGGATATAAATCATGTTCCTTCCTGCAAAGCTTACAATCTAAGGTAATACCTAAGTCAAAACTTAATTGAATTTTTCACTTGCGGGTGTCCTTACATGAGATATTTAACACTCTTTGCGACACACAAAAGAGTTTTGCAAAAGCAAATCAATCAAAACAAAATGTCTGTGCAAATTAATCAATTAATATTGTGGAGAAAATTTTGTAAATTTTGGTGTAACTTAGTTGGCTTAGCTATTTAAAAGCTTAAAAATAACCAGGAAGCAGGCCCCTGCTAAATTTTGTATATAAGATTCTAACTGTGTGAACGTCTCAAGCCATTCGGCAAAACTCCAGTCACAAACAGTTTAGCCCGACGCATTGATCTGCTTCAAGCCAGGTCTTATTGAAGAATATGACTTAGTTTTTTCCAAATTTTTTCCTGCGCCTTTTTTTTTTTGCTTGTAGTTTGAAGGTGCTTGGATTTCTTTTTTTCTTCTTGGCAAGCTCTATAGTTGAAAGAACGCTATCGCATTCCATTGGCGAATGTCCCTTTACTAGATAGGTACTTTTGTTGAATGCCAACACTGTTAGGCATAGAGTAATGGACTAAAGCATTAGAGCATTGGTTCCAAAGTATGTGCGCCGTAGAAAGTAAAGAGGGAAACCGCGCCATGAGTTATCCACAAAAATACAAACTTATTTGAGCTTCGTGCTGCTTGTAAATGAATTTTTAAACTTAATTCATTTGGTCATTTGTAACATTTAAATGCTGCAATCGCAGTAGTTTTTTGGTCAAAATAGACAGCCGATTTTTTTTTTTAAGTGGCAACCACTCTTTTGACACACCAGTCCAGCGAGAACAACATAAATACAAAAATACCAACCTGGCATGCACAATGCGTGCATATTATTTCATTGTCTGTTTCTTTTTCAAATTGCTAGGGAAGGGCCTCGTGACAAAATACTAAACTTTTATGTGCGCCGCGGGCTGAAAAAGATCGGGAGCCACTGCATAAGATACTAAATTATTTCTATATGGGGCGCAGCAACTATCGCTATAAAACATTTTTGGTTTGCATTTATCTTCCACACTTACTTTACTGTCGAAAAATTTTCTAGTGCAAAAAGCAAAACAATTCGCGTCTAATCCTCCCTCACCATCACGCCAAGTATACACCAAACAGTCTTTTTGTCGGCTATAAATGGTGTAATTGTGGCAAGCTAGTTTTGCTTAAAATAAATCGTACCAGCTTGAACGGATGGAACACCAACTTATTGCTAATATCCACCAATTGACACTTTGCTCTTCAGCAGTCAAATTCGACTCACAACTACTACAACAGCTCTACAGAAAGTATGAAGAATATCACCGACTTGCATGACTTACCGCACGGACAAACTTGTTTACCTCCAAAAGTTGTATCGCTCCGAAAGACGCAACTGGCTGTCTTTGAAAGTTTCGGGTGACAATAACCAGAAAATCGTATTAAAATAATATTTACTCTGCGGGAAGGATAAAGGTTTTGACGGTTAAAATCAATATTTCCATTTCGCTCTACGCGCTTGTTTGCTGTTTAAATTATCCGAACTTCTCTGTGAAGAGAATTCTCTAATTTGATTTTATGACTCTATGAGCACAAAGTCAAGTAGGGAGAGTTAATGTTCAAAGTTAAAATTGTAAATTTACACAGTGAGGACAAATTTTGCGCCTTAAGTCAGGAATAGTTTGTTTATTTTATCAGCGGGAAGAGAGTTCATATTTTCGCGGCCAATTAGTCAGATATAGGCAGCGAACAGAGATGTAGTCCTTCTGTGAAGGAGCTCATTTTTTAAATACCAACCCAACAAATATCGATTTTGTTGCTTCTTGCTCTTTGCTTTGTTATAAAAAAAATGCCTTGGGTAAAATTTAAACCTTTTAATAAAGTTAATGCCAAGCTTATAAATTTGCCACTGCCATTAGACTTTGAATTAAATTGCTATGTTGGCAAAGTACAGATTACTACTTAATTATATTAAGATCTCAGAAAGTATCACATCAACAGCATCTCTCCCATCAGCTCTTTAGTAGATACACACTATACTGCCCAGCATAGACTCTATGTACCTACATATATCTGTGTACAAGTAGGTACATATAAACTGATAAGCTCCTGTCCCAATAACGCTCACATGAAATGTGTAATTTCATTGTTTTCCATAAAAAATGGAAACTCAATCTACACCTCGTACATGCGGAACTGTTGATAAAAGTCCACAAGAACCCCTAAAATGAAAACACGTAAAGCGAAGACGACATCCCATAAAAGGACGTCAATGAAAATATTTGATATTATACGAGTACATTTACCACGTTGACAAAGACCGATAGTGCAAGGATTATGTTCAGATATAAACTTGCATGCGAGCAATATGAGTGGCAATATACTAACCTTTGTTTGGCTGGGAATATTCAGCAGAGCCAATGTTTGTGTTTGCATTCCTGCACGCTATATCCAGGGTTATATTAAAAGGGACATTTGCAATTATTTGTTATTGGACACAGGATATAAATATTACATAGCTTGGTCCTGTGTCGCAACCCAAATATGTAACATATCTTTTACAATTTCTTTTCAAAGATTTTCATATCCGGAGTAATTTGGCAATGTTCCGGTCAATATAAATTATGTCCTCTATAACATATAAGACTGGTGTCCGTTTGTGCACTCAGAGCTCGAGGATGGATCGTTCGATTTTCATTATTTTGTTCTTGGTGCATTCATATTGGCCAAAGGAAGGCTACTTTTGAGGAAACAAGACTTTAACTAAATGAAATAGGGGATGAAAGATTTTATGACAACCGCACTTTGAAAAGAATAAACTGGAGAGAAAAATATTTAAAATTTTAAAAATTAACGGGTGATTTTTTAAGAGGTTTAGAACTTAAAAAAAAAAAAACACAAAAAATGAATGAAATATTTATTTGAATCGATAGTTTGAACCTTGCAATTTAATGTTTAAAGATAATTTCATGCAAATGTTGACCGCGGCTGCGTCTCAGGTAGCCCATCCGCTGAGTCCAATTTTGGCATACTCTTTCACACATATCGGCCGGTATCTCACGAATGAATGCATGGATGTTGGCTTCCAGTGCGTCAATCGAAGCGGGCTTGTCCCTATACACATTAGCCTTGACATACCCCCACAAAAAATAATCTAATGGTGTCAAATCGCACGATCTAGGCGGCCAATTGACCGGCCCGAAACGTGAAATTAACTGTTCACCAAACTCGCCTCGCAATTGCGCCATTGTTTCGCGTGCTGTGTGGCATGTGGCACCGTCTTGTTGAAACCACATATCATGCAAGTCAAGAACTTCCATTTCGGGCAAAAAAAAGTTTGTTATCATCGCTCGGTAGCGTTCACCATTGACAGTAACGCTGCGATTCGCATCATCTTTGAAGAAATATGGCCCAATAATGCCGCCGGCCCATAAACCGCACCAAACAGTGGCTTTTTCGGGATGCATTGGTAGCTGTTGCAATGCTTCTGGCTGATCTTCACTCCAAATGCGGCAATTTTGCTTATTTACGTACCCATTCAACCAAAAATGAGCCTCATCGCTGAACACAATTTTTCGATAATAAAGCGAAAATGAACATTTCGAACCGAGCACGAATTTTGATAGTAAAATTCAATAATTTGCAAGCGTTGTCCATTTGTAAAATTGCAAACCAAACTGAAGCTGTTTGACAGTGACACAAGGTACTAAACACACGTCAGCTGTCAAAACCAGTGTTACCAAAACCAAACCAGCTAAAAAATCACCCGTTATATACCTAATTGATTGATTTCTTCGGTTCCCAATTTAACTGATCAAATGAGGAAGTCAAACCTTTCACGTCGCAGTCGTAATAATGACGTATGGCGACTCCGGGAGTACGACAGGAGTGAAAACTTGATAATTACGTGTGTATTTTTTGAATCGTCTGGAAATATTTTTTGAATCGTCAATTTTCACTTAATGGACTATTGTACATGAAAAATAGGTAATGAATATTTTTTTACATACAAAAATTGCAATCTATTGCCTAAAGCGTAAATTTACAAATACATGAAATATGAATGTTGCGCCCTGGACAACATCCACCTTAGTCACCACCAAAACAAATATCCAACGCTTTAAGCTGATTTTATTTTCTAAAAGGAAAAATTTCAGTACAAGAAATTCAGAAATTTAAGCACTTACAAAGGTTTGAACGACAGGGGACACCAAATGGCAGCAACGGCAAGAAAAATTCAAAACGTTTTCAACGAATTAACAAAACCCAATGATCAAAGTCAAAACGTATACTTTATCGCGCGAACCGAACGGAACTTTCTTATATACTTTTGCCACCGTTTGCTAGCAAGAGCAACAGTCGGAAAAGACAACGGAATCATACTCAAGTGTGTATGGAAGTTGCGAAAGGCAAAAGAGACAGAAAAAGTCTCCAATATTATGACATTGAAAACTCAAGTTGGTGCTGCCAAATGGTTCCCTTTACAAATTCCTTAGAAAGGGCAACTAAAAAAAAAAAAAAAATGTTTTAAATAATTAAATACGAAGATCAAATAATAATGAAACGACAGCTCGCTGACATTCCAGGGGCCGTCTAAAACTCCTAGTTTTCAGACTTTAAATCAAGAACAGCGAGCCTGCCCAAAGACCTCTTTAGCTTTATGGAACCGTTTGATAGTCGCACATCAGCTGTGCGAATTATTCCATCTGCACCCGGGTACACCTTTACGATTCTACCCAACTGCCAAGCTGTGCGAATCTCATTGGGTTCAATGAGAATTACTACATCACCGACTTCTGCTGGCTTTGTCTCCTTATGCCACTCGTTATCTCAGGCAAATACTCTGTATACCAACGTCTTGTAAATTGTGCCATCAGATGTTGAGATCGCCGACTGTACAGCTTGCTACACACATCACTGTCGTAGAAAATTCCAGGGGGCGTAACATCGGGTATTTCCTCACCAAACAGCATAGAGTTAGGAGTTAATGGCCTAGGATCCTCGGGGTCCACGGGAACATGGGTAAGTGGACGACAGTTAATTTGACCCTGTGCTTCAATGAGGGCATTACGAAGCACGTCTTCGCGTGGGACGACTCCTCTAAGAATGAAACCAACGCTAATCTTGATTGATTGATTGGATGAGGCGTTCCCACGCTCCACCCATCCATGGAGAATAGGCCGGAATGAAACGCCAAAGAACTCCTTCATACTTGGCTGCATGCTCACTTAAAGCTAACTCCATCTCCTTGATATCTTTCTCCAGCAGGTTTTTGGTACCGACAAAATTGAGACCATTGTCACTATACAAAAAGCGTGTGACTACTCTATTTATAAGAAAACGTCGCAGCGCCATAGTGCATTGGTCTAAACTGAGGTCGTTCAGAAGCTCGATTTGCACTGCACGAAAGGTGAGACAGGTAAAAATCATCCCATATCTTTTCACGGTTCCTCTTCCAAATTTGACTTGCAGCGGTCCGAAGCAGTCAACGCCAACATGAGTGAAAGGTCTGGAATCGAAAGACAAACGTGCCACGGGAAGTTGACCCATCATTGGCATTATTGGCTTGGCTCTGAGGCGTTTGCACATATAGCACCTGGACTTAATCTTCTGAACTACGCCTCGGATGCTGATGACCCAAGCACGCTCACGTACCGCAGATATTATGGATTCAGTTCCAATGTGAAGCTTCTGGTTGTGATGATGCTGAACCAAGAGATCCACCAACTCATGATTCTTTGGTAGAATGGCCGGATTACGAGAAGCATACGACGACGTTGCTTTTTGAGCTCTCGAGCTCATTCGAATTGTGCCTTCGGCATCAAGAAAAGGTGACAAACTGAGTATAGAACTTGTGCCGGCGACTGACTTCCCTGCACGTAATGTTTTAGTTTCAACTGGAAAGGCGTCGTGTTGAACCTTTCGGAATAACCAGTCTTCTGCTCGACGATATTCCTGGGGAGTGATAAAGACTTCTTTATCAACGACTTTTTTACGAAGAATGTCCATAAAGCGAAGCAAGAAACCGATGACTCTGACCGAAGAAGACCACCTCGACTGGAACCTTGGTGACAGCTTGTTGAACGCAGCAAAACTAATCTTATCTTCACTCGTGTGAACCATGATGACACTTTCGGTAATTTCGACGGTTTCCGAAATTTCAGACGACTTGCTCGGTGTAACGGGCCATTCAGCGAACGGGTATCTCAGAAAAGCTGGGCCAGTGAACCATCTGACCTCTTGGTTCCCCATAGTTGAGTCGCTCCATCTAGTGCCGTCATCTGCAACGTTGTCCGAGGTCTTAACATAGAACCACTGGCGGGGAGAAGTTGAATCCAATATTTCTCCAACTCTTACCGCAACAAACGAAGGAAATTTAAAAGTCGTAGAGTTGATCCATGATAGCACGGTCTTATAGAATCGGAGAGAAAGAAAACTTCATCAATCTTTATGCTATGTGAGTTTTTGATGTTTGATGCTAGGCGTACGCCTAGGATGGCTGCTTGAAGCTCAAGTCTTGGAACAGATAACCTTTTCACTGGCGCAACCTTTGCCTTTGCCATTACCAGTGACACCTCGACTAAGCCCCTATGCTCACCACGCAAATAAGCGACAGCCGCGAAAGCCTTCTCCGAAGCATCCACAAAAACGACAAGGCTTACTCTTGACTCGTCTGGAGCCCATGACAGGTATCGTCGCGGAATCATGAGATTCTCGATGTTATTTAGCTCTTTAACAAAGGCCAACCACTGAGTTTTGAGCGACATAGATACAGGCTCGTCCCAATCAAATCCTTCCCGCCAAACTTCCTGCAGAACGATGCGACCACGGATGATATAGAGGGAAATAAGTCCTAAAGGATCGAAAACTCTCATAATGGTCCTGAGAATCTCTAGTTTCGATACCTTGAAGTCTGGCAGAAGCATCTCCTGGAGCAGCTCATGGTCTGATAGCCTGTATGTGAATTGGTCCAAAGCCGGATGCCAGTACATGCCTAAGACCTTGGCGATGAAGCTCTCGCACTCGTTCGGATCCACGCTTACAAGTTTGGCATTAACATGATACTCCGGCATCTGCGACAAGAATTCGCGGCTATTTGACTGCACCCCTACGAGGCTAAAACTCATTGACTCACAGATCTGAATGGCGTCCCGAGTAACAGCAACCGCCTGCGCAACCGTATCATGACTGTTGAAGTAGTCATCGACGTAGGTTCGATTGACTAAACCGTCTACTGCTTCCGGGCATTCCTCTTTAAACAGGTTGGCGTGGTGATTTTTGACAAACTGAGCGCTTGCAGGAGAACATCTGGGTCCGAACATCATGACCTCCATAATGTATATAGTAGGTTGTCTGGAACTGTCACCGTCTCTCCATAAAATACGCTGGCACTGCTGATCTTCTTCCTTGATCCGAATCTGGTGAAACATTTCCTTTACATCCGCGTTGACAGCTACCTTACGCTCACGAAATTTAAAGAGCCCTGCATGAAGAGGAACGAGATTGTCTGGCCCTTTCAACAGACGGGTGTTCAAAGAAACGTTTTTAACCTTAGCCGCAACATCCGCTACATCTCTGGGTTTGGGAGGAAATTTATTTGGATTTTCGACAATAAACGTTGGGGCATACCAAACTCGGGGCCATTTGCGTTCCAAATCTTCCACAGTAGCGATTCTGGCATAACCCTTTGACAACAGTTCCACCATGTGATTGTTTTTCCATTCTAACAGATGCGGCTTCTTCTTCAACGACTTCTCCAAGCTGATGAGGCGATTCAAAGCCATGGGGTAGCTGTCAGGAAGCTGGACATTGTCAGAGTCCCACAACAGCCCGATTTCGTAACGGTTATCGGTTAGACTTAACGTTCGTTCCATTATGTCCATAGCGCGAACGACATCTCTGCTGACTAAATCGCCTCTCGGAGCCATGACGCCGAACTCCTCTGTAGAAAAATGGCGCTTAACGAGATCATGTAATTGGTCTTCTCCCTTAATCGCGTCGTGAAATGAAAGATGCATATCGGGTCTGGATACTTGATGGAAACAAGATGCTCTGACGGTTGATTGAGTTGATTGTCCAAAAACTATCCAACCTAGCAGGGTTTTCAGCGCACACGGCTCCTCATCTTTCCCATGACGCTGACCACGACCTAGTAAAAACTTTGCTTGATCGAGTCCCACTAAAATCTTAGGCTTAGCGTTGATAAGATCTGTCAGGGGCAGTCCACGCAGATGTGGGTACAGCGCCTTTAACGCAGCGACGTCAACCGACTGGCTGGGAAGGTCCAAACTCTTCACGGAATAAGCTCCCTTTAGGATATGACGCTTACGACCGCCAACACCAGAAACAGTCAAGTTGGTTCGAGTTGCGTCTTCAACCCGAGAAACACCCTTGGTCCATTGAAGTCTTAGTTCCTCCGGTGTACCATCCAAACCAAGCTCATCAAAGAGTTCTCTCTCAAACATGGTCAGACATGAGCCATCGCCAAGAAAAGCGAAAGTGTCCACGAAATTGCCGTGATTTCCATGAACACGGATGGGAACGACCTTAAATAGGATAGGCAGTTTAGGCTCGACATGTGAGGAGTTAAAATTGACCTGCGGTTCAAAGGGCTCAGCGGCGATGTTCAAAACGTTTTCCTTTGCGAACGCCGAATGTAAAAGCTGATTATGACGTCCCGCGCATCCATTTAGACCACAAGTCCTTGTCTTGGAACAAGCTCTCCAGTCGTGTTGCGTAGTATCCAAGCAGGTAAAGCAAATTAATTTTTCTCGTGCGTACGCCAACCTCTTCTCTGCTGGGAACGTTTTAAAAATCTCGCATTGATCCAATATATGTTGTTTACGGCCACACATACCACAAAAGACCTTATCCACTTGCGATGTTGTCGGTTGATGTGTCAGCACTCGATGGGTTGGCCTCGAAGAAGCTTGTGGAGTTTTCCCAACTGCCGACTCCAAAGGTTTGACCAGTTCTGGAGGTAAATCAGTAACTTTTGCAGTGAGAAAGTCCGCGAAGTCCTGTAACGAAGCTCGATGTAGGGCTACCTGCCTCTTCCGCCACTCCTGATACAGGCTGGCGCCTAACTTACACGAAAGATCAGTGAGCACATACCCGTTGGTAAGATCGTTATCTCTCTTCATTGACTTGAGGTCTGCTACAAATCCATTGACCCTTACGGCCCATAAATGCAGGTTGGGATCACACGTTGACTTCAACGGCGGGAGTTTGAGAAGGTCTGACGTTAAGCCATGCACTAACACATCAGCGCGTCCGAAAATAGCACGCAAGGAATCCATTATGGCGGAGTCGTCAGAAGAGTATTTCAGACGGTCACTAACCAACTGATAAGCCTCACCTTTTAATGCCTTGCGTAAACGAGCGACATTTTCTTTTCCATTATAGTTGCCCTCGATGGTTGTCGATCTGAAAACCTCCTCAAAATACGGCCATTCTCGCTTATTTGTGCCAGAAAAAATCGGAAGCTCCTGAACGTTGCTCCGATTTAAAATGGTAAGCAAACTTGACATGTCTGCCTGTTGAACAGAGGACTCCTCGAAACTGACCCGACGGCTGGGATTCGAATTGACAGGAGTAGACTGATGTTGATGAACAGGTTTTGCGGCTGCCCGGTTTTGCGCAGCGATTCCTAACAGAACCTGGTGATTGGCCTGGATCTTACGAATCAGTTCCAACCTCTCGTCAGAAAACTTAACAAACGGGCGACCAGGGGAAGACTTCATAACATCGGCAACCGGTTGCTGGTCGACGGTTGCTGCACCTTGCAATTTCAGTTTAATTTCTTCAAGTTCACTACGTAAAGCTGCCAGTCCCAAATCCTTTTGAGCAGCGGACGCCTGAGCGACAGCAGCTGCTTCCATCAGAACATCCAAAGTGACTTCCAAATCGTCTTGGACAGAGGGACCGGGTGCTGCGTCCTTACCTCCGGCTGGCGGCTCCTCCACGGCGGCGCCAGCGACTTCCTCAGCCGGCGCTTGACAAGAACTCAAACCACAGAACCAAGGAGTAGCTGTGTCAAACAGACTTGGGTCAAACTTTGCACACGAGTAGTGCCACCATCGCCTGCAGGTTTCGCAGCTTACCATCGACAGAGTGTCCGCCTTGCGACACTTCTCGGCACTGCAACAGCGTTTATTACCTGCCATTTAAAAGAACCAGTTTCTCACCAAATTCTAAGAAAGATACCAAGCACCGAATTCCGATCCAATTCTTTAAAATAAAATAATGTTGCGCCCTGGACAACATCCACCTTAGTCACCACCAAAACAAATATCCAACGCTTTAAGCTGATTTTATTTTCTAAAAGGAAAATTTTCAGTACAAGAAATTCAGAAATTTAAGCACTTACAAAGGTTTGAACGACAGGGGACACCAAATGGCAGCAACGGCAAGAAAAATTCAAAACGTTTTCAACGAATTAACAAAACCCAATGATCAAAGTCAAAACGTATACTTTATCGCGCGAACCGAACGGAACTTTCTTATATACTTTTGCCACCGTTTGCTAGCAAGAGCAACAGTCGGAAAAGACAACGGAATCATACTCAAGTATGTATGGAAGTTGCGAAAGGCAAAAGAGACAGAAAAAGTCTCCAATATTATGACATTGAAAACTCAAGTTGGTGCTGCCAAATGGTTCCCTTTACAAATTCCTTAGAAAGGGCAACTAAAAAAAAAAAAAAATGTTTTAAATAATTAAATACGAAGATCAAATAATAATGAAACGACAGCTCGCTGACAATGAAATTAGATTAATTGGTAGTCTTTGAAATGAATTTGAAAAGTTCTGATATGTATAATCTACTAGTGAACTCGTGCCATGTGGAAACCGGACCCGTCACTTTCTTCAAACAAGTTAAGGGCATTAGCAAAACATTTATTTTATATTCTGTATCTTATCAGTGAGTACGATGTTATAGTGTACCTGTCCGAAAAACCAAACATACCTATAGTAGCGCCAATCTAGTAGTACCAGTACCTATCCTAATATGTGTCGCTGCTCATACTTAATCAAGAATAAAATTACAGAGAACTTTTGAGCCTTTGATAATTTTATTCCTTATAAAAAAGATTTCGTTGAGATTTTTGCTCCTTCATTCATTCGATAATTGTTCGTCGTTCGGTTTCGATTTGTGTTTATTGTGTGAATTTCTAACAAATTTAAAATATAAAAAATGTTTTGTGCATTCGGAATTGGACGCATTTCTATACAAGCAATATCAAATCTTAGAATCAGTTTCTGATTTTAGGGATTCTAATCTTAAATCAGCAACAACATCGTGTGTTTCACACTGAAACGAATAATTTCAACTGTCGTTTATGCAAATCCCCTCATCCACATCGTTTCTCTTCGAAGAATCAGCTGAAACAGCCTTATTCATAACATTTAATTAAAGCTGAATTAGAGATAATTTTGGTTTAATTACACAAAACCTTAACTGTCAAAAAATTAAATGCCTCAATTCGCATTTAGCGGTGAACTAACTTTCGTTCTCCCTGTGTCGTGACCCTAATGAAATTAGATGACGGATATGATTTTTTTTAGATAATTTTAATAGGTAACCTATTTTAAGTTTTGGAAAAAAAATGTTTTATTACCTACCGATTAAATTTATCTTGGCTTATTTAAAAGAAAATTCAAAATATAAAAAATAATGTTAATTAAAAACATGAAACCTCAACAGTCTTCGAAACTAAATCACAAAAAAGAATATTAATTAATATTTGAATTGTTTAAACAAAAAATAGAAATCAAAAGTTTTAGTCTTCATATTTAAGTATTTAAGGAACATACAACTGTGTTATATACGAAGATCTCTGTTTTCTTCTTGTTCTCAACAAACTTGAATGGTTTCAGGTTCTGTACTGATTTTCATCCGTAAGTTTTTTATAAAAAAAAATATATGCAAACCTATTTAACCTTTCTTCATATGTCTATACAGAGTTTTTAATTCAAATTCTCAAGAATTAAGTCCGTCATGTCGCAGTTCCGCTATCAACAGTGTAGTGCCTTCAATTAAAAGGTTAACAAAGCTAATTTAAAAAACCAAAAAACCCGACTGACTTAAAAAAAAAACTAAAACAAATATCAGCAAGACTGATTCAAGTAGGTACACCTAATTTTGTTAAAATTAACTTAAGACACCTCACTCTTCCAAATCGGTAAAGCCGTTTTGGCTACAAGGCTTCACGTAGGAACGGGCATGAGTACGAGCGAAAAACGTTACCTTCCCTGTATCCAATCTGGTAAAAGTAAGGAATTGAAAATAAAAATGTGCTCCTGTGACTCAAGACCTCAAATAACAATTCTTTTAAATAAAAATCAATGGCTCACCTGCAACAGCTAGAACCAGCAAATATCTAAAATTGTACACAATAAAGCTCTTGAATGTACCTGTAAAACCCTCTCCACTCATCATCGTTCCTGAATCTATTCCTATTTCTACAGAAACATAACAAATGGGCATTTAATTGCATATACGAAACATTTTCGGAACAGTTCTGAGTTCACTCCCCTATTCCAGCGCATAAATGCTATCGCGTCGGCATTTACGGAATTAAACGCGAATTTGGATTTCAATCCAAATCTCGAAATGCCAAGCACTTAAAGCAGTTTTGTTATTTCGAGACAACATAATGATGTCATTCCTTGATTAAGGACTATTTGCGAAATCCCTTTATTGCCTTTACAGCCTATACCCACTTTTCAGGTCATTATCACAGGTAGATCGTTGCCAAGAGAGTATCCATGTTCCAAGCAGACAGCCGCTCCAAAAGAGGACTATAACTTTTCCAATTAATGACACGAACTAACGACTTTTGGTCTTAATTTTTTTTTTTCTTAGCTCCTGCTATTTTCCATGCCAAGTCACACACATGCACATTCAACAAGGATCTTTAAATGCTTGACTCGGCTGATGGAGAAGGATGCGTGAAGAAAGTGATTTACAATGACACAGTGGAAACAGCGTACACGTAACTATAATCATCGCGCAAGCTAATGGCTTTACGCTTGTATTTTGATGCTAATATCAAAAAGTTACAAGCAGGTTCTGGTGTATCTAATTATGGTGTCTTATGCTGGAATCGTATGGAATTATAATGAAATATAGCTACAACTGATGGGGTACAAGAAAATGGGCTTAATCCAGGATTTTAATAGGTTTTCACGGATAATGAATATATATCCCAATCAGATGGCACAATGGGAATGCCTATTTTTTGCGTAAGATAGAATGGAGTGTAATGACATTGGAACAAGTCATTATTGCCAAACCATCTTGGGTGGTGTTGCAAGAATTAAATGGGATTTCGAAGCACGTGTTCGGTACTTGGGGAATCGAATCGCAGTTGCGGATACTACTTTTGAATATCTAAGGAAAAATGAGCTCCTCGAAAGGACTCTAACTCAAACCTATAATCCAATTTTATAATTATTCATCTGTTATAAGCAGGTTCGCCGTAACAACGCCATGAAAGTTTATCAATCGGTTGGGGCGGTACTGCTGTTGCTTCCAGGGCTAAGGGCCCATTTGCTGCAAATGAAAATTAGCGAACCATTTTTATGATCTTCCAAGAGCCAACAAAATTTGTTAAGAAAAGCGAAAGCACATTTTAAGACCTGCGACACATTACATTAACGAAGAGGCTCAAATATGTTTGTCTGTCTATAGGACGGTCAATTCTTCGAGAGATTTTCCGTCTCGTTTTGCAGAATTTAGAGAAGAAATTTCAAGTTCTCCGAGCTGTGTAATGACCTAAACCAACTTGTAGGTCGAGTATTGATCATACAATATTGAGACTCCCAACTCTCAATCTTCTTACCTCTGGACCCTTCAATTTTTTTTTTTAAATGTGCCATTTTCTTTTTCCACCGGTGTTATGTCAATTTAGAACCCGGCGACCTGCAACTTCCCGACGTTCGCAGCAATTGAACGTGTCGTTCACCGATTTTTTTTTGCCGGCGATTAAAGATCATGACTTGGACTATATGCGGGTCCAACAAGAAGCCACACAATGACCTTATTGTGCAAGATGTTTCCTGGTCACGTAATTTCACGATTTTTTTCTGCGGGGCTACGCAAAAGACCGTGATGCGTACGCTAATGGATGAAAAACCAACATTACTCAAGATACTGGCGAAAAAGTGGTTAAAAATTACCTTTTCAAAATGTGTCGCTGTGTGTGTTTTATTTAGCTTAACTTTCGAAACCGAAAAATTGATGACCCTTTACTTCATTTGACTATGAGAGTTTTATAAATGTCCGAAAATATCGACAACCCAAGACCAGCTGTGTTTGGTAAAGAGAAAACGTCGCAAGAATTAAGATTAAAGGGCCTCGTATACTAATAATCGATTTAAAAGTATTCGATTTATACCGCTCAAAATGGTCCTTTAAAGATCTTTAAGACCATGGTGACTATTTTCTAGGATCTCTAGAAAGTGTAATTAGTACGCACATAGAGTTCTTGCTATGAAGGGGCTATGCCGAATTTAAGATTAAATTTAAGTGGACCATTATTTCAAATCTCAAGGGGAAAAAAATAGTTTCCTTCAAAATGTTTACATCTTTCATAAGTATGCTTAATTTTAAAAGAATATTAAAAAATTTAAATTTATCTAGTGTCTGCAAATAACAACCCGTCACACTTCTTTGTTCAAATAAAGACTCATCGCTCACTTCCACAATCGGATTGGAATTGGAACTTTGGGGTTATTTTGCCCCGATCAGTAGGTCGTCGTTGCTTCGTTATTTTAGAGTGTATTCCATTTTTTTGGTGGTCAACAATGCTAAATATCGCAAAACGCATTGACAACTGAAGACACTGAACACAGAAAGGTAACACTGTGAACACGGAACGCTCAAATTTGCAACGTCTCTTTGAATTAAATAATTGGAGTCAGTGACTTACCCATAAGAAGTAGATAATAGTAGGTATTTCTTCACTCTGGGGCTAACAATTAAACAGATTTGGAAGTTGTGCAGCGGATTAATCACTGCGTCATTGCTCTTCGTTTCACACTTACTCAATTCTGATGTTTTCCATAGTTTGGGGGTGAACCAAAGACTCAACTGAAAAGCTTGAGACCCCGGCTCCTACTCCACTGCGCCCCTATATAGGTAATTTAGACTCTGCAGCTGTAATTTTAAAGTTCGAAGTATTTTTCAATCTGATTATTTTTCTCTTTCAAATTCTCTGTCATTAACTTATCAATCAAATTAACTAATGTTTGTTTATCGAACCATCTGAAACCGGACACCGGAGCCTCTAGCCAGTCAGTTCAAGCCCGGATATGAAGAGTCAATTATGACCTGAATATGTGAGTTTTAATAAGTGTCAAAAGTGGACGAGAATTCACTTAATTTCAGGCAAGACTGGGAGCCTATTAGGCTCGCTGAATAAATAGTTCCATAATTATATATTCCTTACATTTTTTTTTTTACTAACATCTACCTCCTCTGCATTTTTTTCAGGTTATGTTATAACAATTGCAACGCCCTTAAATCGAATTGAGATTTCCATAAATTACACTTGGAGTATGTTGCTATCCGGGCATCCATCATTAAAATTTCGAAAACAACATATTATCTGAACCCCACGTCAATTTGAGGATGAGTTCGCACAACACATTCATGAAAGCCCTGGGGAAATACGCTTCTTTCATATCATTATTATTATTATTTTTATTTGAGAGGGGTTATTGTACTGCGACCTTTTGGTCTATTGTACCCCCTGCTTACGCCTCAGAGTGGTTTATTCCCTCAAAAGAGTTCCTTTCGAAATCACTTTATAGGTTTTAGTACTCCTCTTTCTCCTTGGCGGAAGAAATCCGCCCTATAGCACTCTCTCCATAGTCCAGTTTCCTTTAAGAATCTGAGAATGAGAGCGGGCTGGACTTGCCCAAGTATTTCAGTCTTCTGTGGGTCATTGCCCTACATGATCCCAGCAAGTGTTCTGGGATTTCACTGGATTCATCGCAGAATCTGCAGAGACCTTCTTCAGATATACCCAGTTTCGTGAGGTGTTCCTTGTGTCTGGTTCAGGATCGATGAAATTTTCTGATGCTCCCTTTCTCGCTAGGGAGTCGGCCATTTCATTCCCCTCTATTCCTACGTGGCCAGGCACCCAGCAGAGGGTTATTTCTTTCATATCGCTTTCCCCAGTGATTGAACCCCACAGTCCAGAAAGACTAAAACCTTTTTCAGGAGTTAGAATAGAATTAAAACGAATCAATAAGAGCACTCAGGACTTGCCAACATGTAAAATTCATCTTAAATTGTTTTAACCAGCACAGATATCTTGGGTTAATCAATATGTCCCTCCTACCTAATTTATCCGCCTTAAAATAATTCACTTTCTCTAATCCCATGCGCATAAGTTAAGCAACAAAACAAAAAGCAAAAGGAAAAGGAAAAAAGCCGAAAAACTGCTGATAGACTCCATTGAATTGGATAAAATCCCATACGGTGTTTCATGAATTTTTATTGCGGACATAATCCGTCGGAGAGTGGGTAAAGGTTTCTTTCTGATTTTCCTCTTTACAACCTGTATTCTGAGTTTGAAAACCTTTGGCTTTTACTTTATAAATATCTGTTTGTTTGTGTGTGTGTGTACGGGACGCCATCAATCATCCCTTCATGACCATCGACTTTTCAACGCAAGCATATTGAATTGGAAATGTATTATATTTTGTAGGTGTATTGTATACGCAACCCCCCATCACCCAACCAACTGTGCAACAAGTGGTGCGTACCAATAAAATTATATTCCTGCCACTCTGCCGGTGTCTCTGAACGAGTTTCTGTCTTGATTTCGGCACAAAGATAACCTTGACATTTGAAAGTCTTTATTGGAAGCGACAGGATATTATAGGAATGATGAATTTCTTTCACCGGTGGCATGTTGATAAGATGCGGTTAGTGCGAAATGTTGGCCATCTGACTGAGCGAGGGCTAACCGAGAGTTGAATAATGGTTTGGGCTTTCCAATGCCGAAGTCATTTCAAAGAAATTGTGTTCTTTCTCAGATTTTATGATTACATTTTACGAAGTAAATGATATTACATGTGGGATGGCATCGAAGGCTTTCGGCTTAAGGATTCTAATTCGAAAGCCTATAAAAGGAATAATGGCTTATTTGTTCAAATATTTTGATGCAATTATAGATATGCCAAAGGTAGAATCCTTTAATCAAACGACCAGCCAGCCAGGTGATGGCATTCTCCTTCAATTCGTGCACAAGGGCATGCTGTAAAAGAGGAGGTTTTAATTTTTTTTTTATTTTTTGCTTACAGGTTTTTGGTGTTCCATACGTTTGAAAATTCTTAAAATAGAATGTGTTCTGGCTATGGGAATGCCACTATAACTCAAAATGTGTTTCGAAGTAAATCCTTGAAGGAGACGGTTTGGTGACCTTTTTAAAGAGGTCAATCTCTGCTAACACATTTTGCGTTAAATTGTAGCTCACCGCACTAACCAGATATTTTTCATTGATAACGGATAACAGTCAAAGAGCGCCCTAACTAATTATGTGCATACTCCACACCCATGTCAGAGGTTAGAGATATCTCTTCATCCATATTAATTGCAACAGATGATACATGATACATAAATAAAATATGGTTAACCACCTAATTAGCGTTAATGCATCGCAGTCACATTGAATTAATTAGTGAAAACACCATCGGGTTATAAATGCCATTAAAATTCAGCGATCAGTTACCAGTTCTCATCCATAAACGAATATTTCGTGAAATATCTACATAATTCTGAGGTGCATGTTTGTTTATACGAAAAGGTCAAACATTATGTTGCTGTTGTATTGAGTTCCGAAAATAGTAGGAAGTAGACTTCTTTAACCATTTTGGAGTTATAGCTTATTGTATGTTAAGAGATAGATATCCAGGATTGGGCATACACTCAGCAACCGTAGTCCTTCAATAGTTCGACTCAACTTCTCACATCCACATGTTGCATAAAATTTTGGAGAGCAAATTTCGGCTCCTACGAGTTTCTCGCAGATCGAATCTTCAACGAGAAGAAATAAGAAGAAAACTCGAAAAGGTCCCGAAGAACACAAAATCGATGTTGCATTAACACACCCAAATCACATATGGGCCGGCAACTGGCTGAGCTGGAAGATTGAAAAAAAGACTCTCCAATACGCCGAAATAGGTCTAGGAGGTGGATGCTTAGTATTAAAGAAAAGATTACAAAACACTACTAGGGAGAAAGCCTATTCCACGAGATTGTATAGAAAAGGAAGAAAAGGTGCTACAGTATGAAGTGGACGTTGGCCTCAACTGCGCACTGAGTAGCCCTCTATAGTAGCGTTAAGAAATATTAAAAAAAAAAATCTTGTTAAAATCTGTTGAGTAGTCTTTGCGCCAACTCGTAGACAAAAAAATACCTCTTGGATTATAATATCTATTACTTAGGTGGCGCTACAGTTCGGGGTGAACCAGGGCCTCAACCAACAAGCCTCTCCAGTTGGCCCGGTCCTTAGCCAACTGCCTCCAGTTGCGCACTCCAAGTTGGTTGAGGTCGTTTTCTACTTGTGCGCTCCACCTAAGGCGAGGTCTTCCTCTACTGCGTTGACCCTCTGGGTTGGAATCGAAAACTCTGCGGGCCGGAGCGTTGATGTCCATTCGCTCTACATGTCCTAGCCATCTCAAACGTCCAAAGCGCAGTTTTTTGACTAGGTCAATGTCGCTGTACAGCTCGTATATTTCGTCGTTGAATCGTCTCCTCACAAATCCGTCAGCGCAGACGGGACCGAATATCTTACGAAGAATTTTTCTCACGAATCGACTAAGGATATCTTCATCCGCTTTGGAATAGTCCATGCTTCAGATCCATACAGCAGGACTGGGATGATGAGGGTCTTATACAGAGCCTCCTTAGTCTTTCGGGAGAGGGCCCAAAGAAACAGCGATTGGCAAGAGTTATTCTCCGTTTGATTTCTGATGAGATGTCATTTTCAGATGTTATAGCAGAGCCAAGGTAGACAAAGTCACTTACTACCTCAAAGTTATAGCTATCTATTGTGACGTTCTGCCCGATACGTCGATGTTGGGTATCCCTTCTTGTTGACAGCATATACTTGATTTTGCCCTCATTAACCGCTAAGCCCATTTTAGCCGCTTCTGTGTCTATACTTGCGAACGCGCCAGTGACAGCTCGCTGTGTTCGTCCAATTACGTCAATATCGTCCGCGTATGCAAGTATTTCAGTATTTCTTCAGTATTCAGTATTTATTCCAAGCATAATTAAACAATTCATTAATAATCTTAAAGATGTTACATCAATGTACATTGTGGAATGTAGGATACATCCTTTAGTTAGAGAAACTAGTGACGGATGCATTAAAATTCAAGTTAAAGAAATTTATAACTAAAGATAAATACAATTATTGTGGGGTAATACAATTATATAATCTGATAACATTATTTTGTAAATTAAGCGCAAAATATAATAACAAAAAGATTCAATTTGACTTAAGTAAAAGCTACGCTATATTATTACTTTTATTAAGTTGTTAATTTCATTGAAGTCAAATAGCCAATTTTTGATTTCTCTGTTAAATGAAGAGATTTTTTTTATGCTTCGAAGTTCAAAAGGTAACCTATTAAATGGTCTGGGTGCTACTGAAGTGTAAAAATGCAAATAGCGATGAGAATTGTGAGGTGGAATACTAGCAAGACATCGTTCTGTGCTGCAGAAGTAATTGTACAGACTTTTTAAAGATCGTACCTCGTACGTTGGCTTGTTAGTTTCGCACAATTCGTTCAAGTATGATGTTAAAGAAGTCACATGACAGCGCATCGCCTTGTCTAAATCCTTTTTTGACATCAAAGGTCTCGGTTAGGTCATTGCCGACCTTGATGCAGCAGCGAGATTTCTCCATCGTCATCCTACACAGACGGACGAGTTTGGTAGGGATGCCAAAACTAGACATGGCTCTGTATAGCTCGTCTCTATAGATACTGTCATAGGCGGCTTTGAAATCGATGAAAAGATGGTGAGTATCGATTTGGACTTCTTGGGTTTTTTCCAGGATCTGCCTAAGTGTGAAAATTTGATCGACGGTGGACTTTCCTGCCCTAAAACCACACTGATAGGGGCCAGGTTGTTGACGAACGGTTTTAGGCGTTCACCCAATATTGCAGACAAGATCTTGTACGCGATGTTAAGGAGACTGATTCCTCTGTAGTTGTCGCAGTTAAGGTGGTCTCCTTTCTTGTGGATCGGGCAAACGATGCTGAGATTCCATTCATCAGGCATACATTCATCTGACCAAATCCTAGTAATGAGTTGGTGCAAGCTCTCCACCAAGTCATCTCCAGCGGCTTTAAAAAGCTCGGCGGGTAGACCGTCAGGCCCAGCAGCCTTGTTGATTTTAAGCTTGGATATTGCTATCTTCACTTCGTTTTGATCAGGTGGACGATAGTTTTGGCTATCATCGTCTAAGTTGAGTGGTTGCCTGACAGTGGGATTTTGGTCTTCGTCGCCGTTATAATAGTCTGCAGAAGTAGTTTTTCCATATTCTCAGTACCGACTGTGATTCTACTACGAGGTTTCCTTCGTTATCTCTACAGGTTTCTGTACGGGATTTGTTGCTCTGGCATGTTCTCTTTACCTTTTGGTAAAACTTCCGTACATTATTCCTGCAGTAGCATCTCTCAATTTCTGCGATCTCGCGCTTCTCGTGCTCTTTCCTTTTCTTCCTGAGAAGTCGATGTTCTTCCCGTCGCTTTTGCTCGTAGAGCTCTTGAGCAGCTCTAGTCCTCCTTTGCAGCGTCGCTTTATATATGCCTTTTGTTTTGCTGCGTTTGCTAGTCGACATTGTTCGTCAAACCAGGGGTTTCGTTGTGGCGGTCGTGTGAAACCCAGCACATCAGTCGCGGCATTAATGATGGCTTTCTGGCAGTCTGTGTTTACCTACTGTCCTACCATAGATGTCCTCCTTTCGCCCAACACGATTTTAACGTCATATTTAGGACATTGCTCGTATGTCTGGTCGAGGAGCTCGTAGAAACTATCTTTGGTAGCGTCGTCCTTTTCCTCTGTGGGGGCATGAGCGCATATTAGGCTTATGTTGGCGAATTTTGCCTTGATGCGGATTGTCATAAGACGTTCACTCACATGCCGAAAGCTCAGCCTTCTTGCCTAAGTCTGCCGCGTATGACAAATCCACATCCAAACAAGCGCTGCTTCTGCTCCGTTTAGCAAGCACCGTAATAGATGTTACAGTTTTTCGTTGTTCTTTTGCCCGGCCCATCCCATCGCACTTCCTGGATGGCGGTTATCTCTTCTTAATAGCAGTCAAGGGCCTCTGCTAATTGTTCGGCTGCACGCGGTCTGTTCAATGTACGAACATTCCACGTACAGATCCGAATATCGTTGTCCTTATTTCGTTTTGCGGGGTTGTCAACAGTAGATCCGTCCTTTTCCGAGGCTTGTAGTTACTTCTGAACTATTTATTTTTTCCGTGGTAGAGAAGTTACCCCGACGCACAACCCCCAACCTGGAGGGCCAGTTCCATTTTATACCCCTTGGACGAGGGGCTGAATACCAGCACCAGTAACCCACTTCGGGATCTGAGCGCTGCCGTTGGCCCATGAAGGGTTCATCCGCCACCAACTCCTTTCCAACACCCTGGCTTAGTATTGGAGATCCCTATAGACCTGGGATCCGAATATGTCGAAGCAGCTCATATAGGTAAGACACTAAATAGTTCAATCTGACTGGAAATGTAGACGCCACCGTTGATTCCATCAAGGGAATTCCTCCGCTGCCATCTGGAATCTGAGGAAGTGCCTAAGTGAGAGGACACTCCTCCCCCCTCTCTCGTCTGCTGCCACCAACGACCTTCCAAAGGGGTTGGGTACCCAATCTCCAGCCGAGGTACTAGGCACCCACCAGTCACCAACGTGGAGGTGAGAGTAGGAGTTGACTGTGAGAGGCTATGTCAGAACGTTTGTGTTCTCATAAAACGCATCACATCTATAATATCTATAGAGATACAAAATTTTAAGAAACTTGAAACTTTAGAAACCAAAAGAAATACCAGTATATCGCCACAAAAACGTGGAAAGCCATAAGAAACCATGTTCGAAATAAAACAAGACTAATTGACTAAGCTTCCATAAGCTGGTACCAAAATTATTTCAATTTACAAAACTAAAAAGTAAATAGTTGCCACAAAAAGGTCGTTGTCGTGTAGGAAAATTTTTCAAGCATTTCATAACCATTTCCATTTGTAAGAGTTTTTTCGTCCTTGGGGCGAACGGAACGGAGCTTCAATTTTATGCTTAGCAACTCTTTGATGAATGGTTTCCTTTAGGATAAATCTATAAAGGCATCATGGAGTAATAACAATCTTCTTCTTACCAACTTTCTGAAAAGTTTAAGCTTTTTGTTATCAGGTTGTGACGTGGTGATTGAAATATAGGTAACTTAATAGTTTCTTTGGGGCGTTTTTCAGACTTTTTTTTTTTTCTCGAAGAAATTTCGGTAGATTTTCGATGTTTTTATTTACGTCATTCGATGTGTTTTTGTATTCGTTTTTTTCGAAAGTATTTTGTGATATTTTTCAGGGTTCTTAAAGGTTTTGTGTTTTTTAACCATTTTGTAGTAGTGCTCTTCGGGTAATTTGGTACAGATTATTTTGGTACCCACTAAAAATTTGTCCTTTTTAAAGCGTTTCTCGCGGCAGTTTTTGTGATAATGTGGTCGTAGTTTTGTTTTATCCTTTCAGGGGTTTTAAGGAAATATTTTTATGTTTTTTCAAGGACTATTTTTATTGTTTATATCAGAGTTTTTGTTTCTGTTGTATTTTGTGCTGTTTTGACCTTTCTTAGGGTTTTCTTTCACGTAGGATTTTTAGCCTTTTTTGTTTATCGATTCAGTTTTCGGTTTTAAATTCGTTCTTTGAAGAGTTAGGCTAAATTTTACGTTATTTAACAACGATTTAACCGGCGCAGGGACATAACCCCACGAAACATAAAAGTCCATTATGGACCAATGTCCCACTGAAGTTAGACATAAGCTGCAAAACTAAGCTTCTGCCGAATTGAGACATAAGTCCATTGAAAACATTTATGGAATTATGTTCTTTCTAACTTGTTTTCACAGAGCTGTAATGTCTGACTCTTCAGCACATTTTCATACTTGTGTGCTTTGCTTAGAAGTAGCGACTGAAATTCTGCAAAAATCGGCGAATTAAGAAATATACTCAAGCTGTACTAAAAGTGAACAGCTAACAACATTGATTCGCACACAAAGAAGAACGCTTTTACCAGAGCACACTTTTCTCTAGTTTTCATTAGGACAAAACAAAAAATATTATATTTTGAAATAAATAAAAAAAATTTGTGAATTCTTTAAAAATTTAAATTCGAAAGAAGTTTTTATTGGACAAAATCCTACATTCATTTAAATAAATAACAGCTCATTAGATATACGCTACTACAAAACTTATTGAAGTTGATTATATCAGCAGTTATTAATCGAATAATTTCAATTATACCTACCATTTAAATTTAGTTCACATTGTTTCCTACATAAATAAGTAATTCGCATAGATCAGTGTTCCTCCTCCAAAACACGAACCTCAAGTAGCTCAACCCAACCCATTTCCTCAATATTTCGATAACTGGTTACACACAAGCCAACAATAAGGGCAACCACATAGGTACAATTATTAGAGTTTTAGATACCACACGGTTGTGAACAAAAAAAAAAAAACATTTTCTATGTTATAAAAAAACACATTATTGAATTTTTACGATAATATTCACACATTCATAAAAATAAACATTTCGTTCCAACAAGGGTCCTTTATTGTTAAATATATTTCTCTATTGCTTTCTATTAGACATATGTACAATAACGACTTTACACGCACCCAGGGAATAGTCTAAGCGATAAGCGTTTTGCATACAGATGTCTTGAGGGCCGGACTTTCTTATAAATATATTCAAATTCCCAAAAACGTACACAATCTATTGTCAGCTTTAAGAGAGCCAGGCATATATGTTATCGTGATGGGAAAACAATTATTCTTGCAACTTGGAGAATATATTCAATATTCCAAGCACAATGGGACTGTTGTCCTCTCTCGAATCTTTTTCGGGCATCGCCGTTGTTTTCTATTAAAAAAGTGCGACAGGATATACGTGACGGAGATACAATGTGTTTGTTTTTATTTGGTATTAAGGACTAAACATTATGGATTCAGACAGATGCTACTGTGCAAAGAATGGTTCCAGGGTATAGGTAGGTGTGGAGTTTCTAGGTTTCAACTTCGACTAAAATACACAGACACACATACATATATATGATTTACATATTCGATTTTTGTTTGGTTGCGATTCGGATTAAGTATTTTACGCCTTACTTAGGATATATTTGTTTCTGGTTCTTAGAAGGTCATCTCATCCTTGGGTAGACGAAGGCTAAAAGACAATGAGCATGGCTATACACCTATAGCTCTTAGATCGAGATCGAACCATGCGTTGCCTTCCTAGCCTTTAAATGAAAAGAAGGAAATTTAAACAAAGTCACTTAGGCCCATTTTATTCACTCGAAGTTGAACACAACTTGGGAAGTTTCCCATATAAAAATCCCCAAGTTGTGTTCAACTTCGAGTGAATAAAATGGGCCTTAATCGCTTTAAAAAAAGCCAACAAAACTACCCACAGAAAGGACTTGCATGGCAATAACTCCTCTATGGCATAAGCAAACATTTTAGTGATTATCATCGAATGTGCTTTGAATTCTTACTCAACTTACTGATTTCGAGATAAATCGAAAGTATAATACCAAAATAAACAGCGTTCCGACAACAAAACCTTCCTCCTTCATGCACATACATAGACTAAAAATGTTTTAAGGCTTGGCCCTTCCAACCGAATATTCTCAGCTACCCATTGCTCTCGAGTGGTCTACTGTCTTTTAAAAATGTTTGCACTGCTATTTTAGAGACTTAGCCATTAGGATTTCCGAAAGAGATAAAATCAACACACACGTTTGTCTATACCAACTATTCATTTACCTTTTTTTTTTTTTTTGTCGGAGGTTGTTTCTGTCCGATGGAGCACTCAGACATTTCATTTACCTTACCTAGCATCAGATGGTATTTCTACGTCACGCTTCCTCTTTCTTTGTATTCCCGTTTTGCCCGAAGCAATTCAACGATTTTCGTCAACTTCAAGTGGAGTTGAAGGAACCAGTCAATAGGAAGAAAAATATCTCATCAACGACTCAGAAATGTTTCTGTAGGATTTCACTCTCGAAATGAATTCCTTCGACAACTCAAGGTGGGTATTGTGTATGTGTTTGTTGAACTGTGAGAGTTTACTTCGCCGAAACTGTCAACATGTCAAGTGGAAAATTAACTCTTAAAAATAACTGAAATATCATTGGAAATATCTGCTGATGCTGGTGAAATTATTGAGCTGAATGAACACGCTACCGTCCCCAAAACAAATTCCAAAATTAAGCCGCAGCTTAGGTCATATAAAGCGTGCTATACAGTCGAGGCCTTATTGAAAATGGTCCATAAAAATAATTTTCTCTTAAATGGCAAACGAATTACCATCCCAATTCAATATGAATTACGCTTTCATTCAGGCAATATCCTTGCAGTCGCGCCGCGCCGCCTGCCTCAAATTATAATCTCCAAGAACCCATTAGATGAGCTCTATAACAGCAACAGCGGATCAGTGGAAGAAAATCCACTCAAAATAAACTGTTTTATTAATGGGGCCAGAAATATTTTGCCGTTTGGTGAAAATGTGCGGAAAAAAGGCCCTTTATAAATTATTGCTGTGCCACCCTACCTCCATTGGGGGTGGTTCATAAATTTTAGCAGAAAAATTTTGCAAAAAATAATCGATGGCTTTCTTGCTCCGATGAGGCGAACAAAGTGTGTCTGGTAAGAATTGGAAATGCCAATAATGATTGTGCGGGAAGGGGGCAGGGCACCATTCCTATAGAGACAGGCGGAGAGATCTCAATTAAAAATCACTTCATTGAAAAATTGTTAGCTTTTGCAGTAATTGAATGGCGCAAATGCTTATGGTACTTAATGGCTAATGACTCGTGGAGCTATGATGTTTGCCGTTCCCATTGGATGGTGTTAAGTTATTTGCACGTGGGAATATCATCTCGGGGCCACTTTTTAGAACCAACTGAGCTTGAGGAGCGGCTTTAAAATGACAGGAAGGAAGCATCTTTTCGGTTGGAATTAGTAAGGAAGTAGTTACAAAATGTATTTATAAGTTTTGGGAAGCTATACCAAGATTGATCTGGTTTGAGAGAAGTTCTAACTCTCTTCCACCTTCGACTTATAGAAGGGCCGAAATCAGTTCTAGACTTAGAAAAAATATTCGGTCGATTAATGAAAATTCGACAACGGCCAGCTAGCAGTTTTATAATCTATATCGATTACTCCGAAATAAGACAACCAACAAAATAAGAAATGCAAAGCGTGCTTTCTACAACAGAAAATTTGGTACCTGTTCGTCTAGCAAAGAGATATGGCAACAAATCCGAAAAATTGGTTTAGGTAAAGAGAATCCAAAAACCCCACAAAATGTCGATTGCGACAAATTGAACTCGGATTTCTTAAGATCAGGAAGTCCAAATACAACAAGCTCATTCGTTCTTGACTTGTCGCCTGATGATAATAACACCCTATTCTTCAATTTCTGTAGGGTACGCCAAGAAGATGTTGTTGAAGCTATACTAGCCATAAAATCTAACGCGATGGGACTTGACGAAATCCACCCTAAATTTATTAAACTTCTGCTTCCCTATATACTGCCCTTTATAACGCATATATTTAACACCATCTTAACAACGTCATCTTTCCCTTCTCAATGGAAGAAAGCTAAGGTTATTCCAATCCTAAAGAAAACGAACGGAAATTCAGTGGAATACCGACCCATTTCAATTCTCCCTTTCTTTTCCAAGGTCTTCGAGAAAATTATACTTGCAAAAATGCAGAAATATCTCTTAAGTAAAAGTCTACTAATTGAAAATCAGTCGGGCGTTCGCACAAAAAGAAGCTGTAAGACCGCTTTATTATTGGTAATCGATGACATCAGAAAAGCTGTCGATGAAAACCATGCTACTATTATTTCCTTACTCGATTTTTCGAAGGCGTTCGATACAGTCAACCACCAAATCCTTTGTTCCAAGCTTAGAAAAGAGTTCAAATTTTCACTCTCTGCAATGAAACTCGTATTCTCCTATCTACACGGGAGGCAGCAACGAGTGTCAGTGGGTGAGTGTTTCTCTAGGTTTTTGCCAGTAAGGTGTGGGGTGCCTCAAGGCTCAATTTTGGGACCACTACTTTTCTCACTCTATGTAAATGAACTGCCTAAGATAGTCAAGCATTGCTCAATGCACATGTTTGCTGATGATGCGCAGATTTACCTAAGTTTTTCACCACAACAGGTCCTCGAGGCTACAACGCTAATAAACACAGATCTCCAGCGTATACTCAATTGGTCAACTAAAAATGATTTACTCCTTAACCCTCTCAAGTCGAAAGCACTTGTGATCCACAAAAGAAAAATAGACATTTCCCATTTCCCACCTATTCAACTAGCAGGGCGCCAAATAGAGTATGTTGATTCTGCCAAAAACTTGGGGGTGATCTTCGACCGGACCCTTACCTGGACCACACATGTTAATGCCACTATTGGGAAAGTATACGGCGGACTACGCGCTCTTTGGGCTACAAAATACTACATCCCTATACCAACAAAACTCCTTATATCGAAAACTCTTCTTTTACCTATACTATTATACTGCTGTGAGATTTTCTGCTGCCCAGATTTCAACACTAGGAGAAAGCTTAGTGTTGTGTATAATATCATTGCCCGATTCGTCTTTAATTTAAAGAGATACAATGGTGGACAAAAGTATTTTGACATTAGAAAAATAATATTGTTGCGACGATTTCTTATGACTTATTGAGTTAATAAAAATTAACGACTTTTATATTAAATTATAATTTTTAATACTACTGTTTAGAATAAAAAAATGTATATTTCATAACTGTTGGTGGACAAAAGTATTTTGACAATTCAATGTTGTTTAACAAAATGAGATAAAAAGTTGATATTGGTGATAATAACAAAAATATTAATAAAAAGTAAAACCTCCTTTGACATCAATCACCTTTTGTAAGCGTACAGGAATCGATTTTACCAAATTTTGTAATGTTTCCAATGAAATATCCTGCCAAAGTCCTTGAACTTCAGCAATCGTCTCCTCGCGCTCTCTTGATAAGTCTGAGCTTCGTTTTCTTTTTATATAAGCCCACACATTCTCTATTATATTGAGATCAGGACTTTGAGGTGGCCAATCTAATGTATTGACTTCGGTATTCCTCAAAAATTCAGTTATCATATGAGCCTTGTGGCATGGAGCGTTATCCTGCTGCAGTATAAATGATTGTCCAATGAGCCGGTCACCGGAAGTGAATGCGTGGTCATTCAGGATACGTAAATATTTGTCTTTGTTCATTGTTCCATCAATTGGTATCAAATCGCCAAAGCCATTGAAGCACACGCAACCCCAGAACATTACCGATCCTCCACCATGTGGTACCCGTTGGCACACAGGCCTAATTTTTTTCCGAGCATTCTTTGGCAACCTGCAATAAATCTTTTTCTTCGATCCATGATATTCAAAAGAGCTTTCATCTGTCCATAATACTTGTTCCCAAAACGATTGCGACTTGTTTATGTAGGATTTGGCTAATGTTAACTTTTTCAGCTTATTTTTTGTTGAAATGAATGGAATTGGACGAGCAATATAAGTAGAAAAATCTGCTTCCCTTAGACGTCTTTCGACAGTTTTTCTACTTATCGATATATTATGGTATTCTTTGAGCTCAATCGACACTGCTTTTGGTGTAATCAGCACATTTTCTTTAAATTTCCTCAGTATTATGCGGTCCTCTATAGGCTTTGTTTTGCGTGGTCTTCCCGATCTGGCCTTATTTTTTACTGAATCATTCTTATTTTTTTTGTTTATTTGGTAATAAATTGTTTGTCTAGGTACGTTGTATAATTTGCTAAGGTATTCTACAGAAATACCTGCATTATACTTAGTGACCATCTCATTTCTAATAAGTTCACTTATTTCACGTGTTTTGCCCATAATTTTACAAAAAATGAGATCAATCACTGACTATTATTAATAAGAACAAGAAAAATCACTTAAAAAATTAGACCACGTGTTTTTTACCGCAAGTGAATTATCGAAAATGAAAATGAAAAGCAATGTCAAAATACTTTTGTCCAGCCAAAGAATCATAATCTGCCACGCAGATAATCATAGAAAAGAAATGTGTTACGTTATCAGTGCAATCTTTTGCTCTCTCAAAGCTTTTAATATCGTCCCTCTCTTAAAAATTTAATGGATACCGTTACTTTTCTAAGTTTGGAGAAATAAGCGATTTAAGATTTTGCAATGTGTTGTCAAAATACTATTGTCCACCGTTGTATGACCATGTCTCCCTGTATGCAAAACAAATAAACGGTTGTACCTTCGACGGTCTACTCATATATAGAGCCCTATGTCTGTTGCATGATATCTTGCAAAGTAAACAGCCAGAATAGCTACCTGTCAAATAAGCTCCGATTCCTTCAGTCGAGTAGATCGTGTATGCTCATACAAACTAGCTATGCATGTCTAATTTCTGAACGTCAGTTTTTTGTAAGCTCTGTAAGATTGTGGAATTCTCTGCCCATAAACATTAGAAAGATTAGAAGCACGAATAATTTCAAATCCTCTCTGTTAAAATATCTGGCCACTGGAACAGTCATAAACATTTAAATCCTAAAACCTTAAACATTGTAATGTAAATACCATTTTCAATTTGCTGTAGTCTATATTTTTATATTTTGTGAACTGTAATTTCCTTTATTTTTCCTTTACTTGTACCTACTTACTTCTTTACTGTAATCTATTTGTTTTGCACATGTTACTTTAAATTTACGCTAAAGGCTTGCAAACCTTAAAAGATGCTTGTTGTCTTAAATTGTAAGCAATACTGTTATTAAATAAATAAATAAATAAATAAATAACGTAAAGAATTTCGTAATAGTACAAATAATATTTTTCTCAGTAGTGTTGTCATTTTCTTCGTGTTCAAAACTTGTGCTTATAGTTCAGCAAGAAAAGCGGGTGGCAGTAACCAATACCAGTGGTAAGTACGGAGTGGTAAAATAAGCACAATTGATGTATTTGAGACAGTTGCGAGAACTGGACATCGTTAAGTTGATGCCTATTCCTATTCATACAACATACAAAATGGAATACTTTACCCTACTTCGAAACTAACTGAAAATCTGGAAATATTTTAATTTCCGCGTATGGTGGCTGTATCTTCCTTGGTAAAAGCGATTTTTTTTTATTGCTTTGCAGCAATGGTATTGGCTGATATCTTTCGACGTCTTTTTGCACAGCTTAAATAATTTTTCGTAATTTTATGTTGCTTTCATTCAGCCTCTTGGAAGCAGGCCAATTGTGGTAAATTTGTGAGCAAATAGCTGGAAATTTTTGATTTCCGCTGGAGAAAATTTTAAAGACTTGTGAGATATCAGCCTTTGTGAGAAACTTTGTCAGTTGTCCATCTGGCCAGTTGGTGAACTTCGCCAAATGTGATATTTGCCTGTGTGGCTTCAATTTTTCAATTCTGCTAGTGAGATAACTTAAGTAGGATTTCGTGTGAGAAACAAATGAATAAAAGAGTATCCGTTTACACATACAACTCTGTTATAGGGAGGTAGGTATGTAGAAGTGATAGTCCAGCTTTGAACCCAAGTAGCACTATATTATTGCCTTTTTGTAACCATTACTCGAGTGACCTAGTTTGTGGTGATTGTGAAGGGTGTGATGGATTCGCGGCCTATATTCCACTTCTGGAGTTGAGGAAACGGATTATGTCTTATATCCCCTTCACCCGTAATGTCGCTAAGGTTGTCGAAAAAAGGTTGGTTCAGTGTGCGCAATATGGCTCATTCCGGACATTTGTAGAGGAAATGGAAGAGCGCTTCTTTCTTATTTGTATTTCCACAACTGCGGCAATGAGGGTTTTGTGGGATCCCTAGTTTGGCCAATGCCCTGTGATTATGGCCGTGACAATATCTGGGCGGGTTCTGTTTAGCTGGTTCCTTGTTCTATTTCGATCGTATATAGGCCATATCTTCCTTGATATGACGCAGTTGGTCAACCCCACCAATTGGAAACCGGCTTTCTGCAGGAAATGTGAATGAATTTGTCCCTTGACCACTCCTATTGGAACATGAAGCCTTGCCGCGAGTGAGCTGTGTATATCTGACCCCCGCCTGGTCAGCTCATCTGCACGATCATTACCTATTATGTCACTCAGCCCTGGTATACCTAGAGAAGAGTGACGGCACTCATGCACCAGCTTAAAGAATAAATGGTATGTTATAACTTATAAGTATACCGTATGTCTGTCTTAGCTGCAATCCAATGGGAAAGCATATTTTTTAAACCATATAATAATTTGTCAAAAATAATTAGAAAGATGACGGTTGCTCAACGAAATTAATACAGAAAATACTTGCATAGAAGAACAAAATTTATTTTAATATATCTCCATTCGAATAAATGAAGAAAATATGTAGGTATTCCAATATGCAAATAAACTGCGTCTGTTAGACAAATTCCAGTCCTATTTTCTAAGCATTTCGCAAGATTTCTGTGTATCAAAAGAACTTTTGCTAAGCCAAACTAGGTCATTTCCTTAATATTCCTACTCAATAATAGCATTAGGTAATAATTGAGTTGCAAAACAATAATCCGCCCCTAATTCGATAGCAGTATTATTGGTAAATTATTTATGAGATGATGAAATATTCCTATTTGATAAGGACGAGGCCACTGAAAGGCATATTAAAGCATATTAAATTAAATAATTCATCCTGTTGAACATTTATAAGCTTACGTGTGACTATTTAATGAAAACCAAACCAGTATAATAACCTACTCGAGCAGAAACAGACGCACACATATCAAGTGCAAGCATATAGCTTTCAAATCATACTTAGGCCAATAAATGTCGGTTAGGCAATTAATTTCAAATTGAGGTGCCCAATGAATGGTATGACAAATTGGGAAATTGATAAATCTTCCATTTGCTATCGCTTACAACCACCTCTAGAATGGCAAATGTGGGTGTGATTATTAATGAATGGTAAGGTAATTAATACACCTCGTCGCTCGTCGGCCGAATATCCTTGTACCATGTGTGTTGTCAATTTTGGGCTGCCACCACTTCAGATGCCATTTATTATTAATTTTTTTCGTCTGGATGAACACAGCATCAATATGTGAGTGTAATGGAATAAAAAAGTACAGTTTTCGTTGGTTGGATCTGGATGACCATCAAGTATCAACACTATATGTCCTTCGGATGATTGAGGCATTTGTCTCGCTTTAATATTCAGTATCGTCCGGTGAGGCTATGGACACATGGCTGACCGATAAGTTCCACTACATCGTTCGGCAACGGCAAACAATCGGTTTAAACTCTCCGTTCGACTGCAATGTTATTTCGGTTGAATGGATGGCGCAGGGTTGATAAAAAATGAACAGCAACGGTTCAGTAAATATAGGTAGGTACATATTTATATAATGCGTATATGTTTATAAAGAAATGCGTAGTTTTCAAACGAATATTTGTTCAGAGTCTTTATTTATTTGGTTAAATAAATAAGAAGCTATTCCGCTGCATTTACTAGAGTATATGTATATTATTAACGCATCTATTTGCAACAGTTAAAAATGATACCTTCACTAAGAAAAGTATAGGCAGACCCAATAAAAACGCTTCTAGGTCTAGGCCCAACTATTCAATCTGCGACGAAACCAAAGTTACATCCGAACAACTTTTAAGCTAAATTCCAAGATAGCTAAATGTAAATAAGAAATAAATTTGATTAAATAAACATTTTCTATTCATCCTCCAACATAAGCAATACCTTACTCCAAAAACGCCAAATTTGAATGACTTTGGATGCAAAGCTTAAAAGAAAGATCACATCAACAAGAAAAGAGAAGAACTAAACTGAAAAACTAAACGTACTGGTAACTAGGAAAGAATTCTGACCTATCTATTCCGAACAAATTTATGTTATGTAAGCAAGTCATGAGACTTGTTTGGACATATAGCATCCAACTATGGGGATACAAGGAAAACAAATGCTGAACCCATCCAAAAAATTCAAAGCAAAGTCCGTCGTGGAATAATTAATGCCCTAACAGGTACCTACGGTTATATAAGAACTAGAAATACATCGTGACCTTCAAATAGATATGGTCACACAATTAGCGACTGAAAAGTCATAACAACTCCGATATGGAGACCGTCTTCAATGTACGAAACAATATTCGGAGATTAAGAAGAACCAAGACTTATGACCTTATGGTTTAAAAGCTAAAGGAAAGTGCTATTACTTTTAACTCCCCCGATTGCGATTCCTATATAAATTAAGAAAGAAAAATCCTTGGTCGATCTTTCATGAATTGGACCTGTTGCACCGGTGGTTTCAGTGCGGTAAGAGTCCCACACCACTTGGCACCGGTTCTTACCGAGTGTCTCTTGAAGATTTCCATCGGTTAACAAAAAAAAAATCCTCCATGAACTTGGTAAGGAAATATTTTTGGCTGCGCACCATACCAAAACTAGTCTTGATATTTATGGCAAAAATATGCACAACTATAATAATATTTTTCTCTGTAGGTTCCAAAAAAAAAAAACACGAAAATTGTGAATCAAAGTTAATTCGAATAAAATTTAACCCTCAATGTTATTGAATGATCTCAAAAGTGATGGTCAAGAAAATAAGAAACTATTCTATACAAACTTTGGGTTGGGGTCGAGATTCTGGCGAGGTCAAAATTCTCTTTTCAAAATTCTCTTTTCAAATTTCTGTTTTTCAAACCTTTTTTGTTATTTTTTATATAAAACATTATACCTACCAACTGACTTGTTATAGAAGAAGGTAAAAGTAATTTTGTTATTGGTTTTAAGTTTGCTCCCTTGGTTTAGACAAATATTCTGTTAGTTAGTGAGTGTAAATAAATATAGGCCTATCATTAATTAAACTCACTAAAGGAAAATATAAGGTCATTTTTTGTCTGTTTTTTTTTTTTTTGGTGTTTGTTGACAAAGTTGAAAAATATTTGTTTTCTTTAAATTCGTAAATTGAAAAAAAAAAAAAAACAGAATTAGCAGAATTTATTTGTTTAAAATATTGCCTGTCAGAATTTAAAAAAGCAGAATTTTGTTACACAGAGCAGAAAAAAAACTGAATTTTGAAAAACAGAATTTTTGTGTTAAAAGGCAGAATTTTACAAAGCAGAATTGCGATCCGCTCCCCATACTTGATATTCAATCAAACATTTTTCTCCTTCACTTCATTTAGGTATGTATCGAATATACTCATACATAGAAGCCATTTCATACGTTCACAATGATAAATTCCTTCTGAAACCCAGAAATAAAACAAAAACCTTAACTGGAACATAAAGTATCAGTCTGACTTATTGGTACTCAAAAAACGGTCCTAATTTATGTCTATTGAAAGAACTGAACAAAAGCTTTAAATTAAAAAAAAACTTCGAAGTGGCGTAACAGTCATATAAAATGGGACATGCACAAGTGTCGATATACCAATAACACTCTATTCCGCACATCACATTTTTTTCAAAATTCATATTGATAATTTATTTCTATGGTTTACAGCAACAGTTCGATCTCGTAATATTGTTGTAAACCATGAAAATTAATTATCTGTAGGTATAGCTAATGTAGGTTAAGTAAAAGACCACCTATTGTAGCCCAGCTTTTCGATGGAGTGAAAGATGATTGATAACTCAAAACACTCGGAGAAGTCTTTATTTATCTTTCATTTCAAATTGTTTGTTATATTTAATAAGATTTGGTTATATACATACTGCAAAGATAAACAAATATCTTGCACCTCTTAGAGTTTGCCAAAGTTTTTCAAAAATCCCATCTTAAAACCTTTCTTAAGATAATTGCAAAACTTTGTGTTAGCCATGGAGCTTCTAGATCCACAGGCTGGTGTCTGTGACTTATTTTTATTTTCTTGTTCATAGAAATTCGGGGGAAAATACGAATTTTCGGAAATCTCTTATTCCGGCATTTGGACCACACATATAATATGGCTTAGACTGAGTCTTTTTTCGACTTTCCTATAACAGGATAGTTATGCTCTCCTGCGGCTGAAAATCCATGATCCAGCACTTATTTACATCTACTTTTATCCACAACCTATAAAAAGACAATACTTCGGTTTTGCCAAAAGTACCCGACATATCTCTGGCCATAATAATGTAACTATAAATAAATAAATATGCGTATATCACATCTTATTTCTCTGGTATCGATCTCTAAATTCAATACGATTTACATTTTTGTTTGAAATTATAAAAATACTTCCTAAAAAGCCTTTAGCTAATCTGCAACCCCCTATATGGAAAGTGCCTTAAAAAATTCTGAAACATCCGTTTTATCACTACGGCGGAAGAGCCTAATTTCCTTCTTAGCTTCATTTAAAGCATATAAATATAAAGTATAAAATCCTTAGGGGCATTAGCCCCTAAAAAAAGGAATTGGTCTCCTAAATTCCAGTGACACATATGCCCAGTTATTTTGAATTCGCAGTGACTCAATTGAATTGCTACTCGCAGTTGTGACCGCTTAAAAAGTTATAGCCCTTAAAAAAAGTAAAACATTTTTGTGTTTTACCCCTTAATCACCATTTGGAAGGACAAAAGTCAGTCACACTGCGTGTGGCAGTCGCACGACTCTATAAGAATCATCCTGAGAAGCTTTTTAAATCAGTAATTCGGAATCGCCAGAAGTCCGCTGGTTCCTTCACAAATAAAATCTCCCAAAAACACGATTGATTGCGATAAACTAGTCCTATCCCTGGGGTCTTCCTGTTCGTCAAATTAATTTAGCAGCCATATCCAATTTTTTTTTTTTTTTCAACCTTCGGGCCTCTAAGAAATCATTCCTTTATTACATAAACCCATTTCAATGTACTATCTCCTCCTTATAGCTGACTACAGAAAACAATTCAAGTCACGTTGAAACTGTGCGTGTTGCTCCCTTACCTTACACCGAACAAGGAAGGAGCAAATTGAAAGTGAAACCCACCAGCATCTTATCGCAATCACACTCCCGGTATACTATTTATTCAATATTTGTTTATGTAAGAAAGTTTTTTTTTTACGTAAAACAACAAAACCGGATATAACATGAAATGAAAAGCACTCCTTGTAAACAGGTTTATTTTTTTGTTTGTTCTCTCCCCGGTGTTGTCGCACGTCATACACTAGGTACTTAGGATATTCGTTACCGAAAAATAAAAATACAAATTTAAAGAAAATAACGAAGTGATTTATGGCTTCTTTGAAGGAACAAATACATGAAAGGAAAGGGTAAATTGCGTAAACAACGCAATTTATTTTGACTGTTTATCTCGACCGGCCCACAGGATATGAATTAGGTTTAAACACCCGATTGGTCAAAGGGAAACAATAATACGTTGAAGCTAGTAAGTGCGGGATAGCTAAATCCAAAGGACGTTCAAAATAACATCAAAGCTCAATGAATGGCTGTATTATTTAGAGGGATATTGTACAGATGAGGGGAAGGTAAAACTTTACTAAATTCCTTTGATTTGATTGTCGTTGTTCTTTGAAAGAAAATCCTTTCGAAACCTCAAAAGCTACACAACACAGAAGTAAATGGGGCGCATGGGATGGTGGTTGGTTTTTCTTTTCTTTTTTCTCTTGAACTTTAACACAAAAGTTTCGTGCAACTGTGGGGACACTTTTGAGAGTGGTACTGTAATTATTTCAAAAGGCGATTATAGCATAGATGTGAGCTTGTGACGACCTTATAGCCATTAATCGGATTATAATTGAAGTATGAATGTCGGTTTGTGGCTTTACTATCACAATCAATGTCGCTTTTACTTTTATCAAGATCTCGTTTGGCTTTGAGTCTTTAAAGGCACTTGTATTTATTTTGCTAAAATAACCATGACCTTCAGTCTTCAGTAAAGTATGGTTATAACTTTTCAACTATGTTGTGTATGTGACGATACTCTAAAAGGGTGTAGTAAGTGTTGCTGTGCGAGAGAGTGGAAACTTTGGGAATAAAATTTGTGCCAGAATAGGCTTATTGGAATTTTCTTTGTTCTACATCAGAAAATGATTGAATAACTACGAAACAAATTCACAGAAAAATAAAATCAACTCAAAGTCTAATTTTGACTTTCCCTCTTTTTGAATCGTAGATCAACGAACAACTTGTAGGTACCAGGATCCCAAAAAAACCTTTATTTGTTTAAGCTTACCTAATCGAAAGTTTTGTGAGTATGTGCAAGCAGGGTCCAGTTTTATTGATTTAAGCTTGGTCCATGAGAACGTGGTCTTTTCCTGGTATCCAAAAAAGTCAAGAACTTTATTTCCGGCTTAAAGTTGTTCCTGTTAGTAGAATGGAGCTGTGTGTTGCATTGGGTCACTGAGGAAAAATCAAAAAAGAAAAAGCTCATTACTAATCATAGTTCTTACATTTAAATTAATTCTCCTTACTTCAATCAAACTCATTTTGTATTAAAAACGTGTCAAGTTAAGGTAACGCTGTGATTCTAACTATAACAACATAATAGGTTCAGTTCAAAGTAAGAAATAAAGTGTTAAGAGCACATCGACTTTTCATCATTTATATCCCATAAGAACCCATACTTGATTTAAATTTAAGGTTTTTTTTTTTTTTGATGTTTGCTCGGTTTTGTAAGCTACTGCAGTTCGTTCATACTCAATCGAGGAATACGAATACAAAGAGTAAAAAAATAAAGTGCACGACTGGGTCGAACGAAACTTTCTCGAAACTAGACAAAAGAAAACAAAATCATCTTTTCGATATTCATCTCATATGGCAGAGTTACATAAAATAACAATATAAGTTTTTAAAGGTTAAAGCTCTTAGTAACTGGCAATGTCGCAACCGCCTACTGTACTATTTTATAAGGTCTTACTCCTCACTCGATTTTTGAGTACAGCACAAGCGTACCTAGTAGCAGTCTCTGTTTTTGACCTAAGGATATGTTTTTAATTTTTATTGGAATATGATTTAAGTTTTCAATTATTGGAAGTATTGCTCGTGATAGACCGATATCTTTAGAAAGATTATGTAATAATTCAGGCCTTTGTGAACTTGCATTGGTAGCTATAAATTGAATATCCCGATGCTCATGTGTGCGGTGCAAATGAAGTTTTTGTTTTTGTAAAACTATTCAGACATAACAGTTGCAAATATTGCAATGTTTATTTGGAAAAATACAACTGACAGTGTGATATTGTTCCGGATTATAGAAATACTTCGTTTTTGACATTTTATCGAAATCGAAGATGGGGTTTTCGAGATATGAGCAGTTTCTAAAATTAGCGTTTTCGGTGCTTCGAATTGAAAATTAAGGACACAATAGTTTTGAAAACATCAATTTGACTCTAAGTTTGCATTTTAGTCACAATCGTTATTGCCGTTCTAAGTTAACTAGACAAAACTATATTTTTAAAAAAATACTCTTTTCATAAATCCGTTGTACGATAATATAGAGAAAAACTGAGGTTGCTATTAAGTTATAATAGCCTTAGAAATTAATTTTTGCTACAATCGTATAGACCGTTTTCGAGATATGTCGAAATTTCAAAAGTTCCGTTGTTCGAATTTTTACCCAAAAACTGGGTACGCAGTCATGGTAACCTCACCTACTTAAGCTTAAATATCGATTTTGGTTGAAATCGTTAGAGCCGTTTTCGATCAAATCAAACTGGTACGAAAATGTTGTATGGGAAGTACCATTAATATTGAGGTTACATTGAAAAAAAAAAACACCTCCCGAACTGTAAGCCCAAAAACTCCAAATCCGAGGTTTGAACGTAATCCGGGAAGCCGTTCAGACTGTAGGCCCGTGGAAGGACGGACAGACGGACAGACGGACAGACGGACAGACCGGACAGAATTTTGCGACCCACTTTTTTGAGTTCCTCTATCATCGTAATATCAGAATTGATTAAAATCTCGAGTTTGAAATTTTGTACGAAACCAATATCTTTTTCTTACTACGTAATGGAGAAAGTTAAAAAGTGGATAGGCATAGGACATAGGAAATTGTTTTTTCTTGCCATTAAATTACGTCATAACTAGTGATGGGCACTACCGAATAAATCGATAATTAGTAACTGAATGATTTCAACTATAGAATGATTTCATTCATTCAGTAATTCAGTTTATTATTTAGTCCTTATTTTACCTTTTTCATAAGGTAGCCGACTGGTAATTTGTAAGAGTCATATGTAAATAGAAACATAACTTGTTGCAAAATTAAACGGGGTGTAGTAAAAACATGTCCAATTATTTTCTATTCCCTATTAGCGTGAAAGATTGCTTCTACATACTTTGAATAGTTTACGTCTCCAACGGCTCATGGTCATAAGTCATAAAAAAATCCCTCTTTTGTTGTATCTTTTTGTTGTAAGAAGAACAACATGTACTGTACTGTACTGAATGAATAAACGGAATCATTCGAACTGACTATCGAGTGAAAAAAATAGTTACAAACTTTTCGCTCAATTGCTATTTTTATTCGAAAGCAGTATGAATGATTTTTCAGCTACTTTCCAATGAAGGATTGTTCAACTACTACCGAATAAGTCGATAGCTTTATTTCGATGACAAGTGATGGGGAATTCGCTGTTCATAATAACCCTTCTTTGCTGATTCGCGTATAAGCTGATGCAGAGTGGATGCAATTTCGTTTAGTCGATTTCTTCTTAATATAACAAGCTGCGAGTACCTACCTAATTAAAAAAATAGGAATTTTGCCACTAATAGAGAAGCAAATATGGAGTTGCTAATAATTAGAAAGGGCATATAGTTTAACCAGCCAATTTCAGTCGAATACCACTTCTTTTCGTTGTTTGGTAAGAGAACACTCTATATTCTATAGCATACTTTGTTTCGTAATTATTACTAGTTAGTTAGTTAGTGTTTATTTTTCGATTCATATTTATATTATAAGCATTCAATTCAGTACTTTTACTAATAACTAGCGGACCCCAGCCTGCTTTGCTAGGCGTCAAAAATTATTTTTTTCAACCTACATAATCTTGCTTCGCTGAGTCGAGGAGCTTCGATAAATGTTAGGGACGAAATTTCCCAATATTCGCACGAAATTTCCACCCTTTCAAAATTTCGTCGAAAAAGTTTTTTTTTCATATTTTTCGCGTTTTTCGGGAATTTTCCCATTCCGGAACAATTGCACAAGATTTTCAACATTTTCCATACAAAAAATCTATTTCAAATTTTTCTAATTTCCCGACTTTACAGGCCGGTTTACCTATGAAAAAAAATCTTTTATAAAAACATATTTGATCAAAATCGACCCAGCCGTTCTCAATTGATGAATTACTATACATTTTTTACACCATTTTTAAATATATAGATAAACAATTATATAGGCATGACATAATATTAATGTCGTCTACCAGAGAATCTTTTTAATTACGTTTTATGTTTAACATTTGTATTTGATTACTATATTATCTAATTGTATGTTGAAAAACCTTTTTGTTTCAGCTTTTGTTATTTTGAATGAATATTTTTTGTGGTTACACAAATAATGTTGTTTATTAATTGCGGATACCCTGCGTGTGCTAATACCTAAAATGAAATAGGTGTGTTTGAAAAAAAAGAAAATGTTGTTTCTTTATTCACTTCTTTATCTTAATGCAAGCGGATAAACAATATTTCGATTTTTTGGCGTTCCAACTCTAGAGCAAGCAACATATTATAATTGGCCGTGCGAAAAACAGGAATTTTCTAAGTTCAAACCAGCAACACTTAGCGATTGGCCTTGAGCCTTAGTTATGGCGAAAGCAAGACGCACTAGAAACTGTAATCGCTTGAAATCGAAGGGTAAACCGGATGAAATCATTGGAATTCGTGGTAGTGCTGACTTCTTCTCCTAATGATTATGTCTTGTCTTGTTCATAATATAATCAACGTGCACAAATTTCTAAGACTCTGGCTATTATAGAACTGTAGATATATGATATTGAATATTTACTTTGTATGGGAGCTGCCACTCCCACTGGTCCGATCCCGCCCATTTTTTTCCTGATTATTGAAATCAGTAACATATGGGATACTGCAATGTTTCAAAACTCTTGCTATCACAATACTCAAGATATATTATGTTATTCAATTTATGTGGGAGGGGCCATGCCCACTTCAAAATATATAGCCGAAAACCTAATTTGGACTATAAACTTTCAAATAAAACCGGTTTGGGCCAAATCGGTTGGATAGTTTTAGAGTCTATAGAGGACAAACATACGAACATTGTATCTTCTATCTATCTATCTATCTATATATATAAAAGGCAATGAAGGCCGTGTGTGCGCGCATAACTCGATAACGGATTGTTCGTTTTGGACCAAGGAAGGACATAGGCTACTTTTTGTCGCGAAAATAAAACTTTGAGGGTATGAAAGAGGTTATGAAAGTTTGTATGGAGAAATGCACTTTGAAAAAAAATAAACGGGGATGAAATCGAGTAGTGATACTTCATATAAAAAAAAATTATTTTTAATTTTAAAAGTGATTGTTGTTGTCAATTATTTTAATTATTTGCCAAGCAAATTGTTGTTGTCAAAATTTTTTAAATTTCTTCTTTTTAAATACACCTAATAAGTTTGCTTATGTTTACTATGTTACATTAAGTAGCTTTTTGAAACGGAGTAGATACTTCGATTTGTTTCATGGTGTTTGAATGCATCATTTTTGTTTGCCAAGTATTTTCTGAATCCTTGCATTAGTATGAGTGAGTAAGTTGAAATGTTTGAGATGACGATGTTACCTCCATTACCATTTGCATGACACTTTGTTCGTGTAGGTACTTTAGCATCCCCATTAATGAGGGAAGGTTGTGTGCTTACGATTTATATTGGTACCAGTATTTCTATTTCACATTTTCTTTTTGGTGTGAACCAACTTACAAACACGTTCCATTCTGCACTGGAAATAGTAAGTACTCTGATACAGTATGCACACTGTTATCTACTGTTACGGAAGTATGTCAGAAATGTAGGAACATCGCTTATACTATAATCAACAATTTCCACTTGGGTTAGTTATGGACCCGGTAGGTAGGTCCATAAGCGGAAAACGGGTTGTGGCACCTTTCATTCAAAAATCAAATCAAACGCTATTTCTAAAGTTGTATAATTAAAATCATTAATGGACATGGTCCAAATAAAGCACTTTGAGAAATCAGAGCAAGACTTAAAACGAAATGGGTACAGCTATATATAAAAACGACTGACGTCCGTATGTGCACTCATAACTCGGGAACAAATCGTTAAATTTTTATGATTTTTGGTTTAAATTCTCATTGGCCCAAAAAATATCATATTATGATAGTGCCACTTCCAATAGGTGCAGCAAAAAATATGTAAAATTTTAAATTCTTGAATTCTTTAGATATTCCGTGCTTACCTACCGCTACACAATTTGAAATTGTGAGTCGGCCCAGTTATAATTTTGTTGTGAAACATCAATACACCGCAAGCTTGCGAATGAAACACATCGACATAGCTATAGATACTTCAGTTATTTCTATTGCATAGCTCTAAGTTTTGAATAAGGAATTTGTATTGACCGAATTACATAAAGCAGCATGTATGTGCATTGTGCACGCTCGAAATTATTGTTTTCATTACACTAAAGAAATTGGGCGGAACAAAGTGCAGCCGCAATGCACAACGTATGGCGAGTTTCAGGACGAACAGTCAGATCGGAATAGAATATCGCAAGAACAATGTGCAGTCGTCCAAACTAGAGACCGAGATAGACAAGAACACAATCGTCATCAGCATATAGCGTTCCATGTTTCTCACATGGGGTCGTATGAATAAAAACTAGCATTTGCTTTGAGCAAAAGGTGTAGCAAAGTAAAAGCCCTTAGAACATGCTTTGAATCGGTATGAATAAAAAAACATAGCATTTGCTTCGCTGTACGTGTACTTGCCTTGCAATTTCTGTCAAACTTGACAAGTGACAACTGTCTGGTGGTTTGTTTATTTTGAATTTATTTTCAAATTTTTGTGGAAAAATTGTCAAAAGTGAAAAAAACTTAAAAGAAAAACTGTACCCAAAGGGAAAAAACGTAACCTTATTAGTTTTGCTCGGATGTCTCTCCGTCTGTCTGTCTGTATGTCTGTCTGTCCGAACCCACTAAGCCAATTTTGTTACCAGGTCTATCTCAAGAACCAATTGACATAGGAGGCTAAAATTTACACACAACATCCGGTATAACCTCTAGTTAAACGACAAATACCAATGGAAGGAATACATCGATTGGTTTTGGATTAATTAGTAGGTAATCTGGTGAAAAAAATATTTTCATTCGCCCAAAAAACGGTTTATTTCTTGATTCACAAAAAATACATAAATTCCTTTTTTGTAGATCATGTTCTTATCTATATATGTGCTGAATACTGTTTTTCAAAAAAGATAATTTTACCATGTAAAATACGTTGATCTCATAAGTTTTAATCTCTACTACGCAGTTGTGCACAATTGACCCCATCAAAGACAGAAGAGAGTCACTGGTGGTATACCACCAGGGTTCCCGCTTGCTAATTTCGTTGGGGAGTATTATACATTTTTTTGGGGAGTACAGAACAAAATAAAAGCTATATATTTTTAGTCAATAGTTTTTAATTGGGACAGGTCGCATACAGAATGGAAAATTGGCGTGGGTTGGGTACTAGGTAATAATTAGAAAATGAGATTCATGTGCGAGTAATTTTTGAGAGTAACAATATTAAGTAATTAAATTAAACTAAATTGTGATGAATTCATGAAGAGGGGAAAGATTGAATGATATAGATTTCAAATAATATCTGATGTGTTGGACTTGAGCCAAATACGGAACCTTCGGTGCGCGAATGACACTCGCACTTGGCCGGTTTTTGATCTTAGTTCGGGGACAGCAGTAAGTGATTGCAATCTTAAGAATGAAAGTTAGAAGTTATTGAGACTGAGAGTATCTAGATATCACTATGTGTGTATGAGAAGGAAGTCAATAATCGCTTCTTTTACCAAAAGTTCCGATTAAAAATAATACCACCTTGGCCTAGCTTGTCCCAGTGTGGGTACTTCGTATAAGGGTGCAATATGTCCAAGTCCCAGCTTTCCTATTTGGCAACAAAATAAAGGGTTTATTTTCTGTGGTTCTTAGAGAAATTGTACAAGCACCATGGTATATTAGAAACAACGATATCCATAGGGATCTCGGAATTCCAACAATCGAAGCTGAAACTAGAAGCCTCGCGAGAAAGCATAGAAACCGACTAATCGGACATATCAACAATACAGTCCGACAAATCTTGGACGAGAGCAATTTATTGCGCCGACTACAAAGAACGAAACCGTTCGACTTGGCAAGATAAGATTAACCGCGTCTAATTTGCGGAACACGCAGGATCTTTCATTGGAAAGTAACCTGTCAAAAGTTTTTATTTAATGATAGAAAAATTGCTTGATAAGTTATATCTTAGTTGCAGTATCTAACAATCTTTAGAAGGGTGGTGTTTTTAGTCAGTAAAAATCTGACACTACTATGAGAACGCGCTTGCTATTCTCATAGTGTCTTTGGAAGATTTTCACCTACCCTCGGATACAAAAAAAAAAAAAATTTTCTGTGGTTCATATAGAAGTTGACGCAGTCAAAATCTATATAGAAATCCACAAAGAATTATTCTTATCCAAAAATGTCAATGCTAGTAATTGGGAATATGTTGTCAGACCGTCTTAACAGCATTCAGATTATAATATGATTAACATTTGTTCTCTAATGCACTTTTGTTACGACTTTACTTAGGTATTTTAACAATTCAGCTAGAAAGTCTTACCAAAGCTTTTTGTTACTTGTTAGGAGCTCCTTTGAAATTAAATTAAATTCTCTTGTTCCATTACCTACAAGCCCTAACTTACGCCACTGCGGACTGCCCTTTATGCCATTTCGCCACGCCCAACCCTCTACACACCCCTCTCAAATATACAACAAACATGAAACAACTACAAATAGAAAAACCGTTTGAATTTGATTTGATTCCAAACTTTTTTTTCATAATTTTCATATTTGCTCTGAATTTTCTTTGTAGCCATTAGCATTATCAATGCCCTTTACTCACAGGCAAATAAAAAAAAAGCGAGAAACTCCATTCCAAACCAAAGTTAATTAAATTTGAAATAAACAAAATTATGAAAAGTTCACCCTCTGTTCTCGAGACAAAAGAGCAATAATTTGTTTCCTTCTTAAAATAGCTGTTGGGTTGGTGCACGTATTAAACGGAAACAATCGCGTAAATTCGTACGAAAATCCCCACAAGAGGAGAAGTTTACAACACTGTGTTGTGTAGCTGTTTCATTTGGAATGTTCCACCGACCACAAGGGAATGAACTTTTCGCAAAGTTATTCTTTTTCTTAAAACACGTTTATGATTCAATAAAATGCCGAATATTAATGTAAGGAAAAAGATTCGCATTTCATTTCAGTCCAAGCTACTGCCAACCAAGGACAGTGGTGAGTGTTTTGGTGAAATTAAATTGTGAACAGTCGAGGCGGTTGTACTTTTTAATGGGTTTAATTTTATTGGAAATCAATAAAATCAAACCCGAGATTATGTTGATTCTTCATTGGCATGGCTGAATGGCCATGGCAATACATCATTTACAAAAACTTAAGCATTCTGGCGAAAGAGGAAAAGATTTTATGTTCAGACTATTTTTAAGTTAGTAGCACCAGGGTTCAGTGATTACCTACTTAGAAACTTCACACTCTTTCAAAGAATAATTTACCCTTAGTTAGTAATAATCGAAAACAAGAATAGGTGAAGAATTGAGCCTGAATAGTAAAAAATTCTCCTATCAAACTTAAAAGTCAAATCAATTCTCAAATTTGGGCTTCTGTTTTTCTCTCTGAACTTACTCTCTCTCTCTATTTCTTGGAGTTTCTCAATTTAATGTGGTAGTGTAACGTGTAAGTGTAGTGGTATTCGATTGGGCTTCTCCAAATTTGCTCTCAGATTCAAGATTTCGAGAACATAATCGAACATAAAAACATAAATTGCTCTTTTTTGTGTTTATGTTCATGCGATATGAATATGTGCAGTCTTTCTACACTTTTCTAGGCAATTTCCATTCACTGGTTAATTTTTGTGTTAAGACATTCGAAATTTCCGTCCCGATTAATCTTTCAATATTTATACATACCTATATAATTTACAAAAATAGATTCACCAGGTGCAATGTTTTTCTTTACTGCAGAAAAAATTCACGAAAATCTGAACAAACCTCACAAGTTGTCAAACTCAAACGCACTTGTGTTGTTAAATCTGAAGCAATTCTAAGAAAATATTCAGATTCGCAAAACTGCTCTGAAATCTGAAAAAGATTGCTTCTTTTGTACCAAACGAACATCAAAATTGTCAAAAATTTTGAAATTAATTTGTTTTTAAATATACCTAATAAGTTTGTTTATTTTCTATGTTACATTAAGTAACTTTTTGAAATGGAGCAGACACTTTGATTTGTTTGATGATGTTTGAATCCATCATTTTTGTTTGTCAAGTATTTTCAGGATCATTACATTAGTTCAAACTTCAAATGAAAGCAGAAATATACTATCGGCCTTACTAATAATCAATCGATAATGTCGACAACTAGTTAGATGTCAGTAAAAATGTACAGCATTTGTGAAATGGTACCAATAATCAATTAGACCTCCACATTTACTAGTCCGACAACTTTCTAAGAATCTATTACATTTGTTGTCATTGCAGAATTCAAATTTCATAATTTCTTTTCGTGACAAACAAGGGCAATGGTATTTTTCACAAGGAGGGTTTTATTCTAAAAGAAGGAACACATAAATTGCAATTAAATTTGCCCAACACATATATTTCCAGTGCTCTTTGAGACTTATTATAAGCAAAAAACAAAACACAAAATAGGAAATGCACAAAATATCCGCTGATCTGTCAAATATCATAATTATGCAAATCAGTAATGGCCTATCGTTCGATCGGACATAATTTTCATGTACTTTTATTTCATAGTACGCTTTCCATTGTTTTCTAATACTACCTCACGATTGCTTTATAAGTGCATTTGTGTCGTAATAAAATCTCTTTCAAATTATTCAACAAACGGCGCACAGTTTATTTGAATGGTTTTATTTATATGTAGGCTTACAATGCAAATCAAAACTTATTAGTGGTCTAAACGTCACAGTTGCATCGTTAGTAAGTGATTTTTTTTTGAAAATAGAAATAATAGATGGCTCATTCATTTCAGAACAAATTACAATCGCACGTAGGAAGCGTGTTAAGAACTTATCGCTTCCGGGTTTGAAATTAAATACAATTTAATCTATAAAAAATGATATGGCTTATATTCCTTAAATCGGGAAGCTTTGAAACCGACAAAAGTTTAAAATTCGAAATGAAAAATATAAAACGCACATTTTTATGCACACATGTTCTCGTACTACCTGTTAGGCTGTTATCCCTCCAGAAGTTAATAAACTTGTTATTTTGCCGAGTGCTGATAATTATATTTTCGGCGAAGTGAACCTTTTCACGCCAACCATTCTCTCATTTTCGGTAAACAAACACCATTGGCAAAGAGTTTGAAAATGGTTTGGTTGCAACAAAATATCTACCTGTGTCGCCTAAGGTACTGAGAATTGTTGCAAAAATGTAAGAAGATATTTTATTCTGTTTGCGACGACTGTCAAGAAAGTCTTGGAAATATCCCAAACTTACATTAAATTAACTATAAATTATAAAAAAAACAGATAAAAACACAGAAATATATGCCTAATGTGTTTATAAATAAAACAAAAATGCAATATTTCTCAATATTTTGCATATATTTGCACAAATTTGTGTTTGTTAGACTTAAAAACCATTTTTATTGTTGTATTGCAACGAATAAAATTATAAAACATTTACAATTTACTAACATTAATTTATAATTGTAAACGCTCAGGTCGAACAACAGCGTATTAAATTCTCTCCTATTATCTACGAATTTTAATACCGTGATTTTGGACGGTTGGGCAACACTTGTCTTCAAAATGACATTAAGGGGGGATTTATTTAGCTAATGCCCTAGAAAAACATGGGTTTCTCAACACTAACATTTAACTTTACAGCTAGCGATAGTCTGGCAACTATATTTGTTTATTGGTAAAGGGATTTTGAAAAGTGTGGACTCTTTTCGTAAAGTGCCAGACTAAAGTTGATTATTGGTAAGGCCGTATGAGTCTATGATCATGATCGAACACGTGTGTTTATTGATGACGAATAAAGTGCGCAGTTGGGCATGTTATCACCTAATCGTCCAATACACGATGTATTCTACCACGAATTACAAAGAGAACAACAATACGATACTGAAGCATTAGCCGAAGCAGTTCGTATAAATCTTCCGCAATTGAATCGACAATAAAAATGATTGCGTATGACTCTTTGATGGAAGCTGTGGACAAAAGAACTGGTAGCATTTACTTTCTGGGTGCTCCCGGAGGTACTGCCAAAACGTTCTTAATTTCATCGCTTTTGGCACGGATTTGATCGCAGCATGAGTTGCCCTAGCATTGGCTTCATCTGGAATAACAGCAACTTTGTTAGAAGTTACTACTGAACTGCACATTCAGCATTTATATTGCCATTGCACATACAAATCAACCAGACACCATCATGAAAAATCGAAAAAAAAAATCCGAAGATTTTACAATGATGCAAGTTGATTGTTTAGGTCGAATGCACGATGGCCCACAAAAGGTCAATGGTGGCGGTGGACAGGACGTTGAAAGATCTTCGTGACAATCAAAACATTCTTGGAATAGCCATGTGGTTGTATTATGCGGTGATTTTCGGGAGACTCTTCCAGGTATTCCCACGATCAACCACAGCTGACGAACTTAATGCGTACTTGAAAACATACAATTTGTGGCGGCATGTCAAGAAACTCCGATTGACGAGATCAAACTGCAGATGTGTTCTCGAAACAATTGTTGGACAATGGTAATGGGAAGATTGCAGTTGATGTCTTGAACGGACTTATCACATTGCCCACTAATTTCTGCCACATGACCGATTCTAAGGAATAGTGCATTCGACGTGTTTTTCCGGGCATACCGCAGAACTTCAAAATGATGAGCAAATGAGTCATAGCGAAAAATAGAGATGTCCATGATCTCAACTCCACTATTAAAAATTTCATTTCAGGACAGTTGTTTTCCTTCAAAGCGGTTGACACAGTTATTAGCAGTTTATTCTGATTTTACAAAATCCGATGTCATTATGCGTCCCCAGTACCTATAATATTACTTTGTTGAATAATCTCTGACTTCAAAAGTATAAAATTCAATAGAACGAATCATTTATTAAATACATAAAATCTGACTTTGTATTAATAAAGTCGAAAAACAAATATTTTGTTAATGAATGTAACATTCAACCTGTGCCCCTACCTAAAGATTTGCGATGGCAGTTTTCTGATTCTAATTGGGATCCAATAGCTGTAGAAAGGGTGGAGCGATAATACATGAAGATTTTTTTTTTTTTTTTTTCGACGGCATAGCGATAAAAAGTTGCCTTTCGGTGAGTTCATGAAACGCACAAAAAATTATTTACCTGGCTTAATGTTTTGAGGTGCCCCAACAGAGATGAAAGTCAGAAAAAAAATCAATTTTCGTATAAATTAAAAAAATCAGTACAAACGCTTTTATTATGAAATTATTCAGTAACTAAATATTAAATTGTTTTTTTGTATCAAAAGAAGGCATTTGTTGACGCGAAAGCAGTCTTGCCCTAATAAAACCATCTCGTTTATTTTCTCCAAAAACTGCACTTGAAGCTTCTGTCACTAACTTGACGCAGCACTCTACGGCTTGTGTGTGGCATGGGAAATCTTTAATGTTCTGACAGGTGGCGAGACCATCTTTTACAATAGCTTTCAACTTTTCATCAGATATATCTGTGGTCAGGGGAGGCTCAGTTATCTCACAGTCTTGCCACATAATAAGATCAAAATAACTTTGAGCATCAAAATTTAACGTAGGCACTTGAAACTTCCGAATTTCTCGAGCATTTTTTGTCCTTGCCTTCAAAATTCTTCGATATGCCAGCTCTCGTATTATTTCTTTTTCATCCCAAGCATAGCAATAAGAAGATTTTCTGGGTGACCGAAACGATTTTCTTCAAATTCGTGTCCAAATAGCGACTTAGACTTATGGTTTGCCACAGGTGCTTAGCTCCGTTTATACACGAGGGATTACATTTTATAGAAAACCACATTGGACCATAGACTCTCATTATGTATTTGGCTAATATCACTAATTTTTCTTCGGGATCCGTTTTAGTAGCATATAACCTCAGAATTCGTTTTGCTGTTGTAAGCCATCTAGAATGGTTAAGGGGTCCAGGTTCAATATTAGCAAAATCGGAAGAAAAAACACCAGTGCTGATAGCGGTCATTATATCGTAGAGATATTTTTGGTCGGTACTCAAATTCTTGTTGGTGATTTCAGGTAATTGTGTAGGAATGACGGCAATTTGGACTTGGCATTGTCGCACATTTTTGTAATTCAGATCCAATGGCACCTGAAAAGCATTTTGGTCCAGTAGTTTTCCCATCTAAATGTAGTAACAGATGTCGCAGTGGTAATTCATTAGAATGCAACTGGCATATAAACCACTGTAATGGTTTATTAATTTCTTCTTCCATCAGACGAATAATACCACCTTTAAAACCTGTATTCACTACTGTTCCATCGCAACCAACAGCAGCTATTTCACTCAGTTTCACTGATTTGGATTTCAAGTGAGTTATTATAGAATCTTTAATTCCTTTAGCAGTTCCCAACTCACACGTGACATGCCCAAAAAAATTGTTTCCAGGCTCCGATAAAATCACATAATGGTCTTCTACTACTGTTTTCCTATAATATTTACCATTCTTGTGGATATTAACCAATGTCTTATCCTTTCTGCCATCAAAATACATGCCGCATAGGATTTTCTTGCGATCTGTATCCTGTAAAGCTGATCTGACCTTAGTTCTTGCACGACGCAACTTTGACCGATCAATGACACCACTTGGATCGTCTGGTGAAATAATGCCAACATCTTTTAGTACAGAAGAAGCTATAATAGCGCCGGCTCTATCAGAAACTCCAGTACGATCGCAGGCAAGGGCTAATGATGGCAAATTTAATCTCTTTTTTTTTGGTGGCGGCGAAGCTTTTGGTTTTGGCGTTTCAGGGAAAAGATTAGAAGCTACGCTATCACTGGAACTATTGCTTTCCATTGTCGAGTCAACACGTAAAGAACGAGAACAACACGGTTTGTCAAAATCAGTTGTTTTTGTGTTACGCAACATATTTTGTTCTTTTCTTTCTTGTTTTTTTATTTTATTTCTTACAGTTGCAATCACATCCACACCGCCTATCATCATTTTCCTTGTTGATCTTTAATCGAGTAAAAAATGTATTTCTTCTTTGGGAACACGGCTGTCTTTTGAACAATTACAATTTGATATTACTTGGCATTTGCAACTGTAAATATCAAATAATTTATGGGACTCAGTTACAAACTTCTTAATTTTTTCTTGGTAGTTTTTGTTTGTTTGACGGCCTTTATAAGGTTTCATTAAGGTCCTATATTTGTCGTGATGTGAACGAATAAGTTGATATATTCTCTTCAGGCCAACTGTTTGGAGCGACGCTTTTTGCCAAATTTCCAAGACTTCCTGAGCCAATCTTTCGGATATTTCATCAACAGTTGGCTCTTTTGTTGTTTTTTCAGGCTTTAATTCATATTTAATAAACAGATAATTTTTCATAACCTCATTATAAGTAGGTAAATGAGAGGCGGGTAACTTCTCTTGTAAACCAAACACAGGACAGGTGGTCGTTTGTCGGGTTTTGACTTGAGACATTTTTAAGAAAAAATGTGTGCTTTTCTAAAATATAATAATTACTTCAACTGTGAACAGAAAATTGGAAATATACTACTTACATGAGGATTAATTCTTGATATTAGCCGAAAAATTCAAAGCGTTTCACAAAAGAAATAATAAACTCGCGAGTTGACTGAATGGCGGTCGAACAACGTTTGAAGAAAATTGTGAAATTACCTCTCTTACCCCACTACCCCCAAAATATTTAATGTATACCTACAACGGTTCAAGATCAATATTTTTTTTATATTATACTAACAAGCCAACACTGAGAATGTCATTTACCGTTAATACGATATTTGTGATTTTTTGACCAAATTCATCAATTTCTCCAAACTTAATGATGTTGGGGGCACCTCTAAACATATCGTGCGCCAACTAAAATTTTAGGTGTATATTTTTGAGGTAATAGAGCAACTTTTTACAGGTATGCCAAAGCAATAATAAATTTTTTAAAAAATCGCTCCACCCTACGTGTAGATATTCTATTTTCAGCGTGATCTGATCCGGATCAGATAAAAGAAACGAAATCCGAAGAGAAAAGCACAGATTCATTACTTTCAGTGTGCACAATTTGCATCGCGTACTATTATTTATTTATTTTATTTGATCTACTAGCTTAGCTATACAGATTACAAGAAATATGTAAATCAACAAATTACAAACCTCATTGAATGAAACAATAGCTCTGCATAAAGGCTCATTATGTCCTTAGTTAGTTCTGTGAACAGATCGAAGGAGAAGATATCTTTCTCTTAAAGGTCTGCCGGGACATAGATTGGTACTTGAGCTAAAAGTCCTTTACAAACATGATGTCATGAGCATTACTTCTTGATTTCAAAGTTGCAATCCCAAATAATTGACAACGAGTTTGGTAAGGAATTTCAAAGTCCCAGCACATTTTGTAAAACGCCTCTGGACTTTTCCAATGCGGTCAGAGAAAATTTTGTATGAAGGGTTCCATATAATATCAGCATATTCTAACAGAGACCTAGCAAACGCAATAAAAAGTGAAATAAGGGTATGAGGATCGGAAAATTCCTTACTATTTCGTTTTATAAAACCAGAATGTTGGTTTGCTTAAGCAATAACGAAATCAACGTGAAGTGCAATGGTGAACCTAGAATCAATTACAATACCCAGATCTTTAGCCTCTTCGACTCTGTTTAGTACAAAATTTTCGATTTCGTATTGAGGCTCAAGGAGAGAAGAGCTTCTGTGAAAAGATATTATGAAGCATTTTCTTACATTTAACATTAGACAATTTATTGTTGACGCACCAATAGATAAATTTTGTAAATCATGTTGCAAAAACTCACATTTAAGTGTAGTTTTTATTTTAAGCAACAGTTTAAGTAATTGCAATGTTATTTCTTAAATTTTTACCAACAACTTTAATGAGCGCCAGCAAACAGTATTAAAATCATCTTCCAACACCAGTTACCCAAATTGGCTTATGAGGAGACTCCAAAGATATTCAGCTATTTCGCATCCAGCAACTCATCCAATTTTGTGCACTCTGTGCATTCCCTCAAAGATCTCGAGCCAAGCCACATTTAATGGTTCTCCCTACTTTAAGTGTTACACTTATTCACTGCAGTTTATGTTCCACAATAATGACTGTTTAATGGGTGTCTTAATGGAGGGAAATTATCCCAATTCCAATGCAATGCGAAGCACTTTGCTGACGCCAGTTGCCACTGACTTACCTCCCTTATGAGCGAGTTTAAATTTATTTTTAAAACAATAACGATAAAGCAATCTCACTTCCTTACAGCAGTCTATTGTCCAAATAAATGTCAGTATCTACTTTATTGCACCTAAGGCTATGGCGATTTCATTGAATAAAAATACTGAAATCTCCAACCAAATTAAAATATAAATTCACCACAAGGAAACAATGAACAGCCATTTGTGTGTCCTAGTGCCTTTCCCGGTACAAATGCACACAATAGAAACACAAATTACTTTTTCACTTTGGTTTCTGGAAAAATATATAAATAAAAACTTGTTTCCATTACGCACTTGACTGTGTAAAGCAGAAAAAATATAATTTTCGCTAAAAAAAAAGGAAACCAGGAAAATCTCAATAAAGCAGAAGAAATAATTTGCCCCCCTCCCAACATGTAAAAAATCCTGAAACTCTTGGTAGTAACAAAATCCAATTTAATATTCTGGCCGCCACTTTTGCATCAAATTGACCTCTTTGTTTATTTTAAAAGGTTTAGAGGGCACGAAGAGACACACAGAATTCGTCCATTTCGCATTTGACGAATACTGTGTCACTGTGTGAGATAATGAACGAGAGACGGTCCGATATCTCTGGGGAGACCTCATCATCAAATAATAAATGAATTTGAATTTGCTTTATGCAAGGAGGTCTGTTGGGTTTTGTCCTCGAGTGGTTTTGTTCGAGATGAATAAGCTATTTTAGGAACAGAATACGTGATTGGTTAATTTAGAAAATATCAAAGACGCTCCTGAAAGGTACGTATAGTTGAAGAAACGACTTTAAGTAAATAATATACCGTTACGGCTTCATGTCAAAGACAGGTAGGTATGGAAGAGATAACTAAGTGGTTAGCTATGTATTTCAATCATCAATGGCAGCGTTATTATTTTACAGTTTTTGTTTAAGTTTCGAACAGGAATTTCCTAAGAATAATATTCGATCTGTCGTACTAACCACTGAAAAACTGCAACTGTGTTCTAAACATTTTTACAAGAGTTCTTAAAAAAAAAGCTGTAGTATGAACGCAGTCAGAATCGTTAGCAGACTTTCTTTACAACTTTAAAAAAAATATGAACAAGGCACTGTACCTAACTAATTGACAATCGGAGTTCGGATACTATACCTACACAGCTAAACAAAAATCTGAGTACCCTCCGACTTCCAAATAGTTAGGTGCAGTGCCTTGTTCATTATGCTTTTAGTTTTTTTCTTTACAGTCAGTCGGGGGTTTTTTTTTTTTTTTTTTAAATTAACTTTTTTTTTAGCCTTTGACACTTCGGGAAGAATACGAATCTAATGACACATCACTTTTTAACATCGGTCAAGCGTCAAGCCGTTTGGGTACAGGGCGTCACGTAGGAACGTAGGTACATAGGATACGCCCGAAGCACATAACCCTCCCTGTGTCCAGTTGGGTAAAAAGACTGCAAAACCAAATAGAAAAGGAAACGCATTTACTAGTACCTACCTACTAGAATTTTTTGTTTCATTAAAACTTAAGTTTTCATATGCGGAAAACGGTTCTTATACATTTTTTTATGTTTTCGTTATAAGTTGTTTGTTTTTTATAAGCTCGAAATAATTAAATTAGAGAAAATGGTGCTGGTCGAAGATTTTGAAGCTTAGCTCAGTTTTAAGTCCCGTTTCCAAACGTTACCAAACCTTAATAAAAGAGAGCATATTATTTAAAAAAAAAAATATGTATAATAGTTTAAATAGTTGGCGCTACAGGTGTGTAGGGACCCTAGGCCTAGCTTCTCACAACCATTGGTTGTAAAATTTTAATTTTCGGGACGAATGGTGTGATTTACAATTTTATGCCGAGTCCAAACAGCTAATTGAGGAGCTCTTTCATGGCAGTTATACTCTCGTATGTTTGTCAGACGTTCGCGAGAGGTTGCGCATTGGGAAACCTTTAGTTGGAATTTTGGTTTTTGCGGCATTCGAATCTTGGACCCCTAGCTTAGCCATATAGAAAAATCCTTCGAAATGTGATAAAAAAAGACAAGACTATAGTTCGCACTTATTGGTAGAGCCTTCGTTATGATGCCTAGGACGCTGCTGTTTCGAAACGAAATTTTCCGGTGGTCTCCAAATGGACAGCGAAACGTCTGCGAAAAAGTAGTGGAAAATAATTTGTTCGAAATTCCACCACCTGCTACACAAGTAGTACCTACTGCCAGACCATATAAATTTACAAATTTAAATTTCTGCCGTACAGAGCACCCGGGTACCCATGCAAAAAATGTGAGTATTCCTCACTCTGTTGCATTAGTTGCCTAGTATCGGGTGGATATTTTATAAAGGTAGATAAATTAAAACAATGAGAATGTTCGTTCATGATTCCGTTGTGTCCCTTTAGTATGGGATTTTTCCAGAAAATAAAAATTAAAATAAAAACTTTTGACATTCTGATCTCGCTCCATTTTACTGGGAGGTGTAATGTAAAAAAAAAGTATTAAGAAACAATGGGACAATTTTTCTTCCCTCGTACGCACTTAAGCGCAACTTTTTAGAAGGTTCTCACGCTTTTCGCCACGTTGATATCGTTTATTTTGTTAGATTTAGTATTTAGTATTAGTATTTTTACTCAGTTTTTTTTGGAACGTTTTCTTGACGATTTTTTAGTAAAATATTTGTAAAATGAATTTTTTTCACCTATAGGTAGGTACATTATTATTGAAGTCTAAATGCCTTGTCACATTTCAATAATAACATTTATAGAACAGAACGGAACAAAATAAATGAAAGTTCACAGTAATTATGTTCAATTTTGTGATTGGCTTTCTCTCATTTTTAAGGTTCCGTACCCAAAGGGAAAAAACGTAACCTTATTAGTTTCGCTCGGATGTCTCTCCGTCTGTCCGAACCCACTAAGCCAATTTTGTTACCAGGTCTATCTCAAGAACCGATTGACATAGGAGGCTAAAATTTACACACAACATCCGGTATCGTATAACCTCTAGTTAAACGACAAATACCAATGGAAGGAGTACATCGATTGGTTTTGGATTAATTAGTAATCTGGTGAAAAAAATATTTTCATTCGTCCAAAAAACGGTTTATTTCTTGATTCACAAAAAAATACATAAATTCCTTTTTTGTAGATCATGTTCTTATCCATATATGTGCTGAATACTATTTTGCCGAAAAGTTAATAGTTTACAAGATATTTTCAAAAAAGATAATTTTACCATGTAAAATACGTTGCTATCATAAGTTTTAATCTCTACTACGCAGTTGTGCACAATTGACCCCATCAAAGACAGAAGAGAGTCACAGGGTTCCCGCTTGCTAATTTCGTTGGCGAGTATAATACATTTTTGTTGGGGAGTACAGAACAAAATAAAAGTAATATATTTTTAGTCAATAGTTTTTAATTGGGACAGGTCGCATACAGAATGGAAAATTGGCGTGGGTTGGGTACTAGGTAATAATTAGAAAATGAGATTCATGTGCGAGTAATTTTTGAGAGTAAAAATATTAAGTAATTAAATTAAACTAAATTGTGATGAATTCATGAAGAGGGGAAGTTTGATTGAAATTATAGATTTCAAATAATATCTGATGTGTTGGATTTTAGCCAAATACGGAACCTTCGGTGCGCGAGTGACACTCGCACTTGGCCGGTTTTTTATACTTTAATTCCATTCGTTTTTATATAGTGTTTCGAATTTTTCTTTTCCATTTGTGTTAAAACGTTTTTGGCACTTGCTTTAGGGCGATTTTTCTATGATATTTTATTAACGACTTCTAACTTTTCCACTAGTTTATCCTTCAGTTGCATGATTTTTAGACTAATTTTTGAAGTAACTTTTTAAATTTACACTTTTATTGACGAGTCAGTAAAAAATTGTTTCATTATATTCGCATAATGATCGACCAGCTCTCCCCATTCCTACTATATCGTTGCAAGCTGGCTACAACATCCACAAGTATCTTTGTGCTCTGTCGAAATAAATAAAAATTTCCGTCCACTCGCATGGACTCAATCTCTGGTTTGTTGGACTCCAATTTTTCAAGTGAATGATAACAAGTGACTTAACTAAGGCCCATTTTATTCACTCGAGGCCCATTTTATTCGAGTGAATAAAATGGGCCTTAGTTAAGTCACTTGTTATGGGCCTTAGTCTTCGACTAACAAGCTGTTTGCACTTCAACGTGTCTAATTTTCTTCGGTACGCTATGCAGACAAAGAAAATGAAAAAAAAAACCCATCCTGCAGGTTCCCTACACACAAGTGGTCAACCACTTACGGTGCAACTATTTTCGGAATTTTCTCCCAACAATTTGCTCAAACCACAGGACAGCTCATAATATAATCGTTCACCGGAAAATGGTAGTTTCCGCATTTGAAGGGGAAAACGAATTTCGTGCATACATGCAGAGTTGCCTGCACAGTGTCCGCATGTTATGGGTTTTGCATACGAATGCAGTATGTTTTTCTTCCAGGTAAGGAGTCAGCTCCTTAAAAACTCGGTCAACTTGATGGGAAGATGCTCTCGATCGGATGATTGTTACAGAGTGTCGTATATGGATTTGGAAGGTAGCATTTATACCACTTTGTATTTTGCAGCGAAAAGATATGTACCTTAACCTGAATCGGGTATTCGATTTTCATTTTTCATTGACATATTCCCATTTACAGCATTATGCTATTTTAATGACTACCCTGAAAGGATTTATGTAGGTGCGATTGAATATTGAATATAGTTCATGTATTGCAGCCCCGGTCATTTAAGTGAAGTCAATAAATTACTGGAAATGCAAATTCAGAGATAAATTGCAAACGCCGCTGCTTTTTACACAATGCCCGGGGAAAAGAGCTGCAAAAGGAAAATTGGTTAAAATACGCAAATGAAATAAATTCCAAAAGGATTCGCCAATGGGCACGATTACATATGTTACAAGAGTATGTTTATTTATTTATTGACGTTGCTGAGCATAAAACAATTATTTTAATTCATTTTGGCGGAACCGGACCTGAGCAGAACATGTACCTGGAAGTGTGTAAAATAATGCAACACTGCGTGCGTATGGACGGATAAGGAATATTTTTATTATGTATTTGTTTTTTATTTCATAAAATATTTGAACTGCATTTTTAATGACTATTTGTGTATTAATTTCAACGAACAATTTAATTTTAAGGTTTATTTATTAATATAAAATATTAGTTTTTACGTGGGTTTTTTTGAGCACGTCTAGCACAACACGGCTGTGTTCATCTCATTACAATTTGAAGTAAATATTTAAAAGAAGTCTATGTTAGTGCGCTGGTGAATTGATGTACAAACAACGTCCCACCCTAGGGAACCAAATTGCCAATTGAACTACTGAGAACCCTGATGGAGAATTTGATGAAGTTTTCTCAATTGTCTTCGATTGTGGTGGGAGGTTCGTACAAAGAAGAGTCACCTTAGGAGATTGTTCCTATATTGCTTTTACTTTAAGAGTGGAATAGAAAGTGTTTTCAAGAACTCTCTCTCATTATCACTTCCCCCTCTGCAAAGTACCTTATTATTCAGACAGGTGCAGTTTTACCAATAATGCGTGTAAGAACAATCTTAAGGTCTAAACTTTGTGCAAGAACAGCAGTTGATGGATCAACTGGGAATCGGTTCTTTTGTATGTTTTCGATTCCTACTTCAAGTTTAAAAGGCGAGACACTCACAAAAGGTATCAACTAGTTCTGATACAGCTGAATTCTTTCCTTCCCACTTCCGCTATTAGGATGCCTTCTTCTATACAAAAGCTCGTATACCTTAATTTCTTCACGGCATCATTTAAAAAGCTTAAAATTAATTATTAATAAAGAAAGTGAAACTTGATACCTTCAGATGGGTTTCATCTCGTTCCGTAAACTCACGAGCTGCTGAGCTATCAAAACCCTCTGCAATGGTCATGGAGACATTGAGATTTTAATATACCCAGCGATCCGCTAAGATGTCTCACTCTGCAACGCTGTTTATTTCTTGTTTGTATGTGTATATGGAAGTGGATTGCCTGCTAGGCAAATGACTACTTTTCCATGCTTTGACGCTATGATATGGGGCTTAAGCACTATCCCTTTTTATTTGAAGAGGTAAATGCCAATCGCACTGTGAGGGTGAACAAGCTCCTCTGTCTGCCAAACTCCCACCGGGGAAATCTTCGCCATGATATAACTTGGGTTCTGTTTAGCTGTTGCTAAGCTACAAGAACACTTATAATCTATAACAATAACCGGAAGCGCGTGGCACTATGTAGAATGAAAACGGTAACATCGCCAGTTGAAAAAACCTTCAAATGTAATATTATCATTATATTAATACGTGAACATCCGAGCTTTTCGTACGCTTTTTAAGGTTCCGTACCCAAAGGGAATAGGGATGTCTCTCCTTCTGTCCGAACCCACTAAGCCAATTTTGTTTAGTGTTTAATATGAAATGAGGACATAAAACTTATGTTATTTGAAAGGTGCTGTGCCATAGATGTGCACAAACACAAAATTGTGGGCATATATGTCGCCATTAAGACTGGTAAAATTAAGTTATGACTTCTCCATACAAAACAGGTAATAAAAGGATTTTGGTGACAATCAATTTGTCGCCGGTATGTTTCCATAGTAACGTATTTAATCATCTAAGATTAGAACCTGTTGGAGAGAATCATTTACTCATATAAGTATGCAATTTACCCTAAAATTAAGCAACTGTAAATTTATTTAGGTGAATTATTTATTATTTTTCGCCACCATATTTTTATAGTAACGTACCTATTTAAATATAAACTTTGTATATACAAAGATATAAATCATTTTAGATTATAAAAAAATATAAATAGCTAAATAACGAAAATAACTGTAGTACGTATTTTAGTATACATACTTATAAAAGGTATGATAGATTTTCGACCACAAGCGATACTAGTATATATTATTAATATATAATAATCAATATATTAGAAGCTGTAGGAATGAGAAATCGAATCCACACTTCTGTTAGGTCGCACGTATTTGAAGGCATTGAGACTAGTCGTCAGCAAATCGGGTTAAAAACATTCCGAGGAATTCAAAAACATTCGAGAACACCCCACAGACATAGCCACAATACTTACCCAACTGGCTGATCAATCTATTTATTCGGATATTTCTATAACTTCCGGGGTAATCCGGTACAAATCAATATGTGCACGCTTTAATGGAACCGGGCTTGATATCCTTTTATATCGAACTATTTAGATAAAGGGTAGGTATATTGCATTTCTTAAATCTTTTGCCGATGATTCCATAATGGAATCCTGTCAAATATAGGAAAATCATCATAATGGTTATGAACGAGGAAATATGTCCTTTGAATTCTTTTGGACGACTCGTATCTTATTGTGTATCCTTTAAAAATGAATGCAACTCGGAAATGCGGACTTGTGGACTTTGTATTACATTGATGTCAGACAGGGGACTACAGCCGAAGGAGACCGCACTTAAAAGAGAACAAGATTTCACTGTGAACCATCGTTGATTGGGAATTATAATCCTTGTAGGTATGGGAATATGGGATACAAACAATCCTTTTGATACAATCATAGAATTTCATCTATTCATGAAAAATAGTCATTATGTTTTAATATAGTGAAGTGAAGAACCAAATATATTTCGGCCAGTAACTAGAACTCTTTTCATAATTATGTTATTTGAATAGTATATATTATAGATCCCATTCGGGGATCTAATTTCAGCATAAAGACTATTTCAAGCCCACAACATTCAGTAAAGTTCTGTGGAAGCCTTGCTACAAATAGCTTACATTTTACAGATCATATCATGGGTACGTAAGGTACTCGTAAGGTCGGAACTTCGGCCGATAACAAAACTCGCTCATTTAAAGTAATTAAAGTGACTTCTACAAAAAATATTTTAGCTTCGACTAGTCAGCGTTTGAGGACGCAGTCGAACGTATACGCCTTTTTGTTCCAAATACCTATGTCTGCTCGCAAAAGCAAAATATGTTTCAATGCAACGGAGGGAAGGCGTTGATATTCAATCGTCTATTTAAAAGACCTCTTGGTGTCAACGCAACAGAAATACAACCACTGGCAGATGAATTAAGTCGGCATTTAGCGTCTGCACTAATATTTAGCCTTGTCTGCATTTATCTGTAAAGAGAGAAGCTCGTTTTAAAGATCTTAGGCTAGCTATTATGTATATACCAGACAACAATGTGGCAAGCATAAAGGGTACAATCTGAAGTTGTACCTACAGTTACAGTTACAGTTTGTCACATTGATACAGAGAATATCACGTTCATATTCTCTGGACGAAATCCAAGGGGCAGAGGCAGACCAACAAGTTCACAAGTCGACCTGCAACCACCTATGCCGATATAATTTATGTAAAAGAAATAAAATAAAACGCATTTTTGTCCTTGAATGCTACCTATGTATGGAATTACGTACACAAGTTTATCTGGTACAAAATCATCCCAGACTTTCTATTCGAAACTGGGCAAAAATTGAAAACTGGTGCTAACCTCCCACATGAAACCAAGTGTAATATGGTGTAACTCCACCCACCAGAATTCGTCGATCTTTTTGCTTGGAACTTTATCCGGTGGTGGGGCTCTTAATAAAATAAAATAAAGAACAAACAAGTTACAGACGCCTAATAGAATTGTGCCCTTCTGCATAGTTGTTCAATACATATCTACCAAAAATGACTACCGCCACAACGTAATTTTCATTCAATAGTGTATTTAATTAAACACGTTTTCGTTCACTTAAAATACCGAACCGCTGCAATATCCTTTATTTTTTTATCAAGATAAATTACGGTATTGTCCATTATACCTGACTCTGACTGATGGCACCACCCTTACCTTGGATGAGGAATTTTTTAATTAAATGTTGCCTCCACTTCATACACGGGGTGTCCATCTGTGTGCTTCTCTCCCTCTCGTATCTGCATCAAATTGAATAATTAAGTGTAAAGCCTCAAATTAATGACAACATCTTATATACACAGCAAAAGTTTGGCCAACATTTTTTATGCAATACCTACATTATGATACAGCCATACACAACCGAACCTACTGCGACTTTGTCCGCATTCACTATGACATAAATTGTGTTTCTTTCTGAATACCTAATGCCTTATGTTGCCATTCTCAACGCCCAAAGTTTATCCTCAAAGGAGAATTTTTATAGAAAACAAATGTGTTTTCCTGTCATTTCTTTCCGGTTAAAATCTCCATATAAAAGATCTTTTAAGGAAACTCAAAGAAGGAAAGAAACGCGTACACAAAGGAAGTCATAATTCTGGTAAGCACACATATTTTCTTTGAAATTGTTTAATGCTCCTAAATTGCATTTAAATGTCAGAAATAAAGTAAAGTACATTTTTATTTGCGAACTGCGTTGGTGATGGATAATGGAAATGTTTTTTCAACCATTAATACGAGCGAAGTATTTTGTAAATGGCATCTTTATAGACATTATACCTAAGCGAATGGGCGCCTAAGTTGATATTATAACACAGTCAAGAACTAGAGCTTGTCACTCGAATTTTATTTTAAAAACCATGTAAATGGCACAATAAAAAAAAACAAAGAAGTGCTACTGAGGCTTGGAAAACGTACAATATTGGATTGTGACTTAAAAATTAAAAAAAAAATTGTGGATATGTGATTTTGTTTGCGCCCAAATAAAACGAGCTAAATTCGAAGAAGCACATCGCCTAGTCGACACTGTAATGGTGACATTAAAATGAATCAGTTTGGGATGTCTCGAATATGTGGGCAGTACTTAAACAAAAACATGTCATTTCATTCTGGGGAATAAAGGACATAACTTTCGTTTCAATCGAGAAAGGGCACGTATCTTTTGAATCAAGCTCGGCCTTGGTCAAGTTCACATCGTTTTGTGGAGTATACTCCTAACTACAAATTTACACCACAAAAACCAATATAACCTAGGAATATTTTCTATTAATTACCTGTAACGACAATTATTGTTTTTATTGGTGAAACAAAGAAACCACAAAGAAAGAAAAGACCGAAGACGTTCACGTTATAAGGTTTTTATTGGAATGTATGGTTAGAAATTGATTGTACACTCGCTTAGTATGTGTTACTTAATTTTCTTTGTCTAACAATATATACCTAAAATTTGTTATTTTCATTCAATAGTGTTTACAATATTTGTTTGTTTATGCATATTGCGCTGTCATCAATGTCTTTTTGTTATGGATGGATGTGGGCATTGTTTGTTGGAAATGTGCTAGTGCATATTACTTCGCAACATTCTCCCCGCACGAATTGCGCAAAACATCCTTCATTGAATATTGCGATGAAGCCTTCGCACTGATGAAATTTGTCTACCTCAATAACGACCCCCTCAATTTGGACTACGTTGCCGACCTTCTTCACTTCCACAATTTATATGTAGGTACCTAAAGAGAAAGACTACTTAATATTTTGACAGCAGATTTTTATTTGTTGAGTAATTGTGAAGTTTATTAGCGTTTATTATTACCGTGTAATTAACAAAAAAAACCTAATTACCAAATAAGTGATTTGTGTCGCTGCCGAAACATTTCGTGGAATGATAAGGATAACCATGCTGATGATGACAATAATAACGTTACGGCTAGTTTCTATACGACAGATAGATAACAGCAAATAGCATGCATTTGATATGACTTGAATTAGATTTGTTTATCGTAGATTCGTAGCATTTACTTGTACATATTATATTAATAACTAGCTGACCCAGCGAACTTTGTTCCGCCCAATTTCTTTAATGTAATGAAAATAATAATTTCGAGCGTGCACAATGCTAATGCTACTTTATGTAATTCGGTCAACTCAAATTCTTTATTCAAAACTTATAGTTATGCAATAGAAATAACTGAAGTATAGCAATGTCGATGTGTTTCATTCGCAAACTTCACAACAAAATTATAACTGGGCCGACTCACAAGTCACAATTTCAAATTGTGTAGCGGTAAGCACGGAATATCTAAAGAATTCAAACATTTAAAATTTTACATATTTTTTTGTACATATTGGAAGTGGCACTATCCAGTAAATTTTTTTCAAAATGCGATTCTCCATACCAAGTTCTATCCCCATAAGGTATTTTGTTTTCTCGGCAAAAAGTAGCATGTTCTTTTTTGGGCCAATGAGAATTTAAACCAAAAATCATAAAAATCTAACGATTTGTTCCCGAGTTATGAGTGCACATACGGACGTCAGTTTATTTTATATATAGCTGTACCCACCCGGCTTTGACCGTACATTTCGTTTTAAGTCTTGCTCATATTTCTCAAAGTGCTTTATTTGGACCATGTTCATTTATGATTTGACCTAATTATGCAACTTTGGAAATAGCGTTTGATTTGATTTTTGAATGAAAGGTGCCACAACCCGATTTCCGCTTATGGTTTGCAAGGTATCACCTTTAGGATGGTGCCCTATCTTTCAACCGGGAACCAGCCATAAACATGCACAATATTTCATTGAAAAGAGTTGTGTGGTTTCGGAGATCGACGACAGCACCACCTATCGGGTCCATAACCCAAGTGGAAATTGTTGGTTATAGTGTAAGCGATGTTCCTAAATTTCTGGCATGCTTCCGTAACAGTATAGATAACAGTGTGCATAGTGCAGGGTTGGCGAACCTTTTGAGAGCATCGTGCCATTTTAAAAAAATATGATTCGCGGGTACCTGCGACTAAAAAAAGTTTTCATGTAAATGAAGTTTCAGAATCTACGAATATTCGCCAGTTCGTGGTTCGCAATTCGCTCTCATGTGAATGGTCCTTTAGATTAGAGTCCGTCCGTTCCGGGATGCGTTTCGTGTATTCTCGCTAAACTCTAATGAGACGGTGGAAGGCGTTCGTCCTTGCTTAAGGATCATTTACATGAGAGCGACCAACTACCTACGAACGAACGAATATTCGCAAGTTTTGACAGTCCATTCACATGATTCATCTAATTTGGTCGCAGATATCCGCGAATCCAATGACAGTCTCCATCATTTGTCTCTATGACACTTCAAGTTTGAGGTTAAGTTCGAACGAATGTTTTATTCGCTAGTTTGTGGAACGCGAATTGAATTATGTGGATTGTGAATAAACTTTGACACTTCGCGCCGAGGGTATATTCGTTCGCGGCAAAAAGTTTGCAATTCGAAATTTCGTTATTTAAACTGTTTATTAACAAGTTTTCTTAATCCATTTTGATGGGATAATTAATTATCCTCCTCTTGGTATAGTAAAATGTACAATTTTCTGATCATAAATGCATTAAAAGTGGTTTGTTCGCATTTCAGCAATTCGTTCGCTCGCTCTCATGTGAATAGTCCATAATGGAACCAAGTCACCGATTTTCGGTTCATGTTCTATTTTCAACCATTTCGGTCGTTGTTGAAGTCTCGCTAAATATTCAGTGTTCTATTTATGCCAAAACGTGTCCGTAAAAGATTGCAATCGCTTCCAACGATCGAGGTAGCCATTTTTTTTTGCAGTGTTGTGTCCCCCTGTGGTATGGTGTGAAATGGCTCACCAATCAGACAGTGTGCTGGAGTGATGACTTCCAGAACATCGACGTTGTCGGACAGAGGGCATAAGGGCCTTGAATTCAGGCACGCTTCTATTTGTGTCAGATGCGTGGTGAGTTCCTCATAGGCAAGCCTCTCATTGCCGACAACCTTTTTCAAAAGGTACTTGACCGACTTCACCCCTGCTTCCCATGAGCCTCCAAAATGAGGGGAATCGGGAGGAATGAAATGCCATTCGGTACCCAAATTCGCCAATATGCCAGCGACCTCTTTCCAATCGTGATGAGCATCTCCTAATAGTTTTCGTAGTTCTCTGTTGGCTTCCACAAAATTGGTACCGCAATTCCTATAGACCTAAGTGCATACTCCACGTCGTGCCGTAAAAATCCGAAAAGCTGCTAAAAATGAGTGCGTTGCTAGGTCGGACACCACAGATGAAAAGTGCGAAATACCCTTTATAAAATTTACCGCCACGACCTTTCCATGATTTTATTTTGATTACATAGTCCTTGCATCAATGGATGTGATACTTAACAATTCTTTTAATTTGTCCAATTCAGTACATCCGTCTATGTAGGCAACCATTTGCTGAATTCCACCATAAAGCGTTTTGCTGTAGGCATCTCGTACTACAAGGCTGGTGAAGTGGTGACTGGATTTTAATAATATCGGATGTTGCTCATCATAGTCGAGATTCGAATTTTCTAAACGACCTCCTACACGCATTACTCCATGAGCATCGATGAGTGCGTTCATTGAACGTAAATTCTTTGGAATTCCGCCAGATGAATCAATCTCAATCAGCTCTGATGGAAACATCTCATTTTTAGCTGCTTGATACCGAGCACATTTGCTGCTTTTATCTCCTGTGGGCTCAGTGGTTGCGAATTTCTCTCACTTTTGAAGGTTTTGCAGTTGTTGATTAATCGGAAGCAGGTTGCTAAGACCCGTAACACATTTGAAAGCTGAGAAAAATGATGAAACACTTCGCTGACACAATCGTAGTCCTTGCTTTGAGCGCAATGTACCCTAACTGTTCGCCTTTCCTCCTCTATACCGATGCTGGTAGGTTGTTCAGGAACTTCAAACTCCCATTGGCATTGCAAAAATCGAGGTCCAAGGACTCTAGAGCCAAATCAGCACGATTATGACGAGTATGCACATGTGTCCATACATTGATGTCGGTAATGCGCTGTATTTCGGAAACACGATTAGCTACAAAATTGTCCCATCTAGAAGCAGGTGAACTTATCCAAGCCAACGTAATCGTTGAGTTTGTCCAAGCATACGTTTTTTGAACATCCGAGGTTTCTTCGACGTACCTATTGTAATATATTGGCCAAAATCACTGCTACGCAAAGCTCGAGGCGTGGAAGCGACACAGTCCTCTTCCCCAACTTCTCTCCCCACAGCACAATTTTTTGCACATTGGTATGTACATCTATTATCTATACATTTCCCTAAAAATATTGCTAATTATCAAAATTACAATTATCAAAATACAAGGCCTTTATTCGGCGTAAGCTTGAGTATAACGCTCATGTTTGGTCAGGTGCACCAAAAACTACACTACACCTATTAAACGGGTTAACTGACTAATATCTTTTCGCATAGAGCGTTGAAGACACCATCGTAAAAAGTGTAGATTTCACATTCAGAAAAACCATACAAACTTAAAATCTGGTAATGACCTTTAGACGGTAGATATATAATTATATCGCGGCATTTCGACCAAGTATTCAAAAATTTGCGATAAAATTACATAACTATAAGGATTTTCATTCATGATGTAATTTAAAAGGCCCAATTATCCGCCAAAAGTCCGCCGCGACTTTCTCACGGTGGTACGGATCCGAGTGTTCCAATTTTTAAAAATGCTCGCCAAGATAAAGTCAGCAAAAGACCGACTTCTTGTGCACCGCGCGGAATTGACTGCTTCTGCCGTGAAATGAAGGAAACGCGCAACATTTGCATTGGCAAACACTTTTTTTATATTATACCTAAAAAGTTTTGCTATTTTATAATGCTGAACAGTGGTGTAACTTGCCACGATGGTATGACAATCAGCAACTGAATATTAAAAAAAAACAAATCAAATGATTTTTTTAAATTAATCTTTTTTCTTCACCAAGTAGGTAGGTACATGATTAACAAAAGAAAAATTGCATAGTGTAACGAAAGATAGAGACGACTAGTGACCACCACCAGCTTGTCGCAGACGATTCGGTTGGCAGGAGGCAGAGTTGGTCTGGCCGTTGAAGGAGCCAGTTCGTTAATAGTTTAACTAATAAGTTTTTGAAGTAATTGAATAAATCATTTGAGTTTCAAGTGTTACAATATACGTGTTTTTCTATAATAGTACCATTTTCCTGCCCTTATCCCGCTGAAAATGTAAAATTAAAAAAAAAAAAAAAACAACATCGCTAACTTTCAGACAAAAAAAATATTCTAATCGCATCCTATCCTGCAGCCGTATTCGTGCTTCTAGTCAGACCCGCAATGTTAATCCAACTAGCGGCAGATACCTACCTAACATCAAGAATATTGAATAGGTTCCAAGACAAGCTGCTTATTAACAGTTTAATTAGTAGGCTCACTGTCAGCTGACTGCTATTATGATTTATTATCCCCAAGACGAATAATATCCCTGAAATAGAGAAACCATTCCAATTAATAACATGTACAGGTACCTACCTGTACAAAATTAAATATTAATTCGCTTATTTCAAGTACAAAACGACGAAGATCCTCTGGCAATGAATACTTTCATTATTTTCTGTTGACTATTTTGTGTGTGTGCCTTTTATTATTCTAAACCATTTGTGGGTTGAAGGAAGCTGAACACGTGACGGTATGAGAAGGATTTTTGTTTATATTTCAAATCCTCTCTCTCTGATAGAACCTGCGCAAAAGGATCGCATACCATTTATACCAATTGCGAATGAAGAGCTTTTCTCTGCGAAAGAACAAGAAATCATTCTAACTTCATGTTCGCAGTAATCAGTTACTGATACGCTTCCGTACAAAAATCACGTATACATCCGAGTGTGTCGGTAGAAAATATCTCGAACAAAAAAAAATATTATTCCCTGTCGTGAGTGAAAAACACAGTGTTAGTGTAGTTCTTAAACGGTTAACGAGATCAAAATAAAATTCAAATTGTTGCCAATATCCTTTTAAATATAGAAATTAATATAAATCTGTGTACATATCCAAGAGCCGTGGCATTTTATTCTAGTGAAATTATATGCGGGTAGTTCCACCAGAATATGTAATCACCATTAACATCTTTATATAACAAGTGGGGGTGGATACCATCTTCTCTGAAGCATCATCTACATCAGCAAAAAGAAGAAAAAGGATACTCGGGTGAGTCTGCTTTTATCCTAATGAGGATGATTTCTTCTCATCGCAAAACTGATTACTTGTTTAGTTATATCCATTTCTAATTAATGAGCTGCCTTGTGTGTGCCATTTAATACGACTACGGTGGACACAGTTTACTGTTATTTGAGGAAATCATTAAGTCACTTGCACGACCACGACTCAAACAATTTAATATTCCCATCCTTGAAGGATATTCAATTTCGTTCGTTCGTTGTTGTATGCTGTGATTATTCCGCTGGGTAGCTGGGGATATAATAGCTCACCCTCGATATGGAAATTAATGCTTTAATATTTATTTATTTCCGATTGCAAAATGCGTTGCGTTGTTTTCCGGCTTATTACTTATTCAACCGAAAGCTTAATTGGGAGGTGGGATTATACCGCCAGAATATTAAACCAATGTGGTCAAATGAAATTATCTACTAATGTCCTGGATGAGTTTTCTTTTTTTTTAAATGGGAACCATATTCTTTGTAACAGTTTTTGAGTTTTCACAATTTTAAATTTCAGTGCAGTACCTTACTCTCACTTGTGAACTAGTTTCCCTTATAGGTGGATTTCCACACAAAATCCCTCTTGAAGTGCTGTGGTAAATATTTGGCTTTTGCCGGTTGTAGTGAATTCTTGGAATTATTCAAGACGTTACCTAAAGGGATTTCTTCAGAACTGTACAGAGTTATTGAATTCGCAAATAATCTTTATGTTGAAATAATTTTTCAAGTTGACGAACGATTGTCAGTGACCTTTAGTGACGGTACTGTTTTGGGAGAGGCGTTTGTCTAGTAGTTGATACTTTTGTAGAATTTTTTGCTTACACATTTTGTGTGTCTGATTCAATTGATCGTTTGAAGAGTATATACAAATACAGTCTTGCTTCAGTATTGGTTTATGGAACTAAAAAAGAAAAAAAAAAAAAATTCTTTTGAAAGGACTCCAACCTCGTTATTGAAAATGCGACAAAAATTTGAGCATAACTTCCATCGCTGTCGGTCGCCCCAATTTGTGTGCGATTATTCTTACTTCATCGTGGGGGGTCTAGTATTATACACCTCTTGGGTTCAATAACAACAGAAAACAAAAATCCGGTGCAGACAAGTGATTTGGGATACCAATGAAATACTTGTGGTTGTTCGAAAATGCTTTGTTGGGAAATTTACCACTGGCATTCTTCCTCAACATAGTTAAAGATTAAAGAAACTACAGGAGTTTGAAACCATTTTAAGGATGTTCTTTGACCTTAGTTCTTTGACGGCAAATTAAACTGAAAGGCAGCGGTGATTCAGTGGTTAATGTGCTGAGCAAAGGGTCTCATGTTTGACCGCCGGGGAAAAAAACCATACTACTTTCTAAAGTTATTTCTCATGAAGTTCTAAGCCTCCTATAGATATGAACGTTTTACAAACACCTAAGAATGTGATGGCTGTTACAAGTTTAAGATTAATTGCAAAAATAGAAAACCGCACAAAAGGACTTACCATAACAGAAGATGTAGAAAAGCCACAACAGTTGTTAGAAAAACATAGTCTTGCTTCACATCATTGGCTTTTGGCTATACGCAACTGTTATACCTGTAGTCATATGTGGTGTTGTCATCTGGCAGAAACCAACACTTGGAAGTTTGGCTGCCAAACATGTATAACTAATTAGTTGTAACCTAGGTACAGAACCGCCCACATAAATTTGTACCTATCGATGGGAGGCAGTTTCATTGACCAAACATTTGAAACCACTATAAGCGCAAGCCCACGCTCCTCATTGTGTCTTTTACAAAATACCAATCTTATCATCTCAAAGTATATATACTTACTTAGGTATATTTCTATAAGCGGCACCCTCAAATCTGTCATGAATACAAAATTGAGTGTGGATGCGATGATACAACTCTTAGCACTAGACATCTTTGCAAAGCTGTTGGCAATCAGTAGCTGATAGACTACAAGTCTCCTCTCAATAGTCAGGTAATTGTATTGACCATTCCATGCGATTCAATTCCACGTGATTGCAACACGCTGCCCTGACCCAGTATCCTAAGCGGATATAAATCAAAACTCAGAGATAAGACAAAGTGGAACTTACTCGATTACAGAAATTTCATAAGTTGGCTTAAAAGTTGTTAAGGAGACTAAGAGGGACTAAGAATCAACGCAAGAAGTAGACAGCAATCGGAGGTATACACTTGTATAAACTTACTTTTATTTACAACAAGTACTTGTCATATTCGGCCTTAGCAGGTATCCGTCGGAATGAAAAATTCTCCAAATTATATACGATTCGGAGGTTTTTTGCTCCCAGCTATTCTTCCGAACAGTTCGGAGCATTCTAGCGTTTTGCGTTGCAGGGTGGTCATGGTCAGGTTTGATTTGAGTGACATTTTTGACAGCTTCATAAGAACTGTTTCCTATATTTTCCGACAACAATCAGTCGCGGAATTTATTTTCGATTTGCAGTCAAGTGTTAATAAATGATACCAATATAAAGAAATAATATATCAACGCCTTTTGTGTATTTACTGATTCGGACACCTCGAATGTAATTTCAGATTGAAACAAACACTGCGGAGGATATTATCCGTTCCGATGGATACCTCGCTAGTGCCGATTGTGCGTTGCTTCCCTTGATAATGTTACCGATATGACAGTTAATCTTCAGAGTTCATGCCCCATGTCAAAATAACTACCAATGGATTGACACCTGGAAAATGTTTTCTTTGTCTCGATTAAGTAACCTTACTTTAGTTCACAATAAGTCTTTTGGAAAAATGTTTGTTCATAGCGCGGGTTCTGTCACATCGTTTATCAGATGGCGATGTGTGCCGGAGGTTAAAATAACTACCGATTTTAAAGAGAATCTATTTTAAATTGTCATGTACTCTTTTGCCAATAAATTATATTACTTGAAGCAACAGTTTTTTTTATTAAAAAAAATGTATCCACTAGATTTCGGTGAAAAGTGGTAAAACGTGACGTACTTACTCGCCGACACGACGGCAGAGTCAGCATTCTGGCCAAACGTTCAAACGTTTTCGTGTTCACTAGGAAAGTTGCTTGTGTAATATAGGGTAAACCATTCGTGCGCACAAAAACGTTTGATCTATTCGCCTTACAGAATCTAACCCCAGCGTGTTTATCAAACCACTGAGCAACTGATCCCTTGAACAATTGATTTATTTCGCCGAAGCTTGTGCTAAAAATGTTGGAATGGGAAGGTCATCAGAAGGGTTTGTCTAGTTTGGCAGTCATTCTAATATATAAAAAAAACTCACTTACACAAAACGGATGGTCGTCAGAAGGAAGGATTTACTTATTTATTTCTATGTGTCTGGCAATGTCCAAAGTTGTAAATATATACATATATATACATGGAGACAAAAACTTGGTTTAATTTTTATTTGTTACGCTTCGAAAATGAATGTTGATGGAACTGCTTGCTGGGTGAGACTTTTTCAAAATGAGTTCTATTGATTTTAGAAACAAAAAATCCCACACCTTTTGTAGTGCTAATGACCTTCAACAATTTTGTTTACGCTGTAACAAACCCAAGTGTTGACGCCGTTTACTTTTTCCCTTTTCGAGGTATCTTTCGTGAAAGTTTTTTGTGATCCCAGAGAGTCGATTTCCTCCATTTATAAGCCGATTAACTTCGGTGAATATTGTCTTTCGAATAACAATTAATAAAGCAACAATTAAGTGAAACAAACTAGCATTTATTTAAGGCAAGTACAAGAACAATCACTCGTACATACAATTCCATAGAGATCATTACCGAGGTCAAGAAAGGAATCCCAATTGTGTCTACCATAAGACGTGTCGAGCCATCTATTGAAAATGGAAGTGATGGCCCCATCAATAACCTGACGAGGGATTTCAATAAATGTCAATACGTGATTGATTTCAACCTTGCAAAGTTTAATTTAAGTGCTGAAAGATGTTGATTTTACGGAATTTTTGTCAGCTTCTCCAAAAGAAAGGTTAAGAACGCAGTCACACCTGGCTGAAATTTGATCGGCATTGTTTGCAAATATGGTTAGAAATCTACAGAAGTAGAGCGATTCAATGGCAATTTAATAATTAATGAATTGTATTGGACAAGTTGTAGTTGAATACCAGGGGGTCAATTCTCGTTCTGTGAAAAATTGAATCGAATAAATCGCTGTACTACGAGGGCAGTTTGATAAGTCAGTGATTTTTTGATAATTTGAGTAGCCGGCGTCATTTACTTTGTGTTTGAAAGTTATTTAAAGCAATAAACCCTTTACAAAATAAAAATGGAAAAAAGTGAATTTCGTGTCCTAATTAAGCATTATATTTTACGTAAAAACAACATCACTGAAACCAAGGAAAGGCTAGAAAAATACTATGGGGTCTCTGTACCATCAATTTCAATGGTTAAAAAGTGAATTACTCAGTTCCGTTGTGGTCGTACCAGCACAAATGACGCCGAACGTTCAGGACGCCAGAGGTTGAGGCAGAAATCGTCGGTAAAATCAATGGAATGATATCGGACGAGCGGAGAATTAAAAGCATCAGGCATTTCAAATATTTTACATGAATATTTGGACATGAGAAATCTATCTGTGCAATGGGTGCCGCGATTGGTCACAATCACAATCGACCATAAACGCAACCGAGTGACCATTTCAAAGGATTGTCAGCATGGCAAAATTCCACAAATTACGCTATGAACTGCTACCCCATTCAGCATATTCTCCAGATTTGGCCCCTTGCGACTATTTCCTGATTCCAAACAGGTCACCATTGAAGTTTTGAGATAGCCTTTTATTCGGAGGGAATAAAAAAAATTGGAAAAACGCTGGGCTAATCGAGCTAAAATTATTATTAGTATTATCCAAAAGGTTACTGAATTATCAAACAACCCTCGTAAAAAGCGATTCTCACTCAATAAGTGAAACTGTCCTTGTGAATTAGGGATGGTACACGTAGGGAAAAATCCTTACATGACAGATTTTTAATATTTTCCGTTTGCTGTAAACAAAGGTATTTTTTAAATATTACAAAAAATGCCTGATAAACGAGAACGTGTAGATACGTTTTTTTTTTTTAATTTTCCAATGTTTTCGTATTTCTATAGAGAAACTGGATTTGAGATCTTGCTATATACCTCTGACCCTGAATTCACAATTCTATTTTCACCTTAACTCTTTTCGCCCAAGTATAGGTAAGTACTTACTCTTCTTTGTTCCTATTCAAGTTCTGAATTGTGTTAACTACTTGGTTTTATTTTAGATTATTCTATTTGCGTAGATCCGGAAATTTCTTGCGGTTTCGAATCGCGTTTCCATATTTATAAATGGTATTTAGTTTTCAGACACGAAGGAAATGAACTCCACATCAGGATCAGAGTCATATACACCTGAATCGGGTGCGAGTGGTAGCAAAAAAGTAGTAACTTTTAAAAACGCGGGAGGAAAAAAATATTGCAAGCAAAAATTACAAATATTATTTAGGCAAGCAGATTTGTAGAGGAAATCTTACGTCGCGTCGGTAGGGAATTTTCGGACCCGTGGTAGGTATTTTTGTTTTTTGGATGTACTATCACTGTGGTGAATTCAATATCGCACACTGTGTTGTATGAAATTAGGTTCCCAATTTTCAAACTCTCACTTAAAACATTCACTTGCAAACGAGAACGTGAAAAAAATTATTCATATGAACATTTAATTCGGAATTGTGAAAATTTTCTTGGTTACAAACTTCGATCGCATTAATTAACAACTAAATTGAATTAAGTGCATTTGAAAATAATATTAGCCCATCAATTAATTGTGGAAAATGATTTTAAGTTGAGAGTTGTGACATTTGTTCGGTCAGATATTCTGCTGAATTTGCTGGATATTGCAAAAGGTGTGTCTGTTTCAACCACCCAACTATTGCTATTTTCGTGGAAAACGACTTAAAACGTCTCGTTTTGAAAACGGAAATATGTTTTTGCGAAAACCCGGTTTTTGGCTCGGTGTGAAAAAGAGTATTATACTCAGTATCATAAACGATTTTTTGAAAGATAACAATTCTGCTTAAAAAAACATTTAACAAGACTGTATACATTTGAAAAGACTGAATGAATATAAGAATAATGAGTCATTCGAGAAAAAAATCCAGTCCACATTACATTTGAAAACAATAGGTGTACATCGATGCTTGCTTATTTGTCCTATGTCCATTCTACTGCTGTTAGAAAAGGGGATTTTAAGTATACATATATTGCAGTATAATGATTGGGTGGCATATAGGTAATTATATATTAGTAAGTCAAGAGGCTCACTAACTACAAATCATAGTTAAGACACAGAAAAAATATCCATTCTTTGACACTTATCGCGATACATACGATAAGCTGTTTCTATTGCACAAACGTGACCACCTTAATAAACAGCGCTTTGCCAAATTACATGAAACTCACAACTATACCGCAGAAGAACATCTGAAGACAAAACGGAAAGAGCAATTATTTCCCCCGTCTTGTTATTACACGAACTTACTACATATACAATTTTATACTTCTGCTTCCTTCTGTGTTTTGCTTATGAAATCCGATTATGATGAACCATCATTCCTCTTCGCAGAAAGGCAAACAGAACATACGTAGATTATTAATTAGGTGCTCAACTTATTGTTGTTTCCATCGTTTTCATCGATGTCTATTTGATGTTCTGTTAAAGCCATGTTAATTAGCTGCCAACATTTTGATCCGACAAATACTTTAACGCTTATGATGTTGTAGCCCATTGTTGCATGTTTTTATTAAAACTGCGATTTTCAAAAGACTTATGGTAGCTGTAAAGTAGGTGTTCCTTTAAGCTTAAAGGGAAGCAAAAAACATTACAATACAGGGAGGGAGAAGGGCAAATGTTATTGACGTGTATACTTACCGACAAAGATAAGCTACAATTTTTTCACTCGCCATTCAAAGTTTGCATTTCTTCAACTTTAATACACTTTAAAACTAATATCCTCTCGATCTCACCCAAGGATAACCTTCTATTTTTTCTTCTTAGCAAGTGTTGTAGAGCGACAAGAGCACAGGAATGTATATCCATCCTTGAATGTGTATTCTACGACGACGACCCCAGGTATCCCTACCCTATCCACATCCGCTCTACTGTCATGCCGTGGTTCATCATTCCACTGAATTATTTCCTCGTTCTAGTACTGAAACTCATTGGAGAGCTAAGAGCATCTACGATACGCTTGACATGAGGATTGTCATTTATTTTTCATTAAACTAAAAATACATTTTAAAGGGTGGCCTGCTTTGGGGGTGTACAAATTGAAGTGCTGCGGTAGACAAGGCATGCAAATGATAAAATTTAAGCAGTGTCGTTAGAATTATTTTAATATTATACTTCAGCAGATAAGAGGGACAATAATTCAGGTGTACTTTATTTATGTTACCCCTACTGAAGGGGTTCCTTCTTCAGGAGTTTTTGTTCACATGTAGGTACTAATCAAGTCGTCGGTTAAGTTGACATCAATATTAAAGGTGTTTAAACTGTGAGTGTAGCACCTTATTAACATTAAATGTTTGGCGATATCTGTGTAAGTGTTAGCTTTCTAAAAAATTTCGAGACAGCTTGTTATTCGGAGGAAAAAAATGTTGTGTCAGAGCAAAGCAATTGGGTTTAATTTGTTGATTGTTACATCTTCGGTTCAATTCGTATAAAGGGGAAGATGGAATGAAGATCTGCAGAGAAATAAAGTTGAAGCTGCTTAAATAGCTATGATCCAAACAAAGTTCCATGATGTTTCGGCATGAAAAATCTTCAACACATTTCAGAGGGACAAGGTCATTGGACAACACCCTATCTTAGGTAACTCGACTAACTTAACGTAAGCTCTTTGACGACAATTGTTCTAAAATAATAGGCAAATATATTTAAAAAAAAAAAACAAAATCTTTTGCGAAACTACACTTTTGCGCATTGTTTCACTTCCTTTCACCCGTTGATTGACTATTGATCATCTAGTCTTTGCTTTTGGAATTTAACACCACAGTTGGGTATCTGTTTCATGTGTAGGGTTGAATACATCACCATCCATGGACCGGGACCCAGATGAAATGTGTAATGGAAATAGTTTTATTTTATTTTACTTGATTAGCACCCCCAAACTTTTATTAATTTTAAGATAATTTCGCTTAAATTATATAGCTAGTAACACAACTAAGCCGAAATGCCATATCCACATTTTTGCGGAACGTGTCTAACTATGGCAAAAATATGAATGGGCGAACAGTACCTAAGTGCCGTAACCCCTGTTGGAAAAAGAGCGATTCTGCGGCTCGAGACTAATTCACACGACTGACGACTCTGCCGCTAAAATAAGAGAAAAAAGTTAGGTCAAAGCAAGCGTATCGAAGGCTGATCACTTGAAGCGACTTAGATTTAAGAAAAAACTACCGCTTAACCCGTACCGCAAAGAGTAACGCATTAGTTTCTGACGTGCTAATTTTATGTGGAGTAAGGAGTGGTAATTTGTTGTTTTCTTCGAGGAAAAAATATGTATTTCGAGGGTCCTGACGGTTTTAATTATTACTTTAATGATTTGGGCAAGGAGGAACATCAACAAGATCGTTTGCACAGCCAAGTACTATGGCACTTTGGAGTTGCAGTTCCTAACTCCTCATATGAATGGACAGTCCTACATTGGCGTACTCGAGAAGGTTTTCTCTCCATTACTGGATTTTTTGGTGACTTGCCATGGAAATTGCAACAGGATAACGAACCAATTCACAATGCCAGAGTGGTAACACATTTCAATGTTGGATTGGCCACCATACTCGCCAGACCTAAGCATTATCAAAAATGCATGGGGATGGCTTGCTCAGAAAGTGTGCGACTCAGGAAAGCAGTAGGTACTCTAATAAGGAGGAACTAATTGCAGCAATTAAATGTAGCTGAACATCCACCCTCTATACAGTATTAAAAATGTATGACTCCCTACCTAACAGGATGTACGAGGTTATTTATAACCCATTACTATATTTTTGTTTACAACTCAAAAAATGTATGTGCTTCTAATACACTTTTAACCTAACAATGTGGATAACATTTGTATGTAATTATATTTTTATGGAGAGGTACTATCTGTTCAAGTGAGCCAAAATATGTTGCTTATATTTTGAATCATATCCCTTCAAAATTTATAAAAAAAAAACTCCACTGTAAAAATGGACTCCATTCCTTCCGTTTTATTTACAGAATTTGATAAACTTGAATTTAAAAAATAAAACGAGTCATTGGCGCAAAATTATTGTCGGACAAAGCCCACTTTATGATTAGTACGTGACAATCTCCGTATTGTTATTTTTCTAATTATAGTCGGCAAAATACCCACTTTATAGTTAAAACCTGGTATTAAATTTAAAACCACCAAAAGTACATTTTATCCCTTAGTATTGTCTTTCAATCTTCTCCCATCTGTCATTTCTATTGAAAAATTTATATTTGAAATATTGTTTTGCAAATTTTTAAAGAAATAATGCTCGCCAAGAATATTTATATTTTTTAAGATCTCGAAATGTTTAAATATGTTAGGTTTCTAAGTAAAACAAAATAAAACCCGAGCAAATCCTTTTTAAGATTTTGGTTGCCTACAAGCTACAGATTCAATAAAAAAAACTGTTCCATTCCATTCCTGAATTTTTTATTATTTTTTTTTTCTTTCATTAAAAATTGCTTAAAGATAATTCCCCAAACTGTGTTAAGTTTCTCAAACTGTACATTTTTGGGTCTGTTCGAAAAAAAATTGGGTCGCTGCCGAGTTACGTGCATCCCATTCTAAGGTTTTATTATTTATAATTTTTTAAAAAGTTAGGCATGGGCTTTGGAGTTAGAGTGGTATTAGTTAGTATCTATACTAATCTTTCCCTATACACGATGTCAATAATTATTTGTTGTTGTTATTTCCAAATAAATAACACGGACATGGTTGAAGGCACGAGTACGATAACTTTGGCGTTGTAATTAATTACGGTTTTTTGTAGAGGGTTCAAAACAAGCATTGTTTACTATAGGAGGGGGATTCCTCGTACGAACAGACAAAACTGTACACCTTAGCCAGTGCCTAAACACTGCAGGATGTCGGCCACACCAACGACACATCCCAAGATTTACCCTCCGCCACCCTCACGTTAAAGAGTTCATCATCGCCAGTGGGATTAAAAATGACCTTAAAAGAATCGGATGCTGCCATTTGAATGACATTGTTTTTCACACTTAATGGCAAAGTCCAAACTTTATAATAATAATAATAGTTGGCGCAATAGGTCTGTAGGGACCCAGGGCCTAGCTTCTCGCAACCTTTCGTTTTGTGTGAGTTTTTCATTTTTGGAACGAATGGAAAGGATCTGCAATTTTATGCCGGTTCCAAACGGGCCGATTGAGAAGCTCTTTCATGACAGTTATACTCTCGGATGTTTGTCAGACGCTCGCGAGAGGTGGCGCAGTGAAAAAACCCTGAGTTGAAATTTGGGTTTTTTTGCGGGATTCGAATCTGCACCCCTCGCTTAGTAGTCCAACACACTAACCACTAAGCCACTGCGACCACGCGTCCAAACTTTATACCTAGTGAACATTTTTTTTTATCAAAAATGTATCACTGTGTGTTTTTTATTTAGCTTTACTTTCGAAACTGAAAAATGAATGACCCTTTACTATTGTTCTGTTCTGTTCCGTCATCATAAAAGTTCAAGTAAACTCGCTGGTCCAGTCAAAAGTTAATTACGTATACTGAGACCTTCATTGTATGCTGCGCACAACATCTATTGGGGAGTCAACTTTAACTCGTGCGCCGTTTTTTTAGGCCCATTTTATTCACTCGAAGTTGAACACAACTTGGGAAGTTTCCCATATAAAAATCCCCAAGTTGTGTTCAACTTCGAGTGAATAAAATGGGCCTTAATTGTTTTGTTGTTGAACGAACTGAAAAGTTTGTTTGATCGAGTCTCGTTCAGTGACTTTGGCACTTTTTTCCTCTTGAGTGAGTATTAAGCGTTGTAAAGAAACACATGCAAAATTGGAATATACAAACAAAAACAGAAGCGATATGTTCTTAAAACGCTTATGGGTTACTACGAGAGATTTTAATTATATTCTGAATTGAATCAGCAGACTTTTATTTCTATTTTCAAAAATATTCACTTACTAACGATTCAATTGGGATCTTTAGACCACCAATTAGTGTTGATTCGCATCATCACGATCCTACGACTAAATCAAGACTTTCCAATAAATTGTGTTCCGTACCTATATTAAATAATATGAAAGTTATTTTATTATGATACTAATGCACTCACAAGTCAATCGTGAAGTACCTACCTAGTATAAGAAAACAATGGAAAGCGTACCATAAAAAGTACCGAAAATTGTGTCAGATCGAACAATAGGGCGTTAATAATTTGCATACGATAGATATTTGACAGATCAGCGGAAATTTTGTGTTTGGTTTTTTTGCTTATAGCCTTTAAAGGATATCTGTTGGGCAAATTTAATTGCAATTTATGTATTCCTTTTTTTTAGAATAAAAGAAACCACTGACCTCGTTTTTCACGAAAACAAATTATGGAATTTGAATTCAGCGATGACAACAAATGTAATAGCTTCTAAGAAAGTTGTCGGACTAGGATATGTGGAGGTCTTATTGTTTATTTGTAATGTTCCACAATTGGTGTACATTTTTACTATGGCTGACAGCCAACTAATTTTCGACTTAGTGCTTGATTATTAGTAAGGCCGATTGGATATTAGTGCATTCGAACACGAATAAACTAGCTATATTGAACTAAAATGCTATTGTTTTCATGTTTTGAAACGAAAATGTACTATCTTTTAATCTGAGATACTTAGGTATGAATTTCGATTAGAATTTCATTTTATAATTTTCTTGGATCAGTGTAATGGTAGGGATGAGGATGTCAGCAATTACATAAGTATGAAATAAGCCGCTGCTTGTTTTCTCGTTTAAGGGCTATCGCAAGGATTTGAGCAAAGTATGATAGCCACGGATATTCTGTGCTACATTGGGGTAGTATGGAATGTGGGAGAGTTACGCCCAGGAAACAAATTAGATTATGGGTTTCCAAATATTTCTCAGTTTCGACCTAAGTTTAGCCATTTTCGAACCGGATTAAAGGTTAAAGATATATGGTTTACGACTGGTGCTGTCGCTCCACATTAATTTCTTTTTTTTACTTGGCAAGACGTGAGAGAACAGGAACGTCGAGCTGAAGGCCATGCATTTCGCAAGCATAACTGCTCGCACTTTTTTTTTGCAAGGACAACCATCTTACAACCCACAGGTTCGTTGAGATTTGTGGGAATTCAGGACATTGCCCAATTGTAAGACGGTACAATCAAATCAGTTCCATTTATTTTTAGGATAGTGTAGGAACCCCCTCTTGCCGCCGCAAAATGCCGAACTCAATTAAGTTGATATTGAATTTGCAATAAGATCTTTATAAATATGCTCCAGCATTTACGATTTTTTCTAGTCGAGCCTTGAGCATTTAATGAAACTCTTTGCTTCGGCTTTCTGGTGTTTTAATTTTTTAAAGTTACCAGGGCATGTCTTATAAATATTTTAAACTAGCGGCCCCAGCCTGCTTTTTACGAAATTTTCCAAGCTTCATAAAATAAATATTTGTAACTTTAACAGCCAAGAAGAAAACTAACCACGCCTATCAACTTGGTTGGTAAGCCTTCTCCCTTCACTCTCCACACCGGTACCGAAGGTGTTATAGTAGCTTTGAGCTGCCCTCCCCATAACCCTACTTTTTTTTATAATAAACACGCGCTAAAGAAGTTGTGACTACTCTTATGGTGTAGTTTGAAGTACACCTCGCAGAGTACCATGATTATTACTCACTCATTTTTCGTAACAACCCCTACGTGAACACTCAAAACACTCAACAACTCCTGTTGCCCTTACAGCCTACACCCATAAATTTGAACTTACTCACACATTCTAATGCAAGGATATTGAAAATTCTTGCCAAACAAAATGATTGACACAAACAAATCAAAGTAGTAGAATCTACTTCATTTCAAAAAGTTACTTAATGTAACATAGTAAACAGGAGCAAACTAATTAAGTAGCTACCTTATATCGTATATTTAAACAAAAAAAAAAAATCAAAATTGTTGACAACAACTATTTGCTTGGAAAATAATTGAAATAATTGACAATAACATTTTTTTTTTAAATTTAAAATATTTTTTTTTTGTATGTGAAGTGTCAGTACTCGATTTCTATCCATTTTTTTTTCAAAGTGCATTTAGTTATAGAAAACGTTTGTATGGGAAAAAGAAAAGGGCTGTTTTTAGGCTTTTCCCGGAAATTATTCGAATTTTTCTCGCCGTAAAAACCATCATTGGACTTCAACGAACATTTAAAAAAAAAGAATTGGTAAAATTGGTCCTGGCGTTGTTGAGTTATGCGTTCCATTTTTAGTAATTGCGTATTTTCTACTTGTCAAACACCTCTCATTGGAAAATCCTTTATAATAATAAAAATTATTGAATGAGCAAAATAGCAAATACATAGTATTTAAAAATGGTCCACTTACATTCTTATTTTAGTTTTCGTGACACTATTAAGAAATGATCTAATAACTGTTGACTGTACGCACATTTCCTGCACTTATACCATAAGTCATAAGACAAGCTATCTGACAAAGTGTTACTGTCATAAAAAAAAATACCCTCCATATGCCAAATTCAATTTGATTCTTGCGACTGTACGATCGTACGACTATGAATCTAATAATTAAGTAATCACGCAAACGTGCATTGGCTATTAGTAGACAGCATCACAAACTCCTCTCCACCAAAACTGGCAGTCAAATATGTTTTGGTTCATCCACACGTGGTCGCATTTAAGTCCAGTCGCCCCATCCACTAATTGAGCGAAACCAAGTTTTATGGCTTTTGAAGCAGTCGTGAGAATAAGTATATGTTATGACACGTTCCACGGTACCGTGGTTTAAGGACGTCCGACTTTAGAGGAGATAATTCCATCTCACAGTCATCCAGTTTGCTCGGTACTTATTTTTTCTCTGTTGCCTTCATTAAAAAGTCCTTTTACATATCCACCCACCACAGCCATTGACACCGCAATTAACCTAGAAGCGGCTGAGCACTTCAATTGTCCTATATCCTCCCATAAACAACCATCAGTAAACGTCACCAGAATGATGTAGAAAATAAAAATCATCCCAACCAAGATAATCCACAGCGGGTACGTAGGAGACAAGTCTTTAACTTCTGGTCTGTGTAACCCCAAAAACATTAGAGAAGTGGTTCTGGTTTTGCTGAGTCCTATACTCTTGTCTGTGTATGTGTGTTTGTGTATAATGATGAGGGGGCAAAGAGTAGAGTTGATTAATTCGAAGAATGCGTGCCAGTGGTTTGTTGTGGTAAGAACGCAATGATTGCAGAAGAAAACTGCTGATTTATTCGAACGAATGTATAAATATGTCGGCATATACCTAGATTGTCCTTAAAAAGGAATAACATCACGTGCTTTGTGTTGGTTTTTAATTAAGAAAAGTGGATGGAATGCCAGCAAGTATAGATAAGATCTAAAGAGTGATGGAAACTGCTGCTGCGAGGAGGTTAGAAGTGAATACTAACTATGGTGCCACGCATTCATTTTGGGTTTTAATAATAAATCATTGAAGAGGTTGTGTATGCGAAAAGATTACGAAGAAAATAGTTGACTGCCTGAGGGAATAGCAACTTGTTGCCCCTAATCAAAGAGGCTTACATTTGCAAAGTATTAAATGGATTGGCTGATTAGGGTTTAGTCTTAATTGGATGGGTCGGAGGGAATGATCGCTATCTCTGTGTTGGTCGGACTGTCGTAACTAGCATTTCTTCATATGTACACTAGTCAGGCTGACAACACTACAAGAGACTTATGTGTCTAATATCCACCAATGAAGTGTCAAAAACTGCAAATACTTTATTAAACGATTGGAATAGTTTGACTGTTGATATAGGCAATTTGGCTCGTTTATTGGCTATATAGTAAACTATTGAAAAAGCGAAAGATCAGATGGGACATGCGGCTGGGATGGTGTCCTGGTTAGGCGACTGATATATGTTGGCAATAGCGAAAGAAAAAAAAAGGAGAAAGAAAATGAAAACAAAATACAATTGATCGCGTTCTTGTACGTGTCCATAATAAATGTGTTCAATCACATACACGAAAAAAAAAACATAGATAACATCCGCATCCATAACATCCATCCCTAAATGTCATTTCAAGAAGAACAATCTAATTAGCCGTCGGAGACGCGATCCACCGTCTAACTTGGCGTGTCTCATATAAGCTCTACAATACTGATGAATTTACCATAGCTGCCTCGATGCCTCCTCAATCACAGAAGGGACAAGCTCCATGTGGTATGTCATCGACACCTGTTTCAACGTGCCAAAAATACACCCAAACGCATCCTGGTAAGATCATCGCTAAATGACGCCAAAAAATACACCCACGCATCTCGCTCACCAATTCACTCAACACTGTGTAGCAGCAGATAACTCACGATCAACACACATCTTTGTCATCGCCATTGCCGTTCGCCAATCCCTCTGTACTTATGTCTTATAACATAGCATCCACTACCCAACAAAGCTACAGCTAATTACAAGTTACTATGTATGTCCCCGGTCTACTGATTCAGTAGTCTGGTGTCTGTGCAAGACCTAGCTTATGAATTTTACTGTCTCAAGTTCAATTCCTTCTTTAAATTAATTTTTTTTTTTTTTAATTTTATAAATTAAAATTCCGTAGCAATTCACCAGTTCACTTTACAGGTCCAGCGTGCACATAGAAGTATTCACTTCAAAAATTAGGTGGAAGAAATATAAATAAAGTGCACGACTGGGTCGAACGAAACTTTCTCGATACTAGACAAAAGAAAACAAAATTCTCTTTTGGATATTCATCTCATATGACAGTTATATAAAATAACAATATAAGTTTTTAAAGGTTAAAGCTCTCAGTAACTTAACTGGCAATGTCGCAAGCGTCTACTGTACTATTTTGTAAGGTCTCCTCACTTGATTTTTGAATATCCCGATGCTCGTGTGTGCGTTGCAAATGAAGTTTTTGTTTTTGTTAAACTATTCAGACATAACAGTTGCAAATATTGCAATGTTTATTTGGAAAAATACAACTGACTGTATGATATTGTTCCGGATTATAGAAATACTTCGTTTTTGACATTTTATCGAAATCGAAGATGGGGTTTTCGAGATATGAGCAGTTTCTAAAATTAGCGTTTTCGGTGCTTCGAATTGAAAAATAAGGACACAATAGTTTTGAAAACATCAATTCGACTCTAAGTTTGCATTTTGGTCACAATCGTTATTGCCGTTTTAAGTTAACTAGACAAAACTATATTTTTAAAAAAATACTCTTTTCATAAATCCGTTGTACGATAATATAGAGAAAAACTGAGGTTGCTATTAAGTTATAAATGACCACATAGCCTCAGAAATTAATTTTTGCTACAATCGTATAGACCGTTTTCGAGATATGTCGAAATTTCAAAAGTTCCGTTGTTCGAATTTTTAGCCAAAAACTGGGTACGCAGTCATGGTAACCTCACCTACTTAAGCTTAAATGTCGATTTTGGTTGAAATCGTTAGAGCCGTTTTCGATCAAATCAAACTGGTACGAAAGTGTTGTATAGGAAGTACCATTAATATTGAGGTTACATTGAAAGAAAAAAACATCTCCCGAACTGTAAGCCCAAAAACTCCAAATCCGAGGTTTGAACGTAATCCGGGAAGCCGTTTAGACTGTAGGCCCGTGGAAGGACGGACAGACGGACAGACCGGACAGAATTTTGCGACCCACTTTTTTGAGTTCTTCTATCATCGTAATATCAGAATTGATTAAAATCTCGAGTTCGAAATTTTGTACGAAACCAATATCTTTCTCTTACTACGTAATGGAGAAAGTTAAAAAATGTTCATATCTCAGCAACAGCGCCATGTGATATGTGAGCACATCATTATAGTAGTGCCTCCTTGGGAGTCCCACTAACCTTTTTCTAACACCGCATGTACATAATATATTATGTAGATATGTAAAATGTAAAAAAAGTATATATAGCTATTTTTCAATGTAGGTTGATGGAAATCCGCATGTAATTCCTTAATCTCCTTAAAAAAAAAAACAAGAACTCGTACCTTCGACAAATTTCAACTGTCGTCACACCTGCGTTGATGTACACAACATCGAAGACGTCCAACTACAAAACTCTGGTAATTGAGAAAAATTTACAAACATAATTTCACTAGATTTCAGCTAACAGAATTTATTATCACGTCTATCACAGAATCCGTCGTATTTAGACGTATTTTGCTACGAACCCCGAAAGACCTATCATAGAATCCAGAATCCGTCGTAGAGGAAATGTTTGCTGGAATTTCGAAATTCGTATCAAACAATTTCCCCTACGATTATATTCGTAACAAACATTTTCCCTGCAACGAATTCTATGGTAGTTCTTTCGGGGTTCGTAACAAAATTCCGAATACGACGGATTCTGTGATAGATGTGTAATGTGTATATAACGTTTCATGCTTTACCTTTAATTATTAGTTCTATAGATCATGTACATACTATGTACATTTTTAGTTATAAAAATATAGAATAGCATTCTTTCTGCTTAACAAAATTGATTTTATTTAACATTGATTTGATTATATTAGATATTAATAAGAAGTTACCAAAATCTCAAGAGTTGGATATAATTTTTTGCAAGATGTTGCTTACTCTCCTTGTACATAGCTTGAAACTAGGCCGCTACTGTTCTTTACCAAGCGTTCTACGTGAAGAATATAAACAGGACATTACTTCCTTGATCGATTTATTTTTTATATTTCTGTTTTATTCTGGGATGTTTCTTGAAATCAACTTACCATTTCTCCCGAAGGTATGACCTTATTATTAAATTTTTTTTCCTCGAGAACGTGAAAAAATATTATTAGGTATGTAAAATATTTAGATCTAACGGCTCACTATTGCACACATAGGATTTCAATAAAATATACATAGATTACTTAAACGGAATCGAAACGTTATTTTTCTTTTTGTTATGAAACATTTTGTGAGTAAGGACTTTGCAGGAGGACTGGGGATCAGATAATGACAACGGCTAGAACTATAGACTTAAAATATTGCCTATGCAATCTAACGTCTAAACTTTGAAAATTCCTTGGAGGTTAGATTTAAGTGATGACTTATAGATTATTGTGATTTGAGTGATTTAATAATTAGGACCATTAATATAAAGACATGGTAACCATGGTTGTATCACTACACATCACAGGGGCGGTTATCCCTGAGGGAGCAAAATACCATCAAGCGCTCCCCGTCCACTTTTTTTTATATCAAACAAAGGTTCAGTGGATAAGTATGAGGGCTACCGACGGTCCAACTTGCACCGCCTCACAAAAAAAATTCTCTGACACTTATGACGAGACTTTTACAGCCCCCTGTTTGTCACCTAAAAAACTGGCAGCACATTTTTTCAAAAGACTAGCGGACCCCCTGCGTTTTCATTAGTAACTCTATCCATAGACTTTCACGAAACCAAGTCGCCAGGAATCTTGGATTGTATAGCCACATTTAATTCACTGACATCTTTGTTCTTAGCAGCTAAAATTGCTTTATCACTCAACCACGCATGGCATTTATACTGTAGTGCTATGTTAGGGAAAACACTTTCAATCAATTTCTCTTTTGGCAACACAAAAAGGCAAAAATCATTTGGCAATGTTATCAATCCACTTTCATCAACTGGCATAGCACCATTTCCAATTTTCAGCAATTGCTTGAAGAATTTTTCAGCAGATGGATCATTCTGCAACTGATCACGAACTTTGATATAAGTTTCAATGACTTGAGAAATGTCCATAAATATTAAGACTTTATGCAAGAGTTAATTTAATCAGCATCTGTCGATCTAGGAATGACGGGCAATGTTTGTCTGAAATCGCCTGACAATAAAATCAATGCACCACCAAATAACTCTGAATTATCTTGAACAATTTTCATTGTTCTTCCTAAGGCTTCAACAGATTTCTTATTTGCCATAGTGCATTCATCCCAAATAATGATCCCGCAACGTTTCAATAACGCCAATGCAATTTTATTCTGGGAACGTATTTTTCCGGTGCCTCCAGAAAATAAACCATCCAATATTCGATTCATTTCCAATTTTCAACCTATGTAACTTAAACCCTGCAAATATTTCCCCATACACCCAGAGAAAAAATCCTGTTAAATCAACCAGAAATTAACCAATTATAATGTTGTTATTTTTCAACACGATTGGCCGTGTTAAGGTTAACACGATACACGATTTTAAAAGAATTCGTGGTATTAACATTTAAAAGTGTTATACTAACGTGAACAGTCACGTTAGTTCAAAACTGTTATTATTAATAACCATGTTAAATTTACATGGTAAAACCGATGAATCTACATGATCGCTTGTAAATTAATTGCTCTATGACCTGTAAAAACAACCTTTTGTGAAATGTTATTTTAAAATGCGATCCCGTTAATAATTCACGACCCTTTGTCAAATTAACTTTATTTATCATGTTAATTTTACATTGAAATCCCGATGAATTAGCATGGTTCACTGTAAAGTTAACAATGCTTACCTGTAGAATCTACACGGCCCTTTGTCGAATTTACGTTCGTTGTCATGTTAAATTTACATCATGGCCCCGATGAATCAACATGGTTGACTGTAATGTTAACAATGCTTACCTGTACAATCCACATGGCCCTATGCCAAATTTACGTTCGTTGTCATGTTAATTCGTTTCGCTACAGATGGAAAATTAATGAAATACATTTTCAATTTACACATTTGTGATTTTTATTTTATAAAAACTTATAATTAAGTTTACAAAATTTTTATTTTTTATTTTTAGAAAAAGTACAACATATTCCTATAAAATGAGCAGATTAGTATCGAAATAAGTAATTTTCTGTAGAAAACATATAAGGAAATGTTAAGTTCTATACATTAGCTAAAGCGATTTTAATCGCACAGTCTTTAAATTATTACAAAGTATATGGATATGAAGAGGTGGTGATATAAACTCTTTAATATTTAGATAAATAAGCTCATTTAAAACTTCTCCTATAACATAGGCATGGAGATGAGCATAAATAATTTTATGTTCAGAACAAACAAAGAAAAGCTCTTTGAATTTACTACAATGTCAACGATTTCAAATAAAGAAATATCACCTCTTTTGGCAATTAAAAAAAAAAACTTTTTTGTATTCAGTACCTTTAAATGTTACTTTATTGTAATATTCAAATTGTTTCCAATTACAATTATTTTGGAAATGATTTACGTAATTTAAAATAGTAGTATTATTATTAGCTGACAAATGTTTGCTGTTGGTTAACAAACTGGGTTTGAAAAAGTTCTCATGGCTTAAATTGAAAGCAAATTTTAAAGCTGCTTTGATTGACAAGCTCCATGAAATATTAAGACGTGAATTCATTGAACGAGCATATTCTTTAAACACTTTATGAGTTGCTTCAAACCGCATGCACCACAAATCATCGGCAAGTTCCGATTCCATTTTTAAATTCTTTAAAACAGAACACTACACACGACGAGACTACACATCACTGAACTTTACTTAAAATTGTTTAATTACGTATAAAAAACACCACGACCACGACCGACATCCAACCCGACAACGCCAACGAATAAACAAAAACTGATTTCGTTCGCCTTTCCTTTACTGTGCTAAATTTCCAACGCCAAATTAAAACTGTGATGAGTTTATTGGTGTTGAAATGAGCAGACGCAGTGTACCATTAACACTGCGATCATGTAAAGTGATCTGTTTAAATGTGTTGAATTGACCAGATACATTGTCATATTAACACTGTGATCAGGTAGTTGGAAAAATTCGTCGCAGGACATAGCGGTACAGTTTGTGTGACAACACGGTCATCTGTTTAAATGTGTTGAATTGACCGGATGCATTGTCATATTAACACTAGATGAAAATAAAACGTATTATAATGTTAAATTAACAGGATTTATGTAACAAGTATAAGGATGTTAATTTAACATTGCACATATTGTAAACTGAATCATGTAAACTTCTTAATTTTGGTTAAATTTGTATAGGAATAGCCATCAGGCAAATTTAACATGAGTATTGTCAACTTTTTACCTGACGTTTTTCTCTGAGTGTATACACACAAATGCATGCATGTATGTTTACTAAAATGCTTACAAGATTGTGTGTAAATTTGAACTAAATCGATGGAGTGGCTTTCGAAATATAAAATGTTTAGTGTTTTTTGTATGGGCGGTGCCACACCCCTTTGTTCAATTTTCAGGTAGTTATACTCTTTGGCCAATACCTAAGATTGTGTGTAAATCCATTCAGTGGTTTGTATGGGAGGTGCCACGCCCCTATAACTCATGAACCAATACACCTACAAAAACCGTATATACTTACGAACCATGGTATTAACGTCAATATTATAAAAATCGGTTAACGCATTACAGAGAAAATTGGCGACAAACACAATACAACTTATTTTTATATATATAGAACATAAATGTTATGTTTACAACCATAAACCGATAAAGACTGAAGTTGCAGCATCATCTATTCTAACAATTTTGTATTTTACCACTCTGTTCGAGGAACATATAAGGACTTTAACGATTACCTATGTAAGATACTCACTAAAGTACCTGTATCGTTAAGAAATATTGACAAGGTTACTTCTGAGCTGGCGACAGGAATAAATCTCTCGTGGTGACACCAAAACTCACATGGTCCTACTGGAGCTATGATCACTTAGAAAGTAAAGTATGAACATTTTTTACAACTCAGAAAGAACAGGTTCTTTTGTTACTGCGACAAATTAAAATCTCAATGTCTAACTGTTTGTCCTTGCTTTAGTAGCCAATGTGTGGGCCGTGAGTCAACTTCGAATATCTTCTGAATAAGTCGGTCGAATGCGATGATTTAAAAACTGAAAGTTGATCTGCTAAGAATCGTATATACCTACGTAAATTGAGTTAGCAGTTCTGAAATGATGCCTTAACACATTAAATTGAATCAGACAAACAATTTGATTTTGATTATAGATCTGAGCCTCTGTACTGACAAGCGCTCTCAGATCATTTATACTTACCTATTTTAAGGCATGCAACGCATGAGTTGCAGTTTTTATGTTTTCCGCTTGCTGATGACACAAACTATATACTTGGGCGAAGTAACGTGCTATTCAGTTAACAGTTTTCAGTAAACTTTATGACAGTTCCAATTAGGAAAATATTGTCGTAGATGTGAGCTTCCATAGATATGTACAGTGTACACAGATGGGTGGATGAAAGGTGCTGGAATCGGAGTAGGAATTATCTTTCCTCATTCTCCTTTAACCAGAATGATTAACAAGACAACCAAATAAGTGTTTTTGTCGGCAAATATCTTTACATATTTTTGCATCGTTGCCTACACCCGTCAGATATCCGTCAACACTCGAGTCGCCAATAATTGCGATTAAATCTCTTACTGAACCTTTGACAAGATTTACGCATACCTAGCCCAAGTCACCACTCACGACCTCAAAACGCATCAGAAGGACCACCACAATTTTCGTCAAATGCTCCTTTGAGAATAGTCAACTTTCCACTTTCCTCCCTTTAGGGCGGGGTATTATACGTGTTTAGCTATAATTCATAGTTTATAACAAACTTTTAACACATTGCCCTCAGGTTGCTTTTGAAAAATATCTAACAACAGTGCACATAACTTCAACTGTTACCTACCTATTGCTCCCCTTGAGGAACTTTTTATCACACACTCACCTGCAGTCAACTACCATCTATGTATAGTATAGGTGTATGAGTAGGGACTCGTATCTGGTTTCTGGTGTATAGGTGCCAAGCGAAAAACTTGACACTGCAATTATATTGACATTATATGATTCATAGTGTGGAGAATAAACTTGAAGGTGCCATCACACGATGCCTGCAGCTATTTTTTCTGTGCGCTACAGCAACACACATAATGATGGAATTTTAGAGAGAACAAATCTAAATAAAACATCACACTTGCGGAATATTCGGATTTAGGTGTGGGTATACAATACTCCGCTGAATTAGGTACTTCTGCCTTTTGAAGTGCTTAAAGTTTGTTTTTGTTAGTTTTGTGTAATTGGATTGTATCTACTGGGTGTTGGAGTTTCGTACACGACGTGTTAGCGTTACAATGGAATAATTTGAATGGATGCAGTTGATGCATACGGTTGAATCTTGTGCAAAGAGAGGGTAACAGCAGTTCAGTGTAGCGTGCAGACTGTTTTTTCGGACGACTTTACTTTGAGTTTGCACCTTCTTTAAACGAATTTGGTTCACAAAATCAACTGTATTACCGTTAGTGCGCGTCTGTCTATTCGTCTATTGTTTCATACGTTTTTAAAAGAGTGATGTCCTTTTTCGTCCTCCTTTGTATACTAAAAATGTTCCCTACATAATGGCATACATCGGCCTTTAAAATAAAAACAAAAACTTACACACAGCTTTATTTACTCCATTTCAACATCGACCCGTCCTTATTAAAGAACCCTTTATATAAACTTTGGCCGAACTCATTTCTTATATTTATGGGCATTTCCCTTGTAAAAAAAACTTCAACCAAGTCAAGCAACCTTCTGGCATCTGGGGACACCCACAATGGAAGTTGAAAGCAAATTAATTTCCAAAAGTGGGAAAGCAAAACGTCAACAACTGTAGTCGACAGGTCTGACTATGAAATTGTGTCCGCACAACGCAAATAAAAGAACATCACATTCAAAAGTATTTTTCTGTATTTGAAAGTGTCCTTTGAGGTGATGTTGTCGTCAACAGCACACATCTGGCCGAAGTTTTAGGTTTTGTATCAACACTAAGAATTGTTAGCGCAACAAGTCCATTCGGGACTACAACACCCCACTTCGATTGTGAACATAATTGAAAGATGGAGCATAACGTAAACCAACATTGTTGGTCAGTTATTATCCTTCAAATTAGTAACCCTAACTGAAAGAAATTGTCCAGTGTTGCAGCTTGCTACACCCAAAGGTCAGATTAATTGTTTTATGGTTATTTTATTGTTTACCAAGAAACAAGACAGCAACAAGACGCAAGGACATCGACGTCGACGAAGGAAAAAATCACAACACACACACAGAGTCATATAATAAATCACTGGGCGAGCAACTAAAACCAAGGACGATGAGTTGAAGAAAAGCTCATGAAAACAAGTGGATACACAACACTGACACTGCGTTAATGACTTTTCGAAAATGTATTCTGATATCTAGCTATTTGTTTAGCGCTTAGGGGTAACCAGTCGGAAATTATTTGAAAGATTGACACTTGAGGGATGTAGAATTTGAAGCGGATTCAACTTGTTGACTAAGTAGAGGAGTGTGTGATTTATTGAATTAGTGGGCGGGGAAGAGGAAATTTGTTGGGGAGTTTATATATTCACCACTGACGATGACTCGTCCAGCGTGAACAGCGCATACCATACAGTAACTTTGAGCAGGTGAAATGGCTCCTCGTGCATTACTCGTGGATTTTCGGTGCCCCAAAAGCGATAGTTTTGCTTGTTCACGTAGCCGCTGAGGTGGAAATAAGACTCATCGCTGATTATGATTTTGGTCGAAAAATCGATAGACACGATTATTCCGCGTTCCTGGGGAGTGTATGGCTTGTTCACTTGTATTCTACATCTGTCTAGTCCACAGCCACTTTCAAAAATAAGAGCAACTTCCAATAGGGTGATCTCTTTTGGCCCACCTTGTATGTTGATATACCATTCATTGTCACTTCAGATGCTTATCAAACTCAAGGCTCAAAATATTTACAGGACAAAATAAAAAAAAACACACAGTCTGCCGTGATGATGATAATTGCCCAGAGCCCAGCCTCCATCAAGTCGATCGCGAATCGTGCATAATCAAGCGAATCGTGCCTAATCAACTAAGAGCTCCCAAGTAATTAGGGGGCTTTTATTTTTATTAATCTAAGAAGCAGTCCCCTCGCGAATAGTGTAAGAACTAAGAATATCATTACTCTCTCGGGTATATAGGACGACAGCGGAGCGTCATTATAATTTCAGATTTCGTTGTCTCATTTTATGGTCACAATAAAATTGATATACGATGTAATTACATTTATGGCTTTGCGGTTGCTATCTGCTTCTCTGTGCCATATGTTGTCTGTGGGTTTCGTTTTTATTTGTTCTTTCTTATTTGCTTTGGCATTGTTGTGTTTGCGTTTGGGCGCTTCCATAAAGGATGACATTCGCAGAACAAAACAAAACGTGTTGGTGGAGAAGACTGCGATACTTTCGTCGGTATGGCTGTGACATTTTGTCATCAGAAGTTATTGACATTTTTGCAAGCCGTATCGTCGTCCTTTGGGTATTGTCTCCATAATACACCCATACTGCAGTGGTTGGTTGGTGGTCGGCTTGGAATGATTGAGCACAGTCTTGGGAAATATGTGCGCGTATTATCGCAGCGAGGGCACTTCTTATCTCTTCGCAGATAAGTAGATATCATTTATTACCGCATAAATTTCTGTTTTCTCTTAATGAGTAATGAGCTGGATGACAGAGTTAGTGGTGGGAAAGGAACTTATTATTGGGTAGGCGGTAATTAATCAAAAATTTGTGTGTTGTTCTTTGGTTTTAGTGGGCCAGTTGGTAGTGGCCAATTGTTGTGGGCGGAAAAGACACAGTCACTTAATACCTCTTTGGGGAAGTCAACAAATATTACTGCTCTCGGGATAGATCAGCGAGATAGGTTTGTAGGGGTTTAATGGAGATGCAGTGTGGCAGTAAAGTGTGAAAACAAATCTGATGTGAAAGATTTTATTAGTTCACTCCATCTTGAGTGTTATGTCTGCCTAGGCCTTACAAAATTTTAAACAAACGAAATTGCAGAAAATCAGTTAATCTCATTATAGTCTCGCTAAATCGGCTGGTTATCGATTTTTCTGGTTAACTAAGCACTGATTCTCTGGTTAATATTTTGCTGAAGAAACATTTGCTTGTTACCATCTGGAATACCCAATGATTAAAGATAACCAAGATTGAAGAAACCGGACCTAAATTTACGGAAGCTCACAGCTGAAAAATTTGTATGGAAAATATGGCCACTGTGAACTACTAAAATTTAAAGTCGGCACTGAAAATGTTTACAGGCCCAATATATTATCAGTTAATTTTTATTTTCTATTTAAAAATAAAATATGTTAGGTAGGTACCTACAATTAATACTTATTATATTTTTGACCGTATTTCTGATCAAAAATTCTTGTTCTAAGTTTTGACCGAATTTAAAAAAATAAAAATCGGTCATTCGGTCAGATTTTACCGCGCACTAATTTTTTTTTTTGTGGCAACACTAGTAGGGATAAGTTACATAGGAAGTGGCTTTCAATTCATGTCTACGGCACGTGGTTTGATTATATTTGAACTTTATGTACCCCAACTGCCTTATAACAAATGAAGTTTGTCATGCTTTGCACGGCTGAAACGGCACTCAAGGAGAGGTTACATTTACTACAGCTCTCATGAAAGATGTCGGGCATCAAAAAACTTATAATTGGTTGAGAAGAAAAGTCGATAATAGATCACTTGGTTATTAATAATTTGTGCGTACGCCCACTGTAAACTCCTTAAACACTATTATTGAGAAGCTTTTCGTTCTTCTGGATTAAGCCAGCGTAGAAAAAAAGGCCCCACCCCAATTTATCTTAATAAACGTAGTATATTCCGAGCAGTCATTTTTGTTGGGTCCTGCGCACTTATCAAAAAGGCGTGCCTTCAGGAAGGATTGCCTTAAAGATTGAAGCTTCAAGACTTCTTCAAAACAGCTAAGGAAACCCAGTTTTGAAGCATTTCCACTTGATGGGGAGAAAAGATATATTAAGTCGAGACTCATATCTAAATACAGAAGAAGTTGTTTAGGTTTCCACAATTCCTTAGACCAACAATTCCAACAAACAAAGCTCTTCAAGTATGTATGAAGTCGAAGTTTGCGTAGGGCTCATAAATACGATCCCAAATTTGCAGCAATTTTATTTTTAAAAGAAGTCACCTAAGAAAATGCTATTCTATGTCTTGCAAAAACCATCAAGGCATATCCCGATTGAAAAACATATTATGTGAACGTCCCAAGCCTTGATGAAAGAGACTAATTATTGTAGGAATGTAACAGTGGGTCTTTTGGCCCTGTATTGGGACCATTAATTTACCCTTTACCATTAAAATAACCACATATTTCAAGAAGAAAGACCAACTTTCCACTGAACTAAGCGCTCCATATGATATGATTCATCAGGGGCTCTATTTACGATCAGCATCCCTTCTCTTCTGAACTTACCCAAACATCCATCCGACTTTCGCAAGGAAAGAAAAGGCTTTGACAAGTCATATGAGTAAATATGTACAAATAGAGTTGACAGGAACAGCCAGGTTGATTCAAAATTTACATGCGTAGAGCTCCCAAGGCCAGGCTTTTAACAAGCTTCTTAGGACGATTACACTCTCTGATGTGTATCAGGCAGCGACATGTTAGGCAGCTATCAAAACATAAGGTTCGTTTTTCGGGTTGGACTGGGCCTTTTGCTTAGAGGACAATATTATATTGCATGCTTACTTGTTCGTATAATATTTTTATACGCTATTTCTTAACGAAGATAAAGAGCAATGTTGTCGGTTGACAATTTCTTCAAAAATAGTGTCGCATGCTTCTTTGCTTGTACGCGTAAAAGGTTGTCTTTGCTTCGGACTTGAAGCCATAATACAGGTGGTCGCTGAGAATTGTGTTGTGCCATATGTTATTCTCATGTTTTTTTTAGATATAAATTAATTCTGCAATCCGTCTTGCGCTGAGCCTTACACAATGCTTATAAAAATTCAGCATCGACTTTGCCCCATATCCCACCAAATCAACGGATTATAATTAAAATAAAATAAAATTGGGAATTGTTCTGTCGGACGTGCATTATTATATACATATAAAATATTACAGTTAGTATATATGTATTTATTTTAAAAATTATTTTAATAATTAAAGAAAAGGATTCAAATTATTTTTACATTCAGGCTGGGATTCTATTTCGAAAAATCAACTGCATATCAATGTTCTCAAATCTCCTTTTTATATCCGCTCCGCCATCTATCGAGAATCCGGCTGGTTTTAGATTTAGCTCAGTGGAGAGTTACACTTATTTTACAGATTCCGGCGTGAAAATTGTAACTTTATGTACTATAATACAAACTTTATATGGGAAAAAAATTAAAAAAAAAACATGTCATACAAATTTTAAATAATAATAATAGGTACCTACAACCATTTAGCTTTATTTTTCTCAAAGCGATGTCAATGGTGTATGGGACAAAACAATTCTTAGGCTACGAGGTGTCTTCATGGCTAGACCTTCCATTTGATGACCCGACCAGAGTGCCTGTATTTAGATTGTTCCTAATGGTTTAGAGTTGGTGGCGGAAAAGCAAGAGCTATCTACTTGAGCATCATACACCCGTGACTCTAATAGTGAATAAATGGGACAGTGAAAGTGATGGATGATGAATAAAAAGAGGAAGAAGCTTCGTCGAAACAAAATCCGAAATTTTCCTTCTCACATCGCCACAAAGCCAGATTTGCCAGCCCAAACAACGAGTTCAATTCAAGTTTGTTATCTATACAAGTCCAAGTAATCTAAAGCTTAAATCGATTTATCTGTAGAGTTGTCATCTGCCGATGAAACGAAGTGAACCGAAAGATCGAAACAAGTGCACGTAGGCACAACAAACTACTAGGATGTTGGCTGATTCAAATCCCTTCTGCACTTTGCATGTCAAATTCATGCCAGGTGAGCAAACTTGTTTCACTGCCACCTCGTGGGCTCCTGTTCTAAGTCGCTGTATGGTACTCTGTGCTTGAACCCAAGTCAAAATACAGCTACGAACGCAACGATATCCTGTGAACAGCATGTATGCTGCACGCACCAGCATTCCATTGACTTCATCAAATGCGGGACCATGTAGACAGTCAATGAAAGAGGACCACTTGAGGACCATCGAATGTAGATATGTATACCAATACCCCATGCATTGAAATAGTTTTCATCTCACTTGTTTTTCTCAACTGAATAGTGAAGTAAATAAAAAAAAGCGTCCAATGCTAGATACGAATTATTGCCATTCGTGGGATTCTGAATCGAAATGTTTGCAGCGATTGTGTGCAGGTTCCGCTGAATAGTTTGCATAACGGAAGTGAGTGAGAAGTGACTACAGTAAATTTAAGTCAACCCTGTTGACATTAATTGTCGCCAGTTCGAAAAAGAAGCTTTTAAAGAACACCTAATACTAAAATTGTCTTGACAGCTGAATAACCTTGAATTTGAAATCCCAATAAAAGGCGTGGATTCAAATGAAAAGTAGATCGTTAAGGAAATAACAACAATGGATTCTCCTTACTAGTGGATCTTTGTGAGTTTTATTATTAAGGAATTCTGACGAAAACATGTCAAAAGTAGCACTTGAACTTCGTATGAGAAACACCGCCATGCAAAAGTCGAATACTTGCTTCCTCACTCCACCATCGATCCAAAGTTAAGGCGGACACAGCCATCAGTTGACACCAAGGCGCTGTAAGGGAAATATCTGAAATTTCCTGAAAAGATTTCACTTGTTATTTTGCGCAATTTTTTTTTACGCGTCGTATTATGTGTCACTTTAAAAGTTGGTTTACACTGTGTCGGGTGCTTCTTCCGGAAGCATTTTCTCCCCGTCATCACCATTTTTCCAAAAGTTGTGTCTGTTCATGCCCCTCTAGTGTGTATTCACAACACGAAGAGATAACGGTGTCAACTGATAGAGGAAAAGATTCGCTCAAGTCACTCCACCACGGGGGAGAAAGGATTTTCATGTATGCAAGATGATTGTAATCGAATCTGTGCTTCATTGTTACTTAAGATTTATATCATATTCCTGCCTCCGTGCCTGATGATTGATTGGATTGTCAAGAGTTGCAAGGACATCCATATATTTTACTATTTAATTTTATTTCGACAGCAAAGTAACAAATCATTACGGCCGGCGGCGACCGTAGCCAAAAGTGACGGTCATACTAAGGCGAACATCTAGGAATACATTTCTCTGCCACTCGTAAGTGGAAAGGTGTATCTTTTCTCATAATTCTCGCACTCGTACCTCGTATGTCCGGACTCCTGAGGTGGTAAAAGTTCGGTGTGCCATAAATTTATACCCGGGACACACGAATTGCTGGCGAAAAGAGGAATGCTGTAGAATTGAAGGAGATTTCCTTAGTAAAGATGTCATAGATTGACTTTTGGTTTGGTGCGCATGGGGGCAGCCAAAGTTGAACCATCGCATGCAAGTGGGTCGGCAATATTTACGAGTCCAATTCACATGGTAAGGGGGCTCTTGGGGCACATACCGAGTGAATTATGATGGTGAGGCTGTTGAAATTTGGCTAGTTAACTATGGTTTTGGTATATCTTGCACTACCCAATAGGGGCAGTAATTGCTTGGTAATTGAAATTAACTGAAAGCAATAGAAGTTTGCAGCACTTTGGCGCGAGAGTCTCCACAAACATATAAAAATCCTTGCAGGAGTTTTCACGAAGCGGGGTAGGTAGACAGTGGAAAGTTAGCAGGGTACAGTGTATATTAGATATCTTCAAGACAGTAGGCAACGGACAATTAATAGGATTAGACAGTAGGTAGGCAATACCGTCTTCACCATAAGGGCACACGGGGCCCGTGCCCAGGGCCCCCATTCTCAGGGGGCCCCGAAGTACCGACAATTTCTCTCATACATTTATTCTCAAAACATTTTTGTTTGGGGGAATCCCCGAATGATGTATAAAACTTTCAGCACAGAGAATAAAAATATACAGATGTCTTATTCCTGTACAAAAATTTGGTTCATATTTTTTCCTTGCCAGACAAGGAGCCTTCAAAATAAGCGTTGAGAATAAGGCTCTTGTTTTTTCTTGCACCTTTCACTTCGCTCCATTCATTTGTGTAGGCAAAGAGCTTTCATGCCTTATGCCTTTTACGGTTGGTCATGTTACCATGTGAGTTTATGACACAGCAAAAGCAAAGCAATATAATATAATTGCCGAATAATGGAAGCCGGTGGAGTGGGAAGAAGTATAGAGATATCGCTATATGCGATTCTCATACTGTAGCAGCAGCAGGCATAATCTTTAAGAATCACTTGATGCCATAAGAAATCAGTTTTTTCATGTAATTTGGTGATATGGAACGCCTATATGTGCATGCCGGCATGCGTAAGGACAACGAAATGGTAGGTAGGTAAACTTTATCGCTTCACTGCATTCTGTGATTGAAATTGATAGTGGATACGTGTTATTCGAGAGCAAAAGATAAAAATTCGGTGCCTAATTTTGCCTATAGTTGGCGCAACAGGTCTGTAGGGACCCTGGGGCTAGCTTCTAGCAACCATTCGTTTTGTGTGAGTTTATAATTTTTGGAAGGAATGGAAGGGATATACAATTTATGCCGATTCCAAACGGCCGATTGAGAAGGTCTTTCAAGACAGTTATACTCTCGGATGTGAAAAAACCCAGAGTTGGAATTTGGGTTTTTTTTTGTGGGATTCGAACATGGGGCCCCTCGCTTAGTAGTCCAACACACTAACCAATAAGCCACTGCGCCTAAAAAAAATAAAGTGCACGACTGGGTCGCACGAAACTTTCTCGTTTAGTGCGAGTCTGACTGACTTTCAGAGTCTTCAGCAAATCGTTTGCTATTAAGTTACAAAAGACCACATTACCCTTTTTTTTTTTTTTTTTTTTTATAATAAACACGCGCTAAAGAGGTTATGACTACTCTTATGGTGTAGTTTGAAGTACACAGCGGGGGCGTTAAGGAAATTGGGATAGAGAAGATAGGAGATTCCGATGCACATTGGTTTTAAATGTCTGCAAATTGCACCGAGGGGGAAAGACCGAGCTGGGCAAGGCATTCCACATTCGTGTTGTACGGCTTATGAAAGAATCTCTATATTTCATAGTACGACCGAAAGTAGGCTGGAGGGTAAACTGATGGGCATTTCTGGCTTGTCGAGTATTGCGGTTGAATTTTTGAAGGGCGATTTCGCTTGAGCACTGTTTATAGAAATAGCGATAAAACAATGAGAGACATGTTACATTTCTGCGATGTTCAAGCGAATTTAAAGAATTCGCTATATTTGTGTCTCCAATAAGTTTTAAAGCACGATTCTGTATCCTATCCAGTAGGTGCAATGAGGTTTTGGGCGCACCAGACCAGATATGAGAGTTATACTCAAGTTTGGGGCGAATGAACGCCTTGTATATGGCAGCCAGATCAGAAGGGGTAAAATATTTCTTGCACCGTTTGAGGAAACCAAGACATTTCGCAGAAATAAATTTTTTTTACAATCGTATGGAGCATTTTCGAGATATTTCGAAATATCAAAAGTACCGTTCTTCGAATTTTTAGCCAAAAACTGAGTACGCAGTCCTGGTAACCTCACCTACTTAAGCTTAAATATCAATTTTGGTTGAAATCGTTAGAGCCGTTTTCGATCAAATCAAACTGGTAGGAAAATTTTATATGGGAAGTACCATTAATATTGAGGTTACCTTAAAAAAAAAACACCTCCCGAGCTGTAAGCCCAAAAACTCCAAATCCGAGGTTTGAACGTAATCCGGGAAGCCGTTTAGGCTGTAGGCCTGTGGAAGGACGGACAGACCGGACAGAATTTTGTGACCCACTTTTTTAAGTTCCTCTATCATCGTAATATCAGAATTGATTAAAATCTCGAGTTCGAAATTTGTACGAAACCAATATCTTTCTCTTACTACGTAATGGAGAAAGTTAAAAAGTATAGGTAAAGTTCAAAAAAAAAAAAAAAAAATTTAACCGACCTACTACTGTTAATAGTTTTTGAAAAAAAAAAAATACTTCCGAACTTGAAATTTACGGACAAAAAAAAATTAAAAAATGTTGAATGCTGATTTTTCCACTAAGACCTTATCATGGGTACGTACGCGTACGATACGATCCCTGCTGAAACACGATGTCATTTTCGCAGCTCAAGAGAATAAAAAATTGCGAACAACAATGTTACAAGAACGATTGAGTAATTTTAATTTGTCAATTATGTGCATAGAAAGTGATATCCTTCAAAAAATTGACTTTAAAGATAGGTATAATAGAAGATTTTGCTCAACAGAAATCCCGAAAGAAACCGTTATCGTAATCATAATCTTCAAAAAACCAGCAGCATTCTAATATCATTAATGACATATTATATTATACTGTATTTGATTAATGATTACCTTTAATAATTGGTCACACTTATTAACAAAATGTTATGATTATTCGCTTTTTGTACTTTCTAAAAGGGCCCCAAATTCTTGTGTGCCCAAGGGCCCCAGCCTAGGTTAAGACGGCCCTGTAGGTAGGGTGCGCAACGTGCAGTAAGCGGTAGACAGTATAGAAGGTAAATAACAGGCGTCAGTGGCAACAGGAGTTGTGGAGCGTTTTGAGTTTGCACGTAGGGGTTGTTACGAAAAATGAGCGAGTAACAATCGTGGTATTCTGCTCATTAGTGAATAGGGTTATGAGGAGGGCAACTCAAAGGTACCATAACACCTTCGGTACCGGTGTAGAGAGAGAAGGGAAAAGGCTTACCAACCAAGTTGATAGGTGTGCGGTTAGTTATCTTCTTGGCTGTTAAAGTTACAAATATTTCGTCGGTCGCTGATGGACTATTTTGTTAAGCATCGTGTCTTTGGTTATACTCGATGTTGGATGTATTCGATTGAATGGCAAAAAAGAGGCTTGCCTCATGGGCGCATTCTCATTTGGTTAGTCGAAAGAATGCAACCAGACCAAGTTGATGACATCATAATTATGTGCCGAGGTTCCAGATCCCGAAACCTATCCAGACCTGCATGATGTCATAATTACAAACATGATTCATGGACCGTGTGGCGCCATTAACATACAATCACCGTGCATGGTCGACGGCAAGTGTTCCAAGCGTTATCCACGAAATTTGACTAATGAGACCAACACTGACAACGATGGTATCTTCTTGAATAGCGGCTACGCTGCTGGAAGGTTGCCGAACCGCTCATTCGGCATAGAAATTGTTATTAAACATTCAAGCGGTTGAAGAACCAATATGTAACATAGCGAGACATTCAGCAATGGCCAAAGTTTTGGTAGCAAGCAAAATAATATCTGGGACGAATGCACAATGTCGCATAAGCGTGCGATAGAAACTCTGAATCGCAATATGAAAGATCTGCATAATGACGCAAGACGTTTTGGGGGTGCATTGATTTTACTCTCAAGCGATTTCCGGCAAACGCTACCAGTAATACCACGATCGACCGCTGCCGATGAGATCAATGCTTGCCTCAAATCATCGATATTGTGGTGTTATGTGAAGAAACTTCAGCAGACGACATCGTATGTTTGCTAAATGATCCATCTGCCGAAGTGTTCTTCCATCAACTGCTAAATATCGGTAGTGGTCATGTTCTTGTTGACGCTTCGAATGGATTGATTTCGTTGCCGCGGAATTTTTGCAATTTTGTCTCAACGAAAGAGGTATTTAAGCGTGCATGCTCGGAATTATTATTTTCATTATATTAACGAATTTGGGCGGTACGAAGTTCGCCGGGACAGCTAGTATATAAATATATAATTCAACTAGCAAACCCGGCGAACTCCGTTTCGCCACCAGATGGCTTCGTTTTTTGTAACATTTCGTTTGAGGATTAAAAGATGAAGAATAATTATTTTTTTTTTTATATTTGAAAAGGATAAACTTTATTTCATTTCACAACAGTAATGAATTCATTTCGATTACAAAAATTAAGTGTAATTTAGTTGAAATTCTCTAAGTAAAAAATGAAAGTGAATCCAAAGTAAATACTGAATCGATGCGTTATAGGTACGTGTCCCCAAATTATCCGTTTCATTGAAGTGCTCTTTGGTAAACCAATTTTTTTGTTTTTTGGTCTGACGTTAACACAAACAAAGCGGATGGTTTCCCAACTCGTGAACACGCAACGTATAGCTGCCCATGTGAAGAACAATCATTTTCTAAATGAAAAAATGCTTGCAACTGTTCAATAATTCGTCTCTTTAACTGATGTGTTCCCTGTATATTGCACCGCACATTCAGCTGATCCACCATCGACGAAATGAAATATATTTACAGAAATTGATGCGGTTTATCTGGTGTTGGCTGACCTGGTGAACTTCGTACCACCTAATTTTTATCTATTTGAAGCTTTTTCTTTGTTTTTAAACTTGGTGATTAAATAAATTTTGTTAGTAATTCAAATTATTTTCCTGTAAAATAGATGATATTACCATTCAATGCAAAGATTTGTAGTAAAAAATTGCAATCGTTTGAATTCGAATGGTAAGTCCGTTGGAATCATCGGGATGCCCGGAAAAACACGTCGAATGAGCTCTTCCTTAGAATCGGTCATGTGGCAGAAATCAGTGGGCAAAGTGATAAGTCCGGTCGAGATATCAACTGCAATATTTCCATTACCAATGTCCAACAATTGCTTCAAAAACACATCTGCAGTTTGATCTCGTCAATCGAAGTATCTTGACACGAAGCCACAAATTTGATGCTTTCAAGCACGCATTTAGTTCGTCAGCTGCAATTGATCGTGGGAATAACTGGAAGAGTCTCCCGAAAATCACCGGATAATACAACCATGGCTATTCGAAAAATGTTTTGATTAACACGAAGATCTTTCAACGTCCTGTCCACCGCCACCATTGACCATTGACCTTTTGTGGGCCATCGTGCATTCGACTCAATCGATCAATTTGCATCATTGTAAAACCTTTGTATTTTATTTTTTCGATTTTTCAAGATGGTGATTTGCATGTTCAGTGGCAATATCAATGCTGTATGTGCCTTCGAACAAAGTTGCTGTTATTCCAGGTGAAGCCAATTCCAGGGCAACTCATGTTGCGATCAAATCCGTGCCAAAAGCAATGAAATTAAGAACGTTTTTACAGTACCTCCGGGAGCACCCAGAAAGTAAATGCTACCAGTTCTTTTGTTCACAGCTTCCATCAAAGAGTCATACGCAAGCATTTGTTGTCGATTCAATTGCAGAACATTTTTACGAACTGCTTCGGCTAATGCTTCAGTATCGTATTGTTTTGTTGTTCTCTTTGCAATTCGTGGTTGAATGCATCGTGTATTGGACGATTAGGTGATATCATGCCCAACTGCGCACTTTATTCGCCATCAATAAACACTAACTCTAAAAGAAATATTTGTAACTTTAACAGCCTAGAAGAAAACTAACCACACCTATTAACTTGGTTGGTAAGCCTTCTCCCTTCACTCTCCACACCGGTACCGAAGGTGTTATTGTATAGCTTTGAGCTGCCCTCCCCATAACCCTACTCACGAATGAGCATTGTACCATGATTGTTACCTACTCATTCATTTTTCGTAACAACCCCTTCGTGAACACTCAAAACGCTCAGCAACTCCTGTTGCCTGTCATCATTGTCCTCGTCATCTCAATCACCCCTCCATTTGAACTTACCCATCTATTCAAATGCAAGGATATTGAAAATAGGTACTGCTTAAACAAAAAAGATGGATACAAACAAATCAAAGTATCTACTTCATTTCAAAAAGTTACTTAATGTAACGTAAACATAAACAAACTTATTAGGTAGCTAGCTATATCGTATATTAAAAAGGAAATTTCAAAATTTTTGACAACAACAATTTGCTTGGAAAATCATTAAAATAATTGACAACAACAATTGCTTTTAAAATTAATTTTTTTTTTTTTTTGTATTTGAAAATACTCGATTTCTATCCAGTTTATATTTTTTTCAAAGTGCATTTCGCCATGAAAAACGAAATATGTGCCTACAACGCCAACTGTTGAGAATTTTCCGACTTTTCTTTTTTCATAAACCATCCCTGATTTAAGACGAACAAAACAAAGCAAAAATCATTCAAATCGGTTGAGCCGTTCTGGATTTATATCGTCAGGAAGGAAAACACGACTTATTTTTATATAGTAGAAGATAATAGCCGTGTTTTGAGCTCAGCAGAGAAAAGTAGAATAGGATTTTCAGCACGCAATTACAACGACTATTGTCATTCTCGAAGTGTCAAGTAGAGCGTAGTTGCTGTAGTGCCCTGATGGACAGCGGAAGTTTATAAAATGGGCAAGGTGACAAAACGAAACAAAAGAAGTTTCCCTGTAAATTGTAATTGAAAATTAGTCAATAGTAAGGATTACCAGATTTCATAAAGAACGACTTCAATACTTTCCAAAGCAAGACAGGATAACGAACGTGAAAGATTTTCAGGTAACTGAACAAAATACATACAGGGAACAATTCACTTTGAATGATTTTTGAAGTTTCTTTGAATTGCGCAGTGCGCACCCAAATGCTATTCATATTTAAAAAAATTTAATATTCTCAGAAAGAAAATTCCTTAAAACGAATATGTGATAAACTCCCCAGAAAAAAAAAAACAAAAATGTGGTACTTAATTGGATTCTGCGATTTGACCGGATTTCAGATTTTGCGTATTCAATTGAACGAAAAAAATTTAATTGATTTGTTAATTATCAGTCTTCGCAAATTCTATTTCGTTTTCTATAGAAAAATTCTTTTGCACAATTTTATAACAATGCACGTTTAAATGTTCATTGAATGATGTACTTAACGTACCAATTACAGACTAAAAATGATACTAAAACTAAAATATCTTTTTTTTTTTACCAAACATTGTTAAAATAGCTACTTATTTTGTTTCAATATGTCGAAATTAAAAAAATTTAAATCGATGAAAAAAAGATTGTTTTTGCATATGAAATATACCTACAATAGAAATTTTAACTTACATAATTTCTTTTAAGAAGAGTGCAAAAACACCGTTTTAGTTAATTTTTTTCTGATTGAGAAATATCATGAGATGGATTTCCGCTAGCTATTAACAAAAAAACGAGGATTATATTGAGGTATTGGGAATTGTGACCAAATTCTATCAGGTATTACATTTTCCAACAATTTCGTAAACTATAAACACTTTTAAACTAAACTGCGATGTGAACGCCGTGTTACAGCAATGGCTCTCTTTTGATTTTTACAGGCACGAATACTTAAGAATTCCTTTGCAGTACAGGGACAGGGACAGGGGCAGGCAGCTTGTGGGCAAATTTACCGTTTCTGCTCTCAGGTGGCCATCTAGTTTGTATCATCTTTGGTACTATTGTTGTGAACCGTGGATATCAATAATCTATATAGATCATGTGAGCATAATAAAAAGGGCCCAATGGTGAAATACATTCAAAGTGAATCGCGTATAATTCTGTTGCCCAAACTGTCAGTGAGATTATTTTATCCACGCAAAATGTCTAAAAATACAGTCGTAAATCGTAAGTCGTATATTATTAAGTTATTCGCTCAAGAGTAATTTTGAAATTCCAAATGTAGACAACCAGCTGTTTCAAGGGGGGAAAGCGCGTTCCGCTACTTCCACTTTTCAATGTCTAATATAAATATATTACTTTGCCATTCCCCCATGCAAGGACGGTTTTGTACAGTAATATTTATTTTTATTTTTGTCGTTTTTATTGTTTGGGTGTTAATGCGAAAAGTTTTTGTTTCTACCCCATCCTCCAGGAAAAACGTTTACAACGAATTTACATTTAAAAATTATGAACTTGTGACCTTATTTCGTGAGCGTACTGTCACGGCAACAGTACGAGTTCGAGTATGTATTCGCGTTTGTTAACAAGCAAACAAAAATATTCCCTCGACGTTTTGTTTTGTGTTGTGCTCTTTTACTTTTACAATTACTTGTTGTTTACAAAAAAATGTATAATGTCTAATAGCTGCTGTTCAACATCCGGCTGCCCCTCATTCATAGACTTCAGAGAGTTGTTTGCCCATTTCCTAACAAAAAAAAATGCTGTTAACTACACGCGAATGAGCACACGAAAGCGTATTCAAGTGAATGGTGTGGATCCGTCGACTTTCATATATAGCACCGGAAAGGTGTTATACAGTTGTAGGTACCTAACATTAAAAACAAGACGCAGGGTGTCATACCCAATGTTCCACACATATGTGTGTACATTATGAATGCTACTGTTAAAATAATAAAATTCATTTTAATTGTTCTGTTGTATTGGGGGAGAAAAGAGACTTGAAGAGGACAGGGACGGTTTTCAATTATTTTTTTGAATCAACTTATATGGCGAATAATTATTGTCATTCGGTGGTTATTTCAGAACAGATTTAATGGCACCTCAATTTATTATTCTCTGTTTTAAATAGGAGATCGCTGTTGTTCATTTGCAAAGAGTGAGAGAAGTGAGTGAGCTACAATATGGATTGACAAGTAACAAATTGAGTTCTACATTATGTAGATAAGTTCGAATATGTTTTAAGATCTAATAAGCATTTATAAAGTTTTAGTTTATAATAAACGGTATTCCAACACGGGACAATCATTATCAACGAAGAACGCATTTTCGTCTTACCCACGTATTAACACTTCGGCAATGTATCTATTATTATCGAAATAGATTGATATATTCATATCCAATCAACCAAGTTTTGTTTGTTCGAAAACGGCTCTAGGTTTCAACAGAAATTGATGTTTGAGGTTAAGTGAAAATGACAATAACGATTTTGTCCAAAATGCATAGCTACTTAGAGTAAAATTGATGTCTTCAAAAATATTGAGTCTTAAATCTTCAATTAGAATCACAGAAAACTTTAATTTAAAAAACTGCTGGTATCTCGAAAACCCCATTTTTGATTCAGATAACACTTTAAAAACCAAGTTATGCTTACATCCCGAAAAATAGCAAATACTCAATTTTCAGCAATAGAAGCAATATTATTTTTCGAACTAATTAACTTTGTTTATTTAACGGGCTCCCGACCCGTGGAGAGCTTCTGCCTGAAATACTGTATCCTTCCATTCTCTGCGATCCCGGGCACACTGCTCCCAGTTATCGCGACCAAGCGCTCTGGCGTTTGCGATGGCTTGATCTTTGAAACGGAGTTTCGGTCTTCCTTGTCGTCTCCAACCAGGCGGCTGGGATTCGAAGATCCTCTTAGCTGGAGTAGGTAGGTAGGTAGGTAAAATGGGTGCTCTTGTGGCGGTAGCCACAGCTTCACTTAGACCATCAGTTGGGTCCATTGTGTCCAGTTTACGGGACCCGTCCAGTGCAACCTGCTGAAAGACAAGAAATAAACCGCTTTACGTATTGGAGCCGCATAGATTTATATGAATCTCATGGGTTCTTAAAGCTCTGTTGTGACCTGATCCTCTAGTGCGTCTTACGAATAGCAAATGATCTGAATATGTTTATCTACTAGAACCACCTAGATTTGAGTATGAATCTCAGGAGTACTTTGAGATCAACATTCTTCAAATCATCTAGGTCATCGAAGAAGTAACAGTTACTTTGTGTGCCTACAGGTAATGAGATTGGTCCAGCGTAGGTTAGTTCTACTCCAGGATTCAATGTCAATCTTCCTTGCAAGCGTGCTGAGCGGAGTTCTTACGGATTTTAGGGCCAGAGATGCATGCATTCCCGACCCGTTTCTGGCAAGTTCGTCCGCCTGTTCGTTGCCTGGAATATCCATATGCCCCGGCACCCAGCATAGGGTCACCGCGTTGGCTTGTGATATTGCGTCCAGATTTTTCTTGCAGTGACATACTGCCCTTGACTTCACCACGACTAACTCCATGGCTTTTATTGCCGCTTGGCTGTCAGAGTAGATGGTGATTTGTTTACCGTCAATGTGTCTTCTTTTAAGGTCTTCCGCCGCTTGGGAGATAGCGGCTACCTCTGCTTGAAAGACACTGCAATCATCGCTAATTCTGAATGATTCTCGTAGGCCCAGTGCTGCACTGAAGATGCCCGCGCCTGTACCGATATCCATCTTAGAACCGTCGGTGTATAGGGCTAGCTCATCTTCTACTGTTACCTCTTTGTTCACCCATTCGCTTCTGTTTGGAATTCTAGTATTGAATCTCCTGTCAAAAACGAGAGTGGGGGGTAGGTAGTCTGTGGATACCTTCTCCTTTGCCGCGCTCCATTGGGATTCGATGGATGCGTGCCCGTAGGGTTTAGATGACCATAGTCCAGACTCTCTTAGTCTGATTGCGGTTTTCACCGCCTTATTGCTGCAGTAAATATCCAGATGGATGAGGTTTAGCATCACCTCCATAGCTGCGGTGGGGGTGGTTCGTAAGGAACCCGTTATCCCAATGCATGCTGCTCTTTGTATTTTGGTTAGGCTTGCAAGATTGTATTTCTTCTCAATAGCCTTCCACCACACTGCTGTACCGTATGTTAGGATGGGCCGCACTATAGCTGTGTATAGCCAGTGCACCACGTGTGGCCTGAATCCCCATGTGTTGCCGAATGCTCTTCTGCAGGCATATAGTGCCAAGTATGCCTTTTTGACGCGATCCTCTATGTTTTCCTTCCAGCTGAGCTTGGAATCTAAGATTACTCCCAGATATCTTGCTGTTTTAGAAATCTCAAGCTCTACCCCACCCATCCTTGGGGGATTGAAGGCGGGGATCGCCCTTTTCCTCGTAAACAGGAGGATTTCCGTCTTCGATGGGTTCACTCCGAGTCCGCGGCCCGTGACCCAGTTATTGACTAGTAGAAGTGCGTAACTAAGTCTTTCGCTGAGAACTGGAGTGAATTTACCTGGAACCAGAATAACGACATCGTCTGCGTATGCGCTCACTATGAAGCCTTCCGCTTCCAGTATTTTTAGCAGTTCATCAACTACGAGGAGCCATATGAGCGGTGAGAGGACTCCACCTTGAGGTGTTCCCTTAGCTGGAGTATTACTGTCCATTCGTACGATGTGGCCGAGCCAATATAGTCGACGTATTTTGGCGTTTTGGACTATATCCACATCTTGGTACAGTTCATAGAGTTCGCGGTTGTATCTTCTCCTACATTCGCCCTCCTCGCACACATGACTAAAAATCCGTAGAAGATTTTTTTTGTCATTTCATTTCATTTATTTATCTATTACACAATAACAAGGATCTTATAAACTATAGTTCTAGGCTCTACTGCTCTTTAATTAGGAAACAAATTTCATACAAAATTGTGGTTTCGAATATTGACTGCTCAAATAAGGGACAACGTCTATAGCTCAGTTCAAAGCCATTGATACGATGTTGACTTGACAACTTTTATCAACCTCTTGTAATCGTCTCACCGTGGAAATTGATAAAAAAAAAATATAAGCCCTTTAATTGAATTTTTATTTACCCCTTTCCCACTAATTACTACCTCGCTTAAACTTTTTCCTGTCAAACAGAAAGGGGGCATTTTGCAAAATTCAATTTGCGGTTGCTTGTTTAAAATTCTATATCATTGAAAAAAGCTGTCATATATGCAGCGATGTCTCTTGGGAATTGAATTTGGTAAAACATCTAAGACATATTAACCTGTAATTAATTGAATTTCTTCTGAGAAATTCTTGAAAATTCTCAAATTTGATTAAAGTTTAAATGCAGGCAAATATTTTAGCAAAACATTTTATATGGGTACACAACGGCTGTGAGATGCAGGATTGGATAAGAAGCTAGATCAAAAGCTAAGTACCTACATAAATTTGCTGGGTTTGGATATAAAACAAAATAACGCATCACAAGACAGCTTATTCAAAATTGATAGGTAAGCCAATTGCTATGAAATCTATGCTTTCATTGCGTAAGAAAAAGTCGCTCATCTAGCGAAACTTAATTACATAAATGACTTGCACAAACTGATGCGAAAATTGGTTTTGCTTACAGCTTGCTAATGAACTATGAATGAACTGTTTCGTCGGAGTCCCGAAAAAAATTAATTGGTCCTGAAATTGCGGTTGTCGATAATTTTAGTGAAAAAAAGCTTGTGAAGGCAGTTTTTTGTAATTATTTTAATAAAAGTGTTTAGTGCGTTTTATGTAAAAAAGCAAAGTTTCTTCCGTTTGAGCTTTCTTTTTTTTTGCCGTGTTTGTCTCCGACATGATTGCTGTAGCAACAAAAAAACCGTACATTATGGGGTACCCCAGGGTTCAAAACTCGGTCCGTTGCTGTATTTGCTATACACAAATGACATGCTGAATTGCCTTGGGGAAAGCATTCCTTTCGCTTTTGCAGATGACACAGCAATTGTGGTTTACCACCGGTCACTAGATGAGGCAACCAAAAGGATGCAAGCGGAGTTCGACAAAATTGGCAGATGGTGTCATGACAACGGCCTAGTCATTAATGCATCTAAGTCAAAACTAATGCATATTCGCAGCCCGCAATACCGAAGTGAGCAGATTACAATTACAACATTTAACTGTGACAACCAACAACATGTTGATACTTTAGAAGTAGTCAACACGTATAAATATCTAGGGATTACGATTGATAACCATTTCATCTGGGAGAGCCATATCAATGATACAAGGAGCAAACTGAGAGGGTCACTCTTTGCTTTGGCTTGCATGCAATATAAAGCGACTACCAGAGTGCAAAAACAAATCTATTATGCTCTTGTTGAATCGAGACTGAGATATGGTATACTTGCATGGGGAGGAGCTTCAGCAACTCATATAAACAAACTTCAAAAAGTTCAAGACAGAGCGGTAAAATTATTAAGGAGAAGAAATAGCACATCAAACGGAGAGACGCTGATAAAAGTTAAAAATATTTTCGAGATGACAGCAGCGGTGGAATATTATGATGACATACGCTTTAGAACACCAATCAACCACAAATACAGAACAAGAAGACGAGCAGAGGGTTTTTATGAGCTTCCATCTATCTCAAACGTTTATGGCAAGAGGCAACTTAATTACACAATACCCAACATCCTAAACAAACTCCCGCAGTTTTTAAGACATATTAACAATACAACTTGTAGAAAAAAAAGACTAAAACAATTTTTCCTTGAAGCAATAACTTAGATAATCCTTTTCCTGCAATTACGCAACTAAAAAATAAATAGAAATAAAAATAAAATATATATAAAATTTAGTAATATAATAGAATAAATATCTAAGTTCAAAAATTCAAAACCTGTTCACATCAATGTTAAAATTTTTTTTGTAAACAACCTTCTGCAGATAAGCTATTTTACAGCTTCGCAGATATTTAAACAACTATGTATTGTAAATCTGAACTCATACAATAAACTTGAAAACTTGAAACTTGAAACCAAGGAAACAAAAAAGGTCGAAATTAGAAACAATTTCAGTGAAATTGAAAAATTCTTAAAAATATGGAACTTTAGACAAGAACGTATTTAAAAAAAAAACAAGCAATAGAGGTCCTTAGAACGGGCAAAATTTGATTTATTTTGTAACGATCCGTTGCAAATCCATCTACCACCCAGGAACAGACCAGAGCAAAGCTGGTCACCGGAAGTTAATGCGTGGTCATTCAGGATACGTAAACATTTGTCTTTGTTCATAGTTACATCAATTGGTATCAAATCGCCCAAGCCATTGAAGTACACGCAACCACAGGACATTACCGATCCTCCACCAAGTGGTACCCGTTGGCACACAGACCTCATTTTTTTGCGAGCATTCTTTGGCAACCGGCAATCAATTTTTTTCTTTGATCCATGATATTCAAAAGAGCTTTCATCTGTCCATAATACTTGTTCCCAAAACGATTGCGACTTGTTTATGTAGGATTTGGGGAATGTTCACCTTTTAAGCTTATTTTTTTTTTTTTTTGAAATTAATGTAATTGGACGAGCTATATATGTAGAAAAATCGGCCTCCCTTAGTCGTCTTTCGACAGTTGTTCTACTTGTCGATATTTTATGATGTTCTTTGAGCTCAATCGACACTGTTTTTGGTGTAAACAGTATTATGTGGTCCTTGTTATCATTCTTTTATTTTTTTTTTGTTTATTTGGTAATTGTTTGTTTAGGTACATTGTATAATTTGCTAAGGTATTCTACAGAAATACCTGCTTACTTAGCGACCATCTCATTTCTATTAAGGTCACTTATTTAACGTGTTTTGTCCATAATTGAACAAAAAATGCGATCAATCACTGATTATCTATATCTATAAATATAATAAAACTGTAGCCGTTTTCATATGTTCGCGGTTGGCGTGAAAACTACTGTACAGATTTTGATGAAACTTTTTTTGAAATGTTAGTTAAGATTCTGAGACGGACATAGGCTATGCCTTTCATTGTCAAGCCTTTTTTTGGGAGCGTTTTTGACCAAAATGTGTTTTTTTTCCTGACTTTACTGCCTTTAATTCGCCATTACTCAAACAATTCTTAATCAATGCAAACAAAATAAAATCCTTAGGAGAGCCAACACTTTCACAGTTATTTCAAGCCATCAATCAGCTTTCTATGTAGTCTAGAAGCTGAGCTACAACTTAAAATCTAACACGCAAAAAATAAATTTATTTTCTCAAATCGAACTTTATCAGCAACCGCGGTTCTTGATCGTTGTTCTGCTTTGGGGTGGTTGGGTGGCGCACATCGCACAAGCACGTTCATGTAAAAAAAAAACTGCGTGGTGTTTTCTCCGAATTAAGTGAAACGAAAGAGAAGTATGCGACGTGAATGTGTATGTAAAATGTAATCAACAACGACAATGTGTTTCTGAGGAAATGCGCAGGTGGCTGATGACGTGCGCTGATGGACGTACAATCGTACATATTATGGTGGTGTATATAGAAATTGAGTTCAAGGTTTTTTTTGAAGTTATTACTTCTTTAGGCGCGTTGGGCACTTTTAGATGGGAAGAAATTAATGAATTCGCGTTACCTTTAAAACGACACCGCGTCATCGTCACCGAGAAACCGACACCCGATAGGTGGCGCTGTTGTCCATTTTCTGAGAAACTCAACCGATCTCAATGAAACTTTGTATGTGAGCATGGTTGGATGCAGCAAGAAAGTTAGGATAGTTTTGGACCCGATAGGTGGCGCTGGTGTCGACTTTTTTGAGAAACTCAACCGATCACAGTGAAACTTTGTATGTGTGCATGGTTGGATGCAGCTAGAAAGATAGGATAGTTTTGGACCCGATAGGTGGCACTGTTGTCCACTTTTTTGAGAAACTCAACCGATCTCAATGAAACTTTGTTTGTGTGCATGGTTGTATGCAGCTAGAAAGATAGGATAGTTTTGGATCCGATAGGTGGCGCTGTTGTCGATTTTTTTGTTCGCTGTTTTTACTCCCAAAACAGTTTTAAATATTTCCTGCGCAGTAAAATTCCTGACGATTCGAAAAATACACACGTAAATGTTCAAGTAATAACTTCTGTCGGCACTTTTTTGTTTTAACGGTTGTTATAGTACCTACGGAGATACCTACCTTACAGTAAAGAATTGAAGAATTCAAGAAGTAAAGACGATATAGGTGAATTATGTTGTTTGATTTATTGTTGGTGTGGGTTCAAATTTGTGTATGCTCCAGGCAACAGAACCTCAAATACATATTGTATTTCAAGAAGCTTTGTAAAAAAATTATCATAAAAAATATAATTATCTCATGTATTGAAACTTAACTATTAGTATCTCTTTTATTGGAAATTACACAGTCTCACGTCGCGTACGAAGTTGCGGGCACAGCTAGTCTACCTATATATATAAAAGGCAATGAAGTCCGTGTGTGCGCGCATAACTCGATAAAGGATTGTTGAATTTCAACGATTTTGGGCTTGACGGTTTCGCTTTGGACAAAGGAAGGTTATAGGCTACTTTTTGTCGCGAAAACTAAACATTGAGGGGACGAAAAAGGTTATGAAAGTTTGTATGGGGAAATGCACTTTGAAAAATAATAAACGGGGTGGAAATCGAGTATGTAGTGATACTTCAAATATATAAAAAAATATTTTTAATTTTAATGGCAATTGTTGTTGTCAATTATTTTAATTATTTTTTTAAATACACCTAACAAGTTTGCTTATGTTTGTTTACTATGTCACATTAAGTAGCTTTTTGAAATGGAGTAGATACTTCGCCTTATTGCTGCAGTAAATATCCAGATGGATGAGGTTTAGCATCACCTCCATAGCTGCGGTGGGGGTGGTTCGTAAGGAACCCGTTATCCCAATGCATGCTGCTCTTTGTATTTTGGTTAGGCTTGCAAGATTGTATTTCTTCTCAATAGCCTTCCACCACACTGCTGTACCGTATGTTAGGATGGGCCGCACTATAGCTGTGTATAGCCAGTGCACCACGTGTGGCCTGAATCCCCATGTGTTGCCGAATGCTCTTCTGCAGGCATATAGTGCCAAGTATGCCTTTTTGACGCGATCCTCTATGTTTTCCTTCCAGCTGAGCTTGGAATCTAAGATTACTCCCAGATATCTTGCTGTTTTAGAAATCTCAAGCTCTACCCCACCCATCCTTGGGGGATTGAAGGCGGGGATCGCCCTTTTCCTCGTAAACAGGAGGATTTCCGTCTTCGATGGGTTCACTCCGAGTCCGCGGCCCGTGACCCAGTTATTGACTAGTAGAAGTGCGTAACTAAGTCTTTCGCTGAGAACTGGAGTGAATTTACCTGGAACCAGAATAACGACATCGTCTGCGTATGCGCTCACTATGAAGCCTTCCGCTTCCAGTATTTTTAGCAGTTCATCAACTACGAGGAGCCATATGAGCGGTGAGAGGACTCCACCTTGAGGTGTTCCCTTAGCTGGAGTATTACTGTCCATTCGTACGATGTGGCCGAGCCAATATAGTCGACGTATTTTGGCGTTTTGGACTATATCCACATCTTGGTACAGTTCATAGAGTTCGCGGTTGTATCTTCTCCTACATTCGCCCTCCTCGCACACATGACTAAAAATCCGTAGAAGATTTTTTTTGTCATTTCATTTCATTTATTTATCTATTACACAATAACAAGGATCTTATAAACTATAGTTCTAGGCTCTACTGCTCTTTAATTAGGAAACAAATTTCATACAAAATTGTGGTTTCGAATATTGACTGCTCAAATAAGGGACAACGTCTATAGCTCAGTTCAAAGCCATTGATACGATGTTGACTTGACAACTTTTATCAACCTCTTGTAATCGTCTCACCGTGGAAATTGATAAAAAAAAAATATAAGCCCTTTAATTGAATTTTTATTTACCCCTTTCCCACTAATTACTACCTCGCTTAAACTTTTTCCTGTCAAACAGAAAGGGGGCATTTTGCAAAATTCAATTTGCGGTTGCTTGTTTAAAATTCTATATCATTGAAAAAAGCTGTCATATATGCAGCGATGTCTCTTGGGAATTGAATTTGGTAAAACATCTAAGACATATTAACCTGTAATTAATTGAATTTCTTCTGAGAAATTCTTGAAAATTCTCAAATTTGATTAAAGTTTAAATGCAGGCAAATATTTTAGCAAAACATTTTATATGGGTACACAACGGCTGTGAGATGCAGGATTGGATAAGAAGCTAGATCAAAAGCTAAGTACCTACATAAATTTGCTGGGTTTGGATATAAAACAAAATAACGCATCACAAGACAGCTTATTCAAAATTGATAGGTAAGCCAATTGCTATGAAATCTATGCTTTCATTGCGTAAGAAAAAGTCGCTCATCTAGCGAAACTTAATTACATAAATGACTTGCACAAACTGATGCGAAAATTGGTTTTGCTTACAGCTTGCTAATGAACTATGAATGAACTGTTTCGTCGGAGTCCCGAAAAAAATTAATTGGTCCTGAAATTGCGGTTGTCGATAATTTTAGTGAAAAAAAGCTTGTGAAGGCAGTTTTTTGTAATTATTTTAATAAAAGTGTTTAGTGCGTTTTATGTAAAAAAGCAAAGTTTCTTCCGTTTGAGCTTTCTTTTTTTTTGCCGTGTTTGTCTCCGACATGATTGCTGTAGCAACAAAAAAACCGTACATTATGGGGTACCCCAGGGTTCAAAACTCGGTCCGTTGCTGTATTTGCTATACACAAATGACATGCTGAATTGCCTTGGGGAAAGCATTCCTTTCGCTTTTGCAGATGACACAGCAATTGTGGTTTACCACCGGTCACTAGATGAGGCAACCAAAAGGATGCAAGCGGAGTTCGACAAAATTGGCAGATGGTGTCATGACAACGGCCTAGTCATTAATGCATCTAAGTCAAAACTAATGCATATTCGCAGCCCGCAATACCGAAGTGAGCAGATTACAATTACAACATTTAACTGTGACAACCAACAACATGTTGATACTTTAGAAGTAGTCAACACGTATAAATATCTAGGGATTACGATTGATAACCATTTCATCTGGGAGAGCCATATCAATGATACAAGGAGCAAACTGAGAGGGTCACTCTTTGCTTTGGCTTGCATGCAATATAAAGCGACTACCAGAGTGCAAAAACAAATCTATTATGCTCTTGTTGAATCGAGACTGAGATATGGTATACTTGCATGGGGAGGAGCTTCAGCAACTCATATAAACAAACTTCAAAAAGTTCAAGACAGAGCGGTAAAATTATTAAGGAGAAGAAATAGCACATCAAACGGAGAGACGCTGATAAAAGTTAAAAATATTTTCGAGATGACAGCAGCGGTGGAATATTATGATGACATACGCTTTAGAACACCAATCAACCACAAATACAGAACAAGAAGACGAGCAGAGGGTTTTTATGAGCTTCCATCTATCTCAAACGTTTATGGCAAGAGGCAACTTAATTACACAATACCCAACATCCTAAACAAACTCCCGCAGTTTTTAAGACATATTAACAATACAACTTGTAGAAAAAAAAGACTAAAACAATTTTTCCTTGAAGCAATAACTTAGATAATCCTTTTCCTGCAATTACGCAACTAAAAAATAAATAGAAATAAAAATAAAATATATATAAAATTTAGTAATATAATAGAATAAATATCTAAGTTCAAAAATTCAAAACCTGTTCACATCAATGTTAAAATTTTTTTTGTAAACAACCTTCTGCAGATAAGCTATTTTACAGCTTCGCAGATATTTAAACAACTATGTATTGTAAATCTGAACTCATACAATAAACTTGAAAACTTGAAACTTGAAACCAAGGAAACAAAAAAGGTCGAAATTAGAAACAATTTCAGTGAAATTGAAAAATTCTTAAAAATATGGAACTTTAGACAAGAACGTATTTAAAAAAAAAACAAGCAATAGAGGTCCTTAGAACGGGCAAAATTTGATTTATTTTGTAACGATCCGTTGCAAATCCATCTACCACCCAGGAACAGACCAGAGCAAAGCTGGTCACCGGAAGTTAATGCGTGGTCATTCAGGATACGTAAACATTTGTCTTTGTTCATAGTTACATCAATTGGTATCAAATCGCCCAAGCCATTGAAGTACACGCAACCACAGGACATTACCGATCCTCCACCAAGTGGTACCCGTTGGCACACAGACCTCATTTTTTTGCGAGCATTCTTTGGCAACCGGCAATCAATTTTTTTCTTTGATCCATGATATTCAAAAGAGCTTTCATCTGTCCATAATACTTGTTCCCAAAACGATTGCGACTTGTTTATGTAGGATTTGGGGAATGTTCACCTTTTAAGCTTATTTTTTTTTTTTTTTGAAATTAATGTAATTGGACGAGCTATATATGTAGAAAAATCGGCCTCCCTTAGTCGTCTTTCGACAGTTGTTCTACTTGTCGATATTTTATGATGTTCTTTGAGCTCAATCGACACTGTTTTTGGTGTAAACAGTATTATGTGGTCCTTGTTATCATTCTTTTATTTTTTTTTTGTTTATTTGGTAATTGTTTGTTTAGGTACATTGTATAATTTGCTAAGGTATTCTACAGAAATACCTGCTTACTTAGCGACCATCTCATTTCTATTAAGGTCACTTATTTAACGTGTTTTGTCCATAATTGAACAAAAAATGCGATCAATCACTGATTATCTATATCTATAAATATAATAAAACTGTAGCCGTTTTCATATGTTCGCGGTTGGCGTGAAAACTACTGTACAGATTTTGATGAAACTTTTTTTGAAATGTTAGTTAAGATTCTGAGACGGACATAGGCTATGCCTTTCATTGTCAAGCCTTTTTTTGGGAGCGTTTTTGACCAAAATGTGTTTTTTTTCCTGACTTTACTGCCTTTAATTCGCCATTACTCAAACAATTCTTAATCAATGCAAACAAAATAAAATCCTTAGGAGAGCCAACACTTTCACAGTTATTTCAAGCCATCAATCAGCTTTCTATGTAGTCTAGAAGCTGAGCTACAACTTAAAATCTAACACGCAAAAAATAAATTTATTTTCTCAAATCGAACTTTATCAGCAACCGCGGTTCTTGATCGTTGTTCTGCTTTGGGGTGGTTGGGTGGCGCACATCGCACAAGCACGTTCATGTAAAAAAAAAACTGCGTGGTGTTTTCTCCGAATTAAGTGAAACGAAAGAGAAGTATGCGACGTGAATGTGTATGTAAAATGTAATCAACAACGACAATGTGTTTCTGAGGAAATGCGCAGGTGGCTGATGACGTGCGCTGATGGACGTACAATCGTACATATTATGGTGGTGTATATAGAAATTGAGTTCAAGGTTTTTTTTGAAGTTATTACTTCTTTAGGCGCGTTGGGCACTTTTAGATGGGAAGAAATTAATGAATTCGCGTTACCTTTAAAACGACACCGCGTCATCGTCACCGAGAAACCGACACCCGATAGGTGGCGCTGTTGTCCATTTTCTGAGAAACTCAACCGATCTCAATGAAACTTTGTATGTGAGCATGGTTGGATGCAGCAAGAAAGTTAGGATAGTTTTGGACCCGATAGGTGGCGCTGGTGTCGACTTTTTTGAGAAACTCAACCGATCACAGTGAAACTTTGTATGTGTGCATGGTTGGATGCAGCTAGAAAGATAGGATAGTTTTGGACCCGATAGGTGGCACTGTTGTCCACTTTTTTGAGAAACTCAACCGATCTCAATGAAACTTTGTTTGTGTGCATGGTTGTATGCAGCTAGAAAGATAGGATAGTTTTGGATCCGATAGGTGGCGCTGTTGTCGATTTTTTTGTTCGCTGTTTTTACTCCCAAAACAGTTTTAAATATTTCCTGCGCAGTAAAATTCCTGACGATTCGAAAAATACACACGTAAATGTTCAAGTAATAACTTCTGTCGGCACTTTTTTGTTTTAACGGTTGTTATAGTACCTACGGAGATACCTACCTTACAGTAAAGAATTGAAGAATTCAAGAAGTAAAGACGATATAGGTGAATTATGTTGTTTGATTTATTGTTGGTGTGGGTTCAAATTTGTGTATGCTCCAGGCAACAGAACCTCAAATACATATTGTATTTCAAGAAGCTTTGTAAAAAAATTATCATAAAAAATATAATTATCTCATGTATTGAAACTTAACTATTAGTATCTCTTTTATTGGAAATTACACAGTCTCACGTCGCGTACGAAGTTGCGGGCACAGCTAGTCTACCTATATATATAAAAGGCAATGAAGTCCGTGTGTGCGCGCATAACTCGATAAAGGATTGTTGAATTTCAACGATTTTGGGCTTGACGGTTTCGCTTTGGACAAAGGAAGGTTATAGGCTACTTTTTGTCGCGAAAACTAAACATTGAGGGGACGAAAAAGGTTATGAAAGTTTGTATGGGGAAATGCACTTTGAAAAATAATAAACGGGGTGGAAATCGAGTATGTAGTGATACTTCAAATATATAAAAAAATATTTTTAATTTTAATGGCAATTGTTGTTGTCAATTATTTTAATTATTTTTTTAAATACACCTAACAAGTTTGCTTATGTTTGTTTACTATGTCACATTAAGTAGCTTTTTGAAATGGAGTAGATACTTCGATTTGTTTGATGGTGTTTGAATCCTTTTTGTTTGCCAAATATTTTCAGGATCATTGCATTTGTATGAGTGAGTAAGTTGAAATGTTTGAGATGACAATGATGATAGGCAACACAAGAGTTGTTGAGCGTTTTGAGTTTTTACGCGCATATCTCGAGACATGATGGTTAGTTTTTAAAGATTTTGAGCTTGATGGTTTCGATTGGGCCCAAGGAAGGTCATAGGCTACTTCATGTCTAGAAAACAAAACTATGACAGGATGATATAGGGGATGAAAGTTTGTGTGTGATTCGGCGATTCCAAGACAAATTTGATCATGCCGCCATCGCCAGTGAGAAGGGCAAACGTTTCACGCCGCAGAAAATCAGGACGAACAGTCAGATCGGAATACTAGCAATCGAGAGAATATGTCGGAACTCCGGGAAAGAATATCATGCAGTCGTCCATACTGGATACCGAGATAGACAACAACACAATCGTCATCAGCATAGCGTTCCATGTTTCTCACATGGTCATTTGTATCTTGTATGTGGCGTGCTCACGAGTCGGCAAACCTTTCGCGAGTGCCAAATCTTTCGTGAATTACCAAGCACCCAGAAATCACAGCTGGACTACAACTTACAAAAGTATCGTCGACCAGCACCTCTACAATATGCAATGCAAACCGAATGAAATTCCTTTCATTGCTGTGTAACAGTTGATGTCATTTAACTTGCGGCGATGGATTGCATCCATTTATGAGCTGGAGCATATTAATTTCAGCTTTTTGTTGGTGTGAAATAAAGCATGTTTTTCATTTATGATGGTGTCACATTTCTTTCCTGTGACGAACATCTTGGGGAAATTCGGTGCCAAATATTTCGTGAATTACCAGGCACGCAGAAATCACAAATTTAATCTTCAAATGAACTCCAACCGGAAAATTTCAACAACACGATATGGAACAACCATCGATGCTGTCTTCCAGCGTAATCTAAATAGATTACAGTCTCGAATGTACACATCTTACTTCAGCTTCCACAATCCGATTGTATCTATTCTACCGAAACTAGCACAGAACGAATAAATTATTTTTATTTCATAATATATCAAGAATTCGGTTATTACAACTCCCTCTTTTCTTAATGACGTGTATCAAGCCACACACACACCGCACGCACCGTTTTGCACATATATTTCGGGACTGTTGGATACAGTCGCACAATTTTTTTTTTAATATAATCATATCTTGGGAATAGACTCTTCCGTGTTAGAAATGGTAACGAATATATACTCGGAGCTAAAAGAAATTTCGGCCGGTGTACCGCAAGGAAGCGTCCTTGATCCGCTTCTCTATTTGTTATATACTCACGATATACCAAGAGAAGGTGGCACTACCCTTGCTACGTTCGCCGACGACACAGCTATCCTAGCAGTAGGCAATACAATCGAAGAAGCGACTACAAAACTGCAAGCCGCAGTGAATAAGGTAAATGAATGGACAAGGAACAGGCGGATCGCCCTCAACGAAACTAAATCTGTTCACGTGAATTTCACTTATAAGAAAACTAATGACTTGCCAATTTTTCTAAACTTGGCCCGAATACCCTTTGCAAACGAGGCCAAATACCTGAGAATGACACTCGACGCAAAGCTGAAATGGAGTTCGCACGTGAAAATGAAACGTAAAGAACTCGATATCAAATATACAGAAATGTACTGGTTACTCGGAAAACATTCCCAGCTCAGTACTGAGAACAAACTGCTTTTATACAAGCAAGTGCTAAAGCCGGTGTGGACCTACGGTATACAACTTTGGGGTTACCAAGAAAACAAATGTCAATATTCTACAAACTTTTCAAAATAAAGTTCTTAGAGAAATTGTACAAGCACCATGGTATATTAGAAACGACGATATCCATAGGGATCTCGGAATTCCAACAATCGAAGCTGAAACTAGAAGCTTCGCGAGAAAGCATAGAAACCGACTAATCGGACATATCAACAATACAGTCCGACAAATCTTGGACGAGACCAATTTATTGCGCCGACTACAACGAACGAAACCGTTCGACTTGGCAAGATAAGATTAACCGCGTTTAATTTGCGGAACACGCAGGATCTTTCATTGGAAAGTAACCTGTCAAAAGTTGTTATTTCATGATAGAAAAATTTCTTGATAAGTTATATCTTAGTTGCAGTATCTAACAATCTTTAGAAGGGTGGTGTTTTTAGTCAGTAAAAATCTGACACTACTATGAGAACGCGGTTGCTATTCTCATAGTGTCTTTGGAAGATTTTCACCTACCCTCGGAAAAATATAATTTTTAAATAAAGAATTTAAATTGACCGAAAGCGAAAGCTCGGAATTATTAGTTTCATTAACTACATTAACGAATTTTTGCGGAACGAAGTTCGCCGGACCAGCTAGTTATTAATAAAGACAAGAAAAATAACTTAAAAAAGTAGACCACGTGTTTTGTACTGCAAGTGAATCATCGAAAATGAAAAGCAATGTTAAAATACTGCCACGCAGATAATCATAGAAAAGAAATGTGTTGCGTTATCAGTGCAATCTTTTGCTCACTTACAGCTTTGAGTATCGTCTCTCACTTAAAAATTTTATGGACACCGTTACCTTATTAAGTTTGATGAAATAAGCGGTTTAAGATTTTGCAATGTGTTGTCCAAATGCTTTTGTTCACCGTTGTAATTGAATTTTCTCTAAATCATATCTGCCGAGTTTTTCTCTATTACTACTAATCAATATACAATGCAAACACACAACAAAACTGCCCACCGCGTCTGTGCAAATAGAAGTTCCATTCATTATTCCCATGATTTATTTACTTGAACATACCACAGAAAGCAAACGCTTAAAATTTTCATTCCACTTGCCTCACTTTGGTATGATGATACACTCAAAACTATTTCAATTCCTTCATATAAATAAAATACAAATTTCACTCCTGTGGTCCTTAAATCGTCCTTTCCAATTGCCAGTATTCGCAGTTGCCGTCTCTACCAGCAACAAACTGTATTTATTTCCGAGTGAAGGTAAAATCTGCAAAGTATTCACACACTCAAATCAAAGAGCACCACTTGTACTTTAATTTGATCTATATATAAAGGAATTTGAACATTTTCAAGTGACCCCAGGACATAATATGTGTTTCTAGTCGAAGTCGACTGCTGCTCTATAGAATTTCAGTTACTTTGAAGTCTTCACTTTTGTACACCAAGATGACGACTTTGAATGGAATCAAAGAGGTTGCCAATTATATGATGCGAGTATGCAGGAGCTTTAATGTTCCCACACTATACCCGAAACGTCCTTGTAACTTGTATAGAAACATGTCGTGTGTGTATGGTTGCTAATCGATGCATAAAGTTTTAAAGTTGATCGAATGGTTTAAAGGACTCGAATGCCGTCAATCGATTTATGTTATTATGACAAAAATACAAATGTATGCATACAACATTTTCGAGCTAAGATAAGGTACCTTTTAAGTTTTAATTAGGTACGTAATGTTTGGCATAAAGGATTAAAGGCTCTCATGAACTTGACAATGACAAGGTGAATACTGCCTGTGGGTTTGGTTAGCTTTGTGTGTTTATTGTTGAGAATTGCTTTTTAAAATGTTTGACAGCAAAAAAAAAATAAAAACACCTAAAGAACTGGCAAATTTCTTGAAACTTAACAAGCAAACTTAAAGATTATAAATCGATTAAGAAAGTTGAAGCTGTTCAGATGCAAATTTAGTAAAATGGTTATGGAATCCTCTTTCTATAAATGAACTTAAATTAGGGGTAATCCCCATAGGTGTAGAAGCAAGATGTTCCACTTGATGTAATCAACTCATCCAGTTCATGGACATACTGAATAGCATCTTGTCGTTTTTCAATAATATGTTTTTTTTAAGCTTTGAAGAAGAGCAGGAGTCAACAAACGTGCTTTTGTAAAAATAGACAATTGAAATATCCGCATAAATGCTGAGAAACGTGATAGAAAATTCTTCCCGCCTTAAGTCTGGGTTTGAAGTAAGGCGTAAGGCGAAAGGCGAAATAAGGATCATTATAAAGTCGAAAGCAACAATGAGCACATCTCCAAAAATAAAATACCCTCCTCCACATAAGCCGCTTTCACCCATCCCATCTGCAGCTCCGATATCCTTAGAAAATAAATAAATTTTCTCTCACGTAATTGAAATTCATGCTCACATTGTATTGGCGTTAACAATGATGAATAAATTAATAATTTCTCGTATGCGGTTACCATTGTGAAATACTAATTCAATGCGGAACGTCTGTGGATTTATTAATTCGATAAATTTTGCACCCATCGAGTTTAATACTAAAGTAGGCTTATGATAAAATATTTTGAGTTCCTTCTAATGACAGGCATTACCCAATGACTGACGCCAGCAATCAATTAAGCGTTCGTTGCGTCGTTGCTCATCATCAGTGATTATACTTTAGAGAGACATCAGAAAGGAATAGGCTGCTAATTAAAGGAGTAAACAAATTTAAAAAACTGAGATAAAGGGACAAATAATGGAAAATATAACCTCCACCCACCAAGTCCAACAAATTATATTTAACACCATAGTCACAATCTTATTATTTCTAACGAGTGAAAGTTATAAGCCATCTTCCCATTACGAATCAAAAATGCTGGCAGTCTCTTACAACAAACATTGACCTTGATACCGAACAGATTCTCCACTGACTTATAAAATTGATCATTCTTGCATCAACTATATATTGTCGGCGGCTCTCTCTTTTTCTGTGGTGAATTTCCGCACGATTTTCTGTGTGCACTCACTCGATTGCACACAACCTAACACAGAGTCCAGTAGAGTAAAATTCTTGTAAATTGTTCACTTCACTCACGGTCACAACTCACTAAGCAAATTTGTTCTATTTCAGAAAACAGCATCAGTGATACAGATGTCACAAACGCAGCGATAGACAAAAAAAGAAAGGACTAAATACCCTCGAGGCTATGACAAAATGAAAACGAAACCCTATGCCATAGCAGCCACCGAGAAAATGAAATCGGCAATATTGTATCCCTATGGTCCACTATCGGGAACTGGATGCTGTCGGATGGTACATGCAAAACATTTGGCAGTGACCAGTGCCATATACACCTTGGTGAGTATTTTTGTCGAATAATGTTGCTCATACACCAGAGTCGAAATATGTTTGTTGACAGTTGGCCGAAAGCATTGGGGTGGAATAATTATTGAAGTTACTGCAATAAATTTTAATAGATGTAACGTGTCACGTGTGTTAATTTGAGTCAGAATAAAAAATTTTAATGCAGAAAGAGCCAACCGGGCATTTAGAAACAAAGTTTCCAATCTTCGAAAATTTGCTTCATTTGGTAATAAACTTGTTTTTGGAGCGCATTGTCTTTTAAATCAGAGACAAAATTTAATGACAAATAAAAAAAAAACAGTTACACATCTAAAAGTGTCATTAGAAAACATTTAAAAATTCGACGAAACTTAAGTCGTTGGCCAGTACCTCGTTAATATGAACTGGGAACTTGACTTCCGCAACATTAAGAATTTTACACTCAGTAAGGGAGGCTGAAAAATTTAAAAATCCTTAATAAATTCTTCTACATATTGCATTGAAATGCTTTAACACGCGAATTTGCGGGGTTGTGCCAAATTTTACTATTTCTAGCTGACGAAACGTTTTTTCGATGCCAAAATACTCGTGACCGTTCTAAAACATTGTACACATAATTTTCTGTGTCGTCCATCTGTGAAATTTAATGTGAAAACTCTTTTTCGTTAGTTTTGACAGAGGGAGTTGAAACAACAAGGAATAATACGCAATAATTTGCGGCCGCAAAAGAATCTAGTGAAGATCGCCAGATCTGTAGGAGAATGAGAGACGAAGTCATTTGCGGTTAAGCAAATGTTCTAGTAAGTTTCAAGCGATCCAGTCGAATACTTGCGACCGACGTTTGACGCTTGGAATAACAAAACTATAGCTGGATTTATCCGTAATACTTCACCCGATTTTCTGGCGGAACGTTTCGACAACTATTTCAATAAAAAAAAAGAAGATAAACGCGTTGTTTTGGGTTGATCACCGATGCGACAAACGGAATCAAGACAGAGATTACATATTTTTCGGCTCATAAATGGAATTTAACCCGCAACTATTTGCTTTTCTTGGCTCTGATAGTCCCGGGTGAACAACAAATTCGACCACAAAGCCCATCCCCCTAGTTCGATCCCTGGCTAACTGCCCTCAGGCAGGCACATCAAGTTGGTTGAGATCGCTTTCCAATTACCTGATACGTAGCCTTTATTTGCCATAAAGGGTGGACTCGAATACGTGTCGAGGCTTAAGTGTTGCTTTAAGTATGACTCACGCGATATAGTTTTAAAAGTTCTCCGTAAAGGACCATTCACATGAGCTCGAACTGCGAATAGGAGATCTGCGAACAAATCAATTATGAATTGAATTGAAAATTGCTATTTGTTTTACCTCAAAAGCATTATATTCAATTAATATAACACCTAATCTAAAAAAAAAAAACGAGACTTGATTGATTAAAATAACGTTATTTACAATAATTACAGCAATTCTCCTGCGAATTGAAAATTCTTACCGCGAACTCTCACACTTTATTCACAATCCACATAAAACAGTCGCGATCCACAAACCTGCGAATGAAAAATTCGCTCGAACTTAACCTTTTACAATACAAATGATTCGCGGGCACCTGCGACTAAAAAAAGTTTTCATGTTAATGAAGTGTCAGAATCTACGAATATTCGCCAGTTCGTGGTTCGCAGTTCGCTCTCATGTGAATGGTCCTTAAAATCGTGTCCATACGTTTCCACCACATCCAGTAATATTTTTCTCAAAGCATGGACTATGATTTATTTTTCATTTCATCGTACAGCAGTTCGATTATCCCGAAGAAATAAAGCGATTGGCAAGAGTGTTTCTTCGCTTGATCTCTGCGCCGATGTCAAGATTTTAGCTACACCGAAGTTATATCTATTCATTGTGATCATTTGCCCAATTTTGCTCGTCCTTTCACAGCTATTGCCACGCTCTTCGCCACCATTTCAAATTTTAAAAGTGTGCAGGACAGCTCGTTGCGTTCTCCTGATGATTTCAACATCATAAGCATAGTGCAAGTGTGCTCCACTTTTGAAATTGTTTCTCTTTGGCGTGTTACTTTTGTACAGTTGCTTTAAGCTAGAGACTAGAGATTTTGATTAACAAGGGCAACGAAGGTATTTTGAGATTTTAATGGTTCATCCTATACAGATGAACGAGTATGACAGTAATGCTGAAGTTTGAGAAAACTTCATGAGTTCCCTTCGATGACACACTTTTATAAAGCTAGCTTAGCCCTAAAAATCGGACTGCTCGAATTTTGTTCGGAATACAGACTTATATCCGCACGCTTATGGCCCCGTTTTAAGCAAGCTTAATTTAGTTATTTTTTGGGCAGTTTTAGTTATTTTTGAGACTTTTTCAAGATGTCTGCCTGAGAAAAAAAAACATTAAGATGTATTTTATGTGTTTTCCGAATAAGTACCTACATTAACCACTGATATGCTGAGGCTATATACTATACACCTATCAATATCAAGTATCAACATAAGGTTACAGTAATTGTTGAATGAACGCACCAATTGATAGCAAAGAGAGCCCGAAGTCAAATCACTAGTAAAAATTAAGTCGAAACTTTTTCGTAGCAAATGAAGAGGTGCTTCAAAAACCACCAAACAAATGGTTATTTGTTTTTATTGCTGCTGCATTTTGTTGTGAAGACTAAATTCAGCACCAATTTGAATTCAAGTAGAATGAATTTCCAGTTCCCACCTTAGTACAGCTTAGTGCACACAACCCAAATTAGAATTCAGTATCGAAATTATTCCGATCCAAATCAACGACGGCCTCACGATACACCAATTATGTCGTCCGATTTAAAACAATTTAAATAATTTCCGTCATCGATACCATCTGTCAGCTTGTTGATAAAATTAAATAATGAGCATACCCAAGAACGTTTAACCTAACTACACCAGTCTCTCGGAACAATGCCTTCAACGTGGATGGTTTTCCTAGCACTGGGTCAACTAACCATACACCTCCTCGCTGTAGATTGTGCGGTAAGTTTATAGATAAAATCCCCAAGCCCTGCAACACTGTTTCAATGCAAGCTGCATTTTTAGCGCAGCTTTGTTGTAAAATGGAAAAATTGCACCGCCACAACATATTCGCCGAAGATAGACGAATTGAAATTAGAAATGGACGTCAGCAACAATGTGTCAGTGGTCGGGGGTTACTTCATACTGAACGAGAGCGTTGAGTCGCTGAAAGTTCGAAATATTGTCGACGTTTTACTAACAAATGGCAATCTGCGGCGAATTTTTGATTACACTTTAGACACGTGCAGAGTTGCCAAGATGCCGCCTAGAAGTAGTATCGCTACGATTATTTGGAATGACCTGGCAAAGTTTGGTCACATTCCGAAAGGGTGTCCGATTCCAGCCGTAAGATGGATCACATTGAAATTTATTTTTGAGTTGATTGTTTTTTGTTTCCTTTTAGAATAAGAACTTCAGCATTACTGACTTCCTGCTGGATGCTGACTATTTTCCGCCCTACTCGTCAGAGCTAACTTTTTTTATACAGACGACTGCCTTTTTTGAGGGCAATTTGGCAGCTGCTATTGAGACCGTTGCAAGGACAGAGTCTGAACGGAAGAAGAGGCACTAATGTGAAGAAGGTTATTGAATTCGATTGTTAATAAATTGGTGATCGGGAGGGGTTTAATACTGTGTTATTTGTGGTTGGTAAGGCGCAGTCCTGACGGTGTAAACCCGCCAACTTCAACTGAACTGCAACCGCAACTAATCAAAATTTCATCACCCTCAATGTCAGAGTCTATGCCAACAATGACGACTGGGAGGCGCGCCCAATTTTGTACTTTTTATAGGTACCCCTTTGACTATTTAACTTCTGCATATACACTTCTGAACCCACTATGGTACCCACCTAAATGGTAGCCACTCTGAAGTGCGCATTGCAATTGCACTTGGTTGTTTATTTTACTCAAAAGTTAGCTTTTCAGTGTTTCACGTACGTACGTACATTTGACGTCAATTTACCACAAGGCCCCTGTTTGGTGACAAAGTGAATGTGTGGGAGAACAAAAAAAATCAAGTAGAAGCGAAAGATGGAAACGATTTTTTTCGTTTCGGGGTGAGCTCTCTTAGTTCTATTTGAAGTTGATTTCAATTGTGGGCCAAGAGCACTTGAATCGTAAGGATGTCTTGTTTATATGCGTTTATTAAGTGCTGGGAACTAGTTCGGAGTTTCGTTTGTTATTTACAGACACAGTGAGAAAAAGTATTCGCAATTGTCCTTCGATGCTGAGTGAATTGAATTGGACACAAAAGGCTAGTATATTGCCTTTTGTGAAGTGGGACTATTTCTAAAGATATTTGCATGCAACTACGAAAAGTGGACCTTACTTTCGAAATCAGTACAAGAAGCGCATTCCTATTAAGGGCGAAAATTATTTACAGAAACGTCGTCAGGTACTGGTCCCACATGTTAGGCTCTGTCCTAAAAATGTCATTCAATCTGCTCGACGGCATAGAGACAGGTTCAACTTACCAGAAGATGCTACACTAATATCTAATCTACAATTGCTGACGCACAGAAAACAATAGCTACTGACCTATGGCAATATTCCAATCACTTGCTGGGCAGTTAAATGGAAAAAACTTAGAAAAACTCTATTGACAAATCTACTAGACTGCATGATCAACTTTCACTCGTCTTATCTGCACTATAAAAATTATACTGGCACTCGACAAATTTCTCTCACTAGCCTTAAAATTGACGATGATTGCAAAATGGAACGGGTTTTCACTTGAAGCACACTTTTTCATTCAAAAGAACTACAGGCTCAACATGCTGGTCGTTATACTTTCTGCTTCCATGTCGACGACAGCACCGTTGCTCTATTCTTTTCGGTTAATTATTTTTTCCCGCATATGCCAATGACTTTTCAACACTTTCTGTTCTGATACCTATCCTCCCAAGTTAAAAATTGTATGTGCCATCAAGTTTAAATTCAATTTTCCTTGAATTTCCGCATGACTTATACGTTGGTTATACTTTATCGATGAAACCTGATTTTGAACAGCAACTCCGCTTCGTGTAGATGTAGATAATTGACTGTTCTGCAGACGTAGCTGAAATTGCTGTTTGAGACTCCCTTGTCTGCTACATTTACTTCCGACATCTTTCTGGTTTTCATTGTGTCTACAATCCTCCGTCTTTGTGATATAGAAATCACTCCACTTTTATATCATCCGGCTCAAACACGTGACGCATTCGTCACAAATAAATTTAAAAGAAAATCCTTTCTCTGCCTTAAACATTATATTGTGTCTTCCTTCAAATCCATTATCACTGTCATTTTTCTGGTAGTCGCATTTTTTCATTCAATTGTATTCAACGTATTTATGTCTGTACTGGCAACTTGAATATTGATTGATTTATGACTTGTATCGTTTAAGACAAAGTGCAACAAGTCTGCGAATCTCACTGGTAAATGTTTGCCTTTAATACTATGGATACCAAATGTTTGCGACAGCTTTGAAGGAATTTTAACTTTGGCATTAAGTCCAAAATACACAACGTATGATAGTGTTCTTGCATAAGCGCTTAAGACCTATTTTTCATCATTTATAGATGCGACTTGAGCGTTCAACAATCTTACAAATCGATGTCAAATGAAAGAGAACTTCCTGGAACATTGAAGAATCGTACTTTTGAAAAATAAATTTTGGCGATTTGTATCAAAAAAGAAGAGGAAAGAAGACTTGACAGTTATCACTTGATAATGTGCACTAGTATCGCTCGTGGTCGAAAATCGACCATACCTTTTATAAGTAGGGGGAAAGCGGGAGACTTGAACATATGGGAGACTTGAGCCACTCTTAATAATTTGCTCAAATTCCATTGAAATCCAACAAGTGTAAGTGTATGCGATGCAGACAGTGACGAGCTAATTGCACACAAAAAGAATTCTAAATCATCAGCTGTCTCTGGTTGGTGGAAGAGAAAAGGTGTTTTGCAATGCCAATAGTAAACAAAAATTTTTTTTCTTTTTTCTCTATAAAATTGATCTGTAAAGCGTTAAATAAATCAATTTGATGTTACCTAACAATATTGATATTCTACATTGTAAATATTAGTATGATACCATTCTAGTTTGTATACAACAAAAATTATGAATATAAATTTTTTAAAAAATGCGAACGGGAGACTTGAGACAGTTTCTAAAGGGAGAGTTGATCAGTGGCTCAAATCTCCATTTGCTCTGATGAAATGTTATGTAAGTGTTTTAAAGCCTTTTATTTAATTTTAATAATAAAAAAAAAATAATTTAATTAAAAAACTCAAAGAAATAAACCTTGTAATAGGTTATTTAAGTTATTGATTTATTTTCGTTATGTTTCTGAAGTTTAGTTTTTGTAGTACCTAAACCACTTAAACAATAAAAATAAATTGTAATCACATCGGAAGTGAATAAATTATTCGTTTTATTGTTTTTCTCGTAAAATTTGAGTATGTTCAACTCTCCCCGAAGGGGTGTTCAAGTCTCCCGGTGGTGCGGGAGACTTGAGCCGAAAATCTGTTTTCAAACATTTGGCATTTGCCAAAAATTTCTTGCGTTTATTTTAAGTTTAAGAGACCGTTCTTAAAATAGATAAATGTAGATATAAAAAAATCCATTTAACAGGTGGCTGTGATTGATAAACAAATTTTTATTAACGATCTAACAAAAAGTGGCTCAAGTCTCCCGCTTTCCCCCTACCTATGCTTGCTAAAAAAACGTACTACAATTATTCTCGTTATTTATTTATGTTTTTTATAAACGAAACGAAAAGAGCGACATCTACAATATATCGAAATAAAGTGCACGACTGGGTCGCACGAAGCTTTCTCGTTTAGGGTATCCATATGGACATAGACGCGATCATTTCTGAGTACCTATGTTCAGCAGTTCATTTACTACGATGAACCATAGTAGGGATGCATCTATACATTTGGAAATGTTTGGTGTTATCAAAGGCTCCTGCGATGTCAAGAATTTGAGGGATATCTCAATTCTTGTGGTGAATTCCTAAAGAGCATTGCCGATTTTCCTGATTAATAGGCATATTAGTTTGTGCAATAATTTTTTGTAAAATATTTATAACACTCCACTATTATAATTTTTTGAGAAAAACTAAGTTCGGGATCTTATTGAGAATACTTGCATTATCTTTTATATGTATTTTGGTCAAAATCGTTATAGCGATTTTTGTAAAATTTGCCAGAGAAAACGGTACAAAATATTGAAATATTTAGTTTGAAAAATACTATTGCGTAACTATTTAGTTGAAAACCGATTATAAGTTATTGTTCGGGACGTAAGCATTAGGTACTTCGTTTTTAATGTTTTATCGAAATCGAAGATGAGGTTTTCGAGATATGAGCAGTTTTTAAAATTTGCGTTTTCGGTGCTTCGAAGTTTCACTTCACATAAGGAAACAATAGTTTTGATAACATCCTTTTAACTATAATTTTGCATTTTCGTCACAATCGTTATCGCCGTTTTCCGGTAAACTGAAATAACTAAATTTAAGAAAACGACTTTTTCAAAAATCCATTGTACGATAATTATAGAGAAAAATTGTGTTTGCTATTAAGTTATAAATGACCACATTACCTTAGTAATACTATTGCTGTTTGATTTTTTGATTCAAATCGTTGTTTGTGGTAAGTTCTCTACAATTTTAAGAATTTATGTGATTATCCAATAAAAGAAACTTTTTTTCAGAAAATGGAAGAAGAAAAAAACTATAAGAGAAAGATATTTTGCTCCTCGGAAGATTAGGAGTACTTGGTAGAATTGTGGGGAGACAAAATTGGCGAGGAAGCCGTAAAAATCTTCACATCAACAAATAAATGTCGGCGGCGTTCGAAGGGAGATCGTCAGTATACTCGTCGGGAGAAATTCGAGCGAAGATTCACAACCTGACCGCCAAATATTAGTATAACTACTTTTTTTCCATCCTTTACATCTTGACCGTTTAATAAAAACTTTTTTTTTTTGTTGCAGGAAAGAAAAGAAGATTTTTAGACCTTCAGGTGGTTCTCCGTCAGAGTGGAATTTATATCCAAACATACATTAAAATCTCGGACAGCATAAGCTACACAATCTTCAATTGATTGTAGTAGACAGCCGTCCCATAGGTAAACCAACAAATTTCCAATGAAAAAAAAAAATAAAAATTATTTAATATCTAAATATTTTCTTCTGAAGCTAATTCATCTGGGTCATCGGCTGCTTCTTCCATTTCTTGTGCGGCTGAAAATTCACCTGTACTTTCATCGCCTCGAGATTAGAACTGTGGACGAACAAATTGAATCAGATGCAAAATCTTTGGAATTAGACACAAAGAGAAACGAAATTCTACAGGACTTTGTATCTAAATCGAAAGAATTTCATAAAGGATTACCTACTTAAATTTTTAAATAATTATTTCTAAGATTTTAATTTGTTTATTTTCTATTTTGTTGTTGTACCTACCTACATATCTGCTGATGGAATTTCTTATGACAGAGCCGTATTGCTTTGGTCATTAATTCGGCTTATGTTCCGGTTGTTCTCTTTGTGGATTATTATTTGGAGGTTGCAGCCTATGCATGTTGCTATCTTTATTGTGCTCGTTGAGAAAATTGTGCAAAACACAACATGCTTTAATTACCAACGAAGTGTTGTCCATATGGTTATCAAGACCTTTCCCAATTCTTCAAAATCGTCCTTAAGTGCCCATAGCAGTTTTCAACTACTCGTCGACATTTTGATAGAACGTAGTTGAAGCCTGGACTTCCCACGTTTGTATAAAGAGGTCTGTAACTATATTGTAATGTTCTCGTAAGACGAGAAATGAAACACGACCTTTCTTTGTGTCAGCTAATTCACAAGTGTTCTATATTTGTACAAAATTGTATGGTCTGTCAGATGACAACGTCATTAAGGTGTTGCCAATAGGCAGTATCTAACATGTCCACCCTTAAGTTAAAGTTACAAATTTAGATAACCAAATGTTTACAAATTAATAGAATCCAATGAATTCAAAACAAATTTTAAGCATTTAAATTTAATAGAAAATATTGAAATAATTTCCATGAAATACATATATATAGCAATTCATAATTCAAAACTTAGCTTATGTTATCCATAGGTATATAAATGTTTAAATGTTTTATAATTAAGGTCCTTATTTAACTTATTATATTTACTTATTATAGGTTATAACTCTTCCACCCTCGCGTGGTCTCAATATTCTTGTAGTGGCAGGTTCTGGAATTTCGTTTGAAGAAGTAGTGGGAATTTCACCATCTGCCGAAATTATATTACTATTTTCAACATCCGATGATTCGTTTTGAACATTGGTTTCAACTTCTTGATTTTGGTTCCTACTTTGGTTTCTTATCTGATCTAAATGTCGCTTAATTTCTCGATTATTGTGAGTTAAAATGCAACAATACGATCGGGGACCTAATTGTTTTTTTATAGTAGCTTGTGTCCAACTTGATTTGTTAGGGTTTTTATAATCTCTTACCATAACAGATTGTCCTGTCAAAAACACGGTATTGCGTCCGTGTCTATTAGATTAATATAATTGCTTTCCGTATAATCTTTTGTGAGGGATGACTGTGGCATCCTTGAGAGTCCATCAGCATTATTTAGAGAACCTCTAACATATTCAACAGAATAATCGAAACCTGATAATATCAGCGACCATCTTTGTATACGCGCTGATGCCATTATTGGTAAACCTTTATGCTCACCAAATATGCCAAGCAAAGGTCTATGATCTGTTCGTAATATGAACCTGTTGCCCAAAAGATATTGTTTTAATTTTGTTACACAAAAAATTATGGCAAGTGCTTCTTTTTCCAACGTGCTGTAATTAGTTTCACTCTTGGATAAGGCTCTCGAAACAAAAGCTATTGGCCTAAGACTATCCTGCATTCTATGTGACAGAACTCCAGCTACAGCACTATTGCTAGCATCTGTAGTTAAAACTATAGGTAATCTTGGATTGAAATGCACCAACACTTGATCTGATGTTATTTCAGATTTGATTAATTCATATGCCTTTTGGCATTTAGGTGACCAACAAAACTTAACATTTTTGCGTAGAAGTTCGTATAAAGGGAGCATTTTTAGAGCAAAGTTATTTATAAATTTGGAATAATAATTTACCATACCTATAGAAGCTCTGAGTTCGGAAATATCTTTTGGAATGGGTGCCATTGAGACACTTGACACCCGTTCATTGTTTTTGCTCAAGCCATTTTTATCAATGGAAAATCCTAAGTAACATATTTTGGGTTTAAAGAACTCACATTTAGTTAAATTTAGCTTAAGGCCGGCTGAGCTGAGTTTCTTTAAAACTAACCTTAAGGTTTCAATATGCTGTTGCATATCTTTTCCAGTAATAGTTATATCATCTTGATAAACTACGACATTTTTAATGCCGAGTAATAAATTCTCCATCACTCGTTGAAAAAGGGCTGCTGCAGTTTTAACACCATAAGGTAATCGCTTGACTTTTAATAACCCAATATGTGTACTCCAGGTACAAAGAAGTTGAGATTCGTCATCTAGCAACAACTGGTTATAAGCATTGGAGAGATCGAGTTTGCTAAATAATTGCCCTCCTTCTAGCAAAGCGAAAATTTCATCGATCCTAGGCAATGGATGAATAAAATTCTCCAAACATTTATTGATTGTGACTTTATAGTCACCGCAAATGCGCAAATCACCGTTTGGTTTTAAAATCGGAACAAGGGGCGTACCCCATTCTGAGTTATCAACCTGTTCAAGTACTCCATCCTGAATTAACTTCCGCAATTGTTTTTCCACTTTGCTTTTCCATGCAAATGGTAGGGGCCTTGGTTTAAAAAACAAAGGTTTCGAATCCTCGCTAACTTTCAATGAAATTTTCTCGCCTCTGTACGCACCTAGCTGTTCTTGAAATACCTCCGAAAACTCGCATTTTAATTTCTTAACAACAGCCGAAAAATCTTCATTAATTGAAACCGAATTTACTTGCACTAAATCAAAATTAAACCGCCTCAAGAAGATACGACCAAGTAATGGTGGACTTTTTGTATTTGAAACTACAACAACTATTTCCTTTGAAGCACCACGATAAGATATTGTTGCATCGTACTCACCCAAGAGTTGGATTCTTTCACCACTGTAATTGACATAAGGAACTTTACATGGTCTGAGAGACTTTTTACTTGGAAGTTGTTCGTAAAACGAAATTGGAACCAACGTACACGGAGCACCGGTATCACATGCAATGTTCATCTGAATACCATCTAAAATAACCTCCAAACTATAAATGCCACTAGAAGAATTTGAGCCCACACTGTAAATAGAAAGATCGAACAAATCATTATTAATTTCAGTACATGAATTGCTATCAGAATCTGATACATAATTTACAGTTTTTTGAGTTTTCGATATGCACATTGGTGCTAAATGTCCTATTTTTCCACAGGAATGACATCTACTATCTTTATACTTGCAAAACTGTGATCCATGTGTACGCCAACCACAATGATTGCAAGGTTTTTGCTTTGTCTGTCTCCTTCTGCCACCATCACCGCCGCCGTTGACTGCTCCAAAACCACCACTGCCACTGCCTGTATTACTGCTTCCGCCACTTTTATTTAATTGATTGCTTCTTCCTTGATTCTTCGACCACATGCGTTTGTTGATAAGATTGACGGATTCTTCGGTGACGATTTTTTTTTCTATCTTTGTTTCTATGATCATAGCTTTTTTTAATGCATCAGAAACTGTTAATTTTTCTTCTTCTTCACACAGTCTTTCAAATATGGCACTGGGTAAATGCATGATGAACTGGTTTAACACGAAGGCGTCCAGGTTTTCGTTGAATTTGCAATTCAATGCCAAACTCTTGACTCTGGCAAACCACTCCGCCACCGTTTCCGTTTCGCGTTTAATTGATGAAAAAAATTTTTTTCGTTCACGGAAAATGATTGTGGGTGGTGTGTAATGAGTATTTAAAGTTATGCACAATTCCTTGTATGTTTTTGAAATAGGTGAATCTGGACTGCATAAACTGTGTAATACACTGTAGGGAGCTGCACCTACTGATTTTAATAAAACTGCTTTCTTTTGGTTGTCTTCGGTACAGTTAATTTCACAAAAATGAATGTCTAGTTTCTCTTTCCATATGGAAAACGTTTCATTTTCCGGAGAGAATTCTGGAATACTTGCTGTCTGGAACAACGTGATTGCTGCGGCGGAATTTGATTCGTTTGGCATTTTTCACTGATTGTTTCGAATTTAGCAATTTGTAAAACAATTTGATTATTTTATTCGTAACACGATTTTTAGGTATCTTAAATTTAAATTTAGATCCTCGTCGCCAATTATTGTAATGTTCTCGTAAGACGAGAAATGAAACACGACCTTTCTTTGTGTCAGCTAATTCACAAGTGTTCTATATTTGTACAAAATTGTATGGTCTGTCAGATGACAACGTCATTAAGGTGTTGCCAATAGGCAGTATCTAACATATATATTACAATTAATACAAGTACGAGTATATAAGAAAAAAGTACCTACTTGCGATCATGCTTCATTCTTACCGATAATCGACAACAGCTGGTAATACGGTTGAATACCATCCGTTATAGTTATAGTAATCCACAGTATCTTGCGAAGAAGGTTGCACTTCGATTTGACATCCATCTTCCATCTTTAATATTTAATATTTCACAATCAGTCTTAATAAAATCAGTTGTTGCTCCAAAACACTCGGGGAAACCAAGTTTTTCAAACCCGTTCACCCGGATAGGCACGTAGATATTTTGGCTGCGTAACATTCCACACTTCTGGGCAAAATGCTCTTACTATGTCGCATACCGCCTACGCCGAAGACAACTGCGACAGTTCTGTATTCAGCCGAAGGTCTCAGTGCATACATGGCTATTGGAATCCTCTTCCAGAATAAATTTCATATAGTTTGTCTTTTGCTTTTCCAAACTTTTGAGCTCTTGGCAAAGTATTTCAAAGCTTCGGCGGGACATTCTGAAACGTTTTTTTTAAATACTCTTCGTCATTCTCAACCACTTATTTTTCCCAGAAAGTGCTAGTGCGCATCTGCAAATATTTAGATTATTAAGTTGCTTTATATCATAACTATTCTTAACTAAATTAGAAGCTCACCATCTCGGCGGAATTTACCTATTAGTAAAGATTTTTTTCTTTTGGAGTTTCAATAGTAATAACATTTGTCGACGCCGACGGCGTCGTATTGGCTGGCTTGGGAGTCGAAGGCTGCAGGCTGCTACCAAAATATGGAAATCAAAAGTGAAAACAAAAATAATTTTGCTTCAAATAATAACTAAGCTCTAGATTCCGTAAGTTTTATTACTATGGTAATTGTGTATTGGTCTCTGGGTATAAAAAAAATCATATATGAATGAGCCCTATCATCTTTCAACATCCTTATCGTAATTACATTACCGTCACCGATCTTAATGTGGCCACATCAATGTCGACAAACAAAAGGAGAAAACAAATAAAAAACATTATATAGGTACGTGAGTAATTATATTGAACCCCTTTTTACATACATGTTATGACAGCAGCTCACCTAAACAGGGATCGACTCTTATGAACGGAAACAATAAACGAACAGATGTGCCAACAAAAGATAACGATACAACGATTCAACATTCCAAGAAAGATAATAAACTGGGATAATATCTTTTAATCACATGGAAGCTATAAAACAGCAGATGCCCGAACAAAAGAGTATGATACGAGGACGAGCACCAAACAGGAAACCGCTCCTTAGATATAGATAACCGTACAAAAAGTAGTGTTTCGTGTTTGTAATCTTTAGATTTTAAGAAGACATCAACAAAGGAAGAGCTCTTGCTCCCAAAGTAAATTTTAAAACTCGATTTTAATTTAAAAATTTAGATACATTTGGTTTAGTATACCTACTGTAAGTATTTTGTTTTTACACATTTCGAGTGATACGTGTTTCATTGAAACAACCCCTAAATACATAGTTACACAGACATGCGAATCTAAACCAAATTTTAGTTTTTCAAGAATAAATGGGTTTCGAAAGAGAAATACTCCGTTGTGTTTAAGAGGGAGAGAACCCAAGAAGGTGGCATGTTACCAGCCACCTAAAACTAATAAACAAGTTGATATTAAAAGTGACTAACTACATTTCCATCTATCTGGTAGATCTTCATAAATTGACTCATTAGATCATATCGTTCTGATGTATAGCATCTGTGATTTCATCTTATTTATTTGACACACGGTTTTTTTAATTCTGTTCGCAACCGTACTCCACCTTAAACAATAAATTCTAAGAACGAACTCCTCTCTTTTCATTACAGAACATCTCCATACTGATAGTCCTCATATACGCCTGGCGGATAAGTGTCAATGTCAGAAGATCCGGCGAATTGGAAGACGTCTACTATGGTGAGTCGCAGCTCCTCATTGCACCCCAAACTACCCAACGCAGATGGAGTTATAACGGGTGATTTTTTAGCTGGTTTGGTTTTGGCAACACTGGTTTTGACAGCTGACGTGTGTTTAGTACCTTGTGTCACTGTCAAACAGCTTCAGTTTGGTTTGCAATTTAACCATGGATCGTCTTACAAATGAACAACGCTTGCAAATTATTGAATTTTACTATCAAAATTCGTGCTCGGTTCGAAATGTTCATTTTCGCTTTTTTATCGAAAAATTGTGTTCAGCGATGAGGCTCATTTTTGGTTGAATGGGTACGTAAATAAGCAAAATTGCCGCATTTGGACTGAAGATCAGCCAGAAGCATTGCAACAGCTACCAATGCATCCCGAAAAAGCCACTGTTTGGTGCGGTTTATGGGCCGGCGGCATTATTGGGCCATATTTCTTTAAAGATGATGCGAATCGCAGCGTTACTGTCAATGGTGAACGCTACCGAGCGATGATAACAAACTTTTTTTTGCCCGAAATGGAAGTTCTTGACTTGCATGATATGTCGTTTCAACAAGACGGTGCCACATGCCACACAGCACGCGAAACAATGGCGCAATTGCGAGGCGAGTTTGGTGAACAGTTAATTTCACGTTTCGGGCCGGTCAATTGGCCGCCTAGATCGTGCGATTTGACACCATTAGATTATTTTTTGTGGGGGTATGTCAAGGCTAATGTGTATAGGGACAAGCCCGCTTCGATTGACGCACTGGAAGCCAACATCCATGCATTCATTCGTGAGATACCGGCCGATATGTGTGAAAGAGTATTCCAAAATTGGACTCAGCGGATGGGCTACCTGAGACGCAGCCGCGGTCAACATTTGCAGGAAATTATCTTTAAACATTAAATTGCAAGGTTCAAACTATCGATTCAAATAAATATTTCATTCATTTTTTCGAATTTTTTGTGTTTTTTTTTTTTTAAGTTCTAAACCTCTTAAAAAATCACGCGTTATTTCAATCGCAAAATTCATTAACGTGTGCCTTCATTTCAGGTGTACAAATAGCCTACTTTGCCATCATTGGAACTCAGATGTCAATGATATTTCTGAGTGTTATGCTGATGTTCGGTATTTACAAGGTAAGCAATCTCCCACATGCACTGTATAGTACACTGAACCAAATTCAGTAGTCATATTGATAAAAAAGCATGTAGATTTGAAGAAACGGTGATCAATATAAGGTCAACAGCTCCTGTCCGTTGTTTTGAAGAAAATTTGTACTGTATAAGAAATATTGTCATTTTGATGAAATGCATAATATTTTTCATTGTGGTGTTAAATCCACAAAAAATTGTCCAATTGAATAATTATTTCGTCAATTTCAATGGAAGCCATTCTTCAAATTAACATAAAATATTCCTTATTTTCAAAAATATTTTTCAAATTGAAAAAAGAAATCTTCATTTTTACGTAAACATTTCTTCAAATTGAAAAAAAAATCTTCAATTCTACGGATAGTACTCTTTAATTTAATGAACGCTTTTTCAATATAACGTAATGTTTTCTTCAAATTGAAAAAAATCTTCTTCGTCTTTATTCAAGCTGAATAATTTTTCATCAATTCTACGTATCTTTTTCTTCAATATGAAGCATAGTTTTCTTTAAATTAACTATTATTCTTCGGTTTCGTACTAATTTTTTGTTTTTAATTCCATTATTCAAGCCACATTAGAGAAATAAAATACAAATAAATATTTACAAATAAAATGTTACCTAGTACGATACTATAACCGCGGCCAATGTGTTTCCGAACAATCAGTCATTTTTTAATTTATTAGGTAATTTAAAAGGTATGGTTTAACACGAACACGATAGGTACTATCCTCACTGCACCACTTCACTTACAAGAATAAAAGCTATCACTTCTAGGACAACAATAAACAAATACATTTTAATAAAACTTCTTCAAATTGATTAATTTTTTGCAATTTGAAGAAAACGTTTTCCTTCAGTTAAAGAAAATTATTCAAGTTGAAGATACCATATAATGACAAATTTTAATAATTATAAAAAAATGTCGGTATAAAAAAATTTCGTCAAGTTGAAGAAAAAATGTCCATCATATAATGATATTTATTCAATTTAAAGATATTACGAACAATTTTTTTTTAGATTGCAACGGTTTAATGGGTATTTCCCGGAGTGAGGGATAAAGTCGGTCATAACATATTGAAGAAACTTCTTCAAGTTGACCAATTTCGTCAATGTGAAGAACACTTTAGAGCATTTCAACAAATTTATTCAATTTGAAAAAAGTAAGATGTGGTAATAATACAAATTTGCTGGCAATTTAGGGAAATGTGGAGCTAGATTCAACTAGATAGAGTTTGTAAAACTCAAATTCTGTGAATACTCCGTTCGACAAAAAATAGTGGTAGGTACCTATGAGTGCAGAACAGCGATGAATTTTTAAAACGTGATGTTTTTGCGGTTCTTAAGCACCGATACTGATAGGTGATGTGCATTGGTTGTCTTTATTGTAGGGCGTTTCGTTTATTACCTATGGAATAGATATATGTTGGCGGTTAGTCTTCTGAGGGCGAACAGTTTTAGATTTAGCGTAGAACTTCCTGTTAGTCGAACTGTTTTGTAGGTAAAGGGAATATGTTAAGGCCAAGCTCGATATATAAATGTAATGTTTGAGTCCTGATCTAACCTCCACATTATAGAAAAAGATTAGTCGCCTTTAGTTTTTTTATGTAAGTAATCGTCGTTAGTGTATCTTATGCGCTTTAATTGCAATCAACATTTCTTTTTATAATATAATGTACCTAATTAAAATAAAAAAATATTTATTACAGAAGTTAAAGAAAAGCTTATTTTTTTTTTTTTGAAAATGGTTTTAATGATATCAACTGATATAAGAATAAGCGATGTATTGTCTTTCTTATAGATTCCCTCTATAATATTCTTCAGGAAGTGTAAAGGTTTTCGCATACAACTATATTTTTTTTTAAATCTCCACTTTCTCAAAACTGCTCAACTGTTTTAAACTATTTCTAAATGTAAGAACTGTTTGATTGATTTTTTATAAACCTTGTGTAAAGTCCTACCTACATCTTAAAAAAACCTAAGAGCTTGTAAAACAAAGTAAGAAATACCATGCTCGATTCTGGCAACGAGTAAGATTTTTATTTGAGCAATCATAAACATTTGCATTAATTGTAAACTGGTATAAGTGCAAAAAAATTAAAACGAATTACTAAAACAAAGAAAACAATAACTTGTGTTTTTGAAAAAAAAAAACCTCCCCACTCTCCCCTTTTTTTAATTTAAATAAAACAAAATCCGATGCGGGAAAAAGGCTTTTGAAGAAATTTTATTTATCTTGAATATGTATCTAATCTTCAATTAGACGAAATATTTGATGAACAATTGTCAATTCGAATTGTTTAGGATTTTGTCAATATGAAAATAAATTCATTAACTTGAATAATATAATAAATAGTGTAGCATTTGATGAAACTTTACTGATTCTGAATATTTAATTTTCAATATGAAGAAACATTTTATGGAAAATTGTTAATTTGAATAAATGACTCTTCTAAAAATTATCAACAAATTTTTGTCAATATCACATACAGGATACCGGTTTGTTAACGACTTCAGTTTGTCAATATGACAAAATTTTATTGGTTTGAATAAAATATGAAATCGGACAGCAGTTGAAAATATGTTATTTATTTTGAATATTATATCTTCAATAAGACGAAAAATTTGACGAAAAATTGTCGATCCGAATAATAAATTCTTCAATGATTAACAAAATATTTCCGTCAATATGAATACGCGATTTGGTTCAGTGTATATGTGTCCAACCCCACAAATCTCCATCTATTGGCAAAAGTCCGGTATAGCGCCACCACCCCTTGGTCGCAAATAGCAAATTTTGGTATTTCGCCTCGTATATACCAAAAGAAAATTTTTCCTATTTGATGTAAGGATAGTTTAGGATACCACCTCTTACATGGGTATGTGTATTTGTGTGTAGGGTTCCAATGTTGACCTTTTTGATGAAAACATTTCGCTGGCTAAACCTAAATATTTGGAATTAAATTTTTTGTTGTTGGTGCCGATACCAGCGACAACGACACAACTCAAATCAATGGTAGCACGAAATTGGATTGCTGTGTCTATAGCCGTGTGGAAGGAATGTTATTGAAATACTTTGCCAAAAGGCTGAGTCGTACAAAGACGGAAGGACTATTTGCTTATTTGCTTATATGTTCTTTGTTCAAATGAAGACGAGGCTTGTATGCTACAATTGAATCCGTCTCGGATTCTGTCAAAAGCAATGGGCTTATGTGGGTGAAGTCCTTTTCGATTTTGTAATTTTGCAAAATGCAAATATTATACAAATCGATATTCGATACGTTTGCTTAGGTCGTTTACGAACGATTAGATGAGGAAGCATACTTTTGAAGTTGCGTCGTTGTTTGCAATCGGAAATGGAAGACACTCGTTCTATTGGTTTGTATTTCGATTTCGATTGCAGCTTCAGCTGTTATCAAGGGACTCCGTGGACTCCGTTACAACTGGGGGCATGTAAAAATCTAATCACAAACATGATCCTCATGTGATCTGATATCGCTCCCGCTGGCAATTTCTCAACTCGGCGTCGTAAAAAATATACGTCGAAACTTAATTACAGAATCCATTTCTCTTCGCTTCGTCATCCCGAACGGATTTGGGCTTGTTTTCTTTTATCCATCCCCGCAGTGAAATTAAATATTTATACTGCAAAGAAAAATGACTGTCGCAAAGCGTTAGTAAGTATGTGTGCGGTCTCATTTTTCACGCAAAATTAGGGCTGACACATTATGAGAACGAGAGGCTGAGGACAACGCATTTACATAAATTTCCAAACATCCACTCATAGTGGGATGCATATAAATCCCATTGCCAGACATTATGTGTCATAATGAGTGGAAACATTTCTATTGTCATGATTTGTCCTTTTCTTTGTGCTGGCAAATCCCTAGCAATGAACCCTTGAGCCATATTGTATCTGCTAAGAGTGTGTGCAAACTTCTTTTAAAACCATAAGCACCCCCTACGCCATCTAGATATACGACAGTTGAAGGATAAGTGGGGGGATTGTTGGATGTCCTTAAATTTGAGTTTGTTATAGCTGTTTTCTTGTTTATGGTCTTTGCGCGTGGTGAGCAATTATGAAAATAATTTTCCGCACAGCAAAGTTGACTGGGAAAGCGCCACCGAAACAATAATGGACAGAATGTGTTTTTCATTTCCGAGATATGTTTTTGGGTCGTCAAGAAAAAACAATAACCACGAAGGACCTGGATGATTTGTTTTTGTTCTTTCTGATGCTGTTACCCAGCGTGGCGTACACAATGTTCTCCCCTGTGAAGAGATAGGATGTGTGTGGAGTGTTTTCAGAGAGGTGCGGTTATATGCAATTAGTATAAATTAGCAGCGCATCATCCGGGAGCTGTTTTGCATGTTGGCTTTTGTGTTATGATGATACAAATCAGTGTTTTCTGTAATACTATACAAATACATAGCATAATGCTGTTTGCGAGTCGTGTGGAATAGCACTGCCTAATTGGCGTAATCATAAGTAATAACTGTGAGATTATGCAATACAATTCACACTTGAAGTTTGTAAGTGGCATCGTAAGCCATATTGAATGCGGATTTATGGGCCAAGTTGTGTTTGTTTTAGCATAATATTCTAGAGGCTGTTGTTTGTTTTCTGCTTTTATTTTTATCTCAGACTATCGGACCCCAGCCTGCTTTGCTATAGGCGTTAAAATTTAATCTTAAATAAATATTGATGGTAGGTATTCGATACGGATTTCTTATTCAAAAACAAAAATAAAATAAATAAAATTAACGTTTGCGTTATTCATCTGTTATGGCAGTACATTATTATATCATCAAATAACGATGAGTTTTTAAAAGTTGACACACTCAGTAACAACCAATTATTGCATGGAGGCGCAGGGTCATAAGTCCACAGGCCAAAAATCAATTGTGGACTTACCCACCCAGATGAGCCAAAAGTTCACAATAATTTGGGCCATAGGTTCACAATTTTAAAATGGAAGTAGGCCATAAGTCCACAATTATCCATATGACAAAAAGAGTGGTTTTGACAACTCAAAAAGTATGGGAATGTTTGATAGATGCCGTGAAATAAGACCAACTTATAAAAAAGTACCTTATTTCACTCTTAAATAGTGTAATAAGGATAACTTCCAACAGTTGGTCTTATTTCACTCCCACAAAGTGCAATAACGCCAACAAAATTTGAGTAATAAGAATAACCTTGCACCCACCCCGTAATCCATCAGTAAACCTAAGCAGGGGGGTTGCAGGGGGGCAGCATGCCCCCCCATACAGAATTCATAGTTTGAAAGCGCAATCTTAAAATGATTGCAATGCTGGAGAAGTGTGTCTTGTGGGTTTTGGAGGCAAACACCGCAAATGAGGTCATTACTAGAATTTTTAGCTTCGCTTTCAAGCTCGTTGTCCTCTTCTTCACCTTCTTCATCCGTGAGCCATAAGACCACAATCAGTGAGTCAAAAATTCACAAGAATTTTGTGTGAACTTTAGGCTCACCTGGGTGGGTTATAAGTCCACAAGTCCACAATTGATTTGTGGACTTATAACCCACCTAAGTGGGTAAAAAGTCCATTGTGGACTTTTGGCCTGTGGACTTATGACCCTGCGCCTTGCATGGAGAGTTATAAGCGCCTACCTAGTGTACTATTTTATGCTTTAACAGTTTATAAGATTTTTGAGTAGGTACAAGGCAAAGTATAGTCAAAGTTCTGTTTTCTGATCTGCTAGGGCAGGTTTTTATTTTTGACTCGAATATTTGTTAGTAACGCTATCTTAAGGTGTCTAGGTGTAAGATTTAAGAGGTTTGTTTTTGAATTTGCATTAGAAGTTAAACCGAATATACCGATGGGAACGTAGTGGGATTTTTTGATTGTGAAAGGCACCAAGTTGTTGGAATTATTTTGAGGTGCATAGCATACTGCATACTCAATATGGTTGAAAAGAAGAAGTGCGTAGGTATGAACACAGATCGGCTTTTGGGTAGTAATTTTTGAGAAATAATTACATAACTTGTTTATTCGACATTTTTTTAAGAAACTAAGTAGTGTAATTTATTCTTTGTTGCTGTGTTCTGCGTTTTATTTTTTTGGTAGGTACCTACCTATATTAGTGTTTTATGTGAAGGCCCCTTTTTCGACTCAGGCACCTTTTTAGTCCCCTTATTTAAATCTTTCAGTAGCAACTCTGGTTTCCGCTAATCTCGAGAACCAATGCATAGATTTCAACACGATTTTCGTTGTTATCATATAATATTTTCAGTGAACGTTTACGCATATTTCAAATGTCTCCCTTAAGGCCCTTATTATTATATCCATACATAAAACGAAAGCGTACAAATTTTGTTTTGCCTTTTTTGACCACTTAAACCTAATGGATCAACTCAGTATTGGTCTTAAAATGTTGGATATGAATTGCAATGTTAGTCTATCAAAAAAATAAACAAATAATCTTAAAATTTTCTAGAAAAATAATTTATTAATTTTTCCGTGCGAAAAACTTTATCTGGTTCACTTCTCAGTCAAATCCATAACAAAAAACCAATTCATTCCACTAAAAGATTTCATTTCTTTACTGTTCCATCTACCAGGAATTTTTTTGTAATGGAATCTTATCAGGGGTGGCTGATTTGTTGTAATTGTTTTCGTAGGGAACATTTTTTTGACAGAATTTTCGCTAAACGTAAAAAAACTCATTTTCACACTGCTCCAGCTTTCTTGGTTGTATTTTACGTACGGCTATAACTGGGGCCTACGGTAGCTGAACATACAAGGTCTAAATTAAAATGTTCACGTTAAATGCATTGTTTAATCCACAACGGCTTATTGGGTCTAGAACCAAAAAAAAAATCATCCTTTAGGTATTCATTTGAGCTATAAATCATTTATCTGTGTAGTCCTTAAGCCGAGAAATGCTTAAACGAAGTCATTAAATCGACACTAACAATTTTCCATCAGCGCATCCCACAGCTAAACAACCTGCCCCTACTCGTACTCATGCGGCGGTATCTGTCGAGTGTCGAGTGCGTGTTTGTCTTTAACTGTTCGCTGTCGCCGGTCGCTGGTTGCCGAAATTAATAATATAATGAAGAAACTTTACTTCGGTTTTTAGGTACGCTGGAGCGTGAGTCCATGGAGTAAACTTGTGAATGTGTCACGAAAAGTGTTCTGGCGATGCAACTGAATGGACTTTTTCTTCGTAATAATATATTTATGTACCCAGCAAACAATTCTCTTTAAAAATTAATCATAAATTATTCATTAAAATGAAGAAAACATTCAGATATGAATTCTTTTATGATTCAATTTCAATCCAATTTCCTGAGAAATAGGCCTTCATTTATGAATCTGTGAATTATAATCATTTATGAATTCCTTAAATGATTCACAAATGATTGGAGGAGCATTCACTAAAATAAATCTGTGGCAAAAAGGAAAAACAGCATAAGTCGACTTATGATAAAATTGAGTTAATGTTACTATCGGGTGCACCGTACCCTGCTCTATATCTCATATTTTTAACTTTCTCCGTTAGGTACGTAGTAAGAGAAAGATAATGTTTTCGTACAAAATTTCGAACTCGAGATATTAATCAATTCTAATATTACGATCATAGAGGAACTCAAAAAAGTGGGTCGCAAAATTCTGTCCGGTCTGTCCGTCCTTCCACAGGCCTACAGCCTAAACGGCTTTCTGGATTACGTTCAAACCTCGGATTTGGAGTTTGTGGGCTTACAGTTCGGGAGGTGTTTTTTTTTCAAGGTAACCTCAATATTAATGGTACTTCCCATATAAAATGTTCGTTCCAGTTTGATTTGATCGAAAACGGCTATAACGATTTCAGCCAAAATTGATATTTAAGCTTAAGTAGGTGAGGTTACCATGACTGCGTACCCAGTTTTTGGCTAAAAATTCGAACAACGGTACTTTTGAAATTTCGACATATCTCGAAAACGGTCTATACCTACGATTGTAACAAAAATGTATTTCTAAGGTAATGTGGTCATTTATAACTTAATAGCAAACATAGTTTTTCTCTATATTATCGTACAATGGATTTTGAAAAAGGATTTTTTTTTTTTCAGTTTACCGGAAAACGGCGATAACGATTTTGACCAAAATGCAAACTTAGAGTCAAATGGATGTATTCAAAACTATTGTGTCCTCAATTTTCGATATGCTGAAGACTCTGAAAGTCAGTCAGACTCGCACTAAACGACAAAGTTTCGTGCGACTTTATTTATTTATTTTTTTATTTTTTTTTTTTTTTTTTTGAGATGGCTCATAATCATTTTTGTTCATTTATGTGTTAGCAAATCCGAATTGGCTCACAAAAGTGAATTTTAAATGAATGTTCTTCATTTTCACTGAATATAAAGAGGTTCTTAATTTTTGCTGAATATAATGGTTGTTGGGTAGAAATGAACTCCGAAATCTCTGAACCCATCTTAAAGAAATTTTGTGTATGGGTATAGTTGGTTCCGATAGTTTTGGACTCCTACGTCCTACTCACACTGTAATTTTATTTTGGTGGAAAATCGAAGAAGGAAACTGATTCTCTTTCTTTAGTACGGCGAATTGGGCATGAGCTATCTTATTTTAATGGGTTTTGTTGTATTTGTGTATTACATCATGTGCGCTCTATAATTTACCGTAGTATTCAGTCATCTTTGTTTATAGATATAAAAATAAGTGTTTATTTGATTGTTTCTACGTAAACAATCTCCTCCGAAATCAACAATCTGTTAGATCTTAAATTTTATGTTATTCCCCGGTATTGACCCGCGAGTGTACCTGTGAAGTTGAAGCATTCGAAACGCTATTTCTTCGATACTTGCGGAAACTAATGTTGTTTAAATTATAACTCTAGGGTTAATTGATACAGCAAAGCCAATTGCAACAAGTAAGCGTGATAGGAAAAAGTTTTGTATTTGGACATTTGTGACAACTTTAAACTTCATTCTTCACAATGATGTAGTAGGTAATATATAAATGAGTCGTTGCACCTCCCTTTCAAACAAAATTAAACACTTTTTCTCTAAAGTTGTAAAATAAGAATTTTGAATGCACATTGTCCAAATAAAGCATGTTTGATGTTGGCGGGACCTAATACGAAAGACATAAGGAAAACCGGTATTAAAAAAAGACCCATTCATATTTGATTCTCAATCCGAATAAATCAAATTTGGCACCAGTGTGAAATTGGTTTCAATAGAAAACCAAAACACTCACTCATAAAACTCTGAGGCAAACCTTATTCGCTACCATAAGCCAAACTTTCCATACTCCTTCTCGTGGCACATATCGATACAAGTCAACGACATTTTCCTATTCGGTCCCAAAAAAATCTTTGAAAATCCATTCTGAACATGCGTTTCCGTTAACCAAACACCATTTTTCGTTATAGGAAAACCCCGGACTTATAGTGCCTTGGATAATTGGCTTTATAACGTTTATGGCGTTAGAAGCAGTAGCGATGGTGTATTCGAATGTCCTCCGGGATCATGTAAATAAGGTGAGTATATGCAGCATAGAGCCCAAGGTAAATGCAAATACTAAAATCTATATACAAAAACAAATCAATATTCCTGCTGAAGGAATTGCAAATACACGCTTTGCCTGTCGACATGTGCCAATGTGAGTAATCCCAGAACCAGAGTCCTTCTTATGTGGGCGTACGAGTTTCACAAGCGCCAAAAACACAATATGATATCGAACTGAGGACAAAGGGTATTCGGAGATGTCTCTCCCTATTACCTTACTCTTAACTGTCATTCCATGGAGGCAGTGTTTTATTTCATTTTTCCATAATCAAAGGATATTCAAATTTTATGCTAAGCAGACCACTGTGTACACGCCAAAAGAGGCTCGTAAATAATTCATGAACTACTGAGAGGAGTCAGTGTTTTCGCCAATGATGGTATTTTGCGATAGAGAGGGGAAACTCTACAGGGCACTTTACATTGAGGTTAGGAAAGTTTAAGAGTTCGCATCGGAATTGTGTCCCCAAATGAATGTCAAATTGTTTCACGGGGTCAAGATGCTTGGTATCGGCGATGGCCACAAATTTACTTATTAGACTGTTTTGTTTTGTGTATATTAGTGGACTGTAAAAAGTAATGAGGAAAAATAAAACACGTTGCTTTTTTGTTTGGGAAAAAAGAGCTATGCTCAGAAAAAAACCCATGTTTATTGCTGGACGGTTGGAACTGGAAGCGAAGTGGCATACAAAGAGAGAGACACAGTCGTACGCGCAGTAGTACGACGATGCTCTTTCTCTGTATTTGTGTATAAGTACATATAAATTGTTTTCTTTCTTGAACTCGTATGTCAATACGATACAGACTGTTTTGTTTTGTGCGATTTATCGCATTTGGAATGCCATTGATTGTTCCCATCTCATGTTCGTACATAGGCATGAAAGATCGGTTTAATGGAAATTCACTTCATATGTCTAATCAAATTAATCAAAATGATTTGATTAAATACTCGAAGTACCCCACGGGATTGTTTAAGATGAATTTGAATATCACCATGTTAAGTAATTTTTGTCCTAAGTGCTTTTTCATTTCTTAAACGATGTTACATTTATTATCGACTCAAAAAGAATGTCTTCTTATTTCTTGCAGCAATTCGACACCATGTGCAAAGCGGAGGTGACCTTTTTCATAGCACGAGCATTCATCAATGTAAGTTGTAGAGATAACGCTGTTTAATCGTTATTTGGCATTTTCCTTATACTTATTCGTATCAAAAAAAAAAAAACCGTTGAAGTAAAGGGGGTTTTATGTGGGAACTATACAAATTGATGGGATTTCAGCTAAACGCTATTTTAAACTAAGTTAACATTCTTCTGTTGTGGGGTGTAGGTTCATCAAAGATTATGGCCTTTGAGTGTAGTAATCGCTTTTAAATAAATTAAATAAATAAATGGCACCTCCCATCAATTCGATCTGTGGGAGTTTTTCACTTTAGGACGAATGGAAATTGTAGATCCAAAGAACAAAGGAGAAGTTCTTTCATGACAGTTATACGCCCCGATGATTGTCAGACGTTCGCGGTAGTGTGGGTCAACTTTGAGATCATTCGCTTAACAAACACACTAGCCACTAAGCCACTGCGCCACAATAATCGGTTTTAGTAAAATTAAAAACGTTAAGAGAAAAAAATGCTGTTGCTTTTTTTTTTTTTAAACACGAAAAATGCTGCCGTCTGGGCAAATGCCACAACAGAAAAGCAAATGCTCCTGTTTTTTTCGTTACGTTCCATCCATGTGTTCAATTTCAATTGATCCCGATCGATATTAAACAAAAGCAAACATTTTGAACACACTCTCGTCAAAAATTACAGAAAACCGCGATATAAGCTAAGTAACAAATTGTGAGTATTTTCCGTATCGCTTATTCTTTGTTTAAATGAACTCAACATTCAACAAAAAAAACAATTTCCAAAACGTCGTTCAATAAATTAATTGAGCAAATAATGTTAGAGTACCCAAATTTTCTATATTTTTGTCATAAAATTTTCTATATTTTTGTCATATAATAAATTTGCGATAGCAAATATGTATATAAGGTACTATGAAGCCATCTCTCAAGAAAAAATTTAAAATTAAAGTGAACATTCTTCGAGATAGAAGTTAGAAAAAAATGTCACCTTTAATGAAAACGTTCTTTAAGTAGCTGTCTATTGCAAGATGAAATAAAGCACAAAAAATTGTAGTTTCTTTTCACAAAAACACAATAGAACACAGTCCGCATTATTTGACACTTTTTATTCGCAATTTAAGGGGAGAATATAATGGTCTAAATGTGCCAATTTTTAATCGATTCGATATTTTGCGTTCACTACAAACAACTACAAACGAATGCCTATCGTACTGCAAACTCAGTTTTCCATTCTAGAAAAAGTGCGGGCTAACTTCACAAAAAAAAAATGAAGCTGCAATTTCGCCTAAATTGCATATAAATCACAAACCGTTAGGCCGATTGGTACAGGCCGATTAGTGAGGTGGAAAACTGTTGAAATAGGAAATTTCATCACTCGGAAATGTACCGTTTGGAAGATAACGCGGTCTTATATCGCCTGCTTAAATTACATATAAATTCTTTTTGTTTTGGGTAATTTCGACATTTAAGTTTTTATTAGATAGAGCATACATGCTTTCTAACAAACAACTAGTTTCCAGCATTTGAAATATCCGTCCCCTTAAATCAGTCTGCGAAGACGATGCCTTACCATTTTCTTAAATTTAAAAAAAAATCGTTATTTATTGATAACAGGTAATTTTTTTTGGTACATTAGATACATCTAACAAAAAGCATTAGAAAAAAATAGATTTCACTAGCTATTTTTAGTTGCTTCATAACCGAAAAATGAATATGAGCTTATATGACGAAGTAGTGTTTGCTTAAGTTTCATCTGTTTTTTTTTTTTTTATGAAATCACAAAATTTGTATTGAATTAGATAGTCAGGGACACAGGCTTTGCAGAAATTGCATTTTTGTTGTTATTTCAAAGGGGTTATGTTTTTATGTTATTCGAAGGAAATAAAAAAAATTGTTGGATTAAATCGGAGTTTATTGATGTGTTGTTCCAACTCGGGGTTTTTTTCACTGCGCCACCTCTCGCGAACGTCTGAAAAACATCCGAGAGTATAACTTGTCATGAAAGAGCTTCTCAATCGGCCGTTTGGAACCGGCATAAAATTGTAGATCCCTTCTATTCGTTCCCAAAATTAAAAACTCACACAAAACGAATGGTTGCGAGAAGCTAGGCCCTGGGTCCCTACAGACCTGTTGCGCCAACTATTATTATTATTATGTTGTTGCTAATTGACAAGTAGTGACTCATGTCGATGGGCACAGATGAGTGCTTTGCGAAAATGTGTCTACCGTTGTTTTGTTGTTGTTGGAAAAAATAATTTCACTACAAACAACTGCAACTGGCTAGTTTTTGTTTCAAAAAGCCAAAAGAGCGGGCTTACATTTTTTTCTAATGGTTCTAACTTTCTAACCTTTTAACTAAATACAAACGAGAAAAAATTCACTACAAACAACTACAAATGAATGTCTATCGAACTGCAATTCATTCTAGAAAAAGTGCGGGCTAACTTCACGTAGGGTCAAAGAAATCCATAGACTGTTTTGCGACATCCTCAGTACAGGAATAAATTCATGACACTTTCAAATTTTCAATAATATTTCCTCTTTTCAAGAGAAGCAACCCCAACGTTGTAGCCAACTACCGTGGTCTATCTTTTATGGACACTATATAACAAGCTCTTCTCAACCATTCTTCTCAGTGCTCTGCTATTTATCCTGTTTTTAAACGACCTCGATTCGGATCTATCGGGTGGAGTAACTATTGAAGGCATATCAGTAAAAGTCATACTTTATGCAGACGATATTGTGCTACTCTTCGATAATCCCGCTTCCTTGCAACCAATGATAAATAGCTTCGCAAATTATGTACAAAATGGAATTTGCTTGTGAACTTAGGAAAATCAGAAATAGTGATTTTCCGTGTACTACATAATCTGCAAGTTCTTAAACCTCAAACTAAGCCAGCATTTCTATGTGGCAGCTTCACTTACTTTGAAATTTTAATTACGTACAACGAGATATTTGTTTTAATAAAAAAAAGTTGTCAACACCAAATATTCTCTCAATATGGGAATGAAAAATGCAAGTCGATCACTACGTACTTAAAGCTAAACCTAATTTAGTAAATTCCACCATATCGAAGGAAAATGTTTAGCTGTGGTTCCACAACCTTTTTTATCGTTTCATATGCAATCGCAAAGTTTTGCAAATAAAGACATACACATATTGATGCCCATACCCTTAAAGAAAGTTGCTAGCATACAAGTAAAACCTTTTAGGCTTGGATCTAATGAATTCGATATCGCGAAAATAATGTTACTGTAGAGGAATTGGCATGACTTCAAATTTATTGCCATCTAGGTCTAGATGATATCACAGTCGTTCTTCGTTGTTGTTTTGCGCTTGCTTTTATCTAGATTCTAGAATCTATAAATTCTGTCATATATGCGGCTTACAACTCAGCAAAATACAGTCAGTAGCCTCCTCAATAGAAGGTGAAACTCTTCATAAATCAAAGCTACATTTTGAATTGTTTCTGTGTAGATTCTCGCAGCCTCTCAGCACAGCTTAAGTTTCACTCTACTTGCTTCCTTGGAGACATTCCTCATTTTTCAATACTAGAGCTCGGTAAACAAATTAAACACAGCATCGCATCTCTGTACCTACAATTTTTCCAACAAAAAGAAATCCAGCGAATATGTTGTGCTAAAAGCAGTGAAAGTGGTTCCTAACTATTTCCCTTCGCCTATAGTAATATATAAGACTAGCTGTGCCCGCAACTTCGTACGCGGCGTGCAAAAGCCTTAACGGAAATTTGTATCTATGCCTCACCAACAATAAATCAAACAACATAACTCACCTATATCGTCTTTACTTCTTGAATTCTTCAACTCTTTATTTATTTTATGTTAGATTTTAGGTTGTAGCTCAGCTTCTAGAGGACATAGAAAGCTGATTGACGGATTGAAATAACTATGAAAGTGTTGGCTCTCCTAAGTATGTATTTTATATTGTTTACATTGATTAAGAATTGTTTGAGTAATGGCGAGTAAAAGGCAGTACAGTCGGAAAAAAACACATTTTGGTCAAAAACGCTCCAAAAAATAGGCATGGCAACGAAAATAATAGCCTATGTCCTTCTCAGAATCTTAAGGAAAATTAAAAAAAAAGTTTCATAGAAATCTGTGCAGTAGTTTTCACGCCATTAGGTAACAACGAAATTGCCTATAGTTTTATTATATGTATAGAAGATAGATGTATAGAAGAAGATTAGATTGAGTAAACTTCTGTCCCTTCATCTATACATTTGTCTGATGGGCGATTCTATATCTGATCCTGCTCCGAAGAACGGGACGCTGTTTAAAAAACGTTTCTTACTTTCAGAACATCGCATCGATAGGTTGCATTTAATTGTCTTCTATGTGCTTCGTGATAGTCCATATTTTGTACCGTTTCTTAAGAAACAGTTTTTGTTTTGTCCTATGTTGGTTGGGAGTTGCCTTTGCTATCATCACAGCTGTCCGCACTTTCAGTATTTCAGCTGACGAAAATTTCCTTATAAATTTTAATAATCAGTTCAAAGGAAATACTTCAGAAAAATATTGCAATAAAATCATCTGCAGCTTCAATAGAATTTGATATTGCCCTTATAGTTTGTGTAAAAATTTCGCACGAACTAGGATTAGCATTTCATCATCAAATCCTTGCAAAATTAATTGCCTGCAAAGAGCACTCATCTATAATTGGTGTTCTTAACTATACGAATGAATGTAATAGAACGAGCACTAGCGATGACTATGACATCCGGAACTTAGATTAAGGGCTACGAATTCATCCTCTGGCAGGTGACACTTGTTAGTTTTTTGTCTGTTGTGTGTCCCTCGTGAAAGAATAAAAATGCACACCATATTTTCCTCCGGGCTTTCGATTCCCATTCACCGAGGATAAAGTTGTCCCCCTTCAGAACCGTACCTGGTTATCCACTGCGTGGACATAAAAATCCATCGCCAGGAAATGTTAGACTGATGATTCTACATTCTATATTGTTTCCATAGTTCGTGCTGTTTTTTTTTTTTTATATTTTTATTTTAGCCAACGCGAAAAAGTTAGTTTGCAAATTTAATTTAGAAAACTTATTGGAAAAAATGAAAAAACTCCACTGCTCTGCAAATTGCACTTTATTTTCGCACATCCTTCGAGTGCGGTTTTTACATCAACAACTGCAGTTCTCCCACGTTGCCATGTCGTTCGATGACTCGGATGAAAACGTCCCGAACGCATCGGACCAGCAAAAAACTTCCAAGTGAAATTAAATGCGAACAAATTGAACTCGCATCCAATTTAATTACACCGAATAGAATTTCGCCAACCCAAAGGATTAATTCCAAACAAAAAATTGCGAAATAGATTGCTAGCCACAATGATATCAGCCAGGGTGTAACCTGAAAAAAAAAAGAATTTAATAATTTAAAACTAGTTGTTGTATAAACAGAATTGGGATGAGTTTTCGCTCGGGCAACTTTTAATTGATTTCATTTTAGCGAATGTGTATTGAAATGTTAACATGTGGTGGTATTAGGGGCTTATGCGAATAATGCTGATTTTGAAAATTGAAATGTCCTGTGGCGCTATTTAATTCATATAACCCGCATAGCCTGTGGTAGATTGCATTCGGGTTGGATAGGCATTCAATGGTGGACATGCAGGACATGTGTTTGTGTTCGTGGAATATTTCGTAACAATCCATAGATTAAGCTTTTGAATTATGGTAGTAATCTCTGTGATATATACATTCAATCCGTATAACATTATTTGTAGCATACACAACTCATGTATGTAAAACATCAGTTTTGTTGTTTGACTGACTATGGTCGTAAGCAAGAGCAAATAAAAGATCAGCAATCAAGTGGAAATGATCACAATAAAATTATCACTCATAAAAAGCTGCGGTTGGCACGCTTGCGGTTGGGCGACATCAGCTCGTCGGTGGGGTGGGATCTGCTTACTACCCTGTTCCACAAAATATAACACTCTTAAAGGAGCGGTGTTTGTATTGTTAAATATGTTTCTATATGCTGTGGTGTCGTCGGTTGAATGGCACCTGGAGCCCCACCCCCCACATTGCATTTGGCTATGTCTACATGCATCCTGACCATCCCTCCCTTAATTTATTTTGGGATAGTTCCTAATTCAGTTCACGTATCCACCTGCCACCTCTCTACATTAATAACACGTCTCAACTAAGTTCTATTTTTTTTTAACAATAAGGTAGGTATATGAAAAGAAGGATATTAAGATTTTAAGTATACTAAGTATTTATAAGCATTACTTTCAAAAATAAAGGAGAAATAAGTATGCAGGTTAATTAAGAAAAATGTAGGTAGTAAACAAAAATTTCCAAACTTCCTTATGGCGTAAACACTTGTCCTAAATTTGTCACTACGTGTGAACGCCTGCCAAGCGTCTTGTCACGCGGGCTGTCACTGCGCTTAATGCAACTGACATACCTAAAATGTGACCATCAAGCAACAAATAATATTAATTAACGTGCTGAGCCTGAGTGACTTATAAAATATCACGGATTTATAGTGACATATCGCGAATTTCTGAATTGTCATGCGTCTTTTAACTAATTCATGTTTTCTTTGTTGTCTGTGGAAATGGCAGCTTCTTCGAATTTTGAAACGCCGGCTGTGCGTACTTTATAATAATATGTAACAACCGCATTATTTTTAATTAATTTGTTTAAAATCATTTAATTTTTACATTCATTCATTTTATAATTCATAAAACATTTTGATTCATACTGTATAAAAAAAAGCTTTCATTAAAAATCATTTTTACGTGTACTGTACTAAAAAACAAACAAATGTAAAAGCTCTTAAAAGCTTCTATTAGAACTATATAAAAGCCCCACTCGATCGACAGAAAACACTTCTGAGTTCTGAGTCAACCGGGAGTTTGATAGGTTCCAAGTACGGAGGTTTTCTACCGCCTACGAACGAAGTTACCACACTCTCTGCGCGCCATACCTGTTGTGTTGAATTACTGCTTCAACGGTTACTGCGGTCTCCGGACAGCATAACTCGTGGGTGTTAAGTCATTACAACAGTCGTATCAGACAGAATTTCCAATTGTAATCCACTAACAAAATTGTTAAGCAAATAAAATAATTTGTCAATTACGAAACTGCTTGAGTTGTTATTGGTCACTCACCCCCGCTCTACCACCACTCCTGAAGCTACATTGGCACCCAACTAGTGGCCCGATTCAACTCAAACGTGCATTCCGACAAATTCTTTGCCACGGACAATCTAAGAAGAAGCAGTCGCATCGCCGCATTGCGAAATCCAAACGAAATGGCTCTTTCTGCCGACCAACTGAGGGAACTTTTGGAGGCTATGTCCACTAACTCCAGGGGTACAGGCAGCTTTAGCAACTGCACGGCACGCTTCCGAGGAGAACGAGATCCTGCTGTCGTTGAAGGTTTCATCGCGACGATCAACGTTTATAAAGACGTCGAGCGGATTAGCAACGACGATGCAATAAAAGGTTTTCCTCTACTCCTCCAAGATGGCGCTGTTACTTGGTGGCAGGGCGTGAAAAACGAAGCAACCAAATGGGAAGACGTACTTACGCTCCTACGCAATGCTTATGCACCCTCTAAACCGGATTATAGAATATATGTGGAACTCTTCGAGCAGAGACAGAAACCAAAAGAATCAACAGATGATTTCATCTGCACTAAACGTGCACTATTCTCTCAACTTTCTCAACCTGTTTACACAGAATCTATGATGATAGACATGATCTATGGATTATTGAGCCTTCATATACGTGATGGAGTTCCCCGCAGTGACGTCAAAACCTTTAAGGAATTATTGAATAAGGCAAGAGCGGTTGAGCTCTCAATATCTGAAAGAAATGTCCAACGTACCCTACGAGAAGATTCATTTACGAAAAAGAGATGCAATTATTGTAAACATACTGGTCATATAATTGACGAATGCCGCAAAAAAGAGCGAGACGAACAAACAAATTCAAAAAACAAAATTGCTGAGCCAAAGATCCATTGTTACAAATGCAAAGCTCCAGGTTTTGTTCGCTCGAACTGCCCAAGCTGCAAAGATTTGCCAAAAGGACCCGCTACAGTTTCCTTCAATTGTATGAGGACTACGTTAGGAACTGACTTACCCACAATCCCAATCACAGCGCAAGGTGAAACTGGAATGGCCTATCTCGACACCGCAGCTCGAACTAGTGTCGCCGGAACAGAATTATTCCACCATCTTCTACGAAATGGCATAAAATTTACGCCAATCAACGCCGACATTACGCTAGCAAATGGAAACACAGAGCTTCAAAGTATTTGCCTTGCTGAAACAAGCATTATCATTGGTAATCGGCTAAGGCCAATCAAATTTATAGCGCTCCCAAAAGCAACAACTAACCGAACATTAATAGGAATCGATTTTCTCGAGCAAAATGGGATAGTGTTAGATCTAGGCCAACGAATGTGGTACTATGCAGATCAAAAGGAAAAAACATTCGATTTCTATGACACATGAGACACTAAGGTAGTCAAAAAGGATTTAACCCCGGAAATTGCTTCTATTATTGGTAGCTTCGAAAAGTGCAGTCCTATCTCTCCACTCGCTAGAACACCTACGGTTAGCATCAACAAGTTAGCAACCCTAGAGGCACGAGGCACTGAACTTCGCTCCCACGATTCACCACAAACTATCGAGAAGCTTTCCGAAAATAATTCAGCTTTTCTCACTTGGTTTGATGAAATCAAAACGATTTCTCCGATTGCTGCAACATCCATATCAGAGGAACACATTGGTCCTGATCCACCTCTAAAAAAAAGAAGAACTACTACCAACAACTATTCTCCACACGCTATCCAGGATATTTTCCGAAGCTCACTTAGAGGCGATGAAGTAACACCTGAGCGAAAACGAGATAAAGAAAACCTATTCCCAGCATTAAGACGCGTCAAGAAAGTCCAAAAAAAAAAGAAAAAAAAGAACAAGAAGAAGTTGTACTAGAGCCTTATTTCACAGAGATTCTTACTATCGATATTAATTTACGAGACGATGAAGCCACGGAACTTAGCGCAACAGATAAAGATCGATTGAATAAATTGCTCAAAGCTCACGAGAATGTGTTCGGCGTTTTAGCTGAACCTACTCCATTTGCTTTCACAAGATTACTACTGGCGACCATAATCCAGTTGCAACAACTCCGTATCGACTCTCACCCACTAAGAGAAGCCAGTTAAAAACAGAACTGGAGAAGCTTCTCGACAATGAGATAATCGAGGAATGTGAATCTCCGTGGGCTGCACCTGTCGTCCTAGTACCCAAAAAAGACGGAGGCATACGAGTCTGTATTGAATATAGACAGCTCAACAGCGTCACAGTGCCTGATCCATACCCGTTACCCAGAATCGATGATCTTTTGCACTCTACAAAGAAAACGCAGTATAAAAGCACACTCGACCTACAATCTGGCTACTACCAAATTAAGTTAGCTGAAGAAGACATGGAGAAAACTGCATTTATAACACCATTTGGGATGTTTTGCTTTAAGCGCATGCCTTTTGGACTACGAAACGCGCCGGCCACCTTTCAACGGCTCATCGATAGATTCCGAAATGGTCTTCCAGAAATCCTCCTTCTGATGTACCTTGATGATCTAATAGTATGCTCTAATAATTTTGAAGAACACCTTACGAACTTAGACCAAATTTTCGAACGTCTAGAAATATTCAAACTAAAGGTGAATAGAAAGAAATCAAAATTTTGCTGCTCTAATGTCAAATATCTTGGACATCTAATCACAAATCAGAGTATACAGGTAGATCCGGATAAAACTGCTGCAATTCTAAAACGATCAGAACCCAACAATCCTAAAGAAGTGTTATCGTTCCTACAAACCTGTTCTTGGTACCGTCGTTTCATAAACAATTTTGCTGATATATCTAAGCCACTGAGCAACCTCACAAAAAAAAAGGCTTTATGGAAATGGGGTAAGGAAGAGCAGAACTCATTTGACACCCTGAAATCATTACTTACAAGCGCACCAATACTACAGCAAGCCTGTGATGAGAAACCGTTTCGACTCAAAACAGATGCAAGTAATTATGCCATAGGTGCTGTATTGGTCCAGGGGGAGAACACGGATGAACATCCCATCGAATATGCTTCTCGACTTCTATCAGCTGCTGAACGCAACTATTCTACTACTGAGCGTGAAGCACTAGCCATAGTCTGGGCAGTAAATAAATTCCGAGGTTATATTGAAGGAGGTGAAGTAACCCTAATTACCGATCATCAACCGCTAAAATGGCTTATGAGCCTAAAATCGCCAACTGGTAGACTTGCACGATGGGCACTCCAACTACAAACCTACAATTTCAAAATCGAATACACTCCAGGTAGGACAAATACAGTCGCTGACATGTTATCGAGACCTTCCTGTAACACCGAGGAGCACAAAGAAAATAATTGCGAAATTTGCAATTTCCACATCGATATACCAACAAGGAGACCCAAAGAAATTCGCGAGGCGCAACTTCAAGATGATCAACTAAAACTAATTATAGCCTCGTTCGAAAATAATGATGAAAACGCACCACGTTGGACCTCTCGTGGGTATATTCTAAATGACGGGATACTCTACCGATACTCATCCGAGTCTGAAGCTGAAACTGCGCAATTAGTGGTTCCACTCCAAGAACGACAAACAATCTTACAAAACTACCACAACGCTGCTACCGCTGGACATTACGGTATCGACCGAACTTTCTCCAGAATTGTTTCTCGTTACTACTGGCCCGGAATGCGAGCGGACATTACTAAGCACATAGGTAACTGTCTCGCTTGTCTGCGATATAAACCAAGCAACTGGAAACCTGCAGGACTACTTCAAACTGTTTCAAGCAACCAACGCTTTGAGGTTGTGTCAGTCGATCTATTTGGACCTTTACCAGCCACCCAAGACGGATTCCAGTGGATGCTCATAGCAGAGGACCTCGCTAGCAGATGGATTGAGATATTTCCACTCAAACAAGCAACAGCCGAAAATTGTGCAGACACACTATTGAACGAAGTGTTTCTTCGCTACGGAACTCCACGTCGACTAGTCACAGATAACGGCGTCCAATTTATATCTGCACTAATGCAACAACTTACCCATTGCCTAGGAATTCAACAAACCCTAACTCCAGTATATCATCCGGAATCCAACCCAGTAGAACGGAAGAATAGGGATCTGAAGACTCAGCTCGCTATTTTGGTAGGCAACAACCACACTTCATGGGCCGACGACCTCCCGTCAATACGTTTCGCGATGAATACCGCTAAATGTCAAAGCACCGGATACACTGCATCCTATATAACGTTTGGACGAGAACTTAGAACTATTGACGACGTTCACCATGATATTAAAACCATCCTGCAGTCGGAAAACTTTATACCACAAATAACACCAAAACTCATGCGACTAGCCAACACAATGCAAGAAGTAAGAGAAACGACTGAAAAAGCTCAAGACCACAACAAAAAGTATGCAGACAAAAAACGACGACCACAACCAGAACTACAAATCGGCGATTTAGTACTTGTCACCACCCATGTACTTAGTAAAGCCTCCAAACAAATCACGTCCAAATTTGTACCACGAAGAGATGGACCATACGTTATTATCCAACGTTTTGGAAGATCAACCTATCAAGTTGCCGCCCACGATGACCTGTCCATTCCTTTGGGGACGTACCATGTTTCCTCACTAAAAAAATATATACCCAGCCCCGAAGCCAATGACGAACCCGACCAGCCAGTGCGAACCCTACGAAGACGCGGACGACCAACGAAGAACAACACTCCTGCCGTATCGTCGAGACGACCGCAACGCCAGAGGGGGAGACTGTAACAACCGCATTATTTTTAATTAATTTGTTTAAAATCATTTAATTTTTACATTCATTCATTTTATAATTCATAAAACATTTTGATTCATACTGTATAAAAAAAAGCTTTCATTAAAAATCATTTTTACGTGTACTGTACTAAAAAACAAACAAATGTAAAAGCTCTTAAAAGCTTCTATTAGAACTATATAAAAGCCCCACTCGATCGACAGAAAACACTTCTGAGTCAACCGGGAGTTTGATAGGTTCCAAGTACGGAGGTTTTCTACCGCCTACGAACGAAGTTACCACACTCTCTGCGCGCCATACCTGTTGTGTTGAATTACTGCTTCAACGGTTACTGCGGTCTCCGGACAGCATAACTCGTGGGTGTTAAGTCATTACAACAGTCGTATCAGACAGAATTTCCAATTGTAATCCACTAACAAAATTGTTAAGCAAATAAAATAATTTGTCAATTACGAAACTGCTTGAGTTGTTATTGGTCACTCACCCCCGCTCTACCACCACTCCTGAAGCTACAAATAATAATAGTTAGCGCAACAGGTCTTCGTTTTGTGTAAGTTTTTTTCATTTTTGGAACGAATGGAAGGGATCTACAATTTTATGCCGATTCCAAACGGCTAATTGAGAAGCTCTTTCGAGACAGTTATACTCTCGGATATTTGTCACACGTTCGCGAGAGGTGGCGCAGTGAAAAAAACCCAGAGTTGGAATTTGGGTTACGAAAAAAATTGGTTTGAGCGGTTTAGTACTAAAAAACAATGGTCAAACGGTTTAATTCGAAAAAGCGGAGATATGGAATCTTATCAACATTAACCATAATGCATTGGGAAATATAATTATTTTGATAAGTGCAGTTCAGGCGGCTTAGAATTTATTCTTGTTTTTCAAGCTCGACACATATTTTACACTAATGTTAATGAAGTCTCATTTTTACTTTGCTTATCTTCTTTCGAACTGCATCTAATTGTAACAATGAAAACGCATTTTTCTTTGGTGCAGCGTTCCAATATTGGTGTCAGTTCACCTGTCTTTTTTAACTTTCTCGATTAAATATATAGAGAAAGATAAAGACATAGAGAACTCGAGATGCTAATCAATTTTGACATTATGATGATAGAGGAGATTTTGCCGGTCTTTCTGTCTGTCTGTCCGGATGATCCGAGGCCTACAGCCTAAAAGTCTGCCGGGATATGGGTCAAAATTCGAAATTCAAAATTGGATTTTGGGGGTTTAAAATTCGGGCCGTTTGTCTTTGCAAGGTAACCTCAATATTAATGGTACTTTCCTATATCAAACGTTAATACCAGTTTGGTTTGTTCGAAAACAGCTCTAAAGATTTTAACCAAAATTGAGATATTAGCTTAAGTAGATGAGGTTACCATGGCTGCATACCCAGTTTTTGGCTAAAAAATAATAATCGGGGGTGGACACCTTAAACCAGCGTCACCAATCTATTTCCGTAAAAAATAAAAACAAGCCCTAACATATCAGAAAAAAAAACCTTTGTTACACTTTGCTTTGTTCTTTAATTTTTACCTACACACACAATAAATAACATAAGAAAACAACCAACCTAACTTTTGATGATGGAGAAAGTTTCTTTCGACACAGTCGAGCACTTTATTTTGTAACGTTGTCATTACTTTACTAGACAATTTTATGGCTCTCCTTCTAATTTGGCACGTATTTTTTTTTAACCAACTATGTTAGATTATGGACCTATTTTTCGTTTTCATGTGTAGAAAACTTAGCGGCTTTCTACCCTCTTCGATTTAATGGAAGCAATTGACGATTGCCCACTTAATTTATACAACGACTACATTATTTGTCAATTTGAAGAACTCATGGCTTTAATCGAGATAAATATACGCATGCAGGATGTTTAGTTATGCAGATAGAAAAATACCTTTCGCAGCTAGTTAGTAGCTTATATTACATCTGCTGCAATATCTATAATTGGAACTCTTACCTCAAGTAAAAGTTTGTTTCATAAAAGTATTGCTATCACCTCGAATGGGGTTTCTTGCAGGGCTATTATAGTTTATAGCTGATGCTAGTTCCTCATATAAGAAGAATGCACCTGCTTATAACGGGTGATTTTTTAAGAGGTTTAGAACTTTTTTAAAAAAAAAACACAAAAAATTCGAAAAAATGAATGAAATATTTATTTGAATCGATAGTTTGAACCTTGCAATTTAATGTTTAAAGATAATTTCATGCAAATGTTGACCGCGGCTGCGTCTCAGGTAGCCCATCCGCTGAGTCCAATTTTGGCATACTCTTTCACACATATCGGCCGGTATCTCACGAATGAATGCATGGATGTTGGCTTCCAGTGCGTCAATCGAAGCGGGCTTGTCCCTATACACATTAGCCTTGACATACCCCCACAAAAAATAATCTAATGGTGTCAAATCGCACGATCTAGGCGGCCAATTGACCGGCCCGAAACGTGAAATTAACTGTTCACCAAACTCGCCTCGCAATTGCGCCATTGTTTCGCGTGCTGTGTGGCATGTGGCACCGTCTTGTTGAAACCACATATCATGCAAGTCAAGAACTTCCATTTCGGGCAAAAAAAAGTTTGTTATCATCACTCGGTAGCGTTCACCATTGACAGTAACGCTGCGATTCGCATCATCTTTGAAGAAATATGGCCCAATAATGCCGCCGGCCCATAAACCGCACCAAACAGTGGCTTTTTCGGGATGCATTGGTAGCTGTTGCAATGCTTCTGGCTGATCTTCACTCCAAATGCGGCAATTTTGCTTATTTACGTACCCATTCAACCAAAAATAAGCCTCATCGCTGAACACAATTTTTCGATAAAAAAGCGGAAGCAGCGCGCGATGAACATTTCGAACCGAGCACGAATTTTGATAGTAAAATTCAATAATTTGCAAGCGTTGTTCATTTGTAAGACGATCCATGGTTAAATTGCAAACCAAACTGAAGCTGTTTGACAGTGACACAAGGTACTAAACACACGTCAGCTGTCAAAACCAGTGTTGCCAAAACCAAACCAGCTAAAAAATCACCCGTTAGTAGTAGTCTGAGCTTCAAACTAAATATTGCATGGAAAGACAACAGCATTCTGTTCATCAATACTGTTCCTTGTTCACTAAATGCAATGCATATCGTTTAGCTCACTTATAGCACAACCTAGTTTGAACCATGTACACTATCCACCTAATGCGTATAAATATTGATTCAATAAGAATAAGCGTTGTCTTAAAATACTCAAGGAGAAGATCTTTAAAAGCCGAAAGAAAGATGATGTTTTTCAACTGACGCTTTGCAAAACATGCCTCCGAAATCGATTTAAAATGGGTAAAACTCCAACAGAAAGTAATATAAACCTGAAATTGTAGTATCAGATATAGCTTCATTGCCGCAATATAAGTACCTACTATCACTCCTACTAATGCCCATCGTAGTGATTTGGATACTAACTATTGTCAGCAATGATGGATTTTATATGCAAGAACATGCAGATGATATATCTGTCTCAATTGGCAGACACAATCTCGAATCGCCACCTGAGAGCACTAAACCTAATTGCTGTCCTGTATGGTATACAAAGATTGGTCTAAAAGCTTATGATGAAAAAAACTCAATTCTAAAATGTTGATACTCGTGGGTACACATATGGACCAAATAAATAAAAATAAAAATAACGTGCCTTCGGAAAACGAGGTGGAAGGCTTAGAAGGGGTCGAGAAGGTGCTGGAAGGCGCTGGAAGGCGCTGGAATGAACCCGAATAAGCTCGATGGGTCAGCGGACTCTAATGGGAAACCAGAAGGGTTAGCGGACCAATCGTCAGTGGAGGTGGACAATGCGGTGCAGAAATGAGCCAAGAGGTCAGCCGAAACTGCGGAAACCGAATTGGAAGAAGAAGAAAGGCTCGATCCTGAGCGGAGGTTGAACAAACAACTGAGGCAAAGGATGAAAAGAGTCAAAAGGAAACAAAGATTGGCCTTGGCTAAAGGCATAAGCAAGACGGTCGATGAGTTGACTGAAATGGTTGCCAATATGACGTCAACCGAAACCTCTCCAGAAGACGAAGGATCTAGGAAACGGTTCAAATGTTCCGGGACCAGGAATCCACCGATGACGGACAATCTGTTCAACATGGGGTCAGTCCACAGGCACCACACTGCAGTGGTTATGTGGATGGACAACATGTAAAACGGAAGGTTAGTCAGCCAGCAAAGCAGAAATCGTGCAATGCCGAGCAACCTGGACCAAGCAAGGTAAAGCGAAAGCTGAACCGAGCTATGGAAAGGAAAGCGAAGCAAGCAGATAATGCAAAACCTTACACTAGGGGTGAGCGAACCAAAGTTGACAAGGGCGTAAAAACCTTTGCTCAAACAGCGGCGAACGATCTCCGAATGGGTGTTGTCGACATGAGTCGAGAGGGGGGGATAGATGCAACACAGTTGAGTATTTTTAAAAATGCTCTTCTGGATGCTCTAGACTTACTTCCGACGAATGCAGGTGACATCGGTGTGAAGGAGATAACCTTGGAGGAAGGGATTATAGCAATCAAATGCGGTAACCAAGAAACCAAGGGTTGGCTATGTGAGATTGTAGGGAAGATGACCGACCTATGGGAGGGAATTAACCTTAAAATAGACAAGCTTCACATACTAAAGGATGTGGAAAGGTTGATAATCTTTGTTCCCGGTCAATCCGTGAGCAAGGATGTCATCCTCGCCAGACTTTGTAGTCAAAATTCCTGCGTGAAGGACACTTCTAAATGGAGGGTTGCTCATGTGGGAAGATATGATGACAACAAAATTGGTGGAACCAAGCTGACGATCTGGTGCCCAAGGGAGGAAGCGATGCTGGTTAGACAAGCAGGAGATAGACTCTTCTGTGGGTTGGACATAGCACTCGTGAAGTTCCAAGGAGCATCGGAAAAGATCAACTTGGAAAACCACCCGGTAGGGCGACGAAGTGATAGATACCATGGACATGGGATCAACACAAGTCGGGCGGGAGGTGGGCCCGTACCGGGAAAAGCTCAGGGTGATTCAATTGAACCTTCATCACAGCAAAGCAGCATCAGCAATGATGACTAAATGCTTTGATGAGGATTCGTTTGATATAGCCCTGATACAGGAGCCTTGGATCTTTAGAGGAAAGATTAGAGGACTCCCAAATAGCATGGCTGAGTTGCACTATGCGCAAACCAGCGGAAGAATTAGGTCCTGTATCCTGGTGAGGCATGGAGTTCAAGCATATAAATTGCCGGATCTGTGTGCCCCAGATCTTGCAGCAGTACGTGTAGGATCAGGTGCGGGAACTTTTGTTATAGCATCTGCTTTCTGCATACTTGCCGTATGATTCTCCAGAACCTCCTCCGACCAGAGAGTTAGACGTTTTGGTGGATGCATGCAGGAACAGGAACGAGGACTTAATTATTGGTTGTGATGCCAATGCACATAATACAGTGTGGGGCAGCACCAACGATAATTACAGAGGAGAAGCATTATTCGAATTTGTATCATACAAGGATCTAGCTATCTTAAACAGGGGAACAGAGCCAACCTTCGTTAATGTGAGATGAAGGGAAGTGATCGATGTTACCCTGTGCAGTAGTCAGATAATTGATAGAGTATCAAATTGGAGGGTAATGGATCAGGCTACAATGTCGGATCACAGAGCCATTTCATTTGATGTTCGCTATGGATCTAAAAGAAAAAAAGATCGGAAATACATCAGGATTCCGAAGAACACGGATAGGACAAAATACCTTGAAGTGTTGGAGGAAAAACTGAATGTAACGAAGCATCTGCAATCAGCTGTTGAAGATGCGTACCGAGTGGCTTGCACACCTACTTTAGTGGAAAAACAAGATCCTGCGCCTTGGTGGTGCCGGGAACTTGAGAAACTAAAGAAGGCTGTGAGGAAGGCCTTTAATCACGCCATGAGGAGGGGGGAATCCGAAGCATGGGATGACTATAAGGCGAAAAAGAAAGAGCTTAATGTCACTCTGCGACGACGTAAAAGGGAATCATGGAGGGACTTTTGCTCGAGTATGAGGAGTACATCTGAAGTCAGTAGACTACAAAAGGTTGTCTCGAGAGATCAAGTTTCCAAGATCGGACTCATTCGTAATAGAGCGGGGGAGACGGTGGAAACACTGGATCACACAAATGAGGTCCTAATGGAGGTACACTTTCCAGGAAGCTATAAATCAGATCAGCCCTGGGCTCCAAGGAAACAAGGAGCGAACAGGATGGATAGGATGGAAGCGGAACGGATCGTAATACCAGAGGCGGTCAAGGGTGCAATAGCAACATTTGCACCCTTCAAAACCGCGGGGCCGGATGGAATATTTCCAGGCCTAATGCAATGGGGAGTAGACGTAATTGCACCAAGGCTCAGGAATATATACGTTGCGTGCTTAGCAATAGGCTACATCACGATTACATGGAGGGAGACAAATGTGGTCTTTCTTTCAAAGCCGGGGAAAAAGGATTACACCGAGGCAAAGTCCTTCAGACCAGTTAGCCTAACATCCTTTTTGTTAAAAACAATGGAAAGGGTGGTGGTGGACTACATGGAGAGTACTGCGCTTAAGATGTATCCTTTAAACAGTAGGCAGCATGCTTATAGGGCACACATGTTTACAGAAACAGCGCTACATCAAGTAGTACGCGTTGCGGAGGAAGAGCTAAATACCAGGGGCATTGCGATGACCACCATAATGGACATTGAAGGTGCCTTCGATAAGATATGCTTTGAAAGTCTGAAACAAGCCTTGGAAAAACGTAGGGTTAACCCACTGGTGGTAAGATGGGTGGACAATATGTTGAACACAAGGGCAATAAATATTCAGACGGGAACCTCAAAACTTGGGGGAAGGGTTAGCAGGGGCTGCCCACAGGGAGGTGTTCTCTCTCCTACACTGTGGAGTATCACTGTGGACTCTCTTCTCGACAGACTTGAGGCGACTGGCACTCACACAGTGGGATATGCCGACGACATAGCAATAATGGCCAGAGGCAAATTTATAGACGTCACCGCAGATATCATGAGGAATGGGCTCAGAGTGGTTGAGCGGTGGTGTCTGGAAGAAGGGCTCTCCATTAATGCGGGAAAAACAGATCTAATAGTCTTCACTAAGAAGAGGAAAAATCTGGAATTTCGACCCTTAACGCTCTTCGGATCGGAACTAACAACGACCACGAAGGTCAAGTATCTGGGAGTCTATCTAGATACTAAACTTTCGTGGAACTACCATGTTGAGGAGAAGGTCAAGAAGGCAAAAAGGGTATTACATCAGTGCAAACGTGTATGTGGACAGAGGTGGGGACTCTCGCCTAGGTCAGCATACTGGATGTACACGATGATAACTAGACCCATTATCACCTATGCCTCGGTTGTATGGTGGGCGAAAGCTTCCCAGAAAACAGTGAGGAAGCACCTGGATAGGGTCCAACGCTTAGCATGTATAGGAGTTACAGGTGCAATACGGACAACACCAACATGCGCAATGGAAGTGATCCTGGGGATCTTACCGCTGGACTTATTTATTAAGAAAACAGCGGCCCTAACGGCACTTCGTTTGCATCGAGATGCGAAATGGCACAATCGTGGTACCATCTATGGACATAGGAAGATCCTGGAACTTGTCAAAAACGAGATTAGGGAGCTGAACATGCCTATGGATGGGATTACAAGGGTGCGTGTTATGGAAAGGAATCACAAAACTCGTATTGAGAACGGATTACTTTCAGAAAAAAGAAGTGGTGAAATAGTGATTTTCACAGATGGATCCATGATGGATGGCAGAGCGGGTGCCGGTATCTTTTCAGAAGAGCTGGAACTAGCCCGTCACATTAGCCTCGGGAAACACACTTCTGTATACCAGGCTGAGATGATTGCATTGCTGCATGCGTTGGACTACTTGCTTGAGGGTCAGGTGGAGGGAAGAAATATCCTTATAGCACTGGACAATCAGGCGGTGATCAGATGCATGGAGCAAGCAAACATTACAACATCGTTGGCACTGGAATGTGTACTCAAGCTCAATAAGTGTTCATCTAAAAATGAAGTAACACTGACTTGGGTACGAGGACACATAGGGATCGAAGGCAACGAAAAGGCGCACTCCCTTGCAAAACAGGGGTCAGCTGAAAAGTTGCTGGGACCAGAACCATTCTCTTCAATTGGCAGAGGAATGGTTGAACAACTGATTTACAACTGGATCACGGCAGAACATCTGAGAAGATGGTCAACCATGGAACAATGTAGACAGTCTAAAATGGCAATTAAATGGCCGACCTGCTCCACTCAAAGAAGGGTTCTAAGCATGAGTCGAGGAACACTGAAATGGGTGGTGGCTTTATCAACAGGACATGGTAATTTCGGGTATCACTTAAGGAAGCTGGGCCTTAGAGAGGACGATACCTGCAAACTATGCCTGGAGGAATCCGAGACAGCGGCACATATACTGTGTCAATGTCCGGCATTGGCTGGCAGAAGAATGAAGATATTGGGGCATCACTGGGTGGAGACCCAGTCGATGAAACAGATCTCACATAAACAGATGCTAGCGTTAACACTAGGAATCGAACCCAGGGAAGAACTCTGGAGAAATCCAGAGAGTCTATCTGGCTAAGATTTATAGTGGCAGAGAGACGAAAAGAGACCCGTCAATGGTGGTCTGATTCGAATATCTCTCAAATATATATATATATATATAATTGATAGGAAGCCAGAATGCCTGTCGGTACTTTTTTAAGGTCAAACCAAAAAACTGGGGCTTGCAGCCGAACATTGTGCACTGGATGTACACCGCGATTGTGAGACCCATTCTTACCTACGGCTCAGTAGTTTGGTGGGAGGCGGTTAAAACCAAATCCCATCTTAAGAACCTAAACAAGGTGCAGAGAATTGCTTGTTTGGGAATAACAGGCGCAATTAAATCCACACCACAATTAGGTCTGGAAACGCTATTGAACCTGCAACCCATTGAGCTATTCACTATGAACGTGGCAGCCAAAGCCGCTCTCAGATTAAGAGAGAACAAAACTTGGAAGCCTGGTTACTGCGGACACTCAAGTATACTTGAAATCTTCAATCGGAAGGGACTCATGTCACTCACCGATTACGAGAAACCCAGATATGACTTCGAGAAAAACTTTAGAATCACTATACCCAAAAGGCAGGACTGGAAATCACCCAGTACCATCATTAAAGGTATAGCCGTCTATACGGATGGTTCAAAAACAGAAAATGGAACAGGAGCCGGCATATTCTCAGAAAGGCTTGCTATTAGCCAGTCGTACCGACTGACCGATCACTGCAGTGTCTTCCAAGTTCCAAGCTGAGATATATGCGGTTAAAAAAGCAGCACAGACTATCTTATCGATGGGACTACCAGCAATGGAAATAACCATCTGTGTGGACAGTCAAGCAGCACTCAAAGCTATCGGCTCCAATCTTATAAATACGAAATGTGTTACAGATTGCCTCGTGGCGCTCAGGGCTATACGTCGTCACTCAATTCTACTCTGCTGGGTTCCGGGACACGTTGGGGTGGAAGGGAATGAAAAGGCGGACGAATTGGCCAGATACGGCTCTGATAGGAACCCTCAACTTGCGGACGGAGGGGTATTACCGCCTTTCAACACTGCTAAGACTTTTATTGAAGGCGTCATCACACAACTGGCTAAGAAACAATGGAGCAACACCATCGGTTGCGTCATAACCCGAAGTCTGTGGCCTGTGATTGACACCAAAAGATCAAAGTTCCTAATCTCCCTTAATAGAAGCCAAATCCGGATGCTCGTCGGCGTTTTAACCGCACACTGCATCATAGGAAACATGGCTAAAAGGCTAGGACTTTTTGCAAATGACTTCTGCAGAAGCTGTAGAGACGAGGAGGAAATAGAGTCCGTGGAACATCTTCTATGCCACTGCCCAGCTTTACAGGAACGTCGCTCATCCTGTATGGGCGCTAGGTTCTTCGAAAGTCTGGACGACTTGGCAGGGGTACCCCTATCAGACATAAAACAAACAGGGTACTCACAATGGGCCTTCATGGCTTCTGGGTGAAATTTGCATCAGTTGCAAAACTGCCCTCCCAACCTAACCTAACTAACCTAAGGTCAAACCAACGTGTAAAACTTGCAACCATACCAAAGATATAGTCAACTAGTACCGTTATATTTGAAGATAGCATATCATTCTCAAAGTGCTTTCAAGAGGCCCAATTGTACATCCTGTTCGCACCGCATCGAAAACCGTGTTTTTAGACGTTTCAATCAGCTGTGAGACATTAGTCGTGAAACTAATTAACAAATAAAATGAATTCATACCATTTGAAAATGATATTATCCCATCAATTAAGTGTAGAAAGTGATTTTAAGTTGTGAGTTGTGACATTTGTTCGGTCAATATTGCAAAAGGTGTATTTGTTTCAACAACCCATCGATTGGAAGTAGTTTTCGTGGTGTTTTCTTGGAAAATGACTATAAACGACTAGATTTGAAAACTGATATAATATGTGTTGGAAAACTTTTGTTTTCGATGAAGTTTTCGAGTGTTTTCGCGAAAACCGGGGTTTCGCCTCGGCGCGAATAGGGTCAATTTCTTCAGGTGCTGTACGGGCTTGGATACAAAACAAATATTACGGAGGACTTTATGTCGCATGGACTGTACTATTTGACTTTCCCGAGTACCCAAGTATGTCACAACTCAATTTTAAACACTATTTGTATTATTTTAAATTTTCGGAATAAATCCAAAATAATCCAACATAATATGATTATTATATTATGCACTCCAAAAATTAAACCCAAGCCCATAACATTAATTTATTAAACCCGAACATCAACTCAGTTTCTTAATCCGATTGAATTTAAACTGCCCTCCGGAGACCAGTTTAAAACTTAGTTTCAAAATATTGACATTTCTTCGTTCATTATTTTAAATAAAAGTGAAATAGAACATAGAAAGGAGCAGGAACCAGGAAGCAAGAAGCCAAAAATATTAATTTCATTTCCATTTGGAGAGTGAACGAAATTTGGATGGGTTCGCCGTAAGAAGACGAATTTGTCGAAGAGCTAATGGAGCAGTATATGGTTAAATCAAGTACCTATATCGAATGCACAAGTGTCAATGATTTCCATGTTGCTGATTTTCGAAAATATTTCCGGCTAAACAAAGAGACATTTTGGAAACAAAATCCATAAGTAATACAATAAAAATTAAACTCAGCACACAGCAAATTAAATCAATGAGGACGTTCGGATTCCTAGTTTAATAAAGTTTAATAACTCTGACAGCTGTCTGACTATATGTGTTTCGGTTTTTATTGGCCCACAGTGGTCACGTGTATAGTTTTTTGCATTTGACGTTTATGGAGGGGAGCCGACAAAACAATTCAAGTTGCCTAGTCAACGCGTTCGGATTCCTAGTTTTACATGAACTAGGTATCCGAACGTCCCCAATGTCTATGTGACAAACAACAAAAAAGAAACGTATTTTTAGATCGGGCTAAAACCGGTTTAAACTCCGTGCGTAAATACATCTTTATCCAGTGTTTTTAATGCATAATGGATATTGTAAATGCAGATTTAAATAATCGGTTGTAATAGATATCAACATAAATTGAATGGATTTCTCTAAGCATATATTACAATTTAAGAATAATCTGACTTTTAAAACACGCACCACCATAAATGTAAAGAAAGAAAAATCCCGTTTGTAAAACTCACTAAGCAAACCCTAGTACCGGAACTATCTGCGCGGACGCGAACTCGGGAAGACGCCCTTCCTGGTCAGATGCAAAAAGTGATCTCAACCCAATTTGCCTGCCACATCCACCGAGCTGCGTTTCGCAGCCTACTCTATGCTACCTAATAGAGCAGGAGGGATTTCCCTGCTCTCTCTCATAGGATGGATATCGTCGTTTAACATTCGGCCATCCTTCATCACACTGTCCTCAGTGTGGGTACCTTTAATCCATTATTTCAGGATTCTTACTCATCCAATATTTCAGGACTACTCTCATCCAATATTTCAGGACTACACTCATCCAATATTTCAGGACTACACTCATCCAATATTTCAGGACTACTTTCATCCAATATTTCAGGACTACACTCATCCAATATTTCAGGACTACTCTCATCCAATGTTTCAGGACTAGTCTCATCCAATATTTCAGGACTACTCTCATCCAATATTTCAGGACTACACTCATCCAATATTTCAGGACTACTCTCATCCAATATTTCAGGACTACACTCATCCAATATTTCAGGACTACTCTCATCCAATGTTTCAGGACTACTCTCATCCAATATTTCAGGACTACTCTCATCCAATATTTCAGGACTACCCTCATCCAATATTTCAGGACTACACTCATCCAATATTTCAGGACTACTCTCATACTATATTTTAGGACTACACTCATCCAATATTTCAGGACTACTTTCTCTTGCATGATATCTTATTATACCATGTTTTCCTTCGTTCAGGTACGTTTCTTCAGGAACCACTTATGAAAAAGGTCAGAACATTGAAGTCCATTCCAAAATCCAGTAGATTCCAAAACACACTCCCTCCAGCCATCTGCTTAGAGATCCTCAAAACTACTCTAGGAACAGTCAAAAACCAATAAGTTCATCCTAATTCGGCGGTAGATTCGAGGTCAATACCTTGCCTCCAATACTTTTTGTTTAGCGATCCTCAGAATTACTCAAACAATTTCCAGAAACATAAGTTCATTCCATTTATCGGTAGATTCAGGGTCAATACAATCTACGCCACCTTCTCAACTTCTTCCTTTTTGTCTTCATTAATAAAATACCTTTTAAAGATATTCCACATACACCAGGTGTATCTTTCTTATATTTTGATGACTTAATCAATAATTTCTTAAGCATTCTTCATAATGCTCCTATACTAAATTTACAGCGATCCACATTAGGCTTTCTTATTCGCTCTTGATATTAAATCTGTTTTCTAGTATTAGATTATTAATTTATTCACACTGCACTGAATGTATTTTTTTTTAGTTATGTGCTGAACTATCTTTAAAATCGTCAACATTGCTAAATTGGCAACACCATTTCAATCGTTATTCATTTACGAAAACTTCGTATTGCAAAACCAAAAAAATACTTTTTTTTATGTACTCGATTGCACCAAGCTTTATTTGAATGAGTAAGTGCCATTATCTCTTAAACCTTGCTCCGGCTCTAGCTCATTGTTATAGAAACCGTTTCTATCCTCTTAATATTAATCTAGTCGTGACTTCGTCGGACAGTAAAAGTGTTGATAGGGAAACCAAAGACCAACTCTTCTGGCTAGATCTTTCCACTGGTGATTTCTACTTATTCGCGTTCAGTGTTTAAACTCCTTTGTATTAATGTTGTGCCATGTTCTGCTTTAACAACTGCAACATACCCCAAATAGTATATTTGAGATTTACGATGAACGTCGTTAAACTTAGTCGCCTGTTGACTCTATACAACCTTAATGCGCTGACTGGCTTGATCACGCCATTCGGTCAATTGAATATCATTATCATCGTGGGAGTTCTCTTTATGCAGAATAATGCTCCGTTGGCACAATAAAATGTTTCGCGGTTTGAATGAAAATAACAGTTCTTCAGTTTAGTTGTTTATGTAGGGTTTGAGAATCCTTGTTGAGTTTCTCGCATGATTATCCCAATATTGCCTGCTCTGACGCATTGTCGTAAGAAAACATCTTTTTTTTAAGGGGGTCATCGTTGATTTCAATCTGCAATGTTCCATGTCATCGTAGAAAGACTTTACTACCCGTCATCTAACTCAATTGGTTATCCACTCGTCTATCTGCAACCGAACAATCTACATTTGGAGTCCGGCTCAAGACTCCTCAACTACATTAGATCCCAATGCATCAGCATGCAACATTTGCGTACCTGCAAATGATAATCATTGTGTTGAAGTTTCTGCCGATTCGTGGAATAAGGTCCCTTTTTGTTTTGAGTCATTTTAAGACGGTTACAGTCAGTTTCAAGCTATCTACCACAACTAACGCCTTAAGTTTATAACTATGATACTTTTCTATAACTTCGATTATTTTATTATTATCTAAGGGTTCATCAATTATACTTTGCTTAATTTTCCTTTTTCAGAGTATGAAACGCTATACGATTTGAAATTCAGATATTTCGCCGGTACTTATATTTAAAATGTCTATCACATGGTTTCAATCACAACGTGCAGTCAACCAGAAAACAATGACCCAAAATCACCTCAATAACCCGTAGATGCTCCTCAGCAATGACACAACCCCAGTCATCATTTCACCTCTCCGGCTTTATTACCGTTACACACCCCTCCGATAGATGAAAAACCCCGTCTTCGGTACCAACATCTTGCAGTTCCGAGCTGCATTCCTCGACGTTACATTCATCATTTCTTGCAAGAGTGCCATCGTCATTGGTGTTTAACAAGCGACGAATTTTATGAGATGGTTAATCCGCATAGTTGTTATTATTGTATAATGTAAAGCGCGTTTCACATTCTCTACCGAAGTGAGCTAGCCTTGACTAGATATAGTATGTACGTTAAGTAACAAGATTGCTTTCTGTGCGGTTCACTATTTTCAGAGTGACTCTTCCAGTATGGCTTAAAAGCCAGTTTCGATAAAGTTCATAAACTTTATTAAATAATTTTCGGTGACTACCACATTGTTCATCAGTAATTTATCTTTTAAACTATAGATATTATGTATTTAATGATCGCTTTAGTTTCCAGTTTCCACTTTAACTATACAGGTAATTTTGTAGACATAGTTTTCTAACGTCTCATCATCTCATCTTCTACATCCATTATTACGTTAACTAAGCATATCATTGCCATCGTTGCCATCGAAGCACGGAAAATCCTCAACCAATTTTATTTTAAGCTCCTCCCATAACTCCCATAACCACAACATAACTGCACTACAATTCAACGAATACCGGAAGGAGGACATAAACCCTTTTATAACAAATCGGTCCAATGTTCATCCTAAATAAACAAAGACATGCTGTCCAACATTATAGATACAATTGGATTTTTAGCCTTCACACCAAACATCCTCCAGTCCACAAAATGATACCTTGCAGGGAAAATCTACCCATTGTGAGCCCGAAAAACTCAGCTCGGACACCAAAAACGATCTTTAGTACCGCGGAATGTATTTTCTGTTAATTACCAGAACAATATATCCCAAACAAATATTTAAGTACGACCGCTCAAACTACTTGGACACTATAAACAACAAGAATACTGCATGGTGTCATAAACAGAAAGCAAAACACTCCTATGTGAACACGAAGAAGAAGAACATTTTTCCGAAGTTACCATCACTTACCCAACCTGAGGTATAGCTCACTCAGATATCTACCTACGTGCGGACTACCAGTAGATCTAACGCACAACCCAAGGGACAAAGTTTTTCCTTCAATGTAAACGATGACCCTTTTTTTTCTTCTTTTTGCCGTAGACGATCGGTCGGCAACAGCTTTTAGGTATATTTTCTGCATTATACCCTTTTTTTCACTACACTTCCAAAGTTTTTTTTTTTTTGCTCACAACAATACACTCGTACGAACAACACTAGGGTTAGCACACTGCGTTTTCTCCAAATTTGTATCTACAGATACCACTAGCGGACAATTTCACAAACACTCGGGAATCGTATCCCACTTGTAAAACTCACTAAGCAAACCCTAGTACCGGAACTATCTGCGCGGACGCGAACTCGGGAAGACGCCCTTCCTGGTCAGATGCAAAAAGTGATCTCAACCCAATTTGCCTGCCACATCCACCGAGCTGCGTTTCGCAGCCTACTCTATGCTACCTAATAGAGCAGGAGGGATTTCCCTGCTCTCTCTCATAGGATGGATATCGTCGTTTAACACGTTTCATGTTCCATTGGGCAGAAAAAATCTAAAATCTTATATCAAAATCTGAAAATCCCAATGGAAAATGACATAAGCCAAGAGCTCTGCCAAAATTTGACACGACCTTAATGACTCGGAAATAGAATAGAAGGCAGCCTTTTTGGACATTGAGGGTGCCTTTAATAACGTCAGGAGAGATGCAATCAAAAGCGTCTTGGAAAAGGTAATTGTCGAGCAACGCATCACCAACTGGCTATGTAAAATGCTCTCGACGAGAAATATCAATTTACCCTGTATCCTGTACAGAGAGGATTAGTATAGGAACTTGGTTTCGAGGGTGAACGAGACCTCGATATATACCAACGGCTCCAAAACCAGCGAGGGCACTGGGTTTGGTGTATTCTACAATGAACTGGACTAACATCTGGCAATGAGACTTCCGGACACATGCAGTGTGTTCCAGGCAGAGATCCCGGCCGTACTCAAATCTGCGAAGGAACTTGAGATGAGATCGATATCCAATAAAAACATCGCCATCTACATTTATAGTCTAAATCCACTAAATCTGAACTAGTAAGGAATTGCCGAACAATGCTCAAGGCATTATGTTCGCAGAACCGTGTCAGATATCAGATTATGTTGGGTACCTGGGCATTGTAATATTGTAGGTAATGAAAAGGCCGACGCTCTGGCCAAAGAAGGAGCTCCAACCTAACACCATGATTGAGGGCATAAGACCACCAATGGCCGTGGCTAGAAGGGTCGTTTTTGAAAAAACTTCCCATTTAGCAACCCTAAGATGGTCACAGTTAAATGGCAACAGGGTCTCAAAGGCACTATGGCCCACTTTAAACCGGAAAAAGTCTGAAGAATTAATGAACTTCAGTAGAAATAAGATTAACGGTAGGAACACTCTCGGGACACTCGGACATATGCAGGTATTGTGAGGACCTACAAGTCACGGAAGACATCTCCCACATTCTATGCGAGTGTCAAGCAATCGCTCGGAGTAGGAAGGAAGGAAGAGGAGGTTGGTTCCTCAAACAATATTGAGACCATTATAAAATTTGGTTTATGTTTTTAACCGTAACGGTTCCTTGGGGACGGCGATGGGCCCACTATGGTGCCTGGTCTTTTGTGACGATCTTACAACCCCACTCAACCTAACCTAACCTAACCAACTGTGCTATGTATAGATTGGATGTAATAGTATTTCTCTTACGATCTCCACTTACGTGACTTCAGCTAAACATACAAATTAAAACCTGATGTTCGCCCGACTGTCCTGATATTTACTTTGTGAAATAGCTTCATGCTAAAATATTTCACTTTTATTCCAAGCTTAGCGCCATACCGAACCTGACTTAATTTCAAACACCTAACCACCCAAAGCACATTGTGGTCTACCACCTCTTTAATCAGATTTCGTCGTACTTCGTATTTTGTAAGCCTGCAGACCAAATGTATAAATCTCATAACGCCAGCTCTTTAGGCCGTTTATTTGTGACCTATTTTCGTCGTGCTTGTGCAAGTACCTCAAACGAATCAGTGTGCATACGAGCTCATCCAAACAGAAGTCCGAGCCCAACATATGACTGCATTCGCCAGAATCAATTTTGCGTAACTAGAAACTCGAATGTCCTCCGCCATGCCTTTGTGGTTGCGGAAATTCCGCACTATTATAACAAAACAAGGTTTCCTTTGTGATGCGTCACCATAACGACATCATACAGCAAAACTGAATATCTGCGCGACCACACAAATTGTATACAAAGAGCTATACACATTTTTACTTACCGTAGCAATCCCAATGAAGAGACTCGCCCACATCCTGACCATGAACACCGCACCAACCAGTCGAGCGTTTCTCAGAAACACCGGAGGTAATATTCGATACGTTCGCTCCCGAAATGTGGATATCTTCCAAGAGCCGTAGTACATTGTTATCAGTTCGGAGATACTGTAAAACTGTACAAGCACGTCGTTGGATGAGCAATCATATCTGCACACATACTTACAATACCCACTACGCTGATGACAAGAGAAAGCCAATAGATCAGAGCAAACCACTCCGGCGGACAAGGGAACGACATATCGCTGGGGAACAGAAATTCTCTCAGCGGTTGCCATCGCTCCCAAGGATGAAATCGCCAAATTGAATAGACGTCATAGGCGCCCAAGCATTGTGGTGTGCCTTCACAGAATTTTCGAGCGAAATGTTGAATTTTGTACATTTTGGGAAATTTTTTTCGCGCAAGGACACTAAACGCAAAGCAATCTCCACAAACACGATTTCGAAATTCGTGCAAAGTCGATGCTGGGATTTTAAAATCATCCCGACACTTTAAAGCCCTAACGGATGGCATGACTTCGATGTGCGCAATTAACGCAGACAAGGAGTGGTTTAGATTCGAATGTCCCTTGTCAAGCGGTAAACTAAACCCATGTCTCTGTGTGCACGACCTTAAATATACCTACGTAGTGTCTAAGCAGCGCTTATGTTATTCCATCAGGATGGCGTCTTATTGGACGTCAGATTGTCACTTAGATGAGTTGGGTGACATTTTGTGTTGGCGGAGATTTGGGATAATCGCACCTGCAAGAACACAGTGGGGGGTGAGTTAAGTCGTGGTTGGTTCCTTAAACAAGCCTATAGCGCACAGGAACACACTACCAGGTCAGGGAATATAAAGTTTAGCGATGGAGCTGTTCAATTTTCCTGTCGTTTGTTGGCCTATAAAGGGAGTACGGAATAGACTTTCCATTGGGAAGCACTATGGGGCCGGGGCGGTCATGGGATTGCCTTTAATCGTTGTTGAGACTTTCTTGACTTGTTTTGGCACAAACCCGCTTTTGGGCAAATTATGAAGTTCTTCGTACTAAACTAGGGAGCTTCAGAAAGCAGTTGTTCTTAATTAAAAAAACTTTTTTCAAGTGCCGGGTTTGTGATTTGAACTGGTCCGAGAGGAAGGTTTCTACGTTGATGACGTTGTTAGGATATGTAATGAATTTGGAAGGGGAGCGAAGTTTTCTCCACAGGAGGTGATATATCTTGTGGGATCACTCTATTTCATCTTATGATTGAAATTCGATGTAATTGGAATTTCTCAGCGACGTCTGTTATGAATTTGACCTTGTTTTTCCTCTGGAAATGTATTTATTTACACATAACCTCTCTTGGTGTTGCTATACGGAATGAAATGGCATTGGATGATTTACCCAGCACAGATTAAAAAATACCAGACATTTAGCTGATGTGTAACGAAATGATGGTTGAATTGTAATTTCATAAATTGAGAGAAAAAAATTTTACTGAAGCTCTCCTTCCAGATAGAGATAGATATGGACATGGAGATGGAGATAGACGTATAGAGATAGGAATCGAGAAAGCGAAAGCGATAGCGATAGGGATAGTGATAGAGAGAGTGATAGAAATAGATGAACATTTTTTTTAACGAAGCTCTGCCTTCGTGTATATCATCTAATACGATTGCGTGAATTTGGGGCTCTGTACAGCAACTTTTAAGTTAAGAGCTTCAAACCGAAGTGTCTGCAGTTTCCTAGGGTATTTTTCCAACCTGCTCAAAATCTATTGTGCTGAGTTAGATTAGGTTAGGTATGCGGCTGGCGTGAAATACTCCGTGCCACACTCAGGTCAATATTGACAATTTGTGATTCCCATTGGGGAAAAGGTTGTCCCTTACCCATAATAACCCTGTCTATAAATACCTGCGATTAAGTATACTCACTGTGCTATTGCATACAAACCATCCTTTGGATTTGATAAAGCTCATTATTTTGTATATGGGTGTGCCGGAACGCTCTTCTAAGGCGTGGAAGAAGTGTCTCCCTAGGAATCTCTATACCTATTTATTGGAAGAGAGTTGTGTTATCAAAAGCTTTCTCATCTCCGCAGCTTCTACAGATCTCTTCTTCCGTCAAGCGTAATTTCTCCATGTGATACCGCAGAGTGTTGTGCCCCGTTATGATTCCTGCAAGGGTGGGAAGAGATTTCCTATCCTTTCGAATGAGTCTCTATAGGTTCTGGCTTCATTGAAGATTAGCCATACCATTCTTGTGGTGTGACAATTTTCTAGTGCAGTCCATATCGTTCGACTCTCTTGTGGCCCTTTTCCTGCTTCAAGCTTGAGAGAGCAAGGCGGGATGTTCACAGAGGGATCAGGGGCCTATTTCATAGATCATACATTACATACAATGTATGATTTAGACTTTTCTGATGTATTATTTCTGTTTCATAGAAACGTTGTATGATCAACAGTCATACATCAATGTATGTGAGGAGAATCGAATGGAAGTGTTGGAATAATGTATGATTCTGTTTCATAGAACTTTATCATACATTGTTTTGATACAACAAAATATGAATTTATCATACATTTCATACAGCAATCGGTTTTGCTGTAAATCACAAATATTAGTTGCTAAGCCAATGAGGTGGTAACAATATTTGCTTTAATGGTATTAAAGCTTCATTGGAATTTGTTGCATGTGCAATAAATGTACCCAAACGCTCCAACAAGAATTGAACACACGTCGGGGCATAATAAATTTCTTCACGAAATAAGTTAAATTTCAACTTAAAATGTTCTTGGACGGCTAACAACTCTTATACGATATTGGGTGGTAAATTATCTACCATTTTAGTAATCTGGCTTAAACGCAAAATATTGGAAAATGAATTTCACACAGCATTGCATCTCTGCACAATCTTCACAACAAAAAAAATCAAGCTGTATCCAAAAATGACATCCTTTTTCATTATTTCATTATTATTATTTCAATTTCCAACCAACACATGTTGTGTTAAAAGAAAAAACAAACTCGCTTTGCGAATAAAAATGAATGAATATGAAGTGTCAAAATAATACATCACATACAACAAAATACTATTTCATACATTACTTCCAGTGAAATCTATGAAACAGAAAATTGTATGTGATGTATTAAAATAATTTTAATGTATGTTGTATGTGATGTATGTGATGTATGATCTATGAAACAGGCCCCAGCTTGTTCTGCCGAACATATTCTAGCAAATTCGTCGGCTTTCTTATTTCCTGGAATACCCTCACGTTCCGGAAATGAGTAGAGCAATAGGTACCTTCTTCTGAGTGCCAAGCACCCTTAGTTATTCGCTACAGTTTCTCAACATGGCTCTATACTAGGGTAAAATCGATAAAAATGATTCTTGATTCGACAATTTTTTTGTCAATATTCGTCCAACAAAGCGTTTCTATCAGATTGATGTTTCTAATTTTACAAAAGATATTTGCCAATTCTACCATTGTTGTTTTGTCATATCAACAATTAGGTAATTGTTGCTTTTAGAAAGATATTTATCAATTTGGTCTTTATCTTTTTGTCAAATTAACAAATAAAATTGTCAATAATATCAAAGTCAATTCAGTTATTGTATTTCTTTAAATCGACAGCACATATTTTTGGTTGTACAGAAATAATTTCTCTAATCAGTACTGCCGCAAAAATAATGTGTTATATGCCTATCCTTGCCAATATTCCTTCTAGCTCGTCGAATGTCCTTCCAATAATCATTAAGGCATTCTAGAAATCTTCAATAGAATAATTTATATGGACCCTCTTACCGCCTCCGTTGGTTACTGCCTTGCTGGTCGCACGCAGCAAATAAAACAGGGCGTCAAATCGGCCATTTATTTAGAATAAGAACAAAATACGTTTGCTGTAATATATATCGATGAATCAGTTAGTTAACAACTTTTAGCTTTATATATACCTATACATAACTATCGCACTATCTTTTTTCACTTACACCTTTTAAATAATTCCATGATGCGGCTTTCTTTTGTTGAAGCAATGTTTAGTTCAGTAACTATGGTTTATCAATTTATTTAGTTTTAAGATGTCTTTTAATTCACTTCCACCGGTTACCTTTATGCGCTCTAACAAGCTTTCTGCTTCGTACTACTTCACGTGTGAATTATATATGACCCCATCAATAGCATTGGATTTAAAGGATTACAATGCTTAAAATGCATTTTTTGTCGATTCAACGCGTATGTTATCAATTCAACTATATTTCAGTCATGTTTACAAACATTTTTTTCATTTCAACAAAATGTTTGTTATATTGATAATTTGTCTTTTGTTTGGCTAATAGACATTATGCATACGTTTGGTTTATTTTACAAACATTTACAATGGTGATTTTTTGGTTCTGTTTTTACGGACATAACAACATTTTTGTCAGTTCAACAATAAATTTGTTGAATTGATACAATATCGATTTATTAAACTGAAAATTGTGTTTTGTTAATCTGACAAAGTAGTCTTTTATATCGTTCAAATTGATAAAACTTAAGTTGTATTGATAAATTAAATTTGTCATTACAATATTTTAATTTTTCAATCCAACAAAACAATTTTTGTTGAAATTTTACAATAGAATTTTCTCAATATTACCTGGTATTTTATTTTCAGTGACATTTTCGTATAAATACGTCTTTAAGGTAAATAGCAAGGTTCGCTGATGTATGTCTTAAATATCACTGAAATGTAAAAACTGAATTTGACTGGTGGAATTGGCAAACCTTATGGTTATGCTTAACCTCCTGCAGAAGCGCTTGTAATCGTCGTACATTAAGCACCAGAAGTTACCGCTGAAACAAAGGTGTGTCGACTCTGACTGTCCGTCAGCATTAGTATCGGTTGACGCAACCACAATTAAAACTTTACATCCGCTGAAAAACAGTAAATATAGAGAACAAATGCAAACCCCCCCAGTTGACCTTGTAAAACTCAAAAAATAACCGCCCTTGCATTTGGTGACCCGCTTGCTTAATATAACTGTTTTACTTTTAAATTTGCTCGTTTCGTACTCCAGTGAATACAAACAAGCCATACGCCCTCCTTAAAAATCGTAAGACCAAAAATCCGCCCACTTCTGGTGGCTGATGGTTGTGTTTAAGGCCGACCTTCCAAAAAATTAATTTGCAATTTATTAAAGCTTTTCGTGTCATGCCAAAAAAAAAAAAAAGCAAACGAGTGCCAAAGCCGAAATTCAAGCCGGTAAATCAATTAATTATGAAAGTTAGAAAATGATATTTATATACATTACCACGGATGGCTGGTTGGCATACGCGACTTAAATTAGGGTACACCATGGTTGGCTCGATAAATTTCCACTCCCCATTTCCAACGTAATAAATTTCGATTAAATGGTGGCGACTGGCGTGTTGAACATACCTGTCCGACCTCCGACCACGGTATACACTGTGCAAAAGTGGGCTCTTGAAAAATGTTCAACCGGATGGGAGATTTATTGTTATTCGATTCAGTTTGGTATAGCTAGAGGCGCATACGCCCAGACAGGGCGGGGATTATGCGAAAATGCCTCAGGTAATCGGACAGCAGATAGCAAATAAACTGATGGAGGATATCCGTTAGCGATAGCGTGAGTAATGCAAATGCATAATATAGCCAGGGGGTTATCTGCGTGTGTCATGTGCACTTGGTAAATATTTGAATTATGTAGTAGCGTGACAGTAAAGTTGTAGGCTCTCTATAGTTCCAATAATTCCAATCACGAAAGCGTTTCACAATTACATTTTGATTTTCGCAATTCTCTTGTTTTTCTTTGCAGGTGCTCGCGATGTGGGGAGTTATGCGGTTCTACAATCTGGTACGGGCCGGCATCACATGGAAGGGCCCTGAGGTAATAGAACTATGATATAAAGCCAGTGATTCTGAGCGCACTCACACCACATATCCATCCTCCTCCTCCCAGGCGAAGACCACAACATCACTGGCTACTGGTTGCTTCCTCTTCGACATCGACGACGACGATGATATCTACGGCAGCACCGACTACGATGACGATGACGACGACGATAATGGCGATAATGATAATGAAGACGACAATGGCGACGAAGATGACAGCGACAGCAGCATACTAGATCACGATGCATCGGCAAACGATGTGACGACTGGCAAGCAACGTCAGCGTCGACGGTGTCGACGACAGCGCTCGAATGCGAACAACAACAACAACATCCGAACATTATTCATTAAACGCAATAAATACAAAATCACCCATCAACAGACACGGCTCGAAGTTATCGATGAACTCGAGAAGAGCGTGGGCAGTGGCAGCGAGGAGAACGACTCGCTTTTGGTCGCATACGACAGTAATTCGATAGCGTCTGTCTGACATTTGGAACGCTATCGGTGCATGTTGAACGGATTGGTTATGGGCCTGCTCGTAGCCGTTGAGATCTATGCACAGATTGTGGTGTTTTTGTAGGCATCATGGATACGAAAGTCTTCCAGGGTTCGAGAGCCGTTCGCCTACTGTTAATCTCTTCACTTTTCGTTCCGTCTATGAATACTAATAAGCTGGTATCTCAGCTGCTATCCGTTGATTGAATCTTCCCGGCAACAGTGCGTGAAATGAATTTTTGAACAGGATTCCCCAAGATCTCCAAACTGTAAATATGTTTGTAAATACTTATGGTATTGTAAAGAGGATGTGGTGTAAATAAAGGATGCGGTGTACAGTGAAAGAGGAATGTAGTCGTAAGATATTTAGCACTTGAAGCAGTATTTTGTAAAATTTGTTACTATAGGTGTGGTTGATATGTTGAAAGCTTTCATTGTTGTTAGCTGTAAGGCTTATGCTTAAGTTGTATATTGAACAAAGTCGAATAAAACAAATGCATTGGAGTTGACAAATTCTCTAATTAGGTACGTATGTGTAATTAAAAATAAATTCGTAAGCCAAATATGCCAAGTAAAGCTGGCAAGTAAAACTGTTTGATAAGAATAAAAGTTATATAAGTAAATAGGCCGACATAACCGCATTTATTAATAAAGATGTTGATATACCTACATATAAATAATTTTATTATTTTTTTGATTGTAAGCTACTTTTTTTTGGCCGCAACCGAGCTGTGAACCGACTTTCGTATCATCTGTTGTTGGTATAATACTGTTGGATTTATTTTAACGAAGAAACCTTACGAATTTCGGTCATTTTTCGATTTTATTTAATACGGAACTATTGACCACTGACTGTAGGAGTAGGAGCTATAAAGGATATACAATTTTTTAGTGATTTCTAGTTTAAAACAGTTCATTTAAACTAGAGGATCTTTTTATGTCCCTCTTTTGCTAAAATTTAAGGATCTTTTTCCACTTATATAAACGAGTACGAGGTTGGATTAGACAACTCATTGACGAGATTAGACTGGGGATAACTATTGGAAGGTATGTTTACGGATATACGACGGGTGACCGAAACAGTATGCCCCGTGCTTATAATCCTCCAACATCTCGTCAAAATGAAGTACGTCGGTATGCGGCATCGTTGATTTGTATAGATCGGCCCTTTCGTTGTGTACCTAACTTGAGGTTTAATATGGCTGGTTAAAGAGAGGGAGGTGGCCGGTCGACAGTATGCCTTCGGATACGAGGGTGATGACCGTATCGGTTAAACCCTTCCCTATTCTCTGGCAAAAAGGGCGAATGTTGCCAATCGGCCAGTTCACTACGCATATTGCGAGGTGTTTCAACTTCAAAAGGTGAGTTTGACCAAGTGACGGTTTGAGTCGGATATACGAAGTATGACCAAATCAGTCTACCTACCGATTGTAGTCTACATCATCGCATCATCTAAGAGATGCGAGTTGTGCGGGCAGTAGAAGTATTCTCCTAAGTTGGTTTTGCGCAAAATTGTGCACGAGCTGGGCAGGTACAAAGAAGATGAAGATGGGTATTTTCTTCCTCCTCATCCATGCACTTCCTGCAATATTCATTATAGAGTGTTTCCAATCTGCGAGCGTGCCTACCTATCAAACAGTGTCATGTTAATGCTCCCACTACCGAGCTGATTCTGTTTCTACTTATAGTCTCAAAGTCCTTTTAGCATATAATTTTGGCCAGATTTGCTTGAATGTTACGCAGGTATTAATGCTGTTCCACCCCTTGTTTTGCGACCCTTATTACCTCTTTGATTAAGGGCAATTTTATTACGGTTTACTGTTGTTGGTGAAGGCTATAGTTCGTCCGCTTTGCAGTTGCCCGGAATACCGCTGTGACCTGGAACCCAGCACAGCATTACTGAACATCTGTCCGCAAATCTAGTTAAGAGATTCCCGTCATTGTCTTACCAACTTTGATCTGTCTGCTGATGGTATATTCAGTTCCTTTACGGCTGCCTGACTGTCTATGTAAAGGATGATAGCCTTACCGTCTATCGCCAATAACGCAGATCTACAGGCTGCTACTCATGTATAGCCATCCTTTCAGCCTCAAAGGAGCTACAGTGGTCTGGGAGACGTTAGGCAATATTAATCTCGGGTGATTGAGAAAAGACTCCCGCTCCCGTGCCTTCCACCAGTTTTAGACCCATCTCTATAAATTTCAAGTGCATAGTTGTTTTCTATTGTGCCATTTTCACATTCGGAAGTTGAAGTCCTCGAAAGGAATTGTGTAATACGTTTTATTTGGGATTGTGCCAGGGAGAATACTCATATGGATTGTCTGATTGTTGGTCGATGTCTGAGATTATTTAAGACTTAAGGCTGCCACAGTATTGTGTTTCAAGTGCACCTAAGTGGTCCTGTGATGAAATTCTACTGGCGGATCTTTGTATACGTGGCATATATATAAAATTATTTTTTTTTCTCTATTGCGGGCCACTTCCAATAGAATATCTGTTTGATGAGGTACTAGACCTATGATGACATTGAGTGCCATAGTCGGTGTGGAGCGTAAACAGCCCGTCATTCAGTTTCCCTCTATATACGTTGAACTCGTTCTATCTTTTTGACTGTGGTGACTTCGTTAGGTAATAGATAACCGCTAGTCTTACGGCGAATAAAACCAGTATATCATCCGAGGTCTTAGACGTTAGACCCCAGTTCTTACTGCAGACTCGACGACAGATCTATCGCCAAACATAGTAGGGCGACTAAGGAGATCTTGTTTTCTCCGTTTGGCAAAAGCGACTATAGTTGTCTTCTTTGAAAGACCTTTTTTATTGCACCATCTCTGAACAGATAAAACGTATTGCTGTATTTCTGAGACGGTGCTTTCGAATTTAACACAGACAACGACTGCTCCGTCGTCGGCATATCCACCCTGTAGTTGTGAGTGGCGAAATGTTAACATCATCAATGCGGGTCTGACATTATCCATCTTCCTATAGTATGAGATCGATTCATTTTAATGAGAGCCCTATTGGTGGACTCAAAAGTGACGAGACAGATTTCCTTACGATTATTGGAGGATTAAATTTTTGTGACTAACTCATTAAGTGCTGAGCGGTAAATATTTCAGTACATCTGTTATGTGTAGGCCAGACTAGAGCTGACTAAATTGGTGAAGATGGGTGCACGTGCAATTGACTTTACTTTGACTCGACCATAGCGCTCCGAATTGATAAATCGATAAATTTGGATCATCAACAACATTTATTCTATTTTGACAGTCTTTTCCATTTTTACTACAAAAGTAAAGGAACAGACCTAATGTAGATACGAACTAAAAATTACCCGATTGTTTAAGATATCTTCTAAATAAGAAACAAATAATACGTTTTCTCCTCGGCCCTTCCTGTTATTTAAAAAAGCATAGCACAATTAAATTTAGTAGAAACTTGGTAAAATGTAGAATCTTGAACAAGTTTATTGACATACATGTATAGATAAAAGTGGTTGAAACCGTAGACAAAGTTTTTTTTTAGTGTGTGAAAAAACTAGGTATACTATAGGAGCGGCATAAATTGGGTCTGCCCCGGGCGGCATCAACCCACGCTACGCCACTGTATGGTCGAGCTTGCAGCTGGCAACTCTTCTTCAGCTACTTCCTCCGGCTTGATAATTGAAAGTTCCTATGAGCGTTGTTCAGATAAGAAATACTTCTTCTGAAAATTCGTTTTAATATCGTTTTAATTAATGGAGTGTAAATAATGTTCAAGGTGAAAAATTAATAATCACATAGCATGATCTAGCTAAATCCTGTTGATTTAGCTAAATCATTTTAGCTCAATCCCCTTGATTTAGCTAAATCATATCATAAATTACGTGATTTACCATTCATTTTCGTGATTACTAATTACATGATTTATACGTGTTTAAATTTTAATTACTTACCTATCTGTCATCGCAAATCTACACAAAATAAAATCGAACATACCTGTTATTGTTTCAATTCAAATCAATTTTATTCAACAAACAAAAAAATTATTTCAAATTAGATAATTCTTCGTGTTTCGGTGACTGTTGGTATTTTTATTAAATGCATACAATCATTAACTGTTTACTTGGTCCGAAGGGGATGAACTCTTTCTCCTGGATGTCAAATTAAAACACGTGTAGTTCGGTGGAGACGCCTTTCGTGAAATATAAATCACACAAGCAAAATGACGTTGGTGGTTGGTGGGAACATGGTATTAGATTAGTTTCAAATATTTGGTTGTAGTCATATATATATATATTTTTTTTTTTTTTGTCGGAGGTTGTTACTATCCGATGGAGCACTCAGACACAACTACTGGTCCATTGTACTGCCAAAACGGATACCTTACATTACTGTACTTAGTTTTCCCGTCTTTCGAAGAAAGATTAGAATGAGCTTCAGTGATGAAGAGCTTAGATGTTCGGCACTCACCACATCAGCCCCAAAGATCCGCCACCTGTTGCGAGCAAAGGCAGGACAATTACAGAGGAAGTGTTCCGCTGTATCGTCGTCCCCTCCACACGCAAAAGCTTGGTGGCCCGAAAGGACACCCACATGCAGTCTGCAGTCAATTCTCCTGAGAGACAGAAGGAAAGACGCAGACCTTTTACAGATGTCCGGACGCAGTCGTTTGGCCTGTCTACACCCCGCACAGTCACGCCACCGACGCTCGTGTTCACGAGAAACCCAAGTATCAATGGATGACCTAACTGCAGATGCGGACAGACCCAACGCCGGCTCAGGTCCTGAGAGAGCTTCTTCTGATCCCAGCCTGGCAAGCTCATCAGCGATCTCATTTCCATGGATGCCAGTGTGACCTGGGACCCAAACAAGATTCACTGTGTTTAGCCTACCGACTAGGTTCAGAGATAGCTTGAGTTCTAGCACTAATTTAGACGAGGTAAGAGGGTTGAGCAGTGCTTTTAATGCAGCTTGGCTATCGCTGCAAACGCATATGCTTCTAGCCCTCCACCTGTTTGTCACAATATAGCGCATGGCCATAAGGATAGCGAAAATCTCCGCTTGGAAGACAGACGCATAGTTACCTAATGGGTAGTGTAGTCTAATGTTCTCGCTTTCCACAAAGACCCCAGAACCAGATCCTTGTTCGGTCCTGGAGCCGTCCGTGAATATACGATGGCATTCTTTTCCTGGCTCAGAGTCTGGCCGAAGCTATTCCGTCGCCTGAGGAAAGTTAACTTGGTAATTTTGTCGCAGTAGGATTTCTGGTGTCATTGCGTCAGAGGGCATATCCATAAGACAGGAGTCAAAGGATAATTCTCGCACAAGTTCTTCAAAACTCCAATGCGCGTGGTACCAAAAACCACCTCTCATTAATCGAGCGATGGTTTTCAGCGTACACCCCATGATAAAAATATCTAGAGGAGGGAGGTTCATCACAGCATCTAGAGCAGAGCCCGGAGTGCTAGGGAAGGCCCCTGTGCATCCAAGACAGACCGTTCTTTGAAGTTTGGCAAAAGAGGCAGTAACACGTTTCCGCGAAAGCGTGTTCCACCATACAACCGATGCATATGAGAGAAGTGGTCTTACCATTGCCGTATAGATCCAAAGGACCCTTTTAGGAGATAAGCCCCATGTCTTGCCAAAAGCGTTTTTGCACTGCCAGAAAGTTGACAGTGCTTTATCGGTTTTTGATTCAACATGCTTGGACCAAAGAAGCTTTCTATCGAGGATCACTCCCAGATATTTGACTTCATTGGAGATCGGGATAGTGACGCCTTTTAGCACAAGCTGAGCCAGACCAGTGACATTCCTCCTTCTCGTGAAGAGAACAACCGTAGTTTTAAGAGGATTCACTTAAGCCCAAGGATCTCTGCGCCTGAGAGCAGACAGTCCCTAGGTCGGAACCAACAGACAGAACGGCGACATCATCCGCATAGGCCTGTGTGTAGGTTCCAGGAAGATTGAGAGCCGTTAGCAGAGAGTCAACTACCATACACCATAAAAGGGGAGACAGAACACCACCTTGAGGGCAGCCCCTGTTTACCCCTGTCATGACACATTTGCCACAGTCCGCCTCGGCAATCAGCGTCCTGTTTATTAGCATTGCTTTAATCCACAACACCAATGTTTCATCTACACCATGATGTCTGGCTGCATTTCACATACTATCAAAAGTCGCATTGTCAAAAGCACCCTCAATATCGACGAAGATACCCAACGCGTACTCCTTCCGATCAAGAGCACTCTCGATCCTGCCAACGAGGTTCTGGAGCGCAGTTTCACAGGATTTTCCACGCTGATAGGCATGTTGCATCGCTGAAAGAGGATGCGATCGAAGAGCAACATTTCGCACGTGCAGCTCAACCAGTCTCTCCAAGCTTTTCAGCAAGAAGGAGGACAGACTTATGGGTCTGAAGCTCTTGGCGAGAGTGTAGTCAGTCTTACCTAACTTTGGTATAAACACGACTTTAACCATACGCCAAGGAGAAGGTATGTAGGCCAGGGCCAAGCTGGCGGTGAAAATTCTTTTCAGCGTCGGCATCAGCTGGCTACAACCATGTTTCAGCATAGCCGGAAAAATTCCATCCGGACCCGGTGACTTGAAAGCCTCAAACGATGCAATTGCATATCTGATAGCTTCATCCGTCACCACTCTGGATGCAATATACCAGCTACGCCGCGTGGTGTTAGTCAGTTCCGAAGCGGCCACCGTTGCCGGTACCACTGAAGAACGCGTAGTGACCTGATTTCCCGGGAAGTGAGTCTCCAGCAGGAGACTAAAAGTCTCCACCTTTGTCTCAGTGTAGGTACCATCAGATTTTTGGAGCGATTCCAGCTTACTCGGTCTGTCCCTTTTGAGGACTTTAACAAGCCTGGCTAGTTGCACTAAGTGATACGACCTCCTCACAAAATTTCCTATAAGAGTCGTTCTTCGATTTACGAATCAGTCTCTTAAATTCTTTTTGCTTCGATCGATACAGATTCCAGTCTTCTTCTAAGTTGGTCTTTAAAGACCGATTTAGGAGCTTCCTGGTTTCTTTGCGCATACACTGCAGTTCGGTATTCCACCAAGGTACCGGTTTTCTACAGGAGTTTTTTGTAACTGGACACGCTAATTCAAAACAACGGGTAATGACGCCGCTCAGATCCTGAGCAGACCTCTCCACCTCCTGTATTGATCTAAGTTTGGGTGGAGCTTTGACAGAATTGTCAAGTTCCTCCTCAAACCGGACCCAATTTGTTTTTCTCGGATTTCTCCTCTCTTGCGAAGGTGAAACTTCACAGTAGATTTGAAATTCGATGTATCTGTGGTCTGACAGAGTGCTATCTGGCGATACCCTCCAATTTGTGATAGTCTTGGAATGCCTGTTGGACAGGGTAACATCGATTACCTGCTGTCTCCTGGCTGTAACGAATGTAGGTTGAGTAGTCATATAGTAGTCATATAGTAAAGCTAACAATCTAAAATTATATAATTAAAAGTTCTTTTTCGTGTTATACAAATTTCGCAAAAAAGTATCGATGCTTCTTTAAGGGAACTTAATTATACTATGAAATGGGAAAAATGTCTACTCTTCGTGGGATACATGAAGAGAGTGTCCTAACAGCACTGCCCCAACTGTTGGCATATGCAAGGTGTGAGTGTGTTGGTGAGCCGTAATTTTTGAAATTACGTGACATTTGTCAATACGAATTTTTATTTAACAATACTAAAGAGTTAAGCGTTTGCCACCCCAACAAAAAATATAGCTTGCAGGGGGGAAATCGGCCGAAGTTGGGTGCCTCGGTATTGTCGCTCTTCACAAGTTTGACATTTTTTTAGAACTCACCAGAGACAGCTTGCCACAGAATAACGGATCTCATTCCCCTCCAACCCAAAAACTTTCTACTACGACCTTTAAAAGTATGTCAAGCTCCTCATCATCCCTTGAATATCCCTGTCTTGGGTTTTTCCAGTCCCTTAAACCACAATATGATTAGCCCTAGAACCCCAACCACGCCAAATTCTTTTCAGCCAGACAAATCCTCTTTAAAGGATCAAACGAAATACTTCGTTACCATCAGCATCCGTTCTACCTTCAACTGAGCACCACAGAACACAGCACACAGCACAATACTCTATTTTGTCATCAGTCATAATACGATTGTCCTCAACAACAATCAATGCGTCCAAGAAAAAAGAAGGAAAATTTGAAAAAAAAAAAAAAAAAAAAAAAACACCACATAATGCAGTTTACAAGGACTAGCCAAACCACCGTAACCAAGTTGAGACCCCAAGGACCCAACAACGACCGAAAGGTAGAAAAAGGATTTCCATTTCGAATATAAATCGTTTCATTACATTCCCTAGGTCCCAAGAGGATAGAGTTCCATTCGTCGTTACGCCACATCTTCATCCTTCTTATCCCGCGAGAGTGTATACCTCGCACTATTCATCTCAATACTGTAGGTATATAGAGTTCTCTGTCCACGTGCCATTGGTGTGCAACGAGAAGTTCACTTTTGCATTTAAATTCCTTGAAAATAGTTCATTGAGCAAATTTTTGGTTTATTTACAAGGATCTCTGTGGCGCTCCTTAAGAATTCCGTTCACCTCGTAAGATATTTCGGGGCTGATGTGTGAAGGATGTATTTTTTTCGTCGTTCTCTCCATACTGATTCGGTGTCATTCTGGTAGTAAACACATTGTAACAAGTGTAATTTAAGGAAGAACATAAACCGTAGAACGTACCTATGTGCCAAGGATACAGGATTAGAGAGGCGTTTCGGTTACACCTGGGACAATGTGATTCTTGGGAACTATTTTCACCGAACTAACGGTGTGGGACGATAATTGGAAAGTAGTCTCATCGGTTCAGGAATGGTCCTCTTAAGGACATGTGTTATTACAACTTTTATTGTACATTTACAGTTTTGAGAGTGTTCATAGGGGCGTGCTCTTGGTTGGTTTAAGAAGGTCCTTTAAACGGCGTAACTTGTGGGTTATGGAATTTCGTTTTGCACACCAGTGGTCTGGATGGAATGAACGCACGTACACGGCTTGTGGGAGGGATTTGCAACTTCGCAGTAGGTTTCACTTAATGATGGGTAAGGGACTTATATGGCAAAACTAACTAATTGAAAAGTGATGTCAAGTTTTAACCATCATACGATAAATGAATCCACGTGATAAATTAATAGTAGCGTCAGCTGGAAGTACGCTTCAAAACGTAGACACATAACACATTAGGAGCCAACTACTCACCTTTAATTAGAGTAACCCCCTACAGAAAATGTCATCCCCTTAAGTAAAATCAGTTAGAAACAAAAAAACTTAGGAACCAGACCGCAACAATTAAGCAAACGTCCTTAGGTTGTCTTCGGTTTATGGCTTTACTTAGTAATTTCTATTTGGGTAGTAAATAAATATTTAAATATGCCGCCTCCCTACCCCCAAAAAAAGAATGACCCACACATCAAAGTTCACTGTTTCCTCTTTCACTGCACTTTCATCGCTCTACAGAATTAACAATGAACCCTCGCTCTCAAGGATGTAACAAGAAAATCGATTAACACTAATTGTTCGAAAGATTGTAAAATGGGAAAACAATGACTTAAATTCTCGAAAGATTCCTTGCGGCTGTTCACTCTGTCTATACCTATGCATCGTCCTCTTTTCAATTGTACCATCGTACACAATAAAATTGCGACTATTCTCCCTCAAGTCGTATTATCCTGACGGTTGTTGGCTTTGTTTGTAATTGTTTCATTTTTTGTCTTTTGCTTTGCCTCCCAATCTCCTTAATTACTTTTTGAGTTTGACACCCACGCGAATTATAAATGGCGCAAATTGCAGATGTAATGAAATGCCACAGGAATAATTTGTTGTGTTTATCTAATTGGATGAAATTAATTTTTAAAGTAATTATGGTTTATTGATAGTCTGCTAGATTAGGTGTAGTAGAGATTATCCTGGCGCCATACAGCTGATAACAGTCTTCTGGCCTACTAGGATTCGTTGATCTCTTGATGATTGAGTTCACTTGGGTTGTTTTTTGCGTTTCTGTTAGATCCCAATCCCAAGACTGTTGACAGCAAAATCAACCAAGGGCACGGACAAGACGACAGAAAAAAGTATCGAGGTTCAAACAAATTGAGTGAAGTGAAGGAAATCCAAACAGATCATCAATTTAGCAAATTACATTCCTGTCAATCACTGTGACACTTTGCACTTACTGTATATACTATATTTATAGATACTGATACTGCAGACTGTTTGATCATCAATTAGGAACGAAACAAAAAAAATGTAAATGAAAAGACAAACAGTCCATGAAATACGGGTATGGGCTGACATGTGTTATTTGCAGATGGAGAACCTGCAGGAAGGTAAGGTAGATAATTAATCAAACCCAAACGGTGGTTGTTTTATTTTTGCACTTCCGCTTGAGGCTTTGAAAAATGCCAGGCTTTTAGGAGGGTATTTGGAAAAATTAGAAACAGTTTTCGATGACAGATACCTATAGATGGGGATATTGTTTATTCTATATCCATGACAAGGGAGTCAATAGGCTGGCGGAGGGCAGTTTTACTTAAGTGGAATCAGAGGCACTTCCATGTGGGGCTGAAGTGAATTCAAACACAAACGCAAATGGTCGCATTAAGACCAAAGGGGGTCTATATCTAGAGAGCCAACTGAGAGCAGAAACGGTACATTTGCCTACAAGCTGTTGTTTGGCTGCTGTCCTGCATAGGAATTTCTAAGTATTAGTGCCTGTACAAATCAAAGGAGCGCCATGGCTGCCGCACGCATACTTAGGAAATCCTATGTAGGGACTTTACACGGTGTCTCCACCTGCAAATTTTCTTTCATGAAAACTGTCAAATTTGGTCGCGTTGAAAGAACGACAATATGAAATGAAATGTAGGGTGGGCATTTCATATCATGAAATTTCATTCGTTGAAATGTCTTTGAGCAGAGCACATCGTTGCGTTCTCGCATTAAAGGCCATGAAGGAATTAGAAGAATTGCGGAAACGAGCTGTGAAAGGAAAACGTATGTTTTGGGTAAATCCAATTCTGGAAAAAAGGGAAATGCACAATTTAGAGGAACATTTATTGAAAGATGTTTTGTGGGAAGATTACGAGTTTCGCAATTATTTCTCCACAGCGTAGGCTGTTCGAAGGTTTCTAATTTTTTTTTTTTAGCTTTTCGGTGTCCTTGCCACTTTCCTTGGACAATTGCAACAATTGTAGTCTCTACTTTTATAGTTCCATAAACACTCGAATTTTTCATAATTGTTTATAAATTTGAGCACTTCTTCTACTCGCCACTCAGCCATCGCGGGAAAAAAAAAAAACAAAAAATAATAACCAACCCTATTTCCAAGAGCAAATAAGATCTGTCTTGATCGACATGCAAAACTATAATGCCCATGTGACTACATCCTTCCTACATACATCCATTCTCTGTTCCCATTTACCATATCCTTGTTTTGACTATACTTGTCTCGTTTTTATTCAAATACCTAGTTTCAGCGCTACAACCTACAAGCGACCACTCGCCACTCAGCCATCGTGAAAATGAAAAACAAGTGTCAAACTGCACAGAAATTGCAGTCCCTTTCATGAAATCAATACCATGAAAGGAGCTGTGAAATACTTTTCATGAAATTGGTTTTTTCATGAAATTTGTGGTCTCCACGTACAATCTGTCATTTCATGAAAATTTTCATGCTAAGAAAATTGCAGGTGGAGACACCGTGTTATGTCAATCGGGCGGCCATTATTGTGATGTGGGCGACTGTGTTCGGCATTTTTGGTGCCCATTTCATCTCAGTTCAGTTTAAAAGATTTTAAGGTTTATGAAATTGTTTTTACCAAATGTAATTTCTGATTTATAATTTTGTCACAATGCCCAAACACCTCAATAAAATCATGTTTTTTTTTTTTTCAAAATCTATCAGAAATCAATCTCATGATATTAATAAGAGTAAAATCAACGATTTTTGCACTCTTATTAAAAGAGATTTATTTGCAACTTCAAGCATCTATTGCAGGTATATTTTAAAGAAAATAAATTGTTTTTCGTCGATTTTAATGCTTTTCATTTTGAAGCCATATTTGAATCAAAATAGGTATTTTAACACAGTTTGGGGAAAGCGTTTTAGTTTCAGCATAATTTTTAATCTGTAAATGGTACATAAAATGGATAAATAATTCTTGTTTTTGTCCGTTTATAATACCTACCTACCTGATTATAACTATATGCTCATTTCATCAGCATTGCCATGCTGCTTTGTTGGCCGATAACGTATAGAATAAACATAGGTATAGCCCATAAGCGTGATTGCCCAGCGCTGTAGACGTTGGAATAGTCACCTGGGGCAATTTCTTGCTCGGGTTTAAAATCGTCACCAGGTTCTGCTGGTCAGTAAATATGTATTGCTTGAATTTTTTACGCCGTTATCGAAAGAGCCTCCTTTTCGATCTGACTACAATTCCTTTGGGCTTCGGTCAGAGTCTTTGAAGCGAAGTCTCGTTTTGTGCATAATTTTCTCTTTGAAAATGTAGAAAGATTGTTACTGTTCTCTACCCCAGACAAAATTCACATTTTTCGCACGGAGTTTGTTAGGGGTAGTATAAATTAATTGCTCCATTTGCATAAATAATATGACCCAAAAATTCAAAAACTTTCTGTGCAAAATGACATTTCGCAAGGTTACATTTAATTCCGTGGGCTTCAAAACGCTCTAAGGCGTTTTCCCTGAAACAATGTCGTCATCAATATATGCGCCGCAGCACGTTAAATCCCATTTTAGCAAGTCAATGAACCTTTGGAGAATTTCGATAAAACTGGATGTGCCGAAAGGCAGCTTTTGGAGCTCGAATAATCCAAATTCGGTTCAAATCACGCAGATTTTCTTCGATTTTTCATCTGAGCGGATTTGTAAATAGGCTTCAGACATGTTAAAATCTTTGTAAAGTGTTCCCCCTTATTAAATCATTGAATACACACGCCTGTCGTCTACTATGTGACAACCAAATTGATGATCAAGGAATTTATTTCCGCTTGTATTATGTAAATCAACAGCGACATGCTGATGGAATCCATCTAAAGACTGAAAGGAATGTTCCACAAATTCATAGTACAACATCAACTACTATGACATTTCAAGGACTATTCACATGAGCGCGAATTGCGAACTGTGAACAGGAGACGATTCATAGATTCTGACATTTCATTCACATAAAAAGTTTTTTTGGTTGAAGATTAAGTTCGACCGAATTCGTGGGTTTGTGGATGGCTACTGTTTTATGTCGATGTGACAGCTCGCGCCATGAGTTTTCAATGCGCGAGACAGGTTTCTTTTAGATTAGATGTTAGATTAATCTAATACAACAATTCAAATAAATAAATTCTTTATTTAAAAACTGTTTTGTCGATATGATTAATTACACAACAGTCACGGCTGTATCACACAAGATAAAGTAAGATCTATTATGTGCTTCTATTAAAATTATAAATGCTCATTGATAGTCGAAATAATAAAAACAGACAAATTAACACTTCGTAATTATTTTATTTCACGACTTATCCTTATGAGATCTTCCAAACTAATAACAAATAAAAAAACCGGCCAAGTGCGAGCGTCACTCGCGCACCGAAGGTTCCGTATTTGGCTAAAGTCCAACACATCAGATATTATTTGAAATCTATAATATCATTCAATCTTTCCCCTCGTCATGAATTCATCGCAATTTAGTTTAATTTAATTACTTAATATTTTTACTCTCAAAAATTACTCGCACATTTTCATTTTCTAATTATTACCTAGTACCCAACCCACGCCAATTTTCCATTCTGTATGCGACCTGTCCCAATTAAAAACTATTGACTTAAAATATATTACTTTTATTTTGTTCTGTACACCCCAAAAAAGTGTACCTACTATACTCCCCAACGAAATTAACAAGCGGGAACCCTGGTGGTATACCACCAGTGACTCTCTTCTGTCCTTGATGGGGTCAATTGTGCACAACTGCGTAGTAGAGATTAAAACTTATGAGAGCAACGTATTTTACATGGTAAAATTATCTTTCTTGAAAATATCTTGTAAACTATTAACTTTTCGGCAAAACAGTATTCAGCACATATATAGATAAGAACATGATCTACAAAAAAGGAATTTATGTATTTTTTTGTGAATCAAGAAATAAACGGTTTTTTGGGCGAATGAAAATATTTTTTTCACTAGATTACTAATTAATCGAAAACCAATCGATGTATTCCTTCCATTGGTATTTGTCGTTAACTAGAGGTTATACCGGATGTTGTGTTAAAATTTTAGCCTCCTATGCCAATCGGTTCTTGAGATAGACCTGGTAACAAAATTGGCTTAGTGGGTTCGGAGAGACAGACGGAGAGACATCCGAGCGAAACTAATCAGGTTACGTTTTTTCCCTTTGGGTAAAATAAATAACTAGGTTCGCCCAGTGCTCGAAAATCGACCACACATTAGGCGTTTTTCTATTTTAGTTCAGAGCTGAGCACTGAACAGAGTTCGGGCATTATGAGCGCGCTCTGAACCGTACGTGCTCAGAGCATTCAGAGGATGTTTTGTTTTTCCTGTTTTTTTTGTCCTTCAAATGTGACTGGAAGTGTGCATGTACATGTGTACTCAGCTTTTTACTCACGATGCTCGGTCAATTTATTCTGAGCTCATAGAGCGCGCTCTGATCATGCTCTGAGCGAAAAAAGAAACACAAATTTGAGCTCTGAAGTGTCTGAGCTAAAAAAGAAACACGTACTTTTTGTATAACAGTTCAGGTTGTGCTCTGAACTAAAAAAGAAAAACGCCTATTTTTGATGTGTAAACATTTATGCGCGCGTTATTGGAATCTGGTAGAGTAATTCCAAACATTTAACTTGCCGTTACGGAAATGCGCCATTGCATATATTTTATCATTGCATATGTTTTTATCATTGCATACGTTTTTATCATTGCATACATTTATGAGCTGAAATAAAGCATGTTTTTGAAGTTATTACTTCTTTAGGCGCGGCGCGTTGGGCACTTTGGATGGAAAGAAACCAATAAACTCGCGTCACTGTTACCATCACCGTCACTGTTACCGTTACCGTCACCGTCACCGATCCCAATGAAACGTTGTATGTGTGCATGGTTGTATGCAGCTAGAAAGGCAGGATAGTTTTGGACCAGATAGGTGGCGCTGTTGTCCGTTTTCTGAGAAACTTAACCGATCTCAATGAAACTTTGTATGTGTGCATGGTTGTATGCAGCTAGAAAGATAGGATAGTTTTGGACCCGAGAGGTGGCGCTGTTGTCCGTTTTCTGAGAAACTCAACTGATCTCAATGAAACTTTGTATGTGTGCATGGTTGTATGCAGCTAGAAAGATAGGATAGTTTTGGACCCGAGAGGTGGCGCTGTTGTCCGTTTTCTGAGAAACTCAACCGATCTCAATGTAACTTTCTATGTGTGCATGGTTGTATGCAGCTAGATATATAGGATAGTTTTGGACCCGATAGGTGGCGCTGTTGTCCGTTTTCTGAGAAACTCAACCGACCTCAATGAAACTTTGTATGTGTGCATGGTTGTATGCAGCTAGCAAGATAGGATAGTTTTGGGCCCGATAGGTGGCGTTGTTGTCCGTTTTCTGAGAAACTTAATCGATCTCAATGAAACTTTGTATGTGTGCATGGTTGAATGCAGCTATAAAGATAGGATAGCTTTGGACCCGATAGGTGGCGCTGTTGTCCGTTTTCTGAGAAACTTAACCGATCTCAATGAAACTTTGTATGTGTGCATGGTTGTATGCAGCTAGAAAGATAGGATAGCTTTGGACCCGATAGGTGGCGCTATTGTCGATTTTTTGTTCATAATATGTATAATATATTAAGAATACGGTTATTACAATTTCCTCTTTTCTCAATGACGTGTATCAAGCCACACACATACCGCACGCACGGTGTTTACACATACATATTTCGGGACTGTTGGATACAGTCGCACAGTTTTTTTTTATATCATTACTATATAGATAAATAAAATTGGTGTAGCTCTGTTTGATTTGAAGCGAATTTGAATGTCTGTCTTTAAATAAAGAAAAACCAGGATCAGAGCACAGTGAAACCACAATAATTATTGTAGGATGGCTATCTAATAATTCGTGTAGGATACAACCGACTTCGAATGACCGGAAGCCAAATCAGACTAATGCAACCACACCTGCGCATAACTTCTCTCGCTCATTCGCTTAACACAAACGAACCCGACACACCACACACTTCGGGCAACATTATGATTACCTATAACTTATAAGAGACAGAGTAGGTATACGTATCCAATCCAATCACCAATACGCGTGCGCATATTCCCTTCTCTTCTTAATTCGCTTAACGCACACCATTCACCCCTCACTATGTTACAGCTACATTAGAGTTATACGCATACGCATATAGAAACGTTCTCTGTGTATGATTATTTTTTTTAATTTCTGATTCATACAATAGAAGGAGACAGTCACAGGACTTCGACTGAGCGAAAGAAAAATGTGACTTATCCAATTACCCATACCCACCCCTGCGCATATACTTTTCTCTCTTTCTTTGCTTAACTCCCATCATTCAAACGTGACACTCGCCGCACAGATAGCTAAGCTGTAAAGCTATCTTTCTTTGTATGTTTACAATGTTGTTGCTGTAACCAAGGTAATTTAAAAACATTATTTTACCTATTTTGCAATAACTTTTTTGAAATTATAATTCTTTTCGACCGATCTATGAGCTGTACGCTTCAATTTGGTAAAAAAAAATTCAATTTTACTTCATTAAATAGAGTAAGGCCCATTTTATTCACTCGAAGTTGAACACAACTTCGGGATTTTTATATGGCAAACTTCCCAAGTTGTGTTCAACTTCGAGTGAATAAAATGGGCCTAAATATGTTCTGAAAGAAATTGGGTCGGCGATTAATATAGTGGATTCCCCTAAATAAATTTCTTACAATTATTGGTTAATTTTAGGGGCAGGTAAATTGCATACCCTTATGGTTTAATGATTCTCTACAACAGGTTCTAATCTAAGACCTTTCAAATAACATAAGTTTCATTCTCCTCATTTTTTACTCCTTAAATACTAAAAAAGCATGAAAAAACGTTAATTCCACTCACATTATACGTATAGGTACTAATGGTATAAATGGAAAACGTGTTTCTTCAATAAAAAAGTTTGTTTTAATTTGTTCGATTTAAAAAATGCTTGATATCAAAAGTATTCAATAATTTATGATGATTTTGAGGTAAAAAGTCTTGTACATATTTTGGAGCACAAACTCTGGAAAAAAAAAACTATATCTTACATAATCTGGCCCAGGAAGTGCACAATCCTATTTGATAGTCTTTGTGCACAGCTTGGTCTGGCTTGGCTGGACGAAAGATAATACTGTATATTAGCGGACTGTAAATAGGTTAAAATAAATAAAACGCACTGTTTGTTTAGAGTCTGGAAAAAAGCATAACGCAAAAACCCAACTATTATATTCTTTATTCTCGAATTATAACACTATCCTGTACAACTATACGTAGCCGCGGCGTACCGCTCTGTACGTCTGTACTCTGACGTCTTTATTATCTGACTGACTGGTTTTTATTCATACAAAAAGTGAGATTTGTTTTCACATATACATTCTTATACATTTCATACAGACATACATTACATCGGTTCGATCCAAATACAAACTAGATGACCAACTGAGAGCAGAAACGGTACATTTGCTTGCAAGCTGCCTGTCCTGCATAGAATTTCCTAAGTATTGGTGCCTGTACATATTAAAGGAGCTCCATATGTAATTAAAGTTTTGCTTCATCATTCTCGCCTTGCACTCTAAAACCAAAAAAATATAAACGTCAAACGTATTTAAATTGCCTCTCAGGCAGACGACATTAATATCTTAATTTATATAAAAACGTTCGTGCGTATGTATGTCTGACAATCACGGCTGAACCACTGAAGCTATCCGCCTTATATTCACACGATATGTTTGTGTGGTGCTCCTGATGGTTTATGTTTATTTTGGACCCTATAGGGGGCGCTGGAGTCGCTTTTTTGAAAATTCTTATTTATAGACCGATTTAGCTCAAATTAACACCATATAACACTTAAAGAAAACGAAAGCTTTTGCCAAAATTTGGACCCGATAGGTGGCGCTGGGAGATATTTACGACAAGTTAGATTTTCCTGTATATCAATTTTGTATCAACAACGTTAAATGTAATTGTAATAATATAGTTGGCGTTGGTTGTCTATACTTTTTTGAATTTGACATTTCAGTACCTAATTCATATTTCATTTAGCTGTACAATTGTTTGACAAAAACTCCAAATTAGTTTTTTCAATTTTATAAAGGTAAATAACATTTCCACTCAATTTCCGATACAAATAACATACCTAACCAAGGAAAATGTTCTTTTTTAGCATACATAAGTGTACAAATTGCAGTGATATAATACAGAAAAAATAATAAAATGCCTGGACGACGAAGTTTGAATATTTGTCGTAGTGACCGACAAATTCGCAATAGGCAACAAAAAAGAAAGAAGTTAACACCACCACAACAAGTCATGGGGAAATGCACTTTGAAAAAAAAAAAAAAAATAAACTGGATAGAAATAGTGACACCTCAAATACAAAAAAAAATATTTTAAATTTTAAAAGCAATTATTGAAAATCAATGAAAATTTGTGGATGTGTGTGGTTGGTTCCAGTTATAGGAAAATTGTTTACCTCTTATGTAGGTAGCACTTTGCGAAAGATAAGCGGGATTAGGATAACGGGTTGTGGCACCTCCCATAAAAAATAATAAAGTGCACGACTGGGTCGAACGAAACTTTCTCGATACTAGACAAAAGAAAACAAAATTCTCTTTTGGATATTCATCTCATATGGCAGTTATATACATAAAATAACAATATAAGTTTTTAAAGGTTAAAGCTCTCAGTAACTGGCAATGTCGCAAGCGTCTACTGTACTATTTATAAGGTCTTACTCCTCACTTGATTTTTGAGTACAGGACAAGCGTACCTAGTTGCAGTTTCTGTTTTTGACCTAAGGATATGTTTTTAATTTTGATTGGAATATGATTTAAGTTTTCAATTATTGGAAGTATTGCTCGTGATAGACCAATATCTTTAGATACATTATGTAATAATTCAGGCATTTGTGAATTTGCATTAGTAGTTATAAATTGAATATCCCGATGCTCGTGTGTGCGGTGCAAATGAAGTTTTTGTACAATTATCCAGACATAACAGTTGCAAATATTGCAATGTTTAGTTGGAAAAATACCATTGCACAACTATTAAACTGAAAACTGACTGTATGATATTGTTCCGGATATAAGAAATACATAGTTTTTGACATTTTATCGAAATCGAAGATTGTTTTTCGAGATATGAGCAGTTTTTAAAATTAGCGTTTTCGGTGCTTCGAATTGAAAATTAAGGACACAATAGTTTTGAAAACATCAATTTGACTCTGAGTTTGCATTTTGGTCAAAATCGTTATTGCCGTTTTAAGTTAACTAGACAAAACTATATTTTTAAAAAATTACTCTTTTCATAAATCCATTGTACGATAATATAGAGAAAAACTGAGGTTGCTATTAAGTTATAAATGACCACATAACCTTAGAAATTAATTTTTGCTACAATCGTATAGACCGTTTTCGAGATATGTCGAAATTTCAAAAGTTCCGTTGTTCGAATTTTTAGCCAAAAACTGGGTACGCAGTCGGGGTAACCTCACCCACTTAAGCTTAAATATCGATTTTGGTTGAAATCGTTAGAGCCGTTTTCGATCAAATCAAACTGGTACAAAAATGTTGTATGGGAAGTACCATTAATATTAAGGTTACATTGAAAAAAAAAAAAACACCTCCCGAACTGTAAGCCCAAAAACTCCAAATCCGAGGTTTGAACGTAATCCGGGAAGCCGTTTAGGCTGTAGGCCCGTGGAAGAACGGACAGACCGGACAGAATTTTGTGACCCACTTTTTTGAGTTCCTCTATCATCGTAATATCAGAATTGATTAAAATCTCGAGTTCGAAATTTTGTACGAAACCAATATCTTTCTCTTACTACGTAATGGAGAATGTTAAAAAGGAAAAAATCAAACGCCAAAGTTGTATAGGTAATTAAAATTGTTAGTGGTCTTACGAAAGTCACGTAGAAAACCTGCTATATATATTAAAGAGACTGATGGCCATTATGTGCTCTCATACTTCGGGAACGGATCTTTCGATTTTTACGGTGGATTCGTATTGGCCTGAGGAAGGACATAGGTATGCTAATTTTTCCCGTGCGAACTTTAAGGGGATGAGATTGGGGATAGAAGTTTGTATTTAGAAGAAACCTTTTAAAAAAAATAGACTGGATAGAAAAACGGTAGTGTCACTTCAAATACAACAAAAGATTTTTAAAGTTTTCAATTTTTTGGATGTTTCGGGCTTACCGCTAAACAATTTGAAATTAAGAGTCGGTATAATTGTGAAACCTCAATCAATCGAAACTTTGTAACAGATTCCGTTTGATGTGAATGTGAAAAATCTCAAGTCAAATGTCATGCAAGCGACGATTTTGAGGTGCGAGTTCAAAGGCAAACATTTGCGTTTCCCGGATTCTATACTTATTCAGAATGATTTGCCTTTGCTTCATTCATTACTTATAGACGCCTTTGGCAACAAATTAACTTTTAATCTAAATAAGAAGAAATAAAGCATTGAATTTGACTTTAAGTTAGAAAATAGTTAGATTGGAGTCACCGCCAGTGATGCTAATCAGGATCGAAGTTGTTAGAGCTATACCTACCCGTAAAAAATTATGCATATTTGGTAAAAAAGATAAAAATTGCATATCTTACAAAGGAACTGCAACCAACCTACAAGGTGATTCAAGAATTTTTAAACAAAATGTTGGTCGATGGATAGGCGATTCTATTTTTTTTATCTCTTTAATCCAAGGTTTTGGTGAGTAAATCAAAAATAGACAATTGGAAAATAAGCTTGACGCATAGTTGTAAATAATTTTTTTTTAATGCGACTTTGATCAAAGAATGTACCAGATTTACCAAATTCAAAATGTACATGTTTGTGCGAATTGATTGTAAAAAACAATTCACAAAAAATTATGCCTATTTTCTAAAAACTATTCCTCAAGTATCGGAATTATAAAGTCTCATTTGTCACAAGCGTTTTTACTTTTTCGAAGGTGCTCTTGTGGCGGTAGCCACAGCTTAAATTAGACCATCAGTCGGGTCCATTGTGTCCAGTTTACGGGATCCGTCCAGTGCCAACCTGTTGAAAGACAAGAAATAAACCGCTTTACATATTGGAGCCACATAGATTTAGTGTGAATCTCATGGATTCTTAAAGCTCCATTGTGACCTGATCCTCTAGTGCGTCCTACGAATAGCCAATGAAATGAATATGTGTATCTACTAGAACCACCCACATTTGAGTATGAATCTCAGGAGGACTTTGAGATCAACATTCTTCAAATCATCTAGGTCAGTGTTTTTCAAACTGTGGGTCGCGACCCCCTAGGGGGTCGCGGTTGAAAGCCGGTAAGATTAATAAACAAAAGTCCTGTGCTAAAAAAATAATATAAAACACAAAGTTTTTTCGTGCGACATGTGCCTGGTTTGTTTTTTAATAAACGTTGAAATGTTGGATTAATCTTTGACACTATCTTGTAAGATTAAATCAATTTCCAAATTTAGCCTGTTTCTCTTCTTAGTATTATGTAATGTCAAGCATTGAAGAGAATGTGACTTCACACAGGTATGAAGTGGCGAATGTCAGTAACAACCTCAAAGCCTCGTTTACCAGCTCAGGATACAATCCTCTTCTATTTATCTCAGCTCAGGATACTCTTCTCTTCTCTTTATCCAGAAATTATCAATAGTTTCTAAATATAATTTCATTCTTAGCATGCCATCTGCGGCTAAAACCATAAGGTTTTTTTTCATCTTTAACGATGGTAGATCGGCGAGTTTGACTGACATACATAGTCAAAAATAGATTTAATAATTATCTTTGTTCATTTCAACATTCAGAATCCAGTTCTGGAAAGTAGCTTAACAATCTCTTCTCTAAGTTATGTATGTAAACTCTGTACCATAAGACGAATATGAGAGCTTACTGAAATCGATTCATCTGATGATAATCGATTTTTTTTTTGTAAAAAGTCTGACCGCAAAGGAAGTTTTGCGTGGAATCCTCTGATTTTGTCTTTTGCAGTTATAATGGTTTCATCCCTCCCTTGGAGTCCTTTATTAAATATGTTTAAGTGGTTAAAAAGATCAGCGAGAATTGATAAGTTTAAAAGCCAGGTGGGGTCAGAAAAATGATTCGAATTTCCCGATTTTGGAACTTGTAGAAGAACATCAATAATTCAGCTTTTAATTCCAGAACTCGTGTCAATACCTTTCCTTTTGACAGCCATCTGACCTCTGTGTGATAAAGGAGATTTTGATGGAGTGAACCCATTCAGCAAGGTCTTGCTTTTAATAGAGTTCACAAAGCATTACCACCATCGCTACAAATAGCAAAACAACATCGTCCAATCAATCTCGTAGTCGCGACAGCCTTCGTACAAACACTGGCCAGTAGTATTATCAGGAAGAGCTTCGCAAAATAAAATTTCTTCTTCAATGTTTTCTTCTTCTTCAAAATGAACAAATGCCCTGTGCACAGTCTGCAAAATCACTAGATTCATCTAGTTGCAACGCAAAATGTGGACTCTTCTTTAATTTTTCGATTAATTACTCTGCAAAACTTTTTCTCCGCTCAATTGTATTATCAGAAAGTGGTATATTTTTAAGCTCATCTGCCTCCTGTTTACCCAAAATAATTTCAACCATATCCAAGGACGCAGGCAAAATAAGATTCTCAACAACAGCTAAATTTTTTTTATTTTTTATTTTTGGCAAAAAGGAAAAAAATGTCATCACGTATTAAATTTTTTGTTTGGGTTTGGAAAGGCTTCAGTGTAAAAGGTTTTTAAATAGCTAACACATTATAATGTGGGGGGGTCGGCAAAAATTTTCTTCTAAACAAAGGGGCCGCGTACTCAAAAAGTTTGAAAGACACTGATCTAGGTCATCGAAAAAGTAACTGTTGAGAATCCTCTGTCTCCTGTTTTTAAGGGCTGGGCATTCGCAAAGTAGGTGACGAACAGATTCAATTTCTTCAACGCCCCCACAGCTTTTGCAAAAATCATTAGGCAGTATCCCCAGCCGTTCCGCATGAACGCATATCGCACAGTGTCCAGTAATGACCGCCGTGAGTATGCGAATATCTTTGCGGCTTAAGGGCCCAGCCCATAGAATCCGTTGCGTCCGTCGCGTCGACGAATTCAGACGAATTGCCGTATTTGACGCAATGAACTGTCCCATAGAGTCCGTCGCATACGGTGGCAGACAGAGTGTTTAAGTACTCTATACTTATTTGTCCCAAGAAACGTGGTAATTTATCCCTTTCTAACGTACGCAAATTCCCTTTTAAATAATTATTTTGATAGGCATTTTTTGTGAAAAAATTAACTTTTTAAAGTAAAATTTATGTTGTGCGGAAAAATAATCACATTAAACAACCTTTCGTATAAAAATCGCATTTTGTTAATGTTATAATGATTACTTTTTGGTACTAGAAAATTTTGATATTCAAAAATCTTGCTAAAAGGTGATTTGAAAAAGCTCTTTTTTATGTACGTCCATGTGGCGATTATCATGGTGAAATCTAGATACTTATTTTGATGAAATTAGAAAAGAAAATTTTTTTTCAATGTTTAGTTTTTAGATTTTTCTTTTTCCAACGGAAGGCTTTTCGGACATCGAAATTCCCAAAAAAAAGAAGCAAAAGCACAATATAAGAGCACTGGTGAGTGGTGACAGCCGATGACAGAGTCTCTCTCGCGCTCAATATTTCCACCAATAAAAAGGAATCCTCTCACGCTGTTCCAACTGTCAACCAGCGCTGCCACTTTGCTACGATCGTAGCAAAACTGCTACGCGATTGCCAGTTTGCTACGCTGCTACGCACTCTCCCTAAAAACGTCTATTTTGCTACTTTTTTTAAATCCCGAAACGTCAACGTAAATCTTGGAATTTTTCTTTAAAAAAAATATAAACGAAAGTGTATTCAATCTTCACTCACTTTCCCACACCAACTTATATTCGTTTCTACCATTCCCAACAAGTACCCATTTCTTCGGATGTGTTAGTGTTCGAATTTGACTGGAGTTTGTTACTTATAGTTTTGTAAAATATATAGTTTACCAACTATACTTGTTTCGTAAAAAAAATTTTTTACGTTATTTGAGTTTTGCTACACAAATTTGCTACGCAATTTTTTTCCCTTGTGGCAGCACTGCTGTCAACGGAGGCGACGGACAGAAAAGTAGAAAGTAAACTTACTTTATCCGTCGCGTCCGGTGGCGTCTGGCACACGCGCTGCTTATGGGTCACCTTCCATAAGAGTGTGTATTGTGTATTCTATCAACTTGTCAGTCGAAAACGTTGTGGCAACGGACGCGACGGATTCTATGGGTTGGGCCCTTTAGTCCGATCATTTAGATCTCTTTTCACTAAATTTTGGCCACAGTTGTTTTGTGTGCCTGCAGGTAATGCGATTGGTTCAGCGTAGGTTAGTTCTACTCCAGGATTCAATGTCAATCTTCCTTGCAAGCGTGCTGAGCGGAATTCTTACTGATATTAGGGAAAAAGATGCATGTATTTTTGACCCGTTTCTTTCAAGCTCATCCGCCTGTTCATTACCTGATACCCTGCATAAGGTCACCGCGTTAGCTTGTGATATTAAGTCCAGATTTTTCTTGCAGTGACACACTGCCGTTGACTTCACCACGACTGACTCCATGGCTTTTATTGCCGTTTAACTGTCAGAGTAGATAGTGTTTTGTTTACCGACAATATGTGCCTTCTCTTAAGCTCTTTTGCCGATTGGGTGATATAGCGGTTACCTCTGCTTAAAAGACTGCAATCATCGATAACTCTGAATGATTCGTGTAGGGCCAGTGCTTCGCTGAAGGTGCCCGCGCCTGTACCGATATCCATCCTAAAACTGTCGGTGTATAGGGCTAACTCCTCTTCTACTGTTACCTCTTTGTTCTCCCTTTCGCTTCTGTTTCGAATTCTCCTGTCAAAAACGAGAGTGGGAGGTAGGTAATCTGTAGACACCTTCTCCTTCGCCGCGCTCCATTGGGATTCAATGGAAGCGCGCCCGTAGGGTTTAGATGACCATAATCCAGACTCTCTTAGTCTGTTTTCACCGCCTTGTTGCTGCAGTAAATGTCCGTAGGTAAGGTTTAGCATCACCTCCAAGGAATCTGTTATCCCCGATGCATGCTGCTTGAAATATTGTATTTCTACTAAATAGCCTTCCACCACACTGCTGTACCCTATGTTAGGATGGGCCGCGCTATAGCTGTGTATATAGCCAGTGCACCACGTGCGGCCTGAATCCCCATATGTGTTGCCGAATGCTCTTCTGCAGGCATATAGTAGTTTTTATGGTTATAACTTTGCTAGTTCCATAATTAAATTGTTCATTTGATACAATATCGATTTATTTAACTGAGAACTGTGTTTTTTTTAATCTGATAAAGTAGATTCTTAGTAAATGTCTTATCCGTTCGACAAAATATCGTTCAAGTTGATAGAAATTAGGTTGCGTTGATAATTTACCTACTATTTCAATAAATTTTCTTTCGGTTCAGAAAAAATATTTTTGATGAAATTTGACAATAGAATTTTGTCAATATTACCTGGTATTTTATTTTGCAGTGATAGCTGCAATACAATTGAGAGAACGACCAAAGGGAAAGAGGGACGAATTCGCACCACTTAGCGAAATCTTTGTGAAAAATATCTCCAAAGCCAACATTAGAGAGCCTTTTGTCGAACACCAAAGAGTGGATCAATAGAAGACCCGATAAGTTTAGCTTCTGCCATTTCCGCTTTCAAAAGGATAAAAAATGTTTCCGTATACCGGATGTAGTAGCGCACTGGTTACTCAGTATTGAATATCAAGATTAGGATATTAACCTACTCGCCATTCGTTCATATATCGCTGCACAACTTATATTCAATGTGATATATCGCTACCATTGCTATAAGTGCAATGTGAGCTATTACACATTGAAAGCAATTCAATCAATTCGAGTGCTTTAAATTTATAAACAGATATATTCATCTCACACATAAAACCCATGGAACCCAAACAACTCACTCTACAATCGCCTTAAATGCATTCAAATTCCACCCGCAACCACAATCACTTTTGTAAATTTCGCTAGCACTGTCAAATTGCCAAAATAATCGCCCAGATCATACAACCAAACTCACTATCCAAATGCGAGTAAATCAATAAACAGTGCGACCATATTATGTGAATCAACAAAAAATGATTTGAATTTGAGGTTACCACCTATACACAAGTGAATGTGCATACACCTACATTATAGGATTACTTTGCTTGGCTACCACACCGTACACGGCACCACTCGTTTCGCAACACACCACTTTGAAGCGATTATACAAAATTAGCAGCATCAGAAGCCAAATTCTAAATCATCCGGTTCTGCGGTTTGCAATTTTGCCCACAAAATTTTCCCGGCGAATATGTAAAATTTGCATTCTGTGCTCTCGGCGGATGCTATTCACGGTATTACCAGCTTCCGGCTATTGACCGCACTATATGAAACTCGAGCTAATTTTATAACTCAGTTTGGAGGACTGATAGTGGCCGACAGCTCCATTAATGAAGCCGCATAGAGCGCACACAACGCAGAGTGTGCTGTGGATTTTCAGTGGCTTCTAAATGCACTTGCTGTTCCTATTGCCTGCAATCGGAAATGTTTTCTAATTGGATTGTCGGTTTTTTGTAATTACGACTCTTCAATAAATTATTGAATGCTAAGTGAAAGTTTGTTATAATTTTGTCGAAAAACGATTACATTATATTGCTTTTGGAATATGTAGGCGGAAAAGAGAGGGAGATGCGGATTTTTATCCACATTGAAAATCTATTTTCAGCACTCAATCCTTTGATTGTACGATGTGACACCAGTGGTAACGGATGGTGTTTTTTTTTTTTTGGGGGGGGGGGGGGATTTTCTAACTTGCAATAAAAAAGGAAAACTAGAGTTTCCAAAGATAAAGTTAGGCAAAGCAGTTTGTCAAAGTCTATCAATACGTAATTCAAGTTAAATTTGTTCTCCACTGTTCGAAAATTCTGCATAAGGCTTAAACTATAGTGAATATTAGCAAAATATGTTTAGCTCATACATATTATTAATTATGAAAGAAAGTGGTTTAAGAACGTAATTTAGTCAACAAATGGAAGATGAGCTAGTTTTGATTGTTTTTCTTCTAAACTTTAAGCTGCCAACCACTCGAATCCCTCTTATCGTGAGAAACTGCTTCGGACATTTAAACGATGCTATATTTTGTACATAATGGAGCTTTCAAATAAAAAAAGAATTTCGTTAATACCTCGCACACAGCTTGTTTCATTCCATTTCATAAATCCGTTACTAAGAATCTCGGCCATAGCTTCTAACACCCATTCGTTTGTGACGGACTTATGGAATCGACCTACAAAGTTTTACTCCGCACTACCTTGCAAATATTTAAACCTCAGCTACTACATATACCGAGGTGTATTACTTGCTCCATATAACATAATGACGAATAATGTTCCTGCCATCGCTAAGTCCAATACGACCGTTTGGGCTGCTGTCGGAAAACTTTCTAGCTATACAATTTTATGAATCTAGGAGGAGCTGCTCTCAGCTTTGCTGCAGTCACTAGTCACTAATATCTGCATTTACTGTTTATCACTCACTACATCCGCCAGATAGAAACTATTAGAGCGTTCGTGTTCGTCACTGAAAAGTTTGCCGGCTTACAATTTAAGTTGATAAATACCAATGGTACTCTCTAAGAACTGACGAAAATTCTTTTCCCACGGCTACTCCAATTTGCAATTTAAGTTGCGATTGCGAATTTATAAGCTCAGTTCGCTCTTTGTATAAGCTATAAAGCCATGACGAACTAATTAATTTGGGTGAATTTTAGTCGCCTTTTTTGCCGCACTTTCTACAGCTAATGCAAATTGGTCGCATCAGGATGTGATAAATCAACTGCATGACATAATACAAACGTATATAATACCTACTCGCAACGCAGCTAAACGAAAGTTTTCCACTTCATCTTTTCCCATATATAGTTTATAAAAGAACGAGCGATAAATTGAACAAAGAAAAAAAAAAAAACTGTTTCCATAAATTTTGAAACAAGTGAAGGACATTTTTCAACCCCATTGTTCGCGATGGTCCTCTTCTTGGCTAATTTGCTTTCATTTATGCAATGGAAGCGCATAACAGATGACGCTCTCGCGGAAGCAAACTTAATATGAAAACTTGCTCACTTAAGTTTCGAAGAGGACACCCACACCCACCCTATCTGCAACGAAATTTGCATATGAATGAAAAGGAACAAGGAAAGCGATGGCTAGGACCGGTAGACAGTAGAATCGACGTAGCCAGGAATCCTAATCAAGCAAGTGGCCGAGCTAATGGCCTTTAACGGTAGGTATTAAATTTGATACTCCTATATGTTTGTGTGTGCTTGTATGTTCAGTCCCATTGAATGGTATATCCAGGTGGTAGGTATACCGTGTTTGTTTAGAGCTCATCCCATTTAGATGGACTCTATCGTCTAATGGAATGGTAGAAACTAGAATAGGTAAGTAATCGCCCTCTGTTCCCTTGCACGTGGCTCTCGTCTGAGTCGATATGCGGTATCCAGTATCCTGAAGGAGAAATCAATATCCATATGGGTGTGGGTGAGCCCAGATCTCAATTGATTGTTGTTTAGGATTTGCCTTTTTCCTCATGTCTATTGTTAGAGTGTTTTATAGGACAAGGATGGAGGAATTACCTCCCTAAGGTCTACTAATTTTTGCTGAAGGCATTTTCCTACCTCTGTGCCGGAGATAAATGATTCAAATGTATGGCTACAGCTAATGCCGTTTTTGGTTACTCATGACGGGCTATAAAGCCAAATGATTACGCGATAAGAAATTTTATGGGTTTTACTATTAATTAACAGGAATGGAAAGGGAAAAGATATGTATAACGTCCGATCAAACAGTTTGATGTGAGTAAATGTGAGAAACGATTTAATGGGGAACGTACATGGGATACGCGCGAAACACATAAATCTCCCTGTGTCCAGTCGGGTAAAACATGGTTATCTTAGGAATGGTACACAAAGGAAAAATGAAAAAAATTTCAGTGGGACGATTTCTTCCACACAAAAAGTTTGTTGAAAATAAGAAGTGTTTTTTTTTTCGCCAACGTTATATTATTTCTTAGAATAAATTACTTAAATAATTATTAACAATATTTCAAGACCAAGGTCGGTTACGGAACCATTTTAATGCATGGCTAAAACTGCTGGTATTCGGTATTCGGCCATATAACTATTCGTGGCATGTCTAAAAACAAGGCATTGTTTAAAAATATTGTTGGGGATCTTGCAACAATAGTTTCTCAATCTTAAAAGATAGCTTTGATATACTTGAGACTGAGAAACATAAAACGTAAAGGTATTCTCGCAGCATTTGTGTGTTGAATTTAGGGAAATTCTGAAGCTTCGCTCTTCATCAACAGGATCAAAGAGTACCTACATCTAGATTTCAAAAAGAAAATCCAACTAAAAATGTGACCTCTCCGACCCGGGTTACATTAGTCTTTAAATTATTGATCTAAAATCAAAATTCCCTGTAATATTTGCCAATTTATTTCAGTTGCTATAAGGAGCGGTCTTAATTTACTGTGTTGACCCTGAAGACAGATTGACCGTTGCGCAGTTAAGTTGGAAGTTAGCACTTGTTTTGGAGAATTTTCGTTGCTATGTTAGCCCTTTTTTTAGTTAATAAAGGCGCTGAATAATTTTTAAAATGCTGTTATCTAAAAATAAAAACCTTTAAAATGTAACGCAGTTGAATTTTACAATACTATTATATTGTCTAGCGGCTAGCCCCTAGCGAGCCAATGCTTGCTAATACTTTTTTCGTCATTTGCCCTTTGGCCGTTTGGACTCGGCGTAAAATTGTAGATCCCTTCCATTCGTTTCAAAAAAAAGGCTTACACGGTAGGTTTCGAAGAACTAGGCCTCGGGGTTGCTACGTTCTTGTTCTGCCAACTATTTATTTATTTTTAAGTTGTTAAACATGTTAAAAAATTAATGACAGAAAGTTGGGGTTTTTTTGTAAAAAAAATATCCACTGTTGTTCTTATAATTTCAATCCCTGTCTGTGGAATTGAATACGTGAGAACTAGAAAAATTATTTTTGCTAATGGGCGGCCACCAGTAATCTTACTTTTATGGTAAGCGCGATCACTTCAGTAATTTTGTATTTCGTAATTTGCTTGGTTTTTGTTAAGGCTTTGATTAAGTTTAATAAAAAATAATAAAATACATCGAATCCAATATGACTGCGAAACGTTGGTTTACCAACATCAGCCTACTCATCCTTTTACTCATCTCCTTATTTTCGGTCATATCTCGCCCCCAAAATTAGCTGTGTACGCTAAGGCTTATACATGTAACGATATTAAATACCTACATTGTTTTTGCGAACATTTTTTTTTTTTTATTTAGGAAGATTCTTAGATTTCTTAGATTTTTAATCTGGGAACACCAATACTGACTTATAATTTATTTGTTTACTATCTATAGTATTGAAAAAAAAATATTTTTTACTTCACAAAAAGGTGCAAGCAAGGAGAAGGAAGGAAATTTTATGATGAAAAAACTGACGTAGGTACGTACGTAGGTAATATGTTTTTGGAAATATTTTTTGGGACTAAAAACAGTGGACAGGAACTTCGCCTGTTAAAAGATTTAAAAGATTTGATTTTCAATATTTTGTCGCTTTCACATTCCTCTGCACATGTCGAAACGGTATTTTGTGCTGTAAATTTAAATAAAACAATTACGAATTTCTTTTGAGTACTAAAACAGTTGAAATTTGAATATTTACATAGAATTTGCTGCGCCCTAACAATTAATTTACGAGTAATAATTTTTGTATCGATGTGTATGTATGTAGGTACCTACATAGCTTACCTACTCTAATTTTGTTGAAAAAATAAATATATACCTACCTACCTATGTTTTATTTCAAGGAATTCCAAATTGTGTTTTAAATTTCCTTCTTTTTACATTTTGAAAAAAACCTTTGAAAAAAGATTTTCTATCTTCAGCATAGAAATATTTGACGTAACTTGTGTACAAGTATTGAACGTAGAATGGAGATGCACATGCACGATTGACAAATTGGTCCCATGTGACCAAATTTGGTCATTACTTTTGCTCTTGGTCATTATTTTTTTATGAAATGAAATGTTATTTATAATTAAAAAAAAAATATGTTATCTGTGTGCATGAAGAATATGTTGAAATAAATAAGATGAATTGATTGTTCTGTGTTCACATATATTTTAGACTTAACTTATTTTTTATCTACAGTTATTAATCCTTATTTCCAATTTCGGTTTTCAAGTGTTAGATGTAGGCATGATTTTTTTTTATTGTAAGATTCTGTTTCTTTCTTCCATCTTTATTTTTTGTTAGTTCTATTTATTCGTATTCCCTCCGAACTTCCTCTCTCTTGCAGCTTTTTTCAAATTTGCAATCTTTACGAATTTATAAGACTATTTTGTCAGCTCTAGATTAATATTTATATAATATAAATAAATAATAAGTAGGTAAATATTAATCTGGAGGTGAGAAATTGTCTTATAATCCACAGCATTGAATATTCTGTTCTTTTGTTTATGATATTGACAGCTTGTAAGTACAGCATCAGCTCTGGATTAATATTTATTTATTTACTTGGAATTTTACGCTTTAAGACTATTTTATCTTTGCACCGAATAATACCCAGCTAAACGAGTTGAGAAACTTTAAAACAATCAACGGAGCTATATTCAATAAGAATGTTTTGCTAAACCTATAATTCAACAATTCCGCATTACCTCAAGCGATTACCTTTAAGGTGCTTCCATGAAAAGTCAAAAAAGAATTAGACTTTTAGCAAAAGAAAACTTGCATGTTTTCTGAACAACTGTAAGAAAACGAACAACCCTTAAAAAAAAAACTCGCAAACATACTCGTAGGAAAGCGAATGAGTCCAATCAAGCAAGCAGACTTATTCAGCCCATTGGATTCGATATGAGTTTTTAGAGTAAGTGTATAGGTACATATGTGCTGAATTTCAAGTGTCTGATTTCCCTCGCCATCGCCACCACGTGTGGGCCTTCCAAATTCCAATTGACCCATGGCCATGGCCGTAGTAATAAGTTAATCCTTTGTTGGATTATCTGCCGCCATGCAGGCAGCCAACAAGTCGTTCGTGCCAATTCAAATTAAATTGAAATTAATACTTCATAATGAATGAGACGATGAGACAAGTACACATGCGTCACACTAGGACTATATGCCATCAAAGTAGCAATTTAGTCTGCCTTCCTGTGACCCTCGTCTTCAATCACTCACTTGCTCTATAGGATACAAATTTAATTAAACATTACACACGCACTGTCTGGCTTTTTATACAAATAATCCAGTTATCCAGCCAAAAGAATGGGTCAGAAATAATCCACTGCACACGACGACTGCTCGTCCTTGAGCACGGAAACATGCGGAACGGTCGACTGGCTTCTTCATTCCCCTTGAAATAAATAATAATTACATCATTAAATTTGGCAATTACTTCGTGATAAGTTGAGTTGAGATGAGTCCATCTTTTTTTGTAATGAAATTATCCTGAGGATCCTTTAGTTTTATCATGAGATTCTGGTAGAGTGACGATAGATGGAGAAGGGACGTTGGATAATAATGGTTGGGTTTGGTTAAATCATCATGAGTATGAGTGCAGGGATAATTTGAGGGTTCAAGAGCGTTCTATGGTTTTGTGAGTTAATGGGGGATACTATAAATGTAAATCAAGATTAAATGACGTTTTTGAAAGCCAACATTTAAAAGGGACACTACAGTCAGTGGGTGAAAAGTAAAATCGCCTTAAATTGTGGTTTACAAGGATTGTCAGACATTGTGTTAATTTTAATAGCGTGATTGCTTAAATGTATTAATAAAGAACAAACCAAATATGACGTGGGTATATGCTGGGTAAAAGCCTACCCTGAAGGACAATGGGGGCGACCCTTTCGAAAGCAGTTTAGAAAGTCCTATTTAGGCTAAGTCTTGTTGATGACGGTACGAGCTCATTTAAATCGTGGATTTTTATGCAGTGATATTTTATTGGCAAAATGTTTTAGACAAATGTTACTTGGTTAACGAGGGGGTGTGAGTTATACTGAGCAATTGCGTGAACATTGTGACAATGACATGGTCAAGTAAACAATCAAGAGAACAGCTTTTTTGCTTGACAATAATTTTCACTATACTGAGTCACTGCGCCGTAGATATATTTGCTCATTCTGGAAACATGTATTTCCATTTCGCTGTACTAATAATCATTTTTAGTGTCCAGGCTAAATTTCTCAAGCTCACAATGGCGAAATTTTCCATACAAAATTGCATATTGTGACCTAGAAAATATTTAGTGTGAAGGTTAAAAATGATTATTAGTAAGGCCCATTATTTTCAAAGCGTTCAAGTCCACTTAAGCGGTGCCATGCCAGATGTCTCACGTTTTTCTTTCGCGGCCAAAGTTGTCTACGGAAAACAAACGTCTAGCACATATGCCAGTGTGAACAGAAAAATCGAAATCAAGCTTATGGAACTTCAGGGGCCTAACTCTGTAATTCGATTCTTAAACGGCAAAGTGTTGTTATATCGTGGGATTTATCCCTTTTTGTGGGATTTTCGATGTCTAAAAAGCCTTCCGTGGGATAAAGGGAAACAGCACGAAATCGTGGGATTTTCAGGAATCTAATAAAAAACATTCAAACTATAAGTTTTAGCAGAAATTTCATCAACACATCTACATTTTACGACAAAAAAGGTTACATGAAAATATCCTCATGTAAATTTTCTTTCATGAAAATTTTCTAGGAACACCAAAGTCATAGTAATGTTAACAATCTGCGATTTTAATACTTAAGGTGAATTTAACATAATTTTTTTTCCGTGTACCTAATACATATTCATTTTTTTTTTTGCAAAAAAGTATAGAGGGATTTTGGGGATTTACGTACTGTGAAATGGGCAAAATATGGGAAAAATGACTACGCTTCGTGGGATAAATGAAAAGAGAGTTGTAACAACACTGAGCGGCATATACACACGTCAAAAACTCTTCAAGCATGCAAGACTGTATTAGTAAATTCTATTTGACGTTGCATATACACATATCAAGCATGTGGCTTCCCCTTCAATTATTCATTTTTACTTAGAGTTTGAGGTGAAAGGTTGCGCGCGCTTGTTTTTTAAATCGGTAAATATACATAAAAAAAAACATTTTAAGTCCCACAACGCTGGTAAAGAACGATAAAGTTCTATGAATTCCAGAACAAAACATTTGTCATCCATCCTACACTAAAAAGAAACAATTAAAATAAATTCCACCGATGTTGCTTCCTCGCCGTCCACTGGAAAATGAGCATATTACATCATATATTACAAATACGTACCAACTTTGTTTTTTGAAAATCGAAAATTAAAATCCGAATTTCAGCTATCTGGATACCTTTACTCAAAAATCGGAAATGTCGTTAAAAAACCAAAAAACCCAACTGACTGTAAAAAAAAGATTTAAAAAGATTAAAACAAGACACTTTAAAATATAACTAATTGGCAGTCGGAGGCTGCGCATATTTTTGGCAGATTGTGTAGGTTGTCTTACCGGTTATATTCACTATACAAGCTCATAATATAGCTTGCATATTTTTTTTTTCTATAGTCTTTCGACCTTTTATGTATGAACTGCAATGTTGATTGTACGGCAAAGTAAGGTCTAACGAATTTGATGTGTTCGTATTCCACAAGTGACTTCTTTAACAAATAATAAAGTGAACTAGGAGGTCAGATCTTGGGTGTAGTATATCTTTATATGTTCGTAGCGAGTTCAGGCCCAATATTTCAGATTATGTCTTGCTTTTCTTTGGCAAAACTCTTCAGCAAATATATCGTCATCATACATTGACGAAGGCGACTAAATGGCAAAGCTATAATGAAGTTGGAAAGCGAAAGCGAACCGATTGACCACTTTGAATCTAACCTGTCATGAAGTAACTGAAGTAGGCGATTGGCCAGACCAATCTCAATTGTTAAAATTCGTAATTACGTGCGGTAGCTAGATTGGCTATAGTCGTACAATCTGACAAAAATATGCCCAGTCTCCGACTGCAAATTGGTTATACTTGAAAGTGTCTTGTCTTTTTAAATCTTTTTTTACAGTCAGTCGGTTTTTTTTTGTTTTTTAAATTAACTCTTTTATTTAAAAAAAGTTTTTGGAGAAAATATATTTCCATACAAATTCCGCAACTGATGTGAGCTTCCGTAAGATTTAAAGTTTAAAATTTCTTAAATTAAAAATATGTACAAAGTTAAATTTCCATAAAACAATTAAAAATTGATTGGAATATGTAAAATGTACCAATGTTGATTTACAAAAAAAGAATTAAACCGTTTCTTTTGTGAATGGTGTGCTTTATATTTATTTGTCAACGATTTAGGAGTGATGGTTGGAGCACTTTACGAAAATCTTTATAGCACTTCCATTTCATGTCGATCGCAAATGTAGTGTTCGATATGCTTATGTAATAAAAATAATATCTAATATTTAATTTAAAATAAATGAATTCATTACCTACTAAATGCAGACACTCCACAAGACCGAAATTGTCAATACATCAGAAAGTAATTTATTTCACAGTTCAGTGTATTGCATATATTGACATTATTTGTGTGAAAAAAAATTTTTTTTTTAAATTAATTTTTTTATAATATATTTAGCCTATGACACTCCGGGGAAGAATACCAATTTAATGACACTCCACTCTTTAAAATCGGTCAAGCCGTTTGGGCTACAGGGTGTCCCGTAGGAACTTACATAGAATACGCGCGAAACACATAACCCTCCCTGTGTACAGTCGGGTAAAAATACATAAGTACATAATATTTGTTGATAAGATGCTTTAAATTAATTGAAGAAAAGATAATAAATATTAGTATGATGATATTTTTGACGATTTTATTTTATTTTAAAAAATAAAAAAAAATAAGTATATAAATTGGGATTCTATCTTTTATTAAGTGGTATTCAATTGGGCGCTCTCAGAGCACTTTTTTTTTCGCAGAGCAATTTTTATATTCGTTTGGTAGAAAAAAACGAATCTAGATATTTTCTCAGATTTACTTCAGATTTACCAATACAAGTGCGTTTGAGAACAAAACAGCAAAGAAAGGCATTATCGGGTGAGTCTATTTTTGTAAATTATCTATATAGGAAAAATTGGTGTAAAAAATTTATGATCATTCATCAATAATTGAGAACGGCTTAGCTCAAATTTTTTTTTCAGCTGTTTGTAATTATAAGGGGAAAATTTTGGAAAAACCATCAGGAAAAATCGGGAAATCGGAAAAAACGAAAATTGATTTTTTGTATGGAGCTTTGTGTGTAATTGTTACAGAATGGCTTTTCGAATGGAAAATTAGAAAAATCTTAGTGGGAAGCAAGTGGGCGCAAGACTAGGATTGAGATGAGCTGGCCGAAAGAGTTCGTACAAATGCGCCGCTGTTGAGTGCCGAGCAGAAGAACATGTAAGATTCGCTGATAGAGGTTGTTGACCATGCAACGGGAGGCATTTACATTCTTCATTTCAAAAAGTTTCCCTCCACTGCCCAAATTTATAAAAATCTCGATTAGGTTAGTGAACGTGCAATACTATGAGCGAAGAATAAGGGCGTTGATAGTTTGACTTTCATTATTCAAAGATGAGAATGAAGCGACCAACTATCCGACGGAATTTTCGAACTTGCTTGATGTGTCAGGAACTCCGCCGCATAATTTACAGCTGAAGGTGGGATCGATCATAATCGTGTTGCGAAATCTGAATCATCCGAAATCCCATTTACTTGATAAACCCATGATGGTAGAATGGTCTCTAAGTATCTTTCTTGGAATTCTTTCTTCAGCACAAATTTCTTCATCAATCCACAATGCAACTGAATCCATACGCCATTGTGAAATTCAATTGTCAACGAATAAATTTAAATAATCAAAAACTCATTATTTGGCTTTTTGTTAAATTTAGAATGTCATTTTTGACTAAAAACTGCTCGAGTCTCGAAACATTTATTCGAAAGATGCAAAGATTTCTTTACAACATATCCTTTCGATTCGAAAGTTGTACAGATTAACGTTTGAAATTAGAATCGGAAACAACTTTCGAACAGTTTTTACTTTCGAATTTAATTGCAAAGTTAGGCCCCAGGTGTTAGGTGTTAGCTCTTTCATTTCGTCTTGACTAAGAATTTTTACCATACAGACTGTTCTGATGTTTTTGAAGCTGCTGGCTTCAGAACTATTCTTAGATTCATCCATTCTTCTTTAGCTAGCAATACGTGACTCAATATTTTCAGTTTCGTATGTTAAGCTGCAACTAGATCGTCTTGGTCCATGGAAATCTTACAAAAATCTGAGAAAAACACCATACAACGACTAGAAAAGATCATTAAATTATTTTCTCTTGAACCGGCAAACTCAGAGATGTAGGTTGAAAACTTGCTCAGCTAGAAATACCTTCCTTTGTGGTGTGTATAAAGTTGCTCCACTATCCCCGCATGATTGCAAAAATTATTCGCCCAACTTGATTCAACATTCCATTTACATATGATCTGTTTTCAATAAAATTGAATACTATCCTTCAAACGCACAAATCCTCGAGTGCTTACTGCTCCATCACCTGCTCTAAATTCAAATAGCACGTGTTCCATATTTAGTTTAGTTTAGTTTATTTCATCAAACAAAGTTATAATAATACTTTAGTGATTACATGAATATAATATATAATATAAAATAAAATAAAAATTAAACATTGCCACCATTAGAGTTGCTTAGGATTAATAGCAAATTATTTTTAAATGAAAATCTACTTAGACTAAAATCGATCATATCGCAAACTGTATTGGCTTCTCTTAAGCACCTACACAATGGGTCATTGGCAGCATAATTTGTTCTGTGATATGGAATCTTAAAAAAACGATTGGTTTCTAAGCAACCTCGCAGGCACATTGAAATTAATTAAGCCTAAGATATCAGAGCAATCAATATGATGAGTCAATACGTCACGAATGAACATAACCTCAGAGAACTTTCTACGAATGTTAAGAGGCAAGATTCCAAATAATTTGCACCTTGTTCCATATGAAGGCATATCAATGTCCCAGTGAAGTCTTTTCATTAATACCCTTGTAAAACGTTTTTGTATTTTTTCGATTCGAAAAGAGTGAACCTCATACACAGGACTCCAAATTGTACTACAATATTCAAGAGTGGATCTAACAAATGCAAAAAATAGACATTTCAAAGTCGAATTACCTTTGGCGACTAAAAAATCTATATGTTTTAAGAAATCAAGTTTTTGGTCAAAAATTACACCTAGGTCTTTTTTATAGGTTATCATTGAAAGAAATGTCCCATTTATTCTATAAGAAAAGTTAATACATGATCGATTTCGACAAAACGTTAAACTTTGACATTTTTCAATATTGAGGTGTAAGGAGTTAATCAAACACCAATTTGATAATCTCTCAAGATCTTCTTGTAATAACATACAATCATGCTCAGTTTTGATACACCTATAGATTTTCAAATCGTCCGCATACATAAGGCACTCAGAATTTAAAAATACTTTGGGAATGTCATTGATAAATATCAAGAAAAAGAGGGGGCCAAGATGGCTTCCTTGCGGCACACCCGAGGTAACATTGATTGGTGAAGATAGATTGTTATTTATACGAACATACTGAATACGACCCTTTAAGTATGTCTTTATCCAGCTTAATAAGTTAGAGTGAAATCCTATTTTATTTAACTTCATTAGTAAGATATCATGATTAACACGATCAAATGCTTTGGAGAAGTCTGTATACACAACATCAAATTGATACCCTTTCTCAAGTCCATTTAATATGTAATTTGAAAAAATTGTAAGGTTTGTGCTAGTAGATCTACCAGCAACAAAACCATGTTGACGGGGAGAAATCGAACTTTTAAGAAGTTGAGTTAGTTTTATATAGATCAGTTTTTCAAAAATTTTTGGAATTGTAGTAATTTTACAAATAGGGCGGTAGTTAGAAACTTCCTGTCTACTTCCTGATTTATAAATTGGTGTAATTATAGAGCGCTTCCACTTTTCTAAAAACTCTCCACTTTCAAGCGAACGATTGAAAATTATTTTTAAAGGTACAGCAAAGACTTTCGCACACCTCTGTAAAATAATAGGAGCAATTCCATCCATATCAAGTGGTGTGTCAACTTTAATCTCAGTTAACACTTGTTCAATTTCTGAAGTTGAAAGGACTAAACTACCAAAGCTAAAATAACTATCAGAGTTATTTAATTGGTTACCAAGAGGTATATTCGGAGAGGTATCTAAATAAACGGATTGAAAATGTTTAGCAAACATATTAGCTATTACTAAAAGATCGGAAGATGATATGCCATCGTGACGCACTAAATTAGGAATGCCATTTGATTGTTTTTTAGCGTTTATGAATTTCCAAAAACTTTTACTATTCGATTTCAAATCACATTCAACAGACAATAAGTACTGATTATAAAGGAATTTATTTAGAGTATTAAAATTTTTTTGCAATATTCTATATTGTTTGTAAAGATCTCGATCATTGTCAGCTTTGCGAAATTGCTTATAAACCTTATTTTTCTTATTATTAAGATTTATTATTCTTCTGTTAAACCACACTGGCTTTGAGCCACTTTTTATTTTTATTTTAGGTGTGTACAAGGCAATTGCATGATGAACATTTCTTAAAAATAAATCATAGCACTCATTGAGATTACCACTAACAAATAACTCCTGCCAATCCTTTCCACTGAGATCATTATTAATTAAGTCGAAATTTGTCTTAGCAAAATTATAAATGAAGTTAGAAACAGGAGTTGCAGGTGAAAAATACTTATAAAATTCAAAATTCAAACTGAATGCGATATGATGAATTGTAGTTATTAGGAAAAAGTGAAACCATATTATTGTTAATACCCACGCACAAATCCGAATCGACAAAAACCAAATCAAGCACATTGTTAAAAGAATTATGAAAGTAATTTAACTGCCTAAGATCGAATTGTGCCAAGGTATCCATAACTACACAATCATGATTAAAAACAACATTAAGAGGAACAAGTATTTTCTCATCAGGATCATAAATCCATTTAACATTTGGCAAATTAAAATCACCTACAATAATAACTTTTTGATTATCTTTACGGTTTTTTAATATAGAAATGCAATTATCAATGTGAGCTTTATACAAATCAAATGAACTACTTGGTGGAATGTACGACACAATAAGAAAAATTTCGTTAATAAGATCAAATTTGATGTTTAGTACTACTTGGTCGACATCGAGATTATCAGCTGGTGACGGCAAATCAACTTGAGTGCAATGAAAAGTAGTGCGCACAGCAGCAAGAACTCCACCACCTCTCTCACGATCAAGTAAATCATAATTGCGGTCTTTGCGAAAAACAGCATACTGATTATCAATAAACATCTCGGCATCGTGGTGATTATCATTAAGCCAAGTTTCTGTGAGAGCGATTATATCGTATTGAGAAGATGAAAAAAAGAGAAGTACTTGTTTTAACTTAGTACGTAGTCCCCCGGTATTTTGATAATACATAAGAAAATCGTTTGAAGAAGAGCCAGAGATTGTTTTGAGTTGACAATGATCTTTAGAATTAAGCGATGTTGATGTTAATATCCCTGATGGTTGAAGAGATGAGAGTGACGTGGCAGAGAGATTTGGTTCTTTGAAGAGCAATGTACTAGTAGAGTGCATTGGTGATGACGATAATGGTGGAAATGATGATTGTCAGATTGATGGTGTAGAGTGAGGCAATTGCGGTGTTGGGAGTTCGGCGGCTGGTGGAGGTGGTGATGGTGGAGGCGGCGGGGGCGATGACAATGTGGGGTTTTGTATGTTTGTTGGTATAAGCTTTGGTATTGTGTTAGTTTGATGTGAGACAAATTTTTTTATTTGGACAAAGCATGGCCATATTGAAGAATCCATAACAACTGATAGCATTGAAGACGGAACACTCAGTTTAAATGTCACAAATTTATAATTTGTTAAATCAGAGTTTTTTTTAACTAACATATAACATTTAAATTGGTTAGCTGGAATGTTGGTTTTCATTGAAATATGATTTATAATGTCATCAGGTTTTGTATTTTTTTCAAATTTAGACAAATGAATCCACTTGTAATCAGACAATACACCAAGAGAAGTAGTAGTATCAGTGCCGATTATTTTTCTGGGTTTTGAAGATTTTTTCATAGCGCTAGCTGGCTTCCATTCTGTATTGACTTCAATACGGGGAATTAGTGAATTATTGTTTTTGGATTGAGTTGGTTTGACATTATTTTCAGATTGGGCTTGTTTAACATTTTTTTCCGATAAGGACGTTGAATTTTTTGTTGAATCAGGATCCTTCTCCAGGTTGCGGCAAGCAGCAGATGACGTCGGATCGTTCTTCTGAGGGCAATTAACAGAATTCACCAAACAAGAAGAGAACGAGTCTGTGCCTCTTGTAGAACTATTCGAATTCTTTTTCGCTGTTTTACGCGGTGGAGAGTTGCTATTTAACAGGGTTTTGAGAGCAGCGAGATCAGTTTTAATCTCATTTACACTATTAGAGAGCGCGTGAAAACTGTTTAAGAATGTGACAAGGTTAAGACTAGCACAAGAGTTGCACTTCCAATACAAATTGGGATTAGATAATGATTTATAATCATCGTCGGATAAATCGACACAATTCTTATGAAAATGACGGCCACAATAATATCCGCACTCGACAACTTCAACTTTTTGTGAACGTTTTATAACTAGGTTGCATTTAGCACAAGACTTAGATATTTTAGGAAAATCTACAACCGACTGCGAGAGAAGTTAGTCACACAAAATAACTCGATCGTAAACACCAAACAAGAATTCAAAACATGTGTGTGGTTATCCTATATAACAACATAAAACAATTTGCCAATCTCTTCGATACACCAGTTAACCATTTAATCCGAGTCTCCCTTTGCTCTATAAAATCGTTCCACATGAACAAATTTAAAGCCGCCACCATACCATATATACACACAAAGTTTATATTGACAGTCGTTTTTACGAATAGGAATTGGCCTTCAACTGGAAATAGGAGATGGTATGAAATTAACTTTTCTATCCAAAAAAAAAAAAAAATATAGGGGAAAACTCACCCAGAACGACTTCCACTTCACAGTTGACCTAGTATCGCCCAAGAGACCGACCGCATCAGTTGCAAATAATCCCCTCAGTCGAAAAGACCGTATCCTGATATAGATACAAGTGCAAAACTATAATATTGAGTTGGGACAAAATTGCAGCTTTACAACAAGAGTCCTTTCATCGCAACCAAATGGCTTAAGGGTGTTTCACCGCGCAGCACACCCGGTGGTCGCTCCTCCTAATCCAGTCCTGTTTTCTTTTAAGTCGACTTGTGTGTGAATTGGAATTGTTTGTTAGCCAAAAAAAAAAAGAAAATGTAGCTTGACAAACTATTTTGGATCACCTCACCGCCTGTCACTCGAATGGAAATGTCCTATCCCCGAATCAATGTCATCCGGCTGTGTGGCTTCCGCCCCACTGACCAATCCTCTTGAATCAACCGAAAATCTATTGTGTTCGAAGAACGGTAGCTGTATACAAGAAATCACAATGAGATCTTTATACTTTAATAGATATCTCGTAGAAAATTGCAATTCGTCTCGAGGTCCCCGACCGACGATGTCAAGCCATAGAAATGAGTAACGTCGCAATGAAGAATGTAGTCCTTAATTAGGTCTAGCTACTCTTATGGCTTTCCGATATCCTTTCTATGGATTCCCCGAGATGAGAGAAAGAAAACACGCCATTATAATGAATTGGTCCTTGTAGTTGTATTGAATGGGAGTTATATCCTTCTTTAAAACGGACGAAAGGAAGACGTAGGTATACGCTTCGAAAACAAATTCCAATCAATAAAACTTGTTGCAACAGTTAACTATTCTCCCCTTTTTTCGACTACGGCTTGTATGTATGGATACATTTAGAGTGAGTCCTTCCTTTGTGTGCGCATCCCCTTAGTGGCGGAATCGTGTGATCGATGGAATTTTAATGAAGGAAACTCTCAACATGACAGAATTGTAGTTATTGGACTTGAGCAAAAACCGCCTGACAGTTTGTGTTGTTTGGTCTTTGTGTTGGCAGATGGACGGCGGCAGTAAGGAGCAAGGTCTGATGTTTCAACAAGAAAATGATTTATCGAAGAAACTAATTAATCCTTGAGCTTTGGCGAGGGATGTCAATGGGGGGAGGGCTGTTATTTTTTGTGGACACACTTTCTGAGTGTTTGGAATTCATTTGGGAATTTATCACCTGCTGATGCGCACACAAAAGAATAACAACTTTGGAGTGCGTCCATGACATCGTTAGCGGTGTTGATCTAGTGAGCAATGGATCAATTAGCAGAATCCAGTCTTATAGCGACAATATTAATTGACATCCTCGTACTATAAGGGGAGGAGGATATATTCAGGTTGGATTTAACTGAAGGTTTGAAGGGGCAAACGGCAAACCTGTGGACTAACCAGATAACTGCGGTTTGTGTGCAGCCACTGTATCTGTACGTATTTATACGATTTTGGCTGGACGAGGACTTGAACTCTTGAATGGTATGGGCGGCACTTATCGAGCGGCCATCGAAGTAATAAAAGCTTTGACCGATTTTGAGGATGACAGTTCCTTTAGGGTGAACCAATTGGAAAATGAACCGATAAATTCTTCAAATGCATCTAATTGGCAGGTATTTGTATTAGTTTATATAAAGGTAGTCAGATTTTTTCTGTAAACGCGGTAATATCATCAGACACTACGCGGTTCTCGATACTTTCCTGAAAAGTTAAAGGAACTGTTCAGCTCATTTCTGTGGTCAACCTTTCAATTACAACATCCATCAAATCACAGTGGTTTTCTTTAAGTACATAATTTGTAGCGCTAAATACGACCGATTTGTTAGGGTTAAAATATTCAGCTATTATACGAAAAAACAAAAAAAAGAACTCGCATAATTCTCTATGTATTCGATTCACAAGGTAAACATTTTTTTTAAATTCCGGTTCTTTATTGCTCTCAAAGAAAAAAAACCCTGTGTAATAAATTTAACTTTAAGGGACCAATTGGTGGTTTTGTGCGATAACTGGAAACGGAGGCGGAATTGATTTTTTTCCCCACCTGTCATCGGACGGCAAAAGCGGTGGCATCTGACATTTTCCAAACTGCCACGTGTGGTCAATGGTATTCTCATCATCGTGCCTCTTAACACCCATACCGGAGAAAAGCGAGAGAATAATCGATCCTCATCATCATACGTTTTTCAGTATCCATCTAGTGTCAGCCCTTGATGGGAAGTGCAGGAAGATTTCTCTCTTTACATATCCCAGCGGAGAGAAGACTTTCTCCGCATGAGACAAGCACAGAGCAGAGCCACGTCTTGCAAGTTCTTCGGATTTCTTATTCCCTTCAATGTTCCTATGCCCGGGATTTCAAAATGATGACAAGCCCTGGTCTGTGTCTCCCTGCATTCCACAACAAGCTTGGACGTTGACTTAGTGCCACATATGTGTTAAGGAGCAGTGTACAGTGTACACCCCTCCTTAATTGCAATTACTTCTGTTTGAAAGACCCTGGCTGCGTTGGGAAAGTGCAGAGTTTTAGAGATGTCTAATTCTGTTCAGAAAATGCCTCCTCCTACATCACAATTGAAATTGAAATTGAATTCATTTAACGGGAGGTACCACCGCTGTGTACATCCAACGAACCTTTGAATCTTTGGTTGAAACGCCCACTTTTGGTGTTGAAAAGCTTCAGTTTAGTTCTGCTTGGGTTAACGCTAAATCCACAACTTGTAGCTCAACCGCTAGTCTTACCCAGTGCTCTTTCCATGATTTCTAAACTTATATATTTGCTTAATAGGAATAAAAGAATTTGGCTAAACTAAACTAAAGTTAAAGTAATTAACTGTGTCAAAAGCCTTTGAAAAGTCGAGCAGACCAAAAAAGTTACTTCATATCATTCGACGTAAAATAAGCGCTAATTTCTTTTTCTAGAACCCTTTCAAACACTTTAGATAAAAAGGGCAACATAAGAATAGGCTTAACAGATCACCTTTTGCATTTTTGGGAAGGGTCGTAATCTTTGCCAGCTTCCATTGATAAGGATAATCGACAGTTGTCAAAATTGTATTAAACATAAAGGTAATATGTGGCGACACAATCGTCAAAATCGTTTTTAAAAATGAGGGGCGAATTTTATACAGCCCAACAGAATTTAACTTTGTAGGAAGCAAACATTCAACAACATCAGAACTATTCACCGCACGAAATCCAAAGCCATTACCGTCAGACTGAGCTGCAAGCGAAAAAGAAGCTTCAGGGGTGAGTAATCGACGGAGATAGCGATGGTGAGGATGCAAATTGTTGGTTTAGAGCATTGCGATCAACCTACACAGCTCGTCCGCTTTTTGACTTTCCGATGCCCAACTTGCGTTGATTACTCCACAACTGACGCCCACTCAATGACGTACTAAGTTTGTTAGAGTACATTTGAGATTAAGACTATCAACCAAGCTTCTAGATTAATATCAACCACACATAAATTTGTTTGGTCATATCCTTAGCACACTAAGGACCATTTTATTCACTCGAAGTTGAACACAACTTGGGAAGTTGTCCATATAAAAATAAAATGGGCCTAAGTATGTTCATTGAAGTCCACCCTTGAATTGACAAAAGATGTCTTCGGAACAGCGACGATATGTACCTAAGGCTGATGAATTTATTTGTATCTCTGTTAAGGCCCCAAGTATTGCACCAATTTTTCCTGTTTGTCTCTACGTTCTATCTTTCAGCTAATTGTTGTCTGTCGTCCAGGGCCGGCCCAACCATATGTGCAAGATGTGCAAATGCACAGGGCGCCAAGTTCTGGGAGCGCATTGCTAGGAAAGAAAAATGAATTTAATCTTGCGCAAACAAATATCAAATACATACTACCATTTGCATTACAAAAAGCTTGTTCAAATAAAACCCAAAATAACAAAGTCCATCACACCTGTGCTGAATTATTTCTTGCACGTTTCACGTTAACTCACATAGTCACATCACTAGTAATGAGAATTTTACTCAAAATATCCCAAAACAAAAAATCCCACTAGACCTAGTCAAGTTCATGTTACTGTAAGAGAAATTTGTTCTCTCAAAACAAAAAAGTTCACGGTCCTCGACCTCGTGCTCGTATCCGTATCGTATGTGCAGGTTTTATTTCTTGCACATTGACTCGCAAAATTTCCATAGGAATATGTCAAACAAAAAAAATCATTCCTTCGGAATCAAAAACCTGCACGTTAACACAAGCGATTCCAAAGGAATGAATTTTTTTGTTTGACATATTCCTATGGAAATTTTGCGATTGAATGTGCAAGAAATAAAACCTGCACATACGTGGCGAGGAGGAACGAGCAACGAGGAACTTTTTTGTTTTGAGAGAACAAATTTCTCTTACAGTTACAGTAACCAAGAGAACAAGTAGCTTTGTTTATGAAAATATGGGATAGTAAACCATTCTTGCGCAGGCGGTTCTGAATTTGGCTTTGACGGAATTTTTGTATTGTGTGCAAATGTGAAACAAGGGCGCTTTATGTAAATCTTGCACAGGGCGCTAGTTTGGCTGGAGCCGGCACTGCTGTCGTCAAAAAGGTGATTGCTTGTATGCAGAATAATATCGTTTTCTTGGCGATTTATTTGAACGCTCAATCTCAGTCGCCAGGTTGCCACACCTAATAAAGGTATCCTGTTTCTCGGATTCAGAGCTGCGATAACGACATGCATAACTCACCCCTTAGTCTGCACCTGGGCAAATATACCTTGCATTCGAATCTTTTATAGTATTAAAATTCCTTGTCTGCGAAACCAAAGTTCAAGCCGAAAACGTTTAAGCATCAATTATCTCCAGGTTATCCTTCCGAAAATTCCCTTAAAATACCGTCCAGCTTTTAGAAAGACGAAAATTGCCATCAATCTCTGTAATCGGATTCAGGGCACTTCCACGCCATCATCAACAACTACGAGTACTACTTCACGAACATACACTACAAACACCTACATAAATAAAATTTATTATTTATAGTAATCGCTTTTCCGCACCCTACTGCACAATGCACATATTTCCACCCACCTGACCTATCTTACCTATATCATCTTCTGCACTGTAGTCGCATTGTAGTGTCGTTGGTATAGTTGTCGTCCTTTGGAATTGAGTTCCACGTGCTCTACCTCACAACTTTGCTAAAACCATGAAATTGGAAAATTATTAATAATCGAATTAATTTTATAACCCAGAACGGGGCAGACAGGCGGAAACTGTGCCCAATAAACTGTGAATGACTTTGAATTCGAGGTGAAGGTGGTGTGCATGTCATGCCCATGCACCATGATAAAAGGTCGCACACACAATGCACACTGGCATGCAGATTAAAATAAATCGATTATGCAGATGGGCATGGGTATGAGCATGGGATACACATATTGTAATAGAACAGATAATGCCGGGCGCTGATGCTTCCTTTGCCATATGTAGGTAGTTCCCTTTTGTAGTTTTCGTTTGATGTTCCTTCGCCTTTAGATGTAGTGCGACTTAGGAAGCTTGGCGATTATTGATTCAAGATTATGAAGGAGAAATAATTCGAATCAGCTGCTCGTCCTTGTTCACAACGCATACAGGTGTATGTATCGCACCCAGGTGGTGCTAGAAATTGCAATATCCGACTGGATAGATCTAACTCTGTGTGTGTTTAGGTATTATCATTATTTCCATTCAAGTTTAAGTATCCGAACGTAATGGGCCTTATCCTGGTTAAACATTTTTTTTTTTTTTCCTTATTATCTACTTTCCTAGGGAGATGTACACCTCGAGGAGAGACAATTTGCGAAATAGGACTTCGAGAGGATGATAATAAAATGGAAGACGAAAATATTCGCTTGCTTTTTTTTCTAAAACAGGCTCTTGGATCGTTTGTTCTTTTCTTCCTACTCACAGGATATCCTTTTGTAACATGTATCGTTTGAAGTCAACTGAGGTTGAAAGGAACGAACATAAAATCGCTATCTATGAAGTAAAGACCTCGAAGGTAATGGTGTTTTGCTTACGTATGCTGGTGTGGGAGAAACAGATTCGGATCGCTGCTAAGGGGGGCATTTTGATTTTATTGTTTTACCTTTAATCCTCTCAAGGTAAGAGATGGAGAAAATCACTCGAAATAAGACTGTGTAAGGTTAATGAATCCAACGTGGCATACACAAATTTAACGATGGTGTGGGTGGAGAGTCGGGATGTTATACGCTTTGGGGACTTAACACGTATGTATACAAGTACATTCCTATAATAATTATTGATATTGGATTTGGAACACTCGCAAAATTAAATTTTTTATGGGTTGTGACTTATGACTCCTCATTTTTATTTGACATGTTTGACATTTGTTCAGGTTCTCTCCTCTACAAATTTAGCAAAATCTTCCGACGGATGCCTACGAGGGACAAATTTTTCATACAAAGTACTTATGTTTCTCTAATTCATTTTAGGTCACGGAAAGAATTGAGATTCACCGATTGCAAAATTTTGAGTTACAATATTCACGAATTATATATTTTTCGTAAAAAAAAAACACTTTAACTTGAATTTGACAATAAAAACGGCGAAGAATATAAAATTCTGTTTGTTGAATTTTGCGAAAGTATTATGTAATTCGAGCTTCTTTTATTTAAAGTGACATTGTTTGGCGTAATTTTACACTTCCATATATCCATTCCTCAAACACCACTTTACAATCTCAAATAGCAAAAAAAAATTGTTGATTTAATACCGCTGGTAATGAATCAATAAAATCTTATAATAATTTAACACAACATTTAAATTGAAAACGTCAATTAAGTAGAGAAGTCGTAAATTGTAAAATATTTTTTTGTAATTTCCATGGAAACTAACCTATTACCTAACATGTGGAATTTTTGTATGCACAGGTAGCCGACAGTAACGACCGTAACGACACGCGACAGCAAGTCCATAGTCCATGTATCGAAATATTTTTAAATTCCTTCTTTTAATGGATGGAAAGATGTATGTGGTGTTCCTCGACAGAATCAATCTTGGGCTGAGACAGACAATCAGTATTCAATCTGTTCTAAAAGCAATCGGGTTAAAGTTGTTTAAATATATATAGTTCTTAGTGATAGTGGGTGTACTAACCAAACCATTCTAGAATATATATTGTATGTACCTATTGAATAATAAAAAACCGGCCAAGTGCGAGTGTCACTCGCGCACCGAAGGTTCCGTATTTGGCTAAAGTCCAACCCATCAGATATTATTTCAAATCGATAATAGCATTCAATTTTTCCCCTGTTCATGAATTCATCACAATCTAGTTTAATTTACTTACTTAATATTTTTACTCTCAAAAATTACTCACACATGAATCTCATTTTCTAATTATTACCTAGTACCCAACCCACACCAATTTTCCATTCTGTATGCGACATGTCCCAATTGAAAAACTATTGACTAAAAATATATTACTTTTATTTTGTTTTGTACTCCCCAAAAAATGTATTATACTCCCCAACGAAATTATGAAGCGACAGCCCTGGTGTCTTTGATGGGGTCAATTGTGCACAACTGCGTAGTAGATTAGAACATAAATGAGAGCAACGTATTTTACATGGTAAAATTATCTTTTTTGAAAATATCTTGTAAACTATTAACTTTTCGGCAAAACAGTATTCAGCACATATGTAGATAAGAACATGATCTACAAAAAAGGAATTTATGTATTTTTTTGTGAATCAAGAAATAAACCCTTTTTTGGGCGAATGAAAATATTTTTTTTCACCAGATTACTAATTAATCCAAAACCAATCGATGTATTCCTTCCATTGGTATTTGTCGTTTAACTAGAGGTTATACTGGATGTTGTATGTAAATTTTAGCTTCCTATGTCAATCGGTTCTTGAGATAGACCTGGTAACAAAATTGGCTTAGTGGGTTCGGACAGACAGACAGAGAGACAGACGGAGAGACATCCGAGCGAAACTAATAAGGTTACGTTTTTTCCCTTTGGGTACGAAACCTTAAAAAAACCGGCCAAGTGCGAGTGTTACTCGCGCACCGAAGGTTCCGTATTTGGCTAAAGTCCAACACATCAGATATTATTTGAAATCTATAATATCATTCAATCTTTCCCCTCTTCATGAATTCATCACAATCTAGTTTAATTCAATTACTTAATATTTTTACTCTCAAAAATTACTCGCACATGAATCTCATTTTCTAATTATTACCTAGTACCCAACCCACGCCAATTTTCCATTCTGTATGCGACCTGTCCCAATTGAAAAACTATTGACTAAAAATATATTACTTTTATTTTGTTCTGTACTTCCCAAAAAATGTATTATACTCCCCAACGAAATTATGAAGCGACAGCCCTGGTGTCTTTGATGGGGTCAATTGTGCACAACTGCGTAGTAGATTAGAACATAAATGAGAGCAACGTATTTTACATGGTAAAATTATCTTTTTTGAAAATATCTTGTAAACTATTAACTTTTCGGCAAAACAGTATTCAGCACATATAGATAAGAACGTGATCTACAAAAAAGGAATTTATGTATTTTTTTGTGAATCAAGAAATAAACCGTTTTTTGGGCGAATGAAAATATTTTTTTCACCAGATTACTAATTACTCGAAAACCAATCGATGTATTGCTTTCGTTGGTATTTGTCGTTTAACTAGAGGTTATACCGGATGTTGTGTGTAAATTTTAGCCTCCTATGTCAATCGTTTCTTGAGATAGACCTGGTAACAAAATTGGCTTAGTGGGTTCGGACAGACAGACAGACAGACAGACAGACAGACAGACAGACGGAGAGACATCCGAGCGAAACTAATAAGGTTACGTTTTTTCCCTTTGGGTACGGAACCTTAAAAAGGTGAAGTTATGTATACCCAGAAATCTGTAAGTTTTTTATTTCCAGGTACATTTCTCTCTTATGAAAGAAGTATAAAATAATGTAATCGAAAAGGATTGTTATAAGGTTCGTATCAATGGCAAGTTCCTCTAAGCAATTCGAGTGTATTTTAAATTTCAGCATAGACAGAAAAATCGCCAAATGGGCGATTTAAAGTCTAATTTGGCGATACGAAAATCAGTTTGGCGATATACCCAAAAATGTGCGATTTTTGGCGATTCATTTTAGAATTAAAATCTTAATATATTTCTATTTCCCACATTTCAATTCAATTCAATTCAATTCAATTTATTTATGAAGAAAAGTACAAATAAAAAAAAATAGTCTTATAGTACCTACATGATTTTAGAAAACAAAAACTTAAATAAAACTAAAGACATATACGCGTAGAGGAGTGGAAAATATAAAGAGAGGGGGAAGAAAAAGCTGTAAGGGAGGAGAAAGAAAATAAAAAAATGTTCACTGAAAATAGTTGTTACTGTTATCAAGTATAGGTAATTCTAATTATAGATACTGCAGTACAGCATTTTTAAATTTGTTAGCTCCAATTAGTTGCCTAGCTGCGATCGGGAGGGAGATCCATAGTCTGGCTGCATGAACGAAAAAGAGGCGCGAAGAGTTCAAGTAATTAGATGTGGACATTATAAGATTTTGAGTCCTGGTGGATTGAGCAAATTGAAATTTATCAAAGAGATATGCAGGGGATCTTTTGTTAACGAGATTATGCATGGTAGTGCGAAATATGGTCATGGCGACGCAGACCAAATATATACCTAATGGCATTGTTGAACGCGACAAGCAACATGTGGTGAGAGTGGGAATCGAGTTTGCAGTATACGATAGTTGAATAGTCAATAATTGGAACGAATAATGTTTTGACAAGCCTTAATTTTGTATCTACTGGGGTGAAGCTAGAAGACTTCCAGAGTTTTCGCAGCCCGGCATATATTCGACCAACTATGCATTCATTTAAAAAAAAAACGAAAAGATATCGGCTTCACAAAAATTACATTTGTGTCAAACTAAAAGATTTTGTCACAATAAGTTTGCAATCTTGGCTATTTGATTGTGTAAATAAAAAATCTAATATATAAAAATCTCGTGTCACAGTTTTAGTGGTTATACTCCTCCGAAACGGCTCAACCGATTTGGATGAAATTTTATATGTAAATTCAGTAGGTATGAGAATCGGTTTTAAACTAATTTTTATACCCCTGAGTTTACAGGTGGCGTTGTAGGCACATATTTCGTTTTTCATGGGGAAATCTAATATATAAAAATCTCGTGTCACAGTTTTAGTGGTTATACTCCTCCGAAACGGCTCAACCGATTTGGATGAAATTTTATATGTAAATTCAGTAGGTATGAGAATCGGTTTTAAACTAATTTTTATACCCCTGAGTTTACAGGTGGCGTTGTAGGCACATATTTCGTTTTTCATGGGGAAATGCACTTTGCAAAAACAATAAACTGGATAGAAATCGAGTAGTGACACTTCAAATACAAAAAAAAAATATTTTAAATTTTCAAAGCAATTGTTGTTGTCAGTTATTTTAATTATTTTCCAAGCAAATTGTTGTTGTCAACAATTTTGAAATTTTTTTTTTTAATATAACCTACCTAATAAGTTTGTTTATGTTTACTATGTTACATTAAGTAAGTTTTTGAAATGGAGTAGATACTTTGATTTATTTCATGGTTATTGAATCCATCATTTTCGTTTGACATGTATTTTCAGGATCCTTGCATAAGTATTGTGTGAGTAAGTTGAAATGTAGGGGTGATTGAGATGACGTGAACAATGATGACAGGCAACAGGAGTTGTGGAGCGTTTTGAGTTTGCACGTAGGGGTTGTTACGAAAAATGAGCGAGTAACAATCGTGGTATTCTGCTCATTAGTGAATAGGGTTATAGGGAGGGCAACTCAAAGGTACCATAATACCTTCCGTACCGGTGTAGAGAGAGAAGGAAAAAGGCTTACCAACCAAGTTGATAGGTGTGCGGTTAGTTATCTTCTTGGCTGTTAAAGTTACAAATATTTCGTTTAGAGTTAATCCTTTCCCTATTTTCTTCCTATCCCTTTAATACTCTCAATTTTAAAATTTTCCCATTTATTTATCACGTTCACGTGTAATCCAAAATGGCCACAGATTACATCTTTGCTATTGGCCGGGCAAAATGCAATACATCGTCATTATTAAAAAAATCAACAACATCGACATTGACAATCGTTGGGTGGTGCCATATTCACCTCTACTGAGCAAAACATTCCAAGACCATATTATTGTAAAGTTTGTAGTTCAGTGAAAAGCATCAAATATATTTGCAAGTATGTGAATAAAGGCAGTTATATGGCGGTATTTGGGGTTGAAAATGCTGCTCCTCCAGTGAATAACAACGATGAAATAACGCTGTACCAAATTGGAAGGTACATCAGCTCCAATGAAGCTGTTTGGCGTATCTTTGGTTTTCCAATTTATGAACGGGATCTAACCGTTATTCATTTAGCCGTCCATCTTGAAAACCGGCCGGCGCGTATATTTCACGACTGCTATAAATTCATCAAAAACTGCACTCACAGAATTTTTTGAATCGTGTAATCGTGCGAATGCTTTTGATGCCTTTGCATGGACATTACTCTACTCAGAAGTACCACACTATTTCACATGGACTCAAACAAAAAAATGGACACCCCGCAAACAAAGTAGAGCATTTACTGTTTAGTAAGCCTTAAAAGTTAGGATACTTTTCGACCCGATAGGTGGCGTTGTTGTGATCTCCGAAATAACTCAACCGATTTGTATGAAATTTTGTGGATGGGTATGATTGGTTTGAAAAACGGGAAGTGTCACCGATACAACAAAAATTATTTTTAAATTCTTTTGATGTTCCGGCTGAAATTGATAGTCGGCTCAGCTATAATTTTGTTGCGCAACCTCAATGGTCGGAAAGATTGCACGGACCGCGGTTGATTTGACTCAAATCAAATGTCATGCAAGCAAAAGATTTTGAGGGAAAAATTCTAAGGAAAACATTTATTCAGAACGATTTGCCCTTCGTATTTAAGCGTCTATTAAAGAGTTCAAGAGTTCAAAAGTTCAAAAGTTCAAAAACTCAAAAGGTCAAAAGTTCAAAAGTTCAAAAGTTCAAGAGTTCAAAAGTTCAAAAGTTCAAAAGTTCAAAAGTTCAAAAGTTCAAGAGTTCAAAAGGTCAAGAGTTCAAAAGTTCAAAAGTTCAAGAGTACAAAAGTTCAAAAGGTCAAAAGTTCAAAAGTTCAAAAGGTCAAGAGTTCAAAAGTTCAAAAGTTCAAGAGTTCAAAAGTTCAAGAGTTCAAAAGTTCAAAAGTTCAAAAGTTCAAAAGTTCAAAAGTTCAAGAGTTCAAAAGGTCAAGAGTTCAAAAGTTCAAAAGTTCAAGAGTACAAAAGTTCAAAAGTTCAAAAGGTCAAAAGTTCAAAAGTTCAAAAGGTCAAGAGTACAAAAGTTCAAAAGTTCAAAAGGTCAAAAGTTCAAAAGTTCAAAAGTTCAAAAGTTCAAGAGTTCAAAAGGTCAAGAGTTCAAAAGTTCAACAGTTCAAGAGTACAAAAGTTCAAAAGTTCAAAAGGTCAAAAGTTCAAAAGTTCAAAAGGTCAAGAGTTCAAAAGTTCAAAAGTTCAAGAGTTCAAAAGTTCAAGAGTTCAATAGTTCAAAAGGTCAAAAGTTCAAAAGTTCAAAAGTTCAAAAGTTCAAAAGTTCAAAAGTTCAAAAGGTCAAAAGTTCAGAAGTTCAAAAGTTCAAGAGTTCAAGAGTTCAAAAGTTCAAAAACTCAAGAGTTCAAAAGTTCAAAAGTTCAAAAGTTCAAAAGTTCAAAAGTTCAAGAGTTCAAAAGTTCAAAAGTTCAAAAGTTCAAAAGTTCAAGAGTTCAAAAGTTCAAAAGTTCAAAGGTTCAAAGGGTCAATAGTTCAAAAGGTCAAAAGTTCAAAAGTTCAAGAGTTCAAAAGTTCAAAAGTTAAAAAGTTAAAAAGTTTAAAAGTTCAAGAGTACAAAAGTTCAAAAGGTCAAATGTTCAAGAGTTCAAAAGTTCAAAAGTTCAAAAGTTCAAAAGTTCAAAAACTCAAAAGGTCAATAGTTCAAATGTTCAAAAGTTCAAGAGTTCAAAAGTTCAAAAGTTCAAGAGTTCAAAAGTTCAAAAGTTCAAAAGTTCAAAAGTTCAAAAGGTCAAAAGGTCAAAAGTTCAAGAGTTCAAAAGTTCAAGAGTTCAAAAGTTCAAAAGGTCAAAAGTTCAAAAGTTCAAAAGTTCAAGAGTTCAAAAGTTCAAGAGTTCTAAAGTTCAAAAGTTCAAAAACTCAAAAGGTCAATAGTTCAAAAGGTCAAAAGTTCAAAAGTTCAAGAGTTCAAAAGTTAAAAAGTTAAAAAGTTAAAAAGTTCAAAAGTTCAAGAGTACAAAAGTTCAAAAGTTCAAAAGTTCAAAAGGTCAAAAGTTCAAGAGTTCAAAAGTTCAAAAGTTCAAAAGTTCAAAAGTTCAAAAGGTCAAAAGTTCAAAAGTTCAAAAGGTCAAAAGTTCAAAAGTTCAAAAGGTCAAATGTTCAAAAGTTCAAAAGTTCAAAAGTTCAAAAGTTCAAGAGTTCAAAAGTTCAAAAGTTCAAAAGGTCAAAAGTTCAAAAGTTCAAAAGATCAAAAGGTCAAAAGTTCAAAAGTTCAAAAACTCAAAAGGTCAAAAGTTCAAAAGTTCAAAAGTTCAAAAGTTCAAAAGTTCAAAAGTTCAAAAGTTCAAAAGTTCAAAAGTTCAAAAGGTCAAAAGTTCAAAAGTTCAAAAGTTCAAAAGGTCAAAAGTTCAAGAGTTCAAAAGTTCAAAAGTTCAAAAACTCAACAGGTCAAAAGTTCAAAAGCTCAAAAGTTCAAAAGTTCAAGAGTTCAAAAGTTCGAAAGGTCAAAAGTTCAAAAGTTCAAAAGTTCAAGAGTTCAAAAGTTCAAAAGGTCAAAAGTTCAAAAGTTCAAAAGTTCAAAAGTACAAAAGTTCAAAAGGTCAAAAGTTCAAAAGTTCAAAAGTTCAAAAGTTCAAGAGTTCAAAAGTTCAAAAGTTCAAAAGTTCAAAAGGTCAAAAGTTCAAAAGTTCAAAAGTTCAAAAGGTCAAAAGTTCAAAAGTTCAAAAACTCAAAAGGTCAAAAGTTCAAAAGTTCAAAAGTTCAAAAGTTCAAAAGGTCAAAAGTTCAAAAGTTCAACTGTTCAAAAGTTTAAAAGTTCAAAAACTCAAAAGGTCAATAGTTCAAAAGTTCAAATGTTCAAAAGTTCAAGAGTTCAAAAGTTCAAAAGTTCAAAAACTCAAAAGGTCAAAAGTTCAAAAGGTCTAAAGTTCAAAAGTTCAAGAGTTCAAAAGTTCAAAAGTTCAAAAGTTCAAGAGTTCAAAAGTTAAAAAGTTAAAAAGTTCAAGAGTTCAAGAGTTCAAAAGTTCAAAAGGTCAAAAGTTCAAGAGTTCAAAAGTTCAAAAGTTCAAAAGTTCAAAAGGTCAAAAGGTCAAAAGTTCAAAAGTTCAAAAGGTCTAAAGTTCAAAAGTTCAAAAGGTCAAAAGTTCAAAAGTTCAAAAGTTCAAAAGTTCAAAAGTTCAAGAGTTCAAAAGTTCAAAAGTTCAAAAGTTCAAAAGTTCAAAAGGTCAAAAGTTCAAAAGTTCAAAAGTTCAAAAGGTCAAAAGTTCAAAAGTTCAAAAACTCAAAAGGTCAAAACTTCAAAAGTTCAAAAGTTCAAAAGGTCAAAAGTTCAAAAGTTCAAAAGTTCAAAAGGTCAAAAGTTCAAAAGTTCAAAAACTCAAAAGTTCAAATGTTCAAAAGTTCAAGAGTTCAAAAGTTCAAAAGTTCAAAAACTCAAAAGGTCAAAAGTTCAAAAGGTCTAAAGTTCAAAAGTTCAAGAGTTCAAGAGTTCAAAAGTTCAAAAGTTCAAGAGTTCAAGAGTTCAAGAGTTCAAAAGTTCAAAAGTTCAAAAGGTCAAAAGTTCAAAAGTTCAAAAGGTCAAAAGTTCAAAAGTTCAAAAGTTCAAGAGTTCAAAAGTTCAAAAGTTCAAAAGTTCAAGAGTTCAAAAGTTCAAAAGTTCAAAAGGTCAAAAGTTCAAAAGTTCAAGAGTTCAAAAGTTCAAAAGTTCAAAAGTTCAAGAGTTCAAGAATTCAAAAGTTCAAAAGTTCAAAAGGTCAAAAGTTCAAAAGGTCAAAAGTTCAAAAGTTCAAGAGTTCAGAAGTTCAAAAGTTCAAAAGTTCAAGAGTTCAAAAGTTCAAAAGTTCAAAAGGTCAAAAGTTCAAAAGTTCAAATGTTCAAGAGTTCAAAAGGACAAATGTTCAAGAGTTCAAAAGTTCAAAAGTTCAAAAGGTCAAAAGTTCAAAAGTTCAAAAGTTGAAGAGTTCAAAAGTTCAAAAGTTCAAAAGTTCAAGAGTTCAAAAGTTCAAAAACTCAAAAGGTCAAAAGTTCAAAAGTTCAAAAGTTCAAGAGTTCAAAAGGTCAAGAGTTCAAAAGATCAAAAGTTCAAGAGTACAAAAGGTCAAAAGTTCAAAAGGTCAAGAGATCAAAAGTTCAAAAGTTCAAGAGTTCAAAAGTTCAAAAGGTCAAGAGTTCAAAAGTTCAAGAGTTCAAAAGTTCAAGAGTTCAAGAGTTCAAAAGTTCAAAAGTTCAAAAGTTCAAGAGTTCAAAAGTTCAAAAGTTCAAGAGTTCAAGAGTTCAAGAGTTCAAAAGTTCAAAAGTTCAAAAGGTCAAAAGTTCAAAAGTTCAAAAGGTCAAAAGTTCAAAAGTTCAAAAGTTCAAGAGTTCAAAAGTTCAAGAGTTCAAAAGTTCAAAAGTTCAAAAGGTCAAAAGTTCAAAAGTTCAAGAGTTCAAAAGTTCAAAAGTTCAAAAGTTCAAGAGTTCAAGAATTCAAAAGTTAAAAAGTTCAAAAGGTCAAAAGTTCAAAAGTTCAAGAGTTCAGAAGTTCAAAAGTTCAAAAGTTCAAGAGTTCAAAAGTTCAAAAGTTCAAAAGGTCAAAAGTTCAAAAGTTCAAGAGTTCAAAAGTTCAAAAGTTCAAAAGTTCAAGAGTTCAAGAATTCAAAAGTTAAAAAGTTCAAAAGGTCAAAAGTTCAAAAGTTCAAGAGTTCAAAAGTTCAAAAGTTCAAGAGTTCAAAAGTTCAAGAGTTCAAAAGTTCAAAAGTTCAAGAGTTCAAAAGTTCAAAAGTTCAAAAGGTCAAAAGTTCAAAAGTTCAAGAGTTCAAAAGTTCAAAAGTTCAAAAGTTCAAGAGTTCAAGAATTCAAAAGTTAAAAAGTTCAAAAGGTCAAAAGTTCAAAAGTTCAAGAGTTCAAAAGTTCAAAAGTTCAAAAGGTCAAAAGTTCAAAAGTTCAAGAGTTCAAAAGTTCAAGAGTTTAAGAGTTCAAAAGTTCAAGAGTTCAAAAGTTCAAAAGTTCAAAAGGTCAAAAGTTCAAAAGTTCAAGAGTTCAAAAGTTCAAAAGTTCAAAAGGTCAAAAGTTCAAAAGTTCAAAAGGTCAAAAGTTCAAAAGTTCAAGAGTTCAAAAGTTCAAGAGTTCAAAAGTTCAAAAGTTCAAGAGTTCAAGAGTTCAAAAGTTCAAAAGTTCAAAAGGTCAAAAGTTCAAAAGTTCAAGAGTTCAAAAGTTCAAAAGTTCAAAAGTTCAAGAGTTCAAGAATTCAAAAGTTAAAAAGTTCAAGAGTTCAAAAGTTCAAAAGTTCAAGAGTTCAAAAGTTCAAAAGTTCAAAAGGTCAAAAGTTCAAAAGTTCAAGAGTTCAAAAGTTCAAGAGTTCAAGAGTTCAAAAGTTCAAGAGTTCAAATGTTCAAAAGTTCAAAAGGTCAAAAGTTCAAAAGTTCAAGAGTTCAAAAGTTCAAAAGTTCAAAAGGTCAAAAGTTCAAAAGTTCAAAAGTTCAAGAGTTCAAAAGTTCAAAAGTTCAAGAGTTCAAAAGTTCAAGAGTTCAAAAGTTCAAAAGTTCAAGAGTTCAAAAGTTCAAAAGTTCAAAAGGTCAAAAGTTCAAAAGTTCAAGAGTTCAAAAGTTCAAAAGTTCAAAAGTTCAAGAGTTCAAGAATTCAAAAGTTAAAAAGTTCAAAAGGTCAAAAGTTCAAAAGTTCAAGAGTTCAGAAGTTCAAAAGTTCAAAAGTTCAAGAGTTCAAAAGTTCAAAAGTTCAAAAGGTCAAAAGTTCAAAAGTTCAAATGTTCAAGAGTTCAAAAGGACAAATGTTCAAGAGTTCAAAAGTTCAAAAGTTCAAAAGGTCAAAAGTTCAAAAGTTCAAAAGTTGAAGAGTTCAAAAGTTCAAAAGTTCAAAAGTTCAAGAGTTCAAAAGTTCAAAAACTCAAAAGGTCAAAAGTTCAAAAGTTCAAAAGTTCAAGAGTTCAAAAGGTCAAGAGTTCAAAAGATCAAAAGTTCAAGAGTACAAAAGGTCAAAAGTTCAAAAGGTCAAGAGATCAAAAGTTCAAAAGTTCAAGAGTTCAAAAGTTCAAAAGGTCAAGAGTTCAAAAGTTCAAGAGTTCAAAAGTTCAAGAGTTCAAAAGTTCAAAATTTCATGAGTTCAAGAGCTCAAAAGTTCAAGTTCTTTAATTTCCTGTGCGATTCGCTTTCGCTATGACAATATTAATAAGTCGTATAAGTCGTAGGACAATCGCTTTCAATTCACCGAATCAAATAAAGCAGTATGTGCAGTGTGCATGTTCGGCATTATTATTTTCATTGCATTAACAATTTTGGGCGGAACGAAGTTCGCCGGTTCAGCTAGTCTATATATATATAAAAATGGTGCAAAAAATGTATGATAATTCATCAATTAAGAACGGCTGGGCCGATTATACCTCAGTTTGCTTATGTTTACTATGTTACATTGAATAACTTTTTTCAAATGGAGTAGATAACATCCTTTATTTATTTGATGGTGTTTGAACCAATCATTTTTGTTTGACATGAATTTTCAGGATCCTTGCATTAGTATGTCTGAGAAAGTTGAAATGTAGTGGTGTTTGAGATGACGTGGACAATGATGACAGGCAACAGTAGTTGTGGAGCGTCTTGAGGTGTCACGTAGGGAGGGGTTATTACGAAAAATGAGTGAGTAACAATCATAGTGCTCTGCTCATTCGTGAGTAGGGTTCGTTATGGGGAGGGCAGCTCAAAGGGACCATAACGCCTTGATACCGGTGTGGAGAGAGAAGGCTTACCACCCAAGATGATAATTGTGGTTAGTTTTCTTCTAGGCTGTTAAAGTTACAAATATTTCATTTAGAGTTAATCCTTTCCTTATTTTCTTGCAATTTTAAAACCTTTCCATCAAAATTTCAGGCATGTAAAAGTATCCGACAGCCCTTCCATCAAAGTCAAAGTCATGACACTTTGTTAGATTCCTGTGTCTCTCTCTCTATACAGGTCGAAAGAAATATCACTGTGCGTTAATCGGGTGAAAACTCGAGAACGGCTCCACCGAATTGGATGATTTTTGTTTTGTGTTGTTCGTCTTGATTCAGGGATGGTTTAGGAAAAAAGAAAAGTCGAAAAATTCTCAACAGCTGGCGTTGTAGGTACACATTTCGTTTTTCAGTTAAATTTAATTATCTTCTATAAGATAGTAATACAATAACAATGAACTCCATGATGATATAACCCGATAATCACCGGGCCAATTCTTATAATTCTTCTTTTGTTTTGTTCGTATTGATGTATATCAGGTTTAGGGTGTCTTAAAATACTACTTTTGGGAACGATAAGTCTCCGAAACAGCTCAACCGAAATCAATGAAATTTTGTTAATGGATGTGGTTGATAGCATACTCTTGGAGCCGATAGGTGGTGCCGTTGTCGACAAAAAATATGGTCCCTTGAAAATTGAAACTACCTACAGAGCTTCGAAATAAAATTGAATATGTATTATCAATCCTAAATATTTATTGAGCGCGTAAGTTTTCGCCACTATAACTTATTGATATTTGTGGTAAAACAGATTTTCATTTAATTTGTTTGCACTCGGGTACGAAGATATGCAATTATTAAATTCGCATAATATTACCTCCATTACCATTTGCATGACACTTTGTTCGTTTAGGTACTTTACTATCCCCTTTAAAGAGGGAAGGTTATGTGTTTACGTTTTATATTGGTATCAGTATTTATATTTAAAATTTTCTGTTTTGTTCGAACCAACTTACACACATATGAAAACCAATTTAACAGCTCACTAAAATTCGGTTACAAGTCATACCCAAAATACCAATTTATACATTATATAAACTGGTACTGTTACGGAAACACGTCTGATCTGAAATATAGGAACAGCGCTTACACAATAAACAACAATTTCTACTTGGTTATTGACCAGATAAGTGGCGCTGTCGTCGAACTCCGAAAACAATCTACCTATTTCAAAGAAATTGTGTGCATGTGTATCTAAGGTTTGTTCAATCTTGAGAGATAAGGTAGTTTTCGACCCGATAGGTGCTTTTTCGATCTGCGAAACCACACAACTGATTTCAATGAAATATTGTGCATGTATAATGGCTGGTGCCCGTTTGAAAGATAGAATACCATCCTATAGATCAGGAGTTCCCTAACTGTGCGTCGCGACGCCCTGGGGAGTCGCGGCGCTATCCTAAGGGCGTCGCAAGACGGTACGCACAGGTCAACATTTCTATCACTTTATTTTTATTTTTTCACAGCTGTCAGAACAAAAGTTAAGTCGACTAGATTGGTCTGGACAAGACGAAACCTGAATGCAAAAACTAACTAGATTGGTCGGTCGGGAACGTCACTTTTTGGCGTGGGACCTAAGTGGGGGCGACTGTAGGTAGCAGGTAGCCTTAGAAGGGCGTCGGAAAAAAAATTACAACCTGCAAAGGGAGTCGCGGTATAAAAAAGTTTGGGAACCCCTGTATAGGTGATACTTTCCGAAACATAACAGGTATAGGAAAACGGGTTGTAGCACCTTCCATTAAAAATTAAAATCAAACGCTATTTCTAGAGTTGTATAGGTAATTTAAATTATTAATGGAAATTGTCCAAATAAAGCACACTGCGAAATGCGAGCAAGACTTTAAAACGGAAGGTACGGTCAAAGTCGGGTGGGTATAGCTACATATAAAAGAGACTGACGTACGTATGTATGTATGTATGTATGTATGTATTCATAACTCGGGAACGGATCGTTCGATTTTTATGATTTTTAGTTTAGATTCGAATTGGCCCAAGGAACGACATAATGCTACACTTTTTGTCGAGTAAGCAAAACGGATAGTATCACTTCCATTAGGAATAACAAAAATTATGTAAAATTTTGAATTTTTGTATTCTTTAAATGTTCCGGGCCTACCGCTACACAATTTGAAAAATGTCGGCACATTTATAATTTTTTTGTGAAACCTCAACGTACCGAAAGTTTGCGAATGATGAAACACATCGACATTACTTTACTTCAGTTAATTCTATTGTATAACTATAAGTTTTGAATAAAGAATGTGAATTGAACGAATAACATAAAGTAGCATGAGCTTTGTGCATGCTTGAAGTTATTATTTTCATTTCATTTAAGAATTCGGGCGGAACAAAGTTCGCCGGGTCAGCTAGTAAAGTATAAAATAAAACAATAAAATGAGTAGGTACAAAAGCAAAAAAAAACAGCGGATTTTTAAATACCAACAAGAGTGGAACAATTTCAATATAGAAGACTTTAGCTGCAATAATTTTGAGCCTGCTGTTGAAATGCTTTTGGTATTAAATGCCAAGAATTATGAAGATGGTTTTCACGATTAAATAGATTTTTTTTTTTTTTTTTTTTTTTTTTATAATTAACACGCACTAAAGAGGTTATGACTACTCTTATGGTGTAGTTTGAAGTACACAGCGCGGGCGTTAGGGAAATTGGGATAGAGAAGATAGGAGATTCCGATGCACATTGGTTTTAAATGTCTGCAAATTGAACCGAGGGGGAAAGACAGAGCCGGGCAAGGCGTTCCACATTCGCGTGGTACGGCTTATGAAGGAATCTCTATATTTCATAGTACGACCGAAAATAGGCTGAAGGGTAAACTGATGGGCATTCCTGGCTTGGCGAGTATTGCGGTTGAATTGTTGAAGGGGTGGAATGCAGCTGGCGATTTCGCTTGAGCACTGTTTGTAGAAATAGCGATAAAACAATGAAAGACATGTTACATTTCTGCGATGTTCGAGCGAATTTATGGAATTCGCTATATTTGTGTCTCCAATGAGTTTTAAAGCACGATTCTGTATCCTATCCAGCAGGTGCAGTGAGGTTTTGGGCGCACCAGACCAGATATGAGAGTTATACTCAAGTTTGGGGCGAATGAACGCCTTGTATATGGCAGCCAGATCAGAAGGGGTAAAATATTTCTTGCACCGTTTGAGGAAACCTAGACATTTCGCAGCGTTCTTGGCGACTTCGTGTATGTGGTCATTCCAACGGAGTTTGTCATGGACACACATACCGAGAATGGAAAGTCTTTCGGTTTCGGCGATGCAAGTGCCATTCATGGATAATGGCTGAGGATTCTGGTTTCGCTTTAATGACAGCAGACAGCATTGTGTTTTAGAAGCATTAAATTCCACTCTATTGGCTGAACCCCATTTTATAATGCTGTCGAGATCGGAATTTAATGAGCTTAACATACGTTGCCGTTCCAGTTCTACGGCCGAAGAGCAGGGACGTGAGTCCTGGAATGAATATGAGAAGCTGAGGGTGCTGTCATCGGCGAAGGAGTGGATTGGATTAGATGTTGCAGACAGGAGATCATTTATGAAAATGAGAAAGAGAGTCGGAGACAAAACGGAGCCTTGGGGAACACCAGCATTTATATGGTGGATTTCAGACTTGAAGCCATCCAATACAACTTGAATTGAACGGCCAGAGAGGTAGTTTCTAATCCATTGAAGAAGAGACGCATCGATCCCATATGCACGCATTTTCGACAAAAGAGCTTGGTGCCAAACTCTGTCAAATGCCTTTGAAATATCAAGCGCAACAATCTTCGTTTCACCAGAGTGATGTAGAGATTGGTTCCACTTTTCGGTGAGATAAGCCATCAAATCACCAGTGGATCTGTTGCCACGAAAACCGTACTGCCGGTCATTAATGAGTTTTCGTGATTCAAGATATTTCATGAGCTGACGATTTATCAGTGTTTCCATGACCTTAGAAAGAATGGATGTAAGTGCTATGGGTCGGTAGTTGGTGGGAAAAGAAGATTCGCCTTTTTTGGGGACGGGCTGGACAAATGCTGTTTTCCACCTTCTCGGGAAGAGTCCAGAAGAATAGGACAGGTGGAAAAGCTTACGCAGTGGTTTTGCCAGCGTGGAAGAACACCTCTTCAGAACAATTGGGGAAATACAATCTGGACCAGCGGATTTATTTATGTTGAGATCATTAAGTACTCTTGCCACTGTACGAGTGCGAAAATGGATTTGTCCCATGGTGTATTCGACGCTCTCAAGTACAGGAAGAGGCAAAGCGCAATCTGGGAGCATTGAGCTGGCTGCAAAATGTGCAGCAAGCAGATTCGCTTTGTCTAAAGAGTTGACAGCTGGAATGTCATTGTAAATGAGCGTTGGGATCGAAGATGAGACCGAATTCTTTATATTTTTTACAAAAGACCAAAAGTTTTTACTACCCTTGGGACATTGTAGTATTTTTTGCCTCAACTTTTGGTCATACGAGAATTTAGCACGCTTGATAATTGTATTGCAGTCATTTCTGGCTCGCTTGAACTTTTTTCGGTTTTCCTCAGATGGGTTGGCCTTATATGACCGAAAACTTAACTCCTTTTGTCTGATAGCCTCTTTACAGCTCGAGTCGTACCACGCATTTTCTTTCGGTATGATACTTTTTATCCTGTTAGGGATAAAGGATTTCATACCTAAGGTGATAATACTAGACACCATATCAGCGGCGGCATCCACGTCGTTATCGAGGAAGCATAACGACCAGTTAAAACTCTTAAAGAAGTTGTTAAGTCCGCTCCAGTTGGCTTTCTCGTATTGCCATACGGTTCTTTTCGGAGATTTTTCTTTAACTGTGTGGTTGGAGTACGAGAAATTAGCTGATATGATGCAGTGGTCCGACGAGCCTAAAGGCGATAATACTTCTAAAGAGTATTTATCAGGGTGGGAGGTAAGAAACAAGTCCAGAGTGTTGGCATTCTGACCGTCAATATCAGGTACGCGTGTTGGCTCATTTACAAGCTGGGTTAATTGATTTACCTCAGCGAAGATCTGAACATAAATTCCTTCGGGTGTTGTCTGTCCAGTATGTCGAAGCCAGTTAGAATTGTGAATATTGAAATCGCCCGCAATGACAATTTCAGTATTAGGATACATAGATTAGTACCTACATTGAGTACATACAATCTGATCTTTGAGTTTTTACGTTGTTTTTGTTTTATTAACAATAACCGAGTTTTTTTGAGCTTCGAACTCAGCAAAGCAAAGTAAAGTAATCTTTTCAGCACGCTAATAACAACAACTATTGCGAGTCTCGAAGTGTCAATTGGAATGCAGTTTTTGTAATTGCGTGCTGAAAATCCTACTTTGCTCTGCTTTGCTGAGATCGAAGCTCAAAAAAACACGCCTAATATTAGCTGAAGTTTGTATCAAATGAAATGTTTTCGTTTATGGTTTTATTATATTTTTCAATATACTTTTAATTCGGCTATTTATGGCAACGGAGATTTATTAATTTGGCGATTTCGATTTTAATAACCTGACAACCCTGATGGCAATATGTATTTCTCCATTGATCATTATTGACAATGAGATGTGTTGATTCACGATTTTTGAGGGTCAATATCTTCACTTCGTACAATTTCTAGAATTGCGATTAAGAAGTCTTCAGTCAGTAAATCCTGAGCTGAGCTCTAAAAACTAGAGAGACTTTTCGTGATTTTGAGCTTATTTTTTTTACTTGGATCTTAAAAATTGTTCCGTGTTTCCTTAGACACGCACTCCATTGACCGGACGTGACGCATTTAACTATTCGTTGCAAAACAAATAATTTATCTAATTCCCCAAGATGGGCGAAAGCCCATTAAACTTTATCGTTAAAAAGAAAAACGAGAGAGCTGTTTCTTATGAATCGGACGATTATTTGTTACGAAATCTTGTCATTTCCCATGGACAGATATCTCCCGTTTAGACTTGGCATACAATTCTATCCAAAATCGAAGAACTTTGCACAAAACTAATGGTTGTCAGAAGCTACCAGCCTTACGGACATTGAACTTATCTAGAAAACGGCTGTAGCAAGTCAAGTTTATCTCGGGAATTAACTAAATAAATCCTCCCTTAATGAATTTTGAGCATCTTTCTCAGCAAAGCAAAGTTCTGAAAATCCTACTTTACTTTGCTTTGCTGAGTTCGAAGCTCAAAAAAACTGGCCTGATGTGATTTTGTTGGTTTGTTCTTTTATTTTTTTATTTCTTTTAAATTAATGTCTTATATTTGGAATCTATAGTTTATCTTGATTTATTTTGAAATAAAATATTATTTAATTACACAAAAATTCTATTTGTCTTTTTTTGCTAATACCCGAAATAATAAAATATAACACATTTATTTATAAGAGGATAAGGGTATTGGCTAACTTATATACCTACCTAATGAATTTGTCGAGATTTATTATTGGTCGATTGACTTTTTGAATGATATAACAAGGTCAGATTTTGACCGAAAATCGATTTTTCTAATGGCAACTCTGCGATTTCATACCGTATCTATCTCAATCCGAACTCAACTCAATTTACACCATCATAAAAACAGTAGTTGGCGAAACAGGTCTGTAGGAACCCTAGGCCTAGCTTCTTCGTTTTGTGTGAGTTTTTCATTTTTGGAACTAATGGAAGGGATCGACAATTTTATGCCGATTCCAAACGGCTAATTGAGAAGCTATTTCAAGACAGTTATACTCTCGAATGTTTGTCAGACGTTCGCTAGAGGTGGCTCAGTGAAATAACCCTGATTTGGAATTTGGGTTTTTGCGGGATTCGAACCTGGGACCCCTCGCTTAGTATTCCAACACACTAATCACTAGGCCACTGCGCCAGTTCAATTTAAAAAAGAACACACAGCACAAAAGGTAAAGATAGAAAGACAGATCTAGCCGTAGACGCACACACAAAATCCCCTCCACTGAACGCTGGGAAAATCCAAATATCTATCTTCAAGCGAACATTTTCCTTTTTTGACCACGTATAAAATGGATAACATACAAAATTGAATTAAAAAAAATTCTATTTCATTTGGATGATTCATTCCAAAGCTGATATTTAGAAGGCATTCGGGAATTACAACTTTTCTTAGATATCAGCTTAGATCACTGCTTCCGGGCAGGAAGTACATTATTTCAGTCGTGTACATTATTTCTCTTTTCATCCTGATGGCACTGGCAGATTGCAAATTCGGTTACGTTTTGTGGTTTTAAAACTTATAGTTAAAGCTATCTAGAGAAGACGAAGGCACTTATTGAAAAGGACGGTGATGCAGAGAGCAATTGGAACATCCTTTGGCACTTTGGTACCAAGTTGCTTGGGAGTTCCTATACCACACTGGTATATACATCTTTAGTAGACTTGAAGAAGTGATTATATTCTACCAACAACCTGGAAGTTAACTCTGGAGTGTGCTGCATGCGTTATGTAACTAACTTTTCCAGCTACGAGCTATTCGCAATCTAATCTCTTTACACAAACTGTACAAGAACTGATTGGATAAATGGCTTTAAATCAATACCTTTTACAGTGGATACGTGAAAACTCCTTAGCATTTCGTCTTCTCTCCTTTCCCTTATACTTTGCCGGATTTTAGAGCACAACATTGACGAAAACACTTGCGAATTGAAAGATCTAAGGATGATTACTAAATTATTCTTGAACTCTAGCACTCGATAATTTTGTAGCCGACTGCACTCAAACTTTCTCGAAGGTCAACCTAAATAAAATGCATGTCCACTGCACTTTGAAAAATGGAGGATCTATAATAGAGTTTCAGTATTTCGGGGTTTTACTCAGAATGAAAGAATGACAATAAGTGCGGTACAATTGGTCAAAGACCAGCTAGGTATATAAGCTGTTGGTCTTCGGTGTTTGTTCTAACTATTTTCGAAAGAAGCTGAAAATTAAGTGGTTTATTCTAATACGAAATCTTTCCTCGTAGCCTTAAAGTCTCGCAACTGATGATTAATATAGTCGATGGCAAGAGAGTAAGAGTTTTACAGACTACCATTAAGGATACTTAGTCGACTACAGCTTTTTTCTGGAGTAGATTTCCCCTGAACGTAAAAACTTATTTGTTAGTAACGTCAGCCATAGAATCGAAATTTGTTTTTTTTTTCCGAGGGTAGGTGAAAATCTTCCAAAGACACTATGAGAATAGCAAGCGCGTTCTCATAGTAGTGTCAGATTTTTACTGACTAAAAACACCACCCTTCTAAAGATTGTTAGATACTGCAACTAAGATATAACTTATCAAGCAATTTTTCTATCATTTAAATAACAACTTTTGACAGGTTACTTTCCAATGAGAGATCCTGCGTGTTCCGCAAATTAAACGCGGTTAATCTTATCTTGCCAAGTCGAACGGTTTCGTTCGTTGTAGTCGGCGCAATAAATTGGTCTCGTCCAAGATTTGTCGGACTGTATTGTTGATATGTCCGATTAGTCGGTTTCTATGCTTTCTCGCGAAGCTTCTAGTTTCAGCTTCGATTGTTGGAATTCCGAGATCCCTATGGATATCGTCGTTTCTAATATACCATGGTGCTTGTACAATTTCTCTAAGCACTTTATTTTGAAAAGTTTGTAGAACATTTGCATTTGTTTTCTTGGTACAACCCCAAAGTTGTATACCGTAGGTCCACACCGGCTTTAGCACTTGCTTGTATAAAAGCAGTTTGTTTTCAGTACTGAGCTGGGAATGTTTTCCGAGTAACCAGTACATTTCTCTATATTTGATATCGAGTTCTTTACGTTTCATTTTCACGTGCGAACTCCATTTCAACTTTGCGTCGAGTGTCATTCCCAGACATTTGGCCTCGTTTGCAAAGGGTATTCGGGCCATATTTAGGAAAATTGGCAAGTCATTGGTTTTCTTGTACGTGAAATTCACATGTACAGATTTAGTTTCATTTAAGGCGATCCGCCAGTTCCTTGTCCATTCATTTATCATATTCACTGCGGTTTGCAGTTTTGTAGTCGTTTCTTCGATTGTATTACCTATTGCTAGGAAAGCTGTGTCGTCGGCGAACGTAGCAAGGGTAGTGCCATCTTCCCTTGGTATATCGCGAGTATATAACAAATAGAGAAGCGAACCAAGGACGCTTCCTTGCGGTACCCCGGCCGAAATTTCTTTTAGCTCCGAGTATTCGTTTCCATTTCTAACACGGAAGAGTCTATTCCGGAGATATGATTCTAGAATATCATATAGGCTTGCGGGAAGAACTTGTCGTAATTTAAATTTCAAGCCGTCGTGCCACACCTTATCAAAGGCTTGCGAGACGTCAAGGAATACGCTTGAGCAAATCTTTTTTTCTTCAAATGCTTTCTCGATTACGTCAGTAGTTCTATGTACTTAGTCAATCGTCGAATGCTTGGTTCTGAACCCAAACTGGTGGTCAGGGATAAGATTATTTTCTTCAATAACCAGTTGTAGGCGCCTAAGCAATATTCTCTCGAAGACTTTGGATATGACTGGAAGAAGGCAAATCGGTCTATACGATTTTACTTCATTTGGCGGTTTTCCTGGTTTTAAAACCATTATGACCTCCGCAACTTTCCATTGACTAGGCACGTGTTTTAGTCTAAGCGCGGCATTTATAATATGAAGAAGCTTCATTAATGCTTTCCTTGGTAGAACTTTCAGAACTTCTCCGGTGATCAAACCATAACCAGGAGCTTTCTTGGGTTTTAGGGATTCGATTTCACGTTTTAGTTCACTTAGCGTTGCACTAGTGAGTGTTGAATCGTCAGATTGTAATTCCGCCCTATTAGTATTGTCGTGGATCGCTTGGCCATAGTACGGTTTAAAAGTTTCTTCTAGATGAACCGCAAAAACGTCCGCTTTTTCCTTATCTTCACTTGCCCATTCATTTTGATTAATTCTAATTGGCGGCGCGGGGATTTTGGGTCTTTTGGTGCCTTTTACAGCTTTCCAAAGTGAATAATTGGAATCTTTTTTTGCTGTTAAACTTTCAAGGTAAGAACCTATCGCACGATTTTTAAAATCCTTAATAACTGTCTTCAACAAATTGCACAAATAATTCAAATGTGCTTTATGTTGCGGAGCGCGACTCTGTTGCCATTTCTTACGCGCCTTCCTTTTTTCGTTGACCAATTCTTTTATTTCGGGTGGGTATCGTAGCCCGTATTTGGCCGGCTTTTTTCTTGGATTAGGCGTATTATTCCAGGAGGCGATCTGTACGATCTCGACGAAGCGATCAACCACAACCTCAAGTTCATAGGGTGTCGTAAGTGGAACACTCAGTTCAACATTCTCTTCTATTTCGTTCCTAAAGCCTTCCCAGTTAGTTTTTCTACCAGTTAATCTCGCTGGCTCTAGGTTATTGCCTAGTTTTACACTCAATGTTAATAACGGGTGATTTTTTAGCTGGTTTGGTTTTGGCAACACTGGTTTTGACAGCTGACGTGTGTTTAGTACCTTAAGTTTGGTTTGCAATTTAACCATGGATCGTCTTACAAATGAACAACGCTTGCAAATTATTGAATTTTACTATCAAAATTCGTGCTCGGTTCGAAATGCCGAGAATCCGCTTTTTTTATCGAAAAATTGTGTTCAGCGATGAGGCTCATTTTTGGTTGAATGGGTACGTAAATAAGCAAAATTGCCGCATTTGGAGTGAAGATCAGCCAGAAGCATTGCAACAGCTACCAATGCATCCCGAAAAAGCCACTGTTTGGTGCGGTTTATGGGCCGGCGGCATTATTGGGCCATATTTCTTCAAAGATGACGCGAATCGCAGCGTTACTGTCAATGGTGACCGCTACCGAGCGATGATAACAAACTTTTTTTTGCCCGAAATGGAAGTTCTTGACTTGCATGATATGTGGTTTCAACAAGACGGTGCCACATGCCACACAGCACGCGAAACAATGGCGCAATAGCGAGGCGAGTTTGGTGAACAGTTAATTTCACGTTTCGGGCCGGTCAATTGGCCGCCTAGATCGTGCGATTTGACACCATTAGATTATTTTTTGTGGGGGTATGTCAAGGCTAATGTGTATAGGGACAAGCCCGCTTCAATTGACGCACTGGAAGCCAACATCCATGCATTCATTCGTGAGATACCGGCCGATATGTGTGAAAGAGTATGCCAAAATTGGACTCAGCGGATGGGCTACCTGAGACGCAGCCGCGGTCAACATTTGCATGAAATTATCTTTAAACATTAAATTGCAAGGTTCAAACTATCGATTCAAATAAATATTTCATTCATTTTTTCGAATTTTTTTTTTTTTTTTTTTAAGTTCTAAACCTCTTAAAAAATCACCCGTTATAACCGGTGAGTGCTCAGATGATAGATCAAAGCTCTCTTCAACTTTAATGTGGTTGGTAGGTATTCCTTTCACAACGAAAAAATCTATCAGGTCAGGTAGTTTTGAAGTATCAGTTGGCCAGTAGGTCGGTTTGCCCGTCGAGAGGAAATCGCAACTGGTTTCCATACCTGCCCCATAGAGCATTCTACCTTTTCGCGAGATGTATCTGAAGCCCCAGAACGTGTGCTTCGCATTAAAATCGCCGCCAATAATGAAATTTGGTTTGAGCGATTTAAGCAGGTTAGTAAAATCACTTTTTTCAAGCGCGGAACGCGGTGGACAGTAGATAGATGAAATTCTAAGAGTACGCTGACTATTTTTAACTCGAATCGTGCAAAGTTGCATAGTTTCGAGCTCTATCTTCAGGTCTTCGTATTGTTCAATGCAGTCTTTAATAAGCAATGATGATCCACCTCTGGCGTTCCCCGATGGGTGACAAGCGTGGAAATCATTATATCCTTTTATTTTTAAATTCGATCCCTTTTTCACGTGAGTTTCAGAAATTAAGCAAATGTCAATATCTTTCTCGCGTATGAATATTTCCAATTCGCCGAGTTTTTGTAAAAGCCCGTTTGCATTCCAAGTGCATATTTTTAACATTGGTTTTTCATTCATGTTATTTTTGAAGCACGCGTTTTCCGTGAATTATTTTCGAGCTTAACCAAGCGATCGAGAATAATTTTATTTATTTTGCTTTGTTCTTCAAGTTTCTGGAGAATAACTGAGAAAACATGAGAAACAGGGTCCGGCAAAGTTTCAACGTTTTTCGCTCCTTCGAATGCCGCGGCCTGAGCGTTGGTCTGCACTCTGGCTGTCCGAGGGCCACTATTCGATGGCTTTCCTGATGGTAACTTTTCAGTAGCGTTTCTTTTGACAACAGAGGTCGAGGGCCTTTCTATTGTCTCTCTTTCTCTGACAATGCTACGATTTTGAACCGGAGGTTTTATATTGCCTACTACCTCCTGGGCGGTCCTACGCTTTACCTTGGTAAGCGGCTTTGTTTTTTTATTTTGGCTTTTGAGTAGCGCATCTCTCCGATTTTGCAACTCCTTAGCTACTTCACAGCCTCTATAATTTGCCGGGTGCTTTCCGTTACAGTTAGCACAGGTAGCGGAGGATTGTTTGTTTGCTCCGCAGTCTTGAGAGAAATGACTTCCATCGCATTTTACACATCGCGGCTCTTTTTTGCAATACATTTGCGTATGATTGAATTCTTGGCAACGTTTGCACTGTGGAATTGTTTTCAAATGGGCTCGATTTTTACCACAATATTAAGTATGGTTTTAATTCGGTAGATATCTTCGATATTATCAGACCTATCGAAGGTAAGCATAAAGAGCGGAAATCCACGCCTTACCAGGATGTCCTTATCTTCTTCCGTTTTTTGCTTCTCTTTCTTGATGATATTTACGGCATCAAGAATTTTAAACCCTTTGGAGCGGAGGTCGTTTATAACCTCTTCTTTGGTGCATGAGGGGTGGAGTCCCCTCGCTACAATACGATTTAGTGACTTTATTTCAAAAATATACCACTGGATCTTCTCGGTGTTTAGCTTTTGGGACACTGCCCGGTAGTCTTCGTGGTTAACGACGTTAATTTTCCACGCATTATTCCTCAAAGATGTTACCTTAAATTCCGATGTTATCGTTCCTTTAAGGACGCTGTGTAACTTATTATAATCCGTTACCCCAACGACGTTTATTGGAGGTGGTGAACGAATTTGCCCTCGGAGTTGTTTTTCTTGCGGTACTTTACGCGTTTGTTCTCTTAGAGGCTCGACTTCAGGCGAAGAACCGGCTCTCCTTTTCTTACTAGGTATTTTCTTAGGGACCCGATTCGTTTCGCGTGCTAGCTCTTCTTCGTCAGTGTGGTATTCCTGACTAGGCAAGCGTGGTGGAGTAAATTCGCGTTCTTTCTGAGAATTAGTGTTCCTTAGAACATTATTTTCTTCTTTTAACAGTTCTATCTCTTTCTTCAGAGTTTGATAGAGTAGATCCATTTCCTTAAGCTTGATTCGGAGTGTTTTAATTTCTTCCTCAGAGCTTATATCTTTAACTGAGTCCCGTTTTTCACGCGCTGGCGCTCCCGGCGGACGAGAGGCGATCGAGATACCCTTGAACTTTTAATAAAAGGGTTAATGGATTGCAATAAGCGGCTCTCCCCAGAATCTGTAGAGCCGACCTCCGAAGAGGGTGGATTTTCCAGTAAAGCTGGACTGCCACCTGGGGTAATTAATCTTTTCGTTTTGTTCATTGCATTTTTTGTATACACTACACGCTCGGTATACGGAGGTTGGATTTTAGTCGCCTCTTACGACAGGCATGCCTACCTCGGGTAAATTCTAACCCCTACCCGAAGGGTAGATATTCGTGGCAAGATTTCCAGCTATACTATTCCCCCAATATCAACTGAAGCAAGTTAGCTATAGACCAACCTATAAATTATTTACAGAAATAATTTATTTCGCATTTCCCTGCCCTTTCCGACATACGGATTTATGTTTTTTTGAAAATCTTATAATGTATTCGTTGGAATTTCGAAACGCCGGCAGTGGACCGAGATTCACAGTCCTTAATTACAGGTTTTTTTTACTTTCTTAGCAGATTTATGCCGTAGAAAACCCATTGAATGTATCTCACAAACGTCAGAGGGTACCGGCTTAATTACGTGTTTGAAACACCTTTCTGCTATATACATACCTACATTAAGTTTGTGCCTGCACCAATCGCCTTAATTACATCACATCCTGCCTGATTTAAGCAAGAAACTTTTCAACCTTAATTTTAGTTTCGAAAAGCATTTTCCCCACCGCCCACAGCCACCTTTCTAAATAGGTATTAGCTGACCAAGCTGCCTTCTTCGTTCTTCCCTGTCCCTCCCGGACGTATGTGCACAACAGCTTGATTATTTGCTTCAACGGTAATTGCATGCTGAGTATAGTAAACTCGCGAGAGATAAAACTGAAGAGGGAAAAAGTACAGCGTATATCCTTTTTTTAACAAACAAACAAAAAGAAAAAAATCTTCTCAACCAACCATGAAAGAAGTAATCTTCTGATCTTTTCGGCTCTTGATTACCCGAACCGTTAAAGTTTATTAAAGTTAATGCGTCAGCAATCTAAGCCACGAAGAGAACAGCACCCCCGCATCGCATCGCCTATACGTTCAAAGAAAGGAAACTTAACTGAACAAGAAGTACTTTCGTTTTTTACACCCTTGACTGTTTACAAGAAGGAAGAAATGTTTATTCCGCACGGCGAACTTTCAGCTGCCATTGCCACCACCACCAGTACGACGACCCTCGCAGGACCATTATTGTTTTCCTGTCGTCAAGCTCGTTCAAAATTCGCCCCTGCATATATTCCCGCTATTGTTTCATATCCCTCACCGTGCTGGTGTTTTATTTTGTTTCGTTTCGACACTTTTTAGCGAAAAATGACTGTTATGCGAAGGTGAAATCCTGGTCAAGGCTGTGTTTGCAATAATTGCATGTGATGTGAATAGAAACTAAACAATGCCAGTGGTCGACTAGGGAGAGATTGTTGTTCAAGAACAACAACACTGGGTCATCATTTAATGGAAACAAATACGAACCATCACTCACCGCATGCAGCTGAGCAATTAGGACGAATTTAAGAGTGCTCTGGAACGGACTAGTTGCTAGTGGTTTGGGTAGATAAAATATAATGGATCCTTGGTCGGGCTTACTATTTTTTTCGGCTTTGCAATTAAAAGTTTCAAGGCTTCTAGGGTGACTTTAATTGACTGTGTATGTTGCAGAAGAAACGTGACTCTCAAATCATTCGTTAAAAGTTTGCAATTTCCTCAAAGGGAATTACTGGGTAATTTAACATTTTTTTTTAAATTTTGGTTGGGGCAATACCCCCATACATTTGGCTTATTGCAAATTAAAACCAACATTTAAGCATTAAGTGACAAAAATAAAACATGGAAGCCTTAAAACAAAGACTAAGAGATAAGGAGATCGAGTTTGAGGTGGGCAGTGCTTTGTTTGTAATTGAAAACCGAAGGGTTAGAATTAACATTTCGCAGCATACGGAAGATTAGTTCATTGGAGCCATATGAGGTACGATGGTTTGATGGGTAAGAGAGTCGAAGGCAACGTAAATTACGGAGTTGTGAAGGCGCAATCGACGGAGCCTGAGAGAAGACGATAAATGAAAAGAATATCTTCCTGTATTGTTCAAATCTTACTAATAGTCATCTTCCTCAAGCTGATGACATCGGCCAGGAATATTTGAAGGCTAATTCGAGCTTAAATATGTTATTTTTGGTATAAGTTGGAGAGATTATCTGACAGTTATGGATGGCAAGATGTCAAATTAATACAGGGAAATGTTATTCATCCAAGAGACATCTGCATGCTGAGGGGCGTTATTTATTATAAAGGAATTATACTCGCTGACTGTGCAATTTTTCTGGCTGGCTGTGTAATTTTTCGCGTCTTTTATTCCAGTCGGCGTGTGTCCAAAGTGTTTACCAAGTCGGTCTAAGGGCATCGAAGGAAGTTGAGATCGGGGTGGGCGCGTGGGCATTGCTGCATTTGATTTGGTTCATGGTTGCTACTAGACTGGAAAGTCGGGGAAAGTCAAGCAACGAAAATTTGGTCAGGGAAAGTAAGGGAATTTCGAAAACAGTCAGTTTTGTTTTTCTCCGAGGCACATGTAAATCTTCTGAAAGACACTATAAGGACCATTGCGTGTTCATAGTATTGTGAGATTTTTACTTTCTAAAACCACTTCCCACAATTTGTTCCGTACTGCAACTAAGTTATGACTTTTGAAGAAATTTTATTATCACACGAAGCTATACACGTCTGCTTCGCATTTTTTTTTTTTTTTTGTTACATGCGGTTTCCAATTCAACTTTGTGTCGAGTCATTCCGAGATATTTGGCCTCATTTGCAAACGGAACTTGGGCCGAATTTATTAATACAGGCATGTTATTTGTTTGCTTATAACGGGTGATTTTTTAAGAGGTTTAGAACTTTAAAAAAAAAAAAAACACACAAAATTTGAAAAAATGAATGAAATATTTATTTGAATCGATAGTCTGAACCTTGCAATTTAATGTTTAAAGATAATTTCATGCAAATGTTGACCGCGGCTGCGTCTCAGGTAGCCCATCCGCTGAGTCCAATTTTGGCATACTCTTTCACACATATCGGCCGGTATCTCACGAATGAATGCATGGATGTTGGCTTCCAGTGCGTTAATCGAAGCGGGATTGTCCCTATACACATTAGCCTTGACATACCCCCACAAAAAATAATCTAATGGTGTCAAATCGCACGATCTAGGCGGCCAATTGACCGGCCCGAAACGTGAAATTAACTGTTCACCAAACTCGCCTCGCAATTGCGCCATTGTTTCGCGTGCTGTGTGGCATGTGGCACCGTCTTGTTGAAACCACATATCATGCAAGTCAAGAACTTCCATTTCGGGCAAAAAAAAGTTTGTTATCATCGCTGTAACAAAGGCCTAACTGCTGGGAACGGCGCCGAATCGACATTTCGCGGTCTTCTGTCACACTAGCTGATACGGCCGCAATATTTTCTTCACTACGCACAGTACGTAAACGTGTTGGTGGTTTAATGTCCAACAAAGTAAATTTGGTGCGAAATTTGGTCACAATCTTCCGAATAGACTGCTCAGAAGGTCGAGAATGCCGATCATAAAATGGAAGCAGCGCGCGATGAACATTTCGAACCGAGCACGAATTTTGATAGTAAAATTCAATAATTTGCAAGCGTTGTTCATTTGTAAGACGATCCATGGTTAAATTGCAAGCCAAACTGAAGCTGTTTGACAGTGACACAAGGTACTAAACACACGTCAGCTGTCAAAACCAGTGTTGCCAAAACCAAACCAGCTAAAAAATCACCCGTTATATGTAAAGTCTACGTGAGCCGATTTCGTTTCTTTAACAACGATCCTTCATGATTTTTTCCATTCATTGACCTGGTTAAGCGCGCCTTGTAATATTCTGCTAGTTTCTTTAGTAAATCAGTGTCATCGGCAAAAGTGACTACGGTAGTTCCGTTTGCGTTATACCACGCGTAAATAATAAGCACAGGAGTGGACGCTTCCCTTGGCACACCTGCCCTTATTACTTTAAATTCGGAATATTCGTTTCCGTGTTTGACACACGAAAAAGTTTATTCTCTAGATATGATTATAGAATTCTCCATAACCGTTCGGGAAGAACTTGATTTAATTTGCAGTTAAGGCCTTCTTACCACCCCTTATCAAATGCTAGCGAAACGTCCAAGAATACGGCAGAGAAGATTTTATTGTCTTCTGGAGCTTTCTGTATTACATCTATCCGATGCAGTATTTTTGCGTTTTTTTTTTTCATAATATTAAACAAAACTATTTATGTTTAGCTCTGAAGTCTACCCACACGTTAACGCAAACATTTTTTTTAATTAATTTTTTTGGATCAAGAAAGCTTTTCGTCTGATTGGCCCAAAAAATTAACGTTTTTTTTTATCTAAGGCACTCTTGAGAAATCTCGAGTTCTTCTCAGATTTACACGTAGCAGCTGGTAGTTACGAATTGTTTATCGTTGGAAGGACATGAGCATCATCGTACAATTACAGTAAAAGCCAGTGTTTAATTCATGGGAATTTACCTTTTTGTGGGAAATTCGATGGTAAGAAACCGTCTCTTAGGAAAAAGGGAAAAAATAGGATTTCGGGAAAATTTTTTGGGAAATTTGGTCAACTTACAAAAAAAAATTCCATCAAACTTTAACGTTGTGTTTACAAAAAAAAGCCTAAAATTACAATTACAAAACGTGTAAGAGTAAGAGTATCACATTTTTGTTTTCGCTTTCGTACACATTTTGAACTTCTCCTTCTAACTTTCACCGGTATTTTCATTGCTTGTCGGGGTAAACTTTTGATTTTTGACGACGGTGTGTATTAGTGATATTTAATGTGTGTGTTTTATAAACTTAAAGCCTTATTTAAGGCCAACGTAGAGTCTGCTTATTTTTACGCACCCTCTAAGATGATATTACGCAGGAAAATGTGATTTATAATGATTTTTTGAACTTAAGCCTTTAGAGCCTGCATAGAGCTTACATGTGTTACGTAAATTATTCCGCATGTTGTGTATATTTTTTTTTTTTTGTGTTAAGATTTCGTTTGCAAATGCAACTTTAAAATATAATTGTTATATTTAATTTCAAATAATTCTGCGTTTGTGATTTTATTTCTTCCACTTCAGTTTTATTGCTTGTAGGGAATGTCTGAGGATGTGTGTCGTGTGTGAATTATGTCATCCTATGGCATAAGATTTGGTGGTGGTTGGTGGAATTGGACGAGGAATATGAATATAGGAAGACGCATGGATATATGATTGGCGAATATATTTCGGAATTGCACAGATAATTTTACTTTCTAGTGTGTGAAATGATTTTACTTACGAAGTGAATATTAAAATCCTTAATATAGAATATTTAATTGCCTTTTTTTTATTTTTTATTAATAAAAGTATGGAAAGTTCATTTTTTTATTTAAATTAACTATGTGGGAATTTTTTGGGAATTTTGACTAAGTCCAAATGGAAAAATGGGAAGAACAAAAACTAGCTGTCCGAGCGAAATACCATCTCATGACAGAACACTAGTAAAAGCTCGTTAATTCGGAATGGTTGGGGGAAGGTTAGTCAGAATAAACGAATTTTTGTAATAAACGAGCTTTTATTCCAATTGTACGATGATGGCTCATGTCGATATAGCCGCTAGCAGCCTTCCAATTGATTTTGTTTATAATATCAAGCATTAGTGGAGCGACGAGTAAATCGGATTGGGAGGCTTGTTTTTGAAGTCCTTTGTTGGTTGGTATCCAGGTAGGTGCGAAAGGAGTTGAAATGGTCATTAATCGTGGATTTATGAGTTTCCGGAGTTGTGTTAATGCTAGTTTTCAGATCACTTTTCAAGCTCGAAAACTTTGACTTAATCTCAGCTGGTTACTTTTTGGTTATATCACTAAGACTTGCAAAAAGTGATGGAGACATCTATGATGTTGGCTATTTCTTCCACACTCTTAAACAACTCATCATACTTTGGAAATTGAGTCACTATTGTCAAACATTTTGTATTCAGAGGAACTTGTGTTAAGGGAGTCTCTAATGCATTCTATTGCAAGCATAACGTGCGAAAGAGAAAAGGAAAATTGCTATTAAAGTCATTCAGTTAGGTAATGGAACGCTTGCTTAACAATATGCAGAGAACATGAAATGATTTTCCGCATACCACATTGTAGATTACCCAATCAGCACTAAGGGCTTGCGATGTTAACACACAATCGGTACTACCGCACTGCTTTGACATAGTTCTTTATTGGTTCAATTAATGTATCGCTATCAAAAGGCAACAGGGAAAAAAGGAAAAAATTTCAAGTATGATAATAGGTATATAAATTGGAAATCAAATTTATTTAAACTCGCGAAGCTGGAGCAAAAAAAAAAACACGTCCGAATGGTTGGAGGTTTGAGAAGACACGATGACGATAACACAATTCTATAAAGTCGGTAATATGTGCACTGATTGTTTAGAACCATTGTTTATGGGACAAACAAAGACTTGGTACCTTATGGTCTCTCCCATAGGATGCCACATTTATTTGTCTAAGCACTGGATCGCAACTTGTCGGTTGTGTTGCTCTTTTTCCGAAAGCTTACACGTTTTTAGACTACTTGGACAGTTTTTAGACTCCAATAGAGCTCTTGTCTTATAATATTTAACAAAAGGAGATCTATTAAACGCTAGACCATTGACATGTTTAATGCAGCGCCGAATGGTCAGGGAGATGAATGATTGGCTGCCAAGATAAAAAGCACCAACGAAACCTTCAGAAATGGTGCCAACAAACACGAACCAAGCAATCGCTTGCAAAACATACCATTGACAGTCAAAGCGCAATTAAGATGGCCAACGATTAGCAATCAGCGACTTGCATTTCTCCTAACTATTGAGGCATATTTTGTTAGCAACTTTAGGCTGTATCGGGTGTATTTGAAACGTTTTTCCGATTTTTTTTTAGAGTTGCCTTTGGAAGTTTAATTTTAGTTTCAGGGTTTGTTTTTTTTACACTTTAATGTTTTTTAGGGTGTTCCTGAGGTGAAACGCTTCGAATGATTCCGGCGCAATTTCTAGGCCTCTTTTTATGCTTTTTCGAATATTTTTAGGGGTTATTTCGGGATGTTTTGGAACGATTTTTATTATATTATTCAGGGTATTTTATGGTCCAGAACGTTGTTAAAGCGTTTTTGAAGTGTTTTATCAGCGTTTCTGAAATCTTTTTTTCGGCCTTTACAAAGCAAATTTGAGCCATTTTTGGATTCGTTTCAGGCGATTTTTCCCCTGAAAACTTTCTAACGTCCTAATAGTGATGCGTTCTAAAGTAAATGACGCAGTTGGAAACTAAAAATATCACATCGGATTGATGAGTCAATGAACATTCTGTATGTCAAGGGACATTCAAAATAATAACGATGAATTAGGAAACCCACCCGCTGCAAGGAATACTAAATAGATTATGTACATTGTCTACCGTCTTCCAAATCACAGAGATATGACCTTATGTCTCTCATCTCACAAAAACAGACCAATTTCCTACTATAAAAATGTAATTTTCCCCTCAATACCACCAACTTAAACACAACTGGTTACATTTGACAGGCTTCCCCATTTGATTAGCATCACTCAGCACCGTCTTCTTTTCGTATAAAAGAATCCAAATGTCAACGAAAGGATGTCATTCTCAGTTCAACCGTTGAAAAATCACATTGTCTCCAATAAATTATAAAACCAGAAACACAAAAAAAAAATGAAACTAACCATTGTATCCTTGGCCATCTACGTGACTCTTACTCTGGTCAGTGACCAACCCAAAGCAGCCGTTGGGCATGTTCTCGACTTGCCTCCAGGATTTTTGCATGATGCCTCATCGAACGTCCTCGAAATGGAAGCCATCGCCGCCATGAGCAAAGGGCGGCCCGGTGCCGGTCTGGACCTAGACACTGGCCGTAAATCTCATCAGTGTAGCGTCGAAATAAAAACCCGCATACCTGGTAAATGCCGGTACATGGGACGTGCCGGAATAGCATGTATTGCCGGCGAGTACATGGACCTGGTCAACGAGGAGTGCATGATATTTTAAAAACAACAGAAACACTAATTTACACCGTCATATAACGTATAGCAGCCAGCGGAGTAAAAACGACCATCACTAGCAGAGATTGCATTTTGCTAACAACTTCTGGTTGCCATAAAAGCATATCCTTCGGTGTACAAATTTTTATCTATAATATGCTTGTAAAATTGTAATGTATCTATTTATCTAGACCAGAGCTAGCTAAGACATCGGTGGCGCCTGGTTGTCTTGTTTTATTTCCAGCGATTCGATGCCATCAAACGGTACAGGAATTTCTCCCCCTGTTTCGATTTCGCCTAAGGACATTCATGCAGACTGTGTGTTCTTATTTTGATCGTGTTCGTTTTTTGTTCAGTCTCTTGTTTGCTGGTTTATTCGTTTTATCGCAAATCGTTACTGGCATAAATTTCACGTGATGGCGTGCACTTAGAGTACCGTATTTCGAACGTGGCCAGTCTAAATGTTTGCTTAGAATATTATTTTTTGCAGTACAAAGCCAACAATTTAATAAAAGATACGATTTTATACACACAAAAGAAACTGTTTGATTTTTTGGAAATCCGAAAAGTATGATTTTGTGGACCTACTCAAAGTAGTCTAAACTAGTTACAATGGTAAAAGTCAGTTAGTTGGTGGATAAGGTTTTGCGCTTTCAAAAGCCTTTTTTTAAGTCTTAAACTTATCCTGAAAGTTTTCGCTTGCCATTATCAGAGACAGAAATCCCAACAGCACTTATTCAGGACTACGTGAAAGAAATGAAAATCGTGTGCCAAAGAAGAAAACTTCCAGCAGTATGCCAACTTCCATCATTAACAATCATCAAGTGTTCGCCGTTGCCCATATCAAAAAAAAACCAATTTAGCAATACAATTATGAATACGCGTCTAATTACCACCGAGATTGGCACAGCTCACTCAGCTGTGAGTGTGACTGACAGCGTCACAGGTGTTAGAAAACTTCACTCGAATTTGCGCTTGGCAGAATTTCTCTCGATTGCTTGTGAATCATAATTTGGATGGGGAATTATTATTTCCCCGGGATAAAATCAAGTTGCCATTAAGAAAAGCTGCCACGTTTGACGTATACCTACCATTATAATCCGTCGATGGATATCATAATTCCAAACCAATTTTATGACGCTTTCTCGTTTAGCAAAAATAACATCGATCATGATGTTTTCATTTATCATTATTTCAGTCCACTGCCCGTTCGTTGTTAAGAGACGGAGATTGTTTTCTTAACCTCAACATCAGACACAAGGACACTTGTTAAACAAAACTTGTTAAACAAAACATCACCCATAATGCGCACACAATCAAACCAATTCAAGATGTCACAGCTCACAGCATACAGCAGTATGGTTGTCATCTGAATTCGTGTGTATCTCGTTCATAATAGCTCGTATGTATTTCAAAAAGGTCCTTTCTGGGACATCGCAAAGAGTAGTTATTCCTTTTGAACTCTTAACTGGAATATACAAAATTGACTGCGTCGAAGTTTGAACAAGAACAGACAGAAGACTATGTAAAAGGGGGGAATGTAACATTTGTTTAGCAACGTTCTGCAGTGGTACTGCGTCTACTTACAAGAGATTGAAATTGAAGCAATTTGAAGGGAGTTTGTCGCAAAAGAACAGTGGCGCCTTTGAAAATTTTATCGGAATTCATCTTTGCAATTGATTGATTGATAGCATTTTTTTGACTGACTAATAAATTAACCCAAAATTATATATAAGGTTAGGTAGAACCTGATTTTATTCGCATAGTCTACCTAGCTGTGTCTAGTTCATATTAAAAATCTCGTTTGTAAATGCCTAAGAGTGTGCAGCAGTATGTTACTGGAAAATTAAATATTAGACAAAGTTACTTTAAACATAGTTACTCCTATTCCCATAATCAGTAAGCCGCATAAATGACAAGTGCTAATTGAAGCAGACTTCCAAACTATTTCCACTGCCTCATTGGATGTTTACTAAAAAACATATGTGTTTATATATATGTATTTTCAAAATTGTTAAATGAAAAATCGCGACAAAGAAACTCAAACCTGTGTCATTGCGTTCATGGAATGCGAAGTTAAGACAAATTTAACTAGACATACGAAATTGCGAAATCCGAAATTGCTCATCGACTTTTTATTGACGAATGGAAAAGTTTTTCTGCGACATCTGCAGGATTATGTAGAGAGCTTTACAATTTTGACGTCTGTTTGTTTTGCAAAGGAATTGGATAAGGAATACGTGATTTTTCGTGTAAGAAAAAGAAAATTGAAAACAAACTTAATTCGCAAGTCTAAGTACTAAAGAAAGTGGCATAGTGGTTAGTGTGTTGGACTACTAAGCGAGGGGTCCCAGGTTCGAATCCCTCAAAAACCCAAATTCCAACTCAGGGTTTTTTTCACTGCGCCACCTCTCGCGAACGTCTGACAAACATCCGAGAGTATAACTGTCTTGAAAGAGCTTCTCAATCGGCCTTTTGGAATCGGCATAAAATTGTTCGTTCCAAAAATTTAAAACTCACACAAAACGAATGGTTACGAGAAGCTAGGCCCAGGGTCCCTACAGACCTGTTGCGTCAACTATTATTATTAAGTACTAAAGAAAAAGAAAATTGAAAACAAACTTAATTCGCAAGGTTAGTACTACTTGTACGGAATTTGTATAGTGTGAGCCAATTCATCTCGTAAAACTAGCACAAAAGTCTGTTCAGAGTAGTATTGAATATAATGTAAACAAGTAATAAATTTGCTTTTGTATATATATTTTGGTTGATTTTTATCTTATAAGAAGTGTGCTAATGATGATTGTTACAGATTAGCTTGCTTTCATGGTGGAGGATCCAGGCAGCTTAGAAGTTTCTAAGGTTGTCTGTCACAATATCCCTCTGTGAAATAATTGACATTTCAGTGGTGTTAAAAGGTCTACCCGGGAAGGCGAAGAAATATTGAAAGCTGGCTGATCGGTAGGTATCCCATAATGCAGTGAAGCTAGTGAATGGGCTTAAACATGCCTGCACCCCTTTGATACGAACACTCTCAGTTGTTGGATGGTTCTTTTGTATCAGTAGGATTCTCCGCCAAACTTGTGGGTTATGTGTCATAAATATTCTTGAGTAAATCTATATAGGATAAAGTAAAAGTATATCACTAAATAAAAGAGGAAACTAGATGTAGCAAGTTGTAGTACCACCTTCTCTTAAAAAGCAGCTGAACGTGATGAGCCACCTTAATCGTTTAATGTCTGGTTTCTTCGAATTAATTACTAATTTCGGAAGGCATATGCTGGGTAAGGATCCTTTCACAATTTTGGTTCTATACTAAAACCCATCCGTGTATTCGGTCGCAAAATTTCTATATCTCTAAAGTGAAAACTGCAACATTTGGAACATTTTTCCCCATCCTATAAGTGGCCGCAGTGGCTTAGTGGTTAGTGTGTTGGACTACTAAGCGAGGGGTCCAGGTTCAAATCCCGCAAAAACCCAAATTCCAACTCAGGGTTTTTTTCACTGCGCCACCTCTCGCGAACGTCTGACAAACATCCGAGAGTATAACTGTCATGAAAAAGCTTCTCAATAGGCCCGTTTGGAACCGGCATAAAATTGTAGATCCCTTCCATTCGTTCCAAAAATTAAAAACTCACACAAAACGAATGGTTGCGAGAAGCTAGGCCCTGGGTCCCTACAGACCTGTTGCGCCAACTATTATTATTATTATTATAAGCACAATACTCCATTTAATCAAAAGAACTTTAGAGTTTCGAACTTCTTTTGGAAGAAGGTACAATGCAATTCCCTCTTTACAACATGAATTGCATTGAGGAACGCCACAATGCTGATCTTCGATTGGTTTTCATTTTCTACAAAAATAAGAGCTTAGCATTCACTTTTATATCAACACTTACCGCACTCAATTTTAAGATATTATTATTGTGTTATAAAATGACGCTTTTTTCTTATATTAAATATAAATTTTGAATTAAGTAGGTATACAATTTCTAACAAAAACTTCTTGGTTTTCCATAGAAATACATACAAGCTGTCAAAATCTATAGCAACCTATACCGATGCGAAAATGTTGCCGCCAGGGGCTAGCCTCCATTCTTCAATAGGTGGAATGGCAATTTCAAGTAGGTACCTATGTTCTGAATCAACAGATGAAGCGCTACTGCTTTACAACGGACAGATCACAAAACATGTGCCATTGCCAAATTAAAATTAAGTAAACAAAAACTTCTAATCGAAAGGTATACATATTAAATGATTTATAATTTAATCTTAATAGATGTCACCCATATATATAGGTAGGTAGGTATATTAAAAACCAAATGTTTTTTTTAAGTCACTTTAAATGTTAATGCTACAAGTGCAAAGCCTTCGTAAATTAAACCCGACAAATGAAAATACTTTAATAGAAAAACAATACTATGGAAAAAAAATGTTCTCGGAGAAAAAATAAAATAAAAAAATATATAGAAAATCAAAAAGAGGTTTTGTTCCCTTATAATTCTTATCACCTAACTACCTGTATAAGTATACGTCCACGGACAGAAACTGGTTATCAAACACTACCCAAGATGATCAATGATTGTTATGCAGCATTCTGCTGACATTTTGCCGGCCGACAAAATGAGACGAATTGACTTTATTGCGTTTTCGAAACGTATGCTTTCCGCATACACATCTATTCCGATGCTGAACTATGATTTTTCCCATCAAGTTCGTGTCGCTGATTGATTTCAAGTATGCCACTGGCATTTATTTTATACGCTATCAGAGAGGACACATTTCTAGTGGAGTCGCATATTGTACGGAATATATTGCTTTACGCAGAAAAAAATGAAAAGGAATGGTGTCAGCAGAGGTTGCATAGCTTGCCTACATACTCGTCTCGTACTCCTGTGTCCCTTCACATATTTCTGGGTAAAAAACGAAATTGAAAAGACTTTGACGGTTCACAACGTTATTCTCTATAACTGTCGTCAACTTGATGTTAGTGGAAAGTGTAATGTGGGACACGCAAGTTATTGACTTCGGGATATTAGAATATGGACGTCTACTTGCATCTTACTGATATGCATATTTATGCCCGAGTAAAAGCCTTTGAAGCTTTTTGTCGAATTGTTATTGCAATTTGGCCAGTTGGCAAAGCAAGTATTTGTCTTCAGCTGAGTCCTTATTGCAGTTATTATTCTCCAATTATTTTTAGTCTTTTTATGCATATAGCATTATATTGTTGGTAATGAATAATATTGCGTAACGTAAAACTTTCAACAGTTACTTTGGGGACGTTACTAGTACTACAATGAATCTTTTTAAGGAGAGAAAATGAGATAAACGGATGCCTAAGCCTTCTATATTTGTATTGACAGGAGGTGCTGCATTTGTGAAATTGGGATCTTTAGCTGAAACTTAAATCCTGCTTGAAAGTTCGGCTTTCATCTGAGAATAATCATTTAGAGTTACCCAGGTCTGTTATTCAAAAGCCTATCATTTTCGAAACAGGTCAGACACATTTTCTGGTATGTAGGAAATGACTTGTTGGCATTTAGCTTGCTGCGTCATAAATGCCGAATTTTTCTTACACGGTAAGAAAAATGGGAGTGTTTTTTAATACCTCCGCAGTATTACAATTATATGCAATACACGGAAAAGTCGAAAAGTTAGTTTCCAATATGTCCAATTCACTAAACTTTATCTGTAATATACATTGAAATTTAATAAATATTTCGTTCAAATGCTCATTTTAATACGAATTTTCTAAACTTAACCGAATGATTAAAATCCAATATGTATTTTTGTTTTACAATCTAACTCGGTCTATATTGAAATAATATTTCAATCAAGAACTTATTACAATTAAGATAAAGTTTACCTGAAGTATTACGTTTACTCTGATTAAATTTTAAGGCACCAAGTGACAAAGAACAGAAACAGAATCCCATACATTTGCAACAGAGACAAAATTAGGAGAACAAGATTTTTCAGCAACACAATTTAGCTACAGAAAAAGAAGTCCATATTGATTAATGCCAATTTATCGTGGGGGAGGGGGAGGTTTTTTGATTTGGATTATTCTGCATCTGCTATCTGGCTGTTTGTACTATATTATGTTGTGATGACCACGTATGAATTCCAAATTATACGCCGTAATTCGATTATTATTAGCTTCCTGTAAATCGTCTTCAATAAACATTTCCAAAATCAGTTGAAATTTTTCATTGAAGTCAAAGCCAAAATGTAATCAAACCAAACACAATTTGATAGAAAAGGCGGCAGCCATTTTCTTATAGATCCGTTTCTGTTTCAGTTTTGAGTAGCTGAGCGAACAAAATAAACAGAACCACAATTTATTAGAGAACGAAAAAACTTTCTGTTTTGTTTCAGTTTCTCGTCCTGTTTCTGTTTTTTTGTCAATTGGTGCCTTAGGGCGAACTTATTGAAGCCACCAATTCAAAACATTTCTTTTTGTTTTTAATACATGATCCAAGCCAAAGTGATTAGATTAAAATAGGTATTGGTGTTACTTTTGAGCCCAAATATATATTATTTTGTAGCTTTGCTAAGAATTTTGGATAAAGCTTTTGTAAATGTTTAAAAAATGCATACAAATAAGTGAAAGTAATGCTAGAAAAAGCCGTTATATTGATATTCAAAGATAATTCTTTTTGCAAGTAAATAACTTAAATTTCAAAGTATTATTAGCCGTGTTTTTTTGAGCTCCGATATCATCAAAACAAAGTAAAGTGGGATTTTCAGAACGCTAATTACATAGTTGTTGTAATTGCTTTGCTGAGATCGAAGCTCAAAAAAACAGGCCAATTGTACGAGGATAGTTTTTTTTTCGTTAAGCTGTGAAGCGCGGAGATGCTTCTAGTGTAGGTATTTGCTTTTGAAGGTCAGGGCGGTCTAGAGTTTCCAGTTAATTGCATCAGAAATGTAGTTATTACATCAAAAAAAGTAAGTAACTGACTGAATAATTAATAAGATGATGTTGGTATTCTTCAGTTCTCCTTCATTTAAAAGTCTACAGAAATATAACTACTAAAGGGAGCACAACAGTACTGTATAAGATTACTTTCAAAGAAGATAAACGACAACGGGAATTTGCCTATGCTTGACAATTTTCTATATGTATTGTAATATTTTAAAACAATAACACTTTGTATTAAAAATAAAATATTTTTTGTGTTGAAATGTATCCCATAGCTATAATAATAATAATAATAATAATAGTTGGCGCAACAGGTCTGTAGGGACCCAGGGCCTAGCTTCTCGCAACCATTCGTTTTGTGTGAGTCCCATAGCTACTTAAATCAAATCTAAGGAATTATTGAAATATAATAATATTGCATTATGATATAATATTCCATGGGCTTATAAAAAGCAAAATAAATATTGAATTTTTTCAATTTAAATATAAATTTAAATAATTTCGCAATTAAACCCATCTCCATCTACATAAAATTTAATACTTCAGACCTATTTTGTAATAGCTGACATTATTTAAAATCAAATCTCTTATAGGTAAGTTCCTTTATTTGAATATGCAAAATAGGTATAATAGGTACAACCCAAAAATATTAAATTTATTGCCAGAATTTTTAACCGTGTAATAATTTGGACAGTTATTTCTATATAGCCAGGAGCAACCACCAGCTAAAGTTCAATGTAGGCGTGAAATAAAGCCAAACAAGTAACTTGGCTTAGTTTCGTTTAAGAAAACATTGGGCTTTATTTCACGTCACCGTACGTTGCCAATTCATAGTTGTCAATTTGATTACGCTTGTGACTTAAGAGACGCAAACCCACTTCATTTCTACTAATCCGACCATGGTTACCTACGACCTGCACCTAATTCCAATATAAGCGCATTTTGACTTAAGTTGCCTTATTCCCAAATAACCAATAGGTACTGTAATGGACTTACCTCCTCTATTAAACTGTATGACTACCTCTTCTGTCCTGGAGAAAAACACATCCCTCCCGATGAATTTTCCGCTTATTTACATTTAATTTTTGTCAAATGAATCAGTCAACTGAAAATCGAGAGTCAAAAATATCCCATTTGACCTCCTATAAGAGACCCTCCACTTTGAAATATGTACCTAATTATTTAGCGAAGCGATCAACCTGATCTTACTTAAGTATATACACCTGTATGATTTCAGTTAATTCAATCAGCTTCTTCACAACTTCTATAATTGAGAATAACGACTTTTTTATTGGCGGCGCTTTCATCGAGGAGAACAGTTTCGAAATTTTAAAATCAGTTTTGGAAAATAGTTCACAATGGGCCTTACCAATAAACGTTTGAAGTTTCGGCTCTAAGTTTAAGTGGTTCAGTGTCAATATTTCTTATACAAATTTCTCAATTGTGAACTTCCGTTAATTTATTTCTGACATTATGGTAACTGGTAACTACCATATTGACCAATTCGAATGCAATTTCTTACGTAGTTAGTAGTGCTACCCAAGCCATTGTATTATTCATGCCTAATTGATTGATTGGACCAACACGCAGTACCGTATAAATTTGCTGTGCGGTCATGTGCACACATATATATCAAACTGTCATGCAGCAGCACACCTGCACAAACTAACCACCGACCGTATAATCAATAAATCACAGAAATTGCAGCATAGAATTGCAGCAGCAGTTAAACATCCGTTGACATAAAACAGCAATCAAACAATTAGCCGCACCCTTTGCCACACCTCTGTGTGTAAACTGACACCTTCCACCTCCGTTGTCCAAACACAGGACCCTCAGCAAGGCGCACAACTACGAATATGAAATCCAAATTTAAATAAATAATTGCCACTGCCTGGAGAGCCATGCTACCTGGCACACTACCTGCAATTTTCATTAATGCATGCCAACGTATCATACAGGTGTCCTTGCCGAAAGTTGCTTGCACACAAAACGTTCTCATTATTTACCAGGAAATTGCGTGCAATTTTCCACCAATTTAATTCAGATAGATGTGCATATATAATTCCCCACAGGACTATAAAAAGGATAGCAGCACTTCGTCACGGATCACAGTTCGGGCCGCGCGATGCAAGCTATCCTTCTCATCTCAATTGCGGTTGGAGTTCTTTTCGCAGCTGGAATCCAGCCAAATGACAAGGTTCAACAGTCGCTGTCTGGGTCTGAGTCCGGGTGGATGGAAGCCAACTTGCCCCTGTTCGTGGAGTACTTTCGCTTTCATGGAGCGAGGAGTGTATGTCTGGTACTTTGTGCCGAGAACCAAAATGTGATTCCGATTGAAAAACTTGTACGTGGCTTCTTGGAACGGCAGTTCTACCTGAATGTGTTCCACGAGGGCGAGCAAGAGTTCATATTAAAACCCCAGGGCTATAAGACAGGAATAATTGTTAATTTGGATGGGTCCTGTGCACGGCAAACTCTGCAGACCGCGGGAAAAAATAATCTATTTACGACGAATCGCTTTTGGCTACTCGTGGGTGGGCAGCTGGGAAGCGTTGACGACGTCTTCATTCCACCCGATGGAGAGGTGAGAATAATGTCGAACGGAGAAGCGAAGAGCCTTTGGGATGTTTACAAGGTGGCACCGTCCCAGCCGATGAGGGTGAAGCAGGTTGGCGAGATGATAACCTCAGCTGGGGAGCTGGTTGCATGCTTACAGCGTTTTGGGTCGGCAATCTCGTACAGGGAAAACCTACAGGGGTTGCAGTTTAAGACTGGTCTAGTGATAGCCTTCCCCGACATGTTCACAGACATTGAAGACCTGACCATGCGACACATTGACACCATCACAAAGGCCAACTACCCCCTGACAAGGTCGCTGAGCGCCAAGCTGAATATGGGCTTCAATACCTACCAAACGGACAACTGGGGCTGGAAGAAGCCCAACGGTACGTTCGACGGCCTGATGGGACGGTTCCAGCGACTTGAGCTCGACTTTTCGCAAAACGCCGTGTTTATGCGGCTCGACCGAGTGGCAGTGGTGCACTTCGTCGTGGAAACATTTCGAATCCGTGCGGGGATTATGTTTCGACAGCCCCCTCTGTCCGCCGTCGCCAATATCTTTGCAATGCCCTTCAACATTGACGTGTGGATCTCGGTTTTGGTCTTTATGATAGTCACAGCGGCGGTTATGACTATTGAGTTGGCTTTCTCACCTCTGCTCGACGGGATGGACTCCATGGATTGCCTGGTCTTTGTTTGGGGTGCCATGTGTCAGCAGGGATACCATCTGTCGATTCCCAATCGGTCGGCAAGAATTCTGGTCTTTACAACGTTTGTAACGACGCTATTTCTGTTCACGTCGTTTTCAGCGAATATTGTGGCACTGCTGCAGAGCCCCAGCGAGGCGATAAGAACTTTGGGAGATTTGGGTCAGTCGCCGTTGGAGATCGGAGTGCAGGACACTGTCTACAATAAGATTTTCTTTAACGTATGTGTTTGTGTAACTATGTTCATATGTGTTGTGTATGCTTTAACATTTTCTGCAGGAGTCCACAGATCCAGTGACGAAGATGCTCTTTCTTAAGAAAATCCAACCCAAGGGCGATCACATCTACATGCGTCCACACAGGGGTATGGAGAAAGTCCGCACAGGTCTGTTCGCCTATCAGGTAGAGTTGCAAGCTGGCTATCAAGTCATTAGCGACACATATTCTGAGCCGGAGAAGTGCGGCCTAAAGGAATTGGAACCGTTCAAGCTGCCGATTCTGGCCATACCAGTTCGGAAAAACTTTCCCTACAAGGAACTCTTTCGCCGGCAGTAAGTTGTTGTCGAAGCGGTGTGTAACTGACTTGATTTGTGTAATTACGATTATGTTCCTTTTAGGATCCGTTGGCAACGAGAAGTGGGCCTAATGAAGCGCGAAGAGCTAAAGTGGTTTCCACAGAAACCCAAATGCGAGAGCAGTCTCGGCGGATTCGTATCAATTGGCATCACTGAGTGTCGCTATGCATTTGTTATGCTTGGCTATGGTCTACTTACAGCGGTCGCAGCCATGTTGGCTGAGGTTTTAGCTAAGAGAGTTATTTTCATCGTTCGCTGTTATAAAGGACGACATTTGCTTGTCGAATAAAAAATGCTATTTCGATCTCATTTACCTACATTTCGGGTAGACCTTGAAACAATTGAGGTTGCCTTTCAATTGAGTTAAATCATTTTTTTGACATTTCTATGAGTTGGCGGGAAATAATTATTTAACAGCGTTTATGTATTAGCGGAACAGGCCGAGCTCCATTTACCGTTGGATGTCAAGCAGGTGTCAAACTCCAAATAAAAAAAAAACACGTTTCATATTTTAAACGTTGTATGACGTTTGAGTGGGATGCTCAATACCAATTATTCGACCGACAGTAAGGGATAGAACTAAGTACCTAAAAAGCAAAAATGTGTGAGACGTATTTTTTTTGTCGGCCATATTGTTTACGGAGTAGAAATTATGAACGGGATTAGCATGCTGATTTTTTTTTAGAGGAATGGGCAACGGATATCGGAATTTCCCTCTCTACAAAACAAAATGTCTTCCGGAAGAGGTGAGCGGATAAATTTTTTTTATTTGTTTGAATTTTATAATTTGAGGGGGGGAAAATTTGCTTACACAAGTAGCCTTTCTAGTTTGTGTAGTCCAACTACATCATGTTATAAATATGGAATAGAAAATTTTTTTTATTCTCAAATTTGTTGTTTATCAGAAATTGTGCTGGCCTAACCTTTGGTCTACCTTATAATTATCCGTTTAACTTCAATAACTCTCTCTCTTTCACTCTCATCAGAGAGAACTGTCACTGGCCATTGAACTGTCAGTGGAGTTTAGGTACATAATAACATCGAATGTGCTCATTCAGTTTTTCTAAAAATTCAACTGAAAAGTGGAAAGTAAACCTATTCTCGTTCAATCTTAGGAATAATGTCACAGTTGTCTCATTGCGAGAGAATTCGCTCACCGAAATGAAATATAGCCAAAAAGAAAAGGTACCTACCTACGCGTTGAAAGACAAATTTGATAAATGCGAATTTATCTTTAGCGGGAATTACTCAAATATTAGTAGAACAAAGTACAAATCTAATAATAATAATAATAATTTTTGGCGCAACAGGTCCGTAGGGACCCTAGGCCTAGCTTCTCACAACCATTCGTTTTGTGTGAGATTTAATTTTTGGAACGAATGGAAGGGATCTACAATTTTATGCCGATTCCAAACGGCTAATTGAGAAGCTCTTTCAAGACAGTCTCGGATGTTTGTCAGACGTTTGCGAGAGGTGGCGCAGTGAAAAAACCCTGAGTTGTAATTTGGGTTTTTGCGGGATTCGAACCTACCTACCTCGAACCTACCTACAAAAGGTACAAATCTATATTTAAGATCAAAAGTTGAAAAGGTAGCTTTCATTGTAGAAATTAAACAGTTCAATTCTATTGCTTCTTACACCTATTTAAATGATCTATGCAAGCACGAACATATAAATGTAAACAAGCAAAAGGTCAGTATAGTTACAAATTAGCATTTGAACGATTTGACAACCATCTTTCAGCAATAACCAACTAAACCAAAGAAAGTTCTTGGGCTAATATCTGTAAGTTTTTTTGCGTAGAGGAAATGTTTTGTTCTCTAATCTCGGCTCTCTTCTGCCCAACTTTTGCGAAAGGGAAGAAACTTTGGCCAAATTTGGCTAATGTGATCGAATGCATTATCGTTAAATTTTATTTAACAGACCTAGTATTTGCGTTGTTCATTGACACAATGGCGTGTATTCTGGCCATCTGTCAGTTGAATATTACAAACGATTTATACGAAATTTTGGACCAATGTCTTACAGACGCTCTACGTGTGATACAAACTGTAAAAGGTGAAACTATACTTAATATAAGGTAAGGCCTACTCTCCTATCAACATTTGGGCCACCCATCTAGACACAATAAGCGGCAGAGAAGCTTGAAAAGGGGTCTACGAAGCTTATGTAATTAGCACAGCTTTAGTGTAACTATTAAAATACGTATAGTCAACCCATAACAGCTTTGACTTGTTAAGGTAGCAACTGCTACTTTAATTTTCAACGGACAATCGAACACCTGTTGTTTTTACTAAACAAATAAATAGGTACTTCCAGAGTCTGTAGTAGAAACTGTCGAAATATTCACCTTGACATTCCCCCTATTCAACCGTAAAAACATACATTTTTATGTTTTTATTGAGAGGAATTCTTACAATGTAACGTCCCATCACAAACCACAATATTTATTTCATTAGTTTGCCATTAAATTAATTGGCGCCCAGCTGTCGCTGCGGGCGCAGGGACATAAGTCCACGAGACATAAGTCCATAATGGACTTGTGTCCCACTTCGGTGGGACATAATTCCACTTTTTGATTATGGATTTATGTCTCATCGAAGCGGGACATAAGTCCAAAGCAAAAATGTTGGGCCTTATGTCCCACCCAACTATTTTAAAATTCAACAAAAAATATAAGTAAAATACCTCGCACCCACCCCGTAATCCAACAGTAAACCCAAGCAGGGGGGTTGCAGGGGGGCAGCATGCCCCCCCATACACATTTCATAATACAATGGTAGCAACTCGCGTGCGCCTAATTTGAAGTATTCGATGCCTATTGGAGATCCACGACGTTTTGCTAAATATTATCTATGGTAAAATTTTGGACTAATGTCCCATCTTCGACAAAACAATTTCGGATCTTATGTCCCACTTCGATGAGACATAAGTCCATAATGAAAAAGTGGACTTATGTCCCACCGAAGTGGGACGTTAGTCCATTATGGACTTATGTCTCGTGGACTTATGTCCCTGCGCCGTCGCTGCGTTGCCAAATTGATGACTGACTCGATTAGCAAAATTATTGTATTTTGGTCTTGTTGTCTTCTATACCTACGTACATTTGTTAATTGCAAATGCAGTCCAACTGTCATGGCAGATCACCGGAGGCACTCTTGCTAATTCCCTCTCAACAGCTTTAGCCATCAGGACTTCTTTAATGCAGTCTCACTTAGTCGACTCCCATTGCGTTGGATTAAAAGCAAAAATGTCGCTGATTCCATTTTCTGCCTGCCAGTTTCATTTAAATACGCAATCACAGCTGAGTACTTGTTGTAAAAGGATGCCCACAGGGTGCCATTTCAACACTGTACCATGTACTATGTATATAGAAAAAAGGACTACAAAGATACCTGAGTCTCTGCAAAGGGGGGACCACCGCCCGATGCTGTTAAAAACATGTACCTACCATCAGATTTTATTTTTATTAAAAGCATGGTTTTTTTTCCACTTATTCCTTAACTATCCTGGACATCCTTTTAAGGGCACATCACGATTGTTCGCAAACCGAAACAACTATAGAACGAAATTAAATTGAGGTAAACTTTTTGTTCGGTTGTCCTTTTTTGTGTGATTTGGCAAAGTCATCCAATCTCGTGTCATCCCATGTGCGAATAGCGTTGTAAATTAACTCTAAAAAAAGGCCATACTCACTATTCAGGCGTCCCTAAAACAAAGCGAAAATTTCAGCGGCTTTAGGCGGAATATAAACTTATTCAAGAGATACATACATTTTTTCTAAATCAATCGATAGGGGCTTGTAACAGTCGTAACTATGGCAAAACTTCATTAATAATTCAATTGGGGTATCTGTCTTATTATTTCCTTTGCCATGTATTTTAACATAGAATGGAAGACACGCGTCTACTCCCTCGAACCTCATCTCGCACCAAGTGCAAAGAAGCGAGGATACTTCTGGGGATTGGCATTGGATTCGATTGGAAACACAAAGTTCATGTATCTATAACTAGGTACGTACATCTCAATGATTCAAGTCTATTCGCCTTCGACATAGTATATCTTTTATGAATAGAAGTTAATTTTGCGTGGAATACTATGGAGTGTTGCGCGCAAGATCTTTTAGAAGGCACATGCGGCTGACGAAGAACAATCTGCCGTTGATTCATTGCAAACAAACACTTAATTTAATTTTATTGAAATGTAGGTACTCCATCAAAGCGAGGTAGTGGTGGTGGATCAACCTATGCCTGAATTGCATCCGTTCAATGTGGTGGATGTGAACAAGGATAATATAGCAAAACTGAAATTTATGGAGCTGAAGATATTATTATATTATTCCGCATTGAAGTGTGCCATCCCTATTGGGAAAAGGAAATCTAGCGAACAAATTTATTTCTCGACAGATAAAGCACCGTATATGTGGAGTTGATGATGAGAATTCAATAGCGCGAAATTAGAATTATGTTTTATCATGGGGCTTCGCTTTTGGGGAAACTTTCACTACAGGACTGGCTGCAGCTTAAAGTATATTTAGAAAAGGCGAGCAATTTTCAAAGACGCCATACATTACTATGGTGGTTTTTCAATAGATACAGAACTATAAAATTATTACAACTAACTTAAATCATGTTACCCCTTTCGGTATTTTGATGCTATATCTATAGCAACACGAATATTGATATCGCCCATTCTCTGTCCATCGATATGAGTCACTGTCAATCAATAAACCCCGATTTAATCCAAAAAAAAAAATGTCTTTACCTTTTAAGAACATTAAAAACTGACCACTTTTAAACAATTTGTAACAACAAACACATAATTTTTACAAAATATGTCCTCCTGGCATCTAATTCAATTCAAATTTTGTGATTTTATCACAAAGAAGAATATTTAAATGGAACTGAAGTAAACACTACTTCGTCATATAAACTCATATCAATATTTCGCTTATTGCAACTCAAAAAAGTGAAATCTATTTTTTTCGTCCAAAATTCCCTCGCAATTTGTTCAAATCGAATCATTTAAAGAAGCTGATGGGGTCACGGTAGCTATTTGCTTTCTAGCATCGGGTTCACTGACCGGCTTTGAATTTGAAATTTAGTTGATATGTTTAGGCGGGACAGTGAATCATAAAAATTACTAATCCTTTTCATCTCAAGTGAAAACTTTTATATATCAGACTGTGATGTCTATAAAGCTAAAAGAGTGACAACAAACTCCCTCTCTCTCTCTCTCTATGCAAATAGACGTTCAGTTCTTAAATTACACTATAAATTTGCACACGTTTTGCCGAATTAATTATTACATTTTATTCAAAGACAGACAAGCTTGGTTCCTTATATCTCTACCCAAAGGGAAAATCTCCCCCAATGATTGTAAGTAATCTTAGTTTAACTGTAATGTGATTATGCTATCATCTATCAAAAAGACTTAAATTTATAATGGCAATTAGACTTACCACAAAAATGTTATACGTTGTTGTGTTTTGCGCCGACAACTTTATCGACAACCACTCGTGACAGCAAGTGGGTGTTAGTCATCAGTCATCCCATTACTATATCAGTTCGTACTTCTATCCGAAGGCACTTCAAGTAACAAGTTGTAATAGAATAAGCCTAATCGTCTTAGGATAAGTCTTGAATAAGCCTACACGATATAAAATTAGGTTCTATCTGATAAAAGAAGTGAAAAAAATGGTTAAATAAAATTGAATAGGGACTTGAAACCTGTCAATTGTTTTAAGTCCATGGTAAGACCACCATTGCCTTTCTATAGGCAATCAATATCTGTCAGTTGACATGCGTGTTTCTTCTTGGATAAATTCAAATTCGCTGAATTGTTCTTCCGAATGTCTCGCCGAAAAATGTGTCAAATCACATCACTCCCATTGATTTTGGGATATGATGGGATATCGTGAAATTAATCACAACATTGATACATTTTCTGATACACTTATAAACTTGTCACGAAGCAATTCTTAAAAGAACTTAAACTCGTATCGTAATCCTGTTTATGGCTTAATGTTTGCGTAATGTTAAAACAAACGCTATATATGACACACCCATGACATATCTAGCACATTCATTATCCCAGAACACTAATGGCACAGCATGGCTTTTAGAAAAGCGCACCAGTTAGCCAGACCACCTAAGGCAAAGAACAAACTAAAACTCATACACTTAACTAAACGCCGCGTACTGGTATTATGCACGTGCTAGTTCAATTGAAGATGTTAATCCCCATCTGCGTTGAACGGAAACAACGAAACTGCAACTCACACGTCGCCGTCGTACAGTGTTTATGCATAAATCAACTTACAAAACGACGGACACAGTGTGTCGCGCAGGACCCGAATTCAGGACTCAAATTCCGCATAGCATAATTCGTATACGAGCAAATCCGCCTGAAATTTTCGAATAGGAATAAAATAGGTATTCTCAAAGTTGTTCGGGTTTTTGTTTCACCTGTGCGAAAATTATATTCACATTTCGAATGAGGTAGAATATTACAGCAGGTCAAGTACATAAACCATTTTGAAAGGCTGGGAGAAAAAAAAACAATACTCAAATTTCAATTGTTTGCGAATTAATGTTTGTTTACGATTGACAAAAGAAAGAAATATTATTGGATGTATGCTTAATGAGCATTTATGGGTTTTCGCAGCGCTACTTTGGGCGATAAAAATTCAGCATTTGTTCGATTTTCAATGAAGCAGTTAGGCGAAATCGAAGTATACCGAACTATCCGAGAGGCTCAAGACATGCTTTGAACAAATAGCACTACTTCCGAACATATTTATGTCAATGCGAGCGGATATCATTCAATAAGTGCTTTCATTTAAATTGTTTGATTTATTATTCTTTTATTTTCTCACACACAAATAAAAAAACAATCCATTTTTTGGAGTATCAAACTCATAATTCCGTATACGAGATGCAAATCCGCATGGAAAACACAGACGAGTTACATTCGAAGAGAAATTCTTGTATGCGGATTTCGAGGATTGCAGATTTCCGTTTTTCGCATCGAATCGGAAATTTTGACAGATATATGCGAGAACATTATGCGAGAATTTTTGAGAATTGGGGTCCAGGGATGTCATATATTTTAAAGCACGAAGTTTTTATTTGCGCATAAAACTTGCCATTCCCGCACATCAGAATGTGCTCAAGGTTACATATTATGTACATTACCCACAAAAGTTCAAAAAATTACATTTTGTTTGAGTTAGTGATCTCAGATGTATCGTACTCCGTCTTATCATGGTTTGGCCAAGAGTAAATCATTTTATCCCTCTCAGTTATTTTTTATGTAAAAACCTCCTCCGACGTTTTTGAAAGTGAAAATTATTTTCTGTCAAATAATGCATTCAGTTTCAATTCAATGGGGACGTTCGGATACCTAGTTTATGTAAATCGTCAACTAGATTTCTCGGGACTATGATTCCGAACCCGTTGACTAAGCAATTTGAATTGTTTTTGTATTCTCGCGGTCAGCGTTACTTTTGTTGCAGTTTTTTATTTGGAAAAGGCCCTTTCATAATTTTTTTAAGGTACATTTAAGATGTAACACACGGTTGCCTATCACAGCACTATTATCGCCTTAATGGTTGTTACATATTGTGCGAAAATTGCAAATTACCAGAGTACCTACCTAGCCTTAGAAATGGCACTATTTTCTCTCACCGGCCCTTTTTTCGATTCTTCAGAATTCTGCAGCGGCCACTCTGCTTATTTTAAATTTGACTCTTCGAAATGTCAACTGATTTGTCGGCTTCCCCTACATAAACGTCAACTGCATAAAGCATAAACTATACACGTAACTAATCTGGGCCAATAAAAACTGAGACACATCTAGTCAGACAGCTATCAGTTTTATTAAACTAGGAATCCGAACGTCCCCAATCGCTCCAGTACCTAATTATGTATATCAGTCAGAGAATCAAAATGTCATTTTTTGCACTTTTGCTCGATTTCTGGGTAGAGACCTCTTAAACAAATTCTCACCATTTTTGCAGGTGTGGTAATTCTTTTATTAGAAGGAAATAAAATAAAATTTATTGATATGGGTTCAAAAGTGTGCTGTGGTTCAATATTATTTGTCTTATTTTTTTGGATTATGTACATATTTACGAGCTTTGTGGCGTGCATTTTAAAGTAGGGCTATTTTTTTTCCTGCAATTATTGCAACTATCGTAGTCAGTGCGGGTATCCTGTATCCTGCCTCTTCATTTCATCTAAAAAAATAATTCCATTGGAATGCACTCATCTCCGTTACTGATGCTGACTGTCAACCAGACTGTACAAAATACTCCCACGCTATTTACAAATGGGAGGAGGAACATTCACCAAACCATAGGTCAACTCGAGTGTAAAATTGCAAACATTGTAGGAAATTATTATGCGGTATCACACACACTCGCACAAACACATAAATGCGGTCTTTTCCTTAGTGTGCTCCCAACGTTTACGTTTATCATTTCGATGGTTCTTCATTCTTCCATTGCTCCGGGAAAATTTTAATTCTTTTGCAAGGTTTTCTTCTTAAAAAGACACCAGGTGGTGGTAGGTGGATAGTGGTAGTGGCTTTAAGTTCAGCATTGCCAATGACACACGTATTATGTTCGAACAGAGAAAAACGGTTCAATGTCTAGGAAACAAAATTTACCTCTTGTCTTATTCATTTCGGAAAACGATCTACGCCCTCCTCCTCCCTGCCTAATTAAATGAATGTGAAATGCAAATTTGGGAAGGTCATATGCGTTTCCCCACACAATTTGCAATGTGGATTCCCCTGAAAATTGTAGCGAATTTGATGAATGTGACGGATTAAGTATACCCAGTGGCGTAGCTATCATAGGGCCAGGTGGTGCAGTGCACCAGGGCCCCGGAGCTCAGGGGGCCCTCTAGCCTCAGCTTTGAAAAAAAATGAAAAATTTTAAAAATTCAAAAACAAAACAAGATTTTTTTTTTTCAATTTCTATTTTTTCACCAATGATAAAACTCCTTATTTGACATTTTCAACACACGCGCCAAGCGTCCTCGATAAGCATGTGCTGATTGTTTGAAATAGAAAATGAGGCGGCATCAAACTTGGATTTGAGTGAAATTATAGACAAATTCGAAAAATTTAAGCGCGTTTTTTCTCTTAATTAATAAATATTCTATATTGTCATATGCGTCGTTGTTTATTTAGGTACTCCCTTTTTCTTCCATTGAACACATGAAGATTTTGATAGAGACGACGTATGGATTTAGCCTACTAGGGATGATTCAACTCACTGTTTCCTATTCTTATTCCCTATCAATAATTTTGAAGGTCAATATTAGTTCAAACTACGCGGAAAGAGTGGAGGAGGGCCCGATTCTCTCCCTATGCACCAGGGCCCTTGTCCCCCTAGCTACGCCACTGAGTATACCTTTGTACGTACATACAAAACAGGGTAAAATTATTTTTGTAGTTTATAGAACAGCATGTTTCTCATTTATTTTTTGAGCTTGTGTGATTAGATTTTGGATTTTGACAAAGCTACGTATGTCACGCAATCGCATTTACTTATGCAACACATTGAACCGCACATTCAAGAATTTGGTTATCTTAAGTCGACTAGATTGATCTGGACCAGATCTAATCTGAACACTAAAACTAGATTGGCCGATATCGTCACTTTTCCTATGTCATCCAAATCATTTTACGAACTGTCAGCTTAGTACATACTCACTTACGAATCTCTTGAATATAGTAGATTCGTCGGCAACCTCTCCATAAGCGTCATATGAAAGAGTTGTTTATGTGAACGATCTAGGCCAGTGTTTTTTAAAGTGTGTGTCGCGACCCTCTTAGAGCTTGTCTTTTATTGACTAATTTGTCAAACCTTGTAGTTATTGTGGTCTGTAACGTAGCGTGGAACCTTAAATGGTGAAGTGCAAGCAACCCATTAGTCGCCAAACAAGTTCGACTTCCAATTGGAGACTTGAATCTGTCAAATAAGTGTAAGTCTTCAATCATAATCCATACTAGGGATATAAGCTTCAATATCCAACTTTTTTTCGCAGTTATACACACTAACATCAGCGGAATAAATGTTGTTGTTTTTTTCATATTGTGAGGCACCACATAGTTATGTGAACAAAGAAAACTGAAACCGCTAAAAGTACATTTCATCCCTTAGTATAACTTCTCAATCGTCTTTGATCTGTCATTTTTATTGCAAAATTGAAGTTTAATAATTAATATTCAAGAGCTTATAACAAATCGCGGGTTTCCCATTAACGCATTTTGGCAAGTTGTAGGTAGGTACGTTCTAGTTACTCCTCTTTTTAGTTTAAAGAGAGTTCCCCAAACTGTGATTGGTTTCTCAAACTGGTTACAAAAGGGGGCATAAACTGCCATTTGTTGACAGTTGGTAGCAATGATGTTACTATGAAAACGAGCATTTTTCGACACAAATTTTTTGCTCCAAATTTGTATAGTGACGTATTAGAAAGTTAATCATGAGTAAAACTTATTTTCAAATTGCTAAAATAGTATGAATAATTTTGTTTCATATTCTCATTTGCAAATTGCAAGTGAATAGTTTTAGTGGGAGGTTGAAAATTGAAAACGTACATAGTATCGTGCACAGTTAAAATTTCGTATTGAATTTACCACTGAACAAATCGCTCATCGTTTTAATTTTTAACAGTTTCAAAATCACTGTAAGCAAACTCTGACACCAAAAAAATCCAAAAATGTATGGAAATCGTTTTCTTTTGGAAAAATATGCTAAAGTACGCAGATGTAAAAGATCAGAAGATTTGGCGGTTTTCGAAAAATAAAACAATTAAAACAATAAAATGTCAACAAAGAACTTGGATTTCTTGGAACAGATAAAAATGTTTATAACTTACAATCGAGTTATAAAATAAATAATTGTAAAACAAATAAATTATATTTAAATACAATTACCATCCTTTTCCAGCTCAGATAAGAGCAAGTCGCCTTCAAAGAGAACATAAGTGTGGGTCTCCTTTAAATATTTTTTTATACTTCTCTCAGACCTAATGAAAACTGAAAACGTGCACCAAAAACGATGAAACGATTGCAAAATAACCATCGTTCAATCGAATCGTTTTAGTATATGATTTTTTTTCGTTTTTGTTATTACATGAAGTAGAAGCGTCGTCGAGAAGATATCGTTCAATAGTTTTGTGCTTAAGGGATTAGAAACCAAAAATGATTGCTCTGTCGGAGCAAGACTTGACGGTGAAAGGAAGAAAACAAAGCGATATAGGATGATTTAAAAAGGCCAACAAGTTTATTTTTGTGGTAGGCAGCAACTCCAGGCTCTCGGCTTGGCTGCTGATGATAGATGACCTTTGCAGAACACATTGAAGAAATTTTCCGAAGCAGAGGTCAAATCCGTCATTGGCTGGCAGATTTGCGGAAAGTAGGTTCATCGCATTAGTTAATCGTATTTGCGTGCAGCGTTGCCAAGTCAGTGCTTTCAGCGTTAAATCTAGTGCCCAAAATTTAATTTCAGTGCCGAAAAAGTAGACTTAAGGCTTCGTCAAACAGAGCGCATATTTAACGCCGCGGTGAGATTATTTTACGCGGCGGTAAAATTATTTGACTGCGACGTGCCAACCGCCGCGTCAGAGGACGTCAAACAGAATTCTAGCCGCCGTAGCTGTCATCACTTTTTGCAAAATGTGAAGCAACTCGGAATATTTTTTTTAATTGCTGCGCTACGTAATTCACGGAAAAGAAAAAGAATTTGGGTGCATGAAATTAACAAAAACAGAAATGAAATCGGAAAATACAACCTTTTAAAGAAGAACTGAATCGTGAAAATCCAGTATTTTGCGTTACCTCTATACATATTTAAATAGGTAGTATCTGCAAATACAAAAACAAAAATTTGTATGCTTACCGTCCTTATTCATTTCTATTGCAATTGTATCCCATATTTCTCGTTCTTCGACAACCTTTTTGTACATTTCATCACCCATATTGTATAGACATAGGTAATTTCGCACACATTCAATTCATTTTCCATTATGACGCGCCGCGTCAGTATAAATAATCTGTAATTTTTTACAACACCGCGTTTCAACGCCGCGGTGAATTTGACGTGACGTTAAAAACGAGCTCTGTGTGACAGGGGATATGTATTGCAGTATATTACATAACAACTGTCAAACGCGGCGGTGAAACGCGACGTTAAAACGCGCTCTGTTTGACGGAGCCTTTAGCGCTTGGGCGTTTTTTCAGTGCTTAACAAAATATTTTAGTGTTTTTTTAACGCTGCCGCTGCACGCCGCCTTTTTGTCTACTTTTGCATGAATTTAAAAAAAAAAACAAATTTAATGTATGTATGTGCCTATTATTTTTGAAGTTTTATTGAAATATTTTTTTGATGTGTAAACATTTATGCGCGCGGTATTGGATTCTGGTAGAGTAATTCCAAACATAGGACTTGATGCAACGGATATTGTGTAACGGATATACTTATACATCCGTATTGCGCGCTGTTGGAATCTGTTGGAGTAATTCCAAACATTTAACTTTCTGTAACGGAAACGCGCCATTGCATACATTTTATCATTGCATATGTTTTTTGCATATGTTTTTATCATTGCATACGTTTTTATAATTGCATACATTTATGAGCTGAAATAAAGCATGTTTTTGAAGTTATTACTTCTTTAGGCGCGGCGCATTGGGCACTTTGGATGGAAAGAAACCAATAAACTCACGTCACTGTTACCATCACCGTCACTGTTACCGTTACCGTCACCGTCACCGATCCCAATAAAACGTTGTATGTGTGCATGGTTGTATGCAGCTGGAAAGATAGGATAGTTTTGGACCCGATAGGTGGCGCTGTTGTCGATTTTTCTGAGAAACTCAACCGATCTCAATGAAACTTTGTATGTGTGCATGGTTGTATGCAGCTAGAAAGACAGGATAGTTTTGGAGCCGATAGGTGGCGCTGTTGTCCGTTTTCTGAGAAACTCAACCGATCTCAATGAAACTTTGTATGTGTGCATGGTTGTATGCAGCTAGAAAGATAGGATATTTTTGGACCCGATAGGTGGCGCTGTTGTCCGTTTTCTGGGAAACTCAACCGATCTCAATGAAACTTTGTATGTGTGCATGGTTGTATGCAGCTAGAAAGATAGGATAGTTTTGGACCCGATAGGTGGCGCTGTTGTCGATTTTTCTGAGAAACTCAACCGATCTCAATGAAACTTTGTATGTGTGCATGGTTGTATGCAGCTAGAAAGACAGGATAGTTTTGGACCCGATAGGTGGCGCTGTTGTCCGTTTTCTGGGAAACTCAACCGATCTCAATGAAACTTTGTATGTGTGCATGGTTGTATGCAGCTAGAAAGATAGGATAGTTTTGGACCCGATAGGTGGCGCTGTTGTCGATTTTTCTGAGAAACTCAACCGATCTCAATGAAACTTTGTATGTGTGCATGGTTGTATGCAGCTAGAAAGACAGGATAGTTTTGGACCCGATAGGTGGCGCTGTTGTCCGTTTTCTGAGAAACTCAACTGATCTCAATGAAACATTGTATGTGTGCATGGTTGTATGCAGCTAGAAAGATAGGATAGTTTTGGACCCGATAGGTGGCGCTGTTGTCGATTTTTTTGAGAAACTCAACCGATCTCAATGAAACTTTGTATGTGTGCATGGTTGCATGCAGCTAGAAAGATAGGATAGTTTTGGACCCGATAGTTGGCGCTGTTGTCGATTTGTTGGTATTTCATAATATGTTAAGAATACGGTTATTACAATTCCCTCTTTTCTCAATGACGTGTATCAAGCCACACACATACCGCACGCACGATGTTTACACATACATATTTCGGGACTGTTGGATACAGTCGCACAGTTTTTTTTTTATTTTACATCGCACTCGCTATGGCTATGAATATGAATATGATTTTGTTGTTGTTGTTTTTTTTTCATATATTTTTTTTATCAACTTTCGAGCTGTTTTAAATAAAAATTACAGTTTTGGTGATCAAGTGGTCAAAATTAACGCTGAAAATTTTGAAAATGGTGCTCAAACGCCAAAATGACTTGGCAACGCTGTTTGCGTGCTGAAAATCCTACTTTAATTTGCTTTGCTGAGATCGAAGCTCAAAAAAACATCCCTTATGTTGATATCGATTGTAGCTGTCAAATGTTTTTTTTTCTCTATTTTTGACAGTGTATAATTTTTCTAAAAACATAAATAATGGGGACGTTCGGATACCTAGTTTATGTAAGACGTCAACTAGATTGGTCGGGACTATGAATCCGAACGCGTTTGACTAAGCAAATTGAATTGTTTTTGTATTCTCGCGGTCAGCGTTACCTTTGTTTGATTTTGCCCTTTTTTATTTGGAAAATGCCCTTCCTTAATCTTTTAAAAATTGTTATTTTCAAATAAGTACATTTGAAATGTAACACGGTTGCCTATTACAACACTATTATACTCTTATGCAAACTAATGGTTGTTAAATCGTGTGAAAATTGTAAATTTACAGAGTGGCCTTAGAAATTAGACCTTTTCCTCTCATCGCCCCTTTTTGCGACTACTGAAAATTCTGCAACGGCCACTCTGTTTATTTTAAATTTGACTCTTCGAAATGTCAACTGAGTACGCAGGCAGGATTTTCTTGACTAGATTGGTCGGCTTCCCCTCCATAAACGTCAACTGCAAAAACTATACACGTGAACACTCTGGGCCAATAAAAACTGAGACGCATCTAGTCAGACAGCTGTCAGACTTACTAAACTACGAATCCGAACGTCCCCAATAACACACTTTAAGGTTTGACAAATAATGACAAATGTTCAATCAGTAATAGAGATTCGCAAAATTGCTCTTAAATTACGACAAGTTCTCCCCGCAAGCCTATATGATATTCTAGAATCATATCTCGGGAATAGACTCTTCCGGGTTAGAAATGGAAATGAATACTCGGAGCTAAAAGAAATTTCGGCCGGGGTACCGCAAGGAAGCGTCCTTGGTCCGCTTCTCTATTTGTTATATACTCGCGATATACCAAGGGAAGATGGCACTACCCTTGCTACGTTCGCCGACGACACAGCTATCCTAGCTGTAGGTAATACAATCGAAGAAGCGACTACAAAACTGCAAGCCGCAGTGAATAAGGTAAATGAATGGACAAGGAACTGGCGGATCGCCCTCAACGAAACTAAATCTGTTCACGTGAATTTCACTTATAAGAAAACTAATGACTTGCCAATTTTTCTAAACTTGGCCCGAATACCCTTTGCAAACGAGGCCAAATACCTGGGAATGACACTCGACGCAAAGCTGAAATGGAGTTCGCACGTGAAAATGAAACGTAAAGAACTCGATATCAAATATAGAGAAATGTACTGGTTACTCGGAAAACATTCCCAGCTCAGTACTGAGAACAAATTGCTTTTATACAAGCAAGTGCTAAAGCCGGTGTGGACCTACGGTATACAACTTTGGGGTTGTACCAAGAAAACAAATGCAAATGTTCTACAAACTTTTCAAAATAAAGTGCTTAGAGAAATTGTACAAGCACCATGGTATATTAGAAACGACGATATCCATAGGGATCTCGGAATTCCAACAATCGAAGCTGAAACTAGAAGCTTCGCGAGAAAGCATAGAAACCGACTAATCGGACATATCAACAATACAGTCCGACAAATCTTGGACGAGACCAATTTATTGCGCCGACTACAACGAACGAAACCGTTCGACTTGTCAAGATAAGATTAACCGCGTTTAATTTGCGGAACACGCAGGATCTCTCATTGGAAAGTAACCTGTCAAAAGTTGTTATTTAAATGATAGAAAAATTGCTTGATAAGTTATATCTTAGTTGCAGTATCTAACAATCTTTAGAAGGGTGGTGTTTTTAGTCAGTAAAAATCTGACACTACTATGAGAACGCGCTTGCTATTCTCATAGTGTCTTTGGAAGATTTTCACCTACCCTCGGATAAAAAAAGAAAAAAAAAAAAAAAAAATTGCTCTGAATCTGCGAAAAGTCAGCTTTTTCTGTTCTAATGGAAAACGACATAAAAAAAGAACTGATCACGCGATCAAAGCAGGTGCATCAAAATGCAGACCTATAACGATTGATTTGTGTCAGACTTTATACGCCAGAGTCTTGAACGGTTCCCGTGACTCCATTCTCACTTCCCCTTAAAGTTGACAATCAAAGAATATCTATAAATTCTAAATAAAATGGGAAACGCTGGACCGAACGCTTGGCCTCGAGCATAATGTATATATATTCAATAAAAATAATTAAGCCTATCAGCTCTATCCATCTAGATGACTATCAAAACAGGACTTTCAAAGAATATATTTTCCACATAAAACCAACGCAATCAACACATTGAAGACGGTCCCACTAAAAATCAGGACATTTTCCCCCAAAAAAAAACAATGAATTCTTTTTTCTAGCTTCTTTATTCCGGTTATCCATTCATGTCTCAAATTGGGCGACATCTTCACGACGACGGATAAAAATACCCGTGGTAGCTCGTTACCTACCTTCACAGGGATGATTGCTCCGAAAAGGATCCCCAACGCAACGTGCGCCATAACCTAACAAAGCCAATTGCCAATGATAGCAGTAACTTGGTCATAAACTGAAGGAGCAGCCAGACTCTCATAGTCTGATAAAAGAAAAGGATATATGTCTAACAATGTCCTTGTCAATACGCAGCGCCGAAAAAAAAATATAAAAGGTGTCCTTTGTCCAATGTCATTTCGATCAAATCAGTATGTGCGAAGTGCGACATCCCGAATAGTTACGATTTTTATTCGGTTTCGGATTGGGATCCTTTATGGAATTCCACGATTTCTTGAAGAATGTGAGAGTAGTTCGCCGATGTGCTCCTGGTTTTCTTTTTTATTTTGTTTTATAAAGCTTCGTCCTGGGGGTTATTATTTTGTCAATGATGTGCGTATTTTCTTCTTATTTTTTTTTCTTTGAGTTGGATTAAAAGTCGAAAGGATGTATCTACGGGCGGATACATAACCCAACGTCAGCAGTGATGAAAGTGGCGTAATCGGGAAATATTATCGTAGATATGGTACAAGGACTTGGAAAACTCTCTATATAGGGGGCGAGTTCACTCTAATTTCCTTCGTGTGAAATTGAGTTGGGGTTTAAGAGATGAAATGGAGCGTTGAAGTGATAATGCTGCCTGTCGTGCCGCGTGCGTCGTCCCTTTTGTTTATTTTATTATTATTATTATTTTATTTTTTTATTGTTGTTCGCCGCCTGCAAATTGATGAGGGATCCTGGGCGCCATTAACTTATAGGTATATATTGAAGTGTTTAGATGGAAGTCTTTGATATGACAGGGGGAAAACTAAATTGAATTCAGGTTTGACTTTTGAAGCAGTGGCGGTGAGGGACTCCCTATCAAGTTGGCACTGCTGTGTATCTTGGAAAGACGCAGATGAGTGTCAGGTTTTGGTTGTCGTTTCTCGAAGAAGAAACCTGGTGTTTCTTCGAAATGGGTCAAGTGTTGTTGGTATTATTTGAATTTCACTCAACGCCACATAGACTTGGAATGTTTTCTATATATAAAGAATGCGGGGGCCTTTAATTTATTCGCCCATTACCAACCAAGTCCCCTATTGTACCTTTACAACGTTTAATATTGCTTATAGACAGAGAGCTACAAGAACTGCAGCTTCGCAACATCTTTCTCATTACTAATTGAACCAACCAACCCTTGTTCTAAACTTAATCTCAACTTTAAGTCCCATACCCTTTCCGTTCGCATTTCTCCTACGCTTCATTAAATGGATTTTAATTTTTCATCTCATTAAATTCGTTATGCTCTTTAAACTATATATACTTTGAGTAAAATTGAAGCAAGTAGATACATCAAACTGAAAACACTCACAAAGCAATAAGGAAATTAGAACTAGACCTCCTTAACTCAGCATCCTTTCCCTTTGAAAAATGATTCGCAGGAGTTCTCTTATCAATTATTCATGACTGCAATGGTAAATCTTAATGCTACATTGCACACTTCCTGTTTTGCTTGTAAGACGTAATTCTCAACCTCGACCTTTTGTAATAGGTACTTACGGAGGCAACTGTAGAGCCGAACTTTGACTTGTTTGCTTGCGAGTGCAATCTTTCTGCGCCACTACTGTTTTATTCCTCTTGATAAGATGCCCTTCCTTCTTGCATGTAAACATGTCCTTCCATTCTTATAACTGATTCGTACCTTTTCGGTGTATTTACAGCTTGTATGGTTCATTGCAAAGGCAGGTTCTCCAAACCCTGCGACGCAAAAGGAGACCGAAAATCAGCCAAAGTATTTCGCGTTGAAAACTCGCTTTAGCTTCTGCGCCATAAAGCAGGATGTATTAGGACTGATTTTAGAGTACTCGCATACCTATCTTATATAAGACTAATGATAATGACAAGGAAGAGGTTTTAGTAATAGCAGTTGTGGTTGCATATGCTCTGCCATCATTGATGGACGCACAGGTTTTCCGGTTGAAGCTGACTAACTCATAGGGGACTAGCCTTATTAAAAAAAACTGTGCGACTGTATCCAACAGTCCCGAAATATGTATGTGTAAACACCGTGCGTGCGGTATGTGTGTGGCTTGATACACGTCATTGAGAAAAGAGGAAATTGTAATAACCGTACAAAGTTTCATTGAGATCGGTTGAGTTTCTCAGAAAACGGACAACAGCGCCACCTATCGGGTCCAAAACTATCCTGTATTTCTAGCTGCATACAACCATGCACACATACAAAGTTTCATTGAGATCGGTTGAGTTTCTCAGGAAACGGACAACAGCGCCACCTATCGGGTCCAAAACTATCCTATCTTTCTAGCTGCATACAACCATGCACACATACAAAGTTTCATTGAGATCGGTTGAAATTCTCAGAAAACGGACAACAGCGCCACCTATCGGGTCCAAAACTATCCTATATATCTAGCTGCATACAACCATGCACACATATAAAGTTTCATTGAGATCGGTTGCGTTTCTCAGAAAACGGACAACAGCGCCACCTATCGGGTCCAAAACTATCCTGTCTTTCTAGCTGCATACAACCATGCACGCATACAAAGTTTCATTGAGATCGGTTGAAATTCTCAGAAAACGGACAACAGCGCCACCTATCGGGTCCAAAACTATCCTATATATCTAGCTGCATACAACCATGCACACATATAAAGTTTCATTGAGATCGGTTGAAATTCTCAGAAAACGGACAACAGCGCCACCTATCGGGTCCAAAACTATCCTATATATCTAGCTGCATACAACCATGCACACATATAAAGTTTCATTGAGATCGGTTGAGTTTCTCAGAAAACGGACAACAGCGCCACCTATAATAATAATAATTTTTGGCGCAACAGGTCCGTAGGGACCCTAGGCCTAGCTTCTCGCAACCATTCGTTTTTGTGTGAGTTTTCATTTTTTGGAACGAATGGAAGGGATCTACAATTTTATGCCGGTTCCAAACGGGCCGATTGAGAAGCTCTTTCATGACAGTTATACTCTCGGATGTTTGTCAGACGTTCGCGAGAGGTGGCGCAGTGAAAAAAACCCTGAGTTGGAAATTGGGTTTTTGCGGGATTCGAACCTGAACCCCTCGCTTAGTAGTCCAACACACTAACCACTAAGCCACTGCGCCCACAACAGCGCCACCTATCGGGTCCAAAACTATCCTGTCTTTCTAGCTGCATACAACCATGCACACATACAAAGTTTCATTGAGATCGGTTGAGTTTCTCAGAAAACGGACAACAGCGCCACCTATCGGGTCCAAAACTATCCTGTCTTTCTAGCTGCATACAACCATGCCCTCTCTATCTAATTCTTCATCAAAGAAATGCTTACAAATGGAGGCAAATTTAATAAATGTGTATAAAAAAGTATAATAATTGAAAATGATTTCTAAATTTATATTTTTGTTTAGCCAAAAACACCCATCACTTTTGCTGGAACTAAAAATTAATAGTAACCCATTTGTTCTTCCTAATGTGCGTAATAATTCAAAACTTACAGCCCAAAAATCAAGTATAAATGATTTGATACTTGATAACATCTATCAATTCATCGATATTTTGGTATTATGAGTACCTATCAATTGATAGTTTTTACCCCATTGTGAATGCTTATCAAAATATCTTTGAGAATGGGTTCTGTTTTGAAGTTTGACGTTTCTAATAATTTGTGTGACATACAAAAAACAAACCAAATTACTTAACCATAATCCATTTAAAAAAAAACTACGATTTCGGTCTAAAGTCGTTTTTTAACAATAAAACAAGGAACTATTTTTTTTTTTTTTTTTTTTGATGTTAAAAGAATATTTAACCGCCTCAATCAGGCCTATTCGGCAAAATCTTTTATCAATTTGTTCTGTTATTCTGTTATGAATTTCCATACAAAAGTTCGAACAGTCAAAAAATCTTTTACGAACTCTAAAATTGGTATTCTGTGTGAAAAAAAACTTTTATGAATTCTGTTAAAAAACTTAACAGAATAAAAGATAGAATTTTGTGACTTTTATTATAAAAGATTTTTATTAAATATGAAGTCTTGGATTGAAATGTTTCTCTATATTATTAATTCCTAGGCAACGAAATGCTTACAAATGGAGACAAAATGTAATAAATGTGTGTAAAAAAGTATAATGATTGAAAATTGTTTCTAAATTTATATTTTTGTTTAGCCGAAAATACCCATCACTTTTGCTGGAACTAAGATTGAATATAGCGACCCATTTGATCTTCCTGGTGTGAGTAATAATTCAAAATTTACTCTTTCGCCGACAACTTTATGCTATTTTGCAAAATATTTATCAGGTGTCCACTTAGTATTTACAAAAAAAAAAAAACAAAGTTGTTTGTTTTGAAGGTTCGTAACAGATTTCAATTTTCGAAGTTCTATAACAGAGTTTCATAAAAGTTCGAAACCCAGAATACGATTTATAAAAGATCTGTTATGGTCGAGACCTTTTATGATTCATATCAGAAAATTCATAACAGAATAAAAGATTTCGCAGAATAGGCCCAATATCAACAAGAAATTTGTGGTTGATAGAAAATTTGATATATCGTCGGTTGACAAGAAAAACTCGCCCTTAGGGCCACTTGCACCAAACTCATTTGACAACAGTATTTATTAGTTTATCCACAGTTTAGTCCTATTCGGAAGATTAGGTTAAAATTGCGTTGCACGACGACACTTATTCATCTATCCATGGATAAACTATTAAATATTTATCCATTTTCAAAAGGCTGGATAATCGTGCCCAAACGTCAAATAGTAAAATTAAAAAAATATCGACAGTGGATTTGTATGAAGAAATTATAAATTCCATTTGTATTGATTTTTATAACGAAGCAACATTGGAAAACAAAATCATTTTGAAAGTAAAATTTTTGTAATGATTTTTTTATGGTTGCTTGATTTTTTTTTTCAACAAGAATTGAGAATTTTTACCGATAATTCATTTGACAATTCAAAATATTTTTCCGTTAGTAGTGTACAAAGTTATATAATCTAAGGTTACTTATCCAGAAGGAATTTTGATCTTGTGCAACGCAAAGCAGGCTATTATCTATTTATTTGTTTATCTTGGGTTAGCTATTCAGAAGTTTATTTAGTTATCCAGTAACTTGGTGCAAGTGTGTTTAGAGCATAGTGGAGATAATGGGGTTTTAATCAATTATTTTGTACCAAAATTCTATTTTATTAGTTATTGATTTAAAATCGTAGATTATAATTCAAATATAATTCTTTTTTAGAGTAAAGCTTGTATTTTCATGTTAAGGGCTAAAGTCTTCGGAAAAATGCAAAATGAAAGACTTAATGAATTTTACCTGCATGAATCACAAACATGGAGGCACATAATGAAAACAATTCTATGCTTTTAGTTAGATATTTTATTTATTTAACAATTTTTCGTCGTCTTCTATATCGCTTTCATCATTAGATGGCTCTGGTAAGCGTTCCGGATGTACTGAATTAATACTGGGCAAACTTTTGAACCACGGGATAACTTCTTCTGGAATTAGACTAGCATCGCAAAGTTTTACAAGGTCAGTCTTTTTTGCTTGTGAAATAGGTAAGAGTTGACAGAATGCTGATTTTATTCAATTATTGTCCTTTGGCGTCCACATGTATGATCGTATCTATAATATAAAATTCCAGAGAATTCTTTTTCGAATTTGAGACACTTTAATTTAAGCCATGACACTTTTTCACCACACTCGTCTTTGTTCCGGTTTTTGATAGTGGTAGCTGCTTCCTGCATAAGTGCAGATTATAGAAATCCGCGAACTTTAAGAGATGAACTTGATATTCACCCTTCTTTTCATCTTTTTTGGAAGATATAATAATAATAGTTGGCGCAACAGGTCTGTACTGTAGGTACCCTGGGCCTAGCTTCTCGCAACCATTCGTTTTGCGTTAGTTTTTAATATTTGGAACGAATGGAAGGGATCTACAATTTTATGCCGATTCCAAACGGCCGATTGAGAAGCTCTTTCAAGACGGTTATACTCTCGGATGTTTGTCAGACGTTCGCGATATGTGGCGCAGTGAAAAAACCCTCAGTTGGAACCTGGGTTATTGTGGGATTCCAACCTGGAACCCCTCGCTTAGTAGTCCAACACACTAACCACTAAGCCACTTCGCCTTGGAAGATCTAGCAGATTTAAAAATCCGTGTCCAGTCAGACATTGTGTAAGCGCTTTTTTTTGCCGACTCTATTGCGGAATGCATGGAGTCACATTCCATGTGCGAATGTCCTGACTCTAAAAAATTTAGCTCCACTCTATTGAAATCGCTTAATTGTTTTACAGCATACATTAACACGGCTGCTACTTGCTGGTTTCTGTTCTGACCACCACAAGTGTCACAGAACAGTGAATCATCTTCATCTGTCACGGTCAAGGGCAATGTTTTTAGGAAACGCAGAAGAATGGAGCCTATTTCATGCCTACTGCGTTTCTTAGAATAAGTTTTACTGAAATAGGGACTTCGCCGTATTAAGTGTAGCAACGCGATGGTAAAAGTTGGTTTGAGGATAATTTGCACTGTTACTATCATGCGCAGGTATGGGAAGGAAAGGCTTATGATACAGTTGAGAAACTGTTAAGATATTATTTAAAGAGAACCTTTCACCTGCCACCCTGCACGCCAAAGTACATGCTAATGTTAGAAACCGGATTATCGCCCCTGTTCATAAAATCACTAAAGCTGCAAGTGGACTACGTGCTTAAGGTGTTGAATATGCCAGACAATAGATTGCCAAAGAAAGTGGCGCTCGACACAATACGGAGCAGAACCGGCTGGTTTAAATTGTGGCTAGATCTCACTCGGGAATGTGATATGGAATGGAATCTGGTGCGGATGGTGTCACCAATTGGAAACCCTTTCTCTATAAGCTCATAGAGAAAGTGGACGAGAAGGCTAGAGTAGGGTTTTCACAGGAAGCGTCTAACTCACTACACAGATCGGTCTATAGCAAACTTAACCATAATCTGCAAACAAAGAACTACTTCGATGACAAATATAGCGGGGACGAAATGTCTATGATGTTTAAGTTACGAGCTGAGTTACTTAAACTTAACTATATACCACATAGGGGGATTTGAATATATTCTGCAGCATGTGCAATTTGGAAGAACGCGAAGTCATACTACATTTTCTGTGTAAGTGCCCTATCCTTCGTGACATAAGAAGACATTTCCTTGGGGTTGATGTTTTATGAGAGAATCAAATGCTCTTGCATCTTAATGAAATGAACGTCGCCCAACTATACAACTATTGTAAAAATGCACTGTCTTATCGTACTAGGATTATGAATGAAAACTTTTAAAGGACATAAAAATCTTCAAAACAAATCGTAGATAATCGCCGTTTTTTATTATTATTATTTTATTATTTTTATTTCATTGGCTTAATATTTTTCCTTTTTTTGTCAACCAGGCAGACGGCAAAGCCATGCTTACTTTTTATTGTAAATTTTGTAAAAATTATGAAGTCACCAATAAAAATCTAAACCTATCTAATCTAATCTATCATGGAGGAACAACAGTTATCTTATATGTATTTTTGTTTATTTCTTTTATGTATAAATACAATTTCAATTAAAACAAAAATTCTGCAAAGTTCATTAAGTACGTATTATTATAATATAGTATTCGCAAGTAAAATTCGTTAAGTACGTTCATGATTTTTTCCTGCCGTAAAAATTCAAAAGACTGCAGTTAATGAAATTTGAAAATCTCAAACTGGTATTTGGGATCGTTTTAGGGACTTACTGGGTTTTTCCTGCAATAGATAATTGAAAATTATAGTACGTAGTGTAACAAAGTCATTTCTGCCAAAATGTGTACTTAGTGACTTTTACCTGTCAACCGACGATATATAAACTTTTTTGACAACCGTAATACCAAGTTTATCGATAAAACTATTCATAATAGATCTTAAATCTAACACAATTCACAATTAATCAAAAATGTTGATAGGTTGATAACCATAACACCGATTCATTCATTTTGTTGATACGTATCAATTACTATCAAATATCGTGTTGGTATTTGATAGCCATAATAGCAGGGCTGTTACTCTATTCAGGTGGCATGTTTTAATATTTCTTTAATATTACAAAAACTATTTACAAAAAAATAAAATTTGCAGACATTTAAAACCAATGTGCATCGGAATCTTCTATCTTCTCTATCCCAATTTCCCTAACGCCCGCGCTGTGTACTTCAAACTACATCATAAGAGTAGTCATAACCTCTTTAGCGCGTGTCAATTTTCGAAGTTCCATAACAGAGTTCCATAAAAGTTCGAAACCCAGAATACGATTTATAAAGGATCTTTTATAGTCGAGACCTTTTAGGACTCATAACAGAACAAAATATATCACAGAATAGGCCCAATTACCTCTCCACTGAGAATCTTACGAATTTTTACTCAACAAATTTCTTGATTTAAAAGCTGTCAATCACCTTACGATTAATAACTGATTTGATATTTTTTATCACATTTGGCATATGTGTGCATTTGTTTTGATTTTTTGCGTGTTAAAATGGTATGAACAGGCGACAAAATAATATTGATTGTCCTCCTCAAGATTTTTTTCGATTTCGATAGTGGCAACGAAATTCTTGCGTGCTGTAAAAAGAGAAAATCTGCTCCATGCCATTTTTAATGCAGCGTCGCTTTTTCCTATTCTTGAATGCTTGTAGTTTAATAAGTGCAAACTCTTTCCCATACTCGGATTCATCAAAAAGTAGTTCGATTATTTCCGAATCGCTTTCACAGCTAATTTTGTTAGTAAATTAGCAAATTCTTCGATGTAATCAAATATTTTAAAGACTTTTCGTACCTCTTTTTTGCATTTTTGAATTGCGTATCTGTCATTTATCATAGATTACTATAAAAGCGTTCCCTAACTTTTTCGTAAGTGTCTCTCTCTGTGATAGAATCTATCGCGACCACTGCCATTTTGACAGTCTTTTCCATTCTTACTAGGTACAAAAGTAAAGGAAAAAACCTAATATGTGTCAGTGATCACTGGCCACTGCCTGATAGGAAAAGTTGCAAATAGGCTTGGTGTATCTTAAAACGACTTCTGTAGAAGCTGTACAGATGACGATGAGGAGGTGAAGGAGAAGACTACCCTGCACTTCACGTGGGGTCTTTCCGCTTGAGCTATGAAATTGGTTTTTGCGAGCGAGGACATTTGTTTTTCGACTAACACCAGTCCACCTGTCTTATCACACAGGATCCAAAGTCCCTCTCATATGTCAAATGCAAGAGTTTACTATTTTCCATTTCGTAAGCATGCCCAAAAATGTATTTATTGGCATGAAGAAAGCTTCCATAAATTATAATCTAAAACAAAAATTACCGACAGCTACTAAATTCCCAATTAGCATCACAATAACACTTACCGTTCTAATTCAATTTATCCGACAAGTGCCAATAATCGAGTAATCTATGCACATCTCGTTAACAGCCAGTTAAAAAAAACGCACACCAAATTAACTTGATTCGAGTTATTTTTTTGACGTCATTCAAACGCTCATTAAAACTCGATCGTGAAATTCCCACTGTCAAATAATGCATTAAAATTCACACCAGCAAAAAATTAAAGATCTAATTTTTTATATTCTATTTGTAGGTAGCGTCTTTTTTATTTGTTTTTCTTTTTTTAAGTTAATAGGTAATATTGAAGTTAAAATGGTTCCTGTTGACATATAGATATTGTATTGCCAAAGCCAAAATATAATATCTTTCTGTTCTAATTAAGTTATTATCTTTTGTACATTTATTGTATAGTATTGCGTGAAAGAAAAGTTAACTTATTCTATTATAACAAACAACTTGCTTTGACGTTAGGTATAGTTAGCACTCATGAAAAATTAAAATATTTATTACATCGTGACATTAGTTTCATAAGAGTGCATTTAAAAATTAGTGAGTTTAAAAAAACGGTTTTACACTTCACACTGTCCCTTGAAATAGTCCATTGATTTCCGGTTATCGAAAACCCCCTCTGTCTTGTCACTCGGAATAATGAGATCAGCACGATCGAAAATGTTTGCAGTCACACCAGCCCTCTCGAAGAATTGCACTCGTTCCAGCGAGTTTATATCATCTCCCCAGACGAAAACCTTCTGTCCCAGATCTGTTGCCAAACGAGCCAATTGCGGTTGATTGAGGATGTCCTCGGCATGGGGTGCCACACCAATCAGGTCGAATGCTTGGGCATTATTGACTGCCGCCTCGATGCTATTACAACGAGGATCCGTATAAGGTGGCCATTTCTTGGTGGCTCCTTGGGTTAGAAACATCACAGGCAGCATATTCTGTTTCACGCGAACCATAGTGCAAATGTCGGCATCAAAAGAGGAGAAGAGCAGCATTCGCCCACAGCCATCACGCAAAGTGGTCATCAGAATAAGATCCACAAACAAATTCTTATCGTGAACTTGTTCAGCCTCCAGCGAGCCATCGGATAAGGCCTGTGGCCACTTGATTTCAATGTTTATACCCAAGCCTAAGGGTAGCCCTTGAAAAACTTCCTCCAGAGTTGGGAATAACCGATGATCAGGACGTGTCTCAGCGTTGTGCGAGGGGAATTCTTGAATTTCATCGCCGATTACCCGGTAGATTGGCATATCTTGCAGTTGACTGTAGCGCACGTCCTTAAGGTACACTTGAATAAGGTCGGCCTTTGTCTTTGGATGAGTTCCAACCGGAGCGGTAAATATCTTATAATCATGATAGATCACCGGTACGAGATCATGAGTTATATGTACATCCAGCTCGATCATATCGGCCTTGGAGTAGTATGCCTGCCTGAATGAGGCCATTGTGTTTTCGATGACGGGAGCTCCATTGGGCTTGAAACTGATGCCATCACCCCTGTGGCCAACTAGAAGCTTGTCCCACTTTGGCTTCCAGGTGTACGCGTAGCTAGTGCGAAAATTTAGCTTCGCTCCCGACGACAACGGCTTTATGATAACATACGACACATTCGCCATGGCAATAGCTCGACTTCCATCTGGTCTCGTGATGTTCAAATCAATTTTACCTTCATTCTCGGGAAGGAAAGAGGGCAAAATTACAGCATGTCCCAGCGGCTGCCGATCTTCGGAATGTATTACCAAGGCATAGCTGCCGCTTTCCAGACCCAACGGCACTGGCAATTGGAACAGGACAATGTCTCCAGCTTCGTAGATAACACCAATGTCGGTTTGATGCTCCAGCACGCTCTTGCCGTATTTCATGTTTACCACCTCGGCTTTGTCAAGGTTCTCGTTATAGTTCGGCAGCTCGGCGTCATTAGCCAATGGCACCAACTTGAGATACACCCTTGCAGGAGCGATATCCTCAAATGAAAAGACCTCGTTGAAAAATTTCAACTGTATCACAGCTTCATTGGTCAACCAGCCTCTGGAAATCTGCTTATGACCATCAATCAGACCGAATTCATCAGTACGCATGCATCCATGGAGGCAAGTTCGCAGCTTCCTGGGCTCGACATACGATTCCCAGTGTTTAATTTGAATGCGTCCCACAGAGTCCAGTGTGTAGACAAAATAACGATACCGCACCGTTCCTGGCACAGAAAGAGTAACCATACCGGTCCAGATATAGGGTGATGCCTCCGTCAACTGTACACTACGCAGCGGATCCCATGCTCCCAACTCAAAGGAGTCACCAGTTACACCCATATGCTCATTGGACTCAAGCGGTATCTTCAACTGCACCGAAAATTGTCTCTGCGATGGGAAGCACTTCTCTTCTGGCGATGGTTCAGGCGCGAGCTGAATAACACTGCTGGCGGCCGCATTGCACTGTTGGGCGAAAAACAAGAAAAACAGGTTAAGTATGGTGCTAAAAGCCATAACAGGTGTAAGTAACTGTGTTATGCAGCTTGGGCAATGAGAACCTCCCCCGAATGAAACCCCGAAACAACTAAGGCATTAACAGTTGTTCTGTATAAGTTATAAATTACCACTATACGTGTTCAATTTACTGTTGACGGTTTTTTTTATTGTGGGGTCAATCACTACCTTGAGATAAGTTTCGTCGCCGCGGTGCGATCCAATAAATGTGCTCGTGTAATTACCAGCGCTGATTTGGTAAGTCAATTGAAACGTAAGCTACTTGAAATACAAACAAAATATGCAAAACAATGCGCAACGAGCTTTCTATTATACATCTAATACAGACAAGCTCAAGGTCGAGTGCATTGTCATTGAAAGCCCGTAGCCAGAGTGGTCACACTGTTGGATGAAAATAGAAATAAGTGCATAGTCTTGGGAGCAGTAAGATTTGAATGACATGATACTTTTGTGGAAAATGAACTGAATTACGCTCTCAAACTCTTTTAGAGGTTATCATAGGTTGAACGATAATTGCCTGAAAATTTACGGAATGATTGTCCTTATCAGTTTGGTAAGTCAGACAGCTAGCTGACCTGATGTGTCTCAGTTTTCATTGGTCTAGATCGGTCGAATGAACAGCTTTTTCAGTTGACGTTTATGGATGGTTAAAAAATTCGTGACTGAGTACTAAATTGACAGTTCATATATGGGACCGAAGTAAGAAAAGTGGAGTTGCGGTCTAGGTACATCTAGTCCAGACCAATCTGGTCGACCATGACGTATTGCTTGTCACATAGGTTCCGGGTGTTTTCGAGAAACGTGTGTTTTCGGGACGGGCGTGTACGGATAAAAATAACAAAAGTGGAACTCTTTTCGGTTGAATCTACTTCGATGGCGTTTCCATGCTTTGTCGTCCCTATAGCCTCATAGAAGTCTCTTGACCGATAGGTATATGGTCTTTAGTAACAACAAATGACAGATTTCAAGCCACATATGTCAGTTAATTTTCTTTCATAATTTAAAATTCCCCGACTTATTTCGCCCCATTTTAAATATCATTGACCTACTTCTAAATATATTATGACACATAATTATATAGACTAGTTTCGCTTGTGGTCGAAAATCTACGTTCAATTTTATATTACGTAGATAATATTACAAAACGTACCACAATTTTCGATAATTTTGGTGTTTTTCTTCTTATACACGAAAAAACGACATATAGAAATCAAAAAAATACGCCCATTAGAAAATAGTCTTACTCATGATTAATATTGCCTATGAAAATTTAGAGGAAAACATTTAAGTCGAAAAATGTTCTTTTTAGTACCTACTAAGTAAAATCATTGAAACCAACCGTGGTCAACACCCTGCAGAATTGAAATTAGGTACACAATTTTGCTTACTTTTAGGGTCAGCTTATAGGGATTACTTGGAAAATAGGTTCTAATCTAAGATGATAGAACACATTTTAATACGTTACTATGGCAATATGGCGGCAACAAATTGAATGTCACTAAAGTGCGTTCAAAACTGATAATCTTTTTATATGGGGAATTCTTAACTTAATTTCACCAGACTTAATGGCGACATTATATCAAAGATTTTATGTTTGTGCACATCTATGGCGCAGTACCTTTCAAATGACCTAAGTTTCATTCTCCTCATTTCACAATAAATAGGTACTTGTGTACGGATGTTCACATATTCAGATGTTAATATAATGATGATATTGGACAATATTTTTACAAATACCACAAGAAAATCGTAGAGATCTATATTTAGCACAGTAGAAATCGGTTATAACGATATGTTTTGAAAGTTCCAAAAAAGTTTAACAAACGATGAAATTGCTTAAAGCAACGAAAATTTACTAGATCTATGTAGGTCTCAAGACTCTTAGTAAAGATGGTAGAAATCATGTTACGCCTTGTTATCTTCATTCTGTTTTCAAATACATATGTGCAAAAGAATCACAAATAAGTAATTGCTTTCCTCGACAATTTTCTTAAATATAAAGTAAATTTTTTTGAATAAAGTAAATAAGTAATGGTGCTTTTTTATTGCAACTATGAACCGGTTATAACGATAAAATAAGAAGGTCCCTTCGACATTATAAACGATGCCTACTGTATTTGTTTCATTGTTTGATGTGGGCTTTGGACTTCAGGTGTTACAAATTAATAGAAGTCTTATTGATATGACAGCAATCGAAAACATAGTGCAGTCAACTAATTTAAAGCACTATTTGTTTTCACATTCTGCTGTCCGGGGGCCTGTTTGTTATTTTGTTATAGAGTGTATATCTGTGCATAATAAAGTGCTACCCACGCGTTTACCTGAATTGCTCTGACGTCAAACGCTTTTGTCAGCTCTCTGACGGAATAAAACTTATAGAGGTCATTTTGAACTTTGCGGCACACTTGAAACAGATACAACCCCGAACAAATTATTCGCATTTATGTGACTTTTGGTATTCACAGTGAGTACAGAAAACTATACGCGCTTAACATCTGCGCATCAGATAGTGCAAACAAAATACTACTGCGAAATGAGCCCGTTAAACAACCAAACAGAAGAGATCCCGATTATGCTACCAACTAAACAATTGCCCATTAAAATAATTTTCTTTAAAGTAAAAAACCGCCTGTTTAGAGAAATTGTGAAAGGGGTGAAAAGTTGTATATTTAATTTGCAGACAACATGCGCAAAACGATTTAGACATCAAAATTGTATTTTTAAGCATTTGGTCACGTTTGCTCTGGGCAAGCTTTATCGCTGTGCGCTGCCCCCTAAAATATATATGGCACACGATTACATACATTCCTTACCTATCTAGTTGGACTTTGCACAGTATTTTAAATATGTAGAATGTATGTATATACATAAGTTTATTTTTCTGCTCTCTATTGAGACACGTGCTAATAATGCCAACAAAATAAGAGGCAAATGATTTTTTTAGTCACGAGTGTGTGTTTATTACAAAAAGAAAATATTTACTTTGTTTTCATAAAGCAGACGTAAATATGTTGTCGTGAATATTTTTAAATTTGTTATATGGCTTTACATACTTGAGATCATGACAAGCGGTTGCCTGTTGTAAACGGCAATATCGGTGAATTAGTTTTAGGCTGGTTATAGCTAAAAAAAAGTGACTAAGTTAAAGAAGCGCAAATCTATTTGCGTGTTGGCAAGCCAAAAGTCACTTCCGTGAATATTTTCTACGGCAACTATTTAGCATTGTCATTGACTTATGCGATACTTAACTTCTTAGACCTATGGTGGGAATGGTGAGCGAAGTAATAGGTAAATAGAATGAAATCGATAGCGTGTTAGATAAAGTCATCTGATTGCCGGAATGAAGGGATGTTTTTATTGACGGTAACGGTGTACGTACGTGTAGCATATTGCCGTATTTAAAACATTAAATTTTTTAATTAATTTAGGTACCTATTGGTTTAGATTTTGATTGTCACACATAAATGTTTATTTGTAAAACTTAACATCAAATGAATTAGTGCCAACATTGGTGCAATCATTTCTCCAGATCTTATGTCGTTTTCCATCGGGTTTTTCAGATTTCGCTCTAAAAATTTAATGGCGTTCCATGAGTTGCGTAAAATATGAGATCGGAATATCTTGTGGCCCCAATTTAAAACGACATAAGATATTAAGTGCCCGCAATGGACCATAGAATGAGATAACTCTTTTTTTTTTTCAACAATCAACAAATAATTATTTTTAACTTTCTCCATTACGTAGTAAGAGAAAGATATTGGTTTCGTACAAAATTTCGAACTCGAGATTTTAATCAATTCTGATATTACGATGATAGAGGAACTCAAAAAAGTGGGTCACAAAATTCTGTCCGGTCTGTCCGTCTGTCCGTCTGTCCGTCCTTCCACGGGCCTACAGCCTAAACGGCTTCCCGGATTACGTTGAAACCTCGGATTTGGAGTTTTTTGGCTTACAGCTCGGGAGGTGTTTTTTTTTTTCAAGGTAACCTCAATATTAATGGTACTTCCCATATAAAATGTTCGTACCAGTTTGATTTGATCGAAAACGGCTATAACGATTTCAACCAAAATTGATATTTAAGCTTAAGTAGGTGAGGTTACCAGGACTGCGTACCCAGTTTTTGGCTAAAAATTCGAACAACGGTACTTTTGAAATTTCGACATATCTCCAAAACGCTATATACAATTGTAACAAAAAATAAATTCTAAGGTAATGTGGTCATTTATAACTTAATAGCAAACTCAGTTTTTCTCTATATTATCGTACAATGGATTTTTGAAAAAAGGAACTTTTTAAAATTTAGTTTTTTCAGTTTACCGGAAAACGGCTATAACGATTTCAACCAAAATTGATATTTAAGCTTAAGTAGGTGATGTTACTACGACTGCGTACCCAATTTTTGGCTAAAAATTCGAACAACGGTACTTTTGAAATTTCGAAATATCTTGAAAACGGTCTACCTATACGATTGTAACAAAAATTCATTTTTAAGGTAATGTGGTCCATTAGAACAAAAGCAAACTCAGTTTTTCTCATTATTATCGTACAAAGGATTTTTGAAAATTGTATTTTTTTTTTAATTTTCTTTTGTTTAATTTACCTGAAAACGGCAACAACGATTCTGACCAAAATGCAGACTTAAAGTCAAATGGATGTTTTCAAAACTATTGTGTCCTTAATTTTCAATTCGAAGCACCGAAAACGCTAATTTTAAAAACTGCTCATATCTCGAAAACCCCATCGTTGATTTCGATGAAACTACGAAGCAATGCTTACATACCGAACAATAACTTATAATCGGTTTTCACCTAAATATTTACGCAATAGTATTTTTCAAATTAAGCATTGCAATATTTGGTAGGTACTGTTTTGTCTGGCAAATTTTACAAAAACCGCTCTAACGATTTTGACCAATATACATATAAAAGATTATATAAGTATTATTAATAAGATCCCGTACTTTCTTGTTCTCAAAAAATTCGAAGATGTGAGTTTTTTTAAATTATTTATCAAAAAATACTACAGAAATCACGATCTATGTATTTTCACATATTATATCTACGGTATATTTTTGTAATAGGCTTAATGTCCCATATCTTGTGAGTTGTAAGACCTTATAAAATAGTACAGTAGCCGCTTATAGGCCTCTAGGCAGAGCTTGCGACAATTGCCTGTTACTGAGAGCTTAAACTTTTAAAAAATTATATTGTTATTTTATATAACTGCCATTTGAGATAGATATCCAATTTTTTGTTTTCTTTAATCGAGTATCGAGAAAGTTTCGTTCGACCCAGTCGTGCACTTTATTTAAATTGCAATACCTATGTGTTTATAAAATACCATTCATTAAAATTGATAGCTATTGCCATGGTAAATATTTCTCTATTAGGCACACACTCACGGTCACGTCATCTATAAATGTAAATAATAGCAAACTTTATAAAGATTGGCACATGTCAAATGGTTTGTTGTTAGTGACAGTAGGTGTACTTTTCTCTCTATTGTCGGTTTTCATAATAATAATTTTTGGCGCAACAGGTCCGTAGGGACCCTAGGCCTAACTTCTCACAAACATTCGTTTTGTGTGAGATTTCATTTTTGGAACAATTGGAAGTGATGCCGATTCCAAACGGCTAATTGAGAAGCTCTTTCAAGACAGTTATACTCTCGGATGTTTGTCAGACGTTCGCGAGAGGTGGCGCAGTGAAAAAAAACCTGGGTTGGAATTTGGGTTTTTGCGGGATTCGAACCTGAACCCCGCTAAGTAGTCCAACACACTAACCACTAAGCCACTGCGCCTACGGTTTCCATTGGGACAGAAAAAAAACTTTTTTTTATGTGGTAGCGTAGGTATTCGATTGGGCGCTCTCAGAGGACTTTTTTTGCTCTCAGAGCAATTTTTATGTTCGTTTGGTACAGGAGCACTTTTGCGAATCTAGATATTTTCTCAGATTTACCAATACAAGTGCGTTTGAGTTTGACAACTGATGGGGTTTGTTTACATTTTTGGGAACATTGGGACCACCAGAAATCTTTTTCAGATCTCAGATTTTACGTGGCGAATGGAACATGATTAGTGCGTTATTTGCAAACAATATCAGCTGTTCAAATTGCATTTGTTTTTGCAGAAATCACAATGGATATCGACTGGAAAAATGTTTCCCCTATTGCACATACAAATGGAGTATTTTTGGTGATTCATACGCTTCAGATGACGAGGAAAACTATGAAGATAATAGTTCCTCCTAAATTATATGCATGGCTATTAAATATATTTCGTTATTTTGGTTTTCACGAAACTTCGCCCATTTGACTTGAAAGCAAACTTCTTTAAATGACGTCAAACAGCTGTGCTGTATTGGTATTGTGAGAGCGTGTGTAGATTGGAAAAAATATCGAGATCTGCCAAAAGTGCTCTGAATCGAAAAAAAAAAAGATTGATTTTTGGTCCCAATGGAACATGAAAATTGATTTAGATCAAAAAAAAGATTGATTTTTGGTCCCAATGGAAAACGCACATTAGCGATTTTTTTCTCCAGCAAAGAAAGGCATTGGGTAAATATATTTTTGTTAATAATTTATGTAAATAGAAATCAATCGGGACAGATATTTCTAATATTTTAATACAAAATTTAACCAGTGAATGGAAATCGCTTAGAAACGTGTCGAAGACTACACATATTCAAATCGCACGAATATCAACACAAAAAAGAGAAAGTGACGTTTTTATGTTCGATTAACCGCACGAAATCTGGAATCTGAGAGCAAATCTGAAGAAGCCCAATCGAATACCAGATTAGAGTCAGAGGTCAGAGCTGTTTTTCTGCTTTTGAAATCAGCTGGCTGTCAGATTTTATGTTCCATTGAACGCAAAAAACAACACTTTTTTCAGAGTCAGAGCAGTTTTGCGAATCTCGATATCTAAATGAGATTCACACCTACTTACACTAACGCCAAAGCATTTCAACACAAATTCAGTGGGTTTTTATAAGCATAAATTACAATTTATGCGAAGGAAGAAAAATTTCGCTTTATGTTCCATTAGGCACAAAAAATCTGAAATCTGAGAGCAAAATCCGAAAATCCCAATGAAAAACGACATAAAATGTAAGCAAACTCCACCAGTTGTTAAACTCAAACGCACTTATATTGGTAAATCTGAGAAAATATCTATATCTGAAATCTGAAAAAGATTGCTTTTTCCTGTACCAAATGCGAACATAAAAATTGCTCTGAGAGCAAAAAAAAGTGCTCTGAGAGCGCCCAATCTAATACCACATAACAGAAAAAATATTCTCCATACAATACTCGATTTTGTTAAGCTGGTCGTAATCTGTCAAATGGAAAATATGAGCTGAAGTTTACTGCAATGTTTCCGTACTTTTAAGTAATTTTGCCCCTCACTGAGCAAATGTCTCCCCAATGTTTTAAAGTTAGAAAATATTTTCCAAAACTTTACTGACAAAAATACCGAAATACCTTCCACCGTATTAATAAAAATGTGCACAAGAAAGTTAGTAAACGTCAGATAGCAAACAAAAATTTTATGTTTGTGATGACTACCTAACGAGTTGATAACTTTTACGTAGATACGGGGCCAACTTTTTGTCGGTTGGAAATGATTCAATGAAATGATCTGACAACGTCACATTTTTTTTTTCGACACGTGGCTATGATTGGAAATTGAACTACAAAGCTAAATGGCGCATTTCGGCGCATTATTTTAACCGTTGAACTCTGCGCCTATCTACTCCTACGTGGGTATTTCTTACTTCATATATATTGCTTCTTATCTATATATTAGTACCCACCTATAAACAAAAGAAATGCATACCTACATAGCACTTTTTTGAATAAAAAAAAACACGGAGCAAAATTATTGTGATCTTTTCAATAATTTGATAAGAGAATAATATTAAGTACCTAGTAGAAGGTCACATCGCAATCGAAAGTCTTTTTGAATGACGTTTGCAACCTCTCAACTGAATATTTTAACAAATTGACTTTTTCTATTGGGACCACCAGATTTTTTTTCAGATCTCCGATTTTACGCGGCGCATGGAACATGTAACGATGTTGACGTGCTTTTGTAAACTGACTAGTACGTTATTTGACAGCGAATCAATATGGATATCCACTTGAAATGTATTTCCCCTATTGTAGATACAAAAAGATTAATTTGGGTGGTTCGTAGTCTTGAGGAAGACGATGAAGATAATAATTTCTCCAATATTAGGTATATCCATGTTTTGTTTTTCACGAAACGTCGCGCATTTGTTTTGAAAGCAAACTTCTTAAAATGACGTAAAATAACTGCGAAAAGTATATTGGTACTGTGGCAGTATGTGTAAGTCTGAAAAAAAAAAAAAAATCGAGATCTGCAAAAAGTGATCCGAATCAAAAAAAAACAAAGACAGATTTTTTTTTGCCGAATAGAAAACGACATAAAAGTAATAGTTATTTCAAAACTAGTTTATCTCCAGAGCTCTCCTCAAGTTAACAGCGCTGAAACAAATTGGAACGAGAAACTGCAATCAGCGCTAACGGATGAAACACATACCTACATATTATGCAGATCAAATGGTAACAACTAACAACGTATCGAAACGTCAAAAAACAGAATGTCTAACAGCAAAGCTAGCATCACTACCAGTACCTACCAACCCAATGCCTTACTTCAATGACATTATGCATTACTGCTCAATTTACATTAATAAACCCCACTTGAACCAATTGGACTTCGATCGAAGTCGAAGTCTTTGTTTTTACTTGTGTCATTGAACAAGAAAAGACAACTAGAGAGCAACAAACTTATGGTTTAATTATGGTGCTTTGTCAACTGTCACCCACTCTTACCCGATTAGGAATATCAATTATTAAATTCTTAAAAACAAATGCATGTTTTTATTCGGTTAATTATTCTCAACAATAAAAAAAACTCGCTACTAATCATAGTAAACAAAAACATATTTTCATAAACAGAAAATTGGTAATGCGTCATAATGCGAATTCATTGGAACAAATATAATACATAAAAAAAAGAAACATTTGATCATCAACGCGTGAGCGAATAATTATCTGATCGAAGCGGTTTTCTTTTTGTGTGTGTTTTCAGTTCAAATGCAAAAAGAAAACAAAAGCCAAGTATTACGGCATGTTTGCAAATCAAATTGAAATACGATCAACCGGATGTGTGCTCATAGATATCAACACCAAGTAACCCAAACGAATGTACGAATAAGTCAATGACATTTGCACTTGCGTTTTATACCTTATATACCTATACACTGTCAGCAATTTACCGAAGATTTACTTTTTAAATTGCAAAACAAAGCCGTCTCTAGCTAGGGTCGATCATATTTCAAAAGAACAAAAGAACAAAAGAATTTGTGATTGTGTACCTCTAAACAACAACGCTTCTAATCACAAATGAAATGTAGGTACATATCTATACTTATTCATAGTTGATAAGCAAGAAAACAACAAGAACTTTGGCGTCACAAAGAAAACAACAAATAATAGCCGCTGGCACTCGTATATAAAAGCCATGCGATTAGCAAGAATTGGCAGTTGGAAACACAACTTGTGTAAACAACGTTTTCGAACTTGTTATTGACAACGGTTTGACTTTGCACCGAAATTGTTTTCAATAACAAGTTACATTATGCATACCTACCTAAGCCTAGTTACATACCTACATTAATAAGGATCATTGTAATCGTCATAATACCTAGAACATAGCGTACATTTTTATTTGAACTCGAACGGGCTTGGGTAGGTTAGCATTTTAATACCAATGTTGCCAGTGGTTCAAAGTGGTCTGATAAAAATGGTTCCTACTTAATCAGAAGAACTTAACGTTTTCATTACGTCATTACGAAAGCAAAATTTGAGCTTGATGCTGTCTGAGGGGGGTTTTTTTAAGACGATCTATTTAAGACAATGTAATGATCAAGTCTTAAATGAGTGTTTTTAATTTAATAATTAGGGTTGTGTAACTATTGCTTTTTATTTATGATTCAATGAAATAATTTCCAAAACAAAACAGCATAATTTACTAAGAACTTACAGTTTGCGATTTGAATCAACATTCAAATTTGAAAAGCGTTTTTAAAAAAGCACGTACCTCTGGCAACACCTACCCCATGCACCTGTCACCATTTTCGCAAGCTAGAAATTGCGCAAAGTCCGTGCATAGCACAAGTTAAGGGGAAGGTCTCATTTTCAAGGTTTTACTAGCATTATCAACAAATTCCCCGAAATAAATTATTTACATGCACACAGTATGTACGTGTGTATAGAAAAATAAAATAAAATAAAAACTAAATAAGAATTTAATTACATTTTCTGTGTGTTCATCCATCGGAGGTACAGTTGGAGATGGGGAATCCAAAACACTCAACAACATTGGGACTGACATTTCTGCGATGTTTTCAAATATTTCTTCATACAATGCGAGCAAATTTAATGAATCTCCTTTTTATTTAAACGTCGAACGGAAATAACGCTTTTTTTGTAGGATTGAAGACTTCCCGTCAAGTAGGTATGTTTGTAAAACCGTTGATTTTTTTTTTTTCGTCGAAATAAAAAAATCAATAACAAATCATCATCACAAGCCAGTAATTTCGTAGATGATTAAAATTTAAAGCCGAACAATACATTGACTAGATTTTTTTTTTTTTGGAAAATTGTTACCGAACTGAGTTGTAGATATTTGAAAATTAAAAATTGGTTTACAGCAAGCTGTGTATTTTTCTACTATTGAGCGACAATCGGATTTCGAATGTCAGAAATTATAAAACACTTTTTCATCGATACAATTGTTTATGAATTTTTGTTTTAGATTTCTTTGTATTTGGGGGTGAATCGTTTATCATTTTGCGAAAAATTAAACTTTTTCCAAAAGAATAAAGAAAATGTTTTGTACAGTTAACAAAAAGAAAGAAAACTTCACAGCAATCACAACAGTGACAGTTCAAGTCAACAAACAATCGACAAATGTGGGTCGTTCGTTTGCGCGAGCGTTTGAAAAAAGGGGGCTCACCGTCACCATCACTATAACCAATGATACCACCACACTAGAGACACCACCCGATTGCTTCACATCACCACTCTCTCATTTTTCCCACACAAAGCATCGCAGCTATTATAGTGATACATACCAATTGCGGAAATGAATGATGGTGTTGTTGGTTCTTGTTTGATTTTGGCTGGGTGTAGTAACGTTGCTGACTTCTGTTGGCAGCTGGCTACTCGAAATGTACGCATTTCTATTGTTCTTGTAGTATGCATTTATGCATGTTTGCATGTTACGGCTTACTGTGGTACGAATGACTCTCTGTTTACGTGGCTGTCAAGGTCATACCTCATAAGGTAGAGAAACGAAGCAAAGAAAGGAAGACATGTGTTTTTTGTAGAAAAAGAATTCAAAGGCTAAATATGGCGCATGACATCGCCTACGTCAGAGTTCAGTGGCAGTTTGACGTTTGTAATTTTAACTCCATCTAGCAAGTGGTAGGTGAATTTATGCTGCCAGCAGGAAGAGGCAATCATTTCCGGTTTGTTATGTTGTTTTCGATTAGGCAAACAGATCAAATTTTTGGAGAAAAAATATTTTTTTTTATCGCTATTGCTTTTCATGTTTGATTTGCCAAAAAATAAATATTTGTTTTGTTGGCTTAGGGAATTTTGAGAAATCTCGATTTTTTTTTGAAATTTGCACATACTTTCACTTATACCAGTTTATGACACACAGATGGTGGTTACGAATTGTTTATCGTTGGAAGGATTGCATTCAAGTGCATTTTCAACTCAATGCACACCAGAACGAATTAAATTCTGATTTAATGTTCGATTTGGCATCAGAAATCTGAAATCTAAATCACTTGTTCCATAAGGGGGCTATATTCTGAACAAAATCATAAACAGAATAAACAATATAATAAGTAGGTATAGTTGCTATTAAATTTAAAACCACGAAAATTACTTTATTCTGATATATTTGTCTTAATTTTAGGAAAGTTATCTAGATTTGCATGTCAAGGAAATTGTCAGAAAAGCGAGAAACAAACTGTAATGCAGCAATTGTCATTTTGGACATCAACTTATTATAAACTATAAACAGACAAGACAGTAAGCGAGTAAATATTTTATGTAGTTAGCTCTCTGGATACCGTTCTTTTTTACGATTTCTTTGGCTTGCGGAACATCATTAAGCATAAATTTGGAAAAAAAATCACCGAATACCTCTATACCTACAATTTAATTAGAAAACATTCACATTACAAAAATTATTATTAACCACAAATAAATAACTGCTCAGCAAGTTGATATTAAACTGACAAATAATAACGTTATGTAAAAAGGATATTTACTGTCAATTACTCGGAAGATTAGGTTTTGCACAGAAGCTACAATTTAAACACACTTCCTAGGTAATTAAAACAAGCGCGTCTTACTTCAGTCGTTGTTGCATGGTCTTCTGAATCCATTATCGACCGTGTTGTACGAAACTTTAAAAATTACTGTCGAATGTGACTACAATGAGATTTGACAAATACTCGTACCTAAAAACAAATACACAAGTGATAGCCAAAACAATGCGGCGTGCGGGAGTCATTTATTGCAATTATTCTATTATCTCAGTGCACTCAGATTGAATAATCCACTTTGACTGGCAGCAGAGATGAAATTCAATTTGTTTAGATGACATATAGAAAAAACCCTGTACACAGTCACCACACTATGAAATCCATAAAATTTAGAAAAAAATTAAAGCTGTAGATTATCAAATAACCAAAGCTATACCACTATACTTTATCACTTTCTGGTGTAATGACTTTGGTTTGTTTTAATTGTTTGTCCTTCATGTATGAAAATTTGTTCGACAACTTTTCCGTTGCTTTCGCATAAGATGGTTGTATTTCCGTGTTCGCTTAGGAATAAGAATCAGTTTTTATTAGTAATACATATCACGCAAATAATGAACAATAATGCACCAATTCTACGTTCCTCACTAATCTATGTGAAAAACTAAAGGTTGCGTGCAAATATTTATGAAGTAGGTACACTGTTCGTTAACTAGCTATAATGAATTGATTGCTAGTGACACTTTATTTAGTTGGAAATAGTAATTAAAATTGCGAAATAGAGTTTGCTGCACTTTAAAACACATTAAGTCACAGAAATTTCCATCGCTGTTTTTATCTGAGACAAAAAGTTTCCAATAAATCGTTAGATCATAGCGTTTGGATTTGTTAGTCTTCAAATGCGAGATGTGAATGTGACTTGTTAATCGTTTTCAAAAACTGCGTTTGATTTCAAAGGGGAAAACATTACATTGTATTTGCTGGTTTCGAATCACAGGTCACAGGTGCCAAGGCTGGTGAACGTATTCAACCCGCGGTAGGTACTAATAATCATTTTTAGTGTCCAGGCTAAATTTTTCGAGCTCACAATGGCGAAAATTTCCATACAAAATTGCATATTGTGACCTAGGAAATATTTAGTGTGAAGGTTAAAAATGATTATTGGTAAGGCCCAACATTTCTTTTATTAATCAATCGAGGCCTTGTTTGACATAACCGAGAAAACAAAACCACAGTATGTAGTAAATCCGATGATATAAATATGAGTGGTAATACCTAGTATATGTATAATTAAAACAAAATTTGAAGCAACATCTACTTAAAATTTTGAATTTGTATTTAAAGTTCCGAGAAAGATTTGCTCAAATTCTTGGAAGTAATGGCGACATTTTTTATTGACCGCTAGGTGAAGGTGACTAGCATACATGTGCTAGAGATGAATAGTGCTTATAGATTGTAAAGCTGATCGAATGTGTATCGAGTTCTTAAACGAATCTTGTGCTCAACTCAATATAGATAAAAATATCGACATGCAGCAGCTGGTAATCAAACGCGGATATTCACTGGTGGAGCTCTAGCACAAATGATTAAATTACCATTAATGCGGAATTTGCCAATCTAGAGCAAAACTACACACTGATGGAAAGGGAGAGGAAAACGAATTTTGAATGTAGCTAGCTCGACTAAAAGTGGGTACCTATACCTACTTATTTAAAAAAAAAAAAATAAGATCAAAAGTGAGAGTTAAATGGAGCTAGGCGGTAATATTTACAATAATGTGACATGTGAGATATTTCCTGTCAAATTTCATTTTTTTTGGATTGAAAAGCACCGTGATCAAGGAAATTTTTTTGCCGGTGACAAATTTCCCTCTTTGGGAATTCTGTTACCACAAATATTTAGATGAGGATGAGTTAAATACAGACTTCGTTCTATATCTATATATTCTATTTAGAAACTTTTTACGTGTGTAGATTCTTGGCGATGCGGTCAATAATCCTGTACAAGCGAAGGCTGATTTATTAGGAAAAATGTATTCAGTGCAATAACACTGTGCATAGGGAACTACACAAGTGGACGCCCGTCGGCGCCGTTAGAGAAAACTATTTACTAGTAAAGATAAGACCCTGAATCACACGACTGCCGAGCTACCTCTTAATAAATGGGTACGAGTAGCAACGACAAGCAGCCAAAAACGATCAAATACTATTGAAGTTCCAAATGTGTTGTTTCATTTATGTATTTCTAAAAGCGTAGTATAAATAATATTACACGGTGATGAGAAAACCCCATCGTATTACTGGAAAAAATCCTTTGTCCTTTATTATTTACACCATCACACTTCTTTGGGTACCTCGTCCTTCTCCACTGCCATTTTGATTTCCTCCGTTGTATCTGATTTTTTAACAGTTTCAGCTTTTTCCAAATTTTCAGTTTTCTTCGAATCCCCATTCTCATCCTTGCGTTCAAATAAAATGGCCATTTCTGTGTGCGCTGTATGGGGAAACATATCGACAGCTACGGCCTTCGTAGGAAAGAATGGACTACCCTTGTATTGCTTAGACTCTTTGCGTGCTAAATCTAGCCAATTGCGTTGAGCGCACTTGGGATTACATGAAATATAAACAAGGCGCTTCAAATTGTATGCACCGCGGATCGCAGCAATCGACTTGTTATCTGAAACAAAAAATTATGTTCCCTTTCTAAAACCAAAGATATAATGTACTCACGTAACCCAGCTCTGGGAGGATCCACGATTGCCACCAAATCAAGTTGGTCTTTATGAATGCCAGCTCCATAGACAACCTCCCTGACCATTGACTGAATGTAATCATCAGCATTTCCGGCAAAGAATTTGCAATTCTCCACTTGATTCTCTTTGGCATTGAACTCGGCATCTTTGATAGCTTCCGGAATGATTTCCACACCAAGAACCCGCTTGCAATGCTTGGCAAAGCACAGCGCAATCGTACCAGTTCCACAACAAATATCAAGCATAGTCGTTTGTTCTTTCGGCGCAATTAAATTAATCGCTTCTTGATATAGAACCTCAGCGCCCTTTGTGTTGATTTGGAAGAACGCCAATGGACTTATGCGGAATTTCAAGCCCAGAATGACATCGATGATATGCGTGCTGCCAGAAAGGTGTTCAACGGGATTGTGAGTCTGACCTGGTTCACGGCGCTTCAAATCTTGATAGTACAAACTGGAACAATGAAATTTCTCCTTTTCGTAGCTCGCATAGAAATCAATTATTTCCTTCTTTAACTCGGGAATCTGCTCTTCGGTTAGATTCGAGGAGTAAACTCCTGCAACAAGCATCACTTCGCCTGTTTCTTCAGACGTTCTCACTGTGAGTTGTCGAAAATGCCCAGAATTGTTCTCCGGATTGAATGGGGTGAATTTGGACTTTCGTGCGTATTCCTGAAATGATTTCGCAGCAAGTTTAGCCCGCTCTGGCAAATGGGGAAGATCATCAACAGAAGACACCTCTACTGAGCCATCTGCGTAAGCACCCAAACGAAAGCCAACCACAACTTCGCCTTCTGAATTCTTTCCAATTGTGAATTCAGATTTGTTGCGATAGCCATTCACCACTGGCGATTCTTTAATGCCCAAGAACTCACAGGGCAGATCCGATGCGGGTGAGAAGCATATCTTTTTCGCATCCGAATTCGACTTAGCCAATTCTCTGCCATAGCTTCGGAGAATTTCTTCCATTTCCAAACGCTTTTGTTTCAATTGTTCCTCATACGGCAAACCAGCTAGTGGGCATGTGGCTTCTGTTGAAGTTTTTTGTTTTTTGGCTTGGTGATCATCGCGCTGGCGGTTACCTTCGTTTCTTCGTTTGATTAAGGGATCTGCTGATGCTTTCGCTTGCTGTTGAGTAATAATTTAAAGAATCACTTGGATATTGTAATATTTGTGACTACCCACCGCAGCTGATAGGATTTTCCCCTTCCATTTGTACCCGTTCAAAGTAGATATAGCCTTCTCTTGGTCTTCTTGACTACGGAAGCAAATAAAAGCAAAATCTCGATGGTGTGGCGACTTTATCTTACTCGCATCAAGATTAAGAGTGTTTTTGAGCAGCTTCTTAAATTCCTAGAAACCAGGTTTAATTAGAACACTATTGGAGTTGGCAATGTCAACTTACTCCGATACCGAAAATTCCTAAGTTCCTCACTTCGATTTTGTAAATCTCTGAAGTAAATTCATTCCGCTGGGTGTAAGCTAGTTCATCTTGGGGGTTTTCTTCGGCTCCGGGCATTTTAAATTTTTAAATGTATTTATTTTCAGAAATAAACTAGCTAAACGCTGATAAAAAGAAGTAAAAACTGTTGTGTTGTGTACACTTTACACTACACCGGTGCAATTGTTTGACAGTTGAGAGTTGAGACGAAAAACAAGGCACGTGCAGCAAAGAAGCTTTTGACCACTTTTGACCAGCTTTTGACAATACCTACATATCTAAGAATAGTACACTACGGACAGAAATTTTAATATTTAAATAAAAAAAAATCGGTGCTCATTAGAAAACATGTGTGCGTTAGATAAAATTAGTTAAAAAAACACATGACAAAGATAATTGACTGTGAACCCCAAATTTTTATTAGATTTCCTGTCACTTATGTCCTTTTCCCTTGGGACAAAAATCAATCTTTTGTTTTTGATCTAAATCACTTTTCATGTTCCATTGGGCAAAAACATAAATTTTATATTATAATTTTTATTCGGATAAATTTATGCACTTTTCTCACTTTAAGAAGTGATTTCAAAACAAATGCGTAAAAATTTCATGATTAACGAAATACATAAATAACCATGGATACTATTATTTGTATTTCACCGCGGTGTTGTGAAAAATTACAGATTGTTTTCTGACAGTTTATACCATGTTCCCACCAACGTGATTTAGCTCATGTGATTTATGACTTTATTTAATTTATTTAAGTATTTATTTATTTATTTATGTATTCAATTTAAATCCTTTTATATTTCGCGGATTACGTAGCGATAGAAATTTAAAAAAAATTATGACAGCTACAATTTAGTTGGACGTACTGTAACGCGGCAGCTGGAAAAACGACAAAACCAATAGGTAGGTACCAAATTGTAAAAAAAAATTCCACCAATAAACACGTTCAAGTATCTAGTTTAAGCCCGTATATGACACTACATTTTTTTCTACATTTTTCGACTTTAAAAATGAAACTAGAGTAGGACGAAAAATTACTACGCAAATTCCCGATAGATGTAAGTGCGTTCACACTAGCCAATTTAATGTGGAGATGTCAAAAAAAATGCATTGAAAATGTATTCAATTTACATTTTTAAGCTTTTTTTTTTAAATTTTGTCGATTTTTTTGGGGGGGAAAACAATAAAATTCCTATTCGTATTATTTCTATTATTTTTTTGTTTGCTTAGTTTTAAGATATTTAATGTCGTTTTCCATTGGGCAAAAAGAAGCGTCCGGGAGAGTCCGGAATCGAAAAAATCACTTCTGAAACCGTTCCATTGGCACAAAAAATACTCTTCTGGTGATTCTGAGGAGAGAATTTCGCTTCTGGATTTGAAGTCAGAATCCACTCAAGAAGCACTCACACAAGTGTAGTTTGTGTATTTTATACAAGTCAACTGACGGCTGCCGTAGATTATTTTTTGGCATTTCACCAATACTCTTGTGGATTCAATCAGAAGCAGTTTTCTTGTTCCATTGGACTACAGAATGAGTGGATCCCCGAGTGAAACCAATGGAAAACGACATAAATAAAGTAAAGTTATGTCGTTTTCCATTGGTTTCACTCGGGGATTCACTCATTCTGTAGTCCAATGGAACAAGAAAACTGCTTCTGATTGAATCCACAAGAGTATTGGTGAAATGCCAAAAAATAATCTACGGCAGCTGTCAGTCGACTTGTATAAAATACACGAACTACACTTGTGTGAGTGCTTCTTGAGTGGATTCTGACTTCAAATCCAGAAGCGAAATTCTCTCCTCAGAATCACCATAAGAGTATTTTTTGTGCCAATGGAACGGTTTCAGCAGTGATTTTTTCGATTCCGGACTCTCCCGGACGCTTCTTTTTGCCCAATGGAAAACGACATTAGAGTGTTAAAAAAAAAAAACTGGGATGTTTTTTTTTTTTTTTTAATCTGGGATCGATGGCCTCCCGTCACTTTGAAGTTTGTGTTTATAAATTCGTTTGAAAATTTGTGGTTGCTTTGCAAAACAATTGTTACCCCTTTCAAAATACACATTTTGTTTCTTTTACACGAAGCTGACATTTCAACATGATTTAATGCTATAAAAATGAGGAAAAAATTAGAGAACAATATAGTGCCATACAGGCTTTAGTAAGTCTGACTTCTGACTAGACGTATTTCGGTTTTGATTGTCCTAGATCTGTAACATAACATCTTTGCACTTGAATTGTGTGCCAGTTTCAAATGATTTCTTTTATTTTAGCCGCAAAAGGTACCTAACTACAACACTACTTGCTTGCGCTGTGAACGCGTTCACCCGATTTCGTCAAAATTGCTTATGTTGAAAACCGGATATGGATATGATTACAAACAAAACACTCAAAATCAAAACAAGTGAGTAATTTTCTAAAATTATATTTTCAAGGATTTCCATTTTGTTATCATTAAACTGATGCACCCCCCTCACCTTTGGCCCTTGTGGAGAAATTTTCCACGGGCAATAAACATGTTCGTTGTAAGGTATACTTCAACAGTATTCAATCTACTACAAGATGACTTGTTGACAGGTCTGTCTGTTGATGTTGATGAAAAGTCGGACATCACAGTTCGCGCACACACAAGCGCACATCTACTCTCTGGTCTGATAACAGTCTTCAACCACGGGGACAGTATTTTATAAACTGTCATTTTTTCATATATGAAGGAGGACAGCAATTGAATTTTTTTTTGCAGTAGTAAGCTTAACCAAACGAACTCACCGAATACCGAAACAGTTCAGTTTCAGTTTCTTGAATAACGAGGACAGGAAAGTACCGCGCACCCCTCGCAGAGAAAAAAAGAACGTCGAGAAGTGACAGTTACCGAGTGTAGCATCGCACTCTTTGTGCGTTTTTCTTTAGTATTTTTTTTTTGTTTTACATATTTATTATTTTCTGTTTCTCAATTAATGTTCCTTTGTGTTATGTGGACTCGTGTTATTTTTCACGGCTAGCACTCTCGGTAAATTGGTGATTTTTGTTGTACATTGAAATGTGACCACATTTTGGAAAATCGTATTTTTTTCTCTCCCTTGTTCGTCTTCATAGAAGGAAAACCAGCCTAGAAAACTATGGTGGATAAGAATAAAGTAGCTGACATGACGACGAAAACCAATCCAGATCCAACGAGTCTTACGAAGACTACGACAGCAAAATCAAATGGAGAACAATGCAAGTCGATGGACAAAAACACTGCGAAGAAAGTGCCTATGAAACGATCAAAAGCCCTAGTCACAGCTCCTGCAGAGGAGTACGACTTGGTGCCCCCTGATGGCGGCTGGGGTTGGCTGGTTCTGGCCGGATCGATGATGGTTAACATTCTTATACCGGGAACAATCAAGAGTTTTGGTGTACTGTTTCTCGAGTTCTTGGACGCGTTCGATGCGTCTCCAGCGACTGGAGCATGGATTCCTGCGCTATGCTATTTTTTGTACAGTTCACTCGGTCCAATTTCGTCTATATTGTCGGTGAAGTATTCGTTTAGAACGGTGACTCTGTTGGGCGGTGCTTCGGCTGCAATTGGTATGATTATATCGTTTTGGGCAACATCCGTGACATATCTGTACGTCAGCTATGGCGTACTCGTTGGCATTGGCGCGGGGCTATCGTTTCCTCCCACGGTTTATATTGTGACCTCGTATTTTGTTAAGTTACGAGGCCTTGCCAATGGACTGTGCATATCCGGCAGTGCACTGGGTTCAATAATCCTGCCACCATTACTACGGTTTCTGCTCGAAACCTATGGATATCGAGGTGCAGTTCTTATAATGGGTGGCATCACTTTAAATGTCTTTGTCGCGGCGATATTCTATGAGCCGGTGGAGAATCACATGATTCGGGTGCCGCGTGTTAAGAAGGCGCTGGACGATATCGAAGAAGAAGACCTGGGAATTGTGCTGAAATTCGAGAGTGTTGACGACGCCAATCCTGAACTGAAGGCTCTCACAGCCGGCGATGACCATGCCGACGCAAAACAGTCACCAGATTTGCAATATCTAACCAACAATGGTGTGGACAAACAATTCGGACGCAGCGCATCAGCCGCCGTGGTACAGAATTTCAATCGCAGCCAAGATGAGTACGGCACGCACACGAGATCGAGAAAAGTGAGCACTCCGTCTTATGGCAATGTGCCGCCGCAACGCAACCAGACATTTACACCTGGGCAGATGAACTCCCAGTCATCCTTATATGCCGTGCCGGAGCGCGGTACATCGCACAATAGACTCGATCGCAACTTAGCCTTAAGGAATAGTTCCAGACATCGTCTGTCCAGACACTCGCCTTCCACTAGTAGTTTCCAATACATCAGCACACCGTACCACGGCAGCACTTTATCCTTCCAGCCGAAGGACTTTTCCTCACACTTATCGCTCAAATCACTAGGCAGTGGAGGTGCTTTGCATGACGCCACCGTTGATCCCGACGAGAAGGAAGAACCAGCGCCGAAGTCTAAATTCTTCGATCTGTCATTGCTGAAGGATCCCGTCTATCTGGTCATCTTGATATCGAACTCAACGAACGCCATCAGCTACACAAATTTTATCATTCTCCTGCCAGCTTATGGCGTGGATCTAGGCTTCAACCGTTCTCTGGCGGCGTACTTAATTTCAATCGTATCGACAACAGATCTAATCGGGCGAATTGGCGGATCAGCACTGTCCGATCTGAACCTCTTCCCCAAGACGTGGTACTTCATTGGTGGCCTTACGATATCAGGAATCTCGCTGGCTGTTATGCCTTTTGCCAAGACATACGCAGCAACAAGTTTCTGGTGTGCCGTCTTCGGACTGGCATCGGGTGTTTATGTGGGAGTAACCGCCGTTATCATGGCTGATATGCTGGGCACCGAACGGCTCACGTCTTCCTACGGCATCAGCCTGTTTGTCAACGGAATACTGCAATTAATTGGTCCGCCACTATGTGGCTTGTGGTTCGAGACAGTGAAAACATACAGTCCGCTGTTTCACACGCTTGGTATTATTCTATTAGCGGGCGCTAGCTTGTGGGGCTTTATGCCATTCATCCAAAAGAAGGAGCCCAAAGACATTGACGATTTGAGTCCCGAGGTTGAGGGTGGACTCTTGGAGGAGGCCGGGTAGAGGGGAACTCATTACACACATTTTTTTAGCGTTATTTTTTTCGTTTTCCTTTTTTTTTGAGACATAAGTTGAAGGATGCATAGTATTTAAACGGAAACTGTATACATTTTTCTTTTTGTAGATTTTTTTTCTTTTTCCCTCTTAGTTAAGTACGCAAAGTATTTACACACAAATATACAAAACATTGTTGCCTATTGTACTATTCGATTGTGATTTTTTTTAATTTGTAATAATGCTTGGAGAACACATGTTTTTCTAAACCTCTTTGCTGTTTTATTTCGTGTTCGGTGTAGATTAGAGGCGCGCTAGTATTTTGTTCTGCTGTTTCTTGTTCTTGTTTGGGTGCTGTTGATGAATCATAATATCGCAGTGGCACAGTTGTCTTATCTTTGACGAAAAAACAGAACACAAGGGTGATTTTAGCGTTCGCGGAATTCATAATATGGGTGGTGTGCGTTTTTACGGAACTTAACAAGTAAGTAGAGTGTCAGCGCTAGCAGCAAAATCAATTGAAGTACAAATAGCTTTAATCAAAGCGAAATCTGGTAGATGGTAGTAGCCGAGATAGCGACAATGAAATAGAAATAGACACGCGCATTAACATTTTTGACGTGTCAGGTGAAGCTTCATCTGCGATTCTAACATTTGATAATGAAGTTGACCATGTAATAGTGGGTATTCACTTGTCGGAAGTAGATGCATATATTAGTTACAAGGGCTTTCAAAAAGGTTATATGAAAGTGGCCGTATTAAGGAACGACTATATATGATGCTGAACGTAGCTTAAGTAGTAAGCAGTGCTTACTTTTTAATTTATTTACGTGAGCTTAATGGGAGTATGCTATTACTATACACATTAGTGATTTGATGTGGATAAGTAAAGAACAAAAAAAAACAATCTTCTGCATTTGGTGAAAGTGAAAATTTGTATGCAAACGATGCCGTTTCGCAAAAGATGTACATTCCGCAGTCCATGAAAGTGTTCGAAAGTAGGTAAGTATCATAATTTCTATAGTGTTCAGGGTCCCAAACAGTCTTTTAAAAAGCCAATTAGCATACTAGTTAGCAAGGTAAAATTACCTACAACCTACAAGCACATAATTTAGTATTTAATTGGCTGTGCTTTAAAATAAAGCCTTACTTGTTTTTGAACTGCATTGGGGATTTTAAGCATCGACACACTTAAATTTGGTATTATTTAGGTTATTTTTTAATGTCGTTTTCCATTGGGATCCTTAGATGACTATGAAGATAATATTTCCTCCAAAATTATATCCATTATGTCCAATCATATCCATTATGTATTTCCTTATTTTGGTTTTGGCGAAACTTTGCGCATTTCATTTCAAAGCAAACTTTTTAAAATGGCGCAAAACAGCGGTGCAAACTGTATTGGTATTAGTGGCAGTAAGTGTAAATCTGAAAGAAATATCGAGATCTGTAAGAAGTGATCCAACTCAAACAAAAAACATTGATTTTTTGTCCCAATGAAAAACGACATAAAATCGTACGACCTGTATTAAAAACAGGGGAATGTCGAAATGATGAAATAATAAGTCGTAAGGATATTATTTTATTATTATTATTATTACAACTTTATTATTACATAAATGAATTACATTAAAAATAGAATATAGCACTAGCTTCCAGGGCCTTTTTCATCTTGAATTAGCCTAAGGCCCTGGAAGCTAGTGCTATATTCTATTGTTAATGTAATTCATTTATGTAATAATAAAGTTGTTTTTCATCTTGAATTAGCCTAAGGCCCTGGAAGCTAGTGCTATATTCTATTGTTAATGTAATTCATTTATGTAATAATAAAGTTGTAATAATAATAATAATAAAATAATATCCTTACGACTTATTATTTCATCATTTCGACATTCCCCTGTTTTTAACACAGGTCGTACGATTTTATGTCGTTTTTCATTGGGACAAAAAATCAACTCTAACATGAGCGTTATGGATATAGATTTAGCATTATTACATAGGCGTACCGTTCGTGTTTTTAATTTTTTGGACAAATTCAGAAAAATGTATGTATCAGTACCTATCCGTTTTCTTGTTTCCATCGGATTTCAGAATGAGTGGATTGAATCGCAGAGTAAAAGCAATGGAAACTAAAAAAAAAGTTAATTTAAAAAAACCGAAATAACAAAACCGACAGTACATAAATAAAAAAAAAATAAAAAAAATATGAACAAGACACTATACCTACCTAACTAATTGACAAGCGGAGACTATACCTACACAGCTAAACAAAAATCTGAGTAGGGTAAAGGTGTCAACAGTGAATCAGGGTACACACAGTGAATCACTTGCTCTCATAACGTGTCTTTTTATTTTAAAATAAATCTGGAAAAGAGAAAAGAACACATTTTCACTTCCCCTCGCAACAGACTATCAGTCTACGGCTACGCGATCGCGATGTTGAAGGTGGCTATTCTCGTTTGTGTTTGTTTAACAATTTTTTTTGTTTTATTTCTGATCTTATTTAAAAAGTGTGTTGTAACTTCATTTGTGTCTATTATTTGTACTTTTACTTAAATATTCTTATTAACTTTTGTCGATTTTATTACTTAAGCTGCGATTACACGGCCATTTTTTCGAGTCATTTAAATGAAGCTCTGACGTCCGCAAAAAATGTCGTCTTAGAGTGCCATTCAAGCTACGATTCGTCATTGGTCATTTGCGAAAAAAATGGCGATTACCGAAATGACTATTACCGTCATTTTTGTCCCAAAATCAAATGACAGACAGTGCGAGTCATTTAGAATTCTCCATTGGGATGACATTTAAATGATGAGCGAAAAAATGGCGATCACATGGCAATGACTTGCCTCATTTAAATGACAAATGACACCAATGAGAAAAATATAGCTACTGTCATTTAGTGTTTTTCTTTCGGCAAAGACACATGCGTGCCACCTTTTTAATCAATTTAAATTGCATAGAAAACAAAAAAAAAAAATGATAATAAATAAAAAATGTCAAAAAGAACTTTGGCGATGATGGTGGAAATTGCGGAGATGGGAGTAGCTGATGCTGACTACAAATTGTTGTATGTCGATGTAGATCGCCACGGACGGTTCTCGGATGGTGTGGTGGTGTCTTTAATCGCTTTACATTCGGTTAAGCATTGGACAGCAAACAGCTGCACCTGCCAGCATATCAAAAGCACTGCCTGAGAGAAACACTCCTGTTTTAATATTCTTCAGTTTGTATTGGGGAACTGCGCTATCCCAAAGTGCCCGTTGTTTTTGCACCGCCACAATCAAACGCGAATTCTCCTCGTCACTCCACGAATGGCTAATTTTTCTGTTCCGCTTCCCTACTGCTTTTTTGGTCTTGGAATTCATAACACAGTTCACTGAACAGCCCATATTGTCGGCACTTGAGGGCGACTGTTCGTTTTCCATTACGCTTAATAGGTAGGTACCGAACAACACAATCACAAAAAATAAAATTTAAACCGGTTTATTAATTTCACGTCCTTTCGCCACGAGACAAAATTCAAATTTCAAATGAAAGCAAGCGTCATTTCGTCGGCTTACAAGCAAAACTGACCAACTGCCTAAAATTCTATTTTGTATTAATGGCAAGAATATAGAAGAGCAAGTAGAAAATTCTGCCAAAACTGCCTATCTGATATTTTTCCTATAAATTATTGGTTGACTATCTGACGTGCACAAAAAAATTCAGGAAGAACTGAGAAACTTCAGATAGTCAATTTTCCCAATTTTGCAGTTTCCTTAAACTGACTCGGCTATTTTTAATCCACTTAACTTTGTATGAGCTATATTAACAGCTATCACTTGGTAGTTTTTCAGTTGGTTGATTTTAAGCAATTTTTCTGCGTGTATTAATTTTTATTAAAATAGCAACCACAGATGCGACTCATCCCTTCGCTACAAAAAAAAAAAACCAAATCTTTCATTATCTATATCATATTAAATGCTGCTTCAGTTGTCATTTGCGTAGAAAATGGCATAGCATGAATTTCATGCCTAGTCATTTTTTTGAGGCTGCCATTTAAATGACGCAACAGCTGAAAAGTTTAGTCATTTGTCCTAGGCGTCATTGAAGAGCGATCACACGGCCATTTTTTTCCGTCATTTAAATGGCACAAAATTCATTTCATTTGCTCTGCCATTTTCCTAGTCATTTAAATGACGCTGAAAATGTTGTCCCAAAAATGGCGATCGCACGGAACGACATTTAAATGACGGCTTTGTGACGAGATTTTTACGTCAGAGCGCCATTTAAATGACTCGAAAAAATGGCCGTGTAATCGCAGCTTTACTTACTTTTACTTAGCGGGCTCCAGACCCGTGGAGAGTCTCTGCCTGAGACACTGCAGCCTTCCATCCTCTACAAATCCCGGGCACGCTGCTTCCAGTTGTCCAGACCAAGCGCTCTGGCATCCGCGATGGCTTGGTCTTTGAGACGGAGGTTCGGTCTTCCTTGTCTTCTCGAACATGGGGGCTGGGATTCGAAGATCCTTCTAGCTGGAGCATTATTGTGGCTCGATGTGGCCGAGCCAATGTATAGTCGACGTATTTTGGCTTTTTGGACTACATCCACATCTTGATACAGCTCATAGAGTTCGCGGTTATATCTTCACCCTCCTCGCACACAGGACCAAAAATTCGCCGAAGAATTTTTCTTCCGAAGGAACCCAGTATTAGCTCTCCCTTCCCGCTTATCGTCCAGCACTCGGCGCCGTTGAGCAGAACTGGCAGTATAAGGGTTTTGTAAAGCATACATTTCGTCCCTCGAGTTAGGAGTTTTGAACCCAATTGTTTTGCCAAATCGAAGTAGCAGCGGTTTCCTAGTGTAATTCTCCGCCGGATCTCCACTAGGATGTCATTCGTGGAAAAGTGCCGTTCTGTCCTAGGCGGTGGACAGATGTTTGTTTGTTTGTTTGTTGATAGCATGTACTTAGTCTTGTCCTCGTTTACTTCAAGACCAACAGATTTGGCCTGTTCTTCAATCGCCGTGAAAGCTTCTATCACGGAGCGCTGTGACCGACCGATGATGTCAATATCGTCCGCATGCCCCAGCAGCTGAACGGATCTGTTGAAGATAGTGCCTTCCGTGTTTACACCTGCCCTACGCACTATCTGCTCCAGTACGAGATTGAAGAAGTCGTATGATAGCGCGTCCCCTTGCCGAAATCCGGTGCATGTTTGGAATAGTTCGGAGGAGCTGTTTCCAATTGTGCATGTTTTCTTCCACCCATACTTGGTTGATGATTTGGTGCTTGCGCCCTACCAAAACATCACCTCCGTATTTAAAGAGCTCCGCTGGTAAGCCATCCGAGCCTGCGGCTTTGTTGTTTTTAAGCTTTTTTATAGCTAAGCCAACTCTTCTATACTGGGTGGTGGAACAGGTTCTTCATTGGCTGGACGCGGGTTATCTTCTTGCCCTACCACTCTCTCAACATGATGCCCATTAAGCAACTGCTGGAAATGCTGCTTAAATACATCTACTATTCCCTGCGCTTCGGTGACTATGTGTTGATTTTATTACTTTGGTGAAATATCTTATAAATTATTAACATGTTTTTGTGAAATGAGAACAGTGTACACAGTGAATCAGTTGAAATGGCACACAGTAAGCCCTTCGAGGCTCCAAAATTTGTCATTCCATGTTAATTTTTCAAAATTGGATGTTCGATAGATTCGGTCTGTAGGGACCCTGGACCTAGCTTCTCGCAACCATTCGTTTTGTGTGAGTTTTAAATTTTTTTTGGAACGAATGCAAGGGATCTACAATTTTATGCCGATTCCAAACGGCTAATTGAGAAGCTCTTTCAAGACAGTTATACTGTCGGATGTTTGTCAGACGTTCGCGAGAGGTGGCGCAGTGAAAAAACCCTGAGTTGGAATTTGGTTTTATTTTGCGGGATTCGAACCGGGGACCCCTCGCTTAGTAGTCCAACACACTAACCACTAAGCCACTGCGCCTACAAGATAGATTCTTATAGCAATAATAATTATTAGCAACTGTTTATTTTTTTTTGTATTATACTTGAAGAGTTTTTATTTTCATACATATTGGGCCTTAGCAATAAACATTTTTAGTCTCGACTTTAAATTTACGGAAGCTCACAATTGCGAAATTTGTATGGAAAATATAGCCACTGTAAACTACTTAAATTTAGGGTCGAAACTAAAAATGTTTATTGCTAAGGCCCATTATATTATGAAAAAAGTCGTGAGTTTTTACTGAATAAATTGATTTTAAATATCCCTGTTTCACTGTATACCATGCACTGATTCACTGTTTACACCCATGGTACACAGTGGTTCACATGGGAAGGGTAATTTCAAATATTTTTTTTATTATCTCATTATGCTCTGAGATCTTATGCTTACAATGAATATAAAACATTGAAAAAGCTGTGAAAAAGATGTCATAAATGCCAGCTCAACGGGGCAAGAAGTAAAAAAGAGGCGGTTTTCCATTATGCGCACTAAGCAAACAAATTTGTTTTCTGGCTTAAAATGGCCTAAAAACATAAATATAATATTTTTTTCTTTATTAAAATTAAAATTAATAAGTGTATACCAAAAACTGTCAGGCAGGTGCCTGTAAGAAAGTATTGTGTATTTAAAGTAGGGGTGGGTGGCTCGCTTCGCTCACTAACAGGACAGTATGTCAACAACTGTCAGGCAGGCGCCTTTATGAATTTTGTATTAAAACATTAGAAATATCCGCCCCGATTAATTTCTAAATATTTATACATAAATAATTTACAAAAAGAAATTCACCCCATGCAATGTAAACAAACAACTCCACCAGTTGTCGAACTCAAACGCACTTGTATTGGTAAATCTGAGAAAATATTTTCTAGATTCGCAAAAGTGCTCTGAAACCTGAAAAAGAATGCTTTTTTGTACCAAACGAACATAAAAATGTCTCTGAGAGAAAAAAAAGTGCTCTGACTGCGCCCAATCGAATAATACATGCATTTATTCCACAGCATTAAATTATATTATTTCGAATGAGTTATACAACAATATTGCTTATCTCTAAGGACCGTTTTACTGATACTACTCATAGCGATTTATGTTCTCGATATGAGTAATATCAGCAAACTGGCCTAAGACTTCGAGTTGAACCTGTTGTCACCATTTGCAACTAGCAAGTCGGCACCGTAACCGTACTACACCAAGTTATCATTTTGGACAATTTGTTTTGGTGACGCTGACGACCCTGTTGCGTAGCATTTTCATCAATCCTTAACCAAGGTCCAACGGTTTTTAATCAAACTGCATAAACGTTTATATTTACACTCGTTACAATTGATTAAGTTGCCGTTTCAATGTAGGTACACATCTATGTATATAGTATTGTATACCTACTCGTAACTTTGATTAAAGATATCATTCCACATTCCATGCTTCTGAGGCTTGATCTGATTCAAGGAGTAATGACCATTTATCATGACTGAATAATAATGACTTTGGATCGCCCTTTCGGAATATTAAATTGGTTTGATTATTTGCTTGTTTTAGGTTTGTAAACAAATGACGTCACCATCTCAAATGTTTTGTTGTTCTTTATTGAACTATTTCCTGAAAATAATAGTGTTAAGCACTTTTTTTTATTTTTGTTTGCCCTAATCGTATTGTCAACATCAAAATTAAATGGAAGAAGTTGTGAATGTTAAGTCGATCACTTTATCAATTTATTTATCGTGTAGGTATGTCGAGCCGTGATAAATTATCGAAGGGACAGTAAAGTACTATCTATGTATATTTGTAATTCAAAAGGGTGTTTGGGTGTACAAAATGGGAAATCAAATGTTTGGAAGAATTTGGTTATGTTTTTAACCGTATAATGGTTCCTTGTGGATGGCGATAGTGCCTTGTTTTGTGATGATCTTACAACCTCATTTAACCTATGTTATACTATGAGTGTACGATTCTATAACTAATAGTCAAATCTTTCATCTGTAGAAAGGCGTTCTTTCAATACCCAAACATTATATACTCTGCATTATGCCCTTTACAAAACAAAGCGTTTAAATCAAAAATTGTATCCATCGCCATGCTTGGATTGACGTACAGTCGTCGTACCTACTGTTGACGTCAGCGGCCCAAACCTGTCAGTTAAATAAAATGCAAAAAGAAAACTCTCAAAAGTACCTACGTAATATAGTTCCTCATGATAATATCATGCTGCGTAGTATAAATAATTTCTTTTTCGTCTGAAATGGTATTACATCACACGCTGAGCAAAACGAGTGTGCACTCACACACTTAATGGCTTAAGCTAATTTCAATTCATTGGAATGTTCCAGAAAAACTATTACACAAAGTATAATAGGTATCTGATCATATAACATTGAAAATAGAAAACGAAACTATATAATGTTATCAATATTTCAAGTGTCTAAAATGATACACTTAAGCCAAGTATAAATTTTATCTGCAATTTTATAACCTTTGGGATTGGATTGGAAACTTAATGGAAGTACGCCAAGTGTTTCCCATAACAGAGAACATAAACAAAATAAATACAACCATTCGTTTTTAATTTGTTGGACGAATGGAATGAATTGTATGATGTATGCCGAGTCCAAACGGCTAATTAAGAAGGTCTTTCAGGGCAGTTATACTTTTGGGAGTTTTTTAGACGTTCCTAAGAGGGGGCACAGTGAAAAAAACCTTATTACTTACTTACCTACTTTCATTATGCATATTTTGTTGACGTTTAAGACATTTAAGTTCATTACTGCTATATGATTATGATATCCTTTTTAACTAGTACAAAAATAGCAACTTTATCAAACGCTGTGACCTAACGGGTGGAGACTATGGGCCTTATCTACTAATAATCATTTCTAACCTTCACACTAAATATTTTCTAGGTCACAATATGCAATTTTGTATGGAAAACTTCGCCATTGTGAGTTCGAAAAATTTAGCCTGGACACTAAAAATGATTATTAGTATACCGCGGTATGAGAAGTATTCTTTAACACCCGTGATTAAAATTGTACTTAAAGATGTCGAACGAACATTTATATAGTTTTATAGACACGGTCTTAAAAAAAATTATTTTAATCCTCATATTACTTTTGTTCACTGGCCGCTATAATTACCCCATTTGTACTCACAATGGCCAAATTTTTCATAAGAAAATAGCTTTATTTTACCTACAATATATATAAGGTGAAGGTTTAAAATGATTTTTAGTTAGGCCCAGGGTTTTCAGTTCATAAAATCTAGCCTGGACGATAAATATGATTGTTAGTATCTAGTATCCTGCGCTGATATTTTAAGTAAGATGAAATATGGTGACTAATTTATAATTTAAAATGCTAAAGTTAAGCCCCCATATAATCACCGAAGATAAAATTAAGCAAAGTAGTTAAGCCAGTACGTAGTTCAAGTACCTACAGAAAGTTTCCACAAAATTTAAGATAACAAATAAATGAAAATCACATTTTTTACAGTGATATAGGATCGAAATCAGGGACGATACGAAACTTTGAAATATCAAAATAAGTGACAATTTAGCAAAGAGAGAGGCGCCTAGTTTTAGCTTTTCTAGCGTTTTTATGTTTCATTAGGGACATAAAAACCATGTGGTTATTACACAATTATTTAACTTAACTGAATTACTGGGTCTCATTCAGTATAGCAGTGTCATAAAGAGAACGATTTAAACATATACTAGCCAGCGTTGCCAGACGGTTAATATATTTTTCTACAGATAAATCTGAAAAAACCTCCAGGTTTGTCTATTTTTCCCAAAAAAAAACCCACTTTTATGTCATTATTTTTTAAACATGAATTAGTTTTTCTTTTTTTGAAAAAGTAGTTTAGTAAAAAAAATATAGATTGGAAGAATCGATACTATTTTACAGTATTTTAAAATGCCACATATTTATTTCGCCCTCTATTGTCAACTTCGACAGAAAGACAAAGCTCCACGCTACCCCATTCTTATGTTTTGTTATTCAGCGATCAGCTTTTCTTACATTCGCAATACGGGAGCACGTTTTAAGGTTAGGTACCAAAAATTATATTTTGAGTTCGATCCCAGCAAAGCAAAGAAAGTAGGATATTCAGCACGCAATCACAACAACTACGCTCTCCTTCTACACTTCGAAGACTTACAGTAGTTGTTGTAATTGCGTTCTGTAAATCCTACATACTTCACTTTGCTTTGCCTGAGATCGAAGCTCAAAAAACACTCCTATAAAATAAATAAACAACAAAAAAAAAAAACAGTTTTCTCCCTAAACAATTTCTCCCCAAGATTCGACCAAAAAAACAATACATCCGAAGGAAACCCCATAACTGGCAACTCTGCAAATAGCGTTCACAATCAATATCTCACTTCTATTAGGCACCTGTGATAAATAATAGTTTGGGTATCGAAATCGGCTAATAGAGTACCTATAGTTAGTGATCTTATGTAGGTACTGCAGATTCTACTTTACTTTAGGTTACTAAAAAAATTCTCATAAAACAGGTCGGCTGCAACATTTTTCTTACGTTCTGGAGAAATTTATGTCGTTTTCGATTTGGCAAACTGATCAATCTTGTTGAGAAAAAAATCTATTTTTTTATCGATTAGCCAAAAAAAAAATATTTTTTTTTTGATCTGAGATCACTTTCGAAAAATCTAAAATTTTTCAAATATGATTTACACATACTTTCATTAATACCAATGACTATGACACTGGCTGGTGGTTACGAGTTGTTTATCATTGGAAGGATTGATTTTTTAGCTGAATTATTCATTTGACGGGTATGGGATCGAGTTTTTATATCGAATTATTCCGAAATGCATTTTTATAAATGTATGAAAATCAATTGAAATGGATTTCCAATGCAAACGAAAAAAGTTCTATTTTGTTGCCAACTAATACACACAAAAAACCAGTAAAATTTGGATTTCATGTTCGATTTGTCAGCAGAAATCAGAAATGTCAGATCAAAATCTGAAATGCCAAATCGAAAACGACATTCTTAGGTTATCTTCTTCCTGGTCAAATAAATCTCTGCTGACAATTAAGTTCGAAATTTACGTGTTCGAAACTTACGTGTCAGTTTAAGCATTCAAGTGGGGCCTGTATCCAATATCAAAAGAAATCAAATTCGTTATCGATGTTAATATTTTTTGTAAACAAGATAACTATGTGAAGTTAACATATAAATAAAAAGCAGCTAGACTGGCTCTTCTTCACAGCAAGAGTGGAAACACGTCTAGAATTGACTTACATCAATTTGTTGTTTCTGTTTAACTAATGCATGCTTTCGTATTTTTAGATAAGCTTTGCATGTCGATCTATTGTATACACGTAGGTATGGTTGTATAGAACGGGCCTTAGTAATTATCAATGATAAAATTGACCTTCAATTTAATAAAGCTGCCATCATCATAGCGGTTATTCCTATAAACCTAAAAACTTCCACACTATGTAGATATTGTTGTTTGATTCATTGATCATTAACTATTACCCACTTAAGCCTAAGCAAACAAATACACATCTGTAAGTACACTCTCGCTCAACTGAATGTGTTTTTCTCTCAGTTTCTATTGCATATTATATTTGCTTTTATTGCATGTTCTGTACCTTTATTTGTTTACGCAAAACGTAGTAGAGGAAAATAACGCGATTTGTAAAACGTTGAATTAGAATTTAGTTTTTATCATAACATTCTGCTCATCAGATTAGGTCCAAGGGCAATGACTTCAGTTTGTGATCTTTAGCGATAACTTTTTTTTTTTATTAATTGAAAGTAGGTAACTTTCGCAGTTTTTTTGTAAAATGAAAGGGGTATTTGGAATCCGGCCTAAGACAGAGCGAAATTGTTAAAAAAAATTGGTCGAAGCCAAAATTTTGTTAGCAATTTCATTCGTAATGAATCCCGTTATGGGAAATTCTCAAGAGTGCCAAACATTTATAGAAGTTAAAAGTAAAAAAAAACAGCCTCTCAACCAAAGATAATGGAATGATCATTCATCTCTGCTCTCAAAGATGTGCGTAGAGCTGCACGCCTTTGGTTTCCTCGAGAGCATGGGACGTGGAAAAAGGAGTGGCAGACTATCCTGTTTTCCGACTAAAAAATGTTCAACCTGCGGATGGAACGGACGGCTACAACTACCACTCACATGATCTGCGAAAGGAGTAAGTAGTCACCATACACCTGTGCAGGTGACGTAATGGTGAGGGGGACAATGGCGTATTTTCGAACCGGACCTGTGACCTGCAGTTTGTGTCATCAAAAATTAACGCAAATGTATACAAGACTGTTTACAAAAGGCTTTTCCACATATAACAAAATTTTCGGACCGATTCCATGGACATACTAGCTCGACAACGCTCCTTTTCATATACAGCTAGGGATAAAAGACCGAAATGTCAAATTGCTTAAGTGGCCGCCGTAATCCGCGGATATTAATAATATTGAGAACGTTTGGGGGCTGTTGTCCCGAAAAGTTTATAAGGGCGGGACGATTCTGCGACCCTTATTGAAGCCATTAAAAAGTCTATGGTCTATGATTTTGCTTTGTGATATTGAGAAATAGTACAAGTCTTTGCCAAACTGAGTAATTTATGAAGTTATTTTGAACAAAGAAGGGAATTAAAATACTGAATTATCCTCAAATATATATAAAATACCTATATTAACAAGCTGTGAATTTTGTTTGCCATTTTGAATTTCCGAACCTATTCTGTTCAGCCAAAATAAATCGGCTTTTGTTATTATGTTCTTGAGGAAAGTCATTAATAAATATAATGTAGAAATTCCATTTTAGTTCTCGTCTTGAGGATTGCCCGTCTATCCATCGTAATATTTTATTTCTTTCTACTTTCTTTTTCTTCTTTTATTTATTTTTCCAATTGAATCGCCTGCTCTAATTTTACTTATGTTACTGATACTACAGTAAGCCTAATGTTTTATTGCACAGTACATTCCTGTACTATACCGTACATACATATATATACACGTTTGTTAGACACCGCATACTTCACAGTTTCATTACTAATTATGAAGTTTATGAGAAAAAAAATATTTCATTAAAATCGATAAGTTAGTTGAAGAGAAATAATTTTTTCAGAAATGTTGAACCTATTCAATTGAGCGGGAGTGTATATTTACCCATAGTTTTTACGAATTCAAGATATGACGAATATATTTATATATTTACCTTAAACTCGGCAATTTTACCTCTTTCAGTAATTATTAGAACGCTTCATCAGTACACCTAAAAAACAATTTAAAAGTCTTTCAAACTTACTGTACTGTAGCTAAACCGATTACTACTACGTAGAAAACCAACCGACTCGCATTTCATTTCTTAGAATTTTCCGGCAGAAGAAGATTATGCAAACTTTCACGGGAACAATATGAAAATTAACAGGAATTGATTATGCGAACAATGCGACTCATATTTAAATTTTTCCTGTAAGGATACTTAACGTTGCAAGGTTTTTTTTTTTGTCATTTACAATAACTGCTACTTAGGTTTCATAAACTTTCTTATGGTAGCTATACTCTCCTATGCATGTCCTTAAGTAAGAAAAAAATAATAAGATGTAATGATGCGACCATATTTGCATTCATCCCAACATCTAAATTTTACAAACAATCATGCCTTAAAATAAATAAATAAACAAAAAACAACCAGTAAGTGATTTGTCACACAACCTTTTGATTTAAGTGCATAAATGCTGTATCCACTAGATCTACTTTATTTACTTGATCCAATTTGATTAATATGCGTACGCTAGACATGTGTGACATATGGGCATGTTTGTATGTTTTTGTTTGCCATCAACAAGAAGTTCTGCTATGTTTATAACATAATTGATTAAATTGTATTTGATTGGTTGTAATTGGTTCTCAATGATCGAATTTCGTTTTCAAATAGAGGAAGCAAATGGGTTAGGCTTTGTTTTGCTTGGAAACTTTCGGAAATTAAAATGTTTCGACCTCCCAATCTCCCATTGAAACTCGGCCTGTTGTTTTGTATAAAAAGATCCGATCATATTCGAGTTTATTTTAATTTTTCCGATCGACACAAATTGCACATTTAATTCACTCGGAAGTGTGCGCGACTCTTGTAAACCAATGACCGAGTAGAGTAAATTATGGTTGCGGCCCCATGAGCGATGGAATATTTTTCATAATAATAAAGAAATGACTCGATTTGCAGTGCTTTGTTTCTGTATGCACAGTGACGAATGATAAGCTGTCAAGTTAAAGGTCTATAGCCTGTACTGTATCATACTGAAACTGTAGACAACCTTGCTCAGCAAAAATCGATTGATTGATACAGAGATGTAATTCAGTAAGCCTTGTGTCTGTACCGAGTTAGTATTCTTAAACGCTGTGTACATTAGAGAGTCAGCAATCGAGCTATAGTTACTGTCTCAAAACGAGACTTGCTTGTTATGTGAGTAAGGTTAACGACTTTTTACACGCATTGTGCGACTTAGGTGTGATTTGTGTACCCGCGTTATAAGTGATAAACTCTAGAAGGCGAAAAGATGAATGACTGCAGCACCTTGGCACAATTCCAGCGCGTAGGTTGAGGCTTAACAGATGCTACAGTTCTTTATGATGTTGACATATAGAAATGATAGAGACAGCAAATAAAGCTGGGGGAAAGGAGGAAAATATGCAGATGTGTGCGACGGTATAAGCGAGTCGATGCAATGTTGGTCGTTCTTATGTGAATGAATCACATAAGAGAAAATACTGGGTCAACGTATTACGCTGATAATTTTATTTGGTGCTTTCAAGTTTGAACTGATGTTACTTTTGCGTTTCAATGTACTGTCAAAGAGTAATTAACGAAAACGATTGAAGAAGGTTGATCTTGGCATTCCATATATGGAGTGCTAGCGAAACGTCACTTTATTCATACCTTTTTAAAATTTCACAAATCTTTCAAAACGATGAAGTCGTTGCTGCTTTATATCGGACAAGATAAGAAACACTTGCCGCAGTCGCACTTCAGTTACTATTGAGAGAGATAAAAAAATATGTCGCTAAAACTCTGGCACAAATGCTTACAGCAGTTTGAAGTGCTGGTGCGAAACGATTCCATTTATGACACCTAGTGTAAGCAAAGTGCAAGATGTAATTAGAATATTCAAATTCAAAAAGCTAATATCTTTCCATTATTTTCAGCGCGTTCAAGCACGTAACGATACTAAGTTGTGGGACATTATCAATTTGAGTGTCAATTTAATCACGTAGAGTAGTTGGCTAGTTGGGCCAGTTTTGTTGAAATTATGCTCCACATAAGAGAGTGTGTTGTTGGTTGATTTATTGAAGGACAATAGAATCTCTATTTTGCGACTGGTAAATGAAACGGTTGTTCGCGAGTTTCGACACAACTTTGCGTCTCGAACGCCATGCAAAGTAAAAAATGGGCATTTCCTTCTCGCATGTAAATTGCATCCAAGCAATGATTAACGTATGAGTGACTAAGGAAATACTGTGATTCAAGCATGAGACAACTATGCCACAAACAATATAAAAAAATATATAGCTGGAGCAACAGGTCAGAAGGAATTACCTTTTTCTAGTTTTTCTTTTTTTGACGAATGGAAGGGATTTACAATTTTATGCTAAGTCCAAACGGCTAATTGAAAGGCTATTCGATGAGATTTATAGGTACTCTCGGATATTTGTCAGATATTCGCGAAAGGTTGCACAGTGGAAAAAAAACCTTAAGTTGGAATTTGTGTATAAGTTAACATAATATATTCCATATACATATGACAAACTGTCAAATTTTGCAACAAACGAAATCAATCATGCTAATGGCTAAATGGTCAGAGCTACTTTTCTTCTAAGTTGAATTCGATCAAGGAAATAACGAAGCAAACGTCTTGATATAAAGATTTCAGTGCTGTATTTTTATCTGCTTAACATAAATTATTCTGTAACTAATTTATAGATTATTACAAGTCGACAATCAGCAATTCGGTGTTGGTAATCTCCACCATGTCACAGTGATAGACTATATCTTCGTAGAACAATCTCTAATTTTGCGTACTCTACACATTCCAATTTTATCTCAACACGCCCCATTATGGAACTATAGTAAAAAGCGTTTTGATTACGATAAGCTTTGTGGTAAGATCTCAAAATATTGGCTTTTCTAATCGTGTTATTGTGTAGTTTTTCTTACAGACCCTATAGGGTATACTGTACTGTAAAAAAAGTAAATACAAAAGTAAAGTAGACTTTAAAGGGCGCATACACAACTCCAGACATCGCTGCAGACCAATATTTTTATAAAAGTTTTTACAAGGCGCTCTAAAAGGTTGAACACAATAATTGTGCGGGTCAATTGAAAAGTTGCTGGGACCAGAACCATTCGCTTGAGAACCAATTGGCAGAGGAATGGTTGAACAGCTGATTCACAAATGGATCACGGCAGAACACCTGAGTAGGTGGTCAACTGTGGAACAATGTAGACAGGCTAAAATGGCAATTAAGTGGCCTACCTGCTCCACTCAAAGAAGGGCTCTAAGCATGAGTCGAGGAAATGGGCATTGGCTTTGTCTACAGGACATGGTAATTTCGGACATCACTTAAGGAAGATGGGCCTTAGAGAGGATATACTGTGTCAATGTCCAGCTTTGGCTGGCAGAAGAATGAAGCTATTGGGACATCATTGGGTGAAACCCGGTCGATGAAACAGGTCTCACATAAACAGATGCTAGCGTTAACACTAGGAATCGAACCCAGGGCAGAACTCTGGAGAAATCCAGAGAGTTTAGCTGGATAAGGTTTATAGTGGTAGAGACGAAAAAAGAGCCGTCAATGGTGGTCTGATTCGAATATCTCTCAATATATATATATATATATATATAAGATGGGCCACAGTGCCTTTGAGACCCTGTGACCTTCTAGTTGTGACCATCTTGTGGCTGCTAAATGGGCAGTTTTTTTTTCGAAAACAGCCCTTCTAGCCACGGCCATAGGTGGTCTTTTAGAGTGCCGGCCTTTTCGTTAATATCACAATGCCCAGGTAGCCAACATAATCTGACACGGTTCTGCGAACATAATGCCTTGAGCATTGTGCGGCAATTCCTGACTAGTTCAAATTTAGTGGTATATGAGTCCAGCGCTTTAAGCGCATCCTAACTATCAATGTAAATGGCGATATTCTTATTGAATATCGATCTCATCTTAAGTACCTCCGCAGCTTTGAGTACGGCCAGAATCTCTGACTGGAACACACTGCATGTGCCCGGAAGTCTCAGGGCCAGATGTAAGTCTAGTTCAGTGGAGAATATACCAGACCATGTGCCCTCGTTGGTTTTGGAGCCGTCAGTATATATCGAGGTCTCATTTACCGTCGGGACCAAGTTCCTATAGCATATACCAATCCGGTATACGGTGTTTCCAAATCAAGTGTACCAAGACTTTCATCCGCTTTTTCCGTGATTTCGGAGAATGATTCATTTAAAATAGTGTGGTACGTAAAGCACCCGTAACTGCAATGCAAACTGTTCTGTGTGTCCTGGTCAACATATCCCGTACATACTTCTTGTTCTTGGCTTTCCACCAGATAAGATCGAGCGCCATATGTAATCATGGGTCTTACTACAATTGTATATAACCAATTAAACATTGACGGCCTCATGCCCCATTTATTTCCTTCTACATAGGAAGAGACCATTGTAATCCTTACGGACTCTTTCCTGTAGGTACGTTAAGTTTCCAATTTAGTTTTTGAATACCGTGCCAAGATACTTTGAGGGAAAGCTCCACTCCATCAAGCTTGAAGGGCGGTATCTTACATTTTGTACTAAAAAGTACTAGTTCGTAGTCCACACCCTTCGGCCCATATTCTCAGCCTAATGAGGGCTATTTCCATAAGTTCACTCATCGTGTTTAAAAAAATTTCTTTGAAGTGTCTTGAGGAGAAATAACGACAGACTAAGGGCCACTTGTACCAAGATACTGGATAACTAAATAAACTTCTGAATAGCTAACCCAAGATAAACAAATAAATATATAATCCCCTGCTTTGCGTTGCACAAGTTCAAAATTCCTTCTGGATAAGTAACCTTAGATTATATTAATTTGTACACTACTAACGGATAAATATTTTGAATTGTCAAATGAATTGGAATTTTAATTTAAAATCGGTAAAAATAGTATGTATATGAATAATTTATACACTATTCATATACATACTATTTTTATATGTATAAATATTGCTAGAGCTCCAATTTTAAAACGGCTGAAATATGTAATATTGTAGCTTACCCTTATAAAAAAGTTCAGCAATATTCGAGGCAATACTCGTATAATTGAAAGAAAAAAACAAATAAAATCAAGCAACCATGAAAAAATCAATACAAAAATTAAACTTTCAAAATGATTTTGTTTTCCAATGTTGCTTCGTTATAAAAATCGATATGAATGAAATTTATAATTTCTTCATACAAATCCACTTTCGATATTTTTTTAAGTTTACTATTTGACGTTTGGGCTCAACTATCCAGCCTTTTGAACATGGATAAATATTTAAATAGTTTATCCATGGATAGATGAATAAGTGTCGTCGTACAACGCAATTTTTACCTAAATCTGCCGGACTAAACAGTGGATAAACGAATAAATACTGTTGTCAAATGAGTTTGGTGCAAGTGGAAACGTTAGCCAATTTTGTTTACAAGTTGCTATCAACTTTTGAACTAACTATGACAAGCACAACTCAGGGTTTTTTCACTGCGCTACCTCTCGCGAACGTCTGACAAACATCCGAGAGTATAACTGTCATGAAAGAGCTTCTCAATTAGCCGTTTGGAATCGGCATAAAATTGGAGATCTCTTCCATTCGTTCCAAAAATGAAAACTCACACAAAACGAATGGTTGCGAGAAGCTAGGCCTAGGGTCCCTACGGACCTGTTGCGCCAAAAATTATATTATATATTATTATATATGACAAGCACACCTACTACTTCTGTTCAAAGGCTTTGCATTTAATACCTGGGAGTTTACGGAAGAATAAAACTGAAAATTCCAGTTAAAAGTTTAGGATTTATTTGATAAAAATGTCATATAACTAATCTTTGTTTTTGTTTTATAGGTGAATGAAACAGGTTATTTTTCTCTTGCATTTGCTTTTAAATGACCTAATATGTGATTAGTTGTTGGCACAGTGACATTGACACTCATTTGTAGGTAGAAACTACTGAAAGAGATAGTATTTCTAAGTCGTATAGTTGTTATATGGGATAGATAGGTTATGTGTGTCGATTAGGGGAAAGAATTAAGTTTGAAATTCTTTAAGAATAGGTAACAAGATAGAAACATTGTTATAACAGCAGTTGTCTTATTGTTTGATATATTTTATTACTTCAGGAATTAACTGTGTAATCTTTTAGTAATTTATAAAAACTTGATTAAATATTAGATAGTAGATACATACGCGTGGAAATTTGTTGACTTCCTGTTTTTTGTTAATAATCATAAAGTGCTACCAAAGTCCCAACTGTCTTCTATCAATATGTAAATCGTACTTTATTTTGTTGTTTATTGAAAAAAAAATTTAAGCCCTATTTGCAGAGACTCGATGTTTACAAATCACTGGATTGGTAGAGTTACTAGGAGCCGCTGAGCAGCATCCTTTGCTGACGATCATTTAAAACTTACTCATGCCATTATAGCAAACATTCTTCATAATGAACGTGTCAACAATCCGACTTTGAATTACCCTTACACTGTCATGCGTAATATCTCTACTGTCTTTTATTGAGGAATAAAGACATAGCGCTTCTGATGGCGCTAAACGGTTCAACATCGGCACGAATTATTTTTCCAATACCACATCGCTTTAGGTGAATCACACATCCCAAATGAGGTAAACAAAACACGCAATATGTGTGATTAAACAGGGCGCATAATTTAAATTAATTTATTTGAAATGCGGTTTTGTGCAATTAAGAACTAAATTCTTTTGCTAGTACATAGGAACAGACGACTTTTAGCGGGATATAGAAACATAAAATTGGTTAAAAAAAAAAAATATAAGAATTTGAATAAATATTTGGAATTTTAAAGAATTGGAATTTAAATTTACAGTTAAAATTTGAGAGCTTCAAGTGTATTTTGCTTATTTTAAAATATACTTGTGTCTAGTTTGTTTCAGAGATTTATTAAAATGATTAAAAAGAGAAGCACTGAAACTCCTATCATACGTCTTATTGTGCATGGCTACTTATTCCACATCTTAATAGGGTAAACAACAAACAAACGGATACTTAAAAAAAAAAAATATGAATCACATATCCATTAGTTATTGTAGAACTAGGAAACTGCAACTTTTCGTATAACTAATTAATTTGGCTATACTCTAATAAACATTCTTTTGAAATTGGTTAAAACTTCGCTGGTACATCAATTAACCTACAGTTGCTTAATAAATATTCATGCTTATTTTGAGATTCGAACGATTAGTCAATTCTAACGAATGTCTCTATTCGTTCGAATGAACTTAGTGTATTTTGAGATTCGAACGAATAAAATTCATTATCGAGAATGTCATCAAATGAATTCAAGTGAATTCAACTTTCGAAATCAGCTGTCTGATGTCATTTGACATTTGTATTTGTATACAAAACATTAAAAACATGGCAATTGTTCCAAGTACGTTTGTTTAAATATTTGTAAGGAATTTTCGCCTCAACAAAAATCCATTTAAATATGTTCTGGATGAGTTAGTAACAGAATTTAAAGGATAGGGACAATATTATCTATTCCTCCCATCTCAATGCTAACGACCACCTTAAGATTTGTCGCAGAAGGTTGCTACCAATTTGGAGTAGGGAAAGATACAAATAATTTTTTTTTTATGTCTCAATCATCCTTATCAACGTGCATACAAATTGTAACAAACGCACTGGAAGCTAAAATTTGCCCCAAATGGGTACAAAACGTATCCTAGCTAGTGAGGAAGAAAAGGACGAGATAAAATTACATTTTTGCAAATTTTATCCGCCAAGAATATGGACGAAACCAAAGCAGTCGCTGTTTAAGCGATAGGAAATTGCACACGAATAAAAAATTACATTTGTTTCGAACGATTAGAATGTCAAAATACGATCAACATTCGAATGACAAATAAACTTTCGATTGATAGGATGAATTTCTTATCTGTTCGAATGTCAAAATACAGATTCTTCGAATTCGAGACACTTTCGAACGAAATCGAATCTCAAAATAAGCGTGAATAACCTCGATTTATTGTCCTACAGAAAGTTAGAACTCGCTTCGTTTGAGGAAGTTTAATCAAATTTCAATGTAATGTGGAACTGTCAGTTCCTAGGAAAATTAATAGCATAACAAACAGAAACCAAATTATTTATACGAAAAAAAAAAAAACGGGGGCGTATACGCAATATTTTTTTTTAAATTTGCTTTAATTTATGATAATAAACAAAGTTAATACTTCTTTGTTACTTATCGTATTTTATTCCAAATTAAATACAATTTTGATACCATTATAGTCACATTTGAAATGGTATAGTAGGTTCTAATGCGGCTGCCAAATAATGACCTGGATATCAAAATTTGCATTTGAATAAGAGAAATAGTTTGCTGTGACAAATTAACATTATAATCTGTTGTTTTTGTTCCTAGTACATCTGTGTATTGTTAAATTTTCTTAGTTTTCCTACTGAATAGTATTCTAAATTTCCAATTTCGATCAGCCATCTGAAATGAGAGAGAGGGGAACATTATTTTAATTCATGTAGGTAATAAAGCAATAACGATCTGTACTGTGTTCTTTATTCATTTCATGTGCTGGTCCCCATCTGTTATCTACTCGTTTACCTTCTGCAAAAAATAATCAAGCATTCTGGCAGTTAAACTTGCTTATGAATTTGATTTGAAAACCGCTGGTATATGTAGAATGAATGAAAACGCTGCATATTTATAGGATTGCAATTCGTAACATGGCAAACAGGGCGCTCGAGATTTATGTCTACACATAATATCAGACATTTTTTTGTTTTGTTGTTCAATATTTGAATCTATACAGTTTTCATTTGTTTTTAACTTTCTCCATTACCTAGTAAGAGAGAGATATTGGTTTCGTACAAAATTTCGAACTCGAGATTTTAATCAATTCTGATATTACGATGATAGAGGAACTCAAAAAAGTGGGTGGCAAAATTCTGTCCGGTCTGTCCGTCTGTCCGTCCTTCCACGGGCCTACAGCCTAAACGGCTTCCCGGATTACGTTCAAACCTCGGATTTGGAGTTTTTGGGCTTACAGTTCGGGAGGTGTTTTTTTTTTGCAAGGTAACCTTAATATTAATGGTACTTCCCATACAACATTTTCGTACCAGTTTGATTTGATTGAAAACGGCTCTAACGATTTCAACCAAAATTGGTATTTAAGCTTAAGTAGGTGAGGTTACCATGACTGCGTACCCAGTTTTTGGCTAAAAATTCGAGCAACGGTACTTTTGAAATTTCGACATATCTCGAAAACAGTCTATACGATTGTAGCAAAAATTAATTTCTAAGGTAATGTGGTCATTTATAACTTAATAGCAAACTCAGTTTATCTCTATATTATCGTACAATGGATTTATGAAAATAGCAATTTTTTAAAAATATAGTTTTGTCTAGTTAACTTAAAAAGGCAATAACTGTTTTGACCAAAATGCAAACTTAGAGTCAAATGGATGTTTTCAAAACTATTGTATCCTTAATTTCAATTCGAAGTACCGAAAACGATAATTTTAAAAACTGCTCATATCTCGAAAAACGATCTTCGATTTCGATAAAATGTCAAAAACGAAGTATTTCTTATGTCCGGAACAATATCGTACAGTCAGTTTTCAGTTTAATAGTTACGCAATAGTATTTTTCCAACTAAACATTGCAATATTTGCAACTGTTATGTCTGGATAATTGTACAAAAACTTAATTTGCACCGCACACACGAGCGTCGGGATATTCAATTTATAACTAGTAATGCAAATTCACAAATGCCTGAATTATTACATAATCTATCTAAAGATATCGGTCTATCACGAGCAATACTTCCAATAATTGAAAACTTAAATCATATTCCAATAAAAACTAAAAACATATCCTTAGGTCAAAAACAGAAACTACTACTAGGTACGCTTGTCCTGTACTTAAAAATCAAGTGAAATCAAGTGATATAAAAACTTATATTGTTATTTTATATAACTGTACTGATGAATATCCAAAAGAGGATTTTGTTTTCTTTTGTATAGTATCGAGAAAGTTTCGTTCGACCCAGTCGTGCACTTTATTTTTTAATCGGCTCACTAATTGCACCAGAATTTCGTATCAACTCAAACGAATTTGGATAAGAAAAAAAGCCATGTTGAGTAAAATACAAGGTTCATGTTTATCTTTCTCAAATAAAATGCGAAGAACGGTAGGCATTCTTCTAAAAAGAGACGTCTACTCAATGGCGTGAATCGGGATGGTTATCGTTTAAAAGGTCATCTAAAACTTGAAATCAAAGTAGTAATGCGTATTCAAATTAGATTGCTTCATAGAAAATTTTTTGAAGGAAATTTTCAGCCCTGTCGTGGTATCCGATCGGAACGGAATGTTCTCTGATTTGTATATAACCGGAGAAATTCGATTTGTCATAAGAGATATTCGTTCCGCTAAAATGTTCGATTAATTCTATGATCGCTTACAGCGCAAGTTGCCGCAACGCAATTTAAACCACGTATGTAACTTACTTTTGACGGCTAAACAGCAAATTTTGACACGAGCAATCTGAGCTTCGAGAAGATTTTACTTTTATTTCGCGTACCTTAATATACGGTGAAACTCCATCAAATATATCTTTAATTTTTGGAAAAACCTCATAAGTCAAAAGAAGATGTTTTCCAATAATAGACAATTTATTTTCTTCAATATTCTTAAAAGAAATCACAAAGGTTATGTTTTTTTCACTGTCGTGCCTCCAACCGTTCGGACGTGTTTTTCTTTCGCTCCCGCTTCGCGAGTTCAAATAAACTTTAATTGCAACTTATTTATTTGCATACTTGCAATTTCTTTTTTCCCTTTTGACTTTCGATCATAATAACTAACCCAATAAATTAAAACTATGTCAAAGCAGTGCGGTAATAGTGATTGTGTGCTACCATCGCAAGACATTAGTGCTGATTGGGTGAAATGTAGTGGTCTTTGCGGTAAATCGTTTCATGCCCTCTGCATTGGATTAAGCAAGCGCTCCATTACATACCTTAGTGACTTTAATAAAAATTTCCTTTTTTTCTGCGATGAGTGCAAGGGCATCTCCGTATCACATGTTATGCTCGCGATAAAATGTGTTAGTGACACCATTAACGAAAATTCCTCTGATTTTAAATTGCTTCACAAGCAAATCGTGACCCAACTCGCTAACTATGATGATCTGTTTAAGTGTGTAGAAGAAATATCTACCAGCATAGATCATTCCACCACCTTCTGCAAGTCAAAGATAAAAAATATAGACAAGCAGCTGGCAAGTTTTAGCGAATCAATTAAAAAACCGCCAGCTGAATTCAAATCTATACTTTCGAATCTAAAAGGTGATATTAAATCGGATATCGTCTCACTTCTGAACCCGCAGTTAACAATGATCAAAGAACATCTCAACTCATTTCGCTCTTACCTAGATACCTATTTACAAAGCTCATCTAAACCAACTGCTCCAGCTCATCAACCCTTCGACCCACTGTTGTTTGATTTAATAAGCAAAATCAGTGATTTAAGTAACGATGTCGCTGCTTTCCGCGTAGTTATGGGTGATATCAACGAGAACATTAGACTGACCTCAAACAAGATTGATTTCATATCAGAGCTCATTCAACCACAATCAAGCTCTGTATACAATACTTCAATACTTGCGGAAATCCGTGAATCTACTGAATGCCAAACTTCACCCATCCATCAACCAACAACAACGACGACTACAGCAACAACAACAACCACCAGCAATACCACAATAGCAACCCCCAAAACACCATCAACAGTGCCCATATCATTGGCGCCCACATCGCCAGCTATTCTCTCACCCTCTATATCTTCTGCACCCAATACTATGCCTGCTCCTCCCACTGTCGCTCCCCGTAAGCTCATAAAACATTTTGGTACGACATGGACACACTCCGATTGGCAAAGCAGACTCGATAAACTGGAGTCTGAAAACCTTTCCACCCTTTTCATCAAAGGCGCCCCCCCAAATGCAGATACTTCCTGGATCAAGACATTCTTCTGTAAAAGATATGGCATTACGATCAGCCATTGCAAAATGTTTAGCCATAAAACTAATCGCAATTTTAAATTAGACCTCCCCACTAGGTATGAATGGTTATTCATAAGGCCTGCTGGAGATATACTCAACCTCGGCATGATGAGTATATGCAAGTGGATGGATAAGCCCTCCAACGCTCATAGTAATAAGTTATCAAAATCTGTCCCCTCTTTCAATAACAATAAACCTAGTAATAAGATACCAAGACCTGTTCCCAATTCCCGTCCTAAACCTGACTCGAATTGGAGCCTAAAAACAAATCTTTTCCCTAATTTTGCCCCTCCTACCCATATCCCCAACAATCCACCTTCTAGCTCTTTAAATGCATCTAAGCCATCTAAGGCCCCGCGTAACCGCGTCTCTTTTAGACTTACTCCAACATCTAGCACTATCTCCTCTACCCTATCCACTATATCACCGTCGACTAATAATTCTTTCCCGAATTTTGATTTAACAACAGGTGCCAAATACCCCAATTTCATTAGTTCCCATTTCATAAATCCCACATCTAATGACTTACCTAATATCTCAGCTAAACCCTCTTCATCTACTATGTCTTCGTCTATTCCTTCCCCTACAACGACCACCACTACTATCCCATTTCTTGATCCCCTGTTGCCACCCCTTGTTAAATTAACCCAGCAAACCTTTGATTCCACAGAATGTCGATATGCGCTCTCTAGGCTTAGAGAAAAAAAGACTTACGAGAATACTCGTCTCTTTCTTGCATATCTTCATGATAAATCTGACTCAGTTTGCTACGAGGGTAAAACAAAAACTAGCGTCATGGTTTCCATCCAGCAGGAAGGTCTCCCTACCGACCTTACCAATCTAATGAACATTTACACCAAGTTCCATGAATCTTTCAATATATCTCCTCAAAGAGTAGTGGAAGACCTAACTGCATATGGAAACTTTGTTCACTCCAAAAGAATATCACACCTCCAACGGAGCCGGGTTGACCACAACTCATTTTTTCGTCCCTAAAGTGCCATTCCGACCATCTCTTCACCAATCGTCCCCCAACAAAATTCCTCTTACTTTTTATTACCAGAATGTAAGAGGCCTTCGCTCCAAAACCAGTTCTGTTCTGCGCCAGTCTCATGCTCTTCCATTCGATATATATGCCCTAACCGAAACCAACCTAACCCCCGACATAAAGAGCCAAGAGTTATTTCCCCCTTCATTCAATGTCTTTCGTGACGACGAAATTCCTCGCCCCTCAAACAATTCTCCTTGTCGAGGCGTTCTTCTGGCCATCCACAATAGCCTTGACTCATCCCCTGTTGCTACTTCCTCATCTTCGAAACTTGACTTTGTGTCAATAAAAATAACACTCCCCCAGAGATCCCTGTACGTTATATGCTTCTATATTCTACCAGCCCAACCTATTGAATCGTACCAACTTGCCATCGACGCGATTGACAAATTAATCGACACATCTGACTCCCTTGACAATATCCTCATTTTCGGCGATTTTAATCTGCCTCAGCTGCACTGGTCTCCATCAGATGATGAATCTTTCTTCATAGCTTCAAATGCCAAATCAACTAAGGAATGCCTCTTCTTAGATAGCCTGACAGACTCTAGTCTATTTCAAGTTAGCGGGGTCTCAAACTTTATGGGTAGGCAATTAGACCTAATATTCACAACTGACCCCATTAATTCCTCAGTCTCACCTTGTACCCTTTCTCTATCTACTATTGATAACCTTCATCCCCCTCTTCTTCTTTCCTTTTTCCACAACTCTCCACCCCAGTCCAGTTCTTCCGCAGTCATCTCCTCTTACGACTTTCACAAAGCTAACTTCCAAAAAATTAATGCCTATCTCAGTAGATGCTCTTTCGACTTTGCCAATCTATCATTAAATGATGCTCTTTCCATGTTTTACAGAGAGCTATTTACCTCTATTTCTCTCTATGTTCCCTTTTCTCGACATAGAACTTCATTAAATTCCCCCCCGTGGTATAATCGAAGACTTCGTTCCTTACGTAACAAAAGAAATAAACTATGGACAGTATATCTCCGCACTGGTTCTTCTTCCGACTATTCCAATTATCTCGGTATTTATCTTAATTTTTCCCAGCTTTATAACTCTCTCTACCAACGCTATCTAAATGATGCACATACCAATCTAATAAACGACCCAAAGTCCTTTTTCCAATTCGTAAACTATAAAAAAAAAATCGGACGGCTACCCCCCTTCTCTTTCTTACGAAAATGTATCTTCCACCGACCCACTTACCATTGCCAACTTCTTTGCCACATATTTTAAGTTATCCTTTGCCGATGACTCCTTCTCACCAGATACCTTTTACTTCAACTACCTACCTCACTTCTCTATCGGTCCCTTTCTCTCTCATACTGTGGACCCTTCCCTTATTGAAAATAAGTTACAATTGCTTAATGACGAATTCTTACCCGGCCCAGACGGTCTTCCAGCCATATTCCTTAAGAAGTGTTCTTCCAATCTCTCGCTCCCACTTTCTGCTCTCTTTCATCTTTCTCTCTCTAATGGAGAATTTCCCCAGATTTGGAAAACCTCGTTCATTACACCGATACACAAAAAAGGCTCAAAAAGTGAAATTACTAATTACCGCCCAATAGCTAAACTCTCTCATATACCTAAACTTTTTGAAAGTATTGTATATGAAGTCTTAAGCTTTCGGACCAAGTCCCTTATTTCACCCTACCAACATGGTTTCCTGAAAGGTAGATCGACTACTACAAATCTCGTCGAATTTGTTTCCTTTGCCCTCTCATCCCTAGAGAATGGCAATGAAGTCGACGTCATCGCAACTGACTTCAGCAAGGGGTTTGATAAGATATCACATCAATTAATCCTCTTCAAATTGTCTGCCCTTGGCTTTGAACCTATATTGATAAAATGGATATCTTCCTACCTTGAAAACCGGTATTACAGCATTCGCTTTAGGTCCGTACTGTCGTCCTCCTTTTTAGCAACATCTGGAGTCCCACAAGGCAGCCATTTAGGTCCCCTTCTCTTCATCCTAGCGGTAAATGATCTTGAGAAGGTCATCAAACACTCATCTCTCTCTCTTTACGCAGATGATGCTAAAATCTTCAAAACCATCTCTTCACCTCAAGACTCCTGCCTCCTTCAAGAAGACCTTGACAGTTTTTCGACCTGGTGTCTCAAAAACTGTTTAGAACTCAACATCAACAAATGCCAATCCATTACCCTATCACGCAAGCGCAACAAGTCCCCTCCCCGACGTTACCTTCTCCATGGTCAACCAATTTCTCTCGTTCATTCTCTTCGCGACCTTGGCATATTGTATGACAGGGAGCTAAACTTTCATTCGCATATTGACGAAATAATTTGTAAGGCTAACTCATCACTCGGCTTTGTTAAACGTTGGTCTAAAGAATTCTCCGACCCTTACGTGACTAGATCTCTCTACATCTCTTTAGTTCGCCCCCTCCTTGAATACGCTAGTCAAGTGTGGTCTCCTTTTCATAGAGTTCATGTAGACAGAATTGAGAACGTCCAACGTCGCTTTCTTCGATTCGCCCTTCGAGGTCTGCCTTGGGACGATCCTTTTATCTTGCCACCCTACATAGACCGGCTCAATCTCATTAACCTGAATACCCTAGAGGAACGCAGAGACGCTGCAGACATTCTTTTCATTTTTCGTCTTCTCTCCGGCTCCGTCGACTGCGCCTCTCTTTACAACTCTATATTCTTCAACACTAACCCCCGTAATTTACGTTGCCCTCGGCTCTTTTACCCACCACACCATCGTACCTCATATGGCTCCAATGAACCGATATCCCGTATGCTGCGAAAGGTTAATTCCAACCTTTTAGTTTTCGATTTCAACCGCAGCGCTGCCCACCTGAAACACGATCTCCTTCACCACTCTCCTTATCTTTAAGTCTTTTCATGTCTTATTTTTTAGTGTCTTAGTTTTAAGCTGTTACTTTAAGCCTAAATGTTAATTTTAGCTTGTATTAAGCCAAATATATGGGGGTATTGCCCCCACTAAAATTAAATTAAATTAAATTAATTAAAATTAAGTTTCCTTACAATTTTCCTCTTTACTTCCTACACTTTTAACTTTAAGAAAATATTTCACTTATTACAAATATTCATAAAAAAAGAGAGACGGTAGGTAGGTATCCACACCATATTCTGCCACACCGAGAAAAACATCCTAAGCGAATGTTAAGAACAAAGGCCGGGCAATATTTCTGGTAAAACAAAAAGAAGTTATTTTATTAGATTTTTATTTTTTCCTTATCAGTTCTTTTCACAGAGTGTTTTTGTTTTAATTTTACAAATAAATTTTTAATTATGGAAGTTTGCAGTTTTACTTTTCTTCTCCTCTCCTTTTCCTCCATCGGTTCTTTATACTACAGTTACATTATATTTTACTTTATTTATAAAAAAAACTTATTTATAACTAAGAAAAGAAAGTGTTTTCCCTTATAGTAACAAAAATATCAGGTTAATCAAGAAAACAATTGAATTAAATTTATTCTTTTAATTTCGCTTGCGGATCCTATCGTTAAGAATGAACAGAAGATTGGATTGTATTTTGTGAAAAAGGTGGCTATAAATTGTTTGCTATTGTTTTTGTTCTTGGTGGCGATTTACAATTCATCCTTTTCCTTCTTTTCAGTTTCTTCTTCCTTGGTTTCTTCGACGACATCATCAAGATTGATCTCACCCTGGAAAGAGAGGAGAATGTAGTTATAAAACCGGATTGGATATAAGATTGTGTTTCACTTACAGGAGCGTCGACAACACCACCAGCATCCAAGAACTTGACAAAGTCTTCAAGAGTCCTGTCCAAGTTGTAGTCAATCACTTGGTTGTCTCCCTTACGGTAGAATTTCAGTGTGGGGAACGACGAGATCTTGGTGTGTTCCAATTCATTGGCAGTGGAATCAATCTTGGCAACAACAATGGTTGGATGATCCTTATACTTTTCTCCCAATTGATCGAAGATGGGTGCCAATTGCTTGCAATGTCCGCACCTAAACAAAACGAAACGCACAACAATGTAAACGAGCAATGTTGGCAAATTACTTCGGCTGAACTCACCATGGAGCATAGAACTCCACAAGAACATCCTTGGTGTCATCAAGTGCTACCTCATCGAAGTTTGTGGCAACGAGCACCTTGACTGGGTTCTTGTCCCAATCCTCTGGCAATTCTTGGCTCAACAAGTGTTGTTTCAGTTTACCATCCAAGAAGCTCTGGACAAATGCTTTAATGGATTCGGGACTCAAGTCAGCGTTGGATGGCTTGTATTTGGCCATATCTTCTTCCAACTTGATCAAGCGAATAGTTGGGACTTCTTCCTTAGACATACCGAAGAACTCAAAGATACGAGCATGATCCTCTTCATCGGCGCTGATGGTGACGAACAAAACCTCATCGCGGAATTCGGCAGCGATTTCCTTCAACGGGTCGACGTATTTCTCAATGTGACCGGCTTCCTTGGATACGAAGAACAACAGGTGAGACTTGACAGCACCGCCAAAGATTTTCGACGCCGATTGATGGTTAAAGTCCACGATCAGAGGCAGCGAGTAGACTTGAGCGAATTTCTTGATTTCCTCCACATTAGCTTCGCCAGCGAAGACTGATTTCTTATCATCGAATGGCTTGAAGAGCACTATATCACCGTCCTTGACTTCGTATTTGGCAATGACGTCAGCGTTGTTGGTGACACCGAAGGCAAAACTGTCAAGAGCATTGGCGGTGGCAATGAAAGCCTTAGAAGTTTCAGATTCACTATCAGTGAAGAAGCCAACAAGGGCGACCTAGAATAAATAAACACACGCATGAAAATTAATGAATGGATAAAATAAAAGGGTGCAGATCTTCCGATAAAATGGTATGGGTAAAAATTCACAATCTCGGGCTCTTGAGAACAATCTGAACATCTGAGGGAAGTTAATTTTGGGAAAAATAGCTATAATTTCGGGGAGGAATGGATTCATATTTTCTAAAGCCTAGTATGCTGTTCCAGGAAAGCTAAAATTAAGCGCCCCTCCAAAGTTTCTCTCCACCACTTCGCTTACGGCCATATTATTCACTCCGGGTGTAACGCAAGTTTAATCTAATTTTACACCCGACTATTAATCCGCATTTATTAAACCCGACAATTTAAACCTATGTCCATAATATTCACAGAAAAACATGCATTAAACCCGCTGGATTAAAGATGGATTTAAATGCGGATTTAAAAAAGTTTAAACCGTTTTTAATCCGTTTTAAACCTGCGTAATGTCAAAATTCTCATATAATGGCATTTGTTTTTTGTCACATTTTATTAGATTTTTTTTTTATTCGTTTTGTGTCAATAGTTGTTTTTTCATTTCCTTTTAACTTTATTTAAAATAAAAGGAGAAAGACAGAGATGAATGATTAAAAGAGATGGAATGGATATCTTTCGTACGTTTATCCCCCCAAAACCCATTTATTTATATAGTTGTTTTTGTAATTTCAGCCCCCGTCTGTGAATACGCGTGACCAACAAAAAAACATGTTGCTATTTATTTTATTTCACTTTTTTATTTCTTGCCTCCTACGAGCAAAGAAATGTCAAAAGTGTAACCTAAACCAAAACAGTGAATATTATGATATTGAGTTTTAACCCGGGTTAAAGTACTTAAACTGGTCTCCGGAGTGCGGTTTAAATCTAATCGGATTAAACGCTGTCAAGTTTAAAAAAATGGGTTAATGTTCGGGTTTAACGACTGAATATTATGGACTTGGGTTTATTTTTTGGGTTAAACTCACTTAAATCCGGATGTAAACTTTAACCCGGATTAAAGGGAGTGAATAATATGGCCGTTAATGTTCGCTTAATTTTGACACTCTAAGTTCCGACGTAAAAAAAAATGTGTTGGCATAGCTGATTGACTTGCTCTGTTTCGTCACTTGGAACTTTCTAAAGAAATGTCTACATTTCAAAAGAAAGTAAATTAACAACAAAGAATTTCTTTGTGTTGAACTAACCATTCTCCATTGGTACTGTTTCGTTTGAAATTTTTTGCGAATGCCGATATTTTCTCTGATCTGTCAAAATTTAGTAGTGGAAAAATGTATTTTGCATTAATACGCTTGCTTAAATTCTGTAGAGAGTGTTCGTACAGCGGCTCAGAAATTTAGCTTGAACTGCGTACTGCTTGGCTTAACTGCTTTGCTTAATTTTATCTTTGGAGACATTTTTGTATGGGAGCTTAATTTAAGCGCGAGCAGCATACTAGGCTTAACAGAAGTATTTTAGAACACACAAACAAGCAGCACCGATCAAATTAACCGCGTTGATTGCACTCCAATTCCTGGTTATTAGTTTTACAATCGGTTTTAGCCTTGTCAAATTTAAATATTCACGCAAAGCAAGTGAATTTAACGTACCCCTGTGCTCAATGACCCTTAACTCCATTTGTAATTACCCAAATCAATTACTCGCGGTAGTTTGATTTATTTGTTGGCAGCTTTGCTTCTAATTTTTAAAGCACAATACCATTTCCATATTCGTTCAACCATGCAGGTGGTGGTGGTGGTGAATATAAAATTAAAACTGGTAGTAAATGTGATAATATCTCGCGCACTGTTTGCTTGCTTCACAACTGTAAATTGATCAATTTCCTACGGGTATAGTTATAATTGCCTTAGAACGGTAATGGCAGGCAGTTGTGCAATTTGTAGAATATGTTCTACGTCGTGTTTTCTTTTTTTTGTTTCTTTAATATCTGGCCCGTGAGGTGTTATCTGTCAAACAAGGCTCTCACGAAATGATAAGATATTCAATAAAAAGGTAAAGAAGAAAAACCCCTTCATTATCTTTCAATAATGTTTATTATTTTTGGGACTTCATAAAATAAAACACACGAAGACTTCGTTCAAGATTAAGCAAGAGCTTTTCGGGTTTGGGCTTTAACGAAAATACGTACTCTTATCTTAGACAAAGTGTATTGCTCCAATTTTTTGTTTCTTGATAAAAGATAAGTGACTATTTCCAGACGCAAAGAAATCTTTGACTGAGAAACTATCACGGACAACGACAAGTAACGCGAATTGTTTAAACTCGTTTTTATGTTACACATTTACCTTGAGAAGAGTTTGCATATTTGCATATTGCATGGCGTTCCTTTAATACATATGTATAGATGTGTTCTTCTTCACTATCTACCTGTCTACTTCTTCAACCTTTGAACAAGATTCACTTTATATCCACCTCTTCTCAGTTATTAAAAAAAAAAAAACATGTAAAACGAGTTTGTTCACATTAATATGTATTAAAAAAAAAAATTATAAATAAGTCCACTAGCCATCTTAAGATCCCTTTTGTAGACAAGTCCACTTTTTCTATTGTTATCACTATTTAATCCAAGCGATAACCTGTAGCGACCCCTTAATGAGGACTTACCACAAAAGAATATAATATATAGACAAGCACTTTCCCAAACGACGGCAATTTATGTGACGCTTGAAACATAACCCAAACACCGAAAGTAGAAGGAATTAAAAGGAAAAATAAATGATCCTATCCAATACCCAAAAAGATAAAACGAAAGTATCCATAAATCTTGCCCTTCAAACAACAGCACAACGACAGCATCAGAAAGACTGGTTCCCATCATGTTGGTGCAGGTCAGGTAGAATTTCTAACAAAGCAGGGAAATCTTTCTTACCTCATTATCCTTCAAGAATTTCTCGGCATCCTCAACTGATTCCAATTCCTTGGCAGGTGGTCCGGTCTTCTTGTTGACCCAGGCGACAATTTCATCAGCTTGACGTCCACCACCATACTCAACGGCAACACCATTTCGGAAGAACTTCAACGTTGGATAGCCACGTACTTGATATTCCTCAGCGAGATCACCCTCCTCTGTGGCGTCGACCTTTCCCAATTTTATCAGTGATTCTTGTTCGGCCAATTTTTGTGCCGCCTTAGCGTATTCGGGTGCCAAGGCCTTGCAGTGTCCACACCATGGAGCGTCTATAAAAAGAAACCAATATAAAAATAAGATAAGGTTTGCATGGAGATGATCCCCTGTTTCTAAATAGAAATGCAACTGGACACGTCTTTAATTTCTTATAGTCGGCAGATAAGACAAAAGTCTGCTATCAGCACATGCACAACGTGGCTAAGCAAACGTACAAAATGAAACAGCGTGTTTAATATTTCTGGCAATTTCGATAAGGTAAGGTGACACACTGTAAACTCAAGGCATTATTTTCTTATCGAAAACAAGCACGCATTTACGAAAATTTTGGCTAAAATATTATTTTGTTCTGTCGATAAGATGTTCAGATTTACTGCCACTTGACTTAGCTAGCTGGTGTGTCATCTGTCTGTAAGAGTACGTGGTGCTTAGTAGCGACACTCATTTAACAACGACACGTTTCCAAGCAATTACACATTTTTTGCATAATCGCTTTCGAATTCCCATGCAAATTATTCGAAATGTTTTTGCGATAATATTATTTGTAATTATTCACTACGCGACGAAGATTCTTCGATACATTAATTTTTTATGTTTCTTTTTCGCTTCTCTTCGTTGACGACCAATGTCATGGCGAAGCAATCAACAAGAAACTAGGTTTTTCGTTTGTGCATTGCCCAACGTCGATTTTTTTGGATTTTTTCTTTAGTTCAATTTGCACATCAGGTAAATTTAGTAGACTTGAGTGTATTGGTACTAAGATAAAACGGGCAAAAATTTCTGTAAATCGGTTACTGAACCTCATAGAGGTTATTGATCTTTGCAAGATCTGGTCCATTTGTTGGAATTTAAGAAGAGATGATTTGGTTGAGATATACAGCAAAACCACAGCTTTGATCTTTAATCATAGGTCAATGACAGTTAAAATGTCGAACGAGAATACTAAATCTTGACACAACACTAGAAAATCAAATAAAAACATCACGCAAGTTTGCCATGTATGCAACTGACATAGATATGTTCTTTAAATAAAAAACAGTTCTGCGATTGTAGTTATAAAACCAAATCTATTTTGACATTGTACAGTTGGCTTAGAAATTTACAATTCAATACTTTGTCTGAACTGGATGTCTTTGGCCGTTGAATTGACTGAAACACTACTGCGTAATATACGTAGCGTTTCCATTTGGTATACAAAAATGGGGCTATCTGTACTTACATCACAAAGGGACCTTAGCAAATATCCTAAATTGTTGTGTGAACTACATTACTGGTTACATTTCCCCATGTCCTATAAGTATCATTTAAATTCGATTAAGTTAGCAAACAAAAATTGACCACGAATTTAAAATTTTGTAGCATAAAAGCTAGTATTTTCCAAACAATATGATGTGTGCATAACTTACGTCAACAATGTACGTAAGGTGTATCTTATTTTAGACCTATTTCTAGAGAATTTTGTCTAAGAGAGCTGGTATTACTTGAAGCACCAATCTCCCTTTACAGCCACCTAGCAATAAAAAAATTATTACTGCTTCAAAGTTCGATAACGTTTTTGTTCATGCGCATCTCATGACGGAAGTGAACAAAGAATATGACCTCAAAAAGTTCTCGCACAAATTTGACACCTCACAAAAGTTGGCAAAAATATATGCCGGTAAGTAAATACTTATATTAACATATGCCGGTGATCGCAATAATCAAAACGACAAAACATTTTCAAAGACTAGGTATTAAGAAAAGTTCCCATCTTACAAAACGACTCAGTTCCTTGTTAACATTTTCTAAAGTTATCACTTTAAATACATCTAGAACGCAAATTATGTGTACTGATGCCTGAATCACATTGGAACTCTTCTGCCTTCTTCTGTTTTTGCCAAATATGGTACGCTTGAATCCCACGTACTTGTGCAGACTATGTTGCGTACACCACACCCAAATGTAGATATTCCTAGTAGTATAATCAAGCAACAAGTTCAGCTAATAAAGTGAACGACAAAAATAAAATTGGTAATCTAAACAAAACTATTTTCGTAATAAGAACCATGACAAGACATAACAAAAGCAAAGATGGAAAAAAGTGACACGCAAGCAAAAGATGACTCTCCGCTTTAACAATCGCTGCGACGCGTCAATTTTACCAATATACCGCTCCCAGTATTGCTTGTATTTTTTGAAGTCAATTCAATTGTTATGTCCATGAAATGTTAAACAAATTAAACCTTTGGCCAAACAGAAATGTTGTGTCTGCAATTTCAAATTGGAGATCAGTGCCTTGATTTTGTGCGGTTTTTTCCGCAATGGCGGTGTCGGAAAGGGTTCACGTATAGGCGGATTCTATAAATGTGTGAGTGATGTCGCGAACTGACAACTTCCAATTTTCCCTGTTCTTATATCGCTTTGTTCCTGCAAATTCCAGGCGAGCTTTCCCACACGCGACCTTTTTAGGTAGCGAGAAGGATGTCGGATGAGAAGAAATGACAACAGCGTGACCGTTGTGCGACAATTTGGTACCTTTTTCGAGGACACTAATACAATTTGTTGTTCCTTTGTTCCTTTTTATTATTTGGAAAATTCACATTTTAGGACTATTCGCATGAGAGCCAAGGCGAACGAACTACGAACAAGCGAATTTTTTTACACTTCAATCACGTCAATCATTGTTTTATGTTAAATGCGATAGAATTTTTTCATTCGTGGGTTTGTGGATCCGCGAATGTTTTATGTGGATTGTGAATAAAGTGTGACAATTCGCTGCAAGAATTTTCAATTGCTGTAATAATTGTAAATTGAGCTATTTAAATCGATTGAGAGTCCGATTTTTTTTTAGATTAGACTTAAGATTAATTTAATATAAGGCTTTGGTGGTACATAGTATACAAATCAATTTTCAATTCATAAATACAATTAAACTCATTTGTTCGCAATTCGCGCTCATGGGAATAGTATTTAAAAAAAGTTTTCAAAAACTGTGATTTCAAAATGAATAATGTTTAAAAAAATAACGCGTAAATAGTGTAAAGCCGGCTAATACTTGTTAAATATTGGGAGAAAATACTGAATTTATGTAACAGCGCCAGAAAAAGGCACACAAAACTAAATTGAAAGAGATCTTAAAAGTAGATATAAAAATGAGTTGATATAATTTATAAACAAAATTCAATTAATTTTTTATATATTTATAAATAAAAATCAAAGCTAAAAGGTTTTCATTTTAAAATTTGTCATTTGAAAACGAATTGCATCTAAAGTACTGTCTAGCTTACCCGCAGAACAACCGTAAAGACATCTAATTCTAATGTTATTTGGTTGTTTTGGCTTTATTTATAAAAGAAACGTTGTGAGAGAGTGATCTTTTTATAGTCTATTGTATTGTGAAACTTAAAAAAAAATGTATAACCTTTCTCTAACAGTCCGGGAAATTGTTGCGAAATTCTGAAAAGTAACAAATAAAAAAAAGAAAAAAGTGTCATTTCTAAAGCTACTCTGCAATTTTAGAATTTTCGCACAATATTTAACAATTGTTTGCTCTCCTAACACTATAATCGTGTTCTGATAAACAGCAGCGTTATATTTTACTAAAATTCATTTGAAAATCACAGTGTTTCTAAAAATTGCAAAGTTCCTTTTCAAACTAAAAAAAGGGATACAGTAGCAACAAATTGTATCAGGATCCTCGAAAAAAGTACCAAATTATTGCACAACGGGCACGTTGGTCACAGCGCGCGGCTCACTCACACATTCAAATCCGATTCGGGCCGTTCCCTAGCGACATCGCCTCAAAAACCGCACAAAATCAAGGCACAGAAAATCGCAACCATAACGAAACGAACCTTGACATTTGTAATTGTACGGTGGGACGTGGGAGAGTTTCTCTGGTGAACCGACATGTTTCGTCCGTTTTCATTCTACTCTCAATTAATGCGAGGGAAATGCTTATCCCCAGCGAATTGCTAGTTCTTTTTTATACCTTTTATATTTAATTATAAAAGAATTTTCACATTTTCCTAGAGAAAACCACCATAAACCGGTGACACGTCACAAGCATCATTTGGAGACTTATGACGAACCACCGTTTTATGTATACGGCCGGTAAGCCTGTTTCACTCGCACGCATAATCTTAAGCACATGTTGCTGACGACAGTTGTCTCTTTTGGTTCATTCGTTTTTTTTGCAATGAATTTTTTTTTCTTTGGAGAGATTATTGACCGGATGGGAGATGCGAATTAAAATTTAATTTTGAATTTTAAAATATACATATGATAAAAATTGTTACTTACAAAATTCAACTAAAACGAACTCGTTGTCAGCGATGGCAGATTTAAAATTATCCTTGGTTAAAACTAAAACACCATCTTCCAGTTTGATTTCATCAGCGAAAACGCTTTGGGTGGCCGCGGCGGCAATCACAAATAACGCGCACAAAAATAATTTCATTTTTGTTGTATATGTATTACTTAATTACTACCGTTGTACAAAAAAATAAAGGAAACTAATTTCACGGATGTTCCTCCCTCAACCGAGATGCTGATGCTGACACGTTGAGAATTAAAAGGAAAATAATCGGAAAACTTGGTATGGAATATCTTTTTGTGATTGAACTGAAAAGTGGATGTCTCTATGTGGCCAGCTCTTTCTCGCCGTTGTTGTATTTGCTGGTTGAAAAAATCTATCGGCTGGGGAAGGAGTATGAAAGATGATGACGACAGTCGGAATGGATGGCAAAGAGACGGGATGTGCTGCACAATGTGTATGTTTTCGGCGAAAATGAACGAACAACAAGCGAACACGTAGACGATTTTGTTGTCTAGTGTTGTCGCACTATGGAAATGTAGTGTGAGCGAGAGCACTTGACGAGTGGATTTGAAACTGGTAATGAAACGAAATTTTATGGTTTAATGGTTTTCTTGGTGGTGCTGCCGTTAGCGTTTATTTGAATTTGTACTCATAAAGAGAAAGGGTACGTACGGCCGAATTCGCCAGGGATCCTGGTGAATTTTTGAAAACTTACGTAAATCCGGAGTTTTTATTCTTTTTTTATTTTTTATTTTTATTGGAGGCGTTTGTTCCACTTCGATCTATGCAAAAATAAAGATCCCAACCGCTAAACAGACAGAAATATAAAATTCTGAATATGGTCCATTTTTGTTTGTTTTTGGGTATATAGGACTTAAAAACAAACTCCAATCAGCGAAAGGTGTGGCAACGTAGGGTAAGGTCGGGAGGTTTTGACACGTTAACCAACATTTGGAGATATCTTAAAATCCAAATACAATTTAAAATTTTCAAAATTTACATAAGTTACAACATACTTTTAGCAATATAAAAGCTTTATTGATTAATCGATATAAATATATTTATATATATATATATATATGTATACTTATTAACAGAGTTGTGAGGTTTTTTCCAGAACTTTACAAAATGTCAATTCCTCCTACCATGAAGGAGGATTTGCCATCTGCCTAAAGAGGTATATTTTGAACTGAATTGAGCATTCATTTGTTGAACTTCGTGTTTTTTTTTAGTTTGAATATTTAAGTGGTACGTTTAATAAACAATTTTTGGGGCAGCACTTCTTATCGACTCTGTTTTGTTTTGAATGTCTTAAATGGCATTCTCAACACTTGTTTCATCGATGTTGCGGTGGGGATTTTTGTTCTTGTAAATATTTGGCATTTTTGCATTCTAACAAATTGTAAGAAGTTGTTTTACCATAAAATTTTTATTTTGACTCATAAATTAGGTTTGGACACTCTGTCAATTCCTCCTTCAGCACAAATGTCAAATCCTCCTTTTTGATAGCTTTTGCGACTACTGCAAATAAAAACGTTTGTGCTGGTGGTCAGGATAAACGATTATTTATTAGTGATTTTAAAACGAATGAATGTGCACTACATTGCACTTTCAATGTCAAAAGCTACATAATTTAAATATTACAGTTGGATTGCTTACCATAAAAGTAAGATGAAATGGGCACAAAAATAAAAAAGATTTCCACTTCGCTTATCTCCTAGACCACAGTAATTGTTTATTTATCACTCAAAAGAATCGTTACTAGCTTCGTTTTCTCATCATTGAAAGAGCTGTTCTGGGACAAATATTCGGGTTTACTGGTGAATGCAACCTTTACGTGGTGGAAAAGTGTAGTGTAGTAGTAAAAGTGTAGTGTGTTGTACACAGCTCGAAATAACTTTCATTAACGAATTTGGGCGGAACGAAGTTCGCGGGATCCATCTGCAAAACTACACGAATACAACAACGTAATGACTCAAATTCTACATATGTACTATAAGAAAAACACCGTAGGAAGTCAAAATATATAAGAAAAAAACAACACTTTAGAAGATATTATTTTTATTTATTTGTCGTTATGTGTTCTCTCGCACGATGTGTTCTCTCGCATGATTTGATCACGAATGTCCTTTTCTTCCAGTCCAAAAATAAAAAGTGCGATGTACGTCTCGACTTCGTGTCGGCATTGCTTGCAACTGCGATCGCTTCTGTGTGTGTGTGCGTACGTGAGATGTGGAGTAAATAATAAAAAATGTATGTTAACGCCAGCAGTATGTCACCGCTAACACGGCCCACCTGACAATGCTGTCGCTCTCGACAAATCTGGTTTAATGAATTAATCTGCAAATACAATAAAAACATGACTAGTAAATAATTAATTTTCTGTGAAGACCTCAGTCAACTACCAGGCTCTACCACTTTCGGGACAGAGACCAAACAAACGATTTCACAATATCTGTGGAGACCTCAGTCAACCACCAGGCTCTACCACTACCGGGACAGAGACCAAACAAACGATTTCACAACATCTGTGGAGACCTCAGTCAACCACCAGGCTCTACCACTTTCGGGACAGAGACCAAACAAACGATTTCACAACATCTGTGGAGACCTCAGTCAACCACCAGGCTCTACCACTTTCGGGACAGAGACCAAACAAACGATTTCACAACATCTGTGGAGACCTCAGTCAACCACCAGGCTCTACCACTTTCGGGACAGAGACCAAACAAACGATTTCACAATATCTGTGGAGACCTCAGTCAACCACCAGGCTCTACCACTATCGGGACAGAGACCAAACAAACAAAGGAACTCACCTGAGTCTTCGGACTCCATAAACGCCAGTACCTGCTTCATATCGCAGGATAAAGACCATTGTAAGGGCCACATTCTCAACTGCTCTTTAGCAGCCTTAGTAACAATATTAGTGCCCACCTTTTTAATCTCAAACCGTTCGTTTTCAAGGCATTTATTTATTTCATAAGGTCCCAAGAATTCGTATTCACTTTTACTATTATGCATGTGAGAATCTCGATGCATCAAAACAAAATCACCAACGGAGTATACAGAACATTATCTCGCCTCTTCCGATTGACATCTATCAGTCGTCCGGGGTCTGGAAACAGCTTCTCCGCTACGCGCTCTCTATCTAACACCCGATTACGAATAGGAGTTAAGTCAGGAGATATATTTCGTAACAGTGCCTGGATTAACGGTGTCGAATTTTGAATTCCCAAAAGGAGATGCAATGGTGTAGCCCCAGTTGACTTTTGAATGGTCGTGTTTAAAACCAGCTGAATTTTCCATAACCCACTCGGCCATTCTGACTTAATTTTGGTTTCAACTCTCAATAGGTTCCTGATAGTCCTCATATACCTTTCCACCTGTCCATTGCCTCTGTGTACATCAGGTGTAATAAAGTGATGCTCAATCTGCCACTCATTCAAATATTTAGGGAAAGTTGTATTCTTAAACGATGTGCCAGCGTCCATGATTATTTTTCTTGGTGTTCCGAAAAGTGACAAAACGTGTTGCAATTTATCCCGTGTTTCAGCTGTGGTAACCGTCTTCATTGGTGTTAGGATGCAATACTTTGTGAACGCATCTACTATAACCAAAATGTGTTTGTAATCATCAGAAGATATTGGCAGTGGACCCAAACAATCCATGTGCAACGTGTGAAATGGAACTTCCGGCTTCTCTACTGGGCTTATGAAACCTTGCATTGGACCAGTCCTGGTCTTCTTAACTGCACAAATTACACAATGCTTAAGATAGCTTTTGATGAAATTTCTCATACGGGGAAACCAAAAGTGTTCGGCTACAGAAGCATAAGTCTTGTCGATACCGACATGGCACTGTTCATCGTGGAAAATTCGCATAAGACCTAGACGACTTTGTTTTGGAACAAACCATTGTAAGTTGGAAGTACCATCTGGATTGATTTTCTTGTGGTATAGCATTCCATTTTTTTCCAAATACTGGTTGGCGTCAACTTCGCTCGTCCTAAGTTTTTCCAACAAATTTTGTACCTCTTCGTTTCCTTTTTGCTCCATGTACGCCCAATCATTGTGCCTGACTCGTCGAACAATATTGATAGGGTTGCGGCTTAGATAATCTGCATGTGGTAAGCTACTTCCCTTTCGGTATACAATCTCAAAATTGAAATCTTGCAAATAAATCCACCATCGTGCAACCCGGGGAATGAGATCCTTTTTTGTAGCTGACGCTTTCACGGCATTACAATCAGTGACGAGCGTAAATCTAATTCCAAGCAAATAAACACGGAAATGCTTCACAGCTTTGACAATGGCCAACGTTTCAAGTTCGTATGAGTGATATTTAGCTTCTGCTACAGTCGTTCTTTTGCTAAAATATGCTACCACTTTTGGCACAAGATTATGCTTCTGAATTAAAACAGCTCCATAACCGATGCTACTTGCGTCTGTGTGCAGTTCAGTTGCATATTCGGGATTGAAAATAGCGAGAAGTGGCCTTGATGTTAGGTGGTCAATCAAATATTGTCTTGCTTTTTCCTGGTCATTATTCCACTCAAACATCACATTCTGTTTTGTCAGCTTTGTTATAGGGGCTGTTCGAGCGGCGAATTCGGGAACAAACTTTCTGAAGTATCCCGCCAATCCCGTCAACTGTCGGACTTGCTTAACGTTTGTAGGAACAGGAGACTCAACTAAAGCTTGAATTTTGTCTTTGCCTGGCCGTATGCCCTCACTAGATATTTCTCTGCCAAGATATTCTAAGCTGGTTTGGAGAAAACGACACTTCTTAATATTTAGAGAAAATCCGACGGAATGCAATGCATTGAGCCCCTGACGAAGATAATCGAGCCCTTCCTCACACGTAAAACTGGGGATCAAAATATCATCCAAATACACTAGAGCAATCGTATCCTTCAACGGCCCCAAAGCAAGATTAATAGACCTCTGGAAGATGGCAGGAGCATTTGAGAGCCCGAAAGGCATCCTCAAATATTCGAAATGGCCATCGGGTGTAACGAAAGCAGTCTTATGGATGGACTCTTCATGAATGGGTATTTGGTGAAATCCCGATGCCATATCCAAAGATGTGAAGAATCGTCCTTTACCCAACCTATCAAGCTGATCCTCAATTAACGGAAGTGGATACCGGTCTTTAACTGTATTGCGATTCAGTTCGCGAAAGTCAACGCACATTCTGTATGAACCATCTTTCTTCTTAACAAGAATAATTGGGCTTGCAAACGGAGATTCACTAATTCGAATAATCTTATTCGTAATAAGGTCAGCTGTTATTTTACGCACTGCTTCTCTCTCTTCAGCAGCCAGTCTGTAAGGGGATCTGTTGATAATAATATCCTTTTCCAATCTTATCTTAAGGCTGATATTGCTTACAGCGCCCACTTTGTTACCACTGGTTATCATATCCGGAAAATTTTGTAAAATGTCTTGTAATGCGTTCCGATATTCAGCAGGAACCAAAATCTCTGACATATTAGAACCAACGCTGTCTGAAATCCTGTTAATTCCGGGAAGCTGCCGCCGAAAAACAAGTGAACCATTATGATCTGTTATAGTGGCTAACGTGTGGTCGTCGAATAAATTGCGTCCTATAAAAACATCATAGTCGAGACATCCGTCTGGAACAAAAACATATGCAACGGTAGTCTCGATGTTCGAAATCCTTGTACGCCCTTCAAATTTGGTTGTCGCTTCAATTGTAACATTGGCTATCCCTTTTAACATGACATTACAATCGACAAGTTTATTTTGGAATAAGTGCTGATATTTTTTGGACATAAGAGATAGATCTGCCCCCGTATCAATTAACGCCCAAAATTGATGTCCATCGATAACAACCTCAGTGGCAACAGAAGGTTTTCCCGAACTACAAAAATTAATACTGCGCCGTTTCTCTATAGCAGACTTTGTGAAACAATTTGAAGCGTCGTGGCCTACCTTAGCACAAAACGAGCAAACAACACCACTTGGCTTCGATAGTGTCAATGGTTTTGTTGATGTGCTATTATCCGCCCATGGCGTAGTACGCTTAACGTGACAATTAGCTCTGACATGTCCAAGTTTCCCACACTGAAAACATTTTTTTGCTGAAGTGCTTGAGTCCCTCCCTTCACCTAACTTTCTTTTTAACGCTGGATGATCATTACTGCGCTTACTACACGAGGGTTTTGGAAAACAGGACAACAAGACTAATAGTTCAGGAATGGTTTTACAGTTGGCTTTCATTGCGTTATTGCGGACATCAAACTCAGCTATGCCATGTATTACCAACTCTAGTAAATCACCATCCTTCCAATTCGCTCGTAGATTTCGTAGCAAGGAGGTTTTCTCATGGACATACGTTTCATAGGTGTTAACACTGGAGCTTCTGAACTGTGCCGCCTCATCGAGAAGGTGACCCAAATTCCTCTTTGGGGGGAATGCTTCCTGAAAGTCTTTACAGAAACTACCCCAGTCTCTCACATCGGGATTCCAGCGCTCATACCACCACTTTGCATCCCCTAACAAGAATCTACCAACCCGGGCCAGGGTTTGCAAGTCTGACCAACCCACTTCACTTTTTATTTGATCAACATGACTCACCCATTTAGCGGATTCGTTTGATTCTGGACGAAAATGAGGAAGATCGATCTGTCCATCTGACCTTTGCGACTGGAGTGCCTTAATCAGTTCACTTAAAATTTGTGAGGAGTCTCCCATTCCGTCACCAGTAACACTTTTCTTTGTAGCACGAGGCATTTCGATACACCAAAAACAAATATTGTTTTACCAACAATTATATAGCACTAAGGAACACAATTTTATATTAACCACATAGGGTTTATTTTTTCCGTCGTATCCCACTTCTGATATAAGAAAAACACCGTAGGAAGTCAAAATATATAAGAAAAAAACAACACTTTAGAAGATATTATTTTTATTTATTTGTCGTTATGTGTTCTCTCGCACGATGTGTTCTCTCGCATGATTTGATCACGAATGTCCTTTTCTTCCAGTCCAAAAATAAAAAGTGCGATGTACGTCTCGACTTCGTGTCGGCATTGCTTGCAACTGCGATCGCTTCTGTGTGTGTGTGCGTACGTGAGATGTGGAGTAAATAATAAAAAATGTATGTTAACGCCAGCAGTATGTCACCGCTAACAGTACATACATATCTGCTTTGCCTTATGTTGTTTGTTACTTGGTTACATTTTTGGTCTGAATTTATCTACAATTTTAAAATAAATATAAATCATTGTAAATTGTAAACAACAACTAGGTACGTACGTACGTAATTCTATAATTAGTTTACTACATTTTCTCTCATTTTTTCCTCATTTTTATAGGTAGCATTAAAAAACGAATTTTCAAACGAATTTATAACCGCAAATAGCAAATAACAGGGATCAGATTAAAGAAAAGAAAATTCCCCTTTTTTAACAACAAAACGATATTTTTCCCCTTTTTCAGAAATAAAAATTACTTTTTTCCCTCCAAAAATATTATTTAATGTCGTTTTCGATTTGCTACAAAAATCAATCTTTGTTTGATCTCAGATCACATTTGAGAAATCTCAATTTACAGTGAATTTTTACAATAGTTGTATAATTGGGCGACGTTCATTTCTTTAAAGCCCGTGACACTACATTTTTCTCTCATTTTTTCCTCATTTTTATAGCATTAAATCATATGGATGTCAGCTTCGTGTAAAAGAGACAAAATGTGTATTATGAAAGGGGTAACAATTGTTTTCCAAAGCAACCACAAATTTTCAAACGAATTTATAGCCACAAACTTCAAAGTGAGGGGAGGCCAGGGATCCCAGATTAAAGAAAAAAATACATACCATTTATATTATATTGTTTTCCCCCAAAAAATCCCCTTTTGCTAGAAAAAATCAACAAAATTACCTGTCCCCCCAATCTGGGATCACTGCTGGAGGCAAATACAATAATGTGAAAATGTCAAAAAAAAAAGCTGCCAGCAGCTTAAAAAAATGTAAATTGAATACATTTTCAATACATTTTTTTTGACATATCCACATTTATTAAGCTGGTGTGTTACGCACTCACTCCTATCGGGAATTTGCATAGTAATCTTTCGTCCTGCTCTAGTTTCATTTTTAAAGTCTGAAAAATGTTGAAAAAAATGTAGTGTCATACGGGCAAGAGCTTGATTTTCTGATAAAACATCAACTCTGTAGTAGTAAATAATTATGTGAACAAAAAAAATGGTTTCTTGGCATACGACATTGTGACACAACCTTAATGTTTATAGCGCCACCATGGGCAAAACGAGAACTAACCTGTCAGTAGTGACATGTTCCTTTCCTTCTTCTTTCTCTCTCTTGAAAAACTTGCGTAAGTAAGAAGCCATTTTTCTGTCCGATTGTGAAAAATAAGTTTTTAATACTAAAAAATAACTGAGAGAACAAAAATAAAGTGTCTAAAACTCCAAAGAAATGTTTGTTTCACAAAGGATAGGGCACTTACCCAGGAAAGTATGTCTTCGCGTTCTTCCAAATTGCACATGCTGCAGTATATAGGCACATCCCCCCTATGTGGTATAGTTAAGTTTAAGTAACTCAGCCCGTAACTTAAACATCATAGATATTTCGTCCACGCTATATTTGTCATCGAAGTAGTTATTTGTTTGCAGATTATGGTTAAGTTTGGCCCTAGTTATAGCCATACGTAAAATGCAACCGTAAAAATTTTCTTTTGCTTTTTTAGACCACTTAATCCTAATGGTTGAACTCAATTTTGGTCTTAAAATGTTGCTTATGAATTATAAAGTTAGTCTGTCAAAAAAAAATTAGGAAATTATCTTTAAATTTTCTAGAATCATAATTTATACATTTTTCCGTACGAAAAACTTTTTCCGATCCACTTCTCAGTCAATTCTACAACAAAAACCCAGATCATTCCACTGATGTATTTCATTTCTTTACTGTTCCATCTATCAGGATATTTTTTTCTGATGGAATCCAATCAGTGGTGATGGATTTGTTGTATTTGTTTTCGTAGGGAAACATTTTTCTGATGCAATTTTTGCTATAACCGCACAAACGAAAAAAAAATCATTTTCATACTGTTCCCACTTTTTCGGTTGCATTTTACGTATGGCTATAATGCTGCATTTACATGGTCACACATTCCTATCACGCAAAATTAAAGGGATGCTAAATACTAAATAGCCGTGTGACCGAAAGGGACAGCATTACCTATCACGCAAAAAAACGTGACACGTATTTAGGTCGGCCATCTTGTTTGCGTGATAGGAATTATAGGAAAGCTCTGCAAGTTGATATTTTTATAGCGATGACTAAAGAAATTCCGCATTCCTATAAAACAATATGGCTTCCGGAAATGATGAACGGACAATTATTTATTTTTTTCGTGTAACTGATTGCTGAATTGTTGGTTTATTTTACTGAAACTAATAACCAATATTTCACATGTTCCAAATCAGAAATATTAATGTTTTCAAGCAATTGCAGAAATGTTGGTGAGCGGAACCTGTGTCTATTTCCGATTTACGTATCTATAATTATGGGTAGAGCATCCATGACACCATAGGCGTCTGATTTGTGATCTCATTCTTACGCCTTTAATAGTATTGACTGCGGATAAATGGATCTCTCTTTTCGGTTTTGCTGCATGATGATGCGTGATGATGTAAATGCGGTTTAACTAAGGCCTAAAAAGGTTGCGTGTGTGAAAGCTCGCCTGGAATATTCAGGAACAAAGCGATATAAGAACAGGAAATATTGGAAGTTGTCAGTTCACGACATCACTCACACATTTATAGAATCCGCCCTTTCCGACACCGCCATTGCGGAAAAAAACCGCACAAAATCAAGGCACAGGATTTTTTTTTGTGATGGAATCCAATCAGTGGTGGTTGATTTGTTGTATTTGTTTTCATAGAGAAACATTTTTCTGACAGAATTTTCGCTATAACCGCCTAAACGAAAAAAAAATCATTTTCATACTGTTCCCACTTTTTCTGTTGCATTTTACGTATGGCTATAACTGAGGCCTTTGCTAGACCGATCTGTGTAGTGAGTTAGAGCTTGCAGAGAAAGGGCTTCCAAATCGCGATACCATCCGCTACAAGATTCCATTCCATATCACATTCCCGAGTGAGATCTGGCCACATTTTATACCAGCCGGGTCTGTTCCGTATTGTCTCGAGCGCCACTTTCTTTGGCAATCTATTGTCTGGCATATTCAACACCTTAAGCACGTAGTCCACTTGCAGCTTTAGTGATTTTATGAACAGGGGCGATAATCCAGTTTCTAACATTAGCATGTACTTTGGCAGGTGAAAGGTTCTTTTTAAATAATATCTTAACAGTTTCTCAACTGTATCATAAGCCTTTCCTCCCCATACCTGCGCTGCATACAAGATGATTGATTCCGAAACCGCCTCAAATAGGTACTTTATATTTACTGCTGTGTGCAATGAACTTATTACTGAGGCATTTTCTCCATGCTACATTGATAGCAGTTTTCGACTGTGCCAGTTTTGCCCTAAAGTGTGTCTCCATGCTTAAATTACTCGTGAGTATAACTCCAAGACACTTGTACTCCTTAACAACTTCTATTACACTACCATGGATATGCCATTTTTCGTTGAAAGAGTTTCTGCCTCCTCCTTTTTTTTAAAAATTATCACTTTTGATTTTTTCCAAGTTAACGGTTAGAGTCCACAATTTGCAGTATTCCCACAGTCGGTTAATCATTAATCGCAGCGACTCCGGCGAATAAGCTAAGAGTACAATATCATCCGCAAAGAGAAGCGCTTTGATATTCACCCCCGCGAAATCGACCCCTCATGGCAGAAAATCAATTATGTCAGCCATGAAGAGCCCAAACAGGCTTGAGCTCAGAGCACATCCTTGCCTTAACTCCCGACAATGACTGAAACCATTCCGTCAATGCCTCGCCATTCCACACTGCTGATTTGGTATCATCATATAGGCTTTGAATAACCACCCAAACTTCCTTTTGCCATGCCTATCGAGTACAATTTATAGAATAAGGAGCGTCTGTCTACAGAGTCAAAGGCTGCCTTGAGATCCACGAAGAAGACATAATTTCTTCTCCCTTGCGAGAAAGGACTCCGCAATACTCTTTAATAAAAACACATGGTCAATGGTAGAGTATCCTGTTCTGAAGCCGGCTTGAAATTCTTTCAATAAATTGTACGTATCAATCCAGGATGTATGTAAGTCGATGTTGCAGGATGGCAGTACAAATTTTATAGGAATGATATACCCTATGCCTATAGTTTGATGGGACTTTTACATCCTTTCTTGCGAATCGGAAAGATCAACAATTCTTTAAACCGCTGGGGAGCTAGTCCGGTTTCTAGTATTATGTTGAACAAGGATATAAGTTTACTCAATAACTCTACTGTCCCATATTTGTCGATGGAAAACTGGAAATCCCATCTGATCCTGCAGCCTTTCCATCCTTTAGAAAGATGATGTAGCGCCTCTAGTACATTCTGAAAATTTGGTTCGGCGTTGCTTATTACATATTGTCTGCCATTTAGTTTTTTCACCAACTTCCAAAACACTGATGCATTCCTACAGCTTGCTAATTGTCGGGCCTCTGCTTTGAAGTGATTCCTCCTTTTTTGCACGCATAATGCTTTGTAGTCCTTATTCGCCTTTATGTACTCCTCTCTCATAAACCCTTCATTAAAAAGACGAAAAAGTTTAAGCCAAGCGAACGAGAGCTGCCTTGCCTTTTTACACTCCTCATCAAACCACATTTCGTTATACGTCGTTTTAGTTTTATATGTGAATATGTTTAATTAAAAAAATTGAGACGTTTTTGCTCATTCCACCACAAACTTTTTTGTATGTTTTATCTTTTTTTTGGAGATCAAAAGCAGAGACAATACTTGTGTACTTGTACAGTATTAGCGGTGTTTTTTGAGCTTCTATCTCAGCAAAGCAAAGTAAAGTTGGATTTTTCCCAACAAGTAACTCTACTCAACATAAATCTATTGCACAAAAGGGTTATACCATGTTCCCACCAACGTGATTTAGCTAAATCATCTCATAAATTACGTGATTTACCATACATTTTCGTGATTACTAATTACGTGATTTAGACGTGTTTAATTTTTAATTGCGTATCTGTCATGGCAAATCCACACAAAATAAAATCGAACATACCTGCAGCGCTTTCAATTCAATTCAATGTTATTCAACAAACAAAAAAAAACAACACAAATGTCAAAAATATTATCTCAAATTCAATTTTCTTCGTGTTTCGGTGTATTTTGGTATTTTTATTAAGTACAACAATCATAAATTGTTTCATTTTTGGCAGAGGTGTGATAACAAAAGAAAAACAACGAGAAAAAAAAACTAACCTCTCCGAAGTGGACGAATTCTTTCTGCTGGATGTCAAACTAAATCACGTAAAATTCGGTGGAGACGCCTTTCGTGATTTATAAATCATATGAGCTAAATCACGTTGGTGGGAACATAGTATTACAGCTCTAGAGCAAATAGCTTTTGTGTTTAACAGAGTAAATACGGAACAATTTCTACCAACTGACAGCGGAAGTGATGACATTTTTTAAAAAATTGGACAGAATCAAGCTTGGAGTTGCCGTTGTGCATAATCGTAAATGCTAGGAATTAAAATATTTACGTTTTTAATATATCAGTCCAAATATCCTCTCTACGTTAAAGCCATATCGTTTTTCATTGAAGATTTTTACAGTAAATGAATGTTCAAATGGACCAACACAAATATATTTCTATTAAAGTTTCAATTTGCAGGCCACTTTTGTCGATGGAACATAGAAAACATAATAAGCACTTCCAAATTTACTCTTTCGATAGAAAGGGCAATACTTTTCTTCAATCGAAAACGCCATTGGAAACTTTTAATGAAATAAGGTAAGCCCGGAAGTGGCACGTGTAGATTTTTTTCATCGGATCCGGAAGAATCAGATTTCTTGTTTGTAGATACGACACACTCTTCTTTTGACCACGACTTCGGCCGATTTGCCGTTACTTGTCTACAGCTTCATTTTTACGGAGTGACAAACATTATGACCTCTAGTATTGGGGACGTTCAAGTATCTAGTTTATGTCGTTTTCCATTCAGAGCAGTTTTTCTGCTCTCAAAATCAGCTGCCTGTCAGATTTCATGTTCAATTGGCTGCAAAAAAACACAAAACATTTGGTTCATTAGTGTAGTGTTTGGTGGAATTGGACGAAGAAGATACAGGAAGACAGAGGACACATAGGTACTATTATGTATAGCAATAATGTGCGAGTTGGTGGTTGGTTTTTGGCTTAGCTGTTGGATGTGTTACGTAAACTTGTTTCTATTGCACATTTGACGCCAATAGTGACAAGACAGGAAGATGATTGATAAAGCAGACCTGTGCGTGAAGAGGACTCTTAATACAAGTACAACTCAATACTTAAATATCTACATCAATTTCACAAATTAGACAGAGTGGAGCTATACTCAAATCCTTACAAGCACCCGTTCTGCTGTAACTTTACCTCCCCAAAATATACGCAAACAAAATCATACCCACGAGTTGCTAGGAACAACAATAGATCCGTATCCATAGGGGTTTCCCAGCCCCGAACATTGCCAGGCCAATTAACACTGGTGCTAACTACCCGTTTGATCGATAAAATACGTCTGTATTTATATTTTGACACGTCACCTTTATTTGTCAAACATTTTCCTGTTTCCGTTCTATATTTAGCATAAAAATGCCGTGCAACTCAGCCGCGAACGTAAGAAAATCCGTTGAAATTGTGTTGGAAAGGCCTCGTGCAAAAAGCGCTATAGTCCCCAAATCGGATAAAAGAAAAGCTCGAGATCCACCGACACCTTCTGGTGGACATGCATCTGTAGGACGTAGGTCGGCCGGGAGACGTCTTCCTCAAAACAACAAACCAGCCACATTGCCAAAGAGAGAACTGGAACGACTACAGAGTGCAGCTAAAATTATTAGCACAGATGACAGGATAGAAGCTCAGCTAAAGCGAGAAGAGGACATCAGGCGCATCGAAGAGCAGGCCGAACAACAGAAGCAGACGTTCAAGCAAATAGACGAGGCCAGGCTACAAGCACGTGGCGAAAAAGGAAAAGTCGACATCTTTGGCGAGGACAAAATTAAGGTATTGGAGCACTCCTTTATAGCAAGACACGAACAGGAGGAGGAGGTGAAACGCGTGAATCGAATTATGTTAAATGCAAAGTGTCACGCGATTCGTGATGCTCAGATTCAGGAGAAATTGGAGCTAGCCCGAGAGCTAAAGCAGGAGGAAAACCGCTTGGAGAAGATGATGATTGACCGCGCGAAGGCTTCACTCAGCATCGAGGATGAGAATGTTCGACGCGAACAGCAGAAAAAACAAAAATACGCTGCTGAAATAAAGCATCAGTTGGTGGAGCGCGAAAATCAGCGGTTCCTTGAAGCCGAACGTATCGAAGAAGAAGCCAAGGTTCTATCGCAGGCGAATGAAGCCCTTAAACGCGACGAAGAGCGACGCACAAGATTGACACGAGAACGCCGTGACCAGCTACGCTCGGAACTTAACCGCATCTCTGAGATGTCGAACTTGTTCAAGAAGATGCTTTTCGAACAAGAACGCGAGGCCGAAATGCGCATCCACGCATATATGAAAGCCAAGGAGCAGCGAGAACGCACTCTGGCAATAGAAAAAAAACTCGCCAAGCAGACATTCGAGAGGAAACAACAACTTCTGTTTGATTTGCAGCAAAAAGTTCTCGAATCGAAGTCTAAACGAGAGGAAATGGCTCTTACCCGGCAACAGGAGAACATCGAACGCGAGTACCGTCGCAAGGAAAAGGAGGCAGTCATTCGTAAGAAAGAACTAGAGAAGGCACTACACGAAGCTCGTTTGCAACAACTTCACGATGCCAAGCTGCGTGAGGCCCTACAAATTGCACGCAACGAAGATGACTTCCACAAGATTGTGGACAACTTAAAGCGCGAAGAAGCCAAACAGGCAAAAATTCAGGAGGAACGTCTCAAGAATCGAAATCGTTATAGGGATGAGATTATTCGCCAGATGAACGATAAAGAGAACGAAAGACGCAGAATGTACGAACGCGACCAAGATGAGGCATTTGAGTGGAAAGAACGGGAGAAAAAACGCGAAAGGAACATCAAGTCGGTGATTCAGTCCAAACTGTCTTTGATGCGAGAAGCTAATTTGCCCGATAAGTACATCAAGGATGTGGAGAAGCAGTTGCTCAAGATTTCCGAACAGAAATAGGTGTAGATTTTGGAAGTAATATCAAGCGAATTTTCTAAAATTTTTTTTGTCCAAATATATATGTAACTAATATGCTCGCAATGGTAGTGAAATGTGTTTTGTGTGCTTTTGGTCGTATTTCTTTTACAGCTGAGCGTTTGCAGTGATGATAGGTACAGAATAAATACAAAAAAAAGAGGTGAAGATATCGGACCTTGCTAATAATCATTTTTAACCTTCGCACTTAATATTTTGTTGGTCACAATATGCAGTTTTGTATGGAGAATCATTATTAGTATCACGGATTGTATATATATATAGGAAAAACATCTAGTATCTGGCATAAAGCCAATAGAAAGGAGAACATTCGTTCTGTAATACAGGCACAGATGTCCTTCGAAGTGTTCTGGAAAACGATCTAATGTCCGTGAGAGTCCAGAATCGAAAAAATCTTCTGGTTATTCTGAGGATAAAATCTCGCTTCACTCAAGAAGCACTCAAACAAGTGTAGTTTACGTATATTATACATATACAAGTCAGCTGACAGCTGCCGTAAATTATTTTTTGACATTTCACTTGTGAATCCAATCAGAAAGAAGCAGTTTTCTTGTGATGTTCATCTAATGTCGTTTTCCATTGGTTTCACTCGGGAATCCACTCATTCTGTAGTCCAATGGAACAAGAAAACTGCTTCTGATTGAATCCACAAGAGTATTGGTGAAATGCCAAAAAATAATCTACGGCAGCCGTCAGTTGACTTGTATAACATACACAAACTACACTTGTGTGAGTGCTTCTTGAGTGGATTCTGACTTCAAATCCAGAAGCGAAATTCTCTCCTCAGAATCACCAGAAGAGTATTTTTTGTGCCAATGGAACGGTTTCAGAAGTGATTTTTTCGATTCCGGACTCTCCCGGACGCTTCTTTTTGCCCAATGGAAAACGACATAAGGCAGTGGTTCTTAACCATTTACTGATCTGTCTTGCCATGGACTACCAACTGTTTAGGGCAGAGACAATACTGATGTCGTTTTCCATTGGGACCAAAAATCAATCTTTTTTTCGATTCGGAGCACTTTTTGCAGATCTCGATATTTTTTCAGATCTACACATACTGGCACAATACCAATATACTTTGCATGTACCTATGTCATCTTAAGAAGTTTGCATTCAAGACAAATGGGCGAAGTTTCGTGAAAACCAAAATAACGAAATGCATAAACACCCATGGATCTAATTTTGGAGGAATTATTATCTTCATAGTTTTTCTCGTCATCTGAAATCTAAGAATCCCCAAAAATACTCCATTTGTATTTGCAACAGGCGAAACATTTTGCAAGTCGATATCCATTTGTAATTTTTGCAAAAACAAATGCAATTTGAACAGCTGATATTGCTGTCAAATAACGCACCTTATCCATTTAAAAAAGCAGATCAATTTCGTTGCACGTTCCATTGGCCGCGTAAAATCTGATATCTGAAAAAGATTTCCAATGGAAAACGACACCACAGTCAAACAAATCACAAGAAACAAAAGCCACCGTGGGGTTGTTCATTAATGTCGTTTTCCATTGGTTTCACTCGGGGATCCACTCATTCTGTAGTCCAATGGAACAAGAAAACTGCTTCTGATTGAATCCACAAGAGTATTGGTGAAATGCCAAAAAATAATCTACGGCAGCTGTCAGTCGACTTGTATAAAATACACGAACTACACTTGTGTGAGTGCTTCTTGAGTGGATTCTGACTTTAAATCCAGAAGCGAAATTCTCTCCTCAGAATCACCAGAAGAGTATTTTTTGTGCCAATGGAACGGTTTCAGAAGTGATTTTTTCGATTCCGGACTCTCCCGGACTCTTCTTTTTGCCCAATGGAAAACGACATAAGTAAAACATGGGATAAATTTTAAAAGTTTAATTTTTTAAAATTTTGTAGAAATTTTTGGGAAAGATTTCTGTTTGAAGACTGTATTAATTTGACAATAGATAGCACCTGTAAAATGTGAGTCATGTTGACAATGACTATGATCAGCACTATATATGTAGGTATATTTGTGTGGAAAATATTTATTTTGTTTTACCTAGACCGTAACAAAACTTTTAGGTTTGTAAATATAAATGGGCAAAATAAAATTTCGCTTTAACGCTGTTTTTTTTTTTTAACTTTGTCCATTACAAAAGGGAAACCTTAAATAAAAGGTTGAGGTAAGGTTAGATAATACATTTCTTGTGATGAATACGACTTTAAGACTTATGTAGATAATTTGTCTCAGCCAAAGAAAAACACTTTTTTATTAAAAGGATATTCATCCTTCCTCATATTCTTAGGTTAAAAAACAGCGGAGAATATAAAATCTGAGGCAGTAGTTCTGTACTGGCACAAGACATTTTTCTCAATGATACACACATCAATATTTAATGTATTCAGGTATTAATAAGGTAAATTTGTATTCAAACACTGTTGCAGCCTATATAAAAAAAGGTTTTTATAATAATCCCCTATATTTAGTTGTTATTTAAAAAAATTAATTCTCCCCCTATTGTATGAAGTGAAAATTTATTTATTTATTTATTTATTATCATCTATCAAGTACATTAACTTTCTTAGATTAAAATTTAGAGTTTAATATATATAAATAATATGTACAAACTAAAAAAGAAAAAAAAGAACTATCTTGAAAACAAGTTTAAAAATATAAATAATATGTACAAACTAAAAAAGAAAAAAAGAACTATCTTGAAAACAAGTTTAAAAATGCCATGAGATAAAAAAATTAGCTTTTAATATTTAAGAATAATATACATTTTACAAGCTATTCAAAATCATATTCTTACAAAAGTTTCTACTCATATTAAAATCGATTACGTGGTCATACTAATTGTAATGAATAGAAGCCATGGTAATTGGGTCATTTAGGCCGTAATTTGTCCTATGTAAGGGAATGAAAAAGAAATCGCCTCCTCTAGGCCTTAAATGTCTGACAGGAACATACAAATTAAACATAGAAAGCAATTGTGAACATTGAATATGCCCAGGCCCACATAAAACATCACGTGCAAAAAGAGCAGAAAAATATTCACGTCTTACGAAAAGTGGCTTGATATCTATTAAAGCACATCTAGCATCATATGGCGGCATATAAGACCAATTAAATTTTCTTAAAGCTAACTTTGAAAAACGCCTTTGGATTTTTTCTATATGCAAACGGGCATTGGCATAGTATGGGTTCCATACAACACAACAATACTCAAGAGACGAACGTGTTAACGAAATATATAGCGCCTTAAGAGTATATGGATCTTGGAAATCATTTGAATTTCGGAACAAAAAACCTAACATTGAGTTAGCTTTAGATATCATATAGTCATAGTGCCAGGTGAACTTTAATTGTTCATCGAAGATTACACCCAGATCTTTCTGACAAGATACTCGTTTTAGAGTCATATTACCAATATTGTAATCGTATACAACAGGATTTAAATTTTGGATACGGTTAACACCGAACACTTACTGATGTTAAAATACAATCCATTGCGATCACACCAATCAGTTATATTATTTAAGTCCGTTTGTAAGTCAAACGCGTCGTTATAAGACTGAACTTCTTTGAATATTTTGAGGTCATCAGCATATAAAAGGCATTGCGAATGCGCGATATGTGTGGGTAAATCATTTATAAATAATAGAAATAAAAGTGGACCAAGATGGCTACCTTGCGGGACACCCGAAGAATTAATTATTTCTGACGAAATCTCGGATCCAATTTTTACAAATTGCTTCCTTCCAGTTAAATAACTACTCAGCCACAACAATATTTGTGAGTGAAACCCTAGAAATTCCAGCTTTTTAATTAGAATATTATGTTGAACACTGTCAAAGGCCTTAGAAAAGTCTGTAAAAATTGAATCGGTTTGATGCCTACTTTCTAAGGCACGCATCAGGCAGGCATTTGCAAATATAACCAGGTTTGGGGTTGTGGATTTACCTCTCACAAAACCATGTTGAAAGTCAGAAATATTAATACAAACAGCACTATACAACTTATCTTTGACTATAGCTTCAAAAACTTTTGGAATAATTTTAAGCTTAGCTATTGGTCTATAATTTATTACAGCTTTTTTAGAACCTGATTTATGTATAGGTGTTATACCAAGTTTCGAGAAACTCCCCATAGAATAATGATTTATTGAAAATGATATAAAGTGGCTTAAGAAGGCCGAGTTTATACATCTTTAGAAAAACTGGTGGTATATTATCAGGTGGAAGAGAAGTACTCGATTCAAGGGAAGATAGTTCTTTCAATATATCATTCTCTGTTATGTGTAAATGACCAATATCAGTGAAAGCTTGACAAAAAGGTACATTTGAACAACTCATATCAAGATTTACGAAATTAGACTGAAAGAAAGTAGCAAACATATTACATATAACATTCAAATTACCACTAACGACGCCATTTAACTCCATTTCAGAAGGTAGACCTAGCGATTTTCTTTTTGTGTTAATGAATGTCCAGAACGCTTTGGAATCGTGCTTGATTTTGGACTCAAGAGACCACAGATATTGCTTATAAAAATTTTTTTTCAGGAATTCATATTCAATTTAAGTGGAATTTGTTTACTTTTCAAACTTGAACGAATGGCTAGTAAAACTTCTCCTCCTCTATTAAATCCAGTTTCAATTGCACAACGATCTTTTCTGTAGACTTCAAAATCAGAGTTGAATAATTCAGATGAGTTTATATTTTCACTCAGCCAAGTTTCAGTCAAAGCAACAATCGTATATGGGCAACCAGTAGTAGCAACAAAAAAATCACTTACTTTTGTTCTCATTCCCCCCGCATTATGATAAAAGAGGGTACAAGATGAGTTAGTATCAACATTATTAGCAGTATTAACAGCACCATAATCAGCAGCAACAGGAACATCAGCAATTTTGAACTAGTTATCATTTACAGCATTTCCGTATGAGTTTATATCGGAAGAAGCAAGAGCAGGAGATATAGACAATTTTGAGCTTACGTTTTCTCGTGTTGAAGTCGTGTGTTCTCGTTTTTTGGAATGTATTTAAAAGCACGTAACTTTGTTCCAAGAGGCCAGATATTATCTTGGTACATCGCATCGTTGAACTCTGCAGGAACTCCAATTTTAAAGTTAATGAATTGCAAATTCTCTTCAAGTTCTCCTCGCTTAATTAATTCAAAGCAAGAAATGAATCCAGGGTTCGTGCCAAGTACGGCAGCTAAATGATTAACAATAGCTTCAGAAGCGACAGAGGGGCGAAAACTACCAAGGTGAAACCACTTAAGTTTACGTACAACAACATTTTGGAAAATTTCACGGGAAACAGTTTCATAGCTATTTTCTTGGCTTTCAAATTTAGCTTTAGCAACATTGGCATCAGCTTTTTCGTGCTCGTGCTCGTGCTGCGATTGGGGACGTTCGGACACTTAGTTTATGTAAAACGTCAACTAGATTTGTCGGGACTATGAATCCGAAGGCTTTGACTAAGCGACTTGAATTGTTTTTTGTATTCTCGCGGTCAGCGTTACCTTTGTTTGACTTTGCAATTTTTATTTGGAAAAGGTCTTTCATGAATTCTTAAAAAAATTGTTATTTCCAAACAAGTACATTAAAATGTAACACAGTTGCCTATCACAAAACTATTATAGTCTTATGCGAACTAATGGTACCAGAGTAGCCTTGGAAATAACACTTTTTTCTCTCACCGGCCCTTTTTTCGACTCTTCAGAATTCTGCAACGGCCACTCTCTTTAATTTGAATTTGACTCTTCGAAATAGCAACTGAGTATGCAGGCAGGATTTTCTTGAATAAATTTGTCGGCTTCCCCTCCATAAGCTTCAGCTGCAAAAACTATACACACTGACACACATCTAGTCAGACAGCTGTCAGACTTACTAAACTAGGAATCCGAACGTGTCGCCAATGAATACCAAGTGTGAGTCTTCGAAGTTGTCATGTAATGACTTGCTGAAAATCCTACTTTACTTGCTTTTCTGAATTCAATGCTCGAAAAACATCGTATTATAGAAATAAATATATCATTTTAATGAGCATTTTGTGACTGCATACTTTACTAACCTCTGGATCCTTGGTTCAGTGGTACTTAAAGTCAAACGCATGTCGGCACAGGAATTCAACCGATTTTCAACAAATATGTATAACTCCCTTGAGGTGAATCTCGGGTGCTTCCCGGGGCTACCAGTGATTCTTGGACTACCGGTTAAGAACCACTGATCTAAGGGATATTATAAAGTTAATTCAGAAAGCTACTCTCGCACCACACCATTATGTTAGTGCTTCGTAAGTAACATAAAGACGTTACCTACGTTTCAACAGTTGAACACTACTCCGGGATTTTAATATGGAAAACTCCCCGAGTTGTGTTCAACTTCGAGTGAATAAAATGGGCCTTAATATATTTGTGCAATAAACATTAGCAGGTTTAACTACATAATATGAAAAGCCCCCTAAAACTATGTTCATGTGTAACCTAATTGGTGGATAATTATAGCGAAATAAAATGAAAGATTCGGAGAAATGCATATCAAGCTTTCTTAAGCCAGACTTTGAGGTGAAGCCCAAAAGCCTGCGGCCTGCGGTCTGTGAAAACTTCTCGTGAGAGCAAAATTTCCATCGAATCAGAATGACTCAAACTCCGCCCAGATTAAAATCAATTCTCACTCTCAATTTTAAACTCAAGTACCAGTTTGGTAGAGTGCTTCGTGATTCGTTAAACAATCAGTCGAGCTCAGCTGGCGATAGAAACCACACGCGCATATGTATCAATGTGCGTTTCTTAATCGATTTAAGATTACCTACTTACTTTTCTCGCGAAATTCTTCAGTTATTACGGCTTAACAAAGAATAAATATTAACCTGCTACGTGCTCACTAAAAAATGTTACATTAATTCTTCAGTTCTTAAGCCTTAACAAAGAACACATTTTAACCGGCTACGAGCCTACTAAAAACTGCTCCATCCATCCTACAGGTACATTCAAGATGTACTTCTCCTTCTACTTGTATCTATTTATAAATCTCGTTGCGAGTGCATTGACTTATTCTATACCGGATCCCAAGGTGGAACTTCTTAGTCCCAAAGGAGTACGACTCTCAATCCCACGTAAGTTGAAATGCCAAAAGAAGTAGGTAGATGTCTTTTTGTTTTCTAAAGTTATTTTGTTATTTTTATTGCAAATTCCGTTAATTCAAAAAGTACTGCTTCCTGGGTGGAATGAATCGATTCGGTGAAGTACCCGCTAAAATTTCGTTACTGCGTTCTTTGTTTATTGGGCTCAAGTACACGTATACCAACGTGCCTATACATTTTCCTACTTACATATATACCTACAATTAACTTGTGCCACGATTTGGATTCCGTGAGGTTATCTGTTAGTGCAAGTGATAGTCTTCTAGAATAAATAAAATTCGAAACGTCTTATAATGATTGAGTGGAATAATTATGCATATTCTTTTGGAGTTTTATGGATACTTGCGAATCTGGTTTTGGCAAAGCGTTAATTGAATAAACAGTTTGACAGTGAATCCACTCCCACAAATGAAGATATAATACTCTTGGTTTATCGAGGTTTTGTTTGGGGGGGTTTCCCAACCGTTTTTTTTTAGATTAATGAATAGATACATAAATTTTGTAGTTTTTTGGATTTTGTTAATTACCGGCTATAGTTTAGTTAATATTTCTGAGGATAAAAGCATGACACTCGGAAGCGATCATTTATGAATTTTTAATTCCTTATCATTGTTGTACACAAGAAAATCTTTGTATTTGAATTTATTAAAAACCTTTTCACCTCCACCTTCATTTGACCATCTCTACTTGAATAATAACGGAGCGTGGCATCTAATCTGCAAAATATAACTCATACTAAGCACATCACAATAGATGAGACGATTTAAATAAGGCAAAAACTTCATAGGCAAAAACCAGTGAAACACGAAAAGTGCTGCCAAAATTCGAAAGCAGCTGTAGTATACTCGAGCTCATTATCGGGTCGTATAACACTTAACAATAAATTTATGCAATTATACATTTATACAAATCCATAAATAAAAATGACATTTTCAATGCTAGGAATCTAATGTGGTACCTATTCGGTAGGTGCTCTCACAGGTCACAGCACTTTTTATGTTCGTACATTCGAGCACATTTGCGAATCTGGACTTTTTCTCAGATTTACCAATACAAGTGCGTTTGAGTTTGACAACTGGTGGTTTTCGTGAAGTTTCTCTACCGCAAAAAAAGGCATTGCATTACCCCAATCAATTTTCGAATGTTTCAATATAAAATTTTACCAGTTAATGGAAAACGCGTAGAAAAGTATCAAAAGTAAACACACAAGAGACCAAGTGACGTTTTTATCAGAGACAGTACTGAGACCACCAACTTCAGCCGTACGAGCTTGTCTGATTTCAAATGGCAACTATAGGCGTTTTTCTTTTTTAGTTCAGAGCACAACCTGAACTGTTATACAAAAAGTTTGTGTTTCTTTTTTAGCTCAGACACTTCAGAGCTCGAATTTTTGTTCCTTTTTTCGCTCAGAGCATGATCAGAGCGCGCTCTATGAGCTCAGAATAAATTGACTGAGCAGGCTGAGTAAAAAGGATGAGTACACATGTACATGCACACTTCCAGTCACATTTGAAGGACAAAAAATACAGGAAAAACAAAACATCCTCTGAACGCTCTGAGCACGCACGGTTCAGAGCGCGCTCATAATGCTCGAACTCTGTTCAGTGCTCAGCTCTGAATTAAAAAAGAAAAACGCCTTATGTGCACACTACCAGGTGCCGAACGAACATTCACAGAACTAGTAGATGGTGCATAAGAAAGGAAAATAAATTCGCTAGCATATTTTCCGTTCACGGATAACACGATCCGACCAAGCTTATATTACTTTTAGCTTTAAAATCTGATCATAAAACTTACCTTATTTGCAGATGAAAATGGGATCGCCCTAGTCGCATTTCACGTGAATATTGGCAAACCCATAGGACTTAACCAGCCAGGCGAATACTCAGCCGACATTATGAAACCCACCGACGGACGTTGGATCTTTGACAATTTGCGAACATTCGTCGATTCTGGTGACAAAATAAACTACTGGCTTCATGTCCAGTACGGAAACTATGCATTTCGCAAATTAGGATCGGGTATAGCATCAGGCAATGCTATAGATGTCTCAGAATCTTCGTCGCCAGACCCGCCAACACAAACTTTTGATACTGTAACATTCACCAAGCCTGGCGCAACAGTGGACTGTGAACCGTCAAAGACGACAGTTCATCAGCGAACAGTATGCAAAGGTCAGCTCATCTTCGAGGACAATTTCGATCAGTTCAACGAAACCATATGGAAACATGAGGTCCGCATCCCAGGTGGCACAGAGGATGTTGAATTTTCTTCATATCAAGGCAGACAAGAGAATTGTTACGTAAACAACGGTCAGTTGCATATTGTGCCGAGTTTGCAGTCTGGATTGCCTGGATATAGTGAGTCTAGCATTAAAAACGGAAAACTCGATCTAGGAGATAGGTAATTGAACGTATTTGGAAAAGTATTGCATCGCCTCATGTGCAATTTGTTACAGATGCACTTGGATCGTAGACAGAAAGGAGTGCAGCAGACAAGCACGGCCTTCACTGATTCTGCCACCAGTGGTATCTGCACGGATTCGAAGCAAGGACTTTTTCAGTTTCCGATATGGAAAGGTTGAAGTTCGGGCCAAACTACCCAAGGGCGATTGGTTGTTTCCATGTAAGGTATACTCGCTTTATCCTTTATCCTAAGTGACATTTTTTTTTTTTCAATACACAGTGATCTTGCTGGAGCCACAGGAGAACAACTACGGGTTAGCAGGCTACGCATCGGGCCAGATGCGAATAGCATTTAATCGTGCAAATGCGGTTCTACAGGACGCCTATGGAAATGACATTTCTGGCAATCGTGTCTCAGGTGGAGTGGTTCTAACACCTACAGACACTTTGCGTGACGTTGGGCTACAGGGAAGCGTTCGACGATCGCATTTGGGAGATGATTTTCACACGTATACCCTAACATGGACAGATGATTTCATCGCTCTTGAGATTGATGGCAACGAGTATGCGCTCATTCGAGGAGGATTCTCAAGGCTCACTGATAGCGTAACTAATGCAGCACGTTGGTATAATTTCATGGCTCCATTCGACAGAGAGGTTAGTTTGGATTAAGCTTTACATAAGAATTTGATATATTGACAAGTTTTTGTTGTATTGCAGTTCTTTTTGACACTGGGAGTATCAGCAGGAGGACACTCTGACTTTCCTGAAGACTGTCGCAATGGTGTCGAGCGCAAGCCAAAGCCATGGACCAACCGACATTATAGGGCAGATTTGCAGTTCTGGAACGATCGGCAGAATTGGCAGAAGACCTGGAATGGTGATAATGTTGGCCTGCACGTAGACTATATAAGAGTGTATGCCTTGTAAACTTAACTGTTTGACAAATAGACTGATATAATTTAGCATTTAAACGAGTGTGATTTTAAATTTCGCTAAAGCTGTGCAAAGCGACGCATGCAATAGGTAATTGGACATTTCTATTTTCTCATATATCAAAGGAAATTTTGTGCGGATACAATATCTCTCTCTTACTACGTAATCGATAAAGTTAAAAGGAAAATACAAATGGCCTTACTAATAATCATCTTTAACCTTCACACTAAATATTTGCTAGGTCATAATATGTAATTTGTATGGAAAATTTCGCCATTGTGAGTTCGAAAAATTTAGCCTGGGGACTAAAAATGATTATTAGTAACGCGGAATGAATAGAAACGCACTTAAAAGAAAAAAACGGGATGTTGTTGCAAAAGCTTTTTCACACGAGTATACCTTATTCGAATTGACGAATTTCTGGTCCCACGTGTTCCCGTAATTTTGAGTTGTTTCAAGACTGTACAGAAAGTACAGGCCTTGTATGAACAAAATTTATGTTGCACTGTAGTCCATCCGCAGTGATGTCAGATTGAGGGATTTTTCCCGTTTTCCGGGATATTTTGACCCTAAGGGGAAAAAGGGAAAACTAACACAGAAAACGAGAAAAATAGTCACCTCAAAAACTTTCACGTTTCAATACCAAAACTTATTTTTACATCGTTCTGAAAACAGACACAGATAAATTCAATAAAAAACAAAGTGCACGACTGGGTCGAACGAAACTTTCTCGATACTAGATTAAAGAAAACAAAAAATTGGATATCTATCTCAAATGTCAGTTATATAAAATAACAATATAAGTTTTTAAAAGTTTAAGCTCTCAGTAACAGGCAACTGTCACAAGTTCTGGCTAGAGGGCTATAAGCGGCTACACTGTACTATTTTATAAGGTCTTACAACTCACAAGATATGGGGCATTAAGTCTAATACAAAAATATACCGTAGATTATGTGAAAATACATAGATCGCGATTTCTGTAGTATTTTTTGATAAATAATTTAAAAAAAACTCATATCTTCGAATTTTTTGAGAAAAAGAAAGTACGGGATCTTATTAATAATACTTATATTATCTTTTATACGTATATTGGTCAAAATCGTTAGAGCGGTTTTTGTAAAATTTGCCAGACAAAACAGTACCAAATATTGCAATGTTTAATTTGAAAAATGCTATTGCGTAAATATTTAGGTGAAAACCGATTATAAGTTATTGTTCGGTATTTAAGCATTGCTTCGTAGTTTTATCGAAATCAACGATGGGGTTTTCGAATTGAAAATTAATCACACAATAGTTTTGAAAACATTGATTTGACTGTCTGCATTTTGGTTAGAATCGTTGTTGCCGTTTTCAGGTAAACTAAACAAAACAAAATTTTTAAAAAAATACAATTTTCAAAAATCCTTTGTACGATAATAATGAGAAAAACTGAGTTTGCTGTTGTTCTAATGTACCACATTACCTTAGAAATTAATTTTTGTTACAATCGTATAGGTAGACCGTTTTCGAGATATTTCGAAATTTCAAAAGTACCGTTGTTCGACTTTTTAACCAAAAACTGGGTACGCAGTCGTAGTAACCTCACCTACTTAAGCTTAAATATCAATTTTGGTTGAAATCGTTAGAGCCGTTTTCCGGTAAACTAAAAAAAACTAAATGTTAAAAAATTCCTTTTTTCAAAAATCCATTGTGCGATAATATAGAGAAAAACTGAGCTTGCTATTAAATAATAAATGACCACATTACCTTAGAAATTATTTTTTGTTACAATCGTATAGACCGTTTTCGAAATGTGTCGAAATTTCAAAAGTACCGTTGTTCGAATTTTTAGCCAAAAACTGGGTACGCAGTCCTGGTAACCTCACCTACTTAAGCTTAATTATCAATTTTGGTTGAAATCGTTAGAGCCGTTTTCGATCAAATCAAACTGGTACGAAAATTTTATATGGGAAGTACCATTAATACTGAGGTTACCTTGAAAAAAAAAACACCTCCCGAGCTGTAAGCCCAAAATCTCCAAATCCGAGGTTTGAACGTAATCCGGGAAGCCATTTAGGCTGTAGGCCCGTGGAAGGACGGACAGACGGACAGACGGACAGACCGGACAGAATTTTGTGACCCACTTTTTTGAGTTCCTCTATCATCGTAATATCAGAATTGATTAAAATCTCGAGTTCGAAATTTTGTACGAAACCAATATCTTTCTCTTACAATGGAGAAAGTTAAAAAACACTTAATGAATACAGACCGCAGCCTTGCCATGCGCTTCTAACTTATTTTTTACACTGGGTATGGCCATCCATGGGTAGTGGGTGTTTGACTTTGAGTTTGATAGATTTGTCGTTTTTTGTGGAGTTGTGGCTGGGTGCTGGTCTTTTGCAAAATTTATTCAGCTTGCGGTGGCGGCTGGCGTTATGTTTTCGTTGATCGTTGCTGTGCTCTCGTCTTCTTGTATTTAGTTCAATTTTTGACGAATACATTTTTTTTCCTTTTTGCGAACAAAAAAAAGGAATAAAAACGGGAAAAACCGGTATCAAAAAAGGAAAAAAAAAAATAATTTTGGATGAAAAAAAGGGAATCCACATGTCAAAAGTCTGGCAACGCTGAGTCTATGTTTCATTCGCGCTCCACACAAATAAAGTCTTTCTTGTGACCATGAGTAAAGTAATCCAAAAAATGTTTTTAAGCTAAGAAGCTCCGATGTCATCAAAGTAATTTACAATATCCAAAACGAACTTTTTATTCCTCCATTCTTCATCGCCTTTATGTATTGTTGTATTTTAAATGAATTTTCTATCCTTGTGGCATATGAACGAGCTGGAAATCTTGTCATCTTAGGTGACTTTAATTTAGATATTTTTAGGTTTCTAACTCAGTTTCTGATTCTCACCAAAGACTCATGGCTTAACACGAACTCTTTCCCTTAATTGAAGAACCTACCAGGATATTAATATATCCGACCATTGTACAAAGGATTAACTTTTCAAAAACATTGCCGAAAAGATTCTAAATCTGCGTAGGCACGATGTCAAAAATCTCGTTGGCTACCTAACAGGGCACTTTGGTTTGCGATATCACCTAAACGAAATACATTTAGCCGACTCTACGGAGGTGCCGTGACATAAGGCCATGCGACATAAGGCCATATTTCGAAATATGGCGTTATGACACTTTCACAAAACGACATAATGCCATATTCGAACATATGGCCTTTTGTCGCTTTGCTAAAGCGTCATAAGGCCATCATTTTTTGCGACGTAGGGCCATATTTCAAAAAACTATGGTACATGTTTATATTGTCAAGAACAAGAACCTGTCTTTACGGTTAGAAAGGTGTTATTTGTTGTGAGAACACTCGGTGAGGCCACTCATACATTTCGCTATGCAAAAGTGTAAAAAGCCAACTTTCAATAGTTGGTCTTATTTCACTCCGGCAATGCGCAACACGCCAAATTGGTGTTATTGCGCTTTCAAACTATGAAATGTGTAGGGGGGGCAGCATGCAACCCCCCTGCTTGGGTTTGCTGTTGGATTACGGGGTGGGTGCAAGGTTGGTCTTATTACTCAAATATTGTTGGCGTTATTGCGCTTTGTCTCAGTGAAATAATATATATACATACAAAATAAAACATCTTTATTTAATCTTTTATAGCTTTGACTAACCAAAACAGTACAATAACTTGAAAGTGACATAAGCCCATAATGGCCTTATGACGCATTAGCAAAGCGACAAAAGGCCATATGTTCGAATATGGCCTTATGTCGCTTTGTGAAAGTGTCATAACGCCATATATTGAAATATGGCCTTATGTCGCATGGCCTTATGTCACGGCACCCTCTACGGAGTGCCTCTTATGTCTTGAAGAAGACGAAACAATTGATCGTATTTTATGTGAATGCCCAGAACTGTGTGATATTAGAAGGAATTTATTCTTCAGAGACAGAAGAAGTAAAGACATCCTCTGCTGAAAGCATCATCAGCTACATTAGGAAAGTAGAAACTCTTATATCCTAAACTTTTTTTCTGATCCTATGGCACAATAGATCTACTTAGATCTTATCGCAATGGCGAGTCAGATTTTTAAAAAAATATTGTACGAGGAACTCTTTTTTAAAAATAATAATAAGCTTCTTTTTGAAAGTTGGAACAATGTTTATGCTGCACAATGCATATGATAAATTAAAAAAATGGCATTGGGTCTTCTATCTTTACTTTATCAGGAAAAAAATCAGATTACATATCGACTTAAACCTTGGATAACTCGCTCCCTTATCAAACAAATAAAATATTTAACACAAACTGAGGAAAGAATGTTGGAAACATCCAAGGAATATTAGATTATAAAAAGAGTTAATTTAAAAATCCAGAAAACCCGAATGACTATAACCTAACTAATTGATAATCGGAGACTATACCTACACAGCTAAACAAAAATCTGAGTACCCTCCGACTGCTAAATTAGGTATAGTGTCTAATTCATATTTGTTTAGTTTTTTTTTACAGTGAGTATCGAGTTTTTGGGTTTTTTAAATCGCCTTTTTTCATTTTTATTTTTTAGAATATGACAGTCCAGGGAAGAATACGAATCTATTGACACCTCACTCTTCAAAATCGGTCAAGCCGTTTGGGCTACACGAAGGAACGTACATAGGATATATAGTCCAGTCGGGTAAACAGCCGCTTCAGAAAGTTTTTCATAAACGTGAATAAGGAGGTGATTAGTGTGCGGGATAGGTATCATACCAAAATACTAACGGCAAATGGAAATCTCAAATATTAGTGGCAAGTCGTTGTATATAGTACTTTCAAAAGGTGGCACTGACATTTGACTTAAACAGTGGCATAACCTAAAACTTAAACGTACTTCTTATATCTAGACTAATAACTAGGGCTTAAAGCTAAGGATGGTGAAGGAGGTCAATTTTAAGGGAGGACTACTGCGGTTGAAATCAAAAAACAGTAAGGTTTAAACTAACCTTCCGCATCATACGGGAGTTTGGTTCGTTTAAACTATACGAGGTGCGGTGAATTGGTAAATAGAAGAGACTGGGGACAACAAAAATTCCGAGGGTTATCGTTAAAGGGGATGTAGTTGTAAAGAGACATACAGTCGATGCTCCTAGGAGCAGACGGTAAATGCAGAGAATGTCTGTTGCATCCCTGCGTTACTCAAGGGTATTGAGGTTAATGGGTTTGAGACGGTCTTGATAGGGAGGTAAGGTAAGGGGATCGTTCCAAGATGGTACCCGGAGAGCAAATCTCTCGATTCTCTCTGCATGGACAGGGACACGTTGAAAGGGAGACCACGCTTGGCTAGCTTACTCGAGCAGGGGGCGAACAAATATGTTGTACAGAGATCTGGTCACGTACGGGTCGGAGAATTCTTTGGACCATCTTTTAATGAAACCCAGCGATAAGTTGGCTTTAAGATTTATCTCATCAATATGCGAGCGGATGTTGAGTTGTCTGTCGCATAATACTCCAATATATTGAGCGACGGATATATAGGTTGACCGTGGATAAGGTAAGTTTGAGGAAAGGACTTGATGCACTTACGTGAAAAGGTAATAAATTGGCATTTGGTGACATTGAGTTCTAAACAGTTAGAATGAAAAGAAGGGGACCTAGATGGCTGCCAGATGTAGCCCAGAAAGGGGCCGATAGGACGGACCGGAAGCGAACACTATAAAAGCGGTCTTCCAAGTAAGAAGTTATCCATTTTAGCACAATATAGGTTCAAAGAGCAAACAATTTGCAAAGGACTAATTTTTGGGATATTGTATCAAACGCCTTGCTGAAGTCAGTTGTAATGACGTCGACTTTGTTGCCATTTTCTAAGGTGAGAGTGCAGAATTCAACGAGGTTAGTGGTTGTTGATCTACCTTTTAGACCCGTTTGCTGATACTACTCATAGCGATTTAAGTTCCACTTAAAATCTTTTGTTGGGGAACAAAATAAAAGTAATATATTTTTAGTCAATAGTTTTTAATTGGGACAGGTCGCATACAGAATGGAAAATTGGCGTGGGTTGGGTACTAGGTAATAATTAGAAAATGAGATTCATGTGCGAGTAATTTTTGAGAGTAAAAATATTAAGTAATTAAATTAAACTAAATTGTGATGAATTCATGAAGAGGGGAAGTTTGAATGATATTATAGATTTCAAATAATATCTGATGTGTTGGATTTTAGCCAAATACGGAACCTTCGGTGCGCGAGTGACACTCGCACTTGGCCGGTTTTTTTGAAATAGTGCTGGCGCAGATGCTAAACCATAAACTAAACGTGTATACTGAAATAGTCCTTTGGTCGTGGATATCGTTGTCAATTTTTTAGACTCATCGTCTAGAACCATCTGCTGGTATGCCATTGATAAATCTAACTTTGTGATTGCTTCTCCACCATGCAGTTGCGCAAATAATTCCTCAATTCGTGGTAAGGGGTATTTCTCAATTAATAATTGAGGGTTGACAGTGATTTTGAAATCCCCACATATCCTAACTTCGCCAGACTTTTTTAAGATAGGGACTATAGGAGTTCCCCATTCGCTAAAATTCACAGGTTCTAATACCCCCAATCCAACTAGCTTGTCAATCTCAGTCTCAACTTTTTCTTTCAAAGCTAAAGGTATTGGACGTGGCTTGAAAAACTTTGGGCTACAGTCACTTTTAACATGCAATGCTACTGTGCCGTTATTGAATTTACCCAATTTGCCATCAAATAATTCACCAAATTTTTTCGTGATATCATGCACTTCTGGTAAAATATTTGTATCTATATAATTGAGATTTGAAAATTTAATTCCAAATTCATTTAAAAAATTTCGACCTAGCAATGGTGGACCGCCATTTTCAATAACTACAACTTTGACCTTTTTGCACATGTTATTGTATAAAACATCCATTATACAAACACCAATAGGTTTTATTTTTGTGCCGTTGTAATTACTAAAAATTGCATTAGATTGATATAATTTACACAAACTAAAATGTTCGCGGTAAGTTTTTAAGCATATTGCCGAAATAGAAGCTCCCGTATCAATTTCCATCTTCATAGGAATACTATTCATGTGCACTTTTACTACAATGGGTTCATTTGACTTTAAACTAGAAGAAACATTAAACAAAGACAACTCAGAACTTTCAATAAAATTAAAATCCTTTTGCGAATTATAATTACTCTGTTTATTCGGACAAACCCGTTGCAAATGTCCTCTCTTCTTACACCGCTTACATCGATAATTCTTGAATCGACATGAGCCTTCCGCATGATTTGCTAGTCCACAAATTCCGCACTTACTACCATTGTAGTTACTACTGCCGCCTTGCTGTTTCTGCACCCACTGCTGGTTTTGTTTCGCCGTCATTTGTCCACTGCTTTCCCTTTTCCGCGTCTGCCCAATTTGATATATTTCATCGGATGAACTTGCTTCTTGTTTTACGCTAACGTCAAGTTCATATTGGTGCTTGACACACTCCACTGCATTTGCGATTTCCACCGCCCTTTCAAATGTTAATTTAGCCACGCTCTCCAAGAACAGCTTATCCTTTGCCGCTCCCTTCTGCAGTCCCATCACAAATTTGTCGCGAAGAGCTGAATTAAGCTCGTCTCCAAATTCACAGCTTATAGAAAGTGATCGCACTCGTGCTGCCCATTGGTTAACTGTCTCGTGATGATCTTTAACTGCGGAGTAGAATTTGTGCCGTTCTGCGAACCCAGAAACTGTTGGTTTGAGGTGATCGTCGAAAGCTTTACTTAGGTCTGCGTATGATGCCGTTACCATTTGCACTGGATGTATCAAATTATTCACTAATTTATATGATTGCTCCGATAAAGCGCTGATTAAAATCGCTTTTTTCTTCACTTCCGCCACTACGTCGTTTGCGATGAAAAACTGTTCCAACTGGGCTTTAAATATACCCCAGTCATTGTGATTAAAATCAAATTTTTGGACTGAACCGATAATAGACATCTTTTATTTTAATTCACTTTTTCGAAAACGTTATTTTCCTCGTCGCCACTGTGATGACTCAAGTAAACACGCTGTATATTACTTATGTCGTTTATTACGGAATGTCGCACAGAGATAAGCATGCGATGCATGCGGGAGAGGACAAACAACTGACTTGCAAGTATTATGATATAATATAAGAACTGCTTATCGCTAAAAGCTTTCTAGCTACCAGTTAGGCTTAGTGCCACATATCACAGCACTGAAAGCTTAGTACAAAATACTTTTGAGGAGTTTGGGTAAATGCGAAAGTTTAGCAATAGGACGGTAGCTAGTTACTTCACTCTTTAATCCCTTTTTATGAACTGGTATTATGAAGGAGAGAATTTCCATATCTGAGGGAATTCGATTTCAGCGAAAACTGAAAGAAGTATAAAAACGGGATGGAGAGATTGAAGGAACATATTCAGGAGTGGGTGGAATCCCGTAAGGCGATAGTTGATAGTCGCTTTTGTGATAGTCAAATACGACAGTCACATCATTCTGCTTCTACGTAAGGTGATCGCAAAATAACTATAAAAATTTGGCATCACTTCATCATTTTGAAACAAAATATTAGCTGTCAGTTATTATTTGAATGATAACTGACAATTTCCTGGGAAAATATTATTATTTATTTTGAAAAAAAAAAAAACTAGCTAACTTGGCTAGCTTCTAAACCTTAGGAGGAGTTATGTTTTGTTTTTGAGTTTTTTTTATCGAAATCTATCAATATTAAGACTAACGGAATATTATTTTTTTAATTGTACCTACATAAGTTAGCCTAAGTGTTAAGAACCCTAGCTTTACAAAACAAAAAGGTTTTTGATGCAAAGTGTGCTTTAATAGATCTTACAAAATTACTGATTTTACGTAAATACCTATTATATGATAATAGGCTTGTTTTTTGAGCTTCGATCTCAGCAAAGCAAAACAGGATTTTCTGCTTGGAGTGCCCAGATATTATTTCCAACATACATATATAAAATCCTTATTTTCACTTCCATTCTTGGGCAAAACTAAAGCCTTTGCGCACAACCTTGGTATTGCTTATTGTTCAGTCAGTCGTTTAGATTTAATATCTAACCTAAACCATTACGTATTTCTACAAAGATGCTGGTTTGCAGAAAACAGGCCTGTTTTTAGTAGCAAAACAAAACTGATGTATTTCAGTTTAACTGGATAGGATCTCCCCGGCTCAGATACCTATAGCTATTGCAGTTTCTAGAATGGTCCATCTTTTCATAGAAACGCAGATTGCGGCCCTTGAAAGAGATTGCTTTTTCGTTCCTTCTAAAATTGCTGCAATTATTTTTTGTTCGTTTCATAATCTTAACTTTGAGCTTTAAAATTTTATCTACCTTTGTACACAAAGTTAAATAATATCTTATGGTGACATAATCTCTATTTATTTTTAAATATGCATGTCGCTTACTATTCTGTATGAATATGTATTAGATTTGTATACCCATGTAAAATTGCCAAGTGCGAGTGTCACTCGCGCACCGAAGGTTCCGTATTTGGCTTAAGTAGGAAAGAACATTCCTAATCACAATTTAGCTTAATGTACTTACTTAATATTTTCACTCTCAAAAATTACTCGCACATGAATCTCATTGTGTGATTACCGCAGAAAAGAAACCCAAATGCAGATTTTGTTTCTTTAATTGCTACTTACATCCTACACAATCCTCACCAATTTCCCATTCAGTATCCGTTTCCCTTAATTCGGTAACTCTCTCTTAGTAATGTGCTGTATTTTCTCTTTCTTTTCCTTCTTACATAATGCGAGTCTCGAAAATTCGGTGAAATTATACCACACCACCAGTGTCTCACTTCTGTCTTTGATGGGGTCAATTGTGCACAGCTGCGTAGTTGAGATTGAAACATATGAGGGCAACGTATCTTACATGGTAAAATTATCTTTTTTGAAAATATCTCGTAAACTATTAACTTTTCGGCAAAACAGTATTTAGGACATATATAGCTAAGAATATGATCTACAAAAAAGGAATTTATGTATTTTTTTTGTGAATCAAGAAATAAACCGTTTTTTGGGCGAATGAACCCCCACCCCAGCACCGAACTTGACGAGTTGTGGGGGCTGAGTAATGGTAAAGACTCTCTCCAGAGGAACCGTGAAACCAAAGGGTGCTCTCCTACCCGTCCTTCCTTTCTTGTCCCACTCCTTCCATAACTTTCCTCCTAATTCTATCTTATCCCATCCTATTTCCGCCTGGGCTGGATAAAGGCGTCATACGACCCGTGCCGAGTATCAACCTGGCTGGGAGTCCAGTTTCAAAAATAGCCCGAGTCGCAAACGGAGTATCCGGATACCTGGTGCCCTCCGGATTAGCCAGCCTTATCTGTGTAATGCGGATCTCTGCACAGATGGACCTTCCCTCCTCCGCTACTCGTGGGTCCATGAACATGAACAAATTAAACAAACAAAAACAAAAACAAAAACAAAAAATTTCAGAGTCCGGTGCTCTTAAACTACCGGCTGGAAGTACTGCCTCTGAGCCCGCTTCCAGTACCAGCGTTCCCGCAACGACGGCAGCTAAGAACTTGGTCACCAAACCTGATCTTAGTCTTGCCGAAAGACGCAAAGAACGCTCTCAAAAACCCGGTGCTGCACGTCGTACTGCCTCGAGCTCGCGACACGAAAGCACCTCTACTAGGCAATACAGGGAGCGACGTACCGCCTCCAGAATTCTGGAGCGCTACAAGGACATCCCGCTTGATCAGCTCTCTGTTAACAACAAGGAATCTATCTCCTGGGCTACGAAAGTTGTCAAGGAGATTCCTCCTGACTCCTCAAGAAAGGACTCCACGTCCAAAAGACAAAGGTCGATTGAGGAGTCCACTGTCGACCCAAAAAGAGTGAAGGTAAACTGCAGCAGTTCCTCACTCTCAAAGCACAACAAGCCATTCAGTGATGTCCTCAAGGCACACATTGTCCTCGCTGTAATAGACAGGAGTGACATAGATGGCAGCATTTCCCTGAGAGATGGAGAAAAGTAGAAAAGAAGCTAGCAACTAAATTTGTAAAGGTCATGGATGATCATCCAGGGCCTTCTCCCACCTGTCGCGATGGCGGATGGCATCAGGGCCATGTGAAGCTGATCGCCTGTGCTGATCAAAGGTCCGCGGACCTATATAAAATAGCGATTTCGTCTCTGGGCGAGGTGTGGAAAGAGGCGCAGCTCGAGGTCGTAAGCAGGGAAGAAATTCCTAGCAGACCTAGAACTCGCGCCTGGATCCCTGCCGAACCCTCGGACCCCGTAACAATATTAAAAATCATTCGGGCAAGCAACCCTCATCTTCCTACAGGTAACTGGAAGGTTGCTAAGTTGGAGGAACCTAAAGGAGACAAAAGATCTGCGATCATCGTGATCAACATTGAGTCTCTGGCTCCTCTGGCTGCAACCGATGGACAAATTAGCTACGGCTTTGGAGCTATAAACCTTAGGGTTTATAAGAAGGATGAGGAGGACCCTGCCAGGGAGGGAGTGCGACCCCCCTCCTCTGCTGACACTGCTGAACAGGTTAGTAATAAACTGACTAGTCCGGCAGCGGAAGCGGAGTTGTTGGGCTGCAGTCCCGCTAAAGAAGCGCTGTTCCCCGTCTCTGCCGAAACCGCATCGGTCAGTAATATACCGACCACAGCGACTAAGGTAGGGACGGGTGACTGCGCTCCTGGGAGGGCCCTGCATCTCTCTACGTGCAACTCGGTCCTACGGATAGATCTGGACATGGACAGCATTGGACTGTCGGACCTGGATCTATCCAGTGGACTCGGCAGCCCATCCGTAACTGATGTGTCTCTGGAATCGGATACGGATGAGGCTAACATCACTGTGGTGGAGGTGTCTAGAGGTAATTGTAGCAATGATGCTGCGGTTACTTCAGATTAACCTACATCACTCAAAAACGGCTTCGGCCTCTCTTCTTCTGCGGATATCGAAAAGCGCGGAAGACATTGTCCTGATTCAGGAACCCTGGGTCAGTAATGACCAGGTGCTTGCACTCAGGACTCCAGGCTACAATCTTTTCTACGTGAGGAATGAAGGTATACCAAGAGCCTGCATCCTTGCGAAGAACACACTAAATATTTTCCTTCTACCTAATTACAGCGATCGAGACACCACGACAGTAAACGTTGAAGTTGGACTGCGGAAAATCTGGTTGACTTCGGCGTATTTGGCGTCCGACCTTCCCCTCCCTGCGGAACTACTGGGGAGAGCGATTGCTAGTGGAGAAGTCCAAAGCTGCGATGATCCTGGGATGTGATGCCAATGCGCATCACACTATATGGGGCAGCTCCGACATCAATAAAAGAGGTGAGCTACTTTTTGATTACTTAATTAGTACTAAACTAATCATATGCAATATGGGATCCGAACCCACATTTGTCACTAGTAACAGACAAGAGGTGTTAGACATCACGCTGGTCTCTGACACCATTTATCACGATATCAGAGACTGGAAAGTTTCTAAAGAACACTCCTTCTCAGACCATAGATACATTCAATTTGGCATAAACTGCCTCCCTCAAGTCCAACCCGTTTTTAGGAATTATAGGAAAACGGATTGGAGCATATATAGGAACAGTGTGGAATCTTCCATAATTAACAAAATACCTGTTCCCCCTACAAATGAGTTAGATAGCATGGTTGAGGAACTCACTAGGACTCTCAACCAGGCTATGTCTGTCTCCTGTCCAATAAGTAAACCTCGGGGCAAGCCTAGACCACCGTGGTGGAATCAGGAGATTTTATCTCTGCGTCAAAAATGTAGGCAGCTCTTCAATCAGGCCAAGCGATCCCGCGAAGCCGCTGACTGGGACTTATATAAAAAAGCCCTCAAATCCTACAAAACCGTAGTTAGGAAAGCCCAACGGAATTCGTGGAGACTCTTCTGTGAAAAGATAGAAGAAATCTCTGAGACCTCCAGGCTCAGAAAGATTCTCGCATCAACTCCTAAGGTAGCGAGCTACCTTAAGAGAGCTGATGGATCGTGGACCACCTCATGTGCAGAATCTCTGGATCTACTACTGGATTCTCACTTCCCTAATAGCTGTAATGCTGCTTCGATACCAGCTAGGTCCTCGGAAAGACCAATAGAAAGCAGCTCTTCAAGTCTTATTACCAAGACCAAAATTCTTTGGGCCATTAAAGGATTTAAGCCTTTTAAATCTCCTGGACCGGATGGTATAATACCGGCCGAACTTCAGAGGAACGCTGACCTAATCCTCCCTTGGGTAACTGTAATATTAAAAAGTTGCCTGGATTTTGCTCATATTCCTAAGCTGTGGACAGAAGTTAACGTGGTGTTTATAAATACCTAAGGCTGGTAAAAGCTCACACGTTAACCCCAAAGATCTCAGACCAATTACTTTGTCATCATTTCTGCTAAAAACCTTAGAGAAACTGATAGACATCCACATACGTTGCAGTGTCAACTCAAATCTCTTGTCAACGTCTCAGCACGCGTATAGCAAAGTGAAATCGGTTGAAACGGCCCTTCACTCACTTGTATCTACCATCGAGAAATCTCTCGATTGTAAAGAATTCACATTGGTTGCTTTCCTGGATATTGAGGGAGCGTTTAACAACGTCGAAGCAGAGGCAATTCTCGGCGCACTGACGGGCCTTGGAATTGAGAAATCGATTGGCGAATTGGTCAACCAGTTGCTCACCAACAGGTTTATCAACTCAAAGCTGGGCGATGCATCGGTCCGGAGGTTCGTTAGTAGAGGTACGCCTCAAGGTGGCGTTATCTCTACTCTTCTTTGGAACCTAGTAGTGAATGAACTACTACTAACACTGGAAGGGGAAGGGTGCAAAGTAATTGCCTATGCAGATGACGTTGCCATCGCTGTCTCACGAAAACACCTCAACACGCTTAGAGATCTCATGCAGAATGCCCTCTCTAAGCTCTCTAAATGGACCAAAAAATGCGGTCTGGCGGTTAATGCCCAGAAAACTGAACTGGTCCTCTTCACAAGAAAATACAAAATTCCCAATTTTGTACCCCCAAAACTAAACGGCACACTCCTGGTGCTAACCAATACGGCTAGCTATTTAGGCCTAGTTTTAGACAGCAAATTGAGCTGGAAACCCAATATCCTACGGAGAGTTCAGAAAGCCACCACGGCTCTGTACTGCTGCAAAAAAGCCATTGGAAGCAGATGGGGACTCCAGCCTCGAATTACATATTGGCTATATGTATCCGTTATCAGACCTATACTCACTTATGGCGTCATTGTATGGTGGACTGCCCTTGAAAAGGCCATCCATCATAATCACCTTAGCCGCGTCCAAAGAACGGCATGCATATGCATAAGTGGAGCCCTTAGAACCACTCCAACAGCGGCCATGGACGTATTGTTCCACTTGCTACCGCTAGACATCTATTGCAAACAAGTGGCAGCAAATGCAGCCACTCGGATGAAAGCAATTCAGTTGTGGACCAGTCGCCAAACTGGACACTCATCTATCCTAAATACATTGGAATGCATTCCAAAAGATACTGATTACACCCTCCCTCAGTTTCAATTCGAAAAGAACTTCGAAACTTACATACCCTCCAGGAGTGACTGGGGAGAATGAAATAGTACCCCGTAAAGAGTCTGTCTGTTTCTATACAGATGGGTCCAAAACTGAAACAGGAGTAGGGGGGGGTGTATTCTCTTATGATCTTAATTGTAAAATCTCATTCAGCCTTCCTAATCACTGTAGTGTATTTCAGGCGGAGGTCATGGCGATCAAAGAGGCGTTGTCATGGCTTCGGTATAATGTAATATCTGTAAAGGATATCACCATCTTTACCGACAGTCAAGCCGCGATTAAATCCCTGGATTCTGTCGTCTTCAATTCAACAACTGCACTTGCTACTTGCAAGCTCCTAATTAAACAAGCTCCTCCTTCCTCCCCCTTCAAATGATTTCTGCAGAAGCTGTATGGACGAGGAGGAGGAGGAGACTATTCTGCACCTTCTCTGTATGTGTCCAGCACTGTCACTCCGTAGAAAACTACACCTCGGAGAATATTTCTTTGACAATCTCAGCGAACTCGCAAATATAGGTATCAACTGCCTCCATCGCTTCATTCTTAGCTCCGGCTGGTTCAACGGGTAGATAAGGAGTCGTTATCGATCCTGTGGTAACACAATGGGCCTAATTTGGCCTAAGTGTGGCTGCACTTGAGGCGGCCTGCCACTCTAACCTAACCTAACCTAACCTTGGGCGAATGAAAATATTTTTTCCACCAGATTACTAATTTCTCGAAAACCAATCGATGTATCGTTTCCATTGGTATTTGTCAAATGAAGTAGGAAATCGACAACGGGACAGTTCAATGTTGATTGTAATTGAAAAATGTACAAGTTGGCCTGCGAAATCTGGTGGCAAAGTAAATAGCCCTATCAGACATACAGGAATCTGTCATCGGTAAGCAGTACGTGTATTTTTGTAAAGGTAGGTAATTTATATATTTTATAAATGAAAAACTATTTTAACTGATATAAAAGCCTTGTCTGTCTAAAATTAAAATACAAATAAACGAGTTTTTTCTTTCTTTGCAATTGTAATGGCGTGTTTTAAAAGTCAGCTGTTCTTAAATTGTAATTTGTGTTTATAGAAATGCATTTAATTTATGTTAATATCCATTGCAGCGGCCAAATATATATTTTTCACAGACTTGCCGTAGGTATATAAAAACGAAATTATTAACACACTTAAAATTTGACAAATAATGACGCGAAAACAGTGGCCAATGCGTATTGTTTTCAAGCAAATTGAGCTCTTGAAATGTTGGCACACTACACCATTGACATTTCGAAGTGATTCAGCAATAGCCGTAAGTAAAAGCATTCGTCGTTCTTGGGATGAACTGTATAAATACGGCCAAGAGCTTCAGTAGAACGCACATCCGGATGGTCAGGAACTATATCGCCTTGCTTTCGACGTTGAAATTCCTTCGATGAAGCTTGCCAAGTGTAATAGCGCGGCATATCTGAGTAAAGTAACGTATACTTGCAAACGGATCGCTTTGGCAAATCGAAAAGAAGATGGTCAATGTTGTCGCTGGTGGGTTTTGAGCACGCTGAGCGGCATTTGCTGCAGTGAAATAAACTCGTTGACCGTTCTCCAGATGCACTGCCAAATGTGTAACAGTCGGATAGCGTTCGTGAATGGGAAATGAGAATATACGCCAAATCGCCTCATTGCAGCTTACATATCGACCAACTTGATAGCGCTTAATTTCATCATTGGGATCAGGAGCTTGAAGACCAAAAGCCGCCATGGTTACTGCCTTTCGTGACATATTTGCAGATGTACTTGATGGACTTCGTAGGCGCAGTGGCTTAGTGGTTAGTGTGTTGGACTACTAAGCGAGGGGTCCCAGGTTCGAATCCCGCAAAAACACAAATTCCAACTCAGGGTATTTTTCACTGCGTCACCTCTCGCGAACGTCTGATAAACATCCGAGAGTATAACTGTCTTGAAAAAGCTTCTCAATTAGCCGTTTGGAATCGACATAAAATTGTAGATCCCTTCCATTCGTTCCAAAAATTAAAAACTCACACAAAACGAATGGTTGCGAGAAGCTAAGCCCAGGGTCCCTACTCCCTACAGACCTGTTGCGCCAACTATTATTATTATTATTACTTGATGGACTTCACTGAATTGCAATACTCCAGGTTACAATACGCCTTGAATGTTTTGGAAAGAAGTGGCGAATACGGAACAACCCATCAGTTGTCGACCACGAAATCTTTTCCTTTCACTTTGACTGTGATTTTTCTACCGCCATCACCCGCTGATCGACGTCAGTGATGGTACAGTGGGTAACCATCGTTGTCAGTGATGGTCTCATTAGTCAAATTTCGTGGACAACGCTTGGAACACTTGCCGTCGACCATGCACGGTGATTGTTGGTTAATGGCGCCACACGGTCCATGAATCATGTTTGTAATTATGATATCATGCAGGTCTGGATCGGTTTCGGGATCTGGAATCTCGGCACATTATGATGTCATCAACTTGGTCTTTCGACTTACCAAATTAAAATGTGCGCATGAGGCATGCCTCTTTTTTGTCATTCAATCAAATACATCCAACATCGAGTATAACTGTATAACCAAAGACACGATGCTTAACAATATAGTCCGTCAGCGACCGACGAAATATTTGTAACTTTAACAGACAAGAAGAAAACTAACCGCACCTATCAGCTTGGTTGGTAAGCCTTTTCCCTTCTGTCTCTACACCGGTACCGAAGGTGTTATGGTACCTTTGAGTTGCCCTCCCCATAACCCTACTCACGAATGAGCAGAATACCACGATTGTTACTCGCTCATTTTTTGTAACAACGCCTACGTGCAAACTCAAAACGCTCCACAACTCCTGTTGCCTGTCATCATTGTTCACGTCATCTTAATCACCCCTACATTTCAACTTACTCACACATACCTATGCAAGAATCCTTAGAATACATGTCAAACGAAAAAGATGGATTCACAAACCATGAAATAAATCAAAGTATCTACTCCATTTCAAAAAACTTACTTAATGTAACATAGTAAACATATACAAACTTATTAGGTACCTAGGTTATATTTAAAAAAAAAATTCAAAATTGTTGACAACAACAATTTGCTTGGAAAATAATTAAAATAATTGACAACAACAATTGCTTTGAAAATTTAAAATATTTTTTTTTTGTATTTTAAGTGTCACTACTCGATTTCGAAATGTGTGCCACCTGTTGAGAATTTTCCGACTTTTCTTTTTTCATAAACCATCCCTGATTCAAGACGAATAAAACACAACAAAAATCATTGAAATCGGTTGAGCTGTTCGTGAGTTATAAAGTCACAACGCACTTGCAACAATTTTATATATGTGTGATCCAACCTGGTAACACCGCCCGAATTAGCAAAATCGAGCATGCAACATGCAACGATGCAAGCAAGCCGATGACAGGGAGAATCAGTCGGCAGTGGAAGAGCAACCATCGAAGCATAAACGCCATTCAACGTTCAACCTCAACTCCCTTTTCCCAATTTATGAATTGTTAATTGCCTACCTCTACTTTCTTTAATTGCTATAACGAATAAATGAATTATTAATTGCCTAGCTCTACTTTCTTTGATTGCTACTACATACATATATTAGATAGATAGAAGATATACATTATGTATATAATATATATATATATAGATTATGTGTAAATGTTTAGAAATCGAACTGGGAGCAAGTTTCCAATGTTTTAATTTAAAGTTTAACAAGTGAATGGAAAACGCCTAGAAAAGTGTCGAAGGCTAGACATATTCCAATCGAACGAATATCAACAAAACACATAATTACAATTGAAGTTCATAATGTTGGATTGGACACACGAAATCTGAAATCGGAGAGCGAATCTGAAGAAGCGACATCTAATAGCCAGTGTTGCCAGTTTGACTGTTTTCCAGTCATATTTGACTGGATTTTTTCGGTTTTGACTGAGAAAAAAAATCAAATCCAGCCGACTGTTTTTTTTTTTGACTGGCTTTTTTCATCTTTAAACGGAAATCAAGTCAACTGTTATTTATTTTTTTGACTATAATTCCTAGAAAAAAAAAATTTCACCTCCAATGCAAAAGTGTAAATGAGCGCAGTGCAATGTCAGAAACAAACAGCCCACTACCAGCGGCATCAAGCCGCAAGCCGTTAAAAGTACCATGCGTATCTAGTTTTGTGCTATAGGTAAAGATGCTAGTGGATAAAATCAATTTCAAGATCTCGCGAAGTTTGCTATTTCTGTTCTAGTCTTGCCAATTTCAAATGCCGCAGTGGAAAGAATATTTAGTGAGTTAAATTTGGTCAAAGCAACGAAATCGGATGCAATTATTATTAACTAACTCTATTTTGACAATTAGAAAACATTTGAGAGATAAAAAAACATGTTGTACAAATTTTGAAATACCTGAGGAAGTTATAAACAAAATTTGGAAAGAATACTATATACCTATCAAAATATAGAAACGGATGCAATAGAAAATTGCAATGACACAGACTCAGAAGACTGTATTTAATTTAATTTAATTGTATAATTTAATTATATAATTTAATTGTTTTCATTAGCTATAAAATAAAAAATAATTTTGTAGAAAAAAAATAGCTGTTTTCATTTTCGACTGTTTTTTTTGAATGTATTTTTTTTTTTTGACTGTTTGACTGTTTTTTTTTTACTGGATTTGGACAGAAAAAAATCCAGTCAAACAGTCAAATTTGACTGGATTTTAACATTTGACCTGGGAACACTGCTAATAGCACATACGCTCGATGAAGATTGCTCATATCGTACTTGTCATGAATCTAGGCGTACTTCGTATAGCACTTATCATGATACATAATTCTCCAGAAGAGGCTCAGTGGTTTGTTGCGTAGCATTACCGAGCTGTATGAGCAAGATAGATAATTACTAAAAATATATCTGATAAGAACTAGTTTTATTTCATTGTGAAATTAACTTCCCAAACGATAACAGATTGAGAATAATATGCACAACTAACAATTACTTTATTTTCGAAGGAACAATGGACTATTGCTTATTAACATGTTTTCTTTAGAATTAGATCAGAGCTCATTACAAAATTTTGTTTTCGGTCAGAGAGCATAAACGCGTACGTAATCCACAAGCAGTCCAGTATCAATTCCTTTCCAAGTGCTTTGCCATTCCTGTCTGTCTGTCCAGAATTCATACTTTTCCTTTGGATCCAAATTTTTCCAGGGCTTTGACCTTCCTGTACGAGGATTACTGCTGCCATCAGGGAAGTCTGCGTGCCCTCCCACCGCCACGCCCAATGTTATATAGAACTGAAAAAAGTTAAAACGATGCTGTTTATATTAAACTGTTTTTGCATGCTTGATTAATTTTTTTGGTCAAGCTAAAATAACTCTGACTGTTCTCTTACCTGTTCGTCAAACGGAGCCATATATTTGCCTTTTGTCCATCGGTTGGCATGGCTTATGTTATATGTATAGCGTAAATTGTGAAATCCACCTTGAATTATACCATATTCCTTCCCATCTATAGAGAGGGAAATATTTGTTTCCGTCCATTTCACCGAATAAATATGGAAGTCGTTGCCCAGATGTTCTTTGTGTGTAGTTTCAGACAGTTTAATTCTTCGCTTGTTTGGTTTATCCGTGAGAACTACTCCTCCCAATAAGAGACTGCCACCGATATTGCGACCTTCGTTGTTAATAAGCTCATCATTGCCAGCAGCAAATGCTATCCTGATTTGGCCCGAAGCGTAATTAGCGTGACCGTAAATGTTGTGGACGGGTTCTAGCAGTATCACTTAAATAACAAAATTTAAAATAAATATGTCTCATTTATGAACATTCAACTTTTTATAAATACTCACATGGAAATAACCAATCACCTTTTGGTAATTTAGCTCGTACATCCACCCTCCCATAAAGAAAATGAAATGTTCCCTTAGTACGAATGCAGGCTGATATTATCGGTGGTATAATATTTGCGTTTTTCGATTTGTGAAAGCATTCCTTTACAGTGTTTGCTGTACAACTTTAATAAAAAAAGAAGAGACAGTCTATTATTATATGTGCATTTTGCAGCCAGCCATGTCCAAATCAACTTACTAAGGAAGCAAATCCAGCTGACCATTGCCTATAGCTTTGTTATTAAAATTCGGAGTTTCAGATAACAGACCTGGAATTATATGCAGCTGCCCATTACTGACATAACAATTTTCCGGACGTTTCTGATAGGAGACAAATTCATAGTCATTGGTGGATGCTATTCGAACTTCATGGTGCCACTTTGCCGTATTCATTGTGTCGAAATTGTCCTCGAATATAAGATCACCGCTACATATGTCTTCGCAAGCGCATTTAGTTAATGAAGGAGTACAGTTCTGACTTCTTTTAGATCTTGATATTATAATGCCTCGGCTGACCGAAAGTTTTTGAGAAGTGGTCTTCGAACCGGGACTCGATTGAATTATTGGCGACTCATTTTGTTCGTCTATCGTAAAATCCTCATCCGCAGGCTGTCGCTGAACCCAAAGCAAAAACTCATTCTTTTCACTTACCGAACTTGTTTTTGAACTATTGAAGTCTGTTGATGTGTAGACACGTTTTCCGTTCAACGAAATGTGAGTAGGTCCGTCTGTTGCTGTAAAGTATTAAAAAAAACAATCGATCTTAATTTAGGTAGTTCAAGAATTTGTTGTCTGAAAAGAATGTTAGTAGTTGTAAAGATCAGAAATCAGTTCTTTGTCTGCGGAAGAACGTAAACGTGCTACGATACGTTGTCTACATAAGGAAAAGATCCCAAAAAATATCAAATATCAAATATCAAAAAGTTAACAGAATGAAACCGAACCGAATACCGTAATATTTTACCCTATTCACACATAGCCGAAAACCGTATTTTCTGGAAAACTAGTCCATACATTCACACCGAACACCAACAAGCATTTGTTTGACGTTTCTATTAGCTGTGAAACGTCTGTGTAGACTATATTATTGGTTACAAATTTCGACAGCATTAATTAACAAGTAAAATTTGTTCAGAGCATTTAAAAATACTATAAGCCCATCAATTAAGTGTGGAAAATGATTTTAAATTCTAAGTTGTGACAGCCGATCTGCCGAATTTTCTGAATATTACAAAAGGTGTGATTGTTTCAACAACCCAATGATTGGAAGTCATTTTAGTGGTGTTTTCGTGAAAACGACTTTAAACGAATCGTTTTCAAAACTGATATAGGTATGTACGGGAAAACTTCTGTTCGCGAAAGCCATGGTTTTGGCCTCGGTGTGAATATACTTTGTTCTTCCATATCCGTTGTTCGCCAATGATGGTTACTATTACAAGATGTAGGTAGACTTGAAAAGGATGGACTCACAAAAATTTTACATATAATATACCATTTTTGACACATAATTGTAGATTATAGTTTATGCACTTTTTATTCCGAATTGCCGATGATTGAAAAGCATTTTTAATATTAACAATCCCATTCTAGCCATTTATTCGACAAGTTGTACCTAATTTACGCACTACCTCAGAAGACCAATTATTTTAAAATGGTTTTCAAATTTGTACACACTTACGAAATTTTATTATTTTTGTTCTACGTTCAAATTTTCCATTTACACAAATAATTACAACAAACTGTACTACGAAATATAAAAGTGCTTTTAGTTTCATTTTCTAAGTTTGTGTTTTGCTCTAATTTTTCGATTTTACTTGAAAAAAAATAATGCAAAATCAGTCTTCCGAATCCATAGAGCTTAAGAATACAATAACAGTGCAAATCTTGTTCTGTTTTGATATTTTCAATTTATTATCAGCAATAATAATAGCAACATAGGTCAAATGAGGTGTATTTTTATTTTTTTTACAATTTTAATAGATAAGAATATACATACATACATAGAAATTCCAATTTATTTGTCACCGGAAATCCCCTACAAATTTCATCATTTTAAGAAGTTTGCTTTCAAGACAAATGGGCAAAGTTTCGTGAACACCTAAATGTGTCGTATTTCATACCTAAATATCCATCGATATAATTTTGAAGGAATTATTATCTTCATCGTCTTAATCGTCATCTGAAGACCGATTTCCCTTCTTCCAGTCATTTCCAAAGTCTTCGAGAGAATATTGCTTAGGCGCCTATAACCGGTTATTGAAGACAAAAATCTTATCCCTGACCACCAGTTTGGGTTCAGAACCAAGCATTCGACGATTGGCCAAGTACATAGAACTACTGACGTAATCGAGAAAGCATTTGAAGAAAAAAAGATTTGCTCAAGCGTATTCCTGGACGTCTCACAAGCCTTTGATAAGGTGTGGCACTCCGTGTTAGAAATGGAAACGAATACTCGGAGCTAAAAGAAATTTCGGCGGTGTACCGCAAGGAAGCGTCCTTGGTCCGCTTCTCACAACGACACAGCTATCCTATCTATAGGTAATACAATCGAAGAAGCGACTAAAAAACTGCAAGCAGCAGTGAATAAGGTAAATGAATGGACAAGGAACTGGCGGATCGCCCCCAACGAAACTAAATCTGTTCACGTGAATTTCACCTATAAGAAAACTAATGACTTGCCAATTTTTCTAAACTTGGCCCGAATACCCTTTGCAAACGAGGCCAAATATCTGGGAATGACACTCGACGCAAAGCTGAAATGGAGTTCGCACGTGAAAATGAAACGTAAAGAACTCGATATCAAACATAGAGAAATGTACTGGTTACTCGGAAAACATTCCCAGCTCAGTACTGAGAACAAATTGCTTTTATACAAGCAAGTGCTAAAGCCGGTGTGGACCTACGGTATACAACTTTGGGGTTGTACCAAGAAAACAAATGTCAATATTCTACAAACTTTTCAAAATAAAGTCCTTAGAGAAATTGTACAAGCACCATGGTATATTAGAAACGACGATATCCATAGGGATCTCGGAATTCCAACAATCGAAGCTGAATCTAGAAGCTTCGCGAGAAAGCATAGAAACCGACTAATCGGACATATCAACAATACAGTCCGACAAATCTTGGACGAGAGCAATTTATTGCGCCGACTACAAAGAACGAAACCGTTCGACTTGGCAAGATAAGATTAACCGCGTCTAATTTGCGGAACACGCAGGATCTTTCATTGGAAAGTAACCTGTCAAAAGTTTTTATTTAATGATAGAAAAATTGCTTGATAAGTTATATCTTAGTTGCAGTATCTAACAATCTTTAGAAAGGTGGTGTTTTTAGTCAGTAAAAATCTGACACTACTATGAGAACAAGCTTGCTATTCTTATAGTGTCTTTGGAAGATTTTCACCTACCCTCGGATAAAAAAAAAAAAAAAAAAAAATCTGAAGACTACGAATCACCAAAAATACTAAATTTGTTTGAATCATGCTCTGGAGTAAGACAGGGCTGCTCTTTAAGTCCAAGCCTTTTCGCACTCTTCATAGAGGATATAATTGACTTCTTGCCGGGAGGAATAATGTATGCAGGAGTGCTTATCAAGGCTCTCTTATTCGCAGAGATGACATACTACTATTGGCATACTCTCCAGAAGCTTTACAGCTTATGATCAACCGCCTATAGTTACTGTTAGTATAGTTTATTTGGATAAATCAAAGGCGATGGTATTCAAAAAAGGGGGCGGTCGAGTGAGTGCTAATGAAAAATGACATTATAGAGGCGAAACAATTGAAGTTGTGAAGAAATATAAATACCTGGGGGTACTTGTTACCAACAATTTTAGTATGAATTTTCATCTAGAGGAAAAACTGGTAAAGTCGAAAACAGCTATCAATGTAGCATGCGGAAGAGATGCTTTAATAATAAGTACATTGCCCATAGTGCTATATATAAAGTTTTTGAGGCGGTATCGGTGTCCATTCTCTTCTATGCAGCACAGGTGTGGGGATGTAAAAAATACGAAACTGTAGAGAAACAGCTTCGATTTTACATGAAAAGAATATTTCATCTCCCGCCCAACACGCCAAATTACATGCTAACGCTGGAAACAGGTATACCACCTCTTTTTACGAAGACGCTGAAACTCCAAGCGGATTATGTAGTAAAGGTGCTTAGCATGCCGGATTACCGACTCCCAAAAATAGCAGCCTTACAGGCTATACAAAGTAGATCTGGATGGTACAAAGAGTGGTTGGTATTAGCACGAAACTCTAAAGTAGATATCAATCATGATGATGTAAGGGGTTTGGAGAACCAGTTTTACAAAATAATTAAATATACCGATGAACTAGATAGGGCGCGGTACTTAGAGGAAGCTGTGGGATCGCTACACAGAACTTTTTACGGCCGCTTAAACCACAATTTGTTGCAGAAAAATTATTTTAGAGATGAATGCGGCATCGATGAAATAGCGATGATTCTGAAACTGCGGGGCGAACTTCTACAGCTTAACTATAACTATACCACATAGAGAAGATCTACGTCAACTATGCAGTTTGTGTAACTTAGCAGAAAGGGAAGATACATGTCATTTCATAAGAAGGTGTCCAATATTGAAAGAAACGAGAAGGAATATCTTGGGAAGCGATACCCTATCTGAGAACCAAGTTGTAACACTCCTCAATGATGTAAATGTTCCTAGTTTATTCAAATATTGTAAAATTGCGCTACAATATCGGGGGAGAATATTATCAGGCAACTTTTGATAAATATTAATTTATTTTATTTTGCTACAAGATACTTATTTGCATACCTACATTATATAAATATATTGCCAATCAGGCAGACGGCACTGCCATGCTTACTACTTTATTTTGTAAACTTTATTTGTAATGAATTTTAAAGTGAATAAATAATCTTAATCTAAATCTAATCTAATGTACTAAATTTGTAGCTACACCAGGCAGGTACATTCCAACCCATTGATTTTTATTAGTTTTTAAATCGTATATACTCAAACGAAAATAGGTACTTGAGTTATTTTTTTACACACTTTTTTCTAAAGCAGAGGCGTCTTATTTTTTTTTTTTTTTGACATAAGATCAATCACCTTATCTGGATCTACATTAATAGCCGAATGAACAGATATCATAGCGAGTGAGCATAATCTGGCATTCCCCATACCGCTTCGGGACACTGTTTTAATCCTTTTTATAGTGGAAAATCTTCTTTCAACACGAGCTTGAAACGATGGTATAGAACGTCTTCGTTGACCATGAATCTGTACGTAAGATTTCGTATTAACGAATCTATGCAAGGAATCAGTATAGGCACTCTAAAATAGGCTTTCTGTAGAAGAGGTTTCTGGATTGTAACATTGTTTGTTTCAATGAAGTTCTTGGAGCTCTTAATTGAACTTCAAATAGGTCCTCGGCAAGTTGGATGCGGATTGAAAAGCATCTCTGAAGAAATCGTCGGCATTTTCTCGGATGTTCTTAAGAGAATTCAGAACTCCTTTTGTGCGGTCGATTGCAGAAACGAAATCTAAGGGTTTGTTATGTAGGGAAACTGATAAGGGCCGCGTTAAACTGAATAGTTTTTCGCATACAATCAGGCTTACTGAGTGAGTTATGATGCAAGAGACAGTGTACAAGAAACATAAAAAAATATGACTAACATTATCTTCAGTTTGGGAAATTTACTTGTGGACCTTAAAACAATTTGTGAAAAGCAAGTAATTGGCGACCACAACATATTTGAACATGCAACGAAATTGATCTGCTTTTGTAAATGTATTAGTGCGTTTTTTGGCAGCAATATCAGCTGTTCAAATTGCATTTGTTTTTGCAAAAATCACAAATGGATATCGACTTGAAAAATGTTTCCCTTATTGCATATACAAATGGAGTATTTCTGGTGATTCATAGCCTTCAGATGACGAGGAAAACTATGAAGATAATAGTGCCTCTTTATTTAAACATCCCTGGCTATTAATGTAATTCGTTATTCTGTGCCTTGATTTTGTGCGGTTCTTTCCGCAATGGCGGTGTCGGAAAGGGTTCACGTATAGGCGGATTCTATAAATGTGTGAGTGATGTCGCGAACTGACAACTTCCAATTTTTTCTGTTTTTATATCGCTTTGTTCCTGCAAATTCCAGGCGAGCTTTCCCACACGCGACCTTTTTAGGTAGCGAGAAGGATGTCGGATGAGAAGAAATGACAACAGCGTGACCGTTGTGCGACAATTTGGTACCTTTTTCGAGGACACTAGTACAATTTGTTGTTCCTTTGTTCCTTTTTATTATTTGGAAAATTCACATTTTAGGACTATTCGCATGAGAGCCAATGGCGAACGAACTACGAACAGGCTAATTTTTTTACACTTCAATCACTTCAATCATTGTTTAATGTTAAATGCGATAGAATTTTTTCATTCCTGGGTTTGTGGATCCGCGAATGTTTTATGTGGATTGTGAATAAAGTGTGACAATTCGCTGCAAGAATTTTCAATTGCTGTAATAATTGTAAATTGAGCTATTTAAATCTATTGAGAGTCCTATTTTTTTTTAGATTAGACTTAAGATTAATTTAATATAAGGCTTTGGTGGTAAATAGTATACAAATCAATTTTCAATTCATAAATACAATTAAATTCATTTGTTCGCAATTCGCGCTCATGTGAATAGTACTTAAAAAAGTTTTCAAAAACTGTGATTTCAAAATGAATATGTTTAAAAAAATAACGCGTTAATAGTGTAAAGCCGGCTAATACTTGTTAAATATTGGGATAGAAAATACTGAATTTATGCAACAGCGTCAGAAAAAGGCACACAAAACTAAATTGAAAGAGATCTTAAAAGTAGATATAAAAATGAGTTGATATAATTTATAAACAAAATTCAATTAATTTTTTATATATTTATAAATAAAAATCAAAGCTAAAAGGTTTTGATTTTAAAATTATTGTCATTTAAAAACGAATTGCATCTAAAGTACTGTCTAGCTTACCCGCAGAACAGCCTTAAAGACATCTAATTCTAATGTTATTTGGTTGTTTTGGGTTTATTTATAAAAGAAACGTTGTGAGAGGTTGGTCATTTTACAGTCTATATTGTATTGTGAAACTAAAACCAAAATTTATAACCTTTCTCTAACAATCAAACAAAAAAAAGAGCGGTGAAAGAAAAAAGTGTCATTTCTAAACCTACTCTGCAATTTAAGAATTTTCGCACAATATTTAACAATTGTTGGCTCTCCTAACACTATAATCGTGTTCTGATAGACAGCACCGTTATATTTTATAGAAATTCATTTGGAAATCACAGCGTTTCTAAAATTCCCAAAGTGAATTTTCATACTAAGAAAAGGGAAAAAGTAGCAACAAATAGTATGAGGGTCCTTGAAAAAGTGCCAAATTATTGCACTACGGTCACGTTGGTCACAGCGCGCGGCCTCACTCACACACTCAAATCCGATTCGGAACGTTCCCTAGCGACATCGCCTCAAAAACCGCACAAAATCAAGGCACTGGTTTTCACGAAACTTCGCCATGCAGGATGGAATATCGATTGATTTCACTGCGAATTTATCTAAGAATCACATACCTACGATACCTACATGTTCTTATTAGACGGTTTAGAAATGTCAACTGAAGAATTTCCGAGCAGTTCTTGCGCTAACACAGTGAGGAAAAAAATTCGAACATACAGATAAAGAAGATATATACGTATCAGACTTCAGACCACAAGGAGAAAGATTGTTAAAACTGAATGGAAAATAGCATCGAACTTGCGTTCCTGGATTATACGTTTCACAGAGGAATAAGGCCCGTTTGCTGATACTACTTATAGCGATCTAAGTTCCACTTATGACTTAGAAAAGGTATCTCCCATAAGGCAGTGGCGTATCGAGGGGGCACAAACCCCGGCGGCACTTTGCTATGGTCGGCAATTTGAACCTGATACAATTTTTTAATATATAAAATCTATAAAACGGATTCTTATTCCTGTTCAAAGATTTTATTTAAAGGCTTCAACAGCATTAACTTAACACTGCTAAAAGCAACACAATCCAATGAACGCTACTCCCTAGGATGCAATGCAACTACATTTTACCATATATTGCAGATATACTTCTCTATTGAGTTCGTGTTATTTCGTTTTATTTTGCTCAAACGAAGTGAAGTTTGCAAGCATACGCAAGCTTTCTAGTTGGCAATAAAAGTTTACAGTCTCGGCTTGTTGCCGTGGTCTTTATTATTGAAAATTAATTACCCAGCTACATAAGAAGAAAAAAATCTTCAGCGTTTCTCACACAACAGGTCTGTTCCTTTACTTTTAAATCTTACGAATTTCGTCGAGTCGTCGAGACTCGAGAGATCCAAATATTACAAATTTACCGAGAATCTTTCGAATTTTTTCACATCAAATTTCTTGGTGTAAGAATTGGAAAGGATGCCCGTCGCCTTACAATTACCAGATGATTTGAAACTTGGCAACGAAATTCTTCCTCGCTGTAGCAAGGAGCAAACTCCACCATGTCATTCTTCCATTTTGATGACAGTATTTTCCTTCTTTACTACAAATGAAAAGAAAAAGACCTAATGTAGATAGGAACAGCATTTGTTGTTGGTACTGCCAAACTGCGGATATTTGTGTGAACAGTGAACTCGAATAAATTCGTGTAATTGTGTTTTGTTTATACGAATTGTGATTGTGTTTTGTTTTGTTTATACTCCTGGGCTCTTCCTGTTATTTAAAAAAACATAGCACTGCAAAAAGAAATTCAGTAGACACTTGGTAGAAATAATGTCGAAAGGCGCAGGGTCATAAGTCCACAGGCCAAAAGTCCACAATGGACTTTTTACCCACTTAGGTGGGTTATAAGTCCACAAATCAATTGTGGACCCACCCAGGTGAGCCTAAAGTTCACAATAATTTGGGCCATAGGTTCACAATTTTAAAATGGAAGTAGGCCATGGTTGGTTGGTTGGTTGGTTTAGGTGGCTGTATTTCCCGACGAGGGAAAAACACAAGTAGCGCATTGAGCGCCGTTTTGAAACCACAACTAACGGAACCTGATATGAAAAGGAGGTGAAGGAAGTTAAAAGAGCTCAAAACCAGCCTGTGGAGTTGAGAAATTTGATAATCCTGTGGAAATGGATGCCTTGGATGGCCAAAAGGTCATCAAAAAATGGTTGACCCAGTGCACTGCGTCTGGTTTTGGCTAGGGCCGGACACTCACAAAACAAACGGAACACTGTTTCACTCTTACTTGTGTCATCACAGCTACGGCAGTGGGTATTGTGGGGGATGCCAAGCTAGGCTGCGTGGGTTCCTAAAGGCCAATGACCCGTACTAATTGCCGTTAGTCTGGCAACATCTACACGCGATCTGGATAAGAGGTTGTTTGTTCGGGCATTATCGTAGGTTGGCCAGATCTTCCTGGAAATGACACAGTTCGTCAGGTTCATCCAACTAGTCTCAGCACATGAGGTGAAGTGCAGGAGGATTTCTCTCTTTACATATCCCAGCGGAGGGAAGACTTCCTCCGCGTGAGACACGCACAGAGCTGAGCCAATTCTGGCAAGTTCATCGGCTTTCTCATTCCCTTCAATGTTCCTATGGCCCGGGAACCCAGACGAGAGTGATATCAAACCGATGACAAGCCCTGGTCAGTGTCTCCCTTCATTCCACAACAAGCTTGGACGTTGACTTAGTTGAACCAACAGCCTTAATCGCGGCCTGACTATCGACGAAGATGCCTATTTTTTTTCTGGGTGTTGCAATATTGTGGAGCAGTCTGCACGCCTCCTTAATTGCAAGTACTTCTGCTTGAAAAACGCTGGCTGCGTTGGGTAGGCGAAGACTTTTAGAGATGTTTAATTCTGTAGAGAAAATGCCTGCTCCTACTCCACAGTCCATCTTGGAACCATCTGTGAAGATAGGTATGTCGAATTCATTAACGACCGCATTCTCCTCCCATTCTAATCTAGAGGGGAATCTAACAGAGAAGTTTTTATGGAAGTCGTGTTTGGGTACTATGTAGTCTGTAGACATATGACCTATGCCGTCAGGAAGGGAAAAAAGAATGCTGGTATGGCCGTAAGACCTTTCGGACCAACAATTAGATTCCTTTAATCTGACAGCGCTACATGCTGCAATGTTTTTTATATGCAGATCCACTGGCAGGAAATTGAGAATGACATTGAGGGCAGCGGTCGGACTTGATCGCAGGGCTCCTGTGATTCCAATTCCAACTGTTCTTTGGACTCTACTTAATTTTAGGACGTTATAGGCTTTGCCTAAGGCGGGCCACCATACCAGTGATCCATAGGTGAGGATGGGACGTACCACCGCTGTGTACATCCAGCGAACCATCTTTGGTTGAAGTCCCCACTTCTTGCCGAAAGTTTTACTACAAGTGTAGAAAGCTATGCTTGCCTTCCGCACTCGGTGTTCGATATTGTACTTCCAGTTGAGTTTGGGGTCAAGCATGACCCCAAGGTATTTAGCGCTGGTGGATAAAGGAAGGATTTGGTTGTTTAAGCGGGGAAGTGAGAAGGTTGGTATTTTGGTTTTGGTGGTGAAAAGCATCAGTTCAGTTTTACTTGGGTTAACGCTAAGACCACAACTTGTAGCCCAACCGCTATATAGAAGTAGGCCATAAGTCCACAATTATCCATATGACAAAAAGAGTTGTTTTGACAACTCAAAAAGTATGGGAATGTTGGATAGATGCCGTGAAATAAGACCAACTTCTAAAAATGTACCTTATTTCACTCTTAAATAGTTTAATAAGGATAACTTCCAACAGTTGGTCTTATTTCACTCCCGCAAAGTGCAATAACGCCAACAAAATTTGAGTAATAAGAATAACCTTGCACCCACCCCGTAATCCATCAGTAAACCTAAGCAGGGGGGTTGCAGGGGGCAGCATGCCCCTCCATACAGAATTCATAGTTTAAAAGCGCAATCTTAAAATGATTGCAATGCTGGAGAAGTGTGTCTTGTGGGTTTTGGAGGCAAACACCGCAAATGAGGTCATTACTAGAATTTTTAGCTTCGCTTTCAAGCTCGTTGTCCTCTTCTTCACCTTCTTCATCCGTGAGCCATAAGACCACAATCAGTGAGTCAAAAATTCACAAGAATTTTGTGTGAACTTTAGGCTCACCTGGGTGGGTTATAAGTCCAAGTGGGTAAAAAGTCCATTGTGGACTTTTGGCCTGTGGACTTATGACCCTGCGCCTGTCGAAATTCTACCAAGTTTATTGACATTGACATATATATTATGTGTACTTAGATAAAACTGGTTGAAACCGTAGACAAATCTTGTTTTTTTTTTAAGTGCGTGAAAAAAACAAGAACGGGTCTGCCCGGGCGACCCCAACGCACGCTACGCCACTGCCATAACCTGGTTTTCGACTTGGTGTAGAAAGCATATAAGACGAAAATATGCGAAATAGACGATGTGACCATTTTTGTGCAAACATATATTTTTTGGAACGATTTCTTAATTTATAATAACGACTTATGAAAAAAAAAATATCATTTGCTTCCTCTAAAAAATTATTCTAAAATTATCTGAGCATTGTCTTTGGGATTAGTTGGAGAGACATTAGTTATACCAAACATATCTTTGTAAAATCGAAAGTAGACGTACTCAAGCTTTGCACAAAAGATTACTGTCGGTCTCTTTTAAATAAAAGTTAACAAAGTTCGCAATAAGTACATCTAAATGAGCGCATATTTTTCCAGTGATTTATTTAAGTTAATATTTAAACGTTTTTTTTTTTAAATTCACAATTAATCTTCTTAAATAGCGTATACTCGTACGTAATCCACAAGCAGTCCAGAATCGATTCCCTTCCAAGTTCCTTGCCATGTGTGTCTTGCGTCCCAGAACATAGAAGATGCTTTAGGATCTTTATTTTTCCATGGTTTTGGGAATGAATTTATGGGATTTATACTATCCTCAGGAAAGTCTTCTTGTCCCCCAACTCCAACGCCCAGAGTTATATAAAACTGTTAAAATAAAATAAAAAAGAAGTTATTCCCCTTCATTATAATAAGTCGATTAATTACCTCGCGATCGAACGGTGCCATGTGTTCACCGTCTGCCCAGAGTTGTGCATGATCTATATTATGTGTTTTCTTTAAATCGCGAAATCCACCAAAAAACCTTGAGTATTCCTTGCCGTCCACTGCCAAGGCAATGTACTTATCCGTCCATGTTAGAGTATAGTTATGAAAATCGTTTCCCAGATGTTCCATTGCCACAGTGTTGTAAAGACGAAGTCCTCTAAGATTTGAGATTATGGCACCACCTTCTAAACGAACGCCGGAAATATCGTTGCCGTGGTTGTCAATAAGAGCAATGTTGCCACGAGCAAATGCGATTCTCAATCGGCCAGAGTAGTGGTTCCGTGAAGTGTAGAAATTGTCAGCAGGGTCCAGTTGTATCACTGAAACGATTTTAATTGTTTTACAGTTGTTGGGCCCCGTTATGGCGATTTTGGGTTTCACCCACTCGGAAACACCCAATCACCCTTGGGTAATTTAGCTCGTACTTCCACACGGCCATACCGGAAGTGAAACGATTCCCTAGTTTGAATACTGGCAGATAAAATCGGCGGCAACATGCCTTTTATAATTTTACATTCAGCTGGTTCCCTAGATGTACATCTAATAAAAAAAAAAGATAGTAAACTAGTTGAAATTGATAAAGGTCAATGTCCAACGAGTTGCTCTTTTGGCACTCCCGAGAGAGGTGGCAGCATGCATACACGCCTTTTTGTACATCTGTATATTTCTTACATTTATAGTGGCAGGAGAGCAACTCGTTTGACAGTGGAGGTAGATATTTTAAAACATTAACTGTTATTTAACCCAGTCTTGAACAATATTGAGCAAATTTCAATTTATCAGCTATATGCCGTGGAACAGATTTGTATATTTCGCTATTATCTGTCAATTGATTGGATAAAAGTCAATATTATCTTCTTATATCGTGTATTGTGGTAAGTGATCTTTGTCAAACTCTTATAAAATTGGACACATTCGAGAAGCTATAGGTATCTTAGGTCCATTTTATTCACAACTTAGGGATTTTTATATAGAAAACTCCTCAAGTTGTGTTCAACTTCGAGTGAATAAAATGGGCCTAAGTCGACTTGTCGGTAACTAAACTTTTCTACATCAGCCACATATACATATATGAACTGTCAACTTATTACCCAAAATAGATTGTCGACTAACCCTCCATAAACGTCAACTGGAAAAACCGTTCATGGGCGATATCGAAGTTGCGACTTTGGGAACTTGGTACTAAAACAGCACAACTCACATGCGTTTCAACTTTTTCAAAAGTTCTCCTGCTTTTCCCGACAAATCCGAACAATTTCTGTCTATTGACAACTTGGACCTCGGCCCATGTGACCACTCTAGTCAAATCAAAACTGATATACTTCAGCCAGCTGTCAAACTTACTAGACTTACTAAAGTCACACGTTCAACTGAACGCAAATCTGTGACTATGAATTCAATCTGAGCTCGATAACAATACCAGTTAATTACATTCCTTTTTTTTTTTGCTTAATTTTCAATTCATCTTACTCCTCCGCCAAATCCATCGAGCCAATTTGAATTGATTCACCTTGCAAATATGGACTATCGGGTAATAAAGTTGGAATAATATGCAAATTTCCATTGTTTATGTAGCAATTTTCTGAATGATTCCGGAAGTACACAAACTCTCCGTCCCCGACATCCTTTGCTATTCGATGTTCATGTTTCCAGATTTCCCAATCCATTGAATCAAAGTTATCCTCGAATATGAGATCATCGCTGCAAAAGCTTTCGCAATTGTATTTAGTTATCGAAATTTCACAATTTGAATTAGGCAAAATGTTTGGTTGTTTGGTAGTATTTTCTGAATCCATGGGGGGTAAATCACCCGATTCGTTAATAAAAATTGTCCAGCCATTATTTTGATCGTTATTAGTTGTCATTATCTTGGCGATTTCAGTTGTATTTTCTATCGGAGATTTGTATACCCAAACTTTGTCCGCTATATATGAAATAGAAAGAAATCGTGTAAAGTTATACGTTAATAATAGTGTTCGATGATTTACTTCAGAAGTTTGAAGGCTCCGCCAAACAGAGCGCGTTTGACAGTTGTACAGCAATACATTACAATATCCCTTGTCACAGAAAGCCCAATTTTAACGTTACTTGACGTAACGAGGTGAAAAATAACAGATTTTGAAATTTTGATATGGAAAAGTTAATTGAATATGTACGAAATTAACCCTGTCTATAGATATGGGTGATGAAATGTACAAAAACAATTGTTATAAAGGGAGAAATATAGCAAACAATTTCAAACGAATTGAATGAGGAAGGTAAGCATTACATTTTTTAACTTTCTCCATTACGTAGTAAGATTAAGATATTGGTTTCGTACATAATTTCGAACTCGAGATTTTAATCAATTCTGATATTACGATGATAGAGGAACTCAAAAAAGTGAGTCACAAAATTCTGTCCGGTCTGTCCGTCTGTCCGCCCTTCCACAGGCCTAGGTGGCAAAATTGTGCAGGGGATGAATCGTCTGGGTATAAGTTGCACCCGACCCCTTCTCACAACCATTCGTTTTAAATGAGTTTTTAATTTTTGCAACGAATGGAAGTTTTTGCGGGTAAAATATATATACTTACAAAAATATCGATAAAAATAAATGTTATTGCCTTTTTGGAATTTTCGCACATATTTATTTATGACTTGGAATTTCATTGTTTATTTATATCAAGATCATAGAAAATTGACTCATTAAAGCGCAACAAATTCTTTGTAAGGATTAAACTTTCAATTGTTTCAGTACTCAAACAATTACGAATTTTTGTTTTATTTAAACTAACAACAAAAAATATCGTTCCAGCATTTGCAGGGAATGTGGTAGCGATAATTTATTAAAAATAAAGTCTTTTAAGATTGAATATGCCAACTTCCTGTCCGCTTTTGTTACTCCTAAAACATTTTTCCAAAAACATTTATTACCTAAATAAGTTTGTTTATCAAATAATTTCCTTAGGTGGATACCTTAGAGCTGGTGAAAGCGTTAGTAAAACAGAAGAATTGCATGGGCCTTGGTTGACTTATATTATATAATACATTATAATGGAATTAAAAGAAAACGTTTTCCATCAATAGAAACAGTTGTTTTAATTTGTTATAGTTAGAAAATGATTGATATCAAGAATCTTGAAATTTGATGAATTTGAGGTAAAAAGCATAGTTGCTTAATACATTTGGCAACTGCATTTAAATTGAATGACAATAACATTAGAATATAATTGTCTTATTTCAAGCATTTGACTGAACAAAGTTAGGATTTTTTTTTCATTCACTTGAACAAAACCACGCCTGCTTCGACGATTTACATGTATTTAAAAAGTGTCAGACTGAATGATGACGACGTGAAGAATATATGAGTTTGACCATATAGGTACCTACATAAAAATAAAAACACGCAAATTGTAACAGTGGCATAAGTCATATTAATAACATTTACAATTAAAATACTGGTTCGATCAGAGATCAGCCAACCACAGAGGTGGGTTTTTCCAAAATACCCGAAGGGAAAGCTTGTATCAAAATGGCTTGATCAAGTTGTGATGATTTTTGCTACAGAATTCAGATAATAGACAGCCCCAAATGCAGAATAATCTTTTCACAAGTTTAGTTTGATTATTTCGTTTGAAAAATACTCACGGTATTCTAACACCTTCACACCCGTTATTTGCGCCTGCACCAGGGTGTACGCAAAGCATTGTAACAATAATATATATAGACATGTATTTAATGTCATATTCAATAATTTAATTAAAACGTTCTTGGAAATGTATATTCCAAACCGAAATCACGAAGCTACAACTTAAGATTAATGTATTAATCCTGTCCCATTTCATTTTCGTCTAATGAATTCAGTTATCAGTTTTGCATATATGTAGAGTTTAAGTATACATTCATACTTATTTTATAAGCAGAAAAACATTTTAACATGATAAGGATTCTAATTTGCACATAAAATATACTTATTGAAATACATCGAATTATTAAGAAAAAAAAAACCCCATTGGATCTTGTGATAACACTTTACTGGTGTATTAATTACTCGCAATATAGAATTTTTGTTCATCGTACTGAGACAGCAGTTACGTCGGTAAGACTGAAGTCTGCTAGCTTAGTGACGTGCAAAATTGAAACGACATTTTCACAAAGAAGGTTTAATAAAGAAATATAGTATTGGTCGTTGTTTTAAACGTGGAACAGCTACATTTTACGTTTATGCCCATCTTTTCTCTTAGTGCATAACTTTATGAACCACTAAACGCATAATTACAAGATCTTGCAGTACATGTCATCAAAACGCATATACAGCATAGGGGACAGTATCTAGTTTAGTAAGTCTGACAGCTGTCTGACTAGATGTATTTACCTCGGTTTTGATTGGCTGAAGTCAGTCATGTGAGCAGTTGTTTCTTGACGTTTATGGAGGTGTAGCCGACGAATCTAATCAAGAAATTTGTGACTGAGTACTAAGTTGACAGTTCTAAATTGGAAACTTAACGTACAGGAAAGAGTCCGCAAGGCTTACAATGCTCTCTTCATATGCAGGAGAACAGCAGGAAAGAAATGGGGCATGAAGCCGTCAGTGTTATATTGGCTATACATAATGGTAGTAAGACTCATAATTACATAATGCTCAAGGCATTATGTTCGCAGAACCGTGTTAGATTATGTTGGATACCTGGGCATTTTAATATTGAAGGTAATGAAAGGGCCGACGCTCTGGCCAAGGAAGGAGCGGACACTTGACACCATGATTGAGGGTATAAGACCACCTATGGCCGTGGCTAGAAGGGTTGGTTTCGAAAAAACCTCCCAGTTAGCAGCCACAAGATGGTCACAGCTAGATGGTCACAGGGTCTCAAAGGCACTGTGGCCCAGTTTAAACCGGAAAAAAATCTGAAGAATTAATCAACTTCAGTAGAACGGTAGGAATACTCTCTGGACACTGCCTTCTAACGAAGAATGCCATGAGACTAGGGCTAACTAATTCGGACACGTGCAGGTATTGTGAGGACCTACAAGTCACGGAAAACATCTCCCACATTCTATGCGAGTGTCAAGCAATCGCTCGGAGTAGAAGGAAGCACCTTGGCAGGTACTTCTTTAATCACTTAGAGGAGGTTGGTTCCTCAAACAATATTGAGACCATAATAAATTGATTGCTTGGGCGATTTGGTTTAGGTTTTTAACCGTAACGGTTCCTTGGGGATGGCGATGGGCCCACTATGGTGCCTGGTCTTTTGTGACGATCTCACAACCCCACTCAACCTAACCTAACATAACCTAAGTTGACAGTTCGGTTATGTGGATGTCGTAGGAAAAGTGACATTCCCGACCAATCTAGTTTTTGCGTTCAGGTTACATCTCATCTAGACGAATCTATTCAGCATCTACAAAATAAGTTGGAATTGAATTTTTTATAACCCAAACACCTATTAAACTTTGCATTTTGAATGCGCTGATATGATCTATATAGGGGAACATTCAATTATAGCTTCCTCCTCTGACATCGTTCAAGTCGAAAATAAATAGACTTTTACTTGTCAAACTTTTGTGCTGTTACTTAGTTGTCAATTTTAATTTTAAATTTTTCATACTAAGTCGAAATTCAGCCAGTAAAAAATTACGAAAAAATGAACAGAGGGGTAATGGATTTCTCTAATTTTTTTACAATTTTATCAGTATACGTCGTCACATTCGAACAGTTTCTTAGCAAATTTTAAATTCAGAATTTTTTTGGGTGTTTCGGTAAATAGTTTCAACTGGAAAATCATATGAGGCGTACATATACCTATATATGTAGGTACTTTGATTTCCTACGTATTACAATGTTATCAACAGCGGCAAACTAAAATTGAATAATTCTCTACAAGATTCTTTTCGAAAGTGGCGACGAAAGAAGAATTATGTTCTCTGTAAGAAGGGACAATTTCCTCCACGTTATTTTTAATACAGTGTCGATTTTTTCTCTTCTCGACTTTTATGGCTAGGTACATGAGTCAACAAATTTTACTAGCAAATAAGCAAATTCTTTGAACTTATCAGATATTTTAACGACTTTTCGTACCTACCTTGTGAATTTTCCAACAATGTATCTGCCGTTTTTCATAGATTACTACAAAAGCGTTCCCCACCTTTTTCCATTGGGCGAACACTAAAAATCTTTTTCATATCTCAACGAAATTGATCTGCTTTTGTAAAAGGATTAGTGCGATATTTGACCGCAATATCAGCTGTTCAAATTGCATTGGTTTTTGAATAATTCCCAAATGAATATCGACTTGAAAAATGTTCTCCCACACAAAAATAGTATTTTTTGTGATTCGTAGTCTTCAGATGACGAGGAAGACGATGAAGATAATAATTCCTCCAAAATGATATCCATGGCTATTTATGTATTTCCTTATTTTGGTTCCCACGAAACTTTGGCCATTTGTCTAGAAAGCAAACTTCGCCCAATGGAACACGAAAAGTGATTCTAGATCAAAACAAAGATTAATTTTTTGTCCCAATGAAAAGCAACATAGGTCTGTCTCTGTGAGAGAATTTATGCACACTACTTGTCTCTACATAAATCGACTCCAAGTATACCTAGGTATAACTTTAACTGACAGATTAAAAAAACAAACTTCCATTAACGTTGAATAATTGAAATGTATTTTGGCACCATCCATGAGTCTTTGGTTAAGTCATAACATTAATTCGGCTTTTTTTAAGTTTTGCGTTTTTAAATTTGCCTTCAAGATGACATTTAGAGGCGAATAATAGGTCTGTTCCCTTACGATAACGCATTCGAACACATTAGCCAAATTTAGTAAAACTTCGTACATTCACGCAAAAGTTGAGCAGAACAGAGCCAAAAAGAGAGAACAAAACATTTTCCCTCCATAAAAAACCCTGCAAATATAAGCCCAAGAAATTTCTCTGGGCTAGTTGGTTATTGCTAACAGATGGCTGTCAAATCGTTCAAATGCTTATTTGTAACTGACTTTTCATTTGTTTTCATTTATAGTTTGTGATTGTATAGCATTAACATAGATGTAAGACGCAAAAGAATTGAACTTTTTAATTTCTGCAATAAGAGCAATTAAAATTTTGGTCTTAAATATATATTTGTGTCTTGTTCTACTGATAGTTGAATATTACCGCCTAGAAAAATTCACATTTTTCGAAAAGTAAAGGAACTGACCTAATTTCTCTCCGCTCATAAAGCATACACTCTAACGTAATCCACGTGGAGACCAGTGTCATCATTTTTCCATGTTCGCAGCCAATTTTCACGGTCTTCCCAAAATCTTGACTGTGCCTTATGATCCCGATTTTTCCAGGGCTTTCTCACTTGCGACACTCCATTCAGCAACTCATTGGGGAAATCTGAATGTCCGCCAGCTGCTACTCCAATTGTCAAATAGAACTGCAATGAATAGGTTTATACACAAATGGAACGTTCGATTTAACATTTAGGTAACTTCTCTATCAAATGGTGACATAATGTGACCATTATTCCAGCGTCCTGCATGGTGTATATTCTCTGTATCATGTAGCTGTGAAAATCCTCCACGCAGAGTGGCATATTCATTGCCGTCAATCTCAAAACAGACATACTCCTCAGTCCATGAGAGTGTGTAAATATGAAAAGCATTGGCCAAATGCGATAGTTGGTTGCGGCCTTTAAGCCAAGTGTCACGTAATTTGTCGTCTATTGATAATACAACTCCACCAAGAGCTCGATTACCAGAAATATCATCACCGCTACTAGTCTTTAAGAACTCGTTTCCTCTATTGAAGGCCACTCTCATTTCACCCGATGCATATCCTGTGAAGCCGTAGTATCTTTCGAGAGGTTCTAGTAATATCACTGTAGAAGAAAAGAAAAGCATAAGAAGATCATAAGCTTGAAAATATAAAGAAAATGACAATTTTCTTAACCTATTTCATCTAAGAGGTCTCGAAAAGACAGATCTTAAAACCTATAACGATTCATCGCAAAGTAGCGAACATTTTGTAACAGGAAGTAGCGAGTAGCGCTGGGGCAGAAATTGGTTAGTAATATTCTGAACAAAGTAAACATTTAACACCAGCGACAAGTTCTAACTGTCTAAGGATAAAGAATAGTTGCAAGAAGCTGCGCCAAATAAACTTACTTAAGCCCACACAATTCAACCGAGAGAATACTGACCCCCAACTCGCAATCCTCTTGCTGCTAGCCCCTCTATTTCTTTTTCAAATTCCTGTCGGTATTATATCAATTTAGAAACCGTGTGAGATGCAAAAACATACAAAAAATAAAAAAAATAAATGCTGCCAACCGCGACCAACCATGCAGGGAAATGTGATGGAGCTCGGAAATACCACATTTGTTTACATTGCTGAATGTCATTGGTTAGTGTTGTTATTTACTGTTAAAAGACGAATAATTTGAATTGGTCGGTTTTGGTTAATAAACATATCTACGGAAAATGCTTTAGATACAAGAAACGTATACGGACAAACATGTTTACGTATTTATGCCTTTTATATCATTAACCTCGATTTCATGGGTACATATTTCTTAAATAACTGATGCAAGTTTTGTCAAGATGTTTTTATTTTCATACAACCATTCTGGTTTGACCCTTTTTCATAAATATTTTAAGCAAATATACACTTAGGTTAAGTTAGGTTAGGTTGAGTGGGGTTGTGAGATCGTCACAAAAGACCAGGCACCATAGTGGGCGCATCGCCATTCCCAAGAAACCGTTACGGTTAAAAACCTAAACCAAATCGCCCAAACAATCAATTTCCCTACAGAATTTTATTATGTTCTCAATGCTGTTTGAGGAACCAACCTCCTCTAAGTGGTTAAATAAGTACCTGCCAAGGTGCTTCCTTCTACTCTGAGCGATTGCTTGACACTAGCATAGGACGTGGGAGATGTCCTCCGTGACTTGTAGGTCCTTACATCAATACCTGCACGTGTCCGAATTAGTTAGCCCTAGTCTCATGGCATGCTTCCTTATAGAAGGCAGTGTCCAGAGAGTATTCCTATCGTTAATCTTAGCTTTGTTCTAGGTACTGAAGTTGATTAATTCTTCAGACTTTTTCCGGTTTAAAGTGGGCCATAGTGCCCTTGAGACCCTGTGGCCTTCTAACTGTGACCATCTTATGGTTGCTAAGTGTGAGGTTTTTTCAAAAGCGACCCTTTTAGACACGGCCATTGGTGTTCTTATGTCCTCAATCATGGTGTTAGGTGGGAGCTCCGCTCCTTCCTTGGCCAAAGCGTCGGTCTTTTCATTACCTACAATATTACAATGCCCAGGTACCCAACATAATCTGACACGGTTCTGCGAACATAATGCCTTGAGCATTGTGCGGCAATTCCTTACTAGTTCAGATTTAGTGGTATGTGACTCTAGCGCTTTAAGCGCATCCTGATTATCAATGTAGATGGCGACATTCTTATTGGATATCGATCTTATCTCAAGTTGCTTCGCAACTTTAAGTACCTGGAACACACTGCATGTGTCCGGAAGTCTCAGGGCCAGATGCATTGTGCGGCAATTCCTTACTAGTTCAGATTTAGTGGTATGTGACTCTAGCGCTTTAAGCGCAGCCTGACTGTCAATGTAGATTGCGATTGGATATCGATCTCATCTCAAGTTCCTTCGCAGCTTTGAGTACGACAAGAATCTCTGCCTGGAACACACTCCATGTATCCGGAAGTCTCAGGACCAGATGTAAGTCCAGTTCATTGAAGAATATCTACACCAGACCCGGTGCCCTCGCTGGTTTTGGAGCCGTGTCGGTATATATCGAGGTCTCATTTACCCTAGAAACCAATTTACTATACCAATCCTGTCTGTCAGAGTACGACACATCGTACGGTGTGTCAAAATCTAGTGTACCAAGACCTTCATCCGCCTTTTCCGGTATTTCGGAAAATGATTCCTTCAAAATACTGCTATGTCCTATCCTGCTGTTCTTAAAGAGCCCAATATTAGTGAGCCGTAACGCACTATTTCCTGCAATTGCTTTTATTTGTAAGTCCAGTGGCAAAAGATGCATAAATGCTTCCAGTGCAGCCGTTGGTGTGGTACGTAAAGCACCCGTAACGGCAATGCAGGCTGTTCTTTGTACCCTAGTCAACATATCCAGTACATACTTCTTGTTTGTGGCCAGACAAGAGCCCCATATGTAATTAAGGGTCTTACTACCATTAAGTATAGCCCATATAACATTGACGGCTTCATGCCCCATTTCTTTCCCGCTGTTCTCCTGCATATGAAGAGAGCATTATAAGCCTTGCGGACTTTCCTGTACGTTAAGTTTCCAATTTAGTTTCCTGTCTTATACCGTGCCAAGATATTTTGCGCTCTCCGAGAGAGAAAGCTCCACTCCATCAAGTCTGGGCAGGTTGAAGGGTGGTATCTTGTATTTTGTACTAAATAGTACTAGTTCGGTTTTCTCCGGGTTAACTCGTAGTCCACACCCTTCGGCCCATATTCTAAGCCTATTGAGGGCTGTTTCCATAAATTCACTCATCGTGTTTAGGAATTTTCCTTAAAAATGATAACCACGTCATCAGCATATGCGATAACTTTGAAACCTGCATTGTTTAGTTCTTTAAGCATATCATCCATGACCAGCACCCAATGGAGGGGAGATGTAACCCCTCCTTGCGCGGTGCCTCTGGTAAAAGATTTTCTTATCGAACTGTTTCCGAGAGTGGAGTTGATATTTCTCGTCGAGAGCATTTCACATAGCCAGTTGGTGATGCGTTGCTCGACATTTATCTTTTCCAAGGCACTTTTGATAGCATCTCTCCTGACGTTATTAAAGCCACCCTCAATGTCCAAAAAGGCAGCTAATGCAAAGTCTTTCTGGTGAAGGCTGCCTTCTATTTTGCCTATTACCTCGTTTAGAGCCGTTTCTACCGATTTACCTTTCAAGTATGCATGCTGAGCATTACATAGAGTTCCGTTGCAACACTTGCTTCTTATATGGATGTCGATAAGCCTTTCAAGTGTTGTGAGAAGAAATGACGACAGACTAATGGTCTGAAGTCTTTCGCTGAAGTATGACTTGGTTTACCCGCTTTGGGTATAAATACCACTCGTACTTCTCTCCACGCCCTGGGTACATAGCCTAATCGCAGGCAGTGTGTAAAAAGATTTCCGATCATATTCGTAACTATATCTGGCGCCCTTTGAAGCATAGCCGGCATGATCTCATCGGTGCCAGGTTCTTTGAGCGAAGGACTTAATGTCCCATCGCAGTTTCTTCCCAGTTTGTCAACAACCCTTACGTCTATTCCAGAACCAATGCCATATCCATTAGATGATGGAGTTTTTTGGCGCGCTACTTCCTGGAAAGTGTGCTTCCACTAGTGATTCCAGAACTTCCTCGCTGCTTTCGGCCCACGAACTGTCCGATTTCTTAATAAAACCAGAAAATGTACACTTAGGTATTCCTACAAAAAAAAACTATCCACACAAAACGAACAATTTCAAATTTAACGGATAAAATTCTATGAACGCTGACAGCAACTTTGCCGAAAGCGGATGTGGCATATGCAACCGCTCTCAAACGAGTCAACAATACATACACATCTATACAGACGGTTCCAAGATAGATATCGCAGTTGGAGCAGGTTTATACTCTGAAATTCTTGGTTTATCCAGTTCAATCAGACTTCCTGACTACAGCATCGTGTTCCAGGCTGAGGTTCTGGCAGTGACAATAGCCGCAAAATAAGTTGCAATGATGGCGATACCTCATGCAGATATCACTTTCTTCAAAGCTTGTAGCTGCCACGAGCTACGGGTTCTTGGCGCTCAGCACAATGTCAGAGTCTGCTAGGTCCCCGGATGCAAAGGAGTGCCCGGTAATGAAAAGCTGATGAGCTGGCAAGAAAACGTTCTTCACTTGATCTTTACCAGACCGTTACTATGGTATTAACTCCTCCCTACAATCTCAAACAGGAATTTAAGAACAAAATACTGGCAGCGACGAAAAATAGATGGAGTAAACTCGAATCCTGTGTCATAACCAGGAAAATGTGGTCAATCTATAACAGAAGAATAATAAAGTTCTACAAATTAGTAAACAATCCTTATCCTCTCTTGTAGGCATTATTACAAGATACAACATGCTGAAAAAGTACAGCCAGAAAATGGGAATCAATACTGGATGACCTGTCAGAAGTTGTGCATGAGGACACTCCACATTTTCTTTGCCACTGCCCGGCACTCTGTCACATCAGATACAGAATTCTTGGACGACACTTTTTCAAAGACCTAGAAGACCGCTCTGAGAAAATTTATATCATCCTCGGGATGGCTTGACTACCCGGTTTCATATAGGTTTCCACAGTATGGGGGTCATTAAAACCCTAAGGGCATTACAACGAATCTACATTGATCTAAGTGTGGCGGGTGCAGGTTCCCCTGTCTCGCCTACCCGCTAATCTAAGGTGCGAGTGTGTTGGCGATCCGGAATTTTTGAAGTTAAGTGACATTTTTCTCACTACGAATTTCTATGTAACAATACTAACGCACTTAGCTTTTGTCACCTTATAAAAATTCAGTTTGTTGCAAGTAACGGAAAATCGGCACGAAGTTTGGGTATTGTCTCTGGTTGACACTTCGAATTACTCGATACTTTTTTTATTCTGTTTTTCACCCCCGTTTTGTATATTTGGGTGCATATGTTATTATAGGATCAATCACGTACACGTTTCCAGATATTTTGAACGTAACTACGGTCTACGGCTATGGCTTCGCGTCTCTTTCTTGCTTAAGGTAAGAGAAAGAGTTGAATTTTGAATACCTCGTTACTCGTTGCTTTGGCTCGCTATTGGCCATATTTAATGAGGGCTTTTGTATTATTTATAAATGCCCTGGGTAATGGTCTTATATCACGAGAATAAGATTGTTATTGAAGCGCAAATAAAAACTCTAACTTCAACTTTTCCAAACCGAAAACTAAAAAAATCTCTAGTGCGTATTCTTGCCGATACCACTGGTGGAAGAATCTTCGAGAATCTAGCTTCCCTGGTACACTCATTGGAAACGTCAACAATTGCTGTGCATCTGTAATATAAAAATATTATATATTCGCCGCACGGGCTTAACATATAGTAACAACTTACTCATCTCCCAGGTCGAGTTTCCCGTTTCGAACTCTTGCATTATTAAATCCTGGCAAATCAGTCAGTAAACTAGGTATATAATGTGCAGCTGACCACTGTTGATGTAGCAATTCTCTGGCCGACTTTGGTATGATACGAACTCAGCATCGTCTAGATCCAATGGCATTCGAACTTCTCGTTTCCAAACGGTCCAATTTAGAGTGTCAAAATGATCCTCAAAGACAAGCTGCCCCTTACACACTGATGCCCCGCGAACTGTCGTTGTCGATTTTTCACAATTAATTGACATTTTACCAGTCGCTTTTACCAGATTTCCATCAGAAGCTACGCTTCCCAATTTTCGATAAGACACCCTTCCATATTGAACATGAATCCAGTAGTGGATCTCATTACCTGGATCAACAAAAACTCGGGTATTTTCATACACCCATCGGCCATTTGTTGGACTCGATATGTCGGCGGAAATTTCACCAGGCTGATTGAGACCTATCCTATCGGCTTATTGATGTTTATATGATATCCAACAAGAAGCAAATTGTTGTCATCTGAAAGAAAATTTAGGGATCCTATTTATATAAGACTGCAATTGGCGTAATCTTGTGTTCAGTATCGCTCCACACACATTTAGGAGCATAAATTACGTCATTAGTTAGTACATACATAAAATATGAAAAATATTTGTAAGAACCATCAGTTGCGTGCGTTCCTGATTGTATGAGAGATCACTCTAACAAAATGGAAAAAATGTCTGACAAAATGAACTTATGTGGTATTCGATTGGGCCCTCTCAGACCACTTTTTTTGCTCTCAGAGCAATTTTTATGTTCGTTTGGTAGAGGAAAAAGCAATCTTTTTAAGATTTCAGAGCACTTTTACGAATCTAGATATTTTCTCAGATTTACCAATACAAGTGCGTTTGAGTTTGACAACTGACGGAGTTTTTTTTTTTTTTCATTTTTAGTGATTTTTTTCTAAAGCAAAGAAAGGCATTGCATCGGGTGACTCTATTTTTGTGAATTATTTATGTATAAATATTTAGAAATCAATCGGGACAGATATTTCTAATGTTTTAATACAAAATTTAACCAATGAATGGAAATCGCTTAGAAAAGTGTCGAGGACTACCTATATTCTAATCGCACAAATCTCAACACAAAAAAGAGCAAGTGACGTTTTTATGTTCGATTAGCCACACGAAATCTGGAATCTAAGAGCAAATCTGAAGAAGCCCAAACGAATACCACATTACAATAATAATTCTCTGACCAAAGCACTGCTGTTTAGTTCCCACGGCATTGTGCGGACATTAATACACCTTGGATTAAAGTATCTACGTCATGGAATATTCGGAATCAGAACAACTATTCTCATCTTAGATGTGACCTTTAACATAAAGACTGCATTTTAATCACCCAATTAAATTCGAGTGTTATTTGCATTACCAGCAAGCTTAAAACAACACTCACTTGGAATGGATATACGCAAGCCTTTAGGACTCAGAATCTCTATCTGGGGATTTGGTATACTGTAACTGTAAACACTCATAACACCGTTTAAAATTGTCCATGTCCACAATAGGGGAAACATGTTTAACGTTATTACACGGTTCAAAAGTTCTCAGTGTAGCAATGCAGATATTAAAAAACAAAAAAACAAAAAAAAACCAACTAGTTAAAAATGGATTCGTGACAACTGTTTGTAAGAAAGTTTGCGCTTGTGGGGTATGTCTGGTTATCTTGTAAGTACACTTAACCCGAATGACTATATGCGACTAGTGACTTCCGCAGGAGTGCTCGCTGCTCGTACTCTTACTTGTTAACTTATCTGATGTTCTACTCCAAAGCTTGGGCTGAAATGAAACAGTCTAACTTGTTTCGCGGTACGATTAAGACGCGCTTTTAAGAGCCGGCAGTTGTCAGTGAGTTAGTATTTCTTGAATTGATAGTCACAAAGCAGCGGTATATACTTTCAAATACGGGCTCTTGTACTTAGATTCGAAATGCACCTCTCATTGCACCTGTATCTGCTTTTATTTTATTTGCCTTTGAGTGCTTTAGTAGGAGCATTTCCCTTGTTTCAAATGGAAGTCCTTCAACCAACTGGATTTCGACTTGCAATGCCACGTAAGTGCAATTAATTATAAACATTGTAACCCGCTTACAATAATGTATTAAGTAGGAAGAAAGTGCTTTGGTAGTACCTATAGATACCTTTACCAATATGAGAAAACTTTTAAAATATCAAATCAGTTATGCTAATACCGTTAGTTATGGTTCGCTAAATTATGACGTCACAGAAAAGGTTTTGCCTCGTTCTTCAACATGGTAATGTTTATTTATAATTAATGAATTATTCAACTGCATCTATATAGTAATAGATATTAATGACTTGACTGCGTTTGCAAATTGTAATGCGCATTTCTCTTTTCTATAAAGACGGATTGATTTTCATAATCGCAATTATAATGATTTTTTACCTTGGCATTCCAGTAATATCGAGTTGTATGGCTTCATTTTCACAGCCTGAACGTTACCTTACGAATAATAGGTAGAGGGTATTTCAAATTTAAGAACGGGTGTTTTTTTTTTATGTGTAAACATCTAAGCGCGCGTTGTTGGAATCTGGTGGAGTAATTCCAAACATAGGACTTGATGCAACGGATATGCGTCACGGATATACATTGCGCGCTGTTGGAATCTGGTGGAGTAATTCCAAACATTTAGCTTGCCGTCACGGAAATATCTTTGTGTTTTATTATGAGCTGAAATAAAGCATGTTTTTGAAGTTATTACTTCTTGCGCGGCGCGTTGGGCACATTGGATGGGAAGAAACCAATAAACTCGCCTCACTGTTACCATCACCGTCACTGTTACCGTCACCGATCCCAATGAAACTTTGTATGTGTGCATGGTTGTATACAGCTAGAAAGATAAGATAGTTTTGGACCCGATAGGTGAGGTGGCGCTGTTGCCTGTTTTCTGAGAAACTCAACCGATCTCAGCTATGCAGCTAGAAAGACAGGATAGTTTTGGACCCGATAGGTGGCGCTGTTGTCCGTTTTCTGAGAAACTAAACCGATCTCATTGAAACTTTGTATGTGTGCATGGTTGTATGCAGCTAGAAAGATAGGATAGTTTTGGACCCGATAGGTGGCGCTGTTGTCCGTTTTCTGAGAAACTCAACCGATCTCAATGAAACTTTGTATGTGTGCATGGTTGTATGCAGCTAGAAAGACAGGATAGTTTTGGACCCGATAGGTGGCGCTGTTGTCCGTTTTCTGAGAAACTCAACCGATCTCAATGAAACTTTGTATGTGTGCATGGTTGTATGCAGCTAGAAAGACAGGATAGTTTTGGACCCGATAGGTGGCGCTGTTGTCCGTTTTCTGAGAAACTCAACCGATCTCAATGAAACTTTGTATGTGTGCATGGTTGTATGCAGCTAGAAAGACAGGATAGTTTTGGACCCGATAGGTGGCGCTGTTGTCGATTTTTCTGAGAAACTCAACCGATCTCAATTAAACTTTGTATGTGTGCATGGTTGTATGCAGCTAGAAAGACAGGATAGTTTTGGACCCGATAGGTGGCGCTGTTGTCCGTTTTCTGAGAAACTCAACCGATCTCAATGAAACTTTGTATGTGTGCATGGTTGTATGCAGCTAGAAAGACAGGATAGTTTTGGACCCGATAGGTGGCGCTGTTGTCGATTTTTCTGAGAAACTCAACCGATCTCAATGAAACTTTGTATGTGTGCATGGTTGTATGCAGCTAGAAAGACAGGATAGTTTTGGACCCGATAGGTGGCGCTGTTGTCCGTTTTCTGAGAAACTAAACCGATCTCATTGAAACTTTGTATGTGTGCATGGTTGTATGCAGCTAGAAAGACAGGATAGTTTTGGACCCGATAGGTGGCGCTGTTGTCCGTTTTCTGAGAAACTAAACCGATCTCATTGAAATTTTGTATGTGTGCATGGTTGTATGCAGCTAGAAAGATAGGATAGTTTTGGACCCGATAGGTGGCGCTGTTGTCCGTTTTCTGAGAAACTCAACCGATCTCAATGAAACTTTGTATGTGTGCATGGTTGTATGCAGCTAGAAAGATAGGATAGTTTTGGACCCGATAGGTGGCGCTGTTGTCGATTTTTCTGAGAAACTCAACCGATCTCAATTAAACTTTGTATGTGTGCATGGTTGTATGCAGCTAGAAAGATAGGATAGTTTTGGACCCGATAGGTGGCGCTGTTGTCCGTTTTCTGAGAAACTCAACCGATCTCAATGAAACTTTGTATGTGTGCATGGTTGTATGCAGCTAGAAAGATAGGATAGTTTTGGACCCGATAGGTGGCGCTGTTGTCGATTTTTCTGAGAAACTCAACCGATCTCAATTAAACTTTGTATGTGTGCATGGTTGTATGCAGCTAGAAAGATAGGATAGTTTTGGACCCGATAGGTGGCGCTGTTGTCGATTTTTCTGAGAAACTCAACCGATCTCAATGAAACTTTGTATGTGTGCATGGTTGTATGCAGCTAGAAAGACAGGATAGTTTTGGACCCGATAGGTGGCGCTGTTGTCGATTTTTCTGAGAAACTCAACCGATCTCAATGAAACTTAGTATGTGTGCATGGTTGTATGCAGCTAGAAAGACAGGATAGTTTTGGACCCGATAGGTGGCGCTGTTGTCGATTTTTCTGATAAACTCAACCGATCTCAATGAAACTTTGTATGTGTGCATGGTTGTATGCAGCTAGAAAGATAGGATAGTTTTGGACCCGATAGGTGGCGCTGTTGTCCGTTTTCTGAGAAACTCAACCGATCTCAATGAAACTTTGTATGTGTGAATGGTTGTATGCAGCTAGAAAGACAGGATAGTTTTGGACCCGATAGGTGGCGCTGTTGTCGATTTTTTTGAGAAACTCAACCGATCTCAATGAAACTGTGTATGTGTACATGGTTGTATGCAGCTAGAAAGATAGGATAGTTTTGGACCCGATAGGTGGCGCTGTTGTCGATTTTTTGAGAAACTCAACCGATCTCAATGAAACTTTGTATGTGTGCATGGTTGAATGCAGCTAGAAAGATAGGATAGTTTTGGACCCGATAGGTGGCGCTGTTGTCGATTTGTTGGTATTTCATGATATATTAAGAATACGGTTCTTACAATTCCCTCTTTTCTCAATGACGTGTATCAAGACACACACATACCGCACGCACGGTGTTTACACATACATATTTCGGGACTGTTGGATACAGTCGCACAGTTTTTTTTTTAGCTTTTATCAATCGGGCCAAACTGCGTGTGGTCGATTAGTGTGTTGCATAACGGCTTGAGACGTTCATACAGTTAGAATCTCATATAGAAAATTCAGCATTGACCCTGCTTCCTTGTTTCCAAAATTTTCCCCACAATCTGGGATCAATTTTTCGCACACGCCACCTACGATGCTGTGTTGAAATCTTCGGAAGCAGGGGCATATTAATTGTTAGAATTGCACGCACATTGTTTTTAGCTTGATTTGTTTTTGTAAGACTGTTTTTTTGGTCGCAAAGAGTATAAAATATATAATGAAAAAGAGACCTGTGAGTGCAAACTTCAATTAAGTTTGGACTTAAGGATCATTCACATGAGAGCGACCAACTACCTACGAACGAACGAATATTCGCAAGTTTTGACAGTCCATTCACATGATACATTTAAATTTGGTCGCAGAAACCCGCGAATCCAATGACAGTCGCCGTTACTTGTCTCTATAGCATTTTGAGTTTGAGGTTAAGTTCGAACGAATGCTTTATTCGTTAGTTTGTGGAACGCGAATCGAATGATGTGGATTGTTAATAAACTTTGACAATTCGCGCCAAGGGTGTATTCGTTCGCGGCAAAAAGTTTGCAATTCGAAATTTCGTTATTTAAACTGTTTATTAACATGTTTTCTTAATACATTTCGATGGGATAATTAACTATCCTCCTCTTGGAATAGTAAAATGTACAATTTTCTGTTCATAAATGCATCAAAAGTGGTTTGTTCGCATTTCAGCAATTCGTTCGCTCGCTCTCATGTGAATAGTCCTTTAGTTATTATATCAGATAGTAAGCTCAACTGGATGGAACCTACTTTCTATCCGAAGCAATATCTAAACAGGGGGTAGAGGCAACTTTATCATCTAAACCCCTATTGTCGTCTTAATATCTTCAAATTAGTCTACGATGGTTTATTAAAATCAAAACTAGGGTATGGAATATCCTACTGGCCTGTCTGTTTCTTTAATTTTAAATCGTACGAATTTTTACTAGTTCTTACGAATTTTTACTCATTGCCGTTCCCTAACTCGAAAAATTCCAGTCCAAAAAATTGTCTATTCCCGGAATACAATTTAACTCGGAGGAGCTTATACCCACTAAATTAAATTTCGATTGGCATGGGTCTCATCTCAATTTACGACACAATGATTACCAGATTTGGACATAGGATCATTTTATTCGGTTTTCCTAACCTTACTTGTGTTTTATACGTTTATTAAAAGTAAACAAAGATTTGTTAATTATATTTATCTGAAATGGATGGACTTTCCTTTTTTGGATATCGATGGCTCTTCATTGGGTTCATCCAGTTTACCGTATGTGTAATGTGTATGCCTAAAGGCATTTCTTTTCGTTGATATCGCGAAGTTTATAGATCCACATTCTATCAAACCGCATAAGCTTGCTAGTAAGAATTGGATTGTATTCAGGCAATAGCTTCCGCGGCATTTCGCAGTAACTACCTGTTGTTGGCTTTCCGGGTTTTTTTTTCCACTCTCTCTCTCTGAGATTACAGAGTGGTGGTTTGATTGAATTAATTGCCCGATCTTGATCCATAGCAGAGCCATTTCTTGCCAATTCATCAGCCATATCATTGCCATTTTTGTCCCTGTGTCCAGAGCCAGACCCAGCAGAGACGCATTGTGTGCTGAGAGCAGATAACCTTAAGCTCTTCGATGCAGCGGCGAACTACCTTCGATTTTATTCGAATAGTAGATTTTTAGCAGCCTGGCTATCAATAAATACGGTAATATCATTATTAACATTGACACCATATGGACAGCTTCGGAGATTGCCAGAACCTCCGCCTGAAAGACACTACTGTGATCAGGAAATAAGATTGAGTGGTGTTTATTTAACTCTTCAGAGAAAATTCCAGCAGCTGTGGAATCACAGTCCATTTTAGATCCGTCTGTGTAGATGGATATCGATTTTGCTTTTGTGAGTTCATCTGTGTTCCATTCCTCCTTGCTGGGGAAATAGGAAGAGAATGGTATGTCGAAGGCAAGATGGGGAGACAAGTAGTCAGAGGTGACCGCATCTCCAACATTTTTATTCAGGATCTGTGCGTGTCCCGGTGTGTAGGGTTTCCAGCTTTTTGTTTGGCTGATCCTGAAGGCACCTTTGGCCCTTTCCTTAAGTTTCAAAGTAAAGGAACAGACCTGATTTGTTTTGGATCAGTTTTAATTGGCCTAAACATATTTCTTAGATGACGTCTATTTCCGTGAGTACACATAGTCTATAGAGAAACCCTACTGAGACGGAGACCCCCAACTTCGGCCCATTTACTGGTACTTGCCTACAAGATATATTTTTACAAAGTATCCAAAATTATGCTAGCTAGTATGGACAAATTTCACGTTACTTTGAAAATTCCGAATCACCAGCACACTCGCACCTAATATTTACCACTTCCGCTGTGGACAAGGTTGCTGGCAACGTTCATAGAATTTTAACTGTTAAATTTTAAATTATTCGTTGACATGTAGATGGACATTATATAACATTTTTTTTTTCTTGAACGTACAGTACATAGTACATGTTTATGTTTTTTTTTCTTTCTTTCTTTTAGAGCAATACGGCATGTCACAAGTTGTATTCAATGTCAACATAGATAAGCCCATAGCAGCCAATGATATAGGAACTTATTCGCTTGTTGTCAATGAACCTGTTAATGGTAGATGGGTGTTGGAGAGTCCACAGCCCAGGTTATATTACGGCACCAAGTTGAATTTTTGGATTATTGTCCGTTACGGGCAAAAAACATTAGAAAAGGTTGGAACCATTACGGTTACTGAGACGTATTTAGAAATCGACGACCCTCAAGGACCTATTTTTACAACTCCGGCATACCCACTGCCATTCGACTGTGAAAGATCACCGACAACAGTGGGCGGCAAGCCCGCATGCAAGGGTGATTTAATTTTTGAAGATAATTTTAACTCAATGGAGTGGGCCAAATGGAGCCGAGAGATTCGAATACCACTTGACGAAGACGATGCTGAGTTTGTGTCGTTCCAACGTCGACCAGAAAACTTTTATATACGGAATGGTTCGTTGCATATTGTGCCCACTTTATTAACCAACGTGGAAGGATATAATGAAAATAGTATATACAATGGGAAGCTAGACCTAGGAGAATTGTGAGTACCTATAGAAAGATAGCCCCTCAAAATAAAGTCGATTGTGCCAATATTGGGCAAAGATTTTTAAAAATCATTTCCTTATGAGGAAAATGGTAACACTACTTTGAATTGTTTACCTTAACTTGTTATATTATCGCCTTTAGTTGCACTGGCGTCAGGGATATATCAAGGGAGTGCTCCAAGCGGGCAATTAATACCCAAATTCTTCAGCCTGTGGTTTCAGCTAGGGCCCGGACACGACAATATTTCACCTTTCGATATGGAAAAGTTGAGGTTGCGGCGAAGATGCCTATAGGCGATTGGCTAATACCTCGTAAGTTATTTTTAGCAAAACCAGCAAATGATGAGATATTAAAGTTATTCAATTTGTTTGTGTAGTAATTCTTCTCGAGCCAGTGGAGAACTATTACGGATTTCTGGGCTTTGCTTCGGGACAAATGAGAGTGGCCTCGATTCGTGGAAATGAATATCTGGAAGACCTAAATGGTACGGATATCTCTGGTAAATTGGTTTCCGGAGGAGCCGTGCTTTCAGCTGGTGATCAATTTCGAAAGCTGTGGATGAAGGAGTCTTTGCAAAGATTACATTTGGGTAATGACTATCACATATATACGCTGACTTGGTCAGAGGATGCGATTACGCTAGAAATAGATGGCAATAGATACGCGGAGATACCTGGAGGTTTCGCAAAGGAACTTCGAAATATTAAGAATTATGCAAAACATTGGGAAAATGGTCATTATAATGCGCCATTTGACAGAGAGGTTTGTCATGCTATAATCCCCCAACTACAAATCTTAATGACATATTTTTCATTACAGTTCTATGTAACTCTTGGACTATCAGTTGGTGGGCATTCGGACTTCCCAGACTATTGCCGAACTGGACGAAAGCGAAGGGAAAAACCATGGAAAAATGGCGACCCAAAGGGTGCGTTCAAGTTTTGGAAGGACCGCCCAAATTGGGAAAAAACTTGGAAAGGCGAGGATGCGGGTCTCCATGTCGAATATGTTAGAGTGTATGCATTATAAGTTAATAAATAAATTAATTAATTAATTAATTAATCAAACAACTTTTTTCAATAAAAAAAAAGAACTTCAAATAACTTCAGTCGATGGCGCGCGTTTATTCAATTTGATTTGTCTTAGAGCTGCGTGACACTAACGTTATTGACCTTGCGTCTCTTAACAGCACAAGTCGCACAAATGCCAAGTTCAATAGAAGCGTATACCCAAGAAATTCTCTATGATATCTATCTGCCCCCTTGTACATCAGCCGTAGATCGCTTGGAAAACTAACATTCCCTCGACTAGAGAAACATTCTGCTCCAATAACTTTGTCCTCTTCTTCGGTATCTGGCATATCGGCAACATTGTAGTAGGTGCGCATCAAGGTCAAAATAGTCTTCTCCGCCGAAACACGTTCATTTCCCACCAAGTGCTGAAACAATCGCGCAGCCAGAAACTTCCTTAAATAGAAAACATTTGAATGGGACTGCTCGGTCGATATTTTTCGATTCGCCAATGCGAATCCCAGAATCGCTGTCAACTGCGCTCGTTGAACGTTAATGTTCACCTGTTCGGCGGTACCTGGAGCTGCGCTCTGAGCGATTTGTGGATTTTCAAACAGATAACAGTCAGCTTGAGGAATCAAGAAGGTAGCATACATACAGCGGTGGATCAGATCATGCAAATGGAGTTTCTTTTCTTGGATATCGTGTCGCTCCCAGTGTGTCAGTTCACAAGGTCCATCTTTATGCAATTGCAATCGCGACCAACTAATGCTCGAGATACCCACACTTATCGAAACAGTCGATGTGATTTCATCAATTTGAGTTCCGGGCAATTTTGGATAAACAAAAGAGGCAATTTTGCGCGGCTGGCGCTTTGCTGGCACCTCACCCAGTAAGCTTTTGCAAAATTTGTCCAAGATTTTCGTTGAGAAACCCTCTAGATGGAGGATATCTTCTAGGCTATGAAAGCCACCGTTTTTCGATTTCCATGCCACGAGTTTGTTGAGTTTCGCCTTTGAGATGTCGTAACTGTCAGCAGGTATTATTAAATTATCTGTATAATATGATTTTATGTCATTACCTGGCCAAATGCTCTGCAGACTTTGTGTTTAATATTGCTAAAATCTGATTGGTTTCTTGTTCATTGAAGTTAAACGCTTTGCTTTCAGTAGATGCTGTCGACAAGCACCTTGCTATGGCTATTCTAGATGTATTTCCGATTGTCGCTAGAGGAGAAGTCAGCGATATTAAAGACTGTGATGATCGTAGTAGCATTCTACATCAAATTGTTTAATCAAATAAAGTAATAAATAGGTTTTCTGTTAAAATAAAATGAAATAAATAGAATTTGCCAAACGAGGGATATGTCAAAAGAAGACTTGTATGACAGTTTTCTGAGTTGTATACAAAACGAGTGCAACATATTATTAGCCGCTATTTACATGGGCCTCCAAAAAGCATCAACGCTTCTGATGATAAACTTATTACAAATGGGGGTCAATTCCCGTTCCGTGATACTGTGAAATGAAAAGAGTTTTCACAAGTTCACACTGAACTCGATTCTCGATCTATGAAAAAATGAAAACAAATGTCAGAATTTTTTCATATGATAAGTTTTTTATCAAAGCCATTTCATTTGTGAAGAAGTGTGAAAACGTGATGGATACACAAAAATTAACGGGGACAAAGAGCTTCAAAGATAGTTGACAGCATTTATCATTTAGTGCATTTTAGTACACATTTAGACTACTTTTTATGATGATAAGTTCGAGAATCGCCATAGGTGTAATCGTGAAGTGATAAAATGATAAACTGCTGTGAAAACTGAAATGATAAATTATTTATCATTTCACAGTATCACGGAACGGAAATTGACCCCATGGTTTACAATAGCCGAGTTTTTTGAGCTTCGATCTCAGCAATGCAAAGCAGAGTAGGATTTTCAGCACGCAATTACAACAACTACATTCCAATTGACACTTCGGGACTCGCAATAATTGTTGTAATTAGCGTGCTGAAAATCCTACTTTACTTTGCTTTGCTATGGTTTGTCTATGGTTTTAATTAAACTAAGAAAAAAATTGAAATGTACAGTAGAGAATACTGAATTCTTGTACTAAAGTCCAATTCATGAACTCACAAATACTAAAATAGAAATGAGCAAGTGTGTGTGACTTCATGAATTTTTCTGGAAAACAGCTTGTAGGCAGCCGCATTCCCACTGGAAAGATATATAACTCTGTGTTCCATTATCTTTGACCTACGTACAGAAGCATAAAAATATTCGAGTACGCTGAACAACCCCACTGGGAATGTTTCACTTCACAGCCATAATCAACTACTATCTGTGTATAACACTTTTTTCGCAGCTGTTTTTTGTTATGACACTTGCTGTCATTTCTCTTTCTTTTGATTCCACTTTTTCTGCGCTGCCTGCGCTGCTGCTGCTTCTGCCAGGCCAGACACAAAAATTCCATCAGTAGCCACAGTTTCTAATTGATCTCTGTCCGTGTCGTGGCGTCAGGTGAAATTTCGTTAGTGTATCGGTTTTTCTTCCGCCTCAAGAGTCGAGAGCTTTTTGACTACATTCTGTAGAGAACAAAAAACTACAGACATTTCCATTTCCAAAAAGGTAAAAAGAAACGGTTCGCAAAAATCCCTATAAGAACGTGACGCGTCGAGATTCGCGAGGAATAAAACCAGTTTCTACGACTCCATTACCAGCGTTTGCCTTCACTCCTCCCTTTGCCTACCACCTAATACGCGATTACACAACGCAAAACAAGATTGTAAAGTGTAACGAAAAAGTGAAACATGCTCCTTAACTCAAGCGAAATTGGATTATGAACTTTCTATTTCAATACGACGGCAAACGCTCATCTTTGGAATTCCCCAAGTAACTGCTGTCTATGTGAAATGTAACGTTCCATTGGTGGAAGTCCAAATCAGAAATAAATGTCATCAGTAACAACAACGACAGCAACAGACACATCTGCATCAAGTGCTACCGTCACTGGAGCTGAAACCGTGACCAAAATGATGATTCTCGAGATGGACATGCCTACTCGGTTCCAAGACGAGTCGTCATCGTCGTTAACAACAACAGTGAAATCAAAACCTCCAGTGTCGCTGATTGTTCACGAAAGCAATGGCAAAATAAACACAAGTCTAACAACAGACAGCGACAGTGGCTGCGAACGTGACGAATGCGACACTCTGACCAATTCTAAAAGTCGCAGACGCGGACAATCGGTTTGTTTGCGAGTGCACAGCTTTATCTCAAATCACTGGTACCTTAGCTACCTTGTACCGCTGACAATCCTTATCGCCCTTGTCTTTGTGGCCTACTTGATGCGCGACTACGCACGACAGCTCCTCTACTGGATAGAAACGCAGAATTCGTGGTTGATCTTTGCCATCTTCATGTGTTTGTTCATAGTGGTCAGTTTCCCAGTGGTGGTTGGGTATTTTGTTCTCATGATCAGCAGTGGATACCTGTTTGGATTAATTAAAGGCTTCCTTACTGTGATATTGGGTGCGAATCTGGGCATTTTCATTGCTCATACGACGCTGAGGAGTTTACGGCATCGTCTTCCTATACACAAGTAAGTTGTGGCAGTTTTTAATTGATATAGGGTAGGGCAAGCCACATATTCGAGTGAAATGTTTACCAAACACTTTGGTAATCTTATCAGTGCTTATTGAGTGGTTTCCCTAGAATGTTTTTACTTACGTTGTTAAATTTTTTATCGATCTGACTGGGTAATGCAAATAAGTGAGCTGGGGGGAAATTTAGCGCACACCATATGAAGTGCACTTGAAAAGTCCACATCTGAGCGTTGAACTTGACGGGCTTCACGAAAGTCGGATATTGTTTTTTCATGGTAAGAATCGTTACATGTGTTCATTATTATAGAAGAGTGATGTCTGCATACAATGACAAAAAGGATCCAGAATCACAATGCTTGTATAAACCAACTGTTGAGAGGAAGCCTTCTGTAAGGTTAGGCGACTGGAGTTCATTGACAAATGATTGGAACTGATCAGTTATCGAAATCGATTCGATTTCAAATCAATAGGCTTCCAAATTCTGCAAAACTACTTGGCAGTCTACAGTTAAGGAAATGATGATTTCACTAAAAAAGGTTTTTGGAATATAAGTTGGGTGAACTCCTAAAAATTTTAACTACAGCAATTTGAAAACGAAGCTAACAGATGACCCGCTTTATAGATATCTTGTGGAAATGGTCCAAAGCATAGATCCACCTCCAGCTTTCAAAACCACAAATAACACACTTCGCATGCCAATTCGTCAGTCTAGTTTGTAGTCGACATATTTTAATCACATTATAGATACTAGCGTGCACTACCACTCATATCAAGATGCCTAGAAACTCTTCGTGACTTTTTTCAATAATTGCTTCTTGCACACCAATCGCTCCGCTCCGAGTACTGCCCTCCCATTTACTATTCTTGAGTCAGTAATTTACTTTGTAAATCATGCAAAGCACATTCTCAATTCACAAGGCCTCCCCCCCCTCCCCCTTGTACAGCAGCATTAGCCCCAAGAGCTACCATTATCAGAAAGTCAATTAAGGTATTCGCTGAACTAGGCTTAATTGAAAGTTATTAAACGAGAACTCGATTGAAATTATTTATTTCAATAAAGAGTCAAGTTCGAATGAAACGTATACTCAACGTCAGCAACACTGATAGAACTACAATAACTTGCTATCATTGTGTTGCGTGATATTCGCTGCTTTAGTCCGGCAATTCCAAATCATTTTTGTAATGAAACATTTTTTATGATAGATACGCGAATAACAAGTGCCTATGAGCAAAAATACTAACATGAGCACCTTCTAGGAGGAATAACCGATGAGCTGTGTTATTTCCCTTCGAAAACGGGACGTACTGATACCCGATAATGACTACTCTGTTGGCGAAGTGTGGCATATAGTGTGTAAATTTAGACAAAAACCGAAGGTGAGGAAAGGAGGTTTAAATTGGACTGGGAAGGCCGGATAAAGGTAAACTGTTTTCTGCGTCATTCAGTTTAAGGCGTGGTGACTACCGAATTCGGAGAACTAGGTACAATTCGGAAGTAACATTTATGGGAAAGTAAATGTCTAGCTAAACATATACGTAGCTCGGTGACATATAGTGAGAACTCAATGAATCAATGAAATACAAGGTTTGTTTGACGTGGGCCCTAGTGCGCACTAGTGCGCACTGGGTTAACCCTAATGTGTTCGATATAGCACTGAACTCGCCCTGGTACTGAAAACCTGTGTTTGACATGACTTCTAGGGCGCCCTAGTTGTGCACTGAACTGACCCCAGTTATTTTGTCGGGGCAAGAACTCAGTGCTGAGTTGCGCTGTCATTTCGCTTGCTGTTATTCGTTTATTTGAATATCGTAATAAAGATAAATACAATAAATTTGATATTCAAAGGGTAATTGTTTGAAAACAACATCGTTTATGGACTAAAACCTTATTTTAAAGATAAATGGAATGAAAAAAATCTGGAATCAAAGCTGATTACATTTTTTAGTTAATCGCATATATTGCAAACAGTTTTATCAACTTGTTTGCATTATGGAAAGCACAAGATCAGAATTGAGTTCACTCATTTTTAACAATAAACAGAACAAAGTGTTATCATCTGGTGCCGTGACATAAGGCCAAGCGTCATAAGGCCAAATCTCGAAATTTGGCCTTATGTCCCTTTGTGAAAGTGACAAAAAGCCAAATTCTAGCATTTGGTAATATGACACTTTGAGGTTTTTGGGTAGGCGGGAAAATCAGCTGACACTTCTCAGTGGGCACTAGTGCTAGCCACGTCCATAAACTAATGTCGTTTTCCATTGGGACCACCAGAAATCTTTTTCAGATCTCAGATTTTACGTGGTGAATGGAACATTCAACGAAATTGGTCTGCTTTTGTAAATGGATTAGTGCGTTATTTGTCAACAATATCAGCTGTTCAAATTCAATTTGTTTTTGCGAAAATCACGAATGGATATGGACTTCAAAAATGTTTCTCCTATTGCACATACAAATGGAGTATTTTTGGTGATTTATAGTCTGCAGATGACGAGGAAAACTATGAAGATAATAGTTCCTCCTAAATTATATCAATGGCTATTAAATGTATTTCGTTATTTTGGTTTTCACGAAACTACCCCCATTTGTCTTCAAAGCAAACTTCTTAAAATGACGTAGAACAGCTGTGCAAAGTATATTGGTATTGTGAGAGTGCGTGAAGATCTGAAAAAATATCGAGATCTGCAAAAAGTGCTCTGAATCGAAAAAAAGATTGATTTTTTGGTCCCAATGGAAAACCACATAAGTATTAAATAGACCGTCAGCTCAGCCAACTTAAGAGAGTTTGCCTACAAGCTGTTTTCCGTGTTTCTATGTGCGAAAGTATGTGTGCCATGTTAAAGTCCATAAGACGCACGCATACGCTTGCACATAGTAACCTGACAGATGACTGACAATTCATTCTGTGGTGACATTGGGAAAAATTCAAATAATTCAAATAATTGGCAGTTATCGGGACGTGTTAACAAAACGGAGGGTCTGGTGTGGTGAATTTAGTACCTACATACATTTCATTAAAACGAATATATCAGGCCTGTTTTTTTGAGCTTCGCTCAGCAAAGCAAAGTAAATTAGGATTTTCTTTTTCAGCACACAATGGCCGCATTCAAGTATCTAGTTGACTTAAGTCGACTAGATTGGTCTGGATAAGAAATAACCTGAACGCAAAAATTAACTAGATTGGTCGGGAACGTCACTTTTTGACGTGGGGTTTAAGTAGAGCGACTGTGTTCGGCAATTTGGTGCCCATTAGTTACACGACGTTCACATCGCAGTTCAGTTTGAAAGTTTTTGTAGTTTATGAAATTATTGTAAAATGGAATTGCTGATATAATTTCGTCACAATACCTACCAAATACCTTAATAAAATCATCTAGCAAAAATCCATCTCATTATAAAATGAACTTAAACGGTCTCTGCACTTAAGATATTTTGTAACTTAAAGCTTTTATTTCGAAGTCATTTTGAAACAAAATAGGTATTTTAACACAGTTTGGGGAAACCGTGTTTTTCATGCTGTGGAGAAATAGATATTTTTGTATTAGCATAATTTATAACATTTATAATCTGTAAATGGTACGTAAAATGCATACTTGAACAATAATGTATGCAGGTATGCATTTGTTAAATTCGATATTTTTTCCATTTTCTGGTAAATCCCATAATAGGCCTCTTTTTTTTTGGCTTCGATGTCAGCAAAGCAAAATAGGATTTTTAGCACGCAATAAGTTCACTTATTATTAGGCCTGTTTTTTTGAGCTTCGAACTCAGCAAAGCAAAGTAAAGTATGATTTTCAGCACGCTAATTACAACAATTACGATATACTAACTTGACACTTCGAGACTCGCAATAGTTGTTGTATTTGCGTGCCGAAAATCCTACTTTACTTTGCTTTGCCGAGATAGAAGCTCAAAAAAACACGGCTATTGTTAATTTATAATTTAGAGAGGCTTTTATAAAAATATCAGTGAGCATTTCAAAATTCAATGCTATTAAATTTGCTAAAGAAAGTATCTATAGAAAACGAAATAGAACATGCGAACAATAAATAACAAAACAATTTGGATTCCTGTTCGATTAAATATGCCAAATCTGAAATCGGATCAAATCGCAGAATTAAATTAGGTATATAGCACATTATATTTTCTTTTTGTTAGGAGTTCAATCATATGTACCTACTCATTTTACGAATTTACGTTCCGAGAATTACCACTTTTTTTTATATGAAAATAAATTGTTGAAAACACCCACCAATTAATGGAAATTTATGCAAAGTTCAGGAATATTTATAAAAAAAATCACTTGCCTAGTGAAAACATGGGCTTAACTCACATGGTATTAACCTATTTTTTGAACAAACTCCCAAATGTAATTGCATGAATTCTGCTGTAAAAAATATTTTTCATGTAAAGAAAACTAAAAAAAACCTGAAATGTGAATGGATGAATACTTTTTGGGATCTAAAATGGATACAGAACAAGTAAAGCTATCTAGAAAAGCATATCCAACATTTATTCCCTTTGCATTTATTGTTATAAATTCAATTAAAAATTGTTTTCTTTTGAAAAAGTTCCATGTATTCACTTTCACAGACAGGAGCAAAAAAGAGCGAGAGAGACCTTACTCTTTGCTCACGATGACAGCAAAATAGACGTCAACTTACTACTCAGTTACGAATTTTTTGACTAGATTCGTCGGCTACCCCTCCATAAACGTCAACTGCCAAAACTAACCACACGACCATTCTGGGCCAATAAAAATCGAGATAGATCTAGTCAGACAGCTGTCAGACCTACTAAACTAGATACTTGAACGTCCCCAATGTTACACGTATTTAGGTCAGCCATCTTGTTTATGTGATAGGAATTATAGGAAAGTTCCGCATGTTGATATTTTTGTAGCGATGGCTAAAGAAATTCCGCGTTCCTATAAAACAATATGACAATTATTTACTAAATTACTGAAACTTTTTACTACTCTGCAGAAATGTTGGTGGTCGGAACTTGTGTTTATTTCCGTTTATGTATCTATAATTATGGGTAAAACATCCGTGACGCCTTAGGCGTCTGATTTGTGATCTCATTCTCACGCCTTTAATACCATTGGCTGCGGATAAACGAATCTCTCCCGTTTCGTGCAAAAATGTGCGTGTGTGATGTTGTAGATGCAGTTTAAATGGGCATGGGTGGCCGAGAGGTCCAGGTTCAATTCAAATCCTGAAAAAAAAAACGCAAAATCCAATTTATGTTTTTTTTCCACTACGCCACCTCTCTCGAACGTCTGACAAACATCCGAAAGGCGAGAGTATAACTGTATTGAAAGAGCTTCTCAATTAGCCATTTGGACTCGGCATAAAATTGTGCATCCTTTCCATTCGTTCCAAAAATGAAAAACTTGCATAAAACGAATGGTTGTGAGAAGCTAGCCCTAGGGTCTGTACGGACCTGTTTTTTTTATATATAGATATAAATGGGTTTAGTGCTAAGTCTGCAAATACTTATAAGTAGCTTAGTAGCTTCGGTGCGCGGTCCCTATAATACTGCAACACAAAATAAATTTTACACAACACACTTTTTTTATTTGCTTGTCATTTTCTAGAATTATTTGTCTTTTCTGCCAATTTAGTTCACTTTTTGTTTAGTTTAGTTTACAAAGCAAATGCTGAAATTTGTCTGTTAATTTGCAACCTCCAGTGTCCAGTCGTTAATAGAAATCAGAAAGATATCGATGCATACCGTTTAATAGTGATAATTTCTATATCTACCTAAGTGAGCAAAATATTTACCCGATATTATATTTTATGCTTCGAAGTGTGGTAAACAATTTCGACGCCTAATGTTACAGAAAAACAAAATTTCACTTGAAATGAAATTGCTGACACGTGTTATCTTAAACAAGGTCAAGGTTGCCACATCTACGCAATTCGTTTTCTAGATTTACGATCAGGCAAGCAGATTGGCCGCGTTCCACTGCCCGCTAGATGAGCAGCGGCATGTCAAACTCCATATAAAAAAAATTGACATTTTACCATTTGCGCTAGTCGTCTAGCACTTTTTGTGAAATATCCCTTTCAGGGAAATTTCTCAATCTAGCGCAAAACTACCCGCTGCTTTGAGAGAAAAAAAAAACAAAAAAACAGCTGTCAATGGAAATCGTTCAAACGTCTACAAAATAAAAACAAAAATACGAAGCCGAGCTGCAATTGTGATGAAATTGGTAATAAGGTAAGTAAAATAGCAATTCCGATATTATTATGGTTTCTATAACATGTACCATTTCTTTTTAAATGCAGTTTGGAAATAATTATGCGACACGAAATTATTTATGAAGGAAAGTCATATGTTTTTGATGCCAACAAGTCAAATGTCATTTTGCCGCTGCCGCTGCCGCTGCCCGAGCGTTCCTTCATCAGGGATATTTTGTGCTAGAAGACTAGCGGGCAGAGGAACGCGGCCATTGTCTTTGTCCAACAGCTTCAGAGCAAGGGAGTAAAACCGCATCGCTGTCGCAGCAGACTGTGTTCGTATATTGACGAGTTGTAATACATTTTTGAGGAATTTTCTTCTTTCAATATTCCACATGAAGGCGCCCAGATTTGTTTTGTATTTTTTGTTTTGCTAGATTCAGACAACTTCTGTTTGTTTATTTTGGGCTCATCTGTTCTAGAAAATTAATTGAATTATTTATTTCTGTTTCTATTTATAGATTAATTAAAAACGAGACTGGCCGTGCTATACTTCGGGTGATTGCTGGACCAAGAGCATTTAAAGTCGTTCTTTTTACTCGACTGACGCCGATTCCATTTGGTGTGCAAAATGCAATTTTCGGAGTAAGTGACTGCTTATGAAAATAAATTGTTAGGGTTACGTTGTTTGGTCTTTAGTTCTTGCATGAATAAATATAACAACCAGTTTTATCACTGCTCCTCAATTATAGAGCAAACATGTAGACGGGTGGTCATCTAAGTAGGACGTCAAAAATAGTTTCTTTGTGTTGAATTGTCCGGCATATTTTAAATCACATATATCAACACAATCACACTTGTCCAGTGCAAGCAAAATATTATTTGCTTTCTTTTATAACAACGATGATAGGTATAAAATGTGCTGTGTGGGTATACACAAACGAAAAAAACAAAACAGCCAAACAAAGTGGCATGTGGCATCTGCTTGGTGACTAAATAGATTAGGTACACTGTAGTGTACAGTTTACACACATGGGAGATGTGATACACACAGCGTGTGTTCTATTTTTTCAATAACAATATCAATATCAGAACAAATTGTTTTATATGGTTGGAACAAGTACAAAATTGGTATATAAGTGTGGTTGTATAATACTCCGATTTAAATGAAATACGGTTCGACTTTTGTCGTGGGAAAAATATACAAAAAACCCACATTTATTGCCTCCGCTTCCTCGGAATATAAATACGTCTCTCCCGGCCAGAGACCGATCGAGAACTAACTCTTTACATGTCATTTTACAATAAGAGCACGTATGGCAAGTGTTGCCATACGTAACAGTCCCGGCTAAAAACATTGTTTTTAATTACTACGAGTCTAAAGCTAAAAATACATATTTTCTGCAAAGGCCGCTTCAATTGGCTGGTTGCGGTCTGGACGATGATGTTTCTGACAAGCCCATCCCGACTTGGTAAAAGTTTACATAGTGGAAAGTTCTCTCTCCTGAAGAAAACCGACTGTCCGACTTTCAGGCTCTCCTTCTCCTTTCTCCAATTTGTCCTCTCCTGCAGAATAGTCAAATGTTCTGACTACCATCAGTTCCCGTAATGGTTGACCATCTGCTGTCTCTCCTTGAATAGTTTAGCTCCCTCCTTCTCCGGTCTTTCTTATAATCTAAAAAGGAAGAGGTAAAATTAATGGTTCGCCCACCAGAAAAAGTCCCGGCGTTAGCGCCCGAATATCCATTAGATCATCACTCAAAGTGAGTAAAGTTAAAAACTCCTCGTAAGGCAATATCCTTTGCTCCACCATGCGATTCAAATGAAATTGCATCTATTTGACAACACACATAAGTCCCTCCTTGATGTGGTTCTGCTGGTATCATAAAGTGCCAGTCAGTAGTTACCTTTTTTATAAAGATTCTCCAATACTCCTTAATCTGAAAATACTTTCAAAGCTTTATTTAATTTGGATGCTCCAACGGAAGTTGTTCCGTTGTCGCTAAATATTTTCTTAAATCTCCTTCTCCTTGCAATAAATCTCCCATAACAAGCTATGAAAGCTATTGAAGATAAATTTCCTACGATTTCAATATAATACTGCCCTACTCCTAAGACAGACAAATATTGCAACCCAAAATTTACTCCTATTTCTCCTTCCTACTCCACTGACCACTTTTAATTCTAAATTGCCAGAATAATCCACTCCTGTTTCTAATAATGGTTTCCCAACCTGGACTCTTTCTGATGGTAATTCCTCCATCAGCTGTCCCTCCATTCGTGCATTTAAGTGCACATAACAACACATTTATGAATGTGACTCCGTAATCCACTCCTAAGTTCTGGTATCCAGTAACTTTACCTAATAAATTGCATTATAGCATGGATGCCTCCATGTTCCGTCTCCTTGTTCATAATCCATTTAAAATTCCGCTAACCTTGATCCATTTGCAATGATTGCTGGATGTTTCATCTCATAATCGATCTCCGATCTCTTGAATCTCCCACTGATTCGGAGCAACTCATTTACTTCCAAAATTGGGTTCAAACTTCCTATCCAACTCCTTTCGGTAAATGCTTCCCAGCACTCAATGCTGTTATCTTCTTGTTAAAATTCTCCTGTTGATTTCTCTGTATCAGATAATCCATAGCTGACGCTTTCTCCTTTAGAGTAGGTGGTAAAACTTCCTGTTGAACCATTTTTCTCCTAGATCTCCGTTTAATATCTTTTGGTTTCTGTTTTAGTTCTTTTCTCCACTTAATCCAATTTACTATATACCTTCTGGCATAGCTAAGAAAGTTAACCCTTTTTTCTAGCTTATTTGTGTACTCCAGTATCGATATACTTGACTTAGTTCCTCCTAACCTTATTCGTGCACGATCTCCTTGAAAGATGAAATAGAATATATTTTCATTTAATTTCTTACCTCCTGGTATATGTTCTCCATTATTTTGCTTTTCGGTCATTTGATTGTTCACAAATATTTTGACAAAACTCCTCTTGTAAGTAATTCAGGGTTCTCCTTGCCATCAATATGACGCCAGCATCTAACATCTGTATTTGTAACATATGTTGTCCCCTGTCTCCTTTTTTATCCAATAATATGCTGGAATGGAATCAATCCATATACTCCGCAGTTTGCCATTCCATTAATTCCATAACTCCTTTTATCATTTTCGACAACAACTCTGCTGCTGATAACTCCAACCGTCGAAGAAGTTTACTAGGTTACCATCCCATTCCCATATTCAACACGAATGTTTATATTATATAATTCCGAAAACGTGAATTTGTATCTATGGAATTTTCCCTGTACCCAACCACCTATCGTATCGATTTCTCTAAATAAATAATAGAATTCTAAAATTCCAACTATATGTTTTCTAATTCAACTGGCGGCCAATCATCCTAATAATTCTTAGTTTCCATGGCTCCTGAATTAATATTTTTCCGATATAGTTGTTACCAGAGATATATATCCATTTGGATCATATAGTTGCGCTACATGACTCCAAATTCTCCTCTTTGTTATGACTCCATTGAATGTATAATGTTTTTTACTACAAAAGTAACTTGTTCTCCTTTATCAACCATTTAAGTCCTAAAATGGTTGTGCCTTCCCCGCCGAAAACAATAGTGTTTTCTCCAACTCGGAATCCTAGCCCTTACAACCGCCCGGCTGTTTGACTTCCATTTTCGTATTTCGAAATCAGCTCCTATCATTTCCTAATTAAATTACTAATTTGTCTGAGTCAACTCCTGTTGTTCAATCGTCTGTGAAGTCCTCTTCTATCGCTTTAACTCCAATTGGAAACTTTTCCTTTTGCCTTTCTGGCAGAACGCACCGCAACGAGCGGTGATTTTGTTAATCCAAATGTGACTACTGTTAGCCAATACTCCTGCAATCTTTGATTTGCATTCTCCCTCCAAAATATCCTTTGAAAGTTCCACTGCTCCCTATCTATCCTAACCTAATTGAATACTTTGCGAATATTTGCATATATCGCTATTTTATGTCTCCGAAAACGCATTATGGTTTCATGCAAATCCTTTTGCAACTTTGGATCAAGTGTTTGAATGTTATTGAGCGACAAACCTTTGTCTGTTTTGCAACTTGCATTATACACAATCCGATTGTCCTTCGGAATGCAATGGTGTGGTATGTATAATAAATCATTTCTCCTATTCTTTGTTTCTCCGTGGCCAAAAAAAGATGACCTATTCGTATTTCTTACCTCATTTTCTCCACATAAAATCTCCTCTTCTCCTGATTATTCGCAAGACGCCTCTCTACTTACAAGAAACGACTTAACGCTATCTCCTTTGAACTTCCTAGTTCTTTAATATTCTCCTTTAACTGAACTTTTACTACGAACCTTCCTGATTCATCCCGTCTATATGTCCCCATAAAATGCTTTTCAACAAACATTTGTTTCTCTGTAAACCTATGGCATAAACTGACCCGATCTTGTTGCCAAAGTCGCTGTAATAAGTTATCTAATTGCTCCTCCTCCTTATATTGAATAGATGCAATCGACTCCCGTCAACTCTTCTATCTCTTCATTTTGTGCTCCGAAAAACAATAACTCCCAAAAGCGTTTCCAATAACGCTACTCCGCTCATATTTCTTTGAGTAACTGATTTGACAATTTTTGCAAAAATTTACTTCAAATTTATTTACTTGTTTATTTACTCCAAAAAAGTATGTAAGTTGGATTAGTTCCAGTATTCTGGGTCCGCCCAGATTATAATAGTTGGTTTATTTACTACAGTAGGATCTAAAGCCGATGATGGCATTGTTCGACTCCAATTATTTTCCATTGGTAAAACCCAAATCATTTCCTCCATGTACTCCTGTACCTGAGTCCCATACCATGGACACATATTTCCTTTATTTGTTGCCTTGTTTTAAAAGCTCTCCACCGATGCCCACCGCCTACCTAGTAGCAGACAAAGCTGAAAGTTTGTACTCCTGTACCTACTAGTTTATAGCTCATCAACTTTACCTGAGACCCCGTATCTAAGAAACGCCTAATAGGTCAAAACTTGTACCCCTCACATCCTAAACCTACCATGACTGTCGCCATGAAACTAATTTCCGAAAAAGAATAATGAAACTTATTATCGTTCTCTGAACCAGTGCTCCTATAGTTATTATTTTCCTTTAAATTTTGTACCTTTTTTTAATTTTAATTTTTTAACTCCGACTCCTTTCTCCATGCTCCCGAAGTTGTTGGCAGATTTCTCAATACCATGCCTGGTACTCTCCAAAGCTCCCGCTTGTTTGTATAGAAAATTTAAATTTTCTCCTACTTTCGGTGTCTCCAATGTTCTCTGCAACTCCCATTGTCTCCTTGTCTCCTGATCCAATCTTTCGTGTAGTCCGAGTACGAAAATCATATCCCAGTGTTTCACTGGTATCTCCAATGACTTTAGTTGACCGATTGTCTCATGAGTCACATTCGCCATTCCTTGGATATCATTGGCCGATGGTTTCTCCTGCAGAACCGGTAACCGGTAAAACTGGTTCAAGTACTCCTTGGTGATATGGTATGGCTTCTCATAGAGTTGAACAAGCCTCTCCCACGCCTCCTTGTAGCTATTTTGGTTTAAGTGGCTTTCTCCTAAAGCCTTGGCATCCCTTTCTGTCAGCGACTTCTTTAAATAAGAATATTTATATGCTCCGATATATCTCCGTTGTTGTGAATCGCCGTCTTGAATCGGTTGGGAAAACCATTCCACTTCACCAGCGCTCCGTCGAACTCCCCCACATGTTTTTGATGTCGTGTTGCGTGGTTGGCAACTTGAGACTCACGTTGATCGCTCTACCCTGAGGATCATCTCCATTAGCTGGACTAGCTTCGTTCAGCTTCTCCATCTCCTTAGCTGCTTTGTTTATTTTCCTCCTCATTATTTCAGCATTTTCAAAATATTCCGATTCCGTTTTCCCATCTCCATCTCCAGTTGGTTTAACTCCTCTCCGTTTGATGTCTCCACCAACTGCAAAAAAGTTCATTGGCATTATCCCACAGCTGCAGGATGCGGTCTGCTCGCAGCAACAGTCCTTCGTGCGACGTTCTTGTCACCTCCTCTAACCTCGCGAAGTCTGCAGCCCGAGCAATGGCTCTTCGTTGGGAAGTAAGTTTTGTTTCTGGACGCAACATTTCCTTCACTTTTTCCTCCTTCATCTGTGGTCTCCTGACCTCTCCTTGCCCTAGCAGCTTTTTGTTTTTATGAAATGAAATGAATTAAGTTACCTACGTGGAAATTTCATTTTTGTTTAAATTTGAACCCCTACTACTCGCCCACTTGAATAAATTCCTATTCGAATAAGAAATCCCCTAAATTGTGCGCATGTCTGCCTATGTGTGTGATGTGCAAACCAAAAAAAAATGTACCTAAACCAAAATACAATAATTATTAATTTTATAAAGAACAAAATCACATTGCCATGCAATTGTAATCTCCATCCTTCTTCTTTGAAGATTTCTCCTTCTCCGGTTATTATTCCTTCATAGAAATAATTTAAAATAAGTAAAGAAAAAAAATTCTTCCTCCTGGAAGTTCTCCTCTACATAATCTCCATTTTAAATTTCAAAAATTTATTCTCAAGTCCCCAAGAGAAAAATTTTAAAATATTAATTTAAGATATATTTGTCCACGCAACTATGTGCTCACGCGAAACACTCTCTCCGACTCCCTCCAATTTTAGCTAAAATAATTCTCCTTTCTCAAGTCCCCAAGAGAACATTTTTTAAAAATTGTATTTCCGGTCCACGCATCGATGTGCTCACGCGAAACACTTTCTCCAATTTCTCCAATTTTCTCAAAAAAAATATAATATAACTCCATAATAGAATATGATCATCAAATGAAAATATTCTGACTCCAAGAAACGAATAAAATCTCCTTGTTTATATTTCTTCCCAGAAAATAAACAAAATAACTCCATATAGAATATGATCAATGAATGAAAATATTCTGACTCCAAGAAACGAATAAAATCTCCTTGTTTATATTTCTTCCCAGAAAATAAACTCCATATTGGAATATAATCAATAAATGAAGATATTATGTTTACCCCAGAAACGACTAAAAATATTCCTATATTTTTCATTCCAAACTCCTATCCTACCTAGCGGAAAAAAAACAAAGCCCCATTTTATTTCAATCCTGAAAATCTATTTCCCAATCCGATTTGAATTAATTTAATTTCTCCTTTTCTATTCTCCGAAATAAATTTTAAAATATCCGTAGTTAAACATTTTGCGACAGGAGCAATTAAAAATTGTGAAACTCCGAACTCCATGGAACAATTAAATTTATTCCTAATTTATTCCGAATTTATTCAACTTCTGGAAAATTTCCATAACTCCTAACAATCTCCATTTTTGGTTATAGACACCGCAATGCACTTTATTATTCATCCACTCCAAACTCCGACGCAAATTTTTAATTCATTGCTTTGTTTTATTTTGTTTTGTTTTTTTTTTTCGTTTTGTTTTCCTAACTACCTACCTACAGACTACGCCGGCGACGACGCCGCACACCGTTGCATACCTACCTAGCTATGCACACATAACAAGTAACAAAAAAAAGTAATGCACACACAACACACAAAAAACACAAACCAACCCTTTTGGTCATAGCAACACAAAAAAAATATTTTTCCGGGCACATTTTTTTCGTTTACTTTCTGTTCTCTTAGAACGTCTGCTTCTCCTTCTTTTTGTTCCATACTTCCAATCTTCCATGTTCCATCCATAATGTGTTATGATGCAAGCAAATCCATTTGACTCTCTTTAATATTCCAGTCTCTTTTTTTTTCTGCGCAAATGAATTGCACAAGCACATGGCTTTGTTATTTGTATATGCTGTACAGCGTTGCCGTTGACTTTTTGAAAAATGTATCTATTTTTTTAAAAAAATGTATCAAAAGTATCTAAATTCGAGACTCAAATGTATCACAAGAGAATATCGATTTCTAAATCACTTTTCATGATCCATTGGGACCAAAAATCAATATTTTGATGTATATTGATATTGATATTGCTATAGATTCAAAATAAGTCTGAAAAAAAATTAAAACATATGAAAAAGGGAGATTTTGCAAACTTATTTGAAAATTGAAAAATGTATCTAATTGAAAATCTGAGTATCAAATTCTTTGCAAGGAAGCAAAAATGTATCTTTTTGATACAATTGTATCTTTGTGGCAACGCTGATGCTGTACACGTTTTTCTCCGTTCCCTTGTTTTTTTTTTTTGTTGAATTGTGTGAATGTAGGTAAATTCAGCACAATAATATTCTCCGTTGCATGTTTCTGCATGCTCTTGTTTATTTTCCCTCCGCTTTCTCTCCGTTTATTTAATTTTTTGTGTGAATTGATAATCAGCACAATATCTCCAATCTCTTTCGCATGTTCTTACATGCTTTGTGTGATTGTATGTATTGTAGGTACATACAGCTATTTGAAATTTAGTGGTTGTAAGTCACCAAATAACAAAAATAAACAAAAAAAAAAGTCTCCTTTGCACGTTCCGACATGCATTCCGTATCTTTATTTGCATTTGGTGGTTGTAAGGCACCAAAAACAAATACAGAATTTCTCCTGAAAACTGTGATTGTAAGTCACAAAAAAATAACTAATGAAATCCTGAAAATATTGATTAAATGTCACCAATATATTTATTGTTGGTGTGCAATATACTTAGTGAAAAAAAAAAAAACATAAAAACTCCCTTTTGTGTGTGAGTAAGTTGCACACATCCTTGTCTCCAATCCGCTCCACACTCATACTTTCCCGTTGTTTCTCCATAGCTCCTATTGTTTTTGTTTTTTGCACTTTTCACTACACACAATTGTTCTCCGAAAGATTTTTTTTTTTTTCTAATCCGACCCGAAGGACCACAATGTATAATACTCCGATTTAAATGAAATACGGTTCGACTTTTGTCGTGGGAAAAATATACAAAAAACCCACATTTATTGCCTCCGCTTCCTCGGAATATAAATACGTCTCTCCCGGCCAGAGACCGATCGAGAACTAACTCTTTACATGTCATTTTACAATAAGAGCACGTATGGCAAGTGTTGCCATACGTAACAGTGGTCATGAATCGGCCTCTTTTATTCTAATTTGTAATTAGATGGTGGAAACAATAATTTTATGATTGTAAAAACAAACAATTTTTGGGTACATTTTTGTAAATGTAAAATTATTAAAAATGTTGCTAAGAAACTGTGCGAATGCGACTCTGCGTTGCCAGATGAGAGGATTTTCCCCATTTTTCACGCAATGGGGAAAATGGGGAAAAGTGCTCTTAAAATGGGGAAAAACGGAAATCCATGCATGTTTATTAATTTTGCATAATCTAAAAATAAAACTCATGTAGTTAACTTTCAAATATCTCCCGAACATAAAAACATCAGCGCGTTTATAGAATCTAAGCGATTCAGCTCGAAACTGAAACACTGCGGAATTTTACAGACGAAATGTATGTTGCAAAATTGTTCAAAAAGTTGCGTTGATCTTTGCATCGATAAAAAAGTGCTTGGTTTTGCACAACAAAAATATGTACAAGTCCAATGACGATTAGTGGAGGTATCGATAGGTATTTAATAACTTGAATTAATATTATGTATAACGGAAGAACCTGAAATATTTATTTTTAGCATATTTTTTTTATTTACCTATGTACCTTTTAAAATTAATTTCAACCTGCCTCGTATTTATGGATTACCTATGGTGTCTTTTAAATCTATTCAACCTACCTGCAATATTTGCTTTAATTTAACTTATTTTGTATTAGTTTAAACTGAAAGACTTTGAATATTATTTGTTTTTTTATTTTTGTATTACCTTCTTTAAAAAAGATAGCTTAATAAAAGAAAACTAATTTTTATTATATTAAAAGAGAGAAATCCATTTCCTCTCTTTTAATTTTATCGTAATTTTCTACTATGTGGTCGACATACTGAAATAAAGTGCACGACTGGGTCGCACGAAACTTTCTCGTTTAGTGCGAGTCTGACTGACTTTCAGAGTCTTCAGCAAATCGAAAATTGAGGACACAAAAGTTTTGAAAACATCCCTTTGACTCTAAGTTTGCATTTTGGTCAAAATCGTTATTGCCGTTTTCCGGTAAACTGAAAAAAACTAAAATTCCTTTTTTCAAAAATCCTTTGTACGATAATATAGAGAAAAACTGAGTTTGCTATTGAGTTATAAAAGACCAAATTACCTTAAAAATGAATTTTTGTTACAATCGTATAGGTAGACCGTTTTCGAGATATTTCGAAATTTCAAAAGTACCGTTGTTCGAATTTTTAGCCAAAAACTGGGTACGCAGTCCTGGTAACCTCACCTACTTAAGCTTAAATATCAATTTTGGTTGAAATCGTTAGAGCCGTTTTCGATCAAATCAAACTGGTACGAAAATGTTGTATGGGAAGTACCATTAATATTGAGGTTACCTTGCAAAAAAAAAACACCTCCCGAGCTGTAAGCCCAAAAACTCCAAATCCGAGGTTTGAACGTAATCCGGGAAGCCGTTTAGACTGTAGGCCCGTGGAAGGACGGACAGACGGACAGACCGGACAGAATTTTGTGACCCACTTTTTTGAGTTCCTTTATCATCGTAATATCAGAATTGATTAAAATCTCGAGTTCGAAATTTTGTACGAAACCAATATCTTTCTCTTACTACGTAATGGAGAAAGTTAAAAATCAACATTAAAACTGACTACTAAGCGACAGCTCAAAAGTTTGACAAATAAAACTCTATTTATATTTTCTGCCGCACATGTTTACTGCATCACTCAGGATAACGTCTTCATCACAAGACTTGAATAACATTTCGTATTCGTCTTCACTTTCACTGAAACGTTCGAAAATTGCTTCTGGAATAGTGTTACACATTTTATAAAATTTAAATTTATTTTACGATAATGTAAAAATGCACGGAAAATATTTTAAGATCAAATCAAGAAAAATAAGCGCAGAATCACGAAAAGTTTGTCTAGTTTTAGAGCTTAGCTCAGGATTTACTGATTCACGACTTCTTATTCGCAATTTTAGAAATTGTAAGAAGTGAAGATATTGACCCCCAAAAATCGTGAATCACCACTTCTCATTGTCAATAATAATGATCAAACGAGAAATACGTATTGCCATAACCGATCGCAATTTTAAACAAGTACCTAGTTATGAATTTGATATTACTATGGTTGTGAATTGCAAAAACATTTCGCAATTTACCACTTTTCTGTATTAAATTTGATTTCATCCCTTACCGAATTGCAACCATTTAGTCTTGATTTGCAACTCATTAGTGCTGATTTGCAAACTAACAGGGGTAGATTTGCTACTTCAGTAGTTGCAATTTGCAAATTCTTAATCGTAAATTAAAACTTATTTTTATCAATTTGCAATTCATATTTTGCAATTTGCAATTCTTGAGCAGTGATTTGAAGCATCGCCGTCTGAAATTGAAAACGTTTTATCGTGAAATTGGAAAACTTTATTCTCAATTTACAACTTATATCTTGTGATTTACAATCAGAATTCATAGTCGTATTTTATATTTTTGTTTCCTCTTGATATCCTTGGAAATCATATGACGCCATATCGTCCGGAGACAACGGGATTTGTCTGGGGTGATTTTTCTGTCTATGCTGAAATCTTAAATACACGCAAATTGTTTAGAAGAACTTGTATTGATACGAACCTTAAAAAAACCTTTTCGACTGCACACTTTAATATCCATACCAATTTACTTCTTTTCTAATAGCGAGACATATCTTCATTCTGAAAAAAAGAAAAATACAGATTTATATACCTACCTGCTTTAGTTTTATTTTTTTTTCCATTATTAAATAGGTACTTACATGATATATATTCCAGAATGCTTTATAATGGTTAGTACACTCACTATCACTGAGAAAACTTAAACTAACTACTTGCTTATGATTGCAGCTGTCCAGCAACACCACAAACATATTATGTATGTAGTATGTTGTATGTATATTGATCCATAAAAAGAAAGGATTTCGACCCATGGACTATATCGTTACTGTCGACTTTGATTCATCATTCAGTGGTGGTAAATCACCAAATATTTTTCGAAATTTGGGATTACAAAGTGGTGTTTACGAAATTATACTATTGAAGTGGTAAATTGCTCCAAACAATCTCGCAAATCACTACAAATTAAAGAAGCTCGAATTAATACTTTTAATCGCAAAATACAATAAACAAAATTTGATATTTTTTGCCGTTTTCACTGACAAATTACAAATTTTTATATCAATTCAAGAAAAAATCGTTGTGATTTGCGAAAAATATACGATTCGTGAATTGCAACTCAAAATGTTGCAATTGGTGATTTTCAATTCTTTCCGTGTGGCATTTCTTAAACTTTTTGTAAGAAAACCGGTAAGGCACTTCTCTTTAAACTGAGAGATCTTCCTCTTGATGTTTGGGATTTGACATTTTTAATTTTGCATATTCAGGAAGAACACAAACGAACCTTAAATCTAACTGCTTTATTTAACTATTTGAAATGATAGGTGTATTCACGTACTTTCCAAACCAAAAACAAAGTACAAACACCAAAAATCTGTCAAACTCCCAAAACTGAGCCTACCTGTTTCAGAGACCTGAAAATCTGCGCCAAAGAACGTGGATATACTTCGAGCTACTTTCATCTTTGACATGTAGTCTATATCACAAATAAATTTATATAACTTAATTTTTTTCCACATATAAAGCGTTCTAGGGAACTTTCGAAAACCTCAGAATTTTGCTTATTTTCACAGATTTTACTCATATCTGTGCAATTGATTTATTTGACGGATTGTGAACTTGTTTCTTGTTAACTTTGTGCATTTGATATATTTATCGCTTATCAGTACTTGCTGGTTGAAATTCTCAGAGCTGTTTCAAGCCAAGGGTGGAACTACTCGTTGCTCGTTATTTTGCTAATTTTCTCTTTTTCTGTTATTTTCGATGAGAATGTATATAGATTTTGTGCGATTGCGTTCGACTTAAACCGCGTACGCGAATGAACATGTCTTTATGATTCCTGGAAATATGTAATAAGCCACAATTGTAAGACTCCAATGAGAATACCCGCATTCCACTGAACACTAAATGAGAGGAATATAGGAAAACGATACAATTGCCATACGAATTACTACAAATAGTTACAAAACAAAGCAAATCAAAATCAAACTTGCTAGTTCCAATTGAGCCATTTCCTGGATTGTTGAACTTAAATGACACATTCATTTCATTATACTCTGAAATATAACTCAACAAAGCAGTGAATCAGGATTTCATTCGCTTCGTGTTCACCGGTAAGTTCATCTGAGAATCGCAGGCAACTTTGTATGTTTCCATTACATTGAACTTTAGTATTTATATGTTGTTTATGTTTCAGTCCACGTTAGTTTTTAGCCATACACCGAGTACACAAATATGTCAAAATAAGGCAGCGAGCTAAGGCGAATGTAGACAGAGCTAATGAGGATTTTGACAAATAAATTTCATCAAACTCGATTAACTGTAATATAAGAATGCACAGGTTAAATTTAACTGAGATCTTGCAATGACGTTTCGTGCAATGCGATTTGGGTTTCATTTATTATTTGCCGTCACAAGGCTGCCACAATAAACATAAAAAACGAGAAGCAGAAATTCTCATTTCATTTCAGCTGCGCAATGCGAATCATTGAGAATGGTATTCACTGATTGCCAAATTTTTAATTTTGTTGAAAGATGATTATCTGGTATTTGATTTCATCAGCACGAATTATTAACGCGTACCTATTAGCGTGAAAAACGTTAATATAACCAAATAAGACATCTAGCATCCTTCGTGGAAGCCGTCTAGGGATCAATTGAAAGCGGCCATTAAATCGGGAGCTTCGTAAAACTTAAGTAAAAATACAAAAAGTTCGTGTGCCGATAGTCATTGAACATTCATTAGAACGCAGCCAATAAAGTTTACGATTATATCCAATTCATTCAAATATAATTTATGCCTTCCAACGTGCTCTGTTTGTTAGGCACTCCTAGCAATCCATATTTCTTATCAACAAAGTGATATCGTAACAATCACTAGGCAAGCTTTTCTAAAAAAATTAACACTGGATCGATAAACTTTATTGTTTTAATGCTTTACGAGAAATCGAAAATCAAATGCCACCTCACTTTTCTGGAACAGAAGTCCGATTAGTACAATTTATTAAAGTCGCCAGATAATTTGAAACCAATTACTACGCCACGGTTAATAATTGCCAGCTTTTGATTGAAATATAACCTACCATATGTCATTATGGAATTAAAGCTCTGACTAAATGCCCATTAATTACATGCAACCCCTTACGTCGTCGCGGCGGGTGATCAAGCTCCAGCGTTTGCGGCTTTAATTTGTGCCACGATAATTAACCAATGTGACCCCGACATTATGGGTTGATCTACAATAACAAAGGAAGATGATTTAAGTTAACGCTATTACGCTATACATAATTAACAATTTATTTAGGCGTAACATAAAGTTCAAGTGTTTGCAATCAGACAATACTGTGCAGACGGGGTTGCATTAATTAATTAAGGGCAATTTGCCGCTGATGTTGGTAGTTTTTTTGGTGGCGCCTTCCATCACCGATTGGAGCAGCTAAGTGATTAGGTGCTAACTGTTGTGCTTTCGTATGGTAATGGGGTTTTATTTACCTAAATCAACCATACCATATATGTATTATAACCGTTGTTTGCAATCGTTTTTTTTTTTTTTTGTAAGTTGTGGGTGAAGTTGAGTCACAATTGTTGGAAGTGTGGCATATGGTTCAAGGACAAAATGCATATAGATTTGTATACTCATATTTTGGAAATATACAAGACCTGGGTGTTTTTAAATTACACGCCGTGAAATTTCTGCATATATAAAAACTCAAAGAAGTTTTAAGTGTTATAATTCCAACCAAAGTGTTTGTCTAATCTACAAATTGTTGCCGTTCAATAAAAATTGACTTAAGTTTCCAATGGAAATTTTCATTACCAGCCCAATTGAGTGACGAAAATCCTTCCTCCCTTTCCTTTCGAAAGCGAAATAGATCCAATTTGGCTTTATTTCGTCATGCAAAACGAAATAATACCAAAAAACTAATGGAAATAAGAAAAAAATTTTGGCCTTATGTCCCACCCAACAATTTGAAAATTCAACAAAAAATATAAGTAAAAAACCTCGCACCCACCCCGTAATCCAACAGTAAACCCAAGCAGGGGGTTCGCAGGGGGACAGCATGCCCCCCAAACACATTTCATAGTACAATGGTGCGCCAACGTCTAGTGGACTTATGTCCCTGCGCCAAACGAAATAATGCGAAATTGGTGTTCTTTCGTTTTCAGTAACGAAATAGAGCCAAACTACAAATTTGGTTTATTTTCGCTTTGGAAAACGAAATAAAGCCAAATTTTGTGAATTTGGCCCTATTTCGTTTGGCTTTATTTCACGTCACCGCTTAGAAGCCACAGACAACATTGCATCTCTACAGAATTTTCCAAATAAAAAAAAAAATTAAGCAAAAACTGGTTCTTAACTATTTGCCCTCGCCTAGGTATTCATAAATAAGATACCATCATGAACGAAGCCATAAGCAATCGGCATTACTAATAATCAATCACTAATGTCGACAACTAATTATATGTCAGCTTTAGTAAAAATGTACAGCATTTGTGAATTGGTACCAATAAACAATTACACCTCCACATTTACTAGTCCGAAAACTTTCTTAGTATCTATTTTATTTGTTGTCATTGCAGAATTCAAATTTCATAATTTGTTTTCGTGAAAAACAAGGTAAACGGTTTCTTTCATAACGAGGATTTTATTCTAAATCAAGGAATACATAAATTGCAATTAAATTTGCCCAACAGATATCTTTTAAAGGGTTTTAGATGCTTATTATAAGCAAAAAACGAAACAAAAAATAGGAAATGCACAAAATATCGGCTGATCTGTCAAATATCAAATGCAAATCAGTAATGCCCTATCGTTCGATCGGCCACAATTTTCAGTACTTTTTTTAGTACGCTTCAATGTTTTTTAATACTACTTCACGATTGCTTTATGAGTGCATTTTGTGTTCTAATAAAATCCCTTTCAAATTGTCCAATAAACGGAACACAGTTTCAAGTGAATATTTTTTTAAAATAAAAATATTAGCTGGCTCATTCATTTCAGAATAAGTTAAAATAGTACGTAGGAAGCGTGTTAAGAACTTATCGCTTCCGGTTTTGAAAATAAATACAATTTGAGCTATATAGAACTATTTAAAAGGAGAACAGAAAAAAACACAGAAATATATGAAATATTTTTCAATATTTTGCATACATTTGTACAAATTTGTGTTCGTTAGACTTAAAAACCATTTACATTGTTGTATTGCAACGAATAAAATTAGAGAACATTCACAATTTACTAAAATAATTTATAATTGTAAACGCTCAAGCTGAACAACAGCGTATTATATTCTCTCCTATGACCAAATTTAATACAGTGATTTTGGACGGTTGGGCAGCACTTGTCTTCGAAATGACATTAAGGGAGGATTTATTTAGAAAATGCCCGAAATAAACATGGCATTCTCAACACTAACATTTAACAGTTAGCGATAGTTTGGCAACTATTTCTGTTTATTGGTAAAGGGATTTTGGAAAGTGTGGAGTCTTTTCGTAAACTGCCAGACTAAAGTTGATTATTGGTAAGGGCGAATGTGTTTCTGTTTAGTTATAAATTATCAGGAATTTTCCTCACAATTGTGTTTCCTGAGTAGTTTCCTGAGTGTTTCCAAAGTAAAGCGACGACGCCGAATTCCTTGCCGCTCTTTTGACATTTCTCTTCAGTAAGGTTTGCCATTTCATGATGGGGAGAAGGGAGATATACGAACCAACAACGAGTCGAAATTATTAAAAATTGCAACCGAAATTCGGAGTCAGTGGCCTCAATGTTAAGAGCGCTACGTCCAAAAAATCATATTCAGCGATGAGGTTCGTTTCTGGCTGAATGGCTTCGTGGATTCGTCAATAGACAAAATATGCGGTATGTGTCAGGCAGCAATCCACACGTACTCCATGAGTCATCATTGCATCCCGAAAAAAATACGGTTAATGGGCCGGTGGCGTCATTGGGCCGTACTTCTTCCGTGATAATCAAGACCGGCACGTTACTGTGAATGTGAATCGCTTCAATGATAACCGAATATTTTTGGCCCCAATTGGCCACTTAGCGGGTTGCAGCCTTGACGTGCTAAGTGGCTGAGTAGTCAGGGAGATGAACGTGAGACGAACGGTAGGACATTCCACGGTGTCCTAGACTAGTAACCTACTAGTAAGCTTCTTGATGAAACTAAAAGCAATCCCAACGGGTACAACGGTGACTGTTGATACCTGTTGAAATGGAGGTACACCTTTTCCTCAAATTGGTTGCCCAACCTAAATTGGTAGTAACCAGCGGCGTCGCGTGAATTACTTAGATGGGTGTGCAATTCTTTAAAATTATATATTTTATAAAAATACGGATTTATTTATTGTTTTCTTAATTAAAATAAAAAAAAAAACAATAAAACAACTCCATTGTTCAAGTTAATAATAGAAAAAAAAGCAAAAGCACCGCACGAAACTGCAGCCACTTATACCTACTACCTAAACGAAAAGCGAAATTCGTTCATTCATTCATCGAGATCGACTGTCGTGCACTGCTTTTTTTGCACGAGCGTCGATGTATTGCATGTCTATTTGACTTATGACGCTTTACGGTAGTGTTCCTTAAACATCGATAGTCTATCGATAGTATCGATAGTTTTTTACTATCGATACTATCGATGGTTCAAAAAAACTATCGATACTATCGAAATGCATATATGAGCACATATTCGAAGCAAAAGTAGAAGTACTAATAAAACATGTGAAACATGTACGTAAGAGAAGTACTTCGTTAGTAGGATAACTACTTTTCTACGTATAAAGAAGTACTTCTTTTGTACTGAAAAAAAGATAAGCGCCTTTAATTAAACTATAATGAATTACAAAATGCGAGTCCTTTTAAAACATTTCTTGACCACAGCTGCTTCGGTATTCTAATATTTTGCAGTGTCTAGACATCGATCTAGGTATGCATCTTATTTATGATGCTGTAATAAAAAAAGAACCAAAAATAACAAAACTTTGGCAAAAGAGAGGTAGCCTCTTTACTGCAAATTCAGTTTGCGCGACTATGTGCGCAATGTGCATATGCGAGTATGTACTTCTTTTAACCCTTCCACGAAACAACAAGTGGCTGGTGAAAGTGATATGGAATTTCTGTTTTTTGTACATAGGTTTTATGTTTTTTCTTGTGTCAACAAATAAAACATTTTTGCATATATGTGCATATCCTATGGTAGCATTTACAATCGTAGGTAGTGCTGCAAGTGCTGCGTGTTTTCTAACTTTGTAGATGCAAATCACTTGAAGGTGGATGTTCTTAGGGTTGAGTTTAAGTTTACTGACCAATAACAATAAATGAGTAAAGTTATTTCTTGAAATTTAAAGTGAAAACTTGTAGTTAAAAATGAATCGAAGTAAAAAATCGGTTGTGTGGAAATATTTTAAGTATGTTGAAGGTGATAATAAATTTGTTAAGTGTACTTTGTGCCAAAAGGAGTACAAGCACTCTGGTAACACGAGTAATTTCTCCGACCACTTGAAGCGTAAGCATCAGTCGGGAATGCTCGCTAGAACTTCTCATGATCAAGATGGTTTGTTTTCTTCGTTTAATAAAATATGTTTGTTTTCAAATGTTTTTTTATTAATAAATTATGGACAAATTTACAACCCCGTCTTTACAAAACGTATGTGTATAAAACTATCGATAGTATCGATACTATCGATAGTTTTACTCCGAAACTATCGATACTATCGAAATATTAAACTATCGATGTTTAAGGAACACTACTTTACGGAAACAGAACAAAACAAAAGAAAATAATGAATATTCCGTGTGCACAGAAAGCGAGTGCACGAGTTCACTACAAGTTCATCAAAGTAAAGCGACACGAGACACGACAGCAGGTACGGCGTGCGGGTGTCCGGGTGACGAATGACGATGGGGATGAATTCTTGTAGCTGAAAGAAGGTATATAGTTTGGAGTTGGATGAACTTATTTGATGAATACGTGCACAGCCAGATTTCGTGCGAGTTTATTGTTTTTCTCTTTGTTTCTCTCAACGATGAAGGAATTTTGAAAGAAAAATTAGGAAGGATGAATATGAGTATTATTATAGTAGGCTGTGTGTTGTGTGATGGAGATTTTATGGGATGTGTAAAGTGTAATTGAGCACATCATATTTATGTGTGTTATTATTATTTGAGTGTTCGATGAGTGATTTTTTTTGGTTAGATCAGGGTGTGCAATGCACACCTTGCACACCCTGACGAGACGCCACTGGTAGTAACCCTCGGGGCAACCCTTGGGTTATGAAATTTTGAACGCAAAGTAGTCAAGGAAGACAAAAAGTCTTCTAGACGAAAACCGGGTTGTGGAGTAGTCAGGTGGTTCGCACGGGGAATGTGGGATGAGGGCAGCCGCCCATGTCCTGTCTTGCAGTCGCCTTCGCAAACTTCTTGGCGAAAAAGCAATCCAAAAATGTTGTAATAGTTGGCATTAGTTGATACACGTTGGTACTTGTGGAGTGGAGAAGCAAGCGATATGTTGTTAAAACGAAGTTATACTGTTGGACAAAATGTTGTTAGTGGTACACCTATCCTCTTGAAGTAAAATTGGTAGTAATCCTTGAGGCAACGCTTGGATTATGAATTTTGAACACAAAGTAGTCAGGGAAGACAATAAACTCTTCTAGGCGAAAAAAAATTTTTTGAACGCAAAGTAGTCAGGGAAGACAATAAACTCTTCTAGACGAAATCAAAAACAAATCAACCTGTTGAAATAGTTTACTATTGATACTTGTTGAGATGTTTTGAGGTACACCTATTCCTCGGACTGGGTTTTGGAGAAGTCCAAATTGGTAGTGACCTTCGGGTTGCGAAAGCTCCACCATTAGCTATATAATGGTACCACGGGTGATGGCGGTAGCCCTGTACCTTCGGGTGCAGCCCCATCAGTGAGGTCGGCCTCGTGGGGGCTGTGTGTTTATCCAAATGCGGAGACAAAAGGCGTTCTTTTAAGAACGAAGAGGTGTCAGATGGGCTTCGCTCATACCAATGAGTTTGACTGTTACCAACAACCTAACAGCCAAGGATTGTACCAGGGTGGGCTTAGTTTAACCCTGGGGCGTATGGTCAACGTCTTTCTCAAGGACTCTGATGTGGGTATGCCCACCGTGAAATTAAGCCGTCAAGGCAGGTAAAGCATAAGTTTTCATTCTCTGGCCCCAATTGGATGATATGGACTTGGAGGACATGTGGTTCCACACAGCGAATGCCACAATCAATTTATTGGAAACCAAGTTTGGAGAACGTGTTATCTCACGAAATGGTCCAGTCGCTTGGCCGCCTCGATCGTGCGATTTGACGCCGTTAGACTATTTCCTGTGGGGCTACGTCAAGTCTATGGTCTATGCCAATAAGCCAGCGATGATTGATGGACTTCGTACGAATATCGAACGTGAAATTGCAGCAGTATCGGCCGATTTATGCTTGAAAACAGTCGAAAATTGGGTTCAGCGTCTGGACTTTTGCAAGCGTGCCCGTGGTGGACATGCAAAGAAAATCTTTTGTAGCGCTCTTATTGAAAAACCCTATATAATCAAATGTTGTCACTGTTTGATGGACGGTGTTGACAAACTTTTAGGTTATGTAAAGGTAATTAGTAAGGTGTCAACTATTTGAATAATATTCGTACATTTAAATTAATTAATATATTAAAGAGTAAAAAGATTCACGGTAGGTAGATATTTCTTTGTTCTATATCTCGTTGCGAACATGCCTTCATTGTCCAAGTTTCAAAATATAACAAAAACCAAATTTATTTATCAAAGCGTTGTTATTTTATTTAATATTGAACTCCAATCATTCTTTACAAACAACTTTAGTATATCTAAAAAGCGGTGTAAAGCTTTGTCGGAAAAGTACTTAAAAAGTCATATCAGTACTTAAGTAGATTACGAACTTTCGCATGAATTTTAAACAGTAATTTTGTTTATAAAAGTTATACCGCAGGCTACGAATTCTATTTTTCATTTATTCAAATGAATATTTTATGCGGCCAAGAAATGATGTCACTTGCCACTATCACATAAAGTGAAATAATTTTATAAAGCGATATCATGTCGCCCCCAATTTTTACTCCCCTTGTATGGAAATAATAAATAAATTGTCGTTAGGTAAACATGATACCACGACATTTTGTTTTTTTAATTTCTTAGTCAAGTCTTCTCAGTGCTCATGGAAAAGAGCAAGGTAAACCAATTTTCGTGTATTTCTGCTTTCGCTTCTGTTTTAAAAATTAAATATTTGGCGCCTATTTTCTTGCACGATCCGAGTAGGTACTAATAAACATTTGCAATAGCCATACATATTAACAAAGGGCCTTATTAATAACTATTCTTAGCACCGTACTAATAACAAAGATTAGTTTCCATTGTGATTTCGTAAATATCTTCTTATCTTAAGATGAAGCTTAGAAAAATGATTTGTAGTTTCGACTGTGTGGAGTTCACAATAGATTTGATTTCCATACAAATTTCTCAATAGTAAATCTGGACTGGAATTTGTTTTAAGTAAATAAAACATTTCGGGGTGATCGCAGTGGTGCTCAGTGGTTAGTGTGTTGGACTACTAAGCGAGGGGTCTCAGGTTCGAATCCCGCAAAAACCTAGATTCCAACTCAGGGTTTTTTCACAGCGCCACCTCTCGCGAACGTCTGACAAACATCCGAGAGTATAACTGTTTTAAAAGAGGTTATCAATCGGCCGTTTGGAATCGGCATGAAATCGTAGATCCCTTCCATTCGTTCCAAAAATTAAAAATTCACACAAAACGAATGGTTGCAAGAAGCTAGGCCCAGGGTCCCTACAGACCTGTTGCGCCAACTATTATTATTATTATTATTATTAAAACATTTCGGGAGGAATTTTTTTCACAATTAACTTCAGCTCGCAATTGCGATAGCAATTGTATGGAAAATATAGCCATCGCGAACTACTTATTCTTAAATTTAAAGTCGAAACTAAAAAATGTTTATTGATATGGCCCAATATCACTGAATAAATAATATACGTTAGTTTTAGCTTAGGCAGTGAATCGTTGGACATATCATCCGAAACGTATTTCGATGCATCTAAATTTACAAAGACTGTGTTGTCAGTTACAGAGAAGTGTGCGACATGACCACTTAAACCAACCTTACAATTTGGTGAATTTGATATTACGCCTCTTCTTCAGGCACTATTTTTCCACACCTTCATCTTTTTCCAAGTTTAGATTTCATTAATTATTATTGCCACCATCAACAAATCAAAACCAATTATGTTCGGATAAGACAAACGTGTACCGTACCACAAAATGAATCACCCACATCTCTATCTTACGACTTCGCTTCGCTTTATAAAAAAAAGCCATAAAAAACATCGGCTACATGAACTCTTCCTAATGGCAACCCTTGCTCCCCTTTTGTGGCGTCGTATTCCTCCTCCATCCAACAATGAGTTGCTTTATCACATAAAATAAAAATCAAATTAAATATTCACATCATGCGAGAATTCGTTAAAATCAACAGATCGTTTTCGTACTCATGCAATGGGAGCTCTAGCAACCAAGCGACGGATGAGAACTATGGTTCCTCTTATGGCACACTCTGATCTGACCCATTAAAATAAATAAAAATAAAAATGAAAATGTGTCTGTGCTTTGTACTTTACTCTACTCCCAATGCCTCCCTCTCCCTGTTTCTGTATAGATGTTGGGCCACGGACCACATACATTTTAAGTACTTAAACTAAGTAGATAGATCCGACCAAACGACTATAAGGACCCCACCAGTAAATTGTGAATTTTATTTGCTTTTCTATTTACGGTATGTATGTTTATTGTGTTGTTTTTTTCGTCTTTTTTTTAGGTCAGCTCAATTAACTCGCGCACTTACCATACGGCAACATTTCTGGGTTTGTTGCCAGCTCAAACGATAAATGTTTATTTGGGATCTACACTTAGGTCGATGCATGAGGTGTTGAATAATCATGGGACGGCTGTGACGGGGTATATTAGCTTTGGAGTCGAGGTGAGTAACATAGTTTTAAAAAAGTCTTAAATTTCAGCTGGGGTATGAACATAGTGCTAGTTTCAGAATAGCCCTAAAGTAGGCAGTGAAATGTTGTCTTCGCAATTTGACTGTATTCATCATCGGAGCTCGTTCGAGAGACGTTAAGTGATTCTCTTTAATTTAAAAGACAAGGGAAAGCGAAACCAGAAACAATTAACAAACCATACTGAGACCATCGACTTTGGGCGATATTTTTATATTTCGAGTGGCTACGATTTGGTGCGCTAGTATTGTTACAGAGAAATTTGTATTGGAAAATGTCATGTAACTTAAAAAATTCCGGCTCACAATAAACTCTCAAAAAATATGAGCCACTTCCGCTGTCGGCAAAGATGCTGCTAGCGTTCATAGAATTTTATCCGTTAAATTCGAAATTATTCGTTACGTGTGGATAGTATTTTTTTTTTTTTTTGTGAATAAGTTTACCTTTGCTTAAAATATTTATGAAAAATCAACAATGCAATGAAAATAAAAACATTTTGAGCAATTTTTCTTCAGTTATTTCAGACAAATTTAACTTAACAAAAGTATATTATTAACAAAATTCATTAACCATGACTATGCCGTCTGCCAGTTTTACATTTTTGTTAGATTTTGTTTTTTTCATATTAGTTTTGAATATTTTGAGTAAATTCCACATGTAGCTTAATAGGCTTTTCACACCCAGCCGAAAACTGTGTTTTCGTCGAATTCGTCGATGCGTTCACACCGACCACCTACTAGTTTTCGTTTGACGTTTCAATCAGCTGTGAGACACTAGTCGTTAAACTTGGGTGCAAAATTTTGGTTACAAATTTCGACCGCATTAATAAACAAACAAGATGAATGTAGTGCATTTCAAAATAATATTAGCTCATCAATTAATTGTGGAAAATGATTTTAGGTTGTGAGTTGTGTCATTACTTTAAACTACTCGTTTTGAAAACTGAAATATGTATGGGAAAACTTATGTTTTCGTATAAGTTTTGGAGTAATTTCGCGAAAACCTGGTTTTCGGATCGGTGTGAAAAGCCTATTAAGCTACATGTGGAATTAACTCAAAATATTCAAAATGTCAGATATAAGACTGCCAAAAATAGTAGCGTTATATGCTATGGAGAGTAAAAGTCTATGGTTAAGGAAATTGAAGGGGCTGGCAGAATTTTGTGATCTTAATTTTGACCTTATTTCCATAATGAAAATAGTCAAAAGTTAATTTCTGCTATATTCAGTAATATTTAATTGTGGTATTTCCGAATTCTATCATATTTCCCCAAGGTTGAAAAAAAAATTTATTTATGAGCGAAAACTAGCACCGTACTAATAACAAATTTTAGTATCCACTTTAAATTTACGAAAGAGCACAATTGCAAAATTTGTATGGAAAATATTTTAACTACTAACATTTAATGGCGAGGTAAAAATCTTTATTGGTGAGGCTGTTAGTCTTTTCGAAATGAAATTAATTCTGAGTATTCCACCACTTGTCCTTCTATTTATTCAAAAAATAATATAGATTAAAGTGTTTGCTAATAACTTACAAAAAGTTCAACCGGCAGTATTATATTATACCTATAAATTTATATGTTCCGCTTACCGATGTATGCAGTGTTTGAACTTTTTTTTTTGTTTGATTCGGAAACGTTTCATTTTAAAGTGACGTTATTATCATAAATGCAATGATATTTTAATTAAACACTAAAATAAATTTCCACCCAGACTTCTCTGATTGAGTAAATTTTGTTACTCTCTTCCCTCCGTACATTTAAAAATGTAGTTGCCTTAAGTCGTAGGCGCAGTGGCTCAGTGGATAGTGTGTTGGACTACTAAGCGAGGGGTTCAGGTTCGAATCCCGCAAAAACCCAAATTCCAACTCAGGGTTTTTTCGCTGCGCCACCTCTCGCGAACGTCTGACAAACATCCGAGAGTATAACTGTCATGAAAGAGCTTCTCAATTAGCCGTTTGGAATCGGCATAAAATTGTAGATCCCTTCCATTCGTTCCAAAAACGAAAACTCACACAAAACGAATGGTTGTGAGAAAGCTAGGCCTAGGGTCCCTACGGACCTGTTGCGCCAAAAATTATTATTATTATTATTAGTTGCCTTAAGTGAAGTCGACTAGATTTATCAGCACTAGATTTTCACTGAGCAAGAAACTAGATTTGTTTAGGTTACTTTTAAGACGTCAGGAACAGTAGTTCTAGTTTAGTTTAAGTCTAGAAGGGACTTATTAATTATGTAGTTGTAGGTATGTAGTATGTCGTATTTTTACATGAAAACCAGTAAAGGAATGGAATCTATACAAAGTGGAATCACTGTAGCGCATTTTAGATCACAATTGAGTGTGACTCCCTCTCAATCTGCTCTCAATTTCAATTACATTATTTCATACCCTATCTCTCTCAATTCCGTGCGCCACATTCACGGTGGTCATTTGTGACCAAATTTAGTCATTAATTTTTCTCTTGGTCATATTGTCTTATGCCATTTGGTAATTTGTTTACGAAATGAAAAAAAGACAATCGGCTTTAATTTGTATGTAACTTATAGCGCTTCGTCAGATTGTTCTGTGTTTACAAATATTTCGGAATTAAATTATTTTGGTAATTTTTAGTTACATTTGGTAATTTTTATTTTCAATTTTGGACACAAACTTTATTTTGAATTGGCAACCGTGGCCACATTCGCCCTACTACTCAATTCATATTTATAATAGGTACTACAGTTCAATTTAAAAAAGAGAGCAATATTATTTAAAAACCAAAAAACCTGACAAACTGTAAAGAAAAAAACTGAAAAAATATTAACCAGACACTCACACTATACCTACAATACATAGTCCAAAAAAAGAAGAGAGAAGAAAAAACGCACTCCAATGGTGGGCTGTTGATTGCAATGACCTACGCATATCTGTGAAATATGTAAGTCTCATATAATTACATTTTGATACATCAATCTCTTCACCGGGAAATGTACTAATCGAAGAATAAAGTCATATTCAAATTTGTTCAGCCATTTCGTATGGTATTTTTTTTTAGTTAAAAAATCATATAAAATGGGTTCAAAGGACCAATAACGAACTTAGGTTACTAAAAACAATTCTGTGTAATATTCGATTGATATATATATGTTGTTGAGGTTTCGTTACGTACATACTCCCTACTCGCGGACAAACAGAAAAATGTGTTCTATTTTATAGAGGTAGGGATAGAGAAGAAGTGATAGAGAAGAGATAAGCGAGGGCAAATAGTAAAGAACCACTTTCACTGCCTTAAACACAACATATTCGCTTGATTTTGTTTTGCTAGGAATATTGTGCATAGACGCAATGCTGTGTGTAATTTGTTTTCCAAGAGTTTACGTTTAAGCCAGGTTACTAAAATGTTAGAATTTCTACCACTGGGCGATCTCTAAACGCACTGTTACAAAATCAGCTAACTTGGATTTAATACAATTGAAGTTACTCTTGGTTCAGTTGACCTGTCAAAATTATATCAAGCATTTGTCCCAAGAAGTTACTAACCAGCACTCCTTTTATTGCAGGTTCTCTTTGGAATCGGACTAATGATTTGGGTTGTCCAAAAGGCCCGCAAAGAGCTTTCCCAAACACTACTATCCGAATACTCTGGCAGCGAGAGTAAGCTAACCGACATTCAAGTATAGTTGTTATAAGTTCTAATATTAACAGAAATATTTTTCATAAAACTTACATAATATATGTATTTTGAATGTAGAAATCTGCTAGTCAGAGATTTTTATTTATGTGTAAATTCGTAGTTGTTAGTTATTCTAAAACTGGAATGTTTTTCGTTTAAGAAAAATAATTTTATTATATTTAATACAAAATATACAAAAAAAATTGCTGTTTAAATCGAATATAAGACATGAAGGTGGAAGAAGACTTATTGTGAGAAATACAATTTTTTTTTAAATTTTTGTAATAGTTAACTTTATATAAATTTACAAGGAGAAGTAAATTATAGGGTAACATATTTTCTTAACGAATTATATATTTATTTAAATATTGTTATTGTTTTATATTATTCATAATTTTTATTTTATTTTGTTGTATTAATTGAATGAATACAATTGAAAGCTAAAAGATAACACATAACGTACATAAACAAACACACACTACAACGTCCAAATAAATTTGCTCACTATTACTAAGTTATAAAGCTGTGTGTGCCTAAACAAAAATATAATTGTAAACAAAAAACAAAACACAATGTGTGTGTGTATCTAATGAAAACTGTTCTTAAATTTATATACCTAATTTATATTGCGAATGGTGGAATGTTAAGAAATTGTGAATGAACCAAATAAAAGAAAGTTATATTTGAAATGTATTTATTTTTGTAATAGTGCACTAAGGTCATTGTATTCTGGGCAGACACGCGCAAAGACTTGGCCTGCCATACAATGACTTCTGCAGAAGCTGTAGGGATGAGGAAGAGGATGAGTCCGTCTCCCACCTTCTCTGCAGCAGCTCTGCCCTATCAAACCTAAGGATGGCGTACTTAGGAAACTACTTCCTCAATGATCTTAGCGATCTAAGCTGTATCAGCGCTTCTAACATTCTTAGCTTTATTAATGGTAGTAAATGGTTCACATGAGTAACCAACAAAGGATCCCCTAAACACCAGTTTCTCTCACCGAGAGTCACTTTAACATAACAAGGTTGTGATGTTCTATACACCTGTCAAATTTCGTATTAACTCAAAGATTTCGCATCACGTAAATTTTTTAAAAGCTTCACATAATATTATATGCAATACACAATATTTTTCAAATTCTCGTCCATCCTTTTTATTAAATATTAAGAATGTCGTAGGCGCAGTGGCTTAGTGGTTAGTGTGTTGGACTACTAAGCGAGGGGTCCCAGGATCGAATCCCTCAATAACCCAAATTCCAACTCCGATTTTTTCCACTGCGCCACCTCTCGCGAACGTCTGACAAACATCCGAGAGTATAACTGTCTTGAAAGAGCTTCTCAATCGGCATAAAATTGTAGATCACTTCCATTCGTTCCAAAAATGAAAAACTCACACAAAACGAATGGTTGTGAGAAGCTAGGCCTAGGGTCCCTACATACCTGTTGCGCCAACTATTATTATTATTATGTCGTTTTCCATTCGGACCACCAGAAATCTTTTTCAGATTTCAGATTTTACGCGGCAATTGGAACATGCAACGAAATTGATCTGCTTTTGTAAATGTGTATTTTTGGTGATTCGTAGTCTTCAGATGAAGAGGAAAACGATGAAGATAATAATTCCTCCAAAATTATATCCATGGCTATTTATGTCTTTTGTTATTTTGGTTTTCACGAAATTGTGCACATTTGTTTTCAAAGCAAACTTCTTAAAATATTAAAGTATATTATAGATCTGACAAAAATATCGAGACCTGCGAAAAGTGATCCCAATCGAAAAAAAGACTGATTTTTTTTGCCCAATTTTTAGGTTCCATTTAGGTAAAACAAAGATAGATTTTTTGTCCCAATGGAAAACGACATAAGATAAATACAGGACCAGCTCGAATAAAAAAAACAAATAGAAATGACAAATTGTCATATGTCACCGGTTGTCAAGGTATGCGACGGATTCTATGATGGTACTGCTCGTTCCGTCGAATACGGCGCATTCAGCGTTAAAATTGAAGTTAAACCTTCAAACTATTGAACAAGCGACATGTAACTTTGCAAAACACTCTAACTTAAGCTTTGTAATTCGGAATTCAATCCTTGGTGCTCTGCATTCATTCAAATCTATTGATTGTGTAACAAACAAAGATGAAGCTACCAACCCAACTGCATTTTAAAACTTTTAAACTCCTTGGGTGTGTCTAGCTTACCACATCACAATTTACAACTAAAGGTTGACCGGTAGTCATCATGCTTCGAAATCTAAACCAACTAAAACTATGCAATGAAACGCGTTTGGTGGCGTTTCCACAGTATTTTACATTTTTACTACAAAGTTAAAGAGTACAAAAAATTGCTCATTTGATCTGATTATTCAGTTCACTTTTTAATCGTATAAGTGTTGTTATGGATATTGTTTGAGAATCGTAAATCGTATTTGTCGTATTTTCTAATTGTACGGGTACAAAAAATGCGTTTAAGAGCGTAGAGGTCATAATTGTACTAAGTTTGAATGATATTTTGTAATGCTTTTGAGAAACAGTTTAGAGAGACAGTTTGAACTTCAATATTATACTTTTTCCATTATTAGTTTTGTATCTATTTCTAAGTTTCAAGCAAATTTAACCTCAAAAGTATTAACTGCCTTAACAATAATATTTATACCTTCTACGGGTTTCCACCCTTAAGAGGCTTCTACCCAGAAATGGAGAAAAAGTGCAAAAAAATTAGTTATTGTTTCTCTGACTGATAAATTATTACTAGAGCGATTGAATTGAAACTGATTGGATTTGAAAGAACAGAATGTCCTCTTCAAAAACGTTTGGAGGAGATTTTTAAAAAAACATCTCAGTTATATTTTATTTAAAGAATTCCCAAAGGTGTTTTGGAAAATTGGCATAATATGATTCACTCTTGGACAAACCATGATAAGACGGGGTACGTTCTATCTGAGATCATTAGCTCAGCTAAAGGGTAATGTCCAAAACACCAATATAGCGTCTAGACAGGTCTTGAAATTTTACACTGGATTGGAAAACACAGGTGTTTAAAAACATTTTGAAATAATGAACTGCGTTTTCATGTGATGTACGTATGTTTCAATTTTTACTCAGATCAACAAAGTATCATCAACAAACAGATCCAATAAAAACTTTTATTTATTTACGTGTATTTTGTCACAAAAACCGAGTTAAAATTACATATTTTTTCAAAAAACTAGTCTGTACGTTAAATGTATTCAGTTTCAATTCAATCGCTCCAGTCATAGAAAAAAATTTCCTTATTTTTTGCACTTTTGCTCGACTTCTGGGTAAAGGCCGCTTAAACAAATTATTGGGCAAAGACTGACATCTATTGAGATATTTCTTTTTTATAAATATTGCACTACTATTACCTTGTAGAACAGGACATACCAATGATAAGCGGCTAAGAATTTATATCCCTTAAGAAAACTAAATGCTTTTAAAAAATTGTATTTATCAACCAATCTGCAATTTTTAAAACTAAAGCAACCAAAGGGTATTTAAGAATATCAAAAAAGCTGTGATAACAATACAAAACAAAATAAAAATTATTATTCGTTTCATATCAGTATTTCAGCTTAATTTAATAAGCAAATTTAACGTAATATCTACAAGTTAACATTTAAAGCAACTGCCGAAAAAGATGGAACAGTATTTAAATGAGTTTTTTTATTCTTACGACAAGAAAATCTGTCAAAAACATGTTTCTTTTCGAAAATAATTACAACAAACCAAGTAACCAAACCAAGATTGGATTCCATCAATACCTGAGGTATGGAACAGTAAAGAAATGAAATATTTCAGTCGAATAATTTGTTCTTTTTTTGTGGAATTGACTGAGAAGTTATCTTTAGTTATTTTTTTTTACAAACTAACTTTTAGAATTATTCATAAGCAACATTTTAAAGTGGTCAAAGCGAGCAAACGCAAATTTGTATTGTTCCGTTTTACGTATGGCTATAACTAGGAGTATGTTGCTTTATTGCAAAGGAATGTGTTGGCAAGGTACCTAAAGTCATATTAAAAGCGACTATAGTGTCTCATAGCTGATTGAAACGTCAAAATAAAACTAGTTGGTGATCGATGTGAATGCATCGATGAGTTTTCGACGAAAACACGGTTTTCGGCTGAGTGTGAAAAGCCTATAAGACCCAGTCTACATTGGCGTCAGTATTTATGTATCCGTAAACGAGCGATACTTTACGGTTTTTTCACAATAAATCAAATAAATTTCATGAATATAGTCTGCCTTCTTTTGACTATTGTATAAATGTGTCTTAAATGGACCATGAGAAGAAATTAGTTTAATAGCTAGTGAGTGTTTAAAATTTAGACATCCTATTGGTTTATGTGATGAGCTAAAGCGAACGTATAACAGAAACGGCTACTGTTATCTGGAACAAATGGGACTTCATTAATAAATCTTGGTTAGGATTTCTGAAAAGATAAAATCCAGTTATAATAATCAAAATGAATATTTGTGTTTGTTTATTTGAATTCAGGTACGTACAATTTTGTTCATAATTTGCATAATTCCGCTTTTCAACAATATTAAGCTAAGAAATGGATTCTATTCTAATATTCGAGTAATTAAGACTCGCATTGCTAAACATTTTTTCGAAATTTTCAATATATTTTAGCCAATTCGGCTATGTGAATCAATCAAATTCCACTTGGAAGCATCAAGCTGCGTTGTTTCCAAAAATAATTGACGCCGGTAGTAGATTGTATTTTATGTCATGGTTATATCTACGCTCTTAGGTCAGCGATTCATTTGCGAATATTTCGATTCCAACTTCGAGGTTTCTTGATATCGTGATCACTTAAGACTGTTTCCAGGACATTGAGAGCGAAATCGACATCTTCAGAGGTCACACATAGTGGTGGCTTTATCCGCATGACCTGTAAATTATATCAAATAATGAGACTAGTTGAACTCTTTCTTGGTTTAGTTTTAACAACGAAAGAATCTACGTTTGTTAGTTAGTATAACAAAAAAAAACAAGCTTTCTTTCATGAAATACATTTCTGCTTAAAAACCAACGTAAAACTGACAAAAATGAGAAAAACTATACTGCATGACTCGGTCGTATACGTAACATTTTTAATAACTTAAAATGTCTTAAAACATCTAAAGTGCAAATAAGTTTTAATTTTCAATACCACATTTCTGAACTCATGAGCCACAATGCGGGCCCACTAAGAGCCAACTAAAACGTGATCTGGTTCTAAGCACACTGAATAAGTTCTCGTACTTATAATTTGGCTAGAAGCAAATAAGTTCATTCTTTAGGAAGAGGTGCATTCTACTTTTTAGTTGTCTTTGTTTGCAGATGTTTTAAGCCCAATTTTGGACCCACTTCTCTTAGAGAACATTCACTGGAGGTATTTTTTATACTTGCGTGCTTAAAAATACCCAAAGTGTCTCCTGCTTTCCATGCCGAATAAAAAATGCGATCTTTTGAAGAATACAGTGAATTCTTTATTGAAAAATAGACTTATCCTATATACATGAATATTCATATAAATGGCCTTATCATTGAATACAATTCAAAAGGAACATGTGATCGGTAAGCAAATTTTGCCAGATCACAACAGCAAATACGAAAAAAAAGCCACATACAACTAAATGCATTTAAACGAGGTATTAGAGTAAAGACAGACTTTCTCAGTGAACTCATAGAGCTTTCTAAGAACTCAAGACCATTTTAAAAATGGTTAGCCATTAGGAGTTCTTCGCATAGTAATCCGCTAGAACATTATCTAGAACATCCATAGCGAACTTAACATCAGAATTGGTAATACACATTGGTGGCTTAATGCGGAACACCTGCAAGTTTGGTTAGTATTGGGATGGATTTAGTTTGATAGGTAAATGAAATTAATATAAGACTTACGTTTCCATTGATACCCCCACGACCGAAGAGGACGCCAAGGTCTTTGCAAGATTCCCAAATCTCTAAAACATGCGGAATGCTTAGTGGAGTCTTGGCAACACGATCGGATACGAACTCCACACCAATCATTAGCCCCTTGCCTCGGACATCACCAATGATGTTATAACGCTGTTTGAGTTCCTCGAGCGCCTTCAGGAAGTATGTGCCAACCTTTAGAGAGTTTTGTTGTAGCTTTTCCTCCTCAATCACATCGAGGACAGCCAAGCCCACAGTACTGGCCAAGGGATTGCCACCATAGGTGTTGAAGTGCAACGCTAGTCCAAGAGATTCGGCGATTTTCGGTGTAGTTACTACCGCAGCTAATGGAAACCCATTACCCATACCTGAAAGGGAATGTCTGTAAAAATTACAAATAAATTGCCACCAGCGTACTTACCCTTAGCCATGGTCACAATGTCCGGTACTATGCCATGTCCCTCGAATCCCCAGAAATGCTCGCCAGTCCTGCCGAAACCACTCTGAACTTCATCCGAGACAAAAACTCCACCATTGGCACGAACCATTTCGGCGGCTTTTTTTATGTATCCCTTGGGGAACTGCACAGTTCCGCCAACGCCCTGGATTGACTCTGCAAACATGGCAGCAACTTTACCCCTTGGCAGCGAGAATTTAAACACCTGCTCCAACTGTTTGTAGTATTCAGTGCCGGCGATGCAACCAGTCTCCGCGGAGCATTCGCATTTGCGATCAGTTTGACATGGCGAGTCACGGCAGCTAGAACCACCCCAAATGCCCAAGTACGGGTCGGGGTTCATGACATGATGAATGCCGTTGTTAATGCCTGGCAATGGAAACCTCCATGTTGAGTGAGCTGTAAGGCCCATGGTATATGGTGACATCCCATGATAACAGTTTTTAAAGGTTAGAATGTCATGGTTGCCAGTATGCAGGCGGGCCATTAACATGGCCAGATCATTTGCCTCAGAGCCAGAGTTCACGAAACAGACTTGCTTCAGGTCGCCCGGTAGTTTAGCAGTCAACTTTTGCGCATACTCGTGGATCTTAGGGTGCATATAGATATTGGTGGTGTGCCAGAGGGTTTTCATTTGCTCCTCTAGGGCTTTATTCACTTTGCTGTAAGGAAAGCATTTCAATAAAGTGCGATTGTTGATGAACTTCTTAAACTTACGGATGACAGTGTCCCACGGAGACCGTGACAATACCACCGAACATGTCGAGGTATCTCCTTCCATCGTGATCGTACAGCCATTGCATGTGGCCGCTATGGATGAGCAATGGCTTCTTGTAGTAGGATACAATATTTGGCGTGAGATGCTTTTTACGAATTTCGGTGACCTTTTCATAGCTGGGACCTTGGTAGGCTGGTGGAATGTTCTCACAGCTGGGCATTTCATTTTGAACTATAGGCTTCGCAGTTGGATGGAGGCTTGAAAGGCTGCGGTAGGCTTGATGCAGTTGTGACGGAGCTAAAAGGTGTAAAGTTTATTATAAGTACGTAGGTATAAGAAATGGCTTCATTCCTAAAACTCAAATTTATGACAAAAGTATACCAATCCTGAGAGAGGTTCTCAACTCGGGTAATCGGTCACAGCAAAAAATTGTGACTGTTGCTATTCGCACGGCCGGCAAAAATCCTCATCCAAACCCTCCACGTAGGTGCCGGCTGGTAATAACTACCACAGTTGTCTTGTGCGATTCTATCCACAGAGCACTCCAACCCCTCTCTTCTGAGAAAGACGGATGGAGCTTGGACTGAGTCAACTGCAGAGTCTCTAGAGCTTTTAATGAATACCCACTTTCCAGGGTGCAAAGACTACAGCACAGGGTGTAACAACTCACAAAGCTCGCAACCCAGCGCCTGGGATAACATAACATCCATTATCACAGAGGAAAAATTTTCCTGGGCTATAAAAAGTTTCGCTCCATATAAATCGCCGGGCCCCGATGGCATTTTTCCTATTATGCTTAAAAAAAGCCAAGACATAGCGATTTGTTGGCTCATACCGATTTTTATTCCAAAGGCGGGTAGACGCGGTCATGAAATCGCGAAAGATTTCAGGCCAATCAGTCTGACCGCCTTTGTTCTGAAGACCCTCGAGCGACTTCTAGATAACCATCTGCGTGGTACAATAGAAATATCGATATCCAAGGCACAGCACGCCTACCTTAAAGGAAGATCAACAGAAACGGCTCTTCATGAGGTAGTGCGAACAATCGAAAAGTCAATACACTATAAAGAATACACTTTAGCAACTTTTCTAGATGTAGAAGGGGCTTTCAACAATGTACACACTGAAGCAATTCTGGATTCCCTTACAGAGCCAGGGATAGAGAATCATCTAAGTCTATGGATTGTCTCTATGCTTAGTACTAAAATAATTCAGTCCACACTAGGTAATAGCAATACAATAAAATTTGCCAGCACAGGTACACCCCAAGGAGGTGTTATCTCACCACTGCTGTGGCTCATAGTGATGAACAAAATACTTGTAACTTTAGACAGAGTAAGAATTAAAGTGGTCGGATATGCGGACGATATAGTGATACTGGTGTCAGGGAAGTTTCCTTCCGTAATTAGTGAAATTGGTATTCGCTTGGGCGCTCCGAGAGCACTTTTCATATTAGTTTGGTCATTTCAGAGCACTCAGATTTACCAATACAATTCCGTTTGAGTTTGACAACTGGTGGTTTTTTTTTACGTTTTCGTGAATTTTTTCTACAGACATTACATCGGGTGAATCAATTTTTGTAAATTATTTATGTCTCAATATTTAGAAATCAATCGGGACGGAAATTTTGAATGTTTTAATACCAAATTTAACCAGTGAATGGAAATCGCTTAGAAAAGTGTCGAAGACTACACATATTCAAAACGCACGAACGTCAACACAAAAAAGAGCAAGTGACGTTTTTATGTTCGATTAGGCACACGAAATCTGAGAGCAAATCTGAAGAAGCCCAATCGAATACCACATTAGTATCGCGGTATAACTTCCAGTCCAATTTATATGGTGATCATTTAAATGTCCCCTTTGTGCCTATCAAACATATTTTAGAGATATATAAAATGCAAAGAGGCTGCTGTTCTTGTAAAAAAGCTTTGCAACCTAACAACTAATCAAAGCGTATCATTCTTTCCCTTTAACCGGGTAATAATTAATTCGTTTCGTTTTGTTTTTGAGCATAACAAATAAATAATAAATTTGCTACTCATAGCACTCGTGTGGAGGTAGAAAATATAAGGAGCGACATTATGCGCTGTTTAAATTTAACCGAAACCTACTCCAGTACTGTAACTATTTCTACCATCCTATCATATTATTTATCAAAAAAAAAAAAAAAAAAAAAAAACGTTTAAATATCTACAGACACAAGTCCAACTAATCGATAGCAATGACTTCGGTGTCGGTGTTCGCGACTTAGGAAACTTAATATGCACAAGAAAAATGTGCGTCACTTGATTCATTCGAATGAAGGTTTTTTTTGCATAATGCATCTGTCTATGTAAATAGTAGCAAATAGAGAGCAATAAACAGTAAACAATAATAGACAGAATGCGAGTTTGTGTTGCACGACATGACTGGTGATTAATTGATCAAACGATCCCCACTCAAATTGCAATCTCGCTGATATTATCCTCTCTAAAATGTAAACAGGCTTAAATAAGTTCACCGTTACGATATAGTGCCTATTGTGTTGAAATTATTAACTGTCTACAAATGTTACTACTTGTACATTCTGTAGATGCAACTGTAGATATACAAGCTGTCAACATTTTGAATACACTCAATGTCGCCGACCATAATGGGACGGAATGAGTTGGATAAATTTTGCTAATTACAATTGGGCATAGGGAGTTCAGTGCTCCATTCCGAATTGTTTATTTTTAAATAAATTAACAATAATTGTTCAGTGCAGTTTTATGTCTTAACAACGAAAGTCGAGAAATTTCCCCTTCCTTTAACTTTATCAATTTAAAGTGACATTTGTTAATTTATGTCGTTTTCCATAGGGACAGAAAAAGTTTTTTTTTTTCAGATTCGGAGCAGTTTGTCCATTGCGACAAAAAAAAATTCAGAGTAGCTAAGAATACAAGTGGCATTTTTCGGGGCAAGTTTTGACATGCTGATGTCACGAAAATTTGCTCTTTCTATTCTATTGCCATTTGCCACCCGAGATTCGAGTGTCTCTCGTGAGTGTATGTCCTACGACAGCGAGCGTGACAAGACGCTTGACATTCGATCACACGTAGTGACACATTCAGTTATAATGACGTACGACAAAATTTGAATAGAAAAATGGTACGTATAATCTTATCTAGGGCAATTTTATGAATCTCGATTTTTTAGCAAGATTTACACCTACTACCAGTAGAACCAAAACATTTGACTTTTGTCAAACCTTAAAGTGAGTGCCGCTGCAATAAATATCAACATAAATTTAATCGATTTTTAAACACCAATTACAATTAAAGAAAAGCTGACTTTTTACAGACAAATCAACGTAAATGAAAAAAGAGTCCCCTATTGCTCCTAATAAGGCTCAATAATCGAATCATTTCGAGAAAGAGTAGTTCTGTGGTGAATGATGAAACAAATCACACAAGTTTGTGTACTGTTGTTTCGTACTTCATTATTTAAGTTTCTGTTGAGTAGCCTGTCATTTGGGCCTATTCTGCGAAATCTTTTATTCTGTTACGAATTTTCTATTATGAATCATAAAAGGTCTCGACCATAACAGATCTTTTATAAATCGTATTCTGGGTTTCGAACTTTTATGAAACTCTGTTATAGAACTTCGAATATTGAAATCTGTTACGAACCTTCAAAACAAACAGCTTTGTTTTTATTTTTTTTGTAAATACTAAGTGAGCACCTGATAAATTTGTTTTGCAAAATAGCATAAAATTGTCGGTGAAAGGAGTAAAGTTTTGAATTATTACTCACATCAGGAAGATCAAATGGGTTACTATATTAAATCTTAGTTCCAGCAAAAGTGATGGATGTTTTCGGCTAAACCAAAATATAAATGTAGAAACAATTTTCAACTATTATACTTTTTTACACACATTTATTACATGTTGTCTCCATTTGTGAGCATTTCGTCGCCTTGGAATTATATAGAGAAACATTTCAATCCAAGAATTCATGTTAAATAAAAATCTTTTATAATAAAAGTCACAAAATTCAATCTTTTATTCTGTTATAATTCTTAACAGAATTCATAAAATATTTTTCCACACAGAATACCAATTTTAGAGCCCGTAAAAGATTTTTTGACAATTCGAACTTTTGTATGAAAATTCATAATAGAATAACAGAACAAATTGATAAAAGATTTTGCCGAATAGGCCTGATTGACAGTTTGCAGCTATTTCTTCAAACTCTTCTATTTAATTTTCGGATATCGTTGACACTCTTTTTTACACGTTGTTCTTTCTTCAACATCTTCCGGTAGCGTTCATTTCTTATTTCAGTTCACAATGTATTTATCAACTACCTACCATATTTCAATTCATCTAAATAGTTTCCGGTCAAGAGAAAAACATCTTTTCTAATTGCTATAAATGTTCGTGCATAGGAAATTTCACATAAATGCTTTATAGTTTCTTATCAGCCACTGCACTCGTAAACAAAGTGACAGATTGGTCGCATATATACACACACGTCATTGTTCGATCTTTTCGACCCGAAAGATAGTGGCATAGACAGTGAGTAATGTGATCATGAAATACTACAAAATTTGGGGTCAAGGTTGTATCTAGTCGATGGAAAGTATATCCTGGACCAGAATGGTATGTTTGTGTGTAGTTAATTTTTGAAACGATTGAAAAGGACATGCCATATGGACATTTTTTCAGATGAAAAGATAAAAAGGTATAGATAATCCCGCAAAGATTTACCGCTAAGCTAACTGCGACCAGATAATGGTGATATTAACAAAATAAAGTTCAAGGTAGACACACAATATTCAACCTTCATCGTCTGTTTTAGTATAGAGCTCCTGACCTCTGCCGAATGTTATCGCCTAAAAAAATAATCTTATCCGCAGGTGGTGCACTTAACATTAATAAAGCAATTAAAAATCTATTTTGCGAGTCAAATATAGTTAAATCCAACTGAATAACTCAAGTCTTCAAGTGCCATGTGTTTGAAAAAGTGATAAGAAATCATAGCGGGGGTCTTTTAACACATATCCGGTATAAATGTGCGCATAATTAGCTTCGATCTAAACGCCTATGAGTGAAGGCGAGGCATTAAGTTTATTGAGATTTAATTTAAATCTAATCGAGAATTTGTGGACCTAGTGGATATTGCGATTAAATCAAATTGGGACTGAAACCTGTCCGTCTTTTACGTAGTAATGTTAGCATCCAACACATTTTCTGATTTTTGGGGGAATCTGCTGCGCAAAATAAATATAATGAAATTACAGAGATATAGCTTTAATGGATTTTGATTTAAGAAAACAATTGCGCTTTTTATTTTACTACTTTTCATTGAAAAAAAAATTCTGCTTTGGGTTAATTCTTAAGACGACAGAAACCTCCGGATTATTTATAACGAATTGCCCTGAACTATCATCACCACACATTTGGCAAAAAATATCAGATTGCAATGTTTGTTGTTTTGTTTAAAACAAATTCAACGCTTTGATCCCAAAATATGAAAATCAACGTGCAAAATGTAAACTTCAATTGAATTATTTTGATTCGGTTAACAATCTTCACTCATTTCTATTCTAGAAAACAAATAGAAATAAGTAACAAAAACCCAAATCCAACATATACGCTGTGCAGTGCATGTCTACCTACCACTATTGCAAATGTGCTCCAACGAATTTCATCCATTGGAAAAGCACTGCCTATAAGCTGATTTTTCGAAAAATTTATAAAGTCACATGTGCGTGATTCAATTCTTTCCTAGGATATGTGATTCCGTGAATTGGACTTAAATGCATAAATTGTGTTATATATGCAATGTATATTTTACTATTTTATCCCCTCAATTTGATCATAACCTTAATACAAACCAAACGAATTCAATAAGAAACATAAAAGTTCATTATGTATTTTGAGCTCACATTTGAGGAGTATTCTGGTGGTTCAGAATTCATAGTCATTTGCCAAATTGAACATTCAATAAGAATTTCATTGGATCCTGTGTGTATTGAGTTGGCCGCAACAAAAATCATTTTTTCACTTGCACTGGAAATCTATTTCAATTGATTTTTACACATTTATACCAAAGTATTTCGAAATAATTAAATATTGAAACTTCTTTCCATACCCGTAATAATTCAATCAATCCTTATAAAATAAAAAAATTCCTAACTGTTAGCTGTGCGTCATGTATACTGAAATTAGTAAAAGTACGTGTAAATCTGAGCCCCAAATCAAAAAACAAAAATTATTTCTTTTGGCAAATCCCGATCAAAAAGAAAATTGATTTTTTCGTAAAAAAAAATTGATCGACAATAATATTGTGTTCAACTTCTTTCGATGTTCAAGCCACGGAAAAGTTTGATAAACTCCTGCTTATGTCGTTTTTGAATGGTCAAAAGAAATGTCAGGGAGAGTCCGGACCCGGAATCGAAAAAATCACTTCTGAAACCGTTCCATTGGCACAAAAAATACTGTTTTGGTGATTTTGAGGAGAGGATTTCGCTACTCGATTTGAAGTGAGAAGAATCCACTCAAGAAGCACTCACACAAGTGTAGTATATGTATTTTATACAAAACAGCTAGCGTAGATCAGTTTTTGGCATTTCACCAATACTCTTGTGGATTCAAATTTTTTTTAACTTTCTCTATTACGTAGTAAGAGCAAGATATTGGTTTCGTACAAAATTTAGAATTCGAGATTTTAATAAACTCTGACATTATGATGATAGAGGAACTCAAAAAAGTGGGTCGCAAAATTCTGTCCCGTCTGTCCGTCCTTAAACGGGCCTACAGCCTAAACGGCTTCCTGGATTACGTTCAAACTTCGGATTTGGAGTTTTTGGGTTTACAGTTCGGGAGGTGTTTTTTTATGCAAGATAACCTCGATATTAATGGTACTTCCCATACAACATTTTCGTACCAGTTTGATTTGATCGAAAACGGCTCTAACGATTTCAACCAAAATTGATATTTAAGCTTAAGTAGGTGAGGTTACCATGACTGCGTACCCAGTTTTTGGCTAAAAATTCGAACAACGGTACTTCTGAAATTTCGACATATCTCGAAAACTGTATATACGATTGTAGCAAAAATAAATTTCTAAGGTAATGTAGTCATTTATAACTTAATAGCAACCTCGGTTTTTCTCTATATTATCGTACAATGGATTTATGAAAATAGTAATTTTTAAAAAATATCGTTTTATCTAGTCAACTTAAAACGGCAATAACGATTTTGACCAAAATGCAAACTTAGAGTCAAATGGATGTTTTCAAAACTATTGTGTCCTTAATTTTCAATTCGAAGCACCGAAAACGCTAAATTTAAAATCTGCTCATATCTCGAAAACCCCATCTTCGATTTCGATAAAATGTCAAAAACGAAGTATTTCTTTTATCCGGAACAATATCATACAGTCAGGTTTCAGCTTAACAGTTACGCAATAGTATTTTTCCAACTAAACATTGCAATATTTGCAAAAAATGCACACACGCATCGGGATATTGAATTTATAGCTACTAATGCAATAATTGAAAACTTAAATCATATTCCAATCAAAATTCTTAGATCAAAAACAGAAACTGCTACTAGGTACGCTTGTCCTGGACTCAAAAATCAAGTGAGGAGTAAGACCTTATAAAATAGTACAGTAAACGCTTGCGACATTGCCAGTTACTGAGAGCATTAACCTTTAAAAACTTATGTTGTTGTTTTATATAACTGCCATATGAGATGAATATCCAAAAGAGGATTTTGTGTTCTTTTGTCTAGTATCGAGAAAGTTTCGTTCGACCCAGTCGTGCACTTTATTTTTATTCACTATTGGGGAAAAAAATCATCCCATTTTTTCTTGATCTAAATCACTTTTCATGTTCCATTGGTCCAAAAAATCAATCTTTCTTTCGATTGGGATCACTTTTCACAGATCTCGATATTTTTCGGATTTACACATACTGCCACAATGCCATACAGCTGTTTTACGTCATTTTAGTTTAGAAGTTTGCGTTCAAGATAAATGGGCAAAGTTTCGTGAAAACAAAAATTACGAAATACCTACCTACATAAATAATGGATATAATTTTGGAGGAATTATTATCTCCATCGTCTTCCTCGTCATCTGAAGACTACGAATCAACAAAAATACCAAATTTGAAGGGGAAAACAATTTTCAAGTCGATATCCATTTGTGATTTTTGCACATCCGAATGCAGTTTGAACAGTTGATATTGCTGTCAAATAACGTACTAATCCATTTACAAAAACAGATCAATTTCGTTCCATGAGCAGCGTAAAATCTGAGATTTAAAAAAGATTTCTGGTGGCCCCCATGGAAAACGACGTCAGTGGTTAAATGTTTATTGGTTCCATATTTGGGCCGTAGAAGGTACAACTAATGCCTCTGTCAGTCAATGTTCCAACTCTTTCGAATATTTACCAAAAATCGAAAGCATGATTTAAAAGATAGCTTCAAAACTCAGCCACTCGAAGGCAATTATTGTAAGTTCATATAAAGAGAAATCTCAATTCACTCCCAATTGGATGTGTTAAGCGCAATATTTCGAGCAGTTCTTGAATTTTTTGTTAGGTATTTCAAAACAAGTCAAAGTAATTACCAGGCAATTACTATTAAAAACAAACATAACTAATTCTGCATTATTTGATAAGATTTAATAAGCCGGATGAAATTACTCTAATCTCTAATAGAATTTCAAGCTGTTAAATATGTTACCTACCTAAAATTCTTTGTGGAGCCATTGTTTTTCTATAAAAAAAAAAAACACCAGTAACTTATGTGTGGCACTTGAATAGAATTAAAAATACAAAGAAATTTGCATAAACCAACGCGTATTAAATTCAATCACATTCAATAATATGCCCACTCTAAACAAACTTTTTTTTTCGCTTTATACGTTCTTTATCACTATTATGGCTTCTATGCTTCTATTGTAGTTAAACAAGATCGAAAAGAACCGACTTCCAACCAACCGAATAGAACAACAACCGTTCTATTGGAAATCCTATAAACAACTGAATCTGAATGTGCCAGCGCCAGGGGTATGCGGTTCTGTTTTTAAAATTTTAATTGATTGAACCCATAAAATTAAATAGGCTACTGCCTTCCCTGGGGGAGATTGGAGAGGGTGATACTCTGATTGCAGAGTAAGAAGTGATGACTTGAATAGAAAGGGGAAGTCGACGTGCGCTTGTGTATTCGTACGTGGGTACTGAAAATGAAACGCGAGTTCTATACGAGTGAAATAGTGATAAGAAACATGAGCTGAACGCGATGGTTTTGAGTTGTCTCTCAATCTATATGATCGTTACAAGTGGAAATGGCTGCTTGTGCAGCTGATCTGTTTTAGTTGCAATTTTTAGTTTTGTTTACATTTTTTTTGGTTTAGTGTTAGTCGATTGCTACATATTAGCATTCTGTACAGATAATGCTTCATGTGTTCCGCTGTTTATTTCTGCACTGGGAAAAGTCTACACATATCAGTGGAACTTCTAACGATCTTTTAAAATGATATTTCAGAAAGCGCTGGCCAGTGAGGCAGTCAGCTTTATGTATCACTTTTGCTGTTCGACACTTCTTGTAATAGACGATTTTTGGTGCTCCAAACACGGCCCAATACGCCAACACAAAGTGTGTCAAAATACGATACGGTGTCATGAAAACTCTATACTTTTCTATTATTTGGTCATATTAAACGCCTGTCCCCAACTCGCATGCAATGACGTACTCGTACCATCAGGCAAACAGGCAGGCCTCTTTTGGGTAGATCGAAAATGAGATCGTTGGAAGTGTTTTGAGAACGTTGTGACTATTTCTAGTGCTCTTAGCAGAATCTCAAAGGTTACGATCACAATATAAATAGCAAGGGTTAACTTTTTGTCTGTTTATTTATGTGTTATGTATAATATTTATTTTGTATTTTTGTTTATTTTTTCTTGTTTGTAATCACTTTTTCGCCATAACTATAGTTTGTTTTACTTTCTTTTTTGTCTAAAATATATTTATACGTATAATTTACTTTCAGTTGTATCAACACAAGCCATTGGTTATCAATAGGTAGGTAGCAATAATAATTATTTAAAACATTCATATTCCACTTGAACCGTCTATCGTTTTGATCCTGTTTGTTGGATAAAAAATAACATAATAAAAATATAGTCAACTACCTGACGACATCGTTCTTAATGAATTCTTTGCCTCTAGTAGTAAGTATATAAACATATATATTCGCTTTCATAAATATTTAATGTTTCTCCTTCTATCACTCGTTTTTGTTTTTAGTTATTTAAGATATAAGCCGAGTATGCTGCAGTTGCATACATGGATTTAAAAATTAACAAGAGAATGCATATCGAACAGAAATAAACGTAAATATTTAAGGACGCCAACGCAATACATTTGTTACATGGATATAAATTAAAAATGTAAAGGAAACTGGTCTTAATGCTAAATAGTTTTGTAACAGCGATTTCTATTATATTAATCATTTTCACATGGTTGTCGTCACTTTGACTGCCTCTTTCCCTTTGAAAGGTGAAAGGATGCGCGGGCGAAAACACAGTATTTCATTGAATAATATATGGTAGTAACAGAAATATAAATATTTTTCGTAACAGTGCGAGTCTCTGTGGGGAGGGTGAATGGGTGCACAGTTTTACATTCATTTATTACAACGCTGGTCCGCCGGTGTACTCCTCGTAGTCGTCGCATCCATCTAGAAAATCATCAGCCATCGGGGGATAATTGGGTGAATTGTAAGTGTCGTCGCAGTCAAAACGGTTTTCTGTGCTCTCTATATCGGCTGCCAATTGGCGGAGATTGTCGACGCCGGTTAAGAGTTGCCTGGAAACAGAAATTAAAAACCAGCCTTAAAAGTATATAAAGTAGTGCACAGAATGGGTGTAGCGTTACTACAATAAACATAAACGCTCTGACGCCTAGCCCTGTGCTATAAAAAAAAACTCAAACCCACCTCAAGTTGCTTTCGGCGGTGGAAGCAGCTCTGAGTAGTTCCCTTGAAATTTCTTGCGATCTGGACGGTCTGTTTCTCGAGTTACCTGCACCGGTGGGACGTTCACTACTACTACTGCCGCCTACGGCGCCATCGCCATCTCTAAGCGATTCATTTTCTCTCCGCAGAGAAGTAACTTCAGCCTGGAATAAATAAAACCCGATTTGAGTCGCAGTTAAACCACCGCAAAGCCTTTTTCTAGACTCACCTGCAGCTGTTTGACTTGCAAATTCAACTTGACCACCTGATTCTGTGCGGCTGCTGTGCGTTTCTTACTTTGGTCTAGGTTCTCCTCAACCAGACCGATGTTCTGCGCCATTGTCCGATTGTATGCCGATTCCATGGTACGCGTCTGTTCGAGAGACCTATCCAACTCATTAGCCCGCCTCGTCTGTTCAGCCAGAGCTTGTCGCGTCTCATTTAGCTCAATGCAGAGGCGTTCGTTCTCCAAACGCAGTCTAGAGAGTTGCAGGCTCGGTGAATCATCCTCGGGTGAGTCCAAATTCGACCAATTCACCGCGCCAGTGGGAAGACCTGCCGCCACGTCGGCCAATCGCTGTGACGAATGGATAATGGGTCCGTCGGACAGAAAATCGGGCAACGTCTGGCATTTGGTGTCGGGCGTGTTGTTTGGGTTGTTGCCCGCGGTAGCTATATTTGCTGCTCCACCTGTGATATCCTCCACAAAATCAATCGGTGAATTTGGGGAATTGGGTGGTGAGTTGAGGTTCATTTCATTGTTGTGCCATGAGTCCATCCAGTGGTCCTGGACGAAATCTGGCAGAGCAGCGGCAGCTGCAAAATCGGTATTCGGTGGACGCTGTGCACTGGGATTGCTTCCGGAACTATGATGGTGATGATGAGGATTCAGCGGTTGCTTTTCGAAGGCGCGACTTGGTCTGCCACTCTCTGGAGCCCTCCGCCTCGGTGATGGTTGCATTTCTATGTCGTAGTTTGAGTACGAGCGGCGTGGAACAAACTGTTGCTGATCTCCCGCAAACAGATCCTCTCGTGGTGCTGTTGAACTACTCGGCATCTCGTCATCGTGATTTTGACTGATGCGGAAACTAGGTGACGAACGTGTATTTATCCCTGCCGAGGAAGATGAACCAGGGCCACCGAGTACGCCACTTCCTGTAGCGGCGTATTCCGCTAGACTCGCCTGCGAGTCAAAGGAAGAGAATCGTGGCGAGCGCTTCATTTTTGACGATTCTGTTGCAAGAACTGTACTGCTATTGCCGTTGCTATTACCGCCACCATTACTATTTCCAATCAATGACGATGATGAGGATTGAGGAACTTTAGGCCGCGTCCCAGTCGACGTCTGATACGTCCCACTGCACTGTGACGCGGATATTGCCCCTGCACCTCCAGTTTCATTGTTGTATACTGTTGAATCTCTCGATGACGTTGTGCTGTTTATGACGAAACTGCTACTACTGCTGGTGGAACTTGACGTCGTTGGCTCCCAATTGAGAAAATGCTTGAACGAGAATGGATTTTCCTCCCGTCGCACTGGCTGTTGCTGTTGTTGATGGGATTCACCGTGGCTTGCTACAATAATAGCCAACATTTACAAAGAATTCAATATTGTTAGTCAGTATAGAACCCTTACCACTAATTGTTGTCGCACGAATATTTTTGTAGTCACCCATCCCTCCGGCCGTTCCCACTGTGTACTTTGTTTGTAGATTGTTATCTGTGGATTCACCATTTGTTGTGACCGCATCACTGGTGCTACCGACCAACGTAGCCTTTCCAGATTTTCCTCCAATTGTGTGTTGTTGGTCATTTTCTGTCTCGTTGTTGTTCTGAAGGATTTCGTCATTTTCACTTGCCATAGTTCCGATACTATCCGGTTGGGATGGCGACTGTTAGGTGAGTTTAAATGTTCTAATTCGAAGAAGAGTAACACTAAAAGTTTTGTAAAAAATGTGAAAATTTAGTTTGAAAAGGGAAAATTCTGCTTCGTCTCCTTTTTGCTTTTCTATTTTCTTGTTCTTTTGCTTTTGACTTGACAGCACGATGAAATGACAAAAGAGTTAAAGTTGACAGTAGGTAGTTGTGGAAGATTTTTTGTTGACTAGGTTTATATACAGAAGATACCATCCACACAGGAGAGGTTTTTTCTGGTTTTTATAAAAAAATTCTGGGTCTAGTTTAGTTAAAAAATAATGGAATACTCATTCATCTCTGGTTTAGTTCTTAAGCCGTGGCTGGAACTTGGATGGTTAGCATGGTTGCTTCTGATGGTTCGTATTCGATCCAGATAAGAATGTAATATGAACCGATATGCTGCCTGCCAATTTTGTTTGTTCTTTGGCAAACGATACTTCCACAGAAATTTTGATACTTCTTGTAAACAACAGCTTTTAAGGACCATTCACATGAAAGCGAACTGCGAACCACGAACTGGCGAATATTCGTAGATTCTGACACTTCATTCACATGAAAACTTTTTTTAGTCGCAGGTACCCGCGAGTCATTTGTATTGTTGAAGGTTAAGTTCGAGCGAATTTATCATTCGCAGGTTTGTGGATCGCGACTGTTTTATGTGGATTGTGAATAAAGTTTGACAGTTCGCGGCAAGAATTTTCAATTCGCGGGAGAATTGCTGTAATTGCAAATTTCGTTATTTTAATCAATTAAGTCTCGGTTTTTTTTTAGATTAGGCGTTGTATTTATTGAATATAATGCTTTTGTGGTAAAACAGATATCAATTTTCAATTTATAAATACAGATAAATTGATTTGTTCGCAGTTCGCCTATTCGCAGTTCGCGCTCATGTGAATGGTCCTTTAGAACGATTTAAATTTATGGAAGCTCAATTTTGAATTGTTAAATTTGAAGTCAAAAATGGTTATTGGCGAGATCTATTGATCAATTTTATACGAAGAACAACAAACCCTGCCGCATAAAATAAAGTTATGTGGAGCTATGCGTAAGAGTAATCAGGTTTGTTGTCACATTAACAGAATTTCTAATTCGAACAGAGCTAATGGAACGAAATACAACTTTTCTACGGACATACTCATACAGAAGTAATCTAGAAGATTTGACGTTTATTTGTTTTCGATATCTTCTGCTGTTTTCTAATAGAGAGGAAATTTGCAAAAATATTGCTAAAATGGCTCAAACGATTGTTTCATCGACTACCCATATAACTCCTAGAGCCGAGGAACTTCTGCAGAATACTCAATTACAGTGCAACATCGCCGACTGCAAGTCCGTTTTCAAAAACTCTGGAAATCTTCAAATGCACTTGGAAAAACACCACAAGATCCCTGCTGCAGTTACCAAGGACACAGCACAGAAGTTCTTCTTTTGTCCACAGCTTGAATGTATATACCACGAAAAGTCGACAACTGGCAAATATTTTAAGTGTTTAAAATATCTACGCCAGCACTTCCAGAAGGTTCACGCTAAGAAGTGCTTCGATTGCTACAAATGCAACAAATCCTTCGGCACAGAGTCAATGCGGGAGTTCCATGTGAAAAATTGTGGTACGAATTACACCTGCGCTGAATGCGGTTGGTCATACGACACATCTGAAGCACTTCTAACCCACGTTAAGCGAAAGGGACACCAATTGAGAATAAAGTCTGGACAGGTTTCTGCCGTTGAGAAAATCGGAATTCCCCAATTAAAGAAGAAGTTGACGCTAACTGCTGCCGAAGCAACAAATCGTGAAACCCAAACGGATAAACATGCTCTCTGCATTGCGTTACCACCAAAGAAACGAATGAAAGTCACCATCGAACCAGAAGTGACACATTTCCATGAAACACCTCTCTGCAGTATCGAAACTCAGACCGAAATGCACTTAAATTCAGGATTTTGTGATCCGATGTTATATTCTCATATGCACACGCAAACGTGTGATGAATTCCTGTCCGAACTTGGTTTGGCCGATATCCAGACTCAAACCAATTGGTCATCGATTAAAGAAGAGGAGGAAGATGACCGCCAAAACATTGGGAAGGAGCGCTACTCTTCGGGAGCACATGACGAAATGATGGTATCAACAGAGACGCAGACAAGTTTCACACAGTGTCTACTGGATTCATGCAATGGGGATAACTCGCTGAGCGGGTGCATTACACAGCACACGCAAACGTGTGACACGCTCCTGGAGGGACTTTTCGGTGGGCAGGACAACGATTTCATTGGAAGCTTTCAATCAACCCATACGCAGACATGACGGTTCGATATGGATTGCTTTCGATCGGTTGATAGCAATAGATAGCCGACGGTTTCTGAAGCGAATGGTAACCAGTTTGGAGAGGAGAACGACCGCAATAGAACTGAAAAAGGCGATGAGTGGGCTTGGTTGACGGACTTTTCCTAAATCTTATTCTCTCAATGTCATCCCAATTACTCTAGAATTAAGAATAAATGTTTCAAACTGTGTCGTATTGGTAATTTGTTTTGTTTTTTTTTAGATCTAACGTTTTACTAAAATAAATGTGGAGAAATGTATATTATTTTACTCAAATAAAATTGGAGGAATATCTTTTCAGAGGTCAATCTTCGAATTAAATTAAATTGAATTTAAATCTTGGTTGTGGCTCTCTTGTTTGAAGTTCATGCGAGGAATTACGAAGGTTAATTACAAAGTAAAAATATTCGTTCCTATTTTAGACATTGTTGGGTATCAGTTTCAATATAAGATACAATAATTTTCTTGTGAATGAGTTCACTACATTCTCGTTTTGTTTCGGATGGAAGTTTTGTAATAATCATGTGTGAATTTGCAATCATTGCCATTGTTTTTGTTTTTAACTTTCTCCATTACGTAGTAAGAGAAAGATATTGGTTTCGTACAAAATTTCGAACTCGAGATTTTAATCAATTCTGATATTACGATGATAGAGGAACTCAAAAAAGTGGGTCACAAAATTCTGTCCGGTCTGTCCGTCTGTCCGTCCTTCCACAGGCCTACAGCCTAAACGGCTTCCCGGATTACGTTCAAACCTCGGATTTGGAGTTTTTGGGCTTACAGCTCGGGAGGTGTTTTTTTTTTGCAAGGTAACCTCAATATTAATGGTACTTCCCATACAACATTTTCGTACCAGTTTGATTTGATCGAAAACGGCTCTAACGATTTCAACCAAAAATGATATTTAAGCTTAAGTAGGTGAGGTTACCATGACTGCGTACCCAGTTTTTGGCTAAAAATTCGAACAACGGTACTTTTGAAATTTCGACATATCTCGAAAACGCTCTATACGATTGTAACAAAAAATAATTTCTAAGGTAATGTGGTCATTTGTAACTTAATAGCAAACTCAGTTTTTCTCTATATTATCATACAATGGATTTTTGAAAAAAGGAATTTTAGTTTTTTTCAGTTTACCGGAAAACGGCAATAACGATTTTGACCAAAATGCAAACTTAGAGTCAAATGGATGTTTTCAAAACTATTGTGTCCTCAATTTTCGATTTGCTGAAGACTCTGAAAGTCAGTCAGACTCGCACTAAACGAGAAAGTTTCGTGCGACCCAGTCGTGCACTTTATTTATATTTCCTATTTACACTGGACCTTTTTTTTTCAAATTTATAGAACTTTTCTTTTCTGTAAATGTTACGAAAAATTGCAGTGGTTCATCCTTTTTGAGAGTAAGTTGGTGAGCCAGAATTTTTGAAGTTTCGTGACATTTTTCAACAGGAATTTCTATGTAGCAATACTAGCGAACCAAGTCAGGGCACTTACGAAGAAAATCAGCCGAAATTTAGGGTGTCGACAATATTCTCTGGTAGGTACTGACCTTAATCTAAGTAAAGCGATATTTTCATTTGTAACAATTTTTTTCGGGAACTCATTTTGGCTACTACATTATGACAATTTCCGAAACTGAAAAACTGCAGTGTAAAGCAGTTTTGGTTTAAAGTCTTAGCCGAGAGCAAAGTAAAAATGTTCACATAAATCAACTTGACGCAATAGGTCCGTTCGTGTACTTTCAGCATAGAAAAATGAAAAATGTCAAATCTCTAAAATCGAGAGAGAATTCTCTCAATTTCAAGAGAAGTACCTGATCGGTTTTCTTACAAAAAGTTTAAAAAATGTCATTTTGACGTAATCGTAAAATGCAGCATCTACAAAATAAATTGGAATTGCATTTTTTACAAGCTAAATACCTATTAAACTTTCCATTTGAATGCGCTGATATGTTATAGGAGAACATTCGGTTATAACATGTTCCTCTGACGTCGTTGAAGACGAAAATAAATAGTTTTACTTGTCAAACTTTTGAGCTGTTACTTATTTGGCAGTTTTCATTTTTCAGTAAGTCGAAATTCGGCGAGTAGAAAATTACGAAAAAAAGAAAAGAGGGGAAATGGATTTCTTTCTCATTTTTTTAAATTTTCTCAGTACGTGGTCGCATTTGCACAGTTTCTTAGCAAATTTTAAATAAATTTACGTTTGCAAAAAAGTACCCGAACGAACCTAATATCACAATTTGTACAAGTTGATTTTCTTATCATCTGTCAGAATTTTGAAATGTAAAATGTGAATCGATTTCAAAGCAATCAATGTGTGCCACCCATTAAATACATTCCACAGTACACTTCCCAAATTGTACTAGTTTCAATATCTGACAAGCAACAACAAATAAAATAAAAAAAAAAAAAAAAAAAAAACAAAAAAAAAACTTTAAAACTGACAGATTCAGTCCTTTCACAAATCACAAATTCACAATAATTCAGTGAATTCACAATTTCACAATTCACACGGCGTTCTGCTCTGCCTGCAGTGGCAGTCTGCTGCTGGTCTGCTGCGTCAAATAGGAAAGGAAATATCGCTTGCTCTCTCTTTCTCTTGTTCCTTTTCCTTGCACTTGCATAATCCATATGAACGAAACGAAAACGAAATCATATAGACGTTTTCTGTAGAAAACCTTTGTGTTGTTTGCTCTTGCTTGCTTGTTTGGCTTTTGTCAAACGCAGAGAAATTGTCCAACCGGCTGGACTGTCGCGGCGTTTTTTGTTTTCGTTTTCCAAACAATTTGCATCTAAATTCCGGAAAGAGCTAGGATCAAATTTAATTCTCGCTCACCATGTCGGACTCTGTAACTGACAAAAAACCGAATTCTTGATGAATTCAAAATATATGTGTTTCCAAGACTAGAATTTCGCGTTCATATTCGTGTTGTATTGTAACTTGTAAACTCTGCATTGCATTTCTTTTGGGAAAAATCAATTTAGTGCGGTGTAGTGTGTGCGGATGATTCACAATTTTTTCCTTTTTCACAGAAGCGAGTTCCTACAGGAATGTGTCTCTGTGTACAGTGAAATTAAATATTTATCAAACAATAATTAAGTGTATGTGAGCGGAGAGATAGTGAAGTTGCAGTTGCAACACTCCTCCCAAGGCCAAGAGGAGACCTGTTGGCCTTCAAAGGGAAGCATAAATCGATTTTCTCGCTGCAGTATCGGTCCGATTTAGTTTTATCGGTTTCGTCGGTATTTAGTGTGTGGTTGCTTAAATGGTTATAACAAAAACTATGAAACAAAATAAATATGAGAAGCTGCCACAGGATTTAGACTTGAGCTTCAACTTAGATCAGCAACAAAACGATAGTGGTGGTGGTGGTCTACAGCAACAACAGGCGCTGATCGGTTTAAGCGAAGGAGGCGGCGGTCCCGGTGGACGCAGTCCACATAAGTATCCAGCAGTTAAGGGCCTAGGCAGTGACAGTAACGATATTGCATCGATTTTGGTAAGTGAACAAGAATCACAGAAAAAGTAGTTGGTTTTCGATTTTTGAGGGTTTCTCAATTTGTATTCTTGTTAAGAAATTTGATAGAAAACTGGTTTTCAAAGGGACTTGTTTGGCTGCTGGTAAAGCATGGTATCGACCAGGTATCTGCTATCGTTATCGAGTCTTGTGCGTTCTTATAGTGATGTTTACTGTGATCAATAAGTGGTTTGTTCTTTTGGTAGGGGAGCATTTTTATCACGTTTTGTAGCCAAGGGGACTTGATTTATGTTCGTATACGGTCACGATCAACCGCAAAGAAAATTAAAAAAAAAAAATAGGTACCCCGCCCAAGTGTTTTTTTTTTTAAGGATAATTACTAAAATTATTGCTAAAGCAGATGCATTATATACAGTCAGATTGACAGTAATTGCCATTGGAGATGTCGCAGAGTGGCCTTAATGACCATTGGTAGGTATCGCACAAGTCGATAGGGTGATGGCTGATGGCCCCTTAGCTTAGCCCCCTCCAGTAGTCAGCGGCTGACATACAAAGTACAGCGCAGTAGTAATGCTTTTGCCTTTCCTCCAAAATATTACACTTTTGGTTAACATTTCTTCTTTCTGTGTGCAAAAATTGACACAATCCAGGGGGGCGGGTTTCCAATATGCGCACTAAGCAAACATTTTTTTTATATTTTTTTTCCAGCTTAAAATGTCCTAAAAAACATAAATATAATATTTTTTTTTTTGAGGAAATGAATTTTTTTTTTATTTTTTTTTATTAATTTTTTTTTATTTTTTTTTTTTTATTTTTTTTTATTAAATTTTAATAATTTTTCTTTTTTTTAATGAAACCAAGTTTATGTTGTTTATACACAGAGATCTTATGCCTTTTTTCCGAAATCTCCATACGAATGCAGAACTGCTTGAAGCAACTCTTCAAAGGGATCTATTTTTTTTTCGCTATTATTTCCCCCCTCCACTGGTATTTAACAATCCAATCAGCGAAATTATTGGAGGAAAAAACTGTCAGACTGTAAGAAAGTATGTTGTATTTAAAGTATGAGGTGCGTATGGCTCGCTTCGCTCGCTAACAGGATTTTAACCCTTTTTTTCGCAGGGTTTAGCCCGCTCACGCGACTTCGTCGCTCCGCTAAGGGTATGTCAACAACTGTCAGGCAGGCGACTGGAGTTAAAGTTTATATATATATTTACTTTGGGGTATTTAGCAGTATGTATAATATTTTCAGTCAAAAAAAAAAAAAAAAACAAATTTGTCCAGTTTGTTTACATGCACTTTTCAGTGAAAATTGAAAGCTTTAAAAATTAAAAAAAAATAGAAAAAAAAGTTTCCGCAGAAAAATTCTTTTACAGTAGGTACATCTTAGAATAACTCAATTTAAATAAAAAAAATAAAAAAAATGAATTTGCTTAGTGCGCATATTGGAAACCTCAGCCAAAAATTCCTCTGCGGGACAATTCAAATTGGAAACAAAAACTTCCCTTCTGAAAACTTTGAAAAATATTAGCTTTTAACATCGGTCTTTATTTTGACATTAGGCATGGTATTGAATGCTAAGGAAAAAAAAAAATAAATTAAGAAGTACAGTCGAACTTCGATAAGTCGAACTTCGATAACTCGAATATTTAATAACTCGAATAAAATTGGTTGGCAATAGCGCCGACACTAAAATTTGCATGTAATTTGTATTTGATAACTCGAACTTCTATAACTCGAATGTCTTGATAACTCGAAGAAATTATTTGGCGTCACCTTCGATAAGTCGAATTCTAAAGGGGGAAATCCCAAATTCTGAAGGGGAGTTCCCTAATTCTGCGTGTTTTAACAAGTTCGTTTTATAATCCATCGCTTTCGGGGGCACTGAGTTTGAATGTTCCTTATACATACCGTGTAGAAAATCGTAATTTTCGTATGTGTGAGTAAACATTTTCAAATTTCTTCCAGGTTGCTATATTTTTTTGAATTATTGAAAAAAATAAGAGGAAGAGAAAACAAAACACAGAGTTGAAGATTCGTATAAACAGTGGAGTGTGTAGATATTGTTAGTTGTTTAGAGAATCAATTTTGTATTTTACTTGATAACTCGAAGACTTGATAACTCGAATTTTTTTTGTGGCAAGGCGTGGTTCGAGTTATCGAAGTTCGACTGTAATTCAGGTACAAAACAACTAAAACACTAATCAAAACAGCAATTAATACATAGCTAACTTAAACCTTAAAAACAACGTAAACACAGTCTATTTAAAACGTTACAAAACAATTCAGACCCTAAGAAATAATGAAATGCAAATGAAAACGGCCCGTTCAATGTGCTCAGGCACCTCTAAATATTTAGGTGACAGTTAATCATAGAATAAGACTAGCTAGGCAAAAGCGTATTGAAAGCGGCCATTTCGATACTTTCTTTCGTTTAGTATTCGAGCGTCAAAGAATATGTACATACTTCAGATGGATGAAAAATGCCAAAACAGTGCAGCCAAATCATTCAAATTAAAGATATGTTTGTTATACCATGTTCCCACCAACGTGATTTAGCTAAATCCACTTGATTTAGGTAAATCATCTCATAAATTACGTGATTTACCATACATTTTCGTGATTACTAATTACATGATTTATACGTGTTTAAATTTAAATTACGTATCTGTCATCGCAAATCCACATAAAATAAAATCGAACATACCTGTTACTTTTTCAATCCAATCCAATTCAATTCAATTCAATTTTATTCAAACAAAACAAATGTCAAAAAAATATATTTTAAATCCAATATTCTTCGTGTTTCGGTGTGTTTTTCTATTTTTTATTAAGTATACGTATGCCATCATAAACTGCCGTATTTATTAGATTCGCTTACGACGCCTCTACGATGTTGTTTAGTTAAACATCGCGTAAAGATTTACGCAGCCTCTACGTGACTTTCATGAAATTGTGATTTATAAACATTTTTCCGAGGGGGAAGTAATCAGGTGTATTCAAGGTACTTTTCTGTGCGTATTCATGGTGAATCACAGTGTATCACAGTGTATTCAAACGAATTCATATGCAATCACAAGTAGCAAATCTGTATTCAAGGACCACTCAAAAATATTGATTACTTCCCCCTCGCATTTTTCCGCGGTAATTTTGCTAAACGAGGTTTGTGTCTAAATAGGTAAGAATTTCGATAAACTATTACAGAAATCTATTACCTTTTTACACAAATTATCTAAAACAATTCGGAAAAGTCTTCGAATGTACTGCTGAAATATCAAACTGCAATTATATGTCTATGTGTCTTCCTATATCCATATTCCTATTATTCTATTCTACCAACCACCGCCAAATCCAATGCCAGATTGCCAGGCCATTTGTAGACATATTCACACACATCCTAAGACATTCTCCACAAGCAACAAAACTGAAGTAGAAGAAATAATATCACAAATGCACAATATTTTATATATTTTTATTCATTAAATATAATTTCAATCTTATAACTGCATATGACAACGAAATTCGTTTGGCAGAAATTTTGCACAGCATTCGAAATGAATGAATAAACAAAAATTAATTTCACTTTTTGGTTTTGTTTACAATTCGACGACGACCAAATGACATTTGATGGATGCAAAAACTTATTTACGTGAGCTCTACGCAGGCTCTAAACGCAAATTTTCGCGTTTAACTTACGCAGCCCTAAAGCAACGTTCGAAAAATCTTTATAAATAACATTTTCATTTAGAGGGTGCGTAGAGATAATCGGACTCTACGATGAGTTTATAAATAAGGCTGAAATTGTTTTATTTGTGGCAGGTAAGGAAACAAAACAAAAACAACACAAAAAAAAAACCTGTTCCGAAGGGGATGAACTCTTTATCCTGGATGTCAAATTAAAACACGTAAAGCTCGGTGGAGACGCCTTTCGTAATTTATAATTCACATGAGCTAAATCACGTTGGTGGGAACATGGTATTACACTGATAAATTACTAAAAAAAATTTAACAAATAATTATTCTTCTGACGGGACCAATGGGACATGTAAATTAATTGCGGGACATTTCGCGGGACAATTGCCCGACGGGACTCTTGGCATCCCTACTCCCGGCTGACTACTGAAGACTATCTTAATTTATTTTTTTCATAACTGAGTAGGTAGTGAAACTTCAATCAGTTTTGATTCTCGCAAAAATTTCGATCAATTTTCTTTGATTTTCAGTAGTCAGCCCCCGTGTACATTTACTAGAGAATTGGGGGCTGACAGCTGACTATGAGAAACACGGTCCCTTTAAACGTTCTCCAGTCGTCCCTAAAAAGCATAGCTTTTTCCGATCCAGATGCTTCAAACATTCAGAAAACCCAAATACTTGATTAAATAGTTGAAAAATGGATTTTAAAGGAACAATCAAAAACAAAAAAAAAAAAAAGTTATCGGGCTGATTACCCTATAATGTATAGGCACATTATAATATTCATACTTTAAAAGAATGTAGGTACCTATACAGCAACAGACAAATAGTATGTAGTAATAATTATTATAATTGCCGGCAAATCTAGATATTTATTTTTCCATTGTAGGTACATTGTTTAAGTATCGTTTAATTGATAAAAGATAACATTTCTACATTTTCTGTGTTATAATGATTCTATTACCAAAGTCTCTTACAAAACCAAGTTTTTCTTCAAATTAACATTTTCAATTAACACCGTTCGGCTGGAAATTCGCTCTCTTTTGACAACTCCATAGTTAAAATTAGTTTGGCGTGGCAAGACACAGCTCGATAGTGAGTCTATATCTACTGGTAACACAAAAATGATGATGAAAAATATTGAGGAATGAAATTGTTTCTGGCGTTTGATTATGAATCAAAATGTAGGTGGCCGGGCTTTCACTCCAAAAATACGTTCGAGTACGTTGGTCTCATCAGTAGACCGTACAGACGTACACGATCTTGACCTAGTACTAGTAGAAGCATTGTGTGAGTTTGTTCAATAGTCGCCGATTTCCTTCTGAATTTCCATATTAAATCACCAATTGCGACTTACAAAATATTTATGATATACCTAAGTGTAAAGACTAAAAATGATTATAAGTAAGGCGCATTGTATACGGTAACAGACGTATGATAAAAATGAAAGAGATAACCCAACCATTTACAAGTTACGGTTAGATTAGATATTAGTAGCCATAAAAAAAAACAATTTTGATAGTTCTTGCTGTTAAAATAGACTCACGCTTTACACTATCTTAAATGACATGATGACTCAAGCTATGATATATAATGATTTCGACCGATATATTTGACCAAATTGCAAGTAATTTAATTTTCAATAAACATGAATGCTAGCGTTGTGGCATTTCCAATAAGCACAAATGTCAGCGTTCCGGTTACACTTACTATCACATTTTCGATAATACAGTTGTCACTTGAGCTCCTGCAAAGCAAGAATCTCGTCTCGGATTGCTGCGAGGAAAAAACGACACAACGACAACGTAACAAACGCAATCAAGCTTCGTGCTGTAATAAAAAAGAGTTCAGCTGTTTTCGAGAAGACGATTAGTTGCATCGGACTGGTTTATCGAACTTACGATCTCAAAAATATTGTCTGGAACTCAAAGGAAGGCCTAATCCTCGCCGGGACTAAGAAGTTGTCCTATTTTAGATGAAAAACCTTCTAGGAAAGGAAGATAATGTTCCCTAGAACCATGTGATCCAGTTTAGTTTAGTTTAGTGAACAAACAGAAGTGAGTCTATATAAATTAAAAAAAGCTTAGTGCCTGCTGTTCTTTTTAGCAACAAGACAAAGAATTGAAATTGAACCGTAGTCTCCCTGTACAGATAGGATAACTACAAATTTCCTGCAAGAGTTTACTTTTTAGATTTGTACGGGGGTTGTTTGATACGTCAGTGACTTTTTGGATAAAACATTTTTTTTTGGCCAAAAAGTTTTGTATTTCTCAACATAATCTCTTTTTAGCTCGTTGCACTTGGCCCAGCGTTTTTCAAATTTTTTTGTTCCCTCCGAATAATAGGTTTTCTCAAAATAGGCATTTGTTTCAATGATGACCTCTTCATTGGACCTAAATCTCTTACCGCCCAGCCATTTTTTTTAGGTTTGGAAATAGGAAATAGTAGCAAGGGGCCAAATCTGAAGAATATGCTGAATGGGGTAGCAGTTCATAGCGTAATTTGTGTAATTTTTTTTTGCTTCAATTCAGTCCAATCTATCCAAAAGCTGTCAATAATTGACGCCGGTGATCGATTTACGCTTCTCAAGGTAATGTGAATGATACCGCGTGCATCCCAAAATACTGTGGTCACTGAAACCCACTGTTTTGATTGGTCCTTGGTCTCTGGTGTGTTATGGTGGATCCATATTTCGTCAACGGTTACGAAACGGCGCAAAAACTCTTCGGGATTACTAAACATCGTTAAATAATCCTTTGAAATAGTCACTCGGTTGCGTTTATGGTCGATTGCAATCGTAGCACCCATCGCACGGATAGCTTTCTAATTTAAGATGCCTGATGATTGAAAGAACAACTGATCAAATGTTATTGGCGACCTTGTTTTTTTTTTTAGAGCGAAGGGCGACGAATTCGCTATTACTGAATAATGACATATATACTGCCTGAATTTGGCAAAACTTTAAAACAGCGTTGCCAAAGTGTCATCATCGCGACGAGTTGCTCGTTATTTCCATTAATAATTTGTAAGAAATTCAAGAATACTTAGTTCAAAATGCGACTTCAATAACTAAAAACTTAACTATAACGAAATTACTAACAAATTCGGCTCGATGACAAGTTCAATTCAAAGAAATAAAATGGACTGCCTCCAATGGCGTCTTCTTTTAGTTTAAAATAAATACAAATGCCAACACCAACAAACATCGGTCGGGGAGATGTATAAGAGACACAGCGACGTTGCTGGTCGTTGACACCAGCCCAAAATTGACTTATGGCCTTCTGATGGCCTAGATGTTACTATTGTGAAAAAGGGTGTTATGGCCCCAAATTCTATAGACAGAAACTTATTTTCTTCTTGTTGTTGCATTGAAAGGCACTACTTTTTGTAAATGTGCAAAAATGTAGGTCACCTAGCTTACATTTTGTTGGGATAATTAACCAGGTTTCCTGTGCTGACTAAATCGCATTCCCCATTAGTAGAAATGTTAAGTCAGGCTCCGGATCCTTTCTCTCCTACTTGCCTATGACTATAAACAAAATGTCTCCCTACTTATTCACACTCTATTTGTATGCTCGTATTTATTATAATTACTTCAACCGCACAAGTAATCATACACCTGCAGGTACCTACCATACAACAAGATTAACAATCAAACCGCACAACACAACGCAACGCTCCTGTTGGTTTTCCTTTTTGATTATTAATTTAATAACGTGTTTGAATCGTATACATTTTTAATGTCATCACAGTCGCCAGAATGACGACAAACACAGACACAAACCACCTTAACCGCACAACACAAACAGCAGAAAATTACAGCGGTCCTGTTGATGAACAGCAAAAAACTAAAAAAAAAAACACAGCAAAGTCAGAAATCCTTTTCCATATTCATGAATATTCATTAGGACGACAAAAACGGCTACGTTTGGCAAGAATCTGCATATATCACCTAGCTACAGATGAACCAACAGCACTAGAGGTTATATGCTTATGGGTGAAGTCTCATCTCGTTTAACAAATTCGTATCCTTCCTGCCTTATAATTTAGTAGACGTTCGCGCTAATTTTGTTAAAGATTGTGATGGTGTGGCAAAGTAATTGTTACGATGCCACACATTTACACCTCGTCCAGGGAGGGTGGCTCTCAAATTCATCATTGAAAATGTGTCTCCAACAGAGGGTGCTATATAAAAGTTTTTACTTTTTCTGTTTTTGCAACATATTGCAATGGCAAGTGAAGTGGTACACATATTTTTCTCTAGGTATCATCAGAAGTAAACGAAATTTCCTGTCACAAAAAAAATACTGGACATATGCACAAAGCTGTAACTAACTTTGTGACAGTTGAAAAATGAATTCAGTTTTCATGTGTGACACGAAAGGGAATAATAATTTCCGGTGAAAGTTACCAACGTGTGAATGTGCATATGGGAAAAGGAAATATCATCAAAAAATGGTCGTGCAGCAGTTACGTTAACTGGATTAAAATTTCATAAATTTGAATGGGTATAGTATAAAGAAATAAAGTGGGAACCTCGAAATACGTTCTTTCTGAAGAATCGGAAATATAAATTTCAAACTTCGAATGCGATGTGATTTTTATTTTTTCCATTATGAATTATGCAAGCCACGTTGTGAGGGAAGTTCTTAAAAAGCGGTAAAGTTGACACTGGGTAAAAGTCGATTTTTTTTTTAGATTAAATGATTCAGACTAATTTTGGGGAAAGTACTTACAATTCCTAACAACTTTCCTATTTATACCAAACCTTGTGCGGCAAACTAGGCTTCTTCTTATTCTACCTAAGAAATACAATATTTAAAATTCCAAAGCGACCAAATATAATATGAAACTAACCTGCTTTGCTTTGCTACAAAATCAAAAATGGCCAGCTAACCTCGCCGGCAACGTGTTTTATCTTAATTATTGGAAAGGCAAAGAAATGACATTTCTCCTTTGTAGATTCAAAGAAAGAGACAACATAAGTAATGCATTCTAAATTCAGGCAATTAGATTTCCGCACAAGTTCAGGCTCTTAAACTACAAGGTGTTATTACAATAACTATAAATATGATAGGCTCGATGACACTCATATTAAAAGGCTTGAGTAAAAGAGCGTTTAGGTCAACTGTATCGGATGCTGCCTTGAAATCGAGAAAAAACGCGTAAAGCCTTTTACCTTTAACGAGAAAGGAGTCAGCAATTCTTCTTAAGACAAAAATATGGTCAACAGTTGAATATCCGGGTGTGAATCCTGCTTGATATTCCTTAAATAGCTTATTCCCATCTATCCACTTATAGTTACTCTTTTTTGAAGTACCGCAGTAAAGATTTTGTAGGAGGCGTTTAAGAAGGAAATTCCTTAATAATTGCCTGGATCCGATTTGTCTCCGTTCTAGTGAATCGGAAAAATGAATGCTTCCCTAAAACTGTTGTGGAGTTACATAATACGAGCTCATCAAATCCGTGTTTGTAAAATTCGATTGGAATTCGATCCGAGCCTGGAGACTTACCATCCTTAAGCCAACTTAACCCCGTAACTATTTCTTCAGCAGTACAGATGTATAGTAGTCGAAATAAGCGAACGCATTTAACATTATTCCATCAATCGCAATGCGATCACTGAGGCTAATGCTAATTTCTATTTCTTCGAACAGCTGAAAATTGTTTATGCACTTTTCAGTTCAAACATTCTACACGACACGTACCTACTATCAATTTTAATCACAACACTTAAACGTAACTGTCATTCAAAATTCAGCTAAACTGTGTCTTTAGAACGGTTTTGTTCAGTATGCCCTGCGAACTGCGGCATTTGCCACCCCAAAGCAAACAATACAAAATTCATAACGACCGACAGAAACTTTCACTGCTATAGTTCTTTATGAATTATTTATTGATTTGAATTCAAATTCCCTAAATGGGTGTTGTAAAAACACCCTAAATGAATTTCATAATCATTTCCATTAAAAGCAGCAGTAGCAGATCCAATCAATTAAAATCCCTTTCTTCAGGTGTACCATGTACCTCGCCTCCGCGCTTAGCCGCAAAATTAACAAAACATCGCCAATGAGCAAGAGTGAGAAGGCGACTGAGAGACAACTGCACTACAACTGTACCCGGGCAGTGCTAATTGGGAGTTTCACTGTAATCTTCTATACCTACATCGTATCTGTAGCAAACATACAACGAGATGTAGCTTTCAGTCATTCTCCCCCATCAATCAATTTTTCGGGCTTGATGCCACCCATGGTACATTTTACACATATAAATGGGAGAAAGGTATAAAGGAATCTCCGATTCGTATCGTTTGTGTAAAATTTAATATCCTTTCGATTCTGCTTCAGGATGAAGTATATCGGCAACCGTATGTCAGCTCCACATAATCGGGGGGAACGTTGAATAATTTCCTATGCTAAGTCATGATGTTCGGCATTCCATCGGAGGGAAATATTTTTGTTTTCATGTTGCCATATTGGGAGTTTTGGAATTTCTTTTATAATGAGCTGGCAACAAGGTAAAGGTATCCATAGGGATGACTCAATACACAGCAAAATTCCTATCTGAACTGAAGTGTTCTGGTTTCATTTTGATTTAAAGAGAAAAGAGAATACTCAATGAAATGTTAAAGTTTTTTTTTTGGGGAATCCCTCACAAAGTTTACAGTCAACCCTTAAACTTTGAAAGCCACAAACTTGATGACTGAACCGCATCCCAGCAATGTCAAAATCAAATCAAATTTGCCAAGCGCGCATTCAAAGCAGGGCGGTGTGGTTATTTTGGTTTAAAAGACGCGTCTCGGCAGAATGTCGAAACAGATTTGTTTTATCCGCTCCCGAGGCGCACATAGGAATTATATGTACCTATATGTACGCGATCTTGTTTAGCACATGATTTTCATGGGGAAATTTGTGCTTTTTTTTTCTAAAAAAATGTGTCGAATATTTATTTTTGTGCGACAAACACTTTTATTGGGTTGTAATCCGGGTTTTTGTAAGGAAATGGGAGAATCCCATTCGTATTTCGGGTAATGCGAATTTATTTATTTACATTGTGCCGGGAGGTGCTGAGCAACTAAACTCACAATAACGACAGATAAAGCCGTTTTACATAGGTAAGTGTTGTTATTATCATCAAGTAATATGTTGAACTTTATGGAGGAAAGCATAAGGAGCGCAATGTTACTGTCAACATTAAAGTTAAAGTGGAGTACAGCTCACAATGTTGCGATATAAGTGAAGATTGTTAAAACGAGAATGTATGTTTTTATGATATCTAAGCTTGTGCTGACTCTAGTGAGCTTCAAAAAACATGACTTACTTATATGTCAGTTTAAGTTTTTCATATCCAAAATGGCGAAATAGTGTATGTAATTATTATCTGAATACTTTATCGTAGAATTTTTGCCGCGCGCTATCAAAAATCGATGTGGAGAATTATGAAATCGTGTGTTTTAAATATACAAAAAGATGATAATTGCTAAAATGTTGCTTGATGCTATAGATGTAATCGGTCCTATCATGGTAAAATTAATAAATTCGTCAATTGGCATTGGTCATTCCCCAGAAACTTGGAAGGAGTCAGTACTGACACTAGTCGAAAAAATTAAAGGTACCTACTAAAATGTGTGAAATTTTGTCGGCCTGTAAACGCACTCGCAGTACACGAGAAAGTATTGGAAAAGGTAGTACAAATCCATCTAGAAGTATACTTTGAGTCGACTTACATATTCATTGCTTATATTGGTTGGTTTTTTTTTGAAGCAATATGCTTTTTTCAATATTAAAAATATTAAAATATTATTAATATTAAAACAAAAAAAACAACCATATTTATTGCAAGTCAATCTGGCTTTAGGAAACAACATTCACGTAAGGCTATGCTTTAAATAACGTGATAATTTGTTGGAAAAAGGAAAAGGCAACAAAAAACTATGCGAAAGCTGTATTTCTTTAGTTCAAGAGATTAAGACCATCGACAGGAGCATTCTCCTATGTAAATTAGATATAATAGATCACAACAAACGATGTCGAATGGTATACCTTCGAGCAGCATAGAAACGAAAAATGGAGTTCCTCAAGGATAAATACTAGGGACCCTACTTTTCATCATTTATATCAACGACAAAAACACGGCAATAAAATACTCGCAGACCGAGCTTTTCGCTGACGACGCTGGCTTAAAGCAAATAAACTAAAACTAAATGTAGCCGAATCAAAGTGTATGGTTTTCAAAAATGGGAACAGACTGAATGTAAATGTACGAGTAGATAACGAAATAATTGAACAAGTTGATGAAATCAAATATTTAGGAGTGATAATAATTGACTTAAAGTTACAATTTGATAAGCATTTATATTATACTACTAAGAAAGTTTCTACAAAGGTGTTCTTTTTTTGGTAGAATAAGAAATAAAATATCAGCAATGTGTGCAATAAATATATTTAATTTAATGATAAAACCACACTTCGAGTACTGTTCGTCCATTTTGTATTTTTAAAGTGATAACATGTTATTAAATATACGACGTATCCAAAATAGAGCGATGAGAATCATTCCGAAAGTATGGTCACTTGATTTTAGTAATATGTGTACGTACATGGGTTGTACGGCATATATACACCTATATTGTTTTGTTTTTAGTGATTCTAAGTGAAGAGGAGAAAGTGGAAGTAAATACCATTTCTGGTATTTTTCCAACTGAAGAAGAAGATTTTACGGGTACTGCAGAAACATATCAATAAATCGAATAAAATGTGAATAAAATAGATGTAGCCTCAATATATGGTACTTCCCATATAACATTTTCGTACCACTTTGATTTGATCGAAAATGGCTCTAACGATTTCAACCAAAACTGATATTTTAGCTTATGTAGGTGAGGTTACCATGACTGCCTACGCAGTTTTTGGCTAAAAATTCGAATACAGTACTTTTGAAATTTCGACATATATCTCGAAATGGTCCATACGATTGTAACAAAAATTCATTTCTAAAGTAATGTGGTTATTTATAACTTAATAGCAAACTCGGTTTTCTCTATATTATCGTAAAATAGATTTTCGAAGATAGTCATTTTTTTGAAATTAGTTTTGTTTAGTTTACCCGAAAGTGGCAATAACGATTTTGACTAAAATGCAAACTTGGAGTAAAATCGATGTTTTCAAAATTATTGTGTCCTTAATTTTTACTTTTCGAAGCACCGAAAACCGTAATTTTAGAATTGCTCATATCTCGAAAACCCCATTTTCGATTTCGATAAAAATTTAAAAACAAAGTAATGCTTACATCCCGAACAATAACTTATAATCAGTTTTCAGCTAAATAGTTAAGCAATAGTATTTTTAAACTAAACATTAGCAATATTTGGAACCGTTGGTACTGTCTGCCAAATCTTAAAAAAACCGCTCTAACGACTTTGATCAACATACATATTAAGGATAATAAAATAGGACTGATATTATGATCCCATACTTAGTTTTTCTCAAAAAATCTAATAAACAAGTTTTGTAATTATTACCCAAAAGCCGATCCGTGCTTAATGTTCATACATCCTTTTAAAACTCAATATATATCGCACTTCCATTAAAAATGGAGTAACAGCGACGCAAAACTTATTTTTAGCAAATATTATGCACTTCTTTTTTCAATATAATTTAATGACCTTAAAATAATTGCAACCTTACACAATTAGAAACTCGCTCACTTCATTTGCACCCCCACACGTCCATCGGCATATTCGGTTTGTATGTAACTGCTAATGCCAATTCAAAAACAAATCTCTAAAATCTTGCATATATTACCATGTAAAGATATCGGTCTAATATACGAACTCCACTTCCAATCATAAACACCAGCGTTTTATATTTAAATCAAAAATTAAAACATGTCCTAGCAGATAAGAAGAACAGAAACTCCGACTCCTACCGTTTGTTTTATCCAGCATTGCTTCACAGATCTTTATCTACCTATCTAATAAAATAAGAAAACAACCAACCAAACTTTTTGGTCAACGAGAAAGTTTCGTTCTACCCAGTCGTGCACTTTATTGTTTAACTGATGTGTATTACAGCTCGACTTTGAGTTACTGTCTCGTTTTGTTGGAATCTTGTTGTTTTGTGTCTTACTGTTTTTTTTTTTTTTTTGTCTTTGGATTATTCTATTCTTTCATTAGTTTTTTTTTTATTGTTCATGAAAAAGATCAACCGGTTGTAGCGATGAAATTCTATGATCCCCTTGCCATGGTTCTATACGATGTTTATTGAACATCTTTATAATTTTTGGTTGATTCAAATTAATTCAGCCCATCAAAAGAAGATATGGCCGAAACACAGCATGACCACTGTAATTTCTTACGTGTTACTTGTCATCGATAAAAAGATATCTTCAAGCGATTGGGGGTATACCGGTTTGGAAACTCTTTAGCTGTCAATAGGCTTTTGTTGAATGTTAATAATACAAGGTTTAAATTAAAGAAATATACCATGAGTGTTTTTTATGCAGAGCTACTGCCGAAGGCCCCCACCACCGGAACCATTCGATTGAACTTCCAGTATAGTTTGAAGATCAGTTTCGGTTGTGTTGCCTTACGGTAAACGTTTTGTGAGTTGGACTTGCGAAAAAATTATTCGGTAGGTGTTTTAAGTTTCCGGTCTAACGAAAGGTATATCTGAGCATTTTGATGCTGAACACAAGTAGGTAACTTTACTGTAAAGGGTATTTGTTCGTAAAATATCGCTTTGTTACAAATGTCATGATTGATGTGCACTTTTAATAATGAGAGGGATGGCTAATAGCCACCAGTAAACAAAATATACACCAAGTCAATCAACAATAGGAAGGTACGTCGTATCATATTTACTCCTCATAAGAATTTTCGTAAACATGGTGTGACTAGGCATAGGGACATCTGTTCATAAATTATGTTAATCACGAAAAATAAGACTGATGGCAGGCAGCCGCTCTCGTGTTAGTGTGTATGTGCACAACCGCCTTAAGCTGTTTTTTACACGAAAGTCAACGATACCTAAACGATTTTCTTAACGTCAAGTTAATCGCTTATATGCGAGCACCCCAACTTTTGAAATTTAAATCCCTGCAATAACACGTCCACGGCATGTTTTGACACGTCTTGCCCAAAACATAACCCCATTTAACTCCAACCCTATTCGAAAAGAAATATGCTAACTGGGCTTCACTTGTTGCCGCAAACTCAACTACAGAACAACCCTCGTTGACAAATTTGTTAACCAAATGCAATATCCTTAGTGCTTGCGCCATTTCTGGCACTTAAATCTATGACAACCCCTGTGGCAAAATCTGCAATTTCAATCTATAGCATGAGTGGGTAACAACTAACGATACCTTCAACCCCCCGTCCAGCTTTCACGTAGATTGCTGTCATTAAATTAGTGCGGTTATCGACTGAAACACTGTCCAAGGGACAAATAGAGAAAACCGCGCACCAACGTAATCCTTTCAAATTACAATTTGTCTGTCTGCACTTTCTGCTGTAGCAGAGATACGCCGCAAACAACTACTACAAACAATATAATGTATATCAGTTTTCCTAACAACAGATGGGGGCACGAAGATAATGCGCTCACCAAGGGTATTCTATTGATTTTCCCACACCGTTGGAAGCGAAACGCGCTAAATGAGTGTTCTCCTGGAGGTTCGTTTCTGTTCCCTCCTTTGCTAAGTGCTTTTTGGAACACCATTGCATACATCTCTGTATCGCGCACATTAGTGGCACAACAGTAGTTACGTTTATTATTACACGACATGACCTCCTTTGGCTGCAATTGCATGGAAAATATAACGGCGAACAAGGCGTTCTTTTTTTCCATCTATGCCTTATTTTCTTTTCTCTTTCTCTTTCTTTTATATTTTTGTTTGTTTTTATTGACCATTTGTAGAATGTACTAAACAAAAAGAAAAAAACACTTTCTATAGTTTTAATGACGAGGCAACTTTGAACTCCTTCGTCCCTGTAGGAGAACTATATTCGTGGAGTGGAGTGCCTCTTGTGCTCGGTGACACAGTTGGATGGGAAACTATGCTGCAAGCAATTTACAATTTTTGACATCCGACTTGTTATGTGCCAAGTGGGAGAGGGGGAATGACATATTTTAGGATTTGCTTTTTTATTTACACAAGTAACCAAAGGTTCCCGGTTTTGTAAAGGTTTTTTTTTTTTGAGAGATAAACGTACTCGTCACTGTCAGTCATTATGTGATGCTGGGGTGTCGTGTTTTGGTTGTTTATGTGAAATGCTTGGTGCAATCGAGATTTATGAAAGGCGTATTTTAAGTGAAAAAAAAACCGAACTAAGGAGGACATGCAACGAACAACTGCTTGTGCCTTGTAAAAGCTGTATGCCGCATAAGTAAGCAAACTGTTAAGCAATGCATTAGTGGTGGTGCTTAGCAAAAACTAAGAACTACCTCCCAAACTACAAAAAAAAAAAAAAAACAGTTACAAGTTGGAGGGAGGGATGAGTTGGATTTTTTCTTTCAAATCTTAAAGAAAGGACAACGGTCTTTCAAAAAAAAATTCAGGAAATTTTCATACCAAAAATAATATAGTCTATTAATCTAGCATAATAAAACTCGACGGATAAATATGTAGATGAAAACTTATTGACTACCTCCTTCGAATTTTTCAAGCAGGTACAGACAGACTGGTTGATTCCCGATCACTGAAAACGGCAGCTTGTTATGCTCTTCACGGAATAGTTCAATAGGTGGCTGAAACTAGCCTGAAGACTGCGAATGGAGATGAATCTTTCTGTGATTAACAGAGTCAGTTCTGCACCAGCTCATTGTCGGTGTGTATAGCAGGCTAGAAGAAAAAATGTTGGCCAAGCATCGGATGCATTGCATACAGTAATCTACAGCCGTTTGAATAAAGACTTGTTACATAAGAAATACCTTCTCGGTTAGTGCTTCTTGAAAAGCCGATGTCTTTTTACCCCCATCGGGTAGGCGTTAGAATTTACCCGAGGTAGGCATGCCTGTCGTAAGAGGCGACTAAAATCCAACCTCCGTATACCGAGCGTGTAGTGTCCACAAAAAATGCAATGAACAAAACAAAAAGAAAAGATGTGCTGATACTTTCCATACTGTTCTTTGTTGGGAAATTTTCACTTTTCAGTGAAGAAGGATGAATATCTTCGCCAGCAGTCTCTTGTCGTCTAAACGGAGTCTTTTTGCTTTTAATTTATGGACACTTCCAAAGGCTTTTTCGGTTGCGCATTACAATTTGTTTTGCTTTATTAACAGGGGTCTATGCTATAATTTCTCCAACTCTAGTCGTCTGCAATTATCATCCATAGTTATTTTTAGAGCAACTTAGGGTTGATTTGGTCCAAATAGATGAAGATAGTCACATTCTTTTTATCAACTTTAAAGCCGCCTATACGAAAGCATCAAGAGCGACGAGCTATGCAGACGCAGAGCCATGTCTAGCTGATAAATAAATTGAAAGACTTGTACAAATATCACAGATAAATATACAAGGTGCGACCTTTCATCAGCCTGTTTAGTTAGTATTAGATATGTTGAATGAACGTATACGTATGCTGACAATCATATGCTAACAATTCTCAGCAAATATGTATACCTATTTTCGCCTGCTTACACGATATGTTGAATTCGGTATATGCTGACAAAATTGACGGCCTGTAAAATTATCACCAAGCTTGCGATTTTAGCATACGTGCGTGTTAGATTAGATTTTGTGAAATGTTCTTACAATCAATTCATTCAAATTAATTGTGTATTTTGCAAATCTGATACTTTGATCAAATTTACATCACTCATCTTCATTCGCGTCCCGTCATGCTTATTTTCCAATTCTTAACTTGATTACCCGAATTCGAACTAAATTATATAGGTATATGTACAAAAAAGTGGGAAGAAAATGCTCTGTATGCCGCTACTGTTGGGAGTGAACCTCGACCTCTAGGCTTCTTGAATTGCAGAGGAAAACATTTGTTTACCAAATTTTAATCACCTTGTGCCATATGTTCATTGTACTTCCATAGTGAAACGTGAATTTTTTTTATTAAGGCATAATTTTGTTTTAGGTTTAGGCATAAAAACTTGGATTCGGGTTTGCATTACTGATCTGGTCTTATGCGATGTCCCATTCCCATTCTGTGGACTTTTCTATGTGCATCGCGTTCTTCTTCAATTTGGCTTCGTTCATATACCTATATATTTGTTGTTTTTTTGTTTAGTTCTTTGTCGGCCAATATTTGCGGCAATTGGTCTTGGTCTTCTCAAAGAATCACGATTTCAATAACTTTTTCGTCATTTAATTTTTACATTTAATTTTTACCTAAATCAACTGTGTAAAAGCGATAAAACTGTTGAAGCGAAGAGCAAAGCCTAAAAAAACAAACCAGCACTGTTCGTTTGTCAACAAAAAAATACATTAATCTGAAGTTCTCAATTTTCTCGATTTACTTTTTGAAAACAAAATAATACCGCACATACCTAGTTTGAAAATTAATTTTTGACATTGAAAACTCAAAATATCGCACGGCGATTTTCCGGAATTTTTTTCTGTCTAAACCTGATAGGTATATCGCAATACTAGCAAAACCAAAAAAATAATCATGGAAATCGTCCCAGAGGCTATCGAGCTAAAACATCGTCGAGTTTCACCCTGAAAGAATTATATTTAATTATATAGAAGATAGAAGATTTATTTATTTATTTGTTCATTCAGATGATTCACTGCTCTTGCTAGATTACTTAACACAAAATTGAAATAATGCAATATTTCTAATTATTCTTTCTTTCTCATTCCAGGTAAGTCCTCTCCTTACAATCTGCCTCATAACATGGTTTGTAAATATAATCACATTTATGCAGTTTTAACCCTGCCTCTAAATACATCCAATAATACAAGAAAGTCATCCTGAATGAACAGCTCCCCACTAACAAACGACATCAGTCAAATATATAATATTTATATACCAATCCAATTACAAACTGACACATTGTAGAGAAAATGTAATGAACTGTCACCAGATCTGTCGTCTCCTCTCCGTCTGAAACCAAGAAAACAGTCAAACAAAACCCCCCAACCACACACATCGTTTCGATGTCACTCCTTTTCTGAAGTGCAGAAACTGCCATTACTGCCGCCGCATGTCCTCAAAGAAAGACACATTTTCTGAGAATAACTATCCAAATACACACACACCTCTCCTTATGTACACAAGACTTCCCTTTCGCCTTTGGAGTGGAATAAAGCGACTGCAGTTAATGTTCACCACACCAATCTACCGCGGAGTAAATAAATTAAAAATTAATGTTGGTGTTCGATAGTTTCGTGGTGGGTTGAAAGATGTGACAAATGCTTGCAGGGACTTTCTCACACCAAAACCATTGTGTATTATACATATATACAAACCATCAATCGATGAATTGACACTGGTTGAAGGCGACAGTTCTGTTGTCTGTCCTTTTGCATTTGTCTCAGCTGCAAAGTGAGACAAAGAAACTTGTTTTTTTTTTCCGTCGTAAAATATATGGAAAGGTAGGATATAGAAAAACTTTGACAAGCCAAACGGTCAGATTGACTAATGGGACATTAAATATTTTTCGTTCTTGCTTGCTTGTTGTTCGTCGTGCACTTATTAAGTAGGGTGGGGGCTGGCAATGGGAACACCATTATAATCGGATTAACGTCAAGGTAGCCACTGGGGTTGAAAGGATTTGTGTAAGTCCTTTCAAAGAAAGTCCTCGGTTTCTCATAATTTTCGTGTCCTCTTGTTTGGGGCGAAACTATATTGTGGAAAGTATCTGGACTGGAATGCTGATAAGACCCTTTTATTTATTAATAAATTAAGTTTTCAATTAAATTGATTTTATGTCGTACCTTCTATGTATTTCGGTTGTAAGGACATTCATGTATTTATTTATAGATTTAACTATTTGGCTATGTACTGCTATTGTCATTAAGTGTCTTTGGTATTTTGGATCGATTTCATATTTACCTATAGTCATTTTGTATCATGTAGGGAGTTTGAGGGTTTGGGGCCAACATCATGACTTGCGTACATTTTGTAGGAGTGATTTGTCTTTTGTGGTCGAAGGTTCTAACGAGTGATTGCCATATCAAAGGACAAGGAGGGACTACCAATATTCCGACAGATGCGAGTGATATGTTCATAATGTATTACTTTGTGCACTTGCATATTAGATAAGGCGCACGAAGATATCCAAAAATAATTTTACATGGTCCTTATTTAGATAACTAACTTAAATCTTGTCGTTGCATACTTAAAAAAAAAGTGTAAATCAAAATTATGAGCATTTTTTAAGTTTATGTAATTTTTCAGTGAATGCTTAATAGCTTTCCCTCACAAGTGGTATTTTTTATTTATTTTTGTGAAATGAGTTTGTGACGTTTTTCAACTGTCAAAAGGTATTTGTTCTTGAGTTATTTTTTACTGCAAAGTGCAAACCCCCTTTCTCTCTTCTCTCCTCTGTTTCCCTTTAGCGAATCCCTTTAGTTCGACTTAGGAATTTTGGGAGACGTGCACATGCACATACATACTTCTTCTAATCGATTAAAGAGAAGAAATGTTTTAAAAACCGTAACTTACTGACTGACAGATCATCAAAATTATGGAGCACTTCCCGACATCGTAGAATCTTGTAATTTTGCACAACGGCTGGTCTTGTGGAAAATTTGAGGTTTCTCTATAAGGGGGATTGGTATCCACCTACTTTCTGCGAATTGTTGTCAATTATATTGTAAATCTACCGATTGCTGTAGAATAATGAAATTTGGAGGAGCGGTATAGCTTGAAAATCAAATATTTTTCATTCAGGCGTAAAAAATAAAAATTACGATATTGCTTGTCCAGATAAGAGTTTATTACTTTACCAATACAAATTGTGTGGATGACATTTAACATATAAATAGGATACAAAGAATTAACACAATGAATTAATAAAGAACCTTCAATCTATAGTTCATAAGGAACTAGAGGCGAAAGCAGGTGTCATAACATTAATATAACAATAAAACATATTTTAAAGGTAGTAAGTTGTGGTTACGACAAGATTTGTAAAGGGTGTTTTTTTTTTTTTAAAGGTTCAGAACTTTAAGTTAGCAACACCATTTTAACTGGCGGCCATTTCGTCGGCTGTCAAGTGATTAATTTTTAGTTTGGTTTGGCATTTCAACATGAACAGACTGAGGCCTGAACAACGCTTCCATATTGTGCAAATTATATTTTGAAAATCATGGTTCTGTACTCCAATTTTCATAAGCGAATTTTATTTAGCGATAAGGCTCACTTTTGGTTGAATCGATAAGTCATTAAACAAAACCGCCGTATTTGGAGTGATGATAATCCTCAAGTGTATGTTCAGACACCGCTACATTAAAAAAAACTCACTGTTTGGTGTGCTTTATGGGTTGGTGGAATAATTGGTCCGTACTTCTTTAAAAAGTATGCTTCCCAGAACGTTACAGTCAAGAGCCATGATTACTGACTTTTTCGTTTACCAATTGAACAACCATGATTTGCAGGAGCTGTGGTTTCAACAAGACGGCGCAAATGTCACACAGCTCGTGCCACAATTGATTTATTGAGGGAAACATTTGGTATACTCTGTCCAACAAAAATTGTCAGTACAAGGAAGATAGGATGTTTGTCTCTCGGTGTGGTTGCAATGACTTACATAAATCGGTCCCACTTTAAAGCTCTCACAGGGTTACCGTAATTTGTATGATAATTCGCCGTAACTCAGAGAGAAAAACTAGTAAGGCTACCATCTTCCAATTTAAAATAAAAATATTGCTGAACGAAATGAATTGCGTTTATCTTTTTATGTTTCCTTAAGGGCCTAACCGCTTTAGTTTGTTTTCCAACAAAAAATTAGATTTTTTTAACACCAAAAAGAAATCAAAACGAAAAATATATCGCGGTAACTATAAATATTGTAAAACATAAAATACTAATTTCTAATATCACTATTACCCGTCAGTGCAGATCTTCGCGGAAGCATTAGCAAAAAAAGGATCATAAAATCTTTTCAAGGCATTTTCTTTACTTGGTAGGAGTGACCGGATGTGGTAAAACCCAACGACCAGCAATAAATGGTACAAGCTTGCCTGCTTCGTCATTTCGAAAATTTATTTGATGAAAAAATAGACAAATTTGCAAAAATATAACAAAAATTCTAAAATATGGCAAAAATATGCTCTACAAAGTGAAATATGCATTTATACCCAAATATGCCCTAACGAACATGGCTGAAAACACGTACTTAGTTCTGTATATTAAAATATTTAATACGATATCCCCAAAAGCTGATTTTGTATGAATCCGGTTGCCCTAGTAATCACTATTAATTTATCGCAAAACAACTACAACACACTTATGATAATGAAATTAATGTATTAAAACACCTCACGAATAAACCTTTTTTCTAAAAGTCAACATTTAAGAAAATGGAAGAAATTGGATCCTTCAGAAACACAAACAAATTAAAACCGATAATAAGTCGTTCTCAAAAGCACCAAAACCGAAAGTTCTTTGACAAGATCCGAAGAAAAACCTTTAATGATATGCTCTCATTGACACATGGTAACACTCTTCTAATGTGCTCCAGTCACACACAAAAACACTGCTTATTTTGGTTGATGAGAATAGCAAGCGAACACAAGCCGATCATTCTCATTCTGCCCGCGTTGGTTTTTATTTAACTGGCAATTCTTGTGTTTGAGTGCCGTGAGAGTATCTACAGGCACCATTGGTAGAAAAAAAGCTCCTCCATAAGGCCTGTACTGGAAATTTTTGTTGGACAGAGTATAGCCGAATAGTTTCGCGTTGCGGACCCGTGAATTGGCCTCCGAGATCGTGCGATTTAACGCCGCTTGACTATTTTCTGTGGGGATATGTGAAGTCGCCCGAAACGATTGACCACTTGGAGGACAACATTCGCCGCGTTATTGCCGATATACGGCCACTAATGTTGGACAGCCGTGGCGGTCATATGCCAGAAATCATATTTAAATTATAATGTCAGAAAATTATCTTTCGAATAAAGTAAATTTCATGCCACTTTAAAAGAAATCATTTTTCATTTCATTTCATTTCATTTTATTCATTCCAACGTTAAGTTAAAGCTTAACAATTTAATATTAGTAATAAATAATTGAGTTCATTAAGTGGAAGAAATAATCATTCAGTAACTATTTAAAGTTAGTGTTGAATGATTCATAAAGTTTACAATTTTAAGAATTCACGGGACTGTAGTGGGGTAGAAAAATTTATATAGAAAAGAAATAAGAGAGAAAAAGCAATTAGAAAAAGATTACATCATTTAGAATAAGAATAAGAAGCTACTCGAGAAAATAATTTTAAGACACACATCGAAAAATTGATTCAATACTTATATAGTCGATATTAAATAACCATTGTCTGACCTTATTGAGAAATGAATGCAAATTGGAAGTTTGTCTTACAGCAATCGGTAGTTTATTAAAACATTTAGGACCAGTGATGGTAAAAAAACGACAAAATTTGGTTTTATGAGCAACTGGGACATTAACTAACGCTTGATTATTTACACGTAAGTTATAACAAACGGAGTTCCTATTTATAGTGTTTCCACTTTGTTTGAAGAATTCTCTAAGAACTTTAAAAATATAGAGATGCCTTAATGGAAGAATTCTCAATTCTCTAAAAAGCGGCCAACAGTGTGCAAGGCGATTTCTACCACAAATGATTCTTATTAAAAATTTTTGAGCTTTGAATAAGGAATTAAAAGTATTCTCATAAGAACCTCCCCAAGCAGTTATTCCATACTGCAGCTTGGAGTTAGCAAGTGCGTAGTAAAACATAGATAGTACCTTACGAGAACAATACAGTCTGAGAAGGAACATTTTTCTTGCGACCAGTAACAGACCAGATTTAATTGTTTGTACATGAGAGATCCAATTCAAATTAAAATCAATTGTTACCCCCAAATATTTAAATTCCTTTACTGAATCAATATTAAAACATTTATTCGAGCATTGATAATTATCATCAAAATTTTTGATTCCACAGGTATGTACAGGTAAACAAAATCTATCACAGTCGTGAGAATGAAAAATTATGTTAAAATCAATTAGATCACTTCCCTTCATTTTGAAAGCCATTAATTTAGTTTTCTCACTAATAATCAGCTTGTGAAAAGCAAACCATTGCCTTAGTTTCTGCAGATCTTCCTCGATTTTAACTTTGCAGTCTACCAAAGTTTTTTCATTATATGCAAAAGCTATATCATCCGCAAATGCTGTGGGTAGTCCATTGAAGGTTTGATCAAAGAGTGAGTTAATATAAATTAAAAACAAAAGTGGACCAAGGACAGAACCTTGTGGAACACCATTCAATATTGTCAGTGAACTGCTAAAATTTCCGTTGATTTTAACAATTTGCTTCCTACCTTTGAGATAAGAGCAGAACCATTTATGAACATCACCTCTGAAGCCAGAGTTATACAGTTTATCTAGTAGCAAATTGTGATCTACTAAATCAAATGCTTTTGACATATCTATGAAAAGCGCCATGGTAGATTTTGAGTTATTAAACCCTTCATATAATGTGGTACATAACTTAAGTATAGCATCTTCTGTAGACTTACCAGATCGAAAGCCAAACTGATTGTTGGAGAAAAAATTCTGACCATCCAAAAACGAAATCATTCGACATTTCACAAGTTTTTCAAAAAGTTTCGAAAAAGTCGGAAGTAGAGAAATAGGTCTATAGTTTTGAACATCTTTACGATTTCCTTTTTTATATAGCGGTATAACTTCTGCACATTTTAATGCCTGTGGAAAGCATCCCTTGCTTATACAATTGTTATACAAGTAACACAGAATGTCACTTATATTGAAAGCAATTTTTTTTAAAAGCATATTTGTAACTTCATCGCTAGTACACGAACTTTTATTTTTTAAGTACATTATAAGTTTAAATATTTCTTCCGAAGTGATTGTATTAAAAACAAAACTGTTCATTGACCTGCTATCTACATTGATTGGTGAAATATTGTTGCACTGGCAAGAGTAATTAGACTCAGTAGAGGGCTTGAGGCTCTCTGAAACTTCAATGAAGTATTCGTTAAATTTTTTTGCTATGCTGCCTGAATCAGATAAAATAACTTCATCTACTTCCAAAGCATCAATTGGTTTTGGCTGTCGATTTTTTCCTAAAATATTGTCAACAATTCTCCATTCTTCCTTACTATTACCTTTGGCACAATTCATCTTATTGATATAAAAACAATCGCGTGTATCAATGATTTCTTTGTTTAAGGCCTTACACATTTTTTTATAGTATTCCTTTAGTCTCAAGTTTGAAGATTGCTTAGCGCACTGAATTCCTATTTTCTTTTTCTTTTCTATTTTTTTTAATAAAACTGTTGTCATCCATGGTTTAATTGTTTTGAAATTTTTACCATTTGTATCAGGCATGGAAACAGAAGTGCAGTCATCGACGTGTTTCCTTAAAATAGATAAAAAAATGTCATATGCAACCGAAGGATCGTCTTCAGAGAAGACTGGTTCCCAAAACTCATATTTTAAACACTCATTTAACATGCTATAATTTATACGAAGTCTGTCACCTAAGGATAGGGAAATATTAGCAGGTATTACTGTGCTTTCAATGTTTAGAGTAACCATATGATGATCAGTCAGTCTATAGTCATAAACATTTCCATGAAAACAAACTTGATTATTTTTATGCATTCGCATGAAAATATGATCAATGCAGGTCGTCGTTGAACTAGTTACCCGAGTTGGTTCATTGATAATACTTTTGAGACCATATGAAGCCATTAATAAATAGCTCTCAGTGTCTCTATCAGACTCATTTAAAATGTCAATATTAATATCACCTAGCACAATTAAGTTTTTTGCTTTTGTTTCACACAAAATTGAATTGAGTTCTTCGATGAAGACACTTTTACAATATTCATGCAATCTGTAAATGCAAATTAACACATAGGTTTCATTAGCATATGCAATAGACAACTTCACTATATCGGCACTGGGAATGTTGATCAATGAACAATCACACTTAAAACCAAACTTGACATAAACTGCTACACCACCGGCTGCATAAGAATCATTACATTTTCCATAAAGTATATAACCCGGAATATTATAAAAATCTAACTCATTTTGGTAAATCCAAATCTCACTTAAAACAATTATAGTAGGTAGATTCACGAAACTTTCGATGTGTGCTAACAGTGTTTGAAAATTTTTTCTTAGACTACGAATATTCTGATGTAAACAAAAGGTTTCAAAATTATTTAGAGAAGAGGAAAGAGAGGGGATGATTTGTGTTATGTTGGGACAGATGATAGAACTATTCAAGCTAGCAGAATTCATAGCTTATCAAGGTCAGCAATATTGTTTATTTTTATTGAAATATCACCTTCCTTCATTCGCATAAACACCGTACCATTCCTCGTCCACACATATTTGTATCCCTTTGTAATTTTCATCGATGCTGCAGCCTTAAACAATTGACGAGTGTGGTATGATCTGCTTTCATTTACATACATATTTTGTGGAACAGCATTCTTGTTGATCATCGTTGTCATCAGCTTGGGTTTGTGCTCGTTTTTCGCCTTTAATATCTTCTCTTTGCAAAAGCGCGAGAGAAGTCTTACTTGCAGTATGTTGATTTTTTTTGGAGAGTCATTAAACGGTTTTGTTGTTATTTTTTTCATCTGACAGTAATCAATGTCTTTCTCGCTCACATCCAAGTTCATACCTTCGCGGAACACTTTCATGGCAATTGCGGTATCGGAGATGTTGTTTGTGTTGGGAACATTGAAAATTTCGATGTTGTTAGCAAGCAGTTGCTGCTCTATGCGATTGACTTCGGTCTCCAGTGATGCAATTTTTTGTGCAAATTCTTTGTTTTTTATTTGCAGAGCATCAATTTGTTCTTTTTGATTTTTTTTAATTGATAAAATCTCTTCATAAATCATTTCCAAAGTAATTGGTTTTTTAGATACCTTTTCGTGAATTGCCTCCATTAAAGTGCCAACTGTAGCTGTGAAGTTTGGTGGTATTTCAAGAGTCGAAGCAGAAGAACCATCCACGGGCAAAGTATTTTTTGTTGATGAGGAAGCAGAGAAATGCGCCGTTGAGGTTCCCGAAAGAGAACCACGGCGGCTTATCGTACAGCTAGAGCAGCGATATGTTTTGTTATTTTCCTTCATGAACTCCAAATCGCTAGGCCCCAATTTAGCAGAGGAAGCGTGTGTATAAAAGTGACAATCAGAACATTTAACCTTTGTCTCCGATCTCTCTACTTTTTTTTTGCAAATTTTACACGACATTATAAAATTAAGGAAGTTTTAGCTCCCGATGTTTGTGTACCCCACAACAGACGTTTTATTCCATTTCAAAGTTCTATACCTCTAAAATAAAACACCCTTTATATTAAAAAATTGGGGCCTTTCCTCATCGATCTGTTGGCAGAAGTAGGAGAAGGCAATTGGACAATAATTGACTGATAATCGAAACGTAGGTTCACTTCCTGACAGGAATTTTGATAAAACAACAATTTCCGGGAGTTTACACTCAGAATTCATCAATCAACAATCAACTGTTCAAACTGTTCAAAGTCACTTAAACGAATCTGTTAGTGCTGAAAGTAGCTATAATTCCAGCCAAAGTTTTTGTTCACAAACGTCATTTCCTCGCACTTTACATAATTTCTATTCATGTTTGCCATCCAGTAAAAATAACTGATACTTATATAAAGGAAAACCATTTGGAATCACAGCTAAAATGGTCCCCTTTCATAACAAAAAAAAAACAAAAATGCCGAAAGATGACCTTTCACCCTATGTAGGTACCTACAACCAACAAGTAGAACATCGATTCCTGCCACTCCGTGTAATTATGTAGCAGGGTGTGTTGCTGTGGTGAAACGATGACAAAGACTCATCACCATGTGGTTGATTATTATTATCATTGTAAATTAATTTCCAGTATCCATCGTGAGTGTGTAAAAAAAGAACAACCTTTACATTTTCAATTATTCATTCTTGTTGGTGTGTTGGACACATTAGATGGGTCCATCGTCTATCCTATACTCAAGCTCACTCCACCTGACACCATTTTTCATCCATATTATTGATTCTGCCCTCTTTTTTTTTTGTTTTTCTGTTTGAAAAGATGACTTATGGAGGTGACGCCTCATTAAATATATTTTTTGACACATGTTTGTGTGGATATGAACTGTATTTATAGCTCTGTCTATTAATACGTGTATTTTTGTTGATATGTAATTGAAGTATAATTAAAGTAAGTAATGCGCTCTCATTTAACAAATGTAATTCGATCTACATGCGACTGTGACTTTGTTTCACGCAGATACGGGCGAGAATTCACTTCCGTCACGCAAGGGTATCCTCCGTACATTGACGATATATGGGACCAATCGGCTTCCAGAGCCTTTCCATATTATATTGATTTTTATTTTTTTCTAAAAAATATCTTCCAATTAAAGCACTTGTTGAACCGCACCCACCACAGGGTGAGTGCCTCCACTCTTAAGAGGATGACACGAGCATATACGACTATATGTAGATATAGGTTTGTGGTATACCCGACTTACACAAAACATTACGGGAATGAATAGCTTCCTCTGCACGAGTCATATCGTTATGATTTGTTTTCTGCTCTCTGACTATAACAAGGACTGGTTTGAAATAAATTACCTTCCATTAATCTGTATTGCTTTCGCTTTTGGTGGAGCTCTATTTTCTCGTCTGGTTGGGGCGCGATAAGATGTCCTTAGAAAATTCTCCTCGCGAGTTATTCTGCCAAGAAAATAAAGACCCCCTCCATTTGTTGAATGCTATAAATTAATTTGCACATTATCGAAGTAAGGACCTTGCTTCGACTTGAGGATGCTTTGACTTGTTCATATACGTTCATTCTTCTTCGGCTGTTGTAATGTGTTTTCTATGCTCAATTGAGTTGTCGATTGAGCGCTGAAAACTTTCCCATAAAAGCGGAAATGTGTGCGCAGTTTATGAGGACTCGAGAAGGGTTTTTTTTTATAAGTGTGCTATGCGAGTTGCAGTAGCGCATGAGAGAGTATTATGTGTAGTTGAATGAGTCATTTAGTGAATTCAAATTAAGTGTGATTGTGGCGGACATTGTTGAATAAATTTGATGACATAGAAGGATGGTTGATTCTTATAGACTTGGCACATGAAATACTCGAATTAAAGTTCACTTTGGGGTTGCTAATAGCTTCGCTCTGATGGTTTTTTTTTTAGTTGGTCTTAACATTGGTAGTGATTAACTAATTCGCCAGTGGGATACAGTGACAAACTGACGAGTGGTTGTCTATCGCCGATAAAAAGAAGTCGATTCGACGTTAGTTACCTTCGTGCTAAGACCGATTGCGTGCTATTGTTCCTTTGATTGGTAAAATCAAGTAAATTGTATTTTTCTGACGTTTTTTAAATGTAGTTCTTACCGACCGGTTCCATACATCATAGGCGGCTTCTCACGGTGGTACGGACTTGGATCCAATATTGTCCTTTGCCTTAGGTTCACGGGTCCATTGTGGCTTATTACGATGGACATGCGACTTAAGGAAACTATACAAGCAAAATTTGAGCGGTATCAAATCGCACAGTCTTTGGCCAATTCACGTCACCTCTGCGAAAGACAATCATCCCTCGAATCGTTCATGCGGAATGTCCATCGTGGCGTTTGGTGTGTGGCACGTAACTTCATCCTGTTGGAACCATATCTCAACACGGAAAAAAATTTATGATCAAATCGAGAAAAATTAACGCTAAAGAAAAGTTTGTCTAGGTTTAGAGCTCAGGATTTATTCGCAATTCTAGAAATTACACAAAGTGACCCTCAAAAGTCGATACCTATGATCGTAAAGACGATAATTTGTTTGTTTATTATGTGTGAAGCAGTTGAAACGCGTCCGGACTTCAATAAGCCGATATAAAAGAGGAAAACAAAAATAAGAGAATATTTCAAAGTTCTAGAATAATATCCAGACGATGTATTCCAAAATCATTTTAGAAAGTGGCGCTCCACCTTACTTTTCATTCTCTACTGACATTTTTTTTTCTTTTTACGAAGCAACACTTGACATTGAACGTGATGCCAATAATTGCATTAATCAACATTTTGCAAAGCATCATGAGCATCATGATGCCAGTGATGCGTTACTTAATTAACATTTTGCCTTTGAAATTAATCCTTCCACGGAGGTCTTCCACAAATAATGTTTTGCATGGTTATGTTGGAGTATTTTATGATTTGGCACATTGTTACTTTTAAGGAAGGATTATTACTGCAAAGCAAAACTAAGATAGGCTACTTAATTTTTTTCATTTTCCATTTTCTTATTTTTTGCACTACGTGAATGAGACACTGCGAAGCAGCTTACGCAATGAAATCTATACCAGTCCATTTCCATCCATCCATCCACTTCCATGCAACTTTGCTTATTTGCATTTTTCCTTTTTTCCAGTTTTTTACAAAAAATTTAGTTTTACTACGTTAAATTTCAACGCAGTTGTGTACAAACTATGATTCCGGGAAATACTTTGCTTTCATTCTTCATAGCCATACAAACGACGAAGAGCGTAACAGTCATAAGAGTGGTGAATATATGACTCTTCCCTTCACACATATTGACTTTGAAACTTAAAAGAAGATACTAAATCTAAGAGAGAATTTTATTTTCGCGGGAGCTGATAGTAATCCGATAGGTGGCGCTGTTCTAGATCTTCGAAACCACTTAACAGATTTCAATGAAATTTTGTGGATGGGTATTGTTGGTTCCAGTCTTAAAGATAAGATAGTTTTAGACCTGATAGGTCCAAACGAAAGTCACGGGCAACGGGTGAGTAAAGCTATATATAAAAGAGACTGACGTCCGTGTGTGCATTCATAACTCGAGAATAGATTGTTCGATTTTTAGGTTTTTGGATTTGGTGGATTCGCATTGGCCCAAGGAAGGACTATGCTCTTTTTTGCTGTGAAAATTACAGTTTAATGGAATAAGATTGGGGATAGAACTTTGTATGAGGAACCGCACTTTGAAACAACGAGACTTGATAGAAAAACGGGTAGTGTCACTTCCAATCCAATAAAACTTATTTCAGTTGTTTAATTCTTAAGTTCTTTGGACGTTCCGGGCTTATCGCTAAACAATTTGTAATTTAAAGTTGGCTCAGTTATAATTTTGTTGAACAACCCCAATCCACCGAAACTTTTTAACTTATCGAGTTTGATTTGATTGAGAAGAATCTGAAATCAAATGTCATGGAAGCGACGATTTTGACTGGGAAATTCAAGGCAAACATTTAAATTCCGCGCACTCCGCTTGTTCAGAATGATTTGTCATTGGTTTTTAAGAGTCTGCAATTTCCCATTACCATGCGTCTCGCTTTCACAATGACAAATAATATGCAAGGACAATCGCTGGATATTTGTGGCATCAATTCTTGAATTCCCATGTTTCTCACATGGTCATGGTTGTATATGGCGTGCTCACGTGTGAGCAAAAACTTAGATTTGTATCAATTCAAGAAAAAAATCGTTGTGATTTGCGAAAAATATATAATTCGTGAATTAGCAACTCAAAATATTGCAATTGGTGATTTTCAATTCTTTCCGTGCATATCATTCGGCTTTCGCCTCTAATGGTTATGTCCTCACCAAACAACTTTTCTTAAATCCACACCAAATAGTAACTTTTTGTGGATGCACTGCCACCTAGTGTTAACCTCGTGTGGATTAGCGTCGTCCAATGTAGGGCAATTTTTTTTGCTTGTTAATATAGCTATTTGTCCAAAAATGGGACACATCGCTACAGATGATTTTTCGAATGAAATTGTCGTCGTTTTCGAAACGCTCTGAACAGCACAATCAGCGAACAAAGGGGTTGTCTATGGTTATTAACTTTGAGCTCCTGGGATCTGTTTTATCTTGAACGATACACCCGTCTCCATGCAGTATCTGCAAATTTTAATCTTGGGTGAGGTCGACTTCTAGTGCACGGCGAGGAATTGACTGTATTGGGTTCTCCTGGTATACACTTTCGAGGACCGCGCCAATGTTCTCAGTCGACCTGGCATTCTTTTGACTTACAGGCGTTGACTGATTGTGTACCGAACCGGCCGTCTCAAATTTGGCCGCCGCAGGCTCCCAACATCGACCTGTCCCAATTGGAAAACTCTTCATGCCCTACCCACCATTTATGTACTGTGAATGCACCTTTCCATAGTCATCCACAACCACATCGTGTCTGTTTGGAGTGTAGCCAAAGTCGCCGCAAAGCCTAAGATCTGAAATCTCCACCAGCTCGTTAATGTTTTAGGCGCTAGTTATAGCCATACGTAAAATGCAACAGAAAAAGTGAGAACAGTATGAAAATGTTTTTTTTTTTCGTTTAGGCGGTCATAGCGAAAATTCTGTCAGAAAAATGTTTTCCTATGAAAACAAATACAACAAATCAACCACCACTGATTGGATTCCATCAGAAAAAAAATCCTGATAGATGGAACAGTAAGGAAATGAAATATTTCAGTGAAATTATTTGGTTTTTTGCTGTGGAATTGACTGAGAAGTAGATCGGAAAAAGTTTTTCGTACGGAAAAATTAATAAATTATTTTTCTAGAAAATGTTAAGATAATTTGTATGTTTTTGTTTAATAAACTAACTTTATAATTCATAAGCAACATTTTAAAATCAAGATTGAGTTCAAACATTAGGATTAAGTGCTCTTAAAAAGCAAAAGAAAATTTTTACGGTTGCATTTTACGTATGGCTATATCTTATCATATCTTATCAATTTATTCAGCATGAACGGGACTGAAAGTACCGTACAAACGTTTTCTGTTTCATTTTTGTATGACTATCGTCGTTTAAAAATAACTGCTCATCAGATTCCACAGTTGGACACGTCAATTTTGGTCTGCAATCATCCTGAAGGACGCACTTACCAACAATTCAGTTGATCCCTCATTGGTGACGTGAGCGATTCACTTAATTTGTCCCTCAATTTGCTTTGTGACATTCAAATCCGTCAGGCTAACGCCTAAGCTTAGCCAGGTATACCTTCTAAATTCGCATTTATACCCATCATTGGTAAGTGCAAAATTAATTAAATAAATTAAATTCAACTCCGCAACCAGCCACCATTGTTGTTCACTACTACTACACCGGAAAACGACCATCATCAATTTCAATTAATTTCCCAGTTGTAATTAATCATCTCCGTCCAGCAGCATCCATTCTATCAGATACAGTGTGCTGTGCACCTAAAGATAATTACCAAGCGCGCATAAAGAAAATACTGTTCAATCCGCAAAACCCTCCCCTTACTTATCTGTGTACTGCAATGCAACAGACACACCGACTAGGTATACACCAAACTCCCACTTAGTGTTTCCATTATAGCTAACATAACCCACGCCTTTGCAGCAACCAAAGGGGTAGGTAGCGCAAAAGCTACGCTACATAGTTAATGCGCATATATGCAGTAGGTTCATGGAATATTTGGTGAATTGGAGTGTGTTAATAGCAAAACAATACCAGCGAACGGACGCATGCTGGGGGACCAGAGGACGCGCAACTAAGTATACGAAGCAGTACAAGGAGACTGATGTATTGTTTGCGTTAACGAAACTATAACTAACGTGATGTTTGCATTTGTTGTGAATAATTGAATTATAGAATTTACGCTGCGACAGAGAAAGCACCGATGACTTTTGAGAGACGACGACCAGTGTGGATACGAGGAAATAAGCTGTGTGTGTGAATGCAGACAATCATCGTCATATGTTGCGTATACGACAGAGTAAATGGATGTTTGTTTTTCTTCTTTCCTTTTGTGCTTCCGCATGAGATGGGATTGAGATGGTTGGATTTAATTTTGAAGAAAAAAAAAATGTGTGAGTAAATTTGTATTCAAGTTGAAATGTAAACGGATTTTTGACAGTTGGACAGAAGGAGTTTGGATTTTTGACATGGGAACTGGAAGTTTTTTTTTTTTGCTTTTGACATCAACTAAGTAAAACGATTGGCAGATGTCTGACGCAGGTGGTGGTGGGTAAACGTTTGGTTGGTTAACGAGCATTGAATCTGAAGAGAATAGTTCGGTGGAGTGACTTATAGGTCTGAGGGAAAGATTCGCATAATCCGTGAGCGAGCAGTATGGAACTGAATTTGCGAACTCGCATATTTTATGCCAAAATTCTTGTGCAATACTTGGGTATACTTATGTTTCGTGTGTAAGATCAAAGAAAAAATGTCCGTCAACGCATTCCTTGTTTGTGATTGGGACTATATTAATAATTTAGATATGTCTTCGACTGCCTCACAAGACGGAACCTTTTATGCTTTCAGATTTAAAATAGTTTCTACCGCTTCTTTTTTTTTTTTGGATTTGAAGCATCTTGTTCTACTTCATTATGTGTCTAGTCTACTAATTTATGATCGCTTTCTTCTTATTACAGTTCTACTGTAAAAACTTTAGCACGCTCTGACGAAACTTTTGATATTGAGATGGCTCAAGCCCAGCCTGCTGGCGATCTCCGCTGGTATATTTTTGTAAGCTGATTGCATTCAACGAGAATATGCTTACGTTCATGGCGAGTTTAAACTTGTAGCTATAGGATATTTTAAGGCTGAGCAGATGTCCTCGTTTGCATTCCTCTATTATGTTACCATTTTGTTCACAGAGCTTCGTAAACCGTAGTCATTAATGACAAGTATGTTGGTTGTTCAGCGAGAGCATATATCTTCTCGAGAGTTTTGCGAATTCAGCATACATTGGTCTTTTTGCTAATTTCAGAACTACGCTATATTGGCAGCCTTTTTTTTTGTTAACAGTAACAGTTGTAGACATTCTTGAATCTTTCTAGGATCTTAACTCATCTTATGTATGTTTAGTTTAATTCATTCGCGTCTTTTTTGAAGCAGAAGTCGTTCCTATGTCGTGTCTTTTTTCTCTCTCATGTCATGTGTTACGATAAAGCTGACTTCCGCATTATCGCGTCGTAGCTAGTCTTCAATGATAGGGTTAATACGGTACATACATAAATAATTTTGCCCTAGCGAGTGGTGTCTAGGTCCTCGAAGATTTTGCATTATTCTACCTATTTTTCACTAACGAGTGTATCGCTTAGATCGTCTTTTCTTCTATTTTTGGCGATGACTTTTGACAGAGCCAAGTGGGTACGTCATAAACGTCGTATTTCGAATTGCCGCCTCCAGACCATTGTAGAAGATGTGCTCTAGGACATCATCTTCTGTGTTGAGCATGCAAAAATCTGTCAGCATGACAACAGAAAGGAGACACATTATTTACTATAAATACTCCCCCTTTTAAACATAATTCGTTTCGCGAATCTTCACAGAGGTTCTTAAGCTTCTATCACTTCTTCTCGTGTTTCAAAAATTTACAAGTTTTTTTTATAATAATAATAATGTTCGTTTGAAGCTTAACCTTTTATGTTGTTAATTGCTTATATTTCTTTCGGCTGGTACAGCACACACTGACCCTAAGCTTCATTACAAATTCGATGAAAGTGGATTTCCTTTTTAAAGCCATTTTTTAATTACCTTTTCCGTCTTTATCGTTGGTAGCCCCTCACACTTTCGAAATCCGTACTACGACTTAGTTAGAAAGTTGTTTCAAAACCCATCGCAGTGGGTTCCTTCTGACAAACCTGAGATTAATAGCCGCAAAATCAGCCGGAAGTGTGTTTGCAACCATAGTTTACTAGTTCCACATTTTTTTAGAAAGCTTTCAAATTCTTCTGTTGTCATACTAGATTCGCAACTGATATATATTTTGGTTCTAGAGTACATTTATAAGCTCTAGAAAAATGTATTACTTCGGGACAATCTTCCTGTAGGTCCAGATCAGCGTTACCACTTCAAAAAAAAAACGAAGTAGATTTGATCCGAAAATTGAAGTAGATTCAAGAAAATGGAAGTAGATTTCAAAATCATAGTTTTAATGATAATAACGGGTGATTTTTTAGCTGGTTTGGTTTTGGCAATACTGGTTTTGACAGCTGACGTGCGTTTAGTACCTTGTGTCACTGTCAAACAGCTTCAGTTTGGTTTGCAATTTATCGTCTTACAAATGAACAACGCTTGCAAATTATTGAATTTTACTATCAAAATTCGTGCTCGGTTCGAAATATTTCATCGCGCGCTGCTTCCATTTTTTATCGAAAAATTGTGTTCAGCGATGAGGCTCATTTTTGGTTGAATGGGTACGTAAATAAGCAAAATTGCCGCATTTGGAGTGAAGATCAGCCAGAAGCATTGCAACAGCTACCAATGCATCCCGAAAAAGCCACTGTTTGGTGCGGTTTATGGGCCGGCGGCATTATTGGGCCATATTTCTTCAAAGATGATGCGAATCGCAGCGTTACTGTCAATGGTGAACGCTACCGAGCGATGATAACAAACTTTTTTTTGCCCGAAATGGAAGTTCTTGACTTGCATGATATGTGGTTTCAACAAGACGGTGCCACATGCCACACAGCACGCGAAACAATGGCGCAATTAGGAGGCGAGTTTGGTGAACAGTTAATTTCACGTTTCGGGCCGGTCAATTGGCCGCCTAGATCGTGCGATTTGACACCATTAGATTATTTTTTGTGGGGGTATGTCAAGGCTAATGTGTATAGGGACAAGCCCGCTTCGATTGACGCACTGGAAGCCAACATCCATGCATTCATTCGTGAGATACCGGCCGATATGTGTGAAAGAGTATGCCAAAATTGGACTCAGCGGATGGGCTACCTGAGACGAATTTTTTGTGTTTTTTTTTTTTTTAAGTTCTAAACCTCTTAAAAAATCACCCGTTATATTCAATTCCATATTAGCTTTATGTATACCTACCTAACACACGTAAAAAAAACGTTTCGATCTAAGAATATGTTTTTTATTAAAATAAAGTTTTGTTTATGCTGCAATATACTGCACTTATCTTTTGGTTGGACAATTGCAAGATTTTAGCTGGCTAATTTGCTAATTCCATCAGTTAATTTTGTGATATCACTTTTTTTTTTATCAAATACAACTATTAATTGATTATTATATAAATAATTTCAGTTAGGTATTTATGTTTATACATATCACAAAATTAAGATTAAATTTTAAAATATGTACAATGTACATAGTTGAATTCTTAGTTCAATATATAACGGCCATTGGTAAGTTAAAATTTTTTGAAATAACACAATAACTCCATAGTAGGCTCAAAAATACCTACCAGCTATCTGCTTTTTCACATCAAAAGCAAAAACGTAGAGTGAAGTTTGATGCAGTTTATTGTTTTGAAATGTGAGTCTGGCCTTACATGAAAGCCATGAAAGAGCGTAAATAATTTTTTTCGAAGTAGATCTAAGGTTTTTTTTATTAAAATTGAAGCAGATTAAATAATGGATTTCTAAAGTGAAGTAGATATACAAAATTTACCAATGGTGCGAAGTAGGGAGCAGATTTAATTTTTTTTTCCGAAATTGAAGTAGATCTACTTCAATTGTAGTAAAGTGGTATCGCTGGTCCAGATTGCAACTTTCGTTGTAGTTGGGTCAGTTAAGATGGCTGTTTATAGACCTATTTCTAAAGCGTGATACGTTAACGGGTCTCGGGCATTCACTCAGAGGTTGGAGGTTAACTAAAGTGTTTTTAAATCCATCATCCTTCCAATAAGCAAGGTTGCCTTTATATGCCTTGTGGAGTCTACCCTTCAGAGCACTGGTTTTTAATTATTTTTTTAGTTACAGTAGACTAATGTAATCTTTTAAGTATGAATGAAAATTATGGGGGAAATAATACATGAGAATGAGTACACAAATCTGGGGGAAAGACAACATTTTTTTTATGAAAAAGGGGGATAGTCTCCCCCTAAAACTGGGACATCTGGCAACCCTACAGTGGGTGCATGCATATCAGAGTCATGACATCTACTGGAGACTGATTGTTCCGAAAAGTTCTACCCCGTATAATCGTGGAATGGACCAAGGCATTAAAAGCTTAAGGAATTATGATCGCACCGCCATCTTGGAATTCAGATGAAACCGGTTTTTCTTTTGTAGGCCAGTTTCTGTTTAAGTCAAAATATTTGACATCAATTGAGCTTTTGTGAAGTGTAAGTGTGCTTAAGTGACCTTAAGTCTTCTTCTTTTTCACTAATGGACTCGCATTTGGGATAACATTTTTTCGCTAACGGAACGACATAATTTTTTTTCTAGGATTTAACGACTTTTAAACAAAATAATACGCTTTAATTGAAAGACGATCTTCTTTATGTTTTGCAAACTAATACCTACCCCACATGCTGTTTATAGCTGGATTATGAGCAAGAAAAGGAAATTGAAAATAAATATTAATCCAACTCTTGGCATTACTAACCCTTTAACAAACTTCGTATTTCCCGGTGGAATAATTATAAAATCCCCTGTCCTCTGGCCGAACGTAAATTGATTGCAAACTCCTCTTTATCCGTTCCCTTAATTGCCTATTACTCATCTAATAAAGGTTATTAGTTTGCACACCAATCTCAGCATAACATTGTCCATTACTTGAAGCAACTGCGAGCTTAACCTCAAAGGGATTCAATTACGATATCCTGGGACAAACACAAACAACGACGCTGAGGTCAAATGAGTTCCGTCAAAATCAAAAGGAAGAACACCACTCCACCACTGCTAACAAGGTGGTAATTAATGCTTATTTCTTGCACAGAGTTACATTCTTCTGCAGCCTCTTCCTATACATGTACATTTATACTTGGACACTATACAGAGTAAACACATTTTCCTTTTCCATCTGACTCAAGATGCAAGAATTTACTATAATTATCAGTAAGTAGATCGAAAAGGAGTGAGAAGGAAACGGAACAGGGAAATCCTCTGGTAGAAATCGCTTAATTGTACTTTCTTGCATAATGCCCACTATCGCAGTGTGCAGATCCTTGTGAAAAATTATGAAAATTGCTCTGCAAAAGGATCCCGGGATATGGAAAGTTGCACTCATAATTACACCGTCTGCGAATAGTTTACTTCTTTCATTCGACGAAGCGTAGTCGTCGACGTCCAGAAAACTTCTTTATTCTTCTGCGAATACTCGTTGTAACGTCGTATCTGCGGCGTGGCATCAAGAAAGGGATTTTCATTTAAGGAATTCTCCCATTTTTATTCTTGCTTTGATCCTTTAAGGGAGCTATTATGAAACAGTGTACAACGCCAAAGCGATGGAGCTGCACTTAATGAGGAGGAAAATGCAAGCATTACTTTCTATAATGGGTCTGGCATGTATAAGACCAGACAGTGGGTGTTGGTAAGAAGGGAACTTATAACAAGTTGCCTTGCTGAGATTCCATAAGCCAATTATAAAAGCTGACGTGTATAGGTAGTACATCGTCAACAGAAGAATTAAAAAGCAATAGTAATTTTATTCAACTTGCTGGTTGCTTTGAGACTTTCCGGTGACCATAGGTACATTTAAGGGAAGCTTTAAAAAAACACTAAAAAAACTGAGACCTTCTTTTTTCAAAAAGAATAGCATCATTTCGAACTGCTACTACTTGCGGGGATTGAATGCAAATGTGGGTGCTTTCAATGATACCAAGTGTAAAATTTTTTTTTTTTTTTAAAGTGCATTTGCCAACAAACCTTTCTTCCGTTCGCAGTCTACGTACTCGTATGTACGATTACCTACCAAACTCATTTTTACGATCAACACAGTGTTGTCAGATTAGGGGTTTTCCCTGCAGATATAATATCCTTTTGGTAACCTTAAAATGTTTGTGATATTATAAAATGCAGTTAAATAACCGATCCGTCCTCCAAACCAATATTTGGACTATTTTTGTTTACAAAACAAATCTTTGAAAAAAATAAAGTTTTTTTTTGGAATATTTAATTGAACATTTTTACGGATTTAAGCACGAACCTCATTTGTAAATTTTACAAACTACAATTTCAAACTCATACGAGATTTTTTCAAAATTCAACATGCGTTGACATTTTGCTTTTTTTACTCACACAAGAGTAGTTTGGCCACTACTGCTTACTTGACTTTATCCAACTTTTTCGTAACTGGACTCACTAGTGCTTGCTCAATTTAAGTCGAACTTACCGCTCATACTTCAGTTAAGCCTCCTTTCTTGAAGTCAGCTTTGTTATTTTATTTCCTTCTTCTCACTTACTCGGCTTACTTAAGTTTATCAATCGGCTTATCCGAGCTTCCTCGGCTTACTCGTGTTTACTTTACTTAACTCTGTTAAACCAATTCAAATCAACTGACTTAAATAAGCCGTAATTTCTCAAGTGCTGTGAGAAGGCACGCTTAGATTTTGAAACTCTACTGCTTACTCAATTTGACAACTACAAGGAGTTTTGTGGCAATAGGTCCTACACAAAGCATCGATTTTTAAGACAAGAAAGATGGAACTAATCGGTGGCACATCATTAAAGTATTTCGGCATGCACCTTTTTGGAGGCGCATTCTTAAAAGAAAATAAGTTTTATTAGTTTTTAAAATTCATAAATTTAAGAGTAAAATTGAGACAGCTTTAAGTACAGGGACTTGGTACCTAGCGATTAACTAACTAACTTGGACTAACTAGAGTGTGACTAAACAGTCACAGGGTGACTCATCCACCTCATAATCCTCTCTTGAGCGGAATAACTTGCGTCCATTTTAAACAGTTTTAAATCGTTCTTTTCTGTTTTTCGTCTTAAAGCAGTTTTTTCCTAATTTGACACAATTTTTATTTTTTTTTTAATTTTTATGGGCTCCTCTAAAACAAACTCAAAATGATATGTAACATAAATTGAATTGTTAACAAATTTTTAATCCAAGGAAAGGTTTAAATTACTTTTGCGGCAGGCTGAACTATGCAGCTGTGGCTCAAAAAACACTCTTTTGAGTCTTAATTTTTTAACAGTGGGTTGCATTTATTTTCTTAGAAGCTGACATTTTAAAGTAAGATAGGAAGAGTGTGCCTCTTTTCAAAAGTTTTCGGTCTTAAAGCTTTACAAAAATAACATTTTATGTTGTTAAACATTTTGAACATTTATCATATGCAATGCAGCAAATTAATATTTTTGTATTTCAATATTAAGATTAAGCCTTTTTAAGGGCGGATGTGAAAAAGAAGCCCCTCCAAATCTCCGTCAATATCCCTTCTGAAAGTGACACACTGTATCGGTTTAACACCAAGTTCAAAGGACCACTTTTTTTTACCGCACCAATACCCTCCCGATATGTTTTTTCGCAGTCAGCTCCGTAAAGACACTGGTCCCGCACCCTACAGATCGTAGCGCAAAATTTAAATGAAATAAGTTAGAAAAAGCGCCTCCGGCAGAACTGCTCCTTCTCTCAGAGCATCGCAACTGTCGCACAGAGCTACGTATGCACCACTATTGCCACACCCATCTTCTCGGTACGATGTGCCATTAAAACGATTTGCACATTTCTGAAATATTCATGCACATCCCGTATCGTCGTTTGTGGGATATACAGCGCGCATACCTACCACACCAGCAGTCCCGTTTCCATGTTGCCAAGTTCAATATTGAGTTCAAGTGTTAGGCATACGTACATCTTGCCATAAGGATTATACGGCGTTCTTAAATAAATTGCGAGCGGATTAGTGTGTGCGGAGGAAGATTGTCGTCGTCAAAGACGTGTTTTTTTTTTCCTCTCATGGTCTGAATGACGACTACTGTAAGGGATGCATGACGTCATACAGACTTGGATGAGTAATATCCACATGCAGCAGCTAACAAAGAACAGAATAGACACATGTTGCTGTTATTATAGACAGTTAATGTCTTTCTGTCTGTTGCTCCCGTCTACATGTTACTCTATCGGGATAATACCACCCTTTGAAGGAGTGGGAAGAGTTGGAGCATTAGTGCCTTCATTTCGTGACATAAAGACAGTCGTTGTGTGGAACAGAGCAGAGATATATCTGCTTTCATTATAAAGGAATGAAGAGGTTTTTCTTCGCCCCATTATTTTGCGAAGAACGAGGACGTACTATTGCTGGGAGGTACAGTGATATGGGTCTAATAGATTTTCTTCAGAAAGAAACAGAAACAAGATTTGGGACAACAACATTTTAACTTGATCGTGTCAAAATGAAGTGAAGACGACAAGTGTCAGGCCAGCTACTGCTGTGAGGTGGAAACTAATTTCGAAAAGAACGCTTAAGGGGATGGATTCGGGTGTCTTAGTTGGAGATGTGAGACAGAAGGAGATTCAGTTATAAATGCAAGTAATTTCCGAGGAACTAAATAAAAGCAGGCCAACAGCTGAAGATGACTTTATTTGTTTCTAGTATTTACTGCCTTTGGTGACCGCAGTGGCTTAGTGGTTAGTGTGTTGGACTACTAAGCGAGGGGTCCAGGTTCGAATCCCGCAAAAACACAAGTTCCAACTCAGGGTTTTTTCACTGCGCCACCTCTCGCGAACGTCTGACAAACATCCGAGAGTATAACTGTCATGAAAGAGCTTCTCAATCGGCCCGTTTGGAACCGGCATAAAATTGTAGATCCCTTCCATTCGTTCCAAAAATTAAAAACTCACACAAAACAAATGGTTGCGAGAAGCAAGGCCCTGGGTCCCTACAGACCTGTTGCGCCAACTATTATTATTATTATTACTTTTTCAAAAATCCATTTTACTATATTATAGACAAAAAAAAAAGTATTTATTTAAAAAATTTAGTTTTCTGTAGTTTACCGGAAAACTTTTAAAACGATTTTGGCCAAAAATAATACTTGAGTAAAATTGATGTATCCAAAATTATTGCGTCCTTAATTTTAAATTTGAATCACCGAAAACGCTTATTTTAAAAACTGTTCATATCTCAAAAACACCATTTTCGATTTCTATAAAAACAAAGTAATTCTTACATCCTGAACAATAAGCTGTACACAGTTTGCAGCTAAATAGTTAAGCAATTGTATTTTTCAAACTACACATTCCAATATTTACAACTGTTTTGTCTGTACAAAAACCGCTTTAACGATTTTGATCAAAATACGTTTACCTACAAGATAACACAAAAATAAATAAATATTCTAAATAAGATTCCCTACCTAGTTTTTCTCAAACAAATCCAATAAATCAGTTTTTGAACTTTTTTTTTCAAAAAATACTTCCCAAAATCCGATCTGTGTTCATATATTTTTTTAAGACTCAATACCGCAATTCGATTAAAAATACAATAACAACGACGCAAGACTTATTTTTAGCAAATATTCACTTGGAGCCTTACTTCATTTGCAGCCCCACACTCGTCCATCGGGATATTCCGATTTCTGTAAAAGTATCTAAATGTAAATACTCACTGCTTCTACCCAGTGTTGCCGCTTGGCCCCTTTTTGAGGCTCAGGACCCTTGGCACCCACTTTTTGAAAAATTATCAAAATCCCCCCTTTTTCAGTTAAGGTAAGATTTTATTCTTTATCGAGCGAAAAATAATGCAAACATATTAAAAGAAGTGTTTCGTGATGAGTAAATTGGTCTTTTTGTTAACAATAAATTACTTTGTCGATCTGTTTTCTTTTTTTTATTAGTATTTAATGTGGCTCGGGTACCTTTTTAGTCCCCTTTTTGAAATTTTTCAGTGGCAACGCTGCTTCTTCTACCTACATTATGTAAGTTAAGGTATTGAAAAAATCTACTGATGTATATACAAAAAAGAAACCGGAGAACCGGCTACCTTTTTGTCAAGGAAGTCTATTCTTGTCACGACTCCAACACTTAGTAATATTGCCCGACCAGTATTTTGTCTTATTCTGATTGCTCCACTAGATGTATACAGTCTCCGACGTTTATGAAGATATTCTTCGAAAAAGTACAAGCTTTGTCCCAAGGCTAACTGAAAGGCTCCAAATAGCTAATGAATAGTAGGTTAGCTTTAAGTTAAGTTTCCATCAGAATCTTAAGGCACTGACTGCATTTATCGACCCGTTAAAAGTTAACCATTGTTATATGTGCATTGATGGATTAATCGGATAAAAAGCGGACTGCCTAATACACCTTAGACTTCTAAGTACGTATTCCTCGACAAAGCTATGAATATAAGATGTACTCGGCCGCAGTAATAAAAAAAACAACAAACATAAGAATTTTCGGTGCATCTTTCTATTGTATAATCTTGTCCTTCTCAATTCATTTCTGCCAAGAGAACTTCTCCAGCAGTACATACTTATTGCAGCATTTAACTTTCAGACGCTCTCCCATCATCATACCACAATCTTTCGAGCTGACTCCATTTACGCCCATCTCATGAATCAGTTTGATATTTCTCTGTATACCTTCGGCCTCCATCACCACCCACATTACGCTACAAATTTCCAAGAAAAAAATTACGTATTCGCCCGAGTAAGCATAAAACAAACACCCGCAATTAGTTCTTCCAATCATCATCCTCCATTCATCATGTATTTGAACAGTCTCCCTACTGGAAACAATTAACTCCAAGCCAATCACTTTCTCATTTTCTTCCCGCATCTGATTATCATCCGCAATCACTTCAGAAACAACTGAATCATACATGAAAACTCAATTAAACTTCCAAAGAGGTAGAGCAATTAATAAAGGAAAACTATATTTGTATGTGTTTATATCATACATACATCCCGTACAGCTCGGGATCATTCAAAATCTGTATTCCTTTGGCAGCAATTTAAAAATTGTCCCAAGTGGTGGGTGAGCATAGGACAAAAATGAAAAATAAATCCCTTCTCGGCAAAAAAAAATCGATGCAATCACAAGTGCCGGCGAATGATAACGAATGTATACGATATCCTGTGAGAAGCAGACGAGTATCAACAGCGATTGAGTACTTTTGAATAATTCATCCTTTAACAAGAAATACATGCATACACTATATGTATATATATTTTTTTCACAGGATAACTATTTCTCATTTTTCAAGCAACAAAGGAATGAAACCCCTCCTCAGACTGCAGTTTCATTGTATAGTTCAAGAGCAGTACCCAAGTAGAAATTTGTGACTATTATCTTGAATTATAGTCGCCAAACGGGATATTGGACTCAGTTTTGTGTCGATAAGCTCCATTCCAATAAGATGGTAACTATTTGACATTTGTGTTACCATTAATGGCCTCAAAGCTACAAATGTCCTTTAAAGTTACATTTCAATACACACAAAACCTGCGAGGTTGCTGTTTTATGTTTCCACCTAACAACTAGGCGAACTGACAGCGTAAAGTCTAATTTGTGTCCACCGAGAGTTACCATAGAGTTTTGGAGCTTTTATTTGCAAACAATCTTCACACATACAACAAACTAATGTCTGCTGTAGCCTGTAGGTGTACACAGACGAAGTAGGTAGAGCATTTATACTCACACACGTAACATATGCTCCTTTGAATGTAGGAGAGCGGTGTGCACGGAGAATATTATTATGACATTGAGCACCAATCGTAAGAGGGAATATAGGGTGGCATAAAAATATAAAAATATCGTGAATAGTCAAATGATGAACAATGAATTTATCTAAAAAGAATCGAAATATTGTAATATGGAGACTTCATTATTTAAGAATACTAATATCTTTTAATGAGTTTTCCTCCTAAGGAATTAATTTTCATTTTAAACAGTGTACTGAAAATTGTTTGCCGTTGTAGCACGACGTCGAATAAAATTTTAAATTTACTTTTACTATGTGCACCGCGCTGCTTTTCGACGTTTCAGTATTTTAGTAGGACATAAATGGAAATGTGTACATAAAAAAATATTCCAACTTGTATTAAATGTTATCAATATATTGTAATAAATAGCATGTTACATACATTATGTAATTGTAATAATGCTACAAATATCATAAACCTTCTACAAAGATTTATTACACAAATTTTCTTTGGCAAAAAAAATGTCCCAAATGAACTACAAACGTTACCTATATTTATTAAAGTTATATGTCAGTAACATACCTACATGTAAAAATGTTCACTTTATTATATATAGATTTTAGCAAACAAAAATCGTATTACCAAAAGTTAGAGGCGGAAACATCATAACATTTGCAAATCCCTTTTTTATTATTTTCACCAACCTTTTTTTTACATGTTCTCATTCATTAAAAGATAGAATTTAAAATAATGAATTATTTAAATATTACGACACAATAATAATAAACGCACACAAAACAACATTTCCTGAATGAATGTACATTGTGCATGCACCCTGTGATTCTTCCTAAAAAATCCATATGGCAGGCAAATGGCCGTCTTCTGATTCTAATTGGGATCCATTATCAGAAAAAAGAAAAAAATAGTCCCTGGGAAAAGAAAAGAAGCTTGAAAATAAAATCGAATATTATAAATACTCAATATTTCTTGAGCGCGTGAGTTTTTGCCACTACAACTTATTGATATTTGTGGTAAAACTGATTTTCGTTTGAATATTTTGCATTCGGGTACGAAGATATGCAATTGTTAAATTCGCATAATATTATACCTCTGCTTTACCATTTTCATGACATTTTGTTCGTTTAGGTACTTTAGCATCCCCATTAGAGAGGGAAGGTTATGTGTTTACGGTCTATATTGGTATCAGTATTTCTATTTCACATTTTCTGTTTCGTGCGAACCAACTTACAAACACATGAAAAGAAATTTGACAGCTCACTAAAATTCGGACACATTTCGGTTACAAGTCATAGCCAAAATCCCATTATGTGTGTTTCCCGAAATAGTAATTTTATGAGGTAAAACTTATTCCCCACTTTGGTCAACGTTACATCCTGCAGTGCAAACATTACGCACTTTGATACATTATACACACATTACTGTTACGGTAACATGTCTGAAATGTGGGAACAGCGTGCATACTACAACCAACAATTTCTACTTGGGTAGCTGATATCCCCAAAATGAAATCCAATGCAAAACACTCGGAGAAAAGGAATTTCTCATTTTTTTGTGTTGTGTTGATTCCTATTGAGAAAGCAGCTTAAATTTCATGCTTGAGCAAATAGAAGGAATCAAGGAGGATATGCCATACAAGAAACAAAAAAAAAATGGAAAATGTTAAATTTTTTCCATGTGTAGAACACTCGATGCAAGCAGGCAGGGATACAGATGTAAGGACTCAAGGTTCGTAGTTTTTACGATGTAATTCCTTCCTGTTGCATGAAATTAGTCATCCAGTTTTCTTTTTTTTTTTCATTTTGCAAGCAAATGAAAGTAGTGAAATGAAATAAAATATTAGCATTGCAGCGCTCCGCAGTGAAGGGGCGTGCTTTTCTTTAATTTTAAATTTAGTGTTGTTAAGTTTTGAAGTTGTGTACTCCGAAATGAAAAGGGGCCACTAGAAGTTTTTGTTTTTACAACACTTTATGCGAGGAGAAAACTGCGCTGAAGAAGTTTCTTGATCTCAATGATGGCTGCTGAGATGGTCCTTCGGGGGTGGAAAGTAACGAGACTTGATAACATTTTGAATTGCAGTATGTATATGTGAAAATAGAAGAAAGACATGATACTACGATGTAGTCTAAAGAATGTGTGGAACAACGAACAACGTAGAACATAAGTACATGAAGAGAAAATCAGTGGGCCTGTTCCTTAGGCCATATGTCAGCGATAGCGTATAGGTAGACCAACTACTGTTTTAAAATCACAATTGTTGTAAATATTTTCCACTAGGGTGTTATGTACTGCTCAAGAGAAATTGCCAACTTTATGTTTTGTGTGAAAATGAGTGCTCTCCCAAGTAGAAATTGTTGGTTATAGGCTTTTCACACCAAGTCCAAAACCGGTTTTCGCCAAAACATACGAAAACTTCATCGAAAACAGAAGTTTTCCCATACATATTTCAGTTTTCAAAACTAGTCGTTTGCACTTGTTTTCCACGAAAACACTACGAAAACGACTTCCAATCGTTGGGTTGTTGGAACAAACACACTTTTTGCAATATACAGCAAATTCAGCAAAATGGCTGATCGAACAAATGCCACAACTCACAAAGTAAAATCATTTTCCACAATTAATTGATGGGCTAATATTGTTTTTAAATGCATTAAATTCATTTTGTTTGTTAATTAATGCGATCGAAATTTGTAACCAAAAGGAAACCAAAAGAAAATGCGGTTTTGGGCTCGGTGTGAAAAGCCTATTATCGTGTAAACGCTGTTCCTACATTTTAGACATGTTTCCGTAACAGTAACAGTGTGTATAATGTATCAAAGTGCGTACTGTGGAGAATAAGTTTAAGCTCATAAAATTACTATTTCGGGAAACGTAATGGTATTTTGGGTATGACTCGTAACCGAAATGTGACCGAAACTAAGTGAGCTGTCAAATTGGTTTTCATGTGTTTGTTGGTTCGCAAACAGAAAATGTGAAAAAGAAATACTGATACCAATAAAAAATGTAAACACATAACCTTTACTCTTGAATGGGGATGCTAAGGTACCTAAAACAAAATGTCATGAAAATGGTCATGCAGGTTATATTATGCGAATTTAATAATTGCATGCATATCTTCGTACCCGAGTGCAACATATTCAAACGAAAATATCAGTTTTACCACAAATATCAATGCGTTGTAGGGCAAAAACTCACGTGCTCAAGAAATACTGAGTATTTAATATTCAATTTTTTTTCCAAGCTACTTTTGAAGGAATTTTTTTTTATGTTGATAATGGATCTCAGTAACAATCAGAAAACGGCCGTTTGCCTGTCATATGTATTTCTTTAGGTAGGAGCACAGGGTGCATGTATATTCATTGAGGAAATGTTTTTTTTTGTTTGAGTTTATTACTATTAAGTCGTAATATTTACATAATTCATTCTATTGAATTCTAACTCTTGATGTATGAGAACATGTAAAAAAAGGCTTCGTATGCATTGGCGGCTGTTTCTTTCCATTGTAATTTATTTCTATCTTTTTGGAGCCGTGTTCAATATTTTAACAGCAATGGATCCTCTTCAATTTAATGGTAAATTATTCGATGTAAATTGCATTCCTGGGGATTGATCAATGAGATACAGATTTTGATATGGAATTTGAACCCAAACTAAATCTTGAAGATAGTGATAGTGATTTCCTTACAGTGGATGAAACTGACACGCAAATCTGAACTTGAAAATTAAGCCGTCGTTGCCCCTATCTCAGAGCAAAGAAAACAGGTCTGAATAGAAAATTGTTTTTCTTGGAATAAAGGACGCTTTGTAGTTTACCGTCACGTATCCAAATACCTTCATCGAGACATTACTGGGTTAAAGATGTTGGTAAGCGGAATGTTTTCAGTGGGAAACCATTAAAGGTTTCCTTCGTCCCTATAACAATAATGATTTGAAGCCATTCGCTTCTAATAAGCGAAGGGTCCCATTTTCGAATCCCGAAAAAAAAAACAAGTCCAACTTAGGGTTATTTTCCATCTCGAACGTAGCCGTTTGGACTCGGAATAAAATTGTAGTTTCCTTCCATTAGTCCTAAAAATTAAGAACTCACACAAAACTAAGGTTGTGAGAAGATAGGCCCAGGGTCCCTGGACCTTCGGACCTGTTGCGCTCACTATTTACTTATTTATTTATTGTCATAGAATATAATGCATTGTTTCAATCATCTAAGGTGGCAACAAATTTAAGTAATGGGCGTCTGAATATTTCCATTTTCAGTTAATGAGTTTAACCCTTTATTGCATACGAAGCCATATGGCTTAGTTTTTTATTTTAAACAAAATAATTTTTTAAAGTTTTTTTTTAATAGATTTTTTTTTAAGAAAATTAAAACAAAGCTAAATCCATTTTTTTCGCCTCTAACTTTTGGTGGGTGCAGGGAAATAAGTTTCCACCTAGTGGGAAATAAAACCACTTTCGAGAGTCCACTTCTCATGTAAGTTTTGAAATAAACTCCGAAAACTCACAGTGGTTTTATTTCCAAAGTGAAACCGCGCGATTTTTTATTTGGTTATTTTCAGAGTCTAGCAAAATGAATTTCGAAAGGAGTATTTTGTCAATGGTTGGTTGGTTTTGTAATGGGTGTAGATTAATAGAACCTGAAATGAAAGCAAGCCAAGGGAAATGAGAACTTTGTAATGTAAACAAATCGAATTTGACATATTCATGTAACATGCTATTTATTAAAATATATTGATAACATTATTTGATAGAAGTTGGAATATTGTTTTTTTTATAGCTCCACTTATTTTACAATAAATTTAATTATTTCGCACTTCATTAATTGTTTAAAATTTAATCTGTTGCAGTTTTATGTAGCAAATTCAAAAAACATTGCACAACAACGACAAACGATTTTCAATACACTTTTTAAAATTTAAATTAATACTTTTGTATATAATTATAATAAGATAATGAAGTCTCTAAATAACACATTTCGTTTCTTTTTAGATAAATTCATTGCTTATCATTTATTCACGATGTTTTTTCTTATGCCACCCTATATGCCCTTTTGCGCTTGGTGTGCAATGGTATATAATTCTTCGTGTACGCCGTACGTCAAATAGTTACCACCTTATTGGAAAAACTCCATTCCATCGACACAAAACTGAGTCAAATATACCGTGTGGTGACCATAATTTAAAGTAAATTACTTACAAATTACTAATTGGGCTCAGTTTGTATTGATTGTTTGGTTGACATTGCTTTGAAAAATATTTCTGGTTACAGTTTTTTTATATCTTACGTGACAGAGGTAAATATAGGGCCTCAAGTCCCAAAAAAAAAAAACAAAACGAGACTTAGAGAGACTTGCTTGCCTTAATTTTTGTCGAAATCTGTCATTCTCTTATAATTTCGGTTCCGTACAGGCGTACACACATCATCTGGAATTGATGCAGTGAGGCACAACAAAATCAGCCACCATGTACATAGGTGCTTAAGTGAGAGAATTTTGAATGGCCACATCGACCAATTTTGCACAACAGTTTATTCAACTCTTTCGTTGAAAACGACATTTTTTACCAACATGAGCTCGTACAATACCCATCCATTTGTTGAGCAACGCGTTGAGCAGTGATATCCAACGCGATCAAACACATTGATTGAATAGAATTGGGAGAATAATACTTCAGAGTTGAATGTTTTGAATTTGAAATTTTTGAGTTTTGCACTAAGTGGACCAGAGGGATATACATATTCAGCTTTATACGGACGGAATAGTGTAAAAAGGGCCTAAGATTATTCAATTCAATTTTCACGCAGCAATACCCGATAGAGAACTGTCGATCTGCTCGAAGTGGGGTTCTCAGCCTATTTTGCCTCGTTTGCAGTTGCAAAGCCATTGCCTTGTTCAAGGACCTAAGGGTAACGGCAAGGAACATCCCCTCAAGAAAACTATATTTCAAAATAATTTAAATTCACTGCACCTAAAGCCATTAGTGAGATTTGTGTACGTCCAACAAAAGCCGAATGACTCATAATTTTATGTCATTTGGTTTGCGTGTGTCCATTAAAAACAAATTGCGACCGAACGTTTGCGGAAATAAATTTCGCATTTTGTGGAGAACATACGACTGCAAATACCCAGCGTACATGTACGCCTACTATTGTATGTATGTCATGCACTACTGCTAAATTTGACTTCGACTCGAAGTGCATAATGCATGTGTGCTTAAATTAATTCTCATTTTATTCTCCAACCCCCATATTACCCATGTCACATAGTGCAGCTCACGACAGTATGTGGCACGTTTGTTTGTCTGTCTATGCACTTAAGTGCATGTAAACTAAATATGCAGCCAGCACTGGATTCGAATGAAATTTTCCCAACGATATCTGTTCGGGGGGATGCTAGTGTGCAATTATATACGAGTGTATTGGAAGGCGAGGGAAAACGAGCACAGAAACGAGTATTCATACAATAAATTGACAAAGAATTACAATAATTGCTCACATTGTGTGTTCCATATTTTGTTTTCTACGAAATGGGCATTTTCAGGGACATTTTTCGCCACTTAATAGCGTGGTATTGCAAATAACTTGTGTGTGTCGTAAGGGTGAGTTATTGTGTTAATCATTGGAGTCTTGGGGTGGTAATTGGCAGATCCCATTTAAAGGAAGTTTAGTCTGCCAGCTTGTTTTATTCTTAATATATCTTTCAGGGTAAACCCGGGCGAATAATTGCAAAAATCAGACGAAGTCCTTTGCACGTTTCTTTTTACTACTCCAGTCAATGCACACCATCATTTACAAAAAAAAAAAAAAAAAACACAAAATAGGAAATGCAAGCTGATCTGTCAAATATCATATGCAAATCAGTAATGCCCTATCGTTCGATCGGATACAATTTTCAGTACTTTCATAGTACGCTTCAATTGTTTTTTAATACTACTTCACGATTGTTTTATGCAGTTTTATGAGTGCATTTGTATCGTAATAAAATCTTTTTCAAATTGTTTAATAAACGGAACAAAATTTATTTGAATGCTTTCATTTATTCGTAGGCTGACGATTCAAATTATTGGTGGCATAAACATCACAATTGCATCGTTAGCAAGTGAATATTTTTGAAAATGGAAATAATAGCTGGTGTGTGTGTACAACTTTTCCCCTTCCGGCTTTGAAAATTAATACAATTCGACCTATAAAAAAATTTTATGACTTACCGACAAAAGTTGAAATTCGAACTGAACAATTTAAAGTGCAATTTTTTTTGCACGAAAGCTGTTATGTTTCCTCTTCTAGAAGTTAATAAACTTGCTATTTCGCGTGTATTTTGCTGAGTGCTGATAATTGTATTTTTATAACTTTATTTTCCGCGAAGTGAACCTTTTCACACCAACCATTGTTTCATTATAGATCCTCATTCTCGGTAAAAAAAACTCCTTTTGCAAAAAAAGTGTTTGGTTGCTACAAAATATCTACCTGAGTCGCCTAAGGTACTGAGATTTGTTGAAAAACGGTATGAGCCGTCCAAACATAGGTAAGAAGATATTTTATTCTGTTTGCGACGACTGTAAAGAAAGTCTTGGAAATATCCCAAACTTATATAAATTTCGTTGCATGCAAACTATTTACAAAGAAAAACCAATCAAAAAGCAAGAACTAGCGGCTAAACAAGATAAAACAGAGAAAAACACTGAAATATATGCTCCACGTGCTTAGAAAACATTCACAATTTACTAAAATTAATTAATAATTGTAAACGCTCAGGCTGAAAAACAGCGTATTAAATACTCTCCCATTATGAAATTTAATACCCTGATTTGGGACGGTTGGGCAACACTTGCCTTCAAAATGACATTAAGGGAGGATTTATATAGGTAATGCCCGAGATAAACATGGCTTTCTCAACACTAATATTTAACCCTACAGTTAGCGATAGTCTGGCAACTATTTTTGTTTATTGGTAAAGGGATTTTGGAAAGTGAGGGAGTCTTTTCGTAAACTGCCAGACTAAAGTTGATTATTGGTAAGGCCGTTTGGCTTCCATCACACCTAACCTCAGCCTGTCATAAATACCGCTCCATCCCCACATGCAAGGTAAATGCATCCCCTCTCCACCGAACAGTGATTATCTTTGATGTAGAACATGTTTACCAACCAACATTTTTAATAAATCAACTCTCCTTCAAAGATGGCTGCCGTGGTCTTTATGCCAAAATTTGTCTTCGTCCTTATCTCTTTCTCGAATAAAAACGTGAAATTGTGCACATAACCGTACCTAATACCACTCCCCCCGGTGTAATGCGTTCTCGTGTAAACAACACGTATACCATCCCGAAAAACCCCAAACAATTACCTAGAGAAAATCGCATAAAATTTAATGGCGCAAATATTGCAGATAAATTTCAACGAAAACGGGACCCAACTTCGTAGTACAAAAGAAACGAAAACGAAAACAATTCCATTCAAACGAAGGCAGCAAGTGCGGTAGGAATGTCCTTCCTAAAAGCAACAGTCCCGCCAGCGGATTTGCCGGAAATGAAATTAAATTACTTTTGCACACACCCAACAAAAAAAAAATAAAAAAAATAGGAAAGCAACTATAAGAAAACTGAGTACAGAATCAGTCACCTTTTATCCAACTGACAACAATAGCCGACATCGGATGGAAGTGGGGGCCAGGTTGTGGGTCAATTCCACAAGGGTTGGCAAAACTCGAACGCAAACAAAAAAAAATCGACATTAAGCTCCACCCTCAGAAGGCTACCTCTTCCGCCGCTACGAATTGTCAAATTGGATTACCATTCCAGCAGAAGTGATTGTTGGTTTCACTTGAACCCACTCTCTCCCTCTGTCCACTTGTCAATTTTCCACCTCGAATGGGCTCGAAAACGAAGCGTGTTTGGTGCACGGAGAAGTAAAACGATTAAATTGTGACATCTGGCTAGTTCGCGGATTATGAGGATAATTGAGCACTTGGTCTTGTCTCTCTATTCCACTCGGTCTAACGTCTGCTATTCTGCAAGTCAAATTGGGGTTAAAAAAAATTTCCGCACATAAATATCCTCGGGGCAGATTGAAAACCCCAATTAGGTTACGGCGAAGGAAATGTAGATATCTTGATTTGAAAAGCGCTTTGACGTTAATCTAATTTTGAAGGCGAATAGATCCAAAGAGAGGAGAGAAGAAGCAGAGAAGTTCACCAAGATTCATGGCAAATATATTCGAATCGCACATGAATACTTACTTTTTATGAGTTTCGAACGTGACGCTGGGGAAAGGAATATAGGTTCAACGGGATAATGGTTAATAACTGGAATTTTATAAGCGTCGCTTTTATATGGTCGACTTCAAATGAAATGGAGTTTTAAATTTAGCAAAGATCCCATTGTCATTGTTGATACATTAGGTTTGCTGCTACAGTACAGGGTGTTCTAGAAAAATGTGAAAATTTTGCTTGGCGAACAGATATTTTCCGATTTGGGTGAATCGTACATTTTTGAAGAGCAACTGGCGTGCATAAAGGGAAAATAAGAATAAGAATGTCGCTCGCCCAACACAGATTAATTTTGTTACCAATAGTTGTTACAAGACGATTGTTCTAGTGACGCAATAATTTATTTTGCTCGCCCAAGTGGCGGACATTTTAATCGAATAATACGCCATTTTTAGTTCTTTTTACAGACAAAGGTCTCTCGTGTTAGATATATGCAGTCCGTCCTTTTGATGATTATGTAGATCTCTTCTCTACACGTTTGGTGATTAGCTTCTGATAACTTAGTTACGGTGGAGTTAGATCGAGAGCTGCGAATGGGACATCCTATTTTCGCGACTCCTGTAATGGATAGACACTAGACAGGTAATTAAAAAATCGTGGATGGATAAATATTTAACAGGATCCATCCAAAAATCTCCAACACATGAGAAGAGAGATTGAAGTATAAAGCCAAATCTAAGGAAGAAAACGTCTATGTTGTAATTGTTGTTGCCTGTTTTTAAGATTGTCCTTAACTAAAACTTAAATGAAGCCGGCAAGCAGTGAAATCGTTTGTAAACCTACCAAGACTGTAAAAGGAGTTACTAAGTTGAAGGAAAATTTGATATTTTATTGTATGAAACATAGAATACAAACTACTAGAAAACGTATAAATTGCTGCCTAGTCTTAGGAGTAAGAATTAAGTGAACTCTTCTTATAACTCTAACAACACTTTATCTATCTTCCTAATCGGTTATTATTTCGAACTCGAAAAATTAAACGTCTGTCCCTGTTCCCAAATCTGCCTTTCATATCCGGTCTGCCATCTATCTAGAAGTTTCTAGCTTATTCCGGTTGTTGGGACTGGCTCTACAATTACTTACTTACTTACTTAGGTGGCGCTACAGTTCGGGGTGGACCTGGGCCTCAACCAATACGCCTCTCCAGTTAGCGCGATCTTTGGCTAACTGCCTCCAGTTGCCCACTCCAAGTTGGTTGAGGTCCCCTTCCACTTGCGCGCGCCACCTAAGGCGAGGTCTTCCTCTACTGCGTTGTCCCTCCGGGTTGGAGTCGAAGACTCTTCGGGCCGGAGCGTTGGTGTCCATTCGCTCTACATGTCCTAGCCATTTTAGTCGACTGATGCGTACTTTTCTGACCAGGTCGATGTCGCTGTACAGCTCGTAGAGTTCGCTGTTAAATCTCCTCCTCCAAAGCCCGTCAACGCAAACGGGACCGAAAATCAATCGAAGAATTTTGCGTTCAAAACGACGAAGGAGATCTTCATCCGCCTTTGATAGCGTCCATGCTTCTGCGCCATAGAGTAGGACTGGGATGATGAGGGTCTTATATAGAGTCTCCTTAGTGGTTCTTGACAAGCCCTTACTTCTCAATTGCCTTCTTAGACCAAAGAAACAGCGGTTGGCAAGTGTAATTCTTCGATTGATTTCTGATGTGATGTCGTTGTCAGAATTTATAGCGGAGCCGAGGTAGACAAAATCCCTAACTACCTCAAAATTATAGCTGTCTGTCGTGACTCTCTGACCGTTTCGTCGATGTTGTGTGTCCCTTCTTGTTGACAGCATATATTTCGTTTTGCCCTCATTCACAACTAAACCCATTTTTGCCGCTTCTGTACTGATACTTGCAAGCGCACCAGTGACAGCTCGCTGTGTTCTGCCAATGATGTCGATGTCGTCAGCGTATGCAAGTAGTTGCACAGACTTCTGGAAGATTGTGCCTCTGGTGTTGGCTTGCGAGTTTCGCACAATCTTCTCAAGAATGATGTTGAAGAAGTCACACGACAGCGCGTCACCTTGTCTAAATCCTTTTTTGACATCAAAGGTCTCGGTGAGATTGTTTCCGACCTTTATGGAGCAGCGAGCAGTCTCCATCGTCATTTTGCACAATCGGACGAGTTTGGCAGGGATGTCAAAACTAGGCATGGCTCTATATAGCTCGTCTCTATAAATGTTGTTCTACAATTAGCTCACTGAAATCTCCACAGTTATTTGACAGATTCGGGTCTCCAATTGAAAGTGGAACTTGTTTGGTGACTTCACCATTTAAGGTTCAGTATTAAGCCTAACCCGCAGCTGTTCCGGAACGAAAAATCCTATACAAAACTCATATACGAAAAATTTCGCTCTCATTTTCGTTTTGCAGTTCGCAGCTCCTGTGAAATGATGGCAGAAAAGTGGGTAATCGTTGTAGATTGATTGGTAGAATTCCCCATTCTCTTTTCGCACACGTTTATTTTCCGGGATTGCTTGCGAAAATTTGACGTTTGTACTGTTACCTGCGATTAATAGCTACAACTAAAAATTTTTTTTTTTCTACGACCAAATGTTGCTGCCTTATACATCGGTCAGAAATTTTCGCTCGAATAAGATTTGACATTTAACTCGATGCAATCAAAATTGAGAATGCGGGGAGAAATGAACACAAATTCCCAAATGACAATTTTAAGGAGCCAGCGAAAAGTTCGATTATCCAAATCGGAGATAAATAGCCAGTGCTGGCAACACTGCTACTTGTGTAGCAGCTGATGGAACTCTCCACAAATTATTTTTCGCTGCCTTTTCGCAGATTTTTCGCTGTGCATTTGGAGAACACTGGAAAATCTCGTTCCTGAACATGTCTGTACTAGACTTTAACAAACGTTGCCTTGTTTCAGGCGTATTTATAAAGAACTGACCTCATTGACCTGGTGCAACCTTTGGAAATTGAAAGTAACCGTCCTTTAAATAGTTTCTTAATGCTTGTAGAGTTCTAAAGTGGATGACACTTCCCCGAACACGGTTAAAAATCCTGGTGCTAAATTTAATATTTTTTGGGTTGTACATATAAGTCAACGCCGAGAAAATATTAAAATTTAGTATTTTGCATAATAAGTATTCAAATTAAAAAAAACTAATAAAAGATTTATTAATCTTACATTTCTGCTATTACAAAATATGTCTGAAATATTAAATTTCAATATAGATGGAGATGGCTTGCAATACAAAATTATTTAAATTAAACCCTTATTTATGTACATTAAAAAATAGAAAATAGAATTTTAATACATTTGTATTTGAATTAAATGAAATGCAGTTTAAAATTTATAATTTTTGCCCAAAGTTCAATACTACCTTTGCCTTTTATAAACCCATGGAATGTTAAAATATAACACAATCTTATTAAATTTGAATACTTCATTAGATTTGGTTGTATTTCAACACCAACAATATTTTATGTTAATACTTATTGTTATTGGTTTTAAATATTACACTATGCATATAGAAAATTGTCAATCGTGGGCAAATTCCCACGGTTGCTTATTCGTAAGAAGAATATTCTCATTTGTTGCATGTACCTAACACCGTTTTCAGCATGACCTTCACTTATTTGTATGCATTTTTTGAGCATTTTTATTTAAAAAAAAAATTATCCAAATCATTTACCTATTGGATTTTAATCTTTCGAGATTAAAATTCAGAAAATTCGTATTAAAATGAACATTGTAACGAAACAATTACTAAATTTAAATATAAAAATATTACAGAAAAAGTTTAATAAATTGGAAATATGGACAAGTAATTTTTCTTGTAATACTGCGGAGGTATTAAGTAATGCCCCCATATTTTCTACCGTGTAGGTAGGACACCTATAGAATCACTGAACGCAAATAGGAGCATCAGCAGGAAGTAAAACGTTACCCAGTTTTAGGGTTCCTAAAAATAATTCTTTGATTTGCGGAAAAAAATCCTATGGTAAGGTTCTGGCCTTATAAACAAGAGTACGATTTATTGAAACGTTCAAAACATACCCTATTTTAGTTACTCTTGTTAAGTAAAATTTTCTTGTTGGGAGGTAGGTTGAAAGCTGAATGAATTGCAACCGACATAGCAGAGGATTCTAGTCCCATCTCTAACGGATTTGAATGGCTAAGTGGTCGAGGTTAATCTAACTATATGTAAAGTTGACCACGACAGGGTTTTATTTTAATTTATAAAAATCAACTATGTGTTTGGTCTGCTCACCACATCAGTACGATGAGCGGCGGTCGTCTGACCAATCAATATTCATATGAAATTCCCATTTTTTCCACCCGCCTTAATACACTTTGCCAACCGTTTTTATAAATGAATGCCACTGCATATGGTCGCAGTTAATTGGAATTTTACATCCGCTACACTGCACTCAGAAACTGAACTTGCGCCCTTCAGTAATTCCAAGCAAACAACTCATGCCATACATCAGATTAAATCGCTCCACACAAATCCATATATGAGATGGTTAATCCGGGACACTGGCCGCGCGCAACATAAAAACATTGTTCTACCAACTCTTGCGGTGGAATTTTCAATTTCGAAAATATTCCTGCCAACAAACAGTCAGCACTCCTGCTACCTACCACGAGGCATTGATGTCACTCATTTGCACATACTTCGTAAAAACCCAGGGTACGAAAATATTCCGCCTGAAAAACTCATCAAATTCCATTACCGGGCTGCTGATACACAAAACCCCTTTTGTATCCGCTGATGGTATAGAGCCAGCCTTTTGGCACACGAGTAGGTATTGTTTTTGCAGAACGGCTCGGCCGCCACATCATCATCTGTAGGATGGTCAGTTGGCCGACCAAAATGTGTACATACAAAACAACTTATGGCCCTTATATCTCTGTAATCTATTCTCCATTTGTTTCGATCCCCTCTGGCTCACACGACTATGGTTGCTATGCCATTATCATGCAATTTCTGCATGAGCCGGTGCGGGGGTCGAAAACTATGGTAGTCAATATTTTATTGTGCGGACAGACATCACCGGGTTGGAGATGTTTCTCCAACCAAAACACCCCTGGTGTATGGAAGGGGGATTACCTGAAAGGAGCTAACAAAACCGAAAACCCCATCTATGCAGATGATAAGTGTGTGTGAGAGAGCCTGCGGAGTATCTCCTTGAACGATGACAGAGTGACAATAGTTTCCGAAAATGGCCAACAATGTTGAGTTGTGTGTTAGCCGCTTTTGGTGAATTATGGACCACACACTTGAAGTATTATCTGCAGGACGAAGCCTCAGGGACACAGACATGTGTCACTTGTTTTTAAGGAATAAAGAAATTCTGACAGCCAGGATAATGTGCGGTCGTTTAACTTTAGATACCCATTTGATCGGGCTTCGATTTGTTGTACACAATCCGCGCTGTGATGTCCTTTTTCCCATTGAAAATGATTTGGTAATAATCATCCGACAATTCTATTATCTACTGTCTGTCAAAATGGATTTTGTTCTTCCTGATTTAAATTAAAGGCTCGACGAAGGTCAGCAGCGATCGAAGGGTTTTTGTGTCAATTGTCTGGCCTAGATTGAGTTTGAGTCGTAAACTGGACGGCTTTTATTTAAGGATGCGTGCAATATATATAAATATATTGATTTTACATAATGTGGCCATCGAGGTGTGTCTCTACAGAAGTTTGGACAAGACATTAGTGCTAAATAGCTATCACTGTACACTATACAGCTTGTGCTGTTATATACTTCTCCAAATCTCTACAACGCAAAACGGAGCTGCAAATCACTCAAAGAAACCAAGAAAAACTTAATTCCCCTACAAATCTGCTTGCCTACATAATATTTGTAATTTTTGCTTGCGATATTTTTTTCCTCCAGCGTTTTAAGAAGTTTCTCCTTTTTTGCTATCACCTGCACCCGATTCCGATGTAACGGGTGATTTTTTAGCTGGTTTGGTTTTGGCAACACTGGTTTTCACAGCTGACGTGTGTTTAGTACCTTGTGTCACTGTCAAACAGCTTCAGTTTGGTTTGCAATTTAACCATGGATCGTCTTACAAATGAACAACGCTTGCAAATTATTGAATTTTACTATCAAAATTCGTGCTCGGTTCGAAATGTTCATCGCGCGCTGCTTACATTTTATGATCGGCATTCTCGACCTTCTGAGCAGTCTATTCGGTACGTAAATAAGCAAAATTGCCGCATTTGGAGTGAAGATCAGCCAGAAGCATTGCAACAGCTACCAATGCATCCCGAAAAAGCCACTGTTTGGTGCGGTTTATGGACCGGCGGCATTATTGGGCCATATTTCTTCAAAGATGATGCGAATCGCAGCGTTACTGTCAATGGTGAACGCTACCGAGCGATGATAACAAACTTTTTTTTTGCCCGTAATGGAAGTTCTTGACTTGCATGATATGTGGTTTCAACAAGACGGTGCCACATGCCACACAGCACGCGAAACAATGGCGCAATTGCGAGGCGAGTTTGGTGAACAGTTAATTTGACGTTTCGGGTCGGTCAATTGGCCGCCTAGATCGTGCGATTTGACACCATTAGATTATTTTTTGTGGGGGTATGCCAAGGCTAATGTGTAAAGGGACAAGCCCGCTTCGATTGACGCACTGGAAGACAACATCCATGCATTCATTCGTGAGATACCGTCCGATATGTGTGAAAGAGTATGCCAAAATTGGACTCAGCGGATGGGCTACCTGAGACGCAGCCGCGGTCAACATTTGCATGAAATTATCTTTAAACATTAAATTGCAAGGTTCAAACTATCGATTCAAATAAATATTTCATTCATTTTTTCGAATTTTTTGTGTTTTTTTTTTTAAAAAAGTTCCAAACCTCTTAAAAAATCACCCGTTATATGACTCTGATCCTACCTGATGTGAAGTTCATTTCCTTCGCGTCTGAAAACCAAATACATTTATGAATATACATAGAAACGCGATTCGAAACCGTATAATTTACATAATTTTTCTCAGCAAAATAACCGCAAAAAATGTCCGGATTCGTGCAATTAACAAAATACACAATTTCTGAAAAGGAATAAAGAAGACACAAAAAGGCGCAAACGAATACCTTTTGACAATGGCATTTATATATACAATACATATATATATTTTCGAGAGATATTCGAATCAGACCACCATTGACGGGTCTCTTTTCGTCTCTCTACCACTGTAAATCTTACCCAGCTAGACTCTATGGATTTCTCCAGAGTTCTTCCCTGGGTTCGATTCCTTGTATTACCGCTAGCATCTGTGAAAATCTGTTTCATCGACTGGATCTCCACCCAGTGAATGTCCCAAGATCTTCATTCTTCTGCCAGCCAATCCCAGTGCCAATGATGTTGTAATGTTTGCTTCATGCGTCTGATCACCACCTGATTGTCCAGTGCAAGGATATTTCTTCCCTCCACCTGACCCTCAAAGCAAGCAGTCCAACGCATGCAGCGCAATGCAATCAATGGCATTTAAAGATGAGTATACTTGGGCGCAGTGGCTTAGTGGTTAGTGTTTTGGACTACTAAGCGAGGGGTTCAGGTTCGAATCCCGCAAAAATCCAATTTTCAACTCAGGGTTTTTTCACTGCGCCACCTCTCGCCACCTCTGACAAACATCCGAGAGTATAACTGTCATGAAAGAGCTTCTCAATTAGCCGTTTGGAATCGGCATAAAATTGTGGATCCCTTCCATTCGTTCCAAAAATGAAAACTCACACAAAACGAATGGTTGCGAGAAGCTAGGCCTAGGGTCCCTACGGACCTGTTGCGCCAAAAATTATTATTATTATTATTATTATACTTGGGCAAAAATGGGAAAAAATCAGGCATTTTTTATAATAATTGAAAAAATGGTTGGAAAAAAGTAAAAAAAAAAATAAATAGTTGGCGCTACAGGTCGTAGGGACCCTAGGCCTAGCTTCTCACAACCATTCGTTTTGTGTGAGTTTTCATTTTTTGGAACGAATGGAAGGGATCTACAATTTTATGCCGATTCCAAACGGCTAGTTGAGAAGCTCTTTCATGACAGTTATACTCTCGGATGTTTGTCAGACGTTCGCGAGAGGCGACGCAGCGGAAAAAAACCCTAAGTTGGAATTTGGGTTTTTCGTGGGATTCGAACCTGAGCCCCTCGCTTAGTAGTCCAACACACTAACCACTAAGCTACTGCGAAAAAAGTAGCAATGGGAAATATTTGCTGAAAAGAAGTGGTAAGTGAATTTTTTTTGCAGTACGGTGTTGAGTTTTACAAAAATATACGATGACAGATCAGGATTTGGGTAGTAATTTATGCGAAATAATTAAAAAAAAGGGTGTGTTGTTTTTTTTTTTAAGAAAGGCTAAGTAATCTTATGAAAATTACTCATTTTATCTTAATATTTCGCCAATAAAACAGTAACAAATTTTGCAATGTTAAGTTTGAAAAATACTATAGGTAGATATCTATTTATCTGAAAGCTGAGTATTAGATACTAAATGACAATTGGTATGGGAAGTACCATTTATATTGAGTTGCACTCCGTTGCTTTACTTTAATCACTTACACATTCTCATTTGTTTATAACATTCACACATTCACTTAATATTGAATTCTTTCTCTTTACTTTGTATTATGTAATATTTTCTATATTGATTATTCTTCAATAAACCGCCGTTGAGTGCACTTAGAAATATTGTGGCATGTCTTTTATTTGAACTGGAAAAACCTAACAGTTATTCAATTCAAATTCCACTGGTCCAAAACTCTTCAAGCATGCTTGAGTGTGTAGTGAAAATGAGACACGTATACGTTGTGTGCCTTGAAGCAAAATCAAACCTATTGAATTTTTGCTCAAATGCTTGACAGTGTATATTGGTGGTTGCCTGTTTGATCAAGCACATGTTCATATTCGCGTTGACAGTGACAAAGCAAAATAGCAAGCAGACAACGGGAATTTGTTTTACACGTTTTTTTTTTATAGCTTATTTACACAATTTAAAAAGAGTAATACTTTATCGCTTCCTCTTATGACTACAATTCTCTTCGGCCGTCGACTCTCCTTTGTTGGTGTCTGTAACAGTGTCGCGAGTTCAATGGTTGTTTACCATCTCAAAAGTGCCCAATGGACCTTATCAGGGAAGTTATCACTTCGAAAAACGATCCCGAACTGTAAGAAGTTTGAAACGAACCCGGTCAACCGTTTAGGCTGTAGGGCTCGCGAGAGACGGACAGAATTTTGCGACCCACTTTTTTCAGTTCCATCTCGTGCTCGAATTTTTATACGAATACAATATCTTACGAGTCGGAGCATATTTCAGTAATACAAAGCTACACTCTTCCATAAAGTAGATGTCTCCAAGCACGACAAGTCGCTTTAGATGCGTTTTATTAACTGGAGTGTTCATAGATCATCTATTCAAATAACGGACCGTAAATTTAACGTAACGCGATCTACAATTGTTGCTCTGGAATAAATCTGTTCATTATACAACGGCAAAACGTCTGCAGAGCACCGAATGTAGTTCTACTAACAGAATTGCTTGTTCATCGCTATAGGTGTTAGGTACGCTCCTGTTGCCTTAACCCTTTTTTTATTTTTTGTTAAACATGGGATCCTTGAACGGCCGATTGCCACAACCCGCTCTCGTGCTTTTGCACAACTTCGTAGATATTATTTTAAGCTACACCATTTTCTCTGTCGACGTTTCTTCGGGATACTTAATTTACGTCAAATAAGCATTAATTTGTAACTACCAAGGGCATTAGAACATTTGTGCAAACACAAATAAACACCCAACCAGCTGTAATTATATAATACAAACGGACACATATTATCTTCCCAAGTGATTAGTAATTGAGATAATTCAATTGACGTGCATACATTGCCATTGAGCCCACTCAAAAACAAATAAAAGTAGTTTCGCTGTCGCTATATATGCACTCACATCGAACACGATATGTGTTCCCATTTATTAGAATGTCATATCTATTTTTTACAGCTGTCATGAGGAGACTTAAGCCATTTTAATCATCATTACTCTCCAACACGGCAATATACATAACTACCGGTTGTTTTATCACAAAAATCCGTAGGTACTCACGTGTAACGTCTGCGATTATTAAAAATATGATTTGTTAAGATAATGTAATACCACCTGCAAATTGTGGCCCCTCTCTCTCGAGGCAATTATTAATGGCACAAGGCACAACGCCACACACAAAACAAAAGGAAATGACACAATTCCCCAGTTGTATGCAATAGCTCTTGGTTAATGCAAAAGTATTATTTTTCTGTGGTGGGTCTCCAATTTCGTTTAACCCAAGGCAAACCGGAAAGGTTTGAAGTGCCAACGTACATAGAGTGCCGTGAGGCGACTTCATATGAGTGTTTTTTCTAAAAAAAAACCTTCTCCTCACGAGCTATTTGTTTTGCTCATCAAAGAAAAGAAAGCCATGTTCGAGAGACAGAGAAAGAGATCGAGTAGAGTTTGTTAGTGAGCCTCGGGACTCGGGAGAAGTCCTTTCTGGTTATTACATTATTTTTCCATGTGATCTAAAAGGAATTTATATACGTTTTCAAAAGGTGGGCTAGTTAATGAAAATTCTAAACATTCAGGGAATTATTAATTTATTTGCAATTTACTGTGCAGAGCACGTTGAATAACAAACAATTAAATGTGGGGGGAGCAGTTTTTGGTTGCTGTGAGGGTGGATTGCATACTTTTGGAGGGAAGCTTACATTTCAAATGGGATAATCTACGAAAGGGCAATTTACTGTACATTGAAATTTGACTGAATCAAAATAAACATTAAAAATGTGTAAACTTTTATTGGACCACTTTTAATAGTCTTACAATCGTAAATTTTGGGCTTGGTGGGTGTGTACTGTGTAGTGCACTACGGAGCAAATGGCTTCCCGTTCAACCCCCAAAAATACATAAAATACATCTTAGGCCTTTTTTCAAGTGTACCATCTCTTGCCAACGTCTGAAAAAATTCTCCGAGTGTTCGCCTTTCCATAGGTTCCCTTATGGATATTATAAACCCAGCTGTTAGTTATTTTAATTTAACCCCATAAAAGCTGGAATAATTGTGTTAATGGTCGATATCTTAAAGCATAAGATGCGAGGATTCGCAAACTGTTAAAAGTTATTTGTTGGAACCTTTAAAAATGGACAACTCGTTCCACAAGCATCGGCGAATAAAAAACTACAATTACATTTCAAAACTGACATCTACTACTTTCTGTGAAGAAAAGAGGAGAAAAGTGAACGAATATTGAAGGGGTCAAGCTGTCAAAGTGATTTTAGCGGGACTTACCATTTTGGCAGATTCATTAAACCAAGCTGCGAATGGTGCAATGAAAATTTACAAAAACTATAGATGAAAGATGGCAATTCATTATCTGACATTTTGATAGCCAGCCTTTTGTCATTGGATACTGTGAATTGTTGAACTGAATGTAACTGTTCATGTTCACTAAACATGTTCTTATTGTCATTTAAATATGTGCTTGTTAATAAAATCTAGTACAAGACGTGACTGTTGAATTTTGGACAATATATCGTCTTTATTGGACACAGTGATCAAAATTAGCAACGCATTTATGGCTCGTGTGATTTGATAATAGTTGGACAACGTTGAATGCACCCTTTAATATATGAAAACTAGCTGACCCGTGCTCGCATTGCTTCGCCAGAGTGCCACTTCTCAAATTGCAAACAAAACAATTACCATTATACAAAACCCACTCAGCGAAATTTTCTGATAGAAAAATAACCTAATGGTTTAGCTTATGAGTTTATAAGTGAAGAAAGAGAAACAGAGGAAACAATAACTTGGTTTTATAATAGTAGGGACTTATTAATTATGCTTTATTTTTATATGAAAATCAGTAAAGGAATGGAGACTATACAAAGTAGAACCACTAAAGCGCATTTAGATCAGATTGAGTGTAACACCCTCTCAATCTCAATTACATTTCATACCCTACCCTTTCTCTCTCAATTCCATGCGCCACATTAACGGTGGTCATTTGTGACCAAATTTGATCATTTCTCTTGGTCACATTGGAATTTATCGACTTTAATTTTTATGCAACTTAAAGCGCTTTTCTTTTCGTCAGATTGTTCTATGTTTACAAATATTTCGGACTTAATTTATTTTTGTAATACTTAGTTACCTACATTTGGTCATCTTTATTTTCAATTTTGGACACAAACTTTATTTTGAAGTGGCAACCGTGGCCACATTCGCTTCCGTTATACGAATCACATAATAATGATTGATACATCAATCTCTTCACCGGGAAATATACTAATCAAAGAATAAAGTCATACATATTCAAATCCGTTCAGCTATTTCATAGTAATATGTGTGTAAACAATAAAAATTGTCTTTTTTTACATAAAAAGTCATATAAAGTGGGTTTAAGGGGTCCAATAACGGACTAAGAATACTAAAAACCATCCTATTTAATACCGCTACTCACGACAAATCGATTGATATATATATTCTTGAGGTATCGTTACGTACCTAATACCTACTCGCGGACAAACAGGAAAATGTGTTCTCTTTTATAGAGGTAGGGATAGAGAAGAAGTGATAGAGAAGAGATAAGCGAATTTTTCATTCGTGGGTTTGTGGATCGCGACTGTTTTATGTGGATTGCGAATAAAGTGTGACAGTTCGCGGCAAGAACTTTCAAATTGTTGTAAAATTGCTGTAATTGTTATACTGCGCTCCCACTTCCATTCCCGTTTAATGTTCAATAACATCCAAGCTATTTAAACTAGTTTTACAATTTTTATCCATTAAACTCTTATCAATGTTTAAAACAAATCGACAACGACTACTATAACATTTATAGAAATATTTTAATAAATATTTAAGTAGAAATATGCAAAAAAAAAAATTAACAAAAAATAGAATTGATCATCAGGATAACGACGCCTGCGCTAATTAATTTTGTATTTTGAACATTGTTAATAATGTGTGGTCCCGCCTTTGTTAACAATAACTTCGTAGCTTCGGTTGGGAATTGAATTGTAAAGTTTTTCAATGTAATTCAAAGAAATGGTTGAAGCGTGTTTTATGCCTTTGATTACTTTGTTTCTGTGTTGTACTGTTTACCAGATGCATACACTTTTCTAGCTAACCACCCCCACACGTTCTCGATGATATTAAGATCAGGCGAGTAGCCACCATACTCAGGATCATTCCAAATATGAACGACATCCACACAAAGAACATCTGGTTTCAAGACTAGGCGCTTTTATTTTTCGAGCATTATGAGAGCACTCTGAACCAGGCGTGCTCAGAGCGTTCTGAGGTTGTTTCGTTTTTACTGTTATTCAGCTTTTTACTCAGTCTGCTCAGTCAATTTATTCTGAGCTCATAGAGCGCGCTCTGATCATGCTCCGAACGAAAAAAGAAACACAACTTTGATCTCGGATGTGTCTGAGCTAAACAAGAAACACAATCTTTTTGTATTTAACAGTTCAGGTTCTGCTCTGAATTAAAAACGAAAAACGCCTACTATAGCGCAACATTCCATAATTTTAGTCACACTCATGATTTTTTGAATTCTACTGAACTCTCGTGCTCGTAGACCATCCGTTCGAAATGCGAACACAAATTTAAGTAAAGTCAACTATGAAGCTCTGAGTTATACCCCTAAACCGGCTTAAGTGTGTTACTCAATTATTTATTCAGATAGGACTATTAGAGTTGCTCCTAGAAATTAAAAACGACATTCCATTTGCGACTGTATATTTACACGGATTTCGTCTTAGTTCCATGTAAACATACTCTTGGCAGCCCCACCCTAAGCCTATCGCTTTTTCATGAACTGAAAGGCGCTCATTATCCCTTTTCTCGACTGTCTATTGCCTCATACCCTACAGACTTCTAGTAGGTAGTACTTCAACAATTACGAAAGAAAATCGATTCTATCCTCTTCAGAGGATGAAAGTTCTAATTTCTCTCCAAATACAACACAAACACTCAGATGTCACAAGCTGAGATAAGTAAATTGCCAATAATGTCCTTCTCCACCAAGGCAAGTCCTCTTGACCTGGTGGGAACATAAAATAAGAGTCACCACCATAATGCCGCGTTAAGCACATTCGTTCCTCCACACGTGTATTGAATTATTTTTTCGTCTTCTTTTTGCAAAGTCATCTCACAAGCTGTTTTCGTCTATGTTCAAGTACATATCGTTAAAATCAGGGTGGCGCACATAATGAGCTTAATTTGGAATATGTCTTCTCCAGACTTCCAGGTGGAAAACAACTTTTCTGTTTGTGCGGTGTACAAAAGTGCATTTGACTGCTAACACGCCGATTGCGTGTGCCATGCCATTAATACGAGAAGAGGTTTCTATTTCCATCGCGGTTTCCATTTTTTTCTCTTTCTGATCTAATAAGTTTTAATGAAAGTTGGTAACTTTATCGAATAAGTGCTGTTGCATGTTATTTACCCGACTGTAATCGGTGGACGTTTCACCAGACGATGGATAGGAACCAAAGTACGTCCATTAAATCAGACAAAAAATGGAAAATAAAATACGACTCTCACGTTTGCCAAAGATGAAATCCCTCAATCCAGTGATGGAAACAAACATTATATACGTTACAGGACAATCGCAAGGAAGAAATGAAAATATATTGATTAATCAATCAGGAGGCAGACAAAAAAAATAGGAAACAACAGGAAAACCCACGTTTCCTCTTTAGCTTGCAGCTTGGCACATATTTCAAATGCCACATTTAGTCATCCCCCAGAGCAACATACAGTGCATATGACATAATAAGGACACGGAACGTATTTCCCCTTACTGCCACATACAAAACATAGACAAACACAGAGACAGCCAACCAACATGGTTTGTGCATTCGCGGAGATAAAAAATTTATGAAAATTCTGCAAAACCGAACCAGCGAGTTTCGGAATATTTAAACGATGGGTGCGCGGGGAGAAGGTGAACATATTCTCTGGGTTGGATAGAGGATGAACGTTAGCTAGGATAACAAGGACGATGACATAGAACACGGGTAGGTACTTGAAGTCAAGCTACATTGAAAGCAATCACAAAAGGCTGTGCTAGGAAGGTGCGGTGCTTGTTTTCGTGTGATCTACAATATGGAAATTGATGTAGTTCAGGGACAGTTTGAGTGAATCGAACCGTAGCAGTAAGGGATGTTTGGTTCGAAGCTAAAAACGATCCCATGCTCGGTATGGAAAATAGTCAACCGAATCTATATGGAGGGGTGCGCTGTCATCTGATTGAATGGACATGGACAACCATCGTAAGGAGCTGCCTGGAGGAGGAGGACAAAAATCAATTTCTCATAATTCTGAGCAGTTGCATTTAGGTAGGAAATGAGAAGCAACTGCAAGCCGTCGAGAAGTCCGCATTGACTGTTGACAATGAATGGAGCGAATGGAAGAGACCTACTATTTTGATTTATCTGAATTAAGTAAAGCAAATAGCATACGGAAAACTATATTATTACTTCTATTTAGTTATTTATTTCTTTGAGGATAAACTTAAATATAGCCACTTTTTAGCTTCCCTGTTAAATGAAAATTATTTTTGATTACTTCGGGAAATAGATTAAACAGTCTGGGTGCTACTAAAGTATAAAAATTTAAGAAGATGTGTATTGTGAGATGGAGTATTAGCCAGATATCGGTCTGTGCTACGAAGGACAAAAGCAGTTAAATTTGGATTTAATAAGTTGCCACTTCTTAAGTAAAATATAACTTAACTAACGGACCCGATAAACTCCAGAGTGATAACAACTTTTAAAATTTCAGTGTGATTTATTTGAATGGAATCGAAAGCAGTAAACAATGTTTTTCGATTTGTTTTTCGGCGGAAAAACAAACAACGAAGACAGTTTGCCAACACGCGAACAGGCAACGTACAGCTGATCGTGCGAAAAACAGGGAAATTCAGAGGAACAGGCGGAATAATCGGAGTTCGTTCGTGGATGTTTCAGATTCTGCAACATGATTATGATCGATCCCACATTCAGCTGTAAATTATGCGGCAAAGTTCCTGGCACATCAATTTAATAATGGAATTCAAGCTATTGACGTTCTTATTCTTCGCTGCTAGTATTGCACGTTTACTTATCCAATCGAGATTTTTATAATTTTGTGCAGTGCCCGTTAACACTTTGGTGATTACTGATGAGTTCTTCCTTCGACGATTTGAACTCCCAAAAATTTGCAGGGAACAGTCGAAACATCAACAGGAATTTGGCCATTACCAAGCGCCAACAGTTGTCTAGAGAATTCAGCAGCCAACCATGCCGCCACAAAGACAACGATTTCATTGGCAGCAGTAGATTTCGGGTTGACGGGAAGCGTTTGACGAAAACCTCCAGAGAGCAGTACCATAGCCGCATCAAATTGTCTCGAATCACTTCGTAAATCCTTCATCGTTCGGTCAACTGCCTCCAAAGCTCGCTTATGTGCCATCGTGCATTCATCCCGAATGTTGATTTTGCATTCTCGCATCAATTTCGCTGTCGCCGAATTCTTGGTCATTGTGCACGTTGGCTTGTCAACCGTGAGAACATTTATCGGCAGCTTCAAAATGGAATGTGCAGTTCGACCGCCTTCCAACAATGTGGCAGCAATGCCAGAGGATGTAACAACCAACGCAATTTGAGTTCTTGACCGAATTGTTGCCAAAATCAACGAAATGACGCTGGCATTCCCAATGTCGACAGCAGACTGCCGCACATGAGCACCCACATGCCACAATTTTCCGAGATTTTTCAAGCTTCAAAAGTAGTTTTCCACCTTTACATCGTCCAGAAATTCATCGAAAAAAAAATTAAAATTTTTCGCGTTTTTCCGAAATTTTCCAAGTTTACAAAAAATCAATTTAGTTTTTCCCAATTTTCCGACTTTTCCGGATGGTTTTTCCAAAATTTTCTTTCGTAAAGACCTTCTCCTTATAATTACGAACCGCTGAAAAAAAATTTGAGCCAAATCGGTCCAGCCGTTCTCAATTGATAAATTATTATAATATATTTCTTACACCATTTTTATATATATAGATAAATATAATGTTTGTAATTCATATGGGAATATATTCTTGCCAAAGAAAATTGGAGGAACAGTCGGAAATAAATTGTTTTAGAAGGATCATGATATTTCTGGCATTATTTCAATTACATATCGAATGTTGGATTTTTTTTTACAATCAAATTTAATTATATCGCCCTTCATTATTTTTTTCCAATTTAATTCTTATTTTTGTCCTACTAAAATATTTAAATGTCGGAAAGCAGCGCAGCGCACAAGTGCAATTAAAAGTTTGTTCGATGTTGCACTACAACGGCAAAAAATTTTCAACACACTGTTTAAAATGGAAATTAATACTTGTGTGTATATACTTTTTATATGTAAGATAAAAAAGTCGCTTAATTACACATTTCGATTCTCTTTAGATAAATTAATTATTCATCATTTAACTATTACACGCTGCTCGCCTACATCAAAATTAGCATGTGGCGTGTTTGAGTATAAATGCTGTACCTGCTCGTCCGAGTACCCCTAGGAAAATAAAATAAAATGTGTGAAGATTGTTTGCAAAAAAAAGCGACAAAATAAGAGTACTATGGTAACTTTCAGTGGTCAGAATTTAGACTGAGCAGTCGATTCGCTTAGCTGTTAAGTGGTAACATTAAATAGCATCCTCACAGTTTTTGTGTGCTTTGAAATGTTACAGTAAAGGACGTTTGTATCTTTGAGACACGTACTGGTAACAAAAATGTCAAACTGTTACCTTCTTATTGGAATGGAGTTTATCGACACATCTTGGTTTCTGTGAAAGAATAGACTTTTCTCACGAAAAGCAACTACTCTGTTCTTCATCGTCTTTTCGAAAATGTTTGAAGAAAGAACAGAGATCGGTCTGCAGTTATTTAACCTAGTGCTATTATAATGCTTTAATTGAAAATATGAGCTAAAACAACACCATTACACGGTTAAAAATCCTTGGGTTAAATTTAATATTTTTGGGGTTGTAGTTATATAAGTCCACACCGGAAAAATATTGAAATTTAATATTTTGCATATATTCAAATTAAACAACTAATACAAGATTTATTAATTTTAAATAATGTCTGCTATTGCAAAATATGTCTGAAATATTAAATTTTAATATAGAAGGAGACGGGTTTTAATGCAAAACTATTTAAATTAAACCCTTATTTATATTGATAAGAACGGATTTTAATACATTTGTTTTCAAATTCAATAAGCTGCAGATTAAAATTTAATACTTTAACCTCAAATTCAATACTTCCATAACCCATAGAATATTAAATTATAATACAATCTTATTATATTTAAAACTTCTTTATATTTGATTTAAATATACCTACATTTCAATACTAAAAATATTTTATTTTAATACTAATTGTTATTTGCTTTAAATATTACAATACATATACAAAACTCTTCAGCGTAGGCAAATTCCCTTTGAAAATAATCCTATAAAGTTCCGCTGTGCTTCTTTTAGTGGGTTTATTTTTCTAGACCTTTAAATAAAGAAGAACTAATGAATGCTCGAGTTATCTGATTAATTATTTAGTCAATTACTTACTTTTTGGAAAGCAATATCTATATTTCTGAGGCAATGACCTGGAACTCACTGGGAACATCTCTGGCTCTTCAAAACTTAAAGACAAAAGGCAAATATAATAACCTATTACAAGAATATTTTTAATTTAAATCTACTTACTTGTAAGAATAATATTCTCATTGGAAATCCATGTAACTCCCTTTTTAATTATTATTTTCACTCGTTTGTATTTGTCAAGCATTTTTCTTTTACAAAAACTTTATCCGAATGATTCACTTCATTGAGTAGCACGCGCAAACTAACTCTAAATTCTTAACCAAGCGAAAAAGTAGTATATTTGGGTTCAAAAATAATACCGATATATTTAAATATAATCACTTTGGTTCAGATTTTGTATTAAAACCAAATACAAATGTATTGAAGTTGATGGCCTTAATAAGTTCGTATTAAAATGTAATCAGAGTAGATCTTATATTTCAGGTCTACTATAGCTTAATTGCAATATATTCTTGATTGAAATATTATTTAGTATAAACCGGATTAGATTGCAGAGCAACAATATTGGATTTCAATCTTTCGAAATTAAAATTCAGAAAATTCGTATTGAAATGAACATTTTAATGAAAAAATTATTACATTTTAATATGAGAATATTACAGAAAAAGTTTAATAAATTTGAAATATTAAAAACAAATTTTGTATTGCATAGACCTGTAATACTGCGGAGGTATTAAAAAACGCCCCCATATTTTTAACCGTGTAAAACATATTTTCTTAAGCAAAAAACATTTGAATAACTATTCCGTGTAACAGAATTTGATTCATGCAGCAACTTTGTATTTCTGTACAATTCAAAAGAAGTGATGCTTTCAACGAAAAATCGACTTTCCCCTTTCAAGCATACTTTCGAAAATAATAACTTAGACACTGTATTAAAGCCAGCATCAGAAAGAGTATTGAAGGGAACGTTAGTGAAAAAAATCAATGAAGACATTAGGCGTTAGGCCTTTCAATAGAACTAGTGATATACCTATTATTTAACTTTATATTCTTGGGTCAATCAAAGTTTTAATTTTTATTAAACAAGTTATTAACAATTTTCTAAGTTTTATATTTTGTCAGCTGATTTAGTTGGCATTTCAACATGATTAGACTGGCACCTGAACACCGCTTCCATATTGTGCAAATTTATGTTGAAAATCATGGTTCTGTACGTCAATTTTAATAAGCGAATTTTGTTTAGCGATGAAGCTCACTTTTGGTTGAATGGATAAGTCAATAAACAAAACCGCCGTATTTGGAGTGATGATAACCCTTAAGTGTATGTTCAGACACCGTAACATCCACAAAAACTGACTTTTTGGTGTGCTTTATGGGTTGGTGGAATAATTGGTTCGTACTTCTAAAAAGTATGCTTTCTAGAACGTTACAGTCAAGAGCCATGATTACTGACTTTTTCGTTTATCAATTGAACAACCATGATGTGCAGGAGCTGTGGTTTCAACAAGAAGGCGCACATATCACACAGCTCGTGCCACAATTGATTTATTGAAGGAAACATTTGGTAGCCGCAAAGTTTCACGTTGCGGACCCGTGATTTGGCCTCCAAGATCGTGCGATTTAACGCCGCTTGACTATTTTCTTTGGGGATATGTGAAGTCGCCCGAAACGATTGACCACTAGGAGGCCAACATTCTCCGTTTTTTGCCGATATATACGGCCACAAATGTTGGAAAAAGTAATCGCAAATTAGACCTCCATGTTGGACTACTTTCGAGCCAGCCGTGGCGGTCATATGCCAGAAGATTATCTTTCGAATAAAGTAAATTTCATGTCACTTTAAAAAAATCGTCTTTGTTTTATTCCATTTCAAATTTCTATACCTCTAAAAAAAAAAACACCATTTATAAGTCAGGCAGTGTCATACAACGATCAGTAGTAGAATAATCTGATTTTGCACTTATTAAACAGACATTGGTATTTAGATCCAACATAGCTAAAGTATGGTCAAAACAAGTTTGAGTACAGCCCAAAATTCTTGTTGGCTCAGTATAATACATTACTCTAACCCATTCGCAGACAATAATGAAAGTTATCTTTCCGCTATCACCTATACAATGAATATATTTTTTGACCGAATTGGGAGTAAAGAAGACCTAGCCTTATTTAGATACCTACCACTGGACGTGATACTCACGAATCGACGAAACCCAAAAATACCCTTTAACGACATCTTTAACCGCCGACCTCAATTCAGTATTTGTAAACGGAAAACAACAATAAATTGCTACTTAATCTGCACAGTAGCTGGCATATCTCCACTTTGCCAGTCGTCCCATAACTTGCAGATATTTACGATATAACCACATATAACATCAAACGCATGCCCTCGACACACACACTCGAACCGAATCGCTTGCGGTCCTGCGATGGTAATAAAGTGCAAACTGTTGTAAATGCATTACGGCGTCATGCTGGACCTTTGATGCCGCCATCTTAAATCAAAATTAATTTCATATTGGTATCGTCCGGAAATCCCCATGGGCCACGGCAAACTTGCGGGTTAACGTCGAATTGATTTTTCAATTTTCAACTCGCTAACGCTCGGGTGTAAAAAATGATACCCGGCATGGTTGGCTTTCTTTATTTCTCCCTCGAGTCGTTGCCGATGTGCGCTAGGGATGTGAGCTCTGATTGTGACAATTCTAATGTAATTACACTCGGGCTAGGATAGGGATACAGGCACACAGGAGTCTGGCGTTGACTGTGTCTGTATGTGCTTGTGCATGTGGAGGACAAATGATGACCAAACCGCAGCACCACACACCAAACACATCCTGTCCAATTGACAGCTAAGCGAATGTCCTGTGGAAGCTGCACAGTGCTCTTCCAATTGAATTATTTTTAACCATTTTCCCTGTTTTTTTTTTTGATAAGCTTCTGCACTATCTACACCGGTGCAGCAACAGCAGTGGAGATCCTAAAATACTTTCCGCATACCTTGCAGACCTAAATGTGTGACTATTGTCGATGCTGGAGAGGATTGTTTGGTTCTCATCCTCTCAGGTGAATAGAACTGAAATCCGATAATATTGACCTATCGGTCTTTACTTGCTCTCGGCACACAGGAAATGCAAATTAAAGGTGATCAGCATCGGAGAGGGGTATATGTGCAGAGGGAGGTAGGACCATGGCCAGAAAATGTCTCAAAACTTTTGCAATTTATGACCGAAAATAAATCGATGGGAAAGTTCGTTTTTTCCTTCCTTGCAGCCCTTTCATGGTTAATACGAAATTTTTGTAACGTTCAAGGATAATGGATGCAGCAACGATGGCTAAAGAGACAAAGGAAAAAAAAAACAACCGCCTGAAATTACATTGCATATAGAGCCGCATGACATGAATTTTTATAGATACATTGGTTGGATGTGATGGCTGAAAATTTGCCACAGGAAAGTGCAATGAATCGATAAGTAGGTATTGTCTCCAGATGGAACGTCGGAGGAGAGGAGAAATTGAACCATATTTAAGGATAAGAACGATAGGAGAAGTTTATTGCCCACTGCAGGCATTTTTTCTGAGAGTGGAGGAATCCTTGGAAGTGTATTCAGATTATGATGGCGGGAAGTGGTGGGGGTCAATTCAAAGTGCATTATTTAGTTTATAGTAGCTTTGTTAGACTCAATAAGAAAACTATGTTTTCTCTCCTTCACGTTCGCACGCCACCTTATAACGATGCAACAACAATACTTTTCTATATTTTTTGTTGAACGCTTTTTCCATCCCACCCGCATCATATGCTTTGTCCAGTATCCGCTGATGCAGTCCATGTGCACTAAGCACAAGGCACACTCATGCATTCAACCAATGTTGGCTGTGCACAACCATCTGGCCGTGCCTAATCCATACCGCTCGTACCATTTTCTTCGCCCTGCATTGGCTGGGTAATGCATGTACAATTTTTTTTGCAAACACATGACTGAGCCATATAACTTTTCGTTTCCTGATCGCCTGCTTGCTGTTGTCAAAACTATGAGACATTTCGAATGAGCGAGCAAATCTCAGAATCTCAGATCTGGTGTACCGTTGAATTTTGGGTGCTAACGTGGTTGGGGGTGATGGTAGGACTTTCTAATCATTTGTTCCACGAGCTAACGAATCGTAGTAATAGAGCTAATAGAGCTGTTGTCATTCGCCGACTAGGCATCAGGTGATGTGTTTACAACCCAAACAAAAATAAAAAGGATCAGCAGTATCAAATGGCGATGATGCCAAATACTTGAAATTGCAATTTTTTATCCTTTATGTGTGGTACCCTTTAACTTTGCAGCAAATTTAGAACTACAGACATGTTGCAGTGCTGCAGTGAGTGCGGAATTTACGTGTGGCTATATCCATAGAAACGTGTGTATTCTAATATTGCTGGCTCGTTCAATTCTGGCCATTACGTTTTCCATGTCACCATGAACTGCTTGAAGAGCTATTTGACGCTAATACTACATCTTTAAAAAAAAAAGTTAATACCGTGGTCATTAGCATTATTTGCATGTGTTTTTCTTCTATTCAAGATTTTGTGTAGGTATATAAAAAACGCCCAAACATCGTTAAATCCAGTCCAGGGAAAACAAGATTCGAGGAGATAGAGAGAGAAAAAAGAGTTCGGAATAATCTAACGACTGGAATGGAAAAGGAAAATTCTCAACAATCTTTGACCTTTCAACTTTCCAAGGAGCATCATTGTTTATCCACCCCAAACAGAATAATTTGTTGACTGCCAACTCACCACTATAGTGGCAATAATTATTGCCAGGGAACAATTATTTTACGCAGTTAACACAGGTGTAGAACTCTAGACCCCTTAATAACAGATATCCGTCATATACTTTTGTCGTTAAAGCTGTGTACCAATTGCGTTAATTAACTATTATCCCAATTATTTGACAGTTTACTTACCCTATTTTTGCATGTGTAAACCGTCAACATTAGTACCTATTGTGGTGAATAAACTATTATTCATGATAAAATACGCAAAAACCAAACAAATAATCGCTAAATCTTCTGCCCTCAGCATGTGCCCCATCCACTGACAGTTTTCATTTGTACTAATCCCTTGACACGGCAAGGTCAATACACCTAGCCGATAAGAAAACACGTCTGATGGATGTGAATGCTATTTGCCGCCAGTGTCTGCTTATAAGCAAATAAGACAATCATGGCTGAGCATAAATGATTTTACATTTTTGTTTCGTATCTAAAACGCCTATGCTCATTCATTTTTGACATTGACACGATCATTCGCTGTGTTGCAACCCATTTATTATTTTAGTCATGCGTACGCATCATTCAATTATGAATGACGTGGTATTGTAAGAACACTTTTTACGGCAAAACAGTTTTGCTGGTTTGACTTATCAGCTTCAGCACAATGTCCGCGTGTCCGGCGGAGTTTCGTTACGAGTATAGGTATACCAAAAGTTTATTCACCGCATTCAGTTTGTTATGAACTCTCTTAAGTCTAGTACTCTTTCGTGGAGCTTTCGCTCTTCAAATCCAAAAGAATCCATCCAAATTCCTCCTAACCAAACAACAGCGAAAAAGCTACGCACACATCAGTTACGCGATACATTCCCCTCATTGAAGTGATCGTGAAGTGGCGTGTACCGTCTACCGTGAAGTTTACTCTACTTCTCAGAACAGCCAGTAAGTGAACCAAAGAAAAAATAAAAAATAAAATACTTCTCAACTTCCGTCTCAGTGTCCATTCTATATCTTTACATGTGCACTAGCAACAATTTATGAAAGACAAACAAATTCAATCGAAACCAACTCAGATTTAAGTGAAAGTTCGGTATTCCATCATGCAGCTGAGTTTGCCACTCGCCAAGTGGCACATTTCAGTTTACAGTCGTCGATGGCGTTCTAAAGAAATTTAAATATCAAATACGCGCCATGTTTTTGATAATATAAAACAAAAGCAATACATATTTAACAAAATCAATTCTACTCTCAGTGACGTCATATAGAATGATCGCTATCATGTCTCGCTATCATCACGAGTGACATGAATCGATTTGCTGAGCTTCCCAAGCACTCCAGTTTGTTGAGTTATCGTTACGAGTGTACGCGCGATTATGGATCCGATGATTATTTATATTGACCTGTGACGTAGTGGGAATTTTATGTCAAAAATTAATACATTTGTGGACCTTGTAAAAATCAAAGAATATGTTTTCGGATGTAAGTTTGTGAATTTTATTTTTTACTTCGATGGAATTTAGCTCACTTGCTTGGAGTTTGTTTATATTTTCTTTTATACTAACACGGTTTGGGGCTGAAAGTGTTGCTTTGATTTATTAAGAAGAAAAATATCGAAAGTATGTTTTGTTGCCTTGACAATTAACAAGACTTCGCTGTGAGGTCTAAAGAAATCAGAAATCTCTGTTTTCAATTGTGTGGTGCTTTTTTTTGCATTCGCTTACAGTTTGCATTGCAAAAGGTTAACAGTAAGTTACGCCAATTATGTGTTTTTTTTGTTGGAGCAACTGCATATGAACGCTTTAAACTCGAACAAACTGGTCAAGGTTGCACATTTTATGCACACGTTTGAGTATGGAGGGCTGTGCGAGTTGATAAGCTTTGTCAGAGACAGAGCGATTTATTCAATGGACGTGCGCGCTTGTATCATAGCTTATTTATTAGAAATCATTTAGTTGTGGACCTATTGTAAACTCCATTTTTTACACTTTTCCTTATACGGTATATACAAAATTTGCGTTTGGAATTAGACGAGGAGTTGTTCATTTCGAAGCATGTTTAGGTTGTGCCGGCATTTCTCTACAGGATTTGCAGGGTTTTGCTTCTAATTTGATCAACCAACGCTCATCCGGATCCAAAACCTTAAGTAGTAAAAGCAAGAGTATAAGAAGTAAAATGTTCTTTATTTTCAACTTTATTATGTTGTAATTCAGTTGTTTAATATTTGTTGAAAAGTAAGAACTTACGACAATGACAAACAGTCGTCTGTCGGGTAAAACTTAAAGTATTACTTTCGGCTCTTTTAAATTCGTTACCCTTAGGAGGGACTTTGAGAGTTGTTCTTAGTCCTAAATTTCACTAAAAGTCGAATGTCAAATGTAGAGTGCTTATTTAATGTCTGTAGCGAAGATTTAGTCGAAAAAATATGGATTGATGCAAATAAGGTTCTCCCATCCTCTCATACAAGAGCTGAAATCGCAACAATGGGATCCCTACGATCAAGTCGAACAGTAGAGCTAAACGTGATCCCCACCATTGCATCGGTTGACCTACAGTAGAGTATAAAAATTAACCGGGTGCAACATCCTGTACTCCACTCCACTAAAAACACAACAAAGTATATTCATCCAGAATGAAATTGAAGCCAAACACTCTTGCGACTTGAAATACCTATCTTTAGAGATGAGCCAACAGAACCTGGCTAGGTAAGGTTGCTCTCAAGACAGAGTTGTACGTCAGTGGACAAAGTTTGTCGAAATCTTGCAGCTTTGAGCAAAAGGATGTAGCAAGGTAAAAGCCCTTAGCAATTGCTTTGAATCGGTATGAATAAAAATCTGCTTTGTAAAATAAGTTCGAGAATTCGAACATAGCATTTACTTCGCTGTACGTGTACATGCTTTGCAGTTCCTGCCAAACCTGACCTTTGAATTTTTGGATTTTTTCTAAAGATTCTAACGACTTTTGTGTATTTGAATTTTTGAATTTTTCTTAAGATTCTAACGAGTTTTTTGGAAATTGAAATTAAATAAAATAAATTCATAAATTTATAATTTATAGCTTCAATTGCACCTGGATATATGATTTTTGTTCGCTAAATAGCTTGTTGATGTTTCATTTCTTCTTCAGGTTCCGGGAATTGCATCCGATATTGTTGGGGATATTTATTTGTTAACACACTAGATAATTAGTTAAAGAAGAACTATGAATTACATAGAGGCTTTTGAGCTGTCGAAACAGAAGCACGTATCTCCGCTATATACCTACCTTACAAATGGTTCTGTCTAAATATTTTCATCAGGAAGAAATATTAGCCAAATAGTCCCCAGTCCGTACTTCGCTTGAGACGAAACAATTGCTGCTTTTTCCGTAGGTGTTTTGTTGGTTTTCCTAAACTAAACTAAATTAAACTCAACTATTCACAATTCTTAGATTGTTCTTTGTTAAAAATGTGCGTGCAAAATATTTAGCAAAAGTTCTGAGTCAACTAAATAGCAGACTCAGAATTTTCATAGCATTTGCTTTGTCTGAAAAGTTATATTCATACCGATCTGAGTAAAATGGTCATTGCCGCCTCTTTTCGAACATGTCAAAAGTTGGAACTAACTAAAATTGGTTTTCATTCATACATAACGTAGCAAATGGTTGGAATTTGACATTTCTCTTGAGAAAAGCAATTGCTATACGTTTTATTCATATGACCCAGTGTCTGCCCAGCAGAAATTCAGTTCTTAGTCCTCGTATCACATTGATCATCCTCTTGGATTTCTTTTCCTTAAGTCTTTTCTTAAAAGTGTCACCACTTTGCGTTAAGACGGAAATTTAAAATACAAATTGTTTGTCAATAAAAATGTCTTTTCACTTTTACAAAAGCAAAGTCAACCAACCAATCGTATTAAAAGTCGTGTAAGCAGCTCCTTATATCATCATCACTCTCGATTTATGTCCAATTTCGTTGAGGAGTGACAAGGCCTAGCCGAGACGACGTAGTGACTACCCATAGTTACTTGCTTATCGTATCCTTTGCGAATGATCTGTCCCACGTTAGACTACTGAAAAGATAAATCATTTTGCACTGTACCTTACAAACAAGGTTGAGTAATCTGACTAATTGTAGCATTCCCAAGAAGATTTGATAAAAACATAGTAGAACACAAAACCTCAATTTAGCACACGTGGTTAGATGGTCATAAGCACGGGTCACTAGACAATAGCCACTCTTTTGCAGATAAGCTTAGCAACCCGTGTAATACCCACTAAGAAACACTTAGCCAAAGAACCGACCAAATAAATAGACATCATTCGATGACTCCAAGGAAAAAAGTCACCCCGTCAATGACACTCGCTTAATTTTTACAAAAACCAAATAAGGCGTTGACCCCTTTTGGTCCACTTTATTGACTTTGCCAACAGGAACACCCCTTGCACGCTTTTGGTTGAGTCCTAGGTGTTTCCGATTCGACAGATTTTCTTTTGTGGATATAAAATGTTCTGCTGACTGACTGTTTATTTGTCTAGTTTTAAAGAGTGGTTCTCAAAATTTGTTCTCAAATTTCTGCAAATTTGTACTTGCTTTGTTGATATTGGATTAAAATGTTTGACAAACGAGTATGTCATCTATGTATATACTCATTTTGACAGCTTTTAGGCCCCACTGTCTTTTAGAAAAACCGCCGCATTTTTGCTGCCTTCAAAGATGGTTTACATTGATATCTATTTTGCAAACATTTTTTTTTATAATCAGCTCCATGTCATGTGCATTAAACCCTTTGATAACTGTGCACCCCACTGTCCTCTGCTATCATGGTGCTTAAAACTGCACCTAACTCCTATTAGCATATGATTTGAAATTCGCCTCATATTAGTTTAATTGGGTGTCTTTATCACGGCATTACCACTGGAACTTCAATCCGCAACGTTAGTCTAAAAGCTCGTGGCCTATAGATATAATACCTTTTGCACTATATCAGTGCAAATTCATTTACTTGTGTGTTTATTTGTTTATTTATTTCTTTTTTCTTGACCCACCACTCACAAGCAGTTAGAACGCTGTAGGCATTTTCAACTGAAAAGCAACAGAACTCCTGTGGTGCTGCTACGGACACGGTTTTTGGGTTAAGTATGCAAGTGAAGTACAAACGGCTCCATCAAACATGTGTTGAGTACTCCATCTCCATAAATTTATACATATAGTTACAGTATGTATGATTCTTTTCAGTTGATTTATTCGGAATTACCTACTTTGCATTTGCCTTCAATTCGTTTGGAGAATTTTTTTCTAAACACTGGGCGGCGAACAAGTTTTATTCTACTTGGTCTCGAAAAATTGTCTGTTCATATTTTTTTATTTTTTTTTCTAGCGAGCACATTTAATTACACTGCATGCATTAAGCTGAAAAATCAAAACAGATTTAATTAAGCGGAAAATGGAAAAAATTAACGTTTTATTTCGGAAGGTAGTTTTTTTTTTTTTAATTATTCACTTTGTTTTAATGAATGATTATTACACTTTCGTCTGCAGAATAGGTTTTACTACTTCGTTTTGGTTGTTATGAGCTTAGTTTATGACAAGTCTTAAACTATTGAAGATCGTTGTTGAATTGTATACCAACAATATGGTGTTCTTATCTCAGTCCTAGATATAGTTAATAATTTGTTGACACAAGATCATGTCAGAGTGTAAAAACAGTGATTGTGTGACAATGGATGACAGTAAGGTAAATGGATTTCGAAAATCGGTTGTGTCTTTTCATAGTTGTGTCTGAAAAATAAATTATTTCCGAAGATGCTTAGAACATTGCGCAGGACGAGTATTAAAGTATTTTTTTATTTCTTACTATAGTGCAAGCATATTAATAGTTGATGGTTTTCTGAACGATTAAAAGAATTATGTGAAGTTTTCTCTGTTACATAAGTAGTTTCTGATAAATTCGCAGAATATTTGTAAGTTATCATTGACATTAGAGATTATTTATATACATGGTGTACAAATATTCTCTTCTCTTGGACGAAAATCTATTGAAATGACTGATTACTGCTGAATTGATTATGCAAAATTGCAGTTTCTGCCGACTGATGTCAAATTCTCTGTCACCACTTAGTTTCCGTCGCTGTTCTACCACTCAAAGCCTCTGTCGACTAATCTTATGCTTTGTGGTTATTATTTAAAATATTAAGAACATAGCTATCTTTATGGTGCTGCAGTCCTAATAATATGTTTGTACAAATATAACCAGTTAATCAAACAAAAGCTTAAAACCCAATACCAGTTTAAGTTTTCAAAAGCATTTTTAGTTCATGGGTCATAAAATACAAACCAAGACCCAGAAACACACTAAAATGAGATGATGGTCATGCTCTGTACGGCCAGCTGTCAAATGATACGAGCCGCGTTCAATGTATTCTCGGTATCGGGTGATTTGATATTATTGTGGGTAATTAAATTAATCATTAGCTAACACCATTATCTGAGGGTATTCGTATAAAATTTCATGTTGACGACTGTCCATTTTATTTAACCAATCAGACATTATTTGCCAAATTGAAAACTATTAAAATTGTCTTGAACAAAAGGGTTGGAAGGGAAAATCATCGAAAGTCATTCGAGAGCTGGTAGGTACGCGAGAGATGCTTCGACAATAGGGAGGGCCTTTCGCCGATCTAAAACACCTCCCGAGAACACTGACTTGCCAACCGAATGTGATTGCGCCTAGCCTTTCGACTAATCGAAATATCTCTCGTTTGTAGAATTTCTGAACTTTTTTGTGCACTGACTATGACTATTTTCCTTTGTAATATTTTTGAAAGACCTTCATTTTTTAGAAATACGTTTGGCGCGGTCATACCCACAACTGGTGCCCGTAGGTCCATACTGGTTGCAGAATTTGGTTTTATAACAATAACTTATTGTTATTGTGGTTGAACACGGATGAATATCTTTCAATAAGTCAATACATTTTACTGTATCACATGATTCACCAAAAGTAAAGTTTCCAATTTGTTTCTTCCAGCTGTTTTCTTGTCTAGTAAAATAAAAGTGCGAGAGTTGAATATTGGAGTATTCTTTATTTTATAGGTAACCTAAGATCTTCTTGAACTGCCACAAAAAAAAAACTTTTGAGCTCAGTCACCCTGCATAAATTTATCCAACTAAAATCTTCAAGAAAATATTTAACTTCCTATTTCACAGAACTTTTTGGAGAAGAGTGAAAATTTCACTTCTCTCGAACAGCGTACCATCCTTAACCAATCATCAACTTAACAGTACCGAGTGACATCTAGTCAACTAAATGTATGATGCCTCCCGCACTACATCGCTTAAAATTTACAAAAGTCAACGTCACTTTCTGTACACATAGCGACCTCTCTCTAACTCTGCATTGCGTAACTACTTTGCATTGGGGTTATGGTATATGTAATTTATGTTACTGTGACATATCAAATGACGGTACTAGATTATTGGCCAAATTATTAAATTGAAATGCAAAAAAAAAGGCCTTTATTTTTCTAAAATTTTGTTTTGGTTTTCCTAAATGCTTTGCTTAGCAATGTACGACAATTGTTTGGGGAACAAGTTGCAGTGTGTGTCGTTGTGGAGACCAATATTATATTTTCAAAGGGTAGCTATAAACTGAAGTCTAAACTATACGATAACATTTTTGTTTCTTTCTCAAGTTGTGACTGCTCTAAACCGAATGTATTTGAAAACTCTTCTTCCTCTCCACAACAGCAACTTAGAGGAGAAACTTGTCATTACCGCTATGCCATGAATCAGACCAGCACTAGCATTTAACAAATCCTCATCCACCCCTTGACTTTTGGTTCTGGTCCATCAAGTGTCAACAAAAAACAAAATGAAATACCCCAAAACAAAGAAAAACCACAAATAAAACTTTCAAAACATTTCACATTCCAAGCTTATAGCTCACCGCATCTATGGCCCTCGTGGTATGCACTCCCTCATAACCTCCCAAACATTTCCATTGATTGTTCTCGAAAATAGTTTCCTTGATTGTCTGCCTGCACACAAAATATACTTTCGCCCAGAATTTGCCCAACAAAAAAAAATTTTGAAAGTTCTTGTTTATTATTTAACTTTCCACATTGATGGCTTCGGGCTTCGTGGGTGAATGGAAGTATGACTCCCCCAACGCAGCAACTATTTTGCATGTGATATTTTCCAATGTTCCTGGAATGCTAATTAATGACAGCTTTTTTTTCTTTCTTTCATTTTAGTCGGGCTCCACATTAACCCCCGAGATGCTGCTCTCCACAGCGGAATCATCGACCTATACCGCGCAAGAGGTGGCCGGTCGACTACAGGTTGATGTCCGCAGTGGTCTCAAATGGACGGAGGCAAAATATCGGGCCAAGATAATTGGCCACAATGAGCTGAATGTGATTGAAGAGGATCCCACCTGGAAGAAGTACATTGAACAGTTTAAGAATCCGCTTATCCTGCTGCTCCTCGGCTCGGCAGCTGTTTCGATTTTCATGAAACAATTTGACGATGCGGTCAGTATAACTATTGCGATAATAATCGTCGTGACGGTGGCGTTTATTCAAGAGTACCGGTCAGAGAAGTCGCTGGAAGAGCTAAAGAAGCTAGTGCCGCCCGAGTGTCATTGCCTGCGGGAGGGCCGATTGGACACGTTTTTAGCGAGAGAGCTGGTGCCGGGTGATGTGGTCTATTTGAATGTGGGCGATAGGGTGCCAGCCGATGTGAGACTATTCGATGCCATCGACCTGTCCATCGATGAGTCGAGCTTTACCGGTGAAACAGAACCGGCGAGAAAGTGCACGGAGCTGGTGTTGAACAATAGCGGCAACAAGGATCACACCAACATGAAAAATATCGCATTTATGGGCACCCTAGTCCGGTGTGGCAATGGAAAGGTACGTTTTTGCTCACTTTCCCTGAACGAACCTTATAATATGTATCCTTCTGTTTCAGGGCATCGTTGTCAGTACTGGGGAGCGCAGTGAGTTTGGTGAAGTCTTCAAAATGATGCAGGCTGAGGAGGCGCCTAAGACGCCTCTGCAGAAGTCTATGGACATCCTCGGAGCACAGCTGAGTTTCTATTCGTTTCTAATCATCGGCGTTATAATGCTGCTCGGGTGGTTACAGGGAAAACCTCTGACAGAGATGTTCAACATCAGTGTGAGCTTGGCTGTTGCTGCTATCCCCGAGGGCCTTCCCATTGTTGTCACTGTAACCCTGGCTCTGGGTGTCATGCGAATGGCCAAGCGCAATGCTATTGTCAAAAAGCTGCCAACCGTCGAAACACTCGGCTGTGTTAATGTCATCTGTTCCGATAAGACCGGAACTCTTACCAAAAACGAAATGACGGTCACCGTGATAATTACTTCGGACGGGTACATGGCCGATGTGACCGGAGCCGGTTACAATGACCAGGGTGAGATTCACATTCGAAACTGCAATAACGTCGAAGTGGCCAAGCAGAATATAACGAATTTATTGGAAGTCGGTGCCGTATGCAACAATGCGTATATCCAGAATGAGACACTCCTGGGACAGCCGACAGAAGGTGCCCTGATTGCGGTCGCCATGAAGAATGGCATGTATGCAACGGCTGAGAACTATGTCAGGATTCAGGAGTATCCATTCTCGTCAGAACAGAAAATGATGGCCGTCAGGTGTATACACAAGTATAACAACAACAAAGAAGAATTGTTCTTTGCAAAGGGTGCTCTAGAGATGCTTCTGCCACAGTGCACGAAATATATGTATGGATCGCAAGTGGTTACGTTGTCGAAACAGAACGAGGCAGAGTTCTTAGCTGAGGCATACGAGATAGGACGGAAGGGTCTGAGGGTGCTGGCACTGGCTAAAGGAAAGTCATTGCAGGATTTGGTGTATTGTGGTTTAGTTGGCATTACTGATCCGCCGCGACCATTGGTGCGCGAATCGATTGAGTTGCTGATGCAGAGTGGTGTGCGCGTGAAGATGGTTACCGGTGATGCACAGGAGACTGCCATGGCTATAGGTGAGTGAGAAATTATTTGACTTGAAGTGTTTATATAAAACCTGCACCCAGTGGGATCATCTAAACTTGTAGCTTTATAAAACACTGAAATCAGTGATACCGGCGAATGTAATGAATGTTTAACACTTTATATAATAATTGACATCGGGACCTATCACATCATCGCATATGATGTGTGCATCATCAAGAGACGTCGGCTTCAAAAGAACAATTGATTGATTGATCTCCTTCTTCCCCATTCGTGTACTAAACTATTTCTCCCGTTTTGCAAATACAATTCCCAGTCTAAAGACAAATGTCAGCGACCGAGTAAAATGGCTGCAACTAGCATCATAATTACTTAAGAAATGCATTTATCCCCGCCGGTTAAAACGGTTCCAAGTACATACCCTCATTGACTTCGTTTAACTGCATTGTCATCTTCAGTTCTACCTTCTCAACGAAAACGACAAGGTATGACTTCACTTAAGCAAAAAGTCCTTAAAAGTCTTTAATTCAATTTGTATAGTTGAAGTGAAAAGTTTTTCTAGTTCACTATCAGCATTTCAGTCGAGGTAGGGGAAAGAAAACAAAGAAACCCCCAAACTCCTTATTTCTCTTTCAACTTTCATCAACGACAGAGAATTGGAAAAAAAAAACAAAGAAAATGGAAAACATGTCCTCTCAGGTAAATGAAGATAGAAAAACGGCAATAAATTGCGAAAAAAGACGAACCCAGCTATACAGCTAAACAAGTACAATGTCCTTGCACTTGAACATCGACTTCTGTCGCATCCTTGCTGAGGTAGGGTTAAGGGAGAAAGGTATACCTCTATAGCTCCTATTGCAGGTGCATTGTTAGAAAAAATTCGCTTCCTTTGCATTAAAAAAATTTTCATTCTCTATGTAGCAACTGAGCAAATTTCTAAGGACTACAGCTCGGATGATGATAATGACTATAGAAACTTTCATGAGTTCGTTGTTGCTCGTTGCGAAATTGTTATCATTGAACAAAGGACACTACTTATTTTAGTGGCATCTTTCAATGAATTATGATAAGTTGATGAGAAAAATAAGGACGAACATGATCATCTTTCGTCACCGTCGCCAGCATCTTCGCTATCATCGCCGTTGTAAATAGAATACTTTTATGTTTCTACTTGGTCATTCGACAATCGATGAAGTTATTTTTGTTTGTGCCATTAAAAAGTTCTGCAATGAACAACTGCAAAGTGTTATGAATGCACTGAGACGATTAAAAAGTTTTTCCTCTGAATATGTGTTTTCCCTATTGCACAATTTAATTCAGAGGTCACTCGGGCGTATTCATAACATACTGAACAAGGAAAAACTTTTAAACTGCTCTGGCGTGACCTGATCTTCTTCTATTTAGTTTGTTTGCAAGGACATTCGATTGTAGTACAACTTTTCGACTATTCGAGGTGTGGACTTGTATTTTAAATGTGACTGCGAAGTAATATGAAGTGTATTTTTCAAATGTACGTCTTCTGCATAATGCTGCATTTACACGGTCACACATTCCTAACACGGAAGATTAAAGGAATGCTAAATACTAAATAGCAGCTGTGTGACTGAAGGAGACAGCATCACCTAACAAGTAAAAAAACGTGAAACGTATTTAGGTCGGCCATCTTCTTTACGTGATAGGAATTATAGCGCTTCTATAAAACAATACGGCTTCCGGAAATGATGAACGTGCAATTATTTTTTTTTTTCGTGTAACTGATTGACGAATTGTTGGTTTAATTTACTGAAACTAATTACCACTCTCATTTCACGTGTTTGAAATCAGAATTAGAAATGTTTTCAAGCAATTGCAGAAATGTTGGTGGCCGGAACTTGTTGTTTATTTTCGTTTTATGTATCTATAATTATGGGTAAAACTTCGATAACACCTTAGGCGTCTGATTTGTGATCTCATTCTTACGCCTTTAATGGACATTGACTGCGGATAAACGGATCTCTCTGTCCCAATAAATGCAAAAATGGGCGTGCGTGATGTTGTAAATGCAGCGGCTTTAAGCCGCAAGCAAATCGAATGCGAACCTACTTAAGTTTTGATGGCGAGTAGAACTCGACACTAACTTACATAGGTCAATTTTAATCAACATATTCAGTCCTATTCTCATCGAGCTTATAGAGAGCAATCTTCGGAGCTATCTGAGGGAAAACTTGAGCAATTTAAAGGGCACTCTTGAGCAATGAGAGCGGTAGATTTTTTTTTGGCAAATTTACTACTTATTGTAACAACCAAACAAACATTAATCTACTTACCTCACATGTAAAAAGAACCATAGTAAGAAAGTCATCAGAACAGCGCTTAGATGCTTTTAAAACTCAAGTTTACTATAGGGACGTTCTAAATTTTTGTTAAGTAAATCTGACAGCCGGCTGTTTTTATTGGCCTTTTGCTGTGAATTTCTCCACTGTGCCCCTTGTCTAACAACTTAATTTTTATTGGCTTATATTTGCGTTGACGTTTATTGAGGAGTAGGTTACACTTCTAGTCAAGAGTTGAATGAGCCTTACTTCGAACGAACGTGGTACAAGTGGGGTTACCAGTCAATTAAAGTTGAAGAGAGCTTTGATCTATCATCTGACCACTCACCGGTTATTCTAACATTGAGTGTAAAATTAGCCAATAACCTAGAGCCAGCGAGATTAACTGGTAGAAACACTAACTGGGAAGGCTTTAGGAACGAAATAGAAGAGAATGTTGAACTGAGTGTTCCACTTACGACACCCTATGAACTTGAAGTTGAAGTTGATCGCTTCGTCGAGATCGTACAGCTCGCCTCCTGGAATAATACGCCTAATCCAAGGAAAACGCCGGCCAAATACGGGCTACGATATCCTCCCGAAATAAAAGAATTGGTCAACGAAAAAAGGAAGGCGCGTAAGAAATGGCAACAGAGTCGCGCTCCGCAACATAAAGCACATTTGAATTATTTGTGCAATTTGTTGAAGACAGCCATTAAGGATTTTAAAAATCGTGCGATAGGTTCTTACCTTGAAAGTTTAACAGCGAAAAAAGATTCCAATTATTCACTTTGGAAAGCTGTAAAAGGCACCAAAAGGCCCAAAATCCCCGCGCCGCCAATTAGAATAAATCAAAATGAATGGGCAAGGGAAGATAAGCAAAAAGCGGACGTTTTTGCCGCTCATCTAGAAGAAACCTTTAAACCGTACGTTGGCCAAGCGATCTACGACAATACTAATAGGACGGAATTACAACCTGACGATTCAACACTCACAAGAGCAACGCCAAGGGAACTAAAACGTGAAATCGAATCCCTAAAACCTAAGAAAGCTCCTGGTTATGATTTGATCACCGGAGAAGTTCTCAAAGCTCTTCCAAGGAAAGCATTAATTAAGCTCCTTCATATCATAAATGCTGCGCTCAGACTAAAACACGTGCCGAGTCAATGGAAAGTCGCGGAGGTCATAATGGTTTCAAAACCAGGAAAACCGCCAAATGAAGTAAAATCGTATAGACCGATTTCCCTTCTTCCGGTAATTTCCAAAGTCTTCGAAAGAATATTGCTTAGGCGCCTACAGCCGGTTATTGAAGACAATAATCTTATCCCTGACCACCAGTTTGGGTTCAGAACCAAGCATTCGACGATTGACCAAGTACATAGAACTACTGACGTAATCGAGAAAGCATTTGAAGAAAAAAAGATTTGCTCAAGCGTATTCCTTGACGTCTCACAAGCCTTTGATAAGGTGTGGCACGACGGCTTGAAATTTAAATTACGACAAGTTCTACCCGCAAGCCTATATGATATTCTAGAATCATATCTCGGGAATAGACTCTTCCGGGTTAGAAATGGAAACGAATACTCGGAGCTAAAAGAAATTTCGGCCGGGGTACCGCAAGGAAGCGTCCTTGGTCCGCTTCTCTATGTGTTATATACTCGCGATATACCAAGGGAAGATGGCACTACCCTTGCTACGTTCGCCGACGACACAGCTATCCTAGCTGTAGGTAATACAATCGAAGAAGCGACTACAAAACTGCAAGTCGCAGTGAATAAGGTAAATGAATGGACAAGGAACTGGCGGATCGCCCTCAACGAAACTAAATCTGTTCACGTGAATTTCACTTATAAGAAAACTAATGACTTGCCAATTTTTCTAAACTTGGCCCGAATACCCTTTGCAAACGAGGCCAAATATCTGGGAATGACACTCGACGCAAAGCTGAAATGGAGTTCGCACGTGAAAATGAAACGTAAAGAACTCGATATCAAATATAGAGAAATGTACTGGTTACTCGGAAAACATTCCCAGCTCAGTACTGAAAACAAACTGCTTTTATACAAGCAAGTGCTAAAGCCGGTGTGGACCTACGGTATACAACTTTGGGGTTGTACCAAGAAAACAAATGTCAATATTCTACAAACTTTTCAAAATAAAGTTCTTAGAGAAATTGTACAAGCACCATGGTATATTAGAAACGACGATATCCATAGGGATCTCGGAATTCCAACAATCGAAGCTGAAACTAGAAGCTTCGCGAGAAAGCATAGAAACCGACTAATCGGACATATCAACAATACAGTCCGACAAATCTTGGACGAGAGCAATTTATTGCGCCGACTACAAAGAACGAAACCGTTCGACTTGGCAAGATAAGATTAACCGCGTTTAATTTGCGGAACACGCAGGATCTTTCATTGGAAAGTAACCTGTCAAAAGTTTTTATTTAATGATAGAAAAATTGCTTGATAAGTTATATCTTAGTTGCAGTATCTAACAATCTTTAGAAGGGTGGTGTTTTTAGTCAGTAAAAATCTGACACTACTATGAGAACGCGCTTGCTATTCTCATAGTGTCTTTGGAAGATTTTCACCTACCCTCGGGAAAAAAAAAAAAAAAAAAAAAAAAAAAAAAATTTGATGATCGTCTGACAAGTAATTGAATAACTTGAAGGCGAATGCCCATCATAATATTGCTTGATGTTAATGAATCGAAATAATCGCTGAAAGTCAAAATTGAAACTGTAACGCATCAGGTTTGAATATGTAGTTAATTGTAGTGCCAGTCACTATTTTATCGGAGTTTAGAAAAAAATAAATTTTTCAAAAAGACTGTTTTCCTAGTGACACGGATAGACGGAGACGGAGAGAGAGTTTAAAATTTATCTTTACTCAAGTTTAGTTCTCTAAACACAACTTAAATGTAACTACCTGCCTGCACAGCTCATCGATCAAACTCACTGAACTGGTTGCCATCCTGTGACTTTCCCATCAGGTGACCGTTGTTAGCTCAACCAAACATTTCCTGTCATAAATCAATAATTTCCATTGTTTTTCGGTTCACAAATCTGCGTGATCACAACTCACCAGTCACAACTCACATCATTCACTATGTAAACCACACCGCAAAGCCACAAACCTATCAATTTGTTTGTTTTACCCCGTTTCTAGGACACCGAATCGACCGCAAATGAAAAATTTCCAATACAATAATTCGAAAGTTGATTAGTTTTTGTGGTCTGCAATAAACAAAAAAATATTCCCCTCATCCTTATCGCTGATTCTGATGATGATAGCCACAACGAAGTGATGTTAATGAATTTGTTCCATCCTCTTTGTTAAATGAAATTAACAAAATGATGCCCATTACATCGGTGCGTAATCGACAGCATTATAACGATGACCGACTTGTAAGGACTCCCTCTATAGCGTTTGCATGAAACTGAAAAAGAACGACGCGTATCCGAAACCGTAAAAGCAACATCAGACAATAAGGCAGCCATTTTATAGTAACCACAGCAGGAGTTCTCAAGCCTCTTGCGCTCGTCCTTTCCTAATTTCATTATTCCATCTCCATGGGGGTGGCAGAGGGATATCCGTTTTCCCCTGGAAAGATTTTCTATTCAGATTTTGAAAGCGCAACAAACCAAAACATACCTATTTATATCTATGTGTGTGTGTTTAGTGATTGTAGGAAATAAGGATGGGAATCCTTACAAATGTTCGTCTCATCGGGATGTTATTTCATTTTGCCAACTCCTCTGAGTGACTGTGAAAAGTACACACGAGCAAGGAAGCAAAAAAAGGCGATGAAACCTAATTGACGGAGACCAGGATGAGGAGTTGAGTCTTTAAATAAAATTTCAAATGAAGAAGCAGAGAGAATCCTTGTTCCTTTTTTTTCCTTGCCTCATTTCGTTGCCTACTTTCTGGCAAAACCACATGAAATATTTGAAACTTTCTAAATGGCTGCCAGTAAAAGTCATCCAGTGGAAAATCACTGCGAAACTTAATAAGGGAGGGGGTTTATCAGAGAGGTGGGAAGATGGTGTGGCTTACAAGTTGTAGAGATGCAGGGAAGGTCCCTTCGGTGTGTGCGTTGAAAGTTTGAATAAGCCCGCCGAGCTGACCACAGAGGAATGCCACAAAACTATCTTTAAATTACACACACACGCACACAAGAAGATGAGATTAGCAGCTCTAAATATACTTCCTTCTTGTGGTTGGAGAAAAAGAAGTAAGAGAAGAACAGCACCAATGACGAGAGCATTGTGGGAAAAACTTTGTCGTGATTTTTTTCACCGACACAGTGCTTCTTTTATGCAACACGACGAGAGTACAAATCCTAATCGAAGACCGTAGCGACCAGTTACGATGTTGAGTGTCCAGTTAACGGGCAGATTCATATGTGAGCACCACATGAATAATTGAAGATGTTTGTGAAGTGAAATTTGCAAGTACACTTTGAAGTTTGTTCAGTGAGGATGAAAAATTCCGAAGTTTTCCCATGACGCTGGGCTGAAGATAAAGTTTTCTTTAAAGTTGAAAATTGTCGTAAATCCGAGGGAATTCAACATTCTGTGGTATTCTTGGTTTTGATTTTTTTAAGAAGCTTTTAGTTAGAGTAGGATTTTTTTTTCCTGATGACCACCAGCTAGAATAATAGATATAAGATTGTTGGAAAATTTAACGATGCCCTAAATTGGAGAATGAATGAAAGAATTTATGTGTGAAGTCGTATATTTGGATAACCCAATAGAAATAAAATCGGTTGCAAATTAAACGTCAAGCGGAAGCGGCCCATTGAAGTTTTTCCACAACAGACCGATCGTTGCCTTATCTATACAGCACCGTTTGTTGCGAACTCGGGATGAAGCTGGATGCTATCAATAGAACAAACTTTATGTGGTAAGATATGTCTTGCGTTGAACCAGGATTGGTCGACAGTCGGGATATTAGCGCTGCAATGGGTGTCATCATTGCCCACTTTGTTATATAGGCTTAGGATTTTTCAAAGAATTTTCGGGCTCGCTTTCAAAAACGATAACTTGCTACTACAGATCCTAACGATTTAATAAACACAGGCAATAAAAGTTTTAATAAAATACTATTAGAGTTTAACAGAGGCTGAGTATTTCCGGAGTTTTCCGAGTTTTCGACTAAGATTTTTCTATTTTTCGATTAAAAAAGCCATTCCCGAACAATTGCAAACAAAATTCCATACAAAAAAAAAAAAAACTTTCGATTTTTTTCAATTTCACGACTTTTCCAGAGGGTTTTCCAAAAATGTTCTTTCCTTTGACGATTTTCATGATTCCTTTCTTTTTGCTAGTATTGCTGCAGGTATGTCAGGTTTAGACAGAAAGAAAAATCCGGAAAATCGCCATGCGGTCCTGATTTGGCATCCAATATTTATTTTGAGTGTCCTATGTAAAAAATTGATTAGCAAACTATGTGCGGTATTATTTTGTTTTCAAAAAGTAAATTGAGAAAATCGAGAACTTGAGATTTGTTTTTGATTTTGTGCATCGCTTTAACAGTTCCATCGCTTTTACGCAGGTGATTTAAGGTAAAAAATAAATATAAAACGCGGATACTGTAGTTATTGAAAAGTAAACTTAAGGGATTTTTTGAAAATGCTTCCACCTCCGGTACCATTTATATCGCTGTTTGAATCAGATGATTTTCTAAAGTAGGTACATGACCAGTACAAAAACTGTTTCCGAATGACTTCGGAACGGATGGTGTTTGATTTTTAACGGATCGAGTTTGATTTTATCGTGAAGAATCTCAAATCAAATGTTAAGCAAGCGACGATTTTGAGGGGAAAATTCTAAGGAAAATCGTTTATTCCGAAGTCGAAAGGATAATCGCTGGATACGTGTGGCAGCAATATTGAACTCCCATGATTCTCACATGGTCAGTTGTAAGTGGCGTGTTCCGTATGTTGTGTACACACGGCTTTGTATGTTGTGTACCCACGGTTGCCACTTAAACATAAAGTTTGTGTCCAAAATTGGTGATAAAAATGACCAACTGTAGCTAAAAAATTACCAAAATAATTAAAGTCCGAAATATTTGTAAGCATACAGACCAATCAATTCATCATATTTATTTCAACATATTCTTCATGTTTTTTTTAACTATTAATAATATTTCATTTCGTAAAAAAATTACCAAATGGAATAAATAATTACCATGCGACCAAGATAAAAAGTAATGACCAAATTTGGTCACAAATGACCAATGTGGGAAAATGTGGCAACAGTGGGTGTACCACCGTAAAGCACTTTAGTGAAAAAGCAGAAGATTGGCCGACACGTCAATCATTGCGGTTTCATTGAAACATCGCGACATTACTTAAGGACTTAAGCTATTTCTATTGTAACTATAAGTATTTAGTTTTGGATATTACCTTTGAGCTGAGCTAGTGATCTCAGATATACAGCTTACTCCATCTTGTCATGGTTTGGCCAAGATTAAATCATTTTATGTCAATTTTCCCAAACCCCTATGGGAATTCTTTAAATGAAGAGGAAATTATATTCTTTCAAATGCAATGAGTTGATAACACGTATTCACAAACAGGAAAAATAAATCGCACGAAACTTTCTCGTGTAATGCGAGTCTGACTGACTTTAAGAGTGTGCAGCAAATCGAAAATTGAGGACAGGATAGTTTTGAAAACATCCATTTAACTCTAAGTTTGCATTTTGGTCAAAATCGTTATCGCCGTTTTCCAGTAAACTGAGGTAGGTGGAAATCTTCTGGAAGACACTATGAGAACACTCGGGGCGTGCTCATAGTAGTGTGAGATTTTTACTCACTAAGACCACCTCCATAAAATTTTTTTTTTTGTACTGCAACTAAGTTATGACTTATCAAGCAATTTTTTTATCACGAAGTTTTACACGTTTGGCAGGCAACATTCCGGCGAGAGTTCCTGCTCGTTCCGCAATTTTAACGTGGTTGAAAATTATCGAGCTAAGTCCGAAGGTTTAGTTCGTTGTAGACGCCGCAATAAATTTGTTTCATCGAGAATTTCACGGACCGAGCTATTAATATGTCCTAATAATCGATTTCTATGCTTTCGAGCGCATATTTTCGTTTCGTCCTTAACGGTGGGAATTCCGAGGTCTCTATGAAGATCTTCATTTCTAATGTACCACGGTGCACTGACGAATGATCTTAGCACTTTGTTTTGAAAAGTTTGTAAAAAGCTTAGATTTGTTTCGCTGGTACAGCCCCATAACTGTATACCATATGTCCATACAGGCTTCATCACTTGCTTATATAATAAAAGCTTGTTCTCGAGGGTAAGCTTGGAATGTTTTCCGAGTAACCAATAAAGTTCTCTATATTTGATTTTAAGTTCTTCGCATTTTTTCTTTACATGCGGTTTCCATTAATTTGGTGTCGAGAGTCATTCCGAGATATTTGGCCTCGTTTGCGAACGGAACTTGTACCGTATTTATAAATACAGGCAAGTTATTTGTTCTTTTGTATGTAAAATCCACGTGGACCGATTTCGTTTCGTTAAGAGCGATCCTCCATGATTTTGTCCATTCATAGACCCGGTTAAGCGCGCCTTGTAATACTTTGTTTGTTTCTTTGGTCGTTGTACCCACTGCTAGTATAGCACTGTCATCGGCAAAAGTAGCTATGGTAGTACCTTCTATTTGCGGAACATCACGCGTAAATAGCAGGTACAGGAGAGGCCCAAGGACGCTTCCTCGCGGCACACCTGCCCTTATTTCTTTAAATTCCGAATATTCGTTTCCGTGTTTGACACGAAAGAGTCTATTCTTTAGATACGATTCTAGAATTTTCCATAACCGTTCGGGGAGAACTTGTCTTAATTTGCACTTGAGGCCTTCATGCCAAACCTTATCAAACGCTTGCGAGACGTCCAAGAATACGGCAGAGCAAATTTTATTTTCTTCTAGAGCTTTCTCTATTACGTCAGTTATCCGATGCACTTGATCGATTGTCGAATGTTTGCTTCTAAATCCGAACTGGTGGTCGGGTATAAGACGGTTTTCTTCTATAATTGGTTGTAAGCGTTTGAGTAATATCCTCTCAAAAACTTTGGAAATAATTGGAAGAAGCGAGATGGGTCTATAAGACTTTTTTTCATTCGGTGGCTTGCCTGGTTTTAGAACCATTATGACTTCCGCAATTTTCCATTGACTCGGGATGTATTGTAGTCTGATCGCGGCGTTTATAATGTGGAGAAGCTTAGTTAATGCTTTCCGAGGTAGCATTCTTAGGAGTTCACCCGTGATCAGATCATAACCCGGAGCTTTTTTGGGCTTAAGTTTCTTTATTACTTGTCCGAGCTCGGTGAGTGTAGCGTTTATTACTATATTATTTTCAGATGTTCGTCTGTCTGACGCATAAATATTTCCATTAAGCGCTTGACCATCGAACGGCTTAAAAGTTCCTTCTAAATGAGCGGCGAAAATATCCGCCTTCTCTTTGTCGCTTTTTGCCCAAACATCTTGGGTTATCTTAATAGGTGGCCCTGCGATCTTCGGCATTTTTGTGGCTTTAATAGCCTTCCAAAGCGAGTAATTGGACTCTTTTTCAGCTGTTAGGCTTTCGAGGTAACTTCTAGCCTCGTCATTTTTTAAATCTTTAATCGACTTTGTTAGCAAGTTAGTAAGACGATTTAAGTTCGCTTTATCTTGCGGGGCTCGAGTTTGTTGCCATCTTTTTCGTGCTTTTCGTTTTGTTTTGACCATATTAATTATTTCCTGCGGGTATTTGACGCAGTTATAGTTCGATGTTCTCTGCTGGTGAGGAGTATTATTCCATGCAGCATTTTGTATGACATTAACGAAGCGGTCGACCGCGACTTCTAATTCGTAAGGCGTCTTGAGTGATTCACGCAGTTCTGTATTGCTCTGGACCTCTTTTTTGAAGCCTTCCCAGTCTGTTTTGGCGTTTGTTAGCCTTGGCGGTATTTAATTTTTTATAAATGTCTCAGTCGTTGTTAAAATTACCGGAGAATGATCAGAAGAAAGGTCAAAACATTCTTCAACTTTAATACGATTGGCGGGTAGTCCTTTTGTAATAAAGAAATCAATCAAATCAGGTATTTTAGCGACATCAGTCAGTATGTTGGTTTGCCTGTCGAATGCGAATCGCAATTGTTCTGCATACACACTTCGTAGAGTATTTTTCCCTTTCGCGATATGCATCTAGATCCCCAGAAACTATGTTTGGCGTTAAAATCACCTCCAATTATAAAATGTTGTCCGAGGGAATTGATTAGGTTCAGATAATCATTTTTCTCTATCTTGCATCGTGGTGGGCAATAGATAGAAGATATTTTTAAAAATGCATTTCGATATTGGACCTGTACAGAGCTCACTTGCATTGTTTCGAGTTCAAATTGTAAATCGTTTGAGTGGCCGATACACTCCTTTATATACAATGATGCTCCACCTCTAGCCTTATTCGACGGGTGAACGGCGTGATAGTCAAAGTAACCTTTGATCTTTAGATTTGATTTCTCCTTTATATGGGTTTCTGATATCAAACATATATCGATATCTTTTTCCCTTAAGAACAATTCTAGCTCTCCGAGTTTTTGCCAAAGACCGTTGGCATTCCACGTAAGTATTTTAAACATTCGCTTCATATTTGGTTGTTTTTCTGTCTCGAAATATTACTTTCGAGCTTAACTAGCCTGTCGACAATTAGTTTATTCGTTTTGCTTTGTTCCTCAAGTCTCGACAGAATAATCGAAAAGACATTGGAAACAGCGTCTGGTGGATTATTAGTTTGTCCACTACACGATGCTGCAGCTTGCGCGTATGTTGGGATATCTGTTTTTTGATGTACGATGTCCGATGGCGTTTCTGTTGCCCGTTTTCCTTTTTTATGGTTGGGCTTATCTAACTTTGCCGGTTTCGAGGTACTGATTGGCACGGTTTTAAGCCTTGGGTTGTTTCGTTGCTTCTGTGGCTTCATGGATTACATCCGTCTTTTTTGGAGCTCCTTAGCTACTTCGCAGCCCCGATAATTTGCCGGATGGTTACCATTACAGTTAATACACTGCGCGGGAGCTTTATTATTTGAATTGCAGTCAGTCGTCAGATGACTACCGGCGCATTTTACACACCGTGGCTCTTTCTGGCAGTAGGTTTGCGTGTGGTTGTATCCTTGGCACCGTTTGCACTGCGGAACCATTTTTTTGTTCTTCCGCATAAGTTCAATTTTAACTACAATATTAAGGATTGTTTTTATATCATAAACTTTTTTTAAGTCCTCAGTCTTATCGAAAGTTAGTATAAAGAGCGGAAGACCACGGTTTACCATAGTTTCATTTCCCTCTTTATTCTGTTTTTCTCTTTTTACGATATTAACGGCATCCATAATTTTAAAGTGCCTGTCTCTTAAGTCATTTACTACATCATTTTTCGAACATGACGGGTGTAACCCTCTTGCCACGACGCGTATAGGTCTTTCTGACTTATTCTCATAAGAATACCATTCTACTTTGTCTGTATTTAATTTACGAGACAGTAGACGGTAACGGGGTCCTTGACGTTGACTTTCCACGCATTGTTTCTAAGTGACGTTACTTTGTAGTCTGTAGGCAACAAATTCTTTAACATGGTATGCAACTTGTTATACTCCGCTATACCGATTATGTACATTAATTGGCGGTGGTGGCCGCTGTTTTGGTTTTATGAATTCAATATTTGATAATTTCTAACGATTCATTATTTCAGGAGAGGACACAGCTTTCCTTTTTTTGCCCGGTCTTTTTTTTTTAGCAACCAATCGGTTTCCTGACGAAGTTCTTCTTCATCCGTTTGGTAGTCAGTTTTTTTGGGATTGCTAGATTTAGGGTTGGACTCATCCCGTAATTTCGTTGAGTTCTTAATAGCCATGTTTTCGGCTTTAAGATGACTAATTTCTTTCCGAAGCTCGTCGCATAGCCGTTCCATGTTTGAAAGCCTTGTTTTAAGCTCGTCGTTTTCGTCCTTAAGACCTTTATTTTGCACTGGGGATCTATCTTCTGGAGTAGGCACTTTTGTTGCCGTTAAGCTCCTAGAGACGCACGGATTAGTTTGAGATGCCGATGGTGGTGATCTCGTTACCCTTCGGCTTTTTCCGAAAGGGTTGCCTGAACGCAATAAATGGCTCTCCCCAGAATCCGTAGAGCCGACCTCCGAAGAGAGTGGATTTTCCAGTAAATCTGGAGTACCACCTGGGGTATTATTTCCTCTAGTTTTGTTCATTGCATTAGTTTCATAAATTTTAAAATATAAATATTTTATTTTTTTTTTTTTTAAATCCATTGTACGATAATATAGAGAAAAACTGAGTTTGCTATTAAGTTATAAATGACAACATTACCTTAGAAATTAATTTTTGTTACTATCGTATAGAGCCTTTTCGAGATATGTCGAAATTTCAAAAGTACCGTTGTTCGAATTTTTTGCCAAAATCTGGTTACGCAGCTACTTAAGCTTAAATATCAATTTTGGTTGAAATCGTTAGAGCCGTTTTCGATTAAATCAAACTGGTACGAACATTTTATATGAGAAGTACCATTAATATTGAGGTTACCTTGAAAAAAAAAAAAACACCTCCCGAACTGTAAGCCCAAAAACTCCAAATGCGAGTTTGCACGTTATCCAGGAAGCCGGACAGGAAGGACAGAATTTTGCGACCCACTTTTTTGAGTTCCTTTATCATCGTAATATCAGAATTGGTTAAAATCTCGAGTTCAAAATTTTTTACGAAACCAATATCTTTCTCGTACTACGTAATGGAGAAAGTTAAAAATAGCGCACGAGAGATGGCTGTCATCCAAGATTTGAGGGAAAAATCGGGTAGGTGCAGGGGCACGGAAGTTAACCGTCTAGTTTGGATAGTCTTTGCTTTCACTTTGATTCTGCCATCTACATGTAATGTATCTGGACACTTTAGTTGGACCCGTGCAAAAATTACTCTGATAACGAGGGTCACGTCAAAACGGCGGACGAACCCTATAATTGCCAATTGAGTCAGGCCACATTTTAGAGCTGTCAAATGGTGCCTATGTTGTTAAAATGTGCTTTGTCCATTGTCCATGTCGACGAAGATATGTATAGATAGTAGAAGTTCGTCGGTAAAATTATAAATAAATTGAAATGTTACCCTTAATTATTTTTCCTCATTGGAAACTCGTTTATTTCTGGACTTAATACAAAAATAAATACAACCAATGTAATTGTTGATGGGCCACAAGTTAATGCACAACCAAAAAGGGCTATGACGATTGATATAGATACTCTACTTTTGTTTGTATTTCCAAATTTATTTATTTTTAGTCAAATAATTCTTTAATTGAATTTATCTCTATCCAGCTGGTAATTTTGCGATAGATTAAAAAAAAAAGTACCATAGCACCAGCTCCAGATTTTGACATGGGCCTAGGCATCTAGTGTTCCATTAAACGCAGCCACTGTTAGATATGCCAAATTAAAGGTGTCACTTCGACGAATATACCTATGTGCGGCAGCTTTTCGATAAATTCACCCAGGCAGTCAATTTGCATACACTCCAACTGCAATCACAATGGCAATCTCACCAGAAAGTTCGGTAATCTTCTATTTAACACTCTATCTTTGAATCCATGACGTTTGAATGAGCTCACAATTCGAAAATGAGCAAGACCCATCCTTAATTTGATCCTTTTTTTTAAAACGAAAATCACCAGTCGCTTTAGAATGGTTTCATTCTACAGATTCTTAACAATGGAAACCGGATAGCCATCCACTCTATGACTCAATTACGTATGCAATTAAGTATAGGTATCCATTTCCATTCCTCTTCCATCACAATGCGCTCAGATCCAACAGGAGCTGCATCTAAATGCTTCCTATTGACTCCACAGCGTGATTTACCACACTGACAACGACATTTTCTTGTTGCCGAATGATTTACTCACTTTACTGTTTTCAAGATTGATTTGCTCGTGCATTGTTCTCTTTTTTTTTTCAATTAAATAAATCTCTCCAATAGTGGGTACACGATGAGAAAGGAGCAACACGAAATTCAAAGTGCTTTAAATTGAATATAGCTGGAGAAGATGAGTTCGACTCTACCACGGTGCTCCCGTCAAGGGCAAATGAAAGGATATTGAAAATGATGCAAATTTATGGAGCGCTAATGTTTGCAATATGAATTTGGATCGGAAGACTTGAATGGGAGAGAAATTGTGCGAGGATTATTTGCGCTGCCAAAGTTCTCTGTAAAATGGATCAAGGTATTTAATTGCATAAATAACTTAGACATGACAGTGGGACGGAGAAGAAGATGATTTCTGATTCTTTTCATCATTAAAATATAGATTTGTGAATCAAAGACATAAATGTAGCTAATTGATTGATTTGTATAATAGTGCCTAACCTAACCTAACCTAAAGCCCCTTGTTCCTTGAAATCTATATGGATTCCCAGAGAATCTTTAATCGGATGCGTATACCAAACCGCATACAAAGAGACTTACATTCTCTGCACAACTTTCTTCTTAAGACGTTACCACTCTCAATTTCTTAGCAGGCAAGTAGGCACTGAGGCCGAGTTTCATAAATGCCTTGCATACGTTCAAAAGCATCAACGCACTTCGTCATCCGAATAAAGAATTCGGCGGTTGACTGATCGCTCTTAACTTCTACCGTTGAAGCGCCCTCCTTGCATTTTTTTCATAACAGCAACTAACCTTTGTTTTCTTTCTTTTTTTGCAGCAAACTTGATCGGCATCGATACGATCCACCATCAGACACTGTCCGGCCAGGAAATGGACCAGCTCAATGATCATCAACTGGATAAGGTGGCCAACAATGTGAGCGTTTTCTACCGAGTTACACCGCGACACAAGCTGTCAATAGTAAAATCTCTCCAAAGAACTGGCAACATAGTCGGAATGACAGGTGACGGAGTGAATGACGGAGTTGCTCTCAAAAAAGCGGACATCGGAATTGCCATGGGAAAAAATGGCACAGATGTCTGTAAGGAAGCAGCTGATATGATCCTCCTAGATGACGATTTCCATACAATCATGTGAGTACCAAACGGCCTAAGTTTGACTCTTTCCCCGTGACCTAATGTATTTCTTTCCTTTCAGTGCTGCCATTGAAGAGGGCAAAGCGATCTTCTATAACATTCGCAACTTTGTTCGCTTTCAGTTGAGCACATCGATTGCAGCTCTCTCATTGATCGCTCTGGCCACACTAATGGGCATTGCCAATCCCCTAAATGCCATGCAGATTCTCTGGATCAACATCATCATGGATGGGCCGCCGGCACAATCACTCGGTGTCGAACCGGTCGATCATGATGTCCTCAAGCAGAAACCTCGCAACGTCAAACAGCCAATGATAACCAAGTCAGTGATCGTGAATGTCCTACTCAGTGCCAGTATCATCATTTTGGGCACACTGTGGGTGTTCCAGCGCGAAATGGCCGACGGTACTCTTGGTAAAACGAAACGTGACACCACCATGACATTCACCTGTTTCGTATTCTTCGACATGTTCAATGCGCTCAGTTGCCGATCGCAGACAAAGAGCGTCTTCACGATCGGTCTCACTTCGAATCGAATGTTCCTGCTAGCGGTTGGATTCTCCATCATCGGACAGATGTTGGTCATCTATTTTCCGCCGCTGCAAATGGTATTTCAAACAGAAGCGCTGTCCGCTTACGACATACTCTTTCTGATCAGCTTGACGTCATCGGTGCTGATCGTGGCCGAGATCAAGAAATGGTTCGAACGTACAATGGAACGAAAGATCTATAAGACCCGCAACGACTTGGATTTCGTATGACAAAACGCAAGCGCTGGAAGATTGTTAAAAAATGATTAAACTTAGAAGAAGAGAGAATAAGATATAGATAGGGAGTGGAGAGGAATGATAGAGAGATAGATAGAGGGAGAGCGAGAGAGAGTATGAAATGAATGCAACTTTGCGTTTTTTTTTTTTTTTTCTTTTCTGTTTTTGCGTTTATCCTCTTTTCAGGTATAATTTCCATTACAAAAAAAAAACAAAAGAAGTGAGCGAGAGAGCAGGTTAATAGTTTTAATTATTACTGTTAATTTTACTATAGAATATTTTGTTTGTAAATTTAGTTTTTGTTTAGAGTGTCCATCCGGCCGAATGAAGTGTGAGAAACGAGTTCTTAATTTTACGATTCCCCTACTCTTATAATTTTATTTATAGCATATGTACCTATAACGGAAATAAATAAATAAAAGGGCAGACTACCAAAATAAGTTTACTTAAGCGGGGATAATTTGTAGAGAACTCCAAAGAAATAATCATGAACAATAGACCGTCTCCGAGGATGTTTGGGGATAAAATAATTTCTTTTCTTTTGATATGGAAAGCATCTTTCTATAGGAAACAGTTTTATTGTTTATAGAAGAAAAAATATACTTAAGGAAAAGTGTTACACGAAAGAAGAAGTAGATTAAAAGAGGAAAAGGATGATTTCTTTTTGTGATATATTTTATAAGCAACATATTGTTTATTTTACTTTTTTGTTTCTTGTTTTTAGTATTTGCTGTGCACTTAATCATTAAAATTTCAACTTCTCTTATTACACCGCCAGTCAAAGTGTATTTATCAATAATTCATTTTTCAGTTATAGCTATATACGGTTTAAATAAATTGTAAGATTGGTTTTATTTTTGAGAACAATAAAATTTATTTAAGTTTACGTGGCTGTTGTTTTTATTTTGATTTCATTTTTAGTTTGCTACTAATTATTTTAAAACTGTAGAATTGCGCCAACTTGTTGGGCGGCAATGTAGAATTATTGGGTACTGTTATTTTCTACGGACCGTTCATAGTACAGTTGTTGGGAGGTATAACATTTTTGTTGCAACATAGAGTTAGGTCAATATATTGCTACTACCTTTTATCACGTCGTTCTGCTCATCAGGCTTTCCATTGAATAAAAAATGTCGAGCTGTCATGTTTCAAGCTTTCTTTTCCAGATCGCAGTGATGTGTGTTTTATGTGTAGCTCTGCCTGACCATATTCAGAATAATTTCGATACACTTAAGCGTTGATAATGTTTTGAGAACGAGGCCTGTCTAGCTGTTAAAATATGCATGCTTGATCGATTTAATTGATATAGGTAGATACTGACTTTACCAATTTTCCATCAGTTGGTTATTTCGACTGGCAGGCTTGCTATTACAGAACAGCAATCAATTTAAAAAAAAATATCGTCCAGATGAATGCCATTTTGATAAATGTTTCTATAACTATTTTTCAAGATTTTGGTAATGTGTTAATATTCCCTTAACAGTCTGCAATTAATGGAGAATATTTCCGTCAGGCTTTCCTTTCATATGCACATCGCCACATCAATAAACATTGAAATGTTAAATGCCCAAACGATCGCCACCTGGCCAATTTCAGGGTGTGTTTATCAACAATCGCCTTAAAGCACAATATGCTATCTCGGGAAATCCCAACGGCAGTCTAGAAGTTTTTTTTTTCACGAATAATGCCAGATAAATCATTATAACTTCATAATGACATATTATTTAAACTTAACCAAGGTGCTGTATAGAAAAGGTTGTTATAATTTTCTTAGCAAATACTTTATTTTCCGTTAAATATTCAATTTGCTCGCCATTTTCTTATAATTATAATTTTAGCTGGTGATAGTGAGAAGAAAAGTAAACTAAGACAAAAAGAGAATTGCAAATGTGCATCAATTCAAAAAAAAAAACTCTTATACCAAGAACACCAAAGAATAAAATACGAGAAAAATAAGTGAAAATCATTAAAATAAAAAAAAAAAACTAACATCAACTATTTCTTTAACATCTCAAGAAATACGAACAAAAATCTTCTAGCGCAAGTTATTTTAATAACAGAAACAAAATGCAAAAAAACATTTGAACAACAAATTTTAAGAATATGTTGAAAAAAAATTGGTAGAATTAATTACAAAACAAAAATGTACTCCAAGTTCGTTTGATTTTTTTAAAGAACAAAATTTTACAGACTTACGCACAATGTACTGTTTTCCGTTTCAAAATTTCACAAAACATATAATATTTTTGTTAGCGCACGAGGATTTAAAGCAAATCTGATAACTTTTTAATAGAAAAAGGAAAGAGTGATAAATAACATCAACAAATAAATAAAAATAAATAAAGAGCAAGCAATAAAACCGGTTTTCAGCATTTAAAATTTACAAAAAGCAAAAACAAAAGAAACTTAGAAGAAAAATATTTTAATAACACTAAGTCATAGTAATAATAATAATAATATACATTTCCAATTCAAATTGATACCTTTTCGACTTGTTGCAGTTTTTGACTCAAATGCAAGATGTTCAATTTAAAATATATCTATACCATGTGTAGTAAAAACAAGTAACTAAATAATATATATAGAAATTCAATCATCAGAAACACACGAAATCATACACCTCATTAATTCCATCATATCCATAAATACAAATAAAAGTAACAAAAAAACAAATTTAAGAAAAATTAATACATATAACAGTTCAAATTTCTAAGTTGATAGAAAGAAATACAAAACAAACAGAAAGACCTATAGTGAAGATTAAGAAAAATACTTAAATTTAAGAATAAGTAGTATAATAATAAAATATTGTCACAGTTGTGAATGTCACTTCGGTTCCAAGACATGTTGAAATTTAGGTCTAGTTTGGTTACTGCTGTTTTATGCCTGCTATGCTGTTCACGGTGAAATAATGTTTTTATACAAAAGTGTTTGAAAAAAGTAAATCTGGTTAGCTGTGCAGTACCTGCGCAGTTTAAGCTAAAAAAAAGCATTTTTTTCCACTGCTGTTCAAAAAATCTCCAGTAAGTTTTAGCTAGGCACCGAATAATTCTTACACATCTACATCTAGCCATTTTCAGTCGACTACATTTGTATGGAGTAGATCCTTGACTGGATTTGTCAGCTACCCCTCCATAAGCATCAACTGAAAAAAAAAACTTTTCACGTGACCAATCCAAGCCAATATAAACTGAAACACATGAAGGCAACCAGCTGCCAGACCCTCTAAACTAGAGTTGCGAACGTCCCCAGTTTCTTAGCTAAAGTTTATTACGCCGCTGGGCTAAACTAAATTTTATCTGGTTTCCACTGTGGATAAATGTCACAAGAAACAGCTGTTCTTTGAAAATAACTTCTTGCATCATTTCAATTGAAGGACTGAATAATTTTTTTTTAATTTAATAATAATAAATGTGGACACAAATGAAATTCAATAACTTAAAAAATAAATTGATTATTTGTGCACCCTGTACAAGTTTGCTGAAACAAAAAAAAAACTCCTGTTCATGTAAGTCCCTACTTAAAAGAAAGAAGAACAAAAGACATTTAGAAACAGCCGTCCTTTATTGTGTGCACCTATATATAAATAAATATAAACTTTAATAAACATCCGTCTACAGTTCTTGCTTCTTGGACATTGTTGGAAACGAAAAAGTTTGCAACCATCTCGGTTCCATATATCGACTGATGTTGCTTCACGACGCTAAAAAAATGTTTCTTATTGATTTCAGAGGACTTCTCTGTTATTGCAATAAAATACTCTAGCTCTTATAGTCCTCGTCCATATTCAGTCATCTTTTGAACACAACAAACAACAGAGCAGAGCGATCTCAAAATGTAGCTTGAGAAAATGTCCCGAGCCATTAAATGGGCGCACTAAATTATTTTGATAAAATACCTACATAAAGGACAAAATCTGATTATTTAGCTCGAGCTAGCTACATGAGTTCGTTTAAATTTAGCTTAGTTAAATTTTCGAGAGAATTTTGTGTGGAAGCCACAAATTTGGCTCGAGCAGCGTAACAAGCTTGACAACTCAGAGAAATATCTGTAGGTCTGTGAACTAAAATCTTTCAAATTAAATCTGTTGTGGTCTTGTGCAGAAGAAGACTAACTAACTAGTAATTAACGCAATTTGCCGCATATTCCACAGCAACATGTATGATCATAAATTTGCAATCCACTTCCACAGAATTTGAGTAGCAACCCTAGCAAGTATCAGTTTGGTATCATTTGGTGGTACCCACAGCGACAAAGTTCGAAATAGACATATATAAGCGATTTCTCTACTATAGTTGATTCGAAAATGTTCGCAATTGGTACACCCCTTTTGTAACAATTGTTTTCTCTTCTACAGTTGATTCGAAAACGTTCCCAATTGTTACATCCCTTTTGTAACAATTTTAGATATCGAAAAGGCACACTTTGCCAACGTAGTTTGCTTGCTAAACAAACTTACAAATTCAATAAGAAAAATAGAAATTGATGGGTGAGTTGAAACTGAAAGGTATAGGTAGCCTTAGAACAAAGCTTTTCACAGCGCATTAATGGGCTGTCAAAAATAATGTGGACTTTGCTTAGATCAACATACTAAATACAAACTAATTTCAACATTCCTTGTAACCAGCAACTGTTTTTGACTTTTACCACTAAATGATTTATCAACTCAACAACAGCATCATTAGAACCAAAGAATTGTATCAAAAAAATAAATGACAACAAATTTGCGAAATCATCACATATCATCTTTAGAAAGCTAATAAATTAGATATATAAAAAAAGAAAAATAAATAGAAAAGAGACTTCTTGTAGACATCACAAATCATCAATTGATATCGGGCTCATACACTCTTTGAACACATTTTCACTCGTAACATCGTAAACATTCACTTTTAAAAATCACTTTTGGATCCATCATCTTGAGATCACACGGCTAAGAAGCTTCTTTTAGTTTTAAGTTGTTAAATATACGAGTATAGATGAATCATTATAACTATGATATAAATGTATAAGTTAATTTTAAGAATACCAATCTGTTGTGGTGATTAAATGTAGAGTCGGGCAGGTTCTTGGGCGCATGGTGGATTATTTGTCACTTATTTCTTAATCTAAAATTTTACTAAATTGTCTGTTATATCAACGAATTACACAACAGTAAAAGTATTTGCCATTAGATATCTATGTGAAGTTTGTAAAATGGAATGGGGAATATAATGGAATATTTAATATAGCCTAAATGCTAAATGGCTATGTGACTTCTGTCCAGTGGCGGACTAAGGGGGGGGGGCGGTGGGGGCGGTCCGCCCCGGGTGGCAGACTAATAGGGGGTGCCATCAGTAACAGAAAAATAACTTTGCACACTACAAAAAATAACAACACAAAAAAAACAATAAATTTGTTTCCCAAATACCTACCTATATATATGTGCGCATGAATTTCGTTACTGCCCTATTCTCTTAATAGGGTGATGGCCCCTAAGTTCAGCCCCCTCCAGTAGTCAGCCGCTGACATACAAATCACAGCGTAATAGTAAATGGTTTTGCCTTTCTTCCAAACAAAAAATATTACTCTCTTGGGTAACACTTCTCCTCGCTGTGTGCAAAAAATTGACACAATACACTTGTTACTTCGGGCGTAACAAATATAAGTCTGCGTACAGTTTTCATAAGTGCAGGATACGAGTGGTTTACCAAAAAAAAAATAGTTGAAGTGACTTTGTAAAAGTGATATAATTACGAATATGCTGAAGGCATGTGCAGTTTATGATTATTATTATGATATTAACACTTTATTGATCTTTTTTGTTAACTTAAAATGTTAAAAATATTTTCTGTTAAATAATTAAGAGGGGGGCTGACCTTATGAGACATTATTTGTATGATTATCCTTAGCTCAGCCCCCCCGGCTGACTACTGGAGACTACCTTAATTTCTTTTTTTTCATAGCTGAGTATGCAAAATGAATGGAACCTTCAATAAGTATCGATTCTCGCAAAAATTTCGATAAAATTTCTTTGATTTCCAGTAGTCAGCCCCCCTGTACATTTACTTGAGAAATGGGGGCTGACTATGAGAGACACGGTTCTTTTAAACATTCTCCAGTCGTCAGCCCCCCCCTTCTTATGAAAATTTGTAAATTACAATGGGGCTGACTACTGGATACTTGCGTGGCCGACTACTGGAGCTGAGGGGGCTGACCACTCGCAACTCATACCCTTTTCACTTATTTTGCAAATAGTTTGCATTAGGTATAATACTTGATTAAATAGTTGAAAAATGGATTTTTAGGGACCTATCAAACTCAAAAAAAAAGTTAAGGGGCTGACTACTGGTGCCATCACCTATAAGTAATATGGAAATAAAATATTTATCGCCCAAGAGCAACAACCAAGCATTTACCAAGCGTCGCAGTTCTGTGTTCAGTTCTTTTTTCTTTACTGATATAGATATTATGAGTATTTTTCTTTGTTTCTTTTTTAAATAACGGTACGCATTTTTTATGGCATATAACTCTATTCTTCTATCCGACGTAGATACACAAGTTGGTGTGTATATATCTATTATCATTAGGCCAGAGGACGGAGTATAAAACCAAGCAAGCCGCGCAATTTTATGCTCTGTTTTTCTTTTTTTTTAAGCCGGTTAGAATGTCAGGATACATTTTATACTGAACTTGTGCATCGATCTAAGGCCATGGAAGATATTGCGTCAGTTTTCTCAGCTCTTCAACCGAAAATATTGCTGTATGGAACGGAAGAAGAACTGCGGGTTGTGGTTCCAATGCTTACCTCGACATTTACAGAACTTACAGACAACAGTATCATATTGGAAATCCAGCGAATTCGGCGTCACATGGTAGCTTCAAAGATAAATTTAAAAGATGCAGACATTTGGACAGCCTTTGAATTTTTAAGCTTCATTGTTAAGTGGGATTTTTCAGACTCTTTACCGAGTCTGTCATTGGCGATGAGAATTTATTTAACAATTTGCGTCTCAGTGGCATCGTGTGAACGAAGCTTTTCCAAATTAAAATTAATAAAGACTTATCTAAGATCAACGATGAGCCAAAATAGGTTGACAATAAAAGCTCGTAAGCACCTTTAAATAAAATATTTGTTCGTGTTTTTTTCTTAAATTTTTCAAGGGGTGTAAGCTTGCTTTACCGCCCCGGGTGTCACTGCCTCTTAGTCCGCCACTGCTTCTGTCGCATACCCTCAGCCAAGTTTTTTTTCTCCTCTTTGCAGTTTTGCAGGAAACAATTCTTCATCATGTCTTCTATGAATCAGACTTTTTGGACATGTTCGACTTGCTCTTTTGTGCATGGTCATGGTCAGGTCACTTCTCTTTTGCTGATTTGTTATCTTGCTACTGCTGCTTGCACATCACCGACATGGACTTCGTTTTCGCCAGCTCAAAGATTTCATTTGAAAAGTTTTCCTTTACAAATTCTCGTCTGATGGGTGGGGTCCCTTTGCCAAACTCTATGAAGCTCTACATTATTTCAATTTATTGTAGCCTTTTTTATCGTGTGCAACCACTTTGTGAAATGCCCTCTTTTTGAGCAACCTTTTCTAAAAATTATTCAAATGGTTACCCTGAGAAGCAATTTTATAAGTTTGGAGAGACTCTTAATTGAAAACTGCAACCTACGTTGTACTACCTACTTTCCAGTCTTTGATGGTTTCGTATTCGTATACTTTCACTTGTCGACCTTGTCGAAACCGTATGAAGTGTATTTACAAATTTGTTTAAGAAAGTATTCTAATAAAATACTGACCCCTTCAGAAGCGGATTGCTATACATTTATAAAAAGGTTCGACTCCGTGTTGCGGCTTTGAGTCTTCAATCAGTCTATAATGCTTGTTTCCAGCTGATGCAGGGCAACTGTCTACTGTCATCGTTCTATGTTCAGTCGTTATGATGCTAATAAACAAGATAGGTTAAGTTGAAGTGTAATAACCTTAAGAGCATGTCGTAAAAAAATAAAACGGAAATATCAAGACAGGAGATGAAAGTCACTCTACCACGCTAAAGGAGACGAGAGTTGTACAAGTTTGGTAGGTATAGTAAAATATCCAAAGCCGAGTGCTAAATTTCTTCCAGAAGCCGTTGTTAAAACCTCAAGGAATATGCAATGAACTTTTAACTTTCAGCTTCCGCCGATTAAGACCTCGAATTATTCTAATAGCTCAAAATACATTTGAAACTTCAGTTGAAGTCCAGTTAATGTCAAAGCCGCCATTATAACTATGAAGTGTAAATTGAAGAGTTATGTCGTTTTCCATTGGTTTCACTAGGGGATCTACTCATTCTGTAGTCCAATGGAACAAGAAAACTGCTTCTGATTGAATCCACAAGAGTATTGGTGAAATGCCAAAAAATAATCTACGGCAGCTGTCAGTTGCTTTGTATAAAATACACAAACTACACTTGTCTGAGTGCTTCTTGAATGGATTCTGACTTCAAATCCATACGCGAAATTCTCTCCTCAGAATCACCAGAAGAGTATTTTTTGTGCCAATGGAACGGTTTCAGAAGTGATTTTTTCGATTCCCGACTCTCCCGGACGCTTCTTTTTGCCCAATGGAAAACGACATTAGTGTGCTTCCACACCGGATGGAACAGACAAACAAAACTGTTTTTCTCGTTGTGTTTTGCCTTATTCAGTGTGGGCGCGCGTATTAAAATGTGGGTATTTGTTCCGGCGCAGGGTCATAAGTCCACAGGCCAAAAGTCCACAATGGACTTTTTACCCACTTGGGGTAAACCCACCCAGGTGAGCCAAAACTTCACACAAAATTCTTGTGAATTTTTGACTCACTGATTGTGGTCATATGACTCACGGATGAAGAAGGTGAAGAAGAGGACAACGAGCTTGAAAGCGAAGCTAAAAATTCTAGTAATGACCTCATTTGCGGTGTTTGCCTCCAAAACCCACAAGACACACTTCTCCAGCATTGCAATAATTTTAAGATTGCACTTTCAAACTATGAATTCTGTATGGGGGGGCATGCTGCCCCCCTGCAACCCCCCTGCTTAGGTTTACTGATGGATTACGGGGTGTGTGCAAGGTTCTTCTTATTACTCAAATTTTGTTGGACTTTGTGGGAGTGAAATAAGACCAACTGTTGGAAGTTGTCCTTATTACACTATTTAAGAGCGAAATTAGGTACACTTTTAGAAGTTGGTCTTATTTCACGGCATCTATCAAACATTCCCATACTTTTTGAGTTGTTAAAACAACTCTTTTTATCATATGGATAATTGTGGACTTATGGCCTACTTCCATTTTAAAATTGTGAACCTATGGCCCAAATTATTGTGAACTTTTGGATCTCCTAAGTGGGTAAAAAGTCCATTGTGGACTTTTGGCCTGTGGACTTATGACCCTGCGCCTTTTGTTCCATTCGGTGTGGAAGCTCCCTTACTCTCTCATTTTTTATTCTAATTCGGCTCCATTGTGTTCATGTGTTCATGCGGTGCCGTGACATTGTGCCAAGCGACATTACGCCAAATATAAAAATTTGGTATAATGACGCTTTCGAAAGTGACACTAGGCCGTATTGCATTTGGCATAATGTCGCTCAGGTAAAGTGTCATAAAGCCAATTTGGCACTATGTCACTTTGGGTTTTGTGATTTTTCTTATCATCGTACTATACAATTAATAAGCAGTGGAAAATGTATGAGATGTATAATGTATCGAGATTTGGCCTTATGACGCTTGGCCTTATGTCACGGCACCGTTCATGCAAGTAAAACTATTAAGGAAACCCTTTAAGTATCAGACAATCATGGCGAAACTCATAGTCGAAGATCTCCAAAATTTGAAACTCTGTGAGTAAGAGTGGAATACAGTATCTCCTACATCTTAATAAAATCCACTGAAAAACAGCCAAAAAAACAGTCTGGTAAATAGTTTAAATTTGTGCAATTTTTTGTCTTAATTTTCCACCCACTTAAGAACAGACACTCTGCATTTATTCATAGAGAACACTATAAAATAATTTTACAAACATTCTTTACATTAAGTTTAAATATAAACAATTTCCGCCATTATACAAATTCAACAAACAAAAATGTACTACTCTCACTTTTCAAAATACATACACATCCACAATGGTAACAATAATTAGTGTTATAAGTCTTAATTAAATATATATATTTTAATGGCAAAAATGTATAATTATTTAGCAACAAAAACAAAAAAAAACTATCGCTCACCTATAAACTGACATTTATTAGAAAAACAAATAAAATATTAAAAAATACAATATGTATACAAAAAAAAATATCAATGAGTGTTTGGTGTATTTTATACGGAAACGAAATAAAGATTTAAAGGATTTATAAACTAATGAATGTGAAATATTAACAAATTACTAGCACCCCCATTCTCTTGCTTTATTTCATTCTTCTTTCACTACTTTCTCTTTGGAGTTTTTTTTTTTTTTTTCCAAAGCTCATCATTCAACTAATCTAATTCTAATCTGTGCTATTAATTCTAAGTCAATGTTGATCCTATGTTTACTAATATATTTACACAATGCTTTCTTATTCTATTGTTAAAATAAACAATCTTATTGCGACTGTAAAGATTAATAAACTAAAATTCCATTTCATTCATTTTGTCATACATACGACGGTAAAGAAAATAATTATTCGTACAACTAAATCTAATATCATTACCTTAAAGTAAACTTTACCTTGAAAAAATAATAAGATAAATAAATAATTTTCAATATGAAACATTATAATATATTAACAATAATGAAAACGGAAACCGAAACCAAAAAAAAAAATTGTTTCCATTATTATACTGCATTCATTATTTTGACCAATTAAATGAAAAATGATGAGTTACGCTACTATTTTGCGGATGTTTCATCACAATAATTTATATTTATATAGTAATTTAACAATACAAAACAATAATGCAAAAACTATTATACATATGAACCAAAATAATAAAAACTATAAAAAAAAAAGAATTTAATAAAGATTTATGTAGAAACAAGATGAGAGTTAGTTTTATTTGAATTGCACACCCTTTTTCCAGACATCACGTGCTCAAAAGGTTTCTAAACAAGTTATATTGTTGTTTCTATACTAATCAAATCCACGTCAGTAACATTGGCCATTCCGGTCCAGTCCACGGCTAAAGGTAACGGAAAATGTTTTTTTCCATGAAAATATGGACGTTTGACATCACTATTGCCAAATGAAACAGTTAATGGGCCACCCAGAGCCAGATCCCTTCATCGACTATTTATGTGCCGGCCCATAACTATACCGAGCTTTTGGAAAATCCTTCTTCAACTTGCTTGAACTGTTGATGAATATCGTCGAAGAGGTAATATTACCTTATTATGTTCTAAAGGTTCAGAAACAAAACCATCGCTTTTGCCAAAGTACTTAGGCCCCAGTCATAGCTTTCATTGAAATGCATCATTGAAAAATTTTAATTTACGATTTTAAGACGATTAATCAAACAATATTGGCTTTAGTTGGTATCAAATTAAAGCTAATCAATTGTGTAATCTTTTTACGAAAAATATTACTTAATTATAATTAAAACTTTTCTTTAAATCCACTTTTATTATTTCACTGATCAGTGAAATCGTTCAATGATCAGTGAAATCGTTCAATGATCAGTGAAATAATAAAAGTGGATTTAAAGAAAAGTTTTAGTCCAAATTAAGTAATTTTGTTCATAAAAAGATTACACAATTGATTAGCTTTAATTTGATACCAACTAAAGCCAATATTGTTTGATTAATCGTCGTAAAATCCTAAATCAAAATTTTCAATGATGCATTTCAATGAAAGCTATAACTGGGGCCTTAGTCTGGACAACTGGAAGCAACGTATGTAGTTAAGTGACAACAACAAATTTAACCTTTAGTGCAAGGCCGTATGGCCTTTTGTGCATGTGCTAGGCTGGGCCGTTTTTACTTTTTTTAACTTTCTTTTCCAGGGGGCTTATTGTGGATAGGGTGCAAAATTACTTTAAATTGGATATGTAAAATCTTATTACATTCTAGGAAGCCCTTCTGCCTCCGGATCGTTTTCAAAGTTTTAAAAAAACCTGTTTTTTAACGTTTTGTAGGTAAGTTGTTGCATGAAGATTAGATACCTAAAATCAAGTAATAAACGTGCTATTTAATAAAATAGAATAGTATTACAACCTTCCTTAATAATAAAGGGGAAAAATTACACGCCAAAATTTGGTTCGCAAGCTCTCTAGTCATAAACGAACTAAAGGGTGATTTTTTAAGAGGTTTAGAACTTTCAAAAAAAAAAAAACAAAAAAAATTCGAAAAAATGAATGAAATATTTATTTGAATCGATAGTTTGAACCTTGCAATTTAATGTTTAAAGATAATTTCATGCAAATGTTGACCGCGGCTGCGTCTCAGGTAGCCCATCCGCTGAGTCCAATTTTGGCATACTCTTTCACACATATCGGCCGGTATCTCACGAATGAATGCATGGATGTTGGCTTCCAGTGCGTCAATCGAAGCGGGCTTGTCCCTATACACATTAGCCTTGACATACACCCACAAAAAATAATCTAATGGTGTCCAATCGCACGATCTAGGCGGCCAATTGACCGGCCCGAAACGTGAAATTAACTGTTCACCAAACTCGCCTCGCAATTGCGCCATTGTTTCGCGTGCTGTGTGGCATGTGGCACCGTCTTGTTGAAACCACATATCATGCAAGTCAAGAACTTCCATTTCGGGCAAAAAAAAGTTTGTTATCATCGCTCGGTAGCGTTCACCATTGACAGTAACGCTGCGATTCGCATCATCTTTGAAGAAATATGGCCCAATAATGCCGCCGGCCCATAAACCGCACCAAACAGTGGCTTTTTCGGGATGCATTGGTAGGTGTTGCAACTTGCAATGCTTCTGGCTGATCTTCACTCCAAATGCGGCAATTTTGCTTATTTACGTACCCATTCAACCAAAAATGAGCCTCATCGCTGAACACAATTTTTCGATAAAAAAGCGAAAATGAACATTTCGAACCGAGCACGAATTTTGATAGTAAAATTCAATAATTTGCAAGCGTTGTTCATTTGTAAGACGATCCATGGTTAAATTGCAAACCAAACTGAAGCTGTTTGACAGTGACATAAGGTACTAAACACACGTCAGCTGTCAAAACCAGTGTTGCCAAAACCAAACCAGCTAAAAAATCACCCGTTATAATAGACTGTTCTGTCAACTTCCGCGCACCTGCCCGGTTTTCCCCGCAAATTTAAAAATGAAAGCACACAAGAGCTTAATGTTTCTTTTTCGTCGGAATCTAAGTTAGAATGCACTACATCGGATCAAGATGATGAATTCGAACCACAGTCCACAGCTGAAGCAAGTCAAGCCATCGTTTACTCCTTCCAAAAAAATGTCTTCTGAAAGCTTAGACTATGAGTTGCTCTCGAAAACTTGTGATAGGTTTGGTGTCTCTGACAATCACCTCGGCAGTGCTTCATGCTTCCAGCGCAGAAGTTATTGATAAAAATCAGATTCGCCGGAAACGAGATCTAACTAGAAAATGTGCCGTGATGCGAGCTAAAATCACCGAGATAATAATAATAATAATAATAATAATAGTTGGCGCAACAGGTCTGTAGGGACCCTGGGCCTAGCTTTTCGCAACCATTCGTTTTGTGTGAGTTTTTCATTTTTGGAACAAATGGAAGGGATCTACAATTTTATGCCGATTCCAAACGGCTAATTGAGAAGCTCTTTCAAGACAGTTATACTCTCGGATGTTAGTCAGACGTCGCGAAAGGTGGCGCAGTGAAAAAAACCCAGAGTTGGAATTTGGGTTTTTGCGGGATTCGAACCTGGGACCCCTCGTCTGCTGGAAAAACGATTGAAAAGGCCGTTAAAGTGGATGATCTGTCTTCTCCACATGAACACATTGTCTCATCTCTGCCACCAGATATTTGCCGGAAGAACTGAAATCCATATTCGATCCAGTAATTCAAAGAAATGGATACTTCGCTCACTCTGAAAACCTATTGCTAGCAATGCTGAGTGATTCTCAACAGCACATACGCGAATTGGCCGCACGACGCATTTTGAAAGCTCGTAGCGTTCAAACTAAAAGAGTTCGCTTTTTCCAGCTTCTCAAATTAAATTTAAACGCATCATTCTATGTCGATCTTGTTGACTGGCAGCTTGACGTAACTGATCCTCCGGTATTGAAATCAATATCGGATGAAGAAATTCAAATGTATGTTGCACAAAAAGGTGAAGGAAGTTTGCCGTTACTACATCTACGATCTACCATGCCATTCCCAAGCAGTCGAAAGAGCAGTCAAGACTGTAACGGAGGCTTCAACCAAATTGAGCAATAGAAGTGACAGAGAAGGCTTTATAAAATCACAAATCGAGTCTCGTAGAGCTATGCCGAAATTTGATAGCAAGAAAGATTTTCGGGCTAATTAAAGTCATGGAAAAAGTTCAGTAATCATTTTTGTACCATTTATCATCCTTTTATAATAAATATAACGCATAACGTTGTGTTTAATTATATACTCGTTTGTACGTATTTGTACGTATTGCTGAAATTACGTAATTTTATAAGACTTTTTGACATTTTGAAAACCAATCCGGAGGCAGAAGATGATGTTCAATCTACACCATATTTTAGGTATGATTTAATGTCATTGTTTGGCACTATTTCTGTAATAAGCCCGAAAGAAATCGACCACTTTTTTTTCGCCATAGAAAGTGGCCCAGCCAAATGTGCATTCACCTCCATGAAAATCGATTCCCCAACAGCTTACTTACTTGACATCGGTCAGACCTTGGCTCCAGTAAGCAACTATTTACTTTAATCTCCATCAAAGATGACACAAACTTAAGATTTTCAAAAATATTTTATTTTATTTTATTATTTATTATATGTATTGGTATTGTGTACCGTCTACTTGAAATTCCCTACAAAATGTTTATCTTGATCTCTCTGTCTGTCAAGGGTCAAGGCTAACAATTTTCAATTCGTCTCGATTATGTATTTAATAAAAGTTTATATTTAGTTTTCATTTCTATTTCTATAATATTCTTTCTTTGATAAAATTCCAACTTAAAATAAAATTCAATAAAGTGTCTTCTCCTCTGGGAAATTCAGTTTGTTTTCGTGTTTTTTTAAAGCAACAAGTTTCAAATTTGTGTATAAGTTCATTTTTGTCTCTTTTTTGACGTAGGAAGGAAGTATTTTCAATTATCTCATTCATTGCTTTTGAATAATTCGACATTTAATAATATAATCTATCCTAATAGCTATTCTAAATAAAAATCTCATGGTTACTCTGTCATTTACTGGCCGGGAGTAGATTTAATTTAAATAAAATATTAACACTTTTGGTCGTTATTCATTGTGAACCCGCAAAATGTCCACTCGGGTTCCATATTTGAACCAGTTTCTCGCACACTTTCCTTGAATAGGTTTGAATATTTTCGCAAGATATCGTTCAGTCGATTTGTTTGTAGATTGGTGTTGTTGGTGATTTTTTGAAGATATGAACAGATGTAGTCCGAGCCGGCGCCAATTGGATGGATAACCAAAAATGTGGACACCAGACTGATGATGTGGGCATCATCTAGATCAAGTGATGCAGGTTTCATCTTAAAACAAAAAACTCAAATAAATTCAACGGAGAATCGTTAGAATAGTGAAATCTTACCTGGCTGATAACATCCTTGGGCTTATCGAGCTCATGACTGTCCTCAATCTTACTGGCTGCAGCTGTATCAATTGGTCGATCTGTCTCATGATTGTCATCCATCTTATCTGCCTTACGCTTTGTTTCGTCTGAGTCATGACAGTCCTCGATGATAGTGGCTGCAGGGGTATCTTTTGGTTCATCTAGGCCTTGACTGTCATCGACGTTATAGGCGACAGATGGGGAATACAGCCTTGCATCTTCCTCGTCGTCATCTTTAAGCTCAATAACGTCATTCTGGCCCACTACTGGAGCAGAGATCTCTATCACTTCTTCACACTCGGAGCTCTTGGATGAGTTACTACTCCGCATGGCACTAACCTCGACAATTCTGGTCTTTAACAAAAGTTGCTTAACATTGGCTTCCTTGAGCTTTTTCTCGAGATGATCGATTTTATTTAAATCTTTTCGTTCCCTTGATTTATTTTCGAGTAGTTGTGATTGCATGTTACGTATAGTTTCTTGGAGGACTTTAATTTGCTTGTCACGGAAATCGGTGTCAGACTTGATGTCGCATTTCACCAAAGTCATCTCGTTCTTGTAGGTCTCCAGCTGGCAGCGAAGACTATCGTTTTCTTCCTGTGGAAACAATGAAGTGTTAATATCATATAAAGAGTGTGGATATAACGAATGGTAAGAGTTACATTTAGCAAAAGATACACTCAAATGCGTCAACATGTAAAGGAAAATTTGTAACGAAGTGGAAGAAAATTTGGGGTGAATGGTACGCAATCACCAAGCACAAACTAAAGAAGCAAAGTTCAAAATGGATGCCTCACTTTGTTGCGTTCAAAAACGCTCCAAAAAAAGTGTGGTCGTCTCCCACCTTTCCACCTCCCGACCCCTTCCTTGTTTTTGACCATTTCGTCCTCCCGCTATTCTCTTGAGGAAGTGGCATAGCCGATCTTGTTGGGTATATTCATATACCCAACGATCTTGCTTTCCATGACCCTCGGGAGGATAGCAAAAGCAGGTACCCCAACAGCCCAATTGGACGGGCAGGGACGGACGGTCCTAAGAAGGAGAGAGAGAGAGAGATAGAGTTTTCTCTAAATAAAACACAAAGCATCACGGGTGGACAAAACAACCAAACAGTATACCAAAATGGCCAACGAGAGACCCAATTCCTCAAAACACACAAGTACATCTGTGTCGACGAAAACATAACATTGAAGACAAAATAACGAGATACAAACCCAACAAAGTCGTCCTCCCAAACATACGAAACACAACAGAGCCACATCAAACAAAATCTAACCACAAACTCTAGACAATACGAAAATACAAAAATGCAACTGAAAATACGAGATGTCCACCCCAACGTTACCGAAAACAGCACCCAGTGGCTAAGAGCCCCAACATAAAGAAGACACATGTAAGAAATGGCACACTATAGGCTCATCCCCAACCCCCCAAATCTGCGCGAAAACCCACGTAATTAGCTAGGGAACAATCAAAGTCGAAAAATGTTTTAAATAGCAACCTCTGTCCCCAAGATACTGCTTTCCATAAATAGGAACAATGTCTCGAACCCTAAGCAGTGTAAGTTCCAATTGCTCGCCTGCTAAAAATCCTTTTATTTTGGTAGAGGGAATATAGGTAAAATCGCTAGGGGAATAATGTCGCGAACCAATTCTAATACGGATTTTATTCGAGCTGTATAAGGTCTTGAATATTCTTACATTGCTCAAATGAGTAACAACGTCAAAAAAAAAAACAATTTATGCTCTGAATGTAATGCGTGAAGAGTGTGCGTGAATGCGTTCAGTGACGAGTCGGAGATTGGGGAATATCCCTAATGCTCGGGCGAATTCACCAAAGAGCGCAAACAGTATGATTGAGAGCAAGAACGGGAGTCCGCACGAACCTCCGCCAAAGAAAACGGAGTGTTGCAGTCGCGGACAATAATTTAGTCCCGTTTTGCTGAATGCTAGAATGCAAGTGGGGTAAAGGGGAGAACAAAAAAAACGAAAAATCACTTTTTGATTAGCTGCGAAATCGACCAGATCTAGCTCGAAGAACATCCGTACGGATTTTGGCAAAAAGTTTTGAGATTATAAAATTAAATCTATTAAATTGATTAAGATAAATAAGAGGCTATTAGTGGAATAGCTAAGTTTAGTTTAGAAAAGTGTCAAGAAAAAAAAGGTGAAAGAAAGGAGAGGAGCAGGCGAGGAAGGAAAAATACAAGCGGCAGGACAGACTCAATTTACCTACAGGACAGGTCTTTGGGGACAAAGGAAGCAGATAAGTAGAGTTATATATATTATAGTAGTGGAATATTTCATAGAACCGCGGTAGTTAGGATAAAAGCATAATTTTTATTACGTTGGTTTTCGTTCCGAAATAATCCCAGAAAAGCGGGACACGCGACCCGTTCACACAACCGTTTAAAATTCGGGAAGTAGCGATAGTGGGCCATTCCATAGGCGACCACCATTTTGTTTAACCACCCAACCAATTCGCGAAATAAAACGCCATTTCTCCTCAGCGGAGTTTTATAACGAAAAAAAAAATCCTTTCTTTTAAATTTTCCACTCGTCAAAATTTACTTTTATCATCGGGAAGTTGTTCGGTAAGGTTTCACAATTCCTTAGAAAAAAGATTGTGTGGCGCCCACTGCGTAAAACCAAAAATTGGATTTACCATCTACAAAAAAGGTTAAGTACCCATTTCTTGCAATTCACTCGTAATTTTATTTTAATTGCAAAAGCCCTGAACCCACCCCAGCTGAGCGACCGAGGCGGTAGCATCCAACCGGCTACCTGTTGCACTTTTCCCCGCCATATACCACCGGCGAATTTGCATCGACGATTTGACGTTTCAATACCAATACTCATTATCGACTTTCAACCCATCGGCGCAGCGGCGGCTGCAATTTCTCTCGTGGTTTTTTTGTCTTTCTACGCACATTAGAATCGTCTATTCTTTTACCCCGGAAAAGTGTAACAAATTGGCGCCCAACGTGGGGCTTTGCTTTTCTATTCGTTTTAATAATACCTATTCATTTCTATTCGTTAATAAAATCTTCAATCGATCTATTGAAAAATCATACTCTGTGCTACAAGTTCATATACATATATATATACCAGCTGTGTTGTGTTTGTTGGTATCGGGAAGTTTGTGTTTTATTTTTTTTGTTCTTTTTACTTTGTTTTCTTTTATTTTCCCAGGTTGTGTGGTTCATGAAATTGGCACTAAGGAAGTTGGATTGAAAAACCCTTTTGGATTCATACCCCAAACAAAAGAAGTGTGGTGAATGGTGATATTCCTAATTTCAAGTAGGTCATTTAATTGTTTATTATATTGACATATATTCATATATATCTACATACATATATATATATACCTACCGGCACAGTGAAATTGCATTTCTTGTAAAACAGAATTGCACAGTTGTAGCTGTAGCGGTTTTTTTTATTCGTCACCACAAATAGTGGATTTTTGCTTTCTTGTGTTACATCGGTACGTCATTTTAGAGTTGCCACCAGTTACTTTTTTCGCTGGATATACATTTTTTTTTTGCTGTCACACTTTTTTTATCATTTGATTATTATCGATTGATAACATTTTGCAATATTTTATTCTTATTTATTTATTTTTATTCATCCATATTTGTGATTAGGATAATAATATTTTTTGGTGTTTTGTTGGGGATTTGTTTTAAAATTTTACTACGAGACTTATTTGCTTCGGTACTTATTCGTGATTTTTGATTTCGTTAATTTTTCGGTGGAATTGAATCTTTTCCTCGTAACTTTTGTGGTTTATTTTAGTGACCAGTGATACATTTTGCTTTTCGCTTTTACTGAATTTTGATTCGTGTGTATTTTTGAAACTTTTATTTGTTGTTACTTTATCTCTTCTTTTGGCCTTTGGAAATCGATGTTCGTTTAACCAACCAATACCTAAGGAAGTTTTTTTCTTATTCCCTTTGGAATCTCGGGCATATTGGGGATTTTTTTTTTTCTTGTTCATATAAGTATAGGCATAATTAGCTAGGTCTTTTTATTAGTTTTATTACAGCTAGTGTTAGTTGCTTCCTTTGTTGTTAGGTGTAGAATACATAGTCTTTTGGGAATAGGTATAATATATAGCAAAAATAAAATGGAGATTAATAGGTTAGCTCAAGAGGAGTTGTACTACGAGATGGACGTGCGGGGGTTAGCGAGAGGCACGGTCACAGAAATGAGACAGTCGCTTAGGGCAGCAAGAATGCTCGAGCGTAGGGGATCTTTAGGTACAGATGCCAGTTACCCTTTCTCTTTTGAGGAAGATATAAAGGCTATTGAAGGGAAAGCACAGGAGATAGAAGATCTATTGAAGGATAAGCCTAGCGATCCTAAGTCAGGGGAGTTTTTAAAGATTGTAACAAAGATCGAATGGTGTTTGCGCAGGCTAGATCGAGCTCGCGCTGAGGGCAGTGAAGAGGAAAGTTTCAAGTTGAAACTTCGAAACCAGTTAGTAGGCTTGGCGGCTAAACTCGAGTTCGGCGACGGAGATGAAACGGAACCTGAAGAAAAAGCAGCTCCGTCCAGGGTAGCAGTAAGGCTCGCACCACCATCGCCAACTATACAACCTGTAAGGGTAGTACAACAAACCGAACCGTTACAACAACAACAATACCAACAACAACAACAACCATTTATTGAAGTAGTACCTGTCGCTCAAGATAGATGCACCGAGCGAATTGAGAAGTGGGACGTTAAGTTTACTGGGGAACGCTGTGGGGCTTCTGTAAATGCATTTTTAGAGAGAGTTGAGGAGCTTAGGCAAGCAAGGAGCGTTTCAGAAACGCACCTTTTTAGGTCGGCAGTTGATTTATTCACCGGGAAGGCACTCATCTGGTTTAGGGCGATCCGAGAAAATGTTAGGACATGGAATGAGTTGGTATGCGAGCTCAAGGCAGAGTTCCTACCACCAAACTATGATGATCTCCTCATGGATGAAATCAGGCGACGTACACAAGGACAGGCGGAGTCGATTGGTGTATACGTCGCCACGATGTCGAACATGTTCAGGAGATTATCAGAACCATTGTCTGAACGAAGGAAGCTTGCTATTCTTCAGAAAAATCTGGCACCATTCTACCAGACACAGCTTGGACTCGCGGACCCGAAAACGGTAAGCGATCTTGTTGCTCTGGGTAGACGTTTAGAGACGGTTAGGGCGAATGTGGAGACTTTCACTCCTCCACCTAGTAATCGGTCTAGGAACTTGCTGGAACCCGATTTAGCATACGTTGCGGTCGAGGAACCAGTAGTGGCGGTTGTAAGTAGAGAACCTCAAACGGTGAGGTGCTTTAACTGCAATCAGGAAGGGCATTTTGCCAGTAGGTGTTCTGCTCCTAGGAGATGTGTAGGCTGTGGGCAACAGGGGGTTGTTCGCAGAAACTGTAGGAATTGTTCGGGAAACGGTCAACGCACTCTCGGGTCGGCAGGACGAGAGCGCCGTTGAATTCTCTGATTAGGTCGCCTGCTGGTAACCAGTTGGCTTGTAGTGAAGTTGTCCAGTTAGGTTTTGCACTTGATGAAAATTGCAACGATAGGCGTCCATACCTTAGGGTCAGCATTTATGGGGTTAACTTGTTAGGTTTATTGGATTCAGGCGCTTCACGCTCTATTATAGGTAGGAATGGATGGATGATATTAAAAGATTTAGGTTTAGTTTTACAAAAAGGCAACGTAGATAGGGTCACTCTAGCGGATGGCGTAGGGATAGGTGTAGAAGGTGTCGTAATGTTGCCAATGATAGTGCAGGGAAAAGTTGTGTTGTTGGAGTGTCTTGTTATTCCTAGTCTTCCGCAAGTTCTTATTTTAGGGGCCGATTTCTGGAAGCTTTCAGGAATCGTGCCGGATTTAGCTTCAGGGCAGTGGAGTTTTTCAAACCAAAGCTTGCTGGCTTCAATTACTGAGAATAGGGACTTATCAGATTTAAACAAGACACAACAACAACTGTTAGGTAGCTTTACAGAAGCAATATTTAGGGACATGCCTGAAGGCATTGGTTGCACCCATCTGGTGAAACATAAAATCAGGACCAATGCTGAGCCGATAAAACAACGGTATTATCCGGTTTCTCCAGCAGTCCAGGTCCATATAGATAGGGAATTAGCAGAAATGATTAAGGACGATATCGTTGAGACATCGAATAGCCCTTGGGCTTCTCCTATAGTCATGATTAGGAAAAAGGATAATAGTTATAGGTTTTGTGTAGATTATAGGAAACTTAACAAGGTGACTGAAAGGGATGCTTATCCTCTTCCCTTCATTTCAGTTACCTTGGATAAGCTTAGGGACGCGAAATTTCTGTCTTCTCTAGACATCAAATCTGCTTATTGGCAAATACCAGTTGAGGAAAGTTCACGGCCTTATACTGCGTTTACTGTCCCAAATAGGGGACTGTTTCAGTTTAAAAGGATGCCTTTTGGATTGCATAATGCCCCCGCGACGTGGCAGCGATTTATAGACAACGTGCTTGGAGCCGATTTGGAACCGCACGTCTTTGTCTACCTCGACGACATAATAATCGTTACCAATTCGTTCGAGAGGCACTTAGAAATTTTAAAGGAGGTATTTAGGCGATTGACAGAGGCAGGTTTGAAAGTTAGTCGGGAGAAGTGCAATTTTTGTAGACCATCCCTCAAATTTTTAGGTTATGTAGTAGATCGCAACGGCCTCCATGTAGACCCAGAGAAGGTCGAAAGTATGTTGAATATTCCAACCCCTAAAAATGTAAAAGAAGTGAGGAGCTTCGTCGGAACGGTATCCTGGTATAGGAGATTTGTGCCAAACTTCGCAAGTTTGGTTAAACCGATGACCGAGTTGCTCAAGAAAAGTAGGAAATTTTGTTGGACAGAAGAATGCGAAGAAAGCTTCAGAAAAGCAAAAGAGTGTTTGGTAGCAGCGCCCATCCTGACGTGTCCGGATTTTACGAGGTCTTTCGTCGTGCAGACAGATGCCTCGGATTTTGGGATTGGTGCTGTTTTGAGTCAAAATTTTGATGAAGGAGAGAAAGTGATTTGCTACTTAAGCAGGTCGCTCAATAGGTGTGAACGGAATTATTCAACTACAGAAAAGGAATGTCTAGCTGTGTTATGGGCTATAGAGAAGCTAAGACCATATCTCGAAGGGGTTAAGTTTACGGTCATTACCGACCATTATTCCTTGGTATGGCTTAGTAAGTTGAAAGATCCTGCAGGTAGATTAGCGCGTTGGGCTGTTCGTTTACAACAGTTCGATTTTGAGATTATACATAGGAAGGGTAGGGATCACGTAGTGCCAGATATGCTCTCCAGGAGCGTGCCAGAGATAGCTGGGATTGAAGAGCACAGGTCCGATCCGTGGATAATCCGGATGATCGAAAAGGTTGAAGAAAAGCCGTTGGACTTTCCAACGTGGCGAGTTGAGCAGGGAATTTTATACAAGTTTGTGAAGGCAAGTCACATATTGGTCCATGATCAGAACTCAGAGTGGAAGGTGGTCGTTGGGAAAAAGGATAGGGCTAGTATACTAGGGAATTGTCACGATAATCCGCTAGCGGGACATATGGGGGTTAGGAAGACTTTAGCTAGGATATCAGAGAAGTACTATTGGCCCAAAATGAGGTCCGATATTACGAAATATGTTAGGAGTTGCAAAGTTTGTCAAAGTGTGAAGCCGGTCAACGACAAGCCGGCTGGGTATATGACGGAGAGGAAAGGGGTAACCAATCCGTGGGAGATGGTTTCGGTGGATTTAGTTGGTCCACTTCCCAAATCGAGTAGGGGTTTTGTGTACATCTTAACGGTCGTTGATTATTTTACTAAGTTCCCTTTATTATTCGCTCTTAGGTCGGCTACGGCAAAAGCCGTTTGTAAAGAGTTGGAAGAAAACGTTTTTCTTTTGTTTGGTGTTCCAAAATACCTTGTCTGCGATAATGGTCCACAATTTAGGAGTAGGGAACTGAGAGCTCTTTGTGAAGAGTATGGTTCCACTATTAGGTTTACCGCTCATTACCACCCGCAAGCAAACCCGGCGGAAAGAATAAACCAGATAATAAAAACAACACTAAGATCGTATGTATCTGACAACCATAGGGTTTGGGACAAACAATTAGCTAAGGTAGCGTGCTGTATTCGCACAGCAACGCATGACGTATTGGGGGTATCTCCGTACTATGCGAATTTTGGTCGAGGTATGGTGACTTTTGGGCGATCGTCCTTAACCACTATACCGTGTGAGGGGAGCATAAATACGGATCCAGGGGAACAATTTAGGCAACTTAGGTTAGAGATAGGCAAACGATTAGAAGCGGCATCCAAGAAGTCAGCGCAGGCATATAATCTTCGGAGAAGGGACGTGCAATACCTTCCGAATGAACTAGTTTGGAGAAAAAATTATGTCCTCTCGGACGCCGCAAATTACTACACCGCAAAGTTGGCCCCAAAATACGTCGGCCCTTTTCAAATTAAAAAGAGAGTATCAGCGTGGACGTATACTCTCGAGGATAGCGATGGCAACGAGAAAGGTACTTGGAACGTAAAAGACCTTAAGCCTTACTGCGATGATCCTGGACGTTAAAGGAATGAGTCGTGTAACAGAAAGGTTACGCAAAGTGGTACTGAGAGCAAATAGCTCTGTGATGTACATTACCTCTCGCAAGGTGCGATTGAGAAGTCGATGTTATGTGGTTGTGATGTTTACTCCGGTCTTTCTTAACGAAATACCAGTCTTGCCTCTTCGGGAGGTAAGGAAGGAGTTTGTTGCGTTCAAAAACGCTCCAAAAAAAGTGTGGTCGTCTCCCACCTTTCCACCTCCCGACCCCTTCCTTGTTTTTGACCATTTCGTCCTCCCGCTATTCTCTTGAGGAAGTGGCATAGCCGATCTTGTTGGGTATATTCATATACCCAACGATCTTGCTTTCCATGACCCTCGGGAGGATAGCAAAAGCAGGTACCCCAACAGCCCAATTGGACGGGCAGGGACGGACGGTCCTAAGAAGGAGAGAGAGAGAGAGATAGAGTTTTCTCTAAATAAAACACAAAGCATCACGGGTGGACAAAACAACCAAACAGTATACCAAAATGGCCAACGAGAGACCCAATTCCTCAAAACACACAAGTACATCTGTGTCGACGAAAACATAACATTGAAGACAAAATAACGAGATACAAACCCAACAAAGTCGTCCTCCCAAACATACGAAACACAACAGAGCCACATCAAACAAAATCTAACCACAAACTCTAGACAATACGAAAATACAAAAATGCAACTGAAAATACGAGATGTCCACCCCAACGTTACCGAAAACAGCACCCAGTGGCTAAGAGCCCCAACATAAAGAAGACACATGTAAGAAATGGCACACTATAGGCTCATCCCCAACCCCCCAAATCTGCGCGAAAACCCACGTAATTAGCTAGGGAACAATCAAAGTCGAAAAATGTTTTAAATAGCAACCTCTGTCCCCAAGATACTGCTTTCCATAAATAGGAACAATGTCTCGAACCCTAAGCAGTGTAAGTTCCAATTGCTCGCCTGCTAAAAATCCTTTTATTTTGGTAGAGGGAATATAGGTAAAATCGCTAGGGGAATAATGTCGCGAACCAATTCTAATACGGATTTTATTCGAGCTGTATAAGGTCTTGAATATTCTTACATTGCTCAAATGAGTAACAACGTCAAAAAAAAAAACAATTTATGCTCTGAATGTAATGCGTGAAGAGTGTGCGTGAATGCGTTCAGTGACGAGTCGGAGATTGGGGAATATCCCTAATGCTCGGGCGAATTCACCAAAGAGCGCAAACAGTATGATTGAGAGCAAGAACGGGAGTCCGCACGAACCTCCGCCAAAGAAAACGGAGTGTTGCAGTCGCGGACAATAATTTAGTCCCGTTTTGCTGAATGCTAGAATGCAAGTGGGGTAAAGGGGAGAACAAAAAAAACGAAAAATCACTTTTTGATTAGCTGCGAAATCGACCAGATCTAGCTCGAAGAACATCCGTACGGATTTTGGCAAAAAGTTTTGAGATTATAAAATTAAATCTATTAAATTGATTAAGATAAATAAGAGGCTATTAGTGGAATAGCTAAGTTTAGTTTAGAAAAGTGTCAAGAAAAAAAAGGTGAAAGAAAGGAGAGGAGCAGGCGAGGAAGGAAAAATACAAGCGGCAGGACAGACTCAATTTACCTACAGGACAGGTCTTTGGGGACAAAGGAAGCAGATAAGTAGAGTTATATATATTATAGTAGTGGAATATTTCATAGAACCGCGGTAGTTAGGATAAAAGCATAATTTTTATTACGTTGGTTTTCGTTCCGAAATAATCCCAGAAAAGCGGGACACGCGACCCGTTCACACAACCGTTTAAAATTCGGGAAGTAGCGATAGTGGGCCATTCCATAGGCGACCACCATTTTGTTTAACCACCCAACCAATTCGCGAAATAAAACGCCATTTCTCCTCAGCGGAGTTTTATAACGAAAAAAAAAATCCTTTCTTTTAAATTTTCCACTCGTCAAAATTTACTTTTATCATCGGGAAGTTGTTCGGTAAGGTTTCACAATTCCTTAGAAAAAAGATTGTGTGGCGCCCACTGCGTAAAACCAAAAATTGGATTTACCATCTACAAAAAAGGTTAAGTACCCATTTCTTGCAATTCACTCGTAATTTTATTTTAATTGCAAAAGCCCTGAACCCACCCCAGCTGAGCGACCGAGGCGGTAGCATCCAACCGGCTACCTGTTGCACTTTTCCCCGCCATATACCACCGGCGAATTTGCATCGACGATTTGACGTTTCAATACCAATACTCATTATCGACTTTCAACCCATCGGCGCAGCGGCGGCTGCAATTTCTCTCGTGGTTTTTTTGTCTTTCTACGCACATTAGAATCGTCTATTCTTTTACCCCGGAAAAGTGTAACAACTTGGCGAGCTGATTAATTTGATGCTCAATAGCCGAATTATCAACTGGGTGAGATATCTACCAGAAGCTCAATCAGCAGAGGAACCCCGCAAGGTGGTGTCCTTTCCCTCCTTTTCTGGAATTTAGTGGTGAATGAACTGCTGATATGCCTGGAAGCGGAGAGTCACCACAATGTGATTGCCTATGCGGACGACGTTGCTATTGCTGTGTCAGGAAAATACCTGAATACTCTAAAAGAATTCCTACAACACGCTCTCAATAAGCTAATGAAATGGGCGAGCAAATGTGGGTTGGGTGTAAACCCTCACAAAACGGAACTTCTCCTCTTTTCTAGGAATTACAAAATTCCACACATTGACCCTCCATCTATAAATGGCACTAGGTTAATATTCTCAAATGAAGCTAAATACTTGGGCCTCATGTTTGATAGGAAATTAACCTGGAAGCCTAACATTCAAGAAAGAGTTAAAATAGCCACTGTGGCACCATAGGAAACAGCCTCGTATCACTCACTGGCTATACGTCTCCGTCATAAGACCAATACTCGTAAGGTGTGGTTGTCTGGTGGACTGCTTTGGACAAAGCGATCAATCGCGATAAGCTAAGCAAGGTCAGCTTTTGCAGCCGCACGCCTCAAAGTTACCTCACAATGGACCAGTAGAACAACTGGCCATGCGGCTATCCTGAACGATTTTAAGAACCTTCCAGGAAATATCGAATACACCACACCAGAACTGCAGTTCGATAAGAATTTCCAGGTCTCCATTCCCACTAGATCATTCTGGGAGGAGGGAGCATTCCTGGGTGATGAATCGATCCACTTCTTCACAGATGGTTCGAAGACTGTGGACGGTGTTGGTGGTGTTGTCTTCTCCGACAGACTAAATCTTAGTCTCTCCTTCCATCTTCCTGATCACTGTAGCGTTTTTCAGGAGGAAATAATGGCGATAAAAGAAGTCTTATCTTGGCTGAAAGAAAACGTGATATCTGCTAAAGATATCCGTATCTTCTCGAAAAGTCAAGCTGCTATCAAGTGCCTGGAATCAGTCTCTACAAATTCCATAACAGCCCAAAACTGTCGCTCGTCTCTCAAAGAGATGGCAGAACAGTTCAATATTCACCTCTGCTGGGTGCCGGGGCACAGGGACATCCCATGTAATTGTAAGGCTGGTGAACTCGCCAAACACGGAACTACACTACCTATGCTTCCATTTACGGATTCCATAGGTATTCCGATCGCTACTTGTAAATTCAAAATAAAGCTGGATGCTATCAATAGAACAAATCTTAGGTGGAAAACCGGCTAAACATGTCTAGCCACAAAGTGGATCTGGCCAAAGCTCGATCTAAAACGTTCTAGATACTTGATCTCCTTGGATAGGAAGCACATCAGTGCTACGATAGGTGTCATCACAGGACACTGTCTCATAGGAAGGCACGCAACAAGGCTTGGCGTATTCTCAAACGATTTTTGCAGATTTGTTTTGACGAGGAGGAGAAAGAAACCATACTCCATCTCCCCTGTACCTGTCCCGCTCTTGCACAAAGATGAAAACTCCATTTGGGAGCGTTCTACATTCGTAATCTCCTTCGCTTCATCAGAAGCTGCAATTGGTTCAACGAGTAGGAAGAATTAAATTTTAGATTCATGTGGTATCACAAGGGACATTATAATGGTCTAAGTGTGTCGACTTGCCGACAGCCACTTCAACCTAACCTAACCATAGTTCAAAAAAGTAACTATTCTTGTATACTCTTCACGCAATTCCTTCGGTAACCACCAACAATAAACCGATGAAATACCAATTTGGCTTCCGCACGTACATTGAGTGTTCTTGAATACAACAAGGTGGCGTTTTAACACCTTAAGAGTTATTGCAGAGTCTTAAAGGCCGAAGTCTATTGGACTAGCCGCCGACTTGTTCGACGGTAGTTACACGGTGTCTCCACCTGCAAATTTTCTTTCATGAAATCTCTCACATTTGGTCGCGTTGAAAGAACGACAATATGAAATGAAATGAAGGGTGGGCATTTCGTATCATGAAATTTCATTCGTTAGAATGTCGTTGAGCAGAGCACATCGTTGCGTTCTCGCATTAAAGGCCATGAAGGAATTAGAAGAATTGCGGAAACGAGCTGAGAAAAGAAAACGAAGGTTTTGGGTAAATCCATTTCTGGAAAAAAGGGAAATGCACAATTTAGAGGAACATTTGTTGAAAGATGTTTTGTGGGAAGATGACGAGTTTCGGAATTTTTGCAGAATGCATATTGACAAGTTTCTTCTACAAGGAACTGTGAATGTTTACGATCCATCTTAATTACTCTTTGTTTCGTCATGTGTGTTCTTCTAAAAGGATCTATAAATGTTTATGATCCTTTCTTATCCCTTTTCGTTGTAGCTATGCATATTTTCCATTTTCTGTTTTATGATGCTTGTAAAACTATCTGGAAATGTTTTTTTCCTTGTTTAAATTTTCGCACATCTGGCAATCGTGTAAACATAGCTTTAAAAAAAAATGGTAAAAGGTTCGATGACCCAAAAATAAACTCATACAACACGAACTCATTCCCGCTCAGCCACCGCTGAAAAAAAAAACAAGAAATAATAACCAGCTATTTCCAAGAGCAAATAAGATCTGTCTTGATCGACATGCAAAACTATAATGCCCATGTGACTACATCCTAGATCCTACCTACATCCATTCTCTGTTCCCATTTACCATATCCTTGTAATTATACTTGTCTCGTTTTTATTCAAATACCTAGTTTCAGCGCTACAAGCGACCATTCGCCACTCAGCCATCGTGAAAATGAAAAACAAGTGTCAAACTGCACAGAAATTTCAGCCCCTTTCATGAAATCAATACCATGAAAGGAGCTGTGAAATACTTTTCATGAAATTGGTTTTTTCATGAAATTTGTGGTCTCCACGTGCAATCTGTCCTTTCATGAAAATTTTCATGCTAAGAAAATTGCAGGTGGAGACACCGTGTTACGCTATCGCAGAAGGATAAGGTTTCTATAAACCGACGCACGGTCCGATTTATAAAACCTGTGGCACTATAAAAGTCAGGAGTATATATATCTTTCTTCTACAATTTGGCAATCATACTCTGAGCAAGAGCTCCCCTAATAGCTTTACAAGTATCGGTCACCCACCATCTCTACAAGTAGCAACGCGTTTATGTTAGTACAGCTCTTTTTTTTCTCGAAAAGTGAAAACCTATAGTACACCTGAAGGTGATTGGACTGATCGCCCGTGCTCAACAGAATCACTCTTGGGCTTGAGCTGCATTATGTCCATGTAATTCTTCTATGGTTCTCCTGAAGTGATTACCGCCCACATTTTAGAAAATATATTCCAACCACCACAACTTACCTTCAAAGTGTCATTATCGTAGCGACATCGCTTGTTACTCGAGCTACGATAATCTCGATCATCGTCTGACATTTCCATTTCATCGTCTTCGATCTGCACCGAGCGCATTTCCTACACACACAAAAGGAATAGATATATGAATTTACTAAACAATTACCAAAGAATACCGAAAAACGCCTTTAACGTCATCTGTCAGTTTAAAAAAAAAAACGTAACATAAAAATAAAAAAATTGCAATTTTCTTTTTTATTTTTATTTTCTTTCATTGTGTCAATAATATTAAGTAACCTTTCTTGTTTCGAACTTATGAGTGTCCATCAATGCTGTCGAAACTCTTTAGTCTTTCTTTCGCCTATAAAGTAATGAGTGAGTGTGAGAGTGTACTTACCTCGAACTACTAAAAACGTTTCAGTTGTTTAAATTGTTTTTTTTTTTTTTTTAGTTTTTAAAAGTAACCCTTCTTTAGCTAAACAAAACCGTACGAAATACATTTTTAATTTGATTAATTGCCAGCGTTATGAATGGACAATGATTGCGCTTTGCTTAATGTGTTAATTCATTTCCGCTCCCATTGATTATTATTATAGCTCCTTTTTCAGGTTGAAGGCAGTAGTTTGCTTTACATATTTTAATTTTTTTGAGCGATGTGATGAGTTATACAAAAAATTTGTTATTTGATTACAAAAACACCATTTAAATTGAAGCAACAGTTTTTGTTTTCTGTTTGATTTTGTGTTTTTAATATTTTTTTGCGAAAATAATATATATTTTTTACATTAAGTGTGAGAAATAGAAAAATGTGATTTATAATAAAAAAAAATATAAGAAAAATATTCTCTATACAGTTAGAAACAAAGGTAATTTGAGCGAATTGTTGTTATGCAGGAGCAAGCACTGGTGTGTTATTAATTGTCAACAAGCAAAAGATGAGGATACTATTTAATAAAAGTTGAACTTGTAAGCGCAAAACTGGTACAAATATTTAGATTTTAAAGAGAAGTGACAATCTGAACATTGCTAGGTATGTACTGATGTGGGAAAACATTGGTCAGTGAAAAATACGCGTTTGAATGTTCAAAACCTGTCGTGTTTGGTATACTACGAGTTATCCCTTGTTTAGGTTTGATTAGGATGACAGTTTACTTCTCGTGCAGCCAGAAGCCATGGAGGTTCACCTTAATAGATATTTATGGTAATTCATGCGTCTAATCAAGGCCAGGCTGTGTCATAAGAGTTGTTCTACAGAATCTAGCTCATTTTTGTCCCTCCGCGGTACTAATAATAATTTTTAGTGTCCAGACTAAATTTTTCGAGCTCACAATGGCGAAATTTTCCATACAAAACTGCATATTGTGACCTAGAAAATATTTAGTGTGAAGGTTAAAAACGATTATTAGTAAGGCCCCCTGTCTTTTGCAGATGTCATTTGTAAAGATGACTAGACTTTTAGCCATGTTCCCGAAAACGCTGTGGGAGGTAAAAAATAACCTTAAAATGTCGATGACGGGATATGGCGCAACCACAAGCTATTTTCCGTTGTTCCTCGGCTATGTTCTACGTGACATTATCAATCAACTTCAAAGATATGCTCAAAGCTGGTAAAGCACTTGTCCAATAGTTGATAGCATATCCAATTCAAAGCCTGTCTGCATCTGACTGTCAACCCACATTGATAGTTTCCTCACAATAACGTGTCCAGGAAGTCATAAGAACAAAACTGTATGATGATTTATAACTCTCAGTGCCAAAAGCACCCACACGTTTGAATTTACCAGATTGGCGATAATCGCTTTAAGTGCCCATGCTAAAGGCGATTTCCGCTGCTGGAAGTTCCACTACTAGGAAAAATAAAAAATGATAACTTACGGGTATACATGCCAATGATCTATCCCAACGGAACAGCACAGAGTCTAGTTGCAAAAGTGACACCTATCAATCTATGAGAGGTATAGAGAGGAAGATTGTGTAGGAGAATAAGATAGAAGCAGTAGTGAAAACGGCGACGGAAGAGGCAAAGGACAAAAGTAGCGATAAACATGACTTAGGGCCAATTTTTCAACAGTCAGATAGCCAATTAGATAGGGGTTAGCTGTCAGATAACACATAAATCCATAGTCGAATAGCAGCTATTCGAAGAATATAGCAGCTAACTGTCTCATAAATCTGCCCGTTTCGGAGAATGATAAAATATAAATCTCTAGTTTACCTTCGAATAGTTATCTAGCTCTTATTTTATGATTTATAAAGAGTGAAATAAATTTAATCGTTAGTTACACGGTGTCTCCAAGTGCAATTTATCATTTCAGCAATCTGTCAAATTTGATTGCATTGAAAGAACGACAGTAAGCAATAAAATGTAGGGTGGGCATTTCATATCATGCAATTTCATTCGTTGAAATGTCGCTGAGTAGAGAACATCGTTGCGTTCTCGCATTAGGCCATGCAATCCTTTCTCTTTTCCCATCTACCATATTCTTGTCATTAGCGACCATTTGCCACTTAACCATCGTGGAAATGAAAAACAAGTGTCAAGCTGCACAGAAATTGCAGCTCATTTCATGAAATCGATACCCTGCAATGAGTTGAGCAATTTAGCAATCAGGCCATTGCTAGACGGAGAGCGAGGCATTAATGTGTGGATGGAGCATCGTTGTCACTTAGTTCTTATCAGGGGCCCAATTCCGCAAGAGTGAGTGTACACTGGCTTCATCTGATTCCGCAAGAGTGTACGTAGGCTTTTTTGACAGTTTTCGTGCACACAATTCAAAAAATGTATTCACTCTGTTTTCGACTGGGAGTTGAGGAATTTAAGCAAAATGGGCGAACCGAAGCCAATGAAAAAAGCTAGTTTCGAACAAAAAGAATATACATACATATTTATTTTAGATTTTAATCATCAAATGGGGCTTGTTTAGCCACTCATGGCAAATGACGTTAATTTAAAAAAAAAAATGTTGAATTTTTCCCAAAAATTCCAAACACAAATTCTTTGGGAACCGATATGAATCGATAAACTGCTGTTCTGTTGCTTCTTCAAAGGACTCCCGAGAGTTTCTAATACCTATTTCTTTTTACAATTACAATAATTAATTTTATCCTGCGAAAATATAAACGTAATATACAAAATAAGTTAACTAGAAACAATTTAATATACCAACATACCGACTTTGTCGTCTTGTGTGTCTTACAATCGGGTTCATTTTCCTTTTTTTAAACAAAAATTCTGTCAAACAGAATTCAGCTCAGTCGGCTGACAAAAAATGTTTCACTCAGCACATTAAAACTCACAGCACGTTGCGGAATCGCGTGAACTGTGTATGGTGTACATGGGCAGTGAGTGTGAGTTTCGTTAAGCGTGTGCACGGGCAAAAAACTCACTCTTGCGGAATTGGGCCCCAGGTCATGGATAATTAGACCCCCAAAGTTTAAAAATACGCCGACTCCACGGTAGACGATTCTTACATCTTTTCGATTTATAGCAGATGGACAGAAGAGACTAAAGAGAACCAAGCTAGAGTCGTTGGTTTTATATAATTAGTGAATGACCTAAGCCCTCTCTGATTAAAGCTGTCTTGTATACACAAATGACCACGACAACCTGGTTTAAAAACGTTCTTCTTCCTTAGTTTGAGAAACCATTTGAACGACACCCTATTAGTATATAGGTCATAAACTAAGTATTAAGTCAGCTCAGACAATTTAAGAGAAACTGGCTAGAAACCTTTTTTCGTGTTACTATGAGGGAAAGAATGTGTGAGGTGTGACATTTAAATTAGCTGCGCGCATACACTTGCACAAAGCAACCTGACAGTTTATTCAGTTTTTTTTTTTTTTTTTTCTTTTATTACATCTCCCCCCATTCAGATTCGGATGTATTCACAGTTCACAGATATAGCAAATTTAAGAGAGAATTTTATTTTCAAAATTTGCGGAGGAATTCGGGTAGGTGCGCGGGAGCTGCCCGTCAATTTAATACTTAGTTTATGGTATAGGTATAGGTACAACCGGCTCGACATGTCTAGCGACAAAACAGATCTGGCCAAAGCTAGATCTAAAACGTTATGAATATTTGATCTCCTTTGATAGGAAGCATATCAGTGCTACAATTTCATATCATTTTCATTTTCATTACGGCGTATTGTCGTATTTTCAAACGATTTTTGCAGAAGCTGTCTTGACGAGGAGGAGGAAGAAACCATACTCCATCTCCTCTGCACGTGTCCGGCTCTCTAACAAAGACGAAAACTCCATTTGGGAGCGTTCTACTATAATGATCTGAACGATCTAAAAAACATAGACATTCGTAATCTCCTTCGCTTCATTAGAAGCTCCAATTGGTTCAACGAGTAGGAAGAATTGAATTTTAGATTCATGTGGTATCACAAGGGACCTTATATGGATCACAAGCTCAGTATTGTTTTCAGTACTCGTCGTGGTCTTTTCAGTTTAGTTCTGTGTTGAATACAACATCGGGGTACTTGGTTTTGAATGAGCGAATAAAAACGAATACTTCTTGTGAAAAGCCGGGTATTTGTGGCATGCAGTGGCAACTTAGCTCCGGTTGGTTCCATTCAGACTGCAATTACTGCAATAACCATTCAGACTCAAAATACAATAACCGCGTTGTTTCAAGTTCAACAATTATTTGATTCTAAAACTAAAACTACACTATAAACTTTTAATAAATAAGAACAATACCAATTTATTCAAATGTCACTCAAGACAAGTTCACAGAAATTAATAAAGCAACCAAGCGATCAACTAAACATGCAATTAAAAGTATGCAAAATAACTACAAGCGACAAACTAAACATGCAAATAAAACAAAGGAATAGACTACAGGAGTGTTTCCAAGTTAATTGCACTATTAGCTGAGAATCTCATTTGGGAAATTTTGAAAAAAAAAACCCATACCAATTAAAATAATAGAGAAACAAAATCAACTTAAAAATATATATATATTGATACAACAACAACAACAACAACGATATGTGTGTGTATATTCTTGTGTACGTACCATTGACAGTTTCTTCCATTGGTCGATGTTTTTTCTTTGGGCCTTGGTGAAATGGTCCCAAACCTTCTTGTGACTAGCTGCACTGAACACTTTTTCAATCTGAGTGACTGATGGGAGAGGAGGGTAAATATAGATAGAGATAATAGTAACAACAACATCAACAGCAACAAAAAAAAAACATCAGAGAAACTTGTTGGTAGTTTTTGCTTCTTTTACAATTTTTTTTTTTTTTTTTCTTTTCAGGGATAGTTATTACTTTTCTCTTTTGTTCTGTTATTACAGGATGTGTTTGTGGTCCTAAATGCACATAATAACCGGACTTTTGATTGACCAATTTTATGTAGTTCCTAAGCAGTCTAAGATATTCGCGAAGTTAGAATGGTTGTGGAATTTTGATTGTTTTTAAATGTCTGGAGGATGATTTTTATATTAATTATGCTAACTATACCGTTTAAAGGTTTTGAGAACTAAAAACTAAAGCCTAAGCAGCCAGGCAAAGTAGACAATTGCAATTTGACACTTTTTTCGTCTCAGACCCATCACAACGTTTAAGGGATGTTTCTTTCTAAGTTGAGACCACACTAAAGGACTATATAGGTACATGAGCGCGATTTGCGAATTAATTTAAATTGTATTCATAAATTGAAAATTGCTATTCGTTGTTCCATGTTAGTGTTCTGGACTACAAACGAATAGTTAATCGACATGTTGTGAAAAATAGTTATAGAATATTCTTTTACGGAGTTGACAGAGAGAAAAACGCACCAAGTAACCGGTGAAGTGTCAAAAGGCTGAGTGCTTCTTTGTTTGTAATGGAACGCTATAGATTACGAATTTCTGCGCATGCTAACCATCTAGCAGTTATTTCCAGCTCGCCCATACAAAAACGGAAGCAGCACTTATTAAGAGTGGGAAAGTTAAATACAAAACATTCTGGCAATCGCAGAAGCGGCCCGTAGGTCGTCGATATTGGCAATATCAGGCAGCGATATTACCATCTTCATTGTCAGCCAGGCGGCAATAAAAGCAGTTTCTGCAAATGAAATAAAATCCAAATTAGTCCACCGCTGCCGCGAGGAGCTCAAAGTTCTTTGTTCGCAGCACACCACCAATCTCTGCTGGGTCCCTGGACACAGTGACAAAACCGGCAATGAGAGGGCGGATGAACTGGCGAGAGAGGGATCCAAAATGGATCTTGACAGAGTACTTCAATCGATCAAGCCACCACTTTGCAATCTTAGAGAGCGAGTGGAGAACAAAATTCGAATGAAAAACAACAACAGGTGGAAAGAACTCACTACCTGTGAAATATCAAGGAAGCTTTGGCCAGAATACAATAGAGGTCGGACCAACAAACTTCTACAGTTTGATAGGTCATTGCTATCTAAGTTAGTGGGAGCTCTGACTGGCCACAACTACCTAAGAAACCACTTAATGAAACTAAATCTCAAAGATGACGATATATGTAGATTGTAGAGGCTCCGAAGACGAGGAGGTCCACGAGGACACATCTCACTTCCTTTGTCATTGACCGTCTCTCTGTCACTTGAGGAACAGAACACTTGGAAGTTACTAATTCCATGACGTACATGAACTTTCTCATGTCTCTCTGTCTGATCTTTGCAGGTTTCTGAGGAGATCGGGATGGCTAGACAGCGTTATATAACCACAAAGGAGGATGATGGAGACCACCGATGGTACACCAACGGTTAACCCTTAAAGAAGGAAGGCCATCACAATGGGTCCACGAGGACCTAAGTGAGGTATTGCAGCGCTCATCCTGCTCTACCTACCCATTTACCTAACCCTAACCTAATACAAAACATAATATAGGAGTAGCGTCTGCATCTTGCAATTGAATATCTACCTACATGTTTATGTTTTATGCACCTACACATTCAGCTTCCTTAAGATAAAAAGCCGCAGTGCCTAAGCCTGTCGAAGGCTCTCCCGCTTCATAATCTACCTACTTATATAGCAGCTGAAAATACTGTATTGCTATGTTGAAGGATCTAGACATTTGTTAACAAATTTTAGATAGTGAATGGGGAGGAAAAAATAAATATGGCAACCAGTCCAAAATACAAATTATTTGACAAAATCTATAATAAATCATATTAATATTATAAAGCTGAAGAGTTTTTTTCGTTTGAACGCGCTAATCTCAGGAACTACTGCACAGATTTTGATGAAACTTTTTTTGAAATGTTAGTTAAGATTCTGAGAAGGTCATAGGCTATTCCTTTCATTGACAAGTCTATTTTTGGGAGCGTTTTTGACCAAAATGTGTTTTTTTTTCCTTACTTTACTGCTTTTAACTCGCTATTACTCAAACAATTCGTAATCAATGCTAACAAAATAAAATACTTAGGAGAGCCAACACTTTCATAGTTATTTCAAGCCATCAATCAGCTTTCTACGTCCTCTAGAAGCTGAGCTACAACCTAAAATCTAACACGAAAAAAATAAATTTATTTTCTCAAATCGAACTTTATCAGCAGCCGCGGTTCTTGATCGTCGTTCTGCTTTGGGGTGGTTGGGTGGCGCACATCGCACAAGCACGTTCATATGAAAAAAAAAACTGCGTGGTGTTTTCTCCGATTTAAATGAAACGAAAGAGATAGAGAAGTATGCGACGTGAATGTGAATGTGTATGTAATCAACAGCGACAATATGTTTCTGAGGAAATGCGCAGGTGGCTGATGACGTGCGCTGATGGACGTACAATCGTACATAATGGTGGTGTATATAGAAATTGAGTTCAAGGTTTTTTTAAGTTATTACTTCTTTAGGCGCGTTGGGCACTTTTAGATGGGAAGAAATTAATGAATTCGGGTTACTTCTAAAACGACACCGCGTCATCGACACCGAGAAACCGACACCCGATAGGTGACGCTGTTGCCCATTTTCTGAGAAACTCAGCCGATCTCAATGAAACTTTGTATGTGTGCATGGTTGGATGCAGCAAGAAAGTTAGGATAGTTTTGGACCCGATAGGTGGCGCTGTTGTCCATTTTCTGAGAAACTCAGCCGATCTCATTGAAACTTTGTATGTGAGCATGGATGGATGCAGCAAGGATAGTTTTGGATCCGATAGGTGGCGCAGTTGTCGATTTTTTTGTTCGCTGTTTTTACTCCCAAAACAGTTTTAAATATTTCCTGCACAATAAAATAATATAAACATGCATACGTGTATGCTCCAGGCAACAGAACCTCAAATATTGTATTTCAAGAAGCTTTGTAAAAAAGTTATCATACAAAAATATAACTATCTCGCATGTATTGAAACTTAACTATTATTATCTCTTTTATTGGAAATTACACAGTATCACGCCGCGTACGAAGTTGCGGGCACCAACTAGTAGTAGATATGCCAGGCTTTCGTTTTCGTCGGAACAAACAGCAAAAATATTAAAGTTGTTTTGTTTTCACATCAATTTCGTTCGTTCAAATATAGCTTTTGTTTTGACGAAACACCGATAAAAACTTAAAGCTCCGTCTAAATCAATAAAGGGAACAAACCCGTTTTCATTATTTAACGATTGAAGTGCCAAAGCTTCTGTGAGATATTGGTACAACATTTTTATTAGACTTCTTGGCGCTACTAAAGGAATGTATAAACAAAGGTATTATGCAGCCAGCCAGAATCATCAAGTTATGTAGTTGCGCCACCAGGTCCTGGAGACTTCTGCGGTTCAAAGCTATTGACGGCCCACTTCAGCTTTTCCTCGCAAATTGTGACTGCATTTGATAGGGTGCCCTGTTGAACTCATGGTTACCATTGACAGGCGTGCATGGGCGTCCATGAGCAGATTCAACGATTGTTCTTCTGATTCTGCCCATTGGCCATTGGGGTCTTTTAGTACGATTTAGATAGGAATTTCCGCAATCTGAAGTACTCATTCGTGTTGTTAATTCTGACACAGAACCAGGAGCTGCGTTGTGCCTTTCGAACTTCTTTTTAAAGAGTTAGTCTTTGTACGCTTCCCACTCCGTTTCTAGCGCTGTTGTTTTGGCTCTGAACCATACTATACACGTCGTATATTCAATGATAAGTACCGATAGACTCGGTGTGGCAACGGAAAAAATAATAAGCAATCATTTGACTTGAATAATTATAATAATTATTTACGCATCAGAAGTAGTATCGCAATCTGGAAACAAAAATGCAAAGAATCGGTTTATGGAAAATTATCGCACAGCCTCATAAAAGTGATCGATGAATGAATTAAACGAAGGCATGGCGGTCTATTTAACTTTAAAGGTAAGATTAGACTGTATGCCAAGTGGTCATAAAATGCCAAGTTCTGACAGTTCTCCTGTCAAAATATGGTCATACAGTGTAATGGGCATATCTCATATGCTCTAATGACCTGAATGCCACACATGACCAGGCTGATTTTGACAGATAAAAATGCCCAAATAGCATATAGTGTAAAGGGACAATTAGCACGAATGCCAGTATAAAGCCCTATATGCCCGTATGCACTTTCTTGAAATTTCGTTATGGCATTGCTGGCATTTTTTTATTTTTGATGGAACAACAAAATAATTGTCATCGGTGTTTGATGAGTTCGTAGGATTGCGATTTGTTTTCTTTATCTTTTTTGTGGATTACTGATTGATATCATTTGCGTAAATGATTTAATTGTATTTTCTTTGTCATTTTTTTTTATGTAATTAGTGGTCTTGTTCTTGTCCCTAATTGTGGTTGTGTATATACTTTTTTCCTGTTGTGAAATTTGTTTGTGTAAAAATTGTTTGCTTTCTGTTTGTTTTGTGCTACTAATAAATTTCGAGCTTCAACATTTTTGATTTGTTTTTCTCTACATCATTACCCTTCTACAACATTGGGTAATAAATAACAAATGCCTTAAATGACCATCGAGGCAAATATGACCATATTGATAATTTCGATCATATAGTCTAATATGCAGTTTCGATAACTGTTCATTTGACAGCTAATCTGGTCATTTGCTTTTTAGCATTCATATGCTTAATTGGCATCGAGCTGGAATCTCCGATCTAATCCAGATAAAAGTTCGACGATAATGAAGTACGACTTTTGTATTTTTGAACCCAAGACCTAAATAATTTTCGCCCAAGCCTAGGATATTTTCTCAAAACCTTCAAACGCGAATTTCAAAGCAAGCTAACAAAAACGAGACCAATATAAGAACAACTAGTTATGAAATACGCATACCCTACATCTATGCCCGAGAGGCCATCCCATATCCCATCCGCCAAAGAATTCCCAATTAACTTAGTATACATATTTTACCATTTTAGTGGATGTTATTCGGTTTTTTTTTTTTAATTCCGCCAAATTCATGGATAGTTGGTGTCTGGACTGAGTCGTAATTCTTGTTTTTTTTTTTAATTCACGTTCAATTCAAATTTTGTTCATTTCATTAAAATTCAACAAACTTGAATAACTTAATTTTGTTTTATTTAATTTGTTGTTTTAATTTAGTTCTACATACCTTGTTTTCTGTGGAGTTTTCTAATTATAATTTATTTCTTAATACAAAAACAAAGAATCGTAAAAGAAAAAAACACATTTCAACGTGTGATACCAATAAAAATGTTTTCTAAAAAAATATACATGTATTTTTATATATTTTGAAATAACATGTTAAATAACCTAACAACGAAATAAAATGTTGTGTAAGGTGTCAACAAATATTCAATTCCATAATACACAGCCACAGAGAAGGAATACATGTATGGATGCGCTTTGTCTAGTACAAAACGGTGTTTGAAACAAAATTGAATTGCGAGAAGCGAACACTATTCAGTAGCGAATCACATTCAGGTTTGATTCCGTTTGTGCTCAACTTTTTCTTTAATTCTTTCATTATCAAAGAAAAAAAAAACAAATAATAATAATTGCAGAATACCCATTTCGTTGAGTTGGTACACGTAGAGGAGCACTCTATGTGTAGGAACTCAGCGATGTAGACATGCTAGACAATAGGCAACAGAGGGTGCTTATGAGAGAGTTCTTTTGTCTGAACTTCTATTCAAGAAGTGCTAAGCAAATTGTGAATTTTTATCGTTTGTTTCAGGGCAGCACGCCTCATATCGAGGGGAAGGAAGACAAAGGATATGAATATACTTTTCTGGAGGTAACGTTCCGATCCACATTTAAAATGGACAGGGAAGGAACAGACAGACAAGAACTGTGCTTGATAGGTGGAATACAGGTCATGAGGAGTCACAATAAACCAGGGCCCATGTTATTCCTGTGAAGGACTATATAGTTGCTTAAGTTCGAAATAGAAACAACAACATAACAAGTTGGAACTCATTTCCAATTTATAGTAAGTATACAAGCTGTCACATTATTTGATCAACGGTGGGCCACAGAGTTTCTTGGTTATTAGTAGAAAATGACAAGACTAGACTCTCTTGATTATGTAGAGCCTGTGGTGACGAACCCAAGTGAAAGGACTTCACTTTCTTAGTTACTTGAGAACTAGTAACTTCAAGCAATTTAAGAACTACAAGCTTGTGAGTGTAATACAGCTCGACAGTAGAAATTCTATGATTCATATGCCCAAGCTTATTACAGTAGCTATAATACTGGTGAGCTGTAAGGTCTTCTAAAAGACAGGAATCGAATTCGTTGTGAAAACTATCAAAAGACACAGCAAAAGAATAGATCAGTCGGAATAATATCATCTTCCCAAGAGCATCTTAAACGGAGAGCTATAATTGCGGCAAAATGTTTTTGAAGAAGTTGTTTGTGAGGTTGTTTCTCAGTCCATACGTTTGAAAGGTTGTTACTCCTTACTTCGCCCATTCAAAGAACAAGTCACAGAAAGTCTTTTACAATAAAAATACCTAAAGCCGCAGGCGTCAGTCTCAAAAATATTAAATCACTGAATATTAAATACAAATAATAATCACTTTCGCAAGAAAGGAGAAATCCGAGAACAAAAAATTGGGCTCGATTTGAGGAGGAACTTGGCAATTCTGTCAAAGCTCCATTCAATCTAAGATCAATACAGGGGGTGGAGAGGTTTGCTCACTATCTGAGCGGCGTCATTACCCGTTGTTTTTTATTAGCGTGTCCAGTTACAAAAAACTCCTGTAGAAAACCGGTACCTTGGTGGAATACCGAACTGCAGTGTATCCGCAAAGAAACCAGGAAGCTTCTAAATCGGTCTTTAAAAACCAAATTAGAAGAAGACTGGAATCTGTATCGATCGAAGCAAAAAGAACTTAAGAGACTGATTCGTAAATCGAAGAACGACTCTTATAAGAAATTTTGTGAGGAGGTCGTATCACTAAGTGCAACCAGCAGGCTTGTTAAAGTCCTTAAAAGGGACAGACCAAGCAAACAGGAATCGCTCCAAAAATGTGATGGTACCTACACTGAGACAAGAGCGGATACTCTTAGTCTCCTGCTGGAGACTCACTTCCCGGGAAATCAGGTCACTACGTGTTCTTCAGTGGTACCGGCAACGATGGCCACTTCTGAACTGACAAACAACACGCGGCGTAGCTGGTATATTGCATCCAGAGTGGATGTGCGATTGCATCGTTTGAGGGTTTTAAGTCACCGGGTCCGGATGGAATTTATCCGGCTATGCTGAAACATGGTTGTAGCCAGCTGATGCCGATGTTGAAAAGAATTTTCACCGCCAGCTTGGCTCTGGCCTATCACCCCTATGGTGTATAGTTCTCAATCTTCCTCGAACATACACACAACCCTACCCAGACCTAAGGACTGCCTGCTCTCAGGCGCAGAGATCCTTGGACTTTATCTATGATTGCTGCGCAAGAAATGAGCTTTCAGTGAATCCTCTTAAAACTACGGTTGTTCTCTTCACGAGAAGGAGAAATGTCACTGGTCTGACTCAACTTGTGTTAAAAGGCGTCGCTATTCCGCTCTCCGATGAAGTCAAATATCTGGGAGTAATTCTCGATAGAAAGCTTCTTTGGTTCAAGCATGTTGAATCGAAAACCGATAAAGCGCTGTCGGTTCAGACAGCTGGTGAATCTTTGAGGCTGATGTGGTGAGTGCCCAACCATTTTGTGCCATTTGTCCACTCGACCTAAATAACAACCTATAGAATAAGACACGAACACGACAATACGAAAACAAACGCGACCATAAAATGCCCGCCCCAAGCAACCGAGTGTCCACTAAACTGCACGATAAAAATTCACAAAATGCTCCCCATCACCAGTAACTTACGTGGATCGGAAATTTATGATTAACGATAACAGCGCAGAGAACACATAGAATGTACAAGAATTATAAGCACACACAAAAGGAAACAAATTCGAAAAAAAGGAACAGTATTTCCATGGTTGAAATTCAAAGGAATACTAAAAGCGGCGCACTCTACATCAAACTGTACTCACATTGCTTGGTCATGATGAGCATTTGTTTCCTGTAGTGTTCCCGCACTTTGCGCAGCTCTTCGTCGTATTGTTGTTTGTCGGTGTTCAGCCGTCGAATATGTGCATTCGTGCTCTGTATCATCGAATAGAATACATTGGCGTTCTTCTTCGAGCAATCACCGCGCTCCAGCCAAACAACAAGCGTTTGCATGGCGTTCATGAAAGTGTCATCGGCTTTTAGGTATTCGGACAAGGTAAGCGCTTCGTTCTCCGTGTAATGAACTATTGGCGGTGGCGATACTGACCGATGTTTGTCGCGTTCCATGCGCTCGCGGTGACGTTGTTCTCTCTGCAGCTGACGCTGTTTGCACTCCCATTCGTATTGATCATCTCTTGCTTGTGCATAGTCGACATGGAGACGGCCACTAGTTACTGGATCTTTGGAGCCAAAACGGATCCGATAGCCCGACAGATATATAGCCGCATCAACCGAAGCCTCATACACAAAGCGAACATGACAAAAGTTCTTTTTGGACAGTCGCAATGTGGTGATCTCACCGCAGCTATCGAATATTTCACGGATTATGTCTTCGGTGATGTTCTCGGGGAGACCACCCACAAAAACAGTCCGACAGCCAGGCGGACGATCGCGAATAGTAGGAACTGGGGACGTTGGACTGGGAGGCAGTAGTGTGCAGGACTTGCAATGAATCACTTCTTTGAGTGGAACGTTAGCGGTTGCTGTGGACTGGGATGCAGACGTAGACGGTTCTGCCGGATTGGTGATGTCGGGCATCATGGGGAATCGCTGCATGTGTAAGGCCATAGCAGCTGGGTCCATCATCATGGCAGGCTGCATCATCATGAAGCCCTGATGTATCATACTGTTTAAAAATATCTGCGCTTGGTTATCGGCCACCGGAGCTGTTGGCTGTTCATCGGAATTTGTTTGGTTGGCTTCGCGATTTGTGGAATTTCCAGCGAGGAATTTTCTTAGATTCGTGTATGATGATGCCGCATTGGGCTCGTTGTCGTTTTCTAGATCCATTGGCCCTGGTCCCAGTTGATAGTTCTTCGGATCGCGGTAGGATCCACGATCGCCATGATTATATGGAGGTTTGGAAGAGCCACCGGCAGTAATTGCGGGCTTAAAATCTAGTGGAGCGTCATTGAATGTGGCATGTGGTGGTCCTGCACGATTGCTACCGACAGTTGCTACCGCTGAAGACGGTGTTGGGGGTAGATTCCCAGCTCTGGCAGCGGCGGTCATTGCTGCCGCGATTTGTGTTATGATGTTGTTGCCTGTGGAGGACCCATTCGCAAGGTTGTTCATCACTGGAATGAAGGGAAAACAAGTTTTTGTTAGAAAAGGCGGGGGAGCATTTTTTGTTTCTTATAGGAATGATGCGGGATAGGTTCTCAAAAGAAAGTATAAGAGCGGAAAGTGTAATATTGCCCTGATTTGTAAATATGTACTTCTGGACTTCTCACAGCGTTGTTACCCTTTTAGATCAAGATCCTGTGCTGCATATAGACATTTCTATGCCAAAAACAAAGAACTTACACAGGGGATCCTTTCTTACTCACCAAAGTTTGGCGTTTACAGCAATGGCTTTAGGAAAAGATAAAGCTGTTTTAAAATCAATTTAAGAACACTACTATTTGAGGATACCTATAAAACTAACACTATCTTTGGCGCAGCAGTTTAATGTGGTTTTCCATTGGACAAAAGAGAAGCGTCCGAAAAAATCACTTCTGAAACCGTTCCATTGATTCTGAGAACAGAATTTTACTTTTCGATATGAAGTCAGAAATCAGAATCCGCTCGAGAAGTGCGATTTATGTATTTTATACAAGTCAGCTGCTGTGCGTAGATTATTTATTGGAATTTGGATTCAATCAGGAGCATTTTTCTGTTTGGATTACAGAATGAGTGGATCCCCGAGTGAAACCAATGGAAAACGACATAACTATTCGACAGAGGGCACACTTTGTTTTCAGTCTCGTCAAGAATAGCACCGGTCTGTCCCCGCATTATCACAAATTTCCGAAATTTTAATTAAATTTCTATATCTAGATCCACCCACCTAATTTATTCTTATTGCTATGGCTCCTTTTCAAACAGCTGTCAGATACACAGGCGAAATGTAAACAAAAACAATCCAACCGGCATTATAATTAACAAAAAAAAAAAAAGAAGATAAACGAAAATATTTACGAACCACGAGAACAAAGCAAACCCAGAAATGAGCAACAGTTTTGCCAAATTCGAGAGAACGAATTTAGCAATTGGAAAAAAAAGAAGAGAGCTTGTCCTCTTTTAGCCAGACAAAATGGCGTCGATAATAAAAATTTTCACACAGCACTTGAAAATCCTAATAATTTCCAAATGGTCCACCAAAACACATAAATTATGTGACTAATTTGTTGGAACATGGTTTTAAATAAACCACTTACTCATATTCTGCATTGGGTTGCGACCCATATTCGGATAATTGAAAGACATCTCAGGTCACACTCGCGTTCGATATTTTTTTGCACTAACAAAATCACGACCAATTCACAAAATTAAAGAAAACAATTGATGTAATGGAATTATCACAAGGTATATGGCATATTTGTTGATTTGGATTTGTAAATATTTTGCTATAATATATTTATTATTTTGATTTCAAGCGGACACGGACACCACCCCTAGAGTTGAAGCAGAAAAATTCCGATCGACTTTTTTTTGCTTGCACAATTTTGACGTTTTACTTTGATTTCTTATTTTTGTCGAAGAGAAAAAGAGGCAAGAGGGTAAATTTGAGGTTCGGAGCATGGCTTCGTGTTTGAGTCCGTAGAGAAGTAAGTTTGCTCTGCTATAGATGGCGCTAGGGAGAATATGAAGAATATATATGTTATTTCGTAAAACACGCCGGAAGCGAAATGTAATTTCAAATGAGAAGAAAATAAAATTGCCGGAGTTATGCCAGTGAGTTTCTAAAGAAGTGAAACATTTCCAAGTCAAGCGACGTATAGCAAAATAACTTACTAAATCGACTCAAGTTCTGTGAAGCTAAGGGACAAAATACAAGATTCGACTTTTCTTTGCTTTCGAGTGACGAGTATAAAATGGAATAATGGAATACCTCCTACCTTGTTTCATAATATATACCGCTTTTTTCGTATATTTGACTCGTTTTTATAGCAGCACGTTTTTAGATTGCTGTAAAGCTCGTCTAACACGTGGTTGTGGATCTCCTGCTTCAAAGCCTGTCAGCACAAACACCGAACATTTTAAGAAAAAGAGGTAGTCCTAATTTTCTTTAAAGCCAAATTTATCGGAAATCGTTGCTTTGACGTTGTGATATATTAAGAAATAACAATCTGTATGGTGGTTGAAATGGTAGTGATGCGATTACATGAGAACACAAGCGCTCTCACTCTAGCCTCTCACTACCAACTCCTACTCTCACCTCCGCGTTGGTGACTACCGGGTGCCTAGCACCTCGACTGGAGATAGGGTATTCCAACCCCTGTGGAAGGTCGTTGGTGGCAGCAGACGAGAGAGGGGGAAGGAGAGTGTCTTCTCACTTAGGCACTCCCTCCTGTTTCAGGCGGCAGCGGATGAATTCCCTAGACGGAATCAACGGTGGCGTCTACAGTTCCAGTTAGGTCGAACTACTAAGTGTTATCCCTATATGAGCTGCTTCAACTTACTTGGATACCAGGTCTATAGGGACTTCCAATACTGAGCCAGGGTGTTGGAAAGAGTTGGTGGCGGATGAGCCCTTTATGGGTCAACGGCAGCGCTCATATCCCAGAATGGGCTACTGACATCGGATTATCCGGCCCGCTGTCCTAGGGTTAAAACAAGGGCCTGGCCCTCCAGGTTGGGGGTTGTGCCGTCGGGGTAACTTCCCGACCACGGAAAAAAACACTAGTTATGAGAGAGACACAACCAGCCTCGGATAATGGTACTCCTCAAATGGCAACAAACAGTGCTCAAGCGAAATCGCCAGCTGCATTCCACCCCTTCAACAATTCAACCGCAATACTCGCCAAGCCAGGAATGCCCATCAGTTTACCCTTCAGCCTATTTTCGGTCGTACTATGAAATATAGAGATTCCTTCATAAGCCGTACCACGCGAATGTGGAACGCCTTGCCCGGCTCTGTCTTTCCCCCTCGGTTCAATTTGCAGACATTTAAAACCAATGTGCATCGGAATCTCCTATCTTCTCTATCCCAATTTCCCTAACGCCCGCGCTGTGTACTTCAAACTACACCATAAGAGTAGTCATAACCTCTTTAGCGCGTGTTTATTATAAAAAAAAAAAAAAAAAAAAAAAAAAAAGACCCGGAACGTCAATGGACTACGACATGAGAGTATGTACCTGGAATGTACGAACGCTCTACACCCCAAGTGCTACTCAAAAACTTGAGTCTGTCCTCACGCGGTACAAGGCAGATATTACCGCGATCCAGGAGATACGATGGATAGGATCAGGCATGATGAAAAGAAAAAATTGCGACATCTATTACAGCTGCCATAAGAGATTGCATGTATTAGGATGCGGATTCGTCGTGGGAAATCGGCTAAGGACAAAAGTTATTGACTTTAGGCCGATAAGTGATCGCCTAGCTGTGATCCGCATCAAAGCTACCTTCCAAAACATAAGCCTAATATGTGCACACGCCCCTACCGACGAGGCTGAAGACCCCATAAAAGAGGAGTTTTATGACCTCCTGGATGGAGCCTACGGAGCCTGTCCGGAGTATGACGTTAAAGTTGTGCTCGGGGACTTCAATGCCAAAATCGGTCAGGAAAACATCTTTGGCGGGTTAATCGGTAAGCACAGAATCCACGAAACGACAACAGACAACGGCTACCGACTAATTGACTTTGCAGCAGCTCGTAATACGGTGATAAGTAGCACTAGGTTTCCAAGGCTAAGGATCCACACAGCAACCTGGCGCTCTCCAGACGGTCGAACCGCCAACCAAATCGACCATGTGCTAATCGATGCGAGGCACGCATCCAACATCCTCGGCGTGCACACATTCCGAGGGGCAAACGTCGACTCTGACCATTTCCTTGTTGCAGCTAGATTCAGAGCTCGACTGTCCAACGAGAAGAAGCTGCGGGCCGCCCAGAAGAAGAAATTTGACGTTGGACGCCTTAGCACACCTGGAGTAGCCAGAGCCTACAGAGAGCGCCTGAGCATGAAACTCTCCACTATGCACTCGCCTTCCACAGACGCCAACAATCAGTGGTGCCAGTCTCGCGACATCATCAAGGAGGTAGCCGAAACCACTGTAGGGTACCAGCCACCCCAGAGAAAGAGCCCGTGGTATGATGATGAATGCGTGTACAGGAAAAAGGTGACAGAAGATGCACACAAGAAAATGCTGCAGCGCAAAACAAGGGCAGCTAGGGAAGAGTATCGAGCCAGGAGAAGGGAGGAGAAAAAGATCCTGCGTAGAAAGAAGAGAGCCTACGCAGTATCCCAGCTCAAGGAGATCGAAGAGTCTCGTGATCGCAACAACATCCGGAGGTTCTATAAGAAAGCCAAGCAACTGGCTGCTGGCTTCAAAACCGGAACACAGGCTCTTCGAGACAGCGAAGGAAACCTAGTCACCGAAGCGCAGGGAATAGTAGATGTATTTAAGCAGCATTTCCAGCAGTTGCTTAATGGGCATCATGTTGAGAGAGTGGTAGGGCAAGAAGATAACCCGCGTCCAGCCAATGAAGAACCTATTCCACCACCCAGTATAGAAGAGGTTGGCTTAGCTATAAAAAAGCTTAAGAACAACAAAGCCGCAGGCTCGGATGGCTTGCCAGCGGAGCTCTTTAAATACGGAGGTGATGTTTTGGTAGGGCGCATGCACCAAATCATCAACCAAGTATGGATGGAAGAAAACATGCCCGATGACTGGACTATCAGCTCCATATGCCCCATCTACAAAAAAGGCGATCCTATGTCTTGCAAGAACTATCGAGGCATATCCCTGCTAAATGTCGCGTATAAGATCCTATCCAACGTACTGTGTGAACGTCTTAAACCGTTCTGCAACACACTAATCGGCACGTACCAGTGTGGCTTCCGGCCCGGCAGATCGACTATAGACCAAATTTTCACACTGAGGCAAATCCTGGAAAAGACCAACGAATTTCAAGTCGAGACACACCATCTATTCATCGACTTCAAGGCCGCGTATGATAGTATACATCGTCAGGAGCTGTATATGGCGATGGCCGAATTCGGAATCCCGTCAAAATTGATTCAGTTGTGTCGCGTGACACTCGAAAACACGCGTTGCAACGTGCAATTTGGAAACAGCTCCTCCGAACTATTCCAAACATGCACCGGATTTCGGCAAGGGGACGCGCTATCATGCGACTTCTTCAATCTCGTACTGGAGCAGATAGTGCGTAGGGCAGGTGTCAACACGGAAGGCACTATCTTCAACAGATCCGTCCAGCTGCTGGGGTATGCGGACGATATTGACATCATCGGTCGGTCACAGCGCTCCGTGATAGAAGCTTTCACGGCGATTGAAGAACAGGCGAAATCTGTTGGTCTTGAAGTAAACGAGGACAAGACTAAGTACATGCTATCAACAAACAAACAAACATCTGTCCATCGCCTAGGACAAAACGTCACTATTGATAGCAACAATTTCGAGGTAGTTAAGGAGTTCATCTACCTCGGAGTAAACATGAACTCCACGAATGACATCCTAGTGGAGATCCGGCGGAGAATTACCCTAGGAAACCGCTGCTACTTCGGTTTGGCAAAACAATTGGGTTCAAAACTCCTAACTCGAGGGACGAAATGTATGCTTTACAAAACCCTTATACTGCCAGTTCTGCTCTACGGCGCCGAGTGCTGGACGATAAGCAGGAAGGGAGAGCTAATACTGGGTTCCTTCGAAAGAAAAATTCTTCGGCGGATTTTTGGTCCTGTGTGCGAGGAGGGCGAATGGAGGAGAAGATATAACCGCGAACTCTATGAGCTGTATCAAGATGTGGATGTAGTCCAAAAAGCCAAAATACGTCGACTACATTGGCTCGGCCACATCGAGCGAATGGACAATAATGCTCCAGCTAAGAGGATCTTCGAATCCCAGCCCCCAGGTTCGAGAAGACAAGGAAGACCGAACCTCCGTTTCAAAGACCAAGCCATCGCGGATGCCAGAGCGCTTGGTCTGGACAATTGGAAGCAGCGTGCCCGGGATCGTAGAGGATGGAAGGCTGCAGTGTCTCAGGCAGAGACTCTCCACGGGTCGGGAGCCCGTTAAGTAAGTAAGTAACAATCTGTATTACTCAACCGCCAAGAGACACGTTGTTTCATCTTCACCACAGGCGACAGTCCCGTTTTTTCAATCAAATCAGAATTTTTACACACAGGGGGCGCTACATTTATTCAAATAAAAAAAAAAACAACGCAAACAAATTTCCCGTCACTGCATTTTCGCCGCCTTTTCAGGACATGCAGTTTGCTGTAAGAACTGTATCAAAGTTCGAGTTGGACGGCCAGTCATGCGATGTGGTATCAAATATGGTACACACCCTTCCTCAGCAAGCATACCAACGCCAGTGATGTCCAGATGTGCCCAGTCGATGCAAGGCACGAATTCCTGTTGAAACCAAAAATTTACATTAAAGGTACAACTTCGGAAATTACGGGCAAATAATTTACATGCAGAACGGCAGCTGCAATACAGGACGAAGCCGGACCCCAGCCCTTGTTGCTTATGTCAAAGGCGGTGTTCTCTGAAAAGATCCCCAAAAGTTAATAGTCACCCGATTCTCGGCTAAAAACGTAACTCCCTTACTGGCAACCAAATTCCTGTAGTAGTTCCACAGGGGCATGCGCCACATTCGATCGCCGGTCACAATGCCGGCTCTCTTGAAGTTCGCCCACACGTCATCCGAGTTCGAGAAAACCCCACAAGCTGCACCCGCAAAAGCACTCTGCACCCCTTTGGCCATGGTGCCGACATCCAGGATCAAACGCGGCTTGTATGCATTTTGCCCATAAACCAGCGGATCGGCCATGGCTATTACCCCGATGCGATCGCATTCCTGAAAGAGCTTTCAGAGCCTTTTGCAAAAAAACAAAAAAAAAATAACTATACCCACCTCGATGGCTAGAGTTTTGTCATTCAGGCACGTGACGACATCACCTGGCTTGCATGACAGCCCTGAAGGCATATTCTCACACAATGGAATGATGGCCGCTATGTTGATGGGCAACGACAAGGCGGCTGCAGCTCGGATTGCTGCAACCACAACTGCAGCACCCGCCATCGACCCACGATATTGATTCATTGGCTTGGACCGCAACGACAGACCGCCACTGTCGAAGGTGATTCCTTTACCGACAATCAGCACCGGCTTGTCCTCCGGCGATGTGCCGCAATAGCTGATTTCTAGGAAAATTGGCTGCTCACAGGAACCTTTGGCGACCATCAGAAACGAGTTTAACTGATTCGCTTCAATCCAGTTGGTGGTGCGCACCTCAACGGTGACGCCGCACGGACAGAGCGCGTCAACCGCTTCCTGCGCAAAGGCGGTCGGAGTCATTTGGTTGGCGGGTGCATCGGATAAGCGTCGGGCTAGATTTTGAGCCTCCGCCTTGAAGAGACCACTGGTCCAGGCGTCAATAGCCGGCGACTCGAACAAACAAAGTTTTGGCATTATCATTCGGCTTTGCTTCTGCCGATTTTCTTGATAGCGAAAGATGGCGATAGCTGAACCCTCGGCCGCCTGTTCGGGATGGTCCATGCCGTCGACATGCACCTCAGAACAGCCCACCAGCTGAAGCTCGCGGGCACCTACCCCGGCACAGACACGGGCATTTTCCATGCCCTCTTCAATTACCTCCGATGCGTTGTAGTCGGCGTCTTTCGGTCCGAGGCCGATCACAGCGACGGCCAGGAACTCGGGATCGACGTTGTGGAAGACTTTTCCTTTACCGAGGGCACCGCTTATATTTGTCCTGAAAATGTAGGCTGTTCTAGGGTGTGTGGTCGATTAAGTCGGTAGGTATGTACTTACTCCTTGATTAAGTCGCTTATCTTGCCCTGAGTCTTGTCGTCGAAATGTTCCGCAATTTGGGTAAGCTTAGGGGGACTGTCTCCTTCCTTCTCATAGACTCCCAGAACTAAGCCTTTCTAGAAAGGAAAATAAGCCGGTAATACTTCAGGCTTGGAATGATTGGATAGCCTTACCCTTGCAGACTTGGACTCATCTGATTGCGTGGATTGACGGGCTATTCTGATTGCACACGGGAGCCGTGAATGGCTTAAAAGGAGCCGCCCTTTGCAGACTTGCAAGGGTCTTACTAGACGTGGAAACATTTTAAAGAGTTCTTTTCACTGGAATTTTTGGACTCTCAGAAATTGAAGGCAAAAAGTACGATCGTGCTGAACTACTTATTAAAAATATATGATTTGACAAAGTTTCGATTTATAAGAAGTAGGAATCTTGTCGATTTGGAGTGTATTTTTGATACAGTTGATCTACATATTAAGTTAAGGATATGTGTTGAGGCTTTTAAAAGGTGGCAGCGTGCGGTGCACTATTGTGAAACCCAATTTAAGTTGGCAAATAAATACTGAGGAGTTTGGATCAACGGTGGTGTCAACAGTCAAGATGGCAGATACCTTGCATGAGCTACTCTGACATATTTGGAGCTAAGGTCAGTAAGGATTTTCAGCACTAGTCAGGGTGCTGAAATAGAGATGGTGGCGGATGAACCCTTTATGGGCCAACGGCAGCACTCATATCCCCGAAGTGGGTTACTGACAACGGAATTTCCGACCCGATGTCCTAGGGTGAATTTAGGGCCTGGTCCTCCAGGTTGGGGGTTGTGCGTGGGGTTAACTACCCAACCACGGAAAAAACAAATGGTTACGAAGCAACCAAGAGCCTCGGATAAGGATGGAATCACTGTTGACGACCCTGCAAAACGGAAGAAGGACAATGACTTTCGGATTTGCACGTGGAATGTTCGAACCCTGAACAGACCGCGTGCAGCCGAACAATTAGCGGAGGCCCTAGACTGCTACAATGCAGACATCACCGCCATCCAGGAAGTGCGGTGGGATGGGCCGGGCAAAAGAAGGATGAAAAACTGTGACATCTACTACGGTGATTGCTACAGGGAACAGAAACAGCGTCTATTTGGATGCGGATTCGTTGTAAGCGGCAGACTTAGGCAAGAAGTCTTGAGCTTTCGACACGTCAGTGAACGTCTTACAACTATCCGCATCAAGGCTAAATTCGCTAACATCAGCCTAATATGCGCTCACGCCCCCACAGAAGATAAAGACGATGCTACAAAAGAATGTTTCTAAGAGCTCCTCGACAAAACATACGAGCAATGTCCTAGGTATGACGTTTAAATTATCTTAGGTGATTTTAATGGCAAAATAGGAAAGGAAGACATCTATGGTAGCACAATTGGAAAGCACAGCCTACACGACACCACGTCTGGGAACGGACTGAGGCTAATTGACTTTGCTGCGGGGCATAATGTTTCTATAGCTAGCACACGGTTTCCACACCTCAACATTCACAAAGGAACATGGCGGTCACCGGATCATCAAACCGTCAATCAAATTGACCATGTTGCGATCGACGCAAGGCACTCCTCCAGTATTCTAGATGTCCGAACTTTCCGAGCGGCCAACATAGACTCGGACCACTACCTTGTTGTAGCCAAGGTACGAATGCGGATATTCCAGACGCCACAACAACGGGGAAATGCTGTGAGGAGATTCAACGTTGAACGGCTACAAACGCAACAAACCGCCAGAACCTTTGCCGATCGTGTATCCCTCAACCTCTCGAGAAGTCCTGTACGGCCAGCATCAAGTGCTGAAGACCAGTGGCATCGCTGCCAAGAAGCCATCAGGAACGCCGCAACTGATGTGCTTGGTTTCACCAAACCACCCCCACGAAACCCCTGGTTCGATGAAGAATGCCGGCAAGCACATGCAGCAAAACAGCATGCCTACGAAGCGGCGCTGCACAGAAGGACGAGGGCGGCTCGTCAGCTCTACGAGCAAAAGAGGAGGGAAGAACACCGGCTTCTCCGGAAGAAAAAGAAAGAGCATGAGAAGCGCGCGATCGAGGAAATAGAGAGGTGTTACTCCAGGAACAATGTTCGGAAGTTTTACCAAAGGGTAAAAAGGACGTGTCATGGCAACAAAACCCGAGCAGAAACCTGTCGAGACGAACAAGGAAACCTTGTAGTGGAATCACAGTCGGTGCTGAGGACATGGAAAAACCATTTCTGCAGACTGTTAAACGGCGAAGACGACATCAATTCCGCTGTCAGGCAGATTGAACCATTCAACCTGGACGATGAAAGCCAAGACTTCCGTCCACCTGACCTAAATGAAGTGAGGATAGCAATATCCAAGCTGAAATCCAACAAAGCTGCCGGACCAGACGGCTTACCTGCCGAGCTTTTCAAGGCAGCGGGAGATGATTTGGTAGAGTGCATACACCAACTCGTCTCCAAGATTTGGTTAGAGGAAAGTATGCCTGATGAATGGAACCTCAGCATTGTCTGCCCGATCCACAAGAAAGGAGACCCTCTAAACTGCGCCAACTATAGAGGCATCAGTCTCCTTAACATCGCGTATAAGATCCTTTCTGCCGTACTGTGTGATCGCCTGAAACCATATGTCAACGAACTGATTGGACCCTATCAGTGCGGTTTTAGGCCCGGTAAGTCCACAACAGACCAAATATTCACACTACGGCAGATCCTGGAGAAAACCCAAGAAGTCCAAGTCGATACCCACCACCTGTTTATCGATTTTAAGGCCGCATATGACAGCATTTATAGAGACGAGCTATACAGAGCCATGTCTAGTTTTGACATCCCTGCCAAACTTGTCAGATTGTGCAGAATGACGATGGAGAACGCTCGCTGCTCCATAAAGGTCGGAAACAATCTCACCGAGACCTTTGGTGTCAAAAAAGGATTTAGACAAGGTGACGCGCTGTCATGTGACTTTTTTAATATAATTCTTGAGAAGATTGTGCGAAACTCACAAGCCAACACCAGAGGCACAATCTTCCAGAAGTCTGTGCAACTACTTGCATACGCTGACGACATCGACATCATTGGCAGAACACAGCGAGCTGTCACTGGTGCGTTTGCAAGTATCAGTACAGAAGCGGCTAAAATGGGTTTAGTGGTGAATGAGGGCAAAACAAAATATATGCTGTCCACAAGAAGGGACACACAACACCGACGAATCGGACAGAACGTCACGATAGACAGCTATAACTTTGAGGTAGTTCGGGACTTTGTCTACCTCGGCTCCGCTATTAATTCTGAAAATGATATCACCTCAGAAATCAAGCGAAGAATCACACTTGCCAACCGCTGTTACTTTGGTCTAAGAAGGCAATTGATTAGTAAGACCTTGTCGAGAAATACTAAGGAGACCCTATATAAGACCCTCATCATCCCAGTCCTACTTTATGGTGCAGAAGCATGGACGTTATCAAAGGCGGATGAAGATCTCCTTGGTCGTTTCGAACGCAAAATTCTTCGAGTGATCTTTGGTCCCGTTTGCGTTGACGGGCTCTGGAGGAGGAGATTTAACAACGAACTCTACGAGCTGTACAGCGACATCGACCTGGTCAGAAAAGTGCGCATCAGTCGACTAAGATGGCTAGGACATGTAGAGCGAATGGACACCAACGCTCCGGCCCGAAGAGTCTTCGACTCCAACCCGGAGGGACAACGCAGTAGAGGAAGACCTCGCCTTAGGTGGCGCGCGCAAGTGGAAGGGGACCTCAACCAACTTGGAGTGCGCAACTGGAGGCAGTTAGCCAAAGATCGCGCTAACTGGAGAGGCGTATTGGTTGAGGCCCAGGTCCACCCCGGACTGTAGCGCCACCTAAGTAAGTAAGTAAGTAAGTAAATACTGAGGAGCTCTCGAGTTATCGAACATAAATTGGTAAACTTATCAAAAAGCTGCAGCACGATTAAATTAAATATATAGCCAAAATACCAAGGAGGACTGAGGTGCTTTCATAAGTTTTGACTTCGACATTACTTCACAAAGATGAAATGTTTTAGAAAATTACCTGCGAAAACAAGACCCAAGTTATTTCAGTTCTTATAGGATCTACCGACTTTGGAGCAACAGCATCCGCAGGGGTTATACTTCTTTATTACCAATTCCTTATTAGTGAAACTGGACTCGATATACCTAGTTCTTAATCTTCAGCCACAGACAGTCAACCACCAACCATTTCATCTTTAGTCTACCTAAACAACGTTTGGCTGATTTTACGGACTCCGTAGCATGTCTTGAAATACTAGGTGATTATACGCTATAAAGTTCCTTAACCATGGAGTACTCCCTGTACGATCTATGCAAGGTCTTGTAAACTCACGATACTGAGTTCTCTCGGTGAGTATTCACTCTCATGGTCAGTACCGTCTTTACCATTAGGGCACACGGGTCCTACATGCCTCGATTTTCTGATACATTCACTTATACATATTAAAGCCCTACTGTTCGCGGATGAGGTCGTGCTGTTGGTGCATTCTCCTGAGAGCTTACAGCTTATGATTAATAGACTACAGGATTATTCTCGATTGTGGAGCTTGGAAGTCAACCTCAGTAAGTCCAAGATTATGGTATTTAAAGAAGGCGGAGGTAGAAATGGCCGCAATTAAAAAAACTAATATAACCAGGAAGCGATTAAAATTGTGAAGGTGTTCAAATACCTCGGAGTCTATATCACAAAAAATCTCAATATGGAGTACCATCTCAAGGAGAAGCTTGCCAAGTCCAAAAATACCATCAATACGGTATGGAAGAACTGGTTCAGCAGTAGATACTTGACGTATAGGATAGCAATAAGTATAGAGTCTGTGAAGAGGTGACCAAGTCAATTATGTTCTTTGCGGCACAAATCTGGGGTGGTAAACAGTATGACTGTGTTGAAAAACTCTTAAGATTTTTTATCAAAAGAATTTTTAATCTTCCCTCAAACACGCCTAGCTATTTGCTTATGCTTGAGACCGGATTATCACCACTGTTTATTGATATGTTGAAAATACAGGTTGATTATGTCCTTAGAACTCTTGCTATGCCGGACAACCGGATACCAAAGATAGCTGTCTTGCATACAATTCTCTCAAAAACAAGCTGGTAGCACTTACCGAACAGGACATCGGAAACTGGAAGCCGATATTATATAAGCTTATTGGCAAATTCCATTCCATTCCATTCGTTCCAAAAATTAAAAAAAAACTCACACAAAACGAATGGTTGCGAGAAGATAGGCCCAGGGTCCCTACAGACCTGTTGCGCCAACTATTTATTTATTTATTTATTTATTATTGGCAAGGTGGATAAAAACATTCGTCAACGTTTTATTGATGAGGCTTTGGGATCCGTACACCGTGGAATCTACAGACAACTGGATTATAACCTTGGACCCAGAAACTACTTTCAAAATTCAACATTCTGCAAAATATCGATTAAGAGAACACTAATAGACTACGTCCATTTGAGCACTTAAAGCCCTGGAACGGATTTGTTAGATTTTTACGATTTTGGGCTTAGGGGATTCGTAAGGACTATGCTGCTTTTTGTCCTAAACAAAAATTAAGGAATTAGATTGGGAATAGAACTACACTTTGTAACTTATAGGCTGAATATAAAAACGTTTAGTGTCACCAATACAACAAATATTGGAAGTCCGACAGTTTGCAACGAAACGCGTTTGATTAGATTGTGAGGAATCTCAAATGTCATGCAAGCAAAATATTTTGTGGGAAAAATTCAAAGCAAACATTGTCATTCTGCGAAAGTGAGAATTCCACTTATTCAGAACTATTTGCCATTCGTATTTAAGCGTCTTCAATTTCCCGTGCGGCTCGCTTTCGCTATGACAATTAATAAGAAGTCACAAGGACATTACCACAAGTACCATAAAGCGCTTTAGTGAAAACGTGGAAGGTTGGCCGACACGTCAATTATTGCGGTTTGATTGAAACACATCGACATTGCTATATGTACTTTAATTATTTCAGTTCTATGAATATAAGCTTTGAATGAAAAATTTGAGTTCACTAAATTATATAAAGCAGCATTTGCATTGTGCAGGCTCGGAATTATTATTTTCACTATACATATTAACGAATTTGGGCGGTACGAAGTTCGCCGGGTCAGCTAGTATTTATATAAAAATACCTATGTTTTAAAAAATCCAAGATTACAAAATTATTTCATTGCTCAAAAAAAAGTTTTTATTCATTTTTTTAAAGTTTACGATGTTCGTTAGTTCTCGGGGAAGATTGTTGATTGTTGCCGGAACGCTATGTAGAAGTTGTCTTCTACCATAATTGTTATAGATGCTAGATACTTGCAGCATACCTTGGTCTAGTATTCACCTCATGATTAATTGGTCTAACAAACCGGATATCGTCATAATATTCCAAAGTGAGCGTCATCTTGAAAATGTCTTCTACCGTAAGAACTTTGAAGCTTAATTCGTTGTTTCGAGTAAAAATTGATTTGCTTCAACGCTGATTTTTGTAGATTAACCAGCTTTTGTATGTGGGTTGTCGCAGCATTAAACCAAGCCAGAACACCATATCGCAGTTTGGACTCAATGAGTGCATAGTAAACCTGTCTTAAAACTGGCACCGTGACATGGTATTTCAGGTGAGATAGTGCGAAGATAGCCTTCTTTAAATCCGTATGGAGATTATCAATAATTTGTTTGTTCCATTAAAAATGACAGTCAACTTCGATGACTTTTGTAATGGAACTAGGGCATGCATCATTTCTCATTAAAACTAGTGTTGGCGATGTTTTGAAACTTGGATTTCTGATGTGCATAATCCTTGTTTTCGATGCATTTATCACTAGTCCGTTGTCGTGGCACCACTTAACTGCGCCCTCAAATTCTTCCTGCATTATTTCTGTAGCTCTTTCCAGTGACCTGTTACGCAACACGATAGCTGTATCATCAGCAAAGGCAAATGGTGCACTGGTGCGTTATTGTTTTTGTGCAGGTTGATATTTTATAAATATCTTCGAACTTACTAGCATGTTGTTGGTACATATTATCAGCATCATTTTCGTTCATAATACTTTCCCAACTTGAGTTCTGTATTTGTTGGTTGACTTTCTTATTGCATATGTACTTTGAAGTCAGAACTTTACCTTTCACTGTCTTTGGAATATATGTGAAGTAAATTACCGGGTAATAATCGGTAATCCCGCTTTCTATTACCAATGAATTCATTTGTACATCGGTTTTGCTGGCCAGGATGTGGTCAATTAATGACTTGGCTATATTTCTAGGATCAACTCTTGTGAACTCAGTTATAACATTCATAAGCCTTGATGATGTGGGCATCTCTCCAAATACTCCTTTACGTAATATGCGTTAGTATCGCCGTTTATATTAATATCACCCAGCACGATCAATTCTTCATTTTTACCCAGATTTGCTAAATTTCTTCCCATTTCTTAAACAAACGCCTTTTTACTAAAGCATACGTGATAACGGGGTTTCGTTTTCTTCTGTAAAACTAATTTTAACATTTTCATAGGAAGCGGTTACGTTAGGTATGGGCGTGTGAGCCAATTCTTGGCGTATAAATATCAACACTCCACCACCTCTTCGATTGTTTCTGTTTGAAAACTCAGTCAGAAGGCCTTCTAATTTGTAGAAACCTTTTTCTTCGTCTTCTGTATTAGATTCAACTAAAACAATGATTTTCAACTTTTCGACGAATTGACTTATACTTGACGGTTTCGCGTTGCTTTTATTTTGTTTCACACAATAAATAAAGTGCACGACTGGGTCGAACGAAACTTTCTCGATACTGTACAAAAGAAAAGAAAATCCTCTTTTGGATATTCATCTCATATGGCAGTTATATAAAATAACAATATAAGTTTTTATATCACTTGATTTCACTTGATTTTTTGACCTAAGGATATGCTTTTAATTTTGATTGGAATATGATTTAAGTTTTCAATTATTGGAAGTATTGCTCGTGATAGACCGATATCTTAAGATAAATTATGTAATAATTCAGGCATTTGTGAATTTGCATTAGTAGTTATAAATTGAATATCCCGATGCTCGTGTGTGCGGTGCAAATGAAGTTTTTGTTTTTGTAAAATTATCCAGACATAACAGTTGCAAATATTGCAATGTTTAGTTATAAAAATACTATTGCGTAACTATTAAGCGGAAAACTGACTGTATGATATTGTTCCGGATAAAAGAAATACTTCGTTTTTGACATTTTATCGAAATCGAAGATGGGGTTTTCCAGATATGAGCAGTTTTTAAAATTAGCGTTTTCGGTGCTTCGAATTGAAAATTAAGGACACAATAGTTTTGAAAACGTCCATTTGACTCTAAGTTTGCATTTTGGTCAAAATCGTTACTGCCGTTTCAAGTTATGTAACTAGACAAAACTATATTTTTAAAAAATTACTATTTTCACAAATAAATTGTTCGATAATATAGAGAAAAACTGAGCTTGCTATTAAGTTATAAATGACCACATTACCTTAGAAATTCATTTTGCTAAAATCGTATAGACTGTTTTCGAGATATATGTCGAAATTTCAAAAGTACCGTTGTTCGAATTTTTAGCCAAAAACTGGGAACGCAGTCATGGTAACCTCACCTACTTAAGCTTAAATATCAATTTTGGTTGAAATCGTTAGAGCTGTTTTCGATCAAATCAAACTGGTACGAAAATGTTGTATGGGAAGTACCATTAATATTGAGGTTACCTTGCAAAAAAATAAACACCTCTCGAACTGTAAGCCCAAAAACTCCAAATCCGAGGTTTGAACGTAATCCGGGAAGCAGTTTAGGCTGTAGGCCCGTGGAAGGACGGACAGCCCGGACAGAATTTTGCGACCCACTTTTTTGAGTTCCTCTATCATCGTAATATCAGAATTGATTAAAATCACGAGTTCGAAATTTTGTACGAAACCAATATCTTTCTCTTACTACGTAATGGAGAAAGTTAAAAAATTATTGTATGCGTGTAATTTTACCGACGTCATTTGCTGTACAATGTACATATTAAAATACAAAATAGGTTGCGCACTCTCAAGTCTCAACTCTTCGTGCTAAAATTTGTCCCGCGCTTTCCCACACAAATTTCCAGTTTTCCTGCTTTGCTTTATCCTTCGCCATCCACAGCAGTGCCTTGATTTTGTGCGGTTTTTGAGGCGATGTCGCTAGGGAACGTTCCGAATCGGATTTGAGTGTGTGAGTGAGGCCGCGCTGTGACCAACGTGACCGTAGTGCAATATTTTCGACGACCCTCATACTATTTGTTGCTACTTTTTCCCTTTTTTTAGTATGAAAATTCACTTTGGAAATTTTAGAAACGCAGTGATTTCCAAATGAATTTCTATAAAATATAACGCTGCTGTGTATCAGAACACGATTATAGTGTTAGGAGAGCCAACAATTGTTAAATATTGTGCGAAAATTCTTAAATTGCAGAATAGCTTTAGAAATGACACTTTTTTCTTTTTTTTTATTTGTTACTTTTCAGAATTTCGCAACAATCTCCCGGACTGTTAGAGAAAGGTTATAAATGTTAGTTTTAGTTTCACAATACAATATAGACTGTAAAAAGATCACTCTCTCACAACGTTTCTTTTATAAATAAACCCAAAACAACCAAATAACATTAGAATTAGATGTCTTTAAGGTTGTTCTGCGGGTAAGCTAGACAGTACTTTAGATGCAATTCGTTTTCAAATGACAAATTTTAAAATGAAAACCTTTTAGCTTTGATTTTTATTTATAAATATATAAAAAATTAATTGAATTTTGTTTATAAATTATATCAACTCATTTTTATATCTACTTTTAAGATCTCTTTCAATTTAGTTTTGTGTGCCTTTTTCTGACGCTGTTACATAAATTCAGTATTTTCTCCCAATATTTAACAAGTATTAGCCGGCTTTACACTATTTACGCGTTATTTTTTCAAACATATTCATTTTAAAATCACAGTTTTTGAAAACTTTTTTAAGTACTATTCACATGAGCGCGAATTGCGAACAAATGAATTTAATTGTATTTATGAATTGAAAATTGATTTTTATACTATTTACCACCAAAGCCTTAAATTAAATTAATCTTAAGTCTAATCTAAAAAAAAATCGGACTCTCAATCGATTAAAATAGCTCAATTTACAATTATTACAGCAATTGAAAATTCTTGCGGCGAACTGTCACACTTTATTCACAATCCTACATAAGACATTCGCGGATCCACAAACCCACGAATGAAAAAATTCTATCGAATTTAACACTAAACAAGGATTGAAGTAATTGAAGTGTAAAAAAATTCGCTTGTTCGCAGTTCGTTCGCCATTGGCTCTCATGCGAATAGTCCAAAAATGTGTATTTTACAAATAATAAAAAGGAACAAAGGAACAACAAATTGTATTAGTGTCATCGAAAAAGGTACCAAATTGTCGCACAACGGTCACGCTGTTGTCATTTCTTCTCATCCGACATCCTTCTCGCTACCTAAAAAGGTCGCGTGTGGGAAAGCTCGCCTGGAATTTGCAGGAACAAAGCGATATAAGAACAGGGAAATATTGGAAGTTGTCAGTTCGCGACATCACTCACACATTTATAGAATCCGCCTATACGTGAACCCTTTCCGACACCGCCATTGCGGAAAAAACCGCACAAAATCAAGGCACAGATGTTTGTTTTGCCTCGTCAGCTGGTTGTTTAGGTGTTATCAGGCAGCGATGGTTTTGGACTCGGTTTTGTATTGTTATTTGCGGTGTTTTGCATTATACTGCACATCAGGGCCCGATCTAGGGGTGGGTAAGCCGGGAGCGGCAAATTTTAGGGGCGGCAAAATTATTATTTTAATTCAATTTTATTTCGAATTAAATGAAGTTTGAAACTTCTTTTCATCTAAAATGTGGACTATGTTTGTTTTATTTGCTATTGTTCTCACTCTTTTCTTTTGATTCAACAACAAATCGAGCAACGAAATTGCAACGGCATTGTTGCCGGCATTATTACCATTGCAATTTCGTTGCTTGATTGATTGATTGTCGGCGACAACTTGTCGCTACTTCGCTACTACATGTATTTATGTATATTTGAGTAGTTATAGCTATGATAATTTTTTGAGAGCACGAGAGTGTTTTTTGTTCGCATGCATAAGCTTTGGCTATCAGTGATGTTGTATCAACTGCAACTACGCGCGGCGTATAGCTAAAAACGAAGCGCTGCGACATCGATACACGTACACTATAGAGCAGTGCTTATCAAACCACCCAACCAGTGTTGCCGAAAAGCAACACAAAAATAACCAAAAAACAACAAAGACGGTAAAACAAAAAGTGCAACGATGCAGATTAAATTAAATTTAATAGAAATGAAAAATTAAATTTAATGTTTCTTATAATGTTTTTTTATATTAAGCCTAAATGCCGCTCTGTCTGTCGATTCAGACCTAAGGACTGTCTGCTCTCAGGTGCAGAGATCTTTGGGCCTTATCGATGATTGGTGCGCAAATGGGCTGTCTTAAAACTACGGTTGTTCTCTTCACGAGAAGTAGGAATGTCACTTGTCTGACTCAGCTTGTGCTAAAAGGCGTCACAACAACGATCTCCGATGAAGTCAAATAACTGGAAGTAATCCTCGATAGAAATCTTCTTTGGCCCAAGCATGTTGAATCGAAAACCGTTAAAGCGCTGTCAACTTTCTGGCAGTACAAAAGGCGTTTTTGGCAAGACATGGGACCTATCTCCTAAAAGGTTCCTTTGGATCTTTACGGCATCTCACATATGCATCGGTTGTATGTTGGAACAGCCTCTTGCGAAACTTCAAAGAACGGTCTGTCTTGGATGCACAGGGGCCTTCCCTAGCACTCCGGACTCTGCTCTAGATGCTCTATGATGAACCTACCCTCTTGATATTTGAATCATGGGGTGTACGCTGAAAACCATCTCTCGATTAAAGAGAGGTGGTTCTTGGTGCAACACGCATTTTTGAAGAACTTGTGCGAGAATTATCCTTTGACCCCTGTCTTATGGATATGCCGTCTGACACAATGACACCAGAAATCCTACTGCGACAAAACTACCAAGTCAACTTTCCTCAGGCAATGGAATGGCTTCGGCCAGACTCTTAGTCAGGGAAAGAATGTCATCGAACATGATTTTGGTTCTGGAGTCTTTATGGAAAGCGAGAATATTAGACTACACTACCCCTTACGTAACCATGCGTCTGTCTTCCAAGCGGAGCTTTTCGCTATCCGTATGGCTATGCGCTATATTGTGACAAACAGGTAGAGGGCTAGAAGTATATGCGTTTGCAGCGATAGCCAAGTTGCATTAAAAGCACTGCTTAACACTCTTACCTCGTCTAAATTAGTGCTCGAACTCAATCTATCTCTGAACTTAGTAGGTTTCTCGTGAAATTTGTGTTTATGTTTGTTCACATTGAAAAGGGCGTCAAATTATATTTTGCCCAGGGCGGCATAGATGCTGGATCGGGCCCCTTATTGCACTGCACTCAGTCTAATGGGACGAGTTGCGCCTGTGCGCTTGTTTCACAAATTCAGTTTTGCAAAAATTAGAAGCAAACGAAGCGACGATGACAGATTTTTCAGGGTTTTTATTTTTAGTTCTTGTTTATTCCCTATTCATTTAACTATTGTAACGGTGGTTCCCATGTAACCTAAGGGTATATGTACTATAGTATTTTCATACAGGATAAAAAAGAACACTTTCTAAATTTCCACTGTACTTATTATTATTTTTTTTTTTTTGCATACCTCAAATTTTTAATAATAAACCGTATGTAGTAGGAAAAATTTATCATTCAAGTTCTGTGTGTCAACCAAATAAAATAAATTTGAGAAATAAGAAAAAAAAAAAAAATAAATAAAGCAAAACTGAAATATTGAGATAGGAAGAAAAAAAAGAAGAAGGGTTCCTCACAGTTACACTATTTCCACTAAGTTTTCGTGAGTCGTCGGAGGAATGTGTTTTTAATGTCAATATTGTATTTGATTAATTGTTGTTCCATGGTGTTGATTTGTGCTTGCATATTATTGTCTATGATTTCGTCTTTCTTTTTGTTGTTTGCTTTCAATTCGTTCAAGTCTTTCGTAAAGTTTTCCATTAGACTATTGTTTTTAACAATATTGGAGTTGATGTCTTCGTATTTTGAGGCTAGAAAGTCAAAGCTCTCCACAATTTCTCTTATCTCGGATCTTATCAGATGAATCTCCATTAGGACAGCTGAATCCCCATCAGCTGTGATTTCATGTTGTTTATCTGGGCTACTGGCTGGTCGCACTCTTTTTGCCGATTGTGCCTCTGGATCCAGAACTGGTGTAGATAGTCCCACTTTGCTATAAGCAACACCTGGTTCATTTCCGTGGTTTCTGCAGGCTTGACACCTCCATGTGTGACGTGTCCCTGCTTGTCCCCATGTTTCTCCACGATTTCTCATTCTCTGTAGCGTATTCGAAGTGGAGCCTACGGGTGCACATCGAACAAACAGCGAAATCTCCGTCGTTGGAGAGACTTTCACCGCAATGACCACACACATACATTATTGCATTATTGAGGGGTTGGGGTAGACGAGAAGAGAAGGCAAGATACAATGGCAATGGGAATACAGACCAATTTACAAATAAATTAACAATTTGATATAATTATGGGCTTTGGGTTTTAGTTTTGTTACGTTTCTTTTATAAAGTCACTTACTTAATTGGGCTAAACTACACCTTAGGGTATTTGTATTTAACTTGACAACTTGTAAGAAGACCACTAGATTTTAGAGCGGATATAAAAAACGTCTAATCACTCAGAGACAAACTCCTAACCTTCACTTTGCTCCCGAAGCCCCTGAAAACTTTATTTTTTCGATAAACCCCCTAGTAATAAATAGTTTCGCCACTGAAAATCCTGACAAAATTTATTTTAGCCGCTGAACCTCTTGACAAAAATTATTTTTGGGTCTCTGACAAACTTTAGATTTCCACTAACATTATGTCTAAATTACTTACCTATTCGTATTATTGATTTTACAAATTTTAGGCAAATAATAATAATATTGATTTAAGCTTCATGAATATTAGTTACTAGCTGAACCGTGATGCCAGCGTTGTTTCTCAGAGTTCTTAGAAGACTTTTGTTGGCTGTTCTATAGACAAATTTTGCTGTTATTCATTTACTTTACTTTCCAATGGGGCCCCCAAATTCTTGTATTCCCAAGGGTTCCGGTATAGCCTAAGACGGCCGTGCTCATGACCATATTTAAGACAATGAATTGAAGACTGATAGCTAAGTTTTGATGAAAAGTTTGACCTTCCTGATAATAGAAGGCGATATAGACAAACATTTCTTTCTTGCAGTTTTGAACATTCGTTAGAAAGACCACCATCTCTTCAGATGTATACCTTGATCAGGACTCCGCAGCTTTTCGAAACTCCTTTGCATTTTTTTTAAGGAGACAGTAACTGCCTATACATCAAGCCTCCCCCAACCAGTTTCAAGTCTTCAATTAGAAGCTGTTTTCGTTTGTCAGTCCGGTTTTAGGTATCTCCCACTTGAACCACGAGCTAGGTGCCTTTCACTGCCATCTGCAGACAATATTTTGCGATTCAGATTGGTCCATATGTTCTATCCGACATTTGAAGCTTTGTTTTCTGAAAACTGATTATGTGTTCAGTGTCTTCGAACAGACAGCGACAATGCCGCAAAGCAACTGCAAAACATTATATGCACACTCATTTGATGGTTAGGTATACATTTTGTCGTGGTTCATATTCACTGTCAATTTGTGAACCTATCGCACCGATTAATAAACGCAAATCAATTACCTTATTCTCACACATAAACCTACTTAAGTCCACCGGCAATATTCTATTATAGACCTGGTTACTGAAGATGGCGGTGCGCAAGCCTGTTTGCCATTCAGTTAGTCATTTCCATTGACCAGTCGGTATTCCACTCTTGCAATCTTTTGATCAGAAATGCTGCATTATGATTGCAGTCCAGAAAGCAAAACAACTTCATTAGCTTCACATGCAGTAAACATCGCCACCATCGCTGGTGACTACACCCGTATTTCAAGCAACCCATCGACAGTGCGGCACGTCAAACATATAATATGAAATAAAAAAGTCACACAAATATTCCACTGCCACGACGACGCGCAGCGCACTCGGAATTGCATGCTCGCTGATTAAGTGTTAAGTATGTTTAGACCCTAGTGGATCACGGATGTAGTAAGGCCAGAATGTGAAACCTATCAACGTTGAGAGCGCTGCTGATCCGTTCGCAGCCTTTCAAGTGTCCAGCATAATATTATGCCTCGGTGTACCTCATTTTTCTATTTTCTTCACCATTTGAATTTATGGTGCTGGCTGCTGGTGCTCTGCTGCCATCCAGTTGGAGTATAGCGTCAATCAATGGTCGAACGTCGAAGCACTGTCTGTTCGTATCGAGCGCCGACGCTAGTACTAATTATTACTTGGAAATGGATGAAAGGGAAGGCATAAAATATGCAGCCATGGAATCTCTTTCTCATTTGTAATTGAATTCTAGGCGCGAAATACCTGACGTTTATGTCATCAGATAAAGTCTGTTTTTTTCGTATTGCTTTTTATTTAGCTATGTTTGCTTGTGATGTGCGTGCGCCCAAGCTGACAGGTGTCAAAGAATTGTCTCTTGTCGTAATGGGATGGGTTCTGTTGAATAGGAAAATAATTTATCCCAAGTTGCGGTTCCGTCTTGGAGTTTTGTGGTATTTTATTTATATCTTTGCTGGAGATTCCACCATTAGTAGTATAGAAGAGTATAGTTAGATTGAAAGCCAAACATTTTATTGCGATTTAAATGAGTTATGCGAGTGATTTAGCACGATTCGGGGGGACGTGATTTGAATGCGAAAGGTATGTCCTGGTTATGTGATACCTACTGCGTAATTTTATTGCTTCTTCTTCTGTTAAACTATACGCAACGTTAAAACGACAAACGAGGCCATAATGACGTCTGATAATAGCTCAACTGCTCTGACATTGGCACATTAAAAAATCTGATTATCTGAACTAAATGTAAACTAATCGCAAAAACTCTTCCCACTTTTTCCACGTCAGCAACATAATACAAACCGTCTACTTAATACTCTTTTACGAATGTTTTGACAATAGATTCGTAGGATTACCTCTCCATAGACGTCAACTGAAAAAAACCGTTTATTTGATCGAATTAGGCCAATCAAAACTGTGAGGAAGAAAAATGGACAACTATCAGACCTACTATCCTAGAAACATGGTTATTTGACAAAGAAATAACTATATACCGTGAGTGTGAGAGTGGCTAGCCGACACACTTAGGCCCATTTCATTCACTCGAATGGAAAAGTTTTCCATATAAAAATCCCCAAGTTGTGTTCGACTTCGAGTGAATAAAATGGGCCTTAGACCATTATAAGGTCCCTTGTGATACCACATAAATCTATGTATTTAATTCTTCCTACTCCGCTGAACCATTTGGAGCTTCTGATGAAGCGTAGGAGATTTCCAATGTCTGAGGGAGATCAGATGCCTAGAATGTTTTAGATCTAGCTTTGGCCAGATCTGTTTTGTCGCTAAGCATGTCGAGCCGGTTGTCCACCTAAGATTTAATCTTTCGATAGCATCCAGCTTTATTGTGAGTTTACAAGTAGCGATTGGAATACCTAAGGAATCCTTAATTGAAAGTATAGATAGTGTAGTTCCATGTTTGGCGAATTCATCAGCCATGCAGCTAACTGCGCTGTTCCTATGCCCCGTCACCCAACAGAGGTGAATATTGAACTGCTCCGAGAACTGCTCTGAGAGATCAACGACAGTCTTGGGCTGTTATATAATTAGTAGAGACTAATATAGATCGAGGGAAGAGGGCAAATTCAGTTTTGTGCGGGTTTTAATAGCAATGTCGTCCGCATAGGCAATAGGTATGTACATTTAATTTATGGGACTTTTGAAATGCAATTCGTAGTTTTTGTTGTGTCAAAAATGTCACTTTGAGAAGTTGATTATATGATTATGGTCGTAAAGAACTGTCGTATTCCTTACACATTATTATGTGAGGGATAATAGACTGCAATAGTAAACATAAAAATTATTAGAGACTAATGCCAGTTTATTTCAATATTAATATTTCTGGAGAAAAATATAAAAATTGGACGCATATATAATGTTTTATATTTTACCATCAGAACCACTCGTTTAAAGTTGTCAACAGTCTTTCAGTTCATATTCTTCCGGAAGTTCGTGTATTTCAGCGATTCACTAGCAAGAGCAACCGTTTCATAGACATGTACCACTGAGGGCATAAATTTCTCGGATGAACTCGATGACAAACGGATTCTTCTTCCGGGAACTTGAATTGAACTAACTGCGAATCGCCTTGTTTTTTGAGTAAAATTTGCATTCAATTATTGATTTTTTTTCCCGGGCCAGTATAATTTGTACTGACTTAAAACATATGAGCCTTTTACAACACGACAATGAATTTTTACAATCCACATTCTGAATTTAACAATTAAAATCTTTTGCTGAGTATATCTGTCGAAAAAAATATAAAATTTTTCTTTTGTATATTTGTTTCACGTTTCTCAAACTGCAGAAAGTGTTCATACAAGGCGTTTTTAATTGTAATGCCGTCTGCCACAGTAAAAATAGTTTTGAAAATGTTCCTAAACTAAATAATAATTTGAATACTATTGAGTATAAAATACTTTCATATAATATTTCAGGATTGAGTAATAACTTTGTATATACAAAGGTAATAAGCATAATATATTGATGGAGTTTGAATTTGTTTTTCTGTATGAAACCTTCTTAACTGAAAATCACTTTAGCAATTATGAAAATAAGTTTAGTAATTTTAAAGTTAAGTGGATACCAGCTATCAAAATACAGGCAAAGGGTAGAGCCAGTGGGGGATGTTTTTTTGGCTTCAAATTGATTGCGAATTTGGCGTACATTTATAAATATAAAAATAAATAATGAAAGTTATCGAATGATACCGACATACATCAACTGCAACCAATGGAACAATGATTTTGAGAAGCTAGAAAGTTTTGTGGCCGAAGGCAAAACCTCAAATGTGCTGGTGGTAGAAGACTTGAATTCGAGGATTGGAAACGAAGCGGGAAGTGAAAATATGGCAGCTGGTATTGAGCGGAGATCCGGAGATTCAGGCTGCAATGCAAGAGGCCGCAAATCAATAGATTTTTGTAACGCGTTTGGGCTAAGAATACATAATGGAACAAGCTTGTCAGATTTGGAAGGAGAACATACCAACATTACCAACAGAGTAATCAAGGTAGTTCTGTTATCGATTTTAGTCTCGGCGGTAGCGAATGGAGCAAGCACATTGTCGATCTTAAAGTTGAAAGAGTCCTATTTTCAGATCATCTCACTATAGTTTTGACGTTTGTTCTCATGCCGATGAAACCTTTGCCGAAACTTAAGTGGAGGAAATCAAAAGCGGTTATATACCAAGCCCAACTTGATAGCGCTTTATAAACGGTACATCACCTCAACCTCAGTCAGCTAGATGAAATCATCCAAGCATCCTACCCGGGCAACTGTATCAACAGAAACGGTCGAGAAAACTACATTGCCCCTTGGTTTGACGGGGAATGTAAAAGAGATAGAGAGTTATCATTTGGTTGGTTGATAGCATATAGGAAGTCAGGTTTCAAGAACCTATATTTGCAGGCGAATATGGATTATAAAACACTTTGTAAATGAAAAAAAGCATCGTTTTATGAAGCCGAGTCTAAGCGGGTAGCCGATTGCAAAAGCTCGAAAGAATACATTAAGTAACTTTTTGAAATGGAGTAGACACTTTGATTTGTTTGATGGTGTTTGAATCCATCATATTTGCCCTTCACAACCAATTCAGTTATTGAACAAATACAAAGACGACATAATATTATGTGAAGATATTATTCGAACGAATAATCCCGACATGCAAATAACCGATGAAATCTACAATGAAGGATTGATTCTGATTGAGGATCAATGCTTGACTATTGCAAACAAGCTACTGATTGAAGTAGGAAACCAATAATTAAATCGAGAGCTGCAATACAATGTTGATACATTGCAGGAATTCGTTCAAAATCCAGTGCAATGGGAAAATGACACATAAGAAATCACTTGAAGCACTTATGTCGTTTTCCATTGGGCAAAAAGAAGCGTCCGGGAGAGTCCGGAATCGAAAAAATCACTTCTGAAACCGTTCCATTGGCACAAAAAATACTCTTCTGGTGATTCTGAGGAGAGAATTTCACTTCTGGATTTGAAGTCAGAATCCACTCAAGAAGCACTCACACAAGTGTAGTTTGTGTATTTTATACAAGTCAACTGACGGCTGCCATAGATTATTTTTTGGCATTTCACCAATACTCTTGTGGAATCAATCAGAAGCAGTTTTCTTGTTCCATTGGACTACAGAATGAGTGGATCCCCGAGTGAAACCAATGGAAAACGACATTAACTTCACACTGAAGGATCTTCGGCGAAATAACAACATCTTTGGCGGCTTGATGATATTATTGGCAGGCGATTTCAGGCAGACGTTGCGATTTCAGGCAGACATTTTTCCAAACAATTGTTAGCTGTTGGAAATGGAAAAGTCCCAGTTGATACAACAACTGAATTAATTACTCTTACCAACGACTTTTGACGATTTGTAGACTCTCAATTAGCTCTTATTGAAAATGTTTTCCCAAACATTAGTGAGAATTATCAGAATTATGCTTGGTTAAGTCAACGAGCAATTCTCGCCGCAAATAATAATGATGTACACCCACTGAATTTCACCATTCAATCAAAAATCGTTGGCGATTTGGTGACAAAAAAATCCGTTGATTCAATAACAAATCCCGATGATGTAGTAAATTATCCAACGGAGTTTTTGAATTCTCTGGAGTTACCAGGATTTCCACCACATAACTTGCAACTCAATGTTGGTTCAGTTATTATGATATTGCGTAATTTGAATCCACCGCGACTATGCAACGGTACTCGACTTGCGGTGAAAAGACTTATGCCGAATTTGATTGACGCAACCATTATTAACGAAATGTACGCAGGTGAAAATGTATGTATTCCTCGACTGATCTTCCGTTTGACTTCAAACGATTGCAATTTCCGGTTCGCCTTGTGTTCGCAATGACAATTAATAAGTCGCAAGGCCAATCGCTTAGTGTTTGCGGGATAAATTTAGAAAATCATAGTTTTTCACATGAGCAGCTTTACGTTGCGTGTTCACTAGTTCGGAAACCATCCGCTTTGTTTGTGTTAACGTCAGACCAAAAAACAAAAAATATGGTTTACCAAAGAGCACTTCAATGAAACGGATAATTTGCGGACACGTATAACGCTTCGATTCAGTATTTACTTTGGATTCAATTTCATGTTTTACTTAGAGAAGTTCAACTAAATTACTCTTCATTTTTGTAATCGAAATGAATTATAATCCTCAAACGAAATGTTACAAAAAACGAAGCCATCTGGTGGCGAAACGGAGTTCGCCGGGTTTGCTAGTATATATATAAATATATTGTCGATATGTTTTGAAAACCTCTCATGTAATGCTAAAGTGAGAGAAGCACTTAGGCCGTTAATTAGTCGGTGCATTAATAAAGCTAAGAATGTAAGCAGCGCTTGTATAGCCCAGATCGTAGAGGAAGTAGTTACCTAAGTAAGGGTTCCTTAAGTTTAATAGGGCAGGGAAGCTGCAGAGAAGTTGGTCTCGATGTTCGACAAAAGTCATTATGGCAGCCCAAGTCTTAGAACGTGTCTGCCCAGAATACAATGACCGGTTGACATTAGCGACAATCGAGATACTTTATCTGTTGAGTCGCAGAAGCTCCTTGGATCTTTAGTATCCAGGGTTGGCCATGTGAACCTAGCAACGTCGCAGTAGCGTAGATGTCTCCATCTACGACTTGCCTTGCCTATTGCGTCCGCGTAACTGATCTACTTAGCCTGGAATAGCAGGTGCATGCACGTTGTGCAGACTAACACAGGGACCCTGGGTCTAGCTTCTCATAACCATTCGTTTTGTGTGACATTTAATTTTTGGAAGGAATGGAAGGGATCTACAATTTACTGCCGATTCCAAACGGCTAATTGAGAAGATTTTTCAAGACAGTTTATGGATGTTTGTCAGACGTTTGCGATAGCTGGCGCAGTGAAAAAAACATATCGAGCTATCTCGGTAATATATACACGACAATCTTCCATCCAATCATCAGTGCTGTCAAAACTAAAATAATCCACTAATGATCTGACTTCAATTTTAGTGAAAGCCAATTTATCTAAGACCAATGAGAAAAGAATGTGAAACAAAAAATGCATAAAAAAGTAGGTAGGTACATAATAAAGAACTATTTTCCGTTTAAATAACTTTCCAAATTTTCCTTCTTCCCGGAACGGAAATGCATAAAACCAAATATATATTACAAATTTGTTGATGGACTTTCAAATATAGGAATTATTCTTAAACAATCCGCAATTTCTAATAACGGGTGATTTTTTAAGAGGTTTAGAACTTTTTTAAAAAAAAAAAACACAAAAAATTCGAAAAAATGAATGAAATATTTATTTGAATCGATAGTTTGAACCTTGCAATTTAATGTTTAAAGATAATTTCATGCAAATGTTGACCGCGGCTGCGTCTCAGGTAGCCCATCCGCTGAGTCCAATTTTGGCATACTCTTTCACACATATCGGCCGGTATATCACGAATGAATGCATGGATGTTGGCTTCCAGTGCGTCAATCGAAGCGGGCTTGTCCCTATACACATTAGCCTTGACATACCCCCACAAAAAATAATCTAATAGTGTCAAATCGCACGATCTAGGCGGCCAATTGACCGGCCCGAAACGTGAAATTAACTGTTCACCAAACTCGCCTCGCAATTGCGCCATTGTTTCGCGTGCTGTGTGGGATGTGGCACCGTCTTGTTGAAACCACATATCATGCAAGTCAAGAACTTCCATTTCGGGCAAAAAAAAGTTTGTTATCATCGCTCGGTAGCGTTCACCATTGACAGTAACGCCGCGATTCGCATCATCTTTCAAGAAATATGGCCTAATAATGCCGCCGGCCCATAAACCGCACCAAACAGTGGCTTTTTCGGGATGCATTGGTAGCTGTTGCAATGCTTCTGGCTGATCTTCACTCCAAATGCGGCAATTTTGCTTATTTACGTACCCATTCAACCAAAAATGAGCCTCATCGCTGAACACAATTTTTCGATAAAAAAGCGAAAATGAACATTTCGAACCGAGCACAAATTTCGATAGTAAAATTCAATAATTTTCAAGCGTTGTTCATTTGTAAGACGATCCATGGTTAAATTGCAAACCAAACTGAAGCTGTTTGACAGTGACACAAGGTACTAAACACACGTCAGCTAAACACAAGTAGACTGCTCTCGAGGCTTAAACGGCTACACAGACAGTTTACTGACAGGAACGATCCCGAGTTAAGGACACTGATGTCGATGATCAAAAACCTGAAACAGTTGATCACCGAAAATTACAGAAAATCTGTAAGTTTGTATTGGGGCAATAAAATTCGGGCTATAAAAACCAGTAGTCCGAATATGTTCCCACAAATAAATAAACTGTTCAGGCGGAAAGATCATAACGACATTTCATGTGTCCGAATACCTCGGACGAACGAGAACAGACAGACACTACTGACTGCTGGCATAAGTCCGGAGAGTGCTGACTCGAACGATGGTTTTTTCGTGGTCGAAGACCCGCAGGAGAGGGTGGATTTGATGGTAGCTTTCTTTGAGAGTGTGTATACGGTGAACAACCCTGTTTGCCGTAACCGCGATCTCGAGGAGAGGGCCTTTCTTAACCACTTTTATCTGCGGACCGAAATTCAAGATTGGCGATCCGAGAACAACGGTTTCACCGGGTTCAATGACGACAACCGTGCAAATGGCACAATCGCCGATGCAAATACTCATCTGTTCGTGAGTAGAGATGAACTTCGGTTGATCTTTGAATCATTGAAAAACAAAAAATCGGCGGGAGTTGACGGTGTCCCAAACGTCGTATTAAGACACCTGCCGCTAGAGGCGATAGATATCTTCGCCACTCTATTTAACAATGCGCTGAATAATGCATATTATCCGGAGCAGTGGAAAATAGCGGTGGTACACCCTATCCCTAAAAAGGATAAAGATAGGACAAACCCTGCTAATCTTCGGTCAATTAGTTTGCTCCCGAATGTTAGCAAGGTATTCGAGAAAGTCGTCAATAGATCTCTTTTGAGATGGGTTGAGGAAAACAAAATAATTCCGGAAAATCAGTTTGGCTTTAGAGCGGGGCATGACACTATTCATGCCGCGTCGAAACTGATCTCCGACATTCAGTGGAATAAAAGTAAGAATCAATGCACGGGTGCCTGCCTGGTCGACTTTGAGAAGGCCTTCGATACCGTATGGTTGGAGGGACTCTTTTATAAGCTGACCAGATTGGGCATTCAAAAACCTTTGCTGTATATGATTTATGACATGCTTATGGGAAAGAAGTTCGTTGTCAAATCTGGCAATGTGACTTCGAGCAGGGTTTTCGAAATTAAAAACGGCTTACAACAGGGAGCAGTGAATTCTCCGATCCTGTTTAATATTTACACAAGTGATCTGGTGAGTTCCCTCAGACATGCTATAGCGTACGCAGACGATTTAGTGGCGTACAGATCAGGACCAAAAATCGAGGTCATCAGAATCCTTCTGCAGCGTGACTTCGAGCAAATTAAGAGGTATTGCGATGATTGGAAGTTGAAAATCAATTTCCAAAAATCGGAAACAATCCTGTTCAGAACTCCATTGGCTGGGGCCCCTAGGGATACCAGAAAAAACTGGAGAAAATTAACAATTATTGGACAGCAGGGACGGCCATTGGTGGTGAAAAACGTGGTCCGGTATCTTGGCATCTGGCTTGACCAGTATCTATATTTTGACAAACATATAGATGCTTGTCTTGCTGGGGCTAAGCGGGCCTACGCTCTGACAAGGAGACTGTTTCGCAGCAGTCAACTTGACTCCAGGGTGAAGGTCATTTGCTACGTGGCCCTCATAAGGCCCATCATCGCTTATGGCTGTCCTTTGTGGTTCAATATAGCGCCGTTCTATATGGAAAAGATTCGGGTGTTTGAGAGACAATGTCTCAGGGCCTGTCTAGGGTTGTTTAGAACTCCCGAATCTGAGTACACAAAATACTATCCCAACAGGACCCTATACAATGGGGCTCGACTGAATAGGGTTGACAATTTCCTTATTAAGGTGATTCGGAGGCACGTTGCAAGGGCGATGGCCAGTGATAATAGCCTGATCTCAGGGGCTTACTACCCCAATTTAATGTACCATGAGAGTACGCTTCGGTCTGGCTTTATCCCGCCTGAGGCATTCCTTCATGTAGACATGAAAGGGTTAGTCCAAAATAAAGATGGTGTGCCGGTATTGTACCACAGCCACCGCGGCGCGAGGGATAAGCGGCTCATCCACGACGGGTCCGCCGCCAATGCTCAGGAGCTCCTCCGTTTTAGCACCGCAATTGCGGATCGGGACAGGGTCGATACTTTAAAGCAGTTCACCGAATTTTGGTGGCTTGAGGAAGAGGTGAGGGCTGATACGCTCTCCCGGGCCGGTTCGCTACTGACGTAGCATCCTCCTTAGTTTTAAGGTAGATATTAAGTTTGTAGGTTTAGGATAGATTAGGGGGTCCTTGGGAGGGACTGGGCTAGCCGACATGTATGTGCTACCGAGACTCGACTGACGCTATTGCGTCGCTCGAGTCTCGGCTGCACGGGTGAACCCTTGTCGGCGGCTGTCAGGCGCCCATGGATGCAATCAGGATGGTGACCAATCCTTAAGATTGCTCACCACCCTGATTATAATTAATTTAGGCTAAGTAGCTTAGGTAGTTTTAAGTAGTTTGTAGGTAAAATAAGAATAATAAAGAATTCAAGTTTTTATTACGTTTCTTGAAAAATAAAAAACAATAAAAATTAAATATAGATAGATTTAAGGCCGAAAGGCAATAACTTTAAGGATATTGTTAAGTTTAGAGCGCTCGCTAAGAGCCAGTAAGCTAGAATTAAGATAAATGTTAGCTTTAAATTAGATTTAATCGTTTTTGTCTAGAATGTAAGTTAATTGAATAATACTAATAAAAATGAATTTAAAAGTAAAAAAAAAAGTAAACACGTCAGCTGTCAAAACCAGTGTTGCCAAAACCAAACCAGCTAAAAAATCATAATATGTATATATCTCATTTGTATTTTTATGGAAAATTATACACAAATGAATACCTTTAAACTCATAAAACTGCACTGATAAACAATTAAAGCAACTCACAAAACAATACACTAACTTGCACTTCCTTATGATACAGAAGTAATCTGAATGCAGAACAAGAAATGCAGGTAGCCATAAGCAAAATTCAACTAAAGTCACGATGTAGGCCGCATTGCCCAGTGTATCTTTAAAAATACAACCATTTACTGCTACATTATATGAGCTGATTAAATCGTATTTGGATCAAATAACAGTATTTCACTTCATAATATTATATAGGTACGTTCATCAGAATATATTTTTTCTGATCCAAAATTAAAAAAGTCACAAATTTGGTTAAAAGTAACTTTAATTTAGGAGTTACGGGTTCATTTATTTGAAAGTGGCTAGATTTTGAGTCAATAAAACTAAAATAGTGAGCAACAAGTAAATAAAGTCAAAACAAACACAGATATAATTTTTGTAGTGTAAAGACACACTGGGCATTTAAGGGCTAACAGCCAGAGCAAAGTATTGTTTTTTGTTATATAGTTTAAATTAATCCTGTCGCCAAGTTTGCAAAGAGCATTCTATTGCTTTTATATTATTTAATTATCCCTTGGGTAAGAGGTAAGACCTAGTTCCTAGTTGCCCCAAAGAATGAACTACAGGCCAACAGTTATCTATATAAAAAATATGTTTTCCTTCATCATTCCTTGTGTTTTTAATGAAAACTAAAACATTCAAAATTAATAACAAGTGCACTCAGTGAGCTCAGTTTCTTTAATGAACAAAAAGTAAAACATCCTCTTTTCTGCACTATCACCCAAAAAAGGAGTTCATCGCAACCAGAGCGCAGTGACCCAAGGCTCTCTTAAAACCGATTTTGTTTTCTTTCTTCGTCTTATTTATCCCAATGGTCAATGGCCATTATTATTCTTATCCTTGAGAATATCCTTTTGATACAAATATATCTCCCTGCTTTGAAATTGAAACATTTCAAGAAAAAAAACACACCTCAATGGCATTTTTTCTTTCAACTCATTGTGTTCCTTTCAGTTTCTCTTTCTTTAAAAAGAGGACTCAACTATACCATTCAAAAGAAGGGTAACCCTCTCAGATAAAGCTGAATTTGTGATGGGAATTACTTACCCCGAATATAGCCTGGGGGACTTTACTTTATGAATGCGAACTATAGAGGCTTTATCTTTTAGATGATTTGAAATGTGCATTATTATTTAACAGCGCAGTGCAGAAGTAGGAAGCACCTTTATATTTGACATAAACGGATTTATGAAAAGGGGATATTCTTCAGATTACTCATGGAAAAAAATTTTATTCAAAAGGCTATTGCAAACGACGATACTGTGATCTCAGAATCTGATGTATTTTGACAGATATTAGATTAGGTAATAACTCAAAAATTGTTTTATGAACCAAATGAATTTTTTTATTAATTAAAAATATGTGTACATCATTGTTAAAAATAAAATCAACGAACCGTCAAAATACTAATTATCTATATACTATTTTTTAAGGGCATACTTTTTCTTTGCCAGACTTGTTTGTGGCTCAATATTAATTTGTGTAACCGTTTTTATTGTGTTGTCCTAATGTTCTTCTTTTTAGCGTCACGGTTTTATTTTGCCAACAAATTTAGGGTCATTTTTGTCATCAATCAATTGTGACATAAAAATACTTTATGCTAATAGGAGAAACACACAAACCAGAAAGCCAAACTATCAAGTATCAACTGATTTACATTTTGAATTAAATTTTGGAAAACCATCCGGAAAAGTCGGGAAATTGGAAAAACGAAAATAGATTTTTTTTATGGTGTTTTGTGTGCAATTGTTACGGAATGGAAAAATAAACAATTCTTTGTGGAAAACTTGGGAAATTCCGGAAAACCTCACTAGTATATACAAAAAAACAAAAACAAATGTAGGTACTTAGTCAGTTTTACCTGTCAACGGACGAGGTGTTTTGATTTTCTATTGAGCAAATCTAGGTACTATTAAAATTTATTTTTTGTATGGAACTTTATGTAGATTGTTCCCGAATAGCTTTTCGAATGGAAATTTGCATTTTATTATATATGATTTTTATTTTGGACGATGTAAGGGTAGAAAATTCGGTGTAAAGGGCCCAATCCATAGAATCCGTCGCGTCCGTTGCGGCAAAGTTTTCGACTGACAGGTTGATAGAATACACGATCTCTTATGGAGGGTGTCCCATAAGCAGCGCTGCAGCGCACGTGCCGGACGCGACGGATAAAGTAGGTTTACTTTCTACTTTTTTGTCCGTCGCCTCCGTTGACAGTTGGAACAGCGTGAGAGGATTCCTTTTTATTGGTGGAAATATTGAGCGCGTGAGAAACGCTGTCATCGGCTGTCACCAATGCTCTTATATTGTGCGATTTCTTCCTTTTTTTGGGAATTTGGATGTCCGAAATCCTTCCGTGGGAAAAAGAAAAATCTAAAAAGGATTGAAAAAAAAATTTTTTCCTAAATTTTATCAAAATAAGTGTCTACATTTCACCACGATAATTAACACATAAAAAATAACTTTTTTAAATCGATTTTCAGCTAGAATTTTTAATATCACAATTTTCTAGTACCAAAAAGTAATCATTATAACATTTAAAAAAATGCGATTTTTATACGAAAGGTTATTTAATGTGATTATTTTTTTGCACAACAAAAATTTTACTTTAAAAAGTTAATTTTTTCAGAAAAAAATGTCTATCAAAATAATTATTTAAAAGGAAATTTGAGTACGTTGGAAAGGGATAAATTACCACGTTTCTTGGGACAAATAAGTAAAGAGTACTTAAACACTCTGCCTGCCACCGTATGCGACGGATTCTATGGGACAGTTGACAGTTCGTTCCGCCAAATACGGCAATTCGTCGACGCGACGGACGCAACGGATTCTATTTTCTATGGGCTGGGCTCTTAAAGATTGGAAAATTGCGTCATGTGCGGTAGTCTGCTGTCGACATTGGGAATGCCAGCGCCAAATCGTACGTTGCACGATGCATTCAATCGCGAATTGCAACGAGAGCAAGACTATGATCGAGATGAGCTGGCCGGAAAAGTCCGAACAAATGCGCCGCTGTTCTGTTGAATGCCGAGCAGAAGAACGTGTACAATTCGCTGATGAAGGTCTTCTTTCTCGATGCTCCCGGTCGGACAGGCAAGACACTCGCCATTTCGTTGATTTGGCAACAATTCGGTCAAGAACTCAAATTCTCGCGAAATTGATGCGTGAATGGAAAATCAACATTCGGGATGAATGCACGATGGCACATAAGCGAGCTTTTAAGGATTTACGAAGTGATTCGAGACAATTTGGTGCGGCTATGATACTGCTCTCCGTAGATTTTCGTCAAACGCTTTCCGTCAACCCGAAATCTACTGCTGGCAATGAACTTAATAAATGCCTGAAATCGTTGTCTTTTGTGGCGGCATGTCAAGAAGTTGAAATTGATCACGAACATGATTGGCTGCTGAATTCTCTAGACAACAGTTGGCGCTTGGTAATGGCCAAATTCCTGTCGATGTTTCGACTGTTCCCTGCAAATTTTTGCGAGTTCACATCGTCGAAAGAAGAACTCATCAGTAATCGCCGCATGATTTACAGCTGAATGTGGATCGATCATAATCATGTAGCAAAATCTGAAACATCCGAAACTGTGCAACGGTACACGTCGAGAAACTGATGAACAGTGTGATTCAAGTGACGATCATCAATGGAAAATTCAAAGAAGAGGAAGTCCTTATTCCGAACGAACTCCGATTATTCCGCTTGAGCTGTACGTTGCCTGTTCGAGTGTTGGCAAACCGTCATCGTTGTTTGTTTTTGCGCCGAAAAACAAATCGAAAACCATTGTTTACCATATCGCTCTCTACTGATTTCGATTCCATTCAACTAAATCAGATTGAAATTTGAAAATGTATTATCACTCTGGGGTTTATCTGAAGGCGTTACATTGGGGCGAGACGAAGTTCGCTGAGTCCGCTATTATTTAAAAAAACCTTAGCAACACGTATTTTGTTGGCAGATAATGTATGGAAAAGTTCGACATTGTGAGCTGGACATTAAAAATAGTTATCAGTACAGCGGACTGGGTTTCTTGCTCAAGTCTTAAAATACATAACTCAATATTGGCCCCATTGTTTCTTTTTCGCTTTTTAAATACACCTTGGTTGACGGTTAACCACTGTAATGTCATTTGCGTTTGTGAAGACAATATACGTTAACCACAAAAGGCTTTAAAATGTTCTTTATTAACGAGTAAGGCTTAAAATATATAAGAAACTCACACAATCCATCGTGCTGGTTGCGGCAATGTATTTAACTGAGAGGTGGCCAGCTTGTGGTAGGTAACCAAAAGCAACCCGAAAGCGGATGCGACAAATAAAATGGGCTTTCTTCTTACTTTTGTGTCCATTGAATCCGTTGACAGTTTTCACAAGTTATCAATATAGCTGTTCGTTGTGAGCTGTCAAAACTTAGTCGTGCTGTGCAAATACTCCGGTGTCCGGTTGTTGGGTCATCATGATACCGTGCAAGAGAGTAAGTGTTCTGAATTTAATGAGGTTGTCGAAAGTTAGATCCATTATCTGCAGGGAGAAGCTGGATATGTGGTCAGTAAAACGTTTATTAAAGACATATCTTGCTAGGCTATTGTCAATAACAATTAATTTACGTCGAGTGTTGTGGTCCACATGGCAGAAAACCTCGCAAACATACAAAAGGATAGGTAGTATAAGGGATTTAACAAGTAGCATCTTAGTTTAGTTTTAGTGGGCAAAGAACTTTGTGTGGACCACAGAAGTCGGATGCCATTGTATACCTTTCCAATTGTAACCGCAACTTGATCGGTGCGAGTGAGTGTGTCATTGAAAATTATCCCCAAATTTTTAGCGTTATGAACGTATTCGATTGATGACTGCCCTAACAAGATAACAAAGTACAACATATAGATAGTTGCACATCGGTCAGCAAACATGTGTACAGTAGAATTTTTTATGAGGTGTGTCCACATCCACACCAATATTTTATTCAACCATTAATTTAAGAAATTCAATTACTGTTTTTTTTTTACATATTTCTCCTTTCGGAACGTTAATGCATTCAAAATTTAAAGTGCAAGCGTAATAACTGGGACCCGATCGTTACCACTCATATTCCATTTTCTGTAGTTAGGTTATGTTAGGTCAGTGACGACTCCTGTGCCTTGATTTTGTGCGGTTTTTTCCGCAATGGCGGTGTCGGAAAAGGTTCACGTATAGACGGATTCTCTAAATGTGTGAGGTATATCGCGAACTGACAACTTCCCATATTTCATGTTCTTATATCACTTTGTTCCGGGAAATTCCAGGCGATCTTTCCCAGACGCAACCTTTTTAGGTAGCGAGAAGGATGTCGGATGAGAACAGCGTAACCGTTGTGCGACAATTCAGTACCTTTTTCGAGGATACTATAGGTACAATTTGTTGTTCCTTTGTTTCCTTTTATTAGTTGGAAAATTCACATTTTAGGACTATTCACAGAGCCAATTGCGAACGAATTGCGAAGAAGCGAATATTTTTGACACTTCAATCACTTCAATCATTGTTCAATGTTAACTTCGATAGAATTTTTTCATTCGTGGGTTTGTGGATCTGCGAATTTTTTATGTGGATTGTGTATAAAGTGTGACAGTTCGCTGCAAGAATTTTCCATTCCTGTAATAGTTGTAAATTGAGCTATTTAAATTGATTGAGAGTTCGTTTTTTTAGATAAGACTTTAGATTAATTTAATTTAATGCTTTGGTCGTAGTATAAAAATCAATTTTCAATTCATAAATACAATTAAATTCATTTGTTCGCAATTCGCGCTCATGTGAATAGTACTAAAAAAAGGGTTTCAAAAACTGTGATTTCAAAATGAATATGTTTAAAACATAACTCGTAAATAGTGTACTTTTTAAATATTGAGAGAAAATACTAAATTTACGTAGCAGCGTCAGAAAAAGGCACATTTTTCTTTCATCGCCCCTTTTTTAGGGACTTTTTAAAACTAAATTGAAAGAGATCTTAAAAGTAGATATAAAAATGAGTTGACATAATTTATAAAAAAAATTCAATTCATTTTTTTTATATTTATAAATAAAAATCAAAGCTAAAAGGTTTTTATTTTAAAAGTTGTCGTTGAAAACGAATTGCATCTAAAGTACTGTCTAGCTTACCCGCAGAACAACCTTAAAGACACCTAATTTTAATGCGATTTGGTGGTTTTGACTTTATTTATAAAAGAAACGTTGTGAGAGAGTGATCTATTTACAGTCTATATTGCATTGTAAAGCTAAAATTTATAACCTTTTCTCTAACAATTCGGGAGATAGTTGCAAAATTCGGAAATGTAGCAAAACAAAAGAGCAGTGATAGAAAAAAAGTGTCATTTCTAAAGCTACTCTGCAATTTAAGAATTTTCGAACAATATTTAACAATTGTTGGCTTCCTAACACTATAATCGTGTTCTGAAATTGAAATTCATTTGGAAATCACAACGTTTCTAAAAGTTGCAAAGTGCCTTTTCAAACTAAAACAAAGTAAGGTAGCAAGAAATTGTATCAGGGTCCTCGAAAAAGTGCCGAATTATTGCACAACGGTCACGTTGGTCAAAGCGCGCGGCTCACTCACACAATCAAACCCAATTCGGAACGTTCCCTAGCGACATCGCCTCAAAAGCCGCACAAAATCAAGGCACTGGTCTTAAACATTTGGTTATCTACTTGCTCTCGGGAACTTTAAAATAAAAATAAATAAAAAGAAAGGCCTTTCCCTAAGCCCAAACTGAGCAGGATGAATAAATCTTATTTTTGCAAAATAGTCCAGTACTCTACTTTTAAAAGCTTTTTCAAAAATGTTTGAGATTGAAGTTAGTAAAGAAATTGGCTTGTAATTATATTCTTAAAGAGGTATAACATTTTCACGCTTAAGTGTTTCGGAAAAAAATACCTGAACTTATGTTGAAAATACAAGCAATTATTTCCACTATAATAGTGCTTTATTTTAAAGAGTGAGATTGCAGTGGCTTGGTTGCTGGCAGCAACGGAAACGCTTATTTATTGTGGTGGGAAGGTTTTTTGGTTTGGATTTTCCTGCATCTACCATTTGGCTGATTGTTTCCTATCGTACTATTGTATATTCACTAAATATTTCCGAAATCAGTTCCAAATTTTCGTTGAAGTCAAAGCTAAAATGTAATAAAACGAAATACAATTTGTCAGGATAGGCGGCAGCCATGTTTTTATAGATCTGTTTCTGTTTCAGTTTTGTGTAGCTGAGCGAGCAACGTACAGAGAACCAGAATTTACTACAGAACGAAAAAACGTTCTGTTCTTTCAGTTTCAGTTTTCATGTTACTGTTCTTTGTCACTTGGTGTATTCTTCTTCTTCTTCTTCTTGGTTTCCGGTAGCTGTTGGCAACACTTTAACTCCTCCTGGAGCATAGGGCGGCAACCAGATCCTTCCATCTCTCTCTATTCCTAGCACTATACCTCAGCTGTGCCCACGTTTGCAAGTTCTGGGACTGATCTTCCTTCATGACAGTTGACCTCCATGTTCATTTTGGTCTTCCAGGTCGTCTCGCACCTTGAGGATTCCATTCAAAGCACTGCTTTGCTATGTTGTCATCAGGCTTCCTCAATGTGTGGCCAATCCAGCGCCATTTTCTTTGCTAAATGTCATCATCCACTTTTGTTTGTAAAGACCTCAGCCACAGATCATTGTTGGATATTGTTTGTGGGAATCGGATCTTTAGGATGTACCGCAGACAACGGTTGACAAAGCCCTGCAACCTACTCGAGATGTAAGAAGAGCATTTCCACGTTTCACAGGCATACAGCAGCACAGATTTAACATTGGATTCAAATATTCTCAACTTAGTACGATACGAAGTGATATTTTTGAAGAGCTCCACATTGGAGAAAGCATTCCGAATGCACTGCGAGCTTCATTTATTCTATTGCTGACGTCCAAGTCTGTTCCACCATCGGGTGACAGATAACTACCCAGATAGTTAAACTGAGCGACCTCTTCTATCGTCTCCTGGCCTCACAATAACCTGCTGTTGTTGGTTTTGGCTGGTGTGCATTATTTTTGTCTTCTTGGCGTTAATTCTTAAGCCAGTTGCCTCACCATTTTGTTGAAGGGACATTTGGTTAAGGGCTTCAGCTCCATTTGCCATTGAGCAGATGTCGTCAGCATAGTCCAAATGGCTAAAGCTGTGAAAGAGGCCCCACTGGATACCAATTCTTTCACCTTCACCCACCGTGGCAGTCATAATATCATCAATTGCAAGTAAGAATAAAATCGGTGACAGAACATCACCCTGTCTCACTCCTTGTCGAACTTCAAATGCATCGGAAAGCTGTCCACTGTGCAGAACGAAACATCTTGCGTTGTTGTATGATTCTTTTATAGTAGCAACAATTTTATCCGGGATACCTCTAGCACCAAGCGATCTCCAGATAACGTCGCGACTAACGCGATCGAAGGCCTTTTCAAAATCGACGAACATGAGGTAAAGCGGCGATTGATACTCCGATGATTGTTCAAGGATAATTCGCAAGGTGTTAATGTGATCGACACATGATCGACCACTGCGAAATCCCGCTTGATGCCTCTTGAGAGTAGACTCGATCTTATATTTTATCCTTTCGAGAATAATAGTTGCCATCAACTTCGGAAATACGGACAGAATGGTGATACCGCGCCAGTTGTTACTATTCTTCGGTAGCTTGACGATAACTCCGTCTTTCCATTCCCTGGGAAAGGTTTCGTTTTGCCAAATAGCCTCAACAAGTGCCAACAATAAAGCGGCTGTCAAGTCGGAGTCTGCTTTGAGGAATTCGGCAGGTATGCCATCCAGTCCAGTTGCTTTGTTGTTTTTTAGAAGTAAGATCGCGGTTCTTAACTCTTCACTTGACGGGGGGTCAATATTAATGCCTCTGGAAGATCTACGTATGTCCGGCAGTAGGTTATCGGCATTTGCATTCTGGTCATCATTTAACAGTGCACAGAAATGCTCCTTCCACATTCGCAACTGGTCGTCTATTGACACTAGAATTCGACCGTTCGTGTCAAGAACAGGGTGGTTGTTGTTGCTACTTTGTTGACCTACAAGATCCTTAGTAATCTTATACAACACCCTTGCGTTACCTCTTCTTGCAGAGTCTTCCGCGCTCTCCACCAATTTGTCCAATCTGGCCCTTCAATCTCGTCTCACACACCTCTGCACTACCTTGTGAGCTGTTCTATACTCGTTTCTCATAGTTGATTTCCGGTGAACATCAGTTTCCTTATTTATATTTATTTTGAGTGCTCTGCGGTGTGTAATTTTGTCCCAGGTGTCTTGAGATAGCCATAATGTCTCTGTCTCTAGATTGCCTCGGTACCGTTTCAGATCCAGATTCCATAAAAACCCTTTTAACTTTGTCCCACATCGTCTCAATGGGAACATTAACGTTTAAGTCCGCAGTTGACGCCTTGTTGTTAAAGATGTTGGCAAAAACGCTACGTATATTTGGGTCACTAAGAGCTGTTGTGTTGAATTTTGGTCTGCTTGCTGTATTTTCTGAACGTCTCCGGATAGCAGCTGTTCGTAGCCGTAAAGTTACTAGTAGCAGGTGATGGTCGCTACCTACATCCGCATTTCTCTCATTCCTCACATCGCAAAGTGATTTTCTCCATCGTTGTTGAATAATAAATGGTCGATTTGATTTTGTATTTGACCATCAGGGGAGACCCACGTGACTTTGTGACAGGTCTTGTGTGGAAACAGGGTTCCACCAACCACCAGCTGATGAGCGTTACAAAAATCGACCAACAAACCACCATTGTTATTTCGCTGTCCCAAGCCATGTCTACCCATAATGCGTTCAAGGCCTACGTTGTCCGGGCCAACTTTGGCATTAAGATCCCCCATGATGATATTTATGTCTCCTTTTGGAAATTGTATACCGAGTTCAGCTGAGCATAGAACGCGGTTTTGTCAACCTCCGCTGCATCGTTCGTCGGGGCGTAACACTGGATGATGGTGATTTTGCGAATTTTTGAGCTAAACCTTGCAGTCATTATCCTCGCCGAAACTGGTTCCCATGAAATTAAGCTTTTTCTAGCCTTCTTAGTTAGCATTAAGGCAACGCCATTCAGTCTTTGACCACTGCCTGTGTCCTCCTCCCCGGAATACAACATCTTGGTCAGTCCTGAGGTTGCGCTGTATTCAGCTTTTCCCCTCCACTTCGTTTCACTCAGCCCAAGAATACTGATGTTTTGTCGAATCATTTCGCGTTCCACTTGTTCATAGCTTCCCTGTGCATACAGAGTGCGAACGTTCCATGCTCCGACTTTAGTACGTATTCGATAACCGAAAGTATTGTCTACAATATTTGAGAGATTTCCAGAGTTTCTTCTGGTTGACGATTCATTAATGATAGCATCACGATTGCTATTGTTGTATGAAAGATGCTGCACCCCCAAATCCGATGTGCGGTTTACTACAGTCGGTGGGACTGTAGAAGGATTAACCAATGCTTGGGTACCTCTTGGGGAATTTTTTCCGTTCGTTGTCATAATTCATAGAAAAAATATCTTCTCGTTCCTCTACCGTGTTTTCCCGGTTGCGGTTAATAATACGTACCTGTATAACATAAAAAATACATTATACACACAAGCCTTCGATTCGACAGGCACACTACGCCTTTTTGGATGGTCGAACACATACATATATAGGCCGCCCACTGTGGGAAACAGACGCCTTTTGCAGCCGCCCACTATTAATACAGACGCTACTTGCTGTTGCCGTTGGCCTTGCAGGGTAGGCTCCTCCGCCACCAGACTTTCATATCGTTGACCACCATATGCAGCTCCTCCGCTTTTTGGGAGATTTTTGTACTACCCAAGGACAAGATCGTGTCCTGACCAGCATTGCTGGGTTGTTTGCTTATACCGGCAGCCATTCGGTCTCCTTGTGCGTTAGCGTTACCCGCCCTCTACCACGAGGAGAGGACCATCGAGGTGGCATTTCCTAGTGCTCTCCAGTACTTTAGAGAGCAAAGAAACGTTGCATTCTATATAGTTTTCGTCCAAAGTTTCAGAACATAGCTCAAATATGCCCAACATTTTTTAGAACGGGCGTCTTTCAGTTTTTATTTGGAAATAACACTCATACAGTTTGATCATGCGAGTTTATCAGGTGTACATCTTGCGAAACTTTCTTATGAATTTTTAACTGGCAGCAGATATTTAATTGCGAAATGTAAGTAGTTGTTGATAGGAAAATACTGCCTCTTCCATCCACAGAGGACTTACGTGTCAGAACTCAGAAAAAGTAGCTTTCAACAATTTTTTTTAATTCCCACCCGGTCATTTCCAAAGTCTTCGAAAGAATATTGCTTAGGCGCCTACAGCCGGTTATTGAAGACAATAATCTTATCCCTGACCACCAGTTTGGGTTCAGAACCAAGCATTCGACGATTGACCAAGTACATAGAACTACTGACGTAATCGAGAAAGCATTTGAAGAAAAAAAGATTTGCTCAAGTGTATTCCTTGACGTCTCACAAGCCTTTGATAAGGTGTGGCACGACGGCTTGAAATTTAAATTACGACAAGTTCTCCCCGCAAGCCTATATGATATTCTAGAATCATATCTCGGGAATAGACTCTTCCGGGTTAGAAATGGAAATGAATACTCGGAGCTAAAAGAAATTTCGGCCGGGGTACCGCAAGGAAGCGTCCTTGGTCCGCTTCTCTATTTGTTATATACTCGCGATATACCAAGGGAAGATGGCACTACCCTTGCTACGTTCGCCGACGACACAGCTATCCTAGCTGTAGGTAATACAATCGAAGAAGCGACTACAAAACTGCAAGCCGCAGTGAATAAGGTAAATGAATGGACAAGGAACTGGCGGATCGCCCTCAACGAAACTAAATCTGTTCACGTGAATTTCACTTATAAGAAAACTAATGACTTGCCAATTTTTCTAAACTTGGCCCGAATACCCTTTGCAAACGAGGCCAAATACCTGGGAATGACACTCGACGCAAAGTTGAAATGGAGTTCGCACGTGAAAATGAAACGTAAAGAACTCGATATAAAGTATAGAGAAATGTACTGGTTACTCGGAAAACATTCCCAGCTCAGTACTGAGAACAAACTGCTTTTATACAAGCAAGTGCTAAAGCCGGTGTGGACCTACGGTATACAACTTTGGGGTTGTACCAAGAAAACAAATGTCAATATTCTACAAACTTTTCAAAATAAAGTCCTTAGAGAAATTGTACAAGCACCATGGTATATTAGAAACGACGATATCCATAGGGATCTCGGAATTCCAACAATCGAAGCTGAATCTAGAAGCTTCGCGAGAAAGCATAGAAACCGACTAATCGGACATATCAACAATACAGTCCGACAAATCTTGGACGAGAGCAATTTATTGCGCCGACTACAAAGAACGAAACCGTTCGACTTGGCAAGATAAGATTAACCGCGTCTAATTTGCGGAACACGCAGGATCTTTCATTGGAAAGTAACCTGTCAAAAGTTTTTATTTAATGATAGAAAAATTGCTTGATAAGTTATATCTTAGTTGCAGTATCTAACAATCTTTAGAAGGGTGGTGTTTTTAGTCAGTAAAAATCTGACACTACTATGAGAACGCGCTTGCTATTCTCATAGTGTCTTTGGAAGATTTTCACCTACCCTCGGATAAAAAAAAAAAAAAAAAAAAAAAAAAAAAAACCCCATCAATGGGGAAAGGTTATTTTAGGTGCCGTGAAATAAGGCCACTTCACTTTACAAAAGTGAAATAAAGACATATCTCAACAGTTGGTCTTATTTCGCTTGGCCTTATTTCACGGCACCGTTCATCTAAGAGACGTGCGACGTCCTCGATGAAGGTCAATAAGTCCTTTGTAGCAAAGTGCGCTATGTCTGCTGGTGTACGAGTCTTTCGATTAAAGATAGGTTTTCTTTACCAATAAAAAGCCGGGCAGTCACTGAAGATGTGCTCAGAGGATTCGACATCCTCCAGACAGAATCTGCATTCTGTTTCCAGTAGGGTCCTGGTCCACATAGAAGAGATTCGGAACCAGACCTAGCTAGTTTGTCTGCATGTTCGTTGCCTGCAATACCCTGATGACCCGGCACCTAGCAAATCCTTACCTTGTTGTGTTTGGCTAGGGCTTGCAGAGCATCATGATAGCACTTAACTGTTTTGGAATCCATTGTAGTGGATACCAAAGCTTGTAAAGCTGCCTGGCTGTCTAAGAAGATTTGTATGATTGCGCCTTTCAGTAATTTTTTGGATATTAGATCAGCGCAAATTTCGATCGCGTGGATTGCCGCTAAAAAAATTGTGGGACACATTCCCATGGGTATCGAGATTTTTGTGTTGGGCCCAAAGACACCAGCTCCAACTCCGGAATCCATTTTTGATCAGTCGGTGCACCAAACCAAGCTTTTTGGGTCAAGTGTCGGAACACCATTGGTCCAAATTTGCGTGTTCAAGTATTTCTACCTCGTATAGCTGCCCGAAACTGTACTCCCTAACCATAGTGTCCGGGACGGAGCAGAACATGATCAAGTTTAGGATTAGGTTAAGTATTTTCAGATGTTACACATGGTTAACTGATTTACACCTATATTCCAGCTGCAGTTTAATGGCTTTAAATTAAAGTCTTGTTTGTACTTTCAAGTTTGACTAACTCATTGATGTCTTATAATATAAAATATAATTCTGGTACTGAGAGCAGAGAGTTTCTGGCAATTGGTTTTGTCCATAGTTGTCATTCATTTAGGTACTGAAGTTGTCAAGTTCCAATTTGTTACTTGCATCTACTCGATTTCATGCAGTCCCACAAATATCCTCACCTGACAATAAATTCGTAATCTTATTTCAATCGAATTTCAAGAAAATTCGACGGAACTAATGTCCTTTTCGATTGGGATTTTCGGATTTTGCTCTCAGATTTCAGATTTTTCGTACCCAATGGAACATAAAACGAGAATTTTCTTTCTTTGTGTGTTTTAAAAGTCAGCTGTTCTTAAATTGTAATTTATGCTTATAAAAATATGTTCATATGTTCATTGCTGCAGCCAAATGTAATTTTTTTTTCTATTTTTCACCGACTTGTCTTAAAAAAACGTAATTCATAACACGCTTTAAAGTTTGACAAAAGGCAAATGTTTTGGTGTTAGTGTAAGTAGGTGTGGACCTTATCCAGATATCGATAACGAGATTCGAAAAATTGCTCTGACTCTCAAAAAAAGTGGTTTTTCTGTGGTAATGGAAAACGACATAAGAGATACGAGTATAAATACATACTATCGAATTGAGACCTCCAGCATAGTCACCGTAACTGCAGTCATTGGCCTAGCGTCTAAGGCGTCTGACTGACATGAAAGGGTTAGTCCAGAATAAAGATGGTGTGCCGGTATTGTACCACAGCCACCGCGGCGCGAGGGATAAGCGGCTCATCCACGACGGGTCCGCCGCCAATGCTCAGGAGCTCCTCCGTTTTAGCACCGCAATTGCGGATCGGGACAGGGTCGATACTGTAAAGCAGTTCACCGAATTTTGGTGGCTTGAGGAAGAAGTGAGGGCTGATATGCTCTCCCGGGCCGGTGCGCTACTGACGTAGCATCCTCCTTAGTTTTAAGATAGATATTAGGTTTGTAGGTTTAGGATAGATTAGGGGGTCCTTGGGAGGGACTGGGCTAGCCGACATGTATGTGCTACCGAGACTCGACCGACGCTATTGCGTCGCTCGAGTCTCGGCGGCACGGGTGAACCCTTGTTGGCGGCTGTCAGGCGCCCATGGACGCAATCAGGATGGTGACCAATCCATAAGATTGCTCACCACCCTGATTATATTTATTTTATGTTAAGTAGCTTAGGTAGTTTTAAGTAGTTTGTAAATAAAATAAGAATAATAAAGAATTCAAGTTTTTATAACGTTTCTTGGAATATAAAAAACAAAACAAACTAAATATTGATAGATTTAAGGCCGAAAGGCAATAATTTTAAGGATATAGTTAAGTTTAGAGCGCTCGCTAAGAGCCAGTAAGCTAGAATTAAGATTGTTAGTTTTAAATTAGATTTAATCATTTTTGTCTAGTATATAAGTTTAATTAATATCTAATATTAACAAAAATGAATTTAAAAGTAAAAAGTAAAAGTAAGGCGTCTGACTAGAAATCAGATTCCCTCTGGGAGTGTGTGTTCGAATCCTACCGATTGCGAGAAAGATATTTTTATTTCAATTCCGTACTTATTTTTAGGTTATATATTTTTTTGACAGAATCTTTATGTAAACCAAACATAGTCCTCTTATAAGCTCGCCTAAGAGCTGGTAATATAAGGTGCTTCAATAAGTCAATGTCAAGCGTAATTCATAACACACTTTAAAGTTTGACAAAAGACAAATGTTTTGGTGTTAGTGTAAGTAGGTGTGGACCTTGCCCAGATATCGATAACGAGATTCGCAAAATTGCTCTGACGCTCAAAAAAAGTGGTTTTTCTGTGGTAATGGAAAACGACATAAGAGATACGAGTAAATATATACTATCGAATTAAGACCTCCAGCACAGTCACCATAACAGTCGCTCTTCAGCATCCGTGGTGATCAGACGACTTAGTTAGCGAGGCAGTGAAAGCGAAGGCAAAAGTGTATATAGCGATTTTGGATAGCAAAATCCAATAAGCCATTTGGCTCAGTGGAGCATTGCATCGGAAGCAATTACAAGATGAGCAGCAAGCGCAGACACCTTGGCGAATGGCGTCACTTTGACGTCGGTGCGGGAGCTTAAGCCAACTCAACTGAACCCATCGACGGGATCAACACCACCAGCCATCGGAGCACCTTACTGTATACCGGTCACTGGTGAGGTTTCTTCGGTCGAAGGGGGATGAGGGTTGGTGAACTAAGTCTGCCACCCCTAATCCGAGAGAGTCATGCGACCCGTGCTTATCGGATACGGTTTGCAGTCAGGGGTAACCGACTGTATTATAACGGAGCCTCTCTGATACCGGGCCACCTCAGGGAGTAACTTTGGCCTTACCACGTTATACGGGGCTCTGGCGTGGCGGACGACCCTTTCCCGCGTTACTCGTGGGATATGAAACCAAAAAATAATAAAAATAAACAAAAACAAAAAAATGAACTGAACAGATTGCGGGGTGACACCGCATCTGGTTTGGTTTACCAAGTAGAGCAAAAGCTCAGTGACAACTTGGTTAACTGTCAGCCTGGAACAAGCCGAGGAAGCAGTGTTAGGCAAGTGCAACCAAGCACCAGCCAAAATACTGCCAAATCCAATGTTCCAGTGTCGACACCTTTGTTGGCTAAACGCCTTGAAGCTGCCAGACTGGGAAGTGGGAGCCAAGCTCTAGCTTCTCAGCCTTTGGCCAAGACTGTTGTGGGAAGTATGGGGACGGCAACGAGCCAAGCTCGTATACCTGAAGCTGTACAACCTGCGGCAGCTACGGCTAAAAGGAAAGGGCGCCTATGCCCACCGATGCCACCGCCGGGCCAGCCTGGTGGTAAGGATGACCCTCTTCGGAAGGGGCTGAGCGGTGCAGGCACTAGATGGTACCTTCGCTACCTCGAAAAGGGCTTTGCACCTGAGGAGGCAAGGAAGAAGGCCGAAGAACACAAGGCTAAGCCTGGTTCTGGTCCGACACCCGCGGCAAAGAGGTGCAGCAGCACCATCTCACCTTCTGTAGGTAATGCGCAGAAGAAGCCAAAGGTAGTTGAAAAACTGGAGAGGTCGCGGGCAAAGCCTGCTAAGCATGCTGCTGTCTCACACGGCAAAAGCTATGCAGCGGCTGCAAAATCAGCTGCAGCTGGTGGAAGTCGTGCCATGACGGTGACGGCCGAGCAGGTGGCGGTTATCCCTTGCGATTATCCTAGGGAGATGCTGAATACCGACGAGCTCAAGGATCTAGAGAATGCTCTAGTGGATGAAATGGCCCGTGGATGGGAGCATAAGCTCAAGTTCAAGGGCATACATTTCAAGATGGGGATGCTACTAGTCGACTGCGAGACTCCACAAACTGTGGAATGGCTGAAGACAGTGGCACCCAAACTTAGTAATTGGAAGGGAGTGGGCCTTACTGCAATGTGCGGGAAGGAAATACCACGCGCCCATTCAATTACAATATACTTCCCACGAAGCGCTGACCAGGAGCACCAAACCACATTGGCACTCCTCGAAGCGCAAAACGATGGCCTGAACATCAAAACGTGGAAGATATTGAATGGACGTAAAGAGGGAACCGGGCAAGTACTGGGCCTCGGTATCGACCAGCAGTCCTATGACACCATAAGGGCTCAAAACAATTCCCTCAGCTATAGGTTCGGCAAGGTTGCAGTGTCTGGACTTAAGAAGTCGGAGGAGAGTAAGGGGCAAATGACCCTCTCGAATCCAGCTTTGCAGAGTACAGAAGCCGCAGTGGAGCAACCTGATCCACAGCAGGCTGTATCACTTCCTCCTCCTGCTGAACAGGTAACTGAGGGAGAGACACTAGAGGAGTATATGTCCCTCTCGGAGAGCTCGCTCTCTGATGAGGAACATGACATGACGGTTGTAGAGATGGACGAGGACATCCTACTTCGGGAGGATGATGGGGCAACAGCCCCACCTAAGCAATGACCCCCAATCTGAAAATGGCCCAGGTGAACATCCATCATGCTATAGCGGCATCCGCCGTAATAGCACGGATGTTCACAGCTAACAGACTGGGCATTGTGTTGATTCAGGAGCCGTGGATCCTGAGAGGAGCAGTCAAAGGACTGGCATGCCAGAATGCGAAGGTAATTTGGGACACTCGTGTACTTAATCCAAGGGCCTGCATTCTTATTAATAAAAAATTTAGTTTTATTTTACTTGCAGAACATGCTACGCGAGATTTGGTGCCACTTCAAGTAACCCTTGAACTGGGAGGAGTACTCCGCACCATCATCATCGCATCAGCCTACTGCGCTGGGGACGAACCAGCACTATCAATGGCACTGCAACGCCTTGTGGAGCATGCAAACAAGCTCCAACTGCCGTTGCTGATAGGATGTGATGCTAATGCTCACAATACCATTTGGGGGAGTACCGACACTAATAATAGAGGTGAGTCATTATTGGAATTTATTTTAAGCTCATCTCTTGAAATATGCAATGTAGGTAATACCCCCACCTTTGTAACTCGAACTAGGCAAGAGGTATTAGACCTCACATTAGGCAGCCGTAGTATGAGTAGATTTGTTAGGGACTGGAGAGTATCTAGTGAGCCATCTATGTCTGATCATCGGATTATTACCTTTGATTTAGATAACACTCGCATCACATGTAACCCAGTTAGAAATCCAAGAAAGACAAACTGGGATCTCTTTGAATCGTCTCTCGAAAATAATTTGGAGCAGGTACATACTAGGAGAGCTCCAGCTTATCATCTAGAATTGGAACACACAGTAGAGGGCATAACATCAGCCATCACAAGTGCGTTCGAAACTAGCTGCCCAATAAGCAGAAGTGCAGAGAAGAATAAGGTACCATGGTGGAGCAACAATCTGTCAAGACTTCGGTCGAAAACACGTAAACTGTTTAACACAGCGAAACGGACTGGAGACTGGCAGGGCTACCGCATGGCACTGACTTCGTACAACAAAGAAATAAGGAAAGCTAAACGAGAAAGCTTTAGGAAATTCTGCGATAGAATTGTGCATACTCCTGTTGCGGCCAGAGTGCATAAAGCACTAGCAAAAACAGAAGGGATCTCAATGTCTCTCAGAAAACCGGATGGCAGCTTTACAGAAAATGAGCAACAGAGGGCACGACTTCTATTAGAAACTCATTTCCCTGGCAGTCATCCGAGCACAGACGAAAGGAGCACGACCAATATTCGAAGACCTCGGAAAGAGGATTGGAAAATAGCAACCGAAATCTTCTCCAGAGGGCGACTAGAATGGGCAATTGACTCCTTTCAGCCTTATAAATCACCGGGTGTGGACGGAATTCCGCCAGTCCTACTACAAAAAGGGCAAGGTAAATTGCTTCCACATTTGGCAAGAATTCTAAAAAGCAGTCTGGCACTGGGCTACATACCAAACCAGTGGAGACGAGCGAAAGTAGTGTTCATTCCGAAAGTGGGAAAAAAGGACCCAAGTCTACCGAAGTCCTATAGACCAATCAGTCTTACTTCGTTTCTTCTTAAAACGATGGAAAAGGCTGTGGACAACTACTTAAGAGAAGATGTACTAAGTACATCGCCTCTTCATCATCGTCAGCATGCCTACAGAGCGGGCAGATCTACGGAGACTGCTCTGTACCAGCTAACTGAGATTATTGAAAGCGCTTTTGAAGCGAAAGAGATAGTATTGTGTGCCTTCTTGGACATTGAGGGAGCATTCGATAACACATCGCATGATGCAATTATTCGAGCTCTTGATAGAAAAGGAGTAAATAACACAGTATCAAGATGGATGTATGAACTCCTGAGCACAAGATCAGCAGAGACTCACACATCAGAAGGTATTATCAAGGTTAACACAGCAAGAGGCTGTCCGCAAGGAGGAGTTCTATCCCCCCTAATGTGGAGTCTTGTAGTGGACGAGTTACTTGAGAAATTGACGAACCAGGGCATCAATTGTCAAGCATATGCTGATGACATAGTAATTATTGCCAGGGGTAAATTTAAGGGAACCCTATGTGACATTATACAAAGGGGACTCAAAATAACTCGAGATTGGTGCGTAACGGCTGGGCTTAGCCTTAATCCGGCAAAAACAACAATAGTACCATTCGCGAGGAAAAGAAAACTTGAACGACTAAGGCCGATAAGGCTATCAGGTACAACACTGACAACAGTCAATGAAGTTAAATATCTGGGACTAAACCTAGACAGTAAACTCATCTGGAAAAAACACACAGAAGAGATAACAAGGAAAGCAACGCGTGCTTTAATCATTTGCCGGAGCCTAGCTGGCAAATCCTGGGGATGTAGCCCGACCATCCTCAGATGGATGTATATTGCTATTGTGAGACCAATGATCACGTATGGAGCGATTGCATGGGCAAAAAGAACCAGTCTTTCCACCACAAGGAAGACACTCAATAAAGTGCAAAGACTGGCGTGCCTGTGTATTACAGGGGCTATGAGAACTTGCCCAACCGCAGCTATGGAAGTGCTATTGGAATTAACTCCATTGCACCTTATGGTTGAGGAATGTGCAAGTAAAACGATCCTAAGAATGGCCAAAGAAGGAATAGGAAGAGGAAAGTGCATCACACTGAGACAGTTTGACGTACTACTCAAAAAACAACCACTATTGGCCTTTCCTAGAGACGATATCATCAAAAGATTTGATTTTCAAAAGAACTTTGTTACTAAGCTCAGCAATAAGAAGAACTGGAGCAATGAATCCACAATTCACAGACTGAGCAATCACACAACAAAGTGGTACACAGATGGGTCGAGAACTGATGAGGGAACTGGAGCGGGAGTATTTGGGCCTGGAACCAAATATTCTGAACCAATGGGCAAAAGTACCAGCATCTTTCAGGCTGAAATCTATGCCATAGGCAGGTGTGTCCAAATTAACCTCGACAGAAACAGAGTCAACTGTGATATAGCTATAATGTCAGACAGCCAAGCTGCTATTATGGCACTTAACTCCTACATCATTAAATCCAAACTTGTATGGGAATGCCTACAAAAACTTAATGAACTTGGTAGGAGGAACAAAATAACTCTCTGCTGGGTGCCTGGCCATCTAGGAATAGAGGGGAATGAAATGGCCGACTCCCTAGCAAGAAAGGGAGCATCAGAAACTTTCATAGGTCCTGAACCATTCTGCGGAATAGGGGATCACACCCTCAAAGAAGAATTTAGGAAACTAGAGAAAGAAAACAGGGCAAGAACCTGGCGTAACACTCAGGGCATGAGGCAGGCCAAGAAACTTCTGGGGCAATACAACCGGAAGAGATTCCAAGCTTGCATCGGCATGAGCAAAAATAACCTTCGTATCCTAACGGGCTTCCTAACGGGGCACTGTAGACTCAAGGAACACCTCAGGAAACTGGGTATATCTGAAGAAGGTCTCTGCAGATTCTGCGATGAGTCCAGTGAAATCCCAGAACACTTGCTGGGATCATGTGGGGCACTGACCCACAAAAGACTGAAATACTTGGGCAAGTACCAACTATCTGATGAGGAAATACAGTCACTAGAGCCAGCTCTCATCCTTAGATTCTTAAAGGAAACTGGACTGGAGAGAGTGCTATAGGCCGAATTTCTTCCGCCAAGGAGAAAGAAGAGTACTAAAACCTCTAGAATGATTTCGAAAGGAATTATACTATGAGGGGAACTCTTTTGAGGGAATAAACCACTCTGAGGCGTAAGCAGGGGGTACAATAGACCAAAAGGTCGCAGTACAATAACCCCTCTCAAATAATAATAATAATAATAATAATAAGATGAGCAGCAACAACACAAGCAACAACAAAAACAGCTTAAGCAGCAGCAACAACAACAAGCTCTGCTCAACCAACAACAACAACAGCAACAGAAGAAGCAGTTGGCACGCAAACAACCACTGCAGCAGCACCAACAACTAAAGCAGAAACAGCAACCTCTGCAACAACAGCAGCAGAGACAACAACAACAGCAGCAGCCGCAGCAACAGCAGCAGAGACAACAACAACATCAACAGCAAACGCAGCAACAGCAGCAGCGACAACAGCAACAGCAGCCGCAGCAACAACAACAGCAGCAACAGCAAGAACAACAAAAACAGAAAAAGGAAAAAGTTCCACCTATCAACGTAAGTCATTTAGATATAAGTGATAGTATAAGATTATGTAGGTTAGTTGTTAATAACAATTTTTATATTAAGAGGCTAAACGCCACAAAACATATAATTATGTGCACAAATATGGAGGAGCACAAAAAGCTGCGCACCGCTCTGGAGAAAGCGGAAGCTGAGTACTTCACGTACACTCCAAAAGGAGAAAAGCGGCAAACGGTGCTGCTTAAGGGTATAGACCCCAATGTTAAGATAGAGGAGCTTGAAAAGGAGCTTAAGAGTTTTGAGTGCGACGACCTTAAGTTCGGGGGTCAAGCTGTTTTCCTCGCCTGCGGACAGGGGTGGTACGTGGTAGCCGCAAATTACCATTCTCTTTGGTTCAACTAACCCCCGGCAGCAAAATAGATAGTCCGAAAAAGATCAGATTCCTGTACTATCATGCGGTACGTTGGGAAAAATTAAAGAGGTCAGATCGTGTACTTCAATGTATGCGCTGCCAGAGGTTCTGGCACGCCGCAGCTAACTGCCACATGCAGTTTAGGTGCGTGAAGTGTAACAAGGACCACAAACATGGGGAATGTGCCTTAGGCACGGAAAGAGTAGAAGATCGGGGCCAGCTCTCATGTGTACTCTGCAACACCTCAGGACATCCTGCAAATTTCAAGGGATGTCCCAGGTATCAGCAGGTTAAACAGAATGTGCAGGCTCGAAAGCAGAAGTCCGAAGAAGAGATAGGTCGAAAGAGTCGCTCGTTCTCTTATTTTGTTGCACCCAATGTGTCCTTTGCCCAAATGGTAACTGGACCGGGTAGCACAATGACAAAAAGCGCGCCGAAGGTTCCTACACCGGAAGCGGATCTGGATTTGAAATCGATCCTTCTGTCATTACACGGAAAGATCGACAATTTCCAGAAACAGTTAAATGAGCAAGCGGCTCGAATAGACGTGATCTATTCGACACTGTTTGCCGAGTCTGCCGCGCCATGAATATGATGGGTACGCTGGACGAGGTAAACTTGAAGATCCTTGCGGTGAATGTTAATTCACTTATTCGGATCGAGAGAAGGATCAATCTTTCCAATCTGTAGGAAGCCGAAAAGCCTGATGTACTTCTGGTTAGCGAAACTAAGCTAACTCCGAAACGCAAATAAGGCTATAGGAATTATATTGTAGTTAGAAGAGACCGACCCAACTCCACACAAGGAGGTGGTGTCGCTATCTAAATTCGTAAAGGCTTGCGCCATAGGGTCATATACAGTGGGGACGTGCGAAGGTTCCAGGTGTTAGAAGCATGCATCGTATGCATTCCCCTCAATAGCCAGAGGCGGGTGTATGTGGTGTCGCTTTACGCACCTGAATCTCATCAACGCATTGAATTTTTAAATGAGATTGAGACGCTTTTTCGTTGCTTAGAGCTTCAATCGGAAGATTATTATTACTTTTTGGGCGGAGATCTCAATGCTAAACATGCAGCATGCGGAAATGATACTCCAAACCCTAGAGGCAACCAGTTTCACGACTGGTGGCGTCATAATATGATTGAGTACAAAATCGAATTGTACGCGACGGATATCCCGTCTTTCCCTAGAGACGGTTCTTACTTGGACTTGGCGCTAGTTGACGAAAGACTCGAACTAACAAACACTGATCTAAGCACGCGGAACTGTTTACGAGCGGTTAAGTACGATAGTGATCACTACGGACTTGCCGCCGTATTACGGATCCCGAACGAGCAGACGCAGCTGGAGCAGTACGACCAAGTGCGTTCTTTCGATTACCGAAAAGCGCAGTGGTCGCGCTTCTCCAGAGTCTTAAAGCGCGACATACGCTCATGCGAGATCGACCCACCGACAAACAGGAACTTGACAAACGATGAGATCGACACTCATTTACTGCAAATGAATGTCGTCATCAAACGGACAATGGAGCGGACTATCCCTCGGGTAGGACGTTCCACCGACGAAGAACAAACTGAAAAGTATCGAAACGCGACAATCGATGCTCTGTACCGACATAAAAGTAGACTGCTCATGCGGCTTAAACGGCTACACAAACAGTTTACTGACAGGAACGATCCCGAGTTAAGGACACTGAAGTCGATAATCAAAAACCTGAAACAGTTGATCACCGAGAATTACAGAAAATCTGTAAGTTTGTATTGGGGCAATAAAATTCGGGCTATAAAAACCAGTAGTCCGAATATGTTCCCACAAATAAATAAACTGTGCAGGCGGAAAGATCATAACGACATTTCATGTGTTCGAATACCTCGGACGAACGAGAACAGACAGACACTACTGACTGCTGGCATAAGTTCGGAAAGTGCTGACTCGAACGACGGTTTTTTCGTGGTCGAAGACCCGCAGGAGAGGGTGGATTTTATGGGAGCTTTCTTTGAGATGTGTATACGGTGAACAACCCTGTTCGCCGTAACCGCGACCTTGAAGAGAGGGCCTTTCTTAACCACTTTTATCTGCGAACCGAAATTCAAAATTGGCGATCCGAAAACAACGGCTTCACCGGGTTCAATGACGACAACCGTGCAAATGGCACAATTGCCGATGCAAATACTCAGCTGTTAGTGAGTAGAGATGAACTTCGGTGCATCTTTGAGTCACTTAAAAACAAAAAGTCGGCGGGAGTGGATAGTATCCCAAACGTCGTATTAAGACACCTGCCGCTAGAGGCGATAGATATCTTCACAACGCTATTTAACAATGCGCTGAATAATGCATATTATCCGGCGCAGTGGAAAATAGCGGTGGTACACCCTATCCCTAAAAAGGATAAAGATAGGACAAACCCTGCTAATCTTCGGTCAATTAGTTTGCTTCCGAATGTTAGCAAGGTATTCGAGAAAGTCGTCAACAGATCTCTTTTAAGATGGGTTGAAGAAAATAAGATTATTCCGGAAAATCAGTTTGGCTTTAGAGCGGGGCATGACACTATTCATGCCGCGTCGAAACTGATCTCCGACATTCAGTGGAATAAAAGTAAGAATCAATGCACGGGTGCCTGCCTGGTCGACTTTGAGAAGGCCTTCGATACCGTATGGTTGGAGGGACTCTTTTATAAGCTGACTAGATTCGGCATTCAAAAACCTTTGCTGTATATGATTTATGACATGCTTATGGGAAAGAAGTTCGTTGTCAAATCTGGCAATGTGACTTCGAGCAGGGTTTTCGAAATTAAAAACGGCTTACAACAGGGAGCAGTGAATTCTCCGATCCTGTTTAATATTTACACAAGTGATCTGGTGGGTTCCCTCAGACATGCTATAGCGTACGCAGACGATTTAGTGGCGTACAGATCAGGACCAAAAATCGAGGTCATCAGAATCCTTCTGCAGCGTGACTTCGAGCAAATTAAGAGGTATTGCGATGATTGGAAGTTGAAAATCAATTTCCAAAAATCGGAAACAATCCTGTTCAGAACTCCATTGGCTGGGGCCCCTAGGGATACCAGAAAAAACTGGAGAAAATTAACAATTATTGGACAGCAGGGACGGCCATTGGTGGTGAAAAACGTGGTTCGGTATCTTGGCATCTGGCTTGACCAGTATCTATATTTTGACAAACATATAGATGCTTGTCTTGCTGGGGCTAAGCGGGCCTACGCTCTGACAAGGAGACTGTTTCGTAGCAGTCAACTTGACTCCAGGGTGAAGGTCATTTGCTACGTGGCCCTCATAAGGCCCATCATCGCTTATGGCTGTCCTTTGTGGTTCAATATAGCGCCGTTCTATATGGAAAAGATTCGGGTGTTTGAGAGACAATGTCTCAGGGCCTGTCTAGGGTTGTTTAGAACTCCTGAATCTGAGTACACAAAATACTATCCCAACAGGACCCTATACAATGAGGCTCGACTGAATAGGGTTGACAATTTCCTTATTAAGGTGATTCGGAGGCACGTTGCAAGGGCGATGGCCAGTGATAATAACCTGATCGCAGGGGCTTACTACCCCAATTTAATGTACCATGAGAGTACGCTTCGGTCTGGCTTTATCCCGCCTGAGGCATTCCTTCATGTAGACATGAAAGGGTTAGTCCAAAATAAAGATGGTGTGCCGGTATTGTACCACAGCCACCGCGGCGCGAGGGATAAGCGGCTCATCCACGACGGGTCCGCCGCCAATGCTCAGGAGCTCCTCCGTTTTAGCACCGCAATTGCGGATCGGGACAGGGTCGATACTGTAAAGCAGTTCACCGAATTTTGGTGGCTTGAGGAAGAGGTGAGGGCTGATACGCTCTCCCGGGCCGGTGCGCTACTGACGTAGCATCCTCCTTAGTTTTAAGATAGATATTAAGTTTGTAGGTTTAGGATAGATTAGGGGGTCCTTGGGAGGGACTGGGCTAGCCGACATGTATGTGCTACCGAGACTCGACCGACGCTATTGCGTCGCTCGAGTCTCGGCTGCACGGGTGAACCCTTGTCGGCGGCTGTCAGGCGCCCATGGATGCAATCAGGATGGTGACCAATCCTTAAGATTGCTCACCACCCTGATTATAATTAATTTAGGCTAAGTAGCTTAGGTAGTTTTAAGTAGTTTGTAGGTAAAATAAGAATAATAAAGAATTCAAGTTTTTATTACGTTTCTTGAAAAATAAAAAACAATAAAAATTAAATATAGATAGATTTAAGGCCGAAAGGCAATGACTTTAAGGATATTGTTAAGTTTAGAGCGCTCGCTAAGAGCCAGTAAGCTAGAATTAAGATAAATGTTAGCTTTAAATTAGATTTAATCGTTTTTGTCTAGAATGTAAGTTTATTGAATAATACTATCTAATAAAAATGAATTTAAAAGTAAAAAAGTAGGTTCGAAACCTACCGCCGCGCGTCTAAGGCGTCTATGACTACAAATCAGATTCCCTCTGGAAGTGTGTGTTCGAATCCTACCGATTGCGAGAAAGATCTTTTTATTTCAATTCCGTACTTATTTTTGGGTTGTATATTTTTTTGACAGAATCTTTATGTAAACCAAACATAGTCCTCTTATAAGCTCGCCTAAGAGCTGGTAATATAAGGTGCTTCAATAAGTCAATGTCAAGCGTAATAAATAACACACTTTAAAGTTTGACAAAAGACAAATGTTTTGGTGTTAGTGTAAGTAGGTGTGGACCTTGCCCAGATATCGATAACGAGATTCGCAAAATTGCTCTGACTCTCAAAAAAAGTGTTTTTTCTGTGGTAATGGAAACGACATAAGAGATACGAGTAAATACAAACTATCAAATTAAGACCTCCAGCACAGTCACCGTAACTGCAGTCATTGGCCGAGCGTCTAAGGCGTCTGACTAGAAATCAGATTTCCCTCTGGGAGTGTAGGTTCGAAACCTACCGCCGCGCGTCTAAGGCGTCTGACTACAAATCAGATTCCCTCTGGAAGTGTGTGTTCGAACGTTCGCACGTTGCAAGGGCGATGGCCAGTGATAATAACCTGATCTCAGGGGCTTACTACCCCAATTTAATGTACCACGAGAGTACGCTTCGGTCTGGCTTTATCCCGCCTGAGGCATTCCTTCATGTAGACATGAAAGGGTTAGTCCAGAATAAAGATGGTGTGCCGGTATTGTACCACAGCCACCGCGGCGCGAGGGATAAGCGGCTCATCCACGACGGGTCCGCCGCCAATGCTCAGGAGCTCCTCCGTTTTAGCACCGCAATTGCGGATCGGGACAAGGTCGATACGTTAAAGCAGTACACCGAATATTGGTGGCTTAAAGAAGAGGTGAGGGCTGATACGCTCTCCCGGGCCGGTGCGCTACTGACGTAGCATCCTCCTTAGTTTTAAGATAGATATTAAGTTTTTAGGTTTAGGATAGATTAGGGGGTCCTTGGGAGGGACTGGGCTAGCCGACATGTATGTGCTACCGAGACTCGACCGACGCTATTGCGTCGCTCGAGTCTCGGCGGCACGGGTGAACCCTTGTCGGCGGCTGTCAGGCGCCCATGGATGCAATCAGGATGGTGACCAATCCTTAAGATTGCTCACCACCCTGATTATAATTAATTTAGGCTAAGTAGCTTAGGTAGTTTTAAGTAGTTTATAGGTAAAACAATAATAATAAAGAATTCAAGTTTTCAAAGTTTCTTGAAAAATAAAAAACAACACAAATTAAATATAGATAGATTTAAGGCCGAAAGGCAATAATTTTAAGAATATCGTTAAGTTTAGAGCGCTCGCTATGAGCCAGTAAGCTAGAATTAAGATTGTTAGTTTTAAATTAGATTTAATCATTTTTGTCTAGTATATAAGTTTAATTAATATCTAATATTAACAAAAATGAATTTAAAAGTAAAAAGTAAAAGTAAGGCGTCTGACTAGAAATCAGATTCCCTCTGGGAGTGTGTGTTCGAATCCTACCGATTGCGAGAAAGATATTTTTATTTCAATTCCGTACTTATTTTTAGGTTATATATTTTTTTGACAGAATCTTTATGTAAACCAAACATAGTCCTCTTATAATCTCACCTGAGAGCTGGCAATATATGGTGCTTCAATAAGTCAATGTCAAGCGTAATTCATAACACACTTTAAAGTTTGACAAAAGACAAATGTTTTGGTGTTAGTGTAAGTAGGTGTGGACCTTGCCCAGATATCGATAACGAGATTCGCAAAATTGCTCTGACTCTCAAAAAAAGTGTTTTTTCTGTGGTATTGGAAAACGACATAAGAGATACGAGTAGACACAAACTATCAAATTAAGACCTCCAGCAAAGTCACCGTTACTGCAGTCATTGGCCGAGCGTCTAAGGCGTCTGACAAGAAATCAGATTCCCTCTGGGAGTGTAGGTTCGAAACCTACCGCCGCGCGTCTAAGGCGTCTGACTACAAATCAGATTCCCTCTGGAAGTGTGTGTTCGAATCCTACCGATTGCGAGAAAGATCTTTTTATTTCAATTCCGTACTTATTTTTGGGTTGTATATTTTTTTGACAGAATCTTTATGTAAACCAAACATAGTCCTCTTATAAGCTCGCCTAAGAGCTGGTAATATAAGGTGCTTCAATAAGTCAATGTCAAGCGTAATTCATAACACACTTTAAAGTTTGACAAAAGACAAATGTTTTGGTGTTAGTGTAAGTAGGTGTGGACCTTGCCCAGATATCGATAACGAGATTCGCAAAATTGCTCTGACTCTCAAAAAAAGTGTTTTTTCTGTGGTAATGGAAAACGACATAAGAGATACGAGTAAATACAAACTATCAAATTAAGACCTCCAGCACAGTCACCGTAACTGCAGTCATTGGCCGAGCGTCTAAGGCGTCTGACTAGAAATCAGATTCCCTCTGGGAGTGTAGGTTCGAAACCTACCGCCGCGCGTCTAAGGCGTCTGACTACAAATCAGATTCCCTCTGGAAGTGTGTGTTCGAATCCTACCGATTGCGAGAAAGATCTTTTTATTTCAATTCCGTACTTATTTTTGGGTTGTATATTTTTTTGACAGAATCTTTATGTAAACCAAACATAGTCCTCTTATAAGCTCGCCTAAGAGCTGGCAATATAAGGTGCTTCAATAAGTCAATGTCAAGCGTAATTCATAACACACTTTAAAGTTTGACAAAAGACAAATGTTTTGGTGTTAGTGTAAGTAGGTGTGGACCTTGCCCAGATATCGATAACGAGATTCGCAAAATTGCTCTGACTCTCAAAAAAAGTGTGTTTTCTGTGGTATTGGAAAACGACATAAGAGATACGAGTAGACACAAACTATCAAATTAAGACCTCCAGCAAAGTCACCGTTACTGCAGTCATTGGCCGAGCGTCTAAGGCGTCTGACTAGAAATCAGATTCCCTCTGGGAGTGTAGGTTCGAAACCTACCGCCGCGCTTCTGAGGCGTCTGAATAGAAATCAGATTCCCTCTGGGAGTGTAGGTTCGAAACCACCCGCCGCGCGTCTAAGGCGTCTGACTAGAAATCAGATTTCCCTCTGGGAGTGTAGGTTCGAAACCTACCGCCGCGCGTCTAAGGCGTCTGACTACAAATCAGATTCCCTCTGGAAGTGTGTGTTCGAATCCTACCGATTGCGAGAAAGATCTTTTTATTTCAATTCCGTACTTATTTTTGGGTTGTATATTTTTTTGACAGAATCTTTATGTAAACCAAACATAGTTCTCTTATAAGCTCGCCTAAGAGCTGGTAATATAAGGTGCTTCAATAAGTCAATGTCAAGCGTAATTCATAACACACTTTAAAGTTTGACAAAAGACAAATGTTTTGGTGTTAGTGTAAGTAGGTGTGGACCTTGCCCAGATATCGATAACGAGATTCGCAAAATTGCTCTGACTCTCAAAAAAAGTGTTTTTTTCTGTGGTAATGGAAAACGACATAAGAGATACGAGTAAATACATACTATCAAATTAAGACCTCCAGCACAGTCACCGTAACTGCAGTCATTTGCCGAGCGTCTAAGGCGTCTGACTAGAAATCAGATTCCCTCTGGGAGTGTAGGTTCGAAACCTACCGCCGCGCGTCTAAGGCGTTTGACTAGAAATCAGATTCCCTCTGGGAGTGTAGGTTCGAAACCTACCGCCGCGCGTCTAAGGCGTCTGACTAGAAATCAGATTCCCTCTGGGAGTGTGTAGGTTCGAAACCTACCGCCGCGCGTCTAAGGCGTCTGACTACAAATCAGATTCCCTCTGGAAGTGTGTGTTCGAATCCTACCGATTGCGAGAAAGATCTTTTTATTTCAATTCCGTACTTATTTTTGGGTTGTATATTTTTTTGACAGACTCTTTATGTAAACCAAACATAGTCCTCTTATAAGCTCGCCTAAGAGCTGGCAATAGTTATAAGGTGCTTCAATAAGTCAATGTCAAGCGTAATTCATAACACACTTTAAAGTTTGACAAAAGACAAATGTTTTGGTGTTAGTGTAAGTAGGTGTGGACCTTGCCCAGATATCGATAACGCGATTCGCAAAATTGCTCTGACTCTCAAAAAAAGTGTTTTTTCTGTGGTAATGGAAAACGACATAAGAGATACGAGTAGACACAAACTATCAAATTAAGACCTCCAGCAAAGTCACCGTTACTGCAGTCATTGGCCGAGCGTCTAAGGCGTCTGACTAGAAATCAGATTCCCTCTGGGAGTGTAGGTTCGAAACCTACCGCCGCGCGTCTAAGGCGTCTGACTACAAATCAGATTCCCTCTGGAAGTGTGTGTTCGAATCCTACCGATTGCGAGAAAGATCTTTTTATTTCAATTCCGTACTTATTTTTGGGTTGTACATTTTTTTGACAGAATCTTTATGTAAACCAAACATAGTTCTCTTATAAGCTCGCCTAAGAGCTGGTAATATAAGGTGCTTCAATAAGTCAATGTCAAGCGTAATTCATAACACACTTTAAAGTTTGACAAAAGACAAATGTTTTGGTGTTAGTGTAAGTAGGTGTGGACCTTGCCCAGATATCGATAACGAGATTCGCAAAATTGCTCTGACTCTCAAAAAAAGTGTTTTTTCTGTGGTATTGGAAAACGACATAAGAGATACGAGTAGACACAAACTATCAAATTAAGACCTCCAGCAAAGTCACCGTTACTGCAGTCATTGGCCGAGCGTCTAAGGCGTCTGACTAGAAATCAGATTCCCTCTGGGAGTGTAGGTTCGAAACCTACCGCCGCGCGTCTAAGGCGTCTGACTACAAATCAGATTCCCTCTGGAAGTGTGTGTTCGAATCCTACCGATTGCGAGAAAGATCTTTTTATTTCAATTCCGTACTTATTTTTGGGTTGTATATTTTTTTGACAGAATCTTTATGTAAACCAAACATAGTCCTCTTATAAGCTCGCCTAAGAGCTGGTAATATAAGGTGCTTCAATAAGTCAATGTCAAGCGTACTTCATAACACACTTTAAAGTTTGACAAAAGACAAATGTTTTGGTGTTAGTGTAAGTAGGTGTGGACCTTGCCCAGATATCGATAACGAGATTCGCAAAATTGCTCTGACTCTCAAAAAAAGTGTTTTTTTCTGTGGTAATGGAAAACGACATAAGAGATACGAGTAAATACAAACTATCAAATTAAGACCTCCAGCACAGTCACCGTAACTGCAGTCATTTTCCGAGCGTCTAAGGCGTCTGACTACAAATCAGATTCCCTCTGGGAGTGTAGGTTCGAAACCTACCGCCGCGCGTCTAAGGCGTTTGACTAGAAATCAGATTCCCTCTGGGAGTGTAGGTTCGAAACCTACCGCCGCGCGTCTAAGGCGTCTGACTAGAAATCAGATTCCCTCTGGGAGTGTAGGTTCGAAACCTACCGCCGCGCGTCTAAGGCGTCTGACTAGAAATCAGATTCCCTCTGGGAGTGTGTAGGTTCGAAACCTACCGCCGCGCGTCTAAGGCGTCTGACTACAAATCAGATTCCCTCTGGAAGTGTGTGTTCGAATCCTACCGATTGCGAGAAAGATCTTTTTATTTCAATTCCGTACTTATTTTTGGGTTGTATATTTTTTTGACAGAATCTTTATGTAAACCAGGGCCTGGGCACAAATCCTCATTCTCTAGTCCTTCACGTGGGCGCCCGCCTGAAAATGGCTAACCAGTCAAATGGTTAGTGTCAGCCAAGGATTTACACTAACGTCTCAATCGTTTGTCGTGATCCATTTAGTTTGAGGTAGGAGTAAACCTTTAAATCCAACCTAACTCCAGTGGTGGCGTGAGCAGATAGCAAACCGTACCCAAGGATGAAAGGCTGGGGGTAAAACCAGTCGCGTACGAGCTCCCTCAGACGCCTTGGCGAGGGTCTGTTGTATTTTGCCCTGCCCAGGTATAGCGGCGCTGCCTGGGTCGACCTTGTTTTTTCCGGCTCTACTCGTGGGAACATTATGAACAAAAACTTAAATAAAAATAAATTAAAAAATACGAAAAAAGGAATTATTATTCCAGGAAGGGAGGGAACGGACTCCATAACGCCGGCGATGGAACTGGGAGACGATTCGAATGAATCCGAACCACAGTCTTCCATCTCCGGCTTGGAGAGGGAACTCGAGGAGCTTTTGCTGGCTAGTGACAGTGAGGATGCAGACTGCACACTCACTGACACTAACTCAGCGGGAAGTGAGGTGGCTGGTACTCTCACTTCCGTAGATAGGGCATCCGGTGGGACGGCTAGTACTCCCACCAAATCAGAACAGGGCAAAGGTGAGTTGGCTGGTACACTCACCTTAGTAAATAGGGATAGCAACGAGGTGGCTGGTACTCTCGTTGATATCCCTAAGGGCAACAAATCGACGAAGGGGACTGGAGGCGCAGTAGGCAGGTACTCTGCTGCCTCCGGATCCCCCGTGGTCGTGCAAGCAGGGACGAACAAAAACGCACACCAGCTGAACAAGCTTCTGATGCGCAATGCCCGACGTAAAGTCGAGAGTGCGAAGCGCAAAGTAGAGCAGTTCAGGGGGTGTGACGTTAGTTCACTTAGCGCCTGGGATAGAACTCAGCTAGAACGGGCCAAGGAGACGATGGTCGCTGAGGCTGCCAAAAAATCGGCAACCACAGCGGTCGTAGGCAGGGCAGATACTCGGCCGTCCACTAGTGGACTTACAAAAGCCAGTACAAAACAGGGCAATAAAGATGGAGAGGAGGCCGTGTCGGGGAAAGTCAAGGAGACCCTCCTAAGCAAAAGGGGCAGATCTGACGATGTCGTTGAGCCGAGTGCGGCCAAAAAGGTGAAGGCTGGTACTTCGCCCGTGGTGCACCCGGTTTATGACTCGAAGGACGAGCTCCTCGTCGCGATAATCAACGAGCAGGAGCCGAGCGGACGCTTGACCATGGAACAGTGGTTAACTGTCGAGGAGAAGTTTCAAGACGCTTTGTGGAAGAAAATGTCTTCCGCGGAGAGTTGCGATCTTCTATTTGACGGCGCTGGTTGGGATAGCGGTCGCAAGGTTGTAGCTTGTGGGAACAGGGAATCTGTTGGCTTCCTCAGGGAGTTTGTGCTGGGGGTTGGCGAGGTGTGGAGCGGCGCCAAACTCAAATGCGTAACCGTGGCGGAGTTGGCTAAGTACTCTCCGCCCAAGGCATGGGTATGGGTTCCGCTGCCATACACGTACCCCGACAAGCTACTCGGCCTTCTCCACATGCAGAACAGGGAACTGAAGGCCGATACGTGGAAGGTCTTAAAGACAGGTCCCAGAAGGCAATTTGGCCAGCACTTCCTGCTGTGCCTGAGCAAGGAGTCGCTCCCATCCCTCGAAAAGACCAAGGGGATGGTGCGATACAGCATGGGTAAGGTCATGATTAAGGTCATGACCAAGGAAGCGGAAGTGGAAGAACCAAAAGATGATGGAGACGATGCAAATAAACCTGCATCACAGTAAGGCCGCGACGGCGTGCTTGGTTAACTACGTAATCAAGCATGACGTTGCAGCCGTACTGATACAAGAGCCCTGGATCAACACGAACAACAAGATCCAGGGGCTCTCCATCAGGGATTACACGCTTTACTTCAAAGCTAACGAAGGTAAAATTAGGGCTTGTATCCTATTAAAAAACAATATAAGGGCATTTCTTTTGAATAATTTCAGTGACGGAGATCTAACCGCAATATCTTGCGAGAGAGAGAGGGGCAAACCGGTGTGCCTGGTATCGGCTTATCTCCCGTATGAGTCGACGTCGGTGCCACCCGATAACCTAAGGCAGCTGCTGACCAGAGACAAATGGCTCTTCGTCATAGGATGCGATGCTAATGCGCATCATTCGCAATGGGGAAGTAGTGACATCAATGCTAGAGGTGAGTGTCTTTTTGATTTTATCTTATCGACTAAACTCACTATATGCAACAAAGGCAATACCCCAACATTTGTGGTACGGAACAGGCAAGAGGTGCTCGATATTACTCTTGCAACTTGTACTGATTCGCTCACAATTGGGAAATGGAGGGTTTTAGAAGAGGCATCCCTTTCGGATCATAAGTGGATTCGCTTTCAGATAGGCTTCCACAGTAAGGCTACGAACACCTATCGTAACCCCAGGAAAGCTGACTGGAATAGGTACGAATCTATTGTTAGGCATCAGCTAGGAAATGAAATACCATTCATTGAAACGTCGCTAGACTTAGACAAGGAAGTTGATAACTTAGGAAGGATAATGAACAAGGCTTACGAACAAGTTTGCCCGCTCAAAAAGACAACCAAAAGGTCCCAGCCTCAGTGGTGGAACAAGGAGTTAAGCTCCAAAAGAAGGCAAGTTAGACATTTCTACAATAGGGCCAAAGTTGTGGGGGACGACGTTACATGGGATCTGTACATAGAAAGTAAGAGAGAGTTTAAATACTTGATCAGGCAATCCAAAAGAAAATCTTGGAAGCTTTTCTGTGAGGCGATCACAGATACTAGCGAGGCTTCCAGACTTCGCAAAATGTTGGCTAAGGACGCAGCCGTCCCTAGCTTTATTAAGAAATCGGACGGTTCGTGGGCCGAAAGCAGCGAGGAAGTTCTGGAATCACTAGTGGAAGCACACTTTCCAGGAAGTAGCGTGCCAATAACTCCATTACCTAATGGATATGGCATTGAATCAGGAATAGACGTAAGGGTTGTTGACAATGTCATCACTGGGAAGAAACTGCGATGGGCCATTAAGTCCTTCGCTCCGTTCAAAGCTCCTGGCCCCGATGGCATTTTGCCGGCTATGCTTCAAAGGGCGCCAGACATAGTTACGAATATGATCGGTAATCTTTTTACACACTGCCTGCGATTAGGCTATGTACCCAGGGCGTGGAGAGAAGTACGAGTGGTATTTATACCCAAAGCGGGTAAACCAAGTCATACTTCAGCGAAAAACTTCAGACCTATTAGTCTGTCGTCATTCCTCCTCAAAACACTTGAAAGGCTTATAGACATCTATATAAGAAGCAAGTGTTGCAACGGCACTCTATGTAGTGCTCAGCACGCATACTTGAAAGGTAAATCGGTAGAAACGGCTCTACACGAGGTAATAGGCAAAATAGAAGGCAGCCTACACCAGAAAGAATTTGCATTAGCTGCCTTTTTGGATATTGAGGGTGCCTTTAATAACGTCAGGAAGGATGCAATCAAAAGCGCCTTGGAAAAGATAAATGTCGAGCAACGCATCACCAACTGGCTATGCGAAATGCTCTCGACGAGAAACATCAATTCCACTCTCGGAAACAGTTCGATAAGGAAATCTGTTACTAGAGGCACCCCGCAAGGAGGGGTTATCTCTCCCCTCCTCTGGGTGCTGGTCATAGACGACATTCTTAAAGAATTAAACAATGCAGGTTTCAAAGTCATCGCATATGCTGACGACGTAGTCATCATTGTTCAAGGAAAATTCCTGAACACGATGAGTGAACTCATGGAAACAGCCCTCAATAGGCTTAGATTATGGGCCGAAGGGTGTGGACTACGAGTCAACCCGGAGAAAACCGAACTCGTACTATTTAGTACAAAATACAAGATACCACCCTTCAACCTGCCCAGACTTGATGGAGTGGAGCTCTCTCTCTCGGAGAGCGCAAAATATCTTGGCACGGTATTAGACAGGAAATTAAATTGGAAACTTAACGTACAGGAAAGAGTCCGCAAGGCTTATAATGCTCTCTTCATATGCAAGAGAACAGCAGGAAAGAAATGGGGCATGAAGCCGTCAATCTTATATTGGCTATACAAAATGGTAGTAAGACCCATAATTACATATGGGGCTCTTGTCTGGTGGAAAGCCACAAACAAGAAATATGTACGGGATATGTTGACCAGGGTACAAAGAACAGCCTGCATTGCCGTTACAGGTGCTTTACGTACCACACCAACGGCTGCACTGGAGGCGTTTATGAATCTTTTGCCACTGGACTTACAAATAAAATCAATTGCAGGAAATAGTGCGCTACGGCTCACTAACATTGGGCTCTTTAAGAACAGTAGGATAGGACATAGCAGTATTTTGAAGGAATCATTCTCCGAAATACCGGAAAAGGCGGATGAAGGTCTTGGTACACTAGATTTTGACACACCGTATGATGTGTTGTACCCTGACAGAGAGGATTGGTATAGGAACTTGGTGTCGAGGGTAAATGAGACCTCGATATATACTGACGGCTCCAAAACCAGTGAGGGCACAGGGTCTGGTGTATTCTCCAATGAACTGGACTTACATCTGGCCCTGAGACTTCCGGACACATGCAGTGTGTTCCAGGCGGAGATTCTGGCAGTACTCAAAGCTGCGGAGGTACTTGAGATGAGATCGATATCCAACAAGAATATCGCCATCTACATTGATAGTCAGGCTGCGCTTAAAGCACTAGAGTCACATACCACTAAATCTGAACTAGTAAGGAATTGCCGCACAATGCTCAAGGCATTATGTTCGCAGAACCGTGTCAGATTATGTTGGGTACCTGGGCATTGTAACATTGAAGGTAATGAAAAGGCCGACGCTCTGGCCAAGGAAGGAGCTGAGCTCTCACCAATCAGCATGATTGAGGGTACAAGACCACCAATGGCCGTGGCTAGAAGGGTTGTTTCTGAAAAAACTTCCCAGTTAGCAGCCACAAGATGGTCACAACTAGATGGTCACAGGGTCTCAAAGGCACTGTGGCCCATTTTAAACCGGAGAAAGTCTGAAGAATTAATCAACTTCAGTAGAACCAAACTAAGGTTAATGGTAGGAATACTCTCTGGCCATTGCCTTCTAAGGAAGCATGCCATGAGACTAGGACTAGCTAGCTCGGACATATGCAGGTATTGTGAGGACCTACAAGTCACGGAAGACATCTTCCACATTTTATGTGAGTGTCAAGCAATCGCTCGGAGTAGAAGGAAGCACCTTGGCAGGTACTTCTTTAATCACTTAGAGGAGGTTGGTTCCTCAAGCAATATTGGGACCATTATTAAGTTCTGCAGGGAAATTAATTGTTTGGGCGATTTGGTTTAGGTCTTTAACCGTAACGGTTCCCTGGGGATGGCGATGGGCCCACTATGGTGCCTGGTCTTTTTGTGATGAACTCACAACCCCACTCAACCTAACCTAACCTAACCTAACCTTATGTAAACCAAACATAGTCCTCTTATAAGCTCGCCTAAGAGCTGGTAATATAAGGTGCTTCAATAAGTCAATGTCAAGCGTAATTCATAACACACTTTAAAGTTTGACAAAAGACAAATGTTTTGGTGTTAGTGTAAGTAGGTGTGGACCTTGCCCAGATATCGATAACGCGATTCGCAGAATTGCTCTGACTCTCAAAAAAAGTGTTTTTTCTGTGGTAATGGAAAACGACATAAGAGATACGAGTAAATACAAACTATCAAATTAAGACCTCCAGCACAGTCACCGTAACTGCAGTCATTGGCCGAGCGTCTAAGGCGTCTGACTAGAAATCAGATTCCCTCTGGGAGTGTAGGTTCGAAACCTACCGCCGCGCGTCTAAGGCGTCTGACTACAAATCAGATTCCCTCTGGAAGTGTGTGTTCGAATCCTACCGATTGCGAGAAAGATCTTTTTATTTCAATTCCGTACTTATTTTTGGGTTGTATATTTTTTTGACAGAATCTTTATGTAAACCAAACATAGTCCTCTTATAAGCTCGCCTAAGAGCTGGTAATATAAGGTGCTTCAATAAGTCAATGTCAAGCGTACTTCATAACACACTTTAAAGTTTGACAAAAGACAAATGTTTTGGTGTTAGTGTAAGTAGGTGTGGACCTTGCCCAGATATCGATAACGAGATTCGCAAAATTGCTCCGAACTCTCAAAAAAAGTGTTTTTTTCTGTGGTAATGGAAAACGACATAAGAGATACGAGTAAATACAAACTATCAAATTAAGACCTCCAGCACAGTCACCGTAACTGCAGTCATTGGCCGAGCGTCTAAGGCGTCTGACTAGAAATCAGATTCCCTCTGGGAGTGTAGGTTCGAAACCTACCGCCGCGCGTCTAAGGCGTCTGACTAGAAATCAGATTCCCTCTGGGAGTGTAGGTTCGAAACCACCCGCCGCGCGTCTAAGGCGTCTGACTAGAAATCAGATTTCCCTCTGGGAGTGTAGGTTCGAAACCTACCGCCGCGCGTCTAAGGCGTCTGACTACAAATCAGATTCCCTCTGGAAGTGTGTGTTCGAATCCTACCGATTGCGAGAAAGATCTTTTTATTTCAATTCCGAACTTACTTTTGGGTTGTATATTTTTTTGACAGAATCTTTATGTAAACCAAACATAGTCCTCTTATAAGCTCGCCTAAGAGCTGGTAATATAAGGTGCTTCAATAAGTCAATGTCAAGCGTAATTCATAACACACTTTAAAGTTTGACAAAAGACAAATGTTTTGGTGTTAGTGTAAGTAGGTGTGGACCTTGCCCAGATATCGATAACGAGATTCGCAAAATTGCTCTGACTCTCAAAAAAAGTGTTTTTTCTGTGGTATTGGAAAACGACATAAGAGATACGAGTAGACACAAACTATCAAATTAAGACCTCCAGCAAAGTCACCGTTACTGCAGTCATTGGCCGAGCGTCTAAGGCGTCTGACTAGAAATCAGATTCCCTCTGGGAGTGTAGGTTCGAAACCTACCGCCGCGCGTCTAAGGCGTCTGACTACAAATCAGATTCCCTCTGGAAGTGTGTGTTCGAATCCTACCGATTGCGAGAAAGATCTTTTTATTTCAATTCCGTACTTACTTTTGGGTTGTATATTTTTTTGACAGAATCTTTATGTAAACCAAACATAGTCCTCTTATAAGCTCGCCTAAGAGCTGGTAATATAAGGTGCTTCAATAAGTCAATGTCAAGCGTAATTCATAACACACTTTAAAGTTTGACAAAAGACAAATGTTTTGGTGTTAGTGTAAGTAGGTGTGGACCTTGCCCAGATATCGATAACGAGATTCGCAAAATTGCTCTGACTCTCAAAAAAAGTGTTTTTTCTGTGGTATTGGAAAACGACATAAGAGATACGAGTAGACACAAACTATCAAATTAAGACCTCCAGCAAAGTCACCGTTACTGCAGTCATTGGCCGAGCGTCTAAGGCGTCTGACTAGAAATCAGATTCCCTCTGGGAGTGTAGGTTCGAAACCTACCGCCGCGCGTCTAAGGCGTCTGACTACAAATCAGATTCCCTCTGGAAGTGTGTGTTCGAATCCTACCGATTGCGAGAAAGATCTTTTTATTTCAATTCCGTACTTATTTTTGGGTTGTATATTTTTTTGACAGACTCTTTATGTAAACCAAACATAGTCCTCTTATAAGCTCGCCTAAGAGCTGGTAATAGTTATAAGGTGCTTCAATAAGTCAATGTCAAGCGTAATTCATAACACACTTTAAAGTTATACAAAAGACAAATGTTTTGGTGTTAGTGTAAGTAGGTGTGGACCTTGCCCAGATATCGATAACGAGATTCGCAAAATTGCTCTGACTCTCAAAAAAGTGTGTTTTCTGTGGTATTGGAAAACGAAATAAGAGATACGAGTAGACACAAACTATCAAATTAAGACCTCCAGCAAAGTCACCGTTACTGCAGTCATTGGCCGAGCGTCTAAGGCGTCTGACTAGAAATCAGATTCCCTCTGGGAGTGTAGGTTCGAAAACCGCCGCGCGTCTAAGGCGTCTGACTACAAATCAGATTCCCTCTGGAAGTGTGTGTTCGAATCCTACCGATTGCGAGAAAGATCTTTTTATTTCAATTCCGTACTTATTTTTGGGTTGTATATTTTTTTGACAGAATCTTTATGTAAACCAAACATAGTCCTCTTATAAGCTCGCCTAAGAGCTGGTAATATAAGGTGCTTCAATAAGTCAATGTCAAGCGTAATTCATAACACACTTTAAAGTTTGACAAAAGACAAATGTTTTGGTGTTAGTGTAAGTAGGTGTGGACCTTGCCCAGATATCGATAACGAGATTCGCAAAATTGCTCTGACTCTCAAAAAAAGTGTTTTTTCTGTGGTAATGGAAAACGACATAAGAGATACGAGTAAATACAAACTATCAAATTAAGACCTCCAGCACAGTCACCGTAACTGCAGTCATTGGCCGAGCGTCTAAGGCGTCTGACTAGAAATCAGATTCCCTCTGGGAGTGTAGGTTCGAAACCTACCGCCGCGCGTCTAAGGCGTCTGACTAGAAATCAGATTCCCTCTGGGAGTGTAGGTTCGAAACCACCCGCCGCGCGTCTAAGGCGTCTGACTAGAAATCAGATTTCCCTCTGGGAGTGTAGGTTCGAAACCTACCGCCGCGCGTCTAAGGCGTCTGACTACAAATCAGATTCCCTCTGGAAGTGTGTGTTCGAATCCTACCGATTGCGAGAAAGATCTTTTTATTTCAATTCCGTACTTACTTTTGGGTTGTATATTTTTTTGACAGAATCTTTATGTAAACCAAACATAGTCCTCTTATAAGCTCGCCTAAGAGCTGGTAATATAAGGTGCTTCAATAAGTCAATGTCAAGCGTAATTCATAACACACTTTAAAGTTTGACAAAAGACAAATGTTTTGGTGTTAGTGTAAGTAGGTGTGGACCTTGCCCAGATATCGATAACGAGATTCGCAAAATTGCTCTGACTCTCAAAAAAAGTGTTTTTTTCTGTGGTAATGGAAAACGACATAAGAGATACGAGTAAATACAAACTATCAAATTAAGACCTCCAGCACAGTCACCGTAACTGCAGTCATTGGCCGAGCGTCTAAGGCGTCTGACTAGAAATCAGATTCCCTCTGGGAGTGTAGGTTCGAAACCTACCGCCGCGCGTCTAAGGCGTTTGACTAGAAATCAGATTCCCTCTGGGAGTGTAGGTTCGAAACCTACCGCCGCGCGTCTAAGGCGTCTGACTAGAAATCAGATTCCCTCTGGGAGTGTGTAGGTTCGAAACCTACCGCCGCGCGTCTAAGGCGTCTGACTACAAATCAGATTCCCTCTGGAAGTGTGTGTTCGAATCCTACCGATTGCGAGAAAGATCTTTTTATTTCAATTCCGTACTTATTTTTGGGTTGTATATTTTTTTGACATACTCTTTATGTAAACCAAACATAGTCCTCTTATAAGCTCGCCTAAGAGCTGGTAATAGTTATAAGGTGCTTCAATAAGTCAATGTCAAGCGTAATTCATAACACACTTTAAAGTTATACAAAAGACAAATGTTTTGGTGTTAGTGTAAGTAGGTGTGGACCTTGCCCAGATATCGATAACGAGATTCGCAAAATTGCTCTGACTCTCAAAAAAAGTGTTTTTTCTGTGGTATTGGAAAACGACATAAGAGATACGAGTAAATACAAACTATCAAATTAAGACCTCCAGCACAGTCACCGAAACTGCAGTCATTGGCCGAGCGTCTAAGGCGTCTGACTAGAAATCAGATTCCCTCTGGGAGTGTAGGTTCGAAACCTACCGCCGCGCGTCTAAGGCGTTTGACTAGAAATCAGATTCCCTCTGGGAGTGAGTGTAGGTTCGAAACCTACCCCCGCGCGTCTAAGGCGTCTGACTACAAATCAGATTCCCTCTGGAAGTGTGTGTTCGAATCCTACCGATTGCGAGAAAGATCTTTTTATTTCAATTCCGTACTTATTTTTGGGTTGTATATTTTTTTGACAGAATCTTTATGTAAACCAAACATAGTCCTCTTATAAGCTCGCCTAAGAGCTGGCAATATAAGGTGCTTCAATAAGTCAATGTCAAGCGTAATTCATAACACTCTTTAAAGTTTGACAAAAGACAAATGTTTTGGTGTTAGTGTAAGTAGGTGTGGACCTTGCCCAGATATCGATAACGAGATTCGCAAAATTGCTCTGACTCTCAAAAAAAGTGTGTTTTCTGTGGTATTGGAAAACGAAATAAGAGATACGAGTAGACACAAACTATCAAATTAAGACCTCCAGCAAAGTCACCGTTACTGCAGTCATTGGCCGAGCGTCTAAGGCGTCTGACTAGAAATCAGATTCCCTCTGGGAGTGTAGGTTCGAAAACCGCCGCGCGTCTAAGGCGTCTGACTACAAATCAGATTCCCTCTGGAAGTGTGTGTTCGAATCCTACCGATTGCGAGAAAGATCTTTTTATTTCAATTCCGTACTTATTTTTGGGTTGTATATTTTTTTGACAGAATCTTTATGTAAACCAAACATAGTCCTCTTATAAGCTCGCCTAAGAGCTGGTAATATAAGGTGCTTCAATAAGTCAATGTCAAGCGTAATTCATAACACACTTTAAAGTTTGACAAAAGACAAATGTTTTGGTGTTAGTGTAAGTAGGTGTGGACCTTGCCCAGATATCGATAACGCGATTCGCAAAATTGCTCTGACTCTCAAAAAAAGTGTTTTTTCTGTGGTAATGGAAAACGACATAAGAGATACGAGTAAATACAAACTATCAAATTAAGACCTCCAGCACAGTCACCGTAACTGCAGTCATTGGCCGAGCGTCTAAGGCGTCTGACTAGAAATCAGATTCCCTCTGGGAGTGTAGGTTCGAAACCTACCGCCGCGCGTCTAAGGCGTCTGACTACAAATCAGATTCCCTCTGGAAGTGTGTGTTCGAATCCTACCGATTGCGAGAAAGATCTTTTATTTCAATTCCGTACTTATTTTTGGGTTGTATATTTTTTTGACAGAATCTTTATGTAAACCAAACATAGTCCTCTTATAAGCTCGCCTAAGAGCTGGTAATATAAGGTGCTTCAATAAGTCAATGTCAAGCGTACTTCATAACACACTTTAAAGTTTGACAAAAGACAAATGTTTTGGTGTTAGTGTAAGTAGGTGTGGACCTTGCCCAGATATCGATAACGAGATTCGCAAAATTGCTCTGAACTCTCAAAAAAAGTGTTTTTTTCTGTGGTAATGGAAAACGACATAAGAGATACGAGTAAATACAAACTATCAAATTAAGACCTCCAGCACAGTCACCGTAACTGCAGTCATTGGCCGAGCGTCTAAGGCGTCTGACCAGAAATCAGATTCCCTCTGGGAGTGTAGGTTCGAAACCTACCGCCGCGCGTCTAAGGCGTCTGACTAGAAATCAGATTCCCTCTGGGAGTGTAGGTTCGAAACCACCCGCCGCGCGTCTAAGGCGTCTGACTAGAAATCAGATTTCCCTCTGGGAGTGTAGGTTCGAAACCTACCGCCGCGCGTCTAAGGCGTCTGACTACAAATCAGATTCCCTCTGGAAGTGTGTGTTCGAATCCTACCGATTGCGAGAAAGATCTTTTTATTTCAATTCCGTACTTACTTTTGGGTTGCATATTTTTTTGACAGAATCTTTATGTAAACCAAACATAGTCCTCTTATAAGCTCGCCGACATAAAAGTAGACTGCTCTCGAGGCTTAAACGGCTACACAGACAGTTTACTGACAGGAACGATCCCGAGTTAAGGACACTGAAATCGATGATCAAAAACCTGAAACAGTTGATCACCGAAAATTACAGAAAATCTGTAAGTTTGTATTGGGGCAATAAAATTCGGGCTATAAAAACCAGTAGTCCGAATATGTTCCCACAAATAAATAAACTGTTCAGGCGGAAAGATCATAACGATATTTCATGTGTTCGAATACCTCGGACGAACGAGAACAGACAGACACTACTGACTGCTGGCATAAGTCCGGAGAGTGCTGACTCGAACGATGGTTTTTTCGTGGTCGAAGACCCGCAGGAGAGGGTGGATTTGATGGGAGCTTTCTTTGAGAGTGTGTATACGGTGAACAACCCTGTTTGCCGTAACCGCGATCTCGAGGAGAGGGCCTTTCTTAACCACTTTTATCTGCGGACCGAAATTCAAGATTGGCGATCCGAGAACAACGGTTTCACCGGGTTCAATGACGACAACCGTGCAAATGGCACAATCGCCGATGCAAATACTCACCTGTTCGTGAGTAGAGATGAACTTCGGTTTATCTTTGAATCACTGAAAAACAAAAAATCGGCGGGAGTTGACGGTGTCCCAAACGTCGTATTAAGACACCTGCCGCTAGAGGCGATAGATATCTTCGCCACTCTATTTAACAATGCCCTGAATAATGCATATTATCCGGAGCAGTGGAAAATAGCGGTGGTACATCCTATCCCTAAAAAGGATAAAGATAGGACAAACCCTGCTAATCTTCGGTCAATTAGTTTGCTCCCGAATGTTAGCAAGGTATTCGAGAAAGTCGTCAATAGATCTCTTTTGAGATGGGTTGAGGAAAACAAGATAATTCCGGAAAATCAGTTTGGCTTTAGAGCGGGGCATGACACTATTCATGCCGCGTCGAAACTGATCTCCGACATTCAGTGGAATAAAAGTAAGAATCAATGCACGGGTGCCTGCCTGGTCGACTTTGAGAAGGCCTTCGATACCGTATGGTTGGAGGGACTCTTTTATAAGCTGACCAGATTGGGCATTCAAAAACCTTTGCTGTATATGATTTATGACATGCTTATGGGAAAGAAGTTCGTTGTCAAATCTGGCAATGTAACTTCGAGCAGGGTTTTCGAAATTAAAAACGGCTTACAACAGGGAGCAGTGAATTCTCCGATCCTGTTTAATATTTACACAAGTGATCTGGTGGGTTCCCTCAGACATGCTATAGCGTACGCAGACGATTTAGTGGCGTACAGATCAGGACCAAAAATAGAGGTCATCAGAATCCTTCTGCAGCGTGACTTCGAGCAAATTAAGAGGTATTGCGATGATTGGAAGTTGAAAATCAATTTCCAAAAATCAGAAACAATCCTGTTCAGAACTCCATTGGCTGGGGCCCCTAGGGATACCAGAAAAAACTGGAGAAAATTAACAATTATTGGACAGCAGGGACGGCCGTTGGTGGTGAAAAACGTGGTCCGGTATCTTGGCATCTGGCTCGACCAGTATCTATATTTTGACAAACATATAGATGCTTGTCTTGCTGGGGCTAAGCGGGCCTACGCTCTGACAAGAAGACTGTTTCGCAGCAGTCAACTTGACTCCAGAGTGAAGGTCATTTGCTACGTGGCCCTCATAAGGCCCATCATCGCTTATGGCTGTCCTTTGTGGTTCAATATAGCGCCGTTCTATATGGAAAAGATTCGAGTGTTTGAGAGACAATGTCTCAGGGCCTGTCTAGGGTTGTTTAGAACTCCCGAATCTGAGTACACAAAATACTATCCCAACAGGACCCTATACAATGGGGCTCGACTGAATAGGGTTGACAATTTCCTTATTAAGGTGATTCGGAGGCACGTTGCAAGGGCGATGGCCAGTGATAATAACCTGATCTCAGGGGCTTACTACCCCAATTTAATGTACCATGAGAGTACGCTTCGGTCTGGCTTTATCCCGCCTGAGGCATTCCTTCATGTAGACATGAAAGGGTTAGTCCAGAATAAAGATGGTGTGCCGGTATTATACCACAGCCACCGCGGCGCGAGGGATAAGCGGCTCATCCACGACGGGTCCGCCGCCAATGCTCAGGAGCTCCTCCGTTTTAGCACCGCAATTGCGGATCGGGACAAGGTCGATACGTTAAAGCAGTACACCGAATATTGGTGGCTTAAAGAAGAGGTGAGGGCTGATACGCTCTCCCGGGCCGGTGCGCTACTGACGTAGCATCCTCCTTAGTTTTAAGATAGATATTAAGTTTGTAGGTTTAGGATAGATTAGGGGGTCCTTGGGAGGGACTGGGCTAGCCGACATGTATGTGCTACATACGGCGGCACGGGTGAACCCTTGTCGGCGGCTGTCAGGCGCCCATGGACGCAATCAGGATGGTGACCAATCCTTAAGATTGCTCACCACCCTGATTATAATTAATTTAGACTAAGTAGCTTAGGTAGTTTTAAGTAGTTTGTAGGTAAAATAAGAATAATAAAGAATTCAAGTTTTTATAACGTTTCTTGAAAAATAAAAAACAATAAAAATTAAATATAGATAGATTTAAGGCCGAAAGGCAATAATTTTAAGAATATCGTTAAGTTTAGAGTGCTCGTTAAGAGCCAGTAAGCTAGAATTAAGATTGTTAGTTTTAAATTAGATTTAGTCGTTTTTGTCTAGTATATAATTTTAATGAATGAATATAATAAAAATGAATTTAAAAAAAAAAAAAAAAAAAAAAAAAAAGGCGTCTGACTAGAAATCAGATTCCCTCTGGGAGTGTAGGTTCGAAACCACCCGCCGCGCGTCTAAGGCGTCTGACTAGAAATCAGATTTCCCTCTGGGAGTGTAGGTTCGAAACCTACCGCCGCGCGTCTAAGGCGTCTGACTACAAATCAGATTCCCTCTGGAAGTGTGTGTTCGAATCCTACCGATTGCGAGAAAGATCTTTTTATTTCAATTCCGTACTTATTTTTGGGTTGTATATTTTTTTGACAGAATCTTTATGTAAACCAAACATAGTCCTCTTATAAGCTCGCCTAAGAGCTGGTAATATAAGGTGCTTCAATAAGTCAATGTCAAGCGTAATTCATAACACACTTTAAAGTTTGACAAAAGACAAATGTTTTGGTGTTAGTGTAAGTAGGTGTGGACCTTGCCCAGATATCGATAACGCGATTCGCAAAATTGCTCTGACTCTCAAAAAAAGTGTTTTTTCTGTGGTAATGGAAAACGACATAAGAGATACGAGTAAATACAAACTATCAAATTAAGACCTCCAGCACAGTCACCGTAACTGCAGTCATTGGCCGAGCGTCTAAGGCGTCTGTTGGAAGCCGAAAAGCCAGATGTGCTTCTGGTTAGCGAAACTAAGCTAAATCCGAAGCACAATTTGGGCTATAGAAATTATCGTGTAGTTAGAAGAGACCGGCCCAACTCCACACAGGGAGGCGGTGTCGCTATCTTAGTACGCAAAGGCTTGCGCCATAAGGTCATATATAGCGGGGACGTGCGCAGGTTTCAGGTGTTGGAAGCATGTATCGTATGCATTCCCCTCAATAGTCAGAGGCGGGTGTATGTGGTGTCGCTTTACGCACCTGATTCCCCTCAACGCATTGAATTTTTAAATGAGATCGAAACGCTTTTTCGTTGCTTAGAGCTTCAATCGGAACATAATTATTACTTTTTGGGCGGAGATATCAATGCTAAACATGCAGCATGGGGAAATGATACTCCAAACCCTAGAGGCAACCAGTTTTACGACTGGTGGCGTCATAATATGATTGAGTACAAAATCGAATTGTACGCGACGGATATCCCGTCTTTCCCTAGAGACGGTTCTTTCTTGGACTTGGCGCTAGTTGACGAAAGACTAGAACTTACAAACACTGATCTAAGCACGCGGAACTGTTTACGAACGGTTGAGTACGATAGTGATCACTACGGACTTGCCGCCGTAATACGGATCCCGAACGAGCAGACGCAGCTGGAGCAGTACGACCAAGTGCGTTCTTTCGATTACCGAAAAGCGCAGTGGTCGCGCTTCTCCAGAGTTTTAAAGCGCGACATACGCTCATGCGAGATCGACCCACCGACAAACAGGAACTTGACGAACGATGAGATCGACAGTCATTTACGGCAAATGAATGTCGTCATCAAACAGACAATGGAGCGGACTATCCCTCGGGTAGGACGTTCCACAGACGAAGAACAAACTAAAAAGTATCGAAACTCGACAATCGATGCTCTGTACAGACATAAAAGTAGACTGCTCTCGAGGCTTAAACGGCTACACAGACAGTTTACTGACAGGAACGATCCCGAGTTAAGGACACTGAGGTCGATGATCAAAAACCTAAAACAGTTGATCACAGAGAATTACAGAAAATCTGTAAGTTTGTATTGGGGCAATAAAATTCGGGCTATAAAAACCAGTAGTCCGAATATGTTCCCACAAATAAATAAACTGTTCAGGCGGAAAGATCATAACGACATTTCATGTGTTCGAATACCTCGGACGAACGAGAACAGACAGACACTACTGACTGCTGGCATAAGTCCGGAAAGTGCTGACTCGAACGACGGTTTTTTCGTGGTCGAAGACCCGCAGGAGAGAGTGGATTTGATGGGAGCTTTCTTTGAGACTGTGTATACGGTGAACAACCCTGTTCGCCGTAACCGCGACCTTGAAGAGAGGGCCTTTCTTAACCACTTTTATCTGCGAACCGAAATTCAAAATTGGCGATCCGAGAACAACGGTTTCACCGGGTTCAATGACGACAACCGTGCAAATGGCACAATCGCCGATGCAAATACTCATCTGTTAGTGGGTAGAGATGAACTTCGGTGCATCTTTGAGTCACTTAAAAACAAAAAGTCGGCGGGAGTGGATGGTATCCCAAACGTCGTATTAAGACACCTGCCGCTAGAGGCGGTAGATATCTTCACCACGCTGTTTAACAATGCGCTGAATAATGCATATTATCCGGCGCAGTGGAAAACAGCGGTGGTACACCCTATCCCTAAAAAGGACAAAGATAGGACAAACCCTGCTAATCTTCGGTCAATTAGTTTGCTTCCGAATGTTAGCAAGGTATTCGAGAAAGTCGTCAACAGATCTCTTTTAAGATGGGTTGAAGAAAATAAGATTATTCCGGAAAATCAGTTTGGCTTTAGAGCGGGGCATGACACTATTCATGCCGCGTCGAAACTGGTCTCCGACATTCAGTGGAATAAAAGTAAGAAGCAATGCACGGGTGCCTGCCTGGTCGACTTTGAGAAGGCCTTCGATACCGTATGGTTGGAGGGGCTTTTCTATAAGCTGACCAGATTGGGCATTCAAAAACCTTTGCTGTATATGATTTATGACATGCTTATGGGAAAGAAGTTCGTTGTCAAAGCTGGCAACGTGACTTCGAGCAGGGTTTTCGAAATTAAAAACGGCTTACAACAGGGAGCAGTGAATTCTCCGGTCCTGTTTAATATTTACACAAGTGATCTGGTGGGTTCCCTCAGACATGCTATAGCGTACGCAGATGATTTAGTGGCGTACAGGTCAGGACCAAAAATCGAGGTCATCAACATCCTTCTGCAACGTGACTTCGAACAAATTAAGAGGTATTGCGATGATTGGAAGTTGAAAATCAATTTCCAAAAATCGGAAACAATCCTGTTCAGAACTCCATTGGCTGGGGCCTCTGGGGATACCAGAAAAAACTGGAGAAAATTAACAATTATTGGACAACAGGGGCGGCCTTTGGCGGTGAAAACCGTGGTCAGGTATCTTGGCATATGGCTCGACCAGTATCTGTATTTTGACAAACATATAGATGCTTGTCTTGCTGGGGCCAAGGGGGCCTACGCTCGGACAAGGAGACTGTTTCGTAGCAGTCAACTTGATTCCAGGGTGAAGGTCATCTGCTACGTGGCCCTTATAAGGCCCATCATCGCTTACGGCTGTCCCATGTGGTTCAATATAGCGCCGTCCTATATGGAAAAGATTCGGGTGTTTGAGAGACAATGTCTCAGGGCCTGTCTAGGGTTGTTTAGAACTCCTGAATCAGAGTACATAAAATATTATCCCAACGGGACCCTATACAATGGGGCTCGACTGAACAGGATTGACAATTTCCTTATTAAGGTGATTCGGAGGCACGTTGCAAGGGCGATGGCCAGTGATAATAACCTGATCTCAGGGGCTTACTACCCCAATTTAATGTACCACGAGAGTACGCTTCGGTCTGGCTTTATCCCGCCTGAGGCATTTCTTCATGTGGACATGAAAGGGTTAGTCCAGACAAAAGATGGTGTGCCGGTATTGTACCACAGCCACCGTGGCGCGAGGGATAAGCGGCTCATCCACGACGGGTACGCCGCCAATGCTCAGGAGCTCCTCCGTTTTAGTACCGCAATTGCGGAACGGGACAGGGTAGATACGGCAAAGCAGTTCACCGAATTTTGGTGGCTTGAGGAAGAGGTGAGGGTGGATACGCTCTCCCGGGCCGGTGCGCTACTTACGTAGCATACTCCTTAGTTTTAAGCTAGATATTAAGTTGGTAGGTTTAGGTTAGAGTAGGGGGTCCTTGGGAGGGACTGGGCCAGCCAACATGTAAGTGCTACCGAGACTCGACCGTAGCTTTTGGCCTCGATCGACTCTCGGCGGCACGGATGAACCCTTGTTGGCGGCTGTCAGGCGCCCACGGATGCGATCAGGATAGTGACCAATCCATAAGATTGCTCACCACCCTGATTATAATTAATTTAGGTTAAGTAGCTTAGGTAGTTTTAAGTAGTTTTAAATAAAAGAACATAAATAAAGAATTCAAGTTTTCTAAAGTTTCTTGAAGAATAAAAAACAAAACAAATTAAATATAGATAGATTTAAGGCCGAAAGGCAATAATTTTAAGGATATAGTTAAGTTTAGAGCGCTCGCTATGAGCCAGTAAGCTAGAATTAAGATAAATGTTAGCTTTAAATTAGATTTAATCGTTTTTGTCTAGGATATAAGTTTAATGAATGATACCAATAAAAATGAATTTAAAAGTAAAAGTAAGGCGTCTGACTAGAAATCAGATTCCCTCTGGGAGTGTAGGTTCGAAACCTACCGCCGCGCGTCTAAGGCGTCTGACTACAAATCAGATTCCCTCTGGAAGTGTGTGTTCGAATCCTACCGATTGCGAGAAAGATCTTTTTATTTCAATTCCGTACTTATTAAGGGTTGTATATTTTTTTGACAGAATCTTTATGTAAACCAAACATAGTTCTCTTATAAGCTCGCCTAAGAGCTGGTAATATAAGGTGCTTCAATAAGTCAATGTCAAGCGTAATTCATAACACACTTTAAAGTTTGACAAAAGACAAATGTTTTGGTGTTAGTGTAAGTAGGTGTGGACCTTGCCCAGATATCGATAACGAGATTCGCAAAATTGCTCTGACTCTCAAAAAAAGTATTTTTTTCTGTGGTAATGGAAAACGACATAAGAGATACGAGTAAATTCAAACTATCAAATTAAGACCTCCAGCACAGTCACCGTAAGGTCTGACTAAGTTCCCTCTAGGAGTGTAGGTTCGAAACCTACCGCCGCGCGTCTAAGGCGTTTGACTAGAAATCAGATTCCCTCTGGGAGTGTAGGTTCGAAATCTACCGCCGCGCGTCTAAGGCGTCTGACTACAAATCAGATTCCCTCTGGAAGTGTGTGTTCGAATCCTACCGATTGCGAGAAAGATCTTTTTATTTCAATTCCGTACTTATTTTTGGGTTGTATATTTTTTTGACAGACTCTTTATGTAAACCAAACATAGTCCTCTTATAAGCTCGCCTAAGAGCTGGTAATAGTTATAAGGTGCTTCAATAAGTCAATGTCAAGCGTAATTCATAACACACTTTAAAGTTTGACAAAAGACAAATGTTTTGGTGTTAGTGTAAGTAGGTGTGGACCTTGCCCAGATATCGATAACGCGATTCGCAAAATTGCTCTGACTCTCAAAAAAACTGTTTTTTCTGTGGTAATGGAAAACGACATAAGAGATACGAGTAAATACAAACTATCAAATTAAGACCTCCAGCACAGTCACCGTAACTGCAGTCATTGGCCGAGCGTCTAAGGCGTCTGACTAGAAATCAGATTCCCTCTGGGAGTGTAGGTTCGAAACCTACCGCCGCGCGTCTAAGGCGTCTGACTACAAATCAGATTCCCTCTGGAAGTGTGTGTTCGAATCCTACCGATTGCGAGAAAGATCTTTTATTTCAATTCCGTACTTATTTTTGGGTTGTATATTTTTTTGACAGAATCTTTATGTAAACCAAACATAGTCCTCTTATAAGCTCGCCTAAGAGCTGGTAATATAAGGTGCTTCAATAAGTCAATGTCAAGCGTACTTCATAACACACTTTAAAGTTTGACAAAAGACAAATGTTTTGGTGTTAGTGTAAGTAGGTGTGGACCTTGCCCAGATATCGATAACGAGATTCGCAAAATTGCTCTGAACTCTCAAAAAAAGTGTTTTTTTCTGTGGTAATGGAAAACGACATAAGAGATACGAGTAAATACAAACTATCAAATTAAGACCTCCAGCACAGTCACCGTAACTGCAGTCATTGGCCGAGCGTCTAAGGCGTCTGACCAGAAATCAGATTCCCTCTGGGAGTGTAGGTTCGAAACCTACCGCCGCGCGTCTAAGGCGTCTGACTAGAAATCAGATTCCCTCTGGGAGTGTAGGTTCGAAACCACCCGCCGCGCGTCTAAGGCGTCTGACTAGAAATCAGATTTCCCTCTGGGAGTGTAGGTTCGAAACCTACCGCCGCGCGTCTAAGGCGTCTGACTACAAATCAGATTCCCTCTGGAAGTGTGTGTTCGAATCCTACCGATTGCGAGAAAGATCTTTTTATTTCAATTCCGTACTTACTTTTGGGTTGCATATTTTTTTGACAGAATCTTTATGTAAACCAAACATAGTCCTCTTATAAGCTCGCCGACATAAAAGTAGACTGCTCTCGAGGCTTAAACGGCTACACAGACAGTTTACTGACAGGAACGATCCCGAGTTAAGGACACTGAAATCGATGATCAAAAACCTGAAACAGTTGATCACCGAAAATTACAGAAAATCTGTAAGTTTGTATTGGGGCAATAAAATTCGGGCTATAAAAACCAGTAGTCCGAATATGTTCCCACAAATAAATAAACTGTTCAGGCGGAAAGATCATAACGATATTTCATGTGTTCGAATACCTCGGACGAACGAGAACAGACAGACACTACTGACTGCTGGCATAAGTCCGGAGAGTGCTGACTCGAACGATGGTTTTTTCGTGGTCGAAGACCCGCAGGAGAGGGTGGATTTGATGGGAGCTTTCTTTGAGAGTGTGTATACGGTGAACAACCCTGTTTGCCGTAACCGCGATCTCGAGGAGAGGGCCTTTCTTAACCACTTTTATCTGCGGACCGAAATTCAAGATTGGCGATCCGAGAACAACGGTTTCACCGGGTTCAATGACGACAACCGTGCAAATGGCTCAATCGCCGATGCAAATACTCACCTGTTCGTGAGTAGAGATGAACTTCGGTTTATCTTTGAATCACTGAAAAACAAAAAATCGGCGGGAGTTGACGGTGTCCCAAACGTCGTATTAAGACACCTGCCGCTAGAGGCGATAGATATCTTCGCCACTCTATTTAACAATGCCCTGAATAATGCATATTATCCGGAGCAGTGGAAAATAGCGGTGGTACATCCTATCCCTAAAAAGGATAAAGATAGGACAAACCCTGCTAATCTTCGGTCAATTAGTTTGCTCCCGAATGTTAGCAAGGTATTCGAGAAAGTCGTCAATAGATCTCTTTTGAGATGGGTTGAGGAAAACAAGATAATTCCGGAAAATCAGTTTGGCTTTAGAGCGGGGCATGACACTATTCATGCCGCGTCGAAACTGATCTCCGACATTCAGTGGAATAAAAGTAAGAATCAATGCACGGGTGCCTGCCTGGTCGACTTTGAGAAGGCCTTCGATACCGTATGGTTGGAGGGACTCTTTTATAAGCTGACCAGATTGGGCATTCAAAAACCTTTGCTGTATATGATTTATGACATGCTTATGGGAAAGAAGTTCGTTGTCAAATCTGGCAATGTAACTTCGAGCAGGGTTTTCGAAATTAAAAACGGCTTACAACAGGGAGCAGTGAATTCTCCGATCCTGTTTAATATTTACACAAGTGATCTGGTGGGTTCCCTCAGACATGCTATAGCGTACGCAGACGATTTAGTGGCGTACAGATCAGGACCAAAAATAGAGGTCATCAGAATCCTTCTGCAGCGTGACTTCGAGCAAATTAAGAGGTATTGCGATGATTGGAAGTTGAAAATCAATTTCCAAAAATCAGAAACAATCCTGTTCAGAACTCCATTGGCTGGGGCCCCTAGGGATACCAGAAAAAACTGGAGAAAATTAACAATTATTGGACAGCAGGGACGGCCGTTGGTGGTGAAAAACGTGGTCCGGTATCTTGGCATCTGGCTCGACCAGTATCTATATTTTGACAAACATATAGATGCTTGTCTTGCTGGGGCTAAGCGGGCCTACGCTCTGACAAGAAGACTGTTTCGCAGCAGTCAACTTGACTCCAGAGTGAAGGTCATTTGCTACGTGGCCCTCATAAGGCCCATCATCGCTTATGGCTGTCCTTTGTGGTTCAATATAGCGCCGTTCTATATGGAAAAGATTCGAGTGTTTGAGAGACAATGTCTCAGGGCCTGTCTAGGGTTGTTTAGAACTCCCGAATCTGAGTACACAAAATACTATCCCAACAGGACCCTATACAATGGGGCTCGACTGAATAGGGTTGACAATTTCCTTATTAAGGTGATTCGGAGGCACGTTGCAAGGGCGATGGCCAGTGATAATAACCTGATCTCAGGGGCTTACTACCCCAATTTAATGTACCATGAGAGTACGCTTCGGTCTGGCTTTATCCCGCCTGAGGCATTCCTTCATGTAGACATGAAAGGGTTAGTCCAGAATAAAGATGGTGTGCCGGTATTATACCACAGCCACCGCGGCGCGAGGGATAAGCGGCTCATCCACGACGGGTCCGCCGCCAATGCTCAGGAGCTCCTCCGTTTTAGCACCGCAATTGCGGATCGGGACAAGGTCGATACGTTAAAGCAGTACACCGAATATTGGTGGCTTAAAGAAGAGGTGAGGGCTGATACGCTCTCCCGGGCCGGTGCGCTACTGACGTAGCATCCTCCTTAGTTTTAAGATAGATATTAAGTTTGTAGGTTTAGGATAGATTAGGGGGTCCTTGGGAGGGACTGGGCTAGCCGACATGTATGTGCTACCGAGACTCGACCGACGCTATTGCGTCGCTCGAGTCTCGGCGGCACGGGTGAACCCATGTCGGCGGCTGTCAGGCGCCCATGGACGCAATCAGGATGGTGACCAATCCTTAAGATTGCTCACCACCCTGATTATAATTAATTTAGACTAAGTAGCTTAGGTAGTTTTAAGTAGTTTGTAGGTAAAATAAGAATAATAAAGAATTCAAGTTTTTATAACGTTTCTTGAAAAATAAAAAACAATAAAAATTAAATATAGATAGATTTAAGGCCGAAAGGCAATAATTTTAAGAATATCGTTAAGTTTAGAGTGCTCGTTAAGAGCCAGTAAGCTAGAATTAAGATTGTTAGTTTTAAATTAGATTTAGTCGTTTTTGTCTAGTATATAATTTTAATGAATGAATATAATAAAAATGAATTTAAAAAAAAAAAAAAAAAAAAAAAAAAAAAAAAAGGCGTCTGACTAGAAATCAGATTCCCTCTGGGAGTGTAGGTTCGAAACCTACCGCCGCGCGTCTAAGGCGTCTGACTACAAATCAGATTCCCTCTGGAAGTGTGTGTTCGAATTCTACCGATTGCGAGAAAGATCTTTTTATTTCAATTCCGTACTTATTTTTGGGTTGTATATTTTTTTGAAAGAATCTTTATGTAAACCAAACATAGTCCTCTTATAAGCTCGCCTAAGAGCTGGTAATATAAGGTGCTTCAATAAGTCAATGTCAAGCGTACTTCATAACACACTTTAAAGTTTGACAAAAGACAAATGTTTTGGTGTTAGTGTAAGTAGGTGTGGACCTTGCCCAGATATCGATAACGAGATTCGCAAAATTGCTCTGAACTCTCAAAAAAAGTGTTTTTTTCTGTGGTAATGGAAAACGACATAAGAGATACGAGTAAATACAAACTATCAAATTAAGACCTCCAGCACAGTCACCGTAACTGCAGTCATTGGCCGAGCGTCTAAGGCGTCTGACTAGAAATCAGATTCCCTCTGGGAGTGTAGGTTCGAAACCTACCGCCGCGCGTCTAAGGCGTCTGACTAGAAATCAGATTCCCTCTGGGAGTGTAGGTTCGAAACCACCCGCCGCGCGTCTAAGGCGTCTGACTAGAAATCAGATTTCCCTCTGGGAGTGTAGGTTCGAAACCTACCGCCGCGCGTCTAAGGCGTCTGACTACAAATCAGATTCCCTCTGGAAGTGTGTGTTCGAATCCTACCGATTGCGAGAAAGATCTTTTTATTTCAATTCCGTACTTATTTTTGGGTTGTATATTTTTTTGACAGAATCTTTATGTAAACCAAACATAGTCCTCTTATAAGCTCGCCTAAGAGCTGGTAATATAAGGTGCTTCAATAAGTCAATGTCAAGCGTACTTCATAACACACTTTAAAGTTTGACAAAAGACAAATGTTTTGGTGTTAGTGTAAGTAGGTGTGGACCTTGCCCAGATATCGATTACGAGATTCGCAAAATTGCTCTGAACTCTCAAAAAAAGTGTTTTTTTCTGTGGTGTGTTCGAATCCTACCGATTGCGAGAAAGATCTTTTTATTTCAATTCCGTACTTATTTTTGGGTTGTATATTTTTTTGACAGAAACTTTATGTAAACCAAACATAGTCCTCTTATAAGCTCGCCTAAGAGCTGGTAATATAAGGTGCTTCAATAAGTCAATGTCAAGCGTACTTCATAACACACTTTAAAGTTTGACAAAAGACAAATGTTTTGGTGTTAGTGTAAGTAGGTGTGGACCTTGCCCAGATATCGATTACGAGATTCGCAAAATTGCTCTGAACTCTCAAAAAAAGTGTTTTTTTCTGTGGTAATGGAAAACGACATAAGAGATACGAGTAAATACAAACTATCAAATTAAGACCTCCAGCACAGTCACCGTAACTGCAGTCATTGGCCGAGCGTCTAAGGCGTCTGACTAGAAATCAGATTTCCCTCTGGGAGTGTAGGTTCGAAACCTACCGCCGCGCGTCTAAGGCGTCTGACTACAAATCAGATTCCCTCTGGAAGTGTGTGTTCGAACGTTCGCACGTTGCAAGGGCGATGGCCAGTGATAATAACCTGGGGTCAAATCGCGTCGTCCGTGAACGAGCATTACGAGACGGAATTTGTTTTTGTTTCACATGTCAAATCAACATAATTCCGTAAACGTATAGCTCGTTCACGGAAGTGGCGATTCGACCCCTGATCTCAGGGGCTTACTACCCCAATTTAATGTACCACGAGAGTACGCTTCGGTCTGGCTTTATCCCGCCTGAGGCATTCCTTCATGTAGACATGAAAGGGTTAGTCCAGAATAAAGATGGTGTGCCGGTATTGTACCACAGCCACCGCGGCGCGAGGGATAAGCGGCTCATCCACGACGGGTCCGCCGCCAATGCTCAGGAGCTCCTCCGTTTTAGCACCGCAATTGCGGATCGGGACAAGGTCGATACGTTAAAGCAGTACACCGAATATTGGTGGCTTAAAGAAGAGGTGAGGGCTGATACGCTCTCCCGGGCCGGTGCGCTACTGACGTAGCATCCTCCTTAGTTTTAAGATAGATATTAAGTTTTTAGGTTTAGGATAGATTAGGGGGTCCTTGGGAGGGACTGGGCTAGCCGACATGTATGTGCTACCGAGACTCGACCGACGCTATTGCGTCGCTCGAGTCTCGGCGGCACGGGTGAACCCATGTCGGCGGCTGTCAGGCGCCCATGGATGCAATCAGGATGGTGACCAATCCTTAAGATTGCTCACCACCCTGATTATAATTAATTTAGGCTAAGTAGCTTAGGTAGTTTTAAGTAGTTTATAGGTAAAACAATAATAATAAAGAATTCAAGTTTTCGAAGTTTCTTGAAAAATAAAAAACAACACAAATTAAATATAGATAGATTTTAGGCCGAAAGGCAATAATTTTAAGAATATCGTTTAGTTTAGAGTGCTCGTTAAGAGCCAGTAAGCTAGAATTAAGATTGTTAGTTTTAAATTAGATTTAATCGTTTTTGTCTAGTATATAAGTTTAAAGAATGAATATAATAAAAATGAATTTAAAAAAAAAAAAAAAAAAAAAAAAAAAAAAAAAAGGCGTCTGACTAGAAATCAGATTCCCTCTGGGAGTGTAGGTTCGAAACCTACCGCCGCGCGTCTAAGGCGTCTGACTACAAATCAGATTCCCTCTGGAAGTGTGTGTTCGAATTCTACCGATTGCGAGAAAGATCTTTTTATTTCAATTCCGTACTTATTTTTGGGTTGTATATTTTTTTGAAAGAATCTTTATGTAAACCAAACATAGTCCTCTTATAAGCTCGCCTAAGAGCTGGTAATATAAGGTGCTTCAATAAGTCAATGTCAAGCGTACTTCATAACACACTTTAAAGTTTGACAAAAGACAAATGTTTTGGTGTTAGTGTAAGTAGGTGTGGACCTTGCCCAGATATCGATAACGAGATTCGCAAAATTGCTCTGAACTCTCAAAAAAAGTGTTTTTTTCTGTGGTAATGGAAAACGACATAAGAGATACGAGTAAATACAAACTATCAAATTAAGACCTCCAGCACAGTCACCGTAACTGCAGTCATTGGCCGAGCGTCTAAGGCGTCTGACTAGAAATCAGATTCCCTCTGGGAGTGTAGGTTCGAAACCTACCGCCGCGCGTCTAAGGCGTCTGACTAGAAATCAGATTCCCTCTGGGAGTGTAGGTTCGAAACCACCCGCCGCGCGTCTAAGGCGTCTGACTAGAAATCAGATTTCCCTCTGGGAGTGTAGGTTCGAAACCTACCGCCGCGCGTCTAAGGCGTCTGACTACAAATCAGATTCCCTCTGGAAGTGTGTGTTCGAATCCTACCGATTGCGAGAAAGATCTTTTTATTTCAATTCCGTACTTATTTTTGGGTTGTATATTTTTTTGACAGAATCTTTATGTAAACCAAACATAGTCCTCTTATAAGCTCGCCTAAGAGCTGGTAATATAAGGTGCTTCAATAAGTCAATGTCAAGCGTAATTCATAACACACTTTAAAGTTTGACAAAAGACAAATGTTTTGGTGTTAGTGTAAGTAGGTGTGGACCTTGCCCAGATATCGATAACGCGATTCGCAAAATTGCTCTGACTCTCAAAAAAAGTGTTTTTTCTGTGGTAATGGAAAACGACATAAGAGATACGAGTAAATACAAACTATCAAATTAAGACCTCCAGCACAGTCACCGTAACTGCAGTCATTGGCCGAGCGTCTAAGGCGTCTGACTAGAAATCAGATTCCCTCTGGGAGTGTAGGTTCGAAACCTACCGCCGCGCGTCTAAGGCGTCTGACTACAAATCAGATTCCCTCTGGAAGTGTGTGTTCGAATCCTACCGATTGCGAGAAAGATCTTTTTATTTCAATTCCGTACTTATTAAGGGTTGTATATTTTTTTGACAGAATCTTTATGTAAACCAAACATAGTTCTCTTATAAGCTCGCCTAAGAGCTGGTAATATAAGGTGCTTCAATAAGTCAATGTCAAGCGTAATTCATAACACACTTTAAAGTTTGACAAAAGACAAATGTTTTGGTGTTAGTGTAAGTAGGTGTGGACCTTGCCCAGATATCGATAACGAGATTCGCAAAATTGCTCTGACTCTCAAAAAAAGTGTTTTTTTCTGTGGTAATGGAAAACGACATAAGAGATACGAGTAAATTCAAACTATCAAATTAAGACCTCCAGCACAGTCACCGTAACTGCATTCATTGGCCGAGCGTCTAAGGCGTCTGACTAGAAATCAGATTCCCTCTGGGAGTGTAGGTTCGAAACCTACCCCCGCGCGTCTAAGGCGTCTGAATACAAATCAGATTCCCTCTGGAAGTGTGTGTTCGAATCCTACCGATTGCGAGAAAGATCTTTTTATTTCAATTCCGTACTTATTTTTGGGTTGTATATTTTTTTGACAGACTCTTTATGTAAACCAAACATAGTCCTCTTATAAGCTCGCCTAAGAGCTGGTAATAGTTATAAGGTGCTTCAATAAGTCAATGTCAAGCGTAATTCATAACACACTTTAAAGTTTGACAAAAGACAAATGTTTTGGTGTTAGTGTAAGTAGGTGTGGACCTTGCCCAGATATCGATAACGAGATTCGCAAAATTGCTCTGACTCTCAAAAAAAGTGTTTTTTCTGTGGTAATGGAAAACGACATAAGAGATACGAGTAAATACAAACTATCAAATTAAGACCTCCAGCACAGTCACCGTAACTGCAGTCATTGGCCGAGCGTCTAAGGCGTCTGACTAGAAATCAGATTCCCTCTGGGAGTGTAGGTTCGAAACCTACCGCCGCGCGTCTAAGGCGTCTGACTACAAATCAGATTCCCTCTGGAAGTGTGTGTTCGAATCCTACCGATTGCGAGAAAGATCTTTTTATTTCAATTCCGTACTTATTAAGGGTTGTATATTTTTTTGACAGAATCTTTATGTAAACCAAACATAGTTCTCTTATAAGCTCGCCTAAGAGCTGGTAATATAAGGTGCTTCAATAAGTCAATGTCAAGCGTAATTCATAACACACTTTAAAGTTTGACAAAAGACAAATGTTTTGGTGTTAGTGTAAGTAGGTGTGGACCTTGCCCAGATATCGATAACGAGATTCGCAAAATTGCTCTGACTCTCAAAAAAAGTGTTTTTTTCTGTGGTAATGGAAAACGACATAAGAGATACGAGTAAATTCAAACTATCAAATTAAGACCTCCAGCACAGTCACCGTAAGGTCTGACTAAGTTCCCTCTGGGAGTGTAGGTTCGAAACCTACCGCCGCGCGTCTAAGGCGTTTGACTAGAAATCAGATTCCCTCTGGGAGTGTAGGTTCGAAATCTACCGCCGCGCGTCTAAGGCGTCTGACTACAAATCAGATTCCCTCTGGAAGTGTGTGTTCGAATCCTACCGATTGCGAGAAAGATCTTTTTATTTCAATTCCGTACTTATTTTTGGGTTGTATATTTTTTTGACAGACTCTTTATGTAAACCAAACATAGTCCTCTTATAAGCTCGCCTAAGAGCTGGTAATAGTTATAAGGTGCTTCAATAAGTCAATGTCAAGCGTAATTCATAACACACTTTAAAGTTTGACAAAAGACAAATGTTTTGGTGTTAGTGTAAGTAGGTGTGGACCTTGCCCAGATATCGATAACGCGATTCGCAAAATTGCTCTGACTCTCAAAAAAACTGTTTTTTCTGTGGTAATGGAAAACGACATAAGAGATACGAGTAAATACAAACTATCAAATTAAGACCTCCAGCACAGTCACCGTAACTGCAGTCATTGGCCGAGCGTCTAAGGCGTCTGACTAGAAATCAGATTCCCTCTGGGAGTGTAGGTTCGAAACCTACTGCCGCGCGTCTAAGGCGTCTGACTAGAAATCAGATTCCCTCTCGGAGTGTAGGTTCGAAACCTACCGCCGCGCGTCTAAGGCGTCTGACTACAAATCAGATTCCCTCTGGAAGTGTGTGTTCGAATCCTACCGATTGCGAGAAAGATCTTTTTATTTCAATTCCGTACTTATTTTTGGGTTGTATATTTTTTTGACAGAATCTTTATGTAAACCAAACATAGTCCTCTTATAAGCTCGCCTAAGAGCTGGTAATATAAGGTGCTTCAATAAGTCAATGTCAAGCGTACTTCATAACACACTTTAAAGTTTGACAAAAGACAAATGTTTTGGTGTTAGTGTAAGTAGGTGTGGACCTTGCCCAGATATCGATTACGAGATTCGCAAAATTGCTCTGAACTCTCAAAAAAAGTGTTTTTTTCTGTGGTGTGTTCGAATCCTACCGATTGCGAGAAAGATCTTTTTATTTCAATTCCGTACTTATTTTTGGGTTGTATATTTTTTTGACAGAATCTTTATGTAAACCAAACATAGTCCTCTTATAAGCTCGCCTAAGAGCTGGTAATATAAGGTGCTTCAATAAGTCAATGTCAAGCGTACTTCATAACACACTTTAAAGTTTGACAAAAGACAAATGTTTTGGTGTTAGTGTAAGTAGGTGTGGACCTTGCCCAGATATCGATAACGAGATTCGCAAAATTGCTCTGACTCTCAAAAAAAGTGTTTTTTTCTGTGGTAATGGAAAACGACATAAGAGATACGAGTAAATACAAACTATCAAATTAAGACCTCCAGCACAGTCACCGTAACTGCAGTCATTGGCCGAGCGTCTAAGGCGTCTGACTAGACAGTCGCTCTTCAGCATCCGTGGTGATCAGACGACTTGGTTAGAGAAGCAGTGAAAGCGAAAGTGTAAGTTATAAATAGTGTTTTTGGATATCGAAATCCAACAAGCCATTTGGCTCAGTGGAGCGTACGATCGGCAGTCGCTCTTCAGCATCCGAGGTGAACAGACGACTTTGTTAGTGAGGCAGCGTAAGCAATAGTGCAGTGTTAAGAAGAGTTTTTGAACAGCAATTTCCAATAAGCCATTTGGCTCAGAGGAAGTAGTCGTGGGCTCTGACGTAGAGGAGCCAAGTTCGAGTCCCAGTGGGGGATTGATTTTTATTAATTTAATTAATACAAAAAAACTGAAAACAAGAGTGGAAGTGCCGCAAGAAAAACAGGCGATGGACTGTGGCCAGTCCAAGGTCCCGCAAGAGGATGCACCGTTGGCCAAACGCGTGACCAGGCAAGAAAAAGCAAAACATCAGCACCCAACAACAACAACAACTACAGCAGCTCCAGTAGCAGCAGCACCAAAAATAATAATAAGTGCGGTAGCAGTACCAGCACCAACAACAAACATGGATTTGCCATCGACAAGTACCGCAGCATTGGTACAGTCAGCACAAGTGGCAAAAACAGAAAAAAGGCGAAGGAAATTGAAGCCAATACCGAACCTAATACATAAGAGGAAGCCGAAGCCAAACGAACAGATGACGTCACGAGCAAACTCGTCAGCACACGAGACAGATGGCGAAGATTCTGATGCCCTCAGCTACTCTTACGAGTCCGAAGGGGGCGAGGGCAGATATGTGGGCGAAGGTAACTCATTTCAAGAGTTACTGGACGCCCAAGAAGAAGAGCAACATCAAGCCGACGAAGAAGACGAGGAAGCCCAGCTTGATAGGCTAATCAAGGAGCTCCTCGCAAAGAGGGAGAAATTGCGCCAGCAAAAATTGCAGCAGCAGCAACAAAAGCTGAAGCAACTGCAAGCTGAGCAGCAACAACACAAACAACAAGAAAAACAGCTTAAGCAGCAGCAACAACAACAAGCTCTGCTTAAGCTGCAACAACAAAAGAAGCAGCTGGCAAACAAAAAGCCACTGCAGCAACACCAACAACAAAAACAACAACAGCAGCAACTGCAACCGCAGCAACAGCAGCAGAGACAACAACAACAGCAACCGCAGCAACACCAGCAGCAGAGACAACAACAACAACAACAAAAACAACAACAGCAACCGCAGCAACAGCAGCAACAGCAACAGCAAGAACAACAAAAACAGACGAAAAAAGAAAAAGTTCCACCAATTAATGTAAGTCATTTAGATATAAGTGATAGTATAAGATTATGTAGATTAGTAGTTAATAATAATTTTTATATTAAGAGGCTGAACGCCACCAAACACATTATTATGTGCACTAACATGGAGGAGCACAAAAAGTTGCGCACTGCTCTGGAGAAAGCGGAAGCTGAGTACTTCACGTACACTCCAAAAGGAGAAAAGCGGCAAACGGTGCTGCTTAAGGGTATAGACCCCAATGTTAAAATAGAGGAGCTTGAAAAGGAGCTTAAGAGTTTTGAGTGCGACGACCTTAAGTTCGTGGGGGTCAAGCCGTTTTCCTCGCCTGCGGACAGGGGTGGTAGCCGCAAATTACCATTCTTTTTGGTTCAACTAACCCCCGACAGCAAAATAGATAGTCTGAAAAGGATCAGATTCCTGTACTATCATGCGGTACGTTGGGAAAAATTAAAGAGGTCAGATCGTGTACTTCAATGTATGCGCTGCCAGAGGTTCGGGCACGCCGCAGCTAACTGCCACATGCAGTTTAGGTGCGTGAAGTGTAACAAGGACCACAAACACGGGGAATGTGCCTTAGGCACGGAAAGAGTAGAAGATCGGGGCCAGCTCTCATGTGTACTCTGCAACACCTCAGGACATCCTGCAAATTTCAAGGGATGTCCCAGGTATCAGCAGGTTAAACAGAATGTGCAGGCTCGAAAACAGAAGTCTGAAGAAGAGAAAGGTCGAAAGAGTCGCTCGTTCTCTAATTTTGTTGCACCCAATGTGTCCTTTGCCCAAATGGTAACTGGACCGGGTAGCACAATAACAAAAAGCGCGCCGAAGGTTTCTACGCCTGAAGCGGATCTGGATTTGAAATCGATCCTTCTGTCATTGCACGGAAAGATCGACAATTTCCAGAAACAGTTAAATGAGCAAGCGGCTCGAATAGACGTGATCTATTCGACACTGTTTGCCGAGTCTGCCGCGCCATGAATATGATGGGTACGCTGGACGAGGTAAACTTGAAGATCCTTGCGGTGAATGTTAATTCACTTATTCGGATCGAGAGAAGGATCAATCTTTCCAATCTGTTGGAAGCCGAAAAGCCTGATGTACTTCTGGTTAGCGAAACTAAGCTAACTCCGAAACACAAATTAGGCTATAAGAATTACATTGTAGTTAGAAGAGACCGACCCAACTCCACACAAGGAGGTGGTGTCGCTATCTTAATTCGTAAAGGCTTGCGCCATAGGGTCATATACAGCGGGGACGTGCGAAGGTTCCAGGTGTTGGAAGCATGCATCGTATGCATTCCCCTCAATAGCCAGAGGCGGGTGTATGTGGTGTCGCTTTACGCACCTGAATCTCCTCTACGCATTGAATTTTTGAATGAGATCGAGACGCTTTTTCGCTGCTTACAGCTTCAATCGGAAGATAACTATTACTTTTTGGGCGGAGACCTCAATGCTAAACACGCGGCATGGGGAAATGATATTCCGAACCCTAGAGGCAACCAGTTTCACGACTGGTGGCGTCATAATATGATTGAGTATAAACTCGAATTATACGCGACGGATATCCCGTCTTTCCCTAGAGATGGTTCTTTCTTGGACTTAGCGCTAGTTGACGAAAGACTCGAACTAACAAACACTGATCTAAGCACGCGGAACTGTTTAGGAGCGGTTAAGTACGATAGTGATCACTACGGACTTGCCGCCGTATTACGGATCCCGAACGAGCAGACGCAGCTGGAGCAGTACGACCAAGTGCGTTCTTTCGATTACCGAAAAGCGCAGTGGTCGCGCTTCTCCAGAGTTTTAAAACGCGACATACGCTCATGCGAGATCGACCCACCGACAAACAGGAACTTGACGAACGATGAGATCGACACTCATTTACGGCAAATGAATGTCGTCATCAAACGGACAATGGAGCGGACTATCCCTCGGGTAGGACGTTCCACCGACGAAGAACAAACTGATAAGTATCGAAACGCGACAATCGATGCTTTGTACAGACATAAAAGTAGACTGCTCTCGAGGCTTAAACGGCTACACAGACAGTTTACTGACAGGAACGATCCCGAGTTAAGGACACTGATGTCGATGATCAAAAACCTGAAACAGTTGATCACCGAAAATTACAGAAAATCTGTAAGTTTGTATTGGGGCAATAAAATTCGGGCTATAAAAACCAGTAGTCCGAATATGTTCCCACAAATAAATAAACTGTTCAGGCGGAAAGATCATAACGATATTTCATGTGTTCGAATACCTCGGACGAACGAGAACAGACAGACACTACTGACTGCTGGCATAAGTCCGGAGAGTGCTGACTCGAACGATGGTTTTTTCGTGGTCGAAGACCGCAAGAGAGGGTGGATTTGATGGGAGCTTTCTTTGAGAGTGTGTATACGGTGAACAACCCTGTTTGCCGTAACCGCGATCTCGAGGAGAGGGCCTTTCTTAACCACTTTTATCTGCGGACCGAAATTCAAGATTGGCGATCCGAGAACAACGGTTTCACCGGGTTCAATGACGACAACCGTGCAAATGGCACAATCGCCGATGCAAATACTCACCTGTTCGTGAGTAGAGATGAACTTCGGTTTATCTTTGAATCACTGAAAAACAAAAAATCGGCGGGAGTTGACGGTGTCCCAAACGTCGTATTAAGACACCTGCCGCTAGAGGCGATAGATATCTTCGCCACTCTATTTAACAATGCCCTGAATAATGCATATTATCCGGAGCAGTGGAAAATAGCGGTGGTACATCCTATCCCTAAAAAGGATAAAGATAGGACAAACCCTGCTAATCTTCGGTCAATTAGTTTGCTCCCGAATGTTAGCAAGGTATTCGAGAAAGTCGTCAATAGATCTCTTTTGAGATGGGTTGAGGAAAACAAGATAATTCCGGAAAATCAGTTTGGCTTTAGAGCGGGGCATGACACTATTCATGCCGCGTCGAAACTGATCTCCGACATTCAGTGGAATAAAAGTAAGAATCAATGCACGGGTGCCTGCCTGGTCGACTTTGAGAAGGCCTTCGATACCGTATGGTTAGAGGGACTCTTTTATAAGCTGACCAGATTGGGCATTCAAAAACCTTTGCTGTATATGATTTATGACATGCTTATGGGAAAGAAGTTCGTTGTCAAATCTGGCAATGTGACTTCGAGCAGGGTTTTCGAAATTAAAAACGGCTTACAACAGGGAGCAGTGAATTCTCCGATCCTGTTTAATATTTACACAAGTGATCTGGTGGGTTCCCTCAGACATGCTATAGCGTACGCAGACGATTTAGTGGCGTACAGATCAGGACCAAAAATCGAGGTCATCAGAATCCTTCTGCAGCGTGACTTCGAGCAAATTAAGAGGTATTGCGATGATTGGAAGTTGAAAATCAATTTCCAAAAATCGGAAACAATCCTGTTCAGAACTCCATTGGCTGGGGCCCCTAGGGATACCAGAAAAAACTGGAGAAAATTAACAATTATTGGACAGCAGGGACGGCCATTGGTGGTGAAAAACGTGGTTCGGTATCTTGGCATCTGGCTTGACCAGTATCTATATTTTGACAAACATATAGATGCTTGTCTTGCTGGGGCTAAGCGGGCCTACGCTCTGACAAGGAGACTGTTTCGCATCAGTCAACTTGACTCCAGGGTGAAGGTCATTTGCTACGTGGCCCTCATAAGGCCCATCATCGCTTATGGCTGTCCTTTGTGGTTCAATATAGCGCCGTTCTATATGGAAAAGATTCGGGTGTTTGAGAGACAATGTCTCAGGGCCTGTCTAGGGTTGTTTAGAACTCCCGAATCTGAGTACACAAAATACTATCCCAACAGGACCCTATACAATGGGGCTCGACTGAATAGGGTTGACAATTTCCTTATTAAGGTGATTCGGAGGCACGTTGCAAGGGCGATGGCCAGTGATAATAACCTGATCTCAGGGGCTTACTACCCCAATTTAATGTACCATGAGAGTACGCTTCGGTCTGGCTTTATCCCGCCTGAGGCATTCCTTCATGTAGACATGAAAGGGTTAGTCCAGAATAAAGATGGTGTGCCGGTATTGTACCACAGCCACCGCGGCGCGAGGGATAAGCGGCTCATCCACGACGGGTCCGCCGCCAATGCTCAGGAGCTCCTCCGTTTTAGCACCGCAATTGCGGATCGGGACAAGGTCGATACGTTAAAGCAGTACACCGAATATTGGTGGCTTAAAGAAGAGGTGAGGGCTGATACGCTCTCCCGGGCCGGTGCGCTACTGACGTAGCATCCTCCTTAGTTTTAAGATAGATATTAAGTTTGTAGGTTTAGGATAGATTAGGGGGTCCTTGGGAGGGACTGGGCTAGCCGACATGTATGTGCTACCGATACTCGACCGACGCTATTGCGTCGCTCGAGTCTCGGCGGCACGGGTGAACCCTTGTCGGCGGCTGTCAGGCGCCCATGGATGCAATCAGGATGGTGACCAATCCTTAAGATTGCTCACCACCCTGATTATAATTAATTTAGGCTAAGTAGCTTAGGTAGTTTTAAGTAGTTTATAGGTAAAACAATAATAATAAAGAATTCAAGTTTTCGAAGTTTCTTGAAAAATAAAAAACAACACAAATTAAATATAGATAGATTTTAGGCCGAAAGGCAATAATTTTAAGAATATCGTTAAGTTTAGAGTGCTCGTTAAGAGCCAGTAAGCTAGAATTAAGATTGTTAGTTTTAAATTAGATTTAGTCGTTTTTGTCTAGTATATAAGTTTAATGAATGAATATAATAAAAATGAATTTAAAAAAAAAAAAAAAAAAAAAAGGCGTCTGACTAGAAATCAGATTCCCTCTGGGAGTGTAGGTTCGAAACCTACCGCCGCGCGTCTAAGGCGTCTGACTACAAATCAGATTCCCTCTGGAAGTGTGTGTTCGAATTCTACCGATTGCGAGAAAGATCTTTTTATTTCAATTCCGTACCTATTTTTGGGTTGTATATTTTTTTGAAAGAATCTTTATGTAAACCAAACATAGTCCTCTTATAAGCTCGCCTAAGAGCTGGTAATATAAGGTGCTTCAATAAGTCAATGTCAAGCGTACTTCATAACACACTTTAAAGTTTGACAAAAGACAAATGTTTTGGTGTTAGTGTAAGTAGGTGTGGACCTTGCCCAGATATCGATAACGAGATTCGCAAAATTGCTCTGAACTCTCAAAAAAAGTGTTTTTTTCTGTGGTAATGGAAAACGACATAAGAGATACGAGTAAATACAAACTATCAAATTAAGACCTCCAGCACAGTCACCGTAACTGCAGTCATTGGCCGAGCGTCTAAGGCGTCTGACTAGAAATCAGATTCCCTCTGGGAGTGTAGGTTCGAAACCACCCGCCGCGCGTCTAAGGCGTCTGACTAGAAATCAGATTTCCCTCTGGGAGTGTAGGTTTGAAACCTACCGCCGCGCGTCTAAGGCGTCTGACTACAAATCAGATTCCCTCTGGAAGTGTGTGTTCGAATCCTACCGATTGCGAGAAAGATCTTTTTATTTCAATTCCGTACTTATTTTTGGGTTGTATATTTTTTTGACAGAATCTTTATGTAAACCAAACATAGTCCTCTTATAAGCTCGCCTAAGAGCTGGTAATATAAGGTGCTTCAATAAGTCAATGTCAAGCGTAATTCATAACACACTTTAAAGTTTGACAAAAGACAAATGTTTTGGTGTTAGTGTAAGTAGGTGTGGACCTTGCCCAGATATCGATAACGCGATTCGCAAAATTGCTCTGACTCTCAAAAAAAGTGTTTTTTCTGTGGTAATGGAAAACGACATAAGAGATACGAGTAAATACAAACTATCAAATTAAGACCTCCAGCACAGTCACCGTAACTGCAGTCATTGGCCGAGCGTCTAAGGCGTCTGACTAGAAATCAGATTCCCTCTGGGAGTGTAGGTTCGAAACCTACCGCCGCGCGTCTAAGGCGTCTGACTACAAATCAGATTCCCTCTGGAAGTGTGTGTTCGAATCCTACCGATTGCGAGAAAGATCTTTTTATTTCAATTCCGTACTTATTAAGGGTTGTATATTTTTTTGACAGAATCTTTATGTAAACCAAACATAGTTCTCTTATAAGCTCGCCTAAGAGCTGGTAATATAAGGTGCTTCAATAAGTCAATGTCAAGCGTAATTCATAACACACTTTAAAGTTTGACAAAAGACAAATGTTTTGGTGTTAGTGTAAGTAGGTGTGGACCTTGCCCAGATATCGATAACGAGATTCGCAAAATTGCTCTGACTCTCAAAAAAAGTGTTTTTTTCTGTGGTAATGGAAAACGACATAAGAGATACGAGTAAATTCAAACTATCAAATTAAGACCTCCAGCACAGTCACCGTAACTGCATTCATTGGCCGAGCGTCTAAGGCGTCTGACTAGAAATCAGATTCCCTCTGGGAGTGTAGGTTCGAAACCTACCCCCGCGCGTCTAAGGCGTCTGACTACAAATCAGATTCCCTCTGGAAGTGTGTGTTCGAATCCTACCGATTGCGAGAAAGATCTTTTTATTTCAATTCCGTACTTATTTTTGGGTTGTATATTTTTTTGACAGAATCTTTATGTAAACCAAACATAGTTCTCTTATAAGCTCGCCTAAGAGCTGGTAATATAAGGTGCTTCAATAAGTCAATGTCAAGCGTACTTCATAACACACTTTAAAGTTTGACAAAAGACAAATGTTTTGGTGTTAGTGTAAGTAGGTGTGGACCTTGCCCAGATATCGATAACGAGATTCGCAAAATTGCTCTGACTCTCAAAAAAAGTGTTTTTTCTGTGGTATTGGAAAACGACATAAGAGATACGAGTAAATACAAACTATCAAATTAAGACCTCCAGCACAGTCACCGTAACTGCAGTCATTGGCCGAGCGTCTAAGGCGTCTGACTAGAAATCAGATTCCCTCTGGGAGTGTAGGTTCGAAACCTACCGCCGCGCGTCTAAGGCGTTTGACTAGAAATCAGATTCCCTCTGGGAGTGTAGGTTCGAAATCTACCGCCGCGCGTCTAAGGCGTCTGACTAGAAATCAGATTCCCTCTGGGAGTGTGTAGGTTCGAAACCTACCGCCGCGCGTCTAAGGCGTCTGACTACAAATCAGATTCCCTCTGGAAGTGTGTGTTCGAATCCTACCGATTGCGAGAAAGATCTTTTTATTTCAATTCCGTACTTATTTTTGGGTTGTATATTTTTTTGACAGACTCTTTATGTAAACCAAACATAGTCCTCTTATAAGCTCGCCTAAGAGCTGGTAATAGTTATAAGGTGCTTCAATAAGTCAATGTCAAGCGTAATTCATAACACACTTTAAAGTTTGACAAAAGACAAATGTTTTGGTGTTAGTGTAAGTAGGTGTGGACCTTGCCCAGATATCGATAACGAGATTCGCAAAATTGCTCTGACTCTCAAAAAAAGTGTTTTTTCTGTGGTAATGGAAAACGACATAAGAGATACGAGTAAATACAAACTATCAAATTAAGACCTCCAGCACAGTCACCGTAACTGCAGTCATTGGCCGAGCGTCTAAGGCGTCTGACTAGAAATCAGATTCCCTCTGGGAGTGTAGATTCGAAACCTACCGCCGCGCGTCTAAGGCGTCTGACTACAAATCAGATTCCCTCTGGAAGTGTAGGTTCGAAACCACCCGCCGCGCGTCTAAGGCGTCTGACTAGAAATCAGATTTCCCTCTGGGAGTGTAGGTCCGAAACCTACCGCCGCGCGTCTAAGGCGTCTGACTACAAATCAGATTCCCTCTGGAAGTGTGTGTTCGAATCCTACCGATTGCGAGAAAGATCTTTTTATTTCAATTCCGTACTTATTTTTGGGTTGTATATTTTTTTGACAGAATCTTTATGTAAACCAAACATAGTCCTCTTATAAGCTCGCCTAAGAGCTGGTAATATAAGGTGCTTCAAGAAGTCAATGTCAAGCGTAATTCATAACACACTTTAAAGTTTGACAAAAGACAAATGTTTTGGTGTTAGTGTAAGTAGGTGTGGACCTTGCCCAGATATCGATAACGAGATTCGCAAAATTGCTCTGACTCTCAAAAAAAGTGTTTTTTCTGTGGTAATGGAAAACGACATAAGAGATACGATTAAATACAAACTATCAAATTAAGACCTCCAGCACAGTCACCGTAACTGCAGTCATTTGCCCAACGTCTAAGGCGTCTGGCTAGAAATCAAATTCCCTCTGGGAGTGTAGGTTCGAAACCTACCGCCGCGCGTCTAAGGCGTCTGACTACAAATCAGATTCCCTCTGGAAGTGTGTGTTCGAATCCTACCGATTGCGAGAAAGATCTTTTTATTTCAATTCCGTACTTATTTTTGGGTTGTATATTTTTTTGACAGAATCTTTATGTAAACCAAACATAGTCCTCTTATAAGCTCGCCTAAGAGCTGGTAGTATAAGGTGCTTCAAGAAGTCAATGTCAAGCGTAATTCATAACACACTTTAAAGTTTGACAAAAGACAAATGTTTTGGTGTTAGTGTAAGTAGGTGTGGACCTTGCCCAGATATCGATAACGAGATTCGCAAAATTGCTCTGACTCTCAAAAAAAGTGTTTTTTCTGTGGTAATGGAAAACGACATAAGAGATACGATTAAATACAAACTATCAAATTAAGACCTCCAGCACAGTCACCGTAACTGCAGTCATTGGCCGAGCGTCTAAGGCGTCTGACTAGAAATCAGATTCCCTCTGGGAGTGTAGGTTCGAAACCTACCGCCGCGCGTCTAAAGGCGTCTGACTACAAATCAGATTCCCTCTGGAAGTGTGTGTTCGAATCCTACCGATTGCGAGAAAGATCTTTTTATTTCAATTCCGTACTTATTTTTGGGTTGTATATTTTTTTGACAGAATCTTTATGTAAACCAAACATAGTTCTCTTATAAGCTCGCCTAAGAGCTGGTAATATAAGGTGCTTCAATAAGTCAATGTCAAGCGTAATTCATAACACACTTTAAAGTTTGACAAAAGACAAATGTTTTGGTGTTAGTGTAAGTAGGTGTGGACCTTGCCCAGATATCGATAACGAGATTCGCAAAATTGCTCTGACTCTCAAAAAAAGTGTTTTTTCTGTTATTGGAAAACGACATAAGAGATACGAGTAGACACAAACTATCAAATTAAGACCTCCAGCAAAGTCACCGTTACTGCAGTCATTGGCCGAGCGTCTAAGGCGTCTGAGAAATCAGATTCCCTCTGGGAGTGTAGGTTCGAAACCTACCGCCGCGCGTCTAAGGCGTCTGACTACAAATCAGATTCCCTCTGGAAGTGTGTGTTCGAATCCTACCGATTGCGAGAAAGATCTTTTTATTTCAATTCCGTACTTATTTTTGGGTTGTATATTTTTTTGACAGAATCTTTATGTAAACCGAACATAGTTCTCTTATAAGCTCGCCTAAGAGCTGGTAATATAAGGTGCTTCAATAAGTCAATGTCAAGCGTAATTCATAACACACTTTAAAGTTTGACAAAAGACAAATGTTTTGGTGTTAGTGTAAGTAGGTGTGGACCTTGCCCAGATATCGATAACGAGATTCGCAAAATTGCTCTGACTCTCAAAAAAAGTGTTTTTTCTGTGGTAATGGAAAACGACATAAGAGATACGAGTAAATACAAACTATCAAATTAAGACCTCCAGCACAGTCACCGTAACTGCAGTCATTGGCCGAGCGTCTAAGGCGTCTGACTAGAAATCAGATTCCCTCTGGGAGTGTAGGTTCGAAACCTACCGCCGCGCGTCTAAGGCGTCTGACTAGAAATCAGATTCCCTCTGGGAGTGTAGGTTCGAAACCTACCTCCGCGCGTCTAAGGCGTCTGACTACAAATCAGATTCCCTCTGGAAGTGTGTGTTCGAATCCTACCGATTGCGAGAAAGATCTTTTTATTTCAATTCCGTACTTATTTTTGGGTTGTATATTTTTTTGACAGAATCTTTATGTAAACCAAACATAGTCCTCTTATAAGCTCGCCTAAGAGCTGGTAATATAAGGTGCTTCAATAAGTCAATGTCAAGCGTAATTCATAATACACTTTAAAGTTTGACAAAAGACAAATGTTTTGGTGATAGTGTAAGTAGGTGTGGACCTTGCCCAGATATCGATAACGCGATTCGCAAAATTGCTCTGACTTTCAAAAAAAGTGTTTTTTCTGTGGTAATGGAAAACGACATAAGAGATACGAGTAGACACAAACTATCAAATTAAGACCTCCAGCAAAGTCACCGTTACTGCAGTCATTGGCCGAGCGTCTAAGGCGTCTGACTAGAAATCAGATTCCCTCTGGGAGTGTAGGTTCGAAACGGTGCCGTGAAATAAGGCCAAGCGAAATAAGGCCAAATCTGAAAATTTGGCTTTTTTTCACTTTACAAAAGTGAAATAAGGCCATATTTCAACAGTTGGCCTTATTTCACTCGGACAAAGTGCAATAATGCCAACAAAATTTGAGTAATAAGACCAAACTTGCACCCACCCCTTAATCCAACAATAAACCCAAGCAGGGGGGTTGCAGGGGGGCAGCATGCCCCCCCATACAGATTTCATAGTTTGAAAGCGCAATAACACCAATTTGGCGTTATTGCACTTTGTCGGAGTGAAATAAGGCCAACTGTTGAAATATGGCCTTATTTCACTTTTGTAAAGTGAAAAAAGGCCAAATTTTCAGATTTGGCCTTATTTCGCTTGGCCTTATTTCACGGCACCGTTCGAAACCTACCGCCGCGCGTCTAAGGCGTCTGACTAGAAATCAGATTCCCTCTGGGAGTGTAGGTTCGAAACCACCCGCCGCGCGTCTAAGGCGTCTGACTAGAAATCAGATTTCCCTCTGGGAGTGTAGGTTCGAAACCTACCGCCGCGCGTCTAAGGCGTCTGACTACAAATCAGATTCCCTCTGGAAGTGTGTGTTCGAATCCTACCGATTGCGAGAAAGATCTTTTTATTTCAATTCCGTACTTATTTTTGGGTTGTATATTTTTTTGACAGAATCTTTATGTAAACCAAACATAGTCCTCTTATAAGCTCGCCTAAGAGCTGGTAATATAAGGTGCTTCAATAAGTCAATGTCAAGCGTAATACATAACACACTTTAAAGTTTGACAAAAGACAAATGTTTTGGTGTTAGTGTAAGTAGGTGTGGACCTTGCCCAGATATCGATAACGAGATTCGCAAAATTGCTCTGACTCTCAAAAAAAGTGTTTTTTCTGTGGTAATGGAAAACGACATAAGAGATACGAGTAAATACAAACTATCAAATTAAGACCTCCAGCACAGTCACCGTAACTGCAGTCATTGGCCGAGCGTCTAAGGCGTCTGACTAGAAATCAGATTCCCTCTGGGAGTGTAGATTCGAAACCTACCGCCGCGCGTCTAAGGCGTCTGACTACAAATCAGATTCCCTCTGGAAGTGTAGGTTCGAAACCACCCGCCGCGCGTCTAAGGCGTCTGACTAGAAATCAGATTTCCCTCTGGGAGTGTAGGTTCGAAACCTACCGCCGCGCGTCTAAGGCGTCTGACTACAAATCAGATTCCCTCTGGAAGTGTGTGTTCGAATCCTACCGATTGCGAGAAAGATCTTTTTATTTCAATTCCGTACTTATTTTTGGGTTGTATATTTTTTTGACAGAATCTTTATGTAAACCAAACATAGTCCTCTTATAAGCTCGCCTAAGAGCTGGTAATATAAGGTGCTTCAAGAAGTCAATGTCAAGCGTAATTCATAACACACTTTAAAGTTTGACAAAAGACAAATGTTTTGGTGTTAGTGTAAGTAGGTGTGGACCTTGCCCAGATATCGATAACGAGATTCGCAAAATTGCTCTGACTCTCAAAAAAAGTGTTTTTTCTGTGGTAATGGAAAACGACATAAGAGATACGAGTAAATACAAACTATCAAATTAAGACCTCCAGCACAGTCACCGTAACTGCAGTCATTGGCCGAGCGTCTAAGGCGTCTGACTAGAAATCAGATTCCCTCTGGGAGTGTAGATTCGAAACCTACCGCCGCGCGTCTAAGGCGTCTGACTACAAATCAGATTCCCTCTGGAAGTGTAGGTTCGAAACCACCCGCCGCGCGTCTAAGGCGTCTGACTAGAAATCAGATTTCCCTCTGGGAGTGTAGGTTCGAAACCTACCGCCGCGCGTCTAAGGCGTCTGACTACAAATCAGATTCCCTCTGGAAGTGTGTGTTCGAATCCTACCGATTGCGAGAAAGATCTTTTTATTTCAATTCCGTACTTATTTTTGGGTTGTATATTTTTTTGACAGAATCTTTATGTAAACCAAACATAGTCCTCTTATAAGCTCGCCTAAGAGCTGGTAATATAAGGTGCTTCAAGAAGTCAATGTCAAGCGTAATTCATAACACACTTTAAAGTTTGACAAAAGACAAATGTTTTGGTGTTAGTGTAAGTAGGTGTGGACCTTGCCCAGATATCGATAACGAGATTCGCAAAATTGCTCTGACTCTCAAAAAAAGTGTTTTTTCTGTTATTGGAAAACGACATAAGAGATACGAGTAGACACAAACTATCAAATTAAGACCTCCAGCAAAGTCACCGTTACTGCAGTCATTGGCCGAGCGTCTAAGGCGTCTGAGAAATCAGATTCCCTCTGGGAGTGTAGGTTCGAAACCTACCGCCGCGCGTCTAAGGCGTCTGACTACAAATCAGATTCCCTCTGGAAGTGTGTGTTCGAATCCTACCGATTGCGAGAAAGATCTTTTTATTTCAATTCCGTACTTATTTTTGGGTTGTATATTTTTTTGACAGAATCTTTATGTAAACCGAACATAGTTCTCTTATAAGCTCGCCTAAGAGCTGGTAATATAAGGTGCTTCAATAAGTCAATGTCAAGCGTAATTCATAACACACTTTAAAGTTTGACAAAAGACAAATGTTTTGGTGTTAGTGTAAGTAGGTGTGGACCTTGCCCAGATATCGATAACGAGATTCGCAAAATTGCTCTGACTCTCAAAAAAAGTGTTTTTTCTGTGGTAATGGAAAACGACATAAGAGATACGAGTAAATACAAACTATCAAATTAAGACCTCCAGCACAGTCACCGTAACTGCAGTCATTGGCCGAGCGTCTAAGGCGTCTGACTAGAAATCAGATTCCCTCTGGGAGTGTAGGTTCGAAACCTACCGCCGCGCGTCTAAGGCGTCTGACTAGAAATCAGATTCCCTCTGGGAGTGTAGGTTCGAAACCTACCGCCGCGCGTCTAAGGCGTCTGACTACAAATCAGATTCCCTCTGGAAGTGTGTGTTCGAATCCTATCGATTGCGAGAAAGATCTTTTTATTTCAATTCCGTACTTATTTTTGGGTTGTATATTTTTTTGACAGAATCTTTATGTAAACCAAACATAGTCCTCTTATAAGCTCGCCTAAGAGCTGGTAATATAAGGTGCTTCAATAAGTCAATGTCAAGCGTAATTCATAATACACTTTAAAGTTTGACAAAAGACAAATGTTTTGGTGATAGTGTAAGTAGGTGTGGACCTTGCCCAGATATCGATAACGCGATTCGCAAAATTGCTCTGACTCTCAAAAAAAGTGTTTTTTCTGTGGTAATGGAAAACGACATAAGAGATACGAGTAGACACAAACTATCAAATTAAGACCTCCAGCAAAGTCACCGTTACTGCAGTCATTGGCCGAGCGTCTAAGGCGTCTGACTAGAAATCAGATTCCCTCTGGGAGTGTAGGTTCGAAACCTACCGCCGCGCGTCTAAGGCGTCTGACTAGAAATCAGATTCCCTCTGGGAGTGTAGGTTCGAAACCACCCGCCGCGCGTCTAAGGCGTCTGACTAGAAATCAGATTTCCCTCTGGGAGTGTAGGTTCGAAACCTACCGCCGCGCGTCTAAGGCGTCTGACTAGAAATCAGATTCCCTCTGGGAGTGTAGGTTCGAAACCTACCGCCGCGCGTCTAAGGCGTCTGACTACAAATCAGATTCCCTCTGGAAGTGTGTGTTCGAATCCTATCGATTGCGAGAAAGATCTTTTTATTTCAATTCCGTACTTATTTTTGGGTTGTATATTTTTTTGACAGAATCTTTATGTAAACCAAACATAGTCCTCTTATAAGCTCGCCTAAGAGCTGGTAATATAAGGTGCTTCAATAAGTCAATGTCAAGCGTAATTCATAACACACTTTAAAGTTTGACAAAAGACAAATGTTTTGGTGTTAGTGTAAGTAGGTGTGGACCTTGCCCAGATATCGATAACGAGATTCGCAAAATTGCTCTGACTCTCAAAAAAAGTGTTTTTTCTGTGGTAATGGAAAACGACATAAGAGATACGAGTAAATACAAACTATCAAATTAAGACCTCCAGCACAGTCACCGTAACTGCAGTCATTGGCCGAGCGTCTAAGGCGTCTGACTAGAAATCAGATTCCCTCTGGGAGTGTAGGTTCGAAACCTACAGCCGCGCGTCTAAGGCGTCTGACTAGAAATCAGATTCCCTCTGGGAGTGTAGGTTCGAAACCACCCAAAGCGCGTCTAAGGCGTCTGACTAGAAATCAGATTTCCCTCTGGGAGTGTAGGTTCGAAACCTACCGCCGCGCGTCTAAAGGCGTCTGACTACAAATCAGATTCCCTCTGGAAGTGTGTGTTCGAATCCTACCGATTGCGAGAAAGATCTTTTTATTTCAATTCCGTACTTATTTTTGGGTTGTATATTTTTTTGACAGAATCTTTATGTAAACCAAACATAGTTCTCTTATAAGCTCGCCTAAGAGCTGGTAATATAAGGTGCTTCAATAAGTCAATGTCAAGCGTAATTCATAACACACTTTAAAGTTTGACAAAAGACAAATGTTTTGGTGTTAGTGTAAGTAGGTGTGGACCTTGCCCAGATATCGATAACGAGATTCGCAAAATTGCTCTGACTCTCAAAAAAAGTGTTTTTTCTGTGGTATTGGAAAACGACATAAGAGATACGAGTAGACACAAACTATCAAATTAAGACCTCCAGCAAAGTCACCGTTACTGCAGTCATTGGCCGAGCGTCTAAGGCGTCTGACTAGAAATCAGATTCCCTCTGGGAGTGTAGGTTCGAAACCTACCGCCGCGCGTCTAAGGCGTCTGACTACAAATCAGATTCCCTCTGGAAGTGTAGGTTCGAAACCACCCGCCGCGCGTCTAAGGCGTCTGACTAGAAATCAGATTCCCTCTGGGAGTGTAGATTCGAAACCTACCGCCGCGCGTCTAAGGCGTCTGACTACAAATCAGATTCCCTCTGGAAGTGTAGGTTCGAAACCACCCGCCGCGCGTCTAAGGCGTCTGACTAGAAATCAGATTTCCCTCTGGGAGTGTAGGTTCGAAACCTACCGCCGCGCGTCTAAGGCGTCTGACTACAAATCAGATTCCCTCTGGAAGTGTGTGTTCGAATCCTACCGATTGCGAGAAAGATCTTTTTATTTCAATTCCGTACTTATTTTTGGGTTGTATATTTTTTTGACAGAATCTTTATGTAAACCAAACATAGTCCTCTTATAAGCTCGCCTAAGAGCTGGTAATATAAGGTGCTTCAAGAAGTCAATGTCAAGCGTAATTCATAACACACTTTAAAGTTTGACAAAAGACAAATGTTTTGGTGTTAGTGTAAGTAGGTGTGGACCTTGCCCAGATATCGATAACGAGATTCGCAAAATTGCTCTGACTCTCAAAAAAAGTGTTTTTTCTGTTATTGGAAAACGACATAAGAGATACGAGTAGACACAAACTATCAAATTAAGACCTCCAGCAAAGTCACCGTTACTGCAGTCATTGGCCGAGCGTCTAAGGCGTCTGAGAAATCAGATTCCCTCTGGGAGTGTAGGTTCGAAACCTACCGCCGCGCGTCTAAGGCGTCTGACTACAAATCAGATTCCCTCTGGAAGTGTGTGTTCGAATCCTACCGATTGCGAGAAAGATCTTTTTATTTCAATTCCGTACTTATTTTTGGGTTGTATATTTTTTTGACAGAATCTTTATGTAAACCGAACATAGTTCTCTTATAAGCTCGCCTAAGAGCTGGTAATATAAGGTGCTTCAATAAGTCAATGTCAAGCGTAATTCATAACACACTTTAAAGTTTGACAAAAGACAAATGTTTTGGTGTTAGTGTAAGTAGGTGTGGACCTTGCCCAGATATCGATAACGAGATTCGCAAAATTGCTCTGACTCTCAAAAAAAGTGTTTTTTCTGTGGTAATGGAAAACGACATAAGAGATACGAGTAAATACAAACTATCAAATTAAGACCTCCAGCACAGTCACCGTAACTGCAGTCATTGGCCGAGCGTCTAAGGCGTCTGACTAGAAATCAGATTCCCTCTGGGAGTGTAGGTTCGAAACCTACCGCCGCGCGTCTAAGGCGTCTGACTAGAAATCAGATTCCCTCTGGGAGTGTAGGTTCGAAACCTACCGCCGCGCGTCTAAGGCGTCTGACTACAAATCAGATTCCCTCTGGAAGTGTGTGTTCGAATCCTATCGATTGCGAGAAAGATCTTTTTATTTCAATTCCGTACTTATTTTTGGGTTGTATATTTTTTTGACAGAATCTTTATGTAAACCAAACATAGTCCTCTTATAAGCTCGCCTAAGAGCTGGTAATATAAGGTGCTTCAATAAGTCAATGTCAAGCGTAATTCATAATACACTTTAAAGTTTGACAAAAGACAAATGTTTTGGTGATAGTGTAAGTAGGTGTGGACCTTGCCCAGATATCGATAACGCGATTCGCAAAATTGCTCTGACTCTCAAAAAAAGTGTTTTTTCTGTGGTAATGGAAAACGACATAAGAGATACGAGTAGACACAAACTATCAAATTAAGACCTCCAGCAAAGTCACCGTTACTGCAGTCATTGGCCGAGCGTCTAAGGCGTCTGACTAGAAATCAGATTCCCTCTGGGAGTGTAGGTTCGAAACCTACCGCCGCGCGTCTAAGGCGTCTGACTAGAAATCAGATTCCCTCTGGGAGTGTAGGTTCGAAACCACCCGCCGCGCGTCTAAGGCGTCTGACTAGAAATCAGATTTCCCTCTGGGAGTGTAGGTTCGAAACCTACCGCCGCGCGTCTAAGGCGTCTGACTAGAAATCAGATTCCCTCTGGGAGTGTAGGTTCGAAACCTACCGCCGCGCGTCTAAGGCGTCTGACTACAAATCAGATTCCCTCTGGAAGTGTGTGTTCGAATCCTATCGATTGCGAGAAAGATCTTTTTATTTCAATTCCGTACTTATTTTTGGGTTGTATATTTTTTTGACAGAATCTTTATGTAAACCAAACATAGTCCTCTTATAAGCTCGCCTAAGAGCTGGTAATATAAGGTGCTTCAATAAGTCAATGTCAAGCGTAATTCATAACACACTTTAAAGTTTGACAAAAGACAAATGTTTTGGTGTTAGTGTAAGTAGGTGTGGACCTTGCCCAGATATCGATAACGAGATTCGCAAAATTGCTCTGACTCTCAAAAAAAGTGTTTTTTCTGTGGTAATGGAAAACGACATAAGAGATACGAGTAAATACAAACTATCAAATTAAGACCTCCAGCACAGTCACCGTAACTGCAGTCATTGGCCGAGCGTCTAAGGCGTCTGACTAGAAATCAGATTCCCTCTGGGAGTGTAGGTTCGAAACCTACAGCCGCGCGTCTAAGGCGTCTGACTAGAAATCAGATTCCCTCTGGGAGTGTAGGTTCGAAACCACCCAAAGCGCGTCTAAGGCGTCTGACTAGAAATCAGATTTCCCTCTGGGAGTGTAGGTTCGAAACCTACCGCCGCGCGTCTAAAGGCGTCTGACTACAAATCAGATTCCCTCTGGAAGTGTGTGTTCGAATCCTACCGATTGCGAGAAAGATCTTTTTATTTCAATTCCGTACTTATTTTTGGGTTGTATATTTTTTTGACAGAATCTTTATGTAAACCAAACATAGTTCTCTTATAAGCTCGCCTAAGAGCTGGTAATATAAGGTGCTTCAATAAGTCAATGTCAAGCGTAATTCATAACACACTTTAAAGTTTGACAAAAGACAAATGTTTTGGTGTTAGTGTAAGTAGGTGTGGACCTTGCCCAGATATCGATAACGAGATTCGCAAAATTGCTCTGACTCTCAAAAAAAGTGTTTTTTCTGTGGTATTGGAAAACGACATAAGAGATACGAGTAGACACAAACTATCAAATTAAGACCTCCAGCAAAGTCACCGTTACTGCAGTCATTGGCCGAGCGTCTAAGGCGTCTGACTAGAAATCAGATTCCCTCTGGGAGTGTAGGTTCGAAACCTACCGCCGCGCGTCTAAGGCGTCTGACTACAAATCAGATTCCCTCTGGAAGTGTGTGTTCGAATCCTACCGATTGCGAGAAAGATCTTTTTATTTCAATTCCGTACTTATTTTTGGGTTGTATATTTTTTTGACAGAATCTTTATGTAAACCAAACATAGTTCTCTTATAAGCTCGCCTAAGAGCTGGTAATATAAGGTGCTTCAATAAGTCAATGTCAAGCGTAATTCATAACACACTTTAAAGTTTGACAAAAGACAAATGTTTTGGTGTTAGTGTAAGTAGGTGTGGACCTTGCCCAGATATCGATAACGAGATTCGCAAAATTGCTCTGACTCTCAAAAAAAGTGTTTTTTCTGTGGTAATGGAAAACGACATAAGAGATACGAGTAAATACAAACTATCAAATTAAGACCTCCAGCACAGTCACCGTAACTGCAGTCATTGGCCGAGCGTCTAAGGCGTCTGACTAGAAATCAGATTTCCCTCTGGAAGTGTAGGTTCGAAACCTACCGCCGTGCGTCTAAAGGCGTCTGACTACAAATCAGATTCCCTCTGGAAGTGTGTGTTCGAATCCTACCGATTGCGAGAAAGATCTTTTTATTTCAATTCCGTACTTATTTTTGGGTTGTATATTTTTTTGACAGAATCTTTATGTAAACCAAACATAGTTCTCTTATAAGCTCGCCTAAGAGCTGGTAATATAAGGTGCTTCAATAAGTCAATGTCAAGCGTAATTCATAACACACTTTAAAGTTTGACAAAAGACAAATGTTTTGGTGTTAGTGTAAGTAGGTGTGGACCTTGCCCAGATATCGATAACGAGATTCGCAAAATTGCTCTGACTCTCAAAAAAAGTGTTTTTTCTGTGGTAATGGAAAACGACATAAGAGATACGAGTAAATACAAACTATCAAATTAAGACTTCCAGCACAGTCACCGTAACTGCAGTCATTGGCCTAGCGTCTAAGGCGTCTGACTAGAAATCAGATTCCCTCTGGGAGTGTAGGTTCGAAACCTACCGCCGCGCGTCTAAGGCGTCTGACTACAAATCAGATTCCCTCTGGAAGTGTGTGTTCGAATCCTACCGATTGCGAGAAAGATCTTTTTATTTCAATTCCGTACTTATTTTTGGGTTGTATATTTTTTTGAAAGAATCTTTATGTAAACCAAACATAGTCCTCTTATAAGCTCGCCTAAGAGCTGGTAATATAAGGTGCTTCAATAAGTCAATGTCAAGCGTACTTCATAACACACTTTAAAGTTTGACAAAAGACAAATGTTTTGGTGTTAGTGTAAGTAGGTGTGGACCTTGCCCAGATATCGATAACGAGATTCGCAAAATTGCTCTGAACTCTCAAAAAAAGTGTTTTTTTCTGTGGTAATGGAAAACGACATAAGAGATACGAGTAAATACAAACTATCAAATTAAGACCTCCAGCACAGTCACCGTAACTGCAGTCATTGGCCGAGCGTCTAAGGCGTCTGACTAGAAATCAGATTCCCTCTGGGAGTGTAGGTTCGAAACCACCCGCCGCGCGTCTAAGGCGTCTGACTAGAAATCAGATTTCCCTCTGGGAGTGTAGGTTCGAAACCTACCGCCGCGCGTCTAAGGCGTCTGACTACAAATCAGATTCCCTCTGGAAGTGTGTGTTCGAATCCTACCGATTGCGAGAAAGATCTTTTTATTTCAATTCCGTACTTATTTTTGGGTTGTATATTTTTTTGACAGAATCTTTATGTAAACCAAACATAGTCCTCTTATAAGCTCGCCTAAGAGCTGGTAATATAAGGTGCTTCAATAAGTCAATGTCAAGCGTAATTCATAACACACTTTAAAGTTTGACAAAAGACAAATGTTTTGGTGTTAGTGTAAGTAGGTGTGGACCTTGCCCAGATATCGATAACGCGATTCGCAAAATTGCTCTGACTCTCAAAAAAAGTGTTTTTTCTGTGGTAATGGAAAACGACATAAGAGATACGAGTAAATACAAACTATCAAATTAAGACCTCCAGCACAGTCACCGTAACTGCAGTCATTGGCCGAGCGTCTAAGGCGTCTGACTAGAAATCAGATTCCCTCTGGGAGTGTAGGTTCGAAACCTACTGCCGCGCGTCTAAGGCGTCTGACTAGAAATCAGATTCCCTCTCGGAGTGTAGGTTCGAAACCTACCGCCGCGCGTCTAAGGCGTCTGACTACAAATCAGATTCCCTCTGGAAGTGTGTGTTCGAATCCTACCGATTGCGAGAAAGATCTTTTTATTTCAATTCCGTACTTATTTTTGGGTTGTATATTTTTTTGACAGAATCTTTATGTAAACCAAACATAGTCCTCTTATAAGCTCGCCTAAGAGCTGGTAATATAAGGTGCTTCAATAAGTCAATGTCAAGCGTACTTCATAACACACTTTAAAGTTTGACAAAAGACAAATGTTTTGGTGTTAGTGTAAGTAGGTGTGGACCTTGCCCAGATATCGATAACGAGATTCGCAAAATTGCTCTGACTCTCAAAAAAAGTGTTTTTTTCTGTGGTAATGGAAAACGACATAAGAGATACGAGTAAATTCAAACTATCAAATTAAGACCTCCAGCACAGTCACCGTAACTGCATTCATTGGCCGAGCGTCTAAGGCGTCTGACTAGAAATCAGATTCCCTCTGGGAGTGTAGGTTCGAAACCTACCCCCGCGCGTCTAAGGCGTCTGACTACAAATCAGATTCCCTCTGGAAGTGTGTGTTCGAATCCTACCGATTGCGAGAAAGATCTTTTTATTTCAATTCCGTACTTATTTTTGGGTTGTATATTTTTTTGACAGAATCTTTATGTAAACCAAACATAGTTCTCTTATAAGCTCGCCTAAGAGCTGGTAATATAAGGTGCTTCAATAAGTCAATGTCAAGCGTACTTCATAACACACTTTAAAGTTTGACAAAAGACAAATGTTTTGGTGTTAGTGTAAGTAGGTGTGGACCTTGCCCAGATATCGATAACGAGATTCGCAAAATTGCTCTGACTCTCAAAAAAAGTGTTTTTTCTGTGGTATTGGAAAACGACATAAGAGATACGAGTAAATACAAACTATCAAATTAAGACCTCCAGCACAGTCACCGTAACTGCAGTCATTGGCCGAGCGTCTAAGGCGTCTGACTAGAAATCAGATTCCCTCTGGGAGTGTAGGTTCGAAACCTACCGCCGCGCGTCTAAGGCGTTTGACTAGAAATCAGATTCCCTCTGGGAGTGTAGGTTCGAAATCTACCGCCGCGCGTCTAAGGCGTCTGACTAGAAATCGGATTCCCTCTGGGAGTGTGTAGGTTCGAAACCTACCGCCGCGCGTCTAAGGCGTCTGACTACAAATCAGATTCCCTCTGGAAGTGTGTGTTCGAATCCTACCGATTGCGAGAAAGATCTTTTTATTTCAATTCCGTACTTATTTTTGGGTTGTATATTTTTTTGACAGACTCTTTATGTAAACCAAACATAGTCCTCTTATAAGCTCGCCTAAGAGCTGGTAATAGTTATAAGGTGCTTCAATAAGTCAATGTCAAGCGTAATTCATAACACACTTTAAAGTTTGACAAAAGACAAATGTTTTGGTGTTAGTGTAAGTAGGTGTGGACCTTGCCCAGATATCGATAACGAGATTCGCAAAATTGCTCTGACTCTCAAAAAAAGTGTTTTTTCTGTGGTAATGGAAAACGACATAAGAGATACGAGTAAATACAAACTATCAAATTAAGACCTCCAGCACAGTCACCGTAACTGCAGTCATTGGCCGAGCGTCTAAGGCGTCTGACTAGAAATCAGATTCCCTCTGGGAGTGTAGATTCGAAACCTACCGCCGCGCGTCTAAGGCGTCTGACTACAAATCAGATTCCCTCTGGAAGTGTAGGTTCGAAACCACCCGCCGCGCGTCTAAGGCGTCTGACTAGAAATCAGATTTCCCTCTGGGAGTGTAGGTCCGAAACCTACCGCCGCGCGTCTAAGGCGTCTGACTACAAATCAGATTCCCTCTGGAAGTGTGTGTTCGAATCCTACCGATTGCGAGAAAGATCTTTTTATTTCAATTCCGTACTTATTTTTGGGTTGTATATTTTTTTGACAGAATCTTTATGTAAACCAAACATAGTCCTCTTATAAGCTCGCCTAAGAGCTGGTAATATAAGGTGCTTCAAGAAGTCAATGTCAAGCGTAATTCATAACACACTTTAAAGTTTGACAAAAGACAAATGTTTTGGTGTTAGTGTAAGTAGGTGTGGACCTTGCCCAGATATCGATAACGAGATTCGCACAATTGCTCTGACTCTCAAAAAAAGTGTTTTTTCTGTGGTAATGGAAAACGACATAAGAGATACGATTAAATACAAACTATCAAATTAAGACCTCCAGCACAGTCACCGTAACTGCAGTCATTTGCCCAACGTCTAAGGCGTCTGGCTAGAAATCAAATTCCCTCTGGGAGTGTAGGTTCGAAACCTACCGCCGCGCGTCTAAGGCGTCTGACTACAAATCAGATTCCCTCTGGAAGTGTGTGTTCGAATCCTACCGATTGCGAGAAAGATCTTTTTATTTCAATTCCGTACTTATTTTTGGGTTGTATATTTTTTTGACAGAATCTTTATGTAAACCAAACATAGTCCTCTTATAAGCTCGCCTAAGAGCTGGTAGTATAAGGTGCTTCAAGAAGTCAATGTCAAGCGTAATTCATAACACACTTTAAAGTTTGACAAAAGACAAATGTTTTGGTGTTAGTGTAAGTAGGTGTGGACCTTGCCCAGATATCGATAACGAGATTCGCAAAATTGCTCTGACTCTCAAAAAAAGTGTTTTTTCTGTGGTAATGGAAAACGACATAAGAGATACGATTAAATACAAACTATCAAATTAAGACCTCCAGCACAGTCACCGTAACTGCAGTCATTGGCCGAGCGTCTAAGGCGTCTGACTAGAAATCAGATTCCCTCTGGGAGTGTAGGTTCGAAACCTACCGCCGCGCGTCTAAAGGCGTCTGACTACAAATCAGATTCCCTCTGGAAGTGTGTGTTCGAATCCTACCGATTGCGAGAAAGATCTTTTTATTTCAATTCCGTACTTATTTTTGGGTTGTATATTTTTTTGACAGAATCTTTATGTAAACCAAACATAGTTCTCTTATAAGCTCGCCTAAGAGCTGGTAATATAAGGTGCTTCAATAAGTCAATGTCAAGCGTAATTCATAACACACTTTAAAGTTTGACAAAAGACAAATGTTTTGGTGTTAGTGTAAGTAGGTGTGGACCTTGCCCAGATATCGATAACGAGATTCGCAAAATTGCTCTGACTCTCAAAAAAAGTGTTTTTTCTGTTATTGGAAAACGACATAAGAGATACGAGTAGACACAAACTATCAAATTAAGACCTCCAGCAAAGTCACCGTTACTGCAGTCATTGGCCGAGCGTCTAAGGCGTCTGAGAAATCAGATTCCCTCTGGGAGTGTAGGTTCGAAACCTACCGCCGCGCGTCTAAGGCGTCTGACTACAAATCAGATTCCCTCTGGAAGTGTGTGTTCGAATCCTACCGATTGCGAGAAAGATCTTTTTATTTCAATTCCGTACTTATTTTTGGGTTGTATATTTTTTTGACAGAATCTTTATGTAAACCGAACATAGTTCTCTTATAAGCTCGCCTAAGAGCTGGTAATATAAGGTGCTTCAATAAGTCAATGTCAAGCGTAATTCATAACACACTTTAAAGTTTGACAAAAGACAAATGTTTTGGTGTTAGTGTAAGTAGGTGTGGACCTTGCCCAGATATCGATAACGAGATTCGCAAAATTGCTCTGACTCTCAAAAAAAGTGTTTTTTCTGTGGTAATGGAAAACGACATAAGAGATACGAGTAAATACAAACTATCAAATTAAGACCTCCAGCACAGTCACCGTAACTGCAGTCATTGGCCGAGCGTCTAAGGCGTCTGACTAGAAATCAGATTCCCTCTGGGAGTGTAGGTTCGAAACCTACCGCCGCGCGTCTAAGGCGTCTGACTAGAAATCAGATTCCCTCTGGGAGTGTAGGTTCGAAACCTACCGCCGCGCGTCTAAGGCGTCTGACTACAAATCAGATTCCCTCTGGAAGTGTGTGTTCGAATCCTACCGATTGCGAGAAAGATCTTTTTATTTCAATTCCGTACTTATTTTTGGGTTGTATATTTTTTTGACAGAATCTTTATGTAAACCAAACATAGTCCTCTTATAAGCTCGCCTAAGAGCTGGTAATATAAGGTGCTTCAATAAGTCAATGTCAAGCGTAATTCATAATACACTTTAAAGTTTGACAAAAGACAAATGTTTTGGTGATAGTGTAAGTAGGTGTGGACCTTGCCCAGATATCGATAACGCGATTCGCAAAATTGCTCTGACTCTCAAAAAAAGTGTTTTTTCTGTGGTAATGGAAAACGACATAAGAGATACGAGTAGACACAAACTATCAAATTAAGACCTCCAGCAAAGTCACCGTTACTGCAGTCATTGGCCGAGCGTCTAAGGCGTCTGACTAGAAATCAGATTCCCTCTGGGAGTGTAGGTTCGAAACGGTGCCGTGAAATAAGGCCAAGCGAAATAAGGCCAAATCTGAAAATTTGGCTTTTTTTCACTTTACAAAAGTGAAATAAGGCCATATTTCAACAGTTGGCCTTATTTCACTCGGACAAAGTGCAATAATGCCAACAAAATTTGAGTAATAAGACCAAACTTGCACCCACCCCTTAATCCAACAATAAACCCAAGCAGGGGGGTTGCAGGGGGGCAGCATGCCCCCCCATACAGATTTCATAGTTTGAAAGCGCAATAACACCAATTTGGCGTTATTGCACTTTGTCGGAGTGAAATAAGGCCAACTGTTGAAATATGGCCTTATTTCACTTTTGTAAAGTGAAAAAAGGCCAAATTTTCAGATTTGGCCTTATTTCGCTTGGCCTTATTTCACGGCACCGTTCGAAACCTACCGCCGCGCGTCTAAGGCGTCTGACTAGAAATCAGATTCCCTCTGGGAGTGTAGGTTCGAAACCACCCGCCGCGCGTCTAAGGCGTCTGACTAGAAATCAGATTTCCCTCTGGGAGTGTAGGTTCGAAACCTACCGCCGCGCGTCTAAGGCGTCTGACTACAAATCAGATTCCCTCTGGAAGTGTGTGTTCGAATCCTACCGATTGCGAGAAAGATCTTTTTATTTCAATTCCGTACTTATTTTTGGGTTGTATATTTTTTTGACAGAATCTTTATGTAAACCAAACATAGTCCTCTTATAAGCTCGCCTAAGAGCTGGTAATATAAGGTGCTTCAATAAGTCAATGTCAAGCGTAATACATAACACACTTTAAAGTTTGACAAAAGACAAATGTTTTGGTGTTAGTGTAAGTAGGTGTGGACCTTGCCCAGATATCGATAACGAGATTCGCAAAATTGCTCTGACTCTCAAAAAAAGTGTTTTTTCTGTGGTAATGGAAAACGACATAAGAGATACGAGTAAATACAAACTATCAAATTAAGACCTCCAGCACAGTCACCGTAACTGCAGTCATTGGCCGAGCGTCTAAGGCGTCTGACTAGAAATCAGATTCCCTCTGGGAGTGTAGATTCGAAACCTACCGCCGCGCGTCTAAGGCGTCTGACTACAAATCAGATTCCCTCTGGAAGTGTAGGTTCGAAACCACCCGCCGCGCGTCTAAGGCGTCTGACTAGAAATCAGATTTCCCTCTGGGAGTGTAGGTTCGAAACCTACCGCCGCGCGTCTAAGGCGTCTGACTACAAATCAGATTCCCTCTGGAAGTGTGTGTTCGAATCCTACCGATTGCGAGAAAGATCTTTTTATTTCAATTCCGTACTTATTTTTGGGTTGTATATTTTTTTGACAGAATCTTTATGTAAACCAAACATAGTCCTCTTATAAGCTCGCCTAAGAGCTGGTAATATAAGGTGCTTCAAGAAGTCAATGTCAAGCGTAATTCATAACACACTTTAAAGTTTGACAAAAGACAAATGTTTTGGTGTTAGTGTAAGTAGGTGTGGACCTTGCCCAGATATCGATAACGAGATTCGCAAAATTGCTCTGACTCTCAAAAAAAGTGTTTTTTCTGTGGTAATGGAAAACGACATAAGAGATACGAGTAAATACAAACTATTAAATTAAGACCTCCAGCACAGTCACCGTAACTGCAGTCATTGGCCGAGCGTCTAAGGCGTCTGACTAGAAATCAGATTCCCTCTGGGAGTGTAGATTCGAAACCTACCGCCGCGCGTCTAAGGCGTCTGACTAGAAATCAGATTCCCTCTGGGAGTGTAGGTTCGAAACCACCCGCCGCGCGTCTAAGGCGTCTGACTAGAAATCAGATTTCCCTCTGGGAGTGTAGGTTCGAAACCTACCGCCGCGCGTCTAAGGCGTCTGACTACAAATCAGATTCCCTCTGGAAGTGTGTGTTCGAATCCTATCGATTGCGAGAAAGATCTTTTTATTTCAATTCCGTACTTATTTTTGGGTTGTATATTTTTTTGACAGAATCTTTATGTAAACCAAACATAGTCCTCTTATAAGCTCGCCTAAGAGCTGGTAATATAAGGTGCTTCAATAAGTCAATGTCAAGCGTAATTCATAACACACTTTAAAGTTTGACAAAAGACAAATGTTTTGGTGTTAGTGTAAGTAGGTGTGGACCTTGCCCAGATATCGATAACGAGATTCGCAAAATTGCTCTGACTCTCAAAAAAAGTGTTTTTTCTGTGGTAATGGAAAACGACATAAGAGATACGAGTAAATACAAACTATCAAATTAAGACCTCCAGCACAGTCACCGTAACTGCAGTCATTGGCCGAGCGTCTAAGGCGTCTGACTAGAAATCAGATTCCCTCTGGGAGTGTAGGTTCGAAACCTACAGCCGCGCGTCTAAGGCGTCTGACTAGAAATCAGATTCCCTCTGGGAGTGTAGGTTCGAAACCACCCAAAGCGCGTCTAAGGCGTCTGACTAGAAATCAGATTTCCCTCTGGGAGTGTAGGTTCGAAACCTACCGCCGCGCGTCTAAAGGCGTCTGACTACAAATCAGATTCCCTCTGGAAGTGTGTGTTCGAATCCTACCGATTGCGAGAAAGATCTTTTTATTTCAATTCCGTACTTATTTTTGGGTTGTATATTTTTTTGACAGAATCTTTATGTAAACCAAACATAGTTCTCTTATAAGCTCGCCTAAGAGCTGGTAATATAAGGTGCTTCAATAAGTCAATGTCAAGCGTAATTCATAACACACTTTAAAGTTTGACAAAAGACAAATGTTTTGGTGTTAGTGTAAGTAGGTGTGGACCTTGCCCAGATATCGATAACGAGATTCGCAAAATTGCTCTGACTCTCAAAAAAAGTGTTTTTTCTGTGGTATTGGAAAACGACATAAGAGATACGAGTAGACACAAACTATCAAATTAAGACCTCCAGCAAAGTCACCGTTACTGCAGTCATTGGCCGAGCGTCTAAGGCGTCTGACTAGAAATCAGATTCCCTCTGGGAGTGTAGGTTCGAAACCTACCGCCGCGCGTCTAAGGCGTCTGACTACAAATCAGATTCCCTCTGGAAGTGTGTGTTCGAATCCTACCGATTGCGAGAAAGATCTTTTTATTTCAATTCCGTACTTATTTTTGGGTTGTATATTTTTTTGACAGAATCTTTATGTAAACCAAACATAGTTCTCTTATAAGCTCGCCTAAGAGCTGGTAATATAAGGTGCTTCAATAAGTCAATGTCAAGCGTAATTCATAACACACTTTAAAGTTTGACAAAAGACAAATGTTTTGGTGTTAGTGTAAGTAGGTGTGGACCTTGCCCAGATATCGATAACGAGATTCGCAAAATTGCTCTGACTCTCAAAAAAAGTGTTTTTTCTGTGGTAATGGAAAACGACATAAGAGATACGAGTAAATACAAACTATCAAATTAAGACCTCCAGCACAGTCACCGTAACTGCAGTCATTGGCCGAGCGTCTAAGGCGTCTGACTAGAAATCAGATTTCCCTCTGGAAGTGTAGGTTCGAAACCTACCGCCGTGCGTCTAAAGGCGTCTGACTACAAATCAGATTCCCTCTGGAAGTGTGTGTTCGAATCCTACCGATTGCGAGAAAGATCTTTTTATTTCAATTCCGTACTTATTTTTGGGTTGTATATTTTTTTGACAGAATCTTTATGTAAACCAAACATAGTTCTCTTATAAGCTCGCCTAAGAGCTGGTAATATAAGGTGCTTCAATAAGTCAATGTCAAGCGTAATTCATAACACACTTTAAAGTTTGACAAAAGACAAATGTTTTGGTGTTAGTGTAAGTAGGTGTGGACCTTGCCCAGATATCGATAACGAGATTCGCAAAATTGCTCTGACTCTCAAAAAAAGTGTTTTTTCTGTGGTAATGGAAAACGACATAAGAGATACGAGTAAATACAAACTATCAAATTAAGACTTCCAGCACAGTCACCGTAACTGCAGTCATTGGCCTAGCGTCTAAGGCGTCTGACTAGAAATCAGATTCCCTCTGGGAGTGTAGGTTCAAAACCTACCGCCGCGCGTCTAAGGCGTCTGACTACAAATCAGATTCCCTCTGGAAGTGTGTGTTCGAATCCTACCGATTGCGAGAAAGATCTTTTTATTTCAATTCCGTACTTATTTTTGGGTTGTATATTTTTTTGACAGAATCTTTATGTACACCAAACATAGTCCTCTTATAAGCTCGCCTAAGAGCTGGCAATATAAGGTGCTTCAATAAGTCAATGTCAAGCGTAATTCATAACACACTTTAAAGTTTGACAAAAGACAAATGTTTTGGTGTTAGTGTAAGTAGGTGTGGACCTTGCCCAGATATCGATAACGAGATTCGCAAAATTGCTCTGACTCTCAAAAAAAGTGTGTTTTCTGTGGTATTGGAAAACGACATAAGAGATACGAGTAGACACAAACTATCAAATTAAGACCTCCAGCAAAGTCACCGTTACTGCAGTCATTGGCCGAGCGTCTAAGGCGTCTGACTAGAAATCAGATTCCCTCTGGGAGTGTAGGTTCGAAACCTACCGCCGCGCGTCTAAGGCGTCTGACTACAAATCAGATTCCCTCTGGAAGTGTGTGTTCGAATCCTACCGATTGCGAGAAAGATCTTTTTATTTCAATTCCGTACTTATTTTTGGGTTGTATATTTTTTTGACAGAATCTTTATGTAAACCAAACATAGTTCTCTTATAAGCTCGCCTAAGAGCTGGTAATATAAGGTGCTTCAATAAGTCAATGTCAAGCGTAATTCATAACACACTTTAAAGTTTGACAAAAGACAAATGTTTTGGTGTTAGTGTAAGTAGGTGTGGACCTTGCCCAGATATCGATAACGAGATTCGCAAAATTGCTCTGACTCTCAAAAAAAGTGTTTTTTCTGTGGTAATGGAAAACGACATAAGAGATACGAGTAAATACAAACTATCAAATTAAGACTTCCAGCACAGTCACCGTAACTGCAGTCATTGGCCTAGCGTCTAAGGCGTCTGACTAGAAATCAGATTCCCTCTGGGAGTGTAGGTTCGAAACCTACCGCCGCGCGTCTAAGGCGTCTGACTACAAATCAGATTCCCTCTGGAAGTGTGTGTTCGAATCCTACCGATTGCGAGAAAGATCTTTTTATTTCAATTCCGTACTTATTTTTGGGTTGTATATTTTTTTGAAAGAATCTTTATGTAAACCAAACATAGTCCTCTTATAAGCTCGCCTAAGAGCTGGTAATATAAGGTGCTTCAATAAGTCAATGTCAAGCGTACTTCATAACACACTTTAAAGTTTGACAAAAGACAAATGTTTTGGTGTTAGTGTAAGTAGGTGTGGACCTTGCCCAGATATCGATAACGAGATTCGCAAAATTGCTCTGAACTCTCAAAAAAAGTGTTTTTTTCTGTGGTAATGGAAAACGACATAAGAGATACGAGTAAATACAAACTATCAAATTAAGACCTCCAGCACAGTCACCGTAACTGCAGTCATTGGCCGAGCGTCTAAGGCGTCTGACTAGAAATCAGATTCCCTCTGGGAGTGTAGGTTCGAAACCACCCGCCGCGCGTCTAAGGCGTCTGACTAGAAATCAGATTTCCCTCTGGGAGTGTAGGTTCGAAACCTACCGCCGCGCGTCTAAGGCGTCTGACTACAAATCAGATTCCCTCTGGAAGTGTGTGTTCGAATCCTACCGATTGCGAGAAAGATCTTTTTATTTCAATTCCGTACTTATTTTTGGGTTGTATATTTTTTTGACAGAATCTTTATGTAAACCAAACATAGTCCTCTTATAAGCTCGCCTAAGAGCTGGTAATATAAGGTGCTTCAATAAGTCAATGTCAAGCGTAATTCATAACACACTTTAAAGTTTGACAAAAGACAAATGTTTTGGTGTTAGTGTAAGTAGGTGTGGACCTTGCCCAGATATCGATAACGCGATTCGCAAAATTGCTCTGACTCTCAAAAAAAGTGTTTTTTCTGTGGTAATGGAAAACGACATAAGAGATACGAGTAAATACAAACTATCAAATTAAGACCTCCAGCACAGTCACCGTAACTGCAGTCATTGGCCGAGCGTCTAAGGCGTCTGACTAGAAATCAGATTCCCTCTGGGAGTGTAGGTTCGAAACCTACTGCCGCGCGTCTAAGGCGTCTGACTAGAAATCAGATTCCCTCTCGGAGTGTAGGTTCGAAACCTACCGCCGCGCGTCTAAGGCGTCTGACTACAAATCAGATTCCCTCTGGAAGTGTGTGTTCGAATCCTACCGATTGCGAGAAAGATCTTTTTATTTCAATTCCGTACTTATTTTTGGGTTGTATATTTTTTTGACAGAATCTTTATGTAAACCAAACATAGTCCTCTTATAAGCTCGCCTAAGAGCTGGTAATATAAGGTGCTTCAATAAGTCAATGTCAAGCGTACTTCATAACACACTTTAAAGTTTGACAAAAGACAAATGTTTTGGTGTTAGTGTAAGTAGGTGTGGACCTTGCCCAGATATCGATAACGAGATTCGCAAAATTGCTCTGACTCTCAAAAAAAGTGTTTTTTTCTGTGGTAATGGAAAACGACATAAGAGATACGAGTAAATTCAAACTATCAAATTAAGACCTCCAGCACAGTCACCGTAACTGCATTCATTGGCCGAGCGTCTAAGGCGTCTGACTAGAAATCAGATTCCCTCTGGGAGTGTAGGTTCGAAACCTACCCCCGCGCGTCTAAGGCGTCTGACTACAAATCAGATTCCCTCTGGAAGTGTGTGTTCGAATCCTACCGATTGCGAGAAAGATCTTTTTATTTCAATTCCGTACTTATTTTTGGGTTGTATATTTTTTTGACAGAATCTTTATGTAAACCAAACATAGTTCTCTTATAAGCTCGCCTAAGAGCTGGTAATATAAGGTGCTTCAATAAGTCAATGTCAAGCGTACTTCATAACACACTTTAAAGTTTGACAAAAGACAAATGTTTTGGTGTTAGTGTAAGTAGGTGTGGACCTTGCCCAGATATCGATAACGAGATTCGCAAAATTGCTCTGACTCTCAAAAAAAGTGTTTTTTCTGTGGTATTGGAAAACGACATAAGAGATACGAGTAAATACAAACTATCAAATTAAGACCTCCAGCACAGTCACCGTAACTGCAGTCATTGGCCGAGCGTCTAAGGCGTCTGACTAGAAATCAGATTCCCTCTGGGAGTGTAGGTTCGAAACCTACCGCCGCGCGTCTAAGGCGTTTGACTAGAAATCAGATTCCCTCTGGGAGTGTAGGTTCGAAATCTACCGCCGCGCGTCTAAGGCGTCTGACTAGAAATCAGATTCCCTCTGGGAGTGTGTAGGTTCGAAACCTACCGCCGCGCGTCTAAGGCGTCTGACTAGAAATCAGATTCCCTCTGGGAGTGTGTAGGTTCGAAACCTACCGCCGCGCGTCTAAGGCGTCTGACTACAAATCAGATTCCCTCTGGAAGTGTGTGTTCGAATCCTACCGATTGCGAGAAAGATCTTTTTATTTCAATTCCGTACTTATTTTTGGGTTGTATATTTTTTTGACAGACTCTTTATGTAAACCAAACATAGTCCTCTTATAAGCTCGCCTAAGAGCTGGTAATAGTTATAAGGTGCTTCAATAAGTCAATGTCAAGCGTAATTCATAACACACTTTAAAGTTTGACAAAAGACAAATGTTTTGGTGTTAGTGTAAGTAGGTGTGGACCTTGCCCAGATATCGATAACGAGATTCGCAAAATTGCTCTGACTCTCAAAAAAAGTGTTTTTTCTGTGGTAATGGAAAACGACATAAGAGATACGAGTAAATACAAACTATCAAATTAAGACCTCCAGCACAGTCACCGTAACTGCAGTCATTGGCCGAGCGTCTAAGGCGTCTGACTAGAAATCAGATTCCCTCTGGGAGTGTAGATTCGAAACCTACCGCCGCGCGTCTAAGGCGTCTGACTACAAATCAGATTCCCTCTGGAAGTGTAGGTTCGAAACCACCCGCCGCGCGTCTAAGGCGTCTGACTAGAAATCAGATTTCCCTCTGGGAGTGTAGGTCCGAAACCTACCGCCGCGCGTCTAAGGCGTCTGACTACAAATCAGATTCCCTCTGGAAGTGTGTGTTCGAATCCTACCGATTGCGAGAAAGATCTTTTTATTTCAATTCCGTACTTATTTTTGGGTTGTATATTTTTTTGACAGAATCTTTATGTAAACCAAACATAGTCCTCTTATAAGCTCGCCTAAGAGCTGGTAATATAAGGTGCTTCAAGAAGTCAATGTCAAGCGTAATTCATAACACACTTTAAAGTTTGACAAAAGACAAATGTTTTGGTGTTAGTGTAAGTAGGTGTGGACCTTGCCCAGATATCGATAACGAGATTCGCACAATTGCTCTGACTCTCAAAAAAAGTGTTTTTTCTGTGGTAATGGAAAACGACATAAGAGATACGATTAAATACAAACTATCAAATTAAGACCTCCAGCACAGTCACCGTAACTGCAGTCATTTGCCCAACGTCTAAGGCGTCTGGCTAGAAATCAAATTCCCTCTGGGAGTGTAGGTTCGAAACCTACCGCCGCGCGTCTAAGGCGTCTGACTACAAATCAGATTCCCTCTGGAAGTGTGTGTTCGAATCCTACCGATTGCGAGAAAGATCTTTTTATTTCAATTCCGTACTTATTTTTGGGTTGTATATTTTTTTGACAGAATCTTTATGTAAACCAAACATAGTCCTCTTATAAGCTCGCCTAAGAGCTGGTAGTATAAGGTGCTTCAAGAAGTCAATGTCAAGCGTAATTCATAACACACTTTAAAGTTTGACAAAAGACAAATGTTTTGGTGTTAGTGTAAGTAGGTGTGGACCTTGCCCAGATATCGATAACGAGATTCGCAAAATTGCTCTGACTCTCAAAAAAAGTGTTTTTTCTGTGGTAATGGAAAACGACATAAGAGATACGATTAAATACAAACTATCAAATTAAGACCTCCAGCACAGTCACCGTAACTGCAGTCATTGGCCGAGCGTCTAAGGCGTCTGACTAGAAATCAGATTCCCTCTGGGAGTGTAGGTTCGAAACCTACCGCCGCGCGTCTAAAGGCGTCTGACTACAAATCAGATTCCCTCTGGAAGTGTGTGTTCGAATCCTACCGATTGCGAGAAAGATCTTTTTATTTCAATTCCGTACTTATTTTTGGGTTGTATATTTTTTTGACAGAATCTTTATGTAAACCAAACATAGTTCTCTTATAAGCTCGCCTAAGAGCTGGTAATATAAGGTGCTTCAATAAGTCAATGTCAAGCGTAATTCATAACACACTTTAAAGTTTGACAAAAGACAAATGTTTTGGTGTTAGTGTAAGTAGGTGTGGACCTTGCCCAGATATCGATAACGAGATTCGCAAAATTGCTCTGACTCTCAAAAAAAGTGTTTTTTCTGTTATTGGAAAACGACATAAGAGATACGAGTAGACACAAACTATCAAATTAAGACCTCCAGCAAAGTCACCGTTACTGCAGTCATTGGCCGAGCGTCTAAGGCGTCTGAGAAATCAGATTCCCTCTGGGAGTGTAGGTTCGAAACCTACCGCCGCGCGTCTAAGGCGTCTGACTACAAATCAGATTCCCTCTGGAAGTGTGTGTTCGAATCCTACCGATTGCGAGAAAGATCTTTTTATTTCAATTCCGTACTTATTTTTGGGTTGTATATTTTTTTGACAGAATCTTTATGTAAACCGAACATAGTTCTCTTATAAGCTCGCCTAAGAGCTGGTAATATAAGGTGCTTCAATAAGTCAATGTCAAGCGTAATTCATAACACACTTTAAAGTTTGACAAAAGACAAATGTTTTGGTGTTAGTGTAAGTAGGTGTGGACCTTGCCCAGATATCGATAACGAGATTCGCAAAATTGCTCTGACTCTCAAAAAAAGTGTTTTTTCTGTGGTAATGGAAAACGACATAAGAGATACGAGTAAATACAAACTATCAAATTAAGACCTCCAGCACAGTCACCGTAACTGCAGTCATTGGCCGAGCGTCTAAGGCGTCTGACTAGAAATCAGATTCCCTCTGGGAGTGTAGGTTCGAAACCTACCGCCGCGCGTCTAAGGCGTCTGACTAGAAATCAGATTCCCTCTGGGAGTGTAGGTTCGAAACCTACCGCCGCGCGTCTAAGGCGTCTGACTACAAATCAGATTCCCTCTGGAAGTGTGTGCTCGAATCCTACCGATTGCGAGAAAGATCTTTTTATTTCAATTCCGTACTTATTTTTGGGTTGTATATTTTTTTGACAGAATCTTTATGTAAACCAAACATAGTCCTCTTATAAGCTCGCCTAAGAGCTGGTAATATAAGGTGCTTCAATAAGTCAATGTCAAGCGTAATTCATAATACACTTTAAAGTTTGACAAAAGACAAATGTTTTGGTGATAGTGTAAGTAGGTGTGGACCTTGCCCAGATATCGATAACGCGATTCGCAAAATTGCTCTGACTCTCAAAAAAAGTGTTTTTTCTGTGGTAATGGAAAACGACATAAGAGATACGAGTAGACACAAACTATCAAATTAAGACCTCCAGCAAAGTCACCGTTACTGCAGTCATTGGCCGAGCGTCTAAGGCGTCTGACTAGAAATCAGATTCCCTCTGGGAGTGTAGGTTCGAAACGGTGCCGTGAAATAAGGCCAAGCGAAATAAGGCCAAATCTGAAAATTTGGCTTTTTTTCACTTTACAAAAGTGAAATAAGGCCATATTTCAACAGTTGGCCTTATTTCACTCGGACAAAGTGCAATAATGCCAACAAAATTTGAGTAATAAGACCAAACTTGCACCCACCCCTTAATCCAACAATAAACCCAAGCAGGGGGGTTGCAGGGGGGCAGCATGCCCCCCCATACAGATTTCATAGTTTGAAAGCGCAATAACACCAATTTGGCGTTATTGCACTTTGTCGGAGTGAAATAAGGCCAACTGTTGAAATATGGCCTTATTTCACTTTTGTAAAGTGAAAAAAGGCCAAATTTTCAGATTTGGCCTTATTTCGCTTGGCCTTATTTCACGGCACCGTTCGAAACCTACCGCCGCGCGTCTAAGGCGTCTGACTAGAAATCAGATTCCCTCTGGGAGTGTAGGTTCGAAACCACCCGCCGCGCGTCTAAGGCGTCTGACTAGAAATCAGATTTCCCTCTGGGAGTGTAGGTTCGAAACCTACCGCCGCGCGTCTAAGGCGTCTGACTACAAATCAGATTCCCTCTGGAAGTGTGTGTTCGAATCCTACCGATTGCGAGAAAGATCTTTTTATTTCAATTCCGTACTTATTTTTGGGTTGTATATTTTTTTGACAGAATCTTTATGTAAACCAAACATAGTCCTCTTATAAGCTCGCCTAAGAGCTGGTAATATAAGGTGCTTCAATAAGTCAATGTCAAGCGTAATACATAACACACTTTAAAGTTTGACAAAAGACAAATGTTTTGGTGTTAGTGTAAGTAGGTGTGGACCTTGCCCAGATATCGATAACGAGATTCGCAAAATTGCTCTGACTCTCAAAAAAAGTGTTTTTTCTGTGGTAATGGAAAACGACATAAGAGATACGAGTAAATACAAACTATCAAATTAAGACCTCCAGCACAGTCACCGTAACTGCAGTCATTGGCCGAGCGTCTAAGGCGTCTGACTAGAAATCAGATTCCCTCTGGGAGTGTAGATTCGAAACCTACCGCCGCGCGTCTAAGGCGTCTGACTACAAATCAGATTCCCTCTGGAAGTGTAGGTTCGAAACCACCCGCCGCGCGTCTAAGGCGTCTGACTAGAAATCAGATTTCCCTCTGGGAGTGTAGGTTCGAAACCTACCGCCGCGCGTCTAAGGCGTCTGACTACAAATCAGATTCCCTCTGGAAGTGTGTGTTCGAATCCTACCGATTGCGAGAAAGATCTTTTTATTTCAATTCCGTACTTATTTTTGGGTTGTATATTTTTTTGACAGAATCTTTATGTAAACCAAACATAGTCCTCTTATAAGCTCGCCTAAGAGCTGGTAATATAAGGTGCTTCAAGAAGTCAATGTCAAGCGTAATTCATAACACACTTTAAAGTTTGACAAAAGACAAATGTTTTGGTGTTAGTGTAAGTAGGTGTGGACCTTGCCCAGATATCGATAACGAGATTCGCAAAATTGCTCTGACTCTCAAAAAAAGTGTTTTTTCTGTGGTAATGGAAAACGACATAAGAGATACGAGTAAATACAAACTATCAAATTAAGACCTCCAGCACAGTCACCGTAACTGCAGTCATTGGCCGAGCGTCTAAGGCGTCTGACTAGAAATCAGATTCCCTCTGGGAGTGTAGATTCGAAACCTACCGCCGCGCGTCTAAGGCGTCTGACTAGAAATCAGATTCCCTCTGGGAGTGTAGGTTCGAAACCACCCGCCGCGCGTCTAAGGCGTCTGACTAGAAATCAGATTTCCCTCTGGGAGTGTAGGTTCGAAACCTACCGCCGCGCGTCTAAGGCGTCTGACTACAAATCAGATTCCCTCTGGAAGTGTGTGTTCGAATCCTATCGATTGCGAGAAAGATCTTTTTATTTCAATTCCGTACTTATTTTTGGGTTGTATATTTTTTTGACAGAATCTTTATGTAAACCAAACATAGTCCTCTTATAAGCTCGCCTAAGAGCTGGTAATATAAGGTGCTTCAATAAGTCAATGTCAAGCGTAATTCATAACACACTTTAAAGTTTGACAAAAGACAAATGTTTTGGTGTTAGTGTAAGTAGGTGTGGACCTTGCCCAGATATCGATAACGAGATTCGCAAAATTGCTCTGACTCTCAAAAAAAGTGTTTTTTCTGTGGTAATGGAAAACGACATAAGAGATACGAGTAAATACAAACTATCAAATTAAGACCTCCAGCACAGTCACCGTAACTGCAGTCATTGGCCGAGCGTCTAAGGCGTCTGACTAGAAATCAGATTCCCTCTGGGAGTGTAGGTTCGAAACCTACAGCCGCGCGTCTAAGGCGTCTGACTAGAAATCAGATTCCCTCTGGGAGTGTAGGTTCGAAACCACCCAAAGCGCGTCTAAGGCGTCTGACTAGAAATCAGATTTCCCTCTGGGAGTGTAGGTTCGAAACCTACCGCCGCGCGTCTAAAGGCGTCTGACTACAAATCAGATTCCCTCTGGAAGTGTGTGTTCGAATCCTACCGATTGCGAGAAAGATCTTTTTATTTCAATTCCGTACTTATTTTTGGGTTGTATATTTTTTTGACAGAATCTTTATGTAAACCAAACATAGTTCTCTTATAAGCTCGCCTAAGAGCTGGTAATATAAGGTGCTTCAATAAGTCAATGTCAAGCGTAATTCATAACACACTTTAAAGTTTGACAAAAGACAAATGTTTTGGTGTTAGTGTAAGTAGGTGTGGACCTTGCCCAGATATCGATAACGAGATTCGCAAAATTGCTCTGACTCTCAAAAAAAGTGTTTTTTCTGTGGTATTGGAAAACGACATAAGAGATACGAGTAGACACAAACTATCAAATTAAGACCTCCAGCAAAGTCACCGTTACTGCAGTCATTGGCCGAGCGTCTAAGGCGTCTGACTAGAAATCAGATTCCCTCTGGGAGTGTAGGTTCGAAACCTACCGCCGCGCGTCTAAGGCGTCTGACTACAAATCAGATTCCCTCTGGAAGTGTGTGTTCGAATCCTACCGATTGCGAGAAAGATCTTTTTATTTCAATTCCGTACTTATTTTTGGGTTGTATATTTTTTTGACAGAATCTTTATGTAAACCAAACATAGTTCTCTTATAAGCTCGCCTAAGAGCTGGTAATATAAGGTGCTTCAATAAGTCAATGTCAAGCGTAATTCATAACACACTTTAAAGTTTGACAAAAGACAAATGTTTTGGTGTTAGTGTAAGTAGGTGTGGACCTTGCCCAGATATCGATAACGAGATTCGCAAAATTGCTCTGACTCTCAAAAAAAGCGTTTTTTCTGTGGTAATGGAAAACGACATAAGAGATACGAGTAAATACAAACTATCAAATTAAGACCTCCAGCACAGTCACCGTAACTGCAGTCATTGGCCGAGCGTCTAAGGCGTCTGACTAGAAATCAGATTTCCCTCTGGAAGTGTAGGTTCGAAACCTACCGCCGTGCGTCTAAAGGCGTCTGACTACAAATCAGATTCCCTCTGGAAGTGTGTGTTCGAATCCTACCGATTGCGAGAAAGATCTTTTTATTTCAATTCCGTACTTATTTTTGGGTTGTATATTTTTTTGACAGAATCTTTATGTAAACCAAACATAGTTCTCTTATAAGCTCGCCTAAGAGCTGGTAATATAAGGTGCTTCAATAAGTCAATGTCAAGCGTAATTCATAACACACTTTAAAGTTTGACAAAAGACAAATGTTTTGGTGTTAGTGTAAGTAGGTGTGGACCTTGCCCAGATATCGATAACGAGATTCGCAAAATTGCTCTGACTCTCAAAAAAAGTGTTTTTTCTGTGGTAATGGAAAACGACATAAGAGATACGAGTAAATACAAACTATCAAATTAAGACTTCCAGCACAGTCACCGTAACTGCAGTCATTGGCCTAGCGTCTAAGGCGTCTGACTAGAAATCAGATTCCCTCTGGGAGTGTAGGTTCGAAACCTACCGCCGCGCGTCTAAGGCGTCTGACTACAAATCAGATTCCCTCTGGAAGTGTGTGTTCGAATCCTACCGATTGCGAGAAAGATCTTTTTATTTCAATTCCGTACTTATTTTTGGGTTGTATATTTTTTTGACAGAATCTTTATGTACACCAAACATAGTCCTCTTATAAGCTCGCCTAAGAGCTGGCAATATAAGGTGCTTCAATAAGTCAATGTCAAGCGTAATTCATAACACACTTTAAAGTTTGACAAAAGACAAATGTTTTGGTGTTAGTGTAAGTAGGTGTGGACCTTGCCCAGATATCGATAACGAGATTCGCAAAATTGCTCTGACTCTCAAAAAAAGTGTGTTTTCTGTGGTATTGGAAAACGACATAAGAGATACGAGTAGACACAAACTATCAAATTAAGACCTCCAGCAAAGTCACCGTTACTGCAGTCATTGGCCGAGCGTCTAAGGCGTCTGACTAGAAATCAGATTCCCTCTGGGAGTGTAGGTTCGAAACCTACCGCCGCGCGTCTAAGGCGTCTGACTACAAATCAGATTCCCTCTGGAAGTGTGTGTTCGAATCCTACCGATTGCGAGAAAGATCTTTTTATTTCAATTCCGTACTTATTTTTGGGTTGTATATTTTTTTGACAGAATCTTTATGTAAACCAAACATAGTCCTCTTATAAGCTCGCCTAAGAGCTGGTAATATAAGGTGCTTCAATAAGTCAATGTCAAGCGTACTTCATAACACACTTTAAAGTTTGACAAAAGACAAATGTTTTGGTGTTAGTGTAAGTAGGTGTGGACCTTGCCCAGATATCGATAACGAGATTCGCAAAATTGCTCTGAACTCTCAAAAAAAGTGTTTTTTTCTGTGGTAATGGAAAACGACATAAGAGATACGAGTAAATACAAACTATCAAATTAAGACCTCCAGCACAGTCACCGTAACTGCAGTCATTGGCCGAGCGTCTAAGGCGTCTGACTAGAAATCAGATTCCCTCTGGGAGTGTAAGGTTCGAAACCTACCGCCGCGCGTCTAAGGCGTCTGACTACAAATCAGATTCCCTCTGGAAGTGTGTGTTCGAATCCTACCGATTGCGAGAAAGATCTTTTTATTTCAATTCCGTACTTATTTTTGGGTTGTATATTTTTTTGACAGAATCTTTATGTAAACCAAACATAGTCCTCTTATAAGCTCGCCTAAGAGCTGGCAATATAAGGTGCTTCAATAAGTCAATGTCAAGCGTAATTCATAACACACTTTAAAGTTTGACAAAAGACAAATGTTTTGGTGTTAGTGTAAGTAGGTGTGGATCTTGCCCAGATATCGATAACGAGATTCGCAAAATTGCTCTGACTCTCAAAAAAAGTGTGTTTTCTGTGGTATTGGAAAACGACATAAGAGATACGAGTAGACACAAACTATCAAATTAAGACCTCCAGCAAAGTCACCGTTACTGCAGTCATTGGCCGAGCGTCTAAGGCGTCTGACTAGAAATCAGATTTCCCTTTTACTTTACTTTTAAATTCATTTTTATTGGTTTCATTCATTAAACTTATATCCTAGACAAAAACGATTAAATCTAATTTAAAGCTAACATTTATCTTAATTCTAGCTTACTGGCTCATAGCGAGCGCTCTAAACTTAACTATATCCTTAAAATTATTGCCTTTCGGCCTTAAATCTATCTATATTTAATTTGTTTTGTTTTTTATTCTTCAAGAAACTTTAGAAAACTTGAATTCTTTATTTATGTTATTTTATTTAAAACTACTTAAAACTACCTAAGCTACTTAACCTAAATTAATTATGATCAGGGTGGTGAGCAATCTTATGGATTGGTCACTATCCTGATCGCGTCCGTGGGCGCCTGACAGCCGCCAACAAGGGTTCATCCGTGCCGCCGAGAGTCGATCGAGGCCATAAGCTACGGTCGAGTCTCGGTAGCACTTACATGTTGGCTGGCCCAGTCCCTCCCAAGGACCCCCTACTCTAACCTAAACCTACCAACTTAATATCTAGCTTAAAACTAAGGAGGATGCTACGTAAGTAGCGCACCGGCCCGGGAGAGCGTATCCACCCTCACCTCTTCCTCAAGCCACCAAAATTCGGTGAACTGCTTTGCCGTATCGACCCTGTCCCGTTCCGCAATTGCGGTACTAAAACGGAGGAGCTCCTGAGCATTGGCGGCGGACCCGTCGTGGATGAGCCGCTTATCCCTCGCGCCGCGGTGGCTGTGGTACAATACCGGCACACCATCTTTTGTCTGGACTAACCCTTTCATGTCCACATGAAGAAATGCCTCAGGCGGGATAAAGCCAGACCGAAGCGTACTCTCGTGGTACATTAAATTGGGGTAGTAAGCCCCTGAGATCAGGTTATTATCACTGGCCATCGCCCTTGCAACGTGCCTCCGAATCACCTTAATAAGGAAATTGTCAATCCTGTTCAGTCGAGCCCCATTGTATAGGGTCCTGTTGGGATAATATTTTATGTACTCTGATTCAGGAGTTCTAAACAACCCTAGACAGGCCCTGAGACATTGTCTCTCAAACACCCGAATCTTTTCCATATAGGACGGCGCTATATTGAACCACATGGGACAGCCGTAAGCGATGATGGGCCTTATAAGGGCCACGTAGCAGATGACCTTCACCCTGGAATCAAGTTGACTGCTGCGAAACAGTCTTCTTGTCAGAGCGTAGGCCCGCTTAGCCCCAGCAAGACAAGCATCTATATGTTTGTCAAAATACAGATACTGGTCGAGCCATATGCCAAGATACCTGACCACGGTTTTCACCGCCAAAGGCCGCCCCTGTTGTCCAATAATTGTTAATTTTCTCCAGTTTTTTCTGGTATCCCCAGAGGCCCCAGCCAATGGGGTTCTAAACAGGATTGTTTCCGATTTTTGGAAATTGATTTTCAACTTCCAATCATCGCAATACCTCTTAATTTGTTCGAAGTCACGCTGCAGAAGGATGTTGATGACCTCGATTTTTGGTCCTGACCTGTACGCCACTAAATCGTCTGCGTACGCTATAGCATGTCTGAGGGAACCCACCAGATCACTTGTGTTAATATTAAACAGGACCGGAGAATTCACTGCTCCCTGTTGTAAGCCGTTTTTAATTTCGAAAACCCTGCTCGAAGTCACGTTGCCAGCTTTGACAACGAACTTCTTTCCCATAAGCATGTCATAAATCATATATAGCAAAGGTTTTTGAATGCCCAATCTGGTCAACTTATAGAAAAGCCCCTCCAACCATACGGTATCAAAGGCCTTCTCAAAGTCGACCAGGCAGGCACCCGTGCATTGCTTCTTACTTTTATTCCACTGAATGTCGGAGACCAGTTTCGACGCGGCATGAATAGTGTCATGCCCCGCTCTAAAGCCAAACTGATTTTCCGGAATAATCTTATTTTCTCCAACCCATCTTAAAAGAGATCTGTTGACGACTTTCTCGAATACCTTGCTAACATTCGGAAGCAAACTAATTGACCGAAGATTAGCAGGGTTTGTCCTATCTTTATCCTTTTTAGGGATAGGGTGTACCACCGCTATTTTCCACTGCGCCGGATAATATGCATTATTCAGAGCATTGTTAAATAGCGTGGCGAAGATATCTATCGCCTCTAGCGGCAGGTGTCTTAATACGACGTTTGGGATTCCATCCACTCCCGCCGACTTTTTGTTTTTAAGTGACTCAAAGATGCACCGAAGTTCATCTCTACTCACTAACAGATGAGTATTTGCATCGGCGATTGTGCCATTTGCACGGTTGTCGTCATTGAACCCGGTGAAGCCGTTGTTCTCGGATCGCCAATTTTGAATTTCGGTCCGCAGATAAAAGTGGTTAAGAAAGGCCCTCTCCTCGAGATCGCGGTTACGGCGAACAGGGTTGTTCACAGTATACACAGTCTCAAAGAAAGCTCCCATCAAATCCACCCTCTCCTGCGGGTCTTCGACCACGAAAAAACCGTCGTTCGAGTCAGCACTTTCCGGACTTATGCCAGCATTCAGTAGTGTCTGTCATGTTTGTTCTCGTTCGTCCGAGGTATTCGAACACATGAAATGTCGTTATGATCTTTCCGCCTAAACAGTTTATTTATTTGTGGGAACATATTCGGACTACTGGTTTTTATAGCCCGAATTTTATTGCCCCAATACAAACTTACAGATTTTCTGTAATTCTCTGTGATCAACTGTTTCAGGTTTTTGATCATCGACTTCAGTGTCCTTAACTCGGGATCGTTCCTGTCAGTAAACTGCCTGTGTAGCCGTTTAAGCCTCGAGAGCAGTCTACTTTTATGTCGGTACAAAGCATCGATTGTCGCGTTACGATACTTTTCAGTTTGTTCTTCGTCGGTGGAACGTCCTACCCGAGGGATAGTCCGCTCCATTGTCTGTTTGATGACGACATTCATTTGCCGTAAATGACTGTCGATCTCATCGTTCGTTAAGTTCCTGTTTGTCGGTGGGTCGATCTCGCATGAGCGTATGTCGCGCTTTAAGACTCTGGAGAAGCGCGACCACTGCGCTTTTCGGTAATCGAAAGAACGCACTTGGTCGTACTGCTCCAGCTGCGTCTGCTCGTTCGGGATCCGTAATACGGCGGCAAGTCCGTAGTGATCACTATCGTACTTAACCGCTCGTAAACAGTTCCGCGTGCTTAGATCAGTGTTTGTAAGTTCTAGTCTTTCGTCAACTAGCGCCAAGTCCAAGAAAGAACCGTCTCTAGGGAAAGACGGGATATCCGTCGCGTACAGCTCGATTTTGTACTCAATCATATTATGACGCCACCAGTCGTGAAACTGGTTGCCTCTAGGGTTCGGAATATCATTTCCCCATGCCGCGTGTTTAGCATTGAGATCTCCGCCCAAAAAGTAATAATTATCTTCCGATTGAAGCTCTAAGCAACGAAAAAGCGTCTCGATCTCATTTAAAAATTGAATGCGTTGAGGGGAATCAGGTGCGTAAAGCGACACCACATACACCCGCCTCTGGCTATTGAGAGGAATGCATACGATACATGCTTCCAACACCTGAAACCTGCGCACGTCCCCGCTATATATGACCTTATGGCGCAAGCCTTTGCGTACTAAGATAGCGACACCGCCTCCCTGTGTGGAGTTGGGCCGGTCTCTTCTAACTACACGATAATTTCTATAGCCCAATTTGTGCTTCGGATTAAGCTTAGTTTCGCTAACCAGAAGCACATCTGGCTTTTCGGCTTCCAACAGATTGGAAAGATTGTTCCTTCTCTCGATCCGAATAAGTGAATTAACATTCACCGCAAGGATCTTCAAGTTTACCTCGTCCAGCGTACCCATCATATTCATGGCGCGGCAGACTCGGCAAACAGTGTCAAATAGATAACGTCTATTCGAGCCACTTGCTCATTTAACTGTGTCTGGAAGTTGTCGATCTTTCCGTGCAATGACAGAAGAATCGACTTCAAATCCAGATCCGCTTCCGGTGTAGGAACCTTCGGCGCACTTTTTGTTATTGTGCTACCCGGTCCAGTTACCATTTGGGCAAAGGACACATTGGGTGCAACAAAATTAGAGAACGAGCGACTCTTTCGACCATTCTCTTCTTCAGACCTCTGTTTTCGAGCCTGCACATTCTGTTTCACCTGCTGATACTTAGGACATCCCTTGAAATTAGCAGGATGTCCTGAGCTGTTGCAGAGCACACACGAGAGCTGGCCCCGATCTTCAACTCTATCTGTACCCAAGGCGCATTCCCCATGTTTGTGGTCCTTATTGCACTTGACGCACCTGAACTGCATATGGCAGTTAGCTGCGGCGTGCCCGAACCTCTGGCAGTGCATACATTGAAGTACACGATCTGACTTTTTTAATTTGTCCCAACGTACCGCATGATAGTAGAGGAATCTGATCCTTTTCAGACTATCGATTTTGCTGTCGGGTGTTAGTTGCACCAAAAAGAATGGCAGTTTGCGGTTACCACCCCTGTCCGCAGGCGAGGCAAACGGCTTGACCCCCACGAACTTAAGGTCGTCGCACTCATAATTCTTGAGCTCCTTTTCAAGCTCCTCTATTTTAATATTAGGGTCGATACCCTTAAGCAGCACCGTTTGCCGTTTTTCTCCTTTTGGAGTGTACGTAAAGTACTCTGTCTCTGCTTTCAGATCAGATTTCCCTCTGGGAGTGTAGGTTCGAAACCTACCGCCGCGCGTCTAAGGCGTCTGACTACAAATCAGATTCCCTCTGGAAGTGTGTGTTCGAATCCTACCGATTGCGAGAAAGATCTTTTTATTTCAATTCCGTACTTATTTTTGGGTTGTATATTTTTTTGACAGAATCTTTATGTAAACCAAACATAGTTCTCTTATAAGCTCGCCTAAGAGCTGGTAATATAAGGTGCTTCAATAAGTCAATGTCAAGCGTAATTCATAACACACTTTAAAGTTTGACAAAAGACAAATGTTTTGGTGTTAGTGTAAGTAGTGTGGACCTTGCCCAGATATCGATAACGAGATTCGCAAAATTGCTCTGACTCTCAAAAAAAGTGTTTTTTCTGTGGTAATGGAAAACGACATAAGAGATACGAGTAGACACAAACTATCAAATTAAGACCTCCAGCAAAGTCACCGTTACTGCAGTCATTGGCCGAGCGTCTAAGGCGTCTGACTAGAAATCAGATTCCCTCTGGGAGTGTAGGTTCGAAACCACCCAAAGCGCGTCTAAGGCGTCTGACTAGAAATCAGATTTCCCTCTGGGAGTGTAGGTTCGAAACCTACCGCCGCGCGTCTAAGGCGTCTGACTACAAATCAGATTCCCTCTGGAAGTGTGTGTTCGAATCCTACCGATTGCGAGAAAGATCTTTTTATTTCAATTCCGTACTTATTTTTGGGTTGTATATTTTTTTGACAGAATCTTTATGTAAACCAAACATAGTTCTCTTATAAGCTCGCCTAAGAGCTGGTAATATAAGGTGCTTCAATAAGTCAATGTCAAGCGTAATTCATAACACACTTTAAAGTTTGACAAAAGACAAATGTTTTGGTGTTAGTGTAAGTAGGTGTGGACCTTGCCCAGATATCGATAACGAGATTCGCAAAATTGCTCTGACTCTCAAAAAAAGTGTTTTTTTCTGTGGTAATGGAAAACGACATAAGAGATACGAGTAAATACAAACTATCAAATTAAGACCTCCAGCAAAGTCACCGTAACTGCAATCATTGGCCGAGCGTCTAAGGCGTCTGACTAGAAATCAGATTCCCTCTGGGAGTTTAGGTTCGAAAACCGCCGCGCGTCTAAGGCGTCTGACTACAAATCAGATTCCCTCTGCAAGTGTGTGTTCGAATCCTACCGATTGCGAGAAAGATCTTTTTATTTCAATTCCGTACTTATTTTTGGGTTGTATATTTTTTTGACAGAATCTTTATGTAAACCAAACATAGTTCTCTTATAAGCTCGCCTAAGAGCTGGTAATATAAGGTGCTTCAATAAGTCAATGTCAAGCGTAATTCATAACACACTTTAAAGTTTGACAAAAGACAAATGTTTTGGTGTTAGTGTAAGTAGGTGTGGACCTTGCCCAGATATCGATAACGAGATTCGCAAAATTGCTCTGACTCTCAAAAAAAGTGTTTTTTCTGTGGTAATGGAAAACGACATAAGAGATACGAGTAGACACAAACTATCAAATTAAGACCTCCAGCAAAGTCACCGTTACTGCAGTCATTGGCCGAGCGTCTAAGGCGTCTGACTAGAAATCAGATTCCCTCTGGGAGTGTAGGTTCGAAACCACCCAAAGCGCGTCTAAGGCGTCTGACTAGAAATCAGATTTCCCTCTGGGAGTGTAGGTTCGAAACCTACCGCCGCGCGTCTAAGGCGTCTGACTACAAATCAGATTCCCTCTGGAAGTGTGTGTTCGAATCCTACCGATTGCGAGAAAGATCTTTTTATTTCAATTCCGTACTTATTTTTGGGTTGTATATTTTTTTGACAGAATCTTTATGTAAACCAAACATAGTCCTCTTATAAGCTCGCCTAAGAGCTGGTAATATAAGGTGCTTCAATAAGTCAATGTCAAGCGTACTTCATAACACACTTTAAAGTTTGACAAAAGACAAATGTTTTGGTGTTAGTGTAAGTAGGTGTGGACCTTGCCCAGATATCGATAACGAGATTCGCAAAATTGCTCTGAACTCTCAAAAAAAGTGTTTTTTTCTGTGGTAATGGAAAACGACATAAGAGATACGAGTAAATACAAACTATCAAATTAAGACCTCCAGCACAGTCACCGTAACTGCAGTCATTGGCCGAGCGTCTAAGGCGTCTGACTAGAAATCAGATTCCCTCTGGGAGTGTAAGGTTCGAAACCTACCGCCGCGCGTCTAAGGCGTCTGACTACAAATCAGATTCCCTCTGGAAGTGTGTGTTCGAATCCTACCGATTGCGAGAAAGATCTTTTTATTTCAATTCCGTACTTATTTTTGGGTTGTATATTTTTTTGACAGAATCTTTATGTAAACCAAACATAGTTCTCTTATAAGCTCGCCTAAGAGCTGGTAATATAAGGTGCTTCAATAAGTCAATGTCAAGCGTAATTCATAACACACTTTAAAGTTTGACAAAAGACAAATGTTTTGGTGTTAGTGTAAGTAGGTGTGGACCTTGCCCAGATATCGATAACGAGATTCGCAAAATTGCTCTGACTCTCAAAAAAAGTGTTTTTTCTGTGGTAATGGAAAACGACATAAGAGATACGAGTAGACACAAACTATCAAATTAAGACCTCCAGCAAAGTCACCGTTACTGCAGTCATTGGCCGAGCGTCTAAGGCGTCTGACTAGAAATCAGATTCCCTCTGGGAGTGTAGGTTCGAAACCACCCAAAGCGCGTCTAAGGCGTCTGACTAGAAATCAGATTTCCCTCTGGGAGTGTAGGTTCGAAACCTACCGCCGCGCGTCTAAGGCGTCTGACTACAAATCAGATTCCCTCTGGAAGTGTGTGTTCGAATCCTACCGATTGCGAGAAAGATCTTTTTATTTCAATTCCGTACTTATTTTTGGGTTGTATATTTTTTTGACAGAATCTTTATGTAAACCAAACATAGTTCTCTTATAAGCTCGCCTAAGAGCTGGTAATATAAGGTGCTTCAATAAGTCAATGTCAAGCGTAATTCATAACACACTTTAAAGTTTGACAAAAGACAAATGTTTTGGTGTTAGTGTAAGTAGGTGTGGACCTTGCCCAGATATCGATAACGAGATTCGCAAAATTGCTCTGACTCTCAAAAAAAGTGTTTTTTTCTGTGGTAATGGAAAACGACATAAGAGATACGAGTAAATACAAACTATCAAATTAAGACCTCCAGCAAAGTCACCGTAACTGCAGTCATTGGCCGAGCGTCTAAGGCGTCTGACTAGAAATCAGATTCCCTCTGGGAGTTTAGGTTCGAAAACCGCCGCGCGTCTAAGGCGTCTGACTACAAATCAGATTCCCTCTGCAAGTGTGTGTTCGAATCCTACCGATTGCGAGAAAGATCTTTTTATTTCAATTCCGTACTTATTTTTTGGTTGTATATTTTTTTGACAGAATCTTTATGTAAACCAAACATAGTTCTCTTATAAGCTCGCCTAAGAGCTGGTAATATAAGGTGCTTCAATAAGTCAATGTCAAGCGTAATTCATAACACACTTTAAAGTTTGACAAAAGACAAATGTTTTGGTGTTAGTGTAAGTAGGTGTGGACCTTGCCCAGATATCGATAACGAGATTCGCAAAATTGCTCTGACTCTCAAAAAAAGTGTTTTTTCTGTGGTAATGGAAAACGACATAAGAGATACGAGTAGACACAAACTATCAAATTAAGACCTCCAGCAAAGTCACCGTTACTGCAGTCATTGGCCGAGCGTCTAAGGCGTCTGACTAGAAATCAGATTCCCTCTGGGAGTGTAGGTTCGAAACCACCCAAAGCGCGTCTAAGGCGTCTGACTAGAAATCAGATTTCCCTCTGGGAGTGTAGGTTCGAAACCTACCGCCGCGCGTCTAAGGCGTCTGACTACAAATCAGATTCCCTCTGGAAGTGTGTGTTCGAATCCTACCGATTGCGAGAAAGATCTTTTTATTTCAATTCCGTACTTATTTTTGGGTTGTATATTTTTTTGACAGAATCTTTATGTAAACCAAACATAGTCCTCTTATAAGCTCGCCTAAGAGCTGGTAATATAAGGTGCTTCAATAAGTCAATGTCAAGCGTACTTCATAACACACTTTAAAGTTTGACAAAAGACAAATGTTTTGGTGTTAGTGTAAGTAGGTGTGGACCTTGCCCAGATATCGATAACGAGATTCGCAAAATTGCTCTGAACTCTCAAAAAAAGTGTTTTTTTCTGTGGTAATGGAAAACGACATAAGAGATACGAGTAAATACAAACTATCAAATTAAGACCTCCAGCACAGTCACCGTAACTGCAGTCATTGGCCGAGCGTCTAAGGCGTCTGACTAGAAATCAGATTCCCTCTGGGAGTGTAAGGTTCGAAACCTACCGCCGCGCGTCTAAGGCGTCTGACTACAAATCAGATTCCCTCTGGAAGTGTGTGTTCGAATCCTACCGATTGCGAGAAAGATCTTTTTATTTCAATTCCGTACTTATTTTTGGGTTGTATATTTTTTTGACAGAATCTTTATGTAAACCAAACATAGTTCTCTTATAAGCTCGCCTAAGAGCTGGTAATATAAGGTGCTTCAATAAGTCAATGTCAAGCGTAATTCATAACACACTTTAAAGTTTGACAAAAGACAAATGTTTTGGTGTTAGTGTAAGTAGGTGTGGACCTTGCCCAGATATCGATAACGAGATTCGCAAAATTGCTCTGACTCTCAAAAAAAGTGTTTTTTCTGTGGTAATGGAAAACGACATAAGAGATACGAGTAAATACAAACTATCAAATTAAGACCTCCAGCACAGTCACCGTAACTGCAGTCATTGGCCGAGCGTCTAAGGCGTCTGACTAGAAATCAGATTCCCTCTGGGAGTGTAGGTTCGAAACCTACCGCCGCGCGTCTAAGGCGTCTGACTACAAATCAGATTCCCTCTGGAAGTGTGTGTTCGAATCCTACCGATTGCGAGAAAGATCTTTTTATTTCAATTCCGTACTTATTTTTGGGTTGTATATTTTTTTGACAGAATCTTTATGTAAACCAAACATAGTCCTCTTATAAGCTCGCCTAAGAGCTGGTAATATAAGGTGCTTCAATAAGTCAATGTCAAGCGTAATTCATAACACACTTTAGAGTTTGACAAAAGACAAATGTTTTGGTGTTAGTGTAAGTAGGTGTGGACCTTGCCCAGATATCGATAACGAGATTCGCAAAATTGCTCTGACTCTCAAAAAAAGTGTTTTTTCTGTGGTAATGGAAAACGACATAAGAGATACGAGTAAATACAAACTATCAAATTAAGACCTCCAGCACAGTCACCGTAACTGCAGTCATTGGCCGAGCGTCTAAGACGTCTGACTAGAAATCAGATTCCCTCTGGGAGTGTAGGTTCGAAACCTACCGCCGCGCGTCTAAGGCGTCTGACTATAAATCAGATTCCCTCTGGAAGTGTGTGTTCGAATCCTACCGATTGCGAGAAAAAATCTTTTTATTTCAATTCCGTACTTATTTTTGGGTTGTATATTTTTTTGACAGAATCTTTATGTAAACCAAACATAGTTCTCTTATAAGCTCGCCTAAGAGCTGGTAATATAAGGTGCTTCAATAAGTCAATGTCAAGCGTACTTCATAACACACTTTAAAGTTTGACAAAAGACAAATGTTTTGGTGTTAGTGTAAGTAGTGTGGACCTTGCCCAGATATCGATAACGAGATTCGCAAAATTGCTCTGACTCTCAAAAAAAGTGTTTTTTCTGTGGTAATGGAAAACGACATAAGAGATACGAGTAGACACAAACTATCAAATTAAGACCTCCAGCAAAGTCACCGTTACTGCAGTCATTGGCCGAGCGTCTAAGGCGTCTGACTAGAAATCAGATTCCCTCTGGGAGTGTAGGTTCGAAACCACCCAAAGCGCGACTAAGGCGTCTGACTAGAAATCAGATTTCCCTCTGGGAGTGTAGGTTCGAAACCTACCGCCGCGCGTCTAAGGCGTCTGACTACAAATCAGATTCCCTCTGGAAGTGTGTGTTCGAATCCTACCGATTGCGAGAAAGATCTTTTTATTTCAATTCCGTACTTATTTTTGGATTGTATATTTTTTTGACAGAATCTTTATTTAAACCAAACATAGTCCTCTTATAAGCTCGCCTAAGAGCTGGCAATATAAGGTGCTTCAATAAGTCAATGTCAAGCGTAATTCATAACACACTTTAAAGTTTGACAAAAGACAAATGTTTTGGTGTTAGTGTAAGTAGGTGTGGACCTTGCCCAGATATCGATAACGAGATTCGCAAAATTGCTCTGACTCTCAAAAAAAGTGTGTTTTCTGTGGTATTGGAAAACGACATAAGAGATACGAGTAGACACAAACTATCAAATTAAGACCTCCAGCAAAGTCACCGTAACTGCAGTCATTGGCCGAGCGTCTAAGGCGTCTGACTAGAAATCAGATTCCCTCTGGGAGTGTAGGTTCGAAAACCGACGCGCGTCTAAGGCGTCTGACTACAAATCAGATTCCCTCTGGAAGTGTGTGTTCGAATCCTACCGATTGCGAGAAAGATCTTTTTATTTCAATTCCGTACTTATTTTTGGGTTGTATATTTTTTTTGACAGAATCTTTATGTAAACCAAACATAGTCCTCTTATAAGCTCGCCTAAGAGCTGGTAATATAAGGTGCTTCAATAAGTCAATGTCAAGCGTAATTCATAACACACTTTAGAGTTTGACAAAAGACAAATGTTTTGGTGTTAGTGTAAGTAGGTGTGGACCTTGCCCAGATATCGATAACGAGATTCGCAAAATTGCTCTGACTCTCAAAAAAGTGGTTTTTCTGTGGTAATGGAAAACGACATAAGAGATACTAGTAAATACATACTATCAAATTAAGACCTCCAGCACAGTCACCGTAACTGCAGTCATTGGCCGAGCGTCTAAGGCGTCTGACTAGAAATCAGATTCCCTCTGGGAGTGTAGGTTCGAAAACCGACGCGCGTCTAAGGCGTCTGACTACAAATCAGATTCCCTCTGGAAGTGTGTGTTCGAATCCTACCGATTGCGAGAAAGATCTTTTTATTTCAATTCCGTACTTATTTTTTGGTTGTATATTTTTTTGACAGAATCTTTATGTAAACCAAACATAGTCCTCTTATAAGCTCGCCTAAGAGCTGGTGATATAAGGTGCTTCAATAAGTCAATGTCAAGCGTAATTCATAACATACTTTAAAGTTTGACAAAAGACAAATGTTTTGGTGTTAGTGTAAGTAGGTGTGGACCTTGCCCAGATATCGATAACGAGATTCGCAAAATTGCTCTGACTCTCAAAAAAAGTGTTTTTTCTGTGGTAATGGAAAACGACATAAGAGATACGAGTAAATACAAACTATCAAATTAAGACCTCCAGCACAGTCACCGTAACTGCAGTCATTGGCCGAGCGTCTAAGACGTCTGACTAGAAATCAGATTCCCTCTGGGAGTGTAGGTTCGAAACCTACCGCCGCGCGTCTAAGGCGTCTGACTATAAATCAGATTCCCTCTGGAAGTGTGTGTTCGAATCCTACCGATTGCGAGAAAAAATCTTTTTATTTCAATTCCGTACTTATTTTTGGGTTGTATATTTTTTTGACAGAATCTTTATGTACACCAAACATAGTCCTCTTATAAGCTCGCCTAAGAGCTGGCAATATAAGGTGCTTCAATAAGTCAATGTCAAGCGTAATTCATAACACACTTTAAAGTTTGACAAAAGACAAATGTTTTGGTGTTAGTGTAAGTAGGTGTGGACCTTGCCCAGATATCGATAACGAGATTCGCAAAATTGCTCTGACTCTCAAAAAAAGTGTGTTTTCTGTGGTATTGGAAAACGACATAAGAGATACGAGTAGACACAACCTATCAAATTAAGACCTCCAGCAAAGTCACCGTTACTGCAGTCATTGGCCGAGCGTCTAAGGCGTCTGACTAGAAATCAGATTCCCTCTGGGAGTGTAGGTTCGAAACCTACCGCCGCGCGTCTAAGGCGTCTGACTACAAATCAGATTCCCTCTGGAAGTGTGTGTTCGAATCCTACCGATTGCGAGAAAGATCTTTTTATTTCAATTCCGTACTTATTTTTGGGTTGTATATTTTTTTGACAGAATCTTTATGTAAACCAAACATAGTCCTCTTATAAGCTCGCCTAAGCGCTGGTAATATAAGGTGCTTCAATAAGTCAATGTCAAGCGTACTTCATAACACACTTTAAAGTTTGACAAAAGACAAATGTTTTGGTGTTAGTGTAAGTAGGTGTGGACCTTGCCCAGATATCGATAACGAGATTCGCAAAATTGCTCTGAACTCTCAAAAAAAGTGTTTTTTTCTGTGGTAATGGAAAACGACATAAGAGATACGAGTAAATACAAACTATCAAATTAAGACCTCCAGCACAGTCACCGTAACTGCAGTCATTGGCCGAGCGTCTAAGGCGTCTGACTAGAAATCAGATTCCCTCTGGGAGTGTAAGGTTCGAAACCTACCGCCGCGCGTCTGCGTCTGACTACAAATCAGATTCCCTCTGGAAGTGTGTGTTCGAATCCTACCGATTGCGAGAAAGATCTTTTTATTTCAATTCCGTACTTATTTTTGGGTTGTATATTTTTTTGACAGAATCTTTATGTAAACCAAACATAGTCCTCTTATAAGCTCGCCTAAGAGCTGGCAATATAAGGTGCTTCAATAAGTCAATGTCAAGCGTAATTCATAACACACTTTAAAGTTTGACAAAAGACAAATGTTTTGGTGTTAGTGTAAGTAGGTGTGGATCTTGCCCAGATATCGATAACGAGATTCGCAAAATTGCTCTGACTCTCAAAAAAAGTGTGTTTTCTGTGGTATTGGAAAACGACATAAGAGATACGAGTAGACACAAACTATCAAATTAAGACCTCCAGCAAAGTCACCGTTACTGCAGTCATTGGCCGAGCGTCTAAGGCGTCTGACTAGAAATCAGATTTCCCTCTGGGAGTGTAGGTTCGAAACCTACCGCCGCGCGTCTAAGGCGTCTGACTACAAATCAGATTCCCTCTGGAAGTGTGTGTTCGAATCCTACCGATTGCGAGAAAGATCTTTTTATTTCAATTCCGTACTTATTTTTGGGTTGTATATTTTTTTGACAGAATCTTTATGTAAACCGAACATAGTTCTCTTATAAGCTCGCCTAAGAGCTGGTAATATAAGGTGCTTCAATAAGTCAATGTCAAGCGTAATTCATAACACACTTTAAAGTTTGACAAAAGACAAATGTTTTGGTGTTAGTGTAAGTAGGTGTGGACCTTGCCCAGATATCGATAACGAGATTCGCAAAATTGCTCTGACTCTCAAAAAAAGTGTTTTTTTCTGTGGTAATGGAAAACGACATAAGAGATACGAGTAAATACAAACTATCAAATTAAGACCTCCAGCACAGTCACCATAACTGCAGTCATTGGCCGAGCGTCTAAGGCGTCTGACTAGAAATCAGATTCCCTCTGGGAGTGTAGGTTCGAAACCTCCCCGCGCGTCTAAGGCGTCTGACTACAAATCAGATTCCCTCTGGAAGTGTGTGTTCGAATCCTACCGATTGCGAGAAAGATCTTTTTATTTCAATTCCGTACTTATTTTTGGGTTGTATATTTTTTTGACAGAATCTTTATGTAAACCAAACATAGTCCTCTTATAAGCTCGCCTAAGAGCTGGCAATATAAGGTGCTTCAATAAGTCAATGTCAAGCGTAATTCATAACACACTTTAAAGTTTGACAAAAGACAAATGTTTTGGTGTTAGTGTAAGTAGGTGTGGACCTTGCCCAGATATCGATAACGAGATTCGCAAAATTGCTCTGACTCTCAAAAAAAGTGTGTTTTCTGTGGTATTGGAAAACGACATAAGAGATACGAGTAGACACAAACTATCAAATTAAGACCTCCAGCAAAGTCACCGTAACTGCAGTCATTGGCCGAGCGTCTAAGGCGTCTGACTAGAAATCAGATTCCCTCTGGGAGTTTAGGTTCGAAAACCGCCGCGCGTCTAAGGCGTCTGACTACAAATCAGATTCCCTCTGGAAGTGTGTGTTCGAATCCTACCGATTGCGAGAAAGATCTTTTTATTTCAATTCCGTACTTATTTTTTGGTTGTATATTTTTTTGACAGAATCTTTATGTAAACCAAACATAGTCCTCTTATAAGCTCGCCTAAGAGCTGGCAATATAAGGTGCTTCAATAAGTCAATGTCAAGCGTAATTCATAACACACTTTAAAGTTTGACAAAAGACAAATGTTTTGGTGTTAGTGTAAGTAGGTGTGGACCTTGCCCAGATATCGATAATGAGATTCGCAAAATTGCTCTGACTCTCAAAAAAAGTGTGTTTTCTGTGGTATTGGAAAACGACATAAGAGATACGAGTAGACACAAACTATCAAATTAAGACCTCCAGCAAAGTCACCGTTACTGCAGTCATTGGCCGAGCGTCTAAGGCGTCTGACTAGAAATCAGATTCCCTCTGGGAGTGTAGGTTCGAAACCTACCGCCGCGCGTCTAAGGCGTCTGACTACAAATCAGATTCCCTCTGGAAGTGTGTGTTCGAATCCTACCGATTGCGAGAAAGATCTTTTTATTTCAATTCCGTACTTATTTTTGGGTTGTATATTTTTTTGACAGAAACTTTATGTAAACCAAACATAGTCCTCTTATAAGCTCGCCTAAGAGCTGGTAATATAAGGTGCTTCAATAAGTCAATGTCAAGCGTACTTCATAACACACTTTAAAGTTTGACAAAAGACAAATGTTTTGGTGTTAGTGTAAGTAGGTGTGGACCTTGCCCAGATATCGATTACGAGATTCGCAAAATTGCTCTGAACTCTCAAAAAAAGTGTTTTTTTCTGTGGTAATGGAAAACGACATAAGAGATACGAGTAAATACAAACTATCAAATTAAGACCTCCAGCACAGTCACCGTAATTGCAGTCATTGGCCGAGCGTCTAAGGCGTCTGACTAGAAATCAGATTTCCCTCTGGGAGTGTAGGTTCGAAACCTACCGCCGCGCGTCTAAGGCGTCTGACTACAAATCAGATTCCCTCTGGAAGTGTGTGTTCGAACGTTCGCACGTTGCAAGGGCGATGGCCAGTGATAATAACCTGGGGTCAAATCGCGTCGTCCGTGAACGAGCATTACGAGACGGAATTTGTTTTTGTTTCACATGTCAAATCAACATAATTCCGTAAACGTATAGCTCGTTCACGGAAGTGGCGATTCGACCCCTGATCTCAGGGGCTTACTACCCCAATTTAATGTACCACGAGAGTACGCTTCGGTCTGGCTTTATCCCGCCTGAGGCATTCCTTCATGTAGACATGAAAGGGTTAGTCCAGAATAAAGATGGTGTGCCGGTATTGTACCACAGCCACCGCGGCGCGAGGGATAAGCGGCTCATCCACGACGGGTCCGCCGCCAATGCTCAGGAGCTCCTCCGTTTTAGCACCGCAATTGCGGATCGGGACAAGGTCGATACGTTAAAGCAGTACACCGAATATTGGTGGCTTAAAGAAGAGGTGAGGGCTGATACGCTCTCCCGGGCCGGTGCGCTACTGACGTAGCATCCTCCTTAGTTTTAAGATAGATATTAAGTTTTTAGGTTTAGGATAGATTAGGGGGTCCTTGGGAGGGACTGGGCTAGCCGACATGTATGTGCTACCGAGACTCGACCGACGCTATTGCGTCTCGGCGGCACGGGTGAACCCATGTCGGCGGCTGTCAGGCGCCCATGGATGCAATCAGGATGGTGACCAATCCTTAAGATTGCTCACCACCCTGATTATAATTAATTTAGGCTAAGTAGCTTAGGTAGTTTTAAGTAGTTTATAGGTAAAACAATAATAATAAAGAATTCAAGTTTTCAAAGTTTCTTGAAAAATAAAAAACAACACAAATTAAATATAGATAGATTTAAGGCCGAAAGGCAATAATTTTAAGAATATCGTTAAGTTTAGAGTGCTCGTTAAGAGCCAGTAAGCTAGAATTAAGATTGTTAGTTTTAAATTAGATTTAGTCGTTTTTGTCTAGTATATAATTTTAATGAATGAATATAATAAAAATTAATTTAAAAAAAAAAAAAAAAAAAAAGCGTCTGACTAGAAATCAGATTCCCTCTGGGAGTGTAGGTTCGAAACCTACTGCCGCGCGTCTAAGGCGTCTGACTAGAAATCAGATTCCCTCTCGGAGTGTAGGTTCGAAACCTACCGCCGCGCGTCTAAGGCGTCTGACTACAAATCAGATTCCCTCTGGAAGTGTGTGTTCGAATCCTACCGATTGCGAGAAAGATCTTTTTATTTCAATTCCGTACTTATTTTTGGGTTGTATATTTTTTTGACAGAATCTTTATGTAAACCAAACATAGTCCTCTTATAAGCTCGCCTAAGAGCTGGTAATATAAGGTGCTTCAATAAGTCAATGTCAAGCGTAATTCATAACACACTTTAGAGTTTGACAAAAGACAAATGTTTTGGTGTTAGTGTAAGTAGGTGTGGACCTTGCCCAGATATCGATAACGAGATTCGCAAAATTGCTCTGACTCTCAAAAAAGTGGTTTTTCTGTGGTAATGGAAAACGACATAAGAGATACTAGTAAATACATACTATCAAATTAAGACCTCCAGCACAGTCACCGTAACTGCAGTCATTGGCCGAGCGTCTAAGGCGTCTGACTAGAAATCAGATTCCCTCTGGGAGTGTAGGTTCGAAACCTACCGCCGCGCGTCTAAGGCGTCTGACTACAAATCAGATTCCCTCTGGAAGTGTGTGTTCGAATCCTACCGATTGCGAGAAAGATCTTTTTATTTCAATTCCGTACTTATTTTTGGGTTGTATATTTTTTTGACAGAATCTTTATGTAAACCAAACATAGTCCTCTTATAAGCTCGCCTAAGAGCTGGTAATATAAGGTGCTTCAATAAGTCAATGTCAAGCGTAATTCATAACACACTTTAGAGTTTGACAAAAGACAAATGTTTTGGTGTTAGTGTAAGTAGGTGTGGACCTTGCCCAGATATCGATAACGAGATTCGCAAAATTGCTCTGACTCTCAAAAAAAGTGTTTTTTCTGTGGTAATGGAAAACGACATAAGAGATACGAGTAAATACAAACTATCAAATTAAGACCTCAAGCACAATCACCGTAACTGCAGTTATTGGCCGAGCGTCTAAGGCGTCTGACTAGAAATCAGATTCCCTCTGGGAGTGTAGGTTCGAAACCTACCGCCGCGCGTCTAAGGCGTCTGACTACAAATCAGATTCCCTCTGGAAGTGTGTGTTCGAATCCTACCGATTGCGAGAAAGATCTTTTTATTTCAATTCCGTACTTATTTTTGGGTTGTATATTTTTTTGACAGAATCTTTATGTAAACCAAACATAGTCCTCTTATAAGCTCGCCTAAGAGCTGGTAATATAAGGTGCTTCAATAAGTCAATGTCAAGCGTACTTCATAACACACTTTAAAGTTTGACAAAAGACAAATGTTTTGGTGTTAGTGTAAGTAGGTGTGGACCTTGCCCAGATATCGATTACGAGATTCGCAAAATTGCTCTGAACTCTCAAAAAAAGTGTTTTTTTCTGTGGTGTGTTCGAATCCTACCGATTGCGAGAAAGATCTTTTTATTTCAATTCCGTACTTATTTTTGGGTTGTATATTTTTTTGACAGAAACTTTATGTAAACCAAACATAGTCCTCTTATAAGCTCGCCTAAGAGCTGGTAATATAAGGTGCTTCAATAAGTCAATGTCAAGCGTACTTCATAACACACTTTAAAGTTTGACAAAAGACAAATGTTTTGGTGTTAGTGTAAGTAGGTGTGGACCTTGCCCAGATATCGATTACGAGATTCGCAAAATTGCTCTGAACTCTCAAAAAAAGTGTTTTTTTCTGTGGTAATGGAAAACGACATAAGAGATACGAGTAAATACAAACTATCAAATTAAGACCTCCAGCACAGTCACCGTAACTGCAGTCATTGGCCGAGCGTCTAAGGCGTCTGACTAGAAATCAGATTTCCCTCTGGGAGTGTAGGTTCGAAACCTACCGCCGCGCGTCTAAGGCGTCTGACTACAAATCAGATTCCCTCTGGAAGTGTGTGTTCGAACGTTCGCACGTTGCAAGGGCGATGGCCAGTGATAATAACCTGGGGTCAAATCGCGTCGTCCGTGAACGAGCATTACGAGACGGAATTTGTTTTTGTTTCACATGTCAAATCAACATAATTCCGTAAACGTATAGCTCGTTCACGGAAGTGGCGATTCGACCCCTGATCTCAGGGGCTTACTACCCCAATTTAATGTACCACGAGAGTACGCTTCGGTCTGGCTTTATCCCGCCTGAGGCATTCCTTCATGTAGACATGAAAGGGTTAGTCCAGAATAAAGATGGTGTGCCGGTATTGTACCACAGCCACCGCGGCGCGAGGGATAAGCGGCTCATCCACGACGGGTCCGCCGCCAATGCTCAGGAGCTCCTCCGTTTTAGCACCGCAATTGCGGATCGGGACAAGGTCGATACGTTAAAGCAGTACACCGAATATTGGTGGCTTAAAGAAGAGGTGAGGGCTGATACGCTCTCCCGGGCCGGTGCGCTACTGACGTAGCATCCTCCTTAGTTTTAAGATAGATATTAAGTTTTTAGGTTTAGGATAGATTAGGGGGTCCTTGGGAGGGACTGGGCTAGCCGACATGTATGTGCTACCGAGACTCGACCGACGCTATTGCGTCGCTCGAGTCTCGGCGGCACGGGTGAACCCATGTCGGCGGCTGTCAGGCGCCCATGGATGCAATCAGGATGGTGACCAATCCTTAAGATTGCTCACCACCCTGATTATAATTAATTTAGGCTAAGTAGCTTAGGTAGTTTTAAGTAGTTTATAGGTAAAACAATAATAATAAAGAATTCAAGTTTTCAAAGTTTCTTGAAAAATAAAAAACAACACAAATTAAATATAGATAGATTTAAGGCCGAAAGGCAATAATTTTAAGAATATCGTTAAGTTTAGAGTGCTCGTTAAGAGCCAGTAAGCTAGAATTAAGATTGTTAGTTTTAAATTAGATTTAGTCGTTTTTGTCTAGTATATAATTTTAATGAATGAATATAATAAAAATTAATTTAAAAAAAAAAAAAAAAAAAAAAAGCGTCTGACTAGAAATCAGATTCCCTCTGGGAGTGTAGGTTCGAAACCTACTGCCGCGCGTCTAAGGCGTCTGACTAGAAATCAGATTCCCTCTCGGAGTGTAGGTTCGAAACCTACCGCCGCGCGTCTAAGGCGTCTGACTACAAATCAGATTCCCTCTGGAAGTGTGTGTTCGAATCCTACCGATTGCGAGAAAGATCTTTTTATTTCAATTCCGTACTTATTTTTGGGTTGTATATTTTTTTGACAGAATCTTTATGTAAACCAAACATAGTCCTCTTATAAGCTCGCCTAAGAGCTGGTAATATAAGGTGCTTCAATAAGTCAATGTCAAGCGTACTTCATAACACACTTTAAAGTTTGACAAAAGACAAATGTTTTGGTGTTAGTGTAAGTAGGTGTGGACCTTGCCCAGATATCGATTACGAGATTCGCAAAATTGCTCTGAACTCTCAAAAAAAGTGTTTTTTTCTGTGGTGTGTTCGAATCCTACCGATTGCGAGAAAGATCTTTTTATTTCAATTCCGTACTTATTTTTGGGTTGTATATTTTTTTGACAGAATCTTTATGTAAACCAAACATAGTCCTCTTATAAGCTCGCCTAAGAGCTGGTAATATAAGGTGCTTCAATAAGTCAATGTCAAGCGTACTTCATAACACACTTTAAAGTTTGACAAAAGACAAATGTTTTGGTGTTAGTGTAAGTAGGTGTGGACCTTGCCCAGATATCGATAACGAGATTCGCAAAATTGCTCTGACTCTCAAAAAAAGTGTTTTTTTCTGTGGTAATGGAAAACGACATAAGAGATACGAGTAAATACAAACTATCAAATTAAGACCTCCAGCACAGTCACCGTAACTGCAGTCATTGGCCGAGCGTCTAAGGCGTCTGACTAGACAGTCGCTCTTCAGCATCCGTGGTGATCAGACGACTTGGTTAGAGAAGCAGTGAAAGCGAAAGTGTAAGTTATAAATAGTGTTTTTGGATATCGAAATCCAACAAGCCATTTGGCTCAGTGGAGCGTACGATCGGCAGTCGCTCTTCAGCATCCGTGGTGATCAGACGACTTTGTTAGTGAGGCAGCGTAAGCTAAAGTGACGTATTAAGTAGTGTTTTTGAACAGCGATTTCCAATAAGCCATTTGGCTCAGAGGAAGTCTGAAGAAGAGAAAGGTCGAAAGAGTCGCTCGTTCTCTAATTTTGTTGCACCCAATGTGTCCTTTGCCCAAATGGTAACTGGACCGGGTAGCACAATAACAAAAAGCGCGCCGAAGGTTCCTACGCCTGAAGCGGATCTGGATTTGAAATCGATCCTTCTGTCATTGCACGGAAAGATCGACAATTTCCAGAAACAGTTAAATGAGCAAGCGGCTCGAATAGACATGATCTATTCGACACTGTTTGCCGAGTCTGCCGCGCCATGAATATGATGGGTACGCTGGACGAGGTAAACTTGAAGATCCTTGCGGTGAATGTTAATTCACTTATTCGGATCGAGAGAAGGATCAATCTTTCCAATCTGTTGGAAGCCGAAAAGCCTGATGTACTTCTGGTTAGCGAAACTAAGCTAACTCCGAAACACAAATTAGGCTACAAGAATTACATTGTAGTTAGAAGAGACCGACCCAACTCCACACAAGGAGGTGGTGTCGCTATCTTAATTCGTAAAGGCTTGCGCCATAGGGTCATATACAGCGGGGACGTGCGAAGGTTCCAGGTGTTGGAAGCATGCATCGTATGCATTCCCCTCAATAGCCAGAGGCGGGTGTATGTGGTGTCGCTTTACGCACCTGAATCTCCTCTACGCATTGAATTTTTGAATGAGATCGAGACGCTTTTTCGTTGCTTACAGCTTCAATCGGAAGATAACTATTACTTTTTGGGCGGAGACCTCAATGCTAAACACGCGGCATGGGGAAATGATATTCCGAACCCTAGAGGCAACCAGTTTCACGATTGGTGGCGTCATAATATGATTGAGTATAAACTCGAATTATACGCGACGGATATCCCGTCTTTCCCTAGAGATGGTTCTTTCTTGGACTTGGCGCTAGTTGACGAAAGACTCGAACTAACAAACACTGATCTAAGCACGCGGAACTGTTTACGAGCGGTTAGGTACGATAGTGATCACTACGGACTTGCCGCCGTATTACGGATCCCGAACGAGCAGACGCAGCTGGAGCAGTACGACCAAGTGCGTTCCTTCGATTACCCAAAAGCGCAGTGGTCGCGCTTCTCCAGAGTTTTAAAACGCGACATACGCTCATGCGAGATCGACCCACCGACAAACAGGAACTTGACGAACGATGAGATCGACACTCATTTACGGCAAATGAATGTCGTCATCAAACGGACAATGGAGCGGACTATCCCTCGGGTAGGACGTTCCACCGACGAAGAACAAACTGAAAAGTATCGAAACGCGACAATCGATGCTTTGTACCGACATAAAAGTAGACTGCTCTCGAGGCTTAAACGGCTACACAGACAGTTTACTGACAGGAACGATCCCGAGTTAAGGACACTGAAATCGATGATCAAAAACCTGAAACAGTTGATCACCGAAAATTACAGAAAATCTGTAAGTTTGTATTGGGGCAATAAAATTCGGGCTATAAAAACCAGTAGTCCGAATATGTTCCCACAAATAAATAAACTGTTCAGGCGGAAAGATCATAACGATATTTCATGTGTTCGAATACCTCGGACGAACGAGAACAGACAGACACTACTGACTGCTGGCATAAGTCCGGAGAGTGCTGACTCGAACGATGGTTTTTTCGTGGTCGAAGACCCGCAGGAGAGGGTGGATTTGATGGGAGCTTTCTTTGAGAGTGTGTATACGGTGAACAACCCTGTTTGCCGTAACCGCGATCTCGAGGAGAGGGCCTTTCTTAACCACTTTTATCTGCGGACCGAAATTCAAGATTGGCGATCCGAGAACAACGGTTTCACCGGGTTCAATGACGACAACCGTGCAAATGGCACAATCGCCGATGCAAATACTCACCTGTTCGTGAGTAGAGATGAACTTCGGTTTATCTTTGAATCACTGAAAAACAAAAAATCGGCGGGAGTTGACGGTGTCCCAAACGTCGTATTAAGACACCTGCCGCTAGAGGCGATAGATATCTTCGCCACTCTATTTAACAATGCCCTGAATAATGCATATTATCCGGAGCAGTGGAAAATAGCGGTGGTACATCCTATCCCTAAAAAGGATAAAGATAGGACAAACCCTGCTAATCTTCGGTCAATTAGTTTGCTCCCGAATGTTAGCAAGGTATTCGAGAAAGTCGTCAATAGATCTCTTTTGAGATGGGTTGAGGAAAACAAGATAATTCCGGAAAATCAGTTTGGCTTTAGAGCGGGGCATGACACTATTCATGCCGCGTCGAAACTGATCTCCGACATTCAGTGGAATAAAAGTAAGAATCAATGCACGGGTGCCTGCCTGGTCGACTTTGAGAAGGCCTTCGATACCGTATGGTTAGAGGGACTCTTTTATAAGCTGACCAGATTGGGCATTCAAAAACCTTTGCTGTATATGATTTATGACATGCTTATGGGAAAGAAGTTCGTTGTCAAATCTGGCAATGTGACTTCGAGCAGGGTTTTCGAAATTAAAAACGGCTTACAACAGGGAGCAGTGAATTCTCCGATCCTGTTTAATATTTACACAAGTGATCTGGTGGGTTCCCTCAGACATGCTATAGCGTACGCAGACGATTTAGTGGCGTACAGATCAGGACCAAAAATCGAGGTCATCAGAATCCTTCTGCAGCGTGACTTCGGGCAAATTAAGAGGTATTGCGATGATTGGAAGTTGAAAATCAATTTCCAAAAATCGGAAACAATCCTGTTCAGAACTCCATTGGCTGGGGCCCCTAGGGATACCAGAAAAAACTGGAGAAAATTAACAATTATTGGACAGCAGGGACGGCCGTTGGTGGTGAAAAACGTGGTCCGGTATCTTGGCATCTGGCTTGACCAGTATCTATATTTTGACAAACATATAGATGCTTGTCTTGCTGGGGCTAAGCGGGCCTACGCTCTGACAAGGAGACTGTTTCGCAGCAGTCAACTTGACTCCAGGGTGAAGGTCATTTGCTACGTGGCCCTCATAAGGCCCATCATCGCTTATGGCTGTCCTTTGTGGTTCAATATAGCGCCGTTCTATATGGAAAAGATTCGGGTGTTTGAGAGACAATGTCTCAGGGCCTGTCTAGGGTTGTTTAGAACTCCCGAATCTGAGTACACAAAATACTATCCCAACAGGACCCTATACAATGGGGCTCGACTGAATAGGGTTGACAATTTCCTTATTAAGGTGATTCGGAGGCACGTTGCGAGGGCGATGGCCAGTGATAATAGCCTGATCTCAGGGGCTTACTACCCCAATTTAATGTACCATGAGAGTACGCTTCGGTCTGGCTTTATCCCGCCTGAGGCATTCCTTCATGTAGACATGAAAGGGTTAGTCCAAAATAAAGATGGTGTGCCGGTATTATACCACAGCCACCGCGGCGCGAGGGATAAGCGGCTCATCCACGACGGGTCCGCCGCCAATGCTCAGGAGCTCCTCCGTTTTAGCACCGCAATTGCGGATCGGGACAAGGTCGATACGTTAAAGCAGTACACCGAATATTGGTGGCTTAAAGAAGAGGTGAGGGCTGATACGCTCTTCCGGGCCGGTGCGCTACTGACGTAGCATCCTCCTTAGTTTTAAGATAGATATTAAGTTTGTAGGTTTAGGATAGATTAGGGGGTCCTTGGGAGGGACTGGGCTAGCCGACATGTATGTGCTCGGCGGCACGGGTGAACCCTTGTCGGCGGCTGTCAGGCGCCCATGGATGCAATCAGGATGGTGACCAATCCTTAAGATTGCTCACCACCCTGATTATAATTAATTTAGGCTAAGTAGCTTAGGTAGTTTTAAGTAGTTTATAGGTAAAACAATAATAATAAAGAATTCAAGTTTTCAAAGTTTCTTGAAAAATAAAAAACAACACAAATTAAATATAGATAGATTTAAGGCCGAAAGGCAATAACTTTAAGGATATTGTTAAGTTTAGAGCGCTCGCTAAGAGCCAGTAAGCTAGAATTAAGATAAATGTTAGCTTTAAATTAGATTTAATCGTTTTTGTCTAGAATGTAAGTTTATTGAATAATGCTAATAAAAATGAATTTAAAAGTAAAAAGTAAGTAAGTAGTCTTCGGCTCTGACGTAGAGGAGCCAGGTTCGAGTCCCAGTGGGGGAATAATTTTTATTAATTCGTAAATTAGTAAACAACGAAAACAGAAGTGGAAGTGCCGCAAGAAAATCAGGCGATGGACAGTGGCCAGTCCAAGGTCCCGCAAGGTGAAACCCCGTTGGCCAAACGCGTGACCAGGCAGGTCAAAGCAAAACTGCAGCAAGTGGCTGAGATGCCAACAACAACAACAACTAAAGCAGCTCCAGAAGCATTAACAAAAACAAGTGCTTCAGCAGCAGCAGCACCAACAACAATAATAGACTTGCCATCAACAAGTACCGCAGCATTGGCAAAGGTACAGTCAGCAGAAATGGCAAAAAGTGAAAAACGACGAAGGAAGTTGAAACCAACGCCAAACCTCATACACAAGAGGAAGTCGAAGACGGACGAGCAGATGACGTCACGAGCAACCTCGTCAGCACACGAGACGGAAGGCGATGACTCTGATGCCCTCAGCTACTCGTACGAGTCCGAAGGGGGCGAGGGCAGATACGTGGGCGAAGGTAATTCCTTTCAGGAGTTACTGGACGCCGAAGACGAACAAAAAGACGATGAAGACGAGGAAGCCCAACTTGATAGGCTAATCAAGGAGCTCCTCGAAAAGAGGAATAAATTGCGCCAGCAAAAATTGCAGCAGCAGCAACAAAAGCTGAAACAACTGCAAGCTGAGCAGCAACAACACAAACAACAAGAAAAACAGCTTAAGCAGCAGCAACAACAACAAGCACTGCTTAAGCAGCAACAAGAGCAACAGAAGAAGCAGTTGGCACGCAAACAGCCACTGCAGCAACACCAACAACAAAAACAACAACAGCAGCAACTGCAACCGCAGCAACAGAAGCAGAGACAACAACAACAGCAACCGCAGCAACAGCAGCAGCAGAGACAACAACAACAACAACAGCAACCGCAGCAACAGCAGCAGCAGCAACAGCAGGAACAACAAAAGGAGACGAAAAAACAAAAAGTTCCACCAATTAATGTAAGTCATTTAGATATTAGTGATAGCATAAGATTATGTAGATTAGTAGTTAGTAACAACTTTTATATTAAGAGGCTGAACGCCACCAAACATATAATTATGTGCACAAATATGGAGGAGCACAAAAAGTTGCGCACCGCTCTGGAGAAAGCGGAAGCTGAGTACTTCACGTACACTCCAAAAGGAGAAAAGCGACAAACGGTGATGCTTAAGGGTATAGACCCCAATGTTAAAATAGAGGAGCTTGAAAAGGAGCTTAAGAGTTTTGAGTGCGACGACCTTAAGTTCGTGGGGGTCAAGCCGTTTTCCTCGCCTGCGGACAGGGGTGGTAGCCGCAAATTACCATTCTTTTTGGTTCAACTAACCCCCGACAGCAAAATCGATAGTTTAAAAAGGATCAGATTCCTGTACTATCATGCGGTAAGATGGGAAAAATTAAAGAGGTCAGATCGTGTACTTCAATGTATGCGCTGCCAGAGGTTCGGGCACGCCGCAGCTAACTGCCACATGCAGTTTAGGTGCGTGAAGTGTAACAAGGACCACAAACATGGGGAATGTGCCTTAGGCACGGAAAGAGTAGAAGATCGGGGCCAGCTCTCATGTGTACTCTGCAACACCTCAGGACATCCTGCTAATTTCAAGGGATGTCCCAGGTATCAGCAGGTTAAACAGAATGTGCAGGCTCGAAAACAGAAGTCTGAAGAAGAGAAAGGTCGAAAGAGTCGCTCGTTCTCTAATTTTGTTGCACCCAATGTGTCCTTTGCCCAAATGGTAACTGGACCGGGTAGCACAATGACAAAAAGCGCGCCGAAGGTTCCTACACCGGAAGCGGATCTGGATTTGAAATCGATCCTTCTGTCATTGCACGGAAAGATCGACAATTTCCAGAAACAGTTAAATGAGCAAGCGGCTCGAATAGACGTGATCTATTCGACACTGTTTGCCGAGTCTGCCGCGCCATGAATATGATGGGTACGCTGGACGAGGTAAACTTGAAGATCCTTGCGGTGAATGTTAATTCACTTATTCGGATCGAGAGAAGGATCAATCTTTCCAATCTGTTGGAAGCCGAAAAGCCAGATGTACTTCTGGTTAGCGAAACTAAGCTAACTCCGAAACACAAATTAGGCTACAAGAATTACATTGTAGTTAGAAGAGACCGACCCAACTCCACACAAGGAGGTGGTGTCGCTATCTTAATTCGTAAAGGCTTGCGCCATAGGGTCATATACAGCGGGGACGTGCGAAGGTTCCAGGTGTTGGAAGCATGCATCGTATGCATTCCCCTCAATAGCCAGAGGCGGGTGTATGTGGTGTCGCTTTACGCACCTGAATCTCCTCTACGCATTGAATTTTTGAATGAGATCGAGACGCTTTTTCGTTGCTTACAGCTTCAATCGGAAGACAATTATTACTTTTTGGGCGGAGACCTCAATGCTAAACACGCGGCATGGGGAAATGATATTCCGAACCCTAGAGGCAACCAGTTTCACGACTGGTGGCGTCATAATATGATTGAGTATAAACTCGAATTATACGCGACGGATATCCCGTCTTTCCCTAGGGACGGTTCTTTCTTGGACTTGGCGCTAGTTGACGAAAGACTCGAACTAACACACACTGATCTAAGCACGCGGAACTGTTTACGAGCGGTTAAGTACGATAGTGATCACTACGGACTTGCCGCCGTATTACGGATCCCGAACGAGCAGACGCAGCTGGAGCAGTACGACCAAGTGCGTTCTTTCGATTACCGAAAAGCGCAGTGGTCGCGCTTCTCCAGAGTTTTAAAACGCGACATACGCTCATGCGAGATCGACCCACCGACAAACAGGAACTTGACGAACGATGAGATCGACACTCATTTACGGCAAATGAATGTCGTCATCAAACGGACAATGGAGCGGACTATCCCTCGGGTAGGACGTTCCACCGACGAAGAACAAACTGAAAAGTATCGAAACGCGACAATCGATGCTTTGTACCGACATAAAAGTAGACTGCTCTCGAGGCTTAAACGGCTACACAGACAGTTTACTGACAGGAACGATCCCGAGTTAAGGACACTGAAATCGATGATCAAAAACCTGAAACAGTTGATCACCGAAAATTACAGAAAATCTGTAAGTTTGTATTGGGGCAATAAAATTCGGGCTATAAAAACCAGTAGTCCGAATATGTTCCCACAAATAAATAAACTGTTCAGGCGGAAAGATCATAACGATATTTCATGTGTTCGAATACCTCGGACGAACGAGAACAGACAGACACTACTGACTGCTGGCATAAGTCCGGAGAGTGCTGACTCGAACGATGGTTTTTTCGTGGTCGAAGACCCGCAGGAGAGGGTGGATTTGATGGGAGCTTTCTTTGAGAGTGTGTATACGGTGAACAACCCTGTTTGCCGTAACCGCGATCTCGAGGAGAGGGCCTTTCTTAACCACTTTTATCTGCGGACCGAAATTCAAGATTGGCGATCCGAGAACAACGGTTTCACCGGGTTCAATGACGACAACCGTGCAAATGGCACAATCGCCGATGCAAATACTCACCTGTTCGTGAGTAGAGATGAACTTCGGTTTATCTTTGAATCACTGAAAAACAAAAAATCGGCGGGAGTTGACGGTGTCCCAAACGTCGTATTAAGACACCTGCCGCTAGAGGCGATAGATATCTTCGCCACTCTATTTAACAATGCCCTGAATAATGCATATTATCCGGAGCAGTGGAAAATAGCGGTGGTACATCCTATCCCTAAAAAGGATAAAGATAGGACAAACCCTGCTAATCTTCGGTCAATTAGTTTGCTCCCGAATGTTAGCAAGGTATTCGAGAAAGTCGTCAATAGATCTCTTTTGAGATGGGTTGAGGAAAACAAGATAATTCCGGAAAATCAGTTTGGCTTTAGAGCGGGGCATGACACTATTCATGCCGCGTCGAAACTGATCTCCGACATTCAGTGGAATAAAAGTAAGAATCAATGCACGGGTGCCTGCCTGGTCGACTTTGAGAAGGCCTTCGATACCGTATGGTTAGAGGGACTCTTTTATAAGCTGACCAGATTGGGCATTCAAAAACCTTTGCTGTATATGATTTATGACATGCTTATGGGAAAGAAGTTCGTTGTCAAATCTGGCAATGTGACTTCGAGCAGGGTTTTCGAAATTAAAAACGGCTTACAACAGGGAGCAGTGAATTCTCCGATCCTGTTTAATATTTACACAAGTGATCTGGTGGGTTCCCTCAGACATGCTATAGCGTACGCAGACGATTTAGTGGCGTACAGATCAGGACCAAAAATCGAGGTCATCAGAATCCTTCTGCAGCGTGACTTCGAGCAAATTAAGAGGTATTGCGATGATTGGAAGTTGAAAATCAATTTCCAAAAATCGGAAACAATCCTGTTCAGAACTCCATTGGCTGGGGCCCCTAGGGATACCAGAAAAAACTGGAGAAAATTAACAATTATTGGACAGCAGGGACGGCCATTGGTGGTGAAAAACGTGGTTCGGTATCTTGGCATCTGGCTTGACCAGTATCTATATTTTGACAAACATATAGATGCTTGTCTTGCTGGGGCTAAGCGGGCCTACGCTCTGACAAGGAGACTGTTTCGCAGCAGTCAACTTGACTCCAGGGTGAAGGTCATTTGCTACGTGGCCCTCATAAGGCCCATCATCGCTTATGGCTGTCCTTTGTGGTTCAATATAGCGCCGTTCTATATGGAAAAGATTCGGGTGTTTGAGAGACAATGTCTCAGGGCCTGTCTAGGGTTGTTTAGAACTCCCGAATCTGAGTACACAAAATACTATCCCAACAGGACCCTATACAATGGGGCTCGACTGAATAGGGTTGACAATTTCCTTATTAAGGTGATTCGGAGGCACGTTGCAAGGGCGATGGCCAGTGATAATAACCTGATCTCAGGGGCTTACTACCCCAATTTAATGTACCATGAGAGTACGCTTCGGTCTGGCTTTATCCCGCCTGAGGCATTCCTTCATGTAGACATGAAAGGGTTAGTCCAAAATAAAGATGGTGTGCCGGTATTGTACCACAGCCACCGCGGCGCGAGGGATAAGCGGCTCATCCACGACGGGTCCGCCGCAAATGCTCAGGAGCTCCTCCGTTTTAGCACCGCAATTGCGGATCGGGACAGGGTCGATACTGTAAAGCAGTTCACCGAATTTTGGTGGCTTGAGGAAGAGGTGAGGGCTGATACGCTCTCCCGGGCCGTTGCGCTACTGACGTAGCATCCTCCTTAGTTTTAAGATAGATATTAAGTTTGTAGGTTTAGGATAGATTAGGGGGTCCTTGGGAGGGACTGGGCTAGCCGACATGTATGTGCTACCGAGACTCGACCGACGCTATTGCGTCGCTCGAGTCTCGGCGGCACGGGTGAACCCTTGTCGGCGGCTGTCAGGCGCCCACGGATGCAATCAGGATGGTGACCAATCCTTAAGATTGCTCACCACCCTGATTATAATTAATTTAGGCTAAGTAGCTTAGGTAGTTTTAAGTAGTTTATAGGTAAAACAATAATAATAAAGAATTCAAGTTTTCGAAGTTTCTTGAAAAATAAAAAACAACACAAATTAAATATAGATAGATTTTAGGCCGAAAGGCAATAATTTTAAGAATATCGTTAAGTTTAGAGTGCTCGTTAAGAGCCAGTAAGCTAGAATTAAGATTGTTAGTTTTAAATTAGATTTAATCGTTTTTGTCTAGTATATAAGTTTAATGAATGAATATAATAAAAATGAATTAAAAAAAAAAAAAAAAAAAAAGCGTACGATCGGCTCACACGCAAGGGGAGCCTAGTTCGAGCCCCAGTGAGGGAAAACTTTTTTTTCAATTAAAAATTTAAGTGAAAAGCAAACAAAAGTGGAAGTGCCGCAAGGCAATCAGGCGATGGACACGGGCCAGTCAAATGTCCCGCACGGTGATGCCCCGTTGCCCAAACGATTAATCAGAGAAGTCAAAACCAAACTTCAACAAATGGAACCAACAACAACAACTAGAGCAGCAGTAGCAGCAGCAACAAAAACAAGCACAGCTGACAAAGAGATGCCAACAACAAGTGCCGCAGCTTCAACAACACAAGCAGTACCAGTGGTACAGTCGCGTGAAGCGACAAAAACTGAGAAACGGCGACGTAAGTTAAAGCCAACACCAAACCTCTCATATAAGAGGAAACCGAAGACGAATGCGGAAGAGATGACGTCACGAGCAACCTCATCTGCGCCAGCATCAGAAGGCGAGAATGACGATGATACCGATGGACTCAGCTACTCGTACGAGTCCGAAGGGGGTGAAGGCCGGTACAAGGGCGAAGGTAATTCCTTCCGAGAATTACTGGCCGCCGAAGAGGAAGACGAACAACAACAAAATGACGATGAGGAAGCTCAGCTCGATCGGCTAATTAAAGAGCTCCTAGAGAAAAGAGAGAAGTTGCGCCAGCAGAAACTGCAACAGCAACAACAAAAACTGAAACAAATACAGGCTGAGCAGCAACAGCACAAACAACAACAAAAAATGCAGAAGCAGCAACAACAACAACAACAGCAGCAACAAATACAAAACAAAAAGCCGCAGCAATTGCAGCAGCAACAACAACAGAGAAGGCAGCCGGCACAAAAACAGCCGCTGCCACAGCAACAACAACAGCAGCAGAAGCAACAACCACAGCATCAACAGCAACAGCAGCAGCAACAGCAACAACAGCAGCAGCAACAGCAGCAGCAACAGCAGCAACAACAACAACAGGAGAGGAAAGACAAAATACCGCCAATAAATGTAAGTTACTTAGATATTAGTGATAGTATTAGGTTATGTAGGCTAGTCACTAAGGATTTCTATATAAAAAGGCTAAACGCCACTAAACACATTATTATGTGCATAAATATGGAGGAGCACAAAAAAGTGCGCACGGCTCTGGAGAAAGCAGAGACAGAGTACTTTACGTACACTCCAAAAGGAGAAAAACGGCAAACGGTGCTGCTTAAGGGTATCGACCCTAATATTAAAATAGAGGAGCTTGAAAAGGAGCTCAAGAATTATGAGTGCGACGACCTTAAGTTCGTGGGGGTCAAGCCGTTTGCTTCGCCTGCGGACAGGGGTGGTAACCGCAAACTGCCATTCTTTTTGGTGCAACTAACACCCGACAGCAAAATCGATAGTTTAAAAAGGATCAGACTCCTGTACTATCATGCGGTACGTTGGGAAAAATTAAAAAAGTCAGATCGTGTACTTCAATGTAAGCGCTGCCAGAGGTTCGGGCATGCCGCAGCTAACTGCCATATGCAGTTCAGGTGCGTCAAGTGCAATAAGGACCACAAACAGGGGGAATGTGCCTTAGGTACAGATAGAGTTGAAGATCGGGGCCAGCTCTCGTGTGTGCTCTGCAACAGCTCAGGGTATCCTGCTAATTTCAAGGGATGTCCTAAGTATCAGCAGGTGAAACAGAATGTGCAGGCTCGAAAACAGAGGTCTGAAGAAGAGAATGGTCGAAAGAGTCGCTCGTTCTCTAATTTTGTTGCACCCAATGTGTCCTTTGCCCAAATGGTAACTGGACCGGGTAGCACAATAACAAAAAGTGCGCCGAAGGTTCCTACACCGGAAGCGGATCTGGATTTGAAGTCGATCCTTCTGTCATTGCACGGAAAGATCGACAACATCCAGAAACAGTTAAATGAGCAAGCGGCTCGAATAGACGTTATCTATTCGACACTGTTTGCCGAGTCTGCCGCGCCATGAATATGATGGGTACGCTGGACGAGGTAAACTTGAAGATCCTTGCGGTGAATGTTAATTCACTTATTCGGATCGAGAGAAGGAACAATCTTTCCAATCTGTTGGAAGCCGAAAAGCCAGATGTGCTTCTGGTTAGCGAAACTAATCTAAATCCGAAGCACAAATTGGGCTATAGAAATTATCGTGTAGTTAGAAGAGACCGGCCCAACTCCACACAGGGAGGTGGTGTCGCAATCTTAGTACGCAAAGGCTTGCGCCATAAGGTCATATATAGCGGGAACGTGCGCAGGTTTCAGGTGCTGGAAGCATGTATCGTATGCATTCCCCTCAATAGCCAGAGGCGGGTGTATGTGGTGTCGCTTTACGCAACTGATTCCCCTCAACGCATTCAATTTTTAAATGAGATCGAGACGCTTTTTCGTTGCTTAGAGCTTCAATCGGAAGATAATTATTACTTTTTGGGCGGAGATATCAATGCTAAACATGCAGCATGGGGAAATGATACTCCAAACCCTAGAGGCAACCAGTTTCACGACTGGTGGCGTCATAATATGATTGAGTACAAAATCGAATTGTACGCGACGGATATCCCGTCTTTCCCTAGAGACGGTTCTTTCTTGGACTTGGCGCTAGTTGACGAAAGACTAGAACTTACAAACACTGATCTAAGCACGCGGAACTGTTTACGAACGGTTGAGTACGATAGTGATCACTACGGACTTGCCGCCGTAATACGGATCCCGAACGAGCAGACGCAGCTGGAGCAGAACGACCAAGTGCGTTCTTTCGATTACCGAAAAGCGCAGTGGTCGCGCTTCTCCATAGTTTTAAAACGCGACATACGCTCATGCGAGATCGACCCACCGACAAACAGGAACTTGACGAACGATGAGATCGACACTCATTTACGGCAAATGAATGTCGTCATCAAACGGACAATGGAGCGGACTATCCCTCGGGTAGGAAGTTCCACCGACGAAGAACAAACTGAAAAGTATCGAAACGCGACAATCGATGCTTTGTACCGACATAAAAGTAGACTGCTCTCGAGGCTTAAACGGCTACACAGAAAGTTTACTGACAGGAACGATCCCGAGTTAAGGACACTGAAATCGATGATCAAAAACCTGAAACAGTTGATCACCGAAAATTACAGAAAATCTGTAAGTTTGTATTGGGGCAATAAAATTCGGGCTATAAAAACCAGTAGTCCGAATATGTTCCCACAAATAAATAAACTGTTCAGGCGGAAAGATCATAACGACATTTCATGTGTTCGAATACCTCGGACGAACGAGAACAGACAGACACTACTGACTGCTGGCATAAGTCCGGAAAATGCTGACTCGACCGATGGTTTTTTCGTGGTCGAAGACCCGCAGGAGAGGGTGGATTTGATGGGAGCTTTCTTTGAGAGTGTGTATACGGTGAACAACCCTGTTTGCCGTAACCGCGATCTCGAGGAGAGGGCCTTTCTTAACCACTTTTATCTGCGGACCGAAATTCAAGATTGGCGATCCGAGAACAACGGTTTCACCGGGTTCAATGACGACAACCGTGCAAATGGCACAATCGCCGATGCAAATACTCATCTGTTCGTGAGTAGAGATGAACTTCGGTTTATCTTTGAATCATTGAAAAACAAAAAATCGGCGGGAGTTGACGGTGTCCCAAACGTCGTATTAAGACACCTGCCGCTAGAGGCGATAGATATCTTCGCCACGCTATTTAACAATGCGCTGAATAATGCATATTATCCGGCGCAGTGGAAAATAGCGGTGGTACACCCTATCCCTAAAAAGGATAAAGATAGGACAAACCCTGCTAATCTTCGGTCAATTAGTTTGCTTCCGAATGTTAACAAGGTATTCGAGAAAGTCGTCAAAAGATCTCTTTTAAAATGGGTTGAAGAAAATAAGATTATTCCGGAAAATCAGTTTGGCTTTAGAGCGGGGCATGACACTATTCATGCCGCGTCGAAACTGGTCTCCGACATTCAGTGGAATAAAAGTAAGAAGCAATGCACGGGTGCCTGCCTGGTCGACTTTGAGAAGGCCTTCGATACCGTATGGTTGGAGGGGCTTTTCTATAAGCTGACAAGATTGGGCATTCAAAAACCTTTGCTATATATGATCTATGACATGCTTATGGGAAAGAAGTTCGTTGTCAAATCTGGCAATGTGACTTCGAGCAGGGTTTTCGAAATTAAAAACGGCTTACAACAGGGAGCAGTGAATTCTCCGATCCTGTTTAATATTTACACAAGTGATCTGGTGGGTTCCCTCAGACATGCTATAGCGTACGCAGACGATTTAGTGGCGTACAGATCAGGACCAAAAATCGAAGTCATCAGAATCCTTCTGCAGCGTGACTTCGAGCAAATTAAGAGGTATTGCGATGATTGGAAGTTGAAAATCAATTTCCAAAAATCGGAAACAATCCTGTTCAGAACTCCATTGGCTGGGGCCCCTAGGGATACCAGAAAAAACTGGAGAAAATTAACAATTATTGGACAGCAGGGACGGCCATTGGTGGTGAAAAACGTGGTCCGGTATCTTGGCATCTGGCTTGACCAGTATCTATATTTTGACAAACATATAGATGCTTGTCTTGCTGGGGCTAAGCGGGCCTACGCTCTGACAAGGAGACTATTTCGCAGCAGTCAACTTGACTCCAGGGTGAAGGTCATTTGCTACGTGGCCCTCATAAGGCCCATCATCGCTTATGGCTGTCCCTTATGGTTCAATATAGCGCCGTTCTATATGGAAAAGTTTCGGGTGTTTGAGAGACAATGTCTCAGGTCCTGTCTAGGGTTGTTTAGAACTCCCGAATCTGAGTACACAAAATACTATCCCAACAGGACCCTATACAATGGGGCTCGACTGAATAGGGTTGACAATTTCCTTATTAAGGTGATTCGGAGGCACGTTGCAAGGGCGATGGCCAGTGATAATAGCCTGATCTCAGGGGCTTACTACCCCAATTTAATGTACCATGAGAGTACGCTTCGGTCTGGCTTTATTCCGCCTGAGGCATTCCTTCATGTAGACATGAAAGGGTTAGTCCAAAATAAAGATGGTGTGCCGGTATTGTACCACAGCCACCGCGGCGCGAGGGATAAGCGGCTCATCCACGACGGGTACGCCGCCAATGCTCAGGAGCTCCTCCGTTTTAGCACCGCAATTGCGGATCGGGACAGGGTCGATACTGTAAAGCAGTTCACCGAATTTTGGTGGCTTGAGGAAGAGGTGAGGGCTGATACGCTCTCCCGGGCCGGTGCGCTACTGACGTAGCATCCTCCTTAGTTTTAAGATAGATATTAAGTTTGTAGGTTTAGGATAGATTATGGGGTCCTTGGGAGGGACTGGGCTAGCCGACATGTATGTGCTACCGAGACTCGACCGACGCTATTGCGTCGCTCGGGTCTCGGCGGCACGGGTGAACCCTTGTTGGCGGCTGTCAGGCGCCCATGGACGCAATCAGGATGGTGACCAATCGAAGGATTGCTCACCACCCTGATTATAATTAATTTAGGCTAAGTAGCTTAGGTAGTTTTAAGTAGTTTGTAGGTAAAATAAGAATAATAAAGAATTCAAGTTTTTATTACGTTTCTTGAAAAATAAAAAACAATAAAAATTAAATATAGATAGATTTAAGGCCGAAAGGCAATAACTTTAAGGATATCGTTAAGTTTAGAGTGCTCGTTAAGAGCCAGTAAGCTAGAATTAAGATTGTTAGTTTTAAATTAGATTTAATCGTTTTTGTCTAGTATATAAGTTTAATGAATGAATATAATAAAAATGAATTAAAAAAAAAAAAAAAAAAAAGCGTACGATCGGCTCACACGCAAGGGGAGCCTAGTTCGAGCCCCAGTGAGGGAAAACTTTTTTTTCAATTAAAAATTTAAGTGAAAAGCAAACAAAAGTGGAAGTGCCGCAAGGCAATCAGGCGATGGACACGGGCCAGTCAAATGTCCCGCACGGTGATGCCCCGTTGCCCAAACGATTAATCAGAGAAGTCAAAACCAAACTTCAACAAATGGAACCAACAACAACAACTAGAGCAGCAGTAGCAGCAGCAACAAAAACAAGCACAGCTGACAAAGAGATGCCAACAACAAGTGCCGCAGCTTCAACAACACAAGCAGTACCAGTGGTACAGTCGCGTGAAGCGACAAAAACTGAGAAACGGCGACGTAAGTTAAAGCCAACACCAAACCTCTCATATAAGAGGAAACCGAAGACGAATGCGGAAGAGATGACGTCACGAGCAACCTCATCTGCGCCAGCATCAGAAGGCGAGAATGACGATGATACCGATGGACTCAGCTACTCGTACGAGTCCGAAGGGGGTGAAGGCCGGTACAAGGGCGAAGGTAATTCCTTCCGAGAATTACTGGCCGCCGAAGAGGAAGACGAACAACAACAAAATGACGATGAGGAAGCTCAGCTCGATCGGCTAATTAAAGAGCTCCTAGAGAAAAGAGAGAAGTTGCGCCAGCAGAAACTGCAACAGCAACAACAAAAACTGAAACAAATACAGGCTGAGCAGCAACAGCACAAACAACAACAAAAAATGCAGAAGCAGCAACAACAACAACAACAGCAGCAACAAATACAAAACAAAAAGCCGCAGCAATTGCAGCAGCAACAACAACAGAGAAGGCAGCCGGCACAAAAACAGCCGCTGCCACAGCAACAACAACAGCAGCAGAAGCAACAACCACAGCATCAACAGCAACAGCAGCAGCAACAGCAACAACAGCAGCAGCAACAGCAGCAGCAACAGCAGCAACAACAACAACAGGAGAGGAAAGACAAAATACCGCCAATAAATGTAAGTTACTTAGATATTAGTGATAGTATTAGGTTATGTAGGCTAGTCACTAAGGATTTCTATATAAAAAGGCTAAACGCCACTAAACACATTATTATGTGCATAAATATGGAGGAGCACAAAAAAGTGCGCACGGCTCTGGAGAAAGCAGAGACAGAGTACTTTACGTACACTCCAAAAGGAGAAAAACGGCAAACGGTGCTGCTTAAGGGTATCGACCCTAATATTAAAATAGAGGAGCTTGAAAAGGAGCTCAAGAATTATGAGTGCGACGACCTTAAGTTCGTGGGGGTCAAGCCGTTTGCTTCGCCTGCGGACAGGGGTGGTAACCGCAAACTGCCATTCTTTTTGGTGCAACTAACACCCGACAGCAAAATCGATAGTTTAAAAAGGATCAGACTCCTGTACTATCATGCGGTACGTTGGGAAAAATTAAAAAAGTCAGATCGTGTACTTCAATGTAAGCGCTGCCAGAGGTTCGGGCATGCCGCAGCTAACTGCCATATGCAGTTCAGGTGCGTCAAGTGCAATAAGGACCACAAACAGGGGGAATGTGCCTTAGGTACAGATAGAGTTGAAGATCGGGGCCAGCTCTCGTGTGTGCTCTGCAACAGCTCAGGGTATCCTGCTAATTTCAAGGGATGTCCTAAGTATCAGCAGGTGAAACAGAATGTGCAGGCTCGAAAACAGAGGTCTGAAGAAGAGAATGGTCGAAAGAGTCGCTCGTTCTCTAATTTTGTTGCACCCAATGTGTCCTTTGCCCAAATGGTAACTGGACCGGGTAGCACAATAACAAAAAGTGCGCCGAAGGTTCCTACACCGGAAGCGGATCTGGATTTGAAGTCGATCCTTCTGTCATTGCACGGAAAGATCGACAACATCCAGAAACAGTTAAATGAGCAAGCGGCTCGAATAGACGTTATCTATTCGACACTGTTTGCCGAGTCTGCCGCGCCATGAATATGATGGGTACGCTGGACGAGGTAAACTTGAAGATCCTTGCGGTGAATGTTAATTCACTTATTCGGATCGAGAGAAGGAACAATCTTTCCAATCTGTTGGAAGCCGAAAAGCCAGATGTGCTTCTGGTTAGCGAAACTAATCTAAATCCGAAGCACAAATTGGGCTATAGAAATTATCGTGTAGTTAGAAGAGACCGGCCCAACTCCACACAGGGAGGTGGTGTCGCAATCTTAGTACGCAAAGGCTTGCGCCATAAGGTCATATATAGCGGGGACGTGCGCAGGTTTCAGGTGCTGGAAGCATGTATCGTATGCATTCCCCTCAATAGCCAGAGGCGGGTGTATGTGGTGTCGCTTTACGCAACTGATTCCCCTCAACGCATTCAATTTTTAAATGAGATCGAGACGCTTTTTCGTTGCTTAGAGCTTCAATCGGAAGATAATTATTACTTTTTGGGCGGAGATATCAATGCTAAACATGCAGCATGGGGAAATGATACTCCAAACCCTAGAGGCAACCAGTTTCACGACTGGTGGCGTCATAATATGATTGAGTACAAAATCGAATTGTACGCGACGGATATCCCGTCTTTCCCTAGAGACGGTTCTTTCTTGGACTTGGCGCTAGTTGACGAAAGACTAGAACTTACAAACACTGATCTAAGCACGCGGAACTGTTTACGAACGGTTGAGTACGATAGTGATCACTACGGACTTGCCGCCGTAATACGGATCCCGAACGAGCAGACGCAGCTGGAGCAGAACGACCAAGTGCGTTCTTTCGATTACCGAAAAGCGCAGTGGTCGCGCTTCTCCATAGTTTTAAAACGCGACATACGCTCATGCGAGATCGACCCACCGACAAACAGGAACTTGACGAACGATGAGATCGACACTCATTTACGGCAAATGAATGTCGTCATCAAACGGACAATGGAGCGGACTATCCCTCGGGTAGGAAGTTCCACCGACGAAGAACAAACTGAAAAGTATCGAAACGCGACAATCGATGCTTTGTACCGACATAAAAGTAGACTGCTCTCGAGGCTTAAACGGCTACACAGAAAGTTTACTGACAGGAACGATCCCGAGTTAAGGACACTGAAATCGATGATCAAAAACCTGAAACAGTTGATCACCGAAAATTACAGAAAATCTGTAAGTTTGTATTGGGGCAATAAAATTCGGGCTATAAAAACCAGTAGTCCGAATATGTTCCCACAAATAAATAAACTGTTCAGGCGGAAAGATCATAACGACATTTCATGTGTTCGAATACCTCGGACGAACGAGAACAGACAGACACTACTGACTGCTGGCATAAGTCCGGAAAATGCTGACTCGACCGATGGTTTTTTCGTGGTCGAAGACCCGCAGGAGAGGGTGGATTTGATGGGAGCTTTCTTTGAGAGTGTGTATACGGTGAACAACCCTGTTTGCCGTAACCGCGATCTCGAGGAGAGGGCCTTTCTTAACCACTTTTATCTGCGGACCGAAATTCAAGATTGGCGATCCGAGAACAACGGTTTCACCGGGTTCAATGACGACAACCGTGCAAATGGCACAATCGCCGATGCAAATACTCATCTGTTCGTGAGTAGAGATGAACTTCGGTTTATCTTTGAATCATTGAAAAACAAAAAATCGGCGGGAGTTGACGGTGTCCCAAACGTCGTATTAAGACACCTGCCGCTAGAGGCGATAGATATCTTCGCCACGCTATTTAACAATGCGCTGAATAATGCATATTATCCGGCGCAGTGGAAAATAGCGGTGGTACACCCTATCCCTAAAAAGGATAAAGATAGGACAAACCCTGCTAATCTTCGGTCAATTAGTTTGCTTCCGAATGTTAACAAGGTATTCGAGAAAGTCGTCAAAAGATCTCTTTTAAAATGGGTTGAAGAAAATAAGATTATTCCGGAAAATCAGTTTGGCTTTAGAGCGGGGCATGACACTATTCATGCCGCGTCGAAACTGGTCTCCGACATTCAGTGGAATAAAAGTAAGAAGCAATGCACGGGTGCCTGCCTGGTCGACTTTGAGAAGGCCTTCGATACCGTATGGTTGGAGGGGCTTTTCTATAAGCTGACAAGATTGGGCATTCAAAAACCTTTGCTATATATGATCTATGACATGCTTATGGGAAAGAAGTTCGTTGTCAAATCTGGCAATGTGACTTCGAGCAGGGTTTTCGAAATTAAAAACGGCTTACAACAGGGAGCAGTGAATTCTCCGATCCTGTTTAATATTTACACAAGTGATCTGGTGGGTTCCCTCAGACATGCTATAGCGTACGCAGACGATTTAGTGGCGTACAGATCAGGACCAAAAATCGAAGTCATCAGAATCCTTCTGCAGCGTGACTTCGAGCAAATTAAGAGGTATTGCGATGATTGGAAGTTGAAAATCAATTTCCAAAAATCGGAAACAATCCTGTTCAGAACTCCATTGGCTGGGGCCCCTAGGGATACCAGAAAAAACTGGAGAAAATTAACAATTATTGGACAGCAGGGACGGCCATTGGTGGTGAAAAACGTGGTCCGGTATCTTGGCATCTGGCTTGACCAGTATCTATATTTTGACAAACATATAGATGCTTGTCTTGCTGGGGCTAAGCGGGCCTACGCTCTGACAAGGAGACTATTTCGCAGCAGTCAACTTGACTCCAGGGTGAAGGTCATTTGCTACGTGGCCCTCATAAGGCCCATCATCGCTTATGGCTGTCCCTTATGGTTCAATATAGCGCCGTTCTATATGGAAAAGTTTCGGGTGTTTGAGAGACAATGTCTCAGGTCCTGTCTAGGGTTGTTTAGAACTCCCGAATCTGAGTACACAAAATACTATCCCAACAGGACCCTATACAATGGGGCTCGACTGAATAGGGTTGACAATTTCCTTATTAAGGTGATTCGGAGGCACGTTGCAAGGGCGATGGCCAGTGATAATAGCCTGATCTCAGGGGCTTACTACCCCAATTTAATGTACCATGAGAGTACGCTTCGGTCTGGCTTTATTCCGCCTGAGGCATTCCTTCATGTAGACATGAAAGGGTTAGTCCAAAATAAAGATGGTGTGCCGGTATTGTACCACAGCCACCGCGGCGCGAGGGATAAGCGGCTCATCCACGACGGGTACGCCGCCAATGCTCAGGAGCTCCTCCGTTTTAGCACCGCAATTGCGGATCGGGACAGGGTCGATACTGTAAAGCAGTTCACCGAATTTTGGTGGCTTGAGGAAGAGGTGAGGGCTGATACGCTCTCCCGGGCCGGTGCGCTACTGACGTAGCATCCTCCTTAGTTTTAAGATAGATATTAAGTTTGTAGGTTTAGGATAGATTATGGGGTCCTTGGGAGGGACTGGGCTAGCCGACATGTATGTGCTACCGAGACTCGACCGACGCTATTGCGTCGCTCGGGTCTCGGCGGCACGGGTGAACCCTTGTTGGCGGCTGTCAGGCGCCCATGGACGCAATCAGGATGGTGACCAATCGAAGGATTGCTCACCACCCTGATTATAATTAATTTAGGCTAAGTAGCTTAGGTAGTTTTAAGTAGTTTGTAGGTAAAATAAGAATAATAAAGAATTCAAGTTTTTATTACGTTTCTTGAAAAATAAAAAACAATAAAAATTAAATATAGATAGATTTAAGGCCGAAAGGCAATAACTTTAAGGATATCGTTAAGTTTAGAGTGCTCGTTAAGAGCCAGTAAGCTAGAATTAAGATTGTTAGTTTTAAATTAGATTTAATCGTTTTTGTCTAGAATTTAAGTTTATTGAATAATATTAATAAAAATGAATTTAAAAGTAAAAGTAAGGCGTCTGACTAGAAATCAGATTCCCTCTGGGAGTGTAGGTTGGAAACCTACTGCCGCGCGTCTAAGGCGTCTGACTACAAATCAGATTCCCTCTGGAAGTGTGTGTTCGAATCCTACCGATTGCGAGAAAGATCTTTTTATTTCAATTCCGTACTTATTTTTGGGTTGTATATTTTTTTGACAGAATCTTTATGTAAACCAAACATAGTCCTCTTATAAGCTCGCCTAAGAGCTGGTTATATAAGGTGCTTCAATAAGTCAATGTCAAGCGTAATTCATAACACACTTTAAAGTTTGACAAAAGGCAAATGTTTTGGTGTTAGTGTAAGTAGGTGTGGACCTTGCCCAGATATCGATAACGAGATTCGCAAAATTGCTCTGACTCTCAAAAAAAGTGATTTTTCTGTGGTAATGGAAAACGACATAAGAGATACGAGTAAATACATACTATCGAATTAAGACCTCCAGCACAGTCACCGTAACTGCAGTCATTGGCCGAGCGTCTAAGGCGTCTGACTAGAAATCAGATTCCCTTACTTTTAAATTCATTTTTATTCATATTATTCATTAAACTTATATCCTAAACAAAAAGGATTAAATCTAATTTAAAGCTAACATTTATCTTAATTCTAGCTTACTGGCTCTTAGCGAGCTTCTAGTCAGACGCCTTAACCGCTTGGCAGCGACTGCTTATGCAAGACAGAGCAAAAGTATAACTTCACGAAAATTTATCAAAACGCTTGTGAGATAGCCATCTTAAAGATACCATATGTTGTGGTGCCTAGTTGAATTTTGGTAAGCAGTATGTATCTTGTACGTTATCATACGACTAAGTTGTCTGTAAAACAGAGTCAATTGAGAAGTGTTTACGCAATGAGGAGCAAAAGCCTGATCATATACTATACATTATAACGGGTGATTTTTTAGCTGGTTTGGTTTTGGCAACACTGGTTTTGACAGCTGACGTGTGTTTAGTACCTTGTGTCACTGTCAAGCAGCTTCAGTTTGGTTTGCAATTTAACCATGGATCGTCTTACAAATGAACAACGCTTGCAAATTATTGAATTTTACTATCAAAATTCGTGCTCGGTTCGAAATGTTCATCGCGCGCTGCTTCCATTTTATGATCGGCATTCTCGACCTTCTGAGCAGTCTATTCGGAAGATTGTGACCAAAATTCGCACCAAATTTACTTTGTTGGACATTAAACCACTGTTGGAAATGAAAAACACTATACTTTTCGTTACTTTAATTCAAGTTATTAATTCATGGTTAGTTATAAGTATTATAGAAAAGACTGCGACAAGAAAATGAATTTGTGGAGGTATATATAGTGTTGCCAATACAAATACAATAAAATAAGAAGAATGGTGATTCTTATATGTTGTGTAGATAATAGCAAAGTATATATATCTTGTGAGTGTACGTAATAGGGTTGCCATATACTTCAACAGCTCCTCTCAATCCTATGACGCACATGTCACTTTAATTAGAGTAACCCTAACATAGTTGAAAGTTTAATATGTTTAGTTTTCTGCAAATTTTTGGTTAAAATGTCGGCGGGCATCTCTTCAGTGGAAACGTATTTTAAATCGATCAGCTGCTTCTGGAAAACTTCTCGAACATAGTGGACTCGAATGTCTATATGCTTGCTCCTTGCGTGGAACACCGGGTTCTTCACCAACTGATGAGAGCTTAAATTGTCGCCATACAGTTCCGTCGGCTTATCTACGGTTTTTTGAAATCCAAGTTCAAGTAAGAGATTTCTGAGGTATACCACTTCCTTCGCTGCCGATGACAAGGCCATATACTCGGCCTCTGTAGGAACGCCTGTCATCACAACTGCCGGCCCAGTCAGCGTCAGCATACCCCCGCAAAGGTTCGCCCGTTTTCCTATAAACAAGTTTAAAGTTTATGGTTCGGTTTAAGTACCTGAGAACCTGTTTTGCTGCCGCCATATGTTCTAAGTGGGGGTCGATGTTGAATTGAGCCAATTTGCTAACGCTGTGTACTATGTCCGGTCTTGATGATATGCCGAGATACATCAATGATCCAATGAGAGATTGGTATAACTTCGCATCCACTTTTATACAATTGGAACATCCTTGGCATTTTTTTAGCTTGATTCCGGGATCAATTGGAGTACAACATTTTCTTGTTTCCGTCATGTCATACTTTTGCAAAAGTTCAGTTATAAATCGTTTTTGAGAAACACTGACGGTTTTCGCTGATGCGTTTCGGTTTATTTCCATTCCGAGAAAATAATCAATTTCTCCCTTATCGACAACATCGAATTCCGCTTCGATTTGCCTTTTAATCCATAATAATGTTTTGCTGTTGGAGCACTACGCTCTGCTACCAGAGCTGTTGAAGCACGCGATCAGAATATCATCAACATATACTGATAATATGTTGATTTCGCCTTCTTTGTTAAGAACATACGTACAGTTATCGCTTTGTAGACGAATGAATCCAATTTTGGTTAAAACTTTGTGTAACTTTTCGTTCCATTCCCGTCCTGCTTGTTTAAGCCCATATATTGCCTTTTGTAGCCTGCAGACTTTCTGCGGGCATCCAGGGTCCACAAATCCTTCAGGTTGTTGCATAAAAATCTCTTCTTGTAGCTAGCCGTTTAGATACGCAGTTATGACATCCATCTGATGAATTATTAGGTCGTGTTCAGCTGCCATTGCGAGTATCATTCGAATAGTGGAATATCTAGCAACTGACGAGAATGTTTCGCTGTAGTCTATCCCTAGTTTCTGACTGCATCCTTTTGCTACGAGCCTAGATTTGTAACGCTCCACTTTGCCACTTTTATCCCGCTTCAGGTCAAACACCCATTTGGATTTAATGGCACGACGATTCTGGGGCAAATCGACCAGTTCCCATGTATTTTTTGACATTAGAGATTCATACTCGGACTGCATTGATGCTAACCATTGATCTGCATCCCTCCTATGCATGGCCTCTTGAACGGTAGCTGGGCTTTTGCTGACATCATCCTCATCGTTTTTCATGAAAAAGAGATTATTTAAATATTGACGGCCCGATCTGAGTGTTCTGGTGATAGAACTAACATTATTAACACTATTTTGTACTTGCCCACTGTGTCCAGTATCAGCATCATCCAGATACACTTCCTCATCATCAGCAACAACCACCAACATTACGTACTGTGCGTAGTGAAGAAAATATTGCGGCCGTATCAGCTAGTGTGACAGAAGACCGCGAAATGTCGATTCGGCGCCGTTCCCAGCAGTTAGGCCTTTGTTACAGCACTACGTGGAAAATTTTGCGGAAGGATTTGGGCGTAAAGCCTTTTAAGATACAGCTGGTGCAAGAACTAAAGCCAGCCGACCTACCACAACGCCGAATTTTTGGTGAATGGGCTCTTGGAAAGCTGGCCGAGGATCCGCTTTTTTATCGAAAAATTGTGTTCAGCGATGAGGCTCATTTTTGGTTGAATGGGTACGTAAATAAGCAAAATTGCCGCATTTGGAGTGAAGATCAGCCAGAAGCATTGCAACAGCTACCAATGCATCCCGAAAAAGCCACTGTTTGGTGCGGTTTATGCGGGCCGGCGGCATTATTGGGCCATATTTCTTCAAAGATGATGCGAATCGCAGCGTTACTGTCAATGGTGAACGCTACCGAGCGATGATAACAAACTTTTTTTTGCCCGAAATGGAAGTTCTTGACTTGCATGATATGTGGTTTCAACAAGACGGTGCCACATGCCACACAGCACGCGAAACAATGGCGCAATTGCGAGGCTAGTTTGGTGAACAGTTAAATTCACGTTTGGTGCCGGTCAATTGGCAGCCTAGATCGTGCGATTTGACAACATTAGATTATTTTTTGTGGGGGTATGTCAAGGCTAATGTGTATAGGGACAAGCCCGCTTCGATTGACGCACTGGAAGCCAACATCCATGCATTCATTCGTGAGATACCGGCCGATATGTGTGAAAGAGTATGCCAAAATTGGACTCAGCGGATGGGCTACCTGAGACGCAGTCGCGGTCAACATTTGCATGAAATTATCTTTAAACATTAAATTGCAAGGTTCAAACTATCGATTCAAATAAATATTTCATTCATTTTTTCGAATTTTTTGTGTTTTTTTTTTTTGTTAAAGTTCTAAGCCTCTTAAAAAATCACCCTTTACATATAGCCAAGGCCAGTGGTGATACTCGATACCGCACAACGATATTGACACTATCATGCAGAGCCCGCTAAAAACACCAGCATTTCCAGTTTCACCAGCCACAAAAAAAAAAAATGAGAAACAAAATCCGACATCAGCACCTTCGACAGCACAACGGCCGCACAGCGCTACCGGGCCGTGAACATCAATCGCTAATTCCAGAGGCAGACATCAAAGATGGCTCGTGTGTCGGCTTTCAGGCAAAATACAAAGACCCATCATACTCCTTTCTTTGCATATATGGTTTGGATAGATGGCAGGCACCAGCCGATACATATATACACGACAGCGCAAATAATGGCCGACTGACTTACAGAGATTTGCCAACAGTGCTCCCCATGCTCCCAAATGTGCACACGACACGGAGTGTAATTGAATCCTTTGCTTCATGGTGCAGTGCACTTTGCAGTCTCTGCATACACACTGTATTGAACGCCATCACTACATTGCCATTACCACGTGCTACCTGAGCAAAAATGAGAAAGAGGGTGGCATCGCCACATTCGAACATGGTAATCCATCCGAGATTCATCACACAAAAGGACTACTATCCAAAGGGAATGCGGGAACATAACAAACACGCTTAGGAGCACACGATTTTCCACTTAATAAACCGGAAGGAGTTCTTTCACTGATGCTGCTGCTACTTACCAACCACAGCGCGCCGCCGGAAGCACAACCGCACAACTCGCAATCGCAACTGAATGACAATTGTGACGGACACGTGTGGCTGTGGCGGTCGGTGCCGGTGGCCCACTTGTTCTGTCAAAAGTGAAACATAAAAAAAAAACATGCATCGCGACAATGTTGCTCGCACATCATTATACTCATCATTTTGCGCTGCACCTGGACGTGCTGGTGTGTGGTTGGTGAATTACTTGAGGCGTGTAGCGCATCCTGCGTGAGTGCTCCCAATTGATGCATATTCAATTGGTGCAAATTAGTCGAAGCGACAGGAAGTGACCGAGATGATTACAAGGCGCTCAAAATCCCATGCAGACGTCAAATTAACAAGAAATAAAAATTCAAATTTGCAAATCTCCACGCAATGAATTGCAAATAGGTATGGCGGAAATCTATTAAGCCTTTGAGTCATGCAATGCCAGCAGCGAGCACCTTTAACAGCCAGGCCCTTGGTACATATACGAGATGCGTTCGGGCGAGTTAATTCAAGTTGCATGCACGGGACTCCGCCTATTGTTGCGATCTTGGGTAGCAACTTTTCATGCGTTATGAGCTGGAAACGCTAACGGTGGGCTGCTATTGGTGAAGATGGTAAGGTTGGGCGCATTTCGCTCTGTTTGACATGTGTGAGAAGAAATTCCAGTTGACGTTTAGCAGAGCGAGAGTGTAATAAATTATGACGGGCATTGTGGACTTCTGGTTAGGCGGTGGTGTCGGTGTGTGAATGCGCGATTGTGATCCACCGACATCTTGAATAGTATAGTAATGGTATTGTTTCAACAAGACTTTGAAATATTTAATTTGTACTATACAAACAAGTTCTAAGATTTATTCAGAAAGGTAATTGAAAGGAAATATTGTTTATGGGGTCTTATGAAATTTTTATTACCGCAACTGACAGCTCAATTGGAAATGGAACGGAGTTTACAGAGCGAATTAGGAATTCGGGCAACACAGAGCGAAAACGACCACATAAAATAGAAGAAAAACTATAAGATTTCTCTATGGTTTTCATCCAAGAAGAAAGTCATATTAAAACAATAGAGAAAATCTTATTAAAATGATGGTGACTTTTCTATAAGAAAGCCACATTCTTTTAAAAAGATATCTTATAAAATGTTTATATGACGGCACCTTGAAACAATACGAAAACTTATTGAAAAGTATGTGAAAACCTCTTAGCAGCAATAGGGAAAACTTATCGAAAGTATATGAAAAACGATTTAACAATATATGGAAAACTTATTAAAACTTTATTTGCGAAACTTATATGTACATCCTAAAATTACCTATCTTAAAATTATAAAAATGTTGTATTTAGAATTTCTTGAATTTCTGGTCTCAAAATGCGAATTCTTGGCCTTCCTTTCAAAGAATGACAGCCTTATTCGTTCATTGTATCCTTTCTGGAAGCGAATAAGTTGATACATTAAATGCAGCAGGAGAAACGTGATGTAGTCTTAAATCTAAGAAAATATTAAATTTTGTAATGGTTTAATGTTCCGATCGATTTTTAGACAAAAGATTTCCTGTTAAATCTACATCTTTCTTCACGCATTTTAGCAGTTCCTTGTTCCTTTTATCTTTAATTTTCTCTTCGAATTACAACATCATTTGGGGAAACATTTTTCGTATTTAGTGAAAAGTGAAATTTTTGTCTCGGGATGAAGGGTTTCGAAATCTAAGATTAAAAATTGTTATACTTTATATATTTACTTTAAATGCATTAAATGGGACTTACCATTTCATATCCATTATCTAATTAATCCGCTTGAAATGTAAATTGTTTGGTGAAATAGATCTACTAATGATTACACTTATATTACTTGCACTTCGCGACACGTGGACTCAGCACTTTTATTAAATGTTTTAGTTCTAAGAGGGAATTCTTATTGATCAAATAACATTAACGTTTAGACAAGCACTTTTAATAAGTTCGTCTTCTCAGAAACGAATGTTAATAAGGTTTTCATATTATTTTATCATGCAATGTGAAAATGCCACTTACAATTAATGTGATATCTCTTTAAAATTTTAAAGAGAAATCTTATATATTTGAGAAGATTTCCTTTGTGGCGTTTTTTTTAATAAGTTCTTCAAGGCAGGCCAACGAGGTTCACTTTTCAAAATAATAATGTTCTTGGTTGTTTTCTTCGAATGTCTATGACGTTTGGCATTTTTTGACACTCAATGTCTTCAAGATCAGGTTCACTCAATTAGGAAGACAAAAAGTGATGCCATTGTCAATGACATTTGAATATCTCTTAATTTTAAAGACATGCTACCAGTCAACACATGAAGCGCATTGACCAGATAACTTTTTGCAATCTATCCGTAGTTTATTAAAAAACACAATCGAGACAACAGTGAGGCTCATCGCACTGCTGAATGAAATTTGATGGTAAATAATTGGATGGCTTTTTGACTGTTGAAAAAACCAATCAGTGAACTCACACGTTTAAAGATAACAGCTTAAGAATTTGCCAAATAATACTGGGGACGTTCAAAGCTAATTTAGTATGACAGCTGGTTGATTTGTTGTCTTTTGGTTTTAATTGGCCATTTCAGTGGTCATGTAATCAGTATTTTTCAGTTGACATTGCGTGTATGCGGTTGAAGTAGTAAAAATTACGTTAACGACCAATCTCGATTTTCCGTTCATTGTATACGGCTATACGCATATATCTAGTTCAGACTTATCTAATCGACTTACGATAACTTTACTTTTTAATGTGCGCACTGAAAATACGAAAATATAGTTCCAGTGTCAGCTGTCAAATCAACTAGTTGCCTGAGTGGTGCCACATTGAAAAAGGCTTTAAAAAAATACAAGGTACTTTTCGAAACTGTTTGCCCTTCCGAAGTTAAGGAGGCCTCCATTCATTTTGAAATGTGATCTTATTGCAATGCAACGCAGATATCCCTATAGTATATGGTTTGGTGGGCCATAGTTTTTGCAGCCGCCACATCTGCAACAAGTGCTCTACATTTGATTCAATCTGTTTAACTATCTTGTCAGTTAAAGGAGGCTTTTCTGAGTTCGTCTAACTATTTTTGTCAACTCTGCCAGATGCTGATCCATTATAGCTCTGCGGAGTGTCACTTAATAAAAATTCGTCTGCGGTGTCCAACATAATTGTTTTCTGGCTGTGAATTTTTAATTATTGGCCGACTGCTTGATGGGTTCTTTTTAACTTCTGTGACGACTTTTGAGCAAGCATTGTATTATTCGCATATCATAAGAGGCTTTGGCAGTCAGAGCAACTGATGCTTTTGTTTGACTTCTTTTTCAATTAACAGGTCCTTAAGTTGTTCTTTCATCGAACAGGATTACGCTGGCCTTCCGTGCTTGTCTAAGACATTTGAATACGGTTTTCTCTGTTCTTCTTGTTTTCCTTAGAATTATGTAAAAGAAGAAGTTGATGTCACTGCCAAATGCGTTTGAACCACTTCTTAATGTTGTTGGCAAGGGACAAACTCTCTACAAACAGCAAATCATTTGATGAATCTTTTAATACCATCTAGATATTGGGCCAGATCAACCCGTATAGTAGACCTTCTGTTGAATGGAACTTCTTTTTCTCCTGTTGTAGACTTTATGGAAAACCCGCGTGTATTCTCTTAATATATGTGGATGTTTTTGCAATTCTATATAGATACTTATTCGGTCTACTCACTTCTCATAAACGTGAAAGAATATTTCAAAGGCTATCTTATAGATATTGGTTGCAACAGTAATCTCATTGTCTTTGTTATTCTCGTTTCTCCTTCAATGGTACAAAGATAGAAATAATCAGTCTCATCAACGAAAAAACTAATTTTAAATGGAAGGCCTATTTCCAGTGCTTAAATGTGAATTTTATGTGACTAAATTTATTCCTGGTATAGGTGTGCATTGAAGACTAAACCTACAAATGAAGTGTAAAGCTAAACACACGCGGAAATAATTTGCAAACAATATTGTGCAATTTGAAAGTGAAAAAATTAGGTATACTGTTTAAAGTATTAACTTGATATTCATACAATAACCTCAAAACAAAACTACGTGTAAATATTTAGGTACCTTCCGAAAAAAAAATACATTTGGTTAGCAATTAATCAATTGGATAAAAGATTAACTAGTGTTTTTTAATTTTAAATTCATTTTTATTTTGATCATTCATTAAACTTATATCCTAGACAAAAACCATAAAATCTTATTTAAAGCTAACATTTATCTTAAATCTTTCTATATTTAATTTGTTTTTTATTCTTCAATGAACTTTATAAGAACTTGAATTCTTTATTTGTGTTATTTTACTTAAAACTACTTAAAACTACCTAAGCTACTTAACCTAAATTATCTATAATCAGGGTGGTGAACAATCACATCGATTGGTCGTCATCCTGATTACGTCCATGGGCGCCTTACAGCCGCAAACACGTGTACACCGTTCCGCCGAGACCCGACACCCGAGCGAGGCCATAAGCGTAGGTCGAGTCTGTGGGTTAATTAGTGTTCCCGTGATTGCAAACAAAAATTATTTCCATATTAGTTGTCAAAGGATTGCACTTAATTTTATTACTCTTTTTTATTTAAAATAGCATTTTACTTACCTATTAGAAACGAATTTCATTTCAGCCAAATGCCCAGAGCAGAGCCTTGAGGAACATTATTTAAGTGGAGGAAAACAGCGGTAAAAAGTATTATTAACAAAATTAAAACTGTAATCGGATTTTATATCAAACGCATTATAGATTCGGATTTCCTCAAATCAAATATCCTGAATTGCCAGAGAAAGAATATTAAACCAAACTGATAATCAAAGTCCCAGAGTCTATAAATCTTTTACATTTATAGTAAGGTTGAAAATAATATTATTTAGATAAAAATATATTTTTTTGTATCTTTTGTTTAATAGATAATTTAATGTAACCTTTTCAAAATAACATTATTAAAAATTTAACAAAAGTAAGATGTGTACTTAATGTATCTAAAATAGACGTGACATTCTCAAAGTCTAAAAGAGGTTATGTCCACGAAGCATCGGTAAGATTAAAGTTGAAAAATACGTCATTTATCATTTTATTGAAAAATTTAAATTACATTTTTTTGAAGATTTTCAAGTAAATGTTCCTAGGATATTTATATTTTTAAAGATCTCGGAATATCTTAATAATTTGGCACGAGCAAATCCTTTTGAAAATTTTGATGACGAACAATATCTCTGTTTTGGATTTGCGTTTTCTTTTATTTCTCATGCAACTTTTCTCTGTTTTCCTCCAAAAAATTTATAAAATTACTTTTTGGAAATAAAATAAGACATTTTTGTTCCTACAATTATTGTTGTTTTCGTTTGTTGTTTTTAGCAAAAAATCATTTTGCTGGGAATGTCCGCAGAAAAACGACAAAGTATTTAAAGAGAAGAATCGATTACGAATATTAAGATTTGAAATAGGATTTTTAGTAACGGAAAACAAAAAAAAACACACACATCATTAGTAATCAGACATTTTATATCAGCAAGTTTTTACTTTGCTACAAAAAAAAAGCCCAACTGAAAAGTTTTTGGTAGACATTTTATGAATGAATATAATGCTATTTCATGTATATTTAAAGAGGGTTATTTATGTGAAAAGCAAAATAAACATACCACCGTGAGTGTAGGAAATAAGTATCCAAAGTTTTGCTGCAAAATGATGACTGCACATTTATTATTGTTTCTTACACTTTTTAAGTGACAGTACAGTTTTTCAGACTTGTTAAATGCTGCTGTTAATTGTTTAACAAATCGATAATTTACAAAAAAAAAAAAAAATCGAAAGAGAGACAGCTTGGCGAATATCGATAGAAATTTGTATGTGAAAGGAGAAATAGGCTGCGAAACTTAAAAGAAATTCTATGGCGAAAATTATATCTGCGTATTCAAAATGACTTATTCATTTTCTTTATATCGTACAATTTGAATATTCTATTCACTTTAATTATAATTAGTTTCGCTCGATACCAACAAATAAGAAAGTCAAACAACTATTTCTATAAAAATGTAACGAATGATTTCAACCTGGAACTAAGAAAAACTATTATTTACAACACAGCCATACACTTTACACTCGATACTGAAATGAGAATCCACCTCAGGCTAACTGACATCCTGTTTAAACCGGAAGTGTAGTCTTTTTTTTCAAGCCCCCTTTGATTAACTTGGGCACAAATACATGAATTCAAACTGGGCTACATTCAAGGTCAAATTCAGCTTGTAGGCAATCCCTCTTTTTTGGCTGAAGCTGCCAGTCTATTTAATACTTAATTTGTGTGAAAACCCCACTTACGCACCTATTGCGAAAACATTTATTCCAACGTAAACGTCTCCAATGATCGGGCCACTACTCACATTCCCATTGACTAAACGCTACAGCCAGATATGATATTCCTCCAAACCGCGATAAACAAACAATTTGCCAATAATTTATGCGCATTTCATATAATCACCATATCTACATTACTTTCATTTACAAAACTGAAAAACGAACACTTTTCTAAATATATATATCAATATGTAAGCATGAAAGGATAAAGATAAATTTGAGTCCTTACTACCTTAATTGTTATCTCTGAATCACCTTGGCAGTCCATTAAACAAAGCATTAATTATTAAAAAAAAAAAAAAAAACCTTACAAGCTAAAGACCCATCCTAATCGCTCCTTTGCCTGGGGGAGACTTACAATTTTCCTCACAGTCTGGTCGGCAGAAAAAGTCAATTGCATTTTAATTCCCCATAATTTGTAGTGCCTGCACACCCCAGATACACTTCAGCTACATCTTTCGTACCGAGTCCTTGATTACGATTAAATAAGAAAGAGGAGACTACTAAATTTACGATGTGTTTACGACCGCCTCCAATTACGTGCGATCCTTAAGGGATCTCTCAGGTACCCAAGTACAACCACTACGTCCAATTTTGAATTTTCCAAATTACAGAGTACATAGTACGAGTATCCTTTGGCGGCTCCGCCATGCGTGCATGTAATTATATGTAAGGACATGCACCAAGCAAACGAAAGAAATCGTCTCTTGTTTATAATTATCAACGGTAAAGTTACATTTTTTCGTGTGTCCCCTTTAACGGATCACCGTGTCAACAAGATGAATAGTGTGTGACGCACGCTTTGCATCCGCCATGTTGGTCAATAAATCAGACCACGGATACAGTGTGTTTCTGAAGTGAATCTACGATATAAAGGAGTGAATAAATAATCATCATTCCCCGTAGAAACTTTCTAACGCTACACTCGACTTGGTGTAGCTAGGGATGAAACGATACCTTCAAGGTATCGAGTACTTGTACTCGATACTAGTATCGCAAAAAAGTATCGAAACCTACTCGGTATCGGATGAAAAGTATCGATACCTACTTGGATCGAATAAAAATTCCAGATGAAAACAATCACTAATTTTTCATATTTTTATTTTTCACAAGAATAAAATACATTTTGTGGAATATTTCCTAAAAACATCAATTTTTCGAGATGTTTTCCACTTAGTCGGTTTCTGGTTTGGCTGATTGTTATAAAAAATAATTTATTAATATTTATCTTGAAACAACAAATGAAAAACGATTCAACTAAACCTACCAAACTCACCACTGATAAAGATAATCGACAAAAGAGTTGAGACCTAAGAATTTATGACTTTACGTGGGAAGAGAAAGACTAAACGCATTCCCAGAGAGTTAATTTCATTTCGTAAAGGAATTCATAAAGACTGTAAGAGTATGAGTAAAGTGATTTCCGTTTTGTGCGAAAAGGAATACAAAATTGCATGAACATTGAGTATGTGTATGGGAATCTGTTTTGGGTGTTAAGTCAAAGTGCGATGCTTTCATTCGATGCAAGTACTTTTAAACGATACTTACTTGGTATCGCAACCAAAGGTATCGAGTACTAAAATACTTGGTATCGAAACAAAAGTATCGAGTATGTACTTGTATTTACTTGTATCGATTCATCCCTAGGTGTAGCCAAATATCCATCACAAATTATTTGATGCGGTGTTTCCTGGCCATGGCAATTCCACAAGAAGATGATTTGAGAAATTCCTTTACGATGGAGACACGTTTCAACCTACATATCGATAGCATTTGCGGCCCACATGGGGAGAGTTCAGTTCCGCAGAGTGATGGTAAATTAAATTTCAATTAAAACGCTCACTGCGCGAGATGAAGTCATTTCTGGGTGGAAAACCAGTCCCAGTCCCAGCTCCCAGGCAGCTGCGGTGAGGCACTCTGTATACATATAGTCGTCGTGCACGATAGAGAGTTTCTCTGATCGTGGCGTGAGGGTATTCTTTCTGGGATCGCATGGAGCAGCGAGAACAAGTTTGAGCCACTTCCAAATATCTGCTATATTGCTCCGAAAAGGTTTTGGCAAAATGGATGTTGTGTGGATCGTGCTGAAAATTCCAATCAGCCCCAAGTCGGTTGGAGTGCTGCAGTACGACACAGTACCACGGAGATAGGAGTAGCTCAAGAGGCCGTTTGGCGATAGTGCCCATAAAAATCACTTCATGTGGTATGGTGTTGGTATGGTGTGGTATGAGCTACGAGTGTATACCGCATGATGACGAGAGTGGACCGATGCATATTTGGAGGTATGCTAAAGGTGGTCAAAGTGTCAGTTAAAGTTTTGAATACAATTTTAGGTTTGTTGCGGTGCCATCGCATCTGCCTAATTGATATTCGAAAATGTCCTGAAAGTTGCGTGTGACGGATTATCAGATTTTAAAAATGACGAGGCTAGAAATTACCTCGAAAGTCTAACAGCTGAAAAAGAGTCCAATTACTCGCTTTGGAAGGCTATTAAAGCCACAAAAAGGCCGAAGATCGCAGGGCCACCTATTAAGATAACCCAAGATGTTTGGGCAAAAAGCGACAAAGAGAAGGCGGATATTTTCGCCGCTCATTTAGAAGGAACTTTTAAGCCGTTCGATGGTCAAGCGCTTGATGGAAATATTTATGCGTCAGACAGACGAACATCTGAAAATAATATAGTAATAAACGCTACACTCACCGAGCTCGGACAAGTAATAAAGCAACTTAAGCCCAAAAAAGCTCCGGGTTATGATCTGATCACGGGTGAACTCCTAAAAATGCTACCTCGGAAAGCATTAACTAAGCTTCTCCACATTATAAACGCCGCGATCAGACTACAATACATCCCGAGTCAATGGAAAATTGCGGAAGTCATAATGGTTCTAAAACCAGGCAAGCCACCGAATGAAAAAAAGTCTTATAGACCCATCTCGCTTCTTCCAATTATTTCCAAAGTTTTTGAGAGGATATTACTCAAACGCTTACAACCAATTATAGAAGAAAACCGTCTTATACCCGACCACCAGTTCGGATTTAGAAGCAAACATTCGACAAGTGCATCGGATAACTGACGTAATAGAGAAAGCTCTAGAAGAAAATAAAATTTGCTCTGCCGTATTCTTGGACGTCTCGCAAGCGTTTGATAAGGTTTGGCATGAAGGCCTCAAGTGCAAATTAAGACAAGTTCTCCCCGAACGGTTATGGAAAATTCTAGAATCGTATCTAAAGAATAGACTCTTTCGTGTCAAACACGGAAACGAATATTCGGAATTTAAAGAAATAAGGGCAGGTGTGCCGCAAGGAAGCGTCCTTGGGCCTCTCCTGTACCTGCTATTTACGCGTGATATTCCGCAAATAGAAGGTACTACCATAGCTACTTTTGCCGATGACACTGCTATACTAGCAGTGGGTACAACGACCAAAGAAACAATCAAAGTATTACAAGGCGCGCTTAACCGGGTCTATGAATGGACAAAATCATGGAGAATCGCTCTTAACGAAACGAAATCGGTCCACGTGGATTTTACATACAAAAGAACAAATAACTTGCCTGTATTTATAAATACGGTACAAGTTCCGTTCGCAAACGAGGCCAAATATCTCGGAATGACTCTCGACACCAAATTAAAATGGAAACCGCATGTAAAGAAAAAATGCGAAGAACTTAAAATCAAATATAGAGAACTTTATTGGTTACTCGGAAAACATTCCAAGCTTACCCTCGAGAACAAGCTTTTATTATATAAGCAAGTGATGAAGCCTGTATGGACATATGGTATACAGTTATGGGGCTGTACCAGCTAAACAAATCTAAACTTTTTACAAACTTTTCAAAACAAAGTGCTAAGATCATTCGTCAGTGCACCGTGGTACATTAGAAATGAAGATCTTCATAGAGACCTCGGAATTCCCACCGTTAAGGACGAAACGAAAATATGCGCTCGAAAGCATAGAAATCGATTATTAGGACATATTAATAGCTCGGTCCGTGAAATTCTCGATGAAACAAATTTATTGCGGCGTCTACAACGAACTAAACCTTCGGACTTAGCCCGATAATTTTCAACCGCCTTAAAATTGCGGAACGAGCAGGAACTCTCGCCGGAATGTTGCCTGCCAAACGTGTATAACTTCGTGATAAAAAAAATTGCTTGATAAGTCATAACTTAGTTGCAGTACAAAAGAAAATTTATGGAGGTGGTTTTAGTGAGTAAAAATCTCACACTACTATGAGCACGCCCCGAGTGTTCTCATAGTGTCTTCCAGAAGATTTCCACCTACCTCGGAGAAAAAAAAAAAAAAAAGATTATCAGATTTCCGTTGCAGGATGGTATTATATTCGTGGAGTTTAATTTGAGGTTTTGTAAGCTCTTCAGTCTTTGGTGACGCTTTGCAAAACAGTTGCCCCCTCAATGAGTGTAGTCATTCACACCAAGGGACAAAAATCTGTGACGTTTAGTACAGTGACTCCTATAGGGAACAGAGCAGCATCAATTATTGTGCTGATTTTTAATTATAAACGGTAGACTTGGCTAAAAATGTTTGACAATTTTTCGCATGAATATAATATTTATTTTTAAATATGGCACTGCGATATTTGACGGCTGACGAGTGTATTCATTATGATTATGGACACTTGGACAGTTGGAAGTCGTCCGACTTTTGTGACGTGAACTGTTGCTCAGCGTGGAGGCACATTATGACTGTCTTAACTTCTTTGTCAATAAACACAATTGTTGAATTCAAAACGAGGAAAATGCAAATGTGATCCTGCACTGTTTTGTATGCGTTTAGGGCCTGGTGGCATCTTCGTATAGAAACTAGACAGCTATAACTTTGATATAGTAAGTGATTTCTCGCCCATCGCTAAAAAAACAATGAACAACAGAGCAGAGGGCAATTTTACTACTCCCATATGTGTGCATCTAGAAAAGATACGTGTCCTGTTAGAAGACGCGGCAGTGGCAGGTCCTTTATCTCCCTATGATGTGGATTCTTTATATACTCAAGGGCTGACTAACTTGTTGCATCGAATAAATATTATAGCAGAAACTGCCTTTGCCAACATTGGTGGTTTCGTGTTTGTTTGCCATTACTGAGTAATTACTATCTTACCACGAAATTAACTCCGAGGGGTATATTATCTGTGCGCTCCATAATTCAATTAAAATTTAACAACAGAGTGGATAACTATTGAGGTTGACCAACTTCAATTTCGAGAAACAGTTAAACCGAAAAGTCGCGATGAAACTTCTTCTCCTGGTTATAGCTGCGCTGCAACTAACGCGAATTGTTGCACACCACAGCGAAGACGTCCTGGCAACTGTGAAACAAATCAACACGCGGTTCTCCACTAGGACGAATGTGTTCATCGATTTTGACAAGATTCCCAAGGAAATTGCTTCAGACCTTAAAGTGCCTAGCCTCATTGTAACAAGCTCAGGGAGTTTTGAATTGATTCACAAATGGAACAAGAACATTCTGGCTGTCGTACACGTGTCCCCGAACTCCAGCAGAGACATTCTGAGTCGAGTGCTTCATAGGATGCATCAGGTCAACGTGCTGTTTGTACTGACTGACTGTAAAAATCCATCTTCAACTTTTCATTGGGCCTGGGCTAATGGCTTCAAGAATTCCGTCGCACTGTTTTGGAACGAGGAAGATCTGGCACAGTTGGCGGAATTCCATCCATTTCCAACACTCACCTGGGTCAGCATTGGCAGCATCTCTGAGAGCAGTCTTCAGAAGGAGCTTACAGACTTTCATGGACACCCGCTGCGAACCCCTCTTGCTGACGACCCGCCGGGCATCTTTCGGTACACCAACCAGAAGGGAGAACGTGCCTTTTCCGGGGTGTTTTACAAAATCTACGATCTTTTTATAAAACATTACAATGCCAGCTTAGAGGAGGTCTTCCTGCCGCCACCGTACCCGTTAAGATTTAATTTTCCGAACTACGTGAGCGCCGTTCAGAGGAACGAAATCGACATCGGGCTGTACCCAGTACCGTTGTACAACAACGACTTTCTCAACACGAATTCGTTGAATTTAGTATTTCTCCACCTAATGGTTCCGTTCGCGAAGCCCGTCCAACAGTCCATGTATGTGATACTACCCTTCCAAACATGGGCTTGGGGAGGTTTGGGTGGGGCGCTCTTCCTCTTCGCAGTGGGAATACATTTCGCGTCGAGAAGAACAACGGGCAAATCGGACATTGGCCGCTCTTTCCTGCAGGCGTTCAGCGGCATTTTAAACATCTCCTTCCCCTTTGTCATCTACAAGTCGAGAATCTTGCTGCTGCTTTTCATACTCCTGTCCATAGCCGGCATCATTTTGTCAAACATGTACCTAGCCCAGCTGTCAACATTTCTGACATCACCTGCATATGAAAAGCAGATAGACAGCCTTGAAGATGTCATTGCCTCTGACCTGCTTATCGCTGTCGAAAGCTCGGAAGAAACAGTTTACAAGCAGTTGGGTGTTCCGGCGGGTCTGTTGGAAAAATTCGAAGTTGTTGATGAATCAGCGGTGTCTCAGATCCGTCGCACCTTGAACAGCACAGTGATCAGCATAGTTACCAAGCAAAGGTTCCGATTCATCTCCCATCAACAGATCCACCTGCGCAAGCCGTTGGTGAAACTTATTTGGAAACCTATCGTAAGCGTTGCCCCGGGCTATATAATGTCGTTTACATCGCCGTATGTCAGCTTGTATTCGAATTTTATGCAGCGGTGCACTGAGCACGGCATTTATAACAAGTTCAATGTCGAACTGAACGATGACGGTATAGCTGTGGGGCTGATAGCTTTCCTTAAGGATGATACGCCGGAAGTCGTGGCTCTGAATTTGACGTGTTTCACGGCATCTTGGTTTCTGCTAGCCTATGGCTACGTAGTTGGAATTTTGTGTCTATTTGTGGAGGTAGTTTACTTTAAATTCAAGTAGATCATGGGGATGTTTGTTTTTAAGTGGGTTATATGTCTGAAAGTATTAGCATAAATTGTTCTAGTATTTTTGGAAATGAAGGCGAAAGTTTATTTTTCAATAAAGTAATGGTAAATTAAAAAAAAAAAGTTTATTTATTGGACATGTTTTAGACGCTATTTTGACGTTGTGTTACGTGTTTGGGACTCGTATTATCAATTTTTTTTATTGCGTATATTTGATGCAATTTTGAAGTTCAATTCTTTACGAAGAACATTTTTTGGGCATGTTTTCATGCTCTTTTTTTGATATGTTCTTAGGCGCGATTTGGGCGCATTTTTGATGTGCTTTGTTAAAGCATCTTGTGTGCATTTTGACCCTCGTCTTGGCACTTGTTTTGTACTTGGTTTTTAGTGCATTTTTGACGCGTTTTTAAAGAGATTTTGCAAGGAAGCATTTTTGACCTGTATTTGACTTGTTTTTTAACTCGTTTTTTTTTGTCGTTATTTATTATTACCTATCAATATTTTATACTTATAGGATTTTAAAACAGTGACAAATGACACTTAGACGGAATTAGCAACATAGTATTTAGGCTCACAACTAAATAAGTTCCCAAACTGCTTTCTTTGTTGCAATAAAAATAATCCGGATTTCGTGCGACATCCACAATTTATTTAATTGCCATACGTGCCGATAAATGCCAATGAATTTGCAAGACAATATTTTTTATCGAACGCTAGTGCTGTTTTTTGTATACCAAGTATCGTAAATAACTATATAACATTTTCACCAGTGATAAACAGAATATTAACTTCGTGCAACAGTGCCACTGAAAGCTAGCAATTAACTTTCTGCCCTTTCTCACCATTGCCGTGTATCAGAGTATCACAACGACGATGTTCTAGCAACTATTGGAGAAATAAATACGCGGTTCCAAACTCAGACTAACGTGCTTTTCTATTTCGACAACATTCACCCCAAAACTGTGTCGCAACTCGAAACGCCCAGCTTGATTATCACACGTCCAGTGAATTTCCACTTTAAAATCGCGCGCAATAAGGACATATCAGAGACAGCTTGAGTTGCGTCTTTCATAGGATGCATCAAGTCAGCGTGCTGTTTGTACTGCTCGACTCATCAAACCCGTATGAAATCTGAAACTGGTGTGAATGGGCGAATCTCCATAGCACTGTTTTGGGAGGCCTGGCACAGCTTGCGGAATTCATTCCATTTCCCACACTCACCTGGGTCAGTATGGATAGCATCTACTATATGAAAGCAGTCTTCAGAATAGATGCTGAAAAAATACTCGTCTATCAATGAATGCAATGTAAAAATTCTTGAATATCTCTCTTGGTTTTATGCCCACAACATTGCTTTCATGAAACAAGATTCATTAATAATTGCGCTTCTAAATTTTTGTTGTAAAATTATGTGTCCGAATTTCAATGAAATTATTCATAAGTGTATGGACAATTAATAAAAGAGTCGTTTTGGTGCACTAGGATTGATTGTGTCATTTTATGAATGATTATACCTTAACTGCATGAGACTATTCATTGGTAGTTCTAAAATTAGATTTATTATCAAATGTTATTTCTAAAATGCTTAAATTATTTACACTTGCTATATGAATATTATTAATTTTGATGTATAAATTAGAACAATTCACTTTAAGGCAAATATGAAGATGTTTGTTTTCATTTAAGGATAATATGGCTCCTGACTGTATACACCTGCTTTGATTAAATTAGCTGTTCGTGACATGTTATTACATTTGGATAGTAAGTACGGATCGTCTGCATATAATGAATGATCAATGTTTCTAAATTTTTAAATTATTTCACTTAGATAATAAAGAGGACTACCGATAGGGGGGTTCCCTGTGGGAAGCCTTTTTTAGTGTATGAAGTTTGGAGAAAAGCGTTATTTACTTTTAATCTGAAAAATCTGTTCGAGTGAAACGATTTTATAAAATTAAACATTTTGGTTCCGATCTTCCAGCTTATTAGTTTATTCAGAATAACATGTATTCCAGTGCGTTCGAATACTTTTTCAAAGTCAATTGAGCTTATAAATATATTTGTTTTAGCATGAGAGTGCTGAGGATATAAACTACCGAGTCTATGGTACTGCGGCCGTGTTTAAAGGCGACCTGGTTCAGCAGACCATTTTTTCTAGAAGCTTACTTGTGCATGAAATCAATGAAATCGACCTGTATCCATTAGTATCAGTATCATATGGCTGTTTATTTGTTTTTGGAATCGGAACGTTTATTTCGGTTTTCCAGGACTGCGGTTTTACGCTTTGTTCGAAAATATTGTTGAATAGAGCAATAATAGGTTTTTTTGCTTGAAATGGGGCATTTTTGATGATCGGATATGAAATACGATCGAGACCGGGAGTTTTGCCCTTGGCTGATGTAGGTACTTAAGCTACTTTCAAATTGAATGGAGTTAAAAGGTAATTCCAGGTATTTGCGGATAATTTATGATTGAAGAATGTCTGGTTTAATGCTGCACATTTTGAGTCACGGAATCGGACCGAAAAATTAGAGCCATTGGAATGTGTGGACCAACAATTTGCAAAATGTTCGGCTATTCGGTGCTAATCGGCGAGAAATTCTGAATCCGTGTGTATTATTTTAATGGAGTAGGGAGTCAAGTTTCCTGTAAGGCACTCGACATCAGCCCAGATTTTTTTACTTTAATTTTTAATTTTATTAATATCAGATGTAAACTTTTGGAAGCTATCAATTTTGGCCTCTTTGATTTTTCTACGAAATATTGCGTTTGGTTCGTATCATTGGGATACTTTCGCGATGTTTTCCATAAATGCTGGTTGACTATGTTTTTTACTGGTCTATTTTTTTTGGGATAGAAAAATTGCCTACAAATCTTAAGCCAGCCGTGGCGGTCATATGCGAGAAAACATATTTAAATTATTGATAGTGTCAGAAAACCATCTTTCGAATAAGGTAAATTTCATGTCAATTTAAAAAACATCATCTTTGTTTTATTCCATTTCAAAGTTTTATACCTCTAAAAAACCTTTACTTGTAGGCATATTTTCTAAAAGCCTGTCTATAATAAAATAAAATATATTCTGACTGCTGTCTTAATATTAAACGTGTTCAATCATTTAAATATTTTGGAATAATACTCGAAAGTTGGATAGATCATACTTTGAATTTGAAACAGTACCTGATGAACAACGATTTAAGACAAATTTATCATCGAAGTCTTTATTGATCAACACATTTTAAAATCAGTTTATAATGTGCTATATAAATAAGCTTCTATATGCGTTGACTTGTTGGGGCAGTACTCATTTCTATAAGACTTCGCCATTACTTGCTAGGCAAAAACATGTTATTCGTATTTTATCTATATAGTTAGCCGCAGATCTCAGTTTTGTGTTATTCGAAAACTTTAAAAAACTTCCGCACTTAGCATTTACATTTTTACAGAGTTTTTTTTACACATTTTTTGAACATTCCGTTTATTTGCCTTCTCGATTGAATGGTTTCCATAATTTACTTGGTAATAATCTTAATTTAGTCAATTTTTTTTTGTCATAAAAAAATCACGCTTTTCACTCTTCTCGTCGTTTAGCCTAAGATGCGAGAGACGGAAATCAGTTTTGTTAAATAATCTAAAAGCTGTACTTTTTTCACATAACCATGAAGAAATTAGTTCTTTTCTGAATGTTATGATTTGAATCATCGGGCTTTACCCTCTGTCCACATCCTTGCCGAACGAAGATTTCCTCAGCACGAATTCGAACTACCTACTGTTCTTCCAACTAATGGTGCAATTTGCGAAGCCTATATGCAACAATCCATGTATGTAATTCTGTCATTCCAAACACGTGCTTGGTTGGGATTGACAAACGCTCGCTTCATGTTCACACTTGGGATTGGGATACATTTGGGGACCTGACGCACTGCCGGACATTCAGATCTTGGCCGTGCCTTTCCGCAGGCATTGGCTGGCATTTTGAATATCGACTGTCCCATTCAAAGCTACAAGTCGTGGGTTTGGCTTTCGATAATCGGACTTCTGTTCATAGCTGGCATCATATTTCCAACTAGTCCAACTGTCATCATTTCTAACAACACCCGCCTATGAGCACCCGATGAACAGCATTGATGATGTCAATGCCTCCGACCTACCAATCCCACAGGGAGTACGAAATTTAAGACCATAAAGATGCTGGGTGTGTCCAAGGAGATTATAGCGAAAGTTAAAATTATTGACACATCACATGTGACGCAGCATTGGCGCAATTTAAGCACCTTAACAATGGACGTTGTTACCAAATGGAAGTTTTTATTCTTCTCCTATCAACAGATCTATCTGCGAGAGCTGCTCGTAAAACTCATCGATATTGGCCCATACTTGATGTCGCTCCCGCGTTAATAATGCCGCTTACGTCGCCGTATGTCAAACTGTATTCGAACTTCATTCAGCTCTGCATTGGGTACGGTTTCTATGACAAGAACTGATTGACGACGGAATAGCCAGCGGGTTGATATAGCCTTAATGACGCCCGATCTACCAGTGCTTATGGCCCTGAACTTGGAGTGTTTTAGGGTTTCTATAGGCTCCTTCTGGCGGACGGTTAAGCATAGCGACTGGTGGTGTCTCTCGCTGAAGTTGCTGGTTTAATATTTAAGTATGTAGATATGGCATTCAGTAAAGAGACACACATAATGGACTTTGTTTGATGGCCATAAACGGGTCTCTAAATGGGTGGGTTCACCCAACTCTCTCTCCTTCTCGTGGCTCACCACCTCTCTGGCAAAGCGTACATACCTACGATCTTTTAATAACATTTCCCCCCAGCTAACCTTCACCTTGGTGCGTTGCACTTGGGTCTCCTTCGAGTTCCAGACACAGGCGCTGCCTGTCAACCGAAGCCAAGCAAACAACCAGCAAGTCAGCCGTTCAAACAGTTCCATTCGATTTTAAAATTCACGAAGATGATTCGGTCAGCGCGGCCACCCCATTCAATGCCTGCGGATAGTATTGCGCCTGGCGCAGCACAACATCACTGATATATATAGCTGCAAGTCGACGGCGGCGCGCGGTGGACACTATTGCGACGTGCCTTGAAACCACAATCGAATGTGTGTTGCATATCCAATCCATGGATGGATATATCCACCATACGGAGCCTCCAAGAATCAACCAATCAACTCCATGCTGTACGTACGGGTGGATATACTGAACGGTGTATCCGAGGAGTGCAAAACAATTTCAACTTTTTCAAGGTCAATCGGTCGCGAACAACTTGGCAAATGTCTCTCTTACTAACCTATAGATACTCGCATATATGTATACGTCTGTAGGCGCAGCTACTTTGTTCGACCCGATTTGAAGTGTGTTAGTTAGTTCCTTTTTGTTCGCAAGGCGAATACACCGATTAAAGGGAATATCGATACTGGCAATGAAAAAATCCCCCCAGATACCATTGCGGATCGTTGGCTGAATGCCAAGTGTGAGAGTGTCCGGCTGCGTGGGTGTAGTATTCTAGAATGACTGGCGCATTATGTGAAGAATTACAGGACAGGTCTTGAGTTTCGCAGAAATTCTACGTAGGTATGTGGACATCTTTACGATCGACTATCAAGTGTGACAATAATAAATCGCATGCACTGCAGAAGTATTTAATCACCTGGACGATGCCAGGCTGGTACATCTAAGTATCTAAGTGCTCAATTAATTTGTATTTGCTTGGTTTTCATTGCGAGGATCCGTCATCAGAGGGAGAAAGAGAGAGGGAGACGAGATTCCTATGCGACATGCATAATTCTTCCAGCAAATACTGAATCTCCTCCTCTGCCCTCAAGATGAAGAGCAATGTGTATTGTGTACTGTAGTCTGTAGCTGAGTGTGTTGGATATGTTCTAAAAATAGGAGGGATCCTATACCTATACATCGCAAGCTACGGAGTGAGTGGAGTGCCTTACAGTTCGGATAAGATCTTTGCCCTCATTCATGAATTTCAATTTATCGGTGTGGTAAAGAGCTCATTCTTCGCTGTAAAGACGGGTGTCGCTTTGAGGCTATCCAAGGTACGCTTATAATTCCCTTTGAGTAGCAAGCTTATATTGATTCGGAACAAAAAAGATCTTTTAGATACTTAGAGGTAAAAAGATTAAAACCCTTATGTAGTACTTATACACCTAAGGGCTATAAAATAGGTTAACAGGTTTGTTTCATGTGTCGTTCTAATGTAACAACCTTAAAAAAATGTTTAAAGAATACTTTGCAAAAATATTGCAATATAAAACTTATGCTTTTAAAACTTGAAGCCATCCACTAGTTTCTAAAACTGTGAATAGAATGTTGCAGCAGTTTTTGTTGGTAGCGTAAAGCCGCGAGATATGGCACCCATTTTTTGTTTTCGTTACAACGCAAAAAATAAATAAAGCATATTTCACTTTAAAATTTATTTATATTAACTCTTGTTTAATTAAAAAACGAAAATAATTATAATTCATAGTTTGAAACACACTAACATTTTAAAATCGTAAAAATTCGAGTCGTGCGACCAATAGCGACATATATTAGACATTGAATCCAATCATCTGTTTTAGGTTTTAAAAATCTACCTCCATGTAAAACTAATAGCGGGAGAAAAGGCACCGTTTTCCACATATCCCAGACTTTAGAGGTGTTTTTTTTTTTTTTTTTGTTGAGTGGTCCTTGAAACTTCAGTTTATGTTTAAATGAGTTTTATGGGTATGAATTATAAAGTGGCTGTCGTGTAGATGAGGTGCGATCACTACAGAATATGAGAACCTATAACTCTTTAACCTATGTAAACGAGGTTCTTGGATATAGGTTTTCTGTTCTGACTTAGACTATTTGCGGTTTGCGTTTTAAAGTAAAATATCTTATATTGTCAGTTACATACAGGGGAGTGTCAAAATAAATTGGAAGTTTGGGCAACAGGCAATAATTTTTTTAATAATAGTGTGAAACAGTGGTAAATGTGATGTCTTCTAAGGAAGTGGTCGTCGGTTCGATCTACGAAAAAACAAAAATATCTTGCTTAAAGTTTTTTTTCGTTACGCCAATTCTCGCAAATGCCTAAGTGAGAGCATAACTCCGTAAATTTCCTTGGGCCCGAATCGAAGTTTTATGCGTAAGCTAAAAATAAATTATGCCTTTTTGGCAGGCAAGATAAAAATTGAACATTTGCGACTTTGATCAAACCACATATCAGATTTACCAAATACCATGTCGCCCGAAATTATAAGTATTGAAGTTTGTCTCATGATGACAGCCGGTTTGGTTATAACTATCTATATAATAAAAGATAATGGATCGTTCGTTTCTAATGATTTTGAGCTGGACGAATTCGTTTTGGCCCAAGGAAGGACATACGCTGATTTTTGTCACGAAAACAAAACTTCAAGGGGATGAAAATTAATGATTGATTTCGGTGCTTCCAACTTCCAAGTCGTATGCTGCCAGTGAATAGGTCAAACCTTTCAAGTCTTAATGCACGACGTATGGTGAATACTTGCAATTGCGCAATATGAAAGGCGTCCTTTTCGTTTTCTCATTCAATTAAATTGGACGGACTATTTTGTGGGGTCGGATATCTTTCGGTACAATTGGATTTCGGTAATTTGCCACACAATTTGTTATAATTTTGTTGCGCAACCTCAATCTACCGAAACTTTGTAACGGATAATTCGAAGGCGAAGATCTTCGGTTTGCTCCTTTAAAAAGGATGAATAATTTCAAATCCTGTGTTAATTGTCAGGTGATTGACAATAGCTTTTCTAATTCTAACATCCAGCTTTAAATGGAGTGTTTCGCGAAGCCCATCCTTTCACTATCTTTTTTGTTTAAACGTCAAAAAAAACTTGTAGGACAACAAAGCTAGTTAATAAAGGCCAGAGTAGTGTTTCGTTCAAATATTGTTGAAAAGCACACAATTCCCATTACTTTAACCTTTTCCTTCCCAACTCATTAATATGTGTTGTATTTATCGAAGACATTGTCCTCCAAAGTAGTCTTTACTCCGTCCAATCCAAGGTATTTGGCAAATTGTATAAGATTTGCACCAATAGCCGACATAATGCCACGAAATAGATTTATTTTTTTAAGGAGCTAAGTCTGTATCTTATTTTTATCTTCGCTTCTGCTGCAAGTAGCTTTCGATGCATCTGATGGTTATGGATTAGCCATCATGTCAACTATTTCGATCGAACTCTGATCTTTATTAGATATAAGAGCTATATAAATAAGAGAACACAATTTATTTAGTTACGGTATTAGTGATTTTTGAAACCATATATCTCAGGAAACATTAATGCTAAAAAGTTGGATTTTGGTAAGGCGCCTGTTCTTGTATTAAAAATGGGTTGGGGTCAAAATTCGTTTTTCAAAATTCTGCTTTTCTGCAAATAACAAAAAAAAAAAAAGGTTTGAAAAATGTTAAAAATAGCTTGCTATTTTTTGTTATTTATAACTGTAATTAAATCCAATAAAGGAAAATATACGTTGTGCGAAGATGGATATGAACAAGCAAATAAATAGAATTTCAAAAAAGAGAACGGAAATTAGCCAAATTTTAAAAAGCAGAATTTTGTTAGACAGAACAGAAAAAAAAACAGAATTTTGAAGAGCAGAATTTTTGTGTTAAAATGCAGAATTTTGCGAAGCAGAATTTCGACCCGCTCCCATTGAAAATAGAGGGGGTCGAAAATCGCCTGAGTTTGTTCCTGTAAAAAGGATGTAGTGTCAGAACGTGCCCTTTGATAAACGCGTGCTTTACATACATTTTTTTGGCAATTCTTGACACACTGTCTTCACATTTATTTTTGGTGTGCAGATTAGATTTTTGACTCATGAGTTATGACAGTCAGTATTGGGATGATTTTTTTTCTTAAATTAAAATATTGGACGGCCGCTTTTGTGGAATTTTCTTTGCAGGAAATCCTCCGACAATTTCTGCAAATTCCTTTCAAAAATGTTTATTAGCAGAGACAAACGGTACCGAGAACTGAGACCTCCAGCTCGCAATCTTCTTTCCGCTGGCTCCCTAAGTTGTTTTTTTTTTTAAATGTGCCATTTTGTTTTTCTATCGGTGCTATGAAAAATTTATAAGATTCTATGAACGCTGCCAGCAACTTTGCCCACATTTGGTTCATTTGTTTAGATTATGTTGGTAAGCGGAAATTTTTGAAGTTTCGTGACATTTGCCAATACGAATTTCTATGTATCAATACTAGCGCACCAAATCAAGGCAATTTGGTAAAAATATCGCTTGTAGGCAAAGCAACGGGAAATCAGCTAAAGTTGGGGGTCTCTGGTTGTCAGATTGTCGTTAAGTTCGTAGTCGTACCTCCATCATTGGCCACCATCTCAGCTGGGCCAAATAATTGCAGCCTTTCCCTGTTGCAATACAATGTTTGAATATCAATGCTTTTAATATTAAGGAGTTAAAAAGGCAGTACGTTTGTCGGATATTTCGCTGGCACTTCTACGTTTGTTAACATAAAGAATTATTTTTTTCAACTCGTTGTTCTTTTACGAGCACTAAATCTTTAACAATCTTCGATGCACACCACACACCAGATCGCCAGCTGAATGCAGAAAACACCTTTCCTTGCCGAAGGCGTTAAATTTCTCTGTCGCAGATCTACAACATGGTCTTTTCCTTATACTCGCAATAAAATAAAGGATATTTAAGTTTATTGCATTTTAAATCGAATTTTAAGTAGATATTTACTTGCTTGATATGGTAAAAGCGCAGTTTTTATGGCAGCCATCGCAGTTGCCTTGGATGAGTTTCATCTCATATATATTACATGGCTATAGTTTGGATAATTACCTCGTAAAAATATTTCTGCATTTAATGCGTTAAATATATTTTTTAATGTATAGTGCACAGCACATTCATAAAAGTGTAGCACAGATGCTAACTTAGAATGGAGGGTAATCCATCCTAAAAGGCATGATAAACTCGCAAGTCCAGACGATGAGGGAGAATTGATGTAAGTCGGAACGATGATTCTGTTTATGCTACCAAAGTTGTATAAATGTTGTATATTTCTTACTTTTCAGCAGTGATAGGGGCAATAACTTGCAATTTACACGTAATCTCTTTCGGTAGCATAATAGTAGTCGTTCTTTCATTGATCTTATCGTCCATGGTTTTTTTATTTGAGGATTAATTTTAGGAAACTCGTGTGGGTGCATTATTTAAAAATGGCGTTACACTTACAATGAAGGGGGTGCATTAGTTGTGACTTAATTTAGGATATTTTGGGAGAACATTTTTGGGAGAACATTATATCTGATATTATAGGTACTTATTTGTTTGGAGTCTTTTAAAGTTGTTTGACTGCTTTGGAAGTGCTTCTTTTAGTATTTTATATTGAGCAGTTTTAATTTAATTTTTTTAAATAAAATTTTTGATAAGTGCAAAAATTTCAAAATCCTTCTGAGAGCAATTTTCTTTTCACTTTATTGAAACAAATTTGAAAAATTTTAAAAGCGATGGGATTTCTAGGTTATTCCTTTTATACTCGTAGTCTGTTTACAAAGTTTCAGTGAGAACTTTATAGTTTTTGTAGTTTTTATTTGAATGATTTAAAGACATTTTTTGAGGCATTTTTTGACTGTATCAAAAAATCTGAACTAAAAAAAGAGCTGAGAATAGAAGCCAGGAAAACAAAAGTTCGGAATCGGTGGGTGTTTGGCTCTACTCTCGGCAAAGAATCTTAGCTCAAGTAGAGATGTCATTTTCGGTCACTATTCTGTACTTAGCAAACTATTTTACGCACCCAACTGATTTTCCGAATTTACCAACTTGTTTTCGTATTAAAATGTCTTTCGGACTTCCTCGAAACTTTGTAATTAAATTTTCGTGCTATTGTGAATCCCGTGTAACATTTTCCATATTAATCTAGACTCGGTTTGTTCACGTTCGTTAGATAAACGGTTTTAGATTTTTGCGTGTCATGATCGTAGATAAATTTTTGATGGGAATTTTTTTTCACTTGTATGAACCAGCTTTTATCTAAACTCTATCTTAATATGGGTTCTGTTGCATTTCGAAATTTAATTTCTTAATACGATTTTTGTGTTGATTTTTAGGTGACTTTTACCTGTCTTTTAAAGGTTCCGTACCCAAAGTAAAAACGGAACCTTTTTAGTTTCGCTTTTTTCCGTCTGTCCGTACCCACTAGACCATTTTGTTTTGCGTTTGTGTCGCTTAATTTGGCTTATTTTAGATTACTTTACGAACGATGTTTTTGTTTAGCGATACTTTGACACTTTTTGAGGCGCAGTTCCTACACCATTCTTAGTCCAATTTATACCCATTTTCTTGGCCGTTGCTTACACGATTATTTCAAAAACTTAATGCAAATTTTGTTCATGTAGTCTTTTGCAGATTTTTGCTAATTTTGACACATTTCTGACTCCTTTTTTGGCTGTTTGCTTGGACTTTTTTACTATTTCTTTCGATTTTAGGCTGCTTTCTTGCTGCGATAGTAGACTAATTGTGTTCGTTTGTTGTTGTTTATTTGAATCCCTTTTAATTATTTGTTCTTAGACACCATATTTTTTTTTTTCATTTAGATTGCGTTTAAAGCATTTTTGAAATCATTTTGAGTGACTTTTCATTCGTTTTTGAGGAGGTTTTTGGGTACTTTTTCGGGAGTTATTTTTCCAAAGATTTCATAGTAGGTGTAAGGATATCTTTTTTCGGTGCCTTGACTGAATTCTGAGTCGCTTTTGTTCGATTTTTATACAATTTTTTAGACAATTTTCAAAAGGTATCTAGCTTTTGACGTTGTGTTCGAAATATATTTTTTGATGAGAAAGTACGAAAGTTCATTATGCTGACCGAAATTTTGTAATCCTGTCAAGATTCGGTTCCAGAAAGCTTTCGTAACGCTTTCTACTTTTAATAAATTTTTATGCACACACCTAATTTTTATTAAGTAGGTTTGTTTTGAAATATTTGGATTTGAACATGCATCACGTTAGGAATAATTACCGAATCCATATGGAATTCTCAGAAAAACGTAGGCCTTAAATATGGCTTACATTTACAAGATCAAGATGAGATGGCTAAGAGGGGAATTATTGAAGTTGATATAAAAAACTAATGAATTGTGGAACGCCGCATGTATGGTATACGTGCACAGTCTTAGTGGACTTACCTAGCTTATAACATGTTCCCACCAACTAGTATGTTGCAGACTTGATTTCGTAGTTTTTACTCTGGCCTCCCAAGCCAGATCACTGACTGCATAGACCTTTCCAAGTCAAGGTGCGTATATGAAAAGAGATAATTCTCATACGTGAACTCTACCACGTCTAAACTGATAAAAAAATCTAAATTTGTTTGCTTGCATAGTAACAAAAAAATATTTGCTTAGATCGTGCGGTGCAATTTGGCGCCAGCAAGCCAATTTCCTCACTTGTGCCCTGCGCCCTGGCTCTGCGATCCAGATGTGAATAAATTTATGACTTAGCATAAACAATTTTTTTTTTAACTAATCCTCCATCATTGTAATGCATGTCTATGATATATTTTACCTTGTAAGTAGTATGAAATTCATATATGGCAAGATGGTCCCACTTGGGCTCATGACAAACAGAGCCAACGAACAAGGATACTCTTTATCTTTACATATGACTTGTATGCATGGACATGGATATACAACACATATATTAGAATGAAAGCGAGAACAAACCATTTTTTTGTTGTGCCCACTAACTTATTCTTATAGTATGGTGCGCAAAGTGGTGTAAATGGAATTTGTTGGCAAAAAATGACATGAGCACGATACTTGTAAACGACAAGGGATTGGTAGGGTCAAACGAGAAGATGGAAAGCAGCTCCACGACAAGGGAGTTATTCTTTTGTGCGAGTGAAGACGTGTAGCGAAGCATCGCCATGGGGCTTCGACTTCGTTCTATTTCATTGAAGCGAAGATGCGTTTGCGAGACTCCAGAGGAACATCATTTGCGTGATGAAGATTAATGAGAGTTGTTTTTTTTTCACGGTTTCTGTAGAGAGCTCTTCAGTACTGATGAGGTGCACCGAATCGTATGAGTATCTGAGTAGAGTGAATGCTGTTGGCTGGTGCTGTTCGGGGTCAATTAAAATGGATTCCAGTTGATAAATTGCCTGAGTTAAATTGAGGAACTGGGGAAGTTGCCTTGTGGATCTAACCAAAGTAGTTTAATTTTTAACTTGTTCTTTGAAGTTTGCTTCCAGCTTTTTGTCGGTAGCGTATTTCTATTGACCACTTAAATCGTTCGAGGGGGATAGTTATTGTGCAACACTTTGTAAACTCACAAGTCCAGTTTATCTAAGAGAGCGTTTCCTCTAAATGGAATTCGAAGGAAAAAGAGAGTAAAATAGAATAAGGTCATATATGCAGATCAATGTTTAGGTACGTCTACTTGCCAAAACTCTTAACGAATTCACAACACTTAAGTATTAACATCTCATCTGAAAACCGTCACTAATGTCGTGGAATAGTTCCCCCATTTATTACATCACAGATCGTCACGAAAATCAGCCCTTTACGCGCAACATCATCTTAAGAAAAATCCAACAAATCTAATCAAAAGCTAAGCGAGCATATTGGTCTTACGAAATCAATCCTCAATTTGAACTTGCACATCAGTAGCTTATAAGACGTGATTTTGTACTAGAGGTGCCCAAGAACCGATTTTTCCTTTAGCTTGGCTTGTATAGTCCTGTCAAACAAGATATGCGTAAGTCGATTAGATTTCTTTGAATTCGCTATCGTCGATGAAAAAGTTTAGTTGTCAACAATCTTTTCAAATAAGACATCGGCTCAGATTGCTGCCAGATTTAAGTCCACTTTACACTAGGTATATGTAATGGAAGTCGTTTACTGGCCATAGCCTTTTCTCTTTTCAAAGTCCACACACCTACCTATTAATATGATTTCAGTTGAACAATACTTAAAACAGAAGTAGCGTTTCCGTGAAAACAACAAAAACTATAGGTACTTAAAATTTCTCAAAGTAAAAAAAAAGTCAAAGGAGCCTTAACTGGTTATATGAGAAGTTTGATGACTTTAGTAATCAATATACCGCATGTGCTATATTAAATAAATAAGGCAAATGTTAACTTATTAATAACTTTTTCTTTTATAAAAGATCTGACTTAACTGAGTGGAACTTCTCTAAACTCAACTAAACTAAAGTACAGATTGATGAGCTAGTAAGCCAATTTATACCAAAGTTATTCACCGTGAAATCTTATCTATGTTAAAACTCCCCAATAATTATAGGTTTTCATATTTTTATTCGTAACATGTATAAAAATACGTGCACAATTCTCCAAAACCGTAGCCATGCAAATCAATTGACAGATTTACATTATTGACACACCACTCACACACACAATATTTTCAACATTAGCTACTGCATCTGCAATGCGCATTATTTGCATATCGCTATGGATAATGACGCTAGCAGCCCAAGGCCTTTGTTTGAGCAGCAAAGAGTGCAATGATCGATGATGCGATGATGCATGTCATCCATCCGCGTGCGTCCTCTTCCAATGCAACGTTCGTTTGACATTTTTAGTGAAAATTACAAAAATAAACCTGTGCACGTATGTAGGTAGAAAATAAATGAACAAAAATCAATTTGCCTTCACCCCGGAGCGAGAAAGATTTGCTTAATGAATGCACTCTGCATACGCATCGAATTGACGCGAGAGTTTTTCGCATGAAATGCTCCCTCCGAAAGACCAACTCAAGAGGAGTGAGGCTGCAAAGGGCGGGCCTCTATTAGTGATGTTCATGTTAGACTGAGGGTTTGGTAATTACAAAGGCAAACAGCACACATGCATACAATGTTTTTGGTTATCAGGGATTTTCCTTGTCGGTTGTTGGGAGATACTCGTATTTATTTTTTCTTGCTTTGGCGCGCCGCTGTTGCATTTGCCGTGTTTATTTTTAGATTAACTAAAGTTCAATGGTACTTTTGGCAGTGATGCAAAAATGCATTCAAACGGTATACGCTCTTCACAGAGTGTGATGTATCTACATGGGTTTTGCGTTAAAGCCATGGGCGGTGGTGAAGTGATAGATGTCATATGATGTTGACTTTAATTAAAAGTAATTTTGACAGATATATAGTATGAGTTATTTGGTATGGCGACATATGGCGCTACAACTACGACCTATACACTTTGTCAACAGTTTGTTTGATTTTATATATCGCCAGCGAAAGTCTGCATAACAGTGGCTTATTCGAAATATAAGTGACTCTTCGACAATCATACTTTAAAACCCTATTCGCACCGCACCGAAAATCGTCGATGCGTTCGCACCGTACACCATCTGGTTTTCGTTTGACGTTTCAATCAACTGTGAGATACTAGCCGTAAAACTTCTGTGTAAACTACATACATAATTGGGTTACGAATTTAATTTACAAATAATATGAATTCAGAGTATTTAACAGTAATATTATCCAATCCCGTCAGTTGCTCCGCTGAATTTGCTGAATATTGCAAAAGGTGTGTTTTTTTAAACTTCCCCAAGACTGGAAATCGTTTTCGTCGTGTTTTCGTGGAGAACGACTTTAAACGACTCGTTTTGAAAACTGAAATATGTATGGGAAAACTTCTGTTTTCGATGAAGTTTCTAAGTGTTTTCGGCTCTGTGTGAATAGGGTATAAAGCACATTTCGACGGTATACCTATCGACGCCTTACTACGAGTAAACCAGAAATTTGTACTCAGTACCTACTCAAAGAGCGAAACGCGAACATGGTTAAATTTTATTCAAACAAAAAAAAAAGAAGAGCAAACAATAGATCTCGACCTTTTTTTAAACCACACGTTGTAATAAAAAAAACTAACAAGCTGAGTATGTACGACAAGAAAAATTGAATAACCGCTTAACTGGCACATAAAAGCTGAACTACAATGCCAGAGAAAACTCTAAAATCTCGATGGTTAAAAATAGCATTTGCCTTTTAATCGATTTACATAAGATATCCTTTAGTCTACATAGTTTAGTTTAGTTTAGACACCTGCCCAGTGAAATGTACTCACCGATAAGAAAAATCACAATTTTAAATTCAGTTTAAATAATTTTTTTTTTTTTTTTTTTTGTATTTCCAACAAAACACTGTTAATCACATAAATAAACAATAACAAATAAAACAAAATTCAAACCTGCTTACGCCTTACCAAGCTTGCAGTGGAGCGGCATATGCAAACTGCTGCGGCTGATAGTAGTTTTGCGTTGCCAACAACTGAGGGGCCAATAATTTAGGCTGCTGCACCCCGAAAACTGTTGGCAGCTGTAATTTGGCGAATTGAGTGGCTACTGGGGCAGCCTGGAAGTAGGCCAACTTTTGAGGAGTATATCCGGCCGCTGTAAGTGGAACCAACACGAAGCCGGTTGGCTGTGCGGTGGCTGTTGTCGTCTTGGTGGTTTCGGCTTCGTCATTTTCGGTATCTCTCTCTTCGCTGCCTTGAGTAAGGCGGCCGGGTTTGTTGTCTACAGCGTTGCTTACTGCGGTAACGGTATCGACTTCCTTACTTTCCTCTAGGGATTCGGCGCTATTGCTATCAGGAGTAGCTTGGGTGGCGGGTGCTTCTTGCACTGGGCCGTACTGACGGGACGCCTGCAGTTGTTGTTGACGTTGAAATTGAATTTGTCGCTGAGATGCAGCGGCTTCTTGAGGTGCTCCATATTGGCCGGACGGTTGTTGGGGTCTCGTGATTTGTTGCTGCAGTTGTGAGGCAGCTGCTTCTTGGGGTGCTCCATACACTTGGGATGGTCGCTGAGGACGTGTATTCTGCTGGGGTAGTTGCTCTTCTTGAGGTGTACCATATAAGCCGGATGGCTCTTGAGGCTGGGAGGCTGCACTCTCTGAAGGAGCTCCGTAGAGTTTACTGGGCTGTTGCTGTTGTTGTTGTAAAAGTTGTTGCTGTTGCTGTTCTTGTTGCTGTTGTTGTTGCAGTAGCTGTTGCTGTTCTTGTAGCTGTTGCTGTTGCAGTAGCTGTTGCTGCTGCTGCTGTTGTCGCTGTTGCTGTGCCTGGTACTGTTGTTGCAGCTTAACAATCTGAGCCAAACGCAATTGTTGCGCAATAGCTTCATCCGAGGGCAGATTAAAGGTCCTATTCGGTCTGTATCCAGCCGCCGGGTACGGTGCCGATTGCTGTTGTTGCTGTGGCACGCGATTGTTGTATCCCCTGAATGGAGCCTCCCCGTTGCAGGTCACAAAAGCACACGCCAGGACGATGAGCACAAACTTCGATGCCATATTTGTCGATTTTTTCTGTGTATGGCACCCAAACAGAAAGGGTATCCAAATGAAACTGATATCAAATGAATAATCAAACGCGTTTTTTATACTCCGCCACAGCTGTAGGCTGCTTATTGTAATTCAGCTGTCGCAAGTCAGCCTGAATTGTAGCGTAATGTCTAGTAAGACGACGCCTCCGCCGATCGATCGACATTGACCGACATCTGGCCCGACATGAAGTTGTCAATTTAACAAAATTTTTAATTGCAACGTCGCGTACCGCATCGTCTCTGGAAATTTGTCCAAAAAGTGTTACACTGACGAACGCGCGTCAAGCCTGCGCAAATATAAGCGTGCATCAGTACAACGATCACGTAAAGCCATCGATCAACCAGCATATTTTCTGGTTCGCGGAATTCGAAGCGGTGTGGTGTGTGCACTGCGTCTGTACGTATACATTCATTGTCCGAATGTCGAATCCATGTCCCATCGGTGCACACCTATTACAGAAAAGTCTAGAACTTCCATACCATAATCACGGATAAAGGATTGTATGGACACCGACTTTGGGTCATCCAGGCGGGTGTTTCAAATTTGAAATGCATCCCGTGTTAAGATTGACTAGACACATGACGAGAGGGCCGCCGCTTTGATATGCTACCCGCATATCATAGTAATGGCAAACGGACGTGTTGGGTGAATAGTAATTTGGCGAAGCCCGCGCTTGTAATTCCAATGGGTGATCGCACTGGGGGACTTGTTTTGAAATTGGTTAAATAAAATCGAAACAAAACAGATTGCAGTGGGAAATATCTACTATTTCCAAAAACAAAAATTGCGTCTTATTAGGCAAGGTAACGGCGATTGGAATAAAAGTTGGAGATTCCAACCTATATTTAATTAGCAAGCGATTGTGTGAAACAAATAAAGCTAGTTGCAGTTGCATTTGAACTAAAAAAGATTTGTGAATTGATTTTGTGCGTTTTTTCCGCAATGTCGGTTGCTTAAAATAATTTTCCACAGTTAATATAATTTTCAAATGCTCTCAATTAATTTTATTTGTTAATTAATCCGATCGAAACTTGTAACAAAAATAGTTTACACGACTAGTGTCTCACAGCTGATAGAAACGTCAACCGAAAACTAGTTGGTGTTCGATGTGAACGCATCGACGAGTTTTTGACTAAAACACGGTTTTCGGTGCGGTGTGTGTGAATAGGGTATAAAGCGAGCCATTACTCTTTTTAAATATTGTTAGGAAAATCTTTTATTTTTTCTTTCAACGCCTCTTTTTTGGGGACTTTGTAAAAATGAAATGCATCTACTGCAGAATTCTTAAAGAAGCAGAAATAAAGTGCACGACTGGGTCGCACGAAACTTTCTCGTTTAATGCGAGTCTGACTGACTTTAAGAGTGTGCAGCAAATCGAAAATTGAAGACAGTATAGTTTTGAAAACATCCGTTTAACTCTAAGTTTGCATTTTGGTCAAAATCGTTATCGCCGTTTTCGGGTAAACTGAAAAAAAAAAAATTTCAAAAATAATTTTTTTCAAAAATCCATTTTACGATAATATAAAGAAAAACTGAGTTTGCTATTAAGTTATAAATGACTACATAATCTTAGAAATTAATTTTTGTTACAATTGCATAAAGCCTTTTCGAGATATGTCGAAATTTCAAAAGTACCGTTGTTCGAATTTTTAGCCAAAAACTGGGTCATGGTAACCTCACCTACTTAAGCTTAAATATCAATTTTGGTTGAAATCGTTAGAGCTGTTTTCGATCAAATCAAACTGGTACGAAAATTTTATATGGCGAGTACCTACCATTAATATTGAGGTTACCTTGAAAAAAACACCTCCCGAGCTGTAAGACCCACTTTTTTGATTTCCTCTATCATCGTAATATCAGAATTGATTAAAATCTCGAGTTCGAAATTGTGTAGGAAACCAATATCTTTCTCTTACTACGTAATGGAGAAAGTTAAAAAGAGCTGTGAAAGAAACAAGTATCATTTCTATGGCTACCCTGGAAATTTAGAATTTTCTCTCGACTTTTAACAAGTGATATTCAACTGCTTCACATTTTAAAGTTATTTGTCTATAGTTATAACGGCTATTGTAAAATTTTCGAAGTGCTTTTTCCAACTAAAAAAAAAATGGAACAAAAAAAGTAGCGACATAAGTTATATCAGGGTCGTTTAAAAAAGTGCCAAATTGTCACACAACGGTGGTCACGCAGCGTGCCGATCACTCACACATTTCAATTGAATTCGGAGCGTTACCTACCTAACGACATTGCGGAAAAAATCAGCACAAAATCAAGGCACTGAGCAGTTAAATATGCATATCCACAGGCCTGTTTTAATATATATTTTCCTCAACAAGAAAAGTCTCAAGTAGGTAGGTACGCAATTACAGCAATTATACTCTTGAAACTTGACACTATATCTATTTACCGCAGGTTGAAGTGTCTTTGATGTGTAGTAAACTGATTCCAGGTAGTAAAAAGTAGGAGAACGTCAAAAAAAGCTTATTCGTATACTTTACTTTGTTTTACGGAGAAAGGTTTTTCAGAAAAATGTGTAGGTGCGATGGCAAATATCTTAAATTCTCCTGTTTTTGCATATTTGCATTGAATCAACTTCTTCTTCTCTAACATTTCACCAAGTACAATTTGTATACAAAATGTACATACTAATTACCATTTGTATGTTGAGTACATCACGCAAAGGAACATGTTTCGTTGCGTTGGTTCAGTTGATAACATATCACACAATTCGACCCTTGTACTTGGTATTCTTAATAACTTTCGAAAGCAATATCTGGAACTAAATTACCGCATCAATTAACGAGCAATACGTGACCGAAAAATGTGAGATTCGCATTACCGCTTACAATGCGATCGAGCTTTGAGTACTAATCGTTATTTTGGTGATCCGTCATGCAGGGATTGAGTTTTTATTTTTACTCGATTAAATACTTATTTAGTTCACGTATCGCTTCTTTTGCCGAGTTAATACTTAAGTGGTATTATTTTAAGTTTCGGTAAAAATGGGTATTATTTTAAGGGGGTGTTACCATGAATCTATTGTGGCGTGAAAGGTATCGTGTAACCTAAATGGTGTATGGTGAAACAAGCCCTTAGTCACAGTATCGTGTAACCTAAATGGTGTTTTGTGAATCCATGAATCCAGCCTTAGTCACAAAACAAGTTCCACTCAAGTGTCACTTCCAATTGGAGACTGGAATCTGTCACCACTGAAGCTTATTCTAGAACCAATTAGAATTAGCTAGAAAGTTCTCGTCAGATGGCGAAGCAGGTATAAAAGAACAGCTTTTAGAAGAGGGCGAGACAGTTGATTTATAACAGTGATTGGTTAAAGTTCGAGATAGTAATAGGTTGTGAAGATAAATAAGTGAAAAGTAATAGAGTAAATTAAGTGATTGGTTTGAAACGTTGCAGAATTGTTTAAGTAATATTGTTCTGGTACTTAATAAGAATAGTCGATAAAAGTGAATTTTATTAGAGAAGTTTTAGAAGTGTTTTATCTTTACGAATCCCAGCCTGAATGTAACACTATGCATATTAAAAGTGCTGTCAAGGATGATTTATAATATTGTTAGGTACCTACATTAAGTCTGTGATTCGAGAAGATACAAAACTATTCTGTTGAACTTTTCTAATAAAATTAATTTTATTACTCTCTTATGGATTCTTCAAATAATTCACTTATTAGGTACCTACCTACTCAATTCCCTGTATTACTTTACACTTACTTTATTTTCACAACCGATTGATTTATCAGTGCCTTGATTTTGTGGTTTGATTGTGTGAGTGAGCCGCGAGCTTTGACTGCGTTCAGGTAGTTTACATAACCAGCAATGGGCTTTAAAAGAATTCGTTCGACGCGGATTGGCTTTTAAATGGTCACGAAATAAATTAAACCAAATCTTAGAAACTAGATCGAAAAATAAGTTGATATATTTATTACCAATGTTTAATAAATTTGTATATATTTCTAGTTGAACTTAGGGCCTTAAAGTTTTCATTTTAAAATGTTTCTTTTGAAAAATAATTGCTTCTACTGTTTCATAGTAGTGCCTAGCTCATCCGCTGAACGACCTCAATTACATCTAATGACATTTGGTTGTTTTGTGAGTTTTTTGTTTATTTATAAAAATAAAATTTGTGCCGAAATGATAAATTTACCATCGATATTGTATTACGATCGTAAAACTAAAACTAAAATATATAACCAATATTTACGAGATTATATGAATCCGTTCGAAGTATCGGATAGAGTGTAAGTTTAGTGAAATAAAAATTAAATGAAAAGAAATTTCGTCTTATCAAATTATTATCTATTTACGTTTCAAAAACTATGTGATGCCAAAAATGTTAGCTTTGGAACTCATTGATACCCTTGCATCTTTCATTAATATCTCGGAAAATGTAAATGCTGTACCATTTCATCTAAAATTCTTGGCTGCGATGAATTTTTTCGCAAGTGGATCATTTTAACGTTGGGTAGGAATAGATGCCAAACCATGGTCTCCAAAGTGGTTACCTTAATATCGGATGCAATAGTACATAATTTAATGCATTCTTACATAGAATTCCCAAACACAGGGGATGAAATTGAAAGAGAGTTTCTTACCAATACTGGATGGTAGATGGTACCCATGTGGCTATAAGTCATTTGCTAAAAGAAATTGAATTCATATGTGAATAGGAAAGGATACCATTCAATTAATGTGCTCACTGTAAGTATGATTGATATAATAGGTTACTATTTTTCAGTTGTATCTTTCCATTCAACAGATTTGCGATTTCAAGCTAAGAATTTTGTACATTAATGCAAGATACGCAGGTTCCACACATGACTCACTAATTTGGCGGACAAGTCCAATAGTGGCACTACTTCGGACAATACAACAAAGGTTTACCCAAACATGGCTTTTTGGTAACAAGCATAAGACAAATTAAAAGTTAGTTTCCCTAACATTATTTGGATTTCAGGGGACAGTGGATTTGCACTCGAAAGCTGCCTAATCGTTCCATATCGGTCTCCTACCACAAGCGCTGAGAAGTTGTTTAATAAAACTCATTCCCAGATAAGAAGCAGAGTTGAAAGATGTTTTGGCGTATTAAAAGCGAGATTCAAGTGCGTTTGTATAGAGAAATATTGGTTGAAATTTATGATGTTGATATTTTATACTTTTAAACAGATGGCTAGCAAAAGATGCAGGTAGCTTGCGTTATTCGCACCTACGAGCGGGCTGCATAATATATTCGTGCGCCACTATTCACAACTTTCTCATACAAAAAAAATTTACAGTAGAAGAAGGTTTAAAAAACCATCTACCATCTATGGAGATTACAAATACTTCGTATGTAGCATAGTTTATATATGTATGTAAATATGAACAAGTTTGTGTTTGCACTGTACTATAATATATGGATATTATGTGTTGCAACATATACTAACTATTGGAGTCTAAAGGCAATCTTCGCGGGATTAAAGAGAGATGCTGTAATATCAATTTTGTATTAATTCGTAGGTATGAACCTGGAACGTAATATCCGACTATAATTATATTATGTTTATCCTTTTAGTAAAACACTACCAATATTGAATAAACTCAAATTTTATTAAAACAAAAAAAAAAGAGTGCAATTAGTTATCAATATCATATAACGATGGATAGCAAATTTACTGACAACTACGGACTACACCGTACTTTGTCCTCACAAATGAGTTGGCATCTTGTGCAGGCAACGAAGTTGTCCCATTCATTTCAGGGACGATGAACATCGAACCATTTCGAGCTCGAAATTTGTAGAGAGCAAAATTATCGATACTGATTTAATGCTTACAGTTGTGCTGTCTGAACTCGAGAAATTTATCTAAAGTATAAGAATAGAAACGAATTACATATTTTAATAGCGGGAAGATAGTTCAACTTTAGGGACTTACCTATTTTGATTCAGTTTTCTTAATTCATCAAGAATTTGTTTCAAAATATTTTTGTTTTCAAACTGGCCATTCACCATGACTCCGATTTGAGATAGTAAAACATCGTTCTGAGCAATCATTTGCCTTTGGAGATTTAGTGCTGTAGAGACTGATATAAGGCCAACGCTTTCCTGCACGTAGAAAATGATTACTTAGAAAATTTCGTTGTAAATCTATTTTTTCTCTTCTCCTTTGTTGTAATATTATGTGTAAGCTGTATTTTCTCAAATGTACAGCCTATCACAAGTTTATAAAATATTATTTCTTAATGTGCAAAGGTATCTCATAATAATTGAATTGAAATGCTTTAATTAGCAAATCGCAAGTTTGTAAATTTACCAAATGGTTTGTAGGCACATTCCTTTCTCTACCTCTTGGCGGTGCGACTCCATTTATGAATGCCCTTCGACGAGAGAATCTACTTTGTAAAGGGCGAAGAGCAGGAAGAATTAAAAAAGAGTTATAAGAAAAAGCAGTCTTCAGTTTTCCGAATTCTCACCAAATGATAATGGGAACCGCTTGAATCTCCAAGTTCCTGAAGCCCGTCTATTGCATCGGTGCCACATATCCGTATAACCTGTAGGTCCTCGTCCGTCATATCTAGCCCATCAGGCAGTTCGCCGCCTCCAGTCATATTAACCGCCGCTCGGCGGTCTGCTGCCTTCTTATTTACAGCAGATTTGATGTCAGTCCATACCTATGATGATAAATAAATCGATCAGTTAACAAACCTTAGAGTATTATATGAACTTACTTTTCGCCATTGATCAACAGACTTTGCAGGTCCCATTGTATTTAGCAGAGTCCTTATGTTCGTCCAAGATTCCTTTTTCCCTAGGTTTCCTTGTGCAGACAAATGTCCGAGCAAAACACCCTTATGCTCTTCCACCATATCCAGCAAGAGGTCACGCTGTTGGGAATTCAGTCTTCTCTTAGAATAAAAAAAAATAAAACACAGATTATTGATACGGTTTAAGTTATATATATGGATAAACAATGAAAGGATACATATACAGCTAAATAATATAAAGACAGAAAACCAATTGATTTATTCAAATGAAAATACGTACTGTTGAGCTCATGATATACAATTTTTTTTTCCAAAATATAAAAATAAAATTTCCTCACTATTCATCTGCAAATGTTGTGATCACCATAAGATTTGTTTACCAATTGCGGATTGCTGCCTTCCGACATCCTTTTCGCTACCTAAAAAGGTTGCGTGTGGGAAAGCTCGCCTGGAATTTCCAGGAACAAAGCGATATAATAACAGGAAATATTGGAAGTTGTCAGTTCGCGACATCACTCACACATTTATAGAATCCGCCCATACGTGAACCCTTTCCGACACCGCCATTGCGGAAAAAAACCGCACAAAATCAAGGCACAGCGTTTAAAGATCAACTGTACATCGCCCTGTTCTCAAACCTCCCTTTTATATCCGCTCCGCCATCTATCGAGAACTTTCTAGTACTTCGAATATTTCGCTTGGTTCTAGAATTAGCTCAGTGGAGATCTGGAGATTTGATAGATTTAATTCCCCAAATGGAAGTAGAACTCGTTTGGTAACAAATGGGTTGTTTACAACTTTTTCCACGGACATCGTTGCAGATGATAAATAAATAGAGTTTTATTTGTCAAACTGTTGAGCTGTCACTTATTTGGCAGCTTTAATTTTTTTTTAATTTTTCAATAAGTCGAAATTCCGAGAGTAGAAAATTACGAAAAGCTGAAAAGAGTTGAAATGAATTTCTCTCTCATTTTTTTGCAATTTTCTCAGTAGGTACGTGATCGCGTTCGCACAGTTTCTCAGAAAATTTTAAATAATTTTACGATTGCAAAAAAACCTAGGTATACGAACCTATAGATAAAAGAGTTAACTATACATTAAAAATATAACAAATCTTGGCGTTCAATTAATTTGAAATAAAAAAGGTTCATCGGTCATCGCTAATTCTCCATACCAAAGTGACATGACAAGACGGTGAAAACATTTGGAATCAGCAGTTGTCTATTTTTGGCGTATCCTCTTCCAAGTTCGCATCTGGTAACAATTCGCTTGCGCTGTCAGATCCCTAGCCGACAAGTTTCCCAATCAAGATTTAAAGTTGTTGTTGATTTTATATATTTTCCATTTCCTTAAGAGGGCACTCCATTGACTTAAATGCACGAGTCTAGTAGGTTATGTGTCACCTGTAACAAATTATTTTAATTAATGCAATAAAACCTCCTAGTTCGTTATAGCTTGTCACTTCAGCTACTTGCTGACTTCTAAACATATTTTGATGATTCAATAGTTCATTTGTTATGAATTTGACACTTACATCTGGCTGTCAGTGGGACGTGGGACGTGGGTATCAACGAAGTATGTACAAAGTAGTACGGGATTTTCCATACTTCAGCGTAAATTTTCGGAGTTGAAGATTGGTCAAGTTTTCTTCTCAACAATAGCATAAATGTCAGAAAATAAGTTAAGGATAATTAGTACTTAACACACAAAATATAAATTAGAAACAAAAGCCGACAGCTGTCTTACATGAATTAAATGCCATGACGTGCAAATACTACAAACATTATTTATAGTACATCAATTAATATCTCTCATTCAATGAATTTTATTCCAAAATAGGTGATCTTTAGATCATTTCACCGCCAAACTTAGGAACTTCTCGGCTTCGTCTACATCTCAAAATGCTGTTATGAAAAACGCTGGCCCCCTACACATTATTCGTGTGCAGTCTTACCCATTAGTTCCTTGTATAATAGCACCTCACTCTGTATATAAACTACGAAATTAATATCCAGTAACAATTCGCATCTACAGCCATTTGCACGTAACCATTTTACTTGCCAAAGCAGAACGTCTCTCCATTGCGACATTACGCTGAATGTGAATGGTACCTAAAAGACCCAACCCACCCAGACCCAGTATGCCTTTCGTAACGTAACTGGCCCATTTGCCTTACATTATGACGTGCACTCAATTGTACACTTTGTTTATACAAATATGTAATTCCCTTATAAAATTAATGGACAACATGCAGAAAGAAGACAAAAACAAACCACTAAAACAACCGATGACCACATCAAAACAGAAGACAAGAACACAAAACGCGCATTTTAATCGGTCAAGACGCGCCACAGCAATGACCTTTGGCGATCGTACAGCAAACACGACACGTACCGCATCGCTCATGACAATCGTGATCTTAGCGAGTGGCTAAAAAAATGGCTTCCTTCGACCGGTGCGGCGTGGCGGTATTATTGTTGGCCAAAAATAAGTCAAACGAAAGCCAAGAGGGGCGCGAAAAACACTTTATCAGGCCGCACTATGAGACTGTCGATCGTTGACTTTTGCGTTGTTGTCATCTTGTTTTGTTGCCTCTTTTCAATTGAGTTTTTTTTTTTTTTTTTTGGCTGCTGGGTGGAATGGAAAAGAGTCAACATTTTCCTTTCAGCAATGACATTACTGTCACTCTTGACGATAGTTTATGGTGGACGGTGTAACACTTTTGGGAGGCGCGTGAAAATGGGTGAGGTTATGGTCAACATTTATATGATAATATTTTTGAAGGGAGTATTAAAATTGTTGTTAAGGATGGTCAAGGTTTAGAGTGATTGTGCCATTGTGGCTATGGGTGGCGGCGGACGAACAATGGATTTATTTTTTCAAACAATCGGGTGCTTCTTTGCATTGCATGCGTTTGAAGTGACCTGTGTCATTGCTAATGCACATTATTAAAAAAAAAAGTACTAGGCTTGAAAACAATCTCCTTCAGATTCACTGTCTTTTGATTTTTTCAACCATTCAACAACTGCACCTTTAAAATATGTTGCCATAACAGCAGCCCTTCTTTAAATCCCTATTGCTTGCTTTCAAATTCCAACTTTAATTCAAGAGGAAATGAAACAACAACAAGAAATGTTTTGCCACAGAATGATATGGAATTGGAATCATTGCTTCAGATGAACCGCAGTGTTATTTTTCAATTTGGGCAATGCTTATTTTTTCAACCTCCCTGCCTTTAAACTTCCAATGTGGGTCTGCCGGAGGATAAAGTTGAAACTTGAAACGTACCACTGATGTAGGATAAAATATCATTCTCCGTCACCATCAGCAACAATGATGACAGAAAAAAAAATGGAATTTCTCGTCAGTGATGGATCCTTGTATCATCAACACTTATGTGGTAGTTTCTCTGACTTATTTTAGTCCATTTTCACATATACGGAGTGCAAGCTGCAGCTATGTTGGTGGCCGCCATTAAAAATGCTCACTTCGAAAATTGTCCAAAAATAATGAAAGCTGTACCCCGAAAATGAAAATATTTATTATTCGAATCCCTTCGAAGGGTGGCGTGAGTTCCCCACCCACAATTTAATTATTTATGACATGGATGTCAAGTAAAAATCCCAATTAATGTGGCCCAACTGTGTTGTAATTATGCGGCCGCAGGCAATAACAATTTTTTTTTTTTTTGATGCCAACCAAAAATAAATACGCTGAACAAAATTCAGTTAAAACATACTTTGGGGGTGGTAGTCAGAAGAATGCTTGCACCCGCTCAAAACCGCACACATCCCTTTGACATTTTTATTTCGATAACTTGTCGCGCAGCACGAATCGCCCAGATTGGTTTGAGGTGACTTTTTTGTGGTACATAGCCAGAGCCCAGAGCCCTCGGGATGGCTGGTCGTACGCATATAAATTTCACAGGCAAATGGTTTTATTATTTTTTTGTTCGGCGTAAAGGAAAATATTTGGAATAATATTTTCCATTCGAATGTTTTGTCATTTCACGCGGTTGGCCGGACCCGGATGCCGGACCATAGATATTGGACGACCGACGCACGGACGGTTATGATATTTTTCAATTTTGCGGTTGCGACTTTAAAAATACAATTTCTATATTTATTTTTATTAGGATGAATATTTACGAGTAGAAAACGGTTGTTTAAACTAAATAAACAAAATCAGAGGCGGATGAGGGAAAAAATATTATAAACTTAATTTACTGGTTTTGCTTAGAATGGAGCTTTATTGGGCCAATACATTGAGGATGGGGACTAACCCAGCTATGGGCTAACCTCAAAAGCATTATAAAGGGTGGGCCATCTAGTGTTTTTTTTTTTTAAACCGTAGGTTGTTTTGACACTGATAGCTGTTTCTCAGTATCTTGACAGAAAGTCAGTATCATACCACCGCGGAATGAAATGAATCGCTTGAACAACCTTGCTGTGTAGCCCAAACGCAGTGGGTTTCATGGGCGCAGGGTCATAAGTCCACGAGACATAAGTTCATAATGGACTTGTGTCCCACTTCAGCCGTCTTGGCGATGCCGCCTCGGAACTGCAATTTGACCCCTTCGGTTTCGGTTTGACGGTTTCCATATCTGTTACAATTTATGCTACAGTTCACTGTAGAAGAGAAAAGAACGCAATAATACACCACAGGCCACATTCTCGATTCATACAAAAACAATACTCAATGGTCAACCCAATTTGTAAAACAAACGCTCTTAAGTCGCAGATTACAAACGAGTTACCTGACACCTGGTTAAAAGTAGGTAAATGTTTCTATAACCGAACATGAACACACCCTTCCGCTTATAGAAATTATAATATTTGGTCACTTTTTAGCACAACTTCGTCTAACGGTCTTTATTCCCTTAGCTCGCACGGGCAAGCAACCATAATTAACCGTTGTGTCTGACAAATCTTATTTAAACTCAAAAACCGAAACCGGGAAAAGGAAAAAACTGAAGAATTAAACTCAACAGCCCCACCTGGCTGCCCAGTTGAATCCCGTCTTTGCTTGATGGGGTCATGCACATGTCAACCGTAAAAAAGGTCAAAAGCGCAAAACAACTAAGCCCGCGAATAGGTTTATGGTATTGCTAGGTATCGTTGAAGGGATGAAGAAATTTATGCGCAGAAAAGTGAAAGTCTCGTACGAACCAGGAGCAAAGTCAACAGTTAAACTATACTACAGTTAGCAGTGAGAAACTAAGACAAAAGCATACTCATGAAATAGAAAGATACATCCATGTACAGAGCTAAATACAATGAACACAGTCAGTCAGGCGGGGAGAAGTACACAAATTAAAAAGAACAAACAAAGACATGGAATCCGGATTATGTGGGTAACGCGAAAGTTGTTCCGTGTATAGTAGGGGTGGTTGGGAGACCTTTCCAATGTGCCACGAAGCCGGCAGGGATGATACCATGAAGGTAGAAACAATATATAAAAAAAAATAAAAAATCGAGACAACTTTTGCTTAGAGTACATTCGCTGTGGTTGTATGTAGGTTCGAAAAGATGAAATGACGAAACTAGGTCCTATAGTGAAAACGAAAACGAGAGGCACACACAAGTCAGATATAGTCTTAGAAGTGGTTGTGGTAATGAAAGTACACCGATGCGCCGGAAATTGTAGTCAATTTAAGACCTCGTCTTAGGTGGTAAGTACAAGTAGGTCATGTGTGTGGGGTGTAATGTCAACTTCTACTCAGGATGCATACTAGAACAATATTCGCATTAATAAACAGAACTTTAAGAAAACAAACAGGCTTCATCGAGAGCATTAAAAATGTTCACATGTTTCGTCAAAAACTTTCCAAAAGTTTTTCAAAGCGTTCGAACTTAATATCGTCAACGTTTTGTTTGACGTTTATTTAAACAGCTTGGAAACAAGCATCTTATTTTTTTTAGTACGTTTTGTCCTTTCAGCCCCAATTCGCTATTAAATTTCAAAAGTTTAATGTCTAACCTTTCAAGTAATTATACACTATAACGTCGCTGATGTCGCTTAAAAGAATTCTTTCTACACAAAATAATGTAACCGAATTTCGACTTTCTGAAACATTTTAAATTAAAACTTTCAAGTAAGTGACTGCCCAAAAGTTTGACAAGTAAGACTCTATTTATTTTCGTCTTTAACTATGTCGGAGGAAGAAGTTATAATAATTGAATGTACTCCTGGAACATATCAGCATGTTCAAAATCATAAGTTTAATAGGTATTCAGCATTTAAAAAAAATCAATTCCAATTTATTTGGTATAATATGCTGCATTTAAAGAGAACCTTGTCAAATGTGAAAAGAAAACCGGTCAGGTAGCTTCTTCTATTGAAATAGAGCGATTTCTTTTTGGCCATTTTCATTTTTCAGTGCTGAAAGTACACGAACGAACCTATTATGTCGCCTTGATCCGAACATGTTAATATAGTGGAAGATCTAAAGTGGTTGAAGCTGATCCCCAAAAAACTTCTCTTTGATGAATGTTTCAAAAACCAAGTTATCTTTATTTTGAAAATAGAAATAGAAATAAAGTGAAGTTTTCTTAAAATTTTTCAGATGAGTGCTACACTAAAAATACAATTAAGTATTTATATTAGTATACATAGCCCGCCATCTCACTCGAACTTGGAATAATACGTAAGACATTATATTTATTTGACAGGCAAAATGTAAAGAGTGAAAAAAAAACGATTTTTTGCAATTAACTTACTGGATATAAATTGAATGACACAACATTATTGTTTTGGTTTTTTCAGACTTTTAAAATGAAACTAGAATAGTGCGAACAACTACTACGAAAAGTCCCGATAGGAGAATGTAGACATGTCAAAAAAAATGCATTGAAAATGTATTTAATTTACATTTTCAAGCTGCTGGTAGATTTTTTGACATTTCATCATTATATGGGACTTGCCTTCCTTGATTGAATTCTTTATTAACTTTTTGAACTGTTAGATTCCAAAACTGTTCCACATGTATTCTGCATTGTGCATTTTTTCCAATTATAAAATATACATATTGATCCTTCCCTCCGAAAGGAATTTGGTCATCTTGTCGTTTAAGTTTTTGAAAATAAATTCTTTTACAAATTTGTGGTTGCTTTACAAACAGTTGCTACCCCTTTCGTGATACACATTTCGTCTGTTTTTTACACGTAGCCGACATTTCAACATGATTTAATGTGATAAAAATGAAGAAAACATGAAAGAAAAGTGTAGTATCACACGGGCTCAAAACTCAGACATATTTATAATCTGTGGCTCTTCAAGTGCTGAAAATAGGTTCACATGGTGTTGCAACCTCATATCAATGCATGTAGGCTATTGCTCATTTTTAATGACAACAAATATGTGCGCCAATCCATTGATTTCCATTTAAATTCCAATCTCAAATTCAATGCCTTCAGTCGAAAAGTCGCCATGATGTATTAACTCAGAAACTGATCGATAGCCAAAGCTTTAAATAAACAAGAGGATCGTTAACGTTTGACCACATCTGTCAACCCAATTTCTGGTTTGCAGGTATACGGGTAAAGAAGGCTTGCTTCACTTTAATGCGACTAAATAGTACCCCCAATTATACGCACTAACTAACCAGTAACCAGTGATACCCCACTCGACTTTGACCCAACCCTATATGTCTAAACAAATAAGCAAATCCACTTGCGTTCACGCATCGTTTAGATTCAACGTTTACACAACAGCCCAGCCTATCATGTCCCCATGTTCACTCCATATCGAAGCATATCATCCAATTGCATTGGCTTAAAACAGATCGATTCCATGCGTAATGTGTAGGTACACACTATACTTCCAATTCGATTGGCATCCATCTGCATATGGACATACAAGTTGCACTCAACAAAATGTCCAACTAGTCAGAGCCTAAACCACTTCACGGATAATCCTCAATTGGCTTATTTGCGATTTGACGATCGTTTCGATAATGGCCAAATGGTAATGCATTTTAAATTGGGTGGAGAGCATGGTAGGAGGCCAAATTGACCGTTGTAACCCAGGTGGGGATGCCTCCTAAACGCTCTAGCGCAGCTTCAAGCAGCGTGATAACTGCTGTCAACCACCATCAGAGTCAGCATCTCGTATACATGAGCACCGCTGGGGCATGTCAAACAGTGATGACGATGATGGTCGATGCTGCTTACTCGATTTGCCATCGTGAACAAGTGGTCACAAGCGATCTGCACATCTAGCCATGCATCTAACCTATACACGCTGACTGACTGACGTTTCGGCTTAATAATGATAATTGGCAATTGAATTGAGGCTGGTGAGCGAGCAAATGCGCTCGTTTAGGTCATTTGCCGTACTAATTTGTCCGGTAGTAGGTACGAGCACGAATAGATAATGTATAATTGTATATACAGCAAACGATTCCTGTAACTCCTGAAACGGCGACGGTTGTGTCCCTCGTGCGCGTGCACGTTTGCTGGGACGATTATCGTTCTGAATTTTACGACTTATTGCTGCCGAATGACATGACCAGATCGATTGGCGATGACAGACTTAATGCACAAACAAGTGGGCTTGGTAAATGTATGCTGATTGGTGAATTGCGGTTGGGTATGTCCATTTTAGTGATCGGTGTCGTTCGTCATCGCGTCTGATCGTTATGAGCCAGGTGGTTGTTTTATGGCTATAGGAATGCGGTGTGCATTTTCAAACTAATCCGGGTTTTCATTGACGATATTTCTTGGAAGATGAATAGTTTGGGTATGGCCAATTATTTGTGGTCGGAACGGCGATGTTATGGTAACAGAAGGACAGGGGTAAGCGAGTTTTTGATGTTTTGATGGTAGCAAGTAGTTGTAAGCAGCATCGGAGACAGGGTGTGCAAAGATCGATTACTTTATAATCATTTGTTCTAGAAGATTGTCTTGCAACTATTACGCACAAAGTCCCGACTTACCGGGACTATAGTGAGAACCATAGAACAACTCCACGATGTAATCAAGCGATTTGTGATATCCTTCTTCTCCCATCACTCTCTCTACATGTAGCCAATTTATCAACTGCTTAAAATCCTTCTTAAGCGCAAATTTTCTAATCGCATTTTTCCACGAATGTTTTGGCAATTCTTGTTAAATTCGTCTATCAGCGCTCCCCTCCACGCGATGTCAATATCCTGAAATACAAAACATATATCGCCTAGCACTTTCAGATGAACTTGAAGGAAATTTGTATTCGGATCGAATTAAACTATCTTTTGTTTTATTCATTGCACTTACATATTCATTTTAACTTTTGTGAAAAGTTTAAACTGTTGGAAGCAGAGCCGCTCCTAACATGGAGAACAGACGCTTCTTCGTTATTTTAATTAATGACTAAGGTCCGCGGGGTCGTTACTCGTTACGCCCGTTACCGCTCTCTCTCTCTCTCTCTCCAGAAAAGAGAAGTACCCTTGCGGGCAACTGAGGAACTATTGGGAGTCTCGAAGTGTCAAGTAGAGCAGTTGTTGTAATTGCGTGCCGAAAATCCTACTTTACTTTACTTTGCTGAGTTCGAAGCTCAAAAAAGCAGGCTTATTGCCATTTTCCGGTAAACTAAGAAAAACTGATTTAAAAAAAAAAACCATTGCACTATAAATAGAATTGCAATTTTTTTACAATCGTATATAGACCGTTATTTTAATTAATTTATTTTGAATTTATAAATCAAAAATAATAAATTTTTTAAAGCCAAATGAATGCATTTTTCTTTTCTTTGATTCGTGTAACTATAAAAACACAAATATTGAACGCATGCATTTTCCAAGAAAATATAAAACAATAATATTTGAAACTTCAAACACATCTACAACAACAAAGTCATCAGCATCACCCATTCCTCACCCACTCTTATATCAATGTTTCTCGAATTATCAAAGTTTATCTTATTGTTGCTTCCTTGTTCCTTCACTTTATCAAACAGCAGGAATATTAGTATGTAGCTATCTATCAGAAACCCATACAAAACGAAGTAAACACATTTTTGTCATTTCCTGCGAAAATCTGCAAAACTATAGATTCTCAATAGAGAGTAAGTTTAGAGAAAAATCTAATAACGCCATGTCGGATATTTTGTGAACTATATTTCATATGTACGCATAATGAGCACGTACGAGCTCTGAAACAAAATTAAGAATTCATTAAAGTAGTAATTTTTTCAAAGTTACAATTTAACGATTTTATCAACTAAATATCTAGTTTTTAATCATGGTTCAGATACACTAATATGCAAGACTTATGCTCTTTTTTACAAATACAAAAAATAGTTCCTTGTTCCTACACAAAGATTGTTTACTTTTAGTCATATTATAACTTGCAGTTTTAAGAAAATCAAAATTGTGCTTGAATACCTATAGGGTAGTTCATTGGTAACAAAATTAAAACATAAAAAACTGGCCAAGTGCGAGTGTCACTCGCGCACCGAAGGTTCCGTATTTGGCTAAAGTCCAACACATCAGATATTATTTGAAATCTATATCATTCAATCTTTCCCCTCTTCATGAATTCATCACAATTTAGTTTAATTTAATTACTTAATATTTTTACTCTCAAAAATTACTCGCACATGAATCTCATTTTCTAATTATTACCTATAGTACCCAACCCACGCCAATTTTCCATTCTGTATGCGACCTGTCCCAATTAAAAACTATTGACTAAAAATATATTACTTTTATTTTGTTCTGTACTCCCCAAAAAATGTATTATATTCCCCAACGAAATTAGCAGGCGGGAACCCTGGTGGGGTTCTGTCTTTGATGGGATCAATTGTGCACAACTGCGTAGTAGAGATTAAAACTTATGGGAGCAACGTATTTTACATGGTAAAATTATCTTTTTTGAAAATATCTTGTAAACTATTAACTTTTCGGCAAAACAGTATTCAGCACATATATAGATAAGAACATGATCTACAAAAAAGGAATTTATGTATTTTTTTGTGAATCAAGAAATAAACCGTTTTTTGGGCGAATGAAAATATTTTTTTCACCAGATTACTAATTAATCCAAAACCAATCGATGTATTCCTTCCATTGGTATTTGTCGTTTAACTAGAGGTTATACCGGATGTTGTGTGTAAATTTTAGCTTCCTATGTCAATCGGTTCTTGAGATAGACCTGGTAACAAAATTGGCTTAGTGGGTTCGGACAGACAGACAGACAGACAGACGGAGAGACATCCGAGCGAAACTAATAAGGTTACGTTTTTTCCCTTTGGGTACGGAACCTTAAAAAGAGTTTGATCTAGGGGTTGCCCCAGCGGGGCGCATGAAAAGTACAAAGACAGTTGTTTCGACAGACATAATCTTCGAGACCATGTAGTTCATGGTCCTCTTCTTTACTTATTTTTTTTTTTCGATAATTCATATCGCACAAAGAGTTCTAATTCTGCCTTTCAACTACCTCTTGTATGATGTCGAAGTGGGGTCACTGCTCACTGGTAAAGCGCCAACTTCTCTTCGAGCTCTGAATTTAGCAAACAACAAAATGGCCACAGTCGACATTGGACCCTGGAAAGTGACCATGTTTATGATAAATATCACCCATTTGTAAATGATACACATATCCATCTACACATACCGAAGCTGCTTGTGAAATGTCTAAAATCATTAACCGAACTCCTCCTGTACCATAATTTTCAATATCACTTACTAGTGGATAATAAACCGCATCCACGATTTCAAGCCGTGCTCCAAAGGCGCCATACCGCCTTGGGCAAACGAATGTTCGTAGTGCGACTATGTTCAACATCCATTTAAAGTTAATGGTCACGAAGCAATTAAAACTCGCCAGCCGTTTAGAGCTGTGATCGTTTGTAATAGTCAAAACGAGAGTTTTTTTTATTCTAGGTCACCGAAATGGGTGAACGTCGCCGAGCACATCTTTCCGCTGCTATAATCCCATGTCAGCTTGACATACAATAGCCTCTGGGAAGCGCACTGTTGGCAATTATGTGGAGCCATCCTGTGTAAGTGTTCTTAGCCAACTCTTCAGGATGCGTAACACCAGTCCAAGTGGACTAAAACCCACTGAGATGGAACCTTCTACCTTCATACTCCAGGCGTATTCGGTTTTAATTACCTTCCAATGTTTTCCTCATTTCGAATGAATCCACTATGTGCGCCCCAGCCACTTCAAAGTGGTTGTGATGTCATTAGGTGGATGACGTCCATTCGTGCTCGAGAATAGATTTTCATTTTCATGCCGAGCTTTGGTTCCATTGAGCATGGTGCGTGTACCTACTACGAATCCCAACTGCCAAGCGGGTTTTGCGTATTCACTTAGGGACACGCGGGGCATCTGCATAAATGCATTCGTGCGGGTCTTAAAATGTACGAATTAAGAATTGAAGCAGGAAATGCTTGTTGGAGTGCGACTAGGCGCGAGACTACCTGCTGTGCCGGTTGGTGCGGAAAGTTTCTTAGAGGGAAATCCAAATGCTGAGTTGGATGAACAAGTGGTCCACACCAGGCACTGAGTCGGCGCAATCGACTCACAATTTAAGTTGTCGATCAGTTAATGACGATGCAACTAATCACAGAGGTGTTAACTGAAAGAGTTGATGCTTGATGGTCATTAGTGGAATTTACTTCTGAAGCGATTTATCTAAGCAAACAAGTTGCAAAAGTTTCTACCGCGTAAGTAAAGTGATGCATAAATGTTGGTGCCAAGAGATAGGCTCATTGGCCTTATAACCTAATTTCACTTTGTGCAGAACAAAGTAAATGTGGATTTACATCGGTTGCAAGGGGACCTTAGTCCTTCTAGCTGAGAAAGAGTTAAAGAGACGATAAACTATTGGGTATGTGCTAATCTCAGTCGCGCTATTATAACAAATAAACTTTTGCAATTAAGTTAGTGCAGAGATAAGTATAAGGAGCAAAATAAACTCCTAACCTCACAGTTATAAAAATTTATTTATAAAAATAAGCAGGTATATTGTTGTAAGTAAAAACGTTATTTGGCAGAACTCCCTTGTAAACGTTTATGGTTTATCTCTCAATAACATTGTTTCTTAGTCTTCTTTTGTCACTCATCGTAAAGGCGACTTTTCTTTTTTCTGCGGCATATATCATACATAAATTAATGTTGTTTTTGATTTGGCAAGCAGGTCAATATTTTTTTGTTTATCAAAGTTTCTTTTCGTGGTCGATTGCTAAAAAAAATTAATCCTTTTATTTATCTCAGATCACTTTTGAGACATTTGATTTTTTTCTCAGATTTACACATACTTTCGCTAATAATATAATGTTCATGGCACACGGATGGCGGTTACGAATTGTTTGATTGTTTGATTGATTGATTGATTTTTATTTCCCATTTCAAGATGTCAGATTCAATTAGAAATACAGATACCTAATATAATAAAACGATAATATCTACATAATTATGATATAAGTTTATACCATTGTTTAAATATTTTAATTCTTTTAAGATTACGTTATTACTATTATAAATATCTTGGAGTAATAATCAGCGAATATGGAAATAATAGTAGTACAATTTGTGGTATAATGCAACCAGTGGCAAGTGTTCAACTATTAAAAATATTAACTTGAGAAAAGGAAAGCCGAGCCGATAAGGAAAAGAGAAAAAAAATAGAAAAAGGAAACGCGAAAAAACAGCAAAATGCAGGATTGTTTTTTTTTTTAGATGTGTAGGTAATAAGACATCATAATTAAAACGGAAATGAAGTGTAAACAAGTACTATGTCAAGATATAACTTGAAGCAGAGTTTCAACATCAGATAGTGAAAGTAACCAGTCTTTGAGTTTTTTTAAGAAATAGTTTCTATGTGTTACCAGATTGGAAACATCAGGCGGCAATTTGTTAAAATTGTATGGGGCTATGTTAGTCAGAAAACGTCGACTGTGCTCTTTATTAACCCTAGGAACATCCATTTCATGCTCATTTCTCAAAGAATACACACTATTTCTTCTAAAATGAATATTTCCACTTCTGACATAAAAACTTTTAGCGCTTTAAAGATAAAGAGTTATAGAAGAGGGAGTATTTTCATTGATTGAAAAAGGGGTAAAGAGGGCTCCCATCTATTTTTAAACAACATTAACCGAATTTTTTTTTTGTGCAATTATAATAGGTCTGAGGCAGCTTATAAAGGCACAGCCCCAACATGCGAGACCGTACTCTAGCTTAGATTGAACTATTGCATTAGTAGATTGTGGAGCGTAGACTATGTGGAACAAGCTTTCTCAAGTGTTTAGCGATATATATAATATTCTTTTAAGTGACATTATATGCGATTTCTAATTTAATTTATTGTCTATAGTGACACCAAGATAATTAAACTCTTTTACGAACTCAAAAATAAAGCATTTGTTTGTGCAGTTCACCTTGTCGCAGGTAATATGATGAGAGGTTATGCCCTCAACCACTATACTAGGGTTAGAAAAAGACGTCGTACTAAGTATAAGTTGGTGATAATTAAGCCAAATGCTTAGCATTGATCTGAATTCATTAGATTTCGGATAGTTGTCAAAGAAGTTTCGGTGTATGAGAGTGCAAGATCGTCAGCATAGCCAATTAAATGCCCTTTCACTGGTAGGCTAAATATTGAATTTATATACACAAGGAACAGTATTGGTCCTAGAACTGATCCCTGTGGAACACCAGTGTTCGGACACGGTTTTTCCCTGCTTACGAAACCATTTACCCTTACTCGCTGTTTCCTATCTACTAGTAAGTAGGTCTTAAACCATTTATTTATGTTGTCTCTAAAACTAGCATTACAGAGCTTCTGCAGTAGTATTTCGTGGTTAACCAAGTCAAAGGCTTTTGTGAGATCCAGGATTATACCGACTGTTTTTTGATTATTATAATTCCTTTGTAGATTCTACTCAAAAAATCAACTATTGCATCTTCAGTGCATTTGCCCTTTCTAAAGCCAAATTGGGACTTTTTAAAAAATTTTGTTTTTTCAAAAAAGTTAAGCATTTTGCTAACTATGATTTTCTCAAATAACTTAGAGAAAGCTGATAGCAGGGATATTGGTCTATAGTTGTTAGGATCACTCGTGTCTCCTTTCTTAAAAATGGGAATAATTAAAGAGCTCTTAAGGCACTCAGGAAATACTCCGTACTGGAAACTTTGATTAATAATGTGTGTTAATGGATTCAGTATTGTTTTTCCTATTTTCTTAACCACCACATTGCTGATACCATCTATCCCACATGAGTTTGCAGATTTCAAACTGTTAATGAAAGCTAAAAGTTCTGAACTACTCACAGGGCCGAAGTAAAAAGAGAGTGCATTTGTTTTATCAAGTAGATGTCGTCTATTTCTGTCATTTAATTGAATACACACATCTGGTTTACATTTTTCGGCGGCATTTATAAAGAAACTGTTCATTCCGTTGGCTAAATCCACTTCACCTTAGGATTATGCCGATGTTCCGCAAATACGTTGCTATAATATTCCACTTTTTGTCTATTTATGCTGTTGCGTACATTAGTTTGTAGCTCTTTATATGCCTTTTTTTAGCTGCAATACGCACAAGAACCAGTAAATAAAATTCAGATTTCATGTTCGATTTGCCAGCAGAAATCTGAAATCGAAATCTGAAAAGCCAAAACGACATAAGTTATACCTACTGTTCCACGTTGAAAAAAAAAAGTTCGATAAAATCTGTCGCGTATCCATTGCACAAAATGTTCCTGAAGACAAATTCTACAAACCAAATGCTTTGTGAACATCGAACTTTCAAAGCATGGAACATTTATGTAGTTTGACAGTTTGTCTCATTTTCTTGATATTCCCACCAATGAATGTGCTCTCTGGTGTGCTTTAATTTGAGAAAACTGCCAACAGTTACAAAAGTAGTGTAAGTCTCCACTGACCTTATACTAGAACGGAATATTCGTAATATACACTAGAAAGTTATCGATAGACGGGGGAGCGGATATAAAAGGTAGATTAGAGAACAGAGATGCACAGTTGATTTTTAAACAGTGATGAAGTTCGAAATAGAAATCGGTTGTGAAAATAATTAAGGGTGAAGTAATACAGTGAATTAAGTGATTGGTTTGAATCGTATAAGGATTGTTTTTAGTGGTATTGTTTTGGTACTTGAATTAAAGTGAATTATTAGAATAATCGACAAAAATGTAAGTAATAAAAGTGATTTTATCAGAAAAGTTCAACAGAATAGTGTTTTATCTTTTCGAATCCCAGCCTGAATGTAACACTCACAAACACTGTACTGTCGTATATGAGCTGTTATGTTTTTTATCTGATGGTACGACAGATTAATTATCATGATTCACTTTCAGTAAGATTCAAAAAGACTTCTGCTTTCTTTCTCAAATGGCGTTCTACAATGTGTGAAAAGGCCTCTTAAGAGTTCATAAAGAATATAAACTGTTTCTAAATCTCTCTCAGATTGTAACTTTTCCCGCGCCTAAGACTGACTGTATCACCTAAAAATTGTACTGACTGGAACAGTTTGTTTGCTAGTCCATCCAAAGAAAAGCAATCCAGAACCGACCACCATCTAAGCTCTAAAAAATGCATCTAAATACAGTTTACATCAATTAGCAGTAGCACACCGTGTACGTGATTGCTGCCTGCGTTGTACGCACTTCAAATTCATGTCAGATTCATTAACCAACTTTGGCCGTAACACGACTACATAAATATAACCGTCAAGCTGCGGCCAAACAGAGACTCATCATTGTCAGTGCGCTGTCGAATAGCCAACTACTCCTTCAGTGGGGTTCCTTTGCCAACAATTATGAATACGAAATCGATTCGATTGAATAAAAGCACACACTCTTCCCGATTAGCATAAGATCGATTGCTCACACTTTATGCGCAACTGAGTGGCACAAAGAGAGCACGCAAAAAATAAGACACCCATTTTCCTCACAGCATGTGCATACTGGACCACACTACTCCCCGGCGTGTCTAGGGAAATTCCAACCGAACCAGTACAAGTGGAAAACGACTGGTTTATTTTCTATAGCTCTAATTAACGCACATGCGAACGTGGCGAACGTGTCGAACGTGCGCTCTGCGTGCGCAAAGGTGCATGCATAGACGAAGAGGTGCTACGGCATGTGGTGGAGCCAGGCTGTTCTCTAATAGAGAAGGACATCATTATAACCTCATGCTCGGACCATGTGTGGCATACTATGAATATTCAGACTTCAGTCTCCCTCAAGTGGGAGGCTTAAAAGCGAGACTCACGGTGCTGGAAATTAAGTCTAATTATTGGATCACCTTAAATGAGCGACGATGTTGAGGCATGGCATGGCATTCCAATGACTACGATCCAAGCTGCAATGATTTAATGATCCAACATTCAATAGAAGCCAATCGTTGGAAGTGGTGGGGAGGATATCTGATTTTGTTTTCTCCTGTTTCGGCATTATCCACCTGCTGTTGCTGGTAATTACGTGATGCCTCTCTTGGCTGGACGATGGTCGGCAAAATGTTCACTCAAACGTCATCGGGATTTTTAATTGATATCCGATTGAGTCAATTGCTGGCGCAATTGATGAGTTCCCTAGTTGGCATGGATGTGTCGAAGATGTGAGATTCTTTCGTATGGTGTAGTTTCCTTATAAGAAGTCTGTTTGAAACACAGACTTCCTTGGCTTGATCGGTGCCAAGTCAGTGGAAGCCGACTCAAGGTCTGTGAATGTGAGTGATAGACTGCTTAGCTGTGCATAGTTGGGATGAGTTTTAATCGAAATTTTGAATTTAGAAAGCTGAACGGTTTTAAAGTTTACTAACAAACGTCAGTATAAAAATATTACCTGTCGTGTAATCGGCTTATTTTTTTATACATTTGCAAAAGTGGTAGCTAGCAAACGTCAGATATAACGTACAAAAATTTGACTTAATTATTGCGTGAACAAGTTTAATATCTCGTGCAGGATTATGTTAGTCTGGAGATTTTTGACTATACATTCTTCGAATATCCCTGAATATAAGTCAGCTGGAATAAAGTTCAACTTGCGGACAAATTACATCAGTTAGCTGTTCGACATAATGGTGAACTATAATTGTATAGCTGTAACCCCAGGCTTCACCCGTGCAAAATGTGGTTTCAGAACAGTTCATGGACAAAAGATCTAAGAAATTTGCTATCTTGTAGGGGGCCATTTTTTTCGCAATAAATATCTATTCTCATAACGCTTGAGTTGGCTAATAACAGATATTTCTTCCTAGTGCATAAAATAATTTGTCTTCCTTCCGTAATTTTAACAGGTATTCGTTTCAAATGTTAAATCATTTTCTTCCAGTCCAGTATACATTTCGCACCCTATCTCTTTCAATCCCACGCCCCACACGCCACATTCCCACACGCCAAAAGCGGATAAAATTCAGTGAATACATAGGTACATGTTCAATGAAATATTGAAACTAAGAATTTGTTAAGAAATGCATATCATAATTTTTAAATTGAAAGCTTTCTTTTACAAAAGAACTCACAAATAGTGATAAGGTGCACTAATAAGCCTAAATCCTGAGGTGAGACTCAACTATTATTATTATTTTATCCTTTGAAAGTCTGAATTCCTTTGTTTTCAAAAACAATGTATTTTTTATTATGGTTAAATATTATGTCATCAATAATGTTTTCAAAATATCGACTTGTTTTATTAAAAGGCCAAGGAGGGAACATATTTGTTTTTGAAGTTATTACTTCTTTAGGCGCGTTGGACACTTTTAGATGGGAAGAAATTAATGAATTCGGGTTACTTTTAAAACGACACCGCGTCATCGACACCGACAAACCGACACCCGATAGGTGGCGCTGTTGTCCGTTTTCTGAGAAACTCAACCGATCCCAATGAAACTTTGTATGTGTGCATGGTTGCATGCAGCTAGAAAGATAGGATTATTCATTTACAAATTAAATGGAAATTGTCATATGTAGATATGTATAATTTTTGTAGATGAAAATTCATAAATTTTATTGGTATTCATTTCAAAGAATACCAATTAATTATTAAATTCAATATTTTATTAATGTATTTGGAAATGTACGTTTTAAGCAATAGATTGCAATAGTTATTTTTATGTAGGTTAGGTTAGAGTGGCAGGCCGCCTCAAGTGCAGCCACACTTAGGCCAAATTAGGCCCATTGTGTTACCACAGGATCGAAATCGACTCCTTATCTACCCGTTGAACCAGCCGGAGCTAAGAATGAAGCGATGGAGGCAGTTGATACCTATGTTTGCGAGTTCGCTGAGATTGTCGAAGAAGTATTCTCCGAGGTATAGTTTTCTACGGAGTGACAGTGCTGGACACGTACAGAGAAGGTGCAGAATGGTCTCCTCCTCCTCTTCGTCCATACAGCTTCTGCAGAAATCATTTGAAGGGAAGCTCAATCTGAGAGCATGTCTCCCTATGACGCAGTGTCCCATGATGACACCTACTAGAGTGCTTATTATGGGTCTTTTCAGTAAAATGAGACTTTTTGAGCGCTTGGAATCCAGCTGAGGCCAGATCTGTTTCGAAGTGTGGCACGTTAAGCATCTAGACCACCTGCGATTAGTAGCGCTTAATGCGTTTTGTTTAATTAGGAGTTTGCAAGTAGCAAGAGGCATATAGAGACTCTTCTTTTCTGGTAGAGTCGACATAGTAGTGCCTTGTCTGGCGAGCTCATCGGCGATGCAATTGCCTGGAATGTCTCTATGGCCCGGCACCCAAATAAGGTGAATTTTGAATTGTTTCGCCATCTCGTTCAGAGATAGTCGGCAATTGAGGGCAGTTGTTGAATTGAAGACGACAGAATCCAGGGATTTAATCGCGGCTTGACTGTCGGTAAAGATAGTGATATCCCTTACAGATATTACATTATACCGAAGCCACGACAGGACCTCTTTGATATATTTATGTAAAATAATATGCATTATTTCTCATGTACAATAGCGCTTTAAATGAAAGTGAAAATTGTAATATAATATTAGTGTAGTACATATTATTTCCTGGCACGCGTAATTGTTCAAGTAATAACTTCTGTCGGCACTCCCGGAGTGCCTGTCTTTTTTTTTAAATAATGAGCTTAGTAAATATGTAGTAAAAAGTATGTGGGCATATTTAACTTAATATTTATACACCTACGAATTTTCATAACGTTACACTTCAGTCCTTAAAGTTACAATTTCTACTTGTGAAAAGTACTGAAAAGTTAATTTCACATCACTTGTGCATGCATACTGAGAGTAATGATTGCATTGCACATGCAAGTACCTATATGAGGTATATATTGTATAGGCCGCTTCAGGCTTTAATGAGATGCCATCTCCCTCCTTCCTATTTAATAGACTATACACACCTCCGGGTGTGCAGAGAGTAGGAAATAGTTCTTACCCCTGCAAGGAATAAATCGATTCCCTTCTTATTACCATTACGGTACCAGGTGATTTGAGAATAAAGTGCATATCCACTCACCCAGGTGAAAATCGTAGAAATGTATCAAATTTCGCCTAGTATTTATTTGCAAACCATTTAAGTTATCGAGTTATTCGATATCCTATGTTGTACCTGCAGATGTCCTCTATTCGCAAAGTGCAATATGGACGCTGAAACAGCAACGAATGAAGAAACTGCGCAACTGAATCAAGTGGCACAGTCAACGTTGACAGCGTCACTACACATGAATCAAGATTGGCTTCTCGATTGATCGATAATAGATGGCGTTACGTTGCGTGTCTATCTGACAGTTCAATTGTGTTACGATATGTTACATTTAAATTTTATTATTTTTCTGGTTATTGCCAAAATAAATAAATACATATACAAAATGAAAAAAAAAATTTAAAAAAATCGAAAAAAAACTGTCGTAACACGCTGGGTGGTCAAAAAAGGATATTTTGATTTTTTTTTTTAAACCCGTGATGAGAAAATACCTTTCCGACAAAGTATAAACCATCAAAATCGGTTCAGCTTCGGACATATTCTTTTATTATAAATATATAAATTGCTTAAGTGATTTCAATGCCTATAGACCACGAAAATAACGTCGAAAATAAGATCTGACCAATGGTAAGAGTTGCAGAAAAGAGGTAGATCACCAAAAGGCGGGTATAGTCCAGTATACCACTACAAAGAAGAAAATGTTTTTTTTTTTTTTCTTTAATTTGTTTTATTGGGGTAAGTGATAGATACAAAGGTGCAAATATTAACATAGTAGATTGATTTAAGAAAGAAGAAAGGTTACAAAAAAGTATTTATTGGTAACATTTCTTTGTCGCTGATAGGCACATATTTAACTTACATATTTCGGGCAAATCATTTGAGTTTCCGATGTGCATCCTGATAATTTGCACGTCCGGTCAGGTATTTATATCGATCTTACAATTATTTCATACCAATATCTTATCAAGCCGATTTTAGACAGCGGTAGTGGTGCTGGGATGGGCAAACAATGTTTTGGTTACCCTTCGTCTATACCCGAAGCGAAACTGTCACCCGGTGGCGCGTACTCTGTCAGTCGGTGCAGTGAAATAATACCCCGGGAACTGAGTCCACTGAGGGACAGCATGCGCCATAGGCACATCATAGTTTGAAAGCGCAATAACACCAATTTTACGTTAAAAGGGAAATAAAACCACTCTGAGTTTTCGCAATTTATTTCCCACCTTATATGGGAACTAAGTCCACTTCGCGAAAGTGGTTTTATTTCCCCCTCAGTGGACTTAGTTCCCGGGGACTTATTTCCCTGTACCGTGTCGTCAGTCATCGTCATTTGGGCTTAACTATTTCGGTCGACCATCGGGCATTAGTCCCAAATCCTGAAAAATAACTTTTAAAACCCGGTGTTGAATTTCTGGCCACCATCCCTCCGCCTGATTCATTTGCCATTGCAATGGACATACGACTCTGGTTTAAGTGTGTCTATAAAGACAGCCAACATAACCTAAATTAAACCTGGTTACATACTGATGAAACCAAATGACGAAATTGCCAGTCTACAGCAGTTAATCCCAGCTTCAAGTTCTTTGTTACATGTGTTATATGGAACCACCCCAGCATCAAATGAAGTCAAAATCAACCAGGTCTTCGCTAATTCACAGCGGCTACGCATGAAACCTACGTCGTCATAAAGAATTTGATTTCTGGTCAGACGCCAGTTGATGACAAGTCCTATCTATCCGCCTCATCTATTTAGATGCATATCACTGGCGCAGTCTCTCCATACACATGCGATTGTCTTGAGTGAGTAATTGAATTGAGTTCACAACTCATTATTTTAATTACCGTCCGGAATCTTCTTATCTCGTTTCGCTTGCGCTGTCCAGTGTTCAATCGTTCAGTGTCAACTAAGTGAATTAAACTCGGATAAAAATCGTATTAAGAGCGAACAAAAACAAAAACTCCACTAACATTCATTCGCAGGGTTGCTTTAAGCATTTCCTCAGTCCTCACACCAGGCAGCCGACACTCGCTCGCATGCACTCGAATGAATCTTACACTGGAACGAGTTCGTTTCGGATGCGAATGGATCCTTTTTTTTCTGTTTTTTGGGACGGTTCCCTATTAACTTTTTGTGCTCCCTATTTTGTGTGTGGGTGCTGATGGCGAGTGGGTGTGGTCGGTGTGTTCTCTCTTTGGGAATCCCATTTTTCCTTAACGCTGATCACCGCTTAATGAATTGCAGTTTCACCATCAATACCATCGCCGCGCCACCATGCAGCGTAGCCTTTTTTTGGGGCTTGTGTCTGTACCCAGTTGCGGGTACATAAGCCATCTGTGACCTTTGCCGGTGTGTATGCATAGCATATATGTATGACATACACTGTTGTAACCACTGTTGTTGGGGCCAAGTCATGCTGACTAATGGCCAATGGATGGATGTGATGTGGCCGTGAATGGTCCTAGAGCTGTGTGTTGGGTATAAGTAAGGTCTGCAGCGTGCAGATGAACGAATCGATGCATGAACGAGTCCGCGGAATTCGCGCAACATTGCAATTATCTTCAGGAAATTATACATTTTGCTCCTCAAACATACACAGCCATACATATCCATAGTGCTGTGGAAATGGAATAGTTTGGATGGGCAGGAGAAATGAACAGACGGGCGGGTGTTTGGGCGAAGGATTCAGAAGCTGCATGGTTAGGTAAAATGTTATTTAACAAGCCTATATAGGTATTGCCCGAAGCTGTCGGCTAATCTTTTCATAGAAATAAATATTTAATGGAACACTATCTAAGCTTATAAGACGAGCTTTTTGGTTCTGCATGATAAATTGTGCTACTGTTCCTGTTTGCGGCTTCGGTTGGCTATAAAATGGTTATTAGTTCTCCAAGTAGGTGTGTTTCTACTGTTGGAGGTCTTTGCTTAAAGATTCGGAAGCTAATACTATGCACGCGAACTTGTACTTTACTCGGAAGCACACTTAGCATTCGTTCAGCCCTAATCATATTTTTGCTTTAATGGTTACCTTTCCATGAAGTCGCCAAAGACAAACACGAGAAGTTTTTGAGGCTTAACGGGGATTTTTTACCTAAAAGCCCGTTACTACTAACATCCATAGTGTGCCCATCAGTTTTATCTCACGCACATAGAACTCTAACCGAAAGAACCTGAAACTTGAATTCAGCCAATACCATTCTCCGGGCATTTCAGATACGAATATCAATATACCTATATGTTTCTTAGTACATCATTTTGGAGGTAGACGTCATTAGCTCCTGTTGTTCTATTTCTCGGCGATGATAAGATCACACTTTATTAATGATATTTAAAAGCCTTTATTAGAAAAAGGCTCCGTTGATGAGTTGTATAGTGGATAAGTTGAATGAACTTCAGAATCAGAAGGTACATACTTACCTACAAGATCGTAAGGAATTATACAACAGTTTAGCAGGTTTTGACCCAATGTTGGTGGGAATTCGCTATATCCGAAGAGCTCTTCTTCTCTATACCCCATTTATTTTTTTAATATTCCTATTTTCGACCGATATCGCAGCCCTAAGGTTTGTTCACTAAGTTTGACATAAGTTTAACCCAATACTCTCAAGTAGGTATACTTCATGGTTTCTATATGGTTTTTACTTGGTGTAAACAACATAAAGAATACCAGACATAATTCCAATTCGCTTCAATTCGCAGGACAATTCAATTTAAAAGATTTTAATGCAGAACTATGATATGAATGCAGGTGGCGACAAAAGACAAAAAAGTGGCAAAGTGACAGCGGCGAGATTAGGTTCGGCGGCTTGTCAAGTCGAGCTTTTAGCTATTTGGCTAGATGAAAATGTTCAGACGCAACACAGCTCGTCACGCAATTGATGATAATTTTCAGTTATGAAAAAAAATACTAACTTAGTCTAGAAGTCAGCCCGAATATCTTATTGGATATTTAACAAAAAAATATTTAATACATTTTAAGGCACAAGAAAAACAAACTGTCAATAACATAAAAATAATCACAAAACGAAAATACCTACTAAAATAGTGTATAGAAGAAATGTTAGCCAACTGAGTAATACTTTTCGCTTGAAAGAGAGGCCAAAGGATTTACTATTGTGGTGTACTTTAAATTCCAGAGACTGACTACTGGCGGGGGCTGAACTTACACGACATCACCCTAGTCAATGAACATAGACAACACATCCTCGGTATCTTTAAATTGATTCGACATTATGCGGATTGAAACTGTTCTTTACGATCTCTCAAAATGTCACGAGATATAAACGTCACACGCTATATAATCATAGCATTCACTGTATAGTCTATGACATCCATCAGCACTCTGCCCTAGAGGTAAACTACTACCTCACCTAAAGGTACATTCCGGGCGTTACATTATTTAGGCTTTGGAGAGCGAGATGTGTATAGACAATAAGTTACCTCACAGGCGAGGCAGAAGTATTTTAACAATATTACATTTTATAAATTTTAGCAAGAAATGAAACAAAAAAAATGAATGCACAGTTCGCTAACTTAATTAATAGGTGAATACTCAGGAGATTTTTATTTTTAAATGCATTAATTTTAATTTATTAAAATGTATAAAATGTAGGGGAGAGGGGGGCACCTTTGAACGTAGGGTACCTTGAACAGCACTAATAAAACCTTATTAAAAAAATATATGAGAGCGTTAATAAAATTTTTATACTGGCAATATTGTTTTCTTTAAACGTCAACAGCTTTCGGTCATCTTTTCAGTAGTCGCTTGAAACTCGCATGGTGGATGTTTTTATGCTGCGTTTCCAATTTTTTTTTTGTTTTCATTCTAAGAGTATACAAATTTTTTGGTGAGCTTTTTTATTTGTCAAAAATAATTTTCGAAGGCGAAGGTTCATTTAGAGCCATATTAATTGAAGTTTTGTTATATATAAGTACAATCAAAATAATAAAGCTATATTGTTCTTGACAACACACGTTGGGGCAGGTTTGAACAAGACGGTCGGGGCAGGTTTGAACATGTTCAAAGGTGTTTTTTTGTATGTGCCTTGTCATGTGTAGCTGCATTTGAATTTGTTTTTGAAGACAATATGTGTAGTGTATGGACTTATATAGTAAGTTGGTGTTTTTTCTATCAAGTTTTAAATAATTTTCAAATAATAAGTTATTAGGTTTTGTTGACCGAATAAATGGGAAAGACGACAACATGTATAACGACAGCTTCTTAAAGAAGAAACCAGGTTCCCATAGGTTTTTCTATCCTGACATAGAAGACAAGAGGTCTTATAGTGTCACAGAAATAAAAGCTAAGTTGTCACCTATACATCCTCCAGGAACTTCGAGGACACCTGCGATGAAGACTTTCGCTTTTGACTTCTCTAAACTTCAGTTAGGTTACTACATGCTTATGTAAAAACTTGCTTGTTTCTATTTTTGTAGTTTAGGTACCTATATAAATAAAGTTATCTGTTTGTGCACCTACCTATTTTTATTTATTTATTACCTTGTTAAATCGATTTGTGAATTCAAGTTTATTTATGTTTTTTGTCTCTAATTTAAAAATAAAACTAATTTATAATTTAATTAAAGAGTGAAGTCTTATTTCAGGTGAACACTTATTTATAAAAACTGCCGTTCAAAGGTGCCCCAGCCTAGGGGACCTGTTACACTCAAAAGATAATAATAAATCGAAATCTTCATAAAACGGAAAGAAATATGCATTTAAACTAAAGCCAAGTTCCATTTCTAAAAGTTAAAAGAATTTACAGATCAATAATTCAAAAACATATGTTTTTATGAGACTTGGAAGCCTAAAGTGTTCAAAGGTTCCCCCCCCCCCCTCCCCTACTTTTTACTTTTTTAAGTTTTACTTAAAAAAATATGTAGTATATTTTGAAATTAAAAAAACAAATTAAGATTATTTCATAAAAAAATATATCTGCTTTAGCCTCAATAAGATTCTTGTCTTGCAACTGTTTCGACGAGTTTTTGCAGCATTTCTGCCAGTAACGTCATCCCAAAGCTTTGTTATTACAAAAATAATCTCTTGTCTGTTCCGGGTTAGAAATATTCATTATTCAATTACATTAAATCTGCGCCTCGGGGTGAACAGTTGTGTGTTTCTGGTTTAATATCTCGTAAAAGTTTAATCACCGTTTGCCTTTTGTGACAAGGGGCGTTATTCTGTTGGAGAATAAATGATCGCCCAATTAGTCTATCGCCAGATGGGAATGAGCAATTAAGCTTGTGCTGGATCATCGTTCCATCGATTGGAACCAAATATGTACAACCGTTGGACCTTATAACGCGTGATTTTTTAGCTGGTTTGGTTTTGGCAACACTGGTTTTGACAGCTGACGTGTGTTTAGTACCTTGTGTCACTGTCAGACAGCTTCAGTTTGGTTTGCAATTTAACCATGGATCGTCTTACAAATGAACAACGCTTGCAAATTATTGAATTTTACTATCAAAATTCGTGCTCGGTTCGAAATGTTCATTTTCGCTTTTTTATCGAAAAATTGTGTTCAGCGATGAGGCTCATTTTTGGTTGACTGGGTACGTAAATAAGCAAAATTGCCGCATTTGGAGTGAAGATCAGCCAGAAGCATTGCAACAGCTACCAATACATCCCGAAAAAGCCACTGTTTGGTGCGGTTTATGGGCCGGCGGCATTATTGGGCCATATTTCTTCAAAGATGATGCGAATCGCAGCGTTACTGTCAATGGTGAACGCTACCGAGCGATGATAACAAACTTTTTTTTGCCCGAAATGGAAGTTCTTGACTTGCATGATATGTGGTTTCAACAAGACGGTGCCACATGCCACACAGCACGCGAAACAATGGCGCAATTGCGAGGCGAGTTTGGTGAACAGTTAATTTCACGTTTCGGGCCGGTCAATTGGCCGCCTAGATCGTGCGATTTGACACCATTAGATTATTTTTCGTGGGGGTATGTCAAGGCTAATGTGTATAGGGACAAGCCCGCTTCGATTGACGCACTGGAAGCCAACATCCATGCATTCATTCGTGAGATACCGGCCGATATGTGTGAAAGAGTATGCCAAAATTGGACTCAGCGGATGGGCTACCTGAGACGTAGCCGCGGTCAAAATTTGCATGAAGTTATCTTTAAACATTAAATTGCAAGGTTCAAACTATTGATTCAAATAAATATTTCATTCATTTTTTCGAATTTTTTGTGTTTTTTTTTTTTTTTAAGTTCTAAACCTCTTAAAAAATCACCCGTTACAACCCTAAAACCCGCAGCCATGCTTAGGCTTACTGGTCTGAACGCATGTGCGTATTATTCACTACATAATTTCGATAATTTCGGAATCCAGACAAATCTCATTTACGGTGATCCATGATGCTTAAATAAACTCTTCCGTTCATTAGACCGGATTCCACACCTTAAGGGTTAGTTTTTAAACTTTTGGGCTAATTGAGTTTCTTTATTTTGTTTTCGTAGTTATATACCTACGGTACTTTTCTTACAGGATGTGTATCAAAATAAAGTTCAGCAAGGCGCCTGTGAATTATCCTTTAGATACACGGGTTTTCAGCACATTTTTTCATATAAAGCTCGAGAATTGTGGGACTCAAATTTTTTTTTAGCAAACTGCCTAAAATACTACCATCCTTCTACCTTTTTTGCTATAACTTTTTCCTTTTTTACTCGAAGGTAGGAGGTAAAGAAATCGCTCTTATGTGATTATTGATTTTGATATTTACAGTTCGCTTCAACAAATTAAATTCTTACAGGAAGACCGCAATCGTATTTTGCTACAAAATCTAGTTGATCTTCCATGTTTAACTCACATTATCTAACATAATCAATTTAAACTTAAGCGATAACAGTTTTTTCGCCAAGAGTGAAAAATTAATATCACAAAATACTTTTGCAAGTCAAAAAAAATAACTTTAACTACAAATAAGCCTGAGCTATCCAGCCATGGGTCTCAGATGATCGCATTTACACACACAATCATAGGTCACACCATATAGACACAAAATCCGTAAAAGTTACGAGTTATTCGCCTTGAAAGGCGACTTGCATTTCTGTCTAAATAGTTTTGCCGACTAGTGTACCTATAGGTATTATAGCAATAGGACGGCAAGTATTTTAGAAGCATCATCGAAAAAACTAGAAAAGAACTATTAATCCGAGGCCGATGTTTTTATCATTAAAACAAACAAAAACATAAAACACAAATCCAATAGAATTTCAAAAGAAATTCAGCTGTCAAGTGAGTGGGTGTGTTCAAACGATTGTTAAAAACAAACAAAAGATAGGTAGTGTTTTGTTCAGAAGTGAATGCGTTCGGGTACAAATATATTTTAGGTCTATAGGTACCTAGAAAGATGCAGGAAATTTGTACTTTTGTGGTGTCAAAAAATTCCGTAAACTGATTCCCAAGAAGAGAACGAATTGCATATTTTTCAAAAAGATCTACAGGACATTTTTTTTCGTTTTGTTTATATAAAAAGAGGTCCTTTTAAAATAGCACGTCTTTTCAGCCTAAGCTAGTTGCATTTGGCCCTGCAGTTGTGGCTAACTATAGGTACCTAGTGTTTATGTCGTCCTCAGTTCCTCTATCTACAGAAAATAGGTAAAGTAGGTAGATACATACCACTAATATAATTTTGAAAGTAGATTCGATCGTAGCCTTTTGTATAACATCGTCGCCTGTCTCCTCAGACATTTTAAACTTGCCTAAACTGTCTCAGTTTCGATTCATTATCAATTTGCAAAGCTCTCCAGTCCGATACACATACCCCATTTGATAACTTCCAAGGTCACAAATGGTGAGGTTATCGTCTTTTAAACATCAGCCACCACCATCGGCCAACTCTGCATTCCAACCAACCCCCAGCATCCTTCCAAATCTCACCTAAATTCTTGATACAAATAAACTTAAATGCAAACAAATAATATACCAACGAAAAAAGAAAAATACCTACTCCAACTGAACTGATTTCAACCCAAATGTAGTTCAACTAGATACATGAGGACTCCGCAACAAAATGCCCGTCTCCTTGCCACCTCGCCTCAGTTTTGCATCCTTCTTCAAGCATTTCCCTGTCGAAGGAAAGTTGAATCACATGGATTCACACAAAATTCAAATTCCTAAAATTTCCGGTTTCGTTTTCAGTTGGACGACAAAACAACTACAGCAACTAACATTCTACCTAAACAGCCAGCCAGACGGAGTCACAATCCCAAGCCCAACACGATCCCATCCACAGTCGCATATAGTTTCCCCACTTTCCAACTGTTGTTGTTGGTGGCAACAATAGCTGTGTTTTATTATCAGCCATGATCTATATAGATCATCGATTTACATGCACTTACAACAACAGCATATGATCCTGCTTCTCATCGAGATCATGAACCATGATCTGAAAATTATTTCTGCTATTGCTCGCAGCGCTGTTTGGCGCTGTTTGTTTCATTCTTGAATGCTGGTGTGCCTGTAAAAGATAGCCACACAGTCACGTTGCCAGACTAAAAAATTCAATACTCTTCATAGCACAAAAAATCAATCAGCATTTTTTTACATCCAATAAATCTCCCGTCCTTGGAGATTTTGCTTTTTAATTCTGTAAAGTTATGACAAGCCCAGCGAAATATTCCATAATTTTTTGAGTAAATGTTTAACAAAAAATGTTTATGAAATGTGTCGCAGTTCGTAAATAATATTTGTTTCACAAGTTTTCCGGCAGAAATGTGAGAGTTGTTTTTTGTTTTTACATAAAGTACAAATCAGGTACAAATGTCCAGAAAATCTCGGAATATCTAATGAAAAATGTAAACTAGCAGGCTTCATTAATTTCGCCGAGTTTTTTGGACATAAAGCTTTAAATTTACGTGAAGTGACGATTTTGTTTTAACAATCAAACGTATTTTGTGTGTGTGCAGAGAGAGAACTATGGTATTATTATGAAAAGTATAATGCTTTGTCTAAGAATTATTCCAATCTAAGTGGACCAGATGTGTAAACTGCGGTATTATTTATATTTCGAACTGATTGTAAACACTTTAAATAAGTTCTTAAAAAAACTCTCACCTTCAAAAATTAAAAATGATTAATTTGACTGATATGGCAACACCCCCGACAAGCAACTGAAATGTCGTTGTACAGAATGTTTGCAATATGGCTGGTAGCATGGTCGTCTTTTGAAAGCAACTGTTGCCACAACTCGTCTATGATCCGTATTGTTTTATTTTCGTGATCTGATTCGGATCAGATCACGCTGATAATAAAACACGGCTAATTACAAAAATATCCCGTCATAATGGGTGTGTGTGTGCGGGAATGGGTACGCATTTTCGTCCACACTCCTCGCGCAAGTGAAAAATTACACATGCAGCAGCAGCGCAGCACCAGCTTTCGGCACAGCACATTGCACTGCATTGTACTTGTGTCTACACACCACAAAAAAAAGGGGGGAATGCGAAGAAGAGATAACAAAAAGCGGGTGGCATCTGTGTTTTTGTCTAGCATGTGTACTGTGTAGGTATGCAGCTTCTTTCGCATCAGAGGTTCAGGAGTGTGCAGTGCACATATTAATAACTCCCCATCGTATATATGCGGGAAACAAAAAGCTCTCATGTACTCACGCGTGTTTTTTGCTGCAGATGCCATATTTCCTTTGTCCGCACGCCGCGCGGCGGATACACAGATGCGAGTAGATGTTGCCAATTGGCAACGACGCATGCGTCAAACGGTCTAACAAAAAACTCATCATCATATTGATTGGAGAGGGGGGTGGGGACACAGAATGTGATGCACAGCGATGCATGAAGCATGCGGTACAAAAACATGGAACACATAGATTCACACAAAGTAAAAAAGTTGAGATGCGCATGTGTTAGATATTGTGATTGTTTTTATAGTTGCGGGTGCGACCGACGGGGTGGATAGGCGAAGGACTAGACCGGGAGCTTTCCGAAATTCGATTGCTGCTTGAATTTTTAAAGGTGACAGATTACGTAGTTGGAGAATTTGAATGTTGCCATAGGACCAAGATGATTCAGACTTTGCTTAGTTTTTCCTTACGAAAAGGAAATTGGAGTAGGAAAAGGGTTGATGAGCTTGTTTCGAAGGTATGTGAATGTTTTATAGTTTTTCAATGGGATCTTGACAAGTTTTTCAACAACCTTTGCCAGCTTCATTAGGTAGGTAGGTATAGGTATATTGAAATTTTATTACCAACGATGGCGCATATTATTCACAATCCTCATGCAATTGTGGCTCCTGCAGCAAACCATCTAATCAGAAAATGTTCCCAACTCATCACTGACAGCTGCTGAAATTTGCAGCTCTTCTTTTTTGATGCTTCTTATATCAAATACGTAGACGTCATTTAGGCGTTTCTGTGATATGCCAAGGTCTCATCCCTAACGATAATGCATTAGAGCACATTAATCAAATTTAGTCAAACTTCGTTCCCTTATGCAAAAGTTGGTCAGAAGAGAGCCAAAAAGGGAGAACAAAATATTTCCCCTCCATAAAAAAAAACTGCAAATATTAGCCCAAGAAATTTCTTTGGGCTAGTTGGTTACAGCTGACAGATGGTTTGCAAATTATTCATAGTGTAATTTGTACCTAACAGACTTTTTGTTTGATTTCATTTATATAAAAAGAGTTGAACTTTTTAATTTCTGCAATAAAAGCAAATAAAATATTGGTCTTTAATATAGATTTTGATTTGTTCTACCGATATTTGAATATTCCCGCTTAGAAGAAATTCGCATTTTTCAAATTTGTACGCGTTCCTTTTCTTCTTGGTTATGTTACATTTCGGTGAGCAAAATTCCCTACCAATGGGAGAAATAATGTGACATGTTGCGAATATTGAACCAGAAAGTAAGGGAACAGACCTAAAGTTGATGCAAATCGGTTGATTGTGGAATAAGGTAAGTACGTGTATTTTCCTATACCCACTATCGATTCGTATTACAAATCCAATCTACTGGAACTGAAAAACAACATTTGGCACATTATTTTTCGAAGGTGCTGTTGATGTGCATGACTATTTTTTGTGATCACCATTTTAAACAGCCGTATACCTATCTCATGAGTCATTCTGCTGAGTTAAAGTGACTCTTTGGTCTATCACAGGAAAATACTACATTAACTTATAGATTTAGGCATTCAAATTTCATACCACAGGAGGGGAGCCGATGAAATGAACGCACTCCTGGGTAACACGTTTTATTTATTTCATTGCTTTTTCTTAAAATAAATTGTCACATAATTTTCAAGTTGTCATAGTAATTTACTCATAGTAAAGAAAACTGAAAATGTGCAATTTTGCATTGAACAAACTACAAACAACATAAGCTCATAACGTATCTAGATATAATTAAGGTTTTTCAACTCCTAGCAAAATAACCTACAATAAGACATCATGCAAATGGATACGTTCGCAACACTAGTCTTCTAAATTTGACTGAATTGGGATTTTCTCGAACGCGGTTAAAGAGTTGGGAGGGAGAAACATTATGTATATTTTATGTATGTACCTAGAAATGTTTTCGTACATAGATTATGTAGGTGTACAGTCAAAAAATATGAACAAAAGTTGTCGTTCTTACAAGTTCAGCGGAAATGCTTCTACATTGAACTGCCAATGGCCGCCACACGAATGCTATTCAGAAGAACGGAAGCCGACCGTTTTCATTTGAATACTCAAAACGAATACCTATGCGGTATGTATTTCTATTGATGCTATATTTAGATTTCATTCAAACAATAATGATGCTAGTTCGGATAAATTTTGTAGAGCAGTGCAAACAAGATCATAAAGTTCAATAAGCAGTCGTGGCCGAGGTTAAGGCGTCTGATAAGAAATCAGATTCCCTATGGGAGCGTAGGTTCGAATCCTACCGGCTGCGAAGACATTTTTTTCTCTCTTATTCTTTGGTGGTCCGAGAATGATTTTAAAGCCATGTGGAATTAAAGTATTTCCAACAATGATAGATGTTATGTTAACCGCATAATTGTTTGACGCGAGTGGTGGGCATTTATTTTGTTGTCGAGGGGAAGGTAAACAAATAAACAAAATTGTCTTTTCAAGAGAAATATTTTCGACAAATAGCCTATCAGACATTCACTCTTAAGTCTGATTAAACACAAACAATGCCATTCAATGTAGCTGGAGCTCCAGTCGACCTTATAAGGCTGCTACCCAATTTAAGGGACTAAATTTTTAGTTTCAGCTCTTGGTTTTTTTCAGTCAAAAGAGAAATACCTACTTGGCATCTATCTATGTGCGAGTACAATCAGCCTTCAGGGTACTGCATCTTCTTAATCTTCTTAAATCATGATCGTAACTTTTATCAAAGCCATAGTCTGAGGAGCTAAGGAGATCAGGGGCCAGATTCCGTAAGTCGAAACGAACAAACGTTTTCGTGCTCAACGCACCACAACAGCAACTCGGGCTAGTCCATTGCTCTAAAATTCCTTTCATATTTATATATAGGTACAATGTTTCTAACCCACGTCAACTAAGTTCACCTCGTAAAATTCACATTCAATGGCAAAGCGAATTTCTTCGCTCCCAAGGATACCCACACCCAGAGCGACCTACACAATGGCCCAAAGAGTTCTCCATTCGAGATGCGCCTCTGACACGCGGTACGGTGGTGGCGGGGCCACGGAACTGAATACTGAACAAAACATAATGCAATCTCTAACAAAAGCAGAGAACAAGTTATATTTACCCACACATACTCACCCCAAGAAAAAAGAAAAAACCATGCCACAACCAAAATGAATCGAGCTTCCTCGCAAAAAAACAAACAACCGCAGCAAAACCAAACGAACGCCAAAAAGAGTTGATTGTGAATCACACAAAGCAAAGCACCAAGCAAAAGAGACAAACAAAAAAAGAATTTATGATCTCGTTCAAGGATACTCCAGCATACAGCCGTACCTGCTTAAATGAGTGGAAGCTGGAGTTGGAGTACGGGGGGTCCTCCTAAACCTAAAGACTAAATTCCACGCGTAGGCTTACACTCTGGGGATGGGGATATTTTGCGTGTTGTAGGAGCGTATTTCTTGCTTCACACTTCACACTGTGTGACCATATGAAATGGCGGCAAACAAACTTATACGATGACGCGCTTCAAGTTGTAGATACAACACTCGGCTGCGGCGGTGCTCTATTCTCTATTGTATGTGCTATCTTCCACATCTTTACATCTCGTTGCATCGCTTCTTCGCCTGTTTGCTGGTCCACAGAACAAACAAAGTTACGGTCAAGGGCGTTCGCATTTTGAATGGAAAATTGTTGTTTTGCTAAGGAAAATTCACTTAAAAAGAAGAAAATCGAGTGGCACAACGAAAACAATCATCAGAGACCAAAGACTTGCGATGGGGAGCAAACAAACCGCCAACTGCACAGAGAGCTTTTATTTCATTTCAGTTCCGAAGTTTGAATTTCCTCTTTTCTTCGACATTTTGTTTTGATATTGTGTTCGGGGTTGACTTTGCGTTCTCAATTTGGGCCTCAAATTGAGTTAGGTGTAGGTGTGTGGTGTGCATTAGCATTTGGTTGCGGAAGAAAAAATAACAAAGATAAAGGAAGAGCTAGGTAATTTAATTTTCGGAATTTGGTCTCTTTACGAAAGCTATGTTCAGACAATTGAAAGTCTTGCAATTATCTGACAATGACTTTTCTGCAAATATTGGTAGTCGAAACTGCTAGTTCATTCATTCATTCAGTCCATTTTTAGACCTGACAATATTGTCAGTGCTTAATCGATAAATTCTTATAGGTAGGTAAGTCAAGAAGGAAAGCAAAAAGTCAAGCTGTGCAACGTCGGAAACGCCGGACTGTATGCCAATTATGCATAGCATATGAATGCCAAAAGGCAAATGACCCGATTAGCAGTCAAATTAACAAAATGTCACAATTATCAAATCTGTATATTAGACTATATGACCAAAATTACCAATATGGTCATATTTTTTGCCTTGATGGTCATTTAAGGCATTTGTTATTTATTCCGCAATGTTGTAGAATGGTAATGCTGTAAAGAAAAACAAAGCAAACAAGTTAAAGTTGGACATTTTCTGGTAGTAAAATAATCGGTAGGTATTTGTTTACGGTGTTTACTGCTCGAAATTGATTGCGGTCATATTATTGTACAAATAACTAGCACAAAACAAATAGATACCAAACAATTTCTACACAAACAAAATTTCGCAACAGGAAAAAAGTATATACACAACCACAATTACTGGAAAAAGACAAGACCACTAATTAAACTTAAACCAGTTACAAAGAAATTAATTAATAATAATTAACGAAAATGATTCAGATTCATATTCAATAATCCACAAAAAAAGAAAAAGAAAATGGCATTTGTGCTTATTGTCCGATTACACTATATGCTATTTGGCCATTTTTATCTGTCAGAATCAGCCTGGTCATATTAGAGCATATGAGATATGCACAATTGCACATTACAATGTATGACCATATTTTGACAGGAGAACTGTCAGAAATTTGGCATTTTATGACCACTTGGCATACAGTCTAATCTTACTTTAACTGTCAGTCACTTACAATTAACAGCGGATTTTTTTATTTATTTCCGTTTAGAATTTACAATTTGTTATAGCACAATTTACATACCTACCTAATAATTTAAATACAGAGATATGACAAATTTATGCCTTTCTACTGGAAAAAGTTTACAAAGTGACAAAAATTATTTAAAAAAAAAAAAAAATTTTTGTTTTTGAGGAAAACAACGACTAAAAAACCTCAACTTAAGGAAAAAAAAAGAATAATAAATGTATAAACAAACAGCTGATTTGAAATTTGGCATATGCGTGCATTTTTTTTGATTTTTTGGAAAAAGCGCTGAGATGCAAAAGTGCGTCAAGTTCTTACTTTACGAAGGTTTAATACCAAATATTTAAATTTCAGAAAATACAGAAATACCTACAACTTAACAACATTTTATTATTTAATAATGGATCACTACAAATTTTTGGGTTTTTAAAGCCTTTTCGAATTGGGCTTAACACAAAGAAAACTTGACAAACAAATATAGCAAATTTTACTTCATTAATTATAAAAAGTATTAAATCAGCTAGCTGACTTCTTAAAACTTTATGGACTTTATCGGAGAAAGATTTGTAATTAGGCGTCTTTCCATGTTCTTTTAGAAGTTGTGGAAGTCGATTAATAGTTAGTAAATGTAAATAGTTTTATATTTACATTTACAGTTTTCCCTTTATGATTAGTGTATTTATAAGGAAACTTCCACGCTCCACTCTGAAATGGCAAATTTTTGTTTCGCATTATACACTATCAAAAAGCATATCAGTGACCATTTCGAAACTTATTTTTGATTTAAATTAAGATCTTCCACCATACGTGCATTAATTGTTTTCTGAAACTAATTTCTCATTCGTAGAATCTTCCATTGCATTTTGTACTTCTAATATCTAATGGAACAAACTCTAAGGGATTTTTTACTTGCACCACAAGACCTATCGTTGTGCGAAATTACAAGAGAAGTGGTAGGGTGTCCACGCCACGGCCGCTTGGCATGCTAGCTTCAGCACGTTCCAGCTCGTCGGAAGGATGGGTTCTTGCTGTCGAAAGCACTGGACGATTCGTTACGTATTTACATGGCAAATATTCCAAATTTGAAGTTTCTGACTTCACTGGTACTTGACCGCCCTCTGGTCGAAAATCGCCTCGGTTTGTTCCTGTAAATAGGGTGTAGTGCCAGATCTTTTGTTGGTACATACCACCGTTCCCTTTGAGTTAATGTTCTCCTCATTTTCACTTTTAAAGTTTCTTATCTATATCTGTCCAATCATACTGAACTTTGTTCATTTGGTTCACATCAACAACAACTCCAAGCTCGCCTCTCGTGAAACAATAAAATTGAGTCACATTAATTAACTACTGCATTTTTTTTAGAGAATCTACTGCGGAAAACAGTCATAAAGTGGCAGCCCTTTCTTGACTACTAATATCTCGTCGCAGGGAAGTGAAGCGTCTGTTACCGAAACACTTTTCCAACAGATTATAGCAGTGGCATTGTTTTCAAAATTGATTGCTAGGTTTCTGACACACACAGTTACAATCTGAATCCTACAATCAATCGGGTTCAAAATTCATGCTATTGGTAAGCGACTTTGCATTAAAAAAAGCAACCGAGTTTTTCTTCGTCTTCGTATTTAGTATACATTCCATCATTCTAAATGAAAGTTTATCCTTCACTAGAAAATCAAAACCGTTTCAATAATCTGTCATGCAATCTGTATTAACTGGACCATACCAATCTCTTATTTATACCATTACAAAATAATATATAGTTATTAAGTTTGATTTACCAATCGCCACCATACATTGTAATAACAGGAGCAATAAGTTCTTGACTTGAACCGCTCGCCTTATCGAACAACCTATTTGGCAGTGCCACTTGCATCCGACAAAAGGGAATTCTCTTCGCATTCCCCAAAGTCCACTTAAGCGGCCCACATAAGATCACTATCTCGAGCTGGACCGTCACAACAATTCGCATTTCATTAACCATGAGACGAGGACGATCGATCGCGTTCATATTATACGTGCCACCATTCTCCACAGCATGGCAATGCGGTTGCGCGATCGTTAAATTCATCATCAGCAAGATATGAAATTGAAACTTCATCGATAAGAATCGCAGTGGTTTCTTGATGAGATGACCGTCGAGAGATGCGCTAAATGTGAGCGATTATCGGTCTCCTTCTCTCGCAGCCGATTAAATCCTTACACCGAGACCGACAGAGGACAGACGAAAGACCCCAACAGACACAAACTCGAGGTCCGATTAAAAAGTCAATTGATGTGACAAACAATGAGTCACATTGTTGCAGGCAGCGCCCCCCGCTCTATGATCAGAAACATCTGAGAAACTGGTTTGAATTAGCCAATATATCCGATAGTGGTTAAAATTTCACTTGACACCTGCAAATCAATACGAAGTACTTGAGATAAGCATTCGTGTTTCACTGGTCAGGCAACAACCAACAACCTCTTGGTATAATTCAATGCAGAAATATAGGAGCGAAGACCGAAGAGTCCATCTATTAGAGTATCTGTGCTATGTGGTCTGGTTGTGGTTGGGTAATTAGCGACAATGTATTATGCGTTTATGGATGGGAACTTTGTGAAGGTATTTTTTTATTTTTTTTTTTGTTAATTGTGACGGAGGAGGGTATGCCTTTGGTATGGGCACGGTGCGTCACTTTGGAAAGGAAACATTTCACTTTTTTTTGGTTTCAATGTGACGAAGCATTTCATGGTAAAGATCGCGCTTTACACCTCTTGTCGATTTGTGTCTGCTTTATTGTCATATTTGTTGTCTGGTTTACTAACCGGCAAAGGAACAACTGAAATGTCTTTCAAAAGGGAATATGTGTAAACTGTGAATAACTTATCAAAATCCAATTGCTTAAGGAATCATTTTCCAAGCGCCTGATGATGATTTAGTGTCGATGCTTGAAATGACTACACAAACTGACTCGCACAAACTTTAATGTTGCTCACAAATACTTGCTGATTTACAGGGGAAGACGGGGTTTAAAGGAACTGTGTCATGTTGTAACATTTAAAAATCTAAGGGTTGCTGTTAAAATTAAGAGTCGCGTAAAAGAGAAAAATGCTGGTTTTCTCCAAAGCACTCTTATTCCCTATTCATACCGAGCCGAAAACCGGGCTTTCGCAAAAACAATAAAACAGAAGTTTTCTCATACATACTTCAGTTTTCAAAACGAGTCGTTTTCCATGAAAACACCACGAAAACGGCTTCCAATCGTTGGGTTGTTGAAACAAACACACCTTATGCAATATTCAGAAAATTCAGCAGCTAACCGAACAAATGTCACAACTCACAACTTAAAATCATTTTCCACACTTAATTGATGGGCTAATATTATTTTTAAGTGCTCTGAATTATAATTCTATTTCTTAATTAATGCGAATTGTGATTTGGTTTTTTTTTTTTTTTTAATAAATTTTGTTAAAAACAGATGACATTTTTTTCTTAATCATTGTTACAACCTTTCCCATAGCAGGGGTAAGTTGTAAAAACTCGTCTTTTTTTTTAAAGGCAATGTGTTGACATCTTCTGGGCAGACTTTATTTTAATTTTTGGTGAGTTTTGCAGTTTAAATATTGCTGCCTGTTTTCGAATAGGTTTGGCTCATTCTTTTTGCAATATTGTAGGAGCAGCATTCATTTTAGTCGAAACAGTCACTTCTATCCCCTACTCCAAACAATAAAATTAAGCTCCATTAAAATTTAATTAGCAAGAAATGCGTTCCAAAAATGTTACTAAACCTTTAAGCACATTAAAACAATCCAGTCCCACCTCTCGCGAAAGTCCGGCAAACATCCGAGAGTGCAACTATACTGAGAATAAAGCTTCTCACATCAGGCGTTTAAACTAGAAATAAAATTCTATTGCGCTCTAATTAATGCCATCTAAATAAAAAAAGAAAGCTAATACAAAAATTGTAAAGAGAAGCTCGTTCTAGAACCCTATACGGTACGGATACGGACATTTTGTTTTTGCTTCTATTTGTTGTAGTCAATTATATAAGAAGTCGGATTTGTAAACAGGCTTAGGATTGTGAATAAAGGCAATAAATGCATTCACCACAGAAATTTCACGATCTTTGTCCAACCCCATTTAACTTAGTCATCACTACTATAGGCAGGGGTTGAGTTCTTGTAGCCAAGTTAGGAATTTTGACACCTATTCTACAAACGTACTGATTGACTTTTGACAGGTCTCTCGCAGCCCTCCTCCTGACAATCAGATTTTTTTTTTTTTTTAATTTTTAATTATTTGATAAGATTTCCAGCTTAGACTGTCGGGCAGGCAATTAAAAAATCAAACTTTCCTTGGAGTATATAATATAGACGAAACCTGTTTTGTTTATTCTTTCGTTCCAAGTCTAGCGTTTCGGTGTACGAAGGTCTGTCTATTGGCAGGCAAGATTTAGAACTTTGGTTTTGCTTAACCCTTTTATTACTTTTATTATAAGTTAGTGCAAGTGACTTACTTAAAGTGAACTCACAGGGGCTAAGCCGGGGTCTGAGTCAGAATGACGGTATCAGATTGATTATTACATTAGATGAATTAAGTTTGAGAAGACTCACCCGTAGACTTTGGGGCTGCGTGAAGATATCGTAGGTAGACTTTTCGCTGCATTAAGACCAAACAAGTTTACAATTTTGGCTTAATCGAAACACCTAAGCCTGCTTCTTCAGTGCCTGTTTTCGGATCAGGTATTGTATATTATTGCACCATTTGTTTAGGCTTTAGGGGATCTAGGTTCCGATTGTGTGCTGAGTGGTTCGCTTTCGTAAGGAACTTTATAGTTCTTGTTTTTAGCATAGTTTACGTAAGCTTTTCTAACCCATCCCTGATAAATTTAACAGCTTGCAGCTAATCGGACTTTCTTTTTACACTTGAGAAGTTTAGTAACTATTGATACCCATCGTATTCTAACGTAAAAAGCTGCCTATAGCACAGTTCGGGTACCATTTTTAGTTTATTCCTCCTGTAGCGTACCGCATTTAATTTCATCAGGTTGAATAAATAACAACGGCGTTTGGATATCGTTTCCTTGCAGTAAAATTTTTCATTTACACCACCGCTAACAAACCATAAAAGATTCGTTACGCAATACATCTAATTGGGAAGTAAGGGTCAACTTGTGGCGATCAGTCGCTCGTGATAAATATGTCAACTCAGCCAAGGTGAACCCAGCCATTAATAATGACTAAGAACGGGCGTAATCTTCTTAAAAATACCAGAGCTCTAACTAAATACCATTTACGGTATATAGTTACCTATTTTGAGGGTCCGCTATAACCAATACCAAATTGTAAGCCAATGTCACACCTTCCTTTGTACAGAACAAGCTTCTCTAATACTGCTAGCAAACAAGAGCCCTTTTATGAATCGTCTTATTCTCTTCCCTGCAACAGTTTCACATAGTGAAGCTGACACGAAACGCCACGATAAAATATTTATTCAGACAAAAAAGCTTCCAAAGAAGTCCTTCAAAAACATAAAAGGAACACCATCCTGTGGACCGTATACATGCATGGACTTATTTGAATTGATTAATGACTCCGTATCATTTTTACATGGAGCATCCGGTTTCATTTGGTGGATGGGTGGAATTTTTCACGATAGCGTGCACCGTGCACCCTTAAGCTGGCTAATTAATGTTCGATTTAATTGTCAGTTAACAAGAACAGTGTACAAGAGTGATGTTCGCTCCCATAAGAGATGCATTTAATCTGCGTCAACAATAAAAAAAACAGGACAGCCAGCAAAGTAAAGTAAAAATGAAAACTAACCCACATCTGTAATTCTATACATAGGTATATCCTTTAAGCTCGTCCTGTATTTTCATCACTGATTTCGAGAGTTAAAAAAGCCATCACTCATTCTAACAAATCCAGGCAAACGAAAAAATACAGCGGCAATGTGCATGTGGATATGGCGTGCACGAAAGATGAAATATCCTTCTCCACCCATAACCACTATTTGTGGCTTAAAATGTATTCGCTGTTAGCACACACAAACATGCTCCCTGTTGGGACCCCACAAAACATGTGCGCAATTATGTGAACACAAAAATGCATAATGCGCGAGGACGAAAAGCAGGATAAGCAAAAGCAAGCTGCACCGCTATATTGTGGGTGGACACCACGATCACAATGCAATGGATTGAGGGGTGGTGGCTGGTGGTTGTTTTTCTGGATGGTGGGTTATCAAGCGAACATATCCCAGTGGAGAGCGATATAATATTTCATCGACAAAAGTCCTTTTTACGAGTTAACAGGCACTCGGTACGCTGCAACGGTACAGGATAATGGAACGTCCAAAGTATCATTTATATAGGTAGGTGGAGAACGTTCTGTGTGTGTTTATACGGAGAGAAGGTACTTTGTGTAATGGTGGTTGGACTCATATGTAAAATGTAACTCTTCTGACAATTTATCAATGGTGTAAACCTACACGTGAGTGTGAGTATCATCGTTTCATCCTTCATCGTGTAGTAGGGCGTCGTCGGAGAAAGATCCGAAAGACCTCGTGTAAAAAATAGCAAAGTTCGCCGAAGTGTAATGCTGGTCTATAACTTTTGATTGTAGAAGCTAACAATTCGCAATTAAATGTTCTATTGACGTACACGAAACAGAATGTTGTCGATAGTTTTGTTTGAGTGAAACTGCTTAAGAAGTCTAAAGTTATCAACATGAAACTATGAAAGCGGGAATCCTTTAATACCTCGAAAGTTAATCATAAATCATACGACTGTGCCAAATGTCAACCAGAGCCATAATGCGACTTAGACCTATAGATTATTATCAACTTATACCTACCTACTTTTATAATACATCGAAATCGACAAGGACGTTTATATTGCCCATTCTGCATTTACTCTACAGGATTAGGCCCATCTTACATATAAATAGACCAAGGCAAATAGTTAAGAGCCACTTTCACTGCCTTAAACACAACATATTGATTTATTTTTTTGTTGAAAAGATTGTGCAGAGAAGCAATGTTGTGTGTAATTTGTTTTTCAATATCTTGTGTATCAGCCAAGTCACTATAGGTATTGTCGTAGATTTTCTATCACTGGGCGAACTCAAGTATCATAAATTCAATGTTGCTTTGCAGATGGTGAAAACGAACTTTTTGTTGGTTCTACCTATTTTTGATAAAATATAAATCTCAGCATCAGCAGTACTTTCATGAATATTGTAATAGTATTTGCTATCACCTAAAAGCTAAAACTCTACCGAATTTCAACAGTTTAAGAAAAACTTGGTAGCACTTTCTCGATTTCCACTTCCTGCGTCCATTTCATTGCCCAAAATTGTAAGAGTGGAAAAAGTAGACTTAGCACTTTTTAAAGCTGAAGCTCTTACTCCACATTTTTTCTCTAAATGTTCTTCAGTGTTTCTATTACTATCCATTTGTTTAGGGTAAAATTCAGCATTCAGCATTTTGATAATTTTTTTTTGCTTTTTAATGAAAAAAACTGACAAAACTTGAGGCCTGGCCTGACAGAGACTTTAAAATATCTTGACCGTCTGGAAACGCTGCCTAGCTCTCAATTGAGCGAGGATGTTGTCAGTGACTAAAGAGAGCTGTAATCTTATTCCAATTCTGCGCTATGCCCACTCCGCAATTGGATTTTCTACCAACAGAATAAAAAAGCACGTAATCTGTCATCTGTCAACAATAACACGATAAACGCAAAACTAGCTTTACTGCTTTGGTGCATAACTGGTCAAACTCAACTATAAACATTTCCAGAATGATCCCCAAGCTCTAAACAAAAATAGACTTGGCAACGCTGGCACCAACTTCATGGCTGAAATGACAGTTCTTTGATCACTGTGCAAACGCATTTTATCGATAAATTCACTCACCTGGGTTCTAATCGCGTAAGCACAAAACGATCGAACGTGTAACAACCAAGAAACGATAATCGTTGAAACGATAGGACGATCATCGTTTTTTGTTGCTTCACGTTACTAGTTCAAACGTCAAATATCCTCGTCGAAACGATTCGATTGAACGATAACTATTTTGCAATCGCTTCATCGTTTTTGGTCCATTTTTGCAGTTTTAACTAGAGAATTTAAGTTCTAGAGACTAGAGAGAAGTATAAAATAAAGTGCACGACTGGGTCGAACGAAACTTTCTCGATACTAGATTAAAGAAAACAAAAAATTGGATATCTATCTCAAATGGCAGTTATATAAAATAACAATATAAGTTTTTAAAAGTTTAAGCTCTCAGTAACAGGCAATTGTCGCAAGTTCTGGCTAGAGGCCTATAAGCGGCTACTGTACTATTTAATAAGGTCTTACAACTCACAAGATATGGGGCATTAAGCCTATTACAAAAATATACCGTAGATATATATATGTGAAAATACATAGATCGTGATTTCTGTAGTATTTTTTGATAAATAATTTAAAAAACTCACATCTTCGAATTTTTTGAGGAAAAGAAAGTACGGGATCTTATTAATAATACCTATATTATCTTTTATATGTATATTTGTCAAAATCGTTAAAGCGGTTTTTGTAAAATTTGCCAGACAAAACAGTACCAAATATTGCAATGCTTAATTAAATATTTAGGTCGTAGTGGCTTAGTGGTTAGTGTGTTGGACTAAGCGAGGAGTCCAGGTTCGAATCCCGCAAAAACCCAAATTCCAACTCAGGGTTTTTTCACTGCGCCACCTCTCGCGAACGTCTGACAAACATCCGAGAGTATATAACTGTCATGAAAGAGCTTCTTAATTAGCCGTTTGGAACCGGCATAAAATTGTAGATCCCTTCCATTCGTTCCAAAAATTAAAAACTCACACAAAACGAATGGTTGCGAGAAGCTAGGCCCTAGGTCCCTACAGACCTGTTGCGCCAACTATAATAATAATAATAATAAAAAATAAATATTTAGGTGAAAGCCGATTTTAAGTCATTGTTCGGTATGTAAGCATTGCTTCGTAGTTTTATCGAAATCAACTATGGGGTTTTCGAGATATGAGCAGTTTTTAAAATTAGCGTTTTCGGTGCTTCGAATTGAAAATTAATTAAGGACACAATAGTTTTGAAAACATCCATTTGACTCTAAGTCTGCATTTTGGTCAGAATCGTTGTTGCCGTTTTCAGGTAAACTAAACAAAACAAAATTTAAAAAAAAAAAAATACAATTTTCAAAAATCCTTTGTACGATAATAAAGATAAAAACTGAGTTTGCTGTTGTTATAATGGACCGCATTACCTTAGAACCTTAGATATGTCGAAATTTCAAAAGTACCGTTGTTCGGATTTTTAGCCAAAAACTGGGTACGCAGTCCTGGTAACCTCACCTACTTAAGCTTAAATATCAATTTTGGTTCAAATCGTTAGAGCCGTTTTCGATCAAATCAAACTGGTACGAAAATTTTATATGGGAAGTACCATTAATACTGAGGTTACCTTGAAAAAAAACACCTCCCGAACTGTAAGCCCAAAAACTCCAAATCCGAGGTTTGAACGTAATCCGGGAAGCCGTTTAGGCTGTAGGCCTGTGGAAGGACGGACAGACGGACAGACCGGACAGCATTTTGTGACCCACTTTTTTGAGTTCCTCTATCATCGTAATATCAGAATTGATGAAAATCTCGAGTTCGAAATTTTGTACGAAACCAATATCTTTCTCTTACTACGTAATGGAGAAAGTTAAAAATAAACAAATTCAAGGAAAAAAAAAATATTTCCATACATGTTTGTTATATGAAGCAAACTGAAAACGATATCGTTTTGTTCAATCGTTTCGACGACTATCGTTTCATAAATTATGCGATGAGAGCCCAGCTTTGGTTATTCTAGGGTCTGACTTTATCAAACCGCTTTTTTCGACTTATAAAAATAAATAAAAACTTCAAAGTTTCTCGCAGTGCATCAAGTTGAAGAAAATTGTGTAATGATTCGACAAGTGAATGTAAAAACCAAACCCACAGTACCTACCTAGTTATAACAAAAATAGTCCACAAAAACCCTTTCACTTCCTCGAGAGTTCCATATACCGACATGACACCACTGTGAAAGGGGATGGGTGGCGATCTTTCAAAGGGCGCTACACAACATACAGTGTAGAAAATCACAAGCCGTATGTAAACGATAAAAGCGTATCGCTGAGGTCGGGGCAAGTAGCTTAAATACCACCATCATCATACTCACATCATCATCAGGGGTAACATCAACATCAATCGCTTGCAGCAAATGCAAGAAGTAGAATTCCAGCCAACCCAACTTGCTACCCCAAACCAACCTAAAACTGATATGATTTCTTACAGCGAGCATATAACGCCCGCTCACAATATATTTTGGGTTGAGGTAGATGACCAACGCGAGGAACAGAACAAAAACTCACTACACAAATCGTAGAACACAAAAGCCCTCCAATTTCGTCCACCCACAAAAAATGTCGGTCTTAACACACATGCACCATCGTATTCATCCTCAGTGCCGTCATGACTATAATCGCTCAATGCCTGTTCGCGCTCGGTGTTAGCCCTGGGTTCAAGCACATACCAATACCAGTATTTCACCCCCTCGACGAAGAGTTGCTCCTTGCTGGTAACGACTAACGAGTCCATATCCGGACTATGCTCTGTGTGTGCATTCCGCATCACCAACACTAGCAGCATAAGGTCTATTTTATCAAGTGGAGTGGAGCGGTGAAACCGGAAGAAGAAAGCTTTTTATGTGGACTTTTATCGACGTACAGGATTGCGTATTAAGTGCGCATGACCCATACGCAAAAAATGGAACAATGAAAGTTTTTTGTTTTGATTGCGAACATATCAAAAACATATTGAGGCACTTGGCGCATACAAAAAGCTTTAAGTTGCTGGCAGTTATTTTATAAAAAAAAAAAAAACAAATCGGTGAGCTATATGTGGTGGCAAGAAAAGGCAAATACGTAACTTAGGTATACCACATTTTTTAAATCGTAGTTCTTCATCATTTTTCAATCTGATACCTCAAGCCACCACGTCTTGCGAGCATTCTTAGTACCAATTTGAGTGCTCCGCGATTTTTGCTTAGAACTCCTTGTTTAGACTAAGCAATGAACAAAAAGTCTACGATAGAAAGGACATCTTGAGCGGGTAATCAGGAACACTCTTATCGAGGTATAGTTTTATCAGTACACCATTATAGTACCTACAAATAAAATTAATGTTTAATCAACTACATAAGGGAAACTGGATGCAGGTTGATTAGATTTGGTTACTTAAATGAGCTTGTTCAACGTTACGAACATATTGTCGAAAATGTTGTAGGTAATTTGATTTGAGACTTATTTTGGATATATTGCTCAGAAAAACTTTCACATTAAGGTGAAAATAATTTAATACCTACATCGTGTTAGCTGAGCTTTGCAGTGCAAAATGCGAACAATTTCGAAACTTTAAATAGTCGGTTTTGTGATTTATGTCCATACATTGGTATTTTTTTAAACAAAAAAACGGCAAGCCCCTTAAAAATAAACTTGATAGCCAAACCTCAAAAAAACTAAAATAATCCCTAAATTTTCTAGACAAATAATTTATTAATTTTTCCGTACGAAAAACTTTTTCCGATCTACTTCTCAGTAAATTCTGCAAATAAAAAATCCTTTCACTGAAATATTTCATTTCTTTACTGTTCCATCTGTCAGGAATTTTTTTTCTGTTGGAATCCACTCAGTTTTTGTTGATTTGTTTTCGCAGGGAAACATTTTTCTGACGGAATTTTCGCTATGACCTTCTAAACTTAAAAAAAAAATTAATTTTCACACTGTTCCAACATTTTCGGTCTAACTGGGGTCTAAAACGTCAAAAAGTTTATACTAAAGGCTGGAACGGTGCTAGAATGAGGTGAAATTTTCACTCCCAAAATATTCCTGAGACACCCTGCTTATGAAAAAGGTCATTCATGCCACCAAATTTTTGTACACCTAACATTATCGCATCGAAATACTTAGTACTTTCTTAAGGAAACATCTCAAATTCGAATAAATTTAATGCGACGGGCAATAAAAATTAAGCGCTTTTTTCGCAGTGAAAAATATATCATAAGTATATGAAAAATTCGATTTCACTTGAACAATGCAGAATTAAAATTTACTTGTCAAAAGTTTTGGGAAAGTTTAATAAAACTAATGTTGTTAATGACTAGGCTACTCAAAACATTTTATAACACTTTTTATTTTTGAATGGTAGGTATACACAAAAAATATGGTTTTCTGATTTGTTAACACGTTTTGCGAATTTGGACTAATAGGCCTATTATCGTTAGCGAGTCGAAAAATTCGCGTAAGTCGAGTTGCTTGTCGAAACACTCGCCTTGTACGATTACGGTAGGCGAATGAATTCATTCGCCTAGAAATCAAGTGCTACCAATATAATAAAAAAAAACCGGCCAAGTGCGAGTGTCACTCGCTCACCGAAGGTTCCGTATTTGGCTAAAGTCCAACACATCAGATATTATTTGAAATCTATATCATTCAATCTTTCCCCTCTTCATGAATTCATCACAATTTAGTTTAATTTAATTACTTAATATTTTTACTCTCAAAAATTACTCGCACATGAATCTCATTTTCTAATTATTACCTATAGTACCCAACCCACGCCAATTTTCCATTCTGTATGCGACCTGTCCCAATTAAAAACTATTGACTAAAAATATATTACTTTTATTTTGTTCTGTACTCCCCAAAAAAATGTATTATATTCCCCAACGAAATTAGCAGCCGGGAACCCTGGTGCGGTTCTTTTTTTGATGGGGTCAATTGTGCACAACTGCGTAGTAGAGATTAAAACTTATGAGAGCAACGTATTTTACATGGTAAAATTATCTTTTTTGAAAATATCTTGTAAAGTATTAACTTATCGGCAAAACAGTATTCAGCACATATATAGATAAGAACATGATCTACAAAAAAGGAATTAATGTATTTTTTTGTGAATCAAGAAATAAACCGTTTTTTGGGCGAATGAAAATATTTTTTTCACCAGATTACTAATTAATCGAAAACCAATTGATGTATTGCTTCCATTGGTATTCATCCATCTTCGACTATTTACCTTGACGTGGTGTGGATGCTTAGTAGGTACCTTTGGATACCGGAGGGCGATTGCAGCAGGGTCTCCCATACTGTAAGGTCTCCGGAGGAGGGTTTTCCGAAGCTAAAATATAGTCAGCCCAATTCTAGTGGTGGTGTGAGCGTTTATTCAAACCGTGCCCAGGGATGAAAGGTTGAGGGTTTCAATCAGCCGAATACGAGCTCCTTCAGGTGCCCTGGCAGGGCCTGTCGTATCCAATTGCCCTACCCCAGCAGAACCGGCTATGTTGGGGCGGACCATTCTTCACCGGCTTACTCGTGGGAATCTTTATGAACTTTCAAAACAAAAAACCAAACAAAAACGAAACAAAAAACGACATTCAAGCTAAGAACAAGGACAACGAACCGACAACTACAAAAAACTACAGGAAACCTACTTCCGACAAGGACGATGATTCCTCAATTCCGTCTGACTCGGATTCAAGATCCGTTGGCGCGTCTGTTTCGGACGCGGAGTCAAGGCAACGAAAAGTTGCTTCGACGTTTGGCTGGCGCGGAAAAAACACCTCTCCGAGCGCAGTCAAATACAAGCAGATACGAGCTGCTAAACACAAGCTTGCCGCAGTCCTGGCGAAACCAGACAGTTCCTGGGATCAAAAGGACAGGGACACGATTCGTTGGGCTGGCGAGGTGCTGAAGGGGGAGGCAATTCAACCTGTTTCGGGTAGTCAGCATCCCTCCACTAGCGGCGCCACCCAACCGTCCTTACCTTCAAACGGCCCAAATAAGTCCAACCCTAGCAAGAGACCCCCTCTTAGCAGGGTTGGACCTACAAAAACTTCAACTCCTGTTTCAGGAGTTACCATTACCACGGTTCGCGGTAACCCGAGAAATCCTCCTGCTTCGGGAAGACCCTCGGCAGTTCCCGCCAAAAAGGTCTCAACGACCAAACGACCCAGATCTGTCGAAGAAACTTCCGCGACATCAAAGAAGGCGAAGAATGCTGATACGGCACACAGACCCTTCAATGAAGTCGCGAAAGACAATATGCTATACGGCATCTACGACAGCGGGAACGACGAAGGCAAAATGAGCGGGGAGAATTGGCTAGCGCTCAAAGCCATCTTAGCCGGAGAAGTCCTTAAATTCTTGGACGAGAATTCTACGGCTGAACCGCCGTCCTTTGTGGATGGTGGCTGGTTCTCTAGCGGGGTAAAACTCGTAAGATGTAAAAACAGCAGCGCGGTTGACTTTCTTAAGTCTAAAGTCCCTAAAATTAGTCCGCTGTGGAATGATGCAGAGCTTCAGGTGATGCACTGGAGCGACATACCAGTTCGCCCCAAAGGACGTGTCTGGCTACCCCCAGGACCATCAACCGAAACGGACATTCTCAGACTTATTCGTCTGCAAAACCCCGATCTTCCAACTAGCAACTGGAAGATCATAAAAGCCGGTGAACCGGAAGAGAGAGGCAGGCTAGTTTCGTTCCTCATGAACAAGGAATCCCTAGACCTACTAAGCAGAAGAGGCTACAAGTTCTCCTATGGCATGGACGAACTTGTCATAAGAGTCCAGGAGAAAGAAGAGAGACTTTTGTCGGGTGTGGTATCCACGCTGAACAACTTAGGCTTAGATGCCGGGTTGGACGGTCCCTCTCCTGTCCCTGAAGAAGAAGGTAACCGGGTCGTGGTTTTGCAGCCAGCTGTTACGGATGGCGGCAGGATAGACGACGAACCTCCTTCCACAATTAACCTCAGTGACGAGCTTTCTTCTGATTCGGAGGAAAGCAACAGAACAGTGATAGAGGCGTCTGTATCGGTCAGCAATGATGCTAAGGCTGCTACAGATTAACCTCCACCACTCCAAAACAGCATCAGCTAACCTAATGCTTCGCCTGCTAACGGGCGGAGAAGACATTGTCCTTATCCAAGAACCATGGGTGGATGGCAAGAACACCATAGTTGGACTAAGGGCAAAAAACTACACCTTATTCTATATAAAAAACCAAGGTAAACCCAGATCCTGTATTTTGGCAAAGAACAGTTTAAAAGCTCGCCTTATACCCAATTTCAGCGATCCAGATTTTGTCTGCGTGGAAACAGACATGTGCAGCAGCAAGCTAAGGATATCGTCCGCTTACATGCCATATGACGACACAGGGCCTATCCCAGCAGCAAACGTACGCGAAGCGATAAAGGCAGCTGAGAGAGACAACATTCCCCTTGTGATGGGCGCAGACGCCAACGCCCATCACACCCTCTGGGGAAGCAGCGGCACAAATAAAAGGGGTGAGTGTCTTTTTGATTACATTATGACAACTAATCTCATAGTATGCAACAAAGGTTCAGAACCTACCTTTATCAATAGGATAAGACAGGAAGTTTTAGACATAACCTTAGTTACTAACTCTCTAAAACTAACATTAAGCAATTGGATGGTCTCAAAAGATGTCTCTTTTTCGGACCACCGTTATATTCAATTTAAAATTGACCTTATTAGTCCACCACTTGAAAAATTCCGAAATCCCAGGAAAACCAATTGGCAGGTATATAATTCCGCCCTAAAGCAAAAGCTTGGACAATTAGATAATCAACCGAATTCACCATCGGACATTGATTATATAGTTGACAAAGTCACCAAATCGATGAACGAAGCCTTTGAAAAAGCTTGCCCCATCAGTAGGCACGTGAAAGGTAGCAAACCGCCTTGGTGGAATACTAACCTAGCAAAGTTGCGCAAAGAAAGTAGGAAATGCTTCAATTCGGCCAAATCCTCTCGCCTACAAGAGGACTGGGACAAATACAAAAACAGTCTACGACATTATAAGGCAGAGATCACAAAAGCCCAAAGGCAGTCGTGGAGACTCTTCTGTGGCAGCATAGAAAGCAGCACCGACTCAAGCAGGCTAAGGAAAATCATTTCCAAATCTCCAACTATGCCTAGCTTTATTCAAAAACCCGATGGGGAATGGACCTCATCAAACGAGGAGACTCTAGATCTTCTCATAAATACCCACTTTCCGGGTAATACAATAGATGTCGTCACACCAACATTACCTTGTTATATGGCTCGGGAAGTACCGGTCGGGATTGTCAACAGCCGTAATATCTATTGGGCCGTTAACAGTTTCCTTCCGTACAAATCTCCTGGACCAGATAAAATAATACCAGTAGAAATACAAAAAGCTATAGATATATTAACCCCCTGGCTCGAGGTGATCTTCCGGACATGTCTAAAATTCGGTTACACTCCTGCATCATGGAAAAAGGTTAAGGTAGTCTTCATACCAAAGTGTGGCAAGACCTCACATGTTTCCCCTAAGGATCTTAGGCCAATCAGTCTCTCCTCTTTCCTTCTAAAAACATTGGAAAGACTCATTGACACATACATTCGAAAGAACTTAATAGCTAACTCCCTGTCCGATTCCCAACACGCCTATCGTAAGGGTTTTTCGGTGGAGACAGCTCTACACTCACTAGTAGGTACCATAGAAAAATCGCTCTCAATCAAAGAGTATGTAATGGTATCCTTCCTAGACATTGAAGGCGCCTTCAATAATGTCAAAGCAGAAGGCATCTCCTGTGCACTCCGCAAGCTGAAGGTTGACAACTGTCTACGAGTATGGATAGAAAACATGCTTAGTAGTAGAGTGGTCTTATCCGAACTAGGGAGCTGTCAAACCATTCGGTCAGTGCATAGGGGCACACCACAGGGGGGAGTACTGTCACCACTACTTTGGATCTTAGTAGTTAACGAAGCACTCACCATCCTGAGAAACATGGGATGCAAAGTTATAGCCTATGCAGACGATATCGCTATTGCCATATCTGGCAAATTTCCAAACATAATAAGAGACCTTATGGAATCTTCTCTGTACAAATTAGTCAAATGGACGGAGACTGTTGGACTTGATGTCAACCCATCCAAGACAGAGTTAATCTTGTTTACAAACAGATACAAAATTCCTGATATAGTTCCTCCAAAACTCAAGAACAAGGAGCTAAAATTTAGTAATCATGTCAAATATCTAGGTGTAATACTAGATAGTAAGCTTAATTGGAAGCTAAATATTCAGGACCGCACAAGAAAGGCCGCGGTAGCTATCCATACCTGCAGGAAGGCCCTAGGTCCCAGATGGGGCCTTCAGCCTAAGGTAACAAATTGGCTCTATACTGCGGTGGTCAGACCTATTCTGTTTTACGGAATCCTAGTCTGGTGGCCCGCACTAGAGAAAAAATGCAATTCCAGATCTATTGAACGTATTCAAAGATCAGCCAGTATATGCATCACAGGGGCGCTCAGGTCCACACCTTCGGCTGCCTTAGACACAATGCTACATCTTCTTCCGGTTGATATATACGGGAAATTAGTTGCATCTATGGCAGCCTTAAGGCTTAGGGAATCTCAGAAATGGACTAACTATCAGACAGGCCATATGAGTATCCTCCCTATCTCAATCCCAACTAAAACGGATTATACTATTCCCTTCGAGGACTTTAATATAAAGTACAAAGCAATAATCCCAGAACGTTCCGAATGGGAGAATGGCACAGTAGACAGTAGATACGCACATGAAATCTACACAGATGGTTCTAAAATGACGGAGGGCACGGGAGCGGGAGTATACTCTCAATCACCCGAAATCAACATTGCCCTACGCCTCCCAGACCACTGCAGCGTTTTTCAGGCTGAAATAATGGCTATAAGAGAGGCAGCCTGTAGACTTGCCTTGTCTGCGATAGACGGGAAAGCTATCGCTATTTACATAGACAGTCAGGCAGCCATAAAAGCCCTGAATACACCAACAATTAGATCAAAGTTGGTAAAACAATGCCGGGAATCTCTTAACGAGATTGCGGACAGATGTTCAGTAACCCTGTGCTGGGTTCCAGGTCACAGCGACATTCCGGGCAACTGCAAAGCGGACGAACTAGCCAGACAAGGAAGCGGCCTTCACCCAACCAACAACAGTGAACCGTACGCTCCTATGCAATCGATCAAATTCTCCCTTCTCAAAAGGGCAATAATGATCGCAAATAACAGATGGAACAGCATAGATACCTGCGTCACATCCAAAAAAATCTGGCCGAAATTAGAGGCAAAAAGGACTAAGAGACTTCTCTCTATAAGTAGAATCAGACTCAGCTCCGTAGTGGGTACACTAACAGGTCACTGTTTGATAGGCAGACATGCACGCAGGATGGGAGCACCCTACAACGATTTCTGCAGGAGCTGCATGGACGAGGAGGAAGAAGAAACCGTTCTTCATCTACTTTGCACATGCCCAGCTCTTGCAAAGCTGCGAAAAATCTACTTAGGGGATTTCTTCTTCGAGGACCTCAGTGACTTGTCTCGTATGGACATACGCTGTATAAGCAAATTCATTGCAAAGACCAAATGGCTCGAATGATCTTCAATAAGTACTCAGCGTCAGCTAACCACTGACCGCACCACCATCTCTTAGACGGGCTGTTTTGCAAATTACAATCGAGGGGTAGACTGTTTCGGTCATCCTTTACTACATTCAAAACAAACTGTCACTCGGTCAAACTCACCTTTCTTGACCAAGTCAAAATACCCTGCAATCATGCGTAGCAAACAGGTCGATTGTTACAATCACCACTACTACCATGCTCTTTTGCAACATCCGCCCTTTTCCTGACAAGCTGCCAGAGGACTAAGCGAATGTCTAACCGTTACGGTCACCATTCGCATATTCGAAGGCATACTGTCCACCGGTCACCCTTGACCAACCTTATTAGGACCATAGTAAGGTACATAACGTAAGGGCGGCTATACAACCATTACCGGTAATACATATCGGTTCACCTTATTTCTACGAGTTGTCGGAGGATTAAAAGTGAGGGGTTCACTGTTTCGGTCACCCGTCGCACATCCGAAAACATCTCGTCCTATGGTTATCCCCAGTCTCACTTCTTCAAGGAGTTGTCAAGGAGTTGTCTGAGGATTACAGGCGAAGGGATGGCTGCTTCGGCCACCCTCCCCTCATCTGAGGATAAACTGCCCCTGGTTCTCTCTACGAGACATAGGAGTCATAGACAAAAGTCACACGCACAAAACAGCAACAATGCCCATTAGAACGTCCGGTCTAGATTAAACTCTGGCCGTCCCCCCCCCCCTTCCCCTTTAACTCATATGGTATCACAAAGGACCTAAATCAAATTGGTCTAAGTGTGTCTCTCTAGACAGCCATCTTACCTAACCTAACCTAACCTTCCATTGGTATTTGTCGTTTAACTAGAGGTTATACCGGATGTTGTGTGTAAATTTTAGCCTCCTATGTCAATCGGTTCTTGAGATAGACCTGGTAACAAAATTGGCTTAGTGGTTTCGGACATACAGACAGACAGACAGACAGACGGAGAGACATCCGAGCGAAACTAATTGAAGAAAACAACACGGAGGCGCAAAAAAATGGATAAACCCAGAAAAGACCGAAAATAAAAACAATCCATGAGCTCCTTTCCTCATTTTTCGTTAAAACAGGATTTCCTGGGGTGGTTGGTTGGGTGGACGCAACACACATTGGAATGGCTATATTTGTTCCATGAGCTCAAATAGCTTCTGGATTTGGCTTCAATTGTTTTTTTCGAAACTATCAGAGGTGATTTTCATTAAATATATACATTCTAAATGAATTGAATGGGTTTCATACATTTTTCTTGAGTTTCCATTAATTTTTCTGGATTATAAATTCCATTCGCCTGTGGTTTCACCAAATAATTTTGTTCGCTAAAATTTGTCGCTTAAGGCGAATGAAATTTCGCAAATTCGCCAACCGCAATAAGGCGACTTTACGTTCGCCAGCAGTTTGACAGTTCAGGCGAATGAATTTTGTTTCAATTCGCTAACCATAATAACGGGTGATTTTATAGCTGGTTTGGTTTTGGCAACACTGGTTTTGACAGCTGACGTGTGTTTAGTACCTTGTGTCACTGTCAAACAGCTTCAGTTTGGTTTGCAATTTAACCATGGATCGTCTTACAAATGAACAACGCTTGCAAATTATTGAATTTTACTATCAAAATTCGTGCTCGGTTCGAAATGTTCATCGCGCGCTGCTTCCATTTTATGATCGGCAGCGATGAGGCTCATTTTTGGTTGAATGGGTACGTAAATAAGCAAAATTGCCGCATTTGGAGTGAAGATCAGCCAGAAGCATTGCAACAGCTACCAATGCATCCCGAAAAAGCCACTGTTTGGTGCGGTTTATGGGCCGGCGGCATTATTGGGCCATATTTCTTCAAAGATGATGCGAATCGCAGCGTTACTGTCAATGGTGAACGCTACTGAGCGATGATAACAAACTTTTTTTTGCCCGAAATGGAAGTTCTTGACTTGCATGATATGTGGTTTCAACAAGACGGTGCCACATGCCACACAGCACGCGAAACAATGGCGCAATTGCGAGGCGAGTTTGGTGAACAGTTAATTTCACGTTTCGGGCCGGTCAATTGGCCGCCTAGATCGTGCGACTTGACACCATTAGATTATTTTTTGTGGGGGTATGTCAAGGCTAATGTGTATAGGGACAAGCCCGCTTCGATTGACGCACTGCAAGCCAACATCCATGCATTCATTCGTGAGATACCGGCCGATATGTGTGAAAGAGTATGCCAAAATTGGACTCAGCGGATGGGCTACCTGAGACGCAGCCGCGGTCAACATTTGCATGAAATTATCTTTAAACATTAAATTGCAAGGTTCAAACTATCGATTCGAATAAATATTTCATTCATTTTTTCGAATTTTTTGTGTTTTTTTTTTTTAAAAAGTTCTAAACCTCTTAAAAAATCACCCGTTACAAATAAGTCACATTCGCAGGATTTTTTGTTCGACTCGCCAACGATAATAGGCCTATAAATTTTAAATATGTCTTATCCTATCTCCCGCCAAAAAAGTTTCGTTTGTTTCCTGCAAGTTATACAAGTAACACTTTGTTTTTATTTCTCATTTGACACGGACGTTGTCGGGAACTCCCCCGTTGTAATGTGCATAGGTATAAATATAATATATAGATGGGGGTCACAGTATTGTCTCTGATTGAAACCTTCTTAAATTTAGGAGGCTTCCATTGTCTTTCTGTCAACAAGGTTATTAAATTAAATAAATAAATAGTTGGCGTAACCGGTCCGTCGTAGGAGGACCCTAGAAATAGCTTCTCAGGACCATTCGTTTTGTGTGAGTTTTTAATTTTTGCAACGAATGGAAGGGATCTACAATTTTATGAAAATTACAAACGGCTTATTGAGAAACGCTGTCAAGACAGGTTTACTCTCGGTTGTTTGTCAGACATTTGCGAGAGGTGACGCAGTGAAAAAAACTACAAGTTGGAGCTTGGGTTTTTCGTTATTCGAACTTGGGACCCAACGCTTAGTAGTCCAACACATTATTTTTTTAATTTTTATTGATTCTTTCTTTAACTTTATACTCGACAAAAACGATTAAATCTAATTTTAAACTAAAATTTATCTTATTCCAGCTTACTGGCTCTCAGCGAGCACTCTAAACTTATAAATATCCTTAAAATTATTGCCTTTCGGCCTTAAATCTATCTATATCTATGATTTGTTGTGTTTTTTTAATTTTCAATTAAATTAGAATTCTTTATTATTTATTTTACTTACTAAAACGGAGGAGCTCCTGAGCATTGGTGGCGTACTCGTCGTGGAGGAGCCGCTTATCCCTCGCGCGGCGGTGGCTGTGGTACAGTACCGGCACACCATTTTTTGTCTGAACTAAGCCGGACCGAAGCGTATACTCTCGTGGTACATTAAATTGGGGTAGCAAGCCCCTGAGATCAGGTTATTATCACTGGCCATCGCCCTTGCAACGTGCTTCCGAATCACCTTAATAAGGAAATTGTCAACCCTATTCAGTCGAGCCCCATTGTATAGGGTCCTGTTTGGATAGTATTTTGTGTACTCAGACTCGGGAGTTCTAAACAACCCTACCAGGCCCTGAGACATTGTCTCTCAAACACCCGAATCTTTTCCATATAGGACGGCGCTATATTCAACCACATGGGACAGCCATTAGCGATGATGGGCCTTATAAGAGCCACGTAGCAAATCCAAATGACATTCACCCTGGAGTCAAGTTGACTGCTGCGAAATAGTATCCTTGTCAGAGCGTAGGCCCTCCTAGCCCCAGTAAGACAAGCATCTATATATTTGTTAAAATACAGATACCTACCTACCTACTGGTCGAGCCAGGTGTCAAGATACCTAACCCACCGCCAACGGCCGCCCCTATTATCTGAAAATTGCTAGTTTTCTCCAGTTTTTTCTGGTATCCTCAGAGGCCCCATCCAATTGAGTTCTGAACAGGACTTTTTCCCGATTTTTGGAAATCCAACACACTAACCAATAAGCCACTGCGCCTAACTATGTTAACTGTGAAGATAAAAAAGAACAGCTTTTGACATTATAAATTTCTGCATTTTTCCGCCGCATATTTTTGTCAAACATCAGCGCACTCACCCTATACATTTTGGCACAAATGAACCAGCAAAAACCAGCCTTGTTCTTGTACAACACTTTTTGGATTGTCTTCCATTCTCTCTAGCATTTGCCCTGTCACTCTGCTCCTCTCTGTCTTTCCCAGCAATGCGATTGCCGCCACCACACTCAACCCACACCAACATACCATAATACCAGTTCGTCCTCTCTTCCATCTGCCCCATCATCGGCAACGGCAAGGCATAGCGTCACTCAAAGCACAGTTTCGCACACACTCCGCGCCAAATCTATCTCTACTCTACAGTCTACACCTACCTATATATGATAGCGCGCCGCAAATCCATACATGCCCCGCGCAGAGATACACATAAGCAAGTGCAATCCATCCGTCTGGCTCTCAGTGACGATAGGTAGCTTTTTCGCGGCAGCCACAAAAAAAAACCTGAAATATATAGTATCCCTCTTTTCATTTCGAATGTGAAAAAAGGAAAAAATAATTAAAAAAAAAAACAATAATCTGTACACTCATACACCTACTGCCTTGCCTGGTATGCTTTTAAATAAAAAACAACAGAAAAACAGCCATACACACAACATAACCGAAACAAAGGCAGCAAAAAAAATAGAGTGAGATACGGGTGAACAGCAAAAAATAAAAATAAAAATTATAAAAATAATCAAAAAAAAAAACAAAAACACGTTCGGGTCTACGATAACTTTCCTCTCAATGGACTATAACGCACGGCGGGGTTGCAAATAAAATAAAATACCTACTACACCGCCAAGTAAAAAAAAACAGCCATCAAAATACAAAAAGTGCAAAATTTCGTGTATATTTCTGCGTGAATTTGTATCTCAACCCCTTGACCGACAGATAGAGTCACCCGCCAAGAGGGGTAACGCAAAAATTCGTTTCCTATTGTTGTTGGTTGGTTTTTATTTTTGAAACATTTTTTTCTTTCAATCGAGTGTGATTTTTGTTTTTTTTTGTCATATTTTTTGTCATCGGGGGTGTGTACGCAGAGGGGTGGTTAATTGGAAATTATTTGTGCATTCTTTTCTTTTTGGGCGTCCTTTGAGTTGGGTGGAAACAAAAATTGCTCATTTGTTGATTGGAGACGAATGGGGTAGTAACTAAAGTTAAAGGACTTCGCGTCGTGCAACACCGCCCTACTGAGAAGCGGCCCTGTAGATACGATACGGTGAGTGATGATATGATCCGTATTTGATTTGCTTTTTTCGACTTCCAGGATCAGCCATGCAGCGTTGCAGCTTGCAGGTGAAGGTGATGGGGTAGATTAAGTTGTTAGTGTTGCGTGAGATGGTAGGGTACTGTTTGATTATGTGGGAAAGGGATTTAGTGTTGCACAAGGAACTTGCAGATGGAGATTGCTTTTGTTTTTAAACAAGATGCAATTAGTCCATGGATTGATCGATGAGTCTGTACCTACATATGTAGTTGGGCGCCACTCATAAACCAATTTTCATTTCGAAATTGAATCAAACGCGAATCAAGGCAGAAAATTTTAAAATTTAAATATTGTCAACGGCTACCGCAACCACTTAACATTTTTGATCAAAATCCTGCAAACAAGGTGTAGTCATGAAGCTCATCGGAAGCCATTTAAAGCCAAGAATATCATTTTTCCGAAGACTAAAAACTGTAAAGCCGGATATACCTTTTTTTAGATCATGTTGAAAAATGTCAGCTGCGTGTAATAGAGTCTAAAACAGTAGGTAGCTAGGTACCTAGTACAAAAAGGGTAGCAATTAAGTCAAATTAGTTTATTTTTGTTGCATTACAACGAAAATACCCGACAGGAGTGAGTGCGTACCTACACAAAAATGTTATTCACGTAGACATACCTACCTGTCAAAAAAATCATTAGAAATGTAGGTACCTAGCTATGAGTGATGCAAATCAACTTTTTCAATTGTACTAAAAACTGAAAAGAATAGTACTTAAACGTACAAAATAGTACACAATTTTATTAAATACATACCATTCCATAACATAAAGAATGCAGTCAAGCAAAAAAATTATTTTTTTTAATCTAACGGTCATATTATACACTACGAGTGTAAAATAGGTTTTAAGTTAAACCCTCTGGATAAAGATGTATTTAAATGCGTAGTTTTAGCCGATTTAAACTAGATTTAAACCTACGTAATGATAACACAAAATTACATTTATATTTTGTTGCTTGTCACTTGGCAATTGATTTGATATTGTGTGCTGAGTTTAATATTTATTGTATTATTTAGCCTCTAATATGACTCTATTTATAGCCGAAAATATACCTATCCGAAATTTTTCAGAATCGTAAGAATTGCATTCGATATATTCGAACCCGAGAACCACATTGTTTCACCATCTGCTGTTCCATCAGCTCTTCGATAAATTCATCTTCTGGACGACGAAGTCATCAAAATTTCATCCATTAATTAAATGCATTTTTGTTAGCTTCTTGCTACATTTTGCATTCTATGTATTTCACTTTTATTATTTCCCGAACGAAATAACGTCACGTGAGTCTTATTTGTCCTACAGGACAATAAAATATGGATATAGGACAAAATGTATATGAAAATTTTAAGATTCGCACGTTTGTGCTTGTTTGTTCTATGTACATCGAAGGCCTGAAGTAGATTTTTCATACAAGATAACAGTACGCCCAGAGCCCAGTTGCCACTGGGCAAAAACGGCCTATTGTAATCTTTTTCATGCTTAAAACTGCATTTACACCATCACGCACGCGCATTTTTCGACGAAACGGGACAAAGAGATACGTTTATCCGTTAATGCTTTTAAAGGCGTAAGAATGAGATCACAAATCAAACGCCTAATGTGTCATGGATGTTCTACCCATAATTATAGATACTTAAAACGGAAATAAACACAATTGCTTGAAATTATTTCTATTTCTGATTTGAAACACGTGAAATGAGAGTGGTAATTGGTTTCATTTAATTAAGCCAACAATTCATTAATTACCTACTAACACGAAACAAATAAATAATTGTCCGTTCATCATTTCCGGAAGCCATATTGGTTTATAGGAACGCGGAATTTCTTTAACTATCGCTATAAAAATATCAACATGCGGAGCTTTCCTATAATTCCTACCACGTTAACAAGATGGCCGACCTAAATACGTGTCACATTTTGTTCCGTGTTAGGTAATGTTGTCCCTTTCAGTCACATGGCTATTTTGCTATTTAGCATCCCTTTAATTTTCCGTGTTAGGTATAGGAATGTGTGACAGTGTAAATGCAACATATGACTGTATACCTAAAACAAAATTTTTCTCTAATTTTTTTCATATTTATCACAATAAATCATATTGAAGTTGCGTCTACAAGAGACTAAAAGTTTATTACGGAAAGGGTAGCAATTGTTTGTTCCCTAACTATAATGCATTCGAACACATTAGCCAAACTTAGTCAAACTTCGTTCCCTTATTCAAAAGTTTGGCAGAAGAGAGCCAAAAAGAGAGCAAAATATTTCCCCTCCATAAAAAACCTGCAAATATTAGCCCAAAAAATTTCTTTGAGCTAGTTGGTTATTAGCTGAAATGCTAATTTTGAACGGTGACTTTTTATTTGATTTCATTTATATCTAGTACCTACTTGTATAGCATTAAAATTGATGTACGAAGCAAAAGAATTGAACTTTTCGATTTTTGCAATAAAAGCAATTCAATCGCAGAGGAATATTCATGTGAGGCTTGTGTTAATTAGTGTTTAGATGCGTAGAGATAAGGATTTTGTGTCGTTCCGGATTACAGTGATGTACCTCCAAGGGTAGGGAACAATTCTTAAGCTGGCTTTGATTTTATTATAGGTATGTGATTGACAAGACAAAGTCTTGGTGTACTCAAAGCGAGTGGTTGCAAATAAATAGGTTTATCTTAAGTCTGACAGAACTCAGGGTATTGACATAAATAATTGTTTGTACAACATATACCGCCAGCCAAATGACTTTGTTGAAAGTGTGCAAATAGAATTGGTTAACAAAGTAAAATTCTTGGCGAATTGAGTACATTCCTGAAAAATGGATGTACTAATAAGAAGAATAAGAAAATGCATATCCATGAAATGTACCCTTAATGTGTCAAATATGACAATCAAACCTTATTTGGACTTAAGAGTAATGTGCTGGTGGCGTTATATTTCCTTTCCTTGTGGCGGTAATATTTAAGTAGACGATAAGTTTTACAGAATACATCCCTGCGGATATTATATAATAATTTGGATGATTTTAAAATCGTTAACAGAACGAAGGAAGCTAGAGTCATAAAAACAGAAAGTGTGCAGATTACCTATATCTGCCAAAATGTTTTAATGAGGTTCAACGCAGATTACAATCTAAGGAGAGTAGGAAGTGAATAACTTCCTTTACCGGAATCTTCCATACCATCAGAAAGAAACGCATCAAACAAATTTTTGTATTTAACAAATCCCAAAAATTTGCTTCTTATATCAAAGGTGTTCCGCAATTTTATCGCGGCTGATATTAAACGGGCTACGTTGAAAATATCACGGAGCGTGTCCTAATATAGACAATTTTTATGCTTTCGAGCGCAGTTTTTCGTTTCATCCTTAAAAGTGGCAATTCCGAGGTCTCTAGGGAGATCATTTCTAATGTACCACGGTGCACTGACGAATGATCTTAACCATATTTATTTTGAAAAGTTTGTAAAATATTTAAATTTTTGGCACTGGTACAAACCCATAAGTGTAGGTATACCATACGTCCACACAGGATTTAGCACTTGCTTAGGAATAAAAGCTTGTTCTCGAAGCTAAAATTAGAGTTGGATCCGAGTAAATAATAAAGATCTATATATTTGGTTTCAAGTTATCTTATCATTTCTTTTTTACATGCGGTTTTCATTTCAACTTTGTGTCGAGAGTCATTCCGATATATTTGGCCTCATTTTCAAAATGGATCTTGGACCGAATTTATAAATACAGACAGGTAAGTTATTTGTTTGCTTATATTATAAAATCCACGTAAATCCTCCATGATTTTGTCCATTTATTGACCCGGTTAAGAGGGCCTTGTAATATTTTGTTAGTTTCTTTGGTCGTTGTACCAATTTCTAGTATATAGCAGTGCGTCATCGGCAAAAGTTGCTACGGTAGTGCCCTCTGTTTACGGTATGTCACGCGAAAATAATACATGCAAGGCCCAAGGACGCTTCTTGCAGCACAAATGCCCTTAGTTTCCGTGTTTGACACGGAAAACTTTATTTTCTACATACGATTCTAAAATCGTAACCGTTTGGGAAGAACTTGACACAGTTCTAATTCAGTTGGATCGGCATTTTGTATAAGCAATGTTCTTTTTTTTTTCAATAAAATAAAAATAATAAAGAAGTCAGGTTTTTGGGAATTTAAAGTTTGGCGTTGAACCTCTGCACAAAGTTTTCGAGGTTAATACCCCCACAAATTTAAATTAAACAAATTTATTAATTATCTTAACTTCTTCCAAAAAGCTCTTCAATTAAGCAGGTTTTGATTAAACATTCAGTTTAATAATCCTCTCATTTGTCCCCAATGTAAAACTAAAACTTAACAATGCCTAAACACGCATGTATAGTAGGTAGCCATAGTTAACCGATAAGGTTTTCATTTAAAATAACAAAACCATCAGATTCACCATTGGGCGCCATATGATATTTAATTTGAAACTAGTGCTATTCCTACAAACCATAAGTTCTACATTTATAAACAAATAGTCTACTCACCAACCGCACTGTAAATACCAAAACTCGAACGACTTAGAAATTTCTTCTAAAAATCACCATCACCGATTTATACGAGCCACTCATCAAACAGCTACTTACCCTATGTGATTCTGCCAATAGTAGCCCATATTGTACAGATTCCTACAGAATCCGCTTACATTAACCTATGAAATCGCACTACTAAAAAAAGAATTCAACAAAAAAAATCTCTAAAAAAAAGTATAGGTAGGTACCAAACACATAATAAAAAAATGATGCACATGACGACAGCAACAAAAACAGAAAAAAGGAAGCAGTATAAATAATAAATAGGTAGCCCCTAAAAAAAGTACAGCAAAAAAATCATCCATTTGCCTGTTTCCAGCTTCAACATTTTTAATGGATAATTAGTATCGATGGAGCTTTTTCCAAACGCAGTTTATAATCATTTTTATTCGACAATCTAAGTTCTTTCTATATTCCGGAGTATTTTGTTTGTTTGTGTTTTCCCATTAGAGAGACGTCCCGGCTTATTACAGACACGTTTGCTCTTTATTCCCACAAGTTTGATGTGTTTTAGTGTGGCAAGGCAACGGCATATAAATATAAATATAATAAATACATCATCAAACCCGAAATCCCCAACGCCAACCCCCAAGCGCAAAAAATCACCTATATCTCCGAGCACAGCACACATAACTACCTAACTCATTAACAAGAATACAAACCAACCAAAAAAATAAAAAAGTATCTTTTAGTTTAGAATCACCCATCATGACTGTTGGATACATTTCTGTCGTCTAAATGCCGAACTGTATAGCTTGTCTAGATACTTAGATATACGTCGTCGTTTCTATAATTTCTTTTTTTGCTTCTGTTTGGTCATTTTCCGGTCTTCTGTGAAATTTCATTCCGATTTGAATTTTTGGCGGGATTTTCCATTCTACGCTTTCTAGTGCAAAGATAAAAAAAATATTAAAAAAACCAGACAAAATATTATTGCAATCAAAACGAGTAAGAAAAAAAAAAGAAGCAAGTGATTATTTTGTTCGTTTTAGATCGGGAAAAATATACAAAAAGATACCAAATTTGCGATTTCGTCTTAAACTATACAGAGAAATGAGAGAAAAAAGATTAGTTGCAAATACATTTGCGTTCGCTTAGTGCCATTGTGTGCGGTGTATGTGTGAAATTCGCGCATACACTTTTTTGTTTGCTTTGTTCGCGCTCGGCAGTGTTGGTTGGTGGTAGTGGGTTGTGTGCAACTGCGAGTGAATGCATTCGATGTGTATATGTTTATTCGATCGGTGCGGGAAGCGGGAGGGTGAACAAGTTATTTTTTTTTTGGCAATTGCCTGTGGAGAATGCGCCACGCCAAATACATTGATGCAACAATGTATGGTGGATGAGAGAGCGACAGAGATCGACAGTTGGGCAGAAGGTGTACTTGACTGCGTCGTTGGAGTATGACTGTCCCACTCTGGGAAGCGTGGAGAAGTTGGTGCTTTTCGATGAACTGAAGAGGAGAATTCGGGGATACTTAGGTGAGGATTTTACTTGGAAATAGTTCACGTTTTAGGTGTTCAATTTTAAGAGGTCTTCATTAGAGAAGGAGGTCGATATTTGTGGTTTGATTTGGTTGATCTGGTTTAGTTTATTAATGAAGGTGTAGGGGTGTACGAAGAATTAGACTGGTAACTAGGGATGGCCACTATTAAGGGTGAATGTCAGTGTTGAGCTTTGGAAAGCAATTTTATATTTAAAGGTTCTAGGAAGGTTTTCGCCTGCGGGATTTAATATTAATTTAGATGGGGAATAACGGATAAGTAAAGCCAGCTGTTGGCAATTGGGCTAAAATCCCAATTTGGGGCATCAAGGATTTAAAATCTCATGCAACACAACAAAACTTAGATTTGGGTCTCCATATACTGCTTATAAATATTTCGAAGCCCTGAAGCTAAATTGACGATCGTGGGAAAAGGGCCTCCGTCAAGTTTTGGTTGCTGGCATCACTCCACCGCCATAATGCAGTTTATGACCCTCGGATTTATTATCTGAATTGCTGTCTTCGGGGAAATCGGTGAGACTGCAGATCAACGTCTATCGTAAAAGCTACATGAATTCAGAAAAAGAACCACACTGGCAGATGCAACTGTAGCCAAGGATAAGTCGGCACAGAACAAGAAGCCTACCTTATTAGACATTGAAAGCCTAATCGGAAAACTTAAAGGTCGTTGTGTTTTAGAAAGAGATGCCACCACCCACGAGCTTAGGAATCTAGGAAGCCGGGGCACTGGATGTGGCTGGATTGATCGTAAAAATCATCCTCTCCTGTGCAAGAACAGTGTCCCCACTTACCACAGGCTTCGTAGGGAAAAGAGAAATAAATGGATTTATTAAAACTACATTTACTTATTTTGATATTGCATGGTAAAAACTTAATTTAAAAATGACTCTCTTCAAAAAAAAAAACACGATTTTGCTTCGAAACAACTTCCACTCAGTGGAAACGTTTTTTGTTTTTGCTAAAAGGCAGCACGCATCTCACTTCTGTTCAAAAGAGGATTTTCCCAAAATGTTCACTGATTAATTGGGTCAGACAACCATATTTTAAGTTCCCGCTGTCCTCGTCAGAGCCATGCAGAAGTGGGTCCATTTAACCCCGTGGGTCTGTGCCCCGCGTTCCCCTACATCAATTATTTTTTCCCGTGCTACATGAAAGTTTTGCCTATCCATTCCTTGCTAAAATTTGCAGATTGATTTTCTATACAATAATTTTGCTTAGTTCTTTGGAATATTAGCGCTTGTCAGACGTTGGTTGTATAATCGATTCGAGATCAGCTTGTTCAGTTAATTTAAGTTCGTTTTTAGACCACTGTCACCTTAAGTTAAACACGGAACTAACATTTTTTTTCTTATGACAAGGGATTAGTTAATGGTTAAAATCGTATGCCTGATGTATCAGTGTTTCAGAGCTCATCAAAGCACATCCGTCAAGCCGCAACAGTGGATATTTGTATTATGGGTGCGACCCTAACGAAATCAGCACGTGAGATTCTGCTTTTAATATTTGTTGTTCCGTTTTTTAGGTTAATGTGCCAGAAGTTTTCACTCTTCGTCTATCCTTCTATGGACTTCGCAGATGATATACCTATGGCAACAGATCTAGCGAGGTTATCCGCTTTATGATTCTGTCGCGAGGAACCCAAAAGTGAGTGATCTTCAAACGACACCTGCCTTTGACTTGCACATGAGTCAGGATCAGGACTTATCGATAAACATTAGCTCTTAACAAAAACGCCTATTATGACAAACAGGTATATATACTTCTATCTACTTACCCTAATGTCACTAACAGAAAGTCCACCTCGTGGGTATAACTCGGCTGAAAATAAAAAGTGAAGTTCAGCTCTCTTGGACTACTTGACTTGACACATCCGTGAACTCTGTGAGCCAACTACTCCACCAAGACCAACCAACACACATAATAAAAGTGCCATCACTTTTCACTTATTCAAACCAAACATGAGTCAGACCAAAATGCTCTCCAATAGAGCGAGACGGTCCGAAATAAAAATGAGAAAAAACTCGCCGCCAGCAGTACACAAAACACAGCTACACCGGACCGAACACCACCAAACCAAACCAACTCAAGTATCTTCACTTCAACCAACTCAAATCGCACCTACTTACGAGCTACGAGCTACGACCGACCTACTAGCTACTACACAGTACACACTACAACCACCCTTCGGCCCCTCATCAGGGGGTGGTGCGTGTGTTCCCTGGAAGAAGAGCTTTTTTCGGCCGTTGGCGAATATTTTTTCGCAGCCATGTGTGTGGGTTGTGGGACCGTCGGCGGCAGAGATGTGTGCATGCACAAATTGTTAGTGTTCGGCCGGCCAGGTTTTTTTTTTTATTTTTCATAAGAGAGAATACAGATCAGAGAAGGAGGCTGCAGTCTGCAGATACACAACACAGAGAGCAGGGTACAGGATTTGTGGTTTGTGGAGGCTGAGTTGAGGTTTGCGTTTTTTTTCCGAGGATACAAAATATTGCAAATATCCAGCAAATAAGAAAAAAGACATCTGAAACTGAAACGCTGTGCTTGGGCTGATGTGCTGCTGGCTGGTGACGGTGACGGGCTCACCACTACGTTAACCGTAAGCACGCGCTCTCTCGCTCGCGCGCGCCTTTGTGTTTGCGGCTTGCGAATTTTTTTTGGTGTATGTGCAAAAATATCTTCAAAAAAAGTATCTTGACGGTATTTGGAAGAGAAAAAAAACAACCTTACTTCAGTTTCGGACTTACCGAACTTCATACAGAGAAAAAAATGGTAACCTCGTCCCGCCGCACTGCCCTCTTCTTCGATAATCAGTTGGCGCTTTTGCTTGGCTGTATTTTTTCCGTTTCTCTGTGTGTTATATTTTATATATTTTATTAATTTTCTGTTCTTTCTATTTGGGGGCACATTTTCAGTTTGTAGATTACATTTAATCCGTTCAGAAGGGCTGCCACGGTCTAACCACCGGTTTTTTTCTCACAATTTTTTGGGTTGGTCTACTATTGTACTTGTTCTTCTTCTTCGTGTTTCTTAGTATTTTTTTTTTTAGTTTTTGTTTCTTTGGATACATTTCTTGGTCGATTACTTTTTATTATTTTTTTTTGGTACCTCTGTTGTATGCGAGATGTGGTGTTGTATCTTCTTGGGGTATTTTTTTGCCAGGCAAAGCGCGGGCTATGCCATACTCACGCGAAACCCCCAAGGAGAAGAAGGAAGAAGATATCTTTCTTGTGTGTGGTGCTCGAATGAAAAAAGTTTTTTGTTTTATACTACTCCTTTGAGACGATTTCGGACTCCATCGTTCTTGTTTTTTTTTTGATAATTCCTTTTTTTTTTTGCTTAAGATATTTTGTATTTGGTTGATGGTATTTGCAAGGTTTCCGATTTCAAGAATACAAATTCACTAAAGTGTACCAAAGGGAGGGAAAAAAATGCCGATGCCGATTTGTGCATATCCCCTCTGAGTCTGAAGTCCTTTTTCTGTTGGTGTCGTTGATATTTGCGTTTTTTTTTCCGTCTTGTTTCATAATTGGAAAAAGGAAAGTGTTGTGTTTTGTTGTTTGAGACAAGTGCAGTTTTTCACGGTCAAAATCGAAATAAGACAAAACAAGCATACGCGCGCTCAAGGATATACACAAATGCGCGACGCAAATGAAAAGAAAACAAAAGGTGTGTGGGAATTCTGCCAAAGAAAGTTCCAAGTGGAGATGAGTGAAATGAGTGTTTTGGATTTGTTTTTTTTTTTTCCAACAAGTGAACCAGTGAAATGCCGGTAAAATTCGTACACATGGATATGTAATAATGGTCGCTTTATTGTGTAAACCAATGCGTTGTTGCCAAACAATAAGTGTCCTTGATGTTATTAGAAAAAAGTTAATAAACCCCAACCTTTGAATCTTACTGCATATTTATGGGGCTTTCAACTGTTTACTGGATTTTAAAATGATGGACGCGTTTATTTGAAACATAATGTGATCATTGAATTTTTTCAATCTAATGTAACCGGTTCTTTCCTAAATAGAGTGAATGTGATTTAGAATATTTGGAATGCTACGAAAGTTAAATCGTTTTCCCAGAAAAATTATGACTGTGTTTTGCATTATCGGTTTAACGATACTTTGCAGCAAGTGTGAAAAATTTAAAAGTTATCTTCGAGATAATATTAGTTATTAAAAGAAATGTTTGATTTAAATTTTAAACCAGTGCTTAATCGCTGTTGATTCGTTTTTGTTGATACCTATACCGTATTTGTGCACACCATGGATAAATCACTACTTTCCTTTAAAGGTATAATTTATATCCTTCAACAGTACCAAACGATGTAGCAAGTTTATAATTGTTAGTCCGTCGGTATTTTGTGCTAAAACTAAACTAGCATTAAATTTGAAATTGAAATTTTATTTTCGTTTAGAATTTACAATTTGTTATAGGACAATTAACATAATTTAAATACGTAGATATGACAAATTTATGTGTTTCTAATGGAAAAAAGTTTACAAGTGACCAAAAATAAATAAAATTGGGAAAACGTTTGTTTTCGAGGAAAAAAAAAAACTACTAAAAAATTGCAATTTAAACTAGCATTAACGAAAAAAAATTTCTCATACCTACGTTAAACCTAATAAACCACCAGAAGGATCATGACATTTAGCAAATTTTTTATTTAAATGATCGATCTGTTCCGAATTCGAGGGCGCCCAACGCCCCAAGTCTCCAATTCGTTTGCCGTCGGTAGCTGAACGCGTTCGACACGCAAAGTGTAATCATTTCTGCACAGTGATGCCAAATTTTTTAATTTATTAGAAAATATCTCCATTTATTTAGGTTTTTTGCCACATCTGCAATAATCTAAAATTCTAAATAGTCAAATGTTCAAAGGTTATCTAAACGTGTAACCCATCTAAGTTTTCAAGTAAAATATTACGGTATCTTCACATAATTTAAGACATTTATTTAAGACTTATAGATCCATGAACTATGTATTAATAACACGTTTCTGCTAAGCTAATCTCGAACTCGCGCCATTTATACAATTTAGCACAAAGAAACAGACCTCACTTTTATTTTCTTAAAGGTAGTTCTCTCTTAAAGGTAGATCTCAAAATAAATCATTTTCCATCAATAGAAACATCTAATGATATTTATAGTTTTTTTTTTTTTTTTGCTTAATTCCATCAACTGAATCCGATTCGAAAACATTAAATTAAACTTCTTTCCGACTAATATCGTTTTCGATTTGCATAATATAGTTGTTATCATCATTTAACCTGTAAGTGCCCTTTCTATGTTATCTATACTTCATTAAAGAAAATGGTGCACTAACAAGTCAATTTTAAAGACGAGATATTTTAAACGAATTGCCAAAAATTTGCATCGCACAATTGCTATATGTCAAATTTAAATGTACGCTTTACGATCCGAAAATATGAAAGTAGATTTAAATGAAGTTCAAAAATGTGTACCATACCTACTTTAATTAAAGCTATGTACTTCGATTTTGTCCAAAACCCTTTATAGGTATTTACTGTAGAAAACTAAATAAAATGTAACAAAATATGTAGCAACAAAAAATAAATCTCACATGTATCTCATACAATTGGAAAAGGCTACAACCAATTTTATTAAATAGTGCTGCTCCGTACAAAATGTAAGCGAATCCCTTTAGACGAGTTTTACCTGTTCGAGCTATCAAGCTTATCAATCAAACTTTTGTTTCAGAATGTACTTCATGTACCTATACTAACGTTAAAATTAAGCATGCCTGCCTATTTAGTCAATGCGTGCAATGTTTTTCTGTTGCGTTTTTGTGTTGAATCTAGAATGGTAGAAATTAGAAAGAATTGCATTTTTGGAGAACGTTTTTTCAAACGGAAATTATTTTCTATGACACTTATCCAGAGCGTTTCGACATAGAAACTTAGCTAAGATTTTAGATCAGTTCAAATTTAATTTACCTGATAAACGCCATAAGAATAGCTCTAAGCCAGTGCTGCCACTATTCTGTAGAATTATTTGTTGGTTCAAATGTGTAACATATTCTTAGGCAGCGCTGCCTATGTAATGGCGTTTTTCATTTAAGATCCGAGAGAATTGCTCTTTTCAATGAAATTCATTGGAGCACGCCTGTTTTCTTCAATGAAACATAGCAAACATAGATTTGATCTTTTGATATAAAGGTCAATTCTTTTCTTCAATTGAAAACTCCATAAGTTTTTCGTCATTGCCATTGCTTGTAGTTATTCATGTCCTTAACGATGAAGTGTGCTACGTACCTTATAGTCTAGCGCTAGCCTACACAAACGTTTCAGGGCTATTTTGACCGTGGATTGAGTCGCTAATCAACCTTAGCCATTGCTCAGTGTTGGCGCTCCCGCAAGATATTGTGACGTAAGCAAAAGTGTTACGTAACTGCTGCTGAACCAGTTAATAACTTTTACCAACTTTTACGGGAGTTAGTTTTCAGTGCGCGTGCAGTATAAAGAATATACTTACATGTGTTCTTTAAACATAGTAGTCATAACTCTTGAAGACACAAACATGTCAAAATGAGGCTGTACACTAAGAGCTGAGGCTAATAAAAACAGGGGTTGAACTACCGCATCCGTAATCGAGTAATACGTGACATTGTTTTTTGTTTATCAAATTCTAGGAGAAATTTTTATTAGAAGATATGTGCATTTTTTGAAGTGAAATATTGCATGGCATAAAACTACAAGACATAAGTTCATAATGGACTTATAGCCCTCTTTGGAGGGACATAATTCCACATTGAAATTTTGAACTTATGTCCCACCAAAGTGGGCTATAAGTCCATTATTTATTTTTCAAAGATGGGACATAATTCCAACATTTTGTAACTAGAAAAGTATGCAATCATACAAAATTTCAAACCCCACTTTTCAGAATTTTTTTTGTACAAAGTAACCATAATGAACAAGAAGAAAACAATTTTCTGAGGCTAAATCTTAATTTATTTTCTCAAACAACTTTTTTTTTCGAAAAAATTGAGAAAATAAAAGATTTCCCGATATAATAATTTGCTTTCCATTTTAAACAATTTAATATGAGAAATAGCCGAAATTACAAATTCAGAAAATATTCCAAACTTAAATGAACCAAATCGGCCAAACTACAATCGGGACGCTAAATGCTTAAGAGTCTGGCATGGAAGCCCTGGGAAAACATGTTAGTAGATACATAATTCCATAAATGTTTTCAATGTCCCACTTTGGTAGGATATAAATCCAAAGCAAACTTGTTAGCTTATTTCCACTTTAGTCCCTGCGCCAAAATTCACTCTTCATGTAAAAATGAAAAAGAATTTACGAGCTTGGGTGATAATCGTACAATTATTACTTTTATACCTATTACCTATCAATTTATTGACAAAAAATTAACTTGATGTAGGTAACTTATTAATCTCAAGGACTAGAGTTTAAATGCGTTGTTTTTTCAATATATTTGCAAAATTTGGTCAGGGAAAACTTCAAAACTGATCAGGGAAAGTCAGGGAAACATTTCTTATTGACACGTTACAAAAATTACGTTTTGTACCTACACAAACGAAACTACATTTTGTAATCTTCCAAATTAGATCAAAAGTGTTTGAAAACTAGCCAACTGCGCCAGTAGGTACCTACTAAGACTCCTGTTAAAATAACATATTTTCTACATAGCCTTCCCTGTAGATCTCAAATCGTAGACTCCATCTGTAAACATAAAAAATCAAAAGTTGGACAGTAATTTTTTTAACGCAATTCACATAGGTACTTCAGAGTTCAGACAACGCGTGGACACATTTAGGTACAAATTCTCTTTCCAATTATGGACAAGGGACGTCACCATTTATCTTACCAGTAAATTTTAAGCGAATTAAATATCCCCCTCAATCAATCATCTGGTGAATATAATATAGAAAACCGAATAACTCCTGCCGCGAAAATAAATTAACATGAATGAAATAATTACATCTATGCGTGGTAAAACAAAATATTTTTTCCTCACTGTAGGTATACGTATCTCTCTTCAAATTAATGCCTCAAGTGTTACAAATTGCCGGCGGCAAATACACAAGTCATTAAAAACAAAAAACAGTCAATTTTTCTAAATTATATGCCTGCTCCATGATCACGTGTGTTAAGTTAAGCAACTTTAACAATTTTTCATTACAACAACAAACCCGAAAAAAAGTCAACAAAATTTTGCCCAATTTCATGTCGTATTTTATTTGCGAATTTTTTGCAATGACATCATACAAGTTCTAATACGTGTGTTGATACGAGTACACGACGCCGACGTGTCAAGCCTGAAATACAAAAACAGATACCCTACTCATACTATACAACATTGGTGTGTTCTCTTTTTCAGTTTGAATTTGTTCGCTACACAATTTATTATCTACAACTACAAGTTACAAACAGAGATATACCTAGACCTACGTTAGGTATAATTAGTTGCTTCGTTTGCATGGCCATTTCTATAGCAGAGTTTATTATTTCAACTTGAAGGGATTTTGAGTGAAAAACAAAAATTCTAAATTTGTGGACAATTGCAATGTTAATTAGCCATGTGCATCGTGAACACATGTAGTTCCCTTTCTGTTACATAAACATTTTGTATTTTGGAACGATATTCAGTGTAATTGTATATTTACTGCACTTTGCCTGGCTTTCACTTGAGACGATTGGGTATTTTGAATAAGTGCAAAAAATACAGACTGAGTGTGCGTAATACAAATACCTATATCAAACAATTTATTAACTAGCTAAAGCAAATGTCACCGATGGCAGACAGCTATTGCAGTGAGATGATGAGATAGATAAAATTATATCAGCAGATGTTGGACGTTTTGTATAGTTTTGCGATTTGATTATAAAAGTATAATAAAATGCAGTCGCTGTTGCAAAAATACAATTTACACAAATGAATGGTGGATCTTTAAAGTTGAAGAAAATGCTTTGCGAATTAGTTTTAAAGCTTGCAGTGTTAAGACCAATTTCTATGGGACTCTGTTCCTTTGAACGTCGGCAAGAGAATAGGGTCTAATTAATTATAACTTTCCTTTTATATAACCACCTACCCGTATAGAAAACCAAAGCCTTCGAGGTTGAAATGGGCTTCAACTTACAGTAAAAATGTCTCTTAAAATAAGCTTCATTTTCTGTTTTAATCAGTTTGCGGGTCAATTACCAACTCTTATAGGTTACAGGCTCCTTGCTTTATTTTTACGTAATAGAAAACGTGTCGAAAAGTTGAAACAATCATAAGGAATCTACAGGATGGAAAAGAACTGCGTGGGTCATCATAACGATCCGAGATAAAACCATCGGATTAGGTGTGGATTTTCTTGGAGATTCGCCGAATCGCGAAGTACTGGCAAATTATCTGTTTAAGAAACAAACAAAAAATTATTTCTTGGAAAAGTTAGGAGAAGATGGAACTATCGTTCCAATATAGTACAACAATGTTTTTTTTTTTTGGTTTTAAAATACTTTTCACAGTTCACTTTACATCTCCGCCCCGAGATACTCAAATTAGAAGATAGTAGTTGTGCACTTAAATTGTTGCAAGTGTCCCCAGCAAATGAGTTCCAAAATTTACTTACGTAAACTCCAAAGTGGAATGTCGTTGAAGGCTTCAAAGCTACAGAAAGTGAATTTTTACGCAATTTGAAGATGAAACGGGCACTTCTCTGAGTTGGTTATACTATACAGGAACGGTAAGGCTAATAAACCCATCGCTTTGGACAAGGTCGAAAGTAGTCCCACAGAAGAGAAAGTCACTTCGACGAGCAAATCCGAAAATCTACCGAAGTGGGTAAAAATCGGACAGATATTCTCAGGGACTCATGTGACTAGGGAGTTCAATTGCATAGGGTAGTGGAAATGTGCCGAACACCTTGCGATAGGCAAAGTGAACTTAAGAAAGGTTTTAAAAGGAATTACTGCGATTATAAGGGTAGGTATTATTGAAGAGCTGTAGTCAAGTCAAGATTAGGGGATGGACAGTTTGGTTCACCAGTCACACACTCTTAGAATGGTACTCGAGAGGGCTTAAGAGTATGTAACACCTATTCCTGGTCTATAAAAGTTTGGTAGATATAAAGAGCTCATATTACCGTGTCAATTAAAGTAAAATATGTAGTGCGCTGCAAGAATATGTAACTGATGGTTTATTTTTTAGTGAGTCATTGTTCAAACTGTATTTGGATAAATGACGAGGGGTTGTACCTTTTACCATGAGCGTTCGTAAGGGAGCGCTTTGTTGCCTCGCCTTTTCATTTGTATTGCATGGACTTGGAATCGCAGTCGCCGCACTAACGAATACCTTTTCAAATTGGTAGAAATAAACATAAGAAATTTGCTCTTGCTGATCATTTGTTCGTTCTTTCTGCCCCTTCCGATTGAACTGAAAAATCGCCTTGGAGCCGTATGTGTTGAGACTGCGGGATGAACGCAAACGTGATCAAGACTTAGAAAATAATAATTATCTTGGACCTTATTTATGAGCGATGGCAAAAGAGAGACAAGTCAAGAAAGCTGAATTTTCCTGTCAGATTGCTTAGGCTTGGTTAATCTTAAGTCAGCTTTGTGATTCTCACCTCAGAAGGACCGAAAATAGGTTTTCCAAGCTTTCTGTCAGTTTGGTGTTAAATCCAACGTTTTACGGTACTGTCCGATGGAAAATGTATCAGATACTAGCTGCCGCAAAAATATTGATTCACGGCATTGTTTGGGAGACTACAAGGAATTGTAGTGTAGAATGTAGAATACACGAAGTCCTCAATATCTAGCACCTACCTTTCCAAACGCAGCCATCTATGCTTCGATGGTTTTGCTCACAATAATCGTTTGTACTCCAAAGCAAACCATGCTAATACTCTTGAATCTTTAGGTATCCAAGATAAGTTCAACTCCGGCATCTTTCCTTTGCCCATATGAAGGTTGGCCCTGATGATTTAGAGTAGGTTGGCGGAAGATAAAAAACTATGGAGTGAAAGTATGGTCAAAACAATGGCTTTTGACAGCCTCGAAAAATGGAGGACATTTACTTTGACGTTTAACTTGTCTTGTTAAATTTGTGTTCGTCTTATAACGAGTACGTAGAGGTAAACATATCAACAGTTCCAAAAACGACATATCTTGCTTCGTTGCTCCCAATGAATGTTTTTCAATGTCTTTCTGTTTAGCAGAACTCTATCGAGAAGCAGCAGCTCCGGTTTGTACTAGGCTAATATAAAACAACAACTGTATTTCAATTAACATGAAATCTGATCACTGTATAAATAAAACCGGTTTTAGGAAGCTGAATTTCAAAGGTTCAGAGAAAGCTGCTGTAAAAGATATGCAATTTAGTTTAAACCCTTTTCGCCGCTTAGGCACATTAATATTTAAACACGCCTGTTAAACGTATAAACCAAAGTCCTTCCCAAAATATATTTCTGGACGTTAACAGATTCCCATTTTCGAATTTTTCTTCATTTGAGTACTTGATCGCATCAGAACAAGAAATAACCATTACCAACGAATTTTCATCAAATCGGAAACGGCAAATCTGTGCACTGTCACTCACATTATTGTAATTTATTTTATTAATCATAATAGTCATGTAGTTACTTGGAACAATAAACTCTGACGATAAGTAAACTAGTGGGAGTGTTTACATTTTCGTTATCGAGATTTTATCGGTTATCGTTGTAATGAATTTTAATCGTATTTTAACAGAGTAAATGACATATAAATTGTTTATTGTGTTTTTAATTAGAACAAAGGCCATCTTGAGTGTTTTTTTCTTTGTTGTTGTTTCTATAATGAAGGCTAGGGACAACCGATATTGTGAACGGGCGATTTGCAAAACTAATTATTTAAAGTAGTGCGTACCGATAATAATCGGAAAACAATGTTTGCACACTTTAAATTGTTGGATTTCCGACTGATTGAGCTATACCCTGACAGTGCGTACCCTTACAGTGGGGTGGGGAGGCTATAAAAGTCATGGAGTAATGTCTATATTAAGGCCTGTAAAACAATCCTGGGTATGAATATGTTGTTTGGCAGCACAACAACTTTTTTGGCTAATACACCTTTTTTTTAGTGTTGATGTACATCCAACTTATTGTACTTCTGACAAACGATCTTCCACATTTATTTTGGTTTTATAACCCAACGTCTTTCAAGCCAATATTTGAGAGTGCTTAAGACGCACTTAAGAGTACGTTACAGGTAATCTCTTCTACAACCTTTGGAAAAGTCATACAGGTCTGAGGGCTCTTAGTCGCTTGGAGTTGACAGACAGTGAATTGCATTATGTGTAAAGATCTTTACTGAGCTCGGAGGATATTATAGAACATGGAACACAAATTAGTAGGTACTGGCAATATATACGAGGGGTGTTCAATGTATTCTGGGTATCAATGACGCATCGTGCGGTGATTAAATTGCTCACTAAACAAGGAAAATTAAAAAAAAAAAAAATATCCATGAATAAATGGTAGCCGTTTATCAAGACTCTGCTCCTTCATTATTGACCGTTCAGAAGTGATCAAGTGAATTGAAAAGAAGTACGGAAAGTATCGAAGATGACCTCCGCCCAGGTGGGCCAATCACGGCGGCTAACGAAGAAAATGTTAAAATTATCGAAGAACTTATGTAGATGCACGTGTGAAATCAAGATTTTGGCAGAAATAACTAAGCCATCCGTTGGTACTATACACACTATACAACATGATTATCTCAACCTTACAAAGGAAGAGGAAAGCTGACAAAGAAAGTGCTGCTTCTTTACGACAACGCACCGATTAACATGCGCGGCTCTCCAAGGCTGCTGTACGAGAGTGCTGGGGCGGGCTCGAGGAAATTAATCACCCACCCTACAGCCCAGACCTGGCCCCCGACTTCTTTTTATTCGACGATAGTGAGCTTCAGTCCGCTGTAAATGAGCATTTCGGGCCAAGAAGATACAACATTTTTTTAAGGGAATAGAAAAACTTGTTTCGAGATCAAACAAATATATTGGTATCATGGGAAACTATATTGAAAAATATTTTTTTTTAAAGGTTTTATCTCTATTCTAACATACCCATACTTATAATGAATTGAATCATATTATTTCGATAGATGCACAGAAAGAACCTACAAAATGCAGACGCTTAAGACTGTCACTTCCATGGATGTTGTCCCCTTGTTCCATTTTCAAAGGGACCATAAGACTGATAGCTTAGGTAAATGCGAGTAAAAATCGTTTGAAGCTGTTCCTTCCATCATTCTCTTCTTACTCTTCAGAAAAACCTCACGTCATGAGAAGACTATCTCGCCAAGTGACAAAGCGCTTAATACTGCTAGCCGTCAGACAAGACAACTAATCCTTTTAAGAATCATTACTCTTTCACGGAATAAAAAAACAACAACCAACACACCTTGCAAATGTCCATTACTCACTTAATTCCATTGATGTGCTCGTCCATAATAGGCAACGGCCACTCGTGCCCTCACTACTGAATAATCAGAAACAAGGAAAAACTCATTGAATCCTAGTCAGATAAATCCCGCTCTCTCTCTCTTCATCCATTTGCATAGCACACTGTCTGTAATTCCCGTCGTGCATATTTCACTATACAGAGGATACTTCTATCCTCATGGCTCATTAAAAACGCGACTTCACAAATTGGTCCTTTGGGTTTAATTTTTCTTCCATTAAATTATCCGTACTTCCTTTGTGTCTGGATCAAGGTAGGATAGGAAGCAAATGATTCCTTTTTTTCCTGTTTACATTCCCTAATCCCGTGCCAAAGGGACTCATTAATATTGCATGAACGGATTTACGGTTGATTCATTTTTTCACTCCCTGCAATACCATCAATCAATTAACCTTTCAAAACATGTATCCCTTTTTTTCATATAAAGTAGAACCGAAACTAATAACTTAATTCCACTCTTCTATTTCCAGGTGCTTTTTGACTGTTTGGAACATTTTTAATAATTACGTTAATAGTTGTTAAAAAAAAAATCTTTTTTTTCTTATTTACTGAAAAATCTCCTTATTTGTGCAATTATTTCTCATTACTACAACAAAAATAGTGTAACAAGTTTATTTTATTATCAAAAAAAAAAAAACATGTTTAGTTTCCTTATAACACAAAATCAACAACAAAAATTCAAAATCTCTCTCCAAGTGTTCAGTTTCGTTTCGGTGTAATACGATTTTACAAAACAAATCAATAATAACGCAATAATAATCCAAAATAGTAAACAAAACAAGAAATTAATCAAATCAAGTTTCAGTTCGTGTTTTTAATTTTCAATTCAAATTGTTCTAAACCGCAAAATTATAGTGATTCAAAAATCAGATATTTGGACGATAACAGTTTAAATGTGTACATAAATATTTAACGTAAACCAAAATAAAAGAAGAGTTAAGTGTGTGTTATTGAAGAAAATTAAGACCAAAAGAAGACAACAATTTTCGGCTCAAGAATAAAACCATGAGGACTAAAGAATTTTCAACAAAATCACGGATTAAAATGTAAAACAAAAAAGAGGAACAAAACGGAAAAGAAACACATGAATAAATTATTCAGAAATTAGTTGCATCTATACTTGTAGCAGTCATTTCGGAATATACATAATGTCAACTAGAAAGTCAGTGTGCTGTTTTGAAGTGGAATCGAATGATGGTGAGTACCTACGTCTGCACTTTTTACTTTTACTAACTTTGAATAAATCTAGTGATGGGACTAGCAATGGACTGAGATTTTTATAATTCTTAAGAGACCAAAAATTCATTTTGAAAATAAGCGTTTTGTCATCGCGCTTCTTACTGGGATCGGGATGCTCCATACTTTCTCAGAAATGACGAGTCTGCTTTGTGTTTTATCATCAGCCTCTTTAAAGTTAATGATTTTAAAACACTTTTGAAGAAATGACGAGTCGTACTGAATCTTTTAACACCACTCCATTTAGCGATTGTTTTATCTTCTATCTATTCTATTTATGTATATAATTTTTTCGGGGTGAATCTCGATGATATTATAACTCGATAACCTCTGGGACGGTTTTCATGATTCTTTTTTGGTTTTGTTAGTATTGCTGTATATCAGGTTTAGACAAAAAGTAAATTCCGGGAAATCGGCGTGCGGTCCTGATTCGGCATCCAGTGATTCTTCCTATTAAATATTTATTCTTACTATATGTCAAAAACGAATTAGCACACTACGTACGTGCGGTATTATTTTGTTTTCAAAAAGTAAATTGAGAAAAAAGAGAATTTTAGATTAATGTAGGTACCAATACGTTTGTCAACAGTGCTGGTTTGTTTTTTATTTTGTGCATCGTTTCAAACGTTTCATCGCTTTAATACAGTTGATTTAGGGTAACAATTAAATGTAAAATGTTAAAACGCGGACGTTTTTTGAAAATGCCGACGAAAAACTCAAGCAAGTCAACAACAAATAAATGAAGCCAAACTGAAGAAGAACACCAAGCACATAGTCCACAGAAGGGGAATGGGACATCGGATAGGACCAGATCAGTGATGCAAACCCGATTCGAAGTTTTTATGCCTAAACCTGAAAAAATTATGCCTTTTTCAAAAAATTCCATATTTAACTATGGACTTTTAGCTATATAATTTAGTTTGACGTCCGTGGGGTAAGTCAAGTTAATAATTGGAATGAGGTGATGTGACTTTGATCAAAGTATACCAGATTTGAAAAACACACAATTTATTTGTATGGAATAATTGTAAGAACATTTCACAAAAATGTATGTTCTCAAAATTATTCCTCAATGCCTCAAGCATCGGAGCTATGCCTAAAAGGCATAATCGTGCCTGAGTTGACATCACTGAACCAGATCAAGCCAAGCAATTTGAAAGTGCTTGTAATGAGAACTGCGTCAAATCGACACGTAACCATTGCGGTTTGATTGAAACACATCGACATTGCTATACTTCAGCTATTTCTATTTTATAAGTACATATTTACATATAAGTTTATATACCATATGGCTGAAAATGTTTGCAAAAGTTCACAGATGGTTGGAAACGACTGGAAAAGAATTCAATTGATTGCAGGTATTTGGAAACCAATGAAAAATAATGCAAATGTTGCAAATGATTAAAAGAAAATACAACAGTGATTGGCCGCTGAATACTGTCCATCATGTATTAAAATCGTCCCTATAAACAACGCCTTCGTTAGATAACACAAACAGTCGTCAAAGAGGAACACCTGCTTATAAAAACTCATCAATTCATTATTCATTTGTGCGAGAACCCCCAGCTCATGTAGCTCTTGAGTAGAATTTTAGCTAAAATCATATTTTAATTCTACTTATATTGTCTTCAGCTGCACAGATAATTGTGGACTCAAACAAATTGAATGGATTGATCATATGAACGGAGGAATCGTTCCCACAAACTGTAGGCGGTTACCCGTGGCCATAGAATTTCCATAGTGTATACACACTATGCAGACACGTGCCGTGTACAAGGGGTTACAATTTAACCCGGCGACTGTCACGTATAGCAATTATGTAGAGTATGTTCCGCATGTCAGTTTCTATAGACAAGGCATACATAACAAGGATTAGTTACTGGCTCTCAATTGTGAACGTCAAGTGGCACAACCAATCGATTATTTCGAAAACCATCAAATTTTCCTCGAAGCACTTTTCCTTTCGAAAAAATGTGTTATTCACAGTACCCTTTCCAGTTCCACGATTATTCAGTCAAGAAAATTTTGCCTCGCTCTGGTTGTTTCGTTACCTAATATAGACCTTAAAGTGTCCTGATAACTAAATTAGAAGTTCACAACCACACATCCAAGGGACACTCTCAACATACCGCTGTACGTAGCCGTACATATGTTTTCAATGCATTCGCCAGCACATCGAATCCATTTACCCCCAAAGCTGTACATACCGATGGAGAAAGCTCTCTATATCGTGCAGCATCCAGTTTAAGGTAAATATATGCATATCAATATCAGCGTCAACATCCCCTCACGCATATTCAGCCTTCGTCGAAAAAGTCCACGTAGCGGGTGGTTGTTAAACGCTGTCTGCACATGAATATATATTAACCAAAAGCATCCCCACATTCACTTTTGCATGTGTAAGTGTTCATATGTACATTTTTCGCGCGATGGGGGGTTAAAAAATGTTTGTTGTAGGTCGCGGAAAGGAACATTTTTTCTGTCCTTGAGGGTAAAAATAAAACAAGTATTCTCTCCCGATCGGTTGCAACCCCTTTCGCCAAACCGTAGCTGGCATCAGCGAAAAGCTCGACTTTTGTGTATGCAAATGTTGGAGAATTAAAATCATTTTCGATTAATTTGATATTCCTTGTGCTGCTGCTGCTGCTGACGATGATGATGGTGATAATGATGGTGCTGCTGCGGGGCAGAACCAGTAGTGATGGTGATATAAAACCACCCCTTGGTGACAGCAAAACTGTGTGTGCTCGTCGTCCTAGGTACTGGACAATGGAAATTAATGTCGGGAAAAGGAAAAAAAATAATAGAAATCGCACTGGCGATAGATAGTACGAGTATATGGGGGCGCTTCTCCAAAATGAGATTTAAATTGGAAATTTCATTAATTGCAGGCGCTCACGGCATGGGATGTGAATGTGAGGGGGACGCATGCTACACCATTGGGAGCGCGACGGTTTAATTTCGGGGTGGAATGGAGTTTTGCTTTATTTTAATTCCGGCACATTGAGTGCTGCAAATATATATATTTACTGTTGCTATGCAGGCGATAATTGCAAATATGTACCCGGATATAGCAGCAGAATTTTTTTCGGCTCACATAATATATTGCGATGCCATGGTAATACCTGACGGAGGATGGGTCGGGCGTGCCTCTGCATATATGCAGCTGGCGATGCGGATTTGAAAATGCAAAGGAAATTAAATGGAAATTGCACTTTGGGTGTGTCCAGTAATGGCACTTATTGCCACTTAATCTATCTGTATATACCATCAACTGATTTGAACCATATGGAGAGTGGTTATGATAGCTATAAATGGAGTTGGTACAGTCTGCAACGGAAAATTAGTTCAAATCAGTTTGGAAATGCTTTTTAATTGAGTATAGTTTCAAAATGAAACGAATTGGACTATTGTTCTGAGTGAATTGTTTCGTTAAGGCTGTAGGTATGTTCGAAGCACTAGATGTGTCACTCTAAGAGCAAGCACCCTCAAGGTGTCCTTCCATCTGCTGCTAGATCGCATTTTAGAAATAGTTATGGCTCAAATATTTTGTAAAGTTAGAGACTTACTTTACTTAAACTGGCGCTACAATCCGTGGTAGACCTGGGCCAAAATCAACAAGCTCATATAGCTAGTTCTCTAGCCAGCGTACAATTTTAGCCAGTTGTGTCCAGTTTCATTTGCTAAGTTTATAAATATCTCCTTCCACTTGCGTGTGCCACCTGATTACCTATTGTCTTCCTCTACCGCGCCGTTACACGGGTGTGTATTTAAAGATCTTCTCGGCCTACGCATTCTTGTCTACAGTTGTTGTACCCCCACTCTTCTGGCTAGGTCTATGTGGATGTGAAGTTCGTCGTTCTATCTATTGCTAGATTCACCATCTATGCAGATCGACTGAAAATTACTCAAACAATTTTTCTCGCAAAACAGCCAAGAATGAACTAATCCGCTTTTGTTAAAATTCATGCCTCTGCGCCAAAAAGAGAGAGAGGCCATTGCTACTCAATTGCAAGAGTTATTCTACGTTTTGTAAAGTATGTTATTATACTAATCAATTTTTTACTACGAATTCTACTGGTGTCATTGTCAGAGATCATGGCTGAGCCTACGTAGATTAAGTCACTAACCACCTCAAAGTTATATCTTCCTGTCCGATACGTCTGTGTTGTTGTTAAACACAAACAAAGTCACATTTACATAAGGACTTTCTCTACATTCCGATTGGGGTACCTAATCAAAAACCTTTGAATGCAAATAGTGCCGCGTTTAGTACGAAGAATCAAGCGCTTATTTATGAACTTATCTTGGTGCATTGACTGTTTTTATTGACTTTAAATTGTATATTTTTAGAGATCTGTTTTTAAAATTGCCAACACCTTTTCCAGTGGCAACGAATTTGACAGCTAAAAGCTGATTTTTGATGGCAGACTTTCGTTTGCCATTTAAACTTACGCTACGCTGCTCGAGAAACTACAATTGCCATTCCAGTCCTGCTCTATGACGCAGAAGCTTGGACGTTACTAACGGCTGATAAGGCACCCTTTATTCGACTCTTCCGTTTTCGAACTACACCACTAATTCCATCATCAGATTTATTAGGTCAGTCACATCTTTTTATTTCTCTTGAATCGTCATTATTGTATTTTCCCTGTCAGGGAGTGAACCAGCCTTACGCTTTATAGTCAGTTATAAAAAAGCTACTACCCCTAAAGGCATCTAACGATTGTCGTCGCTGATGAGTTTTAGTAAATTGTGGCTTCAATAAAATTTTGTTTGAAGGGTCTTTGCTTAGCATTCGCACCTGGGACGTGTTTCACTCTTTCTTACTTTTCTAAAGAATAGCTTTACATTTTAGTGGAATTTTTGCCGAATTCTAACTGGCTTAAAATTTAACTGATCTCAACTGAACCCTGCCCAACACCGGTTTTTTTCCATTTACGAAGGAAGTTGATATGTGGTCCCCTGAAGCCATTTAGTACAATTTTACTTATGAATCGCTTCACACCGAATCAACTCGCCGAAATAGTGAAGCGGTATATTGAAAATAGTCGTTCAGTTTTTTTAACTCAACGTTCACGTCGAAAATATCGTCGCCATCAAACACCGTAACAACATATTCGTCGTTTGCAGTCGAATAAAATGCTCAATAAACTGCTGTATGCTCAGCAATCGGGTTTCAGAGCTAATCACAGCTGTTTTACATCTATGGTTAATTTATTTGAAGAGATAAGGCAAGACTACGACAAGGGTTATGTTTCGTTGCTTTGCTTGCTAAACTTCTTAAAGGCATAAAATCCCGTGTTGGAAACTTAGGAATAGCTTTAGTTTCAGTGAAAGAGCAGTAAAATTGATTAATCGTTTTCTTTGTGGTAGATCGCAAAGGGTTATTTCTGGTAAACGTCTTTCATTGTTGTTAATTCCACTACAAAATAGCCACAATTGCCAATATACCTCGGCAACACCGTTGATACAAATTTACCACAGCCAAGCTAAAGTAGTCACGGTTTAGCTCGCCCTCTTTACCACATTAGCTGTCAATAGAGGCAGACGTCTTTCTAATTGATATGGTTACTAGAAGTAATAAGCATTCACGAAACAATCAACAATGAAGTCAATTACCAAATTGGATTGTAGTCTGGTATTTTATTATCTTATATCCAACAATTTTCCAAAAAAATTTAACAGCGAGTGCCTCAAGGGTCAATATTAGGACCGATACTCTTCTGCATATTCATGAATGACCTCCCGTCAGTATGTAAATATGCTTCTGTAAATTTATATGCACATGATGTCCAATTACTACTAGCACTTAACTTCAGTAACCTAAATGAACATGTTCTTTGCATAAATGAGGAGCTACGACAAATTCACCCTATGGGTTAATAGCTAATGGGTTATACTATACTTAATCCATCAAAATCCCCAGTAATTCCCATTTCCAAAAATAATTTTAATTTGTGTCTTTTACCTGTTATACCTATATCAAAATAACAATAAAATTAAAAGTTGAGTCAGTCACTAGTCTAGGCTACACAATTAACCGAAACTTGTCTGGTTATAATCATACCATCGTGATAATTGGTCGTATCTATGGATGTTTACGCAAATTGTGGATAAGTGCTTATTTTACTCCACAGGAAACACGACAAAAGCAAAAACATATGTTGAGATTGTCTATAGCAGGCTGGACTAGTTATCCCAACGTAAACTTCAAGTTGTCTTTAACGACGCAGTGCGTTTTGTTTACGGCGTAAGAAGATATGACCATTGACCATTTGTTTGCTACAGGTTTAATTGGTTGCACCCTGTAAGAACATATCAATGCCAGGAATTGTATCTTTTTACATAAAATTATAAATACTCAATGTCCGTCTAACTTGTATACCAGACTTAATTTCACTCGCTGCTCAAGAACTATCAGACTAATTCCCTCTCATTGTAACTACCTTACCTAATTCTTCGTTCTCACTGTCAGACTTTGTGTCACTTTACCACGTCAAATTAAAAATATTTTAAAAGTGCAATCCTGCTATATTTTTCCAGCCCATTCCACCAATTCTGAACCTTCATTATCACCTAACTTCCTAAACTCAACCTCTCACTCCACATCTCGCCTCTTAGTTTAAGATGTATAAATTGTTAATTAGACTTCATGAAGTTAACAGACTAAGGGCCGATTTTTCAATAGCCAGATAGCCAGTCAGATAGCGGTTAACCGTTAGATAAGACATAAATCCAAGAGAAAGAGACCTTACCATTATGTACAATATGAAAATGCAGACTTTAAACGAAGATTCAGGCTCCAAAAAGATACTTGCCAGGAAGTACAAACCAATTAATTGAAATAAATGAAATGAAAAATCAAATGTCTACCACCAAATTATATAACACCTAAAGGCTTTCCTCCCGCGAAAATTTAAAATTGTAATCTTCACTAGTTTATACGACTATTTTGTCTTAAACTGTAATATAACAAGTGAATAAAATCTAAACAAATCTATATAACGGGTGATTTTTTAGCTGGTTTGGTTTTGGCAACACTGGTTTTGACAGCTGACGTGTGTTTAGTACCTTGTGTCACTGTCAAACAGCTTCAGTTTGGTTTGCAATTTAACCATGGATCGTCTTACAAATGAACAACGCTTGCAAATTATTGAATTTTACTATCAAAATTCGTGCTCGGTTCGAAATGTTCATCGCGCGCTGCTTCCATTTTATGATCGGCATTCTCGACCTTCTGAGCAGGTTGAATGGGTACGTAAATAAGCAAAATTGCCGCATTTGGAGTGAAGATCAGCCAGAAGCATTGCAACAGCTACCAATGCATCCCGAAAAAGCCACTGTTTGGTGCGGTTTATGGGCCGGCGGCATTATTGGGCCATATTTCTTCAAAGATGATGCGAATCGCAGCGTTACTGTCAATGGTGAACGCTACCGAGCGATGATAACAAACTGGAAGTTCTTGACTTGCATGATATGTGGTTTCAACAAGACGGTGCCACATGCCACACAGCACGCGAAACAATGGCGCAATTGCGAGGCGAGTTTGGTGAACAGTTAATTTCACGTTTCGGGCCGGTCAATTGGCCGCCTAGATCGTGCGATTTGACACCTTTAGATTATTTTTTGTGGGGGTATGTCAAGGCTAATGTGTATAGGGACAAGCCCGCTTCGATTGACGCACTGGAAGCCAACATCCATGCATTCATTCGTGAGATACCGGCCGATATGTGTGAAAGAGTATGCCAAAATTGGACTCAGCGGATGGGCTACCTGAGACGCAGCCGCGGTCAACATTTGCATGAAATTATCTTTAAACATTAAATTGCAAGGTTCAAACTATCGATTCAAATAAATATTTCACTCATTTTTTCGAATTTTTTGTGTTTTTTTTTTTTAAAAAGTTCTAAACCTCTTAAAAAATCACCCGTTATATAAAAGGCAATGAAGTCCGTGTGTGCGCGCATAACTAGATAAAGGATTGTTGGATTTCAACGATTTTGGGCTTGACAGTTTCGTTTTGGACCAAGGAAGGTTATAGGCTACTTTTTGTCGCGAAAACATAACTTTGAGGGGATAAAAAAGGTTATGAAAGTTTGTATGGGGAAATGCACTTTGAAAAATAATAAACGGGGTGGAAATCGAGTAGTGATACTTCAAATATAAAAAAAAAATATTTTTAATTTTAATGGCAATTGTTGTTGTCAATTATTTTAATTATTTTGCAAGCAAATTGTTGTTGCCAACAATTTTGAAATTTATTTTTTTTAAATACACCTAATAAGTTTGCTTATGTTTACTATGTTACACAAGTATTAAGTAGCTTTTATGAAATGGAGTAGGTACCTACTTCGATTTGTTTGATGGTGTTTGAATGCATCATTTTTGTTTGCCAAATATTTTCAGGATCCTTGCATTAGTATGAGTGAGTAAGTTGAAATGTTTGAGATGATGATGATAGGACACAGGAGTTGTTGAGCGTTTTGAGTTTTTACGCGCATAACTCGAGACAGGATGAGTAGGGTAGTTTTTAAACATTTTGAGCTTGATGGTTTCGATTGGACCCAAGGAAGGCCATAGGCTACTTTATGTCTCGAAAACAAAACTTTGACAGGATGATATAGGGGATGAAAGTTTGTGTGGGATTAGGCGATTCCAAGACAAATTTGATAATGCCGCCAGTGAGAAGGTCAAACGTTTCACGCCGCAGAAAATCAGGACGAACAGTCAGATCGGAATATTAACAATCGAGAGAATATGTCGGAACTTTGGGAAAGAATATCATTCAGTCGTCCATACTGGAGACCGAGATAGACAACAACACAATCGTCATCAGCATAGCGTCCTATGTTTCTCACATGGTGAGTTGTATGTGGCGTGCTCACGTGTCGGCAAACCTCTCGCTTTGTACGTGTACGGACTTTTTTTTGAATAAAGAATTTAAATTGACCGGAAGCGAAAGCTCCGAATTAATAATTTCTTTAACTACATTAACGAATTTTTGCGGAACGAAGTTCGCCGGGCCAGCTAGTAACATATAACAAACATTCGAACATATGATTGTCAGAGGAAAATTTGTAGGTAACTTCAACTAATTGGAAAATAGTTCTCTTCTGGTGTTTCTCAAACAAATCTGTTAAATGCCGATATTTGGTTGACCCAACAGTTATGAAGCCATATCGACCTTTTAAAGTATGGCAACAAGGGTTTATACTCGTATATAGTTAAAAACAAGTCTATTGGCGCTACTTTTGCCACCAACGTCTTATGTGTCAGCGCATTTCAATAAAATATCCATAAGCCCTTCCGTCAACCCGAAGACTAAAACCTATTAAGTCCCAAAGGGAACACATATGATAGAAAAAAAATAAACCTACAATCCACAATCCACTTGCCCCTTGTACATGTACACCGTTACACCAAGCTGAATGCCATTAACTAATAATCACATCACAAATTGAGGTTACCGAAGGTTCAAGTAAATGAAATCAGCTTTACTCAGAAAGTGGAAAAGTTCAGATGGAAGGAGCCAAACGGCGGCGCCGCTATTAACTACACTAAAACATTTCCAACTCACCCCCTCCCACCAAAAAAAAATAAGCTCCTTCTTCTAACAAGTCTTGTCTTATTGACACCAAAGTGTTTCTAGTCGATAGACGGAGTGCTTCGTTGCGCGGTTTATATGCAGAGGTGCCCCATCGTCTTGGGGTGAAATTGATTTGAAAATTGGTTCCAAAGCGAAGAAACCCAAATCCAAATGTGTGTATACTTTGAAAAGAAATATGAAATTCCATTTCCTGTTGCATGTGTTTGCGGTGCCGGTGCGCACGACTCTTCTCCACTAATCGCATTTGCTTGCATATCATTTAATTTGACTGTGCAGTATGTGCACTGTGCACCATGCATCTACGCCAAGTGTAAACAGCATAAATAGCCAATCGGATTGTGTAAAAGGTGCGAAATAGTGTGTAGCACAAGGCGCGAGAGACACACTGTCGGCAAACACTACAAAGATGAAAGCCAGCCGGTAATGCAGTAGCGGCGGCGACAGACTTACTTAGAAGTGCGAGTTCTACACAAGACTTTGGGTTTAATATGCAGAAAATGTGTCTTAAATACCCACTTCGACCAGTACCTGTATATGTGCTTGTGCTTTCCAGGTCATTAGCTTTTACCATAGTTCGAGCAAGAAGAATGGAAAATTCAATTCACTCCTTCCACTTGCACCCGATTCCTAAATATACACACAGTCGACTGTTTAATTTTGCATGAAAGTGAAAACTTTTCAAAGGACTCTTATTTTATTTTTGTATACAAATTCTCTCTGCTTTGGGTATTTTGTTTTCCTACCGCTTTTGTCCTTTGTGAGAAAATGCAAGAACCAAGACCTAAATCCACTGTGTACCTCTACGTGAGAGCGTTTAGCTCGAGCTGGCTGGCGAAGAACAGAGCAACAAACACAAACACCAAACGAAATAAAAGCAACAAATCGACTCGCAAAGTTGGCGAAACGACGAAGAATAGCGTAGAGCAAAAGTGGAAGAATAGCAGAGAAAAAGGATTTCGGTTTTATTTCGTTTTTTCGCTCTACACAGATACTCGTGGGATATGGAGTGCACTTGTGCACTGTTGACGCGTACTTTAGAGTAAACAGATTCTATGCGATGGATGAAATTTCATATGGCTTCAGGACGAGATGATGGCGCACGTTCCATGAAGGACATCTGGATTTGGAGAAATGTTGGATTGAAGTCACTGACTGTGGAAGGAAGATACTTGTGCTTGTCGTTGATGCATCTGAATTTGAAGAGTCGTATGAACTAAAGTGTTCGTATTGTTTTCAAGGATGGCAGAGGGGAATGTGTTCTTATCGACTGGCGATCGTGCGATTGGAGAGTTTGGGGGTGGGAATGCTTATAATTTTTACCAAATCGGAGAAACTCCATTCGAGAAATAATCCGTGTGGGTGTTTATAAGCAAGGACTTATTAGTGTAATTGGCGCCTTCTTAAAGTAATGAAACTGCGTCGCTAAAAAATAAACAAAATCATAGTTCCTGCTGTAGACTATCTAGGAACAAGTTACGGGAACAACATTTTGTCAAGCACTTGAATGTGAAAAATATCCAAATAAACGCACGACATAATCGATAAACTAAGGTTTGTTTTAAAATCGAAAGATTGGGAAAACTATTGCGAATACGTTGGGCATTGTATAAAGACTATACCTTGACACTTATGTAAAGGTCACTTGAATTGGAGATCCCATTTACAAAATAAGTACATGTCCAGTTTTCACTCTTCGACCTCGAGATAGGCAAACAGGTCTCCGAAACCAGAGTTTAAAGAGGAATCGGCTCCCAAAATTCTTATTCATATGCTCAAAGATTCTGAATATCTGCTTGAAAGCCGGTTATCGCCAGTAAATTCCTTTTTCTTAATAAGTTCCTCCGAACCGCTATAATCAAAATGAGGCATTTTTTATTATAATAATAAACCATGTAAATCAATGATCTATATAGATCATATATGGGCATAATAAAAAATAAAGACGGTTCAAGTTCGTATAAAAGAATTCGATTTCAGAACTTTGCTGGATATAACAGAGCTTCTACTCTAAATTCAACTATTTGCATCACTAGAAGTAAATTCCCGAGAATCTCCCAGTTTTCCATTTAAAGGTTTTGTTCCACTGCAACACCTCTCGCAGACATCTACAAACATTCGAGAGTATAAATGTCTTGAAAGAGCTTTTCCATTAGCCGTTTGGACTCCGCATAACATTGGAGATCCCTTCCTTTCGTCCCAAAAATTAAAAACTTCCCAAAATGAATGGTTGTGAGAAGCTATAGGCTTAGGGTGGTCCCTATTTCGACTGTCGAAGCAAATTTTTTCGTAACACAGGGCTACACTTTCAATGCTGATCTTATTTACCAATCAATAGCCTTAAGGGGCCGCTGTAAGACTTTTGACCTTGAAGTCTTTCGTTTAAGAGAACCCCAGAAGCCTACAAGAAATCACTGTAAGAACTTTTAGTGCAGTTGAATGTTACAAGTGAAACGCATTGAACCATCCACTTGCAGATTACTTCATCAGTGTTTTAAAGCCCTCACTGAAAAAAAGACGTCGTCATATTGACGAATGGCGTTGAGTTCATCAACATCATAAGATGAACAAATTCATGAAAACTTTTTGACAATTGATGAACCGTTTTTCAATATGAAGAAAGTGGATTCATAATTTTTTTGGCAGGATCCTGATGAGAATTTGGCGTATTTTCTTAGGTATGAACTGCGTTAATCATTTCACATGCACCTGTAAAATGTTTAAGTTAGTTTTTGGCTTTGAAATGATAATTTACGACCTCTTTGTTCATATCAATTTATACAATACGCTTTCTGTTTCTGCTATTTCTCTGTACTAATTCGATAAAACGTATGTCGATTGAATTTCCGTTTCGGACTCTCTTGACGTTTGTGGAGCTCTTGGATCGCACTCGCATCACCTCTATATTTTTAATCTCTCTTTAAAGTTGCCCTCTTTTGAAAATTTCCTTGACTCCTTTTTGGCGGATTAAAATCAACCCAGCTATATTTGACTCAAAATGAAAAATGTACTTACGTAACAGACTCAATTCTGTCGAAATTTACTTTCGGCTTCCTGGTTGTAACATAAAAATACCTAGTCGTTAAATTTACAATTTAAAACGTTATCAATCATATTCTGGCGGAGAAAAGTCAATCAAAGTCACAGTCAAGTCAAAATTTTTAATTCTGATTTTTTACTTCAGTGTAATATTGACGTTCGGATACGTAGTTTATGTAAAACGTCAACTAGATTTGTCGGGACTAGGTATCCGAACACGTTGACTAGGCAACTTGAATTGTTTTTGTATGCTCGCGGTCAGCGTTAGCTTTGTTTGATTTTATATTTTTATAAAGAAAGCGCCCTTCGCTAATTTTTCAAAAATTGTTAATTCCAAAAAAAATACCTCCATATAAATTCTAACACGTTTGCCTATCACAACACTATTATAGTGTTGTTTGAACTAATTGTTGTTAAATATCGTACGAAAATTCGAAATTTTGCAGAGCTGCAGCTTAGAAGTGACACCTTTTTCTGCAGCGGCCTCTGTTTGTTTAAATTTGACTCTTCGAAATGTCAACTGAGTATGCAGGCAGGATTTTCTTGACTAGGTTCGTCGGATTTCCCTCGATAAACGTCAACTGCTACTATTCACGTCACCACTCTGGGCCAATGAAAACTGAAATACAGTCAGCTGTCGGACTTACTAAGCTAGTAATCAGAACGTCCCCATTGTGATTTTACTGATTCTGTCAAAAATAATGGCGCCGTAAAATTGTATCCAACAAACAAATTTTGATCTAACAACAGTTTGAACTACAGAGGTTTTAATTTGTCAACAGAATTAATCATAAAATTGGGACGCATTTGGCAGGTTGCTCCAAAAAATTGTAGACGCTTTCAAACTTCTTTAACATCGTACAACTAAAGTGTCCATATGAAACCGATTTCTAGCTCGTGACCAACCAAATTTCATATCAGCTTACCGTTGAATTCCTTCACATCCTGCTCATGCTCTTCAATAAATAAGTATATCCATACATATAATATAAATGTCATCCTTAAACAATGGAGCAAAGAGCACAAAAATTCAACCCGATGATTGGCTGCCTTTCGCCTCATATTTCTGTTGTTTCTTTTATATCTGCTACTACCGTTTTGCAATTGGATATTTAACTCAAACTCACAGGACATCAGCAAAACAAAAAAAAAAAAAACTCAAACATAATTAAATGAATTTCGGGACTGAATTCAATTTCCTGGATGCATTTTTATTACTTTTTTGTGCGAGTGCAATTTTTTTGTCGAATTTTTTCGCATATATCTATACTAGTGACTTTTCCTTTGATGGATAAAACAATCGAAAGAACATTTTTCGGTTAAAGTCGCGTGTATCTACATACATCTGGCGATGGCGAGCACTGGCGCGATTTGGTTGGATGCATTTCCATTATTCTTTTGTTTTTAATTCGAAACGTGCGTTTGTGTGTGCAATACTCTAGTATTTACCGGCACATCTCTCGCTCGGCTAGTTCGAGCAGCGTTCGAGGTATTTATTATTCGTGTACATTTTTCGTCGGCTATAGAGAAAGAAAGAGCTCGACTATATGTGGCCGCCAATTCGAACAAAAGGACTTTGTTGTGCGAAATGCACAATAATGGCATGTGAACGAATAAATAAATAAATGCTAGATACTATGTGTCTATAGTAATGCGCATACTCGCTGTGAACCTATTTTTTGTGGTTGAAAGGGAAAAAATATATTTTCTATAAATTTCGCATGGCCTCCCGCACCCATACATGAACACGAATTGGTAAATTTTTTTTGGCAGCTTAATGGAAGGTTGCACTGCATATGAGTGGGTATAGAAAATGGGCTGTGCTGTGTGGTGAAAAATAAAAACAAACGCAGTATCAATAGTTATTTTAATTTTTTTTTGGAACAATGAAAAAGGATTTTCGGAATTAAATTAATAGGACGAGTACCTGGGAGGATGCATTTCAGTTGGTATGTGCATTTTTAATATCCCCCCGTGGGATTGAGCAGCAGAATGACAATGGTGCAGCGTTTCTTTTTAACTATACCATACTATAGGATGCATTTTGAGTGCCATTAAAAATAATTGAAAATTTCAATTTTAATATTTAATTTTATGGACATTGATAATGTGTATTGAGATTATGAATTTAAACCATTCGATGGTGTGGGGCAGTCCCGTAATCATTATTCCCTGGTGGAAATAATGTATATGCTTTGTTAAATTTAAAATTTAAATTCAAAGAGAAAAATAATACTTGAGTAGATTTATTGCTAATAGGATCCACCCACCATTTGAGGGCGAAACGCAATTGTTGGTTAAAAGCCACTGGAATTTAGTATAATATTTATGCACCTATTTCAGGTTGGTACAGTGGCTTAGTGGTTCGTGTGTTGGGCTACCAAGCGAGGGGTTCAGGTTCGAATCCCGCAAAAACCCAAATATTATATTATTTCAGGTGGAGTGGTACTCTTCTCGTGTTTGATCTACGAAAAAGCATATTTTTGGTGTTGCTTTGAATATAATTGAATCGATGAGATCACAGAAATATCTGTTCGATTTCCGTTAGCATCGACATTAAATTTTAGAAGTCTTAAAATACTTTGCACACATTTATTGCAATTTAAGATTTTTTCTTTGATTTTTTTTTGTTGCAAACATCCGGTTGATTACACTTAGCCTTAAGTCATTGTAAAGCTTGTATTAAGCCAAATAAATGGGGTTTTGCCCCCACCAAATTTTAACCAAATTTTTAGACTCTAAACTCGCAAAGTTAAAGTCAAAGATCGACTATTGACTATCGATAAAAGCAGGTGTGGCATGAGGTCCACTAATGTGATGGTTGATTTTTTCTTTTGTCATAGATAATAAACTCCCACGTAAGACGTTTTTATCTATGCTCAATGGGCCGACTAACAGCCTAAGTCCTTCCCCCACCGAGAGCAACTTTAACAAGACGGTTGTAAAACCAAACAAAAAATAGCAAAAACTACCGCCAAAACTTATTATACCACCTAACCTAGAATATGCCATACAAGAAGTAACACATATGTAAGGTATTTTTGTAGAGCTTAGATCGTTATGAGTCCTTTTAACGAGGAGGGACCTTAAATAGAATAATGTATTGTGATCCCAAATCACCTTACAGGTTTCCACCCCGGTTATTCGGTCAAAAATCTGCAATAACAATAGGGACCCATATTTTCTATTTTTCTTTTTTAAATCGTTCAACTTAATATTTATATTTACTTACATAAATCTATCTTTTTATTTGCAGGTAAGCAATTTTTGAACTAAATCGATTGACTGTTTCATAGATGAGTAAAGTGCGTAAGAATGAAATAGTTGCTTAAATGAAGAAAACGGTTTGTGTACCAACTTTATGGAATTCTATTTATTTAATACAAAAAAAAAAAAAAAAAATTCTTTAATTATATGAAAAAGAAGACATGCCTGAGTCTACTGACAATAACTGAATCAGGTTAAAATTGTGTAGACGTTTTTTCACAAGTGACAACAAAAGTTAATAGATTTACATTTTGAAACTCAAATGTAGTTCTATTTTTATTTTGTCATTCATTTACATATTTATTTTGAGTACTCCGCGTATCAATGACAAAAGGATCGCGGGTGTTGAATGCTTAAGCTTAGCCTCCGCGCCTTTCAATCGTGTACGCTATTTGTATTATTCTGGGCTATCACAGAATCCGTCGTATTCGGAATTTTGCTACGAACCCCGAAAGAACTATCATAGAATTCGTAGTAGGGGAACATTTTTGCTACGAATTTAGTCGTAGGGGAAATTGATGGATATGAATTTCGAAATTCCAACAAACATTTGCTTTACGACAGATTCTATGATAGTTCTTTCGGGGTTCGTAGCAAAATTCCGAATAAGACGGATTCTGTGATACACGTGACTTTATTTGTTTTGCATTACGAGAAGGACTTTATCCAAATCTCTTCAGCCAGCCTGACCCTGATCCTCAGCTAGCTGCCTTTCAGTCATCAGCAAACAATTTTCTTCGTTATCTCTCAGGAGCGGACCTTAACATTCGTCGTACTAAAGCAATGTCCTCGCTTTCTCAACTTTTTGTATGGACCCCTGCACTTTTATCATCATTCATTGATACAAGGTAGATCGCATATAACACGACTACATTTTTTTCTTAGAACGTCTCATGAAATAATTTAGAAAGGAGTTTGGTATATCAAGCAGAAATTAATTTGTCCTTCTGTTGTGGGGGAGAAACTCCGATTTGTGTGTGCCTCTTCATGGTCAGTGGAATGTATTACTATCTGCAGTACGAGTTTGAACCTATGCCCCTCCCGTCAAAAACAAATTCCACCGTAGCCACTACAGCATGGCCTCCAGGATGACAAGGATCTTGTGTAATATCTCATTGGTTCTTTGTGAGAAGGCTTCACTGCCTTAATGTCTTTTTATGTCGATGAATTCGCGATTGGCAAGAGTAATTCCTCGATCTCAACTGGAATGCCATTGCTGGAGTTCATTGGAGAGTCGCGGCAGATAGACTTTGAGTGTCTAAAAAGCGTCAATCGTCAAAGACAATTTTTTTGTGGGCAATAGGACGTATATAAATATTCCATATTTTGTTTTGTTTGATTCCTATCTTTCTCGCGTCTGTCATAAATGCATTACTGGCAGCATGCAAAATGCCTTCGACTATGGCAATGTTTGGAAGGATGGATCACTTTTGCGATTTGATTAATCTAATACCTAATAGTCGGATTATAAACTGAAGGCTGGGTGATTCGTCTGCTAGAAGATCTGCTAGTGGGGTGGCGTCCTTTTGGAACTTTAGTAAATAATTACTGATAATCCTGGAGTTCCAAATCAGTGTATCGTTTTTGATGCGGAACTATTGGTGATAAAAGAGGTCCTGGCTCGAGAAAAACGTGCTATCTGGATCATTTCAAATCCTTAGAACCCGTTTCACACAATATAAAAGTAACTCCAGACTGCCGAGCGTCTCTTTTAGAGGTAGCGGAGCAGTTTAATATTCACCTTTATTGGTTGCCGGGAATTGTACGGCGGCTAAACTCGCCAAATGTGGAAAAAGTTTTCCTATTTCACTGGAGAAAGCACATATATGTAGGATATCAATTGTAAACTTAAATTAAAACAAGATGGTTTCGAGAAAAAATTCTTAGATGGCCAAGTGGTATAACGTGCCTAGCTACAAAACAGGTTTGGCCAAAAGTGAATCTGGACAATGACTGAAAGGAAAGCTGTAGAGACGAGGAGGAAAAGGAGACTATCCTACACCTTCTGTGTACCTGCCCGATCTCTCTCAGAGGAGGAAACTTTATTGGTTCAATCTTGGTTGTCTTTAAGCATCGGTTATTCCAGCTGGTAACCATCGAATGTGTTTGTTCGGCAAAATATAAACCAGTTGTTTGGTTAGTTAACCTAAGAAATCGATAACCCGATGATTTTACGTTTGTTCAAGGTTTCTTAAGGACTAAGATAACTTTCAAGATTTTTGTCCCTTGACAGATCTCATCATAAGTTGAGATCACACACATTAGAGGAAATATTGATAGAATGAGAAAACTGTGATGGTCGTCGAATAAGTTCACATGAGGCCCATTTATTTTTAACAAATCTAATTTATTGTCGCTTTATTCCGTTTTCTTTCTTACAAAAATGCTTATTGACAAAAACTAACAGCCCGATTCTGGAAAACCTCACAAGTCACAAAACCCTCACAAGGTGAGGTGAAATTGATTTTGTAAGGTTTTCGTATTCTGTCAGTACACTCACAACTTGTGAGGCTCACAAAAACAATCGAATTTGTGATCTCCTATTGAGCAGGTCACAAAATTCAAAACCAGTCATAACGGCTCACAAATGGCAATCATTATTGCATTTGATGGTGGGTTTTATATTTCCACACACTTTATGATCTTAACACCACATTTTATGCAACATTTATAACCATTTCGGAAAAAATACATTTTATTGTATAAAAGAACTGAGGAAGGCATCGAATTTAATTTGTGACAAATGTCGTTAATAATTTTGTATCCTTCAGTTCTAAAACATATTTCACGTATTGTGGCCAAAAAAATGTTATTTTATGTATTTTTAATAACTTCGTGTGCGAGCTCGGTCTTTTGTGGAAAATTTTGTGCCAATTTGGAAGTGACCATTCTGAGGTGAATTTTTTGTGAGTTTTGTTGTGAGGGTTATCGTAGAATTCTGAAAAAGTTATCGAATCACAACAAATCTCACAACAAAACAACCTCACAAGAGCTTGTGACTTGTGAGGGCTCACAACGGCAGAATCGGGCTGTAAATTTCATTCTTCAGTTAAAAAAAAAATGCCTGTATTATTTGCTTACGTGTTTAGTTAGATTACTAAAAATAAACACCTTAATACAAAACCTACCTAAACAAACCCGAAATTCAGAAAAATGTATTCGGTCAATCGCTGAATTGACAAATAAACTGGAAAAATGGAACAAGCTGTTGCAAAGCTACGGTTTGGTGACCGAAGTGGAAAAACGCTCAAAAAGCACTTATTGGGTATTATTGATTTATAATCATGGGTTAACCTAAATCTATTGTAACCTACCTACGAATTTAACTCAAGTGTGAACAGACTGTCCCTAAATGTGTGATATTAAGTATGATGTGACAAACGGCTCGGTGGTTTTTTTTACCTACATTTATGGAGGAGCGAGAGTTTTCTAACGCTTACCTGCACAAAGGAAAGGGTTAGGTGGTCGCATACCAAAGCAGACAGCTTATCTTTAAATAACTTATCGAAGAAAGGTATAACCTTAAAATTGATGAATAAGTGGTGGGTTTAGATTTTTAAATCCTTTTTTCACAGGATCTACCTTGTTAACCGCACTGATAAGGTTAATGACTATACATCGACTTCAGACGTTGATCAATTTTTACAGCTAACCACAGTATACTAGTCGGCAAAAGTATTTTGACAGAAAAGCAAGTCGCTTTCCAAGGCGAATAATTCCTAACGTCTAAACTGCCTACAGTTTTCACTCAGTAATTGCATATGGTGTGACCTATGGTTGTGTGTGTAAATGAGATCATTTGGGACCCATGGGTGCATAGTTCGGACTATTTGTAGGTAAAGTCAGATTTTTTGACCGAAAAAGTAATTTTTCAAGTTTGGCCAAAAATGCTGTTATCACTTAAGTTTAAATTGAATAATGCTAAACTTAATGTGTGTAGGTCCATTTTGTTTAAAATGTAGGGTGGACAGAGTTAAATATGGAAGATCGACTAGCTTCTGTAGAAAAATACGATTGCGGTCTTTCTGTAAAAAAAATCGCCCAGAATTTAATTTAACGAAGCGAACTGTAAATATCAAATATCACATAAGAGCGATCTCTGTGCAAAAATTTACATCCGTCGAGTAAAAAACGAAAAAGTAATAGCGATATATTTTGGGGAAGTTTGTGAAAATTTCAAGTTGAAGTCCCTAAAACCTCGAGCTTAATATGAAAAAATGTGCTCCGAACCTGATTATCTAAAGGATAATTCAGAGGCGATTTGCTGAACTCACAGAGGACATCGTTTTTGTAGAAATATGTAAAGCTTTGGGATGACGTTCCTGCAGAAATGCTGCCAAAATCTCATCGAAACAGTTGCACGACAACTAATGTAAGAATGTTATTGAGGCTAAACAATTTAATTGTTTTCCTTTTTTAATTTCAAAATAATTTTTTTTAGGTAAAACTTACTTGTCAAAATAATTATGCACAAGTAAAAAGTTAGTTTCATTCATTTTAATAAATTTAAACTATTGCACTTAAAAATACAAATGAAGCAAGCAAGCTGTTTTTATTTACTTCTAGAATGCATAAAATTGAACTTTAAATTTTTGTCAAAATACTTCTGCCGATGAGTGTAGTAGATTACGAAGAGAGAGGTAAGGTAATTAGGTAAGGTAATTAATTTATTCATTCCATTGGTAATTAATCTTAAGGTTTTTTCAACGCAACGATGCTATTTCTCGCGAACGTCTGAAAAATTGCACATTTTTCCCAACGCACATTTAAGCTGATTTCAGCACTTATAGGGACAAGAGCGTAACCGATGTGCGACTGAAGTTGCAATTTTGAACCTTTTTTTTTGAGAGAGCGCTTCATACAAAATTCTAATGGTGTTATTTTCAAATAATAAGCCTTAAAATGTGATGCAACTGCCTATCACAACACAAGTGCTAAGTGGCTCATACTATCTGACAGCCGTTAAACAATCTGCAGAAGTTTCATCCAAAGATCCATCCAAGTTATCCGCACCGACTCTGGCCTTACTACATTACTCTCTTGTTAGTTCTTACAGCCTTTGGTTCTTACCTGAACTGCCTCAACATGTTCTTTACACCTTTTGGTTAGACTCTTGAACTTAATTCCTAGAGTGACATCAATGCGCGCTTCACGTATTTTGCCGTTTTATGCGGAGAAGTTTTTGTTCCAAAGTCTTCATGAGTAGCTTTTCTTGGCCATGATCATTATGATCAGCGTGGGCAGATTTATGTATCTTTCTTAGCCGCATGAGGCGTCCGTCATCGAGCTATGGGTTTCTGGTGAAACCTAACAAAACAGAGGCGGTATTTCTGATGGCTATTTGCGACGCTGCCTTTGGGGAATTACAACCTCTTCACATCGAATATGCTTGTAGAATATCCTCGTTGTTGTGATTTTCAATGTTGCTACTTCTGAATGTGCAAACGGCTAAAATACTCCAAGAATGCCTTTTTACGATCGCATTGTGAGCTGTTTGGCTTTTCTTCTTTTTTTTTATCAGGCGACAGCGATGTTTCTTTAGCTGTGTGAATTCCTAAAGGCCAATGGCCAGTACTAATTGTCGTTAGTCTGGCGACATCTACACGCGTTCTGGATAAGAGGTTGTTTGTTCTGGCATCATCGTAGGTTGGCCCCAGATCTTCCTTGTCGTTTTTCATTTGCATGGGTTGAAGGCAGTTAGAAATATGGGATCTGTAGAAATAGTATCAGACCCATGCGAGAACTGTCGCGATTTTCCGATTTTCAAATTGTTAAAGATAGATTTATTTTTTGATCTTTGATTTTTAGTAAATGTGCCACCAAATTCTAAGGATTCATTTGGACTCAATTAATTATTTTTTAAATAACAGTGTGTCTCAAACATTTCCTCGCTTAATTAAAATCAATTTGCATATAACAAACTCAAATTTGTTCATATGTTTAAAATTAACACGGCACATCCAGCTTATTAGCTCCTCTCTTCCACTGCTGTGCGTCTGTTTTAAATAAACGTGTGCTCAGATTTAATTTGCAAATAACATAAGCACGCAACGGTGCGTCCGTCAATCCGCTTCATTGCCATCGGCATGTGTGTACGTAACTTTTGTATGTTTTCCACAATTTATTCAAACGGTTAGTATCAAATTGGAATGATGCAATTAGTTTTTCCCCCCAGCCAAATGAATCGGGATGGCTATGGTTAATGCGCACATCCCTTAGGGATGATATACCCCGAACCAATATCGTCGTCGAATAATTAAAAATTAAGCAATGCAACATTTTCAATAATTTCCGCCTGGATTATAACCAAATGATGTTTGCATCTACCCATGGCGGCTGCTGTGCTGGTCCCTGGACAGATGCGGGCACAAACCGGATATATGGTCAGATTGAGCCAGGTAGGCAATAATCATGCACATAAGCTCACACGTACATAATGTATGTGCACTTATTTGCATTTCATTGCAAGCTGTATGTGAATATCTACGGGGGTCGGAGGGGCACAAAAAAATGGTTATTATCATTCATCAGGGATGAGTTCAGGAGGTGTTGGTCAGAACTGAAATACCCGCCCTATAATTGCCCAGCAAGAATCCTCCAATCGAAGTTCATATGTACAAACATAAAACCTTTCAACCCATTGTCGACTTAAAATCAGGCATCTGCTGCAATCACCGCGAGTAGAACCCTGGCCATTGGTGGACGACATCCATCGAGGCCTTAAATTCGTACATATCCATCCATTGGACGCGTAAAAATCACCAATGGGTAGGTACACATAAAGCGACCCGTACCTACATACAACCGCTCAGCGAAGCGTTATTTTTTAATGCACCTTGCATTATAAAAATCTCCCCTTACCCAAGGGAAGGTGGAAAGCCTGGTCCACCATTAACCGGTGATGATGACGGGTGGTGCAGCAGGGTGACTATACGAAATTCGATCAATACCTCTGCCGAACTTTTCAGTTGCAAGCTTTTCTCTCTGTTCTATACCATGTCAGTCTGTGGGTTCTCAACCCACAGCAATACCAATAAATAGGGAGTGTATAAAAAAATATATATATCGCATAGGTGCATTATTTTCCACAACCCCTACACTCTTTTAGATAAATACAAAAAAGAAATGTTTACCAGATATGTACATATGAATTGCATATGTAAGGTGCGCCCCAGCACATTATATGAGACACTTGTCCTTTTTAGATTTTTTTTTTTTTATTGAGGAAATGTTGTTGCAGTAATGTGTATTTTTTTTCATCCTTTCTACTGGTCCAGGGGGTGGAAAGTTTTTTGAACTCATACATAAATATTTGGTTGGTTCGTTATTCAAGGGAATATGCCAGCTGCATGTACAAGCGATATTTCTTTTACTTTATCAACTGTAATCCATGGGCTGCATATATGGGGGGCTGTTCATATCATACTCGCATTCGAATAATAAATAAACAAATGAAGAATATATATTGTTGCTAACGGTGGGTTGGAGCCGCCAAATGTTGGGGATGATGGCGTGGAATTTATTCCGCGATTCGAGCTTTGATTTGTTGTGACTTCTTTTCTGCGTCTGGTAGGGATACCTCCCTATTTTTTAATTGCCGCCGATTTGGTGAATTTTGATATTGAATCTCTGTCCGTTCTGCAGTAAGTAGTTGGGATGGTAATATGTAGTCTTTTTTGCGATGGACCTACTTGTGAATATACCAGAAATTAAATGGGAATTTCATAGAATGCGGTTGTTTTTTTGTTCGCTTCGGATGTAATGGAAATGAAGTGGAAGTGTGTTTCCCTTTTTTTTTGTCATGGAAAATTCTATTAACTTTTTGCAAATGAAGGATATTAGGTTAGTTTTTCAATCGCAGCACTAGTGGAACCAAATAGGGTTTGTTAAAGCGGCCATACACATTTGGGCTCGACGATTTTGATGTTAATGGAAGGAATGGCCGATTTTCTAACAAATTGCAAGATAAAGAACGATTTCACCTAGATCTCCGATGTCACAAAATGATTTTGACAAAGTATTGCGCTGTTGTGTAATTTCTTCAGCATCTTACTTCAGAAAATTGTTAGAAAGAATTTTTCAAAAGTTTGTACAGAAACTTGCATTATACGGGAGTGACGTTACGAGTAGAGAATAAACGAAGTATAAGCTGCCAACAACAAGGGACAGGCAACAGCGACGAAACGAAGACATTGAAATAAAATGGAAAACAATTTTATATTAGTTTTATTATTCTCATTTGAACAGTCTCTCTTACTCTGCGAATGTCTGACAAACATTTGAGACTAACTCATGAAAGAGCTTCTCAATTAGTTTGGACTGGGCATACAATTGTAGATCTTTTCCATTCGTCCCAAAAATTAAAAAACTTACACAAACGAATGGTTGTGAGAAGCTAGTCCTAGTCCAAGTCCTTTTTTGACATCAAAGGTCTCGCTGAAATTGTTTCCGACCTTTATGGAGCATCGAGCGTTTTCCATCGTTATTCTGCACAATCTGACAAGTTTGGCAGGGATGCCAAAACCAGACATGGCTCTGTATAGCAGGTCTCTATAAATGTGCGGCCTTAAAATCGATAAACAGGTGGTGGGTATCGACTTGGAGCCATTTCTGAAGAAGGGTAGACGTTTAATAATAGGGATTGCCAATTATTTGTATTGGACTTTAAATTCGATTTAAGGAGTATTCAAGAAAAAGAGAGTGACCAAAAGCGAAAGGGTTCCAAAGTTTCATATTTGTAGGTCTGAGACCTCAACTAGGTGTAATGCTTGGGGATTTTTATTTTCAACTTGAGAGTTTACTTTTATTCACTCAAAATTGACTGGCTCAACTTTGGATATTCCAAAGTTGAGAAAACCGAAAGTTAATCAACTTTGGGTTCTCTCAACTCGCCGAAATAGTAGAAGTTGTAGAGCAAACTTATGATTTTTACGTCAAATGTCAGATTTTTTTTTTCTTATTTCTGTTTTTGACTGTGCGAACTTCAAATCAAGTGGCGAAAACAATCAAATAATAATGTTTAAGACTTAAATCAATTCAATTGGCGTAAATTGTTTGTTGAAGCGAGTGTCCAAAGCAATTGGCAATCTTGCGAGAACTTCTGCAAGCACCTACTGACTTTTTCGGGGGAGCGAAATTCCCTCCAATAAATATAAATTCAATATGCATATCTACTTCCTAAAACGAAAATCATAAAGTATGCTTTGTCTTTGGCGAAAGTGACGCCCGAAATTCAAATCCAAAGTTGAACTGACATATTTGGTGTCGTCCAAATATCCCAGTTATTTGGGCCTATTCTGCGAAATCTTTAATTCTGTTATGAATTTTCTGTTATCATAAAAGGTCTCGACCATAACAGATCTTTTATAATTCGTAATCTGGGTTTCGAACTTTTATGAAACTCTGTTGAAATCTGGTACGAACCTTCAAAACAAACAGATCGTTTTTATTTTTTTTGTAAATACTAAGTGGGCACCTAATAGGTTTTTTGCAAAATAGCATAAAATCGTCAGTGAAGGGAGTAAGTTTTTAATTATTACTCACATCAGGAAGATCAAATGGGTTACTATATTAAATCTTAGTTCCAGCAAAAGCGACTGGTTTTTTTGCGGCTAAACGAAAATATAAGTGTAGAAACAATTTTCAATTATTATACTTTTTTACACACATTTATGTATTACATTGTGTCTCCATTTGTAAGCATTTCTTTGCCTAGGAATTATATGGAGAAACATTTCAATCCAAGACTTCATAACAGAACAAAAGATTTTGCCGAATAGGCCTGATTGACTTATCATAATACTGCATTTACACGATCACACATTATTTCCGTTTTTCGTATCTATAATTATGGGTAAAACATCAATGACACTTTAGGTGTCTGATGTGTGATCTCATTCTTACGCCTTTGATATCATTGATTTATTTATTTACTTATAGATATTTATGTCTTCTCCTTAGTTCCGTAATGTGTATTTCACTACATAGTTTTGTTTTCAATTTAATCAAACCCTTAACACAAATCAAACAAATTCAATACGAAAAACAAAACCAGTGAACAGCAATATGCCCATAAAAGCAACAGGATTGGTGGCAACATGCTTTTTTGTAGCCCACATGCATTTAAAAACATATGGTTTTGGCTATAACCTTAAGCTCTAAGAAGTTTAAAGTGTGCTCATTTGAATAAGCGCCTCTTTATTTCAAGCGAGTGTAGGTTAAGCGTATGCACTTTCTATTCCGTACAAAATGTACTAGAACAACACAGTACGAATTCCTATTTTCACATCATAAAACGAAAAAGAAAAGAATCAACTTTATCCGTCCGTTTTTATACTTCCCATCGGGCTCCGTAAAACCATTTATACCGGATCTTCAAGTCAACATAATAAATCAACAAATAAATATTTATATCCCTCGACGGTAACGTCGAACCGGTTGAGTTCTTAAATAAACCACATCCGCGATAATGTAAATTTATAAATGTAAAAAACCCATTCCCACCAATTTCGATGTGAAACTCTCCCGCTGTCTCTACTACAATTTGTTTGCATAAGAACAAATAATTATTTGATTCATTATTCATTGCAATTACCCCTTTGACCCCTGATGGGTATATACCCACAACTTAACTATAAACCGAAACAATCAGTCTCATTGAGAAATATCTAGGAACCAAAAAATCACGCTATACTTTATTTTCGGAATGAAAAGAAAAAAAAAAAATGTCGAAATTAACAACAACAATAGCAAACGGTCAACTAACTCGCCGGTTAGAGTATAGTATGCACATTCAAGATAACAATACGATTTGTCGACGACTTTTCCGCGATAATTATGTATAAAAACAATTGCAAGTGTGTATTTGTGAATGTACGCTCATACCACAGAGACGTTGTTTACCTACGCAAAAATTGATAACAAATACAGCTCTTTTGTTCCAATTTTAAACGGAATTACGAGTAATTGTTTGTTATTTTGTATATTTGCAATTGCAATATTGTGCAAAAAGAAAAACCGATACCTACTCAAATTGAAATGAGCGATAAAAAAGCTTCAGGCGCATCGTTCATTTACCCACAAAAGTCGATCACCCATCAAAAACGGCAAGCACTTTTGGCTTCGTCTTTTTTTATTGTAGTCGCTAGTTAAAAGTGAGATACAGCAGCATAGAAACATAAGAATAAAGAAGAGTGTGTATTCTGACAGCGAGAACAAAGTGTATTTATAGCGACAGCTTCACAACGTCAGATTGGATATACATTTTGCACAAAACGTAAATGAATTCGCAAGATGTTGTTTGGTATGCGGTGAGCTTTATTCGTGTGGTGTGCTTGATCGACGAATGACGTCATGAACAGATGTTCTTACTCATCAAGCGCACTCGGCATGTTCCTAAAAATGTATCTGCTTCTGCAGATGTGCGGTTCATAAATAAGAAACAAAAGAGAAGCAAACGAAGACAGTAAAAACTATTAGATACAGTCACTAAGAAGGATGCCGCTCATACATATATATTATGTTATGAGAAACTAAATGTTATTTTTAGTTTTGTTTGTCGTTGTGTTCAAAATCCAATCATTGCTTTGGATTCTCTCTTGCTCTTTGGAACTTGGGACTTGGGAGGGAGTACCATTCCAGTCAGTGTTGTCAGTGCCGCTGAATCAGGTGTAGTAGGTACGTAGTTGTGGACTTTTTTTGGAATGCAAAATGCAGTTTGGTTGACGAAGTTGGATAGAAAAGTAGTCCAGATTTTCGTATGCAGCGCTCCAAAAAATTGCCCCTATTTGAGAACTGATTCTTACGCAACTTATAGTATCGAAGCCGACACAATTTTTGGGAACTTCTGTTTAGTAGGCAAATTCAATAAATAGATTTATGAAGCAACGTGTGCAGTACCAACCTTTTACAGTGCAGGGAAATAACTCTGAACTTACTAAACATAGGAAACTGAAATTTGAGCAAAGGCAGTCTCATCGAATGTTTATTTATTTATATTTATTTATTTTTATGACCACGGGTTGCCAAAGAAGCCTGCTACGAGACATGAAAGGGTTAGTCCAGAAAAAAGATGGTGTGCCGGTATTGTACCACAGCCACCGCGGCGCGAGGGATAAGCGGCTCATCCACGACGGGTACGCCGCCAATGCTCAGGAGCTCCTCCGTTTTAGCACCGCAATTGCGGATCGGGACAGGGTCGATACTGTAAAGCAGTTCACAGAATTTTGGTGGCTTGAGGAAGAGGTGAGGGTTGATACGCTCTCCCGGGCCGATGCGCTACTGACGTAGCATCCTCCTTAGTTTTAAGATAGATACTAAGTTTGTAGGTTTAGGTTAGATTAGGGGGTCCTTGGGAGGGGGGCTAGCCAACGTGTATGTGCTACCGAGACTCGACCGACGCTATGGCCTCGCTCGAGTCTCGGCGGCACGGGTGAACCCTAGTTGGCGGCTGTCAGGCGCCCATGGACGCAATCCAGGATGGTGACCAATCGAAGGATTGCTCACCACCCTGATTATAATTAATTTAGGCTAAGTAGTATAGGTAGCTTTAAGTAGTTTTAATTAAAACCACATTAATAAAGAATTCAAGTTTTCAAAGTTTCTTGAAAAATAAAAAACAAAGCTATTTAAATATAGATAGATTTAAGACCGAAAGGCAATAATTTTAAGGATTTAGTTACGTTTAGAGCGCTCGCTAAGAGCCAATAAGCTAGAATTAAGATTGTTAGCTTTAAATTAGATTTAATCGTTTTTGTCTAGGATGTAAGTTTAAAGAATGATACCAATAAAAATGAATTTAAAAGTAAAAGTAAGTAAGCCTGCTAAGAGTGTAAAATATGTACATTTTTGTTATTTTTATGGGTTAGAATAGAATTTTGCTCTCGATCCGACAGGCCAAGTTAGACAAACAATCTACCGCCACATAATTCGGAGAATAGTTTATAAATGATGATTCATGTCCATGTCCATCCCCATCGATGGTATTTGTCAAAAATAACAATGTTTTCACTAAAAATAGATCAAGTAGAGTATCGGGAAGCGGAAACACTGTCACTTTACTTAGCGTGGTCCAATTTTCGTCGGCATTTCAATCTTCTTGCTGAAGAATACTTTGAAAAGGTGTCCAATACTACTAAGTTGGCTCTTTTATTAGAGATACCGACTAGCCAAATATTACGACCTATTCATATTGATAAAACGCAAAAAAAAAACTTTTTAATGCAATTGCACACAAAATATGGTACATTTCATCATTCAAAGGCTGGAATACTGAATCAATCCATCAAAATATGTATTTCAATAAAAAGAGTTCAAGTTTCAAACATTTGTCACAGTTTATTCGCAATTTAAAACATTTAAAATACGTGTCACAAAGAAGAAAATAAAAATTACGTTCCAATTTAAAATCAAAATCTAAAGATCATTGCAAATAGTTTTGTACACATTCATTCGCGAATAGATACATCTGACCAAATAAAATATACCATGTGAATAGACAGGCGTCAAAACTTGTAAATATTCGTTTGTTCGCTCTCATAATGAATATGTCTTTGTCCTCCCAAAAAGAGTTAAACATATAACAGAAATTACTGATACATGATGGAATACTTATATGCATTTCTTTTCTTTTTGCCTATGTAAAGAGTTTTTCATTTGTGAATTTAGAAGATCTATACACATGATGTTTTAGATGATTAGTTGAGGCCGTGGTCCACCCCGGACTGTAAGCGCCACCAAAAGTAAAGTAAGTAAGTATACACACGATGTTGTCTTATATCCCAAGAAATGCAGACAGAGCAAGAACCAAAACGTTGGGCTACCGTTCCATACCAAGTAATAAAACATGTTCCCAATGGCCGTATTACAAAATACTCTTCATATTAGTTGAATGGAAATGATGGGGCATAAGCCTGGCTTGCGACATCCATTATATGTATATTACTGTCATATTCAGTAGCTTTCCGATAACATTGCATGCCAGGAATAAAATCATCGGAAATTATATTAACTACACTCCAAAACTTCGAACGTACAGTTGTTTTAAGTTCAGAGTTATGTTATTTTACTATCTATATCCTTATTTCACAAAAGATCCCTAATTTTAAGTGATTTTCTCTTACCGTACCAAAAACTATGTAGTGCGTAATATTCTTACAGCATAATAATATGCACAGTATTTATTTATTTTTTTAATTTCAACGAAAATTTTCCCGAAAATGTTGTCTTACGTAACACTATTTAAATGCCTTCTTTTGTTGAAATATATGTTTCCAGAAGTCTTCGGTCTAGCGAAACCAGGGTTCAAATAAAACACAATTCGTCTGACATAAACTTAATACGTTGCATATGCGTTTATATATTATTTGTAAAACGCAAACATTATGTCTTTTAACTAAAATGCTGATATTTCCATTTTTGAAACAAAGTCTGAGGCATTTTTTTAACTCTTCTACGTAAAATCATGTGTTCGTTAAATCTTTAAAATATCCTACACAAATTAATACCTTAACGGTTTCTCAAAACAATGATCAGAACCGGTCAATATTTCTCGAATTAAATGAAACGTTAAACAAAAAATAGTACGTATACGCCATAGTGTGATCGACCGTTTAAATTAAAAAAAATGGAAATACTCGTGCAAGTGGAACATTTAAGCAGTATTTTTTTGATAGTTGGTGTATACTTTGCGCAGTAAGGGTGCATTTTTAATTTTTGTAATTTGTAGTCCGTAGATAAGGTAATTTTGCTTTGTACACTCATCAATCTAACAAATCATCGAACGAAAGAAATCGACAAAAAATAATATCCGCATATCATTATGTTAGACGATATCTAAACGAAAATGCATGTAGAAGTTGCTCAAACAAAGGCCTATTACTATATTGTTCGACAAACATAAAATAAATTTGTATAGGTAAGGTAGTCATCCTCAACAGCATCATACTTTCTTCAATTGCACCTTTATTGGTACTGACACATATTGATTGCTGATAAGGTCAATATCGTCGTTACACCGTCAGTTTTGATCCAAATTTTCCGGATGTGCAATGCTGATTTAAACTGAAAGCGAAGTAAAACACTTCAATATTTTTTAATGAACGTTGAGGTTTCTTAGTCGGTTCTGTTTATAAGATTTTCATTAGAAAGGAGTTACAATAGTTCGCCCTGACTCAATAGCAGTTAATGTGTTTTATGCATGTATTTAGAAAAAAAAAACTTATAAATCGTGTTTCCGTCAGTCTACAATTAAAAAAGTCTATTACAATATTGCTCTTGCTTTATAGCACCTACTAAAACTACTTACATTTTACGCCAACGGCAACTCTTCTGCCAAATTGCCCCTTTTTCTACACAACCAAAGCGCCATCAAAATATCATTTCGACAAATGAATCCGCTGTGAATCTAACTAAGCTCCCTCTCTATCTATGTGGTGACTTTCCCACTCTCTCGTAAAGCTTCGCAGGGGTCAACTCACACTCACACACAATCTGAAAGATACTTGGATACTTTTTTGTTTGCCATTTTGTGATGCCGTTCATGCTCCACCATAGGAAAGCTTCGCAACTTAGTTTAGTTGGTGTTTGTTGGGCTTTTTGCGTATACTTTCACTCGCCGTGAGTTTCCGACATTTTCATTATTTTTTTCCTTTGTTTTTTTTTCTTGTGTCGTCTTTTATTTTTCTCCTTTGCAAAACCATACCGACACAGTGAGGGAAAAAATAAAAAAATAACCAACCAACAAAACATGAAAATTGAAAGGAAAATAGAAACCGAACTTTGAGAGAGAATTGTTTTGTTTACGGATGTATAAGCATTAAAACGGTAGCAGGAAAAAGAAATAAAAAAATACATTTTGGAAGTAAAAAAAAAAAGTGAACAAATATTGAATAAAAATGCCGGCACGGACACAATTTGACTTTTGCGCTTTGTGCATGTTTTGGAAGGGAAGCCACAACAACGTTTCGATTGTGTGAGTTTTGTTTTGCTGTATTTGTGTTGATTTTTTTTTTACCCTGTACCAAAACCAATTCGTCATAACCATCCACCCACCATTTTGTTTTTTGGTATTTTTTTTCTTTACGGTGTAGTACATTTTTGCAGGTTTTATTTTTGCTTCTTATAAAGAAAACAAGTAAACAGAATATTTTGTTTTTGATGTGAATCTGAGAGATAAGAACAAAAAAAATAAAAACGTTTGTTTAGAAAAGAAAAACGTGTTCAGGTGGGTGGGAGAGAGGCGCCGGGCTGTAAGAAAAACACCGACCATGTGCTTCTAAGAATGATTCCGATTTCGTTTCTGATGTATTCGTATGTTGGTAGCTTTTATTTTAATTAAATTTTGCTGTTGAAGACCACAAAGAATAAAAGAAAAATAAAACCCGATTGAAAGACAGAGTGCATTTGATAGCAATTGCAAGTGTTATAAATGGTGGAGAGGTCAAGATCACGTGGAGATGTAGTAGTGAGATGTGTTGATGAGACGACTATGGAATTTGCAACCCGTTCTACATGAGTGGCAGATACATATATTCGCGAATGTAGAGTATCTACAGCTACAGAGCGGGTGTTTTCTTTCGCTTTTGTGTGCGGTTTTAAGTAGTACATAGTACGCTGCTGCGTATATCTGAAATAATTTATTGGCGGCATGATTGCTCAATGTAGTTGGTTGGTAGAACCATCCGTTGAGCGCGTGCATCTGGAAAAAAGAGTAAATTTGCATACCTACACCAGGGTGGTTTCGGCGAGGAGAGACAAATTATTCTTATACCTATTGATTTTTGATTATACAATAGCTTGGCTGTGGGGTTAGAGGCTGTGCACATAATGGTCTCGATTGTTATACTATAATGAGAGTGCGTGACTTAGGTTCTGGCTTGGTATGAGGTAAATTGGTAATACACATCGATTCAATTTGAAACTAGGCGTGCAAACCTATCTACTTATGTTTTTTTCTAGCCGGATCTATATATTTTGTACTGCTAGTTCATTTCGATATACAAATTGCGGACGTTCCGATTTCCTTAGTTGCCATTAGAACTTCGTAAATCTAGTTCAGACAAATCTAGGTCATTCTTGTATACTCCCTTGTCATTTGTCATTTCATTGACAACTATTTAGACTAGCGCTATAAAGGGGAACATTAAAGATCCTAGTCAACTTAATTGCTCTGTACTAGATATACCTTGATCGGAAAAACTAGATAACGCGACTTTTCCTACGTCAGCCACATATGCCAACCTGCAACTTAGTACCCAGTCACGAAAGTCTTTACTAGATTCGTCAGCTATAACCATCCAATGACATCGCTGAAATAAATGTGACGTAACACTGTGTATTCCTTTCAATATTATAGTTAAAAATTTGTATATGTATTTATATAGGTACACAAAAAAAAAAAACATTCAAGCTCTAGTACAATTAATGGTAAAATTTGTCCGATGGGATTTTTCTCAACATTTGCAAGCGGTAAAAAAAATATATCGATCTGTCAATATAGTTCGACTGAAAGTTAACGAATTTAAAGAAGAAAGAAACGTAAACTCGTCAAATAAAACCTGGACTTTAAGAATGACTGGTATCGCAAATTGAGTTCTTCGTTGGCACCAAACAGCAGCTACCTAACTTTTGTTTGACAATTCAATTAAATGTGCCACCAATTTTAAATGTGAAGTTAACTGAACAAGAAAACGATGAGAATAGAAACATTTAACAAAAAAAAAAAAAGTGCACTACTGGGTCGAACGAAACTTTCTCGTTGATGAAAAATTTGGTTGGTTTGTATTTTTATTTAAAGATCTGAAAAGCAATGCTCAATAAAATTCACTTTTGAGCTATTCATCTGATATGGCAGAATATATAAAATAACAAATAACAGGCAACTGTCGGATGTTCTAGTTAGAGAGTTACATATAAGCACCTACTGTACCTACTATTTTATGCTCTTACAGTTTATAAGATTTTGCAGTTCAAGCAAAGTATAGTCGGAGTTTGGGTTTCCTGATCTGATGGGCATGTTTTTATTTTTAACTAGAATATATTAGTGATTCTGGTTTAATGTGTATTTGATTGGAAGTATGGTTCGTATTAGACCGATATCTTTAGGTACATAGATATTTGTAAGATTTTAAGGACTTGTTTTTGAATTTGAATTCGCAGTTGAAAACCGAATATGCCGATAGACGTGTGTTGTTGTGCAAATGAAGTGGGAGTTTCTAATTGTGTAAGGTTCCAAGTGGTTGGAATTATTTTAAGGTGCATATTCAATACCTATGGTTGAAAAAAAGAAGTGGCTAATATTTGCTAGAAATCAGTTTTGAGTTTAAACCAAATATGTTAACACAGATCATTTTTGAGAAATAATTAAAAAACAATTTTATTCGATTTTTTTGCGAAAACTACGTATGGGATCTGAATTAGTATTACATATTTTATTACCCTAAATTTATATATTTTGATCAAAGTCATTCGAGCGGTTTTTGTGAAACTATTCCGACAGTAACAAATATTAAGATGTTCAGTTTGAAAAATACTTTTCAATACTGCTTCTATTTAGCTCAAAACTGGGTATTAGACATTGTTCGGGATGTAAGCATTGCTTGGTTTTTAAATCGAAATCAAAAATGGGGTTTTCGAGATATGAGCAGTTATTAAAATTTGCGCTTTCGATTCGAATTGAAAGTTAAGGATGCATTAATTCTAAAACATCAGTTTTACTCTAAGTATTAATTTTGGTAAAAAATCATTCTTACCGTTTTCCTGAAAACTAAAGAAAGCTAATTTAAAAAAAAAAATACTCTTTTCAAAAATGCATTGTACGATAATATAAAAAAAAAACTGAGATTAGAGTTAGAAATGACAATATTGCCTAAGAAATAAATTTTTGGTGGTATCGTATGTTGCTATCGGGATATGTCTAAATTTCAAAAGTGGATTTGATTCGATTTTTCAGGGAAAATACCTACTCACCTACTTAAGCTCAAATATCAATTTTGGTTGAAATCGTTGGAGCGGTTTTCGAACAATTCGAACAAATAATACGGCCCCGAGAATTGAAAACTAAGTCCAAAGTTTGAACGAAATCCTTGTACCACTTTTTTTGAGTTCCTCTATCATCGTAATGTTAGAATTATTGATAAACATCTCGAGTTCGACATTTTGTACGAAAATAATATCTTTCTCTTGCTATGAGAAAGTTAAAAAAAAATATTTAACTGTAACAGCTGCGGATAAATTCTAATGGAAAAACTCGCCTTGTCAGATATATAAATCAAATTGCTCTTTCACACCCTTTTGACAGGGCAAAGAGTGCTTTTGGCATTGCAACCTTTGCAGGCAACTGGAGTTCCGCTAGACATATTATGTATAGTGTCTATATGATGTTTCAAGTGGATCCGAAGTGCTTTGGGTTTCTGAACAATGGTTAGTATTGATACGATTGGCGTCTCGTATTCCATTTGAATAGTTGGCGCAACAGGTCCGTAAAGACCCTAGCTTCTACAATTTTATGCGGAGTCCAAACGACTAGATGAGAAGCTCTCTCTTGACAGGACAGTTATACACTCGAATCTTTGTCAGACATTCGCGAGAAGTGCCGCAATAAAAAAAAATCTGATGTCATTTGAGTTTCTCCGGGTATCGAACCTAAGGCTCCTCGCTTGGTAGTCCAACACTGCGCTCCCAAAAACATGCTCAAACTGACAGTGTTGCAGTGCTGTGTATCGTAGGTACAAAAGATCGCTCTATACCTGATCAATAAATGGTGCTACAGAAATTAACTTCCGATCGTTAAAATTTAAGTTAAGTTATTTATGAAAAGAAATCAATTGATTATCCAAACTCGTCCTAAAAGGCGCAAGGTACATAGGTACTACCAACAATCTTACAAATACTCAGTACTCAAAGCCCCCTGCCTCCAAAGCTGAGTCCAATATTTCCACCTAACATGGTTGATAGCAGTGAACCCCCACAAAACGCTAATTCACAAATTACAGAAAAAACGTGACCTTCCCCAAAAAGTCACGCGTCTTTTCAGCAATTGTGCATTCCACACACATTCACTTGTGGTATCCAAAACTCCCACACACAGCCATATGTAATCCGAAATCAGATTACGTTATCGTCTGGAAATTTGTTTCTCTCTTCAATTCCGATTACAGGCGTGCGCCTTACACCCTTACCTCTCAATTTGACTTATATCTTGTCCTTTTTTTTTTTAGATTTTCCGGAAGTACATTCCCCTTCTCCCTATTCGTCATGACAAGCTTTGCTAACATTTCTTGTCACAAACTCTTCATAGACTGAATCATTTTTTTTTTATGAAATTTTGTTCAACGATTTAAAGATTAAAACAAACATTGAAGCGATGAGTGAATGAAAAACATATTTATTTTTCGTTTCTTTAGGTACATACACGCAGATGAATTAAAATCTTTTCTATGCATTCATCATGTAAATGGTATTTCATGTGTTTTGTTGTTATTCATCCATTTCAGATAGACGATCAAACTTTTAGGCGGAAATTTTTGTTTTCGGTAAGTTTAATGACTTATGAGAGTATGGTATACATGTGTACGTGCAGTGTACACGTTGCCATAGTTCATACTGGTATTTTCGTTGTTGGTTTCCAAATAAATTATTTATAGTTGGTAATAAATTTAGAAATTGATAGCACGCCAAAAATTGCAACAGATTGAGCAATTTAACGATTGGTATTCAGGGGGGCTACGACGAGACGTAGTAAGATGCATTTGGAGTGCAGTTTTTATCTCTGCAAGTGAAGGTATTTTTAGTGATTTTCCGTTTATTTGTTTTGTGAGAATTGTGTAACTTATTTTTGCACTTTGCTCACGAGTTTATTTACGAAAAATGTCTGCGATAGGACAACACTTGTATAGACGCTTTTGAAAAGTCAATGAGTTGTGACAAATGGAATGGGTGCTTTGCATGCACACTTTTTTATATGTGGAAATGTCAATTAATTTTGGATTAATAATTCCCTTTCCAACAAACTGTTTCAATTTTATGCCATTTACATAAAAAAAATTCTACCTAACAACCGATTTTAGTGAGATAAACATGGTGGGGTTATTCACCACGTCGTGAAAATCATGAAAAGTTGTCTTCGAGTTTGACTGTGTAGAGAAGTTAGAGTGCTTCCCATATGCAGGTAACCTCATTGATTTAGTTTAGTTTGATTCCAGTTGCTAAACACAAGCGTAGAAACTTAAACAATCTAGTAAACTTAAGAAAGGGAACAACTTTTGACGGTTAAAATATGAATGCAAATTACATAAATGATAACTAAATTTAGGAATTTTTATGGTTAGAAGGCTGAATAAGGGTATTGATCTTAAATGACGAGAAATATTGTTCAAATGAGGGCAATCTATGTTTCCAAATAGTAACTGATGAAGAAAAAAAAACTTATATCAGCTTTATCACGACGGGTTTGTCATTCCAATCTATCCCACGCAAGGCAAAACGAATGAATACTCTGAGAAGCTTCGATTCCCAGAATATGCACTTGGTGGTAAGGTGACCAAACCGGGCTAGCATATTTGAGAAGTGGCTGTTACAGGAGATTTGAGAAAGGCGATGACGTTTTCGAGAAAAATCTAAAAAGCGCACTAAATAACACTTTAAGCTAAGTATCCTGCTCGCGCTAAATTTTAGCGTCCCTAGTCTCCACTCCGTTTCTCCACAGCAAAGATAAATGGTAGCTAAATTTTTAAATATGATATAGATGGGACAAAAGCCATAAGTTCATGACAGAATGTCGGTAAACGCGATTCAAATTATACACGTTATTTTAAATTCAAACATCAAAAGTATCGCAATATTTAAAACAATGCATACAACAAAAATTTAAGAAGATGTTATCATTGCTGCATCAGCTGAAACAATTTCTATAGTAGCAAGTAGAAGACAAAACTTTCACAAATCTCTTTACCGTCGTGAAACAATTATTATTACCCGAAAAACATTCGAGGCCAAATGGTTCTCTATTCTGATATAAAAAAATATCTCGATATCTCGCAAAACAATATCTTTGCTTTGGATTTGCGTTTCCTTTTGTTTCTCACGCAAATATTCTTTACGTTTTCCAATAAAAAAATAGCTAACACACAGCAAACTTTTTATTCCGTTTCTTCTGTCAACATTTATCTTCGATTTAATGTGCCGGACATTTATTTCGCGAGCTAAATGAGTGGAGACTTTTCATCGGCCCATCTACATGAAGTTAAGAATTTAGCGCGCGAACAGGATACTGCTTTGCTAAACTGTCTCGCTAAATTTTATCTTTGTAGACATTTTTGTATGGGAGATAAAATTTAGCGCGAGCAGGATACTTAGCTTTAACAATGAAGTAAACCGGTGGAAAACCGATTGCTTATAGTTTGAGGAGTATGCATTTTTTGAGAGTTTTTGTTGAACACTTTGCTGAAATCAGTAGCCATAACTTAATCGGCCTTACTAATAATCAATCACTAATGTCGACAATTAGTTGGATGTCAGCTTTAGTAAAAATGTACGGCACCAATAAACAATTATGCCACATTTACTAGTGCAACAATTTTTTTTAGAACCTATTACATTTGTTGTCATTGCAGAATCAAAATTTCATAATTTGGTTCCGTGAAAAACAAGGTTTCACAAAGAGGATTTTATTCTAAAAAAAAAGTTAAATTTTCCTGCAGAAAGCCAATCTCCAATGCGCGGGGTTGACCAACTGCGTCATATCAAGGAAGATATACATTATACATACGATCAAAATAGAACAAGGAACCCGCCCAGATATCCCCAGAATCACGGGGCATTGCCAAACTTGGGATCCCACACAACACTCCCTGCCGCAGTTGCGGGAATACACATAAGAAATAAAAACTCTCTTCCATTTTCTCTGCAAATGTCCGGCACTAACAAGAGCCAGATTGCGCACACTGAACCAACCTTTTTTCGACAACCTGAGCGACATTTCGGGTAAAGGGATATTAGACATAATCCGTTTCCTCAACTTCACAGGTTGGATATAGGCACCGAAAAGGTAATGCACAGTGCTACTTGGGTTCAAAGCTGGACCGCAACTTTTACCTACCTAGGAAGCTACCGGTTTTGCAAATAAATACTATTTGATCCATTAAAGATTGTATGGTTTATATGTTACTTAATTCGGGAAACTTAGAACCCGACAAAAGCTTAAATTCTAAGCGCACATTCTTATGCACATAACCTGTCATGTTTCCTCTTCTATGAATTCACACATATTCTCGTACTTTACCTGTTATTCCTTTAGAAGTTCATAAATTTGTTATTTTGTGTGTATTTTGCTGAGTGCTGCAATATTTTAAATTTTTTTGCATACTTTTGTACGAATTTGTGTTTGTTAGACCTAAAAACAATTTGCATTTTTGTATTGCAACGAATAAAATTGGAAAATATTTACAAGTAACTAAAATTGGTTTATATGTAATTGTAAACGCTTAAGCTGAACAACAGCTTATTAAATTCTCTTCGATTACGAAATTTAAAACCGTGATTTTGGACGGTTGGGCAACACATGTCTTCAAAATGACATTAAGGGAGGATTTATTCGTATGTAACCAAATCTTTTCTCTTCAGCCTCTTTAGCCTTCTTAATATGTTTCTATTTTCTTCCACCATGTGTTGTATTGAAGTATTCGCACGTTCGTGGATTTTGTAATAATAATTAACCGCATATTTTCATAGCATATCGTTGACATACTCTACCGCTAGATCTCTGTATAGGTTGTCATTTCGAAAGTACCATATAGCGTTAAAAATAATTTCACAGAACAACGTCACCCCAAGTTCTGCAGTTCTCTTTGTCCCCACAATAAAAGGTAGTGGCAAGAGTACGCAGCCCTATGGCACTGCACATTATTGTGCACAGTGTCTTGACGTGTTTTTGGTGAAACAATTTATTGAATCACTCAGATGTAAATTTTATTAACCTTCTGGAATCACCGCTTCCATCACCGAGCTACGTTGCGCACGGAACTAAATAGATTTATATGCGAAACAAAAACAAGCTTTGTCACGTATTGCTCAATCACGGATGATGCGACTTAACGCAGGGGCTTATGGCAATGTACTTTCCCTTTCCCTTCCCAATACTATTACAATTGCAAAAAACTTCAAATCGATGATTATACTCGACAGTTTTAGGTTCGCCAACGTCCTTTCAAAAAAAAAAATCAAGTTTATCGCAGGACAATAAAGAAAATTAAACTGAACTCCATCTGAACCCGTTGAACCGCAAAACCAACGCCCACGCTCACAACTCTCCCTGCACTACTTACTCCATTACTGGTTTCGCCTTTTGCGATACGTTTTCCTCTCGCCTTTGCCTAAACGCTGCAACAATAGACTCATTGAATGAAAAGAAATTGTATCTAGAGATACGAGTACTTGCGCTTCGCATAGCACAGATACAATCAATTCCACCGAAAATGTCGTTAAACATGTTTGGCTAGTGGTTGGTTGTATTCGGTTCGATTAAAGGTTAAGCACTCCACTTTAAGGTGAACAATTTCACCGCAAAAAAAAAAAACAAAAACTATCGCAGCGATTTCTCCTGTAACTCTCTGGCAGCTGGTGTGTGCGGGGGGTACTATTTATCACAATTTGCCATTTTGCAGATAGAAATAGAGCAATGTGTGCGTGTGATTTATATGAACAGCATCTATATTTACTAACACTTAAGGTGGCTCAATTTTATGGCTGTATAGCAACGCACACCGTCCTCTAATGCTCACTATCCCATGAGATGAGTGAACTTCATGCAAAATCTATATCTGTAACTAAATTGCATTCATATTTACGAAGGCAAAACCCACACACAGAGGGTAGATCTATCCTAAGTAACGCTAGTTATTCTCAGAAATTCACTTAGCAATCAGTTGCTATTTATGGAAGTTTTCGTTTCTTTTTATTTCGTGTTTTTTTTTTTTTTGTTTTTTGTTTTTTTGTATGCGTGGAGTGCTGTTGATACGGCACCCGGCCGGCAAAGACATTGCGATCATAGTTTTGGGAATTGTGTGTGAGCAACGGTTATTTGTTAGTTGATTAAGTGAGTTTTTTGGTTGTGGTTTAAAGTGGCCTTTGAAATGGTCCAAAGTTGGGTCAATGGGGTTAAATTTGGTTAAAAATATGCACTGTGCAGTGTACATATACAGGGTGTTTAACTTTGTCTTTGTCTTTAGCAGCGCATACTTATCATAGGCGAAGCTATCCCTTTCAGAACTGTGCTTTCTCATTCACTTCAACGTCAAACCAAATTGTAGGAAAACAAACTAAATTTTATATGGCGGGAGATATGCAGCCAGATTCTGGAAAACCTAACAAGTCACAAAACCCTCACAAGGTGAGGTGAAATTGATTTTGTGAGATTTTCGTATTCTGTCAGCACACTCACAACTTGTGAGGCTCACAAAAACAATCGAATTTGTGATCTCCTATTGAGCAGGTCACAAAATTCAAAACCAGTCATATCGGCTCACAAATGGCAATCATTATTGCATTTGATGATCGGTTTTATATTTCCACACACTTTATGACCTGAGCACCGCATTTTATGCAATATTTATAACCATTTCGGAAAAAATGCATATTATTGTATAAAAAACTGAAGAAGGCATCGAATTTAATTTGTGACAAATGTCGTTAATATTTTTTTATCCTTCAGTTCTAAAACATATTTCACGTATTGTGGCCAAAAACATGTTATTTTATGTATTTTTATTAACTTCGTGTGCGAGCTCGGTCTTTTGTGGAAAATTTTGTTCCAATTTGGAAGTGACTGTTCTGAGGTGAATTTTTTGTGAGTTTTGTTGTGAGGGTTATCGTAGAATTCTGAAAAAGTTATCGAATCACAACAAACCTGACAACAAAACAACCTCACAAGAGCTTGTGACTTGTGAGGGCTCACAACGGCAGAATCGGGCTGATGATTTGATTTATTTTATGATTAAAAGTTTATGATGAAGTGCAAAACACTATATAAAAACATTGAAAAAGTTTTGATGTTTGGAATTTTGAAATCCAAATTTACCTAATGTATTCAACTTTAATAAATAATGCAAACAATTACAATTAACTGAAAATTGAAATTTTATTTTTAAAAACATTTAATTGAATTAATAAGAAAAAATAATTTTATTACATTTTTTGGAGAATTTACGAAAAAGTATTTTTTTTAAATTAAAATCAGTCTATGCAAACGCATTTTGCGCAATTTGTCTTAACTTTTGTGTCACGGTTTCTTAGACAAAAGGCACATCTTAACTGTTTCTTTAATTTTAAGGCTTTTTTACCTGGCTTTGAAGCTATGCGCTAAAGGGCACTTCCCACGAAACGCTAACAACTGCTCGTCAATCGTCAAGTAAAATCCGGGTTGATAAGACTCTCTGCAGCTTTTTATAAATGTCGACCATACATGGGTGATGTGTCACCCCAGGAGGACCTACCTCAACCAGGTGTAACCCAGAACTGAAAGCTCAGCTGTCAATTTGAGAATTTTTTCGTTGGGGTGCTGTATAGAGATGCCACGAATATTCGGCAACTATTCGGTATTCGGCCACATTTTTTCATTATAGCAAATCATGAAAAAAAAAACTCAAAATATTGCTCATAAAGATGTTTATTTTATCAAAAAATATGTTAATATTTAAAATTTACCAGTGGTAAATTATGATGTATGAAAACAATTTTTTCAGCATTTGTCGATAGTAGACGATTGCGTATTTTCTTCATAGATTATACCTGGTTCTGAAAACAGCCGCACACTTTACACACTGCTATACCGGAGATGACAAATAAATCTTACCAAATTGTGAAAGGGTTTTGCGTTTGCTGACCACCACTTGTAAAGGTCTGTTTTGACTTGTCAACTGCGGAAGAAACCTATTAAGTGTTGCTGAATATTCGGCGCTTCGGCCACGAGCCTCGCCGAATATTCGGTATTCGGTATTCGGCCAAACAACAATTCGTGGCATCTCTAGTGCTGTATCACCCCTGTTGCTATCCTAAGGTTAATAGGAGCCTTGCGACAATAACAATAATTATGGAATTATGTTTACAAAGCCAAACAAAATATATGATGTCTTGTGTAAATTTGTGTGAGCTTTTGTGTATATGCGTAGTTGTTAGTTGAACAAAATGTATGAGGTATTTGTTTAAAAGAGCTCACGCGATTGGCATAAAGGCCTCTATAAATGTTTTCCAGTGCAAATAGCACTATCACAAGTCACAACATGGGAACATGTTTCATGAAGGCCTTACATCTGCAGTGAGCAGATTCGATTTCACCATTGAAATCGCCAACTCCCAAGTCTCAGGTGGCTTTTCGCCTAGACGTTAGGAATTAAGAACCAAAATGTAAGAACATACAGTTATTAAGCGGCTGTCATACAATTTGCGTATTTAACTTGCCTTTCCCAGTACCAAATAAATTTGTGATAAACTAGTACCCTTAACATATTTTAACCATCCGGCTTCAAAAAGATCTTGGCCTTTGGTGATGCTCTGACTGTTATTGCACTCATTTCCAGTATATATACCGACTTTGTTTGTATGAAATAATTCTTAGGAAACTCTTTTGATAAAGAAATTCTTTTGAAAAGACAACAGCTAAGGGTCTTTCCCGACCTTCTCAATTTTTGTTAAGTAGCGGAGTTTATTCAGAACACTTATGTTTGTTTTCCTACAAGTTTCTCAGCTGTCACTTTGTTTTTTATTTTTTTTTTCTCATTTGACACTGACGTTGTCGGTCGCGAACTACTTTATTAGCAATGAAATACCGGCACCGGGCCGCCGTCAAGTCAAAAAAGTTCAAAAAAAAGTTCGTTTCCATAGAAACATGTAAACAAAAGATCGACATCTTGTGCGAAGAGAATCATTTCCATATGAAAGTGTAAACAAAAGAGCGTCATCCATTTCAAATTAGAATGCTTATGATTTTTAAAAAGAAAACGGAAATAACAACTTCTTTAGTTATTGACCCATAAACTAAAAACAGAATAAGCCTACAGGTATTGAGCACATGAGGTAAATCTTCGGTGGAAATTAAATTGGTTGCATAGTCGATTGTACCGACGTATTTCTTGTTAACCTCACCGCACCGTTTTGGAGTACCAAATGCATGATTTTTCACTTAAATAACGGGTGATTTTTTAAGAGGTTTAGAACTTAAAAAAAAAAAAAAAAACACAAAAAATTCGAAAAAATTAATGAAATATTTATTTGAATCGATAGTTTGAACCTTGCAATTTAATGTTTAAAGATAATTTCATGCAAATGTTGACCGCGGCTGCGTCTCAGGTAGCCCATCCGCTGAGTCCAATTTTGGCATACTCTTTCACACATATCGGCCGGTATCTCACGAATGAATGCATGGATGTTGGCTTCCAGTGCGTCAATCGAAGCGGGCTTGTCCCTATACACATTAGCCTTGACATACACCCACAAAAAATAATCTAATGGTGTCAAATCGCACGATCTAGGCGGCCAATTGACCGGCCCGAAACGTGAAATTAACTGTTCACCAAACTCGCCTCGCAATTGCGCCATTGTTTCGCGTGCTGTGTGGCATGTGGCACCGTCTTGTTGAAACCACATATCATGCAAGTCAAGAACTTCCATTTCGGGCAAAAAAAAGTTTGCTATCATCGCTCGGTAGCGTTCACCATTGACAGTAACGCTGCGATTCGCATCATCTTTGAAGAAATATGGCCCAATAATGCCGCCGGCCCATAAACCGCACCAAACAGTGGCTTTTTCGGGATGCATTGGTAGCTGTTGCAATGCTTCTGGCTGATCTTCACTCCAAATGCGGCAATTTTGCTTATTTACGTACCCATTCAACCAAAAATGAGCCTCATCGCTGAACACAATTTTTCGAAAAAAGCGCGCGATGAACATTTCGAACCGAGCACGAATTTTGATAGTAAAATTCAATAATTTGCAAGCGTTGTTCATTTGTAAGACGATCCATGGTTAAATTGCAAACCAAACTGAAGCTGTTTGACAGTGACACAAGGTACTAAACACACGTCAGCTGTCAAAACCAGTGTTGCCAAAACCAAACCAGCTGAAAAATCACCCGTTACAAGAATTTGAACAAAGATACCAAAATTAAAAAATATGACATTTATGACATAAGTCGACTTATGCCGTTTTTCCTTATTGCCACAGATGTTTTAAGGTTAGAACATTTGCAGGGTTCAACTTCGGCAAGTGGTTTTTTGATGTGTTGGGGGTCATGAACACACTTGGAAATTGGGCAGGTAAATTCAATATGCCAAATTGTAAAAACCATTCCACAATGTTGACATTCCTCAGGTGTATCTCTATTATTGTATGCATATTATGCATTTTAGTCCAAACGAATTGCTCTCGAAGCTCTTCCAGGACAGTAGTTATACGCTCGAGATAAATGAAATTAATAAAAAAGTTAAAAAAATCCCGACTGGCTTTAAAAAGGATTTGACAAGATTGAAACAAAATACTTTCAAGTATAACCAATTGACAATGGGAGACTACCTACACAATCTTACAAAAATATACGCAGCCTCCGACTGCTAATTAGTTATACTTGAAAGTGTCTTGTTTCAATCTTTTCCCTTTCCCCTTTCCCCCCTTCCCTTTCCCTTTCATTTGTTCCAAAAGTTAAAAACTCACACAAAACGAATGGTTACGAGAAGCTATGCCCTGGGTCCCTACAGACCTGTTGCGCCAACTATTTATTTTTATTTATTTATGACACTGCGGGAGAGAATACCAATTTAATGACACATCCCTTTCCAAAATCGGTTAAACCGTTTGGGCTTCAGGGCGTCACGTATGAACGTACATAGTATACGCGCGAAAAACATAACCCTCCCTATGTCCAGTCGGGTAAAAATCACCGCACATAGAAGTTGACGACCTATCAAATGTTCGCGAGCGAAAGTGACAGTAAACTCAATGAAGCCAGCTATTATTGTCGAACAGTACAACTCTCCTATACGCGCACACTGCAGTTCTTCATTATAGATCGTCTATAACCCTATTTTAGATACGATATAGATATACCATTTAGTTAAACGTACTTTGGCTTAAGCTGGATTACTACCAATCGATCCTATTGTTTCTTCTTTTGGGGAACTGACCGTCTTTCTCCACTTTTTATGTATTTCATTTCAAGTCCAACTGGCGCACCCATGTACCACGCTTGGCTTGGTCCAATTGTTGTCTTTGCAACACTCGCGGTTGTGAAGCCAACCCTTTTTTGCACAACCCCGGTTAAAGCGCTTCAAACATATCGAATGGAGGTCACGAAAAACGTTAGAAAATTCCCAACGATTCCATTTCCATCGTCAAGAAGTGACTCTCCGCGCAATAGTAACACAGTAAAACGCTATCAGCGCCGATCCCTCGTATCGGCTGTCCTACCTTTGTAACAAAGTAAGCAAATTGCTCTGGTCTATCCGTGCGGGGAATAACAGGGAAGATTCTGTATCTTGAATGCTGCTCGTGCTGGTTCTCCAGCAGAAGTCGTTGTCGATGTTGTCTGCGGCCAATACGTCTTTGCTTTGTCTTTGCGTCGTCATGTGTTATTTTCTTTAATCGCATTCGGGAATCTGTTTCTGTTCACAACACACATACATACAACATACAAAGTATCTGTGAATGGAGACATGTGTGCTGATCTCCTCTGGAATACGGGGGAAATCATTATCGGTTTTGTCTGTCTGCGATCTCTTAATTCAGAGTTATTGCTCCGGTCGCGGTAGGGCAGGGATCGCCTTCGACCACAGCCGCCAATTGACCGAACCACATCCAAGATGTGCGCGGGTGGTTAGGGGGATCCGTCAAGTCGCACAAGGCAAGAAGAACGCTTTAAGTCCCCCTCAAGGTTTATAAATATTTTTTTATTTATTTTTTCGCAAACCGCTTTTATTGTTCTTCTTCTTCTTTGTTTCTTATAGTCTCTTTGTCTTCTGTTGGTATGGGAGTATTGGATTTGTTTTCTTTTATAGCTTGAGGGTGTTTCACAGTGTTTGTTGGCCGCTGATTGAGAGGTGAGGCACGGAAACAGGAGTGGAGTTTAAAATCTTCCAGGAATTGACATTATGTGTCATTGAATGTATATTTCTCTTTTTTGTGTTATTTTTAAAGTCGAGACCGAGAGTGTGTTGTGTTTGAGGCAAAGATAGAGAGATACTCGTGCAAGCCTCGAGAGGAGGAATTTCTTATTCCAGCATGTGGAACGTTTATAAGTAGTTCGTTATTCATTTTTAGGGATATGAAGAATGTGTCATTTGTGATGGCCATGGTGGAGTTTGATAAATGATGAAATGAAGTGAAATGAAATGTTTTCCACACGTGATGGATGCGGCAAGAAGAAGGAGTGCGGGACTTTAGTGGCTGCTAGTTTTAAAGAAAAAAAATGTTTTACTACGATTTTTATTTCTTGTCGGTCGTTGCAAGTGAAAACATCGTTTTAGGTGGGAACCATCAGCGTGTTTGATTTTCTGTTATTGAACTATTGGTCTAACCTAAAAGAAATTGCAAAAATGTTCTCATTAAAAGCGATCTTCTTACCAAACGAGCTTCATACTCGTGGAGAGTCCCTGCTTGAGAAACTGCGGCCTTCGATCTCTGTAATGTTGCTCTCAGTTTTAGATTACGAGCTGTGCCATCCCCGAGGGTTTTTTTTTTTGGAACGGACCTTCAGTTTCCCTTGCCTCGGCTAAGTCATTATATTTGCTTGATGTGTCCTTGTTAATGTAGTGAACGTGTTTTTGTTCTACACATCACATATGTTTAGTTTATAGCTTATAGAGAACGCCGGTTTTATGTTTTATCTTCTAAATTCGCTCAACTCGCGCTAGGAAACAAAAATTCGTCCGAAGAAATAACAACAGCGTCGTATAGTCGGATTTCCTGACTTTTGCTCCGAGAGAGAGATATTCTTGAACTATACCTATCTTAAAATTGTTGCTTTAAAAGTCATGTTCTGTCATTAGCTGTAGAATGTGTTGTTGTTGATATCAGATTGTTTGCTGATATCAAATATTTGGTCTTGTCCTTATTGCATTTATAAGCCCACTCAATTCTGCCTCAAACCCCGTCAATGCCTTAATTACAACAAGTTTGCAACCGCCGTTTAGGTCAACATATTCTCTCCATACCCTATATTAGCTGAACGGATTTTTTGATGATTCTGGACCCCAATTCTCGAAAATTCTCGCATACGTTTATCAGTCAAAATCTCCGATGCTATGCGAAAAACTGAAATTTGCAATTCTCGAAATCCGCATACGAGAATTTCTCTTCGAATTGTACTCGTCTGCATTTTCCATGCGGATTTGCGCCTCGCATACGGAATTGTGAGTTTGATTGACACTTCAATACTTCAAATAACGGTTTGTGTTTTAAATTATGTATATTTCCATTGCGCCTAACTGCTCCATTGCCAAATCAACAAATGCTAAGCCCAAATCACCCAAAGAATCCATTCCAAAAACACATAAATGTTCACTAAACATACAAGTATTTTATTATATCTCTTGTTTGTCAATCAAAAATATAAATATGAAACCAATTTAAATTTGAATAATTGCTCTTTGAATTGATGGGAATTTTTTTTCACAACCTGTCAAAAATCGGTTACTTGACGTACTCAAAAATTCTACCTCATTCGAGAGGTGAATATAATTTTCGCATAGGTGGAAAAGAAAGCCGAACAGCTTTGAGAATACCAATTTTTTCCGCATGCGAAAATTTCAGGCGGATTTGCTCGTATACGAATTATGCTATGCGGAATTCGAGAATTGGGGTCCTGGCTTTCGTTTTCACATCTGTCCTGAAATACATAGCTAGTTATAGGCCTATAGTTCGGCAGAGATACTCCCAAATTGCAAATCGATCTCTACATTCCCGCTGGGACTCCATTCTCATGACGAGGAATGCTGTAATATGCGGCTTTAAATTCACTTTCTGACAGGTCTGGTATGAACCATCTGATGTACCAACTAAGTTGTGCACAAGGCCATCAGCTTAAATAACGTTTTTGTTTGTTCTTATTTTGAGCACGTATATAATTGATCTGTTATTTGATGCCGGCCCAATAAGGAAGCATCCTCAGCTCTGTTGAGCTTTTTAAGAAGTGGCACTTAACGCGGACCTGTCGCTGATTAGTCAAGCACACATACGACTGAGCCAATCCGAACGGACGTCTATACCTTAAATAAATAAGTGTCCATTAAGTTTGGCTTACATAGCGGTAGAGGAAACCCCCTTACGTTGATATAATTTTTCATATGCCGGCATAAGATGTGATAGTGTCAAACGGCTATAAACTTATTTAAATTCAACTTTGGTAAGAGGGTCAGTCAGTGGTGAAAGTATGACCCAAAGTTGGATGCCCGAAATACTCCTCACAGTTGTTATATGCCTTATATCCTTTTTCAAAAGTTCAAATACATTTTTATCGAATAAAATTTAAATCTTGATCGAATGTCATTTCTTCTATTTCTTTTTTTTTATATTTCAAGTCTGTGAGGTTTAGAAAATAGCTGTATGCAGCTGCCACGAACTTTACTTTTAATTTCACCGTTATATCCATAAAAGATAGTGACTATATACACTTTCCACAAAGTTGCACTAAGCCGCTGAAAGCATACACGCAGATCATTAGCAGCATTGACGGTCATTCATGACCGTTTATTGATCTCTCTATCTCTCATTCCATTCCCCGCACTTGGACTTTGCAATTGTTATTTCGCATCGTCCTATCCCCACACATATGCACCCCCATAATTCAAACACCCGCATACTATGCAATTCAGTATAGTAAAAGCAGAAAATACAACAATAAACAAAACATTATTGCTGACTTGACTGCATCGATGACGAATTGCAAATACCGCCGCGATAGGTATACACAAAGCGATCCACAGTCGCCGTCGGTAGTCGAGTTTAACTTTTCTGCGCACAGTTGGCGCATTTGTAAAATATAGCACACACTGCAACCCCCGGTACAAAACAATACAACAAATCCCCATAACCAATACAGCGGCTAAAGTTTAGTCTACTGGCCTGCACTGGCGCAGCCAACTAATGACACTTTGCAATGCAAGACACTACTACATGCTATATGGGTCTCTCTCTCTATGTGCCTACTGTAAATCGTTTTTCGCAAATTAACAACTTTATTAAGAAAAAAAAAAGATTATTTTTTTCACTCTTTGCAACATTTAATGGGCTATGTGTCTACGTCAGCTACGTACATATGCCTTCGAGATGTGGCTGGTGTAGACCATGCGCCGTGAAAAAAAAGGGTTCAAGGCAGTTTAATCGCTATCGCGAAGCGATTTATATTTCCACTACGTTGCATTGCGTTGCACAGTGCAGTTGCAAAAAACAGAAACGAGTAGCAGAGAAACAATCGAGTTGATATGAGAAGTCAAGAAGATGTGGTGATGCGTTTTGCTGGCTTATTGCGCTTTCAATTAGCAATTTATTTAATGCGTGAACTTTAAATTGTTAATTACGCTTTGCTGAAGCATTGAGATTGTTTAACACAAAAAATCAGTCTGATATTGTGTGTGAAGTGGAATCACTTACTGATGACGATGAGTATAGACTTGTTGTTTTTATACATTAACGGAGGTCAGAGACTGACTCCCTTTAAATGTTGGCACTTTTTGTGTTGATGACCGGTTGTAATGTGCCCTGAGAGGCGTTCAGGCCTATTCAGCAAAATCGTTTATCCATTTATGCTGTTATGAATTTCCGTACAAAAGTTCGAACTGTCAAAAAATATTTTACGGGCTCTAGAATTGGTATTCTGTGTGGGAAAATCCTTTATGAATTCTGTTCAAAATCATAACAGAATAAAAGATAGAATTTTGTTATTTTTTTTATTAAATAGGAAGTTTGGGATTGAAATGGATCTCTATTTATAATTCTTCATCAATGAAATGCTTGCAAATTGAGACAAATGTAATAAAAGTATATAAGTATTATAATTGAAAATGAATTCTAAGTTTATGATTTGTTTAGCCGTAACACCAACAACTTTAATTAGAACTTAGATTTTATATTAGCCCGTTTGATCTTCCTGATGTGCTTAGTAGTTCAAAACTTACTCTTTTCAGTCGGCAGTCGGGTGCCCACTTACGATTTATAAAAAAAAATATAAAAACAAAGCTTTTTTTTGAAAGATTCGCAACAGATTTAAATTTCGAAGTTTCATAAAAGTTCGAAATATAAAATACGATTTATAAAAGATCTTTTATGATATACCTATAACAGAAAATTCATAGCAGATGAAAAAAAGGTCTTACGATAGTGGTCAAGAGTAAGCACTGAGACACTGCGCCCACTTGCGTCAAACAGTTAAGTATGTTCACTTCAGTTCTATCGGTCATTACGGCTACAACATTCAATATTGCAATGACATTGGCTTGTGCTGAATTACTCCCGTGCAATAATTTTATTGTTCTCCCTTGAGTCTGGTACATTCTAATCGTTTATAAGAACTTTACAAAAAATTACTCCGCCATTTCTGTGTGAATGCAAACGCTATTGTGAACTTCTAAATGTTTGAATGATCATTGCCAGTAAGATTTGTGTTGAATAAACAGTGCTTATGCGTCTTAATAGACCTATTCGCGTTCTTTCCCGAGCTAAGCACTAACAATCTGTCAAACATATAAAATTGAACGATACTCTCTCAGAGACCTGAGAAAATACCCCAAAGTTCGTGGATAGACTTCGAGCTACTTTGAGCCACTTTTATCTTTTACATCTAATTCATATCACAAATAAATATGAAACGTTCTAGGAGAACATTCGGCAACCACCGATTATTTTTATTTTCCCAGATTTTTTTTCTTTGCAATTGAATTTTAAGACAGATTTTGAATTTATATCTTGTCAACTCTGAGCTGTTTCGAGTCAAGAGAGTAACTACTCGTTAAGCGTAGTATGCAGATGATCCGAAACGAAATTTTCCGGTGGTCTCCAAAAGGACAACGAAACGTCTGCGAAAAGGCAGCGGAAAATGATTTGTGGAGGTTTTCATCAGCTGCTACACAAGTAGCAGTGTTACCATCACTGTCAATTTATCTCCGATTTTGAATACTCGAACTTTTCGCTGGCTCTTTAAAATGTTCATTTGGTAATTGTCCTAATTTAGATATTTACTTTAAAGTTTCGTGATTTTTTTGGCTAGTTAGGCATTTATAAAAAAAAATGCATAGGTACTTCAATAACAAATGTATTCTTTTCGCATGACGAAACCGTAAACACTTTTTTTTTTTTGCTTTTTTTGACCACTTAAACTTGATGGTTGAACTCATTCTAGGTCTTCAAATGTTGCTTATGAATTATAAAGTAAGTTTATCAAGAAAATATCGGCAAATTACCTTTAAATTTTCTAGAAAAAGATTTTAGAAATTTTTCCATATGAACAATTTTTTCCGATCCACTTCTTAGTTAATTCCACAAAAAACATAAACAAATCATTGCACTGAAATATTTAATTTCTTTACTGTTCCATCTGTCTGAATTTGTGCTATGACCGCCTATTTTTTATTTATCGTCGTCCATAAACAATTTAAAAAGTCTGCCAATGTGTTTAGGTATTTTTGGCGCCAAAATTTTCCAACTTGCCTCCATACCTCTTATAAATCTGGCAACACTGGAGCACAAATGTCAAATTTTCGCAAGCAAATAATGTCCCGGACAATAAACGTGTGCGAAAAGAGAGTGGTGAATTGTACCAAGCAATCTACTACAACTAACCATTTTTCCGCCATCATTTCGCAGCATCTGCGTACCAGCTGCGTACTGCAAAACGAAAAGGAGAGCGAAATTTTTCGTTCATGATTTCGTTGTGTCACTTTTGTATGGGATTTTCCGTTTCGGATCATCTGCATACTACGCTTTACTCGTTATTTTGCTAATTTTCTCTTTCTCTGTAATTTTTGATGCGAACGTATAGACAACAGACTTTGCGCTATTGCGATCGATTAAACCGCGTAGTCGATGTTTGACAGTTCGTAAAAATATCAGTTTTGCGTATTAATTTGAAAGAACAACAAATTAGAAGCGATTGTTATTTAATCCACAACATCCACGTCCTCAACAGAAAACAGAACTATTAACTTTAATATTTGTTCAAATTTAAACGATCACTGACATCTGCCAAGATAATTGGCCCTTCAAATGGTAATAAAATAACCAATCTATGGCAGCCGCAGTTCGAGAAATAGGATTTGTAGGCGCTTTCCAACAAGCTTCTCGAACGCAAGCATTTACTCATTCCATTGAACTTTCTCCGTCACTCTCACAGTTTTGTGCAATAAATGACAACAGGCAGCAAGTGCATTGAGCCACTTGATCAATGCGGGACCAGGAGCGGATTTGCGTGTGGCGGATGCTTAATAAATGGCACGCACCAGACATGAACACACAAACCGCAAAAATCGGCAACTTGACTCATTTCGGTTGCTTTTTTTCCAAGATTGTGCACGGACTGAATTCAAATTCATTTGGGAGTGTTCTCGGAGCACTTAGCAAAAAAAAAAAAAAAGACAATGACAACAAATTTTCGAAATAATGACGCCTTTGTGTTCGAGAAGGACTCGGGACTCGATTACCATTTCAATTGCATTTTTGTTACCATTTACATTGCTTACACGATTGTGTGATTCAAATCACTGATTCGCGTCACGTCTTAAAGACGGTACCATTGTTATCCAAATGAGGGCGATTGTGCGTCAATTAGCGGGGAATGCATTGTTAATGGCAAATGAGCTGATGCTCGTAAATTTTTGGAACGTTAAGCTTCAAATAGATTGATCGACTCGAATCTGCAATATTTAACCGCCAAACGTCATATTAATCTGCCAGATACAAGACACGATACATCTGCATATTTGTAGCACGCAACAATCAGTATTCAAAGCCTCGTGCCGCATATATCTATCTATCTCAAATGACAAAGGAGTTCTTGGAATTCTTTCTGTCATTCCATATGTGTCTACTGTCTAGTATACACACATTGCACTCCATCCACTGACTAGAGATAATTACTCACTCTATGGTCACCGTCATAATGCCTTGTCAGTTAATACAATTCATCTCGCCGCCGCCGCTGCTACCATCAGTGGATGCCCCACGTCAATACGCGCCTCATCCAAGTGTCAATTTTCCCTTCTTTCGCGTCCAATTGCATTGTTTATTTATTCATTTTCCCCATCATTTTGATTTCCATGTTTTCTTTTGCGCTACTCTTTGTGACGAGTGGTGTGTGTCTGTCTGTTGTTTGTCGTTGTCCGGCTGGTGGCATGTTGTCGTCATCATTGCCGTCGCACACGTATCCAACGTGTGTTCTTCGAGGCAGCAAAAAAGCTGTCATGTTAACGCCATAAAAACGTTTTGAGGTTTTCCTTTGCTGGGGTGTTGTTTTTGTGTCTTCTCTTTTTTTTTTTAGATGCAATTGCAATCGGCAAAGTGTCTGGAGGTAGATTATTGTGAAGATGATGATTTGCAGCGCAGGTGAATTGCCCCCACTTGGAAGGCCGTGCCATTGGTTGACCATTTACAGAGTTGCGAACACTTGACTGGTTTTTTGCGATTTTGTATCGTGTTGTTGAAGGGTGTGTGGGGGGGGGGGGGGGGGGGTACTACATTTTATTGTTCTTTCACCTCTAAATGAGGTGATTGAGATTGAACAACGGGCGTGGCAGCGTTATGAGTAATTTTGTACATATGGAAAATCCTAGCACGGATCATTTGGTATGCATAATGAGAGAAGTGCATTGTCAGTCCAAAAAGGATCAATAATCGATCAGATGCCCAACCCTGCTGTAACAAAGCGATTGGTATTTCATTCCATCACGTTCTTGATGCGAGCGAGATGATTTAAATTCGCGAGAACATAATTGTGCAAGTTTGAGTGAATCGAAAAAATGTCAAGTGGTAGACATGAAACGTGACTGTCAGTGCAGTAGCGGTAAGATGTGTGCGAAATATTAAATGGTGCCATATATTGATTCTCTTTTGGGATGAAGTATGCACTTACGTACATTTAGGCAGCAAGAATGTTCCTGTTCCATTAATCCTAGATGACTAGTGGGCCCGGTGTTGCTGAAAGTACTCCCAGGAGTATTGTACTACTTCCAACACCTCTGTACTCCTCCTTTGACATTCGTACTCCTATTTATTTTAAAGACCTAAAATGTCTTACACATGCACCAAAGTGTAATTTTAACCTTAATAAATTTAATTCACTTCAAATTTAATGCAAATTGGGCAGCTATTTTATCTTCCACACTGTCGTCAAAAAGGGAATTTCCCTCTTTTTAGTTTTAATTTTTCGCTGGCTTCATTTTTTACTATGACTTGACATTTCTCTACCTATTAAATTGGAAAACAAATTAAAATTGTTTTCCTGTTCGATTTTGTAAGGTATATACAATACATCCACGTCGAACAAACTCTTGTGGTAGGTACCTGGAAATCATTTTCACCGACAAACACTTATTTTGATACTAAAATCAGTGACTGAATAATAAATACCAGATTAGAGAGACTCCATCGAAATCGAAACCATCCCATTTCAAAAATTGAAATATATTTCTAAATTTTCGTTCTGTACTCCCCGGTACTCCCCAAAAAGTTATATTATACTCCCCAACGAAATTATGAAACAGCATCCCTGCTAGTGGCCTGTCAAGACCTACTACAACTATATAATTTTAGTATATAGAGTTTGACAATAATTTGGCGTGTGGCTAGCTGTCAATGGAACGTGAGCATGCGTTGACGTATTTTAATTATGGATTGTCAGTGTTCAACTTTAGGTAGTAAAAATGGAAAAGGATATCAAAATGGAAGTGGAGGGGATAAATTCTCTCACTTACACTTACGAAAAAGCTAGGGAACTGTTTTGTAGTAATCTATGAAAATGGCAGATACATAATTCAAATATTCCAAAAAATCGTTCAAATGTCTGATAAACTCGGGTACTTTGCTAATTTACTAAGAAAATTATAGGTACATCATCTAAACCTAAAGCAATAATATTACCTTTCTCACTCGATGACATATCTCACAAATTTTTTTTAATTTAAGCCTAGTATGCTGTTCCATGAAAGCTAAAATTAAGCGCCTCTCCAATGTTTCTCTCCACCACTTCGCTTAATGTTCGCTTAATTTTGACAAGCTCCGTCAAAAAAAGAAATGTGTTGGCACAGCTGATTGACTTGCTCTGTTTCGTCACTTGGCACGTTCTAAAGAAATTTCTACATTTAAAAAGAAATTAAATTAACAACAACGATAATTTCTTTGTGTTGAACTAACCATTCTCCATTGGTACTGTTCCGTTTGAAGTTTTGTTGCTAATGCCCATATTTTCTCTGATGTGTCAAAATTTAGCTGTGGAAAAATGTATTTTGCATTAATACGCTTACTTAAATTCTGTAGAAAGTTTTCGTACAGCGGCTCAGAAATTTAGCTTGAACTGCGTACTGCTTGGCTTAACTGCTTTGCTTAATTTTATCTTTGGAGACATTTTTATATGGGGGCTTAGTTTAGGGAAAGGCAATGAGTAAAAATTCGTAATAATTAATACAAATTTGTAAGATTTAAAAGTAAAGGAACATACCATTTAAATATGTTGGACACAACATGACAGAACCGGAATATGCTTATGTTGCTTTAAGGTACATTGCCTTTTAATCGGTTTATTTTTCAATATCAACTAAGCAGGTAAGTCTGAGAAGATCTTTAGGCAAAACACATAGTATTTCATGGGCGTAATCCAGCTCAAGCCAGCAAGCGATTACATTAAAATTACCCTTCGCTGACAAGGGTTTAAATGGATAATTTTTAATACTAGTTTAAGCTAATGTAATCCTAATACGGTTAACTATTTAGATGTATACAAAATAACAACTATTACTGCAACAAACTACAGTCGAACTTCGATAACTCGAACCACCACTTGCCACAAAAAAAATTCGAGTTATCAAGACTTCGAGTTATCAAGTAAAATACAAAATTGATTCTCTAAACAACTAACAATATCTACACACTCCACTGTTTATACGAATCTTCAACTCTGTGTTTTGTTTTGTCTTCCTCTTATTTTTTTCAATAATTCAAAAAAATATAGCAACCTGGAAGAAATTTGAAAATGTTTACTCACACATACGAAAATTACGATTTTCTACACGGTATGTATAAGGAACATTCAAACTCAGTGCCCCCGAAAGCGATGCATTATAAAACGAACTTGTTAAAACACGCAGAATTAGGGAATTCCCCTTCAGAATTTGGGATTTCCCCCTTTAGAATTCGACTTATCGAAGGTGACGCCAAATAATCTCCTCGAGTTATCAAGACATTCGAGTTATAGAAGTTCGAGTTATCAAATACAAATTACATGCAAATTTTAGTGTTGGCGCTATTGCCAACCAATTTTATTCGAGTTATTAAATATTCGAGTTATCGAAGTTCGACTTATCGAAGTTCGACTGTATTTTCCAATCCTCCGTGCTATAAAGTGTCTTACTCTCGCCAACGTGGATCAATATAAAAATAATCGCAGCCTTAAACGAATTAGCAGAAACCCCGTAACTTTTGAGAAAGGAACGAAAGAAGTATAAAAGATGCTACGCGCATATTTAAAGAGAATAAAATCGCCTATTCGCTTTCGGGTGGAACAGTCAATTCTTTGAAAATTTGTTTAAGTTGCACATTTTGATAACTATTAGCAAAAGCTAAACTATACCACATGTACTAGTATGTTCTCCCGTTTGGCGTATATTTAATTTCAAAAGCGCCCACGAACTTCAGGACAGCGCAGTAAAAGTACAAATTCTATGTGCGTCAGTATCTCAAGAGGTCGCCGCTTCAATTCTTCCTCTTAACCTGTTATGCATACGCAAATATGCTGGCTGATTTCAAGGACTGAACAACCCTGAACGACATCGACTATATACGAAACATATGCGCCAATATCGAAACAGTGTCGGCATGGCGACGATCATCACTATGGCTTTGCATAAATCATTTCGTTATTTTCAGTTTACGATCTCACAGTGATGTTTGTTTTCTGTGGCTGCGCCTTAAAGCCAGAATGTCCCGCGTTTTGTGGCGGTCGCCTTAACCGGAACGACGATGCTGTCTGCATTTTTTATTTCATATATTTGAATATGATCATCGCGATCGTTACAGCGTCAGTCGCACACTGATTGTGATCTCGTCCCATTTGTCAGGCTGCAACGCTGTCAAAATGTAGATTTACTTCGCCATGTGATATGTGACATCAAAATAATATATAATATAAAAAAAAAACGAACCGAGTTATATTTTCAGCTTAATGACTTCAACCGCAGGAAGTTCCCCTAGCAGGTTCTGTCGCAAAACCTATTTCTGCTGTCATCAATTTAATGCCTCCACGAGCAATATCTACTATTTCTTCATTTCGAATATTTTCAAATTTCTTCAAGCTCAAAATTGCAACTAAACAAAAAAGCTTCGCTTTACTTTAAAAAAAACCTAGGTACAATGAATTGTCATTGTCATAAATAACCAGCACAAATGACATAAACACATTCAGACTTCATAGCCAAAGCCAACGCCAGCCAAGTCATACTGGCTGACATGTGGCGCAGAGCCCGCATATACACGTTACGTATGCGGCGTATCCCATCAATATGGCAATGACGGGGCGGCGCGTATACTGTCCGACCGATGAAATGTAAATTTGCATAATTTTCTCCCGGTTTTATCGGTGTGTAGTATCTACCTCTACCTTAGAGGATCTATGCGCACAATTACATGCCATCAGGTAATAATTTATCTACGCTCTTTTGTTTGCTTTTATTCTTTATTGTGCTGAATAATTCAAAACCGATATGTGTGTAGTGCGCGTTAGATATGCATTCATTTATTTTGTCGCAGAGGAGGGGGAACATGGAACCATCATCAACAACACGTTGCGAATGTGTCTTCAAATACGCACGCATTCCGCTTGAAAAGCTCATGACTCACGGGGAATTTCTGACCGCAAACAATGAAAATACTGCTAAATTTACATATTAGCCATGTTTCTGTTTATACAAAAAGTCAGCGTAAATAATGAAGAGCTATCCGCAGGCGTTTGCAAACTTGAATGCGAATTGACTGCTTTTGGAGCGATTTCAAGGCGATTAAATCGCGAGTGAGTCAGTGCCATTTGATTGGCATTTAAATTTGTGTCAAAGATAGTTTAGTTAGCGGTTCTATTCATTTGAATAGTAAATAAAAACACCTCATTACAATCATTTTAATTATAACGTTTAGCTTTCTCCCAGCACAGCTATACTGCAATGCAGAAGAGCCAGAATTAATATTTTTTGACTTGGTATATTCTTTCGATTGAACGAAAAGTGACGTTGCGCCGTTATTTTAACAAATTTTGAGTTTTGACATTAAATTTACGAAAGCTCACCAATGATGTGAGCCAAATTTGTATGGAAAATATGGCCACTTGGAACTACTAAAACTACTTGAAGTCGAAACTAAAAATGTTAATTGGTATCTAAGGCCCATTGACATAAATGCTGCAAATTTTTCGCACTCGTACGGGTCTGTAACTGGGCAAAAATCGGTTATCACTTTAGAGAGATCGTATTCATAAAAATCAGATTCAGATAATTTTCTCACAGTTATGTAAATGTTAAAAACTGTATCAAACTGCAGTAGGTATATTTCAATTCTATATTAAATTAGCAATACTTCCCCTACTTCCTGGGACTGGTTTATCTAAATGTCATTAAGTCGTATCATGTTCGCTTAAAAATGTTCGTAAAAAGATTTTCAAGTTTATCTGGGCAAGTGGATTTACGTCTCTTTTAAAATAGTTGCCGTCGCGGCAAGTGCCGGTAAAAGAATCGACTTAAGGTAGTGCCAAAAGTGAAGGAAAATCAACCGCACGTGGCACCGCATACGATTCGAATTAAGTCGCAACTTTAAAGTGAGCAAAAAACGCAAACAAACTAGCCGAATTACATTGACTTAATTTGCGTACGCAATTTTCTAAAGACAGTAAAGTGTTCTGCTTTCATTTTGGGATCAAATCTGACTTAAATGTCACTCTAGCTAACTTAACTAAAATATTTTTCTTCTTTCTGTCTACTTTCAGTTTGAATCAATATCAGTCAACTAGTGAACTCGTCTGAATGGATCGAAATATATCAAAAGTTAAAAGCAAAACAACTACGAAGGCAAAAACAAAAGTGCAAAAGTACATCACACAACTACAACTAAAGATAAGTAAAAATGCAAACAGAACGAGCAGCGGAATGATAACGTAAAAGCAAGAGCATTTTGAAATTGTTCTACACCGTTATAGATAACACAAAACATTTAATTTCTAATGACACACAACAGAGTGATAATCCTTTCTTATAAGCGAAGTAAAAACAAACATTGCTAGCACTAACAGCAGGCAAAAGTATCTGACCATCAACTGAACAGCAATACACTGAGTGATAAACTGAAGAAACCCCTACCCCAAACAAGGCAGATAAATTGAAAAAAAAAAAAAAAAAAATAATAAAATAAAAATAATAATAAGAACGACGACGACGAGGAAGAAGAATTAAATTCAAAATTACCGGGAACACAACGCAATGGCTATAAATTTTCCCGCTTCATTTGCGGCATGCATAGCGGCTGGTCTCAAAGTGCCCCGACAAATAATGTACTGCATATCTCAGGACACGGGCCAACCGTACGTTCTGTACAAAGATTCTCAAGAAGCGGCCGAACGCAATGCGGCCGCGCTGGGTGGAGCGGCAGCACAATGGGGAACCGAGATGTATCCGGCGATACAGCAGAACACACAAACGCATTTAGCAGCTCAAAATGCTCAAAATTCATCTCCGCAGATAGCGGCCGCAGCAGCGACAGCTGCGGCAGTGGCCGCTCAACAGCAGCAACAGCAGCAACAACAGCAACAACAACAGCAGCAGCAGCAACAGCAACCGCACAGTCCGTCGGGTGATGTCGATCAGTCGCGTGACAATGGTGCTAACGTCCGTCAGCAACAACAGCAGGGTTCACCGTCGACGAGCCCCTATCCGCAACGATCGAATGGTGGCGAGGACGATGTTGCCATGAGTCAGGTGAGGATTGAGGTAATTATTAAACCATTTACAATATTCACGATCATAATAGGCTAGCATCAGGGCTGTTGAAAAGTTTTGGAACCATCTTTCAACTACCCTTGTGTATCCGACAATCGTCAACAGCATGGTTAGTTACTTGGTTGCTCTTTTCCTTTCTTCCTCTACTCACAGGTGGCTGGGATGCAACAGCAACAGCAGCAAAACGCGGCGCAACAACAGAACCCAAACCAAAGTACTAACGATCCGCAACCGATATCTGTTGATCCGGCGTCCAACAACCAAGCACAGCAAGCCAATGACCAAACCTTTAATCCACCGCAGGGTGCCGAACTCGGCTACTATGCGCCTCGGCATCCGGGCGGTCCACAGGGTACAATGTTGGCACCACCGGGATTCCCGGCGCTACACTATCTCAATAAGCCAGTCCTGCCCGGAATAGCCGGTTCGATGGATCAAAACGGTGGCCTTGAAGGGTACGCAATGCCTGATCTCCTACCTGGCGGTGGTGCGGGCAGTGCCGGCACCGGAACCGGTGCTCACGGTGGAATGCATCAAAATGCCACAGCGACTCCAACGCCGACCACACACAAAATGAAGCCTCACAGCGATCTGCGTCTCTTCAAGTGTACAACCTGCGGCAAGGACTTCAAACAAAAATCAACGCTGTTGCAACATGAACGCATCCATACTGATGCACGACCGTATCCATGTACAGAATGCGGCAAACGATTCCGTCAACAGTCACACCTCACTCAGCACCTGCGCATCCATGCCAACGAGAAACCATTCTCATGTGCTTATTGTCCACGCAGCTTCCGGCAACGAGCGATCCTCAATCAGCACATTCGCATCCATTCGGGTGAGAAGCCCTACGCATGCCCAGAGTGCGGCAAGCACTTTCGCCAGAAGGCCATCCTCAATCAACATGTGCGCACCCACCAAGGCGAGCGACAGTTATTGAATCAAAAAAAAAAAAAAACAAAAAAAAAATCCAAATTCGAGCAAATTTTTTCGAGAAAAAAAATTCAAAATCTTCCAAAGAGATCCGAAATTTTTTTTCCCAAACTTTCAAAATTTCCATTTTTTTACATTTTGTTTGGCATGGAAAAAAGAACGAGAATATATTTTGGCCCAACTTATTTTCCAAGTTTCAAAATTTTGCTATAAAAAATTGCATTGATTTTGAGAAACATCAAATGATCGTTTCGTTATAAAATTTAAACAAACTTTTTCCAAAGGCGATCATTTTCGCTGGGTTCTGTGTGTCCTTTAGACTTGGGCGGTTTTTGGTCAGGTACCTAATAACATTTTCATCGGTATTTGATCCAGCGAAAGTTAATGCACTCACTCTGTTGTGAGTAATTACCCTCTGAATAGTGACGAGGTTTCAGATGACAACCTAAATGTTAATAAGTGACTTGGTCCTTTTTTACTTACCCTATCTGACATCAAACTCGTAGTAGATTCAAGATTTGGTGGTTTGGTGAGACGATACAATAAAGTATTATGATTTAGTGACTTGATGTGGGTCTTTTTATCACCTGCGGATGTAGATATATCTTTATTTTTGAGATTTACCTACTTAAACTGGTAAGGTTTCTTAGGGAGAAATCATCCGTCAGAGCATTCACAACTTAGAGAGTAAACAGAACATGTGCCACTGTAATAGTTTTTCAAAATTTGTATTGTCTTCCAATTCCCGTTGAATTTAATTTTAATTAATTATATTTCTGAATAACTGAGGCAGCTAAATCAAATCCCTACAGCAAACAAAGCGATTCGCTTCAAATCGCTGGAAGAAGATTTCGTTGGCCAGGTAGTTCATTAAAAGATCTCCGATAATGAATGTATCGTGTAAAATGACAGACTCCGACACCGACACAATTGACAGAAGAATCGGTGGTTGGCAATACCTAGGCGGAAGAACAAAATGCGAACAAAATAGATAAAGCTAATGGGCCTTACTAATAATCATTTTTAACCTTCACACTAAATATTTTCTAGGTCACAATATGCAATTTTGTATTGAAAATTTCGCCATTGTGAGTTCGAAAATGATTATTAATACCGCGGAATGTAAACAGTGGCGGTTCTGATGACAAAGCAAATGCGAAATTTGCGACAGTAACTTCTTTTTAAGTGCAACTGCAATAATACTTTAGGCCTCGCTAGGAACCTCCTCCTTCCAAAAGACACATTGAATCCCAAGCTCGCGCCTTATATACCAATCAGGCATTATGTAACCAAACTCCAAACAACATATAGAAAACAAACCCTCTCAAATTTTTTTTTAAGACAATCTTTTCCAAATTTTGTTTATAAGTAAATTAAAAAGAAACTATCACTAATGTCTCTGAACTGCTTAACGCACTTTTAACACACAACAAACTACCAACCCTTCTCAATTGTTTACTAACAATACGTTTTTTTTTTTTTTTTTCTTTACATTGAAAACAAAAACTTTTCAGATGTCTCACCACATCTCATCTTCAAAAATGGACCCCATCCGACACTGTGGCCACAAGATGTACCATACCCTGGTGACGAGACTGATACAAAGAATGACATTACAGGTTACAATGACGACGGTTCACAGGGTACACCCGAATCGAGAGCGTGCTTTTCACCCGACGGCAATGGTGGTATGCATTATCCGTCATATTTCAAAGATGGCAAAGGTAAGTGTGAGTGTTATATTGTACGGCGGTATTCGAAAAGATCCTTTGAACTAACTCGAACCATACATTCGATGTAGGGCAAAAAATGCTGCCCGATGTTATACAACATGGTCGTGCAGTTGGTATGCCACTTTATGTGAGATGTCCCATCTGTGACAAGGAATTCAAACAGAAGACAACACTCCTGCAACACGGTTGTATACACATCGAGTCAAGGCCGTATCCATGCCCGGAGTGCGGTAAACGATTCCGTCAGCAGTCACATTTGACGCAACATTTGCGGATACACACGAATGAGAAGCCGTTCGGATGTTTGTATTGTCCGCGATTCTTCCGACAGAGGACCATTTTGAACCAGGTGATTAGAGAAGCTTTCCGTAGAGTGTATTAACAAGTTGACTGAGCTTTTGTTCCTTCTATGTTTTTTTTTTTTTATAGCACATTCGAATCCATACTGGTGAGAAGCCATACAAGTGTGCACAATGCGGTAAGGATTTCCGACAGAAGGCGATACTGGATCAGCACACAAGGACACACCAGGTAGTTGTAATGTTTAAAATGTGATATAAGGCGGGAGGTGTAGCTTGTAACTTGGAGTTGAAAGTCGAAGTTACTCTTGGGCTTGGTATTTCAATGGGGAATAGGAGACTAATTAAGAATAGTTTGTTATACAGCTTGCATAAGTTTCGAGATTACATACCACTTCACATCTTCATGAAGCTAAATGGAAATGGCTTTATAATCGTTAGCTGTAAGTAGCGATCATCGTCCCCTTGAAAAGTTCCTTCAGCTGGTTAAAAATCTCGTGATTACATTTGAACCATTTTCTCTATCTGTCGAAGAGGAAAACTACAGCAAGCCGCCCGCTACTTTTTTATACTAGAGTAAATTTGTAATTCCTTTCTAATCGTCTATATTGGTAATTTTCTCCGCACGCGTCTAGGGTGATCGACCATTCTGCTGTCCAATGCCAAACTGTAGGCGACGCTTCGCCACCGAGGCAGAAGTGAAAAAACACATCGACAACCATATGAACCCGCATTCATCGAAGTCACGCCGTCAAGTCAACCACATGGCAAACGAAACCAAGAATGTAGCTGCAACAGCTGCTCAGTTCCTCACGAATATGGACAACAAGGCGAACATAATACCACGTATGGCACCAGTGGTAAAACACGAGCTCTACTTCCCACAATGCTATGGGTCACCATTTAATCAGTCGTTTGGAGCCCAACAACAGGGCCAAGGACAACCGGGACAACCCCAACAACAGCAACCAGTTCAGCAGCAGCAACAACAAAAACAACCGGGCCAACAGCAGCAACCCAATTCAGGGCACAATGGTAATGCGCCACCACCAAATGTTGCAAACGGTGCAAATGGCACCGTCGTCACCGTTGCGAATTCTGTCGCTCCCGGTGTAGTACAACAGAATAACACAACAACCGTTGTGGCCCAGTGACATCCCCCCGCTGTGTCGCTAGCTTTACCTCCACCACCGGCAGCGCCACCACCACAGTCTGTGCAATCGGCATCAGTACATTTGCCAGCGCCTCAATCCCAGTCAGCATCGATAGTTCCCGTGCCCACAGCAGCGATCTCAGCGGCAGCAGCAGCAGCTGCCGCAAGTGCTCACACCGTCACATTATCTATATCATTACCGCCCTCAGCATTACCTCAAGGCGCTGCAACGAATGGTGTCAATGGTGGCAATGGAACACATGTCCTATCACAGCCACCAACGTCGACGACATCGCTCCTGCCACCACATTCAGTGGCGCCATCTACGACGATATCGCATGCGATTCCCATTCATCCACACATTCACTCAATATTCGGATCTCTATGATACTAAGATATCGGATTGGAAGATAACACACAAGAAGGATTCACTTACACCCTAGTTACCCACCCATATCTTTAGAAAAAAAAAATGATATCAAAACGCAAAACAGAATACATTTTGGGGACTTACAAAAACAGAACAATTTCTAAATAGAAAACAAAACACAAAACAAGGACAAACTATAAAACAACAACAAATCACATTTGCAAGGATTCCAAATCAAACAAAAAATAAGAAATTAATAACAAAAAATCGTTTAAGGATAGTAACAACAGAAAACATAAGGACTCTTGTATACTAAGTTAAGTATAAAACAACAAAAATAATAATAATATTATAAAAAAAAAAACACAAAACACATATGAATACATTATATAAATATAAATATTTAGTATTAAACACAAAAAGAATATTATTAAACAAAAAACAAAAATATTTGATATAGTTTTACGCTAGTCTTTTAGGAAAGGACTTTAAACTTACCGTTCTACAATGTTCTTGAATTATTACTGTTTTTAAATTGTTTCTTTTCCATTTTTGTTTTTTACTCTCTTCCTCTTAAATTTAATTTTCCTTTTTTGTTTCAGCATTAATATTATCATTTGATTTTTTAACAAGTTTGAGGAAAAATAAATATTTTGTGAGGCGTGTTTAGAAAGAGAACCAAACAAAAGTAAATGGTCAGCAATTTTCTCGGTTAAACTTAGTAAAGAATAGAAAAAATCAACGGCAATGCATGTACTCCATTGTATGCGTACGTAAAGTTATTTCAATGGTATTATACGATATATACATTTAAATTGTATCTTTTAAAATGAAGGGAAATACATTTTTTTATTCGTTAGCAGAAGAAATTTGATTTGAAACAATGATTTCTAGTTTGTAGTATATATATATTTTTTTTTGTTGAGAGAAAATTTATTTTTAATCAACTATTTAGTGTTAAATTATATTTCTTACAGATTAGTTTTTTTTTTGTTTGTTTCTTAATTTATGTAAAAGATTTTTTTCATCATTTTTTCTTAGGGTTATTTTTACAATACAAAGCGCAGCTTAAATTGAGTCATTTATTTTTTATTTTTAATATTTTATTCTTATAAAAAAAGAGAAGCAATTAATTACTGGAGTGTCAGCTTTGACATTTGAGACAAACAATATTTGTTGTGCTTGGGCGTGCGAATGCTTATAGGGTTTCACGTAAAGCATGTAAAGGGCAAGAGTTGGTATTGTTTTTTTTTAGTTAAAAATAGGGACACGGAAGTGGTTCATAAAACCGATGTAAAATTAGGTTGAGAGGGGACAAAAGCAGTGGGGTTGCATTGCGAATGCCAATACTTTCCATTTCGTTCCCAGTTTGATAGCTAAAAGGAAACTGAATGAAACACCATTCGATGTCTTCGAAGCTTAGTTAATGAGAACAACTATACATCCTTTATCCATTTATCATGGTGCAAATGTGCGGTAGCTCTGATATCAAATATTTTGGTCATTACGACGTTAGTGGCGGAAGTGGATTTTCGTCCAATTTCGACGCATTTGTGGTTTAGCTTCACCCTTATAAACTTGCTGAAAAGATGGACAAAATATTTCCTAAATTTGGCTAAAATCGCATAGGCTTGGTCAGTGGAAAAGAGAGTGGATTGTGTCCCAATCGATTTGTTCGTCACCACCGCTTTTACACACATAGGCATCAAAATGCAAAAAAAAATGCAGAATAACTTAGAATTGTGGTCTGAAATTGTTTGTTCTCTATTCTGGTGTAAAACTTTCAAAAACAGGGTTATTCTGACCTTGAAAACATCCGAACGTATTATTTCAATACGTTTTTCAAACTTCTGGGTAGAAAAATGTTGCTACCATCGGTACTTGTCGGGCTCCTGACCCACGAAACGTATATATCTGAGATATTTCGGAGGCTCAGTTGTTATGAAGCCTGTGACAAACGACCTTCAAATAGATTGCATAAACGAATAGTTATAACAAGTAGGCATGTGGTTGATGTAGCTCTGCAATATTAGTTGCCCAAAATAGTATACCATTTTCAAGCTGGAAGCTTACACGTTTTGTAAAAAAAATCAGTAGTGTTCAAAAATGCGCTCCATTCCATTCACCACCATCTTGCAGTTTTATCTTCTAATGTCTGTTTCTAGTTAACTGAAAAGTCCGTTCACAGACTCCATTTTAATTGAAAGCAATCGCAGAAAGTTCTTACTAGTTCTGTACACAAATAGCATAAAAAGAGAGCATTTCACAAAGTAACGAGTAACGAGTACCTTGAGTTCTCCTGCATAATTGATGAATTTTTCAAAGTAACATCCAAATAAAAGCAAAAGGTTTGTCCGACAATCCAATTCTTCGATGAAATGAAATACATAATAACATTTGTGCTTGCCTCGGGAAAGTACGCCACATAATAATGCTGCTCCAATCCAACAAGCTTAAGCACGTAGGTAATTAAAATCAAATCATGTATATTTATGGATCGTAAGTTGTCACTTGTGGCTACAACCTTCAAAGTTCAAAACTTTTAGACCAAAACGGCCTTTTGGATTGTCGTTTTGCTCACCAAGTGAACACAGTTCCGATCGTAATGTTGGATCAACTAGTTTCTGTTCATAAAATTGAAGAATGCGGATAGAATTGAAAAAGCACAACAAAATCTCACGTTTTCAAAATTAACAAGCAACTACGTCCTCACCATACTCGTGCCCTTTTCAACAATAACTTCGCAAAAACGCACACACTTTTCTGCCATCAAATTAAACGCAAATATCGTCCATATCCAGGTGCCATAAAGTGTAGATAGATATCGTAGGTATTTCAAATATTGAAAGAGACGAATTTGCTACCCAAAATTATCCGTTTTCTTCCATCATTCTCATGCCCTTCGCACAGCAAAAATCACAACGTATACGCATCCTTATACATACTAAAAACTTAAAACGAAACCTTTAGATATATCTCAAGTTTTTGACTTAAAACAAAATTCTTATCGTGATATTTGGCTAAAACTATTAAATACTTGTAATTGTTAAATCAATTTTTCTAATGTTGTGTTACAAAATGTTCTCCTACACATAATTTTTAAGATTTACCTAACTAGGTACATTTATTATATATATCCGAGTACATATTATTTCTTAAGCAAGTCTCAAATGTAACAATATTATTATTATTTTTCTTTATTTATATTTTTAAGCAATACTAACATTTAAAAAAAAGTAAAGCAACATTTTGATTTTCTTTAATTTTACGCATTTATGTTATTCTTTTTTATATTTTATTTAAACGGAAGAAAAAAATACACATTTATGAAGAGAAATAACTATTATTATATTATTTGTTTTTATTATTATTTCTTTGTAAAGAAAAAAAGAAAAAGATATATATGGTATATATATATTGATTTTTAATAAAGAAAATTTTCAATATTTTAATTTGTGTTGAGTTTCATTTGGTTTTCTGTTTCTCTTTAGTTTGAATTCCTTATTTTCTCGTTTTTAAATGGAGTGAGTGGAAACCGTTTGAATCTAGGTAAATGCTACAAAATTTGTAAAGGTAAAGAAATAAATCAAAAGTAAGGGAAAAGGAAGCTTATGTGACAAAAGTGAAGTAAGGGAAAAAATAATGTTTAGGAAAATTTGTTTTCGTTTTTGGAGATATAAAAATTAAAAATTAGTCAAAATTTTTTATATAAAAAAGAGATGGAAATTAAGGCAAAAAAAACACATAAATATTTTTGACAAATAATCTAAATTTAAAAATATTAATCGTTAAAAAATACATTTCGGAACGGATGCTTTTATTGGAATTGTCCTGGGGCTGATATCGTGTTATTATATATTTGGCAAAGCGAGAGTTTAGGTAAAATGAAATAAAAAAAATCTCATTTGAGATTTGTTGCTGCGTTGTTATTGTTTTTGTATAAATTAAAGGAAAATCCAAAATTATTCCAAAGGTCCTATAATTTGTTTGCACTTTTATTTCGAAGAGTTCCCACATTTCCAATAAAAGCCAAATTTTAGACTGAAAGTCTCTGTGATAACAAAATTTAAGCAAAAATTAAAATTAAATGAAAATAAAAAATTTGCATCTAAAGTTAGGAAAAACAAACAAAAAAACATGATAAGTAAAATTAATCAAAATTTTTATAGGAAAAAAAGCTAAACATATGGTTAAGTCGTCGTCGTATGAATGAGAGGAATTTTTAACGATACAGTTCATTAACAAAAAGAAATCATAATTCAACTCCGTTTTTAGTTTTTCATTTGATTCTTTATATAATATTTATAATTTCTACTATTTTTTCCAGTTAGCTTTATTTTACTTTTTTTTTCGATTTAAAACAAATTCAAGTTGTAAATACCAGGACACCATTTTTGATATATAACTCATCAACAAAAAGAAACATACAAAAAAAAATTATGCAACTAACATTTTATAAAACTTACTTAAGTAGATTTGTAAAGTATTCACTAAACAAAAAATAAAATTAAACAAAACAAAAACGATAATTTTCGGCTCCAAAAATATGCAATTCAATGAAAAAATGAAACAAGCCAACAAAAATGAAAACATTCTCGGAAATTCTCCAATTAAACAACGCGCTAAACGTAAAGATCAAAAAGCAAATAGGAATTACTTAAAAAACAAACAGAAGGAAAAAACTTGTACTTATCAAAATAATTCAAAACCGGAAATAGCACATCCAAAAAATCACCAAAACTTTTCGGCCTCATAACTATTTAAATATTATTTGAAAATAAAAACAAAACACACCAACACTTTCCGTTTACTTTTTCACCATGTAAATTTGAACCACAAAAATAGTTAAATTAAATAAAATAATTGAAAGAAAGATAATCTATATATTAATAAAGAAAACAGAAAATATTCATACACACACAAAAACAACAAAAATAGCCCGAATATGAACAAAGAGTACAAATACATTAAAAAATAAAACAGAAACAAAAAAGTAATTGCAAAGAAAATAAAAAATAATAATTTAGTAACTAAATGTAATACCAACCCGAGTGTGGAGAAAATTCGATATTTGTTTGAAAATAAAACAATATTCATTTTAATACCATTTCTTTGTTTATTTTTATGTAAAATAAGCAGCAAAAAAATGTTATCATAAAAAAAGCAAAGCATTAACAGAGAGAGCGAGAGAATGAATCGACCCATCTTTTTGTATAACTAAATATACAAAAGTACATTTAAATAATACGGATTGATTTTATTTTTAAATATGAAACTAATTAAAAGGTTCTAGCATTTAAGTGTAATAATATTGTCGGAAAAGAAGACAACAGCAAACCCAAAAATAGAAGCGTGAATTCAAAAGAAATCTGCTTCCATATTGTTGGAAAAAACCAGGAATGACAGAAACATTTTTATTGATCAACGATTCAATGGGAAACGAATGAACCTAATCAGCTTCATCATAATATATACGAACACTTTGTGCTTTCGTTTTATTTATATTCATTTGAAAAAAAAAAATACTAACCTTGTATTTGCTGTCTAGTTATGAATAATAGTAACATATTTAACAAACATTAACAAAAATTCAACTCATAACAACCACACAACATTTTTTAAATAATTCTTGGAATTTTAGAGAATCCTTTTTTAGTACTGTTTATTTAAATAATGCGCATCTATAACGAGTTCGGTGACTATTCGCAAACAGAAAACAAATTTGTGCGCTGAATTAAACAAGTTTTGTTGTAGAGTACGAAAATAAGCATTGATAGCTTCGTTTTCGGAGTAAAAGCCCTCATGAGACACGAAGGTCGAGAAAACACAATAATTCTATTCTTTGGTGTTAAGAGTTGCAAACACTTATGAATAGGTATTGATTTTGTTGGCTCCTGCTGCATTAAACATGTAAAACAGTATATTAACAGAAATAGCTAGATCTATTGATTTCTGGTTATTTTAAAACACTTTCGACTTATGTCAAAATTGAGTAAATGCAACGATCGGATATACTGAACCCTGTTCTATATATTATATTTTTGTCATTTAAACGGCTGCTGTGTTACGGATCATTCCATATTTGAAGTCAAACCTTCGACCAGCCATCCTTAAAAAGTAGCTTCAAATTACTTAAGCCATTTTTCTTTGTTGCCACCGAAATATTCTTGAAATTGTATTGCAAATGCCAAAATGTGCAACAAGAATGCAAGTCTACAGAATTTTTAACGTTAAGTCTACCTATGTATGTATAAAACACTTATGTCGCTTTCCATTGGGAATAGGATAACTTTTTGCAAATCTGGATATTGTTTTCAGATTTACACATACAACCACAAGCCATTAAGAAGTTTGCTATCCAAACAAACGGGCAAGGTTTCGTGAAAATCAAAATAACGAATATTATATTTTTAATTTTTAATGAATTATTTATCTTTATCGTGTTCCTCTTCATCTGAAGACAGCGAATCACAAAAAATACTCCATTTATATTAACAACTGGTGGAACATTCTTTAAGTCGATATCCATTTGTGATTTTTCGAAAAACGAAATTTGAACAGCTAATATTGCTGTCAAATATAGCACTAATATAGAACTTACAAAAGCAGATGAATTTCGTTGCATGTTCCATGAGCCGCTTAAAATCTGAGATCTGAAAAATATTTCTAGTGGTGTCAATACGAAACGACACAAGCAACAGTCGTAATTTGACCTCTAATTCGGGGTAATATCAGAAAAGCATTTTTCAAATCAATTAGGTCTGTTCCCTTTCTTTCTGGTTCAATTTTGGCAATATGTCACATTTCTCTCATTGCGAGAGAATTCGCTCACCGAAATGAAATATAACCAAAAAGAAAAGGAGCGCGTTGAACCACTTATTTGAAAAATAAATATTCAAATAAGAGTAGAACAAAGCACATATTTAAGACCAAGATTGAAACTGCATTTATTGCAGAAATCAAAAAGTTTAATTCTTTTGATTCTTACGTCTTAATGCTATACAAGCAATACATGAAAACAAATAAATTAAGCATTTCAGCTTTCTTCTGTCCAACTTTTGCGTAAGGGAACGAAGTTTGACTAAATTTGGCTAACGTGTTCAAAAGCATTATCCTAAGGGAACAGACCTAACACTAACTCAGTCTATTTTAATGTTATCACATAAGTCGATATGAAACAAAGTTTTTGGGGTTTTGCCTGTAGTGTTTGCCAGGCACGAAAATGCAGTGCGCACTGATGTCTGACGGCTTTCCACGTCGCGTCGTTTCAATTCAATTTATTTTAATTTTATTAAACTTGTCAGTGCTACGTATTCCGAATTATGGTAGGTCAGTGCCAAGTTGTAAATCCTACACTTGCTAACATTGGTCTTAACGAAAATTCAGATATTTTTTAGTGTTTTACACAAATCCTTTCGTCTTCTCAAGTCTAATTATTTTAAGTGGACTAGATTAGTCGGGAATAGATTTCCCCGGAACGCATAAATTAGATTGATTGTTAGTGTCACTTTTACTACGCCCGATACACAATCGAAACATGAACTGATTACTTAGTTGATAAATTCTTGACTAGATTTGTCGGAGATAAACTATTTACGTGATCAATCTAGGTCAATAAATAATCAAAAAATTACGTCAACCTTCTTTCAAACTAATGTGGTATTCGTTTGGGCTTCTTCAGATTTGCCCTCAGATTTCAGATTTCGTGTGCCTAATCGAACATAAAAACGTCACTTGCTCTTTTTTGTGTTGATATTTGTGTGATTTGAATATGTGTAGACTTTCCATTCACTGGTTAAATTTAGTATTACAACATTAGAAATATCTGTCCCGATTGATTTCTAAATGTTTATACATAAATAATTTACAAAAATTGATTCACCCGATGCAAAGCCTTTCTTTGCTGGAGAAAAAAATCACTAAAAATGAAAACAAACTCCATCAGTTGTCAAACTTAAACGCACTTGTATTGGTAAATCTGAGAAAATATCTAGATTCGCAAAAGTGCTCTGAAATCTGAAAAAGATTGTTTTTTCCTGTACCAAACGAATATAAAAATTGCTCTGAGAGCAAAAAAGTGCTCTGAGAGCGCCCAATCGAATACCACATAAGTGAACTAGAATTTCGGTATGTCCCATTTTTTTTTTTTTGTTTAACGAATGTGAACATATACTTTTGGCAGTACTATGTTGGTATGTTTTTGTGCATCGCAACACTTCATTTGTGGCATTCTTTTTAAGACTTAAGTAATCGATCACTAGATTAATCAACTCAATAACTCATGTTATTATCAACTTTTCAAAAATAGAATTAAATTCAGCCAGACATCTCTTCTTGCTACTCGACAAATCTTTTAACCCTTTCGCAACTCACCTCTCCGTTTTTAGATGGTGCATTTGAAATTCCCACTCCTATTTTGCACACCGAAAGCTTCAAGCAATCCATTTAATTTTCCTACCCATCAAAAATGCAAACAATTTATAAGAAATCCACACTTACAACACACACATTATAAATTTAAATGCCTACAAATGACAACAACAAAACAACCGCATTCAGCAATAGTGATAATAGTTTATAAGACTTACCTACAACTAAATAAAACAGAGAAGCATATTAAGAAAAATGTAAAACAATTTTTTTTATAACATTAATTAAATTGTATTTATAATTCTATTAAATTGCAATAGTTATTACTTTTTTTAACAAACAATATAAGCATCAACATACATACGCGTATAAAAATCCATAAAAGAAGTGCATAATAATATTTTTTAATATATATATCAATATAATGTAGGTATATTGTAATTAAAACAAATAATTTAAATAGATGAGAAAACCGACAAAAACACTCCACAAAATAAATAAGAAATAGCAACAAACTCAAAATGTATAAACAAATATATATTATACCGAAACGAAATATATTATTTTTGTTAACAATAGCCTCAATGAAACAAACCATAAAAAAGACGTTGAATCGACATTTGACTGGTTGAAATGAAAAGTTGTTTACCAAACCAAAAGGTATCTATAACTAATCAAATATTAATTTTATTTCATTTTGTTTCAACTTAATTTTTGCTAATCGTTAGTTAAATGGTTCCTTGTTAAAAAAAAAATCTATTCTACTATGAGTAAAAATAATAATAATAAAAAAAAAAACAACACAAGAAAAAAAATGAAACAAAAGATAAATAGCTAATAAATAAGCAAGTATCTGTGCTACCTCGTAATAATTAATACAAAAGAAATGAATATTATGTGTACATAATAAAGCAATTATTTTATATATACAAATTTATTTAATAAGCAAAACAAAACCATATATATTGAAATAGAACCATAACAAAAGAACCGAAAACAATAAAACAAACAAAATAGCAAATGAAAATATTTTTAATTTTTCACCACACAATCAACAATCAAACAAAATAGAAATCAATAGACAAATGAACAATAGACAAGTGAAATAGGAAAACTAATCGATTCTTACTTACTTACTGCTTTAGATTTTCCTTTCGTCATTTGAATTTTTGTTTTTTCTTTTCGTGTACCTACCTTTTTTATAAATAATTATTGCATTATATAGAACAAATCAAATAAAAATATATTAAATGAACAATAGATTAATTAGTAATTATATTGTTTGCAATAAAATAAATATTCTAAATCTTAAATCACCATTAACGAGAAGAGTGTAGATATAAATATTATTATATTTGTTTATTTTTTCGTTTGTATATCTTTTCGTTCTTGTTATCTAAACTATTTTGAATTTTATTTATATTTAGAAGGTGCAATTTAAAAATGTTCCTATATCTACTAATTGTTTTTTATTTAAAAATTGTTTGCAAATTTTTGTGTACGAAAATGCGTTAAGAAATTACAAAATTTAGTCTTCGTTCTAATGTTTGTCAACCTTGATAAGACCAAAATGCGTTAACAAATGTTGCAAAATGCAATCTTCGTTTTTATTTTTGTCAACCCAGACTTGACTTAATTTGCTAACTTCCGACTGATTGTCGACTTGTTTTAATAAATGAATCGAACATCTATACATCTTATTGGAAATTATTGTGTAATATGTGCATTTAATTGTTTCCCAAATTCCTAATTTTGTGAACTGATGCAGTAATTTTTAAAGCCGACTTTAGAGGAAACAGACGAACATTTGGCAGATAAAAAAAAAAAATACAAATTAAAAGTAACGAGTACCTAACTATGCTAGATTTACTATATTGTATAGAATATCTCCTTGGGTACGAGGAACAAAATTACAATGGCTGTTCCTATATTCCCGTACGAGAACTCGAATACAAAATTTAAAGCGATATTTTCAACAATTCCAAATAAATTTATCGAGCTCGGCCTAAATTCGGGACCGCAATATGTTATCATTGAAAAATCGCCATTTCATTCCACCAAAAATGTGTTGCCAGTGTCGTTATACTCTGTGTTGAAATAGTAGAAGAAAGACAGTAGCCATTGAATTTGTTAAACCTGTCTTTCCCAATCGAAGTCGGCGCAATCCTTTCGTGGATCTATTCACTTAATTCACTCTGTGGATTGTTCTGTTTTCCAGGGTTTTCAATGCTTAGCAATACAGCGCTAGTTTCGTCAGAACCGCCAACAGTGTCAAATGATAAAATAAGCAATAAGTGACAGGAAAATTAAAGCAGATTCTATAAGACTATGGCTGCATCATGGGTTTTTGTTAAGTTTGGTCGTGACAAATGTAGTAACATTTAGAAAATGTCTTATTCTTCTATTTGGCTTAGGTAAGGCTAGCTTAGGCTGAGTATGGTTATGAGATCGCCATAGCGGGCATATGGCCATCCACAGGAATCCATCTGTTTGGGTTAGCGCTTAACTCAATTGACGATTTCTATTCACGTTGCAACATCCCTACGTATATGTACATTTTGCGAACCAATTCAATTATTCGATTTAAAAAAAAAAAATGAAGGGCTTGTTCGAATAGATAGTCACTCCACTGCATTCACATAATATGCCTTCGCCAAGTGTTCACATACAATCCTTCCTCTTTAATTTCGTCATATTATACTTCTGGGTGTTGACTTTATATCTGCATATTTACCCCATACTTACTCGTACATTCCCATTCCTTCTTAGATGATTGCATTCATTTTTTTTCTGGGTTACGTTAGGTTAGGTTGAGTGGGGTTGTGAGATCGTCACAAAAGACCAGGCACCATAGCGGGCCCATCGCCATCCCCAGGGTACCGTTACGGTTAAGAACCTAAACCAAATTCAATTATGGTCTCCATTTTGTTTGAGGAACCTACCTACTCTAAGTGATTAAAGGAGTACCTACCAAGATGCTTCCCTCTACTCCGAGCGATTGCTTGACTCTCACATAGAAGGTGGGAGATGTCTTCAGTGACTTGTAGGTCCTCACAATATTTAAATATAGCCGATTAGCTAGTCCTAGTCTTATGGCATCTTTCCTTGGAATTCAATGTCCAGAGAGTATTCCTTCCGTTAATCTTAACTTTTTTCTACTTTTTTCTAAATAGTGTGTGTTTCCCAGTTTGAATTCGTTTTTCTGCATTCCAAGCCACATTAAAGATAGCTGAGCATTTTAAGGATTTTATTTTACAGTTTCGTCCTATAAACTTGTGTCCGATTTGCTCCTAAACAACATATCGAAATCCGATTACTACCAGGTAGGTCGTTGGAAAAATTTCGATAAACAATTGTCTCGGTTGCAAATTTGAAAAAAAATGTATCTCAACGTACACCAACGCATTTTCAGTTGTCAAAAATGCACTTAAAGCCGCCATCGTTATGCTTAAAAATTAACCTTAATTTAGTTAACTAGTCTTACTTTAAAATGTGATATTAACTTATTATTTCGTCTAAACTCTAAAGTTTTTATAAAGTTTTTAACTTGATTTCCCTTTTTATGCTCTAATCAAATTCTGCTTTAAGTATATAAATCAAAAACAAATAAGTAACAACTTTTCAAATCAACTAAGAAAATCGTTTTGCATTCGACTCTTTGCAACAATGTGCCATAGAACTATAACTTTAATTATTGTTTTATATTCAATATCTCTTTACCAGTTTCTTTTTTACAAGCAACAGATTACCAAAAAAAAAAAAACAAAAAACAAACCACAAAAAAATAGCAAAAATCGTAAATTAATAAATTTACACAAAAAATAACAAAAAACTAAACCAAAATAAGATCAACAAAAAAATCTTTTTTATACAACAAATAACAAAACCAAAAATTGAAATCCATACTGAAGTAAATGAAATAGAAAACTTGTTTTTCATTATTTCTCTCTAAGTTACAGCAAATGTTAATAATTATTGAAGGTAAATAAAAACAAAAGACAATTCTTTTTTTTTTTTTTTAAGAAAACAAAACACACATAGATCAAATCAATAGTAAGGAATTTATTTATATACAAGAAAAAAAGAAAACTTTAATAAAACAAAGAAATAATTAAAAACCGATTAAAAAAACAATAGCAGAGAAATAAAACAAAGAAAATTAATTTTTAATAAACTGTTGAATTATTTTTAATGCAAACCATAAAAAAATAATAAGAAAAACAAAACAAATATTTATATTGTGTATATAAAATATTATTAAATTATATATCTTTATATATATATATATATCTGGAGCAAGATGGACTATATATATGAATATCTGTGTACGTTTATTGCAATAGATGAAACCAACTACAAGGAAAATAATTTGAATGAAACAAAGCAAATAATATTTCTAATTTAAAATATTTAATTCATTTTTTTATGAGAATATAAAAACCAAAGCTTTTATTTACACATATCTCACTCTCAACACAATGGATTTATTTCTTCGAATGAAGTTCTTCTTCTAGAACCTCTTTGGCTAACTTAACTATATGAATAAAGTGAAAAAAAGTGAGAGTTTTCAATATTTATACAGCAATTTATTTATTTTTACAAACAAATCTTAAATTGAATGAAATTTTATTTTTCTAAGAAATGTAATCAACGTTGTTTTTGTCTGTTTTCTTTTTCAAATCAATTATTTTTAAAGCTCTGTACACTGTACAGCTCTCAAAAAAAAACGTATGTAAAAAACAACAAGAAAATAGTACAATTATATATTTAAAACAAGAGAAATAAATACGAAAACAGCAATAGTCAATAAATCAATAGTGTAATACCAACAAACAGATGTAATTATAATTGAATATTTTAAAATCTCACTTTTCTAATTGAAAAATAACCAACTACAACATTTTTTATGTAACAACCAAAATGTAAAATCAAAGCGAAGAAAGGGACAAGAGAAATACAATGATATTTAACAAATAGAAGAAGAAGAAGAAAAACCGAAAACCAATAGAACAATAAATATAAATATAATTTTTAAAACGAATATAATCAAAATACCAAATAGAAAATGAATTTTGTTAATTATGTACATTTTCTTTGTGTTGAAATATTACAAGAATTATTATTATTTTTTACAATACAAACAGCAAAACAAACGCCCCTAAAGAAAAGAGGATGACAGTGGCATCTGTCCCCTCTCTGTGAAGATATATATATAAAAAAAAACTCAAACGTTGGTTCATACATTTCATCATCTTTCAATGGGAAACAAGTCGAATTAATGCGAATGGAAGGCTTGGGTACTTTTGGTTTGCTGAAGATCGATGTTGGTTTTATTAAAAAGATATATTGCATATATTCAATCGGTGACAAACATCAAATCAAACTTAAGTTACGTTCTGTATCAACAAATTTACATTTAACCTTTTTCGAAATACAAATTTGTATGCTTTGATTCTTATACGGGATGCAAGAACAAAGTTTTAAGATAATTAAATTAAGTGGTTCAGTGGTACCAGACTACTGAGTGCGGGGTCTCAGGTTCGATCCACTGAAAAATACGTATTACATCTTAAGGTTTTTGTCCACTGCGCGACCTCACGCGACTGACAACTCGGCATACAATTAAAGATCCCTTTCATAAGTCCCAAAAACAAAAACTCGTAAAAAAAAAGGAATGATTTGATAAGCTAGACTAGTACCATCTATGAATAGGTAATTGCGGCATAAAGATATTTGTATAAGCCACGGACTCCCAATTAGAATAATAAAATAATAAGACGATTGTCTTTGAAATGATACAAACAACAGCCAAATTGCAAGCTTGAGAGCTTTATATAATTCATTCTCCACAAACGGTATGGTCGAGGCGATTGTAATTATACCTACCGCCGTACTAAAACAAATTAAGGAAGCTCACAATTGCGAAATTTGTATGGAAGAAAAGCCACATGAACTACTTAAATTTAAAGTCTAAACGAAATATCTTTGTTGCGAGCGTCCATTGTCCGCTAATTTATAATGGCATTCGCTATTCAAGTTTTGTGGATCACATTTTTGCAGTATTTCTCCGAGCGCAAATTCATTTTAATCAGCTGTAAAGGCTGTGTGAAACTCCTAGATGTAATTCCAATAAATTGACACTCGATATCAACCTGTCAAGCGGACATTTTTCAGCCGACAAATTCAATAATTTTTATTAAATTCTAACCGCGAGCAATTGAACGCGTCCCAATTGTTGTTGTTGAGTAAATTCATATGTATTTTAGGTTACATTAAGCGTGTTTTTTTAACTTCAATCTCAGAAAAGCAAAGTAAAGTATGATTTTTAGCACGCAATTACAACAACCACGCTCTACTTGACACCTCGAGACTAGCAATAGTTGTTGTAGCTGCGTGCTGAAAATCCTACTTTGCTTTGCTGAGATCGCATATCAAAAACCCACGCCTATTGGTAAAAGAGTTCTTAAATGAAAAATGAAAAATTCAAATGAATTCCACTCCTGAATATTTAGTTTAATGAGAGTTTAGCTGAACTCATTGTATCAATAACATACAATTTATGGAAGCTAAAGAATAATAAACTCTTGAACAAAAATGTCAGTCCCCCAGAGTATAATAATAATAATAATATTTGGCGCAGGTCTGCAGGGACCCTGGGCCTAGCTTCTCGCAACCATTCGTTTTGTGTAAGGTTTTTTTTTATTTTGGAACGAATGGAAGGGATCTAAAATTTTATGCCGATTCCAAACGGCCGATTGAGAAGCTCTTTCAAGACAGTTATACTCTCAGATGTTTGTCAGACGTTCACGAGAGGTGGCGCAGTGAAAAAACCCTGTGTTGGAATTTGGGCTTTTTGCGGGATTCGAACCTGTGACTCCTCGCTTAGTAGTCCGACACACTAACCACTAAGCCTCTGCGCGCCCCAGGGTATAGGTAGGTACATAATCATTCAAAGGCTTGTTGCCTTGCAAAGGTAGTACATTTATGTGCGCAGATAAATTTCGTTCACTTAACACAAATTAATCTGCCTGTTAAAAGTTACTGTTTTTGGGCTCTCATGCATTTTCAATTCCACCGCAACATTTAAATTAAACCAACATCAATATGTCAGCATTCGCAAAATATTCGACACCATCCTCCTAACATATTTCTTTATACTAAAATTTAAATTTAAGAATAACGAAAAATGCAAATCAAAGAACTGGAAGAAAACAATTTAAGACATACATTTAATCACCCTAATATTTATAATTTTTAATGCGTAATATTGTGTAAGAAAACAAAAAAAAAAACAAACTTAAATAACTTTAAGTCTACCAAAGAATTCAACACACCGGCAATGAACACAAGATAGATACAAATAAAATGCATAACAAAAAATTTAACAAAATTTAACAAAGAGGTCATGGTCGAAATATTAACAACAACAACAAAATATCTCAATTAAATAAAAATTGACATTTTTGGAGCAAATCATAAATAAACAAAAAATTAACTAAACAAATATCATGAGAGAAAAAAATTTAAGCGAAATAAAATTACCTAATGAAAAGTATTTTAACAAATTTAGGATTACATTTTAAAGGAAATGCAAAAAAAAAGAAACAAAATTCGAATTCATTTATAATATTATGTATAAGTAAAAACTAAGTCATGATAAACAAATAATACATAATAAAAATTACACAATTTAAAGGGAGAAAACCAAGAAAATTCAAAATTTTATTGTTGTAATAATTGTTTCCTAATTCCCCCCAAAAAATCCCAATAAAAATAAATGCAAAATGATATTAATTACAACTTACAGCCCTTATCCCACATACCAAACAAAATTATATCTTCCTCTCGGTTTAGAATTAAGATATAAAATTACAGACAAAAACATTCCGAAATTAATTCTTAAATTTGCAAACATAAAAATAAAATATACAAAAAAATGAATTAAACAAAAAAATCAACAACAAATTATTATATATTATATACAAGAAAAAAAAATTATGAATAAAAATGAATCTTGTAATATAAAAAAAGATACAATGGCGGCGTTTTCAATTTGTTTAATTTAAGATAGACACGGAGCAAGTATTTCTCTTCTATGCGACGTGGAATCAAATATTACGTAAGTATGATTCGGTGAATTTGAAACTGACAGCAGGGCATGCTGTTCGGTTTTGACGGTTAAATTTCAAATGAAGGAAATTCTAAACTTCGAACAAAAACATACCCACGCTGTTCTTATATGCTCATTTTTACCGCGAGCTTTATTTGGTTTTTGATGTGGCTATAAAAGCTGTGTGTTTGAATGCTTTTTACACCCAAAATTCAAACAATAACAGCAAGTAGCGGGGCTACAGCATGCCTCCCCATACGTACTCTTTATTTTACTATGCATCAGCAATGCATTTTGGACTTACCTACTGTATATGCCGTGCGTCGGTCTACTCTCTTTATTGCATTGGAATATGCCTTACAATTTGCAGTAACTGTAGCTTTGGGCTATTATCAATTACTATTAAAACCAAATAAAGCCATTCTTTAGTAAGTATTTAAACAAATCACAACCTCAATTTAATTTTGTCATTGGGCCTTACTAATAATCATTTTTAACCTCCACACTTAATATTTCCTAGGTCACAATAAGGGGTGCGTGAACTTGGCACCCCAATGTTAATTTTTTTTTGTTTTTTTTAGAGTTCCGGGGGGCTAAGCAAGAGTTCTAGAGTTCTTGCTGAGAATTTTGAAAAGTTCTGTTCGTTTACTATTTTTTTTTAATTTTTTTAATTTTGGGTTGCTAAATTCACTGAGCACCCCATTTGAGAAAATATTATTTTTTTATTTTTTCTTCGCATAGGAACAACATAGTTCTAGAGTTCCTCATAGTTTTTTTTTCAAAAAAGTTGCCAAATTACGGCAAAAAAATATTTTTCGATTATATGACAGCACCCCATTTTCACAAAAAAATCTTCTTTTTTTTATCAAAATAATGCACTACGCCAAGAGTTCTGGGCACTCATTCCGTATGTCGATTATCGCCAGACGATAGCGTTTCGACGATAGCTTTGCTTCACGTAACTTCAATAATCGTCTATCGTCCAGACGATATCGTTTTGACGATTGAACATTTGCTTCACGTAAATCAATAATCGTCGAAACGCTATCGCCTTGACGATACAATTTGAGCGATACCTAATGAGGTATCGTTTTGCATTGATTTGTATGTTTTGCAAACAACTGAAGATGTTTTTATTGAATTTTAAGAAGAAAACTTGACTTCAGATATTTTTCAAATGCTATCAAATATATAAATAACGATTTATGTACATTTTAGACTTATTTTGTATGAACCTGAACCTCACGCAAAAGCAAGAAATATTGTGGGAAGGTGTGTTGGTGATTACAAACATACAAAGCTTACATCAATAATTCACTATAACATTAAATTACATGTTGTCATCATCCTCATGTTGATTTGGAATTGTAATTGGAAAACGGAAAAGTGGTTTTTGCAAATGTTTTGTGCTGCCCTCCATAACATTTGTATTGATAATGATAGTACAGCAATCGAAGTACCTATACGAAGTGGAACCTTTGGACTGCTTTGGACAAGTCGGGATGCTCATCCATGAAGCTGACCTATCAATAATACACATTTTCGATGTTATTTGTTATTATTAATAGACTAATACCATGTTCCCACCAACGTGATTTAGCTAAATCCACTTGATTTAGCTAAATCATCTCATAAATTACGTGATTTACCATGGTGCCGTGAAATAACGCCGAGCGAAATAACGCCGAATTCCAAAATTCGGCATTATTTCACTTTGTGAAAGCGAAATAACACCGAATTTAAATGTTCGGTCTTATTTCACTTTGCTAAAGTGAAATAAAGCCGAGTCGGCCTTATTTCACTTTGCATTTATAAATACATTCTTAAATTAATATTAATTTTTGAGACAATGGTAATTTGCGCAAATTATGATATGTGTATGGGGGGGCATGCTGCCCCCCTGCAACCCCCCTGCTTGGGTTTACTGTTGGATTACGGGGTGGGTGCGAGGTTTTCTACTTATATTTTTTGTTGTATTTTCAAATTGAGATTTTTAGCCTTCGAGATTTGTGTCATCATGATCCCCATTTGCTTCGGCTTTATTTCACAAACAATGTTCGGCGTTATTTCACTTTGTTTGAATTCTGAAATTCGGCATTATTTCACTTTGTGAAAGCGCAATAACGCCGAGTTTTCCAATTCGGCGTTATTTCTCTCGGCGTTATTTCACGGCACCATTTACCATACATTTTCGTGATTACTAATTACGTGATTTAGACGTGTTTAATTTTTAATTACGTATCTGCCATCGCAAATTCACACAAAATAAAATCGAACATACCTGCAGCGGTTTCAATTCAATTCAATGTTATTCAACAAACAAAAAAAAAAACAACACAAATGTCAAAAATATTATCCCAAATCCAATTTTCTTCGTGTTTCGGTGTATTTTGGTATTTTTATTAAGTATACAACAATCATAAATTGTTTTATTTTTGGCAGAGGTGTGATAACAAAAGAAAAACAACGAAAAAAAAACTACCCTCTCCGAAGTGGACGAATTCTTTCTGCTGAATGTCAAACTAAATCACGTAAAATTCGGTGGAGACGCCTTTCGTGATTTATAAATCATATGAGCTAAATCACGTTGGTGGGAACATGGTATAAGGAACAAATTTGAATTAATTCCACTTTGCAATTTTCAAGTTTGCCGGCATCAAATACAAAATTGTTTGCCAAAAAACTCATTTATGACATTAAAAACGACGTCTGATTGGAATTTTCATGTAGTTTGAGGGTCTCTGAAAGACACTCAATGCTCTCAATGCTCTCACGATTTGTACAAAATAAACGATAGACGAGACGATAGTGATAGAGTTACGGAAAGCAAATTGGTGACGATATCGTTGACTACTATCGCTGACACGATTATCGTTCTCAGAGTTACGGAATGAGTGCCCTGGAGTTCTCTAAACATAAAAAAATTTTTGGAATATATAAACAAAAAAGTTATAGAACTTTGAAAATTTAACAAATTGAAAAAAATGAAAATCTATTTTTCGGAGTTCTGGATAGTGCCTGAGAAACCCAACAAAAAATCCTTAAACAATTTCTTTCTAAACCCAAACACAAAAAAGTTAGAACAAATTGAAAAAAATGAAAATCGGCTTGAGACGTTCATACAGTTAGAATCTTCCTTGTTGTTCTTAAGCTTTTAAATAGCTAAGCACACTATGCCATACGCCCCACAATCTGGGATCACTGCTTCCCACACGCCACCGACGCTGCTGTGTTGAAATTGTTAGAATTGCACAAACATTTTTTTGTTGCTTGATTTGTTTTTGTAAGACTCTTTTGTGTGTCGCAAAAAGTGTAAAGAGACATATGAGTGAAAACTTCAATTAAGTTTGGACTTAGTTATAATATGAGATTGTAAGCTCAGTTGGAAGGAACCTGCTTTCTATCTGAAGCAATATATAAATAGGGTGGAGAGGCACCTTCACCATCTAAGTCTCAATTGTCGTCTAACTATCTTAAAGTTAGTCTTAGTCTACAATGGGATATTGAAATCAAAACTACGGTATGAAATATCCTACTAGCGCGGTACGTATTGCAATGAAATAAAGCCTCTACTAACTAGCAAAAACATGTAATTAAAACAATGTGCAGAATAAATCGTAAAACTCAAGTGCGTTGTATATACTGTTGGCAGGGCTAGAAAATGTCGGCTGTTGACTCTTAAATTGTAGTTGTCATTAGGCCTACCATCATGAAAAACACGAATTTTGACAAAAAACAAATTTGCAAGAATTTTTACAAGTACAGATGCCACAATAGTTAAAATTTCAAGATTAACATGTTTCGTTTTCATTAGCTTGATATGAAAATTAAACACATTTTTCAAAACCCCCCCCCCCCCGAAATATTTTTCTGCGTTCGCCCCTGGTACCGGGGATTGACTTTATTACGTAGGTATGCTTCCCTCCAGAATGACAAAATATTAGGTAGGGTACCTTCCTTCGACATATATTTAATTAAGTAGTTTGTACATTAAGCTAAGATTAGACTGTATGCCAATTAAGCATATGAATGCCAAAAGTCAAATGACCAGATTAGCTGTCAAATAAACAAAATGCCACAATTATCAAAACTCTATATTAGACTATATGACTAAAATTACCAATACGGTCATATTTGCCTCGATTGTCATTTAAGGCATTTGTTATTTATTACCCAATGTTGTAGAAGGGTAATGATGTAGAGAAAAACAAATCAAAAAAGTTGAAGTTGGAAATTTATTTAGCACAAAACAAACAGAAAGCAAACAATTTTTACACAAACAAAATTTCACAACAGGAAAAAAGTATATACACAACCATGAGGGACAAGAACAAGACCACTAATTAAACTTAAAAAAATTGCGATGAAGACAATTAAATAATTTACGCAAATGATATAGATTCAATAATCCACAAAAAAAGATAAAGAAAACCAATTCCAATCCTACGAACTCATCAAACACCGATGACAACAAAATAATACTTGTTCCATCAAAAATAAAAAATGCCAGCAATGCCATAACGAAATTTCGAAAAAGTGCATATGGGCATATAGGGCTTTATGCTGGCATTCGTGCTTATTGTCCCATTACACTATATGCTATTTTGGCATTTTTATCTGTCAAAATCAGCCTGGTCGTTTGTGGCATTCAGGTCATTAGAGCATATGAGATATGCCCATTACACTGTATGACCATATTTTGACAGGAGAACTGTCAGAAATTGGCATTTTATGACCACTTGGCATACAGTCTAATCTTACCTTTACGATATAACATTTTATAATACTTAGGTCCAGTTTGTTCAATCTTGGTTATCTTGAATCATTGGTTATTCGGTTATTCCAGATGGTAACCAGCGAATGTTTTTGTTCAACAAAATATTAACGAGAGAATCAGTGGTTTGGTTAGTTAACAAGAGAAATCGATAACCAGCTGATTTTCTGTAATTTCGTTTGCACAAGATTTTTTTTAGGGACTACGTAGGTATTCATTTTGACGTATCTGCTACACACAATAGGTTCGTTCGGGTACTTTTTTCCAAAAGTAAAATTATTTCAAATTTGCTAAGAAACTGTGCAAATGCGACCACGTACTGAGTGTTGTGTTTTTCCAATTAAAGAAAACAGCAATTCAATTATAAAATATATTTCGATTCAAAAATGGCGTCGCAAAGATACAAGAGTTAGCAAACAACAAAACGAAAGATGCCATGCTTCATGGTATTAGTAATTCATATATAAATTTAACGAAAGGATGAACACCGTGGATAGTTATTGGTGATGCCAAATACTGGTAACATCTCCTCTTTTAAGTCTTCACTTCCAGGATGTAGTCTTTAAATTTCCTTGGCACAAGTCGAGTCCTAGCTGGCCTTGATGTTGGTGGAGTCTCAGCATATAAATCTTGTTGTACAGGAACTGTTGTTGAAATATCAGAATTATCTTCTTTAGCGGTAGATGTTGCAACTGGATTTTCAAAACACTCATTGTTTTGGATATTGGTTTCAAATCCTTGAAAATCTGGGGATGAATCATCTGAAATTAAAGATTCTGTTACGAAGTCAGTTGGAACAATATTGAACTCTTTAAGAATAATATCTAATGGTAACTGGAAATTTTCTTTAGTGTTTTCAAATGTTATTTCCTTAAAGTGTGGTCTTAGTTGGTTTATGTGAGAACGAATTAACTTTCGGTCTTCAACAAAAATGTTGTAAGTGACGGAACCGATTTTCTCGATTACTTTTCCAGGCTTCCAGTATGACTTGTTGTGTCGATAAACTCTAGCAAGAACTGAATCACCTGGTACGAATGATCTGAATTTCGCGCAATGCCTGGTATTGTATTGCTCCTCCATTTCACGATTTCGGATAAGTTGTTTCTCTTCTTCCGGTAAAATCAAGTCCAAAGTTGTTCGTACCCTGCGCCCAAGAAACAACTCAGCAGGAGATTTGTTTTTGATTATCCGGTTTGGAGTAGTCCTATAGGTCTTTAGAAATATTTGCAAAATATCGTTTACGCTTCCTTCTCCCTTCATTTTTAAAAGAGCTCGCTTGAGAGTGTCAACAAATCTCTCAGCTTGACCATTCGATTGCGGATGAAATGGTGGCGTGCGAATGTGCAATATTCCGGCTTCTTTGCAATACCTTTGAAAATGCTCGCTGGTGAACTGGGAACCGTTGTCAGAAACAAGAGTCTTAGGATATCCGAATCGTGAAAATACTTGATTTAATTGAGTCAAAGTCGCTGACGTGGTTGTCGACTTCATCTGAATTATTTCGGGCCATTTCGAGAATGAATCAACTATAACCAGAAAATAGTCGCCATTAACTGGACCAGCGTAGTCTATGTGTATTCTGTCCCACGGATGATCAGACATAGGCCAAGAAGCCAACACAGATTTTTGTGGATTTTTCGCTACTGATGAGCACTTCCCACATTGGCGAACATAGTCTTCAATTTCGGCGTCCATGCTCGGCCAGTACACATAACTACGCGCAACAGCTTTCATTCGTTCAATCCCAGGATGTCCTCTGTGCATTTGTGAAAGAATCCTTTTTCGATAGGTATGTGGAATGACAACTCGATCCGAGTACATTATTATATTTTTCACAATTGCCAGTGAAGATTTGCGTGAAAAATATTTTTGAACTTCCTCGTGCAATTGATCATAAGGCGGCCAATCACTGTTTATATATTTGATTACTGTAGACAAGGTTTTATCATGGTGTGTTGCCGCTTTGACCATGCTGTATGTGACTGGAAGATATTCAATTGAAGCGTCCAACGATGCACTGACTTCATTTTCCATCTGAACAGTAGCTATGACAATATCCTCATTTTGTTGGCGTTGAGATTGAATAAGCCGAGAGAGCATATCAGCATGTCCAAACTTATTCGAAGATACGTGTTGAATGTCAAAATCATACGCCAATAGGGTGAGTGCCCATCGCTGAATTCTATTGGCTGAATGAACCGGAATTCCTTTTCGTGTCCCAAAAATTGTTACCAACGGCTTGTGGTCGGTTTGTAGAGTAAACTTTCTTCCAAATAGCATTTTATGAAACTTAGTTACCGCATACACCAGTGCTAGCGCTTCCTTTTCTATTTGGCTATAGCCTCGCTCTGCTGGAGTGAGAGAACGAGATGCGTGACTAATCGGTTTTACAGAACCGTCAAGAAAACGATGCATTATGCAGGCACCTAGCCCATAATTGCAAGCATCGGCAGCAACTATAATCTCTTGTGATGGATCATAATGTGTTAGTAATAAATCTGAGGCCAAAACGTCTTTAAGTGATTTAAAAGCATTGTCATGCTTATCTTCCCACTTCCATGCATTTCCTTTTTTTAGCAATTCATCCAAAGGTCCTCTTAATTGTCTCATTTTTGCAACATACTGACTATAAAAGGTAATGCCCCCCAGAAAAGATCTAAGAGTGGTTTCATCTGTTGGAGTAGGTAAACTTTTGATGACTTCGATACGCTCAGAATTGGGCTTGATGCCTTTACCATTCACAATATGACCGAGATATTTTATTTCATTCATAAAGAATGTACACTTTTCGATCTTTAGAGTGAATCCGTAGTCTTTAATACGTTGAAGTGTTTTAATCAAACGATCATAATGCTGCTCTTGATTTGCACCATACACAATAATATCGTCAATATAGGCAGCAACTCCTTCTACCCCCGCAAGCATAGTATCCATAACTTGTTGAAATGCATTGGGTGCAGGCTTTGCTCCTGGTGACAATCTATTGACTTGATATAGACCCAGATGTGTATTGATGGTGAGAAGATTTTTAGAATCGTCATCTACTTCTACCTGTAGAAATGCGTCAGATAGATCGATGTGAGAAAAAATCCTTCCTCGAGATAGCTTTGAAAAAATGTGGTCAGGATGTGGCAGTGGATACCTGTGTGTTTCCAAAACATCGTTAAGTCCAGTGGAATAGTCTCCACATATTCGTATTTTGCCATTAGTCTTCCGTACAACAACTATTGGTGCCGCCCATTCACAATACGAAATAGGTATTATAACCCCTTCGGATTGCAATCGGTGTAATTCTTGTTCAACAATTGGCATCATCGCATATGCCACATGTCTCTTTTGTCGGAAAATTGGTCTAGCATTCGGCACTAGGTATAATTTAATTTTAACGCTATCGCAGTGACCTAGCTTATCAACAAATACTTCCGGAAATATTGATTTCAAATTTTCAACAGAAGTGTCAACTTTGTGATTGTTATTATTGCGTAGAACTCGTTGAATACAAACTTCATTGATCGGTACGTCCCATAAATTAAAAATTTCCATCAAGTCATTTCCAAATAAATTTAGCTCTTTATCATCAGATACAAAACATTGACAGTGTTCTGAAATACCATTTATGCGAACCGTGCAGCTGAAGTTAAAAAGATTTAACATTGGTCTACCCGATGCATCCTGAATAGACTGGGTTAGTGAGTGTACGTTGTGGACTTCCAATCTCTTTCCAAACGGAATTTGATACGATTGTTATGTCGGATGCAGTATCAATTTGAAGTTTTACGGTAGTGTTATTCATATCAACATCAATAAATTTCCTTTTCGAGTCGGTGCCAATGCGCTTAACGTAAATACCTTTCGCAGTAAAATTCGACCGATTCTTCTTGAATTTCTTTTTTATGTGACTATTTGTTCCCGATTTATCGAATGATTTTTGGGCGAAACAAGTGCAGTACCCCTCTTTGTGTCCAACCTTCTGGCAATCAGAACATTTGTGATTTATAAATGGACAATTTTTCGCGAAGTGCATTTGCCCACACGACCAACAGGGTCTTCTTGGGACTTCAGGCGAATTATTTTTGTTTTGATTACTCGGTGTTGAAGTTTGTTTACGATGGAAGTTGCTGTTATGATTAATATGTGCCACTGTTTTTGATGTGTTGTTATGATTACGTTCCAAAAGATACGTATCTTGCTTTAGATTCTTGATACGTAAACATTCCTCAACGAGAGCATGCATTGTGAGCTCCTGTTTCGTATCAGAATCAAGCATCGATAGTAATCTGGTCCTGACTTCGTTATCCGTTCCAGAACGTAACCCAATGACAAATATTAAACATTTGAATTGCTCTTCGTTCATGTTTTTCAGGCCAAAATTCTCACAGAGCTTATTGACATATCCGCCGTAAAATACAAAGTCATCAGCGGTGTTCTTTGAAACTTGAAGGCAATCATATCTTTTCCGAAAAACTGAAATTTGTGGACTAAAAAGCTTTGTTAGTGTACTCACAGTCTCCTCGAATTTGATATCCCTAGGATGTTTCGGTAGGATGTAGTTGGTGTATTTCTCGTGAGAGATGCTGTCCAACTTGCGAAGCAAAAGCCTTACCAATGCTGAGTCATCTAGTTTAGCACCATCCTTTTTGAAAACGTCTTCGTATCGACTGAACCACGATGCAAAGGTGACTTGGCTATCATGATCATATTGGAACTCGTTCATTTGCTGTGATAAAGAATCTAATATATGTTCGACTCCTTTGATGGTCTCAAATGCAGACATTTGGTTATTCCCAAATTGCAAAAATTTCCCTTGTAAATCCTGCTGTTGTGATGCATTGATGGATAATTGTGTAAGGATTTGTTGCTGCTGCTTCAGAATTTCCATAATAACGTGATCTGCGGTGGATGAAGATGCGCCATCTCTATCTGTTTGTGACATTGTTCCAGATAAATGAATTGTACGTTGTTATCTTCTTTTTTTTAAGAAATAGTGATGATTGTGCCACTATCCTCGTCGCCAAATATTGTTGTGTTTTTCCAATTAAAGAAAACAGCAATTCAATTATAAAATATATTTCGATTCAAAAATGGCGTCGCAAAGATACAAGAGTTAGCAAACAACAAAACGAAAGATGCCATGCTTCATGGTATTAGTAATTCATATATAAATTTAACGAAAGGATGAACACCGTGGATAGTTATTGGTGATGCCAAATACTGGTAACACTGAGAAAATTTAAAAAGAAATGAGCGAGAAATCCATTTAACCTCTTTTAATTTTTTCGTAATTTTCTACTCGCCGAATTTCGACTTATTGAAAATTGAAAACTGCCAACTAAGTGACAGCTCAAAAGTTTGACAAGAAAAACTATTTATTTTTGCGTCAACGACGTGCCGGCTTTGGCTGGCAGAAGAGTGAAGATCTTGGGACATCATTGGGTAAAGACCCAGTCGATGAAACAGATCTCACATAAATAGATGCTAACGTTAACACTAGGAATTGAACTAAGAACTCTGGAGAAATCGAAATAGTCTATCTGGGTAAGATTAATAGTGGTAGAGAGACGAGAAGACATCCGTCAATGGTGGTCTGATTCGAATATCTGTCTAAATCTATTTATATATATATTTAGATATATATCAATTAAGAGATACAAATTAAAACTTTTTTTTGGAAATGGGTATTACTTAGGATTTTGATGGATGAAGTAGTGATCAAGTGTGAATATGTCGTAGCTCCTCGTTTATGTAAAGAACAAGTTCATTTAGGTTGCTAATGGGCTTCGCTAGTGGTAATTGGACAGCATCTGCATATAAATGTACAGAAGCGTACTTACATACTGATGGGAGGTCATTTATGAACATGCAGAAGAGTATCGGTCCTAATATTGACCCTTGAGGCACTCTCTGCTTAATTTCGTTTGAAAATGAAAGACGTTCACCAGAAATAACCCTTTGCGATCTACCTACCACAAAGAAAACTATTAATCAATTTTACTGCCCTTTCACTAAAACCAAAGTTATTCCTTAGCTTCTAACACAGGATTTTATGATTTACATTATCAAAGTCCTTTGATAAGTCTAGCAAGCAAAGCAACGAAACATAAACCCTGTCGTAGTCCAGCCTTACCTCTTCAAATAAATTAACCGTAGCTTATCAGCTACATCAACTTTGCCTTTGACAGATATGGAAGAATGCTTACCGGTCTAAAGTTAGCAGGAGAATTTTTTCTTGCTCTTTATTTTCAATATTTGAGTTACAATGATGCCGACTTTCAATAAATAGTCTAGAAACATTTGTAATTTTCAACTTTTTAGCAAAAATGTAATATGCTCTTCTGAAAAATTATCAAATTCGACTTAAGCAATTTTTCCTTATTGCTTTTAAACATGCGCTGTGTATCGCCAATAAAGTTGCCGCATTCCGCAAAATTTTTTCTTCGACCGATATTGAGTTGCTATACCCTATTCGCATCTCTGGTAATTTCAATCAAGAAATAGAAAACAGAACATATTTTTTGTTCAATCGCTATAGAGTGTACGTTCAGAAAAAAAAAATTTTTTAAGTGATTTTATATCTGAATTTGTTAGAGCGATATCTAGCTTTTAATTTTTGGCGAATGGAGTATAGTCTTAAGTAGACTGTTAGAAAATTTCGGTGTCGGCGGCAGTGGCTTAGTGGTTAGTGTGTTGGACTACCAGGCAACGGGTCCCAAGATTGATTCCCAAACAAAAAAACGTATTCCATTATAATTTCGCGAACGTCTGACCTACATCCGACTCGCATAATATCGTATTCCCTCTATATCATTCGCCCAAATTACCAAAAATTTAAAACTCGAACCAAACGAATGGTTGTGAGAAGCTAGCCCCAGTCCCTACGAAAATGTTGCGCCAACAAATTTTTAATTTATTTATTAATTAGAGAATTCAATTCATTTCCTGTGCTCAAAAACAGTTGATAACTAGTACATAGTCTATTACACTTACCTACTGTAGTATCATTGCACTGTGGCAGTGTGGCACACCGTACAGCAAAACGAAAAGTTTGACGAAATTATTAGTTGATGATATTCTCTGTTCAAAGCTAGAAGTGCTTTTTCTATGTTTCATTCATGAAAAACGGGCACTTCCAGGTTAATTCTCAACAAGACAGAAGTGTCGAAATGTCAGTTTCAAATGTTTGTTGTGTTGTTGTGATCCAAAAATATGAATTAAGCGTGTGAATGTAAACTTTTATTAAAATAAACTGATTTGGCATATCAAAACATTCATAATTATTTCATAGAAACAAAAAAAAAAAAAACTCAAATTATGGTGTCTACCACTATGTACACGTACAGCACAAGTGGTCCAATGAATTTTACTGTCAAAAGAAATTCTGAATTTCGGGGCAATCATTTCAGATCTTCAATGAACAACGCTATAAGCGTTTCCATTCACTGATAAAATTTTATATTAAGACATTCGAAATTTGCGAGCAGATGGATTTCTTCATAAAAAAACAACGAAAATAGACCCATCCAATGCAATGCGTTTCTTTGCAGTTGAAAAATTTCACGAAAACTTAAAGAAACTCCATTAGTTGTCAAACTCAAATCCAGACCCGTAAGAACTCTAAAAGCGGGAAAAGATTGTTTATTTTTTCGTACCAAACAAACATAAAAAGTAACATAGAGCAAAAAAGTGAACTGAGCGTCCAATCGAATACCTACCACACTATAGGTCTGTTCCCTTACAATAATCCATTCAAATACATTCGAATACATTAGTCAAACTTCGTTCACTTCTAACCAACTTTTGCGAAAAGGAACGAAGTTTGACTGATGTATTCGAATGCATTATCGTAAGGGAACAGACCTTATATAGCGAATACCTTTCACTAGACAAGGGCTGGTCGCATTTATAAGCAAGCGAGAAGCTCCCCTTATTTCGCACAGCGGTCGTCGACAATAATTGATGCTGGGAAATAACTGCGAACTTTTCATTAGATCCGAAATTTAAGTAGTCTTAATAAAGTTAGTGAATGAAACCAGCAACAGTTCCTCAAGTTTGACAAATAACTACAGGCAATTTGCAGAACCCAACAGCCAAAAAAAGTTGCGTCGCTTTTCATTGTTAGGAATGCTTACTGATTTACTGCATACAATCGGACTGCGACTAAACTGAAGCTAAAAGTTCTCCCTGAACAAAAACGAAATCATTTGAACACCGATAAAACTATATTTTTTTATTTACGATCATTTTATAGTAGGTACATATATTATAAGCACAACATATTATAAATATTTCTTATACTAATACATTTTGATTAATAATTGCATATTGTATTACAATACAAAATTATAGATGTAGAACCAAGACATAGTTATTTTGTTTTATTATTTTAATGGATAGGTATTTTTAAAAAACAACATTTAATACTATTACATGTTACGATAGTACAATATGTGTAATATCTTAAACTATGTGCTTGAGAAATCCATTCAGAACAAGCAGGTCTTCAATTTTCCAAACATCATTCTTCTCTGTTGTTTTAGCTGTTTTGAAAAACATATTTTTATTTATTAAAAAAGAAAAGTAATTTAATTTATACGACTAAAAAGTAAGACTATACGGGCGTCTGAATTAATAAAACGTGTGGATGTGACCAAATAGCTTAGCAATAGATGCGCTTCGAAAAATGAGTCGTGTCAAAGAAATATATTCTTAACAGTTGGTTTTAAAACAAAGTGGAAACAGATCAGCAGTTCAAATCATCTTTGTGATCTAATCGTATTGAAACGAATTCTGTTTCTGGGATTAAATAACTGAATGGTATGGAATGATCCATATAAACCGACGGTACAAAATAATAAAATAATGAATCATTTTTCTGGGATAATAGGCTTTTCACACCCAGCCGAAAACCGTGTTTTCGTCGAAAACTTGTCGATGCATTCACACCGACCACCAACTAGTTTTTGTTTGAAGTTTAGTTAAAAATTTGGACCCGGTTTTCGGCTCGGTGTTAAAAGGCTATAACCCCCAACTCTTTGTATTATATGCATGACTATTCGCCAGCTGAAGTGTTTCTAACTGACGTTTTAGACTGAAGCCCGAGAAACAAACGGACTTTATGTAACAAAGTTATGCATGACACCTTCAAGCCATAAGGAAGATTTCAGAATTCATGTGGCTAATCGAACATAAAAGCCATCGACAAATTTAGCGTTTTTTATTATCGACGCCGACGGGGGGATATCTGGAGGAAGAAATTGTTAAGGGGGAAACTAGGTTTATTTTTTTACATTATATTTGATTTGTATTTCGTTAAAATATATTTTTTTTGTAATTTTAAAATTAGCTTTCGCAGAAAAATTTTCATTATTGAAATTCTAGGAACGTAGGAAACGCTGAGTGACTAAAACATAAGTATAAGATTGGAGATTTCTCCGTTCCGTTCTGTCCACAACCAAATGATTCAAAATGGAACATGAAAATCGAGGATGAAATAAATGTGTCCTTTTAAAATGCTGTTAAAATCTATTAACCTAAAGCTATATTTCCCATTGAAAATAATTTTATTTTATATCCTTGAACTATTTTCGTTTACAAAACAAGTCTTTCAAAATAAGCTAACGCTTAATTAGGAAAAAGTTATAGATTTTCATAATAGTTCCTTATATATTTTTCTGGATTTAATCACCAACCTGATCTGTAAATTTTATAAAACCACAATTTCATCATGGTTGCGTAAGGGCTGTCTATATTTTTATATTTGGGTGGAAAACCAAACTTTCATGTTCGCGTTTTAATTCGAAATTCCTTCGTTGAAGTCGTACAAAAACATATACCACTTATACTTTTGGTCCATATTCATGGTCTTACCAGACAAGGAGCTTTTAAAATAAGCGTTGTGAATAAAGCTCTTTCTTTTTCCTAGCAGCTTTCTCTTCGCTCCATTCATTCGTGTAGACAAAGAGCTTCCCTTACCTATTATGGTTGGTGGCTTGTGAGTTTATGACACAGCAAAAGCAAACCAAAATTATATAATTGCCAAATAATGAAAGACAAAAAAAAAATAATAATACAAGAAGAAGTGGAAAGGATTATAGAGATATCGGTAAATGCGATTCTCATACTGTAAAGCAGTGGTTCTTAACCTTTTACTGATGAGGGACCATTTGACAAAATTTCTGTCATCCCATGGACCACAAACTGTAATAAACAGTAAATGTAAAAGTATAAATGCATAAAAGGTTGTTACATTCATAAATAACGCATGCAATTGTTCAAAGCCAACAGTTTTCAATTTTTTAAGACAATTTTACATTAGGTTCCCAACAGCTGTTCAAAAAGATGGTTTTAACGCCAAAGAAAAACCCTTTTTTAAATTAAAAGGATATTCATTCTTCCTCATATTTAAAATCTGAGGTAGTAGATCTGTCCTGGCACAAGAAATTTATATCAAAGATAAAAACATGAATATTTAATGATTACAGGTATTAATAAAGTAAATTTGTTTCAAACAATGTTGCAGCTTAAATAAAAAGGAAGTTATTATATATTTTATTAGTACCTATCCCCAATATTTAGTTGTTATGTTGTTATGCATTTCCGACAATCACAACCAACGCTTAGTATGTAGGTACTGTGAAAATAGAAACTCTGCGAACAGATCCATATTATACAATAGCAACATAAAATGCTTTCCCACATGTATTCTGAATCAACATTTACTCCCAATTGGCTCGTGCTTTGAACAAATCCTACTTTACTTTGCTTTTGAGTTCGAACCTCAAAAATCCTCAAAAATATTATAGAATTTTACATAGGTATTATTTTAATGAGATTTTTGTAGCCGCATACTTCACTAACTTCTGGATCTTTGGTTACTTAATGTCAAATGTATTTCGGCACTGGGATCCAACCGATTTCGGTGCTTGTTTTCAATTATCAGAATCGCTGAGAACCCCCCTCGCATAGATATGTCGATGAAAAAAAAGATTGTAACGTAAGTGTAAAAAAAGCAACAAAAAAAAAATAAATAAAAAATATGTATAATTCCCTTAAGTTGAAACTATGTGGAATTATAACTCGATAACCGCTGGGCCTATTTTCGTGATTCATTTTTTGTTTTGATTCCGGAAAATTGATTTATTCGCTTTTTTCCTATTGAGCACGGAAAAAGCCAATTCATTTTATATTTTTCGGATGTCTGCGAGGACCACTTCGGGTGCCTCCAGGGACCACCAATGGTCCGCGGACCACCGGTTAAGAACCACTGCTGTAAAGCAATCACTTGACGCCAGACTCCATAAGAAATTTGGTCAGCATTCTATAAGGTGAAACGTTCAAACGTTTTCGTGCGATGGTTTTGCCTTACAGAATGTGGCCCCTGATTTTTCATGTAATTTGGTTTCAAGGGATGTGGAACAGCCTATATGTGCATTTTCAATAATCAGGAATTTTTGAAAATGTATGTTTGTAATGCGAAGGCGACAACGAAATGGTAGGTAAACTTTATCACTTCACTGCATTCTGTGATTGAAATTACATATAAAACATCCATTTTACTCCAAGTTTGAATTTTGGTCAAAATCGTTATCGCCGTTTTCCGGTAAACTGAAAAAAAATTTTTTTTCTTAATTTCTTTTTTCAAAAATCCATTGTAAGATATAGAGAAAAACTGAGTTAGCTATTAGGTTATAACGGGTGATTTTTTAGCTGGTTTGGTTTTGGCAACACTGGTTTTGACAGCTGACGTGTGTTTAGTACCTTGTGTCACTGTCAAACAGCTTCAGTTTGGTTTGCCATTTAACCATGGATCTTACAAATGAACAACGCTTGCAAATTATTGAATTTTACTATCAAAATTCGTGCTCGGTTCGAAATGTTCATCGCGCGCTTTTTTATCGAAAAATTGTGTTCAGCGATGAGGCTCATTTTTGGTTGAATGGGTACGTAAATAAGCAAAATTGCCGCATTTGGAGTGAAGATCAGCCAGAAGCATTGCAACAGCTACCGATGCATCCCGAAAAAGCCACTGTTTGGTGCGGTTTATGGGCCGGCGGCATTATTGGGCCATATTTCTTCAAAGATGATGCGAATCGCAGCGTTACTGTCAATGGTGAACGCTACCGAGCGATGATAACAAACTTTTTATTGCCCGAAATGGAAGTTCTTGACTTGCATGATATGTGGTTTCAACAAGACGGCGCCACATGCCACACAGCACGCGAAACAATGGCGCAATTGCGAGGCGAGTTTGGTGAACAGTTAATTTCACGTTTCGGGCCGGTCAATTGGCCGCCTAGATCGTGCGATTTGACACCATTAGATTATTTTTTGTGGGGGTATGTCAAGGCTAATGTGTATAGGGACAAGCCCGCTTCGATTGACGCACTGGAAGCCAACATCCATGCATTCATTCGTGAGATACCAGCCGATATGTGTGAAAGAGTATGCCAAAATTGGACTCAGCGGAAGGGCTACCTGAGACGCAGCCGCGGTCAACATTTGCATGAAATTATCTTTAAACATTAAATTGCAAGGTTCAAACTATCGATTCAAATAAATATTTCATTAATTTTTTCGAATTTTTTGTGTTTTTTTTTTAAAAAAAGTTCTAAACCTCTTAAAAAAATCACCCGTTAAATGACCACATTACCTTAGACATTTATTTTTTGTTACAATCGTATAGACCGTTTTTGAGATATGTCGAGATTTCAAAAGTACCGTTGTTCGAATTTTTAACCAAAAAATGGGTACGCAGTCATGGTAACCTCACCTACTTAAGCTTAAATATCAATTTTGGTTGAAATCGTTAGAGCCGTTTTCGATCAAATCAATCTGGTACGAACATTTTACACCTCCCGAACTGCAAGCCCAAAAACTCCAAATCCGAGGTTTGAACGTAGTAATCCGGGAAGACGTTTAGGCTGTAGGCCCGTGGAAGGATTTTTGTTTCATAATGGATACACAAACAAATACAACGGCCCTCAGTCCCCGGCAGGCCTTAAATGGCCAGAGGGTGCTAAGAATCCCAGGTGGGTATTTAAATATTGGAACATGCAATGTTCGAAATAGATATTTTGGGAATGGCAGATGTACAATGGTTTGGAAACGGAAATGCATCTAAAAGTGGTTATACATTATACATATTATACATGCTCCGAAGCAAACCAACACAGATACAGGCTAGCAATTCTTATAACTGAAAAACTTAAAAAATCAATAACAGGAGTGGTTTACTTATCAAGCCGAGTAATACTAATTCAGGTATATGCCCCAACAATAGACTGTGAAGAACCAGTTATAGATGAAATCTACAAAAGAATGGAGCAGGCAATTAAATTAACAAAAAAGGAAGAGATAACGATAATAATAGGAGACCTTGCTTAATGCGAAATGTGGTTGGCGACCATGGCGTAGGCAATAAAAACGAAAGGGGACAAAATATGGTTGAATTTTGTCAAATAAACGAATTAGCTGTCATGAACACATGGTTCATGTTACCCCCGAGGAGACTTTATACATGGACCTCACCGAGACATAGAGCGGATTCGGTAATTAGAAATCAAATAGACTACATCATCATTAACAAACGGTTTAGGAATATGATTAAATCAACAAAGACTTATCTAGGTGCAGATGTAAGATCAGATCACAACCCTGTTATTGCAAAAATCAAAATTCAATTGAAAAAAGTCCAAAAAAAGACACAACAAGGAAAAACAGAATTAAAACTCCTTAAATATCAGGATATACAAAACCAAGTTAAGAGGGAGATAAAAGAAAGGCTTACACAAATAAATACAAACCAAATCACCGAAGAGAACATTAAATTCAGTTGGACAGGCCGTAAGAACATACTAATGGAGACGAGTAAAAGACACTTAACCAACAGCGATCAACAGCCAAGAAATGAGTGGATGAAAGATGAAATACTCATCCTCATGGAAGAAAGAAGGAAAAAAAAGTCAAATGAAAGTAGATACAAGGAAATAAACAGATCAGTAAGAAGTAAGATTAGAGATGCCAAGAATAGATATCTGCAACAGCAATGCGAGGAACTAGAGAGACATGATAGAAACCATGACAACTTCAATCTACACAAATAGATTAAGGAAATATCTGGCACGAGAAGGAAAAAACAATTTGGGGTGTTAAAAGACAAAGAAGATAATATTTTATTGAGTACGAAAGACAAACTAACCCGATGGAAAGAATACATCGAAGAACTCTTTTATGATGAAAGAGACCAACTACAATTGCGGCAAGGATCAGAGGGACCAGGGATCTTGAAAGAGGAAGTCATGAAAGTACTAAAGGTGTCAAAAAATAGAAAAGCAACAGGACCAGACGGAGCACCAAATGAACTATTGAAACTCGTAGAAGAAGAAAATATACCGATTCTAGTCGACCTATTCAATGCAATATATAGATATGGCAAGATTCCGAATGATTGGTTACAAACTGTCTTCATAACATTACCGAAGAAAAATAATGCAACACATTGTGCTGATTATAGAACAGTAAGCTTAATGAGCCACACGCTAAAGATCTTCCTTAAAATCATCCACAAAAGAATATAAAATAAACTCGAAGAAGGCATTGACTCCTCACAGTTTGGTTTTAAAAGCGGTTTTGGTACACGAGAGGGTATTATTGGCACTCAATATACTAGTTCAACGTAGCTTAGAAATGAGTAAAGATGTTTTTGCATGCTTCGTAGACTATGAAAAGGCTTTTGATACAGTTCAACACAAAAAAATTATTGAAATACTTGGCAACAAACATATGGATATGAACGATATAAGAGTGATTGAAAATCTATATTGGGGTCAAAAAGCCAAAATAACAATAGAGGGAGAAGAGTCAGACCAAGCAGAGATTCGAAGAGGAGTAAGACAAGGATGCATTTTATCGCCTTCCCTTTTCAACATGTAGTCGGAAGAAATATTCAAAGAAGCAATCTCAGAATTCGACGGAGGGATAAGAGTAAATGGAGTCAACGGGCCTTACCAATAATCATTTTTAACCTCCACACTAAATATTTCCTAGGTCACAATATGCAATTTTGTATGGAAAATTTCGCCATTGTGAGTCCGAAAAACTTAACCTGGACACTAAAAATGATTATTAGTACCGCGGAACGTAAACAACATAAGCTACGCGGGTGATGCCGTCATAATAGTAAGTGACATGAACGAACTGAGTAACATGATGAACAAGCTAAATGATGTAAGCAACAACTACGGATTACAAATAAACTCAGAAAAAACAAAATTTATGGTCCCAAGTAGGAAACAACAAACGCAGAACTTCGAACTAAAAATTAACAATAAAAACATAGAAAGAGTTGATTCCATTAAATACTTAGAAACGATGATCAACAAGAACGCAAACCCTGGTAAAGAAATACAGTGCAGGATAGAACAAGCAAGGACAGTATTCTCATGCAGCCGAGAAATCAATCTACATATATCAAGATAAGATTAGTAAAATGCTATATCTGGTTGGTACTCTTATATGGAGCTGAAACGTGGACTGTGATTACACAGAGATACGATTAAAAAAATAGAGGCCTTTGAAATGTGGATATATAGAAGAATACTACGCATCTCCTGGGTTGACAGAATTACAAATGAAGTTCTACGACGAATAGGGATGAAAAGGGAGCTAATTTACCTAATTAAAAAAAGAAAACTTGAATACCTCGGTCACATTTTGAGAAATGAGAAATACAAACTTTTGCAAATAATACTTCAGAGAAGGATAGAAGAAAGACGAGCAATCGGGAGGCAAAGCCTGACGTGGCTGTCAAACGAGAATGGCTAAATCCCTAAATCGCTCGTCCTCAGAAATAATGAGAGGAGTAACAAACAAACATACAATAAAAATGATGATTTTCAACCTCCGGAGCGGAGAGAAACCTTAAGAAGAAGAAGAAGTTTTTTCATGACTTAGAGTAAGTAGAGTAAATAGAGTAAGAGAGAGAGAAAAAAAATGGTTCATTAATAGGTTTCTCTTTATAAAAAGCTTTTTCTTGAAGTTAATTTCGTTTTCATATCCCACTTCTTCCCATGTGGAAAAGACATCTGTATATTTATTGTCTGTGTGTGCATATACCTAACAAGAAATAATTTTTTTTAGAAACAGTAGCCAAATCTGGGTTTTCTTCAGATTTATCTGGTGGCAAATATTTTGATCGCCCGAAAATGATGCCACATAGGTATAAGCATAATTAGATCGAAGTAAGAAACTGTAAAACTGACAGAGTTCACTTGTTTCCAATACACCTTAAAACTTTAAACAATGCATAGGTTATAACTTGAAGCAACGAAATGACACCAGGAGTTGATATCGTTTATGAAACGGTCAGGGTTAAGAAATAATATCCAGGGCCCATGTTCTGTAACGCATGCGATAAATTTTCGCATTGCAAACATAGGCATTATTTTTTTTTAATTTTTATCGTTTAGTGATAGACATATCGATGTGATGATTACAGAACATGGGTCCAGATTTACAAATCAGATGCCCACAGTAACACAATTTCTACATTTCGTGTTGCATAAGAAGTATAAAATGTATTACCACTAGTTGATGCTAACAATCAGATAGTCCTTTTAAAAAAAACCGTCCTCGTCAGCCAGTACGTGCACCTAAACAAGAATACGGACTACCAAAATGTATTTGAAATTAATTTTTTTTTCTTACCTGCTAAGCATTTATTGTTAAAACAAATACACATCGTAGCTAAAATATGATTTTCCTTATGAAATGGATCAGCAAGCTAATAGAAAAGAAATAAAAAGAAAAACTGTTATACTTTTGACAAAACAATCGTTTTAATATATTTCTGCTACACTTTAAAAATACAGCCATGTTCTAGAATAATGGTAGTGCGTGCATGTTCGTTTAAAATCGTTTAAATGGAAGCGAGTGGGGAATTTTTCAGTTATGCAGAAATTTTTTTGGAGTTTAATTAGCCAAACAAGTATACATACATCGTCAAACCAGATGACTACGGACCCACGGTACTGCCAAGTGACTATGCACCGACATTTGTGAATAAAAACAAAAAGATATCGAACTTATGTTCCAAGATAGCTTTTACTCCATACAAGTGAAGGCAGTCGTATATGTAATTAAATACATTATTGGCATAAATTCACATAATGACGATCGGTCGCTCATCAATTCGACAATACGTAAGAGACTATTCACTCGAAGTTGAACACAACTTGGGGATTTTTATATGGAAAACTCCCCGAGTTGTATTCAACTTCGAGTGAATAAAATGGGCCTAAGTAATGCACACATACACATAGTGACTATGGCCTCGGCATGGGCTATATTTAAATATGACGATGAGAGAAAAGCAATACAAATTTGCATGTGTTTGGCATATAAACCAATAACCAAGCCACAGGAAAGAGAGAACTGGATATCTAGTTTGAGAGACACAGAGCTTTCACTTCGCATGTTGAATGTTGAAAAAGCACTTTTGATTTTCTGAAGACTTTCCGATCGTTTTAGATGCCGTGCGATCTAGGTTGCATACCGTCCCAAAGTTTGAAGAATTCTGTGCGTTCGACATTTTGGGGGGGCAGAAAATAAAGTTCTAACCAAAGTATGGGTGCAAAACATCGCGTACCACACCAGACAGATTACAGTAATAATAAAGATAATATGGTACAAAGAACAACGAAATTGTGTGTAGTTGATCGTTATATCAATTATTAATAAAATTTGATGTTTCAACATCTGTTGTTTCAATTATTATTAAACTGGTTTGCAGTTTCGACAGTGGTAATACCTACTGTTTTATATATATAATAAAGTGCTTGAGGCTGAGGTTGCAAAGTTTGAGACTTTCGCTATGGTTGCAGCAAAAGAGGTATTGCTGTTGTATGGGCTTTTAACCCACGTGAATTTGTATGACTAGCAGTCCAAACAATATCTTGTCAATGATTCTGATATCACTGAAGACGAAGAGATTTGTTCGTAAGATGCTTTTTTCGATCGTTTTCAAAATCATTCTCCACCATGTTAACACCGCTTCTGTTTCGACTAGGTACTCAAAAATACTCCAAGTTGTTTAAAATGTTGAGCCATTATTTCTAGACATGGCTATCTACATTAAGTAAAGTTAACAAAATGTTGAATACGAACCCGTCAAATGTTAATGGAACAAAAATTCTCGATTTCCGGAGGCGTCCAAAAATAAAACCCAGATACTGTCCTATACTATCAACAAACAAGAAAAAAAAAAAAAAAAAACACAAATGCACAATAGTTAATTAATTTTCAAATTTTTCAATATAAATCAACAATGTACGTACCGATTTCTTGTTAGTAAATAAATATAAAATTGATCTAATATTGCATTTATTCCATAGTTTTACTAACTTTTATTTGTTGAAAAGTGAGAGGGTATGAACCACTTCTATACCTAGATTTCACCCTGTTGGCCGGTTAAATGTGATTGTTTTTTTTTTTTTGTATCGGTTGTATTTATCATACCAATTTGTTTAGTATCGCAATTGTAATTTAAATGATTTAACTATATAATAACATTTTAATTTTGAAATCTCCATACACCAAAAATATGAATATTTCCGAGTAAGAAAAAATAGTAAATAAAGTTTAAGAACTTGCACCAAGTGCATTTTGAATAACAAAATAATCAAACAATAGATTAAAAAAATAAACTTTATGAATGTGTAAAAAGAAGGAAGAAATATAAAGCGGCACCTTCCCAGCAGCGTCGTCCTTTTGATGTTGCTTGAAGTCCGAAGCGTGGCGTGTCCAAAGAAGAATCATTTGTGAATATTTGTTGAAATTTTATTGTTTGTTTCAATAACCTTATATCACATTACATCAAATACATTTATACACATACATATTATGTATGAATAGACATATAATGGGGCGGGGGAGAGGGTGTGGATTTTTGTGATTTTTTTTTTCGTTTTTTTTTTTCTTTATGTACAATTGCGATCAAGATTTCTGTTTATACATTTATAAACAATTAAATTGATCTAATAAATTACATTTAGTAACTAAATACACCTAGTCTTGATTTTGTTTAAGTTCTTTTGCGATGTGACGTTTTATTGGCATGCGAACCACGTCTTACGTTAGTTGTGGCAATGCTTTTTCGCCTTTTTTTCCTCCTTTTCCTCTCCTGGTAGTCGCTGTCGTTGGCATCGTCGTTGTCTTCCTCAGTGGATGCTCTGAAGTTGTAAGAAATTCGTCGACTTGACCTCTTTTTATTAGTACTTTCGGTGTCTTGGCATTGGTTCGATGATGTGCTGGGCAAGGCGTCGTTGCTTGTTGCACCTTCGACCGATGTCGACGTAAACGCTTGCTCTTCGATGCATTTCTCGATTTCTGGGGGCACAAAGACATGCTGGACCATGTTTTTTTTTGAATATGTTCGACTTACCACCGCACTACTTAGCGAGGAGACCTCATCGGCTATGGTTTCGATATTTGTGCTTCCTGGAGAAATCTCGATTTCGGTAGCCCTTTCCTCTGTTTCAATGGGTGTTGGATTGACGCTTGATGGATCGGAAAATAATGGAGGCGTTCTACAAGGACCGACTGCTAGCTCACTTTCTGGTTCATGGCCCTCCTCATTATTCCCCTCTGGGACAATCGAAGAAACTGAAGTTGTGTTCCTCGATTGTGCAGTGTGTAATCGCATCACTTCCATGGTAGGAGAGTCGGCCGCCTTTTGCGATGAGCAAATCTCATCGTCGAATAAAAGGTCGGGGGAGTATAGGAAATTATGCGAATCGTAGCATATTGTCTTGCGTCGTCGGCTTGTCATGTTGCTACATGAACTCTCATAATTCATGTCATTTGTGGAGAGCTTACGGACCTGCCGTGGTGACAACGACGACAGACTGCATGATTCCCTTCTTTTTCTCTTCACAATTGGGAGTGATGGTGTGGTGCTTAGCATTGGCGTCAACTTATTAATCTCGTCCTTTGCACGCACATCTTCGCGCGTCAAAAGATAATCATAGAATACCGCCAAGAACTTTGAATCGATTTCTACTTCTGTCGGTATGTTGTTATGTTGACGAAACTCTTGAATCAAATCCGAGCTTGTTGAGACAAGGTTGTCTAAAGCAGGAGGTTGTTGACCGTATTGTCGGCGAAATTGTGGAAACATCGGCCGATCAACGAGATTGTTATTGGGTTCCGCATTGTCTCGCCGGGAGCTTACATCGCGTATGCTACAGTCGATGGCAGGGGTTTTATTGTCAGCTGGCAGCTCTGGAGACAAAGATGGCGACGATGACGGTGGTGTGGGTGGTGGCGTGTTTATTGAATCAATGTGATGACCAGCAGCTGCATTGAACAGACGTTGTGGCTTGTTATAATCATCAATTGGGTTTTCCTTTTCGTCTGCAACCCGTTCGAAGATTCTCTTAAGAGCCTGTCCTTTTCTGGCCGCACTACCCTTGACTCGACGTTTCCGTTCGTTGTGAGAGATCTCGTCGGACATCACCTCGCCGTGTAAACGGTCGAGTGCTTCTTGGCTCGTTTGCGGATCCTGATCTTGTAAGTCATCCAAAGCGGTGTTCGATACAACCATGTATTTATAATTACATCTCTTCAGTCTTACTTTCACCTGTTTCTTCGGTGAACTAACAACTTTTAATGCCTCAGATTGTTCTAAGGAAGTTGATGGCGTTGATGACGAATCAATATGTTCTGCACTCGTATTGACCTGGTGTAGGTGGTCTATGTTCAAATTTTCCGTTGCAACTGTATTAAATGGCTGAGCGGTTTGTAGTCGTTCTGCCAGAGATTCAGATTCTGTATTTATAGAAGAGCATGCCACTTCGGTTTGAAGTGGGCTAGCCGGCGGACTTTTGAATACCTTTAAAAATTGTTGTGGTCCGATACAAGACCGCGCTACCAATCGTGATGTATACGTTCTCGTTGGTTTCTTAAAAACGTCCAGTGGTGGTGATTCCGCTTCTGGTTCCTCCATTTTAATAGGCTTGATTTCCGATTCCACTTCAGGTTTTGGCTCATTGCTATACCGAACGACGTCCGATTCTGCCTCCTGTTCTGGCGATTCTTTCTGGACACACGGAATTGACACTGGAAGCGTGACCGCTGGCATGGGTTCTGGCTGACTTTCCGCCACCAGTACTGGTGGATCTTCTTCCTTGTCCGCATCGGAAGGCATTTTCTCCAATTCGTCTTCTGGTTTGTCCTTTCTTTTCGACTCGATGACTTGTTGTTCAACAACTTGCACCAAAAAATCACCCAATGACTCCGTTCCGGGTTTGGCCACCATCGACGTCACGATATGATTTTGCTCAGATAATGACGTCTCCTTTGCAGTTGGTTCACTTTCAATTTGAGTTTGCAAATTATGCATCAACTTTGCCATTAGCATTGTTTCAGTTAGCCGCTCTATTACTACAACTGGTCTCAAATTTGTAAGCTTAGGATCCTTGGTTATATCAACCAACGATTTTGTAACGCCATTTACCCGAGAAATCGTATTTCTTGTCTGGCGGGATCGATCGCGTTTCTTTGTGGTTACGGTGCTGCTTATGGTATTATTATTTTGTTGAGCATTGTTGGTTTTTGTGCGACGCTTCTTCAGGTTTTGCAAATACTTATCAAAGTCGCTTTTGCCACCTGGCAAAGGAGTAACCGACCTGCGACGCGCATCAATTTGATTCGAGGTATTCCCGCTAGTTCTTGAACTAGGTGAAAATGCATGCACCAAACTTGAACTGTTGGACATGACCGAACTGGGTCTATTCTGCACTTTTTGTTGTCTTCTTTTCTGTTGGGCTTTTGGTGTCGGTGGAGTTCTCGTTGCACTCGCGCCTTTCGAAGTGAGCCGAAAAATATCGGGGAAAAGAGTTTCAACCAGGACTGAAAAGATCAAAACAGAAATCGTTAGTTTAAGTTTCTCTAATGCTTATTTAAATGAAGATAGAGGGAAAATACAATATAATAATTCTAAAACTTGTCAAGTCCTCTGTTACCAAGCGCAGCAGTGTTAATAAAATAAATGTAAAACAAAATCTTATGTAGACTACCTTTTATAATGTTATCACTTAGTAAATAATTATAAATATTAAAATTTATAACCGTTATACTTAGATCTATATTTATAAATCCCTTTATGTCGAAAACTCAGAAAGCAATATGTAAGTCCAGTAAAACGTAAGTCATTTCTAAAGATTACTATTAGTTATCTCACAACATGATTGCCCTTTCAAATGAATACAAGTAGATTGCTAAGTTCAACTAGAATCAGCTAGCTGCAAGCTAACTGAAGAGCTATACAAATACGGCTAACATGATAGTCTTTAATATTGACAGAAATAGTTTATCGCTTGACCCCATTGTACACTTTCAATAAAAATGTCTCCACTAATGGATGAAAAGCTCGTTTGGTTTCAGCATTAGCTGCTAGAATACTATGTGCAAAAACTTTTTCCAGCAGATCGCAAAAAAAAATATTTGTTTGTACGCTCTTGAAATTGCATGCAAATTCCATTTCACAACAGAGATAAGTGACTCGCATATTAGCATACAATTCCCTGAATTTTCCAAACTATTAGTTGGCTGCTCGCACATTGCACACGTGTTTTCATCGTCACACAAGCTAATTGTGTGTGCATTTGTTCATTATTTATTTATGCCAGAAACGACAAGAAATGAGATGTATTCCGTTCTAAGAACTGCGAATACATTATATTATTTAGCTGTCATTCTTATGAATACATACACGAAAGCCGGTTGGAATTTTATATATTTATGAGCTTGTTCCTTGAGTATTTTTGTTTCTCTTTACACTTTTCGGCACAATTGACAGAAACATCATTTTAGCATAAACCACTGGAGGTTTAAAACTAGAGGAACATTGAAATTAGAACGAAATGGCTGAACTTGAAAGAGAATAATTCTTGAGCAGCAGTTGGGACGGCGCAAGCGCGATAAAAATTCTCTGAAAATTTCCATGAATATATATAATTGATGACTTCGTCAGGAGCTTTTTTAATTACTTGTATGAGTGCGGCATTACAGAATGCAGAGAGAAAAAAGCTTTTTTTCCGGGCACAACAACAAAAGGATCTCGGTGGAGAAAAAAATAACATTCACAGCTTCTTCGACTAAAGTAGTGTTTTTTTAATGGGGAGTTCAAAGAGCTAAGGGAAATTATTCCTTAACTACTGAGGGGTTTGCTTTGGGCACGTATCGTTTTCTTAAGAATTTGCTTAACAACTTTTCGAATTCTGCCCAGCTGAGGGACTTTAAAATAAGGGTAGATTTCTATAATGTTCTGCTTTACCTAAAAATGGTATATTTTTGGAGAAACTAAAGCACAGCTAACAATACCCTTCATATCTTTTGATGGCAGTTTTTTTTTCAGATTTGATTTTGTATGATTTGCAGTATAATCCTTACTGTATTTAAAAAAGTTATTCTCTGAAATATGTGACGTTTAGGAGGAATTTCCGAAAACAACGAAAAGCGTGAAGTGAGAAGATTATGGCAGCTGCACAGCCCTTAATAATGCGAACAGCAACCTACAAGTGTTATATGAAATGACATTGCATCATGAAAAACACACTGTGTGGTATGGTTAATGGCAGTTTTTTATCGCAAGATTATTCTTCACTTGACTAATTTGCAACGTAAAAGTGTTGCGATTGTTTGGTGTCAGGTGTCTCCGTTTACGTTGAAACTTATGTTTTCTATTTGTAGTGACTCAAATGGCATCCAGAGCTGTGGTTCCAACAAGACGGCGATTAATGCCATACAACTATGCTATGATCGATTTCAAATTAAAATCCTATAGCTTCTATAGAAGCAAAACAGAGGTCGATTCGCCACTTCCGTGCACGAGCCATTCGTTCACGGAATTAAGTTGATTTTAGATGTGAAACAAAAACAAATTCCGTACATAGTGCTGGTTCATGGATAAGAAAATTCCACCCCAGGTTAACGCTTATACCACGTTTTGAAAGTATTTGTTTGGTACTTTTAAGTGCGCATGCGCAACGTTCGCTGCCAAACGAAATGCCGCATTTGCGCAGTGGCGGGTTGCAAAACATATTCAGTTCTCCGTTTCGAACAAAATGCGATAATATGGAGCAAACCGTTGTGTAGCGATTGCTGTAAGGAGATAATACTACTTGCTCGGACGAAAAGAACTTGTGAAATTACGAGCTCAGTTCGTGTCATGAAAGCAATCAAATTTGCAAGCGTGTCTGCAGTTATACCTCTCTGAATATCAGAGAAGTGTTCCTCAGTTATTTATCTGGAGTTTTGGATTTGAGTAGATCTGAGTGTACAGAGAATCAAATCACTTTTCATATACGTACAACAACGTAAAAGTAAGGGAAGGCACCCCTGACACAGAAAACGCCATCGAAAGAGCTAAAGAAGACGGTAGTGAACAATTGATTTGAATCAATATCTTATACCTACCTACAAGAACAAACTGTGTAATCCTCCTATCTAAGTGAAAGAACAAAAATCTCAGGATACCAAGATTCCATGCATACTTATGTTCCACACGCTACTAATGAGAATTCCACACTTTCCATTTATTTACGAATATTTTTAATACTTTAATTTATGTTAGTACAAAAAAAAATTTAACATTGTCATATCGATGTTAGTTCTATATCAACAGTTGCCGTGTTTTTATTTATTTTTTTTTTCTTTGTTTTCAAAACGAAACCAAACATTTGCACAAAAACACAGCAACTAACATTTTACAAATTACTTAACTAGGTTTACAACATTTATATAGACACATATAAAATAACACATTTATAGAATGAAAACTCCGTCAAACAGTTGAGCATTTCTGTCGCTTCCTTCTCTGGGTATTTGCGCATTAATTGATCATAGGAGTCATCTGTATGAAAATAGGTATGGTCGATTCAGGTGAAGCCTCAGTAAGTACTGCTGTGCTTCACCATAGATTAAACTGTCTCGTTCTGCTCTTAACCTAATGTCCTCAATTAAATTGATCGATTATTATCAGCAAACCTTAATTTTTCAGTTACACAACCATCAAATTGACTAATTCTAAATACTGGCAAACATGAAGGTGTAAATAAAACACTTAAAAAATACACTTTTTTCTTTTTCATGGCCCTTAGAGTAACTAAGTGGTATGTCTACATATTAAATATTATATTTACTAGTATTGTTTACAAGTATATGTTGAAAACATTTAAAACGTGTAAATATTTTTTTTTATATTTAAAACAATTATTTTATAAGACACAACATTTAGAATTTTTACGGCTATAACTGATTCAGTTTCACAGCTATATTTGTATAGCATTTTCATATCAAAAAGATATTTTCTCTGTTTTGAAAATACATATACGTGTGCAATGTAAATTGATGTGCAACAACAGCTATAGTTGTTATATATACAATAGTAGAAAATAAATTTTGTTTTATTTTTTAATTAATATTTTAGTTTTTTCTTAGAAATATTAGTTTTAATTCATATAGCTAGGTATATACTTTTTACAAGTGTATGTTACTTTTTACTGGACAATGGACAACTTTGGAAATGTTGTTTATATTTCGATTCACTTTTCATACGACCTCATCCAAAAATTAATATTTATATAGTTTATACTACATTAATGGTAAAGTACTATTTCTAAATATGTGATTATGTAAATCTGCACTTATAATAGTATGTCTATGATTAGACATTCAAATTCGGATTAATATTTGTTTTGAGCACAATGTTGCTTAAATAATAGTTAAAATGACAAATACAATGGATCATTTTGCCATTCGTATGAAAAGGGAATTGTTGTTAATTTTGCATAACATTTGTTGGGAAAATATAAGGAATAATAAAACGAAACCCTCCTAACTCATACGTGGGTAGATCTGATCATATTCGTACAATTCTGATCGTGGTTTCACCGGAAATGTAATGAAAGATCTTTGAACGCTTTTCGTAGTAACAAAAAGTAAACAGTCTTTTAATTAATGTGAAATACGGAATTCGTTGCAAAAGATTTACGCGAAATTGTGCGCTTACAACTGAGTACGCCACTAATCTTCTTGATAAAACTGTGATGAAATTTGTTAGTTGTGTCTTCTAGAAGCTTTTTATTTTATTAATGACCGACCACACATGACCGATTTTCTCTGTTTAAGGGTTTTTTTTGCACATGACAAGTGTGACATTGCGAAAGAAACAGTAAAACATATGAATTATTGTCAAACGCTAGCGTGGGCCACCGACAGAAAGAAAGACGACACCGCCATGTTGTCTGGACGTGTTATCTAAGAAGTTACACCACATTTGGAACCAATACCTTTTTTCTTTAGACGGTCCTTATAGCGCATGTAGGTAAGTACCAGATATGGACATGTTGGTGTGGAAGGGAACGAGGCAGCGGATAAACTGACCAGATGTGGCTTTGAAATGAACTTACATACTATTAGACAAGTACTACCAGCTTTTAACGCAGCTAAGAGTTTCTTTATAATGAAACATTAGATTTGGCAAAATAACGATGGAACAACACCTACGGTTGCATCATAACTCGTAGTTTGTGGCCCAAAATTGAAACTAAAAAGTCAAACATACTAATATCTCTTGATTGAAAACAAATCCGAATGCTCGTCGGGGTAATAGCTGGACACTACATCTTTGGCAACATGGCTAGAAGGATGTGCATCTTTACAATTGACTTCTGCGATAATAGAATTCTGTGAAACATCTCCTGTGTCACTTCCCAGCCCTCCAAGAACGCTGCTACTCATGTTTGGGAGCACGGTTCATCGATAGCTTGGAGGATCTAGCACCGATACCTTTATCAGATCTAAGAAGATTCATCAACAGATCCGAATGGTTAGTTGCATGTCCTACCATGAACTATTTATATGGCTTCTGGGTGAAATTGCATATAATGCAAATTGTCCCGCTAACTTAACCTAACCTAACCTAAGTACTAGATTTTGTGCATTAGTCGACTAGACAGAGATTGAAATACGGATAGTTTATTTTGAACAACAAGGAAGGCAGCTCCCACTTCAAATATATAAAAGACTTCAATTCGTTTTTAAATCTTGGTTAGTGATTTTTTAAAGACAAATTATTTCAAAATGGCATCGGAGAAACGAAAGTCATCGAAGAAAATTCGAACTATGTACATACAGTTTTTACAACGACCTAAAAGTTAATAGTATACGTCAAATATGCCAACGGGAATACGTGGGATTTTTATCAAGAATTTCGTTATAGACAATATGGCTAAAGTTTGAAATTTGTTTTACGAACATTTGGTATAAATATAACAAATTGTTTTTTTACTATAACAAACAATTTAAAATAATTTCCAAAGTTTAGTCTCTATATTTGGGCATTTTTAAAGTGGCAAAGCAGAATTTTGTGATTGACATTAAGCCAATGACTGACTATGGCAGCACTTAGAAAACTTAATTACAAAATATGGGTACGAAACCCAATCATTTGTTTCCTACACCCATAGCTTGGAAAGCTTACCCACATCTTGGATGTCATCCCCAAATCGAGGCTATTGTAGCCAACAAAGAGCTCTTTAAGTCGCGGCTGTTAACGAACTTAATTTAGGTCAGGTATTAACACTGTAGACCAATGTCCTGTTACCCTTTAAGGCTGCTATGCTTGTTTACAAGAAAATTTTCTCAACTGCGTTACCTGGTCGTACAGTTTTGCTAAGGGTAAGGTTGTTCTGGCTCGTCAAGTAAGTTAGAACTCAGTCGTTTCTACGTATAACAACTGACAGGCGGCTATGACAACTCTGTGTTGGATTATTTGACTAGAACACCAAAAGGTTTGGGTGTAATAAAAATGAATTCAACGAAATTCTTGCAGATTATTCACTGGGTCACAAGTAAGTGGACACTTTTCAGCAGCTTTCCAACTATGCTTTATGTTTTATTTTAATTATAAAATTAAACAAAAAAATCCTTTGATAAAAGATCCAGAAGAATCTATAGGACAAGCAACTATTTGCGACAGAATGTGCGATTACTTAAGTTAATTTTGAGGGCAAAATTCAAATTTCTTTCATTCGTTATTTCACTTTCTGTAGCATGTGCAATGCAACTATAGGCAATTAAAATAGGTTTGTAGATAATCAAAAGTCCAAAGAAACGAGTCGCACTTTACAGGCATGAAAAAACTCCTAGAACTGCATGTTTGTAGTATTCTAACATTATAAGGTTATCAATAGTACTTGCAAAATAAAAAAAAAATACTTCCAATTGTAGGCGTCCTAATTTCCAAGTCTATTTTATCAGATATTTTTCTAAGAAATGTCATGGGAATGTTCACATAAGAGAATTATGTCTTTGGTAATTTTCAATGACCTTATTGTTTAAAAACGAAAACCCACTCTTTTACTTCTCAGAAATCAATAAAATTAGGATTTGCTTCGTCATTCCTGGTTGTTCTAACCCAAACACGAACGAAATGAATCATTTCAAAACACAACTTTGGAGACGTGCCTATACCGCCTTAAAAAGAAATTCATGCCTTACTGTTATTGAATAAAAATAAAAATGTATCATTGATATTATTTTTCCCAACAAATCTATACACGTATAAAAATTCTGCATATAAAAACTCTTTATGCACTTAATTTTAACAAGATGACGTATTCAGTTATGCGTTACAAAAATTTCGCTTATTTTTAAAACTAAGAAATTAAGAAATTGTCCGTTAATTTTTTATATATCCATAGTTAAAACGAAATTCCAATTAAAAGCGAGTTAACTTTTTGTCTTAAGGTTTTTTCCCCTTTGGAATAAATTAATTTTCTTTCTATCCCGTAAATTGTACACATTCAAATTTGTAATATCGTTTTCAAAACATTTGTCAAAGACATATCACAGAATTCAAATATTATCATTCACTACCGTCTAAAGTTCTTTGTTATTGTCTTGTACGTTATTATAGGTACCTAAGCATGTCAAGGTCAAAAACTTATAAGATTGTACCTATCATTGTAACCAGGTTTTAAGACACTCAAAAATCAAAATATTTATATAAGAATAATGGAAAGTGTAAATAAAAAAAAAAATAAACCTACTTCTTACCTGTAGTCTAAAATAAAAATAAAAAATAAATAGAAATATAGACAAGTAATAAAAAATAAAAATATTGGCACATCCACAGTTGTAACAGTTGACTTGATAAATTTTTATAAAAGAAATAAATATGTATAAGAAAATCGATAAACAAATACGTTCGTCTATATCTACAATTATTAACAATCGTGTGTGCTTACAACACTTCGTTGCATTCAATTGCACAATACGGAAATTAGATGGAGTTCGTCATGTTGCTAGTACTGTTGTATGTACTTGCTTGTTTTACTTGAAACGCAAACCAGTTTTAAAAATAAATCTATTATGGGTTTTGCAGATAGACGAACCGAAATATTGTAAACTCTTAAAGACAGCGGCAAAGTCAGATTGTTATTTTAATCTAAGTGAATGTTAACTACTGTCAAACGGGTCTCAACATGTAAAAGCCGCACCTGTACTTGAAAGACAAGTCAACGATCAAATTACAACCTTCAGTTTGCAGTTTTCACTGTATCGTGTCTTGTCAACTTTTCGACTTCAGAAAGACAGCGATATAGATGCGGTGCAGTCAATTCTGTCAACAGGTGCCAAATTATCCGTGAGCGAGCAATACGTTACGAAATTTGCTTCTGTTTCCTATGCTAGTTCTCGAATGCAATTTGATATCAAGTATGTTGTTTTTGACTGGCCCTTGCATTCATTCGGTTCGGTTCAAAGGTTCACAAGAACGTCAACCAATTAAAGCAGCACGTTTATATAGGTTCCCAAAAGTAGTCTGCATTTTATAGAATTACAAGCTATGTAGTGCTAAGTAAGAAAAATATCGCAGCTGCAGTCTGAACAATTGTCGGGTCTTTTAGACCTCAACTTAGATAATTTTGCGCAAAGATTTGTTCCTACATTCTTACGAAGTCGTATTGGCTCAAGACCTGGAGTGCAATTTCAGATTGCAATGGGAGTTTGCTAATCGTGCTCTTCCAAAAAGACCTTAGTTTTAGCGAAACAAAATTCTCTCATTAAACTGCCAAATTTTTTCGATGAATGGCTACGTTCACTTTATTTGTTCCGAAATAAGGAGAAGAGCAATAACCACAATGGCGACAAGCTATAGTCTTATAAAGATAAACGCCATGTTTCTTTACGTTCGACTATACAACCGCGTAACTCATATTCAATGTCAAAGCGTTGGTAATGAAAGTTAGGCCTTTAACTTGCTGCAGGAGAAATGAATGCTTTAGCTTCCTCGAAGTTCTGTGACAAGAAACATCTATATTTCAGAGATGTGGTCTATGTCAGTTTGCAGGCATACGTTCATTAATCTATTGCGACAAACGACCGAAAATGGTGGACAAGGTGACCAAAAAGAAAGGTGAAAGAAAGTTCAGTTATTAACGAACGAGCTATATTGACCATACACTCTTGTGATGTTATATAGAGTTTATGGTTGGGATGTTTTGTGAAGCTTCAATTTAATATTTAATTTGCAACGAACGCATCACAAAAGTGTACAAACAACACAGTCCACACTACTCAAGTGGATATTTCCGGTTGTGCTTCTGCTCAAGCCTGTAGCTACACATTCTCCTTCGCTGTGAAGATCTTTGCTGTTTTCTGTTTGGAGAAAAAGCGCTACAAAATTTCTTCTGATTTTCTACAAGACAAGAAAACAAAAAAAAAGTTATCGCATTCAAATCATAATTCTATATCGAGCTCTACAGCAGTGGATACCACCTGCCACATAATATGGGAATGGGGTTAGTGTTTTTCTCTGATCGGAAAATATAACTTAATTGTTAGTCTTAGAAATATAAGAAAAACAATAGGAAGGATATTTCATTTCCCCACCCAATTTCGCAAAGTGTTTTTCACCACACACGATCTTCTGAATACTACATATTTATCGGATATACCATGCTAGACGATGTATTGCATATTTGTTTTGATTTTAAATTAAGAATAAAATATTACCCAAACTAGTTCACACCATTTAGCATTGTAGAAATAATTGTGTATACAAAAATTCGTTGCCTTATCAGTTAAATTATAAAATAAAAAAAAATATTTTGTCAGCTTTTAAACGTAATGAAAAGTAGTTGAACATTTTTCAAAATATATAAAAATTTGTTAAAGCGAATTAAAAGCACCACCTTTATATTGCGACAGTCACAATCTACTTGGCTTTCTTTTTGTATTTTCTATAATTTACAATTAACTGTCAACTTTACGATGTCAATTGAATATAATTATTTAGCATTAGATTTTAGCTCAAGTAGGAATCGTTAAAAAATAGTTAGGCATTTTTCTGTGCATTTTAAATTTGATTTTAGGAAGTTTACTAGCAACTGGCGTTGGTAAAGATATTGTTGATTGTTGATCAAAGCAGCTGCTGTTGTTGTTGAAGTGATGTGATTTGTTTCAGCGAGATTTACATTGTCTGCGCATGTTGATTGAAGATATGTTGAGGCTGATTGTTGATTGATGATGCTTGTTGGTTGTTAGTAAGCTTGTTGATTGCAGTACTAGTTAGTTATTTGGCGTTTAAAATTTTAAAAATAAAATCATGTGATGCATTATATCGTACGTAATGTCAATAGTTTTTTTTTTTTTTTTTTGTGAATGTGTAAAGTTAAATTCAAATTATAAATATTTGTACATTATGTAGTAAGTTATATCAATAGAAAAATATGTATATATTCAAGAAAATAGATAAAAACGCAATTGAAAACGTCGGCCGTATTAAAGGAATCATTTATAAAACAATAGGTGACGTATCGAGGAAATCAAGTTCGATTGATGTTTTTCAATACGCCAAGGTTTTTCCACAAGTTGTCCACTGTCGACAGTAATCATTTTGTTCGTGTGCTTGGGGTGGCTTTACGTTTTCTACCCCCACTTGATGGGCTTTTCACCTCACTTACGTTAACAAATGTTTGATCGATATTTTGGTCGTCCTGTTTGCCTTTGTTAGACCGATTTGTACTTCTTGTTACTCGGTTTGTTGGTTCGGCTTTAGCCTTGCGGGGGCGTCCCCGTCGTTTTGAGGTCATTGGTGGCTCGGTTTGTGGCATCTGTTGATCAACTTGAAAAAACCCTTGAGACGATTCAGGTACAGGTATTGGCATTTCGGTCACCCTCTTCTTACAATCCACACAGAATCCACATCGTGGAATTGTTGATCTGCGGGCAACATTCGCTCCGCATTGGTGTTGTGGCTGGTTGTGATCTAGTGTTGCTGAGCAGTTACTACGCATACCGCCCTGTTGGTTGTAAATGGGGTTGCACATGGTCTCATTCATAATGGACCGATTCGCTTGATAATTTATCTGGCGGTTGTGCAGGAAATTGTTGAGGTGATCTGGGTTAAGGTGATAGTTTTGCAAATTTATTATGCTATGCAGATCGAAATCTGGCGGAACGTGTTCTGGGGTTGCCGTAGGTGTCGGCCTATTCTGCATATGATTATAAATATGTTGCGGCGGATGAAATGTTTGGGTATATTGTATGGAATTGGGATTTACAAACGATGGTAAGGCGGTCGTTGTTGTATAACCGACATTTAAAGGCTGCGTACTCGGGAAGACAGTATTTGAACTGCGCAAGTCCTGATATGGGATTGGATCGTCGATGATGTTAATGGTGTGAATTTTTCGTTGTACTGGCATAATATTTATTGTCGTAGAAGGTTGCTGTGGTTGTTGGAGTCGTTGTGGCGGTAGCGGTAGCTGTTGGGCTTGTTGCGGTTGTTGTGCGGATGGCGGTTGCGATATTGGCACTCTCTGAGGAGGCAGAGGCTGTGCCAGTGGTGCAAGGTGCCTCTGTTGGTGCGCCACTATTGGGCGACAGTCACGCACCACGTCAGAGTAACGAGGCGGCGGTATCATTCTGTAATTACGCTGCAGATTGGACCGTTCTTTTGTCTTTTGCTCCTGGCGTAGTTCATCCTCCTCGAAGCAGGCGATGCTCATCATTAACTCTGGAGTATACGATATGGAATCGCTTGTCGATGGTGGTAATAGAACTACCTCAGGCGGCATTTCGGGTTGTGGTGTGTCGATTCGAGGCATTTTCAGGTCCAGCACTTGATCTATATCCGCGCTGTCATCCTCCTCTCTATAGGCAATGTTCTCCTCGCTATATTCGGATAGCTTTCTCCGCTTTTTCAAAGGCAACGATCTATGCTCATCGTTTAAGGATCGCTTTGTGTTATTTGGCGAACACGATTGATCATATTCGTCCATCGATTCGGTACGTGCCCTACAGACCATATCTATAATTGAATCACAAGGACTACACATAGAGGAATCTCGCATTTCGAGCATTGTTTCCATACTTGGTGAGTTAAGCTGGTCTTTTTCATCGCAGATCTCTACTGACAGAGGTTTACTTGCTTCAATTTCAGCTTCCACTGATATTGTTGTCGGTTGAGCCACCATCTCAATTGCATTATCATCTTCTATAATCGCTGGCGACTCTAAACATACTAAACCCATTTCAATTTCATTAACTATCGACTCGATTGATAGGGGCTGCGTTGCAGTTAATTTATCCGCCGACGGTGAAACCATCCCAATCCCATTTACTAAGATTTCTGCAGCCGCCAAAACATCATCGGTAGGCTGGTCATCACCCGTTTGTGTATCGGTGATGGAAATTGAAAGACTTTCCTCACAATCGCGACTACTCTTCGAAATAATATTATTTATGAAATGTGGTGTACATTTGTCTTTAATTCTAAGCTTTGGTTTTGGGTGGGGCAATGAAATATTTTCTCTACTGTTATGTGATAAATCGTTCTTAGACTTAAAAACTGACAAATGTGTTTTATTCTTATTTAAGAGTGGGGAACAGAATTTATGCCTACCTTTTTCCTGATTTCCCTTTATCTCCTCAATGATGGCTTTTGCTGATTTAGTAATGTTGCCGGGTGTTGTCGTTGATGTTGAAGTTGAGGGAACTGTTAGATGTGCAGGTATTGGCAGTATTGGCGGGACGTTTTTCGTGATTGACGTAGATGTTGCTGTTGGTGTTGCTGTTGATGTTGATGTTGCAGTTTCAAATTGCTTTAACACACAATTAAATTTGTTGAGTGTTGAACTGATGCCGGACGTGGATACGGATAAGGCTGTACTTGTTGATGGTATTGGAGAAACTGTAGGAGTTTCTGGTGAGTAGAAGTCTTCATGAGAATCTATCTCATTGACTTCAACTTCTTCGGAAAACCAGACACTACGCCGCTTTGTTGATTTCTGGAGATGAGAGCACAATATAAGTAAAATATACAGAAGAGGCAACTTTCTTAAAATGCAACGTGCGTGTGTCGTATTTGCTAAAATATGTATTGTGTACGATGCACACTGGCATTAAGAATGCAAACGTTTTTAGCCAGAAGGGCACAAACGAAAAGACCACGGCACCGCAAATATAATTTTTTTCATCAAAATGGACGTGCGTGTCTAGGCATTTTCATATGAAAGTTTGGAAACAGAATATTGTTTCCTAAGAGGCCACTTAGTTAGTCTATTCATGAGCAATCTCACTTCAACACATCATCTGGTGACATGAGTAAGACACGAAGGGCACAATGAATAAACCTATACCTATATTTATAGTTCTGATTGGCCTTGACATCGGTGGGGGATGCAAAATGTACTTTCGTCCCTTGATGCGATAAATTATACAACATCTATGTGTGACAGACATTGCACTAACAAGTTATATAGACAATCATTGAAGGTGAAAATAAAACAACTATAGTCTCTATTACTGCACTCACCTGGCCAATAGTATCTTTGGATTTAAGACTTGAGACGATGGTCTTGACGGGTGCCTCTTTGCTTTGTTCCACTTCTGGTTGCTTCTCTAGTTCTTTTTCGAACAGCTCGGCGTCGAAATCTGGCATTGAATTCTCGTTCGGCGAATTAATTTCTAGCGCAGGAAAAGATGACAATCGACGACCTTGCATACTAAAAACGACGTTTGACCCTTCGGAAGACACCTCAACTGCATCTGGTACTTGTAAGTAGTTTGGTGTCATATGCCCGTTATCATCTGGCAATGATATGACTCTCCCGCTGAATAAAATGTTCTCATCGGCAGGTTTCTCGGTAGGTATCGTTTCCGGTTTATCAGCAACATTTTGCACCTTCTTTCGCAAGTAGGTATTTTTGGGTGGTTCATTACAACGACTTGGTAACGGATCACAACTATCCTCGTTGCTTTCAACGGCTTTTGTGGCTTCTGCAACTTTGTCTTTATCACTTGTGGCAGCTTTATCAGTCTCAGCGTTAGGGGTGGTGATCTCAGAAAAGTCTCGCAATATGTTTGCTACAATAGTGCGGCTATTATCGACGTCTCTAAGTGTGATTTCATCGATTAAAGCTTCATTTGTCTTAGGTGACTTATTGGTATCTGTTAGCTGTATTTTATCAAGCTGCTGCTCCTTATTGGACACAGTCGATAATGTCAAACTGTTGAGTTCGCTCTCCGTAATGCCAGCAAAGGTAGTACGAACCTCAAGAGAGGATTGTTCTTTATTTGTGTTACCCGTATTAAATGAAATGCCCATTGTGTTCTCTGTATTCCACTCAATGAATGATGCTTCGCAACAATCAAAGGGTACATCAATAGAGACGTCGAACAATTCAAATGATCCACTATCCGAATCTGTATCTGTGTCAGTATCTGTATCGACATCGTTGTCTGTGTCTATGGATGCCACAGTTTCTGTTTCCTTTTCATTCGAACAAGTCCCGTTTAGCATATCGTCCAAATCCCACGATTCGTCGTCGGATGAGTCAGCAATTTCCACTACAGGAACTTCCTCCGGAATGGGAGCCGTTAATATTCTCGGCAGCTTCACTTCGAGTTCAATGGCCTTTCGAATTAGCCGTGTCAGCCACGGCGCTTCATCCGGCAGTTCGGTTAAGTCGACTGTGGCAACAACCTTCTTGCTCTCGAACTTAACAGATTTGTTTACTGTAGGAACAGGTCGATCGTCTCTCAAATTGGCATAATCAATTCGCGGGCTTTCGCTCTCGTTCGACAAGTCCTGTAATAAATTGTTTGTTTTTAGATTTGTTAAGTATGTGGATAGTTAATAGTACTTTAGTTAGTCGGCCTTACCAATAATCAAGCACTAATGTTATCAATTAGTTGACTGATGGATTTAGTAAAAATGTACCCCATTAGTGAAACGATGCCTATAAACAATTAAACCTCCACATATCCTAGTGCGATACCGCTTCTTCAGATTCACTCTCAGATTTCAGATTTCGGGTGTCTAATCGAACATAAAAACGCCACTTGCTCTTTTTTTTGTTCATATTTGTGCGATTCGAATATGTAATATGTGAAATTTGAGCCCAGATTAATTTCTAAGCATTTGTACATAAATAATCAACAAAAATAGATCCACCCGGTGCAATGCGTTTCTTGGCAGTAGAACAATTTCACGAAAACATAAAAAAGAAATCCACTAGTTGTCAAACTCAAACGCACTAGTTTTGGTAAATCTGAAATCGAAAAAACGATTTTTTTTCGTACAAATCAAACATCAAAATTGACTTGTGAAATATTCGATTGGGGACTCCCAGAGCACTTTTCTTCTAGGTCACTTCTAATGTTCGTTTTGCGAATGTGAATTTTTTCACATTTCCTTCAGATTTACCAATACTTGCACTTGCGTTTGAGTTTCGCAATATACATCTAAACTCGAAGTGACCATTGGCTTCTCACAGTTTGGTTTTAAAAACGGCTTTGGTACTAAAGGGGCCTTATTCGCGCTCTATAAGATAATTCAACGTAGCTTAGAGATGAGAAAAGATGTTGTTGCATGCTTCTTAGCCTATGAATAAGCTTTTGATACAACTAAATACAAAAAAATGTTTGAGATCCTTAATAGCAAAAACAGAGACATAAACGACATAGGAGTGGTTGAAAATCTATACTGGGGTCAGAAAGCAAAAATAAAAATAGATGGAGAAGAGTCAGACCAAATAGAGATTTGAAGACGAGTAATGCAGGGATGCATTTTATCGCCTTCCCTTTTCAACATGTACTCGGAAGAAATATTCAAAGAACTATCTCAGAAAGCGATGGTGGGATACGAATACATGGAGTCAACGTAAACAACATAATAGCAAACGACATGAACGAACTAAGTAACATGATTAAAAAGATAAATGATGTAAGCAACAACTACGGACTACGAATAAACACAGCAAAAACAAAGTTTATTGTTCTAAGTAGAAAACAGCAAACGCAAAACTTCGAAGTAAAAGTTAACAACAAAAACATAGAAAGAGTTGACACCATTAAATACTTAGGAACGATAATCAATAAGAACGCAAATCCTAGTAAAGAAATACAATGCAGGATAGAACAAGCGAGAAGAAATCAATCTAAACACCAAGTTAAGATTAGTAAAATCTAAAATGCTATGTATGGTCGATACTCTTGTATGGAGTTGAAACGTGAACACTACACAGAGCAAAGATTAAAAAAATAGAGGCCTTCGAAATGTGGATTTATCGAAGAATACTGCGCATCTCCTGGGTCGACAGGATAACAAATGAAGAAAGCTAATGTACTTGTACATGATTGAAAAAAGAAAACTCCAATACCTCGGACACATTCTGAGAAATGAGAAATACAAACTCCTGCAACTAATACTTCAGGGAAAGATAGAAGGAAGGTGAGCGGTCGGGAGACAAAGGATGACTTGGCTGTCAAACATGTGGGAATGGCTCAACCTGTCGACCTCAGAAATAATACAAGAAATAACAAACAAACAGACTACAAAAATGATGAATTCAAACCTCTGGAGGAGAGAAACCTTAAGAGGAAGGCACACGAAATCTGAAATCTGAGAGCGAATCTGGAGAAGCCCAATCGAATACCACTTTAGAGTAAAAAAAGTTATCTGAGAGTGTCCAATCGAATAGAACATTAGAATCTATTACATTTATTGTCATCGCAGATTTCAAATTTAATAATTTGTTTTCCTGGAAATTGGAAAACAAAGTCAATGTTTAATTTTATAACTAGAGTTTTATTTTGGAAAAAATGGAATACATAAACGCAATTAAATTTGCTTGACAGATAGAAATGCACAAAATATCAGATATCCGTCAAATATCATATGTAAATCAGTAATGCAATATCGTTCATTTGGAAACAATTTTCGGTAGTTTTTAAAGTACGCCTTCTCTTTTTATCTCAGTTGATTTATGGGCGCATTCATTCCGTAATCATATGACTTTAAAATTAGTCAGTAAACGGAACACAGTTTTTTTTAGAATGTCTTTATTTATTCGAAGGCTGATGATGCAAATCGAAACTTATTGGTGGTCTAAAGATCACAATCGAATCGTTCGAAATAGTAACAGACTATTAATTTTAGAAGAGTGAGCCCATAACCGTTTTAAGAACTTATCACTTCGGTTTTTTAGTTCATATTTCGCGTGTATTTTGCTAGATGCTGACAATTCTTTAAACCAGATATGTTGTTTACCACGAATTCGACTTCATCGCATCAATAATTTTTTTTTTTAGAAGTTCTCACTCTCGGCGAACAGATTCCTTTTTCAAAGAGTTTGATAGGGGTTTGTCTGCAATCAAATATCTACCCGAGTCGCCTAAGGTACTGAGAATTGTTGGAAAAATTAGGTATTCAGGTATGAGCCGTCCAAACTTAAGTAAACAGATATCCAAGAATGTCTGGGATGTAAAACGAAAATGCAATCTTTTTCAATTGTACATTTTCAGTCGTATTTATATATTTTTTTGCGGTAATTTTACTAAACGAGGTTTGTGTCTAAATGGGTAAGAATTTCGACAAACTATTACAGAAAACACATAAATCTATTAGCTTTTGCCCTGAAACCGACATAGCTTTGTAAACGAATTTATTTTAGACAATAAAAAGTCAAATTATCTAAAAGAATTCCAAAATGTCTTCGAAGGGACTGCTGAAATATCAAACTTCAATCATTATATATGTGTCTTCCTATATCCATATTCCTATTTCTATTCTACCAACCACAGCCAAATCCAATGCCAGGCCATTTGCAGACATATTCATTTGCAGACATCCCCACAAGCAACAAAACTGAAGTAGAAGAAATATTATCACAAACGCAGAATATTTTTCATATTTTCATTTATTAAATATAATTTCAATGAACAAACAAAAATTAATTTCACTTTTTGGCTTTGTTTACAATTCGACGACGACCAAATGACATTTAATGCAAAAACACATTTACGTGAGCTCTAAATGCAAATTTTCGCGTTTAATTTACGCAGACCTAAAGCAACGTTGCTTAGGTTCGAAGAATCTTTATAAATCACATTTTCCTGCGTAAGGGCATTTTAGAGGGTGCGTTGAGATAAGCAGACTCTACGGTGAGTTTATTAATAAGGCTGTTTGTGTTTGCTAAACATATAAAAACTCTTTGCATTGTTGTATTCCAAAAAATAAAATCAGAAAACATTTACAATTTACTAAGATCAATTTATAACTAAAAACTGACTGAACAGGGTATTCAAATTCGCTCCTAATACAAAATTGAATTCCATCATTTTGGATGGTTATGCAGCACTCCTTCTCAAAATGACAAAGGGAAGATTTATTTAGCTAATTCCCGAGATAAACATGGCTTTCTCAATATTAACATTTGACTTTACAGTTCGCGATATTCTGACAACGATATTTGTTTATTGGTAAACGGGTATTGGAGGGTGTGGAGTTTTTGCGTAGTCTGCTAGACTAAAGTTGATTATTGGTAAGGTCGAGTGTCTCAGATAAATTTGTTTTCACTTTCGAAAGGAACTCTAGTACAAATTCAGAGCCGGCTAAGGGTTCTTATTTATACTGGCTCGACTCTCGAATCAAACCTTTTACTTAATAATCATAGACAGTACAGTCAGCCCAACAAATAGTATTCGATACATCCAATTACATATTGACTTGGTTTAAAATTTATAAAAAAAATATATACTTACGATCAATCCGGGGACACTTTGAGCAATTCCATCTAAAAGAGAAGCCTGCATGGGATTAAAAATAAAGCTTTTTTAGTATTGACCTCAAATATTATGTAAACAATGTGTGGTGGTGCAGATATTCTAAAGTTCATTCCTCACTTCTTGGGCGAATCTATTGCCTTTCATTAAATGGGGTAAATCATTGCTACCACTGCCCGCTATATAAATAGCGACTTGTCAAACTCCATATACAAAAAATTACATTTCACAAAAAATGCTAGACGTCTAGCGCAGATGGTGAAATTATTTGTTTTTGAATGGAGTTTGATATGCCGCTATTCATTTAGCGGGCAGTGGAACGCGTGCATTGACAGGTATAGTATGGATAAAGGAGTTATGCTGCTGCAATTATCAATTAGTATTTTGGAAAATCATTTATGTCTGTATTTTTGCTGGAATAAAAAAATAGGGATTAACATATTCAAAAAGCTGAATTGAGGAGCTTTATCTTACCAAAGGAATCATCAATTCCAAGGGCTTTGGTTTAAAGAGTACTAGAACATAGACTCGACTCTTTTAGGGCCATTTTATTCACTCGAAGTTGAACACAACTTGGGGATTTTTATATGGGAAACTTCCCAAGTTGTGTTCAACTTCGAGTGAATAAAATGGGCCTTAGTCAATTCTGAAGCTAGCTTTATGATAAACATTGTACAAAACAGCGACTCGTTAAGTCATTCAAACAAAAAAACAATAACAAACCAAAGAAAACGAAGTACCTACATATTTCTGCTTTTAGTGCACACACAAGAAACATTTCCACAGCTTTCTACACACTACTCTGTTTTCTACAAGAGAGAAAAGTACACTCCATCAACTTTACCATCATAGCTTTCTTCCTCTGACATGCGCAAACCATAGAAAACGAACACAGAGATGTTCTGTAAGCTATTTTTTTTCACTTTACCATAAAAAATGGATCTTTGGATAGTGCCAGAAAAAATATGTGTGTTTTTCCCAGCAACAATGAAAATAAAGGCAAAGGAGTCGAACGAATGATTCAAACATCAAATGTATACCTAGTTGGAAATTAAACACTTGGTTCGTTTGCGTACTTACTTTAAGGTGATTTACTTCGTCCGCCATTAATATGTGTATAAACGCTATCGCTATGTTACTTAAACCGTATTAGCTCAAGCAATTGATTTCATTAATACACCAGGTTAAAGTTTATCCGTAGTCGCCACAATAAATGACGGCAAAAGAGAAAACAATAGAAAAATTAATAAACATTTACGAAACCGTTGCTTGATTGCAGATGCGATGTGTCGGTGTGGTACAAAGAAATGCTTCAAAAAAGCTCATACATTCATCACAAAGCTTTCCGAGCGACATGTACATGTTCATTGTACATGTACATGGACATGTGATAGTACTGAACGATATCGTCAAAAGTTTGGTTCACATAACACTGGGATGTCTCTTGCTCTCGTTTTTCGAATGTGGTATTCGATTGGGCGCTCTCAGAGCATTTTTTTTTTGATTTCGGAACAACTTTTATGTTGGTTTGGTACAAAATAAAAAAGCAATCTTTTTCAGGTTTCAAAGCACTATGCGAATCTGGATATTTTCAGATTTGCTTCAGATTTACCAATACAAGTGCGTGTGAGTTTGACATTTGGTGGTTGATTTTTTCTACAGCAAAGTAAGGCATAGCACCGGGTGAATCTATTTTTGTAACAGTCAAGGAGGGAGAGATCGAGAACAACCTCTGTGTTGTTTTTTTTTAGCAAAACTAGTTGAAATAAAATGTATTCACGATCACGCAATTTTCTTTGCGTATTAAAAACTAAACGGACAATGAAATGTGAAAGCCAAGCTTTAGGTCCACTCGACTGAAATTAAGTTAAAAAAGCAATAATAGCTAAACCATGTCTGTTGGACCAGACGGCCTGCCGGCTAAAATATTTAAGAAATTTACATCCAATATTTGATGGTACGAAAGTATACCTAATAAAGGTAACAAAAAAATATGACCCTCTGAACAGGGCCAACATCAATCTGCGTATCATTTCATAAAAGAGCCTGCCAGTGGCACTGTGTAAATGCCAGAAATCAACGAATGGATTATTATTATTTAGACTACGAAGGTAAGTCAGGGAAATTAGTGTTCAGCTTCACGTAGACCATCAGTATGGTCAATTGTATACAGTTACGGGAGACATTCATTGCAACCTGTTGCAAGCCAATAAATAAACCGCTTTTCATATTGGAGCCACAGAGATTTAGTATGAATGTCATGGGTATTTAAAGCTCCTGTAACCTGATCCTCTAGTTAGCTAATGATATGAAGTCTGTTTATCTACAAGCATCACCCAGATTTGAGAATGAACCTCAGTAGTACTTTGAGATCAACATTCTTCAGGTCCTCTAGGTCATCGAAGAAGTAACTGTTGAGAATCCTCCGTCTGCTACTAACTACGAAAAATCCTACATAAAACCTATAGTCCAGATCGATATACAAACCTGGTTACCGATTTAATGTACGCATATTAGAGTTATTATGTTGTCTTAGCATTCCTGCCTAACTCGTCTGGTGCTGGGTCACAACAAAAGGGCAAAACCAAATATATGATGTCAACAAAAAGGGGCACAAATCGGGCGGAAAGTGATAACAGGCAGCTAAAATTTGAGGTTCTTAGGAACATTATCTATATCGGAAAATAGTGCCAAATGAAAAATCAGGGGATGACTAAACATAACCAGCTTTTAGTGCGCCACTGAAGGAGTCGAATGAACTTTTGGTAAATCTAGAAAAATCCAGAAGGTACTTACATTTTTAAGATCATTAAAAAACACTAGATGCGACAAAAAATATTTTGTCGCATCTTGTGTTTTGTTGTACGAAGGCAGATGCCTTGCGTACAACACGCTGGAGCTCAACGTTTTCTTGGGTTTCATAAAGCTGTTTGCGAATTCTATTATCTTCTGCTCCTCCTCGTGTTGTTCCTGTGCCTCTTTCCAGTGGTAGAAGGCAATGAGGTACTGAATGTAAAGACGATCATCCATTTCCTCCTTGCTCATTATTACTGATTCCGGAAGAATGCGCCTAGAAATATTAACTTAATATAGGCTTGTCACTAATACGTACTGATTATATATTTACGCAAAGACTTTGGCCACCACCTCATTATCCTTTCCCATGTTCGGTATGTGAGCAAAAATGCGCAACATGTATGTAATATCCGCATTCTACAATTGAAAAAAAATTGAGTTAAAATGTAAAATAGAGGCAAACAATGCCGGCACCTTGAGATGTAAATTGATGTTGCCCACTATGCGTTCGGCTATTCCGACCTTAGAATCCGTGTGTCCACTACCAAAACGAATTTCATAGAAGGTGTACATGGCGAGCAGCTCACTGACCTTTTGGTAGTAATAATTAATCTGTAACAAGATGTCATAAGTTGAATGTAAAAAAACAAAAATTATTACAAAAAAAGAATATATGTACATACATCTGACATGCGTTCACTCATGGCTTTAAATAAAAACAACGTGCGGCGGACATGTATCGAGAGGCCACCATATTTCAAAGGATCTTTGCCAACTTGGGTTTGGATTTTACGGATATTTCTGAAAGGATAAGAAAAAAAAATAATATGGTTAACTGAAAATATAAATAAAAGTTGCGGTTGGAACTTGTATTACTAGGGAACAATATGTTGCCTGGTGTTAATAAGACAATGATCAGTGCCGTATCTGTTACAGGTAAATTGTACTTATATTATCTTTGGACGACGACTATGTGGTGGAAACGATTTCGTCAGAGGATCGGGGCCATTTATCGACCACGCAAAACCGATCTACGACATGGGCGTATGCAATTGCAATATAAAGAAGCTGCATCTTAGGTTCAACTGATGGGTCGGGTAGTCCTACTAAAGTTTTTAGTTTATTCATTAGAATATTGAGATCTAGAATTAGCCTGAATCAGTAACAGTCCACTGGGTACTCATATACAACAGATGCGCACAACTGGCGACCCAAGTATCGAAATCGAGTCACCGAACAGCAGGGATTAGTAGATGAGAAGCGATTCGTGACATAAGGGCTACCCTAGCTGTTACAAAAATAACAACGAACGAGTAATATTGCGCGAATTTCAGGCAAAAACAAATTCAGTCATACAAGTAGTACTTTTTCACGGATAGTTCTGCCACCTAACCATGCCATTCGATAACCTAAAAGGCTCCTGTGCAAACAGCAGAAATCTTGACCTGACGTAGGCACTTATGCAAATCATATCGTAGACGTGTGTCGGTCGCCTTCCCAAGTCTACGTCGAGATTACATTGAAATTGTCATCTCGGGATACTGCCACCATTCTTATTCTAAGAGTGTTTATAATGTGAATCGTTGTAGCGAAAAGGAAGAAACTATAATTCCTTCCTCTTCTAAGTAACCTTTTGGGCATACATATATAATGGGATATCTTGATTCACCTGTTGGTTGTAGTACGCCTCATCAAGGACCACTTTCCCTCTCCTGGTGGAATTACTTACGTACGTTATATAGCTTCGTGCTGACGTAGGTATTTTTTCAAGTATTTCCATCGTGGGCTCGTCTCACTAACTGCATGCATATCAATTGTGTTCGGCAGATATGGAGATAACGACATAACTACCCACGACTATAAGACGTAAGTTCCGCTGAAGACGGGCGCTACTAGGCTAAATATAAACCAACCTAAGCCACCCACTCATTATGTAACCCTTACAGACGTCTTCAAACTGTCTTCATCAGGACGTGAATTTTGTTTTTAATAATATTATACGATAGGTAGGGATGACATTTTATATGTATAGATTTACAGCGGGTAGAACCATGCAAACAATATCGATTGTAGTTATGCAATTTTAACTGAAATACGTTGGATTACAAATACGTTCCACAACACATCAACCAGGACATACAATGTATTGACAAGAATGCAGGTAAAGGGCTAGTTATAGATGACGTTGCTGGAAAACCTAAAATGACTACACACAGCCTGATTGAATTTCGAGATGCTCCGATATGGTGGAAGATAACTTCCCATTTTAAACGGATACACATCAAATTCAACAGAGATATTGATTTATTTCATGCGTGGGTGCATGATGTACATGATGTCCAGAAAACATGAAACATCACACACACACACATTTCTACTTGCAAAAAGGCAAACCTCACTCCCACCCATTAACGAAAATGGTAGATAAATTGAGGAGCTCTCTCCTTTTATAAATAGATATGTGTGTATGTTGTATGGTTTTCACAAAAAGCTTCAACTTCCCAGTTGAACCTGATCCGGTTAAATACGTTTCTAATTAATTATGGCATGTGTTTTTTTCTTTTATGTTAGGTATTGTGTTTATTGTTCGTTAATTTACTTGCAGGCGGTAACATGGATACACAAAAACAGGAATTCATACGTCTCGTCACAATGGCGCACAGATTCACAAGCAAACCGTCGGGTAATAATGGCGGCGCGGCGATATATCGTTGGCATGGCGAATTAAACGAGATTCTACCCACTTTCCTACAAATGGCCAATGGCGGAGAGCTAAAATAATCCCAACGATAAATGGCAGAGAGAGAAGAAAGAGTACAACTTTGGGGGAATGAAATGCTATCGGCTGCATACAAAGCTTTGGTGACGTGAACAAAGTGAAACAAAATATTATGCTGCACTGCACTCCTACACAATATGTAAACATGTCGTTGTATGTACCTTTACCTTACTGAAAGAAAAGACAGACCTATATGTAATTGCGAAAAGCCATCAAGGATGCATTATTTATTGAAAACCGCAAACGTTCCCAAACGAACTTACTTACAAGTTGTAGGTAGATATTTTTTTAGACCGTCCATCAAGGAAATGCATTATAAATTGAATAGAATTGAATTAGTGAGTATTGATAGCCACTCAAGGTAGCGAAATTAAATTGTTTCGCCGAAGAACTGTGTAAATATCATATGTAAACTTAGAATAGAATGCAACGTTGGAAGGAAATGAATTAAAAATAAATAGAGAAAACACAAGAAAGCAAGTACTTGTTTATAAGATAAAATAAACTAACACAAGGTTTATTTGGAAGGAAACTAAAACCCTAAAACATCTATTTACGTATCATTTTCATATCAATTTAATTTTTATTCGGTGTTTTTGATTTTTTTTATCAAATAAACACAATCAAATATAATTGTCCATGTCCACATTTATTCAACTGGATGAAACCCTAAATCTTACTGCAGGAGGCGCCAATTGGGATGACGATACTGTAGCCTAAATTCCTGCCCTAATCTAAGTCAAAACTATGCCAAAATATCATAGAATTTTTGAAAACGAACTCAAACAGTTATAGTGTTGCAAAATGATTGCATCTGCCATTTCACCAACTATCTATGGAAGTCATCTAATGATTCTTCGCCAGAATAAAAATAGACATACGTTTTATAATCAAAAGAGCTGGCATAGTAAAAACTGAAGGTTGAAGGTACACTGCCGATCAACCAAATAGATTCAACATATTTTTTCTTTTCCTTTTTGATTTTCTTCTTTATGCTGTTAGCTATGGCCACAGTTGTTGTTGTTTTTTTTAGAGCAAAGCAATAGACTAATTATAGCGATAAGAGTTGAATGCAAAAAATTTACAGTTATTACATATTTCTATTTTGCTTTATGCCTATGCCGAAAGAATGTGCATTCTAGGCGATCATCAGAATAGACTCAGGAGCTGTAATTTTGGTTTTTGATAAGCTGTGCAAGTGAAAAGTGTCAAATTGTCTTCTTAATTAAATTTTGAATAATTTAACACAAAATGGGGCGTGGAGCAGCACCAACTTCGAAAGAAAGAGGCAAAATATTGGCGTATCGAGACAGCTTTCAACCAGAAAAATCGCTGAAAAAAATTCTAGAAGTCAAACTGTTGTTTCCCATTTTTTTAAGAAACCCAGCGGCTTACGGAAAAAATATGAAAAAACCCTCCTGGAAAGCACTTACGCCTTGAGAGGAGCGAGGGATCCTTCGAGAAGCTTCAAACTCAAAGTGTTCTGCAGCCAAAATTTGGGTGTAAATGCAAGTGTAGCTACCGTACGATGAGTAATCCGCAAGGCAAAACATATTAAGAGATTAAAACTAAAAAAAAAAAAAACACCGCTTACCGACATTCGTAAGCAAACTCGCTCTCTCTTTGCTCGGAGTCACATGGCATGGAATAGAGAGTGGCATCAAATCGTTTTTTCCGATGAAAAACGCTTTAATTTGGATGGACCGGATGGATTCAACTACTACTTCCATGATATGAGAAAGGAAGAGAAAGGAAGAACACTATTTGACCCGTCACCATAGTCGTGAAAAGGGTATAACGGTGTGGGGTGTCATATCCTACTATGGAACATTTGATATTCAATTCGTTTCATCTAAGATGAACGCAATAAGATACTGCTCCAAAATGCATTCCCCCATTTTTTAAAACCTTTTTAAGGCAGTATCTTGGACGTTTCAACAGAATAATGCCCCAATCCATACTGCTCGAGTCGAAAAGAAGTGGATAAATGACCAAAATGTGAATTTAATGGAGTGGCCTCCATACTCTCCTGACAATTTGAGGATATAGAATTATTAAAATCTGCCATTAAGAACGCCTGGAGCGAAGTATCCTTGGACTATCTGAAGGCTCTCTACGATTCAATCCCTGACCGAATTTATGACGTGATTTTAAATAAAGGTGGTTATACACGCTATTAATTAACAGTTATTAACCTTGAGTCTATTTGGTTGAGCGATAAAAAGTGATAACTTTTGATGTTCACTCACAAAAAGTTTTTTTTTAATTAACCATTTAACTTAGAACGCCCATTTTTGTTTTGTTTAATTAAGAATTGAATAGTGCGTAATAAAAAATAAGTTTTCTAAATTATGTTCTTAAAATAAAATAATAAACTCCATTTTCTTAAAAATTAAGTCTGAGTCTATTTGGTTGATCGGCAGTGTATAATAGTTGGTACCAGCGTCGTCTGCGTAGAATGTTAAATTTGTTCTCCGAGCAACTTAATTAAAAAAAAATTATACGAGGGCAGTTGGATAAGTCAGCGACTTTTTGGAATTTTTTCTCAGTAACTGTAAATAACTGTCATCTCTTATTAGACAACTGTGAAATTTTGAGTAGCCGGCGTCATTTACTTTGTGTTTGAGAGCTATTTAAAGCAGTAGGTAAACATGTAAAGTTTTAATAAAAATGGAAAAAAGTGAATTTCGTGTGAGATTATGTTGAGAAATAAAAAACGTCAAAAAAATATGTATTATCCAAAAAGTCACTGACTTATCAAACAACAGCGTCACTTATTGGGTTCAAAAATATCCTTTCTTTCTTGCCAACCAACCAGCCCTACACATTTAAATTCATTAGTAAAAAACACAGCAAATGTCTTTATTTATTACCAAATGTATGCTTATGATTAATTTTTATATTCTTAACATACCAAAAGTATGCTTATTATAAATTTTTATGTTCTTAACATAAAAACTTGCATTCCTTAATTCATCCCCTTCTCGTTTCGTTTTCGCGAAAAAAAAAAAGTAGCCTATGCCCTTCTCCAAAATTCATAAAAATTGGTTCAGCAGATCAGATTTTAAAATATTAGTTATGATTAGGATTATATACCTTGAATGTGTTTTGAAATAAAAAAAAATATATTGAACTGTTTTTGTATTCTCGCGGTCAGCGTTACCTTTGTTTGATTTTGCCCTCTTTTATTTGGAAAAGGCCATTCATAAATCTTTAAAAAAATATTACTTTCAAATAAGTACATTTAAAATGTAACACGGTTGCCTATCACAAAACTATGATAGTCTTTTGCGAACTAATGGTTGTTAAATATCGCGTGAGAATTCTAAATTACAAGAGTGGCCTTAGAAATGACATTTTTCGACTCCTTATAATTCTGCAACGGCCACTCAGTTTATTTTAAATTTGACTCTTCGAAATGTCAACTGAGTACGCAGGCGGGATTTTCTTGACTAGATTTGTCGGCTTCCCCCCCATAAACGTCAACTGCGAAAACTTACACGTGAGCATTCTGGGCCAATAAAAACTGAAACACATCTAGACTGTCAGACTTACTTAACTAGGAATCCGAACATCCCCAATGACTATCGCATTTGACTATCACAAAAGTGACTATCACCTTACGGGATTCCACCCTTGATTACACACTTCAAGTCCGATTTCACACAAAAAAAAATAGTCGAAATCGCGGACAATCGAACTGAAGATAAACCAATAAAACCAACCTTTCATATTACATTATATGATACATAACCATAATGAGAGCTCTATGTGCTCGTTTCATATATACATACATCAGAATGATCTGAACAGGCTTGGTTTAGAGCGCGCTCATAATGCTCGGTCTCAGTTCAGCGCTCAGCTCGAAACTAAAAGAGAAAAAAGCCTTTTGTATGTACATAGCGAAAGTTTTGAGCCATTGCAAGTATGACATTTTATATTTGTGAAAACTGTAGGGGCTGATTTTGCTCTGGTATCTAAAATAAATAAATAGTTGGCGCAACAGGTCTGTAGGGACCCTGGGCCTAGCTTCTCACAACCATTCGTTTTGGGTGAGTTTTTCATTTTCGGAACGAATGGCAGGGATCTACAATTCTATGCCGATTCAAAACGTTTAATTGAGAAGCTCTTAAAAGACAGTTTTACTCTCGGATGTTTGTCAGACGTTCGTGAGAGGTGGCGCTGTGAAAAAACCCTGAGTTGGGATTTGGGTTTTTGCGGGATACGAAGCTGGGACCCCTCGCTTAGTAGTCCAACACACTAAACACTAAGTCTCTGCTCTGGTATCTAGCCATTTTATATTCCCTATAAGGATTGGTGTTACTTAGTCTACGAAGGAGTATATAATATGCTATAGGCTATAAGAAGGATAGTTAGTCACACAGTAAAGGGCATGGGAAAAACAGGAATGAGGTAGAAGTCTCAAGTGTGAGTAAGCCTAACTAACTAGATTATACTGTTGTTGTTACATTAGCTTACTGCAAAAGCGCTTTTAAGTAAAAGTTGTTATCTTTTCGAAAGTGAAACTTTTGTGTTTTGTCTAAGCTGCTTATGTCGAGGTCCAATGGCGGATTGCCCTGTTTCCTCAATTTTGCCAATTAGCTGGGACATAGAAGGGTCCGCCGAATGTTTAGCTATACAAAATTACCTTCGTTTCGAAGAACTACCGCGTTCCATTGATCTCTATGCTACTTGCGGCAAACTCATCTCAAAAAATTGTATATTTAGGATAAATATTTAGAGTTCTAGCCCAAAAGGCTAAATGTGAATTTTGTTTGAACTTTGACGTTTCGATCTGATTGCGGGAAATGATAGTACACTTCTGGTATGAATTTCAAAAATCCAGTCAAATATTTCGTTGACAGATCGTCAAAGTCTATTGAGCGGTGGGGTTCTGGCAAGTGGATAAGTGGGAATGGCTGTCGTGTTCGAGTCTTCTGCTGGATGGCATATGGATTCATCGAAGGCATATAAAAACCTCTTGGGATGTTTTAAGAGAAATATTTTTCGGGTATTATGTATAACGTATGAGTTCTACTGTGGAATTGACTTCTATAAACAGCTAACAACAGCTGAGATGGATAGGAAACGTTGGAGCCAATGCAACAGTCGAAGACCTTAGGCTTAGGTTGGAGTTTGACCCCAACCTTGGACATCTTTGTGAAACTGGATTAACATTATATATCTCTCAAGCTAAGCTCTAAAGTAAATAATGAGAAGTTGAAAGCGGAGCTGTAAATAATTCAGTTTTTAAAATGTCACATCATTTATGTGCCAAAGTGAGATATAGGATCAAGTCCGTCTCTGCCCGTTCCATGACTGCCCTTGAGTACACCCACGTCATAGTCGGGACATATCAGCTATGAGCTACGCTAAGTTATTCTAAAACCTAGTTAAAGGATAATAGATTCAGTTAAAAAATTAAAGGACATTAATGGAATAGTTTCCGGTTCTATACATGAAATGCCATACATTAATTTAAAGCCTTTTGCACAAGTAGGTGATAAGAGTGTAATGTACCTAATACATGCAGTTAAAAGTGTATGAATTCAAAAAAGAAAAGAAACATTCGTGCTATGCAGCAATCAACTTCCATTATAGGATAATAGTCGCCAATTATATACGTACACCTGGCCGACTTCAAATTCCTATTTGCGACAAAAGGACTTCATGCGATGCACCTATTGAGAAAAAAAAATTGCAACATACTTGGAAAAATATGCATCTAAATAATAAATATGTACGAATCCAATTGACATTATGGATTATTTTGCAGATGCTTTCAATTATCATAATTACGTACTATTCAAGGAATCGGCTGCAGTTTTGGCTTCAACAACGTATAATCTTCGACTGTATGTGACATATGGTTCCTGATATAAGAAGTGGGCCATCAAATGCAATTATTGGCAGGTTATTTTCTTTTTAAGTACGTTTTAAGGCACGCAATAGTGTGTGTGGTTTTAACCACACAAGTTTCGAATAAATATGAAATTCATGTGGTGTGCCACATATGTAATTGCCTTTTCTTTTCATGATTCGGATGGATGTATTCGAGTTTTCACGGCGAATATTTTCTTAAAGGATACACCTCAGATATACTGAACTGAGAGTGTAAAAGAAATTACAAATTCGCAACGGTTGCGATTAAAATGACCAGATAAAAGTAAAAATAATAACATTATAGGAATCGTGCAAAACCGCCAGTGTTGTGGATGGAAGAGTTTACTTGACAAACAGACGCGTTTTAATACCATTGGTCACACCCATGTCGATAGTTTTATTAAACAAAGAAAGTTTTTGCGAATAAATAAAAGAAACCTGTTGATGGATTTTGTGCACTCCTCCTTGGTACATTTCAGTTTGTTAGCACTCTGTTTGCAATTATATGAATTCATTGCGAATCAGAACATCGGAGTTGAAAAGCTGTGTCAGAAGTTTGCGAGAGTTGGTGCAATATAAAAAAAGAACATGATGTGGGTTTTTCCGGAGGTAGAAACGGAGACTCAGTAATGTATCGGAATATCTACTGAGCTGGCCTCGCTTTCACAAAATGATGTAACTTATAATTGGTCCTAACAAGAGTTGTACATAATTTATAGCCAGCCATACCTATGATTGATTTCTCAAAGTTATATAGAAAGTTTTCAGTAATGTAGTCAAAGAGTGTATGAAATATCCGTGCATCCAAGATAATACAAGTATGTAGTTGCATTCACAATAACCTGCCGGCGAAGCAACGACAACGAAACAACGATTGATATCAGTTAAATAATTCTTAAGTTATTGGTTATTGCCTACCCTAACCTCATCCAAATATTTGGATTATAGACCGCAAAAAATTGTACCCTATTTCGACAACACTTGATTTTCAGTTTGAAGTTTATACAAATATTTTGTTCTTTTTTTTAAACTTTTTGGTATAAAGAAAGTTTGGCATGTACTGATAAACGCTGGGTAAAACTGATCACCCACTTGAACATCACTTAAAGCAATTCTTTTGAAGTGAAACATCATATGATTTGTTGGAGACCGGTAGCGGCAGTAAATGGTGAGCGTGGTACAGCTGCTCGGCCAGATTGTAAGGCTAGCGAGAAGTTTTATTAAATCGAAAACGAAAAAAAGCGACAGAAAACGAAAATTAGTTGATGAAACTCCAACATAATAACCGAAGACCGAAAAGTCGGCAAACTTAAATGAGAGGGGGTAGGTAACTAATTCGTGAAAAATGGACGAGTTGAATACCATCTCAAGTCCGTAGCATAAGATTTAAATGTTAGATGTTTAAAAAAATTCACATCTACGGTGAGCATCCTTTTTCAACCTATTTAACGAGCTTCATGTATGCTTGCACGGCCTTGGACATCTTTTCAAACAAAGCATAAATTATACACAAAATTCTTTACATAGTATTTTATAAATCTGCTGATAAATGTGTTTCCCAAGTTATCTTTTAACGGGTGATTTTTTAAGAGGTTTAGAACTTTTTTTAAAAAAAAAACACAAAAAATTCGAAAAAATGAATGAAATATTTATTTGAATCGATAGTTTGAGCCTTGCAATTTAATGTTTAAAGATAATTTCATGCAAATGTTAACCGCGGCTGCGTCTCAGGTAGCCCATCCGCTGAGTCCAATTTTGGCATACTCTTTTACACATATCGGCCGGTATCTCACGAATGAATGCATGGATGTTGGCTTCCAGTGCGTCAATCGAAGCGGGCTTGTCCCTATACACATTAGCCTTGACATACCCCCACAAAAAATAATCTAATGGTGTCAAATCGCACGATCTAGGCGGCCAATTGACCGGCCCGAAACGTGAAATTAACTGTTCACCAAACTCGCCTCGCAATTGCGCCATTGTTTCGCGTGCTGTGTGGCATGTGGCACTGTCTTGTTGAAACCACATATCATGCAAGTCAAGAACTTCCATTTCGGGCAAAAAAAAGTTTGTTATCATCGCTCGGTAGCGTTCACCATTGACAGTAACGCTGCGATTCGCATCATCTTTGAAGAAATATGGCTCAATAATGCCGCCGGCCCATAAACCGCACCAAACAGTGGCTTTTTCGGGATGCATTGGTAGCTGTTGCAATGCTTCTGGCTGATCTTCACTCCAAATGCGGCAATTTTGCTTATTTACGTACCCATTCAACCAAAAATGAGCCTCATCGCTGAACACAATTTTTCGATAAAAAATCGCGCGATGAACATTTCGAACCGAGCACGAATTTTGATAGTAAAATTCAATAATTTGCAAGCGTTGTTCATTTGTAAGACGATCCATGGTTAAATTGCAAACCAAACTGAAGCTGTTTGACAGTGACACAAGGTACTAAACACACGTCAGCTGTCAAAACCAGTGTTGCCAAAACCAAACCAGCTAAAAAATCACCCGTTATTATTTTTTGTTTTATTCTTAATTTTAAATTGAAAAAGCCAATAAAAATATAAGCAAAGAAACATTTTTGAAAAGACAAAATATTTTAAAAGTAAGTATACAGTCCACCAGTTATCGAAATAACTTCCTTTCACTCCATATTTAAGCCCTATAGTCAAACCGTATGCTCTGTTCATAGCATTGAAACTTGCCAGTCGTAGGGACCCCTTTCTCATTCAAGATGCTTATGCCTAATAGGTGTGTTTCATTGCAAGTGTAAAACACATTTATTTACTTATCTTTATGACTACTATAATATTCGACTATGCACATCCAGCTACTTCAGCTGACAACTTTCATGCTTCCTAATCATTTGCTTTGGCATAAAATGTATGCAGTGTGCGTTTGCAAAATGATGCCAAGCAATATTACGAATTAACCTTCTTCAAACGATCAATATTGCAAAACAAAGTTATTGCACGATATAAGTGCATGCAGTTACACATTAAAATTGAAAACTTTATATGCCGAACAAAGCAAATTAATAATTTAAAAATTAACCACCACTTCTAGGGGAAAACTTTGTCCATCTCTATTGCAAACCTTTTACCGTATTGCAATCCTTACCACCACACGCTCGTCCATTCAGTTTTACAATATGTTGTTATGGAAGCAATTCAATTAAAATGGCAAATCGAGTTATTTTCGTACAGAAGAGGCTTACTGCGAACTGGCTTGGCTTGTGTAGAAGTGCTGGTCACAAGGATATAATTTGTTTGAAATATTTACAAATTAATGGCCAAACATCTGAGCAATTATGTACTACGAACATGATATTGTACAGGTCGATATGAAGAGGGTGGAAAAATAAAAAGCAGAGTGCCTTTCGAAAACCATTACCTAGAAAATCCGAAATTAGTGCAACAGCTTTTGTTCTTATGTATACCCACGCGTTCTTTCCCAAAGACGGCCACAAAAAAAAAATAACAGCTCGTTTAAACTCTCAGAGTGGATCCAATATAATTGTACAGGAGGAGATCTGTTTTTTTTACCTCTTCAAGTTAAAGTATAGTAATTATAACAGATAAGGCGATTACAAGAAGTCTGGTTAAATGTCAAAGCACACTGAGTAAGATCCATGATAGCCACTTGAACGGGCACCATATAAAGGGCGAATAAACTTGGCCCCTCCGGAGCCATGGTAATAGTTCTAGTTAAGGGAATTTGCAGTGTACTGCCTGTTGTAGGTGCATACTGACGTGACCACTAACGACAAAGAAAATGTCGGCACCGAAAAATAATATTTCACAAATGAGTTTTATAACTTTTGTAGATAAATATTTAAATTAAAATTCCCGCTATTTTCGAACTTTCTCTCAGTGCCGATTTCTTAAAGCAGTTTTGGTGGGCTTTTTAAGAACTAGAAGCATTCAAGGCATATGTCATTTTTATGTTGTAGGTACCCAGGTCTCGTAACGTCTCTCCAATACTCAGTCGGCTTTTATCAGTGGACCATACTTCATTAACTCTTCACTTCAAACCTATTTCAAAGGTGGCTAAAGAGCCCGAAAAAAATTAAACGGTTGTAGGGATGCTTTTTTTTACATATTTGGTAAAATTTTAAATTTTTTTTTCAAATTTTGTAAGAAACCGAATTTGTCCTACTAGGATTTCGGAATATTTTTGTGAAGCTTAATTTCGGTGCAGGTGGTCACTTTATACATACAAATACATAGACGTATTTCAAATACTAAAGGATAATCATGTTGGCGGATTTTTGACAGATTCAACGTTGAGTTTAATTTGGGAACTTAAGTGATTGTAGTTGGAATATTTTCCTTTCGGATACGAAGAAATTCAATTATTATTAAAATCACATAATATTGCCTCCATTACCATTTCCATGACATTATGTTCGTTTAGGTATTTTACCATTCTCAGTAAAGAAGAAAGGTTATGTGTTTACGTTTTATTTGGTATAAGTATTTCTATTTCACATTTTCTTTTTCGTGTGCACCAACTCACAAACACATGAAAACAAAAGTGATAACACAAAAAGTGCGCATCATATTGATGAACAAAATTGTCAATATGATGGACACATTCACCACATTGATGAAATTGGACGGCAATTTCTGTTCATCACATTGATGAATTTTTCATAACATTGATGAACAACGTTGATGAATGATGAACACATTTTATAGTTTTCAAATTTCTTCATATTGATGAAATCGGTTTCATCATAGCAACGAAAAATTTCACTGGACTAAAATTGATGATTTTTTCATTCTATTGATGAATTTTTTCATTGCTATGATGTACCTTTTTTTTTTTTCAGTGTACATATAAAAAAGAGTGACGTTATTTACTACGCTTATAACTCAAGAACGTCTGGACGGATTTCGATGATTCGCACCAGTTCGGACTGGTCTCCGGCCAAACAAGAAGAATACCCAAGAAAATTCCGGAAAAATCCCTGAAAAAAAAATTATGAAGAAAGTTCATTTTTATATAGGTACATTTTGTATGGAGCGATTTTGACTCTGAAAATTTCCCATGAAAGGTGACGTTAATACCATGATTTGTAAGTGGGTACATATATATTGGTTCATGAGTTATAGGAGAATGGCAACCCCCCATACAAAAAATGCATTCAAAATATTATGTTTCGAAAATCACCCCATCGATTGAGTTAAAATTTACAGATAATCATTGGTATTGTCCTGGGAGTGTTCCTGTAAAGGTTGGTCCATATTGGAAAAAGGAGTGTGGCGCATCCCATACGAAAAAAAATTGCAAACGTTATTTTTCGACAGTCAATATTATCTAGGTTTATACTCACAACAGAGCATTACAATTAAATTATTTCTGATTTAAATAAATTTGAAATTGTTTTTCTATATGGTATTTGTGTACATACGGTGTTTGTAAGGGGATTGGTTAATGATTTACAGGCATGTTAGTGAACATGCATGCATTTGTGTGTATATGGTGTACCTAATGTATATGGGGAAATATATGCAAGGTTAGGTTGCAAATAGGAGAGTGGTCGGACAGCACATTCTGCTTTGAAACTTCCATTGAATTACCAAGTTAATGAAACTGCAACATGTAACATTTCAAGAACATCTGGAAGAGCAAAATTATTGAATTAAGGCAAAAAAGAAATCTGTTGAAGCTTTGGAAAGAACAATGAAAGATGTCGAGATAATTCAGAGTTATTTGGTGGTGAATTGATTTTATTGTCAGGCGCTTTCAGACAAACATTATTCGTCATTCCTAGATCGGCAGCTACTGACGAAATTAACGATTCCTTAAAGCCTTCATATTTATGGAGATTTGTTAAGTCTTTGAAACTTACTATTAACGTTCGTGTTCAATTGCAGAATGATCCATCTGCTGAAAAATTCTCTAAGCACTTGCTGAAAATTGGAAATGATGCGATGCCAGTTGATGAAACTGGATTCATAACATTGCCAAATGATTTTTGCCGTTTTGTACTGTAAAAAAAAGAATTGATTGAAAGTGTTTTCCCTAACACAGCACTACAGTATAGACGTCATGCGTGGTTGACTGATAGAGCAGTTTTAGCTCCTAAGAACAAAGACGTCAGTGAATTAAACATGGCTTTACAGTCCAAGATTCGTCTGGCGACTTGGTTTCATACAAGTCTGTGGATACGCAGTTACTAATGAAGAAGATGTTGTGAATTATCCAACAGAATTTTTGAATTCGTTGGATTTACGCGGATTTCCTAGGCATAATCTCCAATTGAAGTTGGAGTCACTATTGTTATGCTTCGGAATATTAATCAACCCCGTTTGTGTAATGGTACTTTCTTTTAAAAGATTGAATGCTTATTTAATTGAAGCTAATATTTTATTTTATTTTAAAGCTGAAGATTTATTAATTAAACGACTTCAGTTTCCAGTTCGCCATGCGTTTGCGGTTACTATCAATAAGGCACAAAGGCGACTGTTAGGAATTTCTGGAGTGAGTTTAGAGTATTCAGTTTTCTTACATGGACAGTTATATGTAGCCTGTTCGCATGTTTCGAGCCATCGCTTTTGTATATTTACACCACAAAGCATTCGAATAAAAACTATTTATCACTGATTTGAATGAATTTGAATTCGATTTTTTTATATTTCTATTTTGCACTACGAAGTGTTCAGGGGGTCCGCTCTACTCTATTTAAACATCTACTCAAAAATCTGTTTAACACAAATGAAAAGGTATGAGACTTTTTTGGAAGGTTGTATCCGATAACGTGAAACTTTTTTAGGACAGTTATATTTTTGGGATGTTTGTCAGACGTTGGCAAGGGGTGGTGCAGTGAACAAAGAAATTCTTTTGGTCTTGTGCTTTTAGGGGGTTCAACCGAGGCCCCTTCGAAAAATTCGTATATTCAGAAAATGAAAAATTAAAGCAACCAAGTTCATTGTGCGAGTGAGTTGATGTCTATGCTTAAGTCTATGCGAAGAACAATAATTCATGTCTTCCGAATGGTTGGCAGGCAGCTTTGGACGAATGTTCGATTTGTTCGATTCACGGATGAAGTCGATCTTATAAATTTAGGAGGGCGAGGAAGTTGACTGGTCTGCGCGGTCAATGATGAAAGGTATATTCATGTCAGGTTATATGTTTTAAAGTAATCCCTGATAGCAAGCTGCTATGGTCTAGCTAGACATATCAAGTCAATCGAATGCGCATTCTCTCATTTGACAGTGCAAGAATGCTTTTGCAAAATATGTTGCTCATCGCCGAAAATGGTCCTTCAGATCTACAACGCGATCATAAGAAAACTCATCTTGTCGGTTGGTTGATGAAATAAGCTCGCACAGAAGAGTTATTAAGTCTTTTGGAAAATAAAAAGCGATCTGCCTCAGTTACATTGGGGAATTGCCTAGTACATCTGGATCTTCTCTAGATACACTAAGTTACCTCTCTCCTCTGATATATTTATCATGTACTGTTCGCTTAAGCCTATTACTCGATAAAGAAGAACTGGATTTTGTTACTATTCGCATGGTAGTGCAGATAACATCGGGCGAGAAATATCTCCTAGCGGATAATCCTACTCTATTATAAGTTATTGATGATGTTGAAAATACAATTGCTAAGTAGACTTTCCTAGCCGTCAGGACTGACTCGTCCCAGGGTTGTAGTGTTTACAAGACGGATCATTGTTCGCAAACATCAGTTTTAATGATCCTTATTGCGTATTGAGATTAAGAATGAGTTTTGAAACTATGGAGAATAAAAAATGCAGTCATATGAATGAAGATCTTAATTGGCTCTCGTCATTGCCTGGGCAAATACTGAACACACTTTTGAAGCTTTTTTAATGTAGTTAATTGCCTTTGAAATAGATTTGTACTTGAGAAAAAGGTTGACACGGCTTAAGCGAACCAACCAGCTGAACATATTCTTTCCATAAAGCACCGACCACATCCTGGGGAGAGAAATATAATCACAAATGATAAGGGCAACGCAGTAATTAATCCCATTTACCCGTAATACTATAGTGTCTATGGTAACGGTATGTGAAATATTGTAATTGGTTCTCGTCATAATCTTTTGTTTTGCTTACACTGCATGTCAAGAGGCAGCCGTTTCAACAAAAAAGCTCTCAAATTGCTAATCCCTGGAAGCCATCCACTCCATCATCCAACAATAACAAGTAGTCATTAAAATTCCCAAGTGAAGAGGAGAGCTGTGTATAATTTTTTGTTGATAGCTGTGATGGCATCACTGTTGCAACACCCCCCTCCCTAGTGCCCAATCAATAGGTTTGCTGAAAAACGCTGTATATCAATGATTTGGACTGAATACGAGTAATGGCATTGGGAAGTATTACAGTCGATTTAATTTCTGTCTAGATGCTCCATCTGTTGGCACACGTCTGGGATTGTATAATGAATATTCGATTTCGCGAAGACTCTCTTTCCATAAATTTATCTAGGGTTTCGCTTTTGCATTAGCCTTTCTTTTCAGATTCGTCGATGCAAATAAACTGCGAAGGGAATTTATGCAATTCGTCATGACACGTATCACTTCTGTCAAACACAGTGGCATTGGACCCTTAGTTCTTTTGTAAATGACCGCGCACATTACAACAATAAAATATTACGATCTGAGGCAATATTGCATTCTCTTAACTAAAAACAATCTTTAGTAAAATAGACGCACGTGGTGTACTGAAATCCGCTGACAGCAGCCATCAAAAGCACTATTAATCTACTGCTTAAACAGGGGTACATATATCATTCGTACGGAAGAATGTAAATATTCACGCACAGCATGCGATTATGTCGTTGCTAAAAAAAATACCGACTTCGGAGGGTTACAGTGTTACTTTCGCTTGTCAAACTTTCAGATTAGTTTACCTTTCTGTCTAAATTGCGAGGAGGAGAGATGAAAGGATGCATCAGCACACGCCAAAAAAAAAAAAACGCTGCGGACCATCCTTCTACTGGTTGTGACAGACACCTTCTGCCCAACAGTCACAACATCGATTCTTTTAATTTTTGTATAATGAAAGGCGTTTCGTCCAAGTCTGACCGATTATTTAATTAATTGGCTTGTTAGGCGGTTGATAGAGATAGGGAGAAAACTATTGCATGCACCCGTACAATAGTCATTTGAACTATGTGTATGCGTATGCCACATGAAAGGTAACTCCCAGGAGCTAAACAATTGCGAGGAATGTAAGTAGAGATTGATAAAGGGACACATAAGGACTTTTGACCGACGAAATGGTGTTGGTCTTTTGATATGTGACCCGAAAAGGATGAGCGCGGACCTGAATAGCGTAAAAACAAAATCATACAAACCTATGGAACATCGATGAAATAAAAACTCGGTTATAGTAGAAATTGTATGTGTAGCAATGCTTAGTAGGTTGAGGTAGCCATTTGACTGTACTCATGAGGATTTTCGTTAATTTTTGACACTAGCTGAAGCCCAATTTATCGTCCTGTCGTCGCTTGAAGGGGCAACGGATAAAAGAAGTGTGGCAAAATCATCAAGCTTCTTTTAGATGCGCTGGTTTGCCATTAATGGAAGCTTAAAGGAAAAGTTTTTAAAAGTATGGGAACCATGGATTGTTATAATCCGCATCAAAGGTAAATTCGCCAAACAAAAAGAAACCTAACATGCACTCACGCGAGGACAATGGATAAAATCGACAGTGCCAACAACTTTCTACGAGCAGTAGCGTTTAGAATCATACTGTACTATGCAGCGCCATAAGACTCAGGGAGTCTGGGTGCTGGAGTGCAAGGCCGTATGGCCACAGCAATATCCTTGACTCGTTACCAAATGGCACGGTCACGTTTCCAACCCACTACATCACACCACAACTTAATTTTAAGAAAGGCTTCCAGGTAAGTTTCCCGTCCAGAGCTCAGTGGAAGGGAAACGAAGTAGTGCAGGGTTTCGACACGGTCATATACACTGACGGATCTAAGATGAACTGTGGTGTGGGGGCCGGGGTCTACTCAGAATCACCAAATATATCAGAATCATACCGTTTGCCGGACTTTGCCAGCGTTTTCCAGGCGGAATTACTGGCTATCCGAGAAGCCTGCGTGCATCTAGGGCGTAATACTACTCACAAACAAAACATCGCTATCCTTATAGCGATCAAAGCCATAAATTCGGCTACCATATCCTCTAAACTAGTGCTGGAGTGCCGGAACGAGCTTGCCCGTCTGGGTGAACGTTTCAATGTCACACTTCTCTGGGTACCAGGGCATAGTGACATAATAGGCAACGAGCGGGCAGATGAGCTGGCTAGAAGGGGGTCAGCTCTGCACAGCTCACTCGCGGCAAGTGTCCACGTCCCACTAGGAGTGGTCAAAGGACAAATTCATTCATATTTCCTGCAGAAAGCCAAATTCCAATGGGAGGGGTTGACCAACTGCGTCATTTCAAGGAAGATATGGCCCATATACGATCAGAACAGAACAAGGAACCTGCTAAACAGAACCCGCCCAGATATCGCCAGAATTACGGCAATAATCACGGGGCATTGGCCAATTGGAGACCATGTGGCCAAGCTCGGGATCCCACACAACACTCACTGCCGCAGTTGCGGGAATACACATGAGAAAGAAACTCTCTTCCATTTTCTCTGCAAATGTCCGGCACTAGCGAGAGCCAGACTGCGCACACTGAACCAACCTTTTTTCGACAACCTTAGCGACTTTTCTGGTATAGGGATATCAGACATAATACGGTTCCTCAACTCCACAGGCTGGATATAGGCACCGAATGCTTCTCACCCTTAACAAACATCACAAACTAGGTAACACGAGTCGTGGTAACAAAAAGGCACATCACAGTGCTACTTGGGTTCCAAGCGGGACCGCCACTTCTACCTACCACCTACCTAGCGTTTAGTATCATTCGGTTGATCTTTTGATGTAGCCAGCCTCGTCAATCTTCAGGTTTTCCAGTGCGAAGTTTATAGCTTCCTGATATGCATATACAATATATGTTTGAAGGCCTCTTTGATGTCTGTGAAGGCAATCATTGTAAATTCCTTGGCGGCTAGCGATTTTTCAACACTGTGGAATGGAGTGCAGATGTGCGTCAACCTGACAGCAGGTATATAATTTAGATTTTGATGGTAAATGATGAAAAGTGGATATCGACATTTTGACACACCCATCAAAAGTTTCGCTCTTTACAGCTCCTACCAAATCATACATTCGGTGTGTAACTAAATCGTTACAATTTCATTAGTTTCGCCAATGCATTCTTCTCTGGTTTCTACGTTTCCCTATACTCAAGTGCAACAGAAGCCATTTTCATATACAAAAGTACTGCGCGCAAAAATATTTTTTTTTAATTTGTTGAAAGCCACAACAAGCACAAAAAAAGAAAAAAAGTTGCTGCACCGTTCGTAAAATGCATTCCAAAATGGAAGCCAAAAGAAATTAATTGAAACTGATATGGCAAGTTAAGAAGCAACTACGATCCCCATAGTTGCAGTATCATCCTGCCAGAGTTATGGCCATGAAATTTGTTCTCGAAAGTATAGTATTTTGAATCAAATGGAAGACATTATGAACAAACAAAATGTGGTAATTATAGCACACAAAATGTCATGCACCTAATTGTAACTGCTGAGAAGGCAAATAAATTCAACGGGGGCTTGATATCGTTATCGAGATATAACAACGTTAGATGCAAAAAGTGGTAATTTCATTTAAGAGTCTAGTGCCACCTTCATGGACAGTTTGTCAGAAATTCCAATAACATAAAAATACATTTGTCTTTGGTGTATGATATTTTTTTGTAGATTTGTGAGTCATTTTTCATTTAAACTGCAGAAGGATTGTACTATGAGCTTTACCCTCAAAATTGTAGTAAACAAGTGTGCTCGAGTGCAAAAGCAGCAAGACGAAGTCTATCATAGCGATGAATGAGTATGTTGAGGGCCTACTATAAAAAGTATCCATAAGAGCGGAATTGTGACGTATAGTAGTGAATACCTAGTGTACATAACCTCCAACCTTGTGACAAAAATTACATTTATACCAAAGTCGTTGTGATGGTGTTGAAACTCAAGAAACTGTTGTAATAGAACATACGAAAGCCACAGCCCTTGTGAAAGTAAAACAATGATCTTCTGTAAAACGTGAGGCATGTTCTATGTTACACGTAATAGAAGTGAGAGGTTGCGCGTCCATTTGGCGGCATTTTTTCTTCACCTCTGTAAAGTTGTTGCGTCTCCCTAAGCAAATCTGAGGACGGTCGAGACAAAATTAAATAAAAGACGTTCAGACCAGTCTAAAAGCATAACCACGTTGAATATTTTCCATAACGTAGGATGCTGATGCAAGTAGGGAGAGCAGGGCCTTCCACATTGCTACAAAAGGAATAAGTGGTACGCGTTATAGGAACTCCACGAAAAGTCAGAGTACCAAACGAATACGAAAATTCTTACTTCTAACACACACACTCCTCAAAAATATACTTCCGTATAACTATACCACAATCTGCTTATCCACATATTGTTGAGAGGATTACTGCTCGTCATACACTTGAAGTGTCTTCCTTATCGTATTGTTTATGAAAACTGTAGCACGATCTCTTTTTTTCGCTGGCTGTTTCATATACTTTCTGTGGTATCTGACACATTGTAATGGATCGGTTTAGATGGAAGGTAATGACACATTTATGTCGAGTGCCTTTCAGATTCAATCATTGAACCATTATTCTTTCTTTATCAACTAATTAGTTGATAAGGTACGACAAAAGACATTCCTCTTGAGGTCCTTTTACAAGACGCCCCAAATTTTACAGCCGACAGTCGCCGAAATTAGAAAAGACTGCATTCGATTGTGTTTTCTTTATTCACAGATGGTTAAAAGATTGATAAGGGATAAGTCCTAGCAACTACCAGTAAACAGAGCTGCCCATTAAGCGATTTACTCAATACAAATGCTCAAATCAGCCATGGTCCGTAAAACCTTCATACTACCGAGGCAATAGACAATCGAAAACTCTCGCTGCAATTACAAAAATACATATAACAAGCTCATCATTTGCACAGATAGCCTATCTCAACAGTCACAATAAGCCCCAATCATAATAAGAAAAATCAGAGACTGTCTAATAAAAATATCAGAGAAACTTAAACTCATGTGGGTCAATGAGCAATGAGCACGCTGATATCGCTGTCAATATTGCTCATTGCTGTCCTGTCTACAAGTACGACCCCAGCTGGACCTACTCATAATGACCAACCTCAAGCTTAAACCAATGAAACTGCTGGAGTGCACAAACTATCATCATCATTACACTACTAGAAACTTTTCAAAAAGAGCCATCATTCCCAATTACTCCGCCTAAAGTGTTATACACGATTTTCTCAAGATTACTACTGTGACACAATTCGTTTACACACTCGCACCCTATAAATGGTGAAAGTCCTACCCTGTGCGAAGTATGCAACGCCTCAATCGACATAAACCATGTTAACAGCTACCTGCAAACACAAATTTATTGAGAGCATAAAATGAAATATATAAGCAAATACCTACCAAAATTACCTAGTTGTAAACAACTTAATTTTAATTAACGTTTATTCAATTGTAAACTTAAGTTATCATAGAGTCGAAAGCCTCTGCAGCTAGCGCTCGCTTTTGTATGTCAACATTGTATATTTTTAATTGTATGTTAGTAAATTATGATATTTAAGATAAATACCTTTTGCGATAAAATGTAATCCGTTAATTTTTAAATTTGTAATCAGTCCCGACACTAACACCAAACTGAGCTAAGGAACAATGAAATAACTCTTGTGTTGGGCTTAAACATGAACCGATAAAATATGAGGAGCATCAAACAGTTGTTACAAGTCTTCTGTATTTGTCTGTCAAGCACATCTTTTGTTATACCATATCTGAGTGGCGTCGAAAACGTATTGCCGGCTATGTGAAAGTTGTGGCAGTTTTGTTATCAGCATCCTTCGATTCGAAACTTTTAATTTATACTAAGTTAAGAAATTTTATGCGCTGTACTCAGGCACAACGTGATGGCGCATTTTAATTATATTATATAGCTATGCATTTAGTTTGTTTATCTAAACAACAGTGAGGAAGGAGTCCTTTTGAGTTTATGCTTTGTTATAGAGCATAGCGATGGACGTTGTCAATAGCTGCATGTATCTTTACGAAATAAGGACGCAAAATATCGATGACACAGTTGGGTAATTAAAATAATAATGAACAATAACTGTGTAAACAGAGATGCCATATTTACAGGTCCTTCACAGAAATGAAAATAACAACTAAGCTCCACTGCTCAGATTATAACATTTACCATCGACGGGGAAGGGATTTGTTTCGTTTCCCTACGTGTTTTAATTGTCGGAATAGACACAACAAATAATACAATAGAATAAAACAGTAATGTGTATTAACAAACAAAAGAAATGGACAGAGCTTTGATAGTCAAAGCATCTGCATCTCGAGACGAGATACACGTGTTGTCAAATCACAGTATGTACATTGTTCATATTTCATATTAATTTACAACAATGGTGTGCGCAAAAGAGAAAACCATGGAAAAGTGAGCAGTAAGTGGGTGCATCACATAATGTACAAACCTTTGTTCAATATGAACGTATCAACACTTTTAATGTTGTGCGAAGGTTTACCAGGAAAAGTCAGGATGAGTTATCCACACATGAAATTACAGACAAGAACAATAACCGTTGAGAAAGCATGCGTTGCGATGAAATTCAATCCAATTAGGTATTACTGGAACTATGGAAACAACCGAGGGGCCATCAAATTTAACTTTAAAGAGAACAAATTAACGAGTGTGAGTTTGAATTCGCATGGTGATGCATTAAAGATGAGGTGTGTTGCCGATTTTGCACAAATTGACTGATTTTGGATACACACTTTAAAAATATTAGCAAAAGCAAATAAAATCATAACATTGACCTTAAGACACATTTTAGGCGAACGTTTACAGATAATAGTTGATGATAAATGCGGTAGTGCAAAAAAATGCTTTATGAGCTGCTTGAGAGCACCCTATGTGATGTGCCCTAAGGACGAATAAAAAATCGAACTTAGTGATTGAACATTAAGAACCTATCTCGCTTTGAGTCAAACGAGATTTGGCAAAATAAAACTGGGCAAAACTGCAACCGAAATTTGTTCCCTAAATTCTCCCCCAGAAAATAGCATTTCTTGATTAACCTGGACAAAAAAAGTCTAATAATCCTTGCAGGATTCATGGCCACGTGAAAAAACATCTCCACCGTATTGGCGTCTTAAAGGATGATATCTGCCGACTCTTGTCTTGAGAGTGATGAATCCTCTCTCCACATACTCACGGTTCACGGATTGTCCGGCTCTATGTCGCCTTAGGAAAAACATTCAGCAACCCTTGCTAACATACACCCAGAGAAGATCCATGTCTTCGTGACTGCCTCTGGAGTGAAAAGCTAGCTCTAGGAACCTACTTGGGTAGGCACAATTGGCTACTTTAAGAAGCCGCAGTGCGCCAGGGCCCCCTAAGGGCTCTCCCTCCCTTTAGTCTAATAACTAATCTAATCTAGTGATTGAAATCACAAACACAAAACAGGAAGGGAACATTTTGAAAACATTGTAGGCTATGCTCAGCGATACTCTATGACTTGGTTTACGTTTAATCAACGATGTTTCGGAATTCGTGTGAATGTAATTGAAGACAAAAATAATTGCTGAACAATTTAATTCGTTCTTTGGTAAGTAACCGATATCAATGCATCAATTCCGAGTGTCCATTTCATTATAAGCGCTAGTAACGTGGATGAGATTTAAATTGAAATGTATCAATGTCATCGTCTTACAAAATGTGCTAAAATCAATGAGCCAAAAAAATTATTTTAATTATATATCAGTGCTAAATTGCTTCTGGACTCTTTAGATGTCATTGGTGCGGCATTTGTTAGGCTAATTAATATGTCTTTGATCAGTGGAATATTTCCCGCGTCCTGGAAAGAATCTGTGATAACCCCCATTGGGAAAATTAAGAATTCTGTAAAGTGTGAAGACTATAGACCTGTGAATGCGCTCCCTCTGTACGAAAAAGTCCTTGAAAGAATAGTGAAAACCCAAGTGGAAGAATATTTTGTGGTAAACAATCTTTTCCTTGAATGCCAGTCTGGTTTCAGAAAAAAACACTTGTGTGAAACAGCTTTGAATAATGTAATAATATCCTAGAAAGAAGAACTCGCGAATGAAAACAATGTCACAGCAGTTTTCCTGGATCTCAAACGAGCCTTTGAGACTATCGATAGATACATAATTATCAAGATACAAAAGATGGCTTTAGAAATAATGAACTAAAGTGGTTTCAGTCCTTACTCAACGGAAGAACTCAGATAACAAAAGTAAATGGTGTATTATCGAATAGTATTATCGAATACCTATATCAATGATAATAAAGGATGTAATAAAGCCCTTTTTGCTGTTGATGGATGCACTCATTTACATATGCGGAGAAAACATGAATGGGAACAAACTTTTCAAGAGGATCTGACGACGATAAGTAGTTGGTTAATATCAAATAAGCTTAAATTAAACCTTTAACTTTCCAATGCTCTTTGAGACTTATTATAAGCAAAAAACAAAATAGAAAATGCACAAAATATCCCCTGAACTTTAATTTGAATTTAAGCATTGAAAGTGATAAAATAGAAACTGTGGAAGAAATTAAATACCTTGGTATAATTATAGATAAGGACCTAATTTTTGAAAGCCACATAGATTATTTGTGTAAAAAAATTGCAAAGAAAATAGGTTTTCTGAAAAGAATTAGAACGTCAATTTATAAATATAATGTTATTGTTAAACCTCATTTTGAATATTGTTCAAGTGTACTGTTTCTATGTTATGAGAGCAGAATAAACAGGCTCCAACTGTTACCGAATAAGGCCATGAGAACTATCTTAAAGTGCAATAGATATACATCAATAAATAATATGTTAAATTCGTTAAAGTGTTTAACTGTGAAGCAGAGAATTGTTTTGAATATGTTAATGTTTGTCTTTAAAATTAAACATAACTTAATGCCAAAGTATTTGTCAAAATATGTTCTGCATGTTAGTGAAATTCAACCTTATAGTCTCATAGTGGGCGCAGTGGCTTAGTGGTTAGTGTGTTGGACTGCTAAGCGGGGGTCCCAGGTTCGAATCCCGCAAAAACCCAAATTCCAACTGTGGGTTTTTTTCACTGCGCCACCTCTCGCGAACGTCTGACAAACATCCGAGAGTATAATTGTCTTGCAAATGTCCGGCACTAGCGAGAGCCAGACTGCGCACACTGAACCAACCTTTTTTCGACAACCTTAGCGACATTTCGGGTATAGGGATATCAGACATAATACGGTTCCTCAACTCCACAGGCTGGATATAGGCACCGAATGCTTCTCACCCTTAACAAACATCACAAACTAGGTAACACGAGTCGTGGTAACAAAAAGGCACATCACAGTGCTACTTGGGTTCCAAGCGGGACCGCCACTTCTACCTACCTACCTACCTATAATTGTCTTGAAAGAGCTTCTCAATCGGCCGTTTGGAATCGGCATAAAATTGTAGATCCCTACCATTCGTTCCAAAAATTAAAAACTCACACAAAACGAATGGTTGTGAGAAGCTAAGGCCCAGGGTCCCTACAGACCTGTTGCGCTAACTATTTATTTTTTTTTTTAGTCTCAGAAATAGGTATGTGTGACATTAGATTACCAAATTTTTTGACAACAAGAGCACAAAATTCCCTTATATATAAAGGCTTTAAATTATATAATCAAATGCCTAGTTTTGCTAAAAGTATAACAAACTTAAGATCTTTTCCATTTCGTAAGACTTAAATTTTAATCAATTAATGTAAAAATGTTCAAATTGAAATTAATAGCTTAAAGCAAAGCTAAATAAAGTAATCAATCAATCAATCTGTCAAATATCATATGCAAATCAGTAATGCCCTATCGTTCGATCCGACACAATTTTTAGTACTTTTATGGTACGCTTTCCATTGTTTTCTAATACTAACTCGCGATTTCTTTATGAATGCATTTGTGTCGTAATAAAATCTATTTCAAATTATTTGAATGGTTTCATTTATTCGTAGGCTAACTTATTAGTGGTCTAAACATCACAATTGCGTCGTTAGCAAGTGAATATTTTTGAAAATAGAAATAATAGCTGGCTCATTCATTTAAGAATAAATTACAATCGCACGTAGGAAGCGTGTTAAGAACTTATCGCTTCCGGGTTTGAAAATAAATATAATTTAACCGATAAAAAATTGTATGGCTTAAATACATATTACTTAATTCGGGAAACTTAGACCCCGACAAAAGCTTAAATTCGAACTGAAAAATATAAAGCGCATATTTTTATGCACACATATTCTCATACTACCTGTTACCACTCCAGAAGTTAATAAAATTGTTATTTTGCTGAGTGCTGATAATTCTATTTTTATGACTATATTTTCCCCGAAGTGAACCTTTTCTGATCCTCATTCTGGATAAACAAATATCTTTTGCAAATAGTTTGAAAATTGTTTGGTTGCAACAAAATATCTACCTGAGTCGCCTAAGGTACTGAGAATTGTTGCAAAAAAGGTATGAACCGTCCAAACTTTGGTAAGAAGATATTTTATTCTGTTTGCGACGACTGTCAAGAAAGTCTTGGAAATATCCCAAACTTATATAACGGGTGATTTTTTAAGAGGTTTAGAACTTTTTTTACAATTTAGTTTTTATTAAGCAACTATGTATTTAAAAAGGAAAATTAATCAAAAAGCAAGAACTAGCGGTAAAACAAGATAAAGCAGAGAAAAATATATGCTTCACGTGTTTAGAAATAAAACAAAAAAACAATATTTTTCAATATTTTGCCGTATTTTGCATACATTTGTACAAATTTGTGATTTTTAGACTTAAAAACCATTTGCATTGTTGTATTGCAAAGAATAAAATTAGAAAACATTCACAATTTACTAAAATTAATTAATAATTGTAAACGCTAAAGCTGAACAGCATCGTATTAAATTCTCTCCTATTACGAAATTTAATACCGTGATTTTGGATGGTTGGGCAACACTTGTCTTCAAAATGACATAAGGGAGGATTTATTTAGTTAATGCCCGAGATAAACATGGCTTTCTCAACACTAACATTTAACCCTACAGTTAGCGATAGTCTGGCAACTATATTTGTTTATTGGTAAAGGGATTTTGGAAAGTGTTGAGTCTTTTCGTAAAGTGCCAGACTTAAAGTTGATTATTGGTAAGGCCGTTAGCGAAGGTATGTTAGCGAACTTTATGAACTGAGGAATAGAGGATTTTAGATAATCAAACATTTTACAGATGTCCGGACGCAGTCGTTTGGTCTGGTACACCCAGCACAGCACAGTCACGCACCCGACGCTCGTGTTCACGAGAAACCCAAGTATCAATGGATGACCTAACCGCAGATGCAGACAGACCCAACAGATTCTTCTGAACCCAGCCTGGCAAGATCACCAGCGATCTCATTTCCTGTGTGAATTGAGACACCCGGACTTGAACAACCTGAGGCCAACCCAGTAAACGATACAATCCGAGAAGACAGCCACAATTTATGAAAAATAGATTTAAGAAAACAAACATTGTATACCGTTGGGCCCCTGCTGTTGATCCAACGAATTTAAATACATATTTATTGTTAACCACCATTTGTTACCTAGCCTTAAGTCAAATTGTACCCTTATACAAAAAGTTTAATAAAAGCAAATGTAATGTGTTGTGTATTGTGTCATTCAAAATGAATGCTGTTGCACTCAGCAATAGTGCCGTCGGTTGATCAACCCATAAGCATAGCTCAGCAATATTGCTCAGTTGTTGTTGTTGTAGCAGCGTCATTCGTTGGTTCGTCATTGATTTGTAGTCCTAGGAATTGGGCCACTTCGGTTGGGTGCGTCCAAAGCATTAGAGGTTTACAGTGTTGGGATCAAAGCGTGTCATGTAATTATTTAGTAAATGGCACCAGCCCGAGCGGAGTTGAGCCAGATTGGTTCTCGTTGATCTTGGGAGTAGTTCCTCTGCAGGATCGATGGGTGGGGGTCTGCCGCCTAGCACCAGGTTCACTTCATAGTTTGCTCAGTCAATGCTATTGTTAACAACCTGCAGATCGGGGCGAAAAAGCCCTTAAACTCTAATCAGATCTAGAGGTGAGCTATGAGTCTGTTTTGAACAACGAAGAGTGCCGGGTCGTTGTTTGCGGGTAATTACAATGTCACGCTGAGAATTCAAAATCAATTGGGAAAATTCAGTTAACAATAAGGACTACAGTTCGGCCAACAGAGATTCGTGGACGTGTTGTCGCATAATTCTTGTTTCCAGTCAGTTTATGTTAAGTACACCGAACCCATAGCTTCGAGGGCCATTACCATTCGACCATCAATTAAACAGGATCGTGACTTAACACAAAATAATCAACAAACAAAGAATTATCTGGCCCCGCCAAAGTACCCAATAACTTCAGTGTTTCCTATTGCTCAAGTATAGTATAAGAGAAGACCGACGTAGCTATTTCCGTTTGACAAAACAGATGGTTTCAATGCGCGGAACACAATAATTGCATGCTGTACAGCTTGGTTTTATAGTGCGGACCGTAAATCCCGTAAATCGATAAGAAACAAAACAGATGAGACATTAAACTTCGGCGTAACTAAGTTTCTTAGCGGCAGAATCAGTTGTAGATGCAATGCAAAAAAGTTTTATTGGCTGCGCAACATTAAACAAATAACCTCATTACGGCCATGAGTGTATACAAACTGAACGCACTACGAGCGGCCTAGAACAAAATGGCGTCGGTGTGGTCAGTTATATTGCTTTGCTGTCATGCTGGTATATAGGTAAAACACCTCATCAATATCAGCAAGAAAATCGGAATTTACCTTCCCATCCTGTGTCACAATAGCCTTTGGGGTCGAAAACTGTTCCGAACAAGAGTCAAACACGCCAAGTCTTAACAAAAACAAAAAAAAATTCAACTGTTCTTTCATAAATACAATTTGCTGTTGTGTTGTTTTTGTGACAATTTCGTGTTCAAGTGTACCTACTAAAAAGCTTAAACAGATTTCTATAAACAAACAATCAAATCGGCAGCCATTTCTGTTCAAATAACATCTACACTCATGTCTGTTTTCCAACACACATTTGATTATCCATATTTCATACATTTTCAGTGGCACTCTTTGCCGATAAAAAAAAAAAACAACAACACAAACAGGAAGCTGTGCTATACACTGGCACATCCTGCCTTGATGATACTAGGAGCGCTTCTGTACTTCTGGACTTGGGAATACATATATATATAATTTCTGAGATACACACAATATTTCAATGAGTGATGTGGGAGGACATGATACACATAAACAAGTGCCAACCGTGTTGCTAACTGCAATTAAGGATAGTGTATTGACTGTACTTACGTTATGTACTGCTGAATCACATTCATAGCTTTCGATTGGCAGAAATTTACACCGATGGTATCCCTGCACTCTTCGTAGACGGCTTTGAGATCGGGATGACCAAAGTAATTGTGTATGGGCCTCCTTGCCGCCCTCCTCATCCGCGGAATAGATCTGGGGAAACTTGTTGATGGCAGGGATACTTTCTTGATTTGCGCCAATCGACCGTTCTCCGCAGTGTCTGCTTCATCGGATGACGATGATTCCGACGAGGCGGAAAACGATCTGTACTTTGGTTTAACTGGACCGGCAACGTCATCCTCAACATCACTGGTGACAATTATTATTTCTTCATCCATGATACTGTTGTGGACAATTTACAATGGACGAATTTTACACTTTCGAAGTGATAGATACACACTGAAATCTGTGAAAGAGAACAAAAGTTTGGAGTCTATGTACTAATCAAATCAAGTGCATGCACACGACTTCTGTCCAAGGACAGTCTGGTAGGATGTGTGTATCTCTATACTGTTTGATACAATGCGCAAGTCAGCGACAAAATGGCTTGTTTTGCAAACAAGTAAATATTAAATGCACTCCATTGGCATGTATATATTGTATATCCACTTGTCAATATTTTTATTATTTATTTATTTATTTACCAAACTTGAAAAAAACATAATCTATTTACACATTTATTCATTTTAGTTAAAAAAAATTTACATACCTACATATTTATATAAATATATTAGATTTAAAAGATAGGAAAACAAATTTGTGTAGATTTCCGCAACAGGTTCAAAATCTATAAAATCTTTTTACTTACAACTCCGTATAGACAACTGTATTTATTTACAAGATTATTAAAAAATCAAACACTGAAGACAAATTGAGTTCTGTCCAACCTTCACCGTTGGTGTCTGCTAATCAACTGTATCTTGGTGAACGAGCTGTTGTCCTAGGTGCACACATTTTACCTTTTCATCGAGTGCCAAGGCTAGCTTTAGGTAGCCGCCTCTTGTTGATTCACGGCGCATTGGCAGAACGGCAAATCATATTTCTAAATGGTATTTCACCCCCGAAAGCGCCGCATACGCATCGCATGGCCAAAACATTGACTTGGATATGAAGAGAAAAAACCAAATGAACAACAACACGCACTTACCTTTGTGGATATCGAAATTCAGTTAGAACTGCATTCTGCCCAAAACAATTTTGTCCATAGGCACTCGTTCCACAAGCATTGGGCTTGTTATCATGCGCATTATTAATTTGGTATGACACAAAAAGTTGTTTCTTTTTTTTTACACACTAGCCATAGGTAGAGAAATTTTCACAATCACAAGAGTATTTAGAACGTTTTTAAAACGAGTTTTTATTAACTTTTTTGATATTGACTATCATTTTTATACATATTTTTGGATATTTACGACTCAGTTTTATATATTTTGATTTTTTGAAAGGAAAATAGTTATTTTTAGGTAAATCAAATATGGCGACACACACCCTTGATTGGGCCTAGACTTGAAGAATTTGTCCACTTTTCTGTTTTATTTTACAAGGAAAATTTAATTTTACTAATTAGTGCAGTTATTGGATGTAAATTTACATTTTTTTTGTAGGAATAAACACTTAATTTAATAATTTTCAAGGAATTCACTTCGCGACCGTAATTGACTTTCGGGTGTTAAAAACTGATTGCGTTTTTCCGAATATTTCGAACAAGAAAAAGCGATAGACGACGCAAAGCCGATAAGGTAGTTTGCGTATTACTGGTACAGGTAGGGAGAAAATCCATGTCAATCTTCGAATATTCAGTGTTCCCTCCCCCAACTGGTTGAAAAAATGTCGTTGGGCCGAATTCGCCAGGGTTCACCATTTTCCTGGTGAATTTTTGAAAACTTACGTTAATCCGGAGTTTTTTATTCTTTTTTTATTTTTTATTTTTATTGGAGGCCCCGGTTTGTTCCACTTCGATCTATGCAAAAATAAAGATCCCAACCGCTAAACCGACAGAAATATAAAATTCTGAATATGGTCCATTTTTGTTTGTTTTTGGGTATATAGGACTTAAAAACAAACTCCAATCAGCGAAAGGTGTGGCAACGTATGTCAACAACCTCCTTCGAGTCAGTCTGACATTATGGCATTGATCAAGTTGTTTTTTCTCTGTTTTGCTTTAATCTCAATTTGGGGAGGGAGATTTCTCGTGAAATCGTGTCCAAGGGCCCGGTTCTGGGACAAATATTCGGGTTTATTGGTGAATGCAACCTTTACGTGGTGGAAAAGTGTAGTGTAGTAGTAAAAGTGTAGTGTAAAAGTTACACCTGCACGAGTTACAACAACTATATTGTTGTAGTTGCATTGAAGATTCTACTTTACTTTACTTTGCTGAGATGTTCGTGATAATCAGTGGTGTCGAATTGCCACTTCAGTGAACGTGCTATACCTTCACGGAATGGAGTTCAATGTGAAACAAAAGCGAAATTCCGTCACAAAACGATCTTTCGCAGACGACTAAAGGCACCCATACGCCAAATGGTCCAAACGGTTGTACAAAACTGTTAAATGTTTCAAAATCATCTGGAACCCTTTTCCCCCCATTTCGACCTCAGTTGAATGCGATTTTCATCGCTTTTCGGTAGTTTGTTCTGGACCCATGCACACCAATAAGTAGATTTTGTAGAAGCGAACAAAATCATCTACGTTAAGCCCGTACACTACATTTTTTTCTTCATTTTTCAGACTTTAAAAATGAAACTAGAGCAGGACGAAAAATTACTACGCAAATTCCCGAAAGGAGTGAGTGCGTACACACCAGCCTAATTAATGTCAAAAAAAATGCATTGAAAATGTATTCAATTTACATTTTTTAAGCTGCTGGCAGCTTTTTTTTTGACATTTCCACATTTGCCTCCAGCAGTGATCGCAGATTAGGGAAAGTCGGAAATTTTGTCGATTTTTTCTAACAAAAGGGTTTTTTTTTTGGGAAAACAATATAATTCCTATTCGTATTATTTTGTAGTAGAATTTTATTGTAGTAGACTTATATAGATTGGTGGTTTGGTATCACTAAAGACTAATGCCATAGCGTAATGTGTTGGAAGGGAAATTAGAGAGAGAAAGAGAGATCATGCGACTGTTGCTGATTCGGTCAGAAAAATCCCATGTAAAATAGTTTTTAAGAAAACGTTTTCAGAGAAGGACTGTTTTTCTGGACGACTCAAATAAAATCAATAAAATAAACAGCCATCTTTATAAATTTAGTATAACTCAGAAGTGGGATACGAATATTTCCCCAGTTTTAAAGTACCCGAAAAATAAAATGGCTTATGTCCAACGGCAGCGAATAATAGAAGCTTTAATCGCAGCCCACGTTGACTTTGACGAGGAAGCAACTGTGGCCGAGTTGCGGCCATTATACGACCAACTAAGGAGGAATAATGGCCAGCCTGCCGACGACGCCCAGGTCCAAGAGGCCAACAACGAAGACAACGATAACCGCCGCCCAGAAGATGCAGACAACCGCCGCCCAGAAGATGTAGTGCCCGACGTGGATGTGCAAATAGCCCAATTGGAGAAGGAGATGTCGCTGCTCAGGAAGCGAAAGGAACTGCAGTTGATGATGGAGGAAATGGACATAGCCGAGTCCAAGAAATATGATTTCGCTGCATTTGAGGCCATGGTCAACCCATTTAGTGGGGATGACACATACGACGTAGAAGATGCATTCGAGGTTCTCGGCTGTAGTGAACGCGACAAATTCGTTAGTGTACGGCGCATATTGAAGGGTACCGCAAAGATGTTTTTGAGGACGACCGTCGCACACACCTACGCCAGCCTGAAGCAGGCACTCATAGAGGAGTTTGGCCGTGTTTACACTATGAGTGAGGTGTTCCAGCAGCTGAAGTCACGAACACTGAAACCGACCGAATCAGTGAAAAGATATATAATCGAGATGCAGGAGATTGCTTCGCATGCCAATATTCCCGAAGCTGATGTCATCGAGTGCATTATCGAAGGCCTCAACGACCGCAGTAACAATGTCGTCATCCTATTGGGAGCCACCACCATTAGGCAACTGAAGTCGTTGGTGGACAGATACGAAAAGAGACGTGCCCGTGGTGCCCAGTTGAAAGTCATTCCGCCTATCATACCGATGACAAAGCCGAGAAATAATGCTGCTGCCGCTGCCACAACCGCTGCCCGAGGTCCCGATGTTGCTGCCGAGCAAATACGATGTTTTAATTGCTCCCAGTTTGGCCACTATCAAAGCCAATGCCAGAAGCCGAAGCGTCCTCCAAACTCATGTTTTACGTGCCACGAGGTTGGACATTATCACCAGGAGTGTCCAAGAAGGAAGAGACTGACTGCTGTCGTATGCCCCGATGAAGATGCTGCAGATTTCGATGAGTCCGAGGCCTATGGCGACACCGAAGGAGTAGCCAGGAAGTTAGGAGCATTCCAAACGGTAGGTGTTGCCTTTGTAGATAGTAGAGACAAGTGCACTGAAGTAAAACCTTTTATTTCTCTTTTTGACTCCGGCAGTCCATGTAGTTTTGTGAAGAAATCCTTAGTTCCCTTTGTATGCCGCGGTAAAAGGCCGACGTTATTTCGAGGAATGGGAAACCGAATTTTAAGCACTCATGGTAATATAAAATGTAGAATTGTGTTTAAGGGTAAAGTAGTCACTCATACGCTTATCATAATTCCAGATAATGAAACTTTAATATCTTTTCTGTTGGGGCGTGATGTGTTACCGAAGTTTGATGTACATCTTTGCCGATTTATAAAAAGTTACGGCCGCGAGATATTATTTAAAATAAAAAAAAATTTGGAACATAATAAAACCTTTGCCTTAGACAAAAAAACTACCAGTGCACTTGTGTCTTTTAATTTGTTCAAAAGTTCGAATGAAGTAGATAGAATTGCATGTGTAACCGACTCAACCAGTAGGAATCAGATAAATAAGACTGAAGATGATATTGATAACAATATGTGTAAAGTTCCGACTGAAGTTGTACCGCCGGTCAATGATGGTTTGGTTTCCGAGTTGATGATATTAAGGCCCGGCTGTGAAAGGGAAATGGTTCATTTCGTTGATTTAGGTTCGTTAGTGAGTACAGTTGAATTTTGCGAAGAAAATAGTTTCGAGTTAAGTATTAATGAACAGCTGGATAAAGCCCATTCAAATGCAGTTAGGACAGTAGTCGAAGAATGCTATTTGAGCCCGTGTGTGGAAGTGAAACCGATTGATTATTCAATGAAGATTAGGTTAACAAGAGATGTACCCATATTCTGTTCGCCCCGGCGGCTTTCATACCATGAACGTACTGAAGTTCAAAATACTATAGAGCGACTTTTAGATAAAGGTATAATAAGACCAAGTTGTTCACCTTATGCTTCAGCGTTGGTGTTGGTTAGAAAAAAGAATGGTGAAACCCGTATGTGCGTAGATTATCGCGCTCTTAACAAGCACACAGTTAGAGATAATTTTCCTCTGCCGTTGATTGAAGACTGCTTGGAATATTTTGCAAATAAACAGATTTTTACAACTTTGGATCTAAGAGATGGATTCCATCACATAAAGATATGCGAAGAATCAAGACAGTACACTGCTTTCGTAACGCCTTTTGGACAGTTCGAGTACTTATATATGCCCTTCGGTCTTAAGAACGCGCCTGCGGTCTTCCAAAGATATATATGATAGATACATTCGATAATATGATATGCGCCATCTAGTAGATATTTATGAATATCAGGCAATAGATTTGTGATCAGACCTTAAGTTGAAAACGTTTCGAAAACAGTACATATTTGAATTTCATTTCCAGTTTGTTAGTTTGTCTGGAGGAAGGCGGACCGGTGAGAAAGGGGCATTCTCACCGTAAGCCTCCTTGAAGGAAGTTGTTCAGATACAGCCCAGACTGTAAAACCTTTTTCCTAACATCAGAAGTGGGATGTTACCGATTATTACATAATCAATTACTGGCCCAAATAAGAAAATAAAAATAAAATTAGATACCTATTGAAAAGAAAGTCGAAGTATCTACGTCAAAAAAATAAATAGAAAAATAGAATTTGCTCTCCTGGACGAAATTAAAAAGAAAAATTCAAGTTGGTTACGAAAAATCTAGAACATTCCGTTGCCGAACTAGTCGATCTAAAAGGACTGTTGTTGCTGATTGTTGTTCTTTGACGGAGTCGCTACTACAAGAACGAAAACCAGATAAGTTGCACTTTATTCTATTTTTAATCTGAGAAATATTTAAATTTAAAATGAGTTTGGAAAAAGAAAAGGCTGATTGTAATCTTGATAAATCTCAGGCCGATAGTTCTTCCTTAATAAACTTACAAGCAGTAGGTGAAATAATTAAGTTGATAAAAGGGAATGACCGCAATCAAGGCAACATAAGTTCGTTTCCTATATTTGATCCCGACTATTCAAGGGTGGATGTTAAAAAGTGGTGTGACGATGTTGACTGTAGGATACAAAGAGACAATTTAAAGGATTTTGACATCATTCCAAGAGTACAGTTGTCATTAATGGGTAGAGCTAAGACATGGTTTGATAAATACGGTTTTCAACATTATAATTGGAATGATTTACGTCCTTCATTAATTCATGCGTTCGCTAGTGGTACTGACCTTATAGATCAACTAAGAAAAGTTGCTAATTTTGAAAGCTGTAACGCGAATACGTATCATGACTTTGTCATGGAAAAAATTGCTCAAATAAATCGTTTGCCATTCGACATACCAGAGGATATGATAGTTCGAATTGTAATCGGTTGTATTTCAGAAGTCAACCTGAGAAACTCTTTAACATTTGTGATGCCAAGTAGTGTTCAAAGCCTTATAGATCATTTATCCTCTATTCGAAATTCTTCAAAACCGCAGGAAGATATTTTGCATTCATCAGGATTTAAAACACGGAATAACTCAGCTGTTAAAAGACCTAGTGATACTTTGCTTACGAATCCGAAACGCATTCATATTGAACATGAAAAGAAATGTTATAATTGCGGAAAGGCTGGCCATTTGCGAAAAAATTGTTCCGCTTATTCGGGTCAATTAAAACATCGAGCGAATATACCGAAACATATTGAGCTCAATAAAAAGTGTGAATTTTGTAGTAAGGAAGGTCATGAAGAAAGTTCCTGTTGGGCAAAGCAACGTGCCGATAGAAGGAAAGTGAATATTTGCAGAAAATCAACTGAAAGCAATACTACCGATGTTGTTGTTCATGGGAAATTATATCAATGTCTTTTGGATTCAGGTTCTGATTGTTCTCTTATTCGAGCAGATATTGCTTCCAAATTTTCAAACAAGATGGTACCTAACTTTCTTTCGGTGCAAGGAATCAGTAAGAACTCTATTTTATTGACTGAGATGGTAACATTGTTGGTAGAGCTACAAGAGATCAGTCTTGAAGTTAATTTTCATGTTATTGAAAAGGAATACTTGCAAGTCGATTTTATTATTGGAAGAGATGTATTGAGTGATGTTACTCTTGAAATTTTGGCAGATGCAAACGGTTCTATTTTGAGAAGGAAGGCTATTGTTAATGTAGCAAACAAGAAAAATATTCCCCAAATAGAGAATTTAACAAAAACAGAAAATGAACATTTATGCGCAATTTTAAATAAATATTCAAATTCCATAATAAACGGTCTCCCTGATAGGAAGGTAACGACAGGATCTCTCGAAATTAATTTAATAAAGGAGGCTGTTATTAATTATTGACCGTATAGAATGGCACTTTCTGAAAGACAAACAGTGCGTGAAATAGTGTCTGATTTGATGTCGCATGAAATTATCAGAGAAAGTTTCTCACCTTTTGCTAGTCCTGTAATACTAGTTAGAAAGAAGAATGGAAAGAACCGATTGTGTGTTGATTTTCGGGCACTAAATAAGATAACTGTAAAAGATCGATATCCGTTACCAAGAATTGATGATCAACTTGATCGATTGGCTGGTAATAAATACTTTTCCTCATTGGATATGGCTTCCGGATTTCATCAAATTCCGATTTCTGAAAATTCAATAAAAAAAACCGCTTTTGTTACTCCAGATGGCCATTATGAATATTTGCGTATGCCGTTTGGCTTGGCTAATGCACCTGCAGTTTTTCAACGTGCAATTAATAAATCACTTGGAAAATTAAAAGATACAATTGCTCTAGTATACCTCGATGATGTCCTTATACCATCAAAAACTATTTCAGAAGGAATACAACATCTTGAAACGGTTTTGGAGGCCTTAACAGAATGTGGGTTTTCTTTGAATATTGAAAAATGCAAGTTTTTACAAACTAAGATAGAATACTTGGGAAGAGAAATATCCTGCGAGGGTATAAGACCAAGTTCTATAAAAATAGATGCTTTAGTATTGTCACCATGTCCAAGCAATGTGAAACAAGTAAGACAGTTTATGGGTCTTGCGAATTATTTTCGTAAGTTTATTCCGGAATTCGCTGCCAAAACTAACTGTATTACACGTTTAACAAAAAACAATATTCAATTTAACTGGAGTGAGGAATGTCAAGAAGCAAGATTGTATATAATAAAGCAACTAACACAAAGACCGGTTTTGTCAATATTTAACCCTGAATTGCCAACTGAACTTCATACAGATGCAAGTGCTTTGGGATATGGAGCTGTTTTATTTCAACGACTTGATAAACAGTTACATGTAATAGCTTATTTTAGTAAAGCCACAAAGATGTATGAAACTAAGTACCATAGTTACGAGCTGGAGACATTGGCAGTTGTTAATGCATTAAAACATTTTCGGACTTACTTGTTGGGTATTAAGTTTACTTTAGTAACAGATTGTAATGCCATTAAAGCTACAAAGGATAAGAAAGATTTATTGCCAAGGATTGCGAGATGGTGGATTTACTTACAGGACTACGACTTTGAAATAATCTACCGAAAAGGAAAATTGGTTCAACATGCTGATTATTTGAGTAGAAATCCTCCCACCAAAGTGTGTTGTAGATTGACTAGCTTGTCGGATAATTGGTTACATGTGGAACAACAGCTTGACCCATTCACTATGGAGATTATAGAAAGAGTTAAAGCAAATGATCCTGAAGCTATGTCGAATTATATTGTAAAGAGTGGACTTCTGTACAGAAAAAAATTAGAAGGCAACAAATTGTTTGTTCCTCAAAGATGCCGATTATCACTAATGAGACGTTATCATGAAGACAACTGTCATGTTGGTTGGGAAAAGACTTTTTCAAAGATTAAAGAACATTTTTGGATGCCATCTATGACGAGAAATGTTAAAAAATTTATAGAATCTTGTATAATATGCTTGGTTGCTAAGAGACCTTCCGGCAAAAAACAGATTTCACTACACCCGATTGAAAAACAACCAATTCCATTTCATACAGTTCATATAGATTGCATGGGTCCATTTGATGAAAAACTTGTAGGTATTAATCGACATGTACTTATAATTGTTGATGCTTTTACAAAATTTGTTGCTCTTCGTCCTCTTAAATCATTACAAACTTTGGAAACTATTCATTGTATGGTAGACTTCATAATGCTATTTGGAGTACCTCTCAAAATTATAAGTGATGGTGGAACTAATTTCACGAGTGAGCAATTTAGAAAAATGTGTTCGTCTCACGGAATTGAACATCATGTTATAGCTCCTGGAGTGAGTAGAGCTAATGGACAAGTAGAACGGTATGTTGACACTGTGGCAAACCTTATGAGAACGAATTTGAACACAAACCTGGAATGGACAACTTACCTGAGTAGAATACAGTTAGCATTAAACACCACTATAAACAAAACTACTGGACTATCCCCATTAAAAATACTTACCGGAATAAATGGACGTACACCAGAAGTAGGGTTACTTTTTTCACAATTAAATTTAGAACCAGAGTACGATGATTTAGCGGCCTTGAGAAAACTCGCTGATGAGAGAATAAAGGAAAATGCAACCAGAATGAAAAAACGATTTGATTTCAACAAGATCAAGCCAACTCGATTGGAAGTAGGGACAAAAGTTGTTTACAAAAGTAACCAAATTAGAAAATCAAAATTAAATGTGCATTTTGAAGGCGTATATGAAATAATTGGAATTTTGACTAATGATCGATATAAACTCAAAAGGGGACACTCGAATTTAATCATTACGGCAGCTAGTGATTCTATTAAACCGATTGTAGAAGAAAGTGATGCTTTAAATTAAAGTTATTACTAATAAAGGTAAGGTTTACACTTTAATTTGAACTTGTAGACAAGCTTACGATTGCCTCTGATCTATTATGTTCTAAATATGTTTTTGATTTGAACTGGTAGACAAGCTTAAGATTGCCTCTGAGTTATTATGCTCTGAATATGTTTTTGGTTTGAACTGGTAGACAAGCTTAAGATTGCCTCTGAGCTATTATGTTCTGAATATGTTTTTGGTTTGAACTGGTAGACAAGCTTAAGATTGCCTCTGAGCTATTATGTTCTGAATATGTTTTTCGTTTGAACTGGTAGACAAGCTTAAGATTGCCTCTGAGCTATTATGTTCTGAATATGTTTTTGGTTTGAACTGGTAGACAAGCTTAAGATTGCCTCTGAGCTATTATGTTCTGAATATGTTTTTGGTTTGAACTGGTAGGCAAGCTTAAGATTGCCTCTGATATATTATACGTTGACTTTATAGTTGTATGTGCGTGAACTAGTAAAACAAGCTGGTTGGGTTGTATGAAGTATATATTCATAAGAGAGATGCTGTAGTTAAAATCTTTACGGTAGATTTTGAGCTTAAATATGACGAATTTTCATAGCCTATAAATAGATTTCTTGTTCTAGATTGTTGCTATGGAGTAAACAAATCTGAGAGATAAGGCATGGACGATGAAAATTATGGCTTAATGAATAACTGATTTTTGTTAAAGAAGAATTCGAGTTCCGAAAGTATTTGAAAATACTAGCTATTATTTTGATTTATTAATTATAAATTCAAATTACGAAAACTATGAAATAAAAAATAAATAAAAAAAAAAAAAAAAAAACAGTTAACAGCTAATACCTACATCGAGAGCGACGTATGTTGCAGGATGGCCGTGATAGATACATTCGATAATATGATATGCGCCATCTAGTAGATATTTATGAATATCAGGCAATAGATTTGTGATCAGACCTTAAGTTGAAAACGTTTCGAAAACAGTACATATTTGAATTTCATTTCCAGTTTGTTAGTTTGTCTGGAGGAAGGCGGACCGGTGAGAAAGGGGCATTCTCACCGTAAGCCTCCTTGAAGGAAGTTGTTCAGATACAGCCCAGACTGTAAAACCTTTTTCCTAACATATATATCTTAATCTAAAACCGTTGATTGACAGAGGTTTAATTATAGTTTATTTGGATGACATATCCATTGCAACGGAAGATATAGAAACACATATTGATATTCTTGGTAGAGTCCTGCAGTTATTAAAAAAGGCAGGGTTGGAGTTAAACATGAGAAAGTGTAAGTTTGCGTATAGTGAAATCGACTATCTCGGTTATCACATCAATAAAGAAGGTATACGTCCAAATCAGAATCATGTAGAAGCAATACGAGCATATCCGATGCCGCAAAATAGTAAGGAAGTCCAGCGGTGTAATGGCTTGTTTTCTTATTTTCGCCGGTTCGTCCCCGGATTTTCTTGTCTAGCTAGGCCAATCACTAATTTACTAAGAAAAGATTCAAAGTTTATCTGGACCGAAGAGTGCACTTATGCTTTTGAGCAATTGAAGTCAAGGTTGAGTTCCTCACCTGTGCTTGCAATTTATGATCCTAAGCGAGAGACTGAGCTACACTGTGATGCGAGTTCGCATGGATTCGGTGCTGTCCTTATGCAGAGGCAGGATGACAGGAAATTTCACCCTGTTGCTTTCTTTTCCAGAAAAGCAACTAGTGGGGAGTCTAAACTGATTAGTTTCGAGTTGGAGACACTGGCCGTAGTTTATGCTTTAGAACGGTTTAAAACGTTTCTTGACCGGTTACCCTTTGTTATTGTCACTGATTGTGAAGCTTTGTCGCAGACGTTAAGGAAAAAAGATGTTAACCCACGAATAGCTAAGTGGGCACTGGCCTTTGAAAATTATAATTACCAAGTGCAACACCGGAAGGGTGATAGAATGGCGCATGTGGATGCGCTTAGTCGAGCTCCTATTGCTGCCGCAATAACGATTCAGGACCTTGACAGGAATCTCCAAATCACTCAAGCGCGTGACGAAAAAATAAAAACAATCCGAAGCCGGTTAGAAGAAGAAGATTTGCCGGGATATTGTTTAGAGGATGGGCTAGTTTTCCGACTAGGACCAAATAACGTTCGCCAGCTTTACGTTCCTAGGGAACTTGAAGAAAATGTCATGCGAATGATTCATGAGAAATATGGACATTTAGGTATTGACAAGTGCGCTAACCAGATTTTGAAACATTACTGGATTCCTAAAGTGAAAGAGAAGCTCAACAAATTTATTAGGAACTGCCTAAAGTGCATATATTACTCAGCGCCGCAACGAAGAACTGAGAGAAATTTATATAATATACCGAAGAGGTCTGAACCGTTTGACACTATACACATTGACCATTTTGGTCCCCTGCCTTCGGTTGGTTCCAGAAGCAAATATGTTTTGGTCGTGATAGACTCATTTAGCAAATTTGTGAAGTTGTATCCAGTGAATACACCGGGGACGAGGGAAACTATTAATGCGTTAGAACGATACTTCGATTATTATAGTCGCCCACGCAGAATCATAAGTGACCGAGGCACTAGCTTTACGTCACAAGAATTTAGTAAATTTTTAGATAGGTGTTGTATTGCACATGTCAAAGTTGCTGTGGCCTCTCCGCAGTCCAACGGGCAGGTCGAGCGCGTTAATCGAGATATGAGGGCAATGTTGGCGAAGTTGAGTGAATCTTCCGAGCACGCCGATTGGCGTCAACAGTTGAGCAGTGTTGAGTTTGCTATCAATAACACCGACCATCAGCGTTGTTATGTGATCGTATTTATCGTAAAAATGACGATTTCCGAAGGGTAATACGACGTTCCGATTTTTGTTCATTTTCGACCTAATTTCGACGATTTCGTAAATATTTTAACGATTTTTTCCGATATTATACAAACATAAATACTGTTACATTCAGGCTGGGATTCGTAAAGATAAAACACTATTCTGTTTAATTTTTCTAACAAAATTCACTTTTATTACACTTTTATCAACTATTCTAATATTTCACTTCTTAAGTACCAGAACACTATTACTTAAACAATTCTTCAACGTTTCAAACCAATCACTTAATTTACTCTATTACTTTTCACTTATTTATCTTCACAAACTATTACTATCTCGAACTTTAACCAATCACTGTTATAAATCAACTGTCTCGCCCTCTTCTAAAAGCTGTCCTTTTATACCCGATCCGCCATCTGACGAGAACTTTCTAGCTAATTCTAAGTGGTTCTAGAACAAGGTTCAGTGGTGACAGATTCCAGTCTCCAATTGGAAGTGACACTTGAGTGGAACTTGTTTTGTGACTTTAAGGCCTGGTTTCACCAAACTGTCTAAGGCCTGGTTTCACCAAACCGTGACTAAGGGCTTGTTTCACCACTTAAGTTACACGATACCTTTCACGCCACAATATCCCCCTCTTAAACTTGTTCGTCCCGAACAAACTCGTTAACATTTTCACCATTATAACGATGAAGACGATCCACATGAACGACTTTCAGCTTGCCTCTTCCTCGTTGGATGCGATAGACAACGTCGTTGATGCGCTTTACGATTGTATAGGGCCCTTCCCAGTCTTGTTGCAACTTAGGCGATAAACCTTTCCTTCGATGAGGGTTATATAGCCATACCAGATCTCCTTCCCGGAGTCCTGTAGTTGTCGTTTTAGTATCGTACCTCGTTTTCATGCGGTCACTGGCTATCTTAATCTTATCCCTAGTGTCTCGATGCACGTCCCTGATGATATCCCTGAGGTCTGCAACGTAGTCCTCCTCATTCTTGGGCTCTTCGCATGGATATCCAAACATCAACTCGCTAGGTAGGCGGACTGTTCGACCAAATAAGATTTCAGATGGAGTATGTCCTGTGGTGTTATGCACTGCTCCTCGATAAGCCAACAAAAACATGGGAATCTGCTTATCCCAGTCTCTCTGGTCTTCGCCAACGACCTTAGAGAGGTGTTCATTCAGTGTCCTGTTGAAGCGCTCCACCATCCCATCTGATTGTGGATGAAGCGGGGTTGTCCTTGTCTTGTGAATCCCGAGTAACTGGCACACTTCTTGGAAAATCTTCGACTCGAAGTTCCGTCCTTGGTCTGAATGCAGTTCCATTGGTACACCGAATCTGCCTACCCAGTTATTGACGATTTGCTCCACCACGGTTTTAGCTTCTTGATTTGGGATAGCAAATGCTTCAGGCCACTTACTGAAATAGTCCATAACAACGAGGATGTAACGATTTCCATTGTTTGTTTCAGGAAACGGTCCCGCAATATCAACTGCTATCCTTTCGAAAGGGGCTCCAACATTGTATTGATGCATTTTGCCACGGACTTTCAGTCTCGGACCTTTGCTGGCCGCACATGTAACGCATTTCCTGCACCAAGTTTCAACGTCCTCCCTTGAATGAATCCAGTAAAAGCGTTCCCGCACTTTTTCGAGCGTTTTATTGATTCCCAAGTGGCCTCCAGACACTCCATCATGCAATTCCCTGAGCACTTCCATAACCTTTGACCTGGGTACAACAAGCTGAATTACGAACGACTTTCCATCCGGGCTTTCCCATCTTCTTTTTAGAATGCCGTCTTGTACGTGAAGGGAGTCCCACTGCGCCCAGTATGCCTTCAGCTCAGGGCTCCTATTGGATATCTCCTGCCAGTCTGGTTTTCCCTCATGCTCCTTCCAGGCGATAATCGGTTCGATATCCGGATCTTCCATTTGAGCCTCCCGTATTTCCCGCGCACTCCAGCCACCAATGGGCATAGCTCTCACCCTTTGAACGGACGCGACATCTTTTTCCTCGTGTCGTAAGCAATGTTTGCAATTTGCTTTGCACGGTCGACGGGAGAGAGCGTCTGCATTAGAGTGAAGACTTCCCTTTCGATGTTGTATTTCGTAGTCGTACATCTGCAGCCGTTCGATCCACCTTGCGACTTGGCCTTCAGGATTCTTAAAGTGTAGTAGCCACTTTAAAGACGCATGGTCTGTGCGGAGGATGAATTTTCGCCCATAAAGGTACTTATGGAAATGTTTTGTTGCCAGTATCAAAGCAAGGAGCTCCCGCCTGGTAACACAGTAGTTCCTTTCTGGCTTTGAGAGAACTTTGCTAAAGTAGGAAATTACTTTCTCTTGGCCATCATGCACCTGGGAAAGGACGGCTCCAACTCCCACATTACTAGCGTCTGCATCCACAATAAATGTTTTCCCAGGGGTGGGGTACGCTAGTATGGGGGCGTTGCACAACTGTTGCTTAAGTTCCTTGAAGCTGTTTTCGCACTCACCTGACCATTTGAATTTTTTGCCTTTTTCTGTCAGTTGATGCAAGCTCTTCGCGATCCTGGCAAAGTCCTTTACAAATCGTCTGTAATAGGTCGCAAGTCCCAGGAAGCTTCTCAGTTGATGTTTGTCTTTGGGTACCGGCCAGTTTCTCACTGCATCGACCTTCTCCGGATCAGTCTTGACTCCTTTGGAAGAGATGATGTGCCCGAGGTACTTCACTTCTGGTCTAAATAAGGAACACTTCTTCGGGTTAAGTTTTAGTTGCGCACTTCGTAGTCTTTGGAACACCTCCTTAAGGTTATCTCGATGTTCGTTAAATGTTTTTCCTACTACGATGACATCGTCCAGGTAGACCAAGCAGGTTTTCCACGTTAGTCCCAGCAGAACGCGCTCCATTAGACGTTCAAAGGTAGCTGGAGCATTGCACAGTCCAAATGGCATTACTGTAAACTGCCAAAGCCCGTTTCCTGCTGTGAATGCTGTTTTCTCGCGGTCTTCTGGATGGATCTGCACTTGCCAGTAGCCACTCTTCAGATCGAGAGTCGAAAACCATTTGGCTCCGAATAGTGTGTCCAGGGTGTCGTCAATTCTTGGAAGGGGGTAGCTATCCTTCTTGGTGACGTTGTTGAGTTGGCGATAGTCCACGCAGAATCTCGTACTTCCGTCTTTCTTCTTGACCAGGACGACCGGCGATGCCCACGGACTTTTTGAGCTTTCAATCAGTCCTTCCTTTTCCATCGTCGATACCATTTCTGCAACCTCCGTCTGCTTAGCCAATGGTAGTCGTCGGGGAGGCTGACGAATCGGTCTCGCATCTCCGGTGTCGATTCGGTGTCGTACGAGATGTGTTCGGCCATACTCGCCATTCTGTGAAGCAAATATATCAGCAAACTCATTGATTAGACTCCCTGCCATGGACCGCTGCTCCTGATCCAGCTCGCACTCTCCGAGTATATTCTTTTTCATTTCCGATATCTCCGTAGGTCTAACCGGTTTCACAGGACTTGCATTGGACAACTTTGTGACCGCAGTAATTGGTACGCACTTTCCAATCACTTCTCCTTGCTTTAGTTTCACGCTTTTGTGTTCCACATTGAGGACACGAACGGGAACCATGTTGTTTTTGGGTTCAACCAGCATCTTTCCGACAATATAGCTCTGATAATAATTTTCTGGATCTGACTCGACTAGGTAGAATCGGTGGCTCCCAGGATCACCTTCCAGCTTTGTCCAAATAACTGTCTCTGACGAAGGTGGTAATATTTCGTCCTCACTTACAACTGTCCTTAGAGCTGCGACGTTCTCGTTCCCGTAAACCATCGGAATCTCGACGTTCTTGTACTTTATGACTTGCGAACCGATGTCGAGCACTATATCATGCGTCTTCATAAAGTCGATTCCGATGATGCATTCGTCACATATATCAGCCACTAAGAATGCATGGGAGAAGACTATTCCTGCAAGGTTTATCGTCAAGAGTACCTCACCATACACCTTTGCTGTTGCTCCAGTTGCTGTTTTCAGACAGTAGCTGCTGGTGTTGTGCAGCCATGATTGGCGAACGATGTCCCTTCTGATTATGGAAGCGGTGGCACCTGTATCGATTGTAGCCACATACTTTTTCTGGCCGATATGGGCTTCCACTGTCAGGCTCCTATTACATCGTTTGGTCTGGGAAACCTGAATTGTGGTCCTGGGGGCGTCGATTCCAGAAACCAGCTTCTGCCCCGCGAAGTTGGTTCTTACTCGTTTCCCGACTGATGGCTTTGTGACGTTCCATCCGCCGAATGTTCAAACGCCTCCTCGTTCCTAGTTCTGCAATGTGGACAACTGCCCCGTCGACGTTCAGCTCTGCACTGTCGTTGTAGATGTCCAATTTTGTTGCAGTTCCAGCAACGGATCGGTCCCCTTCGAGAACTGTTACGGTCTACTACTTCTGTTCTCTGGCACGAGCATTCGACCGATGTCATTTCTCTCACGCGGTGAAATCCTTGAGATGCTTGGTCAGCGGCTTTCATCGTTAAGGCAAATGCCAGTGCCTCAGGAAGAGTTCTCTTTCCAGCCATTCGAAGAGCCATTTGCAGTTGTCTGTCCTCTATGGCTTGTGTAAATGCCTCAATAGCCATTTCATTGATGACATCCTCGCCGGCATTGGGATAAGACAAATGCGCTAGCCGTTCGATATCAGCTTGCAGTTGCTGGAGTGTTTCTCCCCTCTTCTGGATTCGACTGCGAAGTTGCACTCTATATACTTGCTGCATATGGTCGTCACCGAATCGCATCTCAATAGCCTTCACCAATGCATCGTAGTCGCGTTGTTTTTCTGCTGAGACAGTTTGAAGCAATTCTGCAGCTGTACCTCGTAATGCGAGTGTTAATGCAATCGACTTTTCCTCGTCGTCCCATCCATTGGTCGCTGCAGCTGCTTCGAACTGTCTCTTATAAATTGGCCATGATGTTTGACCATCAAAAACGGGTGGTTGCATCTCCTTCCTTCTTGGGCAGTCAGCAGAATATTCCCGAGCCTTTTGCTTCTTGACTTTTTCGAGTTCTTTAGCTATGTTCTCGATGTTTGTTCCTTGTTTATGAAACATTTCATTAATTTTCTCAAACTTTGTTTCATGCTCGTTTAATTTTTCATCAATTTCGTCGATTTTTACTTCTAGAACATTCTTAAATTCTTCCACGGCGTCTTTTTGTGCGGCGACAATGGAATTTTTCTGTTCTTCTAAAGAATTCTTCTGTTCTTCTAGAGAATTCTTCTGTTCTGCGAACTTCAATTCCATAGAATTTTTCTGTTCTTCTAGAGAATTCTTCTGATCTGCGAACTTAGATTCCATAGAATTTTTCTGTTCTGCGAACTTCAATTCGATAGAATTTTTCTGTTCTTCCATCTTGGCAAGAAGTAATTCCATCATAGAGCTAATGTCAACGCCTGTACTTACTTGTTCTTCTGACACGTCGAATAGCATGGTTTTTGGATCTTCTCCCTCGTTTTCGACAGCTTCCTGCAGACGAAGTATGAGGTCACTTTTCCCTCCAGCTGTGGAAAGATTCCGCTTTTCTAGTTCACTTTTCAATTGGGGTATGCTTAGATGTAGCAATACACGACCCATTTTGTTTGTCTCTTGTAATTTCAAAAAAAAAAAATCACAAATTCACTTTTTTTTGTTTTTTTTTTTTTTTTTTTTTAACTACACTTAGACACTTAGCACAGAATAAGTTTTATCCCACTTCTGACACCAATGTTACATTCAGGCTGGGATTCGTAAAGATAAAACACTATTCTGTTTAATTTTTCTAACAAAATTCACTTTTATTACACTTTTATCAACTATTCTAATATTTCACTTCTTAAGTACCAGAACACTATTACTTAAACAATTCTTCAACGTTTCAAACCAATCACTTAATTTACTCTATTACTTTTCACTTATTTATCTTCACAAACTATTACTATCTCGAACTTTAACCAATCACTGTTATAAATCAACTGTCTCGCCCTCTTCTAAAAGCTGTCCTTTTATACCCGATCCGCCATCTGACGAGAACTTTCTAGCTAATTCTAAGTGGTTCTAGAACAAGGTTCAGTGGTGACAGATTCCAGTCTCCAATTGGAAGTGACACTTGAGTGGAACTTGTTTTGTGACTTTAAGGCCTGTGCCTTGATTTTGTGCGGTTTTTTCCGCAATGGCGGTGTCGGAAAGGGTTCACGTATAGGCGGATTCTATAAATGTGTGAGTGATGTCGCGAACTGACAACTTCCAATATTTCCCTGTTCTTATATCGCTTTGTTCCTGCAAATTCCAGGCGAGCTTTCCCACACGCGTCCTTTTTAGGTAGCGAGAAGGATGTCGAATGAGAAGAAATGACAACAGCGTGACCGTTGTGCGACAATTTGGTACCTTTTTCGAGGACACTAATACAATTTTTTGTTCCTTTGTTCCTTTTTATTATTTGTAAAATACACATTTTTGGACTATTCGCATGAGAGCCAATGGCGAACGAACTGCGAACAAGCGAATTTTTTTACACTTCAATTACTTCAATCATTGTTTAATGTTAAATTCGATAGAATTTTTTCATTCGTGGGTTTGTGGATCCGCGAATGTCTTATGTAGGATTGTGAATAAAGTGTGACAGTTCGCCGCAAGAATTTTCAATTGCTGTAATAATTGTAAATTGAGCTATTTAAATCGATTGAGAGTCCGATTTTTTTTTAGATTAGACTTAAGATTAATTTAATTTAAGGCTTTGGTGGTAAATAGTATAAAAATCAATTTTCAATTCATAAATACAATTAAATTCATTTGTTAGCAATTCGCGCTCATGTGAATAGTACTTAAAAAAGTTTTCAAAATAACGCGTAAATAGTGTAAATACTACAAAATACTAAATTTATGTAACAGCGTCAGAAAAAGGCACACTTTTCTTTCATCGACCCTTTTATATGGACTTTTTAAAACCAAATTGAAGGAGATTTCAAAAGTAGATATTGATATAATTTATAAACAAAATTCAATTAATTTTTTATATATTTATAAATAAACATCAAAGCTAAAAGGTTTTCATTTTAAAATTTGTCATTTGAAAACGAATTGCATCTAAAGTACTGTCTAGCTTACCCGCAGAACAACCTTAAAGACATCTAATTCTAATGTTATTTGGTTGTTTTGGGTTTATTTATAAAAGAAACGTTGTGAGAGAGTGATCTTTTTACAGTCTATATTGTATTGTGAAACTAAAACTAAAATTTATAACCTTTCTCTAACAGTCCGGGAGATTGTTGTGAAATTCTGAAAAGTAACAAATAAAAAAAAGAAAAAAGTGTCATTTCTAAAGCTATTCTGCAATTTAAGAATTTTCGCACAATATTTAACAATTGTTGGCTCTCCTAACACTATAATCATGTTCTGATACACAGCAGCGTTATATTTTATAGAAATTCATTTGGAAATCACTGCGTTTCTAAAATTTCCAAAGTGAATTTTCATACTAAAAAAAGGGAAAAAGTAGCAACAAATAGTATGAGGGTCCTCGAAAAAGTGCCAAATTATTGCACTACGGTCTCGTTGGTCACAGCGCGCGGCTCACTCACACACTCAAATCCGATTCGGAACGTTCCCTAGCGACATCGCCTCAAAAACCGCACAAAATCAAGGCACTGGTTTCACCAAACTGTCTAAGGCCTGGTTTCACCAAACCGTGACTAAGGGCTTGTTTCACCACTTAAGTTACACGATACCTTTCACGCCACAATACGATGGGTACACCGAAATACGAGTCGATAGATAAGATCCAACAAGTTTCAGAAACAGAACCTAAAAACAAATTTCAAAGTATGTGACTTTACATTGCCAACACATACCTTTGCAATTAGCATTATTAGCAAGCATCCATTATCGAACGTACTCCAGTGTTTTTGCGTTGCGCCCTAGTTATAGCCATACGTAAAACGGAACAGTACCTACAAATTTTTGTTTGCTCTTTTTGACCTTTTAAACCTAATGGTTTAACAAAATCTTGGCCCTAAAATGTTGCTTATGAATAATTCAAAATGTTAGTTTACCATATAATTTTCAAATTTTCTACGAAAAACTTTTTCGATCAATTTCACAAAAAAAAGAACAAAACATTCCACTGAAACATTTTATTTCTTTATGTTCCATCCCTGAGATTTTCTTTTTTCTGATGTAATCGAATCAGTGTTAGTTATTTTGTTGTAATTGTTTTCGAAGAGAAACATGTGTCTGACAGATTTTTGTCCTAGTTATAGTTATATTTTTTTGCTTTTTTAGAGCAGTTAATCCTAATGGTTCAACTCTGTTTATCTTAAAATGTTGATAATGAATTATAAATTTAGTTTATCAAAAAAAAAATAAACAAATTATGTTAGATTTTTAGGAAAAGTAATTATTATTAATTATTAATTATACATTTTTCCGTACAAAAAACTTTTTCCTATCTACTTTTCAGCCACAACAAAAATCCAGATCATTCCACTGTAATATTTCATTTCCCAAATTAGAATTTGTTGTAATTATTTTCGTAACAAACATTTTTCTGACAGAATTATATGCGTTTCACATCGAGCCCAAAACCGGGTTTTCGCCAAAATACACGAAAACTTTATCGAGTCGTTTGCACTCGTTTTCCACGAAAACGACTTCCAATCGTTGGGTTGTTGGAACAAACACAAGTTTTGCAATATTCAGCAAAATGGCTGGCCGAACAAATGTTATAACTCACAACTTAAAATCATTTTTCACAATTAATTTATGGGCTAATGTTATTTTGAAATGCACTAAATTAATTTTGTTTGTTAATTAATGCGATCGAAATTTGTAACCGCAAATGCTTGCACAGAAATTTAATGACTAGTGTCTCACAGCTGATTGAAATGTCAAACGAAAACGAGTTGGTGGTCGGTGTGAATGCATCAACGAGTTTTTGAGGAAAACGCGGTTTTGGGCTGGGTGTGAAAAGCATATTAGGCTATGACCGCCTAAACGTAAAAAAAAATTATTTTCACTCTGTTCCAACTTTTTTCAATGCTAACTTGTAATATGTTTTCTCGAGATCTTTAAATACCCTTTGGTTGCTTTAATTTTTAACATTGCAGATTGGTTGATAAATAAAATTGGTTAGAAGCATTTACTTTCCTTAAGAGACATAAATTCTTAAGCCGCTTATCATAGGAAGGTAGGTAGGGAAATAACCAATAACTTGTTTAAGGGTGTAAACCCCTAAGAAGGTATAATTAATAATATTGGTAAATACTTTTAAGGCTAAATTTTCCTAAAACATAGGAGTAGTTACAAAACTAATAATGGAGATTTAAGTTCAAACTGTCCGATTTCTCACGAGCAGAACAAAATAACATTCAAACTATGACCTCTACGCTCTTATACGAATTTTTTGTACCTGTACAATTGCAAAATACGACAGATACGATTTTGAACCGAGAAAATATACGATTCTCAAAAAATATCCATAACAACACTGCCGACCATACGAGTACCAAAGTTTCACCAAGCAAACTGCTGTTTGGGGTTGAGCAGAGGGGACAGATAGTCGACGAACTAACGGAGCATTTGAGTGAGATGTATTCAGATGACCGTAGAGTAGACCTAGACAAGCTAAGAGCCGATGCCTCTGAGGCAATTAAGAAGTCTCAAGATAAAAACTTATACTATTTCAACGAGAAACATTCCCCAGCCAAACAGTTTGAAGTGGGCGAATTTGTAGTTATTAAAAACGTAGACACTTCCGTCGGAACTAATAAAAAATTGATTCCAAAATACCGCGGTCCATATGTTGTAAAAAATAAATTAGATCATGATCGCTATGTAATAGAGGACATTGACGGTGTTCAAGTGACACAGATGCCTTATCATGGCATTCTGGATTCCAGTAGATTAAGGAAATGGGTTGAGTCGGGGAAAGAAATAGAAAACGATTGTTCGGACTCTGAAGGCAGCACCTACACTAGTTGAACGGTTACAATCGAGGTCGATTGTACGGTCAGGATGGCCGAACTGTAGTAGAATTTTATTGTAGTAGACTTATATAGATTGGTGGTTTGGTATCACTAAAGACTAATGCCATAGCGTAATGTGTTGGAAGGGAAATTAGAGAGAGAAAGAGAGATCATGCGACTGTTGCTGATTCGGTCAGAAAAATCCCATGTAAAATAGTTTTTAAGAAAACGTTTTCAGCGAAGGACTGTTTTTCTGGACGACTCAAATAAAATCAATAAAATAAACAGCCATCTTTATAAATTTAGTATAATTTCTATTATTTTTTTGTTTGCTTAGTTCTAAGATATTTAAATAAATCATAAAATGATAATGAAAAGACACGGCGCAAATCTTGGGAATAAAATAGCGTTGATGTAAACCACGTTATAAAATTAATTTTATTGCAGAGGAAGATGTCTGCTTAATGGCTGTCGACAGCAAAAAAGCCATTCAATTTTTCGAATGCACTGGTTGCATAAAGCCAACGGCAACAAACAGTCATTACATAGAAAGAGTGTGGCCCATAGTCCGTTATGGCGAATTCAATATAGTAGGTGTATATAAGATTATAAGTTTAGAGAAAAATACAATTTAAATATAGGGTTTAGTGGGTAATGTTTTTAAGCTGCAATACATTTCAAAACAGTTAAAATTAAACTTAAATAAGGGTTTTTGTTTTTCGGGAAAACAAATTTATTTTTGGAAAAGGGAAAAAAATATCGTTTCATGTTAAACAACTGGGATATTTTTTTTTTCTTTAATCTGGGATCCCTGGCCTCCCGTCACTTTGAAGTTTGCTGTTATAATTTCGTTTGAAAATTTGTGGTTGCTTTGCAAAACAATTGTTACCCCTTTCATAATACACATTTTGTCTCTTTTACACGAAGCTGACATTTGAACATGATTTAATGCTATAAAAATGAGGAAAAAATGAGAGAAAAATGTAGTGTCATACGGGCTTTATCTGAGTTGTGGGTAAAGCTTTAGTACGCTGCTCAAGCTGAACTAAATTTTCTCTCCAAGCATCAGCTAAGGTCCTAGCTAAATTTTGACATACATTTCAAATGTCACAAAAAACAGCTGTTCTTTGAAAATAACTTACTTCAAAAATTCAACTCTCTCTCATTTAATTACCGAATCTACCGCAATACAAAAACGCAACAGAAAAAAAAGCAACACAACGATCTGTTAAAATTTAAATTGAGAAAATGTGCCGCCCCATTAAATGGGCACGCTAATATCGTTTTCCATTCGGCCTTACCAATAATCAATCACTAATGTCGACAACTAGTTAGATGTCAGCTTTAGTAGAAATGTACAGCATTTGTGAAATGGTACCAATAAACAATTAGACCTCCACATTTACTAGTCCGACAACTTTCTTAGAATCTATTACATTTGTTGTCATTGCAGAATTCAAATTTCATAACTTGTTTTCGTGAAAAACAAGGTCAATGGTCTTTTTCACAAGGAGGATTTTATTCTAAAAGAATGAATACATAAATTGCAATTAAATTTGCCCAACACATATCTTTCCAATGCTCTTTGAGACTTATTATAAGCAAAAAACAAAACACAAAATAGGAAATGCACAAAATATCCGCTGATCTGTCAAAAATCATATGCAAATCAGTAATGCCCTATCGTTCGATCGGACACAATTTTCAGTACTTTTATGGTACACTTTCCATTGCTTTCTAATACTACCTCGCGATTTCTTTATGAGTGCATTTGTGTCGTAATAAAATCTCCTTCAAATTATTCAATAAACGGAGCACAGTTTATTTGAATGGTTTCATTTATTCGTAGGCTGACGATGCAAATCAAAACTTATTAGTGGTCTAAACGTCAATATTGCGTCGTTAGCAAGTGAATATTTTTGAAAATAGAAATAATAGCTGGCACATTCATTTCAGAATAAATTACAATCGTACGTAGGAAGCGTGTTAAGAACTTATCGCTTCCGTGTTTGAAAATAAATATAATTTAACCTAGAAAAAAATGAATGGCTTATAATTAGACTTAATTCGGGAAACTTAGAAACCGACAAAAGTTGAAATTCGAACTGAAAAATTTAAAACGCACATTTTATGCACACATATTCTCGTACTACCTGTTACCCCTCCAAAAGTTAATAAACTTGTTATTTTGCATGTATTTTGCTGAGTGCTGATAATTCTATTTTTATAACTATATTTTCTGCGAAGTGAACCTTTTCACACCAACCATTGTCTCATTAGAGATCCTCATTCTCGGTAAACAAAAACCTTTTGCAAAGAGTTTGAAAAGGGTTTGGTTGCAACAAAATATCTACCTGAGTCACCAAAGGTACTGAGAATTGTTGCAAAGAGGTATGAACCGTCCAAACTTAAGTAAGAAGATATTTTATTCTGTTTGCGATGACTGTCAAGAAAGTCTTGGAAATATCCCAAACTTTTATACAATTTAGCTTTTATTAAGCAACTATTTAAAAAGGAAAACCAATCATAAAGCAAGAACTAGCGGTAAAACAAGATAAAACAGAAAAAAAGCACAGAATATGCTTCACATGTTAAGAAATAAAACAAAAATGCAATATTTTCCAATATTTTGCATACATTTGTACCAAATTGTTTGTTAGACTTAAAAACCATTTGCATTGTTGTATTGCAAAGAATAAAATTAGAAAACATTCACAATTTACTAAAATTAATTAATAATTGTAAACGCTAAAGCTGAACAGCATCGTATTAAATTCTCTCCTATTACGAAATTTAATACCGTGATTTTGGATGGTTGGGCAACACTTGTCTTCAAAATGACATAAGGGAGGATTTATTTAGTTAATGCCCGAGATAAACATGGCTTTCTCAACACTAACATTTAACCCTACAGTTAGCGATAGTCTGGCAACTATATTTGTTTATTGGTAAAGGGATTTTGGAAAGTGTGGAGTCTTTTCGTAAAGTGCCAGACTAAAGTTGATTATTGGTAAGGCCGATTAAGATTTTCGTATTTCGCTCTCAGATTTCAGATTTTTCGTGCCCATAAAACGAGATTTTTCTTCCTTCGCATTTGTGGTAGTACGTGTTTGAAAAGTCAGCTGTACTTAAATGGTTATTTATGCTTATGAAAATCCACTCAATTTATGTTGGTATCCATTGCGGCAGCCAAATGTAAATTTTTCTCTATTTTTTTTTACAGATTTGTCTTCTTAATACGAAATTAATAACACAATTTAAAGTTTGACAAAAGACAAATTATTTGGTGGAGATCCGCAAAACTGCTGACTCTGAAAAAAATTGTCTTTTTTGAGGCCAATCGCCAATGGAACATGAGATCTGACAGCCAGTTGATTTCGAGAGCAGAAAAACGACCTAAATTTTTAATAAATACACGATGTACATTCAGAAGCAGTTTGATTTTTTAGCTCAAGCTGCGTACCACTAGTGTTGGGTTGGGTGCTCGTTTGGTACAAAAAAAGCTTTCTTTCTCCGATTTCAGAGACTGAAAGGGACATCATACCTAGCACGCGGAACAAAGTGCCACGTATTTAGGTCGGCCCTTGTTTACGAGATACGAATTATAGGAAAGGTCCGCATGTTTATATTTTTATAGCGGTGGCCCAATCGTACCTAGGTACCTCTACCTACCTATTTTGTATACGACGTTATCAAAATCGTTCCGCTCATGTAAGTTGCTCATGTTGGCTGAACGATGTTCCCTTTCAGATGAGTTTGACAGATTATTAAAAACAAAATTCTTCTTATCAAAACCAAAACCCGAAACCGCTCTTGTTTTTATATTTCATACTAAAATATTATGCTAGACAAAGTGAAACATGTAATTCTCGTCCTTTCTGGAAAGGGAGGAGTGGGAAAATCAACTGTTAGCACACAGCTTGCTTTAGCCCTAAAGGAACATGGATTGAAAGTGTGCACAGAAGAAACACAATTTTTAAATCAACAATTTTCTAATATTATATTTTCTCAGGTCGGACTACTTGACATTGACTTGTGTGGCCCAAGCGTGCCCTATCTCCTCGGCCTTGAAGGAAAAGAAATCTACCAATGCGACGAAGGTTGGGTGCCGATTTATTCATCAGACGACAAAATGTTATCTGTAATGTCGATTGGGTTTCTTTTGAAAAATCGAAATGACGCAGTCATCTGGAGAGGTCCAAAGAAAACCATGATGATTCGACAATTTTTAACGGATGTCAAGTGGGATGATTTGGACTATCTGATCATTGATACTCCGCCAGGAACATCCGATGAACACATTACTGTGATGGAATGCATGAAAGAAGTCAAATGCGACGGGGCAATAATTGTGACGACTCCACAGCAGGTTGCATTAGACGATGTACGAAAGGAAATAACCTTTTGCAAAAAGACAAACATACACATTCTTGGAATAGTCGAGAATATGAGCGGATTCGTTTGCCCACACTGCACAAATTGCACGAATATATTCTCTTCAAATGGTGGCGTGGAATTGGCGAAATTGGCAAATGTACCACACTTGGGAACATTGCCAATCGACCCAAGAGTTGGAGTTCTTAGTGGAACTACCCATTCGGTTTTGACCGAACTACCGGGTTCACCAACAGCGGAGACATTTAAGAGTATCGTTGCTTCTCTGACACAATCAGTTGAAGCGATGTAACGTTGGTAAGAGGAAATATGATACACATTCTCGTACACATTGTTGTAGTAAAATAAACATTGAAAATTGAATTTGTATTATTATGCGCAGCTTTTAAGCTAACACAAGTTCTTTTTAATGAAAAGTTAAAAATCCAATCATATTAATCATTCGAGCCACCAGCAGACCTAATCAAAGTGTTGGATAATGTACCTACGTTTCCAAGTCAGATGTAAACATAAGCCAAATTGCTGTTTTAAATTTTATTTATTTTAAACGCTAAATGTAGGGATCGATATCCATAGAGCTCTTGAAGCTCTCTGTTTCGGCGCCAACAGCGCACGCCATTAGTGTATTAACGGATTTTTCTTCACCAGCCTTGTAAACATATCCATTAGCCTTATCAATTATATTCCTCAGCCTTAGCAGACTTTCATTACTCTTGACATCCAACGGCTGAAACGACACCAGGCTGTAATCTTCGACCATAGAAACAATTGCTGCATTGAGCTTTGCATACTTTTGCATTGTTGGCGAGAGATCAAGTGCCTCAAGAAGATAGTTTAAGTCCAACACATCTGTGTAGAAATCCAAATTAAAGTGCAACTTTGACTCGTTCTTCTTCAAGAGGTCAGCTTTACTTAAAACGTTTACGTGCGGCAAACCCATCTGCAGCATAGTGCTTAACGCCATCAAGAGAGTGGACACAAATTTAGTCGGTTCTGAACAGTAGTGTGAGTCAATGAGATTCACAACGCACAGGTGGTATCCGAGCCTCTCAAGCTTCGCGAATATGTTCGACATTGACTTGTGATGAGTGTACAACTCAACTTGACCGGGACAATCGAATAGGAAGTAGTTGGAAGTAGATTTTTTAAGTTCCCCTAGGAACCAATCAAAATTCTCCTCAAGATATTCCATGCAGTACATCAGCGCACCATTTGGACCGAGATTAAAATTGTTCATTACGTCCTCCACTGTAATGAGGTTCATTACATCTATTGCTGGAGAGTAGTTCATGTTTTCGTTTGCAGGATCAAGATTTACCACAGAAACGTTCCGTCCAAGTTCTTTGTAGAAATCAAAGACATGATGGCAATATGTTGTCTTACCAGAGCCTGGTGGTCCAATCACTAGTTGTCCGTAAATGGGATTTAAAAATGTTACATTTGCCGGCGAAATCATTTAAGATTTTTTGTTTGCTGAAATAATTGTTTTGAATATTTCTTTTAATAGCAAAATGTCAAAATTTGACAGGTTTCTTACTATACTTGGTTCGTTCAGTTTTATGAAAGAAAAATGTGTTCAAAGAGTCAGTAGCATGAGAAAAATATTATTCAACTGGGAACACTTACCGAAAAGATTTCAATATGAAATTTTTTCCGTCACTTCTACTTCAAAGAAATACCTAATGTGGTTCTCATAATTATGATATAGTTGTATTGCGCGTTAAGGGCTCTACTTTGCTTTTCCTTGTTGATACAGTTGTTCAATTGAACTCCTACTGTTTTGTCATCATTGATCTTCCCATAAATTAAAACAACTCTCTTGCTATATGTTTCTATAATGAAAATTGAGGCTTCAATTAGTTTCGTTAGAATGACCTGTATTTTTGCTGTGATTATTTTTGTTTAATACCATGTTCCCACCAACGTGATTTAGCTAAATCCACTTGATTTAGCTAAATCATCTCATAAATTACGTGATTTACAATACATTTTCTTGATTACTAATTACGTGATTTAGACGTGTTTAATTTTTAATTACGTACCTGCAGCGCTTTCAATTCAATTCAATATTCAACAAACAAAAACACAAATGTCAAAAATATTATCCCAAATTCAATTTTCTTCGTGTTTCGGTGTTTTTTGGTATTTTTATTAAGTACAACAATCATAAATTGTTTTATTTTTGGCAGAGGTGTGATAACAAAAGAAAAAAAACGAGAAAAAAACTACCCTCTCTGACTTGGGGTCAATTGAGGAGCACATTTAAAATTGTTTTTTGAAACACTCTACTGCGGACATGTTCAGTATGTCGAGTGACATTTCAACTTCAACTAAACTGAACGAAAGTCCAGTTTTTCTGAAATTTAAGAATTGCCATATATGGCAATTTATAAACGGACAAGTAGACAGCTGCTAGACAAGTGGACTAGTTGAACTGATTTTCTTTGCCGTATAAAGTTTATTTATTTTAATATCAATAATAAAAAATACATTTCATTTCGGTTGAAATCAAAAGGCCATAGCTTTAACATTACTATTTTGGTCATAAAGTAAAAACAAGTGAACAGTAATCCCAGTCAAACATGGCCTATTCAAATAGTAAGTGTAATATCCCAATCCACCCATGCATGCCATTATAATATATATGCAAAAGTGCCGGCTTTCTAAATTCATTATATATTTTTCGGTGTTTTTGATGCAAAGCAATTAACAATTCAATTAATCCCCGCGTGTGTCCCATTTTAATTATGAGTTTTGTTTGCCGATAAAATCTCCGCATACCACTCCCATGTCCATATCGTTAGCATTCTACATATATATATATATACAATCGCATAGTATACAATATTATATTTATGATTTTAACTCTTTTTCTTTTGCCAAACAGAGTTTATTTATGCATCTTTGCCAAGAACCCAAAGAGGGCAACCTATCGTTTTGGGTGCTGATCCAAAGGGAAAGAATTTCCTCTACACAAATGGAAATTCGGTTATTATTCGCAATATTGAGGTGAGCATTTTCGGTTAAATTTTTGCATTTTGAAGCTGGGAAAAAATCGTTGCCCCAACAGTGATTTTATTTTTGTTTGATTTGCTGTGCTGCAGTCCCACGCATTAATCTATTTTCGGTTTCTATCTCTTGTTTTTTGGTTGTCCCATTAGAATCCAGCGATTGCCGATGTTTATACTGAACATTCGTGTGCTGTAAATGTTGCCAAGTATTCACCGAGCGGATTTTACATTGCTTCTGGCGGTAAGTTGGGCATAATTTCAATTTATAATTACAATGAGTCATTCAGTTTGTTAACGAGGGAAAGTAAAAAGCAAACGACGTTATCTAGTAGATTGTGTTGATAGTAGGTATTGGTATGGCGAAGTAAAAGGGAAAAATAAGAAAATGAAAGAAAACTTCAAAGAACGTTACTCTTGACATGAAGCGAGGGCAACAGCTGTGAGGTTTCATATTATAATAAAATTGATGGGGGAACAAATATACAAAAATGCCAAAGAAATATTTTCGGCTAAATTTTGATAGGTGAAGTTGACTCACACATAATCGAAAGCGAAGATAGGCAAATAGTAGGTAATCGGACTTTTATATGCCGAGAATGCGAGATACGAAAACTTTGTTGACAGAGAGTAGTGGAAATGAAGTTACCCGGGACAATGGATTGAAAATTAAAATAGACGAAGATGTTGTGTAGACGTGAATAATATATCGGTAAATATTTTAAAATATACTACCTGTAGTCTTTTGAAGTAGCTAATAAAAGAACGTGAAGATCGTTGAACATTAGCTGCCCTATTCGTTCAGTGGTACAAGCTGCTACATACCAGCGCGTTCTTGCACTCTTTCGTTTCATCTTCTTCCTCTAGTTCAGTCTCGACTCGATGCCATTGGTTGTCTTGCTCTTTTTCCAGCTGAAAACAAAGTCTCATTGTTTTATGTTCCCATGAACATCGGGTTTTATTTCCAAAACAAGAAGGCAGTCAGATGAATGAATCACTTTACCTGACCAAGAATATGTTTGCTAAAACTTTTGTGTAAAATCTCATGACACATGCTTCCGTTTCTTCTTACTGACTAGTGACTATTAATCATTATACCCAATTACTGATAATCAATTTATATCTCTGGCAATCGATATAATTTAATCATTACTCGCAGATCAATCGGGAAAAATCCGTATTTGGGACACAGTTAACAAGGAGCACATACTCAAGAATGAATTCCAGCCGATTGGTGGACCAATCAAGGACATTGCCTGGTCACCGGATAGCCAAAGAATTGTCATTGTCGGTGAGGGTCGCGAACGATTCGGTCATGTTTTCATGGCCGAAACAGGAACATCAGTTGGTGAAATTAGTGGGCAATCGAAACCTATCAACTCATGCGACTTCCGGCCCGCCAGACCATTCAGAATTGTCACAGGCAGCGAAGACAACACAATCGGTATCTTTGAAGGTCCTCCCTTTAAGTTCAAAATGACTAAGACGGAGCATTCGCGTTTTGTGCAAGCAGTCCGCTACTCGCCAAGCGGCAATCTCTTTGCCTCCGCCGGATTTGATGGCAAAGTATTCATCTACGATGGCGCCACATCTGAATTAGTAGGAGAAGTCGGGAGTCCCGCTCACAAGGGTGGTGTATACGGTGTCGCATGGAAACCCGATGGCACTCAATTGCTAACTTGCTCTGGTGATAAGACCTGTCGCCTGTGGAACGTAGAAACACGTGAACTCATCAGCGAATTTGTCATGGGAACAACTGTCGATGATCAGCAAGTGTCGTGCCTGTGGCAAGGTGAACACTTGCTGACTGTCTCCCTATCGGGCAACATTACCTATTTGGATGTCAACGATCCATCGAAGCCACTGCGCATTATCAAGGGCCACAACAAGCCGATCACTGTGTTGGGATTAAGTGACGACCGCAGTACTATCTACACAGGCAGTCACGATGGTGTAGTAACAAATTGGAATTCGGGCAGTGGGGCCAACGATCGTATCGGCGGTGCTGGACACGGCAATCAGATCAATGGCATCGCTGCATGGGAAGATTTCGTCTACACCTGCGGCATTGATGATTCGTTGCGGAAGATTAGTGTCGAGGGAAATGCCTACTCTGATTATGTTGTAAAACTAAACTGCCAGCCTCGTGGTCTTACCATCTTCCGAAAGGAGAATATTATTGCCATTGCGTGTGTAAAGGAGATCACATTGATTCAGGACAACAAGAAGGTGTTCTCGCTTCCGATTAAATATGAAGCTAGTTCGATTGCTGCCAATTCGGAGACTTTGGAGCTAGCGGTCGGCGGAGACGATCAAAAACTGAGGATATACGCGTTGAATGAATCGTCTCTGGAGCTGAAAATCGAGCTAGAACATTTAGGAGCCGTCACAGACTGTATTTACTCGCCCGACAATAAACTGCTGGTAGCGTGCGATGCCCACCGCAAGGTTGTGCTTTATTCTGTTCCTGAATATAAGGTGAGTTGTAGTATTGGGAAGTATAGTTTAGCATGTAACGCATTGTATCGCTTTTCTTAATGCTTTTCATTGGATAATGCGTAGACGGTGAGCTAGTGTATCCAACGTCATGGTCTATACTCAATTTTATCAACTTTGCTTCTACTTTCAGCCTGCTCACAACAAAGAATGGGGCTTCCACAATGCACGTGTCAACACCGTTGCGTTCTCACCAAATTCACTTCTAGTCGCTAGTGGATCATTAGATACGACCATCATCATATGGTCTGTAGCAAACCCATCGAAACACACTATTATTAAAAGTAAGTAAACTTTTCTACATCCATGGAACGTATGTGGTATGAATTTGTTTGTTTTCCTTGTAGATGCCCACCCACAGTCACAAATTACCCGCTTAGTGTGGTTGGACAATAACACTGTGATCTCAACCGGACAGGATTGCAACACAAAAGTATGGGAAGTCGAAACCATTTAAAAGTATCTATACATCTTACATAATTCAGTAAAAAAAGTACCCACGGTTTTGTTGATCTTAACAAGAATTCATACTGTCTATCAAATTTTAAGTTTGTAATTTATTTTCTACTAGTACTGTTATTTTCTTCTCAAAAATGCAAACCAACCATCAAAGCGATATAAAATTTCATAAAATTAAGTTATAACAAACGAGAAACACGTATATTTATTTAGATAAAAGTATTCCGTAAACAAAAAAGCTGTTATTATACAAAATGCATTTTTTAATGTAAAATTAACCAACGTATGTATTTATTATTTGTCATTATTGATTCTTATTCTATTTCCGATTTGTGTGCCGAAAACGATTAATCTTTTTCTTATTTTCACATTTTTGTTTTGTAAATTGATTATGTAATGTCATAATGGTTTAATAAAATCTAAAGAATAACATTTATACAAACCATGGGTTTTATTTGAACCTACCAGTTATAGTAATAAATCATAATTAATTGTGTTATACTCGGCCCAAGTTTGGAATGCGTATGAGGAAGTTGAAAAATCGCTCCGTTTCTTCTTAAAACGCGCTTTCGCACTTCCCTCCACCAAATTACCTGCTTCACATTGAAACGGGACTAGGTTTGTTGACTCTCTTAAAATCCACTTTGACTATATTATCAAGATACTGCAAATGAACCCCTCACGTTTAGTCAACAGGATCCTAAAATATCTAATTTCAAACCAACTCAACTTTGTGAAAACCTGGAAAAACCTTTTTAATTTTGTGGGTGATTCTATAAATCTAAATATAGAAGACTTGATAAGTTTCAAAGAACATCTTTATTTGTTGGTCTCCAAATTGGACTCGAAATTTCGGAAGGACTTCATCACTCAGGCCAATATAGGGAATATTATTGTACATTAGAGTTCGTTCTGGGTGATCTTAATTATTTTAACGATAAGCATCCCATACAAATGATAGCAACGATTCTAAGAGTCAGAAATGAAATACTTGCTTTGAATTTTATACCGCACAGACCGGTTATTCCTGTAGACTGTAAAATCTGCAACACTCACAAAAGAGAGCACTTCATAGGGTCATGTCCCGTTCTAAGAGAAAGTCGTAACATTTTCGGAAGAAGACAATTGAAGATGTTTTGGAAATTCTAAACGGTGTTATGGGCTGGGAGAAGCTCTACAAATTTATTTATATTTATTTGGCTATGGGCCACAGAAATAGAATCTTACAGAGAGTTTTTGAGTTAAAATAAGTTCGCTTCTTTTTTTTCATGTAAACTGGTATGACTTACTTTTGTTATCTATCACTTTTTTCCTTTCTTGAATTAAATAGAATCAGTCTTTTTAATTACCTATTATTCTGTTAATCTGACCGACGGTTTTTAAATCAGAGCCTAAAAGACTAGTAAATGTATATTTGTAAACTGAATTTTTTTATCCCAATTAAGTCTATTCTAATCTAAAAAATCGAATCTAGTAATAAATCATATATTGGGGTTCATTGGTAGGAATTTGAAACTTAACTCTTCGATGTTGATGTTGCGAATTTGAATGGTGATTCCAGAAGGACCTCATCACCCTCGCGATTCCTGAGATCTAATTTTGTACGATGACGCACAAAAACGGTTGTCAGATAGAAAAGTTTAGAATATGGCTATAGTTTTGATGAAAACATTTGCTATTACTGATTTGAAGTAGGTACGACAGTAGTAATTAGTTTCAGTAAATTAAGCCACTTCCGGAAGGCATAGTGTTTTGTAGGAAACCAAAAGTTCGTAAGAAATCGTTATATAAATTTCAACATACTAAACTTTCGCTACTATTCGCATCACGTATAAAAGATGACCGATCAAAATTATGTGTCACGCTATGCGATGTTGCAAATGCATACCATTAGGAGGTTACAAAAGTGACGTCTAGTTCTGTTTACATTTCTTTTGACTCAAAAATAAACTATCACCCCTATCGTGGAATACGCTGAATTGTAAAATGCATTATTTGGCATCCTAGAATACATTCAAAATGAAAGATTCATCATTGGTGCAGTGAATGAGTTTGACACCATGTAGATAACGATCGAAGTGAAACTCCAGATACAAACTTTGACATTTAGTGTTGAATTCGATTGGGATTCTTCAGATTTGCTCTCAGATTTCAGATTTCGTGTGGCTAACCGAACATAAATACGTCACTTGCACTTTTTTGTGTTGATATTCGTGCGATTTGAATATATGAAGTCTTCGACACTTTTCGAAGCGATTTCCATTCAATGGTTAAATTTTGTATTAAAAAATTCGAAATTTCCGTCCAGATTGATTTCTAAACACTTATTGTAAGTAGTTTCACCTCCCGCATGGCAGACACCTTGGCGAATGACGTCACCCTGACGTCGGTGCGGGAGCTTAAACCAACTGAACGGAGCCTGGTGACAGGATCCGTGAGGATGGTGAATTAAGTCTGCCACCCCCCCTAATCCAGAGCGTTAAGCGACCCGTACTTATTGGATGGTTTGCAGCCAGGGGTAACCGGCTGTATTATAACGGAGCCTCTCGGACACCGGGCCACCTCTGAGAGTAACTTGGCCCTACCATGTTAACGGGGCTCTGACGTGGCGGACGATTTTTTCCCCCGATACTCGTGGGACATGAACCAAAATAAATACAAAAAAGATAAACACAAAAACATAAACCTAAATAAGATGCGGGGAAAGACCGCATCAGAAAATATCGCTAATCTGGAGCACGATATCCACAGCGAAAGACCGGCTTATAATAGGCCTACGACGAGCCGAGAGGGAGGTTTTAGGAAGGTGCAAAGCACTAGCCAAATAACCGCCAGTACCTCAAAACAAGTCATAAGCCTGTTAAAAGGACGGGCAAGTCCAGAAGAACCTGACACCAGAAAAAGTGAAGGTAGTAAAAGCGGGACCCAAACTGCAACCCCCACTTCGCCTGGCAAGGTATCCATGGAGGAAAGGAGGCCAAAGGAACTGAGCACAGCTCAACTCCCGGAAACCTCTAAGCCACCTGGTGTCCAAGCCAGGAAAAAGAGTAGAAATCCGGACATACCACCACCAGGGGAACCGGGTGGAAGAGATGATCCCCTGAGAAAAGGGCTTAGCGGCGCTGGAATGCGATGGTACCTCCGCTACCTAAGCAAGGGCTTCGGACCTGATGAAGCGAGAAGGAGGGCAGAGGAGCATCGGGCTATACCTAACCCCAATGAAACAGCCCCGGAGAAAAGAGGCAACAACAGCATCACCCCTCCCACCTGTAGCAAAGCCAAGAGGCAGAAAGTGGAGGAAGGTGCCAAGAATATTGAGCCCATGAAAACGAGCGGCGCCGTGGTTGGACGAAGCTATGCGGCAGTGGCAAAACCAACTTCAACACGCGGACAACACGCCACAGTTGATGTAGCTGAGCAAGTTGCTGTGCTTCCAGGGGAATATCCGCAGGAGGTACTCAGTAGCTCAGACCTTGCAGTACTGGAGGACGCTATAGTAATGGAAATGGCCCTGGGATGGGAGCACAAGCTTAAATTCCAAGGCATACATTTCAGGAGTGGGATGCTTCTTGTGGACTGCGAGACTCTGCAAACAGCAGAATGGCTAAAAGAAGTAGCACCCAAGCTCAGTAAATGGAAGGGGACACGACTCATAGCTTGCAGTGGGAAGGACATACCACGCACCCATTCCGTAACCATTTTCCTCCCACGTAGCGCTAATCAGGAGCCCAAAACATCCTTGGCACTACTGGAAGCGCAAAATGAGGGGCTAAATGTTAGGGCATGGAAGGTACTCCATGGTCGAAACGAGGGAACCGGGCAGGTACTGGCCCTGAGTATCGATCAGGAATCTTTGAACGCAATTAAAAAACAAAAAGCATCCTTGAGCTACCGGTTTGGCAGGGTGACAGTGTGCGGGCTCAAGAAGTCTGATGAAATCACTGGGCCAGCCCAGATTGAGTCCGATCAGACCCCGCAGAGCACGCAACCGCAGGAGGAGCAATCTGATCCACCAAAGGTTGTAACACCAATCAACACTATCGTGCCGATGGTCCAGGATACCAAGGAAGCCGAATCGATGCTCATCTCAGAGAGCACGCTCTCAGGTGGGGACGTTGACAACACGATTCAGGACTCTGGTGAGGCCGAGGAATCGATGTCCATCTCAGGGAGCACGGTAGGTAATTTGTGACTCTCGGGCTGAAAAATCGAGGGCATGCATTCTTATAGATAAAAAATATAAAGATAACCTTACTTTACTTTCAGAATACGCAACGCGAGACATAGTGCCAATACAGGTATCCCTAAATATAGAGGGAGCTCAATGCACTATCATCATCGCATCAGTTTACTGTCCAGGAGATGAGCCAATGATATCATCAGAGCTGCAACGGCTAGTGGAGCATTCCAACAAGATCCGCATGCCGCTGCTACTAGGATGCGATGCAAATGCCCATAACATAATCTGGGGAAGCACCGATACGAATACTAGAGGTGAGTACTTACTAGAATTTATCTTAAGTTCGTCCCTAGATATTTACAATGTAGGAAATACCCCCACTTTTGTAACTAGAGTAAGGCAAGAGGTACTCGACCTTACGCTCGGTAGCAGGAGCGTAACTAGACTAATTAGGAACTGGAGAGTATCTAGTGAGCCATCACTGTCCGACCACAGAATTATAGAATTCGAGTTGGACAACACAAGCCTCACTAGAAATCCGGTAAGAAATCCAAGAAAAACAAATTGGGAAAACTACCAATGTGCTCTAGAAAACAATCTGGAGCGACTCGAAATGAAGAAAGCTCCAGCACACCCTCTAGAATTGGAAAGCGCAGTCGAAGATATTACAGACGCCATCACGAATGCGCTCGAAGAAAACTGCCCCTTGGGAAAAGAAAGGAGCAAGAAAGATATGCCATGGTGGAGCAAAAATCTGTCAAAACTTAGATCCGACACACGCAAGCTGTTTAACACTGCCAAGCGAAACGGAGAATGGCAAAGATACCAAACGGCTCTCACTGCTTACAATAAGGAAATAAGAAAAGCTAAAAGAAATAGTCTCAGGAGATTCTGTGAGACAATATCAAACACTCCCACAGCGGCAAGGCTGCATAAAGCCTTGGCAAAGACGGGGGAATACCGACGTCTCTAAAGAAACCAGCGGGCGCTACTGCTTCTAGAAACTCATTTTCCAGACAGCTCCCTTAGCAGCGATAATGGGAACGTGACCATTTTAGCCAGGCCCCGAAAAGAGGACTGGGAAACAGCATCAGCCATCTGCTCCAGGGGGAGACTGAAATGGGCCATTAGTTCCTTTCAACCCTTCAAGGCACCAGGGGTGGACGGTATCATACCCGCTCAACTAACTACAGAAAGGGTGGGATGTAATCCAACCACACCTGATCAAAATAACAAAAAGTAGCATTGATTTGGGTTACATACCAACGCAGTGGAGACGGGCGAGGGTTGTGTTTATACCTAAAGTGGGGAAAAAAGACCCATCTCACCCAAAGTCATACAGACCCATTAGCCTAACGTCGTTCCTTTTAAAGACTACAGAAAAGGCAGTGGACAACTATCTAAGGGAGGAAGTACTAACGACATCCCCCCTTCACTATCGGCAGCATGCATATAGAGCGGGCAGATCAACAGAGACCGCCTTATATCAGCTAACGGAAGTGATTGAAAGTGCTCTAAACTCAAAAGAGACGGTATTGTGCGCCTTTCTCGACATTGAAGGGGCGTTTGATAATACCTCCCATGAGGCCATCAGACGATCCCTGGATAGAAAAGGAGTAAACAATACAATATCCAGGTGGATGTGTGAACTACTGAGCACCAGATCAGCAGAGACTCAAACATCAACCGGAACTATCAAAGTAAACACAACTAGAGGATGTCCACAAGGAGGGGTACTATCACCCTTAATGTGGAGTCTAGTTGTGGACGAACTATTGGAGAAACTAACCAGCATTGGCATTAACTGTCAGGCATATGCCGATGACATAGTATTGATTGCCAGGGGAAAGTTTGAGGGAACTCTCTGTGACATCATACAGATGGGACTAAGAGCAACCCAAGAATGGTGCCATACAGCAGGAATAAACATTAATCCGGCAAAAACAACTATAGTGCCATTCACAAGGAAAGGAAAACTTCAGGGACTGAAAACAATTCGATTATCAGGCACAACACTGATACCAGTCAACGAAGTAAAATACCTAGGAGTATACCTAGATAGTAAACTCATCTGGCGTAAGCATACTGAAGAGATTTCTAAGAAGGCAACACGCGCTCTATGCTAGAGCTTAGCAGGAAAGTCATGGGGATGTAACCCAAGTATCCTGCGATGGATGTACATTGCAATTGTGAGGCCTATGATCACATACGGAGCTGTAGCATGGGCAAAACGAACCAGTCTAGTCACAACAAGAGACACTCTTAGTAAAGTGCAAAGATTAGCGTGCCTATGCATTACCGGAGCAATGCGTACATGCCCAACTTCAGCCATAGAGGTACTCCTAGAGCTAACTCCTCTACATCTCATGGTTGAGGATACGGCATATAAAACAATTCTACGGATGTCAAAAGAAGGAATCGGAAGGGAGAAGTGCATTAGTTCAAAAGAATATAATGTATGGCTCGAAAAACTTCCACTTCTAGCTATACCCAGAGATGATAGCATCAGGAAATTCAGTTTTGAGAAGAATTTCATAACGAAGCTCAGCAATAAGAAAAAATGGAGCAATGAATCCACGATTTACGGACTGAGCCAGCACACTGTAAAATGGTATACAGATGGAACAAGAACGGATGAAGGAACTGGTGCAGGAGTGTTTGGGCCAGGAACTAAACACTACGAATCCATGGGCAAATGTACCAGCATCTTCCAAGCTGAAATATGCGCCATAGATAGGTGCGTTCGAATCATCCTCAAGAAAAATTACAAAAACTGTAATATAGCAGTGATGTCAGACAGTCAAAGCTGCCATCAAGGCATACTTGACGCCTATATCATAAAGTCAAAGCTTGTATGGGAATGCTTGCAAAAGCTTAACAAAATAGGTAGAAACAATAGAGTAACCATTTGCTGGATACCGGGTCACATCGGCATAGAGGGCAACGAGGTTGCAGATGCTCTGGCAAGACAGGGCGCGGCGGAGCCCTTCATAGGACCTGAACCATTCTGCGGCATAGGGGAACACACCCTACGAGAAGAGTTCAGCAAAATGGAAAAGGAAAAAAGAACCGCAGCTTTCAAAAATACCCAAGGCCTGAGGCAGGCTAAGAAACTTATAGGGAATTACAACCTAAAAAGATTCAAAGCATGTATCGGTCTAGGCTAGGCAAAAACAACCTAAGAATCCTTACAGGTCTCCTAACGGGACACTGTAGGCTTAAAGAACCCATGAGGAAACTGGGCCTATCGGAAGAGGGTCTCTGCAGATTCTGCGATGAGAGCGCTGAAACCCCAGACCACATTCTGGAATCCTGTGGGGCACTAACCCACTAGAGGATTAAACATCCGGGCAAGTACCAGCTAACAGATAAGGATATACAAACCATAGACCCACTACTCATTCTCAGATTCATAAGAGAAACTGGTTTGGATGAAGTGCTCTAAAGTTTATATTCTTGCCAAGGCAAAGACAGAGCAAACCCTCAAACACGGTTCTTAATGGAATTGTGATGCGATGGCGCTCTGGAAAAGGGCACGAACCTTTCCAAGGTATAAGCAGGGGGCACAATAGACCACAAGGTCGCAGTGCACTAGACCCTCTCTACTATTATTATTATTATTATTAAGTAGTTTCACCCGATGAAATGCCTTTCTTTGCGTAAACATAAACAAACTCCACCAGTTGTCAAACTTAAACGCACTTGTGTTGGTAAATCTGAATCAAATCTGAAAAAATAGCCCTTTTCGCAAAAGTGCTCTGAAATCTGAAAAATATTGTATTTTTTTGTACCAAAAGAACAAAAAAATTGCTCTGAGTGGAAAAAAAAGTGCTCAGAGAACGCCCAATCGAATACTACATGTTTGTAAGTTCAAAACATCCAAAACATAAAAATGTTGCTTTATTTAAACATTAAAATGTTGCTTTATTTAAACGAAAGCACTTGAAAAATCTGAGAGATAAATACATTTTATAAACAATTTGAGTAACATGTATTTATTTCAGAAAACTCACGTCGAAGCCGAAAGTTCCATTATTTCCTTTGTAGTTCCTCTCACGCATATTACTGTCGTCTTTCCAGTGTGAAGTATACTATACTCAAATATGTGTACGCCTATACTATACATTTATTTTAAATTCGATTTCTGTAATATTGCTCTATTTCTGCTGCCATTTTATGCAAAACAGTTGATTTGCCGACCAACTTTGAATGAAAATAACTGTCGATAAGGAAGTCTCTCCGGTGGATTTCACGATGCAGGTACCTATATATGGAAAGTGAAACTGGATCGAGTATGTGAAATGTATCAAATAAGCCGTATTCCACGATAGAGGTGTATATTCTAATTCTACTTCAACTCACTCTATTATAATTTCGTTTCCCATCAGACTTTTCTTTCAGATCTCATATTTTACGTGGCGTTAAACATGAACCGAGTGATTGGCTTTGTAATTACGTTTTCGCGATACTTGGTAGCTCTATACGTTGAGCACCGCCTAGGTTAGGTTACATAGGTTTATGGGTGGATACGGCAGTGCGAGCCATGCCCTACCCCACTTAGGTCCATGTTTACCCATTGTGACGAGCTTGTTGTTAGAAGAAATGTTGTTGGCGAAGATGTTTGTTCATTCTTAATTTTCAATTTCATTGTCCGTTTTTTGGGAAGTTGTGACCCGTTTGGGCCCCTACCAGTTCATACATCGACGTTCTATCAAACCATAAGCTTGCTAGTCCGACTGGGATTATATTCCGGCCATAGCTTCCGTGGTATTAATTCCTTCCTCCTACCTTAATTTAGTTAATTCCTTTCACCTGTTGTTGGCTTATTTTTCACCCTCTCTCTGAGGGTGATTTAATCGCCCGATCTTGATCCGTAGCAGAACTATTTCTTGAAAGTGTATCATCCCTGTGTCCAAGGACCAACATAGACGCGTGGAGTGCTGCTAACGCAGAGATCATTCAGCTCTTCTCGCAAGCGGCGAACTAGCTTCGATTTTATTCCAATAGCAGCCACTGCGCTTATAGCCGCCTGGCTGTCAATAAATATTTTTAACATCATTATTTGGTATTGCCACAATTGACACTATATTGGCAGCTCGGCGATTACTAGAACATCCGCCTGGACGACACTACTGTGATCATTCGGACAGATGACAGACAGACGGATTGAATTTCGCAATCCAGTTTTTTGAGTTCTTCTATCGTCGTAATCGAAATTTTGTACGAAAGTTAAAAGTGGTGCTATCTGTGTGTGAAAGGTTTTTGACGATATGAAACAAAGGCGGCTTTTCCTATAGAGTTTGAGCCACTGGCATTTCGCGTTCAATTTCTTTGAAATACAAAATACCTAACTGCCACATCGCAGTTATTTCTTGCAAAATTTTAATTAATTTATTAATTTAATTGTAAAATGGACGCGAAATGAAAGATATAATTATTATTGTAATTTTAAAAGGAAAGCAGGTATATGTGTCCAAATTAGATTTAAGGAAGAACTTTATTTAATAGGTTTTTTTTTTTGAAGAACCTTACATACTCTTGCAATTGCTTTTTGATTGAAACATAGCGCGACTTTTTATTAAAAGCCGAAAAATTTGAGATAATAGTACTGATTAAATAAAACGAAAGAGTTTTTGTTTTCTAAATAGTAACATCAACATTGTTTTATTTTATTTCATTCTTTATCTTATTCTTTTTTGGATTTGTATTATTTAAATTTAATGTAATATAAATGTAACATCAATATGCAATACTTAACTTTAAACATAACAAAATAAATTAAACAGGTAAACAATTGTCTTTTTTGTGTGTTTGACTAGAAGGTGGTCGCTCGTCGATTGAGAAGGCAACATCTTCATAGTCGTTCTAGTGTATAGTGTTTGGTGTAAAAAATGGTAAAAATTTAAGGACCCAAAAGGATCAATGAAAACTACATTAAAATAATATAATGTTTACAAACAAAAAAAAAAAAAAACAATAAACAAAGTAAACGCAATAACAAAACAATTTTTTTGTTCATTAAATTAAACTGTAGCCTCAAAGAAAATAAGTATACAGAAAGATGTGCCTTATAATGGTTACTTTACTAGGACTAACAAATGGAAACACTCAAACGAAATTATCTGTGCCTGGTGTTGGGTTTGGGTAATTTTGTTTGTTTTTATAAATCAGATCTTCTGTACTATCACAGCCGGGGACGAAATACTAATCAAAAGGACATATTGACCACAGTGGTGGATATAACAAAAAAAAAAAACATTATTTTTATGGCTTGGCAGCACTGTCGGGGGAAAACTTTGTGGAATTCTGTTGATGCTCGTTGGGAGATGGAGGAGAAATTTCTCGTTTCACTGTAGTGTCATTTCCTGTTCCGCATGTCGGGTTAGTCGGTATTGTAAGTGGAGGTATTTGGGTAGGTGGTGCCGAGGTAAGATGAAATTGATTCGGCATGAACATAAAAGCTGGATTAAGTTGTGCCGCCATTTGTTCTTGTTCGGATGCTGTCGCTAAAGGAAATGCTGCACTCAAGCCTTTTGCTCGTTTTCGACGTGCCTCTGACTCACAGGGGCTTGGGGCGCCCGGATGCCGATAAGAGACATGTTTTCGAAGTGCGTCCTTACTTCGGGACACGTGCGAACAAACGTTGCAAGCGTACCTATAAAGAACCAAAACTAATTAATAATTTGAAATAAGATTGACAGTTGAAAGATGTAAATAGGTCTGCTTCCGTACTTTTGTCAGTACAGTTTATAAAATACTAAATATCTGTTGTAAGCCTATTAGTGCAATTGGAGCTTTCTTTTCGTGTTTTAGTTCAGAGCGGAGCTGTCAAAAAAACATCGTTTAACTTTTTTAGCTTACCTTGGAGCTTGGTCGGCACGGTAGCTTAGTGGTCTGTGGAAAACACCCAACAAATTTCAGCTAAGGGCTTTTTTTTACTGCGCCACCTCTCGCGAACGTCTGACAAACATCCGAGAGTATAGCTGTGTTGAAAGAGCTTCTCAATTAAGCGTTTGGACTCGTCATAAAATTGAAGTTCCCTTCCATTCCTTCCAAAAATGAAAAAAATCACACAAAACGAATGGTTGTGAGAAGCTAGACCCAGGGTCCTTTTTTTGACAGCTAGCCACATTATTGGGGATCAAGTTCAAGATTCAGGTATTTAGGTAATTCTGACAGCTATCTGACTTGATGTGTCTCAGTTTTGATTGGCTTATGGTTTAACACGACAGAAGTGTGCTGGACAATTTTAAAGAAATGCCCTGAGCTCACCAACTACACTAGCAAAATAAAATCCAGATTTAAAAGTTTGTTAAATTGTTGGAAACAAGTTTTGCGCTGAAGATATGCAATTATGCGTGCGAATGTAAATCTTTATTCAAATGAATTGATTTGGCTTTTTAAAACATTCATATTTATTTGAAAATAACAAAAATGAAGCAACAGAAAACCAAATCTCACATTTATGATGTCTACCACTATTGCAAAAAGAGAAATTCTGAATTTCGTGGCAAATCCCCTCTATATTATTTCTGTAATTTCTGTAGTGTGTTTCTCCCTTTTGCAGTTCACACGGTCAACCAATCTTAACAAAAGAAGTGTCAAAGAAAAGAAAAGAAAGGGTGTTTATCTTTGCATTTTTACTTTTTTAAAATATTAACAATTAAAAAAAAAATATTTTACTGCATAGAATTTCAACTACGCAGTTGTGTACAAACTATGATTCCGGGAAATACTTTTCTTTCGTTCTTCATGCACATAAACTACAAACGACGTCACGAATGAGAGTCGACGGTAGAAGAGAGTTACAGTAAAGATTTATGTAAAACCTTCTGGCCTACGCCTGAGCGATGAAGGGCACGTCGACCTGTAAGATCTATTGTACCATAGGGCCAGAATAATGTTTAGGCGAGCAGATTCTTCACTTTTCTAACAACTTTCACATATTATGTGCCCAAGCTGTTTCGTCTTCTTCAAGACACAACCGACAAAGTGAGGAGTCGGTTAAATTAATTTTATTTAATTGATATCGTAGGTTGTGATGTCCTGTGAGGAAACTAGCCAGATTTTCGATATCATGCCTTCTTAGATTTAAATTTCTGTTGGCATCTGAACGGCTGAATAGCACGCTTGGCCTGTCTTAGACCTGGGATATTCTCCCAATATGAGCTACATTTTGTGTGATTTGGGAGTGTAGTAGAAGGGTTCTACGTCCGAGCGTTTGAAAGCCGTTGAATATATGGATGTATATGCCTTAGGTGGTTAGGTCCGTGGAACCCAGCATCCACTCTTGTTTCCATTTTGGAACCATCCGTAAACCACTTTCGACCATTTTGGCAAGTAGGTGGGCTATTGTACGCCCATGCTTCTCTACTAGGGATCTCCGTAGAGAACCGTTTTTTGAAACATAAAGTCTTTGGAAAGCGGTCTGTTACCGCGCAGATTATGCCAAGTACTGTAATTTCAGAGAAAAAATCCTTTAACTCAGGATGGTCGCTGAGAATTGTCTCTTTCATTTCGATTAAACTTGCCGAGCTGCGAATTGCCCTTTGTTTATGTATATGTGTAGAGGTGTTAGTCCTATTAAGGCTTCTATAGTCGCAGTAGGATAGGTATGCCTACGCATGGCTCCGGATATACCGAGACATGCAAGTCGCTTTACCCTTTGAAGCTTAGCAATGGCGTTCTTTTGTTTTGTTTTAGTCCGCCATACTAAAGAAGCGTATGTTATGATGGACCTGATCATCATTGTAGGAAATCTAAGAAAGAATTTTATTTACAAAATTTTGCGTGGGAATTGGGTATAGGTGCGCTGACGGTCTATCCGATACGTGGCGGTGTTGTCCATCTCCGAAACCACTCAACCGATTTCAATGAAATTTTGTGGATGGGTACCTATGATTGGTTCCAGTTTTAAAGATAGGATAGTTTTGGATCCGATAGTTCCACAAGAAAGGCACGCACAAACCGGGCGGGTACCCCAATATATAAAAGAGATTTACGTCTGTTTGTGAACTCATAACTAGAGAATGGATCGTTAAATTTTTAAAATTTTGGGCTTGGGGGATTCGTATTGAAATGGCATTTATGATACTTTTTGTCGTGAAAATAAAAGTTAATGGGGATTTGTGACATAAATTATCCCATGTTTTTCAAATGGTCAATCGTATGTGGCGTGCTCACGTGTGAGTGAAAAAGTGGAAAGTTGGGAGACACGTCAATCATTGCGGTTTGATTTAAACACATCGACAATGAAATACTTCAGTTATTTATATTGTATTTAATATAAACTTTTGAATAAAGAATTTGAATTGCAGCATGAGCATTGCTCATTCTCGGAATTATTTTTTTCATTACATTAGCGAATTTGGGCGGAACGAAGTTCGCTGGGTCAGCTAGTTTGACATAAACCTGTTATCCGTTTCTGTCAGAATGAAAGACTCACACAAATGGAGGGTTGTATATGAAGTTTGACCTAAACGCCCCTGTTGCGCCTTTATTTTACACACATTGCAATTGCCAAATAAATTTTCAAATAAACCACATCAATTTGCACTCACCTGACATTTTGATGAGTTTCTAAATGCACTCGCAAGTTGTATTGGTTACTCAGCTGTTTGTGACATATGAAACATGTCGCGTAAAGTTTCGAATTCGAAATTTTCGACTGTGGACTGGAAGCCGGTTTGTCCATTATATTATCTTGGATAACATTACCTCCCGCCGGACTTATAGCATTTGGTGTTGAACGGTTTTGCATAGAGTTTCCTGTGGCATGATCTGTCATCTGCTTCTCCACTGTTTTCTCCGGTTCATCTTTGTGTTGAGATGTAGCTCCACTGTTTGTTGTGGTTGGCGGAAAATTGCTCACGGCTTTTGTGGCAAAAGATGCTGCTGCTGCCAAAGGTGACGATGGAGATCTTGATGCTATATCGGTATAGTTCTTCGCAGCATGAGATGCCGTGCTGTCAGGTAGCTTGTTTGATTGCGTTGCACAGCGTAGATTTTCAACAATCTTGTCGATTCGTTTAATGTCTTTTGTCTTCTTTTCGCCAGTACTCGTTCGTTTATTGTATCCACATTCATCGTTTAGCGACTGGCTTGTCATCCCAAAACTATCATTCTCCTTGGCTGAATGGTATAAAGCACATTGTTGCTGGTATTTCGCCAAGAATTCCGATGTTTTATTCAGCGCTGATTGTGAAAAATTCAATGGTTGCGGAATAAGATTCGGATAGAACTGCAGCGACTTGAGGAAGAAATTCTCCAACGGAGTTGGTAGTTTAGCCGGCAACAGTGGTGATGACTGCGACTGTGTTGTTGGACTAGGAGAATGTAGCTCTTCGTCTTTCAGTGCTTGAGGTGTGGGCTGAGGTGGAGCTGTGGGCGGCGGACAGTCGTCTCTTTTTTTCGAAGCATTTGAATTGTGTAACTGAAAGAGGAAAACTGTGAAGGTTATTTAAAAATAATAATAGAGTGGTAGGGAACTTACGTTACTTTGAACATCTGCTAGTCCTTTGATGCCTAGTGTCTCTGCCAAATTGAGGAGGGTAGGGATTTGCTCTTCGAAGACGTTCACCTCACCGGAGTACATGAACGTAAGGAGGGCAACGATAGCAGCAAATGATGCTCCTGGTATGATGATCACTGGATGATTTGATGAGTCCAAAGCGCGAAATAATTCCAGAAAGAACGTACTACAGGCACTTAGTACTACACGATGGGCACGAAGGGTCCGTCCCTCAGCCGATAGGGTGACATCTGTTAGGTGGGATTGGTCCAAAAGAATAGGCAAAGAGCTTAGCAGGCTCGTCTGCAATTACAGTAAAACGTGGGGATGATTATATGTAAATGTTAGTTGTCGTAATTATCTTGACAATATTACTAAAACTAAGGTTTTTTTCCACTGCGCCACCTCTTGCGAATGGCTGACAAACATCCGAGAGTATAAGGGTCATGAAAAAGCTCACAAAAAAAAAAAAAATTCATTGTGAGAAGCTTGCCCTAAGGTCATAATGTACAATTGTACATATTCTATTCGTACAAAATTTAGATGTCAATCAAATCGAATAACAGTAGTTTTGCAATTTGAACATACGAGTACATATCTCGAAAACGGTTCATACGATTTTAGGGCAAATTATTTTCTATGCTAATATGAGCATTTATTAAGTAAATAAAATGAATTACCGGAAAATGCCAATAAAGATTATGGCCAAAATACATACTTAGAGTAACTTTATGTGTTGAAAACTATTGCGTCCTTAATTTTCAATTCGAATCACAGGTTAGGTTAGGTTAGGTTGAAGTGGGAATTGAATCACAAGAGGATGAGGATATTCTTTGTCGTTTCGAGCGTAAAATCCTTCGCAAAATATTCGGCCCTGTTTGCGTTGATGGGTTTTGGAGAAGGAGATTCAATGACGAACTATACGAGCTGTACAGCGACATCGACCTAGTAAAAAAAATGCGCATTGGGCGCCTAAGATGGCTAGGACATGTAGAGCGAATGGCAAACAACGCTCCAGCCCGCAGAGTCTTCGACTCCACCGCAGAGGGAATACGCAGTCAAGGAAGACCTCGCCTTAGGTGGCGTGCATAAGTAGAACACGACCTCAATCAACTTGGAGTACGCAACTGGAGTCAGCTAGCTAAGGACCGGGCTAGTTGGAGAAGCATGTTGATTGATGCCCAGGTTCACCCCGAACTGTAGTGCCACCTTAGTAAGTAAGTAAGTAAGGTTCCTTGTGATACCACATGAATCTAAAATTCAATTCTTTCTACTCGTTGAACCAATTGGAGCTTCTGATGAAGCGAAGGAGATTACGAATGTCTATGTTTTTAGATCGTTCAAATCATTATAGTAGAACGCTCCCAAATGGAGTTTTCGTCTTTGTGAGGGAGCCGGACAGGTACAGAGGAGATGGACTATGGTTTCTTCCTCCTCCTCATCAAGACAGCTTCTGCAAAAATCGCCTTGTTGCATGATGCCTGCCTATGAGACAATGTCCTGTGATGACATCTATTGTACCACTAAAATGCTTCCTATCAAAGGAGATCAAATAACGGGTGATTTTTTAAGAGGTTTAGAACTTAAAAAAAAAAAACACAAAAAATTCGAAAAAATGAATGAAATATTTATTTGAATCGATAGTTTGAACCTTGCAATTTAATGTTTAAAGATAATTTCATGCAAATGTTGACCGCGGCTGCGTCTCAGGTAGCCCATCCGCTGAGTCCAATTTTGGCATACTCTTTCACACATATCGGCCGGTATCTCACGAATGAATGCATGGATGTTGGCTTCCAGTGCGTCAATCGAAGCGGGCTTGTCCCTATACACATTAGCCTTGACATACATTGTTTCGCGTGCTGTGTGGCATGTGGCACCGTCTTGTTGAAACCACATATCATGCAAGTCAAGAACTTCCATTTCGGGCAAAAAAAAGTTTGTTATCATCGCTCGGTAGCGTTCACCATTGACAGTAACGCTGCGATTCGCATCATCTTTGAAGAAATATGGCCCAATAATGCCGCCGGCCCATAAACCGCACCAAACAGTGGCTTTTTCGCGATGCATTGGTAGCTGTTGCAATGCTTCTGGCTGATCTTCACTCCAAATGAGGCAATTTTGATTATTTACGTACCCATTCAACCAAAAATGAGCCTCATCGCTGAACACAATTTTTCGATAAAAAAGCGAAAATGAACATTTCGAACCGAGCACGAATTTTGATAGTAAAATTCAATAATTTGCAAGTATTGTTCATTTGTAAGACGATCCATGGTTAAATTGCAAACCAAACTGAAGCTGTTTGACAGTGACACAAGGTACTAAACACACGTCAGCTGTCAAAACCAGTGTTGCCAAAACCAAACCAGCTAAAAAATCACCCGTTATATATAGAACGTTTTAGATCCAGCTTTGGCCAGATCCGCTTTGTCGCTAGACATGTCGAGCCGGTTGTCAACCTAAGATTTGTTCTATTGATAGCATCCAGCTTTATTATGAGTTTACAAGTAGCGATCGAAATACCTATGGAATCCGTAAATGGAAGCATAGCTAGTATAGTTCCGTGTTTGGCGAGTTCATCAGCCTTACAATTACCTGGGATGTCCCTGTGCCCCGGCACCCAGCAGAGGTGAATATTGAACTGTTCTGCCATCTCTTTGAGAGACGAGCGACAGTTTTGGGCTGTTATGGAATTTGTAGAGACTGATTCCAGGCACTTGATAGCAGCTTGACTATCCGGGAAGATACGGATATCTTTAGCAGATATCACGTTTTCTTTCAGCCAAGATAAGACTTCTTTTATCGCCATTATTTCCGCTTGAAAAACGCTACAGTGATTAGGAAGACAGAAGGGGAGACTAGGATTTAGTCTGTCGGAGAAAACACCACCACCAACACCGTCCACAGTCTTCGAACCATCTGTGAAGAAGTGGATCGATTCATCATCCAGGAATGTTCCTTCCTCCCAGAATGATCTAGTGGGAATGGAGACCTGGAAATTCTTATCGAACTGTAGTTCTGGTGTGGTGTAGTCAATATTTCCTGGAAGGTTTTTAAAATCGTTCAGGATAGCGGCATGGCCAGTTGTTCTACTGGTCCATTGTGAGGTAGCTTTGAAGCGTATATGGCTACAGAAGCTGCCGTTTGCCTGCTGAAGATGTCAATGGGTGCCAGATGAAACAGGATGTCAAGTGCAGCAGAGGGGGTAGAAGACCACCGCCAATGCACAAGCAAGCCGTTCTTTGGACTTTGCTTAGCTTATCGCGATTGATCGCTTTGTCCAAAGCAGTCCACCAGACAACCACACAGTACGTAAGTATCGGTCTTATGACGGAGACGTATATAGCCAGTGAGTGATACGAGGCTGTAAACCCCATTTGTTTCCTATGGCTTTTTTGCAAGAGAAAAGTGACACAGTGGCTTTTTTTGACTCTTTCTTGGATGTTAGGCTTCCAGGTTAACTTTCTATCAAAAATGAGGCCCAAGTATTTAGCTTCATTTGAGAATGTTAACCTAGTGAAATTTATAGGTGGAGGGTTTTGTGAGGGTTTACACCCAACCCACATTTGTTCGCCCATTTTATTAGCTTATTCCCAACTTAACTTAGTTAACGCACAAACAAAACTGAATTATAGATCACCTTTTATTTCGCGGTTCATCTAAAATTGAATAAATGTATTTATTTCACGACGATGACGTTTCGTATTATCTCAAAAAAAAATTCCCAAGAGCAAAATATTTATTGCAGTAATGATTTGCTTATAGACCTATTCTTATCAATTACCATAATTGAAGAATATAATAAACAAGTAATTCCAGTTTCTTGTCGGACTTAATTTTTGATTCACTTGCTGCTAGTACTGTTTAATAGCTCCGAAAGACTAGTACTGATTTCACTGATGGACAACCCAAATTTAAGCAATAGAGCATAGTTTAAAGTCAGTGAAAAATAGATTTAGCAATTGTAATCAAATAAATTTCAGTCAAGACATAGTTGTTAAAAATCAAAGATGTATTTTACATTGTCTGCTGTTGTTATTCTCAATTTAATTTTTGTGTATTCATGTTTTGGATCAGTGTCTGCTGAAAGCAACATAGCAGTGCCGAGTCTTAATAATGACAAAACAACTCAAGTAAGTACGCTCTGTGTATGAAGCTGGGTTATAAGATTTCGTTTTGCGTCAGTAATTTTATTGAATGACAAACGAAAAGTGATCAATGTTATGAATGCCGTTAGCAAAAGATTATAATGCGTGTTTTATTTTTTATACAAAACCTAATAGTTTGCACTCAGGTTCAAAATTATACTTTTTCTGTTAAATTTCTTGCTTTTTCGAACATACAATGCATAATGCCGAATTTGTGTATTATTTGTTATGAAGGTTCTTACTGACAAAATTATTTTATTTAAGTGGTTGTAAATTCAATCCGTTTTAATAATGTTTCAAATATTCGGATCACAGTAAATAGTATAATGAAGGTGATCAAGGCTTTAGTCTAGACTAGATAATACAAATTCAAATCAGTGACCCTGGCGCAATCTTCGTTCGTATGTAATCGTATTAGATTTTTGTAACTGCTATGTCGTTTCTTCGATAGGCAAATATATTTTTTGGTGGAACGTCAAGCGAACGAAATGCAAATAACGTCGATTCCTAAAGCTTTATATCAAACTATCCTCTACTACTACTTCCTATAAATAAAATTGAATGCAATACGTTTGCATAATATTTAAATACATCTTGGTTCTGATGTCTTTCGATCGTCGAACTTTAAAGGTTATTTCTAAAGTGTTTTAGCACTGTTCGAAAGGTTTTGGAAAATACTAGCTAGCGCACTTATACACTAAAAAACAAATTAAACTGAAATATCTTGGGACCTGTTGTAGCCACATATGCCACAGTCATAAAATTTCATACATGGACGTATAGCTTGTTGGAAGTAATTTGCAAAATGTTGGCACGAACAAAACATTTAAAAAGCTTTTAAAGTCAAAGTTTTTGCAATTAAAAAAAAAAAAAACATTTTTCTTGAAATTTGGAACATAAAAATATACTTAATAAAATATGTTGCACGATATTGAAAACGGGACAAGGCACTTTTATAGATCAAAAATACTTGAAAATAGGAGGAGATTGCTGAAACCGAACGGCAACTCACAAGAATATTTTTTCTTATGACTCTCCATTAATATCAAAGACGCCACGGCTTTTGAAAGTTCTATGTGACACATTTTTAATAATAATAATTTGCAAGCTTTAAATTGTTTCATGTTTCTTGGGTTTCGTGGGCTAACGTTCTGATCTTGGTAACTGTCAAAAAATTATAATTATAAAAAAAAAATCCTAAACAATCTCTCGCAATTCCCAAAACTTACATTTAACATAAATGTGTCCGAAAATATCGTATGAATTAAAATATTTTGCTTAACTGAGTTCGAAATTTCGAACATAGCATTTACTTCGCTGCACGTGTATATTTGCTTGCAGTTCCTTTCAAACTGAATATTTTTAATTTTCGTTCAGATTCTAACGATTTTTGTGGAAAATTGATCAAAAGTAATGAATTGAAAATAAAATCCAGCAATATAAGTGAAATCTTTAGCTCCAATTGTTGATGTTTCATTTCTTCTTCAGGAGCCGGGAATTATATCCGATCATCGGCTTGTTGGAAATATTTGTTGACACACTAGCCATTTCGTTAAAGAAGAACTAAAAATTACCGATAGGTTTCACTGTTCGTAAGACAATGGGGCATTTTCATAGTTATACTTTAATCCTGGGTCTAACTAAACTCGAGTTCAAAGTTAATCCAGGGGTTAAACACAACTACTATTCATAAAGAACTTGGCAGCTCTATTTAATGGGATCCGAGTCTAACGTCTACTGTACTACAAATCTATGACATAAATATACTTTCTGAAAGCAGAAAAAGAAATGCTGCGTGAGTTGATCCGAAGGCATTTAAATGTTGTGGACGATAAGAGAAACGATGACTAAATGATTTTAAAAAAGCTACATGGATAGATATTCAAATAAATATGAAAGCAGCTGGATATAACAGGGGAATCCCGAATGTAACAGAAAAGTGGCATGATGACTTTAAAATGGTTTTCTGATTTTACTTGTCGTATTTCCCGACTTATAGATGGAAATGAAACAAAGTTTGGAAGCTGTAAAGCCAATATTCGTGATATCTGTGCAATAACTCGGCTAACGGTTGGTTGGGGAATTCCTTGCAGGTCGCCTATAAAAATGGCGAAATAATAGCTATCACATCACATTGATGAAAAAAACTTAACGTTACCAATATCACTTTGATGAACATTTCGACCAAACATTTCGTTAAGACTTGAATGCTTCCAGATAAAGGCAAGCATCTTTTGCATGGTTGGTCTGGAATGTTACACAAATCAATTAAACAAGTTGCCGTATCTTTGTCGAATCGATATCTTTCATAAAATTCTTCATTAGTCAAGGAATGAAACGGATCGATTCGGGTTCTGTATAGCGCTTCAGTATTCTAGTGTTGGTGGTACCATAACAATATCCACTACATTTTCCCCTTACTTTTTTTAGTTATTTATTTATGTGCTGCGTTTTTTCATTTCTTGTTAACCCAATATCACATCATTATTTGTGAAATTCTTAAATTTACTTTTCTTTCACTTGGTTTTGACGTTTAATGGAGTAAAAAAACAACTTAAACATACGTTCCGTCGTATTTAATATTGAACTCGAGTTTTTCGTTTAGACATGGGTATAAATTGTCTATGAATTACATAAACTCCGGTTTACGAGGGGAGTTCAATACATTCGCGGTATGGGGGGGATACTCCAAAGATGTGAAAAAAATATTTCGTGATTTTAGTAGCCCCGTTATTCAAGTGTTTTACTGTAAAATTTCATTTGGCTGTGATTATAAGTTTGCTTTGTATTTTGTGTTGAACGAAGGTGAAATGGCTGGTGTCGCGATGATCACTAAAATTGAGAACCGCGCAGTGATAAAATTTCTTACTAAACAAGGAAAAAGTCAAAAAATTATTCACGAAGAGATGGTGGCTGTTTTTCGAGATTCTGTGCCTTCGTCGTCAACTGTTCAAAAGTGATCAAGTTTATTTCAAAGGGGCAGGGAGAGCATTGAAGACGACCCTCGCTCAGGCTGCCCACTTACTGACTGCACCGGAGAAAACATTAAACTAGTCGAGAAACTTGTACTTGAGGATGCCCGTGTAAAGGTTAAAACGATAGCTGCAAAGATTAACGTTTCTATTGATACCATACACACCATTCTTTATGACCGTCTAAATCTTTCAAAAGTCAGTGCAAGATGTGTATCTCGAATGCTCACTTCGCTCACAATGCTCCGGTGCACACATCACGGATTTCTAAGGCTACTGTACGGGATTGTGGTTTCGAAGAGATTCAACATCCACCCTATAGTTCGGACCTTGCCCCTAGTGATTATTTTTTGTCTCCAGATTTAAAAAACCTTCGTGGTAAGCGATTTACCGATGATGAGGAGCTCAAAACTGCAATAAATGAACATTTTGGAGAGAAGGATAAAAACTATTTTTTTGAAGGTATAGAAAAGTTCATTTCAAGATGTAATAAATGCATTAATGTATGAGGAGATTATATTGAAAAATAAAAATATTTTTAATTTAATTCGTGTTTTCCTTCATGTTGATACCGCGAATATATTGAACTCCCCTCGTAGTTATAACATAGAAATAGCTTATCAAAGATCTATGAATATGACCCAATATGTCAATTACGAACATGTTATGTGGTTTATTTGAAAACAGCAAAAGTGATCTACTTATTTGTTTAACAAGCCGCCTCCCTCTTTGCAAAAATTACGATAGATGCATTTATGTTGCAGGGTATTTATTAAAAACAAGGAATCCATTCCGACAATTAAGATATTAAAGAAACATATTATAAAGCTGCGACATATGTTCTTCTCCAGTGAGTTTACGCACATGGATTTTCAACCAAAATTGAGTGCACCACCGGCAATAGGATTTGCAACTATTTATAAGGTCATTATTTTGCGACAGACCACTTCCCATTTACATATAGTAACTGCTTTTTGAATTCTTTCTAGAGGTTATTAGGCTCTTCTAGATTAACTTTTTTTAGATTAGATTTTTTTATTTATTTAATAGGCCATCGACTTTTTAGGCAGAAAAATAAAATCGCACAAACTCCAATTTTCTTGTAAAGCTTCCAACTAATTTACACTTACATGCTAAATATATCTCGAAACCACTAATCTCTATTTTAATCTCAATTTTCTTCATAAAGTTGCACGGAGTCACTAAACTTTCCAAAATCCCAACAATGTCGACATTAAAAATAACAGCACACAAATTCCTGCAATTTCTCTAAGTTCGATGATTGTGCCTTTATACCAACTCAGGACAGAATTCTCGATCTACTCAGATACCGAACACTCAGTGCAATGCCATTCCGGTGATCCTGGACGACAACGACGACGACGACGCCACACAATGAGCCGTAAATCTAATCCCTCCTGAACCCAAATGTGCGAGATGCGCACGAGTATTTTTAGATGAGATTTTAAAATTTCTCAAAAGAAGAACCGCCTATATTGCCTGGCTTCCGGGCATGTGCAAAGCTATTTACAACGCAATTTCTTGCTTCGATCGTACTCCTCTATCAAACACTTGTAGTGTGCCGTCGTAACACTACTGGAAATAGTATAAATCGCTTTCCAGATTATTTTTATTGTGTTTACGCGAGCGTACGTACACAAAGCGAAAATGATTATTCTGCGCAACAAGTGGTTTGTGTGCAAGCTAGCTATAGCTACCCCGTAAAAGGTCACAGCAAAGCCAAAACAAAACACAGATACAACACGAATTTCGAACAACTACCTGATGATTGTGCCATCTCAGACAGAACTGCTGATGATGATGCTCCTGTCGTGACGCCAATCCAGCATTGACCTGATCCATAATAGCCTTGTATGGGAATGCTTCGATGCGGGTCCGTAAATTATCGTCCGATGCAATCGAATTCACCTGTCATTTAAATTTACACACCCCGCTCAGTGGTATTTCTATTGCAGTAGGTAATTGTTGTTCGATTTGTAGGACACTTGTTCGATCACTTACTTTTTTACTATTACGCGTACACTATTCTATATTTAATATTATTCAATCGAGAGGAGAAAAAAAAGAACAACAAACCCGAACTGACACTCTCTGATTAAATACATCTATATAAGCATGCATGGATGCAATTAAATGTATTTGTGCATTAGGAACATATTTATACAGTGTAGACTCGAGCAGAGACACTTAAAAATGTATTTATATTATTATTTTATTTACGAACAAATTTAAATTGTTCTTCACACTATATCTATGTATAAATAAAATCCATTCAAAGTCTTATAAATGTATGTGCAGGCACAAGGGCTATTTTTACCGGTAAAAAAAAACGACCAACACGGATTCTTTTCTTTTTGTCAATTTCGAAATCGAAAATTCCTGTAATCGGAATTTCGAAAAGGATTTATTCCAAAATTTGCACAGCGGATTAAATTATTCAAATTCTTTTAAGCAGTAGGCCTTTCTACGATTTTTTTTTGAATCCAGCCCGGTTGTCCTATTAATAGGTGTAAGTATTGAGCTGGAGGATGACTAATAAAATATTGTCACACTTGCATACTGTATGTATATGAATTTGAGTACTGTCAACACACGATGAGCACGATTTCACTGTCAAAACCGAGTAACAAAATGACACAAAAACTTTAGACTTGATCCTGTGAGAGCTATCCCTGTGTTAGGATATGACCACAGTGACTTGTCGAGCGACTTCGAAAGTCCCACCGATGACACTCCGAAGCGAATTTCCCTGTCTAGCTGAATTAGTATGTGGAAAATTGAATGTCCATCGCGGTCGTCGTATGTAAATGTGCGCGGCACACGGTGTACTCGAGAGTGTTGTCCTAATGTACTTATCTTATTTTTATTTCGAATAAGATTTAGAAGATCTAATGAGAATCTATTTAAGTTTTAGTTTTTTTTTTACGCTCTCACTTTCTCTTTTAGGTGTTTTTTTTCTACGTTTTTTTTCTTATATATGTAGGTTTTGTTTTTAAGTTAAATTACGTTTGTTAAGTTAACTTTTGTTGTTGTTGTATTTGTTGTCGTGGGTCGTTTTTTAAGTATGCGCTGAACTGTAGTCATACTAATGGCATTTTCAGTGATTTCATGTTGGCCGTTTTTATTTTTTTACTTCTACGTGTCTATGTACCTCTCTATTTCTGACCTGGAGCTGACGATTTTTGATATAAATAAAACACATTACAACAGAGAGACCAAACGACAGCAATATACCAAGAGAGACACAGGGACATCTTGTAGTGGCAAAGAGTGCCGAATATTATAAGCCGAGTGAGAAAAAAAAAATAATATTAGGAACATATTTCTTTTGGTTTTGTAGTTCTCTTTGAAACTGCTCCGAAAAGTATCTCAATCGCGCGTAAATCTTTGAGCAGATTGTCTTTACGTTTTACGATCATCCTCGAACTACCTTTGGTGGAAGAAAAGCAAAAGAGCAAGAGGAGAGAAGCCGACACAAAAAAAAAAAAAAAACAAAACAAGACATACAAAAGTTCAAGTAAAATAAATTAGAACCAAATGTTCTAATGGAATAGAGAAAGGCGAAAAGTTTTTATTTTTTGGTGAAAAGGAGATGTTATGTGACAATTGGATAGTGAAGGAGAAATTCAGCGCTAAAAACATACGGAGTTAATGAATTATGTGTGCTTTATCCTAAGCTTATGAATAATTGCTTAAATTGATAAGTCCAACAAAATTTTCGAGAACTGGGGCGTATACGTAACTTTTTTTAATTCGTCGATTTCAGTAAGTTGTTGCTTGATATTGCAAATTTGGTACAACTCAAAGCCGTATTTCGTGAAAAAAAGTACTGTAAAGAACAGTTCTTTGCGTTCCATTAACGAAATGTTTCTGCTCTTTTTTTAAACGGTTCCGGCCATACTAAATAGTGGAAAATGTATTATAAGATCAGAGCTCAGTACTTCAATATTAGATAGAGTGTCCTCTGTTCGTTTTGCGATGTTTAGTCATTATATTGGGCCATAATTCAGATTGAGAGCTGTGTATTTTAAAAGGGACACAAATATACATATTCGATGAAGTGTGAAGGAAATTAAGCTATTAACCGGCCGCAATGATGATGGTCCTGAACCTAAAAGCTTACAGGATGCAAAAATTAAAGCAAACGATCATCTATTAAGCAGTGACACGACTAGTGAACTTGAACTTTATGGATCCAAGAAATAGTGCAACATAATTTCGTCTATTTGCTGAAGAATTTGACAGTATTTACAATGGAAAAGTACATGACGAAATCATTAACATAATATTCTTTCGAGTATATCTCTTTGTTATGTTCAGGCAAAGAGAATTTATTTATTCTCTATTCTATATTATATAATTTCGACTTTAGAGGGAACAATTCCGGACAAGTTTTCTCATTTACATCTAATCAAAACCTTCAGAAGAAATGATCCAGCACAAAAAAATTTCACTAGGTTAGAGGTGTGGCCGGTGCAAAATGTACCAGCCGGGTCGAAAGTGTTAGCAAGAATTGGGTTTTCCTTAATTGATACCCGAAATTACCATGCCCTGTAGACAACACCTTCACTTACTTCAATCTTCCTCGACACATGCTTGAACCATTCTTTGAGTGGTGCCACTCTATTGCCATTTAAGCCTGTCCACATTGTTTCACGATTGACCACCTTCTCAGGTTATCCATTTGTGAATCAGTTCTTCTATCATTTATCTAACAATGCAAGAGAACGGTTCTGGTCTCAGCAACTTTACAGTTGACCCCTATTTTGTCCGCCTATTCATTGCCGTCGATCCCTATGTTTCCTCGTACCCAAGTCTGTATATCTTCATTTCTAGATGAAAACTTATTGAGATTGAGTACAAATATTACAGTCCGGCCACATGACTATCAAGCCAGCAATCCAATGCATACAGCAGAGCAATCACCAGCCTGGCACGGAAGTATTCAACATATAAAAAATGTACCGGAACACGTTTCTCTATCCATTTGAGATTTTCAAGCAATTGACAAATCGGATGAACGTATTGGCAACCGTAATTACGTGATTTGTCATACGAACGAACATATTGAGTTTGTGTCACACGAATACTCACGGAACGTAATTTTGAATTTGACGTAGTAGTTGTAATAGATTAAAATTAAAACGGTAACAGCTCAAACGTCAAATAAATTCATTCAGAAGTAAAATTCCGCAAAATAAAAGTTTATATTTCAAAGAGATAATTTTAGGGCCTTCAATGAACCCAACGTTGTCAGTTTACTTAAGTTCTTCAGATGAAAGTAGTGACAACTATGTAAAAATTGATAACAGCAATCCGCTTTCGTTACAAAGCAAAATGTGAATACGATTGAAAACTATTTGTGAATTTATGTACATACATAGCGTATTTAATATATATTTACTTAGTGGTTCCGTTTAAAAAAAAAACATTTCACGAAACTGAAGTTCCTATTATCAACGGCAGTACCTCCTGTTTTGCAATTATGTATTGTGCCAAAACGATTTTTTGTGTAGAGTTTATTTCATTGCAATTTGTCCTAAAAATAAGTCTTTTTAAGTGCATATTTATGAACTAACATTTAAGTAGATTTAGGTCCGGTTTGTTCAATCTTGGTTATCTTTAATCATTGGCTATTCCAGCTGGTAACCAGCGAATGTGTTTGTTCAGCAAAATATTAACCTGAGAATCAGTGGTTTGGTTAGTTGACCAGAGAAATCAATAACCAGTAGATTTTGCGCGGTTAATGAGATCCAACCATTGATTTTCTGTAATTTCGTTCGTTGAAGATTTTTTAGGGACTACGTAGGTATTAATTTTGACGTATCTGCTACACAAAATTGTTTGTACTTTATTGTGCAAACAAAAGGAAAAAAAAAAAAAAATAAATAATAGAATGAACGAATAAAATCGCTTACATCGGATTCATTGACATTTTCAACTGAAACATAAATGGAATGTAGGATTCTTATAAAATAATGGATGCAAAGGATGAGTAAGGATAGTTTTCAACATTTATTGCCGATGATAGCTCTCATAAATTGTGATGAATCACACGAATTAGAGGTAATATTGCAACAATTTTTATTGGATATTGATTTTGGCTTTATTTCGGTTTTGGTTTTTAAAAAAATTGCTTATTGTCTCACAAAAACAAAGTTCCATTCTTCAGTCCTTAAAAAAATCTTTGACATTCTTTTTTTTTTGTATAGAAAGATAACTAAAAATAAATACACTAATAAAAAATCTACCTAAACAATTGCTTATCAAAAACTAAAGTACCCGAAAAACAAAAAACGCTCAACAAACACACATTGGTTATCACTGACTTGTAATCATTGGTCAACCTAAATTTATGTTAACCTAACCAAGGATTTAACCAGCTGTGAACAGACCAGCCGGCCCTTAGTGTTATTAAACTTACATTTTGCTTTACTATTTTTCCTACAACCACAACACAAATTACGAAAACTAAAAACCAATCGAATGACTTTAGGATTGAACGTATACGTTTAGGCTTCCGTTCAGCCAGGTGGTGATGCCAAATTACGTCTACGCATATACGTTCACGTATGCGATTCCACCCCAGAATTAAGAAATATCGTTCAAAGTGCTCTCGATTTCTATATACCTATGTCTAGCAAGTATCTACATTGGTGTGCATTATACGCTGCATGGTGACATCATTGGACCTAATTTGTTTGAAAAACTGGACTGAATCTTGCCCGTTTAAAATGAAGATCTACGATTATTTATTTATCGATTTTCGTGACATCTTATGTTTATATAAATAGGCGAAGTCAAATAGTTCAGAATCACTTTCACTGGCTCAAATACAAGATATTCGTTTGATTTTTGATTGTGCAGAGATGCAATGTTTATTTTCCAAAATGTTGTGTATATATAAATAGATATGACTGTGCCTAAGTTGTCATTTGTGACGCTCTCGAAGAGACTATTAAACTATATTCAGGATCACGTACGGTGCAGTGCGCATAAAAGGGGTTCCTATTTTTCAGGCGGCTGCTAAAATTAAGCATTTTAACACTAGGGGTGTTCCTTTACTTTTGTAGTAAAAATGGAAAAGACTGCCAAAATGGAAGTGCAGGTAATAAATTCTATCACAGAGAGAGAAACTTACGAAAAAGTTAGGGAACGCTTTTGTAGTAATCTATGAAAAATGACTTATACATTATTAACAACCAATTTAAAATGTCGTTTTCTTTATTTAATTATTATTTTTATACAAAAATGGCCACCTCGTGGTGTGCGTTCTGAACTCTGTTTTCAATATGCCGGATCTTACGCCATGTTTTTAATTTGCTTTAGGTAGCACTGAGCATTTCGACTGGTGACGTTGCCAGACCACTTCACCATTTAATATAAGTAAGAAAGTAAGTAGCTTACTGAGCAATTGCACTTCGCCAGTCGAATGTCAAAAATATAATTACATAACAGCTCGTCCAATCTGACGTTATGATCGACCTCGATCACCTATGCTAAGTTTATATAATGCAAATGAGTTGTAATTAAACACTAAAATAAATAGATTAATATGTTAATACTTATTTCTAATCATAAATGGGTACTAAGAACCCGGTAGGCATTTCTATTGCTCCAAAATGCCAGCTTGATTATTATAAAAACTAGAACGTATCCACGGTCTCATATTGTGTGCCTCAATAACACTATCGTATGGGGTCTGGGTATTCTGACAGCCTTCGATATCTGTCACCACGTATCTATCATTGGGCAATATTTTACTTATCATATATGGACCTTTGTATTTTGCAATTAGTTTCTTATTACCAATGGACGTGTCAACATTTTTTAACACAATATGTTCACCGAGCATATATCTTCGGGCTGGTCGGTGACCATCTTCAAATCGCTTCAAACTCGCCTCCTGAGCACACTGTATCCGTTCCGACGCGCGTAACCGTATTTCATCTAAGTTCCGATCTGAATCAGCGAACCCCTTTGAATTAAGATGTTCAAGCAATTCATCGATAATAGCCCCACGCTGCTCAACACCAAATAAGAGTTTACTAGGAGTTGTACCAGTGGTACAATGAATTGTGTTGTTAAGAGCACTCTCCACCTGAGTAAGCATTTTAACCCAATCACCATGTTCAACCGGTTCACTAATTTTGCTTAACATGCTAGTCAAAGTACGATTTACCCGCTCCACTTGGCCGTTAGCCTGTGGTGAAGCTACGGCCACTTTTACGTGAGTAATATTATTTTTTAAAAGGAAAGAACTGAATTCTAACGAAGTGAAACACGACCCTCTGTCACTGATAACTCGTCGCGGTCGACTATAATATTCAAAATATTTTGACAACGAAGCGCACACCTCCTTAGTACTCGTCGATATCACCGGGTACAACTTTGTATATTTTGTGAATGCATCTACTACTACCAGAATGTATTTGCGCTTTGACATAACCGACGGTAAAGGGCCGTAATGATCAACGTGTAGCGTATCAAAAGGAATTGACACCTTCGGTATATGAAATAGATTTTGCTCGTTGGAATGCGCCGGAATGGAGTACAACAGACACTTAATACAGCTTCTAATGTAATTCTCCACCTTTTCGCGCATATTCGGAAACCAGTAATAAGTATTCAGCCGATCGTAGGTTTTTCCCACCCCCATGTGACCAATTTTCTCATGTTCATGACGTATTAAATTAATTTCCATACCAGTAGGCACTCTCAATCGTAATCGTTTTGATCGGCCCTTATAGTAGACCAAACCATCCTGCAACACATAATCATTCAAATTTTCGAATTCTAATTTTTCTCTAATTGCAACAATATCTTCGTCTCTACTTTGTGCAGTTTGTAATTGGAAATCAATATCTTCTCCTCCTATTGCTGCTACCACGTGACATCGACTGAGGGCGTCCACATGCCCCATTCTAATACCAATGCGATGGCTTATGGTATAATTGTAATGCTCTAATTCAAGCGCCCACCTAGCGATGCGAGCATTAACAGTTTTCTTACTAAGGGTAAGTTTTACAGAACTACAATCAGTGATAATACGAAAAGGTATGCCATCCAGGTATACATGGAAACGGCGTAATGCATAAATTATTGCTAGGGTTTCCAATTCAAAGCTATGGTATCGTGATTCAGCCGGCGTCGTACTCTTTGAAAAATAAGCAATCGGGTGAAACCTATCATCGGTCTGCTTCTGCATCAGGATAGCACCAAATCCCAAAGCACTAGCATCGCAATGCAATTCTGTTTCATTGGCTATATTGTATATGGCTAATACTGGAGAAGCTGATAGCAACTCTTTCAATTTATTGAATGCCGCCACACATTTATTGTCAAAATTAAATATAACATTTCGCTTCAGAAGGTCATTGATAGGACGTGCAATACGTGAGAAATCAGGAACAAATCGCCGGAAATAGGAAAAAAGCCCAATACACGCTTGTACTTGTTTCACATTTGTTGGCATTGGATATTCGCATATTGCTTTCACATGAGACCGGCTAGGTCTAATTCCACCGTCTCCAATCTCGTAACCCAAATAGTCTATAGAAGAATAACCAAACCGACACTTAGACCACCTAAGTTCTAGCCCGTGTTGAGCAAGGCAGTGTAATACTCTTTCAACAATATCAATATGTTCATTAATATTTTTGGAAGCAATCAAAATATCATCAATATAAACAACAATTTCTCCACTCTTAATGAATGTTCCCAATACCATAGTGATAAACCTTTGAAAAACCGAGGGTGCATTTTTAAGTCCGAATGGCATTCGTAAGTATTCATATTGACCCATAGGGGTAACGAACGAGGTGTATTGAATCGAGTTGGGGTCCATTCGCACTTGGTGAAACCCACTCTTTAAATCTAGCAATGTAAAATATTGCTTACCTTGAAGGTATTCTAAACAGTCATCAATTAACCTCAATGGGAAATTATCGCGTAGCGTGATTTTATTTATGGCTCGGTAGTCCACACACATACGTCGTTCTCCACTTTTTTTTCGCACAAGAACGATAGGCGAAGCATATGGTGAGTCACTATGACGAATTACTCCTTCATTTAGTAAGTCCCGGATTATAGTCTCAACATCTAACTTCTCTTGGAAGGATAGTCGACGTGGTCCGCAATAGACCGGTGTGTCTGAGGTTAACTTAATCTTCATTTCATATTTCAACGGCTTCACTTCATTTTCATTACAACTACATCCTCGAACTATACTTTCATGTAATTTGTTTCGTACTGAGATTGTCAATGATTCATTTATATCAATTTCAATATTTTTACCATTTGCGACAATGGCACTGACCAATGGTAGACAGTTTGGAAGTTCCCTCGCACAATCAAACAATTCCATGCAATTCGCAGTACTATGATCAATGCAATCTTCGGAACACTCACTATAATTCAAACTATGCTCACCAGTGGCAATGTCAATCTCAATAGTACTATCCTCTGTACCAAAAGTACACACTGGAGGTAAACAACTTGGGGATTCGGAGAAATCGATTTGTTCACTGTACTCTAGTTCAGGATGGGCGAAAGCCCCTGACTCAATAATTTCACATGTTTTAGTGCCATCTATTCCTTCAACAAACCTAGTAGATACAGTACACAAAGTCATAGAAGCATCACCCAATTGGTGTTCAAAATCCATTTTATTATTAGCTTCAACACTCAATACATCAACATTTGAAGTTGGGCAGAAACACATTAAGGAAATCGAATATAAATATAAAAAGTCACGGCCTAACAGCAGTGGGACAGGAAGCGAGTTATCTGGAACAATAAAGACAGTCAACGACCGCTTAATTTCACGAAATTCAATATAACACAAACATTTACCGTATGTTAATATTGTTGACTGTGCAAGTCCATAGTATTTTGAGTCACACAAAGTGAGAGGATCGCTTCTTGGTGGCAATTGAGACAACCCTATAAAGCTAACCGGACTACCGGTATCAAGGAGAGCACAAATTAATTTAGGTTTACTACAACTGGCATTATTTGGTGCAATAGAAATACTTACCATCTGCATGGCACCAATTTTGCCACTAATGTCATCTCGGTCATCGTCTCTATCGTCTGCACAATTATGATCACAGCAATGTTGACATCTGTTTACAGCCGCACCACAAGTCTTCTGGTTCCTTTTTGGGCATGTGTTAACCAAATGAGTCATTGATCCACATTCAAAGCAAGCGCCCTTCTCACGCGGTTTCTCTGGGCAGTTTCGGGATATATGTCCCCGTTGGGAACAATTATAGCAACGTGGTGTTACCGTCTGATGTAAGCCACCTGGCCCTCGTGACACTGAAGCTTCGGAAATCGGTTTAGTTGTAGATATAGATGTTGGCTTTACACGAGCTAAACCATCACGACGGCTTCGTTCATAACACAACAGCATCCCCTTCAAATCATGAACAGTAGTTGCCTGATAAAATGCAGACACATTTGCTTGGCTATCACGCAATCCTCCAACAATGATTTCGATTAGATCACGTTCTGGTATGTTGGCATGCGTCGCAATTTCCTGCATACAAACAACATAATGCATTATAGATTCGTCCCTCTTCCAGGTGCGTCGTTCGAGTTGCCGATACACTTCCTTTAAGGGCACATATCTGTCGTATTCACGAAGCAATTGAAATCGTAACTCAGACCACGTTTGCACAGTGATTGTTCTTAAGAATATTTTGGCTGTACCAGTCAACAAACGACGAGCACATAGCAATTGATATTGTTCATCCATGTTCAAAGGTGAAGCCACGTTCTCAAAATCCATAATCCATTTTTGCACATTATAGGAGTCATCACCACTAAACATAGGTACAGCATTTTCGATAGCACTGAACATATCATTACGACGAACTGAAGATACTGCTTCTTGAGGACGCAATCGATTCGTGCTAGTTGCCTGTAATGCTTCCAACTCAGCTTGAAGTGCAAAGAAGCGTCTTTTCTTTTCAAGCAACTCTAATGCTGCGTCCAAGTTTTCGTCTGCTGGCAATTGTCCGGGATTTTGAATTTGGACATCTTGATGACCATTGTCAGCACCACCGCCATCAATACCACCGCCATCAGCACCACCGCCATCAGCACCACCGCCATCAACAATGTAAACCTCATTTACATTTTCATCAAACAATATGCGCAGTTGCGCCACTGTTGCACTTGCTGGAAATGCAACTCCAGCATTTGTTAATGCTTCCACAAATTGATTTTTTGTCCAGCGCTGAGTATTCACCATCATTTTTGCTTATTAAGAACCCCACATCTGAGGTATTAACAACCAATTTAAAATGTCGTTTTCTTTATTTAATTATTATTTTTATACAAAAATGGCCACCTCGTGGTGTGCGTTCTGAACTCTGTTTTCAATATGCCGGATCTTACGCCATGTTTTTAATTTGCTTTAGGTAGCACTGAGCATTTCGACTGGTGACGTTGCCAGACCACTTCACCATTTAATATAAGTAAGAAAGTAAGTAGCTTACTGAGCAATTGCACTTCGCCAGTCGAATGTCAAAAATATAATTACATAACAACATAATTCAAATATTCAAAAAAGTGGTAAGAAAAGTCTTTAAAATGTCTGATAAACTAGAGCAATTTGCTAATTTACTAAGAAAATTAGTTACATCATCTAAGTAGCGATGAAAGTGATCTGAAATTAATCAAACTTCTTCTTGATGAATCCGAGAATGTGGAAGATTTTGACATTGAACTACAAGCATTTGAGAAAAAAAAAACCAACACTGCATTAAGAATTAGGTACATGGTGAAGATTGCTTCTTGCTACAGCTAGTAAGAATTTCGTTGCCAATTTCGAAAAGAATCTTGAGGAGAACATTCAATTTTATTTTACCGCCTGTTGATACCATTTTAATACTCAAAAAATCAAAACAAATGCACGCATTAATGACAAATAGGGCAACAAATTTCAAATCAGCTGCTGACTGACAGAATTTCCAATTCTTACGCCAAGAAATTTGTAAGATTCTCAGTGGAGGGGTAATTATCATTGCTTCTCAATTTTTCGAGTTTTTGAACGGCAATGAGTACAAATTATTAAAAATTCGTAAGATTTAAAAGTAAAGGAACAAACTACTATGTCCCTATGCCATTGTCATAACCGACTTGAAAGATTATATAAATTGAGTTCGTATTTTGTAGAACGTTTGTATTTGCAAGGTTTTGTTATTTAATTTTGTGGTTAATTCTATATAAATTTACGAAGCATTCATTAGAGAGCACCATATTCGTTTCTGTTTTGTGTAAGTTTCACTCATTGTCCAATATATCTCAAAAGATAGCCTAAAGATTCATTAATTTTGACATTGTCCGGTCACCCGGTTTTTCTATACTCCTTATACCAATCGGTTATCAGATATTAGTTTTTAGTTTACCCTCACCTCATCCAGATCTGGGAGACCTTAATGTTTCAAAGGTACTCCACTTAATACAATCGAAGCTAATTTGTAAATGATAATGAAATGTGCTTTTCCTCCCAACATTTGCCAAATGTCATATCTCCCGAAGTGCGAGCCAATATTCTATTTACTGTGAGGTAAAATAACGAAAAGAATGGGCAGCTGTTGTTAGTCATCTGGCGGACATGTACATGCTATTATGTGAAAAATTGTTTTTATAGGCATTCAGTTGAAATTTCACAATCAAACACACCTATATAACACGGACAACAAAAACAAGATTCAACGACTCACATTTGTTGTCTTGTGTTGTTACACAAGATACAGGAATCAATTTACTGCAAAATTACTCCACCCTCCGGCCGCACTGGTATTAAGAAAAGTCTCCCACGAATAACAACAGCATTCTCTGATAATTGATCTTATTATAAATGCCTATGATAAGGATATTTTGCAATTGTTGCTCTGATCAAAACAAAATGCTTGCACCATACCATCCCTTATCGAGGTGACTAGATGTTTTAATACACAAGAAACGCACTTAACTTAAGATCTAATGCATATCTAAATGCTTAATCCAAAAGGCTAGTGTATTGTGTATATCTAGTGATTTACTAGAATATCTTAAAATCGGTGAGGTAAAGTGAAAAAAATTGGATACATTTACGTGTTAAGGCAAAGATACTCCTCCATTATATTATAATGCAGTGCGCACACTATTGCATGCCCTGTCACCGTCGCCACCGTAAATGTAGTTCATTATTTAGTGTTCATGAAAACTGATGCATGAAGAGAAGAAGTCGCAACTATTCTTATACTCAAAGCCGAATTCTGAAATTCCACCAGAGAGATCTTTTTTTGTCTTTTTGCCGAGAGCGTATTGCGAAATGATCGGGTTTTCGCTCGAGAATTAGGATCACCAGTGATTGTCGAGCGAGGACCACGGGGAGGGGGACACAAATGGATAAGAATGTATTTTTATTTTGGATTCGCGAGGGTTGCATTTTTTTTTTTGTTTTATTTGGATGGCAGGTGCATCTGCAGGGTGAACATGAATTGCAATTTGTCTTCCGACAATGATTCCTCTTGATAAATTGATAGCAAGTCGCCGTCACCATTTGTACATTATAATATATGTATATGCGGTGGAAATGGGAGTGCCCCACTTCGATTTATTTGGTTTCCAATGTTTCATCTATTTTGTGTGTTTGTGTGGGTTTTTATTTTCTATACCCTACCAATTTTATTAGTCAGAGCAAATACATGAAGAACTGCTGCAAGGTACTCGCAAAAGGGAAATGTTGATTCATAAAAAATGTTTAACAGATTGAAGCAATAACTTAAGAACAGCAACAGTGCCCAGTATATAATAATGTCAGGCCTCCGTCGGTTAAAGAGAAGCGGAGTATTGGACTTGTACTCGGTATAATATTAATCATAGTGAAAAGGGACGAAAGTGGGCGTAATCACAAACAATTTGTTGTTTGGAAACCATAAAATCGTGTTTGGATTTAAAACATTTCGTACCTAGGTTTTTCTATGAAACCAAAAGCATAACAGACTTTACCTTACCAACCACCATGTCAAGACACAATTTGAGAGTGTTCCACCATAGCAATGGAAATATTAGACGTAGTTTCAAAAACTTTTAGGTGCTCTTTGAAGTGCACCGGCACCAACGATTTTGTTTCGCATTTGAAAAGCATTTCGACTTCTAGTTGCCGTGATAGTTCGACTAGATTTATTGATCGTTTTTCGATCTGTTCCCATTTAAGAAAGAGGATTTAATTCTGGTAGTGGTAGCTCACCACTGGTCTATTCAAATAGAGGATAACTTTGAGATTACCACATACGTCTTGATACCTCTTTATTTAACCTTAAATCTACTACACACTGCAATACATATGTACCTAAAATAAATGCAAAACTTGATCTTAATAAAGCAGTTCTAAACTTGCAGTGCTGGACGCTGTTCCTTGGCCTGAAGATTGTCATTTGTGATTGCATATCCAGTTCCACCCTATAAACACGAGGAATGATTAGTTTATTTATATCACGGAGATTCTATCACTTACCCTTTGTAAAGGAATAATATCCTTCTCCTTGAGCGTCTGACTCGTCAGTGGGTGTAGCATATCCTTCTTGATCAATTTCTCTACGCATTCCATAGTGACCACATCACCCCTGCGAATACAAATTGCTTTCCAAACATCTGAAACGTAATTTTTTAATGCACTTACGTTGGTCGAAGAACGGCACATGGCACAGCGTTGCTCAGCACATCCCTCGTTACTGGACACATATAGCGATTCTCCTTAGCTACTAGCGCTTTAGTGTCCTTCGCATCAATTAGTGTAAACTTCACATTAATCAAGTCTTTCGTCTTGAGAGGCTGCATCGAGACAGGACAGTAAATTGTTGGATCTGGCTTCTTCGCCTTTGCCAAACCAGCATTTGGACACTGTGATGGAATCCAGAAGCTTGGCAACTTCGTCTCGTGGCCATTGGACATATTCGATATAGATGATGATGTGCTTGGTGTCATACTAAGGCTACTCTCATGAGCGGGAGTCTTGTTTGAAATGGGTTTCGTTGAGTTGACAAAATTCTCAATGCAAGACTGCTGTTTCTTGGACATCTCCTGTGTGACTTCGAGCTCTTCAGATTTCTTCAGCTTCTCGTATTCCTTCAGCTTGCGACTGTACTCGTTTTTCTTTGTAATAATGTACTGCAGAATTGCCTCTTTGTCGAAAAGATACCCATCCTTAGTAACCACGGGATTACGGCAGGGCTGCAGGGTCAGTGAACAACAATCGAAACTTTTCACTGAATCTTTTCCGATGCGCTGACTGTTCGTGCCATAGCCAGACTCTTGAGCGTCCTTTTTCTTTTCGTTATATGTGTATACAGCTCCGGCGGTACAATTTCTGGCGTGGCGAGTCATTATTAAATGAAATTTACGTCTTTTTTGTAAAGATTAGTTAAAGGCAAGCAAACTTGTTAAGAAAACAAACTTTTTCCAAATCGTAGAAAAAAATAATGAGAGTGAAAATGTCAAAAGTGCTATTACAAACGAGCTATATGGGCGATAGCTTTTTGCTCTATTACATTTATAATTGTAACAGAATGGGCATGTTATCTTGAAATTTGTGCTACCTACAAAAAGGAAATTGTGAATGAAAATTACCATATTTATAATTATTTGCTGAATACCATTACACTAAATTATTTTTTAATGTATTAAAAGGAGAAACAAATTAATTTTACTGTTAACAAACGTTTTATTAAGTAGAAATTGCAATCGTCAGTATCGAAAGACCAACTACCTACCCCCACCTAGTATAATAAATCAAATGAGCTTTTTAGAATTTTGTTGTTCGACGTGTTCGGAATTTATTTTGTGTATTCCCGGAGATATTAATTGAACTTGTTATTAAACTTGTGATTAATCTATTTTTCTAGAAGCACTGCAATTGTTGAAAGGTATGTACTCTACAATAATTGCATAAGTGTTAGATAAACATATTAAAAGTAAATTCGAGTTTTGTCTGGCTATAAAAACAACACAGAATGGAAATAATTGAGTGTGCTTTCACGAGTGCTACCGCTGGAATTTTTGATTCTAGTATATTCGGCCCCGATTCACCAGGAAATCCTACAAAGTTCCTAAAAATCTTCCTTAGAACTTACGTTAATTTTGGTTTATGTTTATTAAACGCCCAGTAATAAAGATTCTAACAGCTACATAAATATAACATTTTGAACTTTGCTCCATTTTTTTTTTTTGTCATAACACTTAAACACAAACATCATGACTCAGCCAAAGTAAAGTACAATAATCAACCTCAACATCTCAGAGTCAGTTTTAAATGATGCAAGCGTTTGATTAAGTGGTTAGATATCTCAGTTTTGTCTTTTATTTCAATTATTAAATCTCGTGAATCGTGTCCTTAGGGCCCGATTATCCGAGTTTCCTGGTGAATCCATACTTAGTTATTTGTTTTTTGTTGTTGATATAAAGCTGTCGAGTGTTGGATGATGTTTGGACTAAGCCTCGATTCGCACCATGCATACAACTTTGTTGGTGTGTGTGTGTGTTGGAGTGAGTCGAATTTATTATTGAGTTTTAATTTTTCCTGACCTTATTTTTTGATTAGGTAATTTTTTTCCATTCATATTTATTAGTTTGTTGTTTGGTTGGTTAAAGTTTCTCTAAATAAATAGCATTTGTAACTTAAAGTGATATATTATGGTTTAAGTAGGTAGGTACTAAATTTATGTAATGCTGCGTAGAGATAGATAGTTTAGGAAATAATGTTTTCTATTTGTTGTACGTAAATCTAGTTATAAGATTTTAAGGCTGAATCTATTTATTTAATTAATCAGAAGTTGAAAAAAATCAATTGTAGTGTGGAACGTAGCATGGAACCTAAAATGGTAAAGTGTAAACAACCCATTAACCACCAAACAAGTTCCACTTCCAATTGGAGACTCTGTCAAATTGGAGAATCTGTCAAAAAAGTGAAGAGTTAAGTGAGCTAATTCTAGAACCAGTCGAAACAACTTTAATAAACTAGAAACTTCTCGATAGATGGCAGAGCGGATATAAAAATCAGATTTGAGAACAGTGACGAGCAGTTGACTTTTAAATAGTGATTACTGATTAAAGTTAAATATAGTAATCGGTTGTGTTGTGAAGATAATTAAGTGTAAAGTAATGCACACCACATAGAATAATAATACCAAAATGGACGTCTCTTGTATTTACTCATGTATTTACTTATGGAATCTAGATGGTGTACCCTTCGTTATGGAGGCCCGTGGATGCGTTCAAAATTATTTATTACAAATTATTACATTACAGGTGATATTGTTTTGGTAATTAATAAGTGAATTGTTAGAATATTCCATAAAAATGTAATAAAAGTGATTTTATTAGAAAAGTTCGCCAGAATACAATAGTGTTTTATCTTTTGGATCCCCAGCTCGAAGGTAACACTATACCCTTGTTTTTTTTTGAGCTTTTGTGAGTGTCAAGTAGAGCTGTGCTTTGCTGAGATCTTCCTTACTTAAGGTGGCGCTTGTTTGAATTGTATAAAATACAAACAAGTTTGTTTTATTAATTTTATTAATCAGTTTAATGAATCAGTTTCTTCCTCCTGCCTCGAGACCACACACTGAACTGTCCACCTATAATCTCGATGGTCGCGTTCAACAATTCATTTTCTAGGGCGCGTTTACAATCTTATTAAAACGCTACAGTCCGGGGTGGACCTTAGCCTCAACCAACAAGCGTCTCCCTCTCCAGCCAGCACGATCTATGGCCAGCAGTCTCCTTTGCTGAGATCCGAGCTAAAAAAACAAGCTTTTATAAGAACATCAATTATGGGAAGGTATCAGTTCTCGATATCACTCACACATTCAGGGGTCGAATCACCACTTCCGTGAACGAGCTATACGTTCACGGAACTATGCTGATTTTACATGTAAAACAAAAACAAATTCCGTCTCGTAATGCTCGTTCAAGGACGACGCGATTCGACCCCAGAATTTGTATCTTTTTTTTGAAGAGCAGTCAGAGGCAACTTAATGATCTCAGGTCTGAAAAACAAAAAGAAAGGCAATTTTTTAAAAGTGTAATAGACTAAAGGGTGTCATCGCAACTCATCCCCGACAAATTATACCCATTGGTTTCACTCGGGGATCCACTCATTCTGTAGTCCAATGGAACAAGAAAACTGCTTCTGATTGAATCCACAAGAGTATTGGTGAAATGCCAAAAAATAATCTACGCAGCCGTCAGTTGACTTGTATAAAATACACAAACTACACTTGTGTGAGTGCTTCTTGAATGGATTCTGATTCTGACTTCAAATCCAGAAGCGAAATTCTCTCCTCTGAATCACCAGAAGAGTATTTTTTGTGCCAATGGAACGGTTTCAGAAGTGATTTTTTCGATTCCGGACTCTCCCGGACGCTTCTTTTTGCCCAATGGAAAACGACATAAATGTCAGAAATAATAGTAGTATTACAAATCAATTTGTGTTCGAAGTTTGGTGGTAAATACGGACACACATGTATGAACGAATATTTTTTCGAATATTTGCGAACATGAAATTAGTCCCCAAAATGGTATGAAATAACTCCCCAAGACGGTATGAAATAAGTTCCCAAATAAGTAAAAAATCGGCGGGGGCGCCCTCCCGGCAGCGGGGATCGCGCGGGGTCGCGGCGAGCGCGACGTACCACCACGCCGCGGCTCTGATTTAAAATAATTGTAATTGCTTGTTAATTTTGTTCGAATTCCAAATTATATGTATTACACATTTTTTATACTTTCCTTGCCCAAATATTCCACGTATACTATTACAAGCTGTCGAAAGTATCCTTGTGGCACAACCTTAAATGTTCCATTCATCAAATAACGTCTGTTAGTAAGTGATATAAGTTATGACAGCTGGTCACACTAGTGCTAAATGCACCATTATGTAAATAATATGTAAATTCCAACTGAACAAACAATATAAAGACATGTAATAAACCGTACACATAATTAGAGAGAGAGCTCTCTCATGAACTTGAACATTAGAAACAGTTCACTATCTATTTACCATTATATGTACAGACTATCAGCGATTTTTGGTACAGTCGTTTTTGCTTCTTGAGTCCTCTTGTGCAAGCCGACCACTGCATACCATTATAAGTTCCTCATAGAGGAAAATAAAGAATTTGAATTTAAACAAAAAAATCGTAGTGTTTTATTTAAATTTGAATAATAAAACAGATAGTTTTATTTGGCGCCCAACTTTTGAAACCGCATTGCTGAGTGTTTAAACCAATTTAATCACCATTGTCGGTCCATCATATCGAAACCCATTGAGTCGGAGGGAAAACATATTTTTTTTACAATAAAATAATGTGCCATGTGCCTAGTTTCGACTAAAAATTATCAAATGTGAACCAAAACTCTGTGAAATAGAGGAAGAATATTTAAGAAAGCATTGCTGAGTGTTTAAACCAATTTAATCACCATTGTCGGTCCATCATATCGAAACCCATTGAGTCGGAGGGAAAACATATTTTTTTTACAATAAAATAATGTGCCATGTGCCTAGTTTCGACTAAAAATTATCAAATGTGAACCAAAACTCTGTGAAATAGAGGAAGAATATTTAAGAAAGCATATGGAAATGAAAGTGAAATGCAGAAAGTTATAGTGCTAAAAGAATAAATTAATAAAAAATTATATTATCTGAAAACAAATCAAATTAACAGAAGTGATTAAAGTGAAAGACAATCAATAACAGTTAATCAGAAGAGAGTGTGGAATAAACTACCGTACGAAGGTACCTGCAAGATCTGCGAGAAAATACCGTAAAAAGGAAGAAGAAGTAAGAAGAATATAAGTAAAACAATTTAACATCGATCAGCATAAATAGAATAAAAACTAAGTGTATTGAATTTACAAATATTTAGAATTAATGAATTAAGCAATTGTATTTATATTTAAGAATTTATTTTACTAAGGATTAGAATTTGGGTTATTATTTCGTTTCTTTTCTTAAACTGAATTTAAATTTGTTTGCCTTCTAAACATTTTGTTTTTGTTTTGTTAAATACCTATGATTACCTTATTTATATCAAAATGAATAATGAACAAATAAGTGCAGTCATAACCGCCGCTGTTCAAGCTGCGGTCGAACAAACAAGGCAAACCTTTAGCGATACAATTGAAGAGCTGACGACAAGACTTAGACAACTAGAAACTCCTGATGTTGTTGAGGCTTATCAACCGGTAGTTATTGAGGCAGGAAAAACTTGTGACGAGTCGTTAGACCTGGTAAAATCTTTACCAGAATTTTGTGGAGAACAAGTGAATTATGTTTCATGGCGTCAAGCTGCTTTTGCAGCATATAAATTATTTGAAGGACATGAGGGAAGCTCAAAGCATTATCAGGCAGTAGCAATTATGAGAAATAAGATCACTGGTCATGCGGATCAGGTTTTAGCCTCATTTAACACGGTACTAAACTTTAAAGCAATTATTTCCCGGTTAGATTTTACATATGCGGATAAAAGACCTATATACCTTATAGAGCAGGAAATGTCAACTCTGCGTCAAGGGAAATTGTCGATTATAGAATTTTATGACGAGGTGGAGAAAAAGTTGACTTTGCTTGTAAATAAGACTATAATGCTTCACGAAGGAAATAGAAGTCTGATCGATTCGCTTAGCCAAAAATATCGCCAGGATGCGCTAAGAATTTTTATTTCAGGGTTATCAAAACCTATGTGTGACATCCTGTTTTCTTCACAGCCTTCTGACATGCCTAGAGCTCTCGCTCTAGCACAAGAACTGGAAGCAAATCAGGCACGTTATCTTTTTGCAAATTCTTTCTCTAGTAGGCAGGAGCATCCAGTTAGTCGTCCGCCTCAGCATTATTATAATTCTCCGCACTACAAACCCATCACTTCTAATCGCATAAAACCTAACCTAACCCCAATGGAAATAGACCCTAGTTCTTCACACTATAGAAACCCAACCGCTTTTCAGAATCAAGTCCAAATTTCAAACACTACCCAAAAACCCTTCATGCAAAACCAAAATTATTTACAAGGCCATATGGTTAACAATAATAATACACGATCTCCACAACAATTTCATCAAATTCCAAGATCTGATAATAATAACAATCAGTTTAAGAGACATCGCGATTCTGACAGACAAACGCAACCAAAACATCAGAGAATCAATCACTTTGACCAAAATATTTACTGCCCAACAACTAGTGAAGGAAATCGAAATCATGCGTACGATTATGATTCACAGTTACATCATGATGAGTTTGGTTACCAACGCGATAACGCGTTGTCAGATGATGATGAAACAGTCAGACTAAATATGGGTTGCGTTGAAAATCAAGAACCATCTGATGAGATCAATTTTTTAGGGGAAAGTCTCTCCTGCCGTATGTAGGGCGTACCCTGGCAGGAAGAGAAATAAAGCTTTTAGTCGACACTGGTGCATCTAAAAATTATATACGCAATTTCAGCACACTTAAAGGTATCATCCCTATTAATGAACATTTTGTTGTCAAATCTATTCATGGAAGGACCCAGGTTACGTCAAAGTGTGTTGTAAATATTTTTAATAGACATGCAATTTTTTTTGTTCTTCCAACCCTCAAAACATTTGATGGTATTATAGGATTTGATTTTCTTAACGAAATCGAAGCAAAATTAAATGTTTCTAAAGGAATTTTGTTTTACAATGGAGGAAGTGAAAAATTATTGTACTTTTACAGTAGAGATGTTAACTATATACAGAAGAAAGATATTCCTTTGAATGAAGATGAACAGCTTTCACAATTATTGACTCGGAATTCTAAAGTTTTTGCAGACCCAAATAATTCTCTACCCTTTAACACAAGAGTTGTTGCTACCATTCGAACTACCGATAACGAACCGGTATATTCCAAAGCCTATCCGTATCCTATATCAGCAGCTGAGTTTGTAAATAACGAAGTTGTAGATTTGATAAAGAATGGAATCATTAGACCTTCGAGATCCCCATATAACAATCCTGTGTGGGTTGTTGATAAGAAAGGGACTGATGAAGAAGGTAGGAAAAAAATGCGTCTAGTGATCGATTTTCGGAAACTGAATTGTAAGACGGTTAGCGATAAATATCCAATTCCCAACACTTCAGTTATTTTAGCCAATCTTGGAAGTGCTTCTTTCTTTTCGACACTAGACTTAAAATCAGGATTTCACCAAATAAAGTTGTATGACCGTGATAGAGAGAAAACAGCTTTCTCTATAAACAACGGGAAATATGAGTTCTGCAGGCTTCCATTTGGGCTCAAAAATGCGCCTAGCATCTTCCAAAGAGCTATAGATGACGTGTTAAGAGAAGAGATCGGAAAATGTTGTCATGTGTATATAGATGATGTCATTATTTTTTCAAAAACTAAAGAGCAACACTTTCGAGATATAGAAAAAATTTTACAATTACTATATGAAGCCAATATGCGAGTTGCGTCGGAAAAATCCAAATTTCTTAAAGATGAGGTAGAGTTTTTGGGCTTTGTTGTGTCCGATAAAGGTATCAAAACATGTCCCGATAAGGTTAAAGATATTGTCAGTTATGAGGTTCCTAGAACTCTTCGTAGCTTGCGATCTTTTCTGGGTCTTTCGGGATATTATAGAAGATTTATTCGGGACTATGCCCAAATCACGAAACCCCTTACAAGGTATTTACGAGGTGAGAATGGAAACATTGGTAAAAATCAGTCAAAAAATAAAAGGGTGGAACTTGACTCCGAGGCGCTTGATGCCTTTGATAGAATTAAACGAATTTTGGCCTCAGAGGACGTTTTACTTTTATATCCCGACTTTACAAAACCATTCGATTTAACAACAGACGCTTCTTCTCATGCGATTGGAGCAGTCCTTTCACAGGAGGGTAGGCCCATCACCATGATTTCTCGAACTCTGTCGCCCACAGAAGAAGCCTTTGCAACTAATGAGCGGGAACTTTTAGCTATAGTCTGGTCATTACAAAAGTTACGCAATTATTTGTATGGAGTGAATAGACTCAACATTTACACAGATCACCAGCCCTTGACCTTTGCCATATCGGACAAAAATCCGAATGCAAAAATAAAGAGATGGAGGGCATTTGTGGAAGAATTTGCACCAAAGTTTCATTACAAGCCAGGCAAAGAGAATTATGTTGCTGACGCGCTTTCGAGACAGTATTTAAACTCACTTGAAGAGCAAGATAATTCCTGTGATTCAACAGTTCACAGTGAAGTTTCTTGGACTCAAACAATACCCTCGGTAAAAAACCCTTTGAACTGCTTTCGAAACCAAATCGTTATAAATAAAGGCGCGGAACAACTTAAAACAACAAAAATTATTTTCAAAACACAACTTCGGCATTCAATAATGTTTGATAATATTGATAATCTTCCTTTATTATTAAAACAAGTAATAAATCCCAATGTCGTCAATGCCATTCATTGTGACTTATCTACACTTGCACAGATTCAGGACAAATTGATCAGCATGTTTCCTTCGGTAAAGTTTGTCTACACCAAGCAAACGGTAACCGATATATTCAATCCAAATGATCAGGCAGAAATTCTTTCGACCGAGCACAACCGAGCTCATAGATCTGCTCGTGAAAACTCGTGTCAAGTCCTTAATGACTATTATTTCCCAAATATTAGGAAAAGATTTAAAGAAATAGTGTCCAGTTGTACGATTTGCAAAGAAGCAAAGTATCAACGACATCCTCCAAAACCGGAGATAGGGAAAACTCCTATACCGACCCATCCAGGTGAAATAATTCACATCGATATCTACTCAACGGCTGGAGCTCATTTTTTGACTTGCGTCGATAAGTTTTCCAAATTCGCTGTCATTAAACCAATAAAATCACGGGCAATAATTGATGTTAAGGAACCGATTTTAGAACTGCTAAACTTGTTTAAGGACACCAAAACAATTATTTGCGATAATGAGAAATCATTTACATCTAATAGTATCAAATCATTACTAAGGGACCATTTTGGTATAGACATGTATAATACACCACCTTTTCATAGTGTTTCAAACGGGCAGGTGGAAAGGTTTCATAACACCTTATCCGAAATAGCAAGATGCATAAAACTAGAAAAGGGCATTAGTAATATTCCTGAGCTCCTTTTACTTGCCACCGTCAAGTACAATAGGACGATTCACTCAGTTACTAGTTATCGCCCGATTGACGTTATCCACTCCATTCCAACTTTCCTAAAAGAGGAAATAAGGGAAAGAATTTCTGAAACCCAAAGAAGGGACCTTGCCTACCATAATAAAGAAAGACAAACTTTGACATATAGACCTGGTGAGGACGTGTTTGTTAAAACTAATAAACGCATCGGAAACAAATTTCGAAAACTGTTTATAAAGAAAACCGTTCAAAAAGATTTAGGAACAAAGGTTCTTATTGACGGAAAAGAGGTTCATAAAGAAAATTTGAGGTAGCTTTTGACTTTTAATTCCTGTGAACCAAATGTGTAGCTCAAGGTTGCAACCTCAATTTATACTGGCGCTTTTTGTTCTTATTTAAAAACCTAATTTTTAACTAAATCATTATAAATTTATTTATTCAAAAGGTATTTCAAAATAAAATCAATTTAAGTTTATTTAGTTTCCGTTGTGCAGAAACTATCTCTAAAATTTTGTTTAAATGTAAAAAAAACAACAACATTAAATTTATTAGTCTAGCTATTCATTTGTATTCTATATAGTATATGAATTAATCTGTTTATATGTATTATTTTTTTTTTTATTTTCCCAAACATTTTTATTTATGTTCTAAATAATTTAACAACATATTAACATTGAAAATGATTAACGCTAAATGCTTTACTATTGCTTTATGATATTCAGAAATTACCATTTTCTTATTGCTTTATTATATTCTCAAATTATTTGTTATCAATAATAATCCCTTGATATTTTGTAAATATTTTTTTTTTTTTGCTTCTCTTAATGTAAGATTTATAACCATGTATTTCGAAATGAAGACGAGGACGTCTTTGCTTAAGAAGGAGAGAAGTTATGACAGCTGGTCACACTAGTGCTAAATGCACCATTATGTAAATAATATGTAAATTCCAACTGAACAAACAATATAAAGACATGTAATAAACCGTACACATAATTAGAGAGAGAGCTCTCTCATGAACTTGAACATTAGAAACAGTTCACTATCTATTTACCATTATATGTACAGACTATCAGCGATTTTTGGTACAGTCGTTTTTGCTTCTTGAGTCCTCTTGTGCAAGCCGACCACTGCATACCATTATAAGTTCCTCATAGAGGAAAATAAAGAATTTGAATTTAAACAAAAAAATCGTAGTGTTTTATTTAAATTTGAATAATAAAACAGATAGTTTTATTTTATATTTGGGTTTACCACGATATCTCGAAAAAAAAATCTCGAAAGCAAAAATCTCGAATTTAAAAATCTGGAATTAAAAAAATCTCGAAAAAAAAATCTCGAATTAATATTAAGTAAAACTTAAAAATAATTTTTCCCATAACCAAGCTCAATTTTTTTTTTAATTTTTGTTGAATTAAATTTTATTATAAATTAAGTTGAGAAATCACCGGGAAGGACAAAGGGCAAAGATGCATTGGGAAAGAAAAAGACTTTGTCCCAAATGTACGGTGTTGCCAACCGTGGCTGAGATAGCAGATGATTGAGATAGCTATTCAAGCTTAATAAGCGAACTCACCTTCAATCTAATTTGAAGTTTTTTATCTGCCACGAGACATTTATAGGTACATATACCTGCTTTGTTTAGCACTGTCAGAGGCAAGGGCGGATCCAGGATTTATTTCTGGGAGGGGCACAAAGGCCAGATAGGTGATGAGTGTACCCCATAGTATTGCATTTGAATTTGTCTTTGGGATTCATTCTTTATCAATGGCATACAAAAATAACAAGGAATAAAAAAACACTTTTTATAATGGTTTAATAATAATAAATTATATGGTTAATAATGACAGTTTTCTTTTATGTTTTCTGCTGAAGATATCCAGTACTTCGTCAGGGTTCATCTTTGAAGCAATGTCTTGATGGATATGCATTACACCGCGTCTCTACTAGTCTGAATTATGTCAGACTTTTAAGTCAGAAGTCTTGTCCGCCATATTTGCATTGCTTTGGTTGAGCAAATTGTGTTACGACATTTCATTTCACAAGATGCCATCAACGAAGAAACAAGTGAAGGTGGCTCTTGCTTTGAAAGCATTAATCGACCTAGAAAAATTGGAAAACCATATGTTAGCCGAAAACAAAAGAAAGCACAGATTGTGGATACATCCGTTTCTTCAGAAGAGAGAGCTACACGATTTGGAAGCGCATTTGTTAGAAGATGTTTTATGGGACAATGCATAGGATATTTAGGTATGGAAATAACAATTTTAAATTATAGATGCCGTCGTAGAAAGCGATTGGTTCAAAATTGCCAAGAATTTTGACTAATTCTGGGACTTTGCTCATACACTGGGATAGATGGAAAACATATCCTTAAAGGGCCAAGTTACTTTGACGCCATATTTCTTCACTTTGCGAAAATCTAAAATCAGCCATAATTGCATCCGCGCACATGTATTCCCGAGAACTACCAAAACAAAGTGATTTTTTGATGTCAAACGCTGGTCTAGACTTCAAATGTCAAATTTCAGTCAGAAGATCTGTCTGCAGAGATGGCAGGAAAAAAAGTCAGACTGAAATGTCTAGATCTCTGTCGTGTCCACAAAATCGCGGTCTACACGAGACACATTTTTGTCGTGACTGAAGTATTGACTGAAATTATGTCTCGTGGAGACGCGGTGTTAAGGCTAGTCCATTCAGACGATCTACTCTCATATTGCTGCGAAGATATGTCTTTAACCGGCGTAAGGTGGAGAAAAATCTTTCGGCAGTGCTGGTTGTCATAGGAAATGTGCACAATAATTGACAAAGGGTTCTTATGTTTGGCAGAGCCGTTGCTTTTTTATAAGCTTCTGCTGGTGACTTAGGAATATTTTCTTCTTACCAAATTTGTAGCTCTCCCTTCAAAACTAAAATGCAAGGTAGATCCTATTTATATACTTCACCGCCTGGCAAAACTGAGATAGTAACTTTTGCAGCTGAGCTCTAGGAAACCCAGACGACATTTCATTTAATAAATAATCTAGAAAAGGTATATACACTTTCACGCTTGTGCCCCAAGACTCACATGTGTTTCTAGGTAGCATATGCAGACAGATTTGGGTAATTTTTCGTCTTGATTTCCATGGAAAAGTGATTTTTATTTTCGCACATAGGCACACTTCGCCGGTTTTGATTATGGAATGAACAAGCAGTAGGTAATAATGCAGTGCTCTGGGGGGAGCCCGTGCCCCTATGCCCCCCCCTGGATCCGCCCTTGGTCAGAGGCGCTTATAGGTGGATTCCTTTTGAGCTCGGGGGTTACATTCCTTGTGAAAAATATACTTATTCACTTTTCCACAAATTCTCATAGGTCCTGCAATCTGCAAAGTTAAATAATTCATTTGACCAGAGTTGACAGATTAGAATTCATCAAATCGCCTAAGGTTGGGAATTACTACTAAATTCGTATTCAGTTGTATTGATCAGTTACATTTGCATTTAAAAAAAAAACAGGCAACCAGCAAATTTATCAGTGGGTTGATTTCGTTTTTGTTGTTCATGTTACATTGATGTATCTGTTTTTTTTTCCAGCCAAGATTAATTATGGGATACGTAAAATGTATTGTGGCTTACATTGTCCCTTCGAAAATCCATTCTAGGCAATAATAAATAGTACAATGTTTAACATCTTCTCTTTTACTACAGACAATGACTCTTCCCGAAATAGCGGGGAGCTCCTTTTATTACTTTGGCTTCGGCAGTAATATGCTGGCGAAACGTATTCTAATAAATAATAAATCAGCCGTTCGTAAAGGATTGGGCAAATTAAAGGATTACAGGCTCGATTTTCACACGCACACTCGTAGATGGCAGGGCGCTCCAGCAACAATAGTACCAACAAACGGCTCCGAAGTGTATGGAGCCATATGGCAAATCGATCTGTCGAACCTACCCGACTTAGACAAGTGAGTAGTCAGCAAAACGGACGAATTTCTTTTCATTCATCCCTATTTACAGGCAAGAATCTGTCGACACTGGAATGTATGCTCCGTTGAGCGCTGAGATCGAAACATCCGAAGGAGGTATAATAAATTGCAGGGCCTACCACTTGACAAATCAACCACCTCTAATACCCAAAGATGTGGATGTACCATACAATCAACAACCATCCAAAACATATTTAAAAGTACTCGTAAAAGGAGCCATTGAAACGGGTGCTCCAGAATCGTATGTCAATTGGCTGAAAGGCATTAAGCACAATGGCAAAGTTGTGGATGCTTACGAAAAGGAGTTGGAACTTGAATCAGTAGAACTTTTCCATTAGCTTATGTCTGATTATCTTTTAACAAATTTTGTAAACTAAAATATGAATATATTAGCTCAAGTTGTAGCAGAGCAATTAAAATGCAATTTACTGGAGTATTTAGTAAAAAGTTTCTATCCTCCATCCATTGCACATTTTAAGGGTTGTAGAAAGTTTAATGGAAAAATGTGCAACAATTTAACATCTTTCATGGGAGCAAAGTAAGTTTGGCATGAACTTTACCAGTAAGCTCCTTGAAGTTGTTCTTTGAGGCAATGAAATTCAAATGAGATGGCCTTTGAATGGCCATTGTGTTGTAGTGCATCCACGCGTTATTGTTGTGAAATTGAGAAGGCTAAGTTTTACTTCGACCATAATTTTGTCTACTCATATATTCACAGTGGAGCGAGTTAAGTGCGATTGGGACTCTTTGAGAACATTAAACTTCTTATTAGAAAATTTGTAAATACAAAATTTTGTGGATGAAATTCAACTTATCACTATGCGAAACGAAGTAGAAGTTAACAAGCATGAGCGCGATGACGAAACGGGTTAGAACTGGTTTCAAATTTGGATAGAAAATCATAATAATTTTTTTCTAGCTTTTGAAATTTGTCACTAATTGTAAAATTCTAATCGTTCTCTCTACGTTTGTTTGTGGCCAAATTCGGAACTAAATCTGTGAAAGATTTTCACAGATCTCCGCAATTACGCAACTGACTGTCAAATTTTAAGAAAATCATCAACGTTATGAGATCACTTTTTTCAAGTGGGCGGATATAATAAAAACCGTCGTTTTCCATTGGAGCTTAAAAACAAATTTTGTTTGATCTAGATCACTTTTCATGACGTTCGGATTCGTAGTTTAGTAATGTGGTATTCGATTGGGCGCTCTCAGAGCACTTTTTTTGCTCTCAGAGCAATTTTTATGTTCGTTTGGTACAGGAAAAAGCAATCTTTTTCAGATTTCAGAGCACTTTTGCGAATCTAGATATTTTCTCAGATTTACCAATACAAGTGCGTTTGAGTTTGACAACTGATGGAGTTTGATTACATTTTTATGGAATTTTTTCTCCAGCAAAGAAAGGCGTTGCATCGGGTGAATCTATTTTTGTGAATTATTTATGTACCTACAAATATTTAGAAATCAATCGGGACGGATATTTCTAATGTTTTAATACAAAATTTAAGTAGTGAATGGAAATCGCTTTGAAAAGTGTCCAAGACTACACATATTCAAATCGCACAAATATCAACACAAAAAAGAGCAAGTGACGTTTTTACGTTCGATTAGGCAGAAGAAATCTGAAATCTGAGGGCAAATCTGAAGAAGCCCAAACGAATACCACATAAGACTGACAGCTGTCTGACTAGATGCGTCTCAGTTTTTATTGGCCCAGGGTGTTCACGTGTATAGTTTTTGCAGTTGACGTTTATGGAGGGAAAGCCGACCAATCTAGTCAAGAAAATCCTGCTTCGTACTCAGTTGACATTTCGAAGAGTCAAATTTAAAATAAACAGAGTGGCCGTTGTAGAATTTTGGGAAGTCGCAAAAAGGGGCGATGAGAGAAAAAGGTCTAATTTCAAAGGCCACTCTGGTAATTTAGAATTATCACACGATATTTAACAACCATTAGTTCGCATAAGACTATAATAGTGTTGTGACATGCAACCGTGTTACATTTTAAATGTACCTACTTATTTGAAAATAACAATATTTTAAAGATTTATGAAGGGCCTTTTCCAAATAAAAAAGGGCAAAATGAAACAAAGGTAACGCTGAACGCGAGAATACAAAAACAATTCAATTTGCTTGGTCAAACGCGTTCGGATTCATAGCAGTGATGCCAGACTTTCGAAGCAGGTTATCCCACGGCCATACCCAAAAAATCCCTTTTATCCCTCGCCAAAATTTCAAAAATCCCACATTTATCCCACGAAGTATAAACTAAAAAAAACATGTATTTCATTAAATTTTGGCTTTTTTTTATTATTAAGAAGTTACAATAATCGTGTTTATTTTGAACTTCCATCTCAGCAAAGCAAAGTAAAGTAGGATTTTCAGCACGCAATTTTTGCATACCAATAATTCAAATAATTCATAAGATATTTATTTTACGTTAGTAGGTTTTTCAGAACTCAATTACAACAACTACGCTATATTTAACACTTTGAAACTCTATAGTGTTGTATTTGAGTTCTGAAAACCCTACTAACGTAAAATAACTATCTTATAAATTATTTCAATTATTGGTATGCAAACAACTTTATCTCGGTTGGACAAAAGTTTGAACCGCACACTGTGTTACACGATCTCTGTTTTGCCGCAGAAGAAAATGAATGCATTCAAATATTTTGAATGACATTTTTCTAAGAAAGAAAATATTTAATTTTATCGTAGGAGGACTAATTTTTTTTTTATTCTTAGTGGAACTAGCATTTTAGGAACAAAAATTGACCAAAAAGCAAAATCCCTTTTTTTTATACTATGTGGTTTCAAAAATCCCTTTGTCCCTTTTAGCTTATTTTAAGTGAGAAAATCCCACAAAAAGGGATAAATCCCTCGATCTGGCATCACTGATTCATAGTCCAATCTAGGTGACGTCTTACACAAACTAGGTATCCGAACGTCCCCATTCTAGGAAGTTTATTTTCAAAACAATTGCGCAAAGTTTCGTGAAAATCGAAATAAAGAAATACTTAAGCCATGGCTATAATTTTGGAAGAATTATTTGGCCCTAGTGGGGACGTGGGGTATCCGTCGGAATGAAAAATTCTGAGATTTATACGATTCGGAGGATTTTTGCTACGAAGTATTATTCGGAACAACTGTTCGGAGAATTGTTGCGACATTTTGTAACGCATTTCGGGGAATCTAGCTGCTAAAAATTTACAACAAGTTTAACAAAAAATGAAGTGCATTATTTGTAGGGAAGTATCTTATTTATTTAATTTACTTAGTAGCCAGTAAACCAAATTCCTTCAGCATACATCAATTGTCACGGTCTGATTTCCGTAACTTTGCAAGGCATCTGTGACGCTGACAAATAGTTTTTGGTTGTTTATATTGGATCGACCAGCAAAATACACGATTAAAGAATTTACTATAATGTCCTTCATATCAAAGGATAAACCGGCAATTTGGGAAAACCGTTACCACTTTCTGGGTGATGCTGCTATCCACTAAGGGAGTATTTACTTATTTACTTACGCCGTACCGAGATTACCTATGGTGATTTGAGCAATCAGCAAAAGAAGTACAATAAAAAACATTGTCAAACAAGGGTCACTGTTTCGGACTTCCTAATCGTAAAAAGAATGTGCAAGTTTGGCCGGATATTGACGAACTATTTATTATTACTTCTGTTGAACATGATAATTTGCCCGATGGTGTTATGCAGCATATGAGGCAACTGAAGCGAGACAATATTACTGAAAATATTTCATTTGGATTGGATTAATTTTCTGGAGTTCTAAATCATTTGCAGCATTTAAATTTTGTATGCACTTCGTTTTTCTTTGTTGAGTTCTTTGTCTTTTTTTGTTTTTCTATAAATACAAGTTTTTTGCCTTTCGTATTTGTTTGCCTTCTGTTCTAAATATCTTTCAAGCACGACTTATTGCAAATGTTTTGACGACGGTTATTTTGAGTTAGCGAAATTTCAGCTTCTGATGAAAGTTCCGGAGATGAGTATAAGGATCATCTGCATTGCATTCCCATTGTTTTTTTGACGAAGGATTAAATCGTACCATTGGTTCAGTCAATAATGAATGTTGTTCTACTTTCGTCATCTACAAATCAAATTTCCATATTAATTGACAAGGTGTATTCTCCACTTAAGGTATATTTTGGTCTGGTACCGCCAATTGGGGATGTGAGGGTGACTCTATAAATTATCGGGGTGTATAATTGTTTCGTGCCAGCCATATGTGCTAAGAACGAAAACGAGTAAATCGTCCGAGAAGTAGATCAGAACATTTCGTAAGTCCCTCTGAGATAGAATTTATCCCCATTTCATTTGGACTGTTTTTTCCATTCTTACTACAAAAGTAAAGGGAACAAACATATAAAGAAAATAAAACGTTTATCACTGCGTAGATGAGTTGTAAAAACATTGTAAACACTGAACAAAAATTAGCATACAACCAAACTTTCCGCTGAAATAGTTTTAAAACATTAAAATGACTAGAACAAGATGAAAATTGAACTTTTGCAAGAACAATGTTAGATAATAGATCAAATATTTGTTGAACTTGTTAATTTTCAAAACGTTTATCGTTGAAACACAATATACGTCTTCAGTCTAACGTTCCATTTAAAAACATTTTTAAAGCGTTCTTAAAATAAATAGCAGCTTAATTGAGTATAAGAAAATCGAATAAGTGAATCTGTCACAATATTTACGAATTTCAACGTAAGCTGGACGCAAGATTGATGTATGACTTATAGAGGCAATTTTTTTTAATCGCATTATTTTTAGATTAGCAATATTTGGAGAGCGGTACAAATCTCAGCGGCAAGCAAAATTTCTGGTCGGAATTTACATACCTATACCCTTTACATTTATCTCAGCGTTGTGTGTTTTTTTAACGTATCTATTTGTGTTCTCACTAAATCTGTAGCATTACAATCTACTAATATGATTGGAGTCAGAGTAACATTCAAAAAATGTTTTCAACGCGAACGATTGGCCATCCGCTGACTAAAGGCTCGAAAAAAACCTTTATTACTCATACGATCAGCAACGCGATAAGCCATGAGCTTGTACTGTCCTTCCTTTGTTTGACTGCTGTATAAAATGTGCGTTTAAACTGTGACGTCCAACGATTTGTCATTATATGCCTATAATTTGGGATGTACCTACTTAATTATTAAAAACTATAGCCACATGTATTTGTTCTGTTGCCAATTTCCGTACAAATTACAACATAAGTTACGTACCTCACAATTTGCAGAGAACTACTCGTAGAGTGTCGATGTGGTCTCACAGATTGGCTGAGTGCAATTTAATATGTCTATATTAAATGGGATGTCCTTAAAAATCCGTGTTATATAATTAAAAGTCAATTATCCGAGGCAATTGTTATGCCGATTTCTTAATAACATACATCAAGCAAGCGAACAACAAAAAGCTAACATTAACTTAAAAGTGACAGAAAACCCACGCTCACCGGTCGTGTTGCCGCTTTTGTAAAGTTTTAGTAGTAGAAGCAAAGTATTATGTACTTAACGTAATTTTACCATACATAAAGTATGTATGTATTTGGTTGCACAACTAGTCTTACATTTATTTCACAGTATCATGGACATGTCCACCTTGTGGTGTAATTTTGACATCTAAGTACCTACCATAAACTAAGTATTAAATAGAGGGAATGCATACAAGCTGAACTTGACCTTTAACGTAGTTAATTTTGAATTCATTGTGACCATGTTAATCAAGCAAGGGGCTCATGCATACTTGAAAATAACAGACTACACTTGCGTTTTAAACCGGATGTCAGGTAGCCTGGGTAGATTCTCATTTCAATAGCGAGTGTGGAGCTGTGTTGCAAATACATAATAGTTTTTCTAAGTTCCAGATTAAAAGTATTCGCTACATTTTTATAGAAATAGTTGATCGATGTTCTTATTTTTTGGTATCAAGTGAAACTAATTATGTAACTGAAGTGCCTGGAATTTTTAAATTGTACGATATAGAAAAAAAGTAACTTCACAATTTTGAACACATAGATATCTTATGATTCTTATCTTATTATTCTTATGATTTCGCATTATAGTTCGAATGTTCCCCATACAATGTCCTTTAAGTTTCGTAGCCTATTTCGCGTTTCACATTCTTATTTCTTTCAATGTTCAAAAGCTGCTTCTCTTTTAACTGTGTTTTTTTTTTTTTAAATGATCGATTTGTTGAACTATTAACAAAAGCATTAATCAAAACTGACAAACTGTCGCTTAAAAAACTTTAAGAAAAAATACAGAAAAATTCTTTTTTCAAGAAAAAAATGTGGGAAGAATCAATAATAAATGTGCAGCCATAATTTTGTACAAAACTTTTGATCCTTTTTTCTACATCATGGTGGTATCCCTATTTTACTTTTCATTCAAATAATCCTGTAATTTCACCTGAAATTACATTATTTTCATTCACAAAATGTTTACCAAAAACTTTTCAGTTGAGTTTTATTTGTAGCAAAAATAAAAAAAAACCCTTAATAATATAAAATGTCTGATTACCTACTAATGATGTATTTTTTTATGTTTAATGTTTTTTAACGGAATCTTCATAGAAAGATTACAAAATCATATTTCAAATCTTAATATTCGTAATCGATTCTTCTCTTTAAATTGTTTTCCGTTTTTCTGTGGAATTCTTCACAGTTTATTCCTTTAATTATTTGTGTTGATTACATTAGCTATTAACCGTTTTGTAGAATACAAACAACGAATTTAAACTCGAAGAACGCAGCTATCAGCTAATAGGAACTCACCAATCGCAGTCAGTGTTATTAGCACTGTCTCTTTATTTTTCCCACGAAGCGTGTTAATTTTCCAATTTTCACCTAAATCAAATTTAAAATTCCAGCCATGAGAAAATTAAAAAAAAGTCATAAATAAATCTTATTTAAAACAAAACAACCAAATAAATAAAAGTAAAGTACGATTGAGAGCGGGATGGATTAGCTAATATTGGAAAAATTGGGGAGGAAGTCGGAGGAAATCTGTCGGTCTATTTCTACTTAATTTATGGTAGGTACCTACTCACCAAATGGCCAAATGGCCCTATTTTGAGCCTCAAGACCCTTGACCAAATTTTGAAAAATTATCAAACTGGACTCCTTTTCATTTTAAGTAAGTTTTATTCTTTATTGATCTAAAAAGAATGCAAACATACGTCAAGAATGTTTCGTTATGGATAAATTAGTTTTCTTTTGTTAAAAAAATGTGTTTGTGCTCTGTTGTTTTTTTCCTGTATTAGTATTTTTAAAAATTGTCGTCAGCAACTCTGCTACTTACTCTGTCACCCTTAATAATAGTGGCGCTAAATAATAGTCATCGGAGAGACTACCAGATACTAAGAATTTAGCAGCACTCTTACTTTAAAAACCTGTGCTTAACTTTACGTAATTATTAACGCTTTTTAACCTACCTGCAACTAGTAGCAGAAGCGACGCAAATTTTTGGCCTGTCAAACAGACCCTAGAATTGACAGTTTAGAGAATTTTCGTTCAAGAATTTTTAATGAAATGACAGCAAGAAAACAATGACGAGTAACTACGACTTGCAAGTTGCAAATACGTATTAATTGATAAAATTTTTTGGAAAGATTTATTCGGTAAGCTTTAGTTTTTCTTAAAAGTCCAAAATCTGTAAGCATTATGAAGTCTTCAAAAATGCTAATATATGTAAAAGAAAAAATGTGCTTTCCATGGATTTACATTTTTTGCCAGGTAGGTAATAACGTTTGATGTCGACAAAAATTGCAGTATAGATCTATTACAATTGTACTGAAGTGGCAACGCAACGTTCGACAAATTAAAATCTGTCAATATAAGCCAGAATACATTTTTACAATTCCCACCGCAAGCATAATTATGTGACTTTAATTTTTTTAAAATTTTCTCATGTAAAACATGAACCAAATTACGTTTGTGCTGGCGGACAAATGCACCCACATCGCACCATTGTCTGATTGACAGGAGGCGTGTATACCGTCCACAAACATGCAATTACTATATCGAAACTCTACAGGCGTTACAAATGCAATTCACTCGTCGATATTAAATTGCCAGCGAATATGTGCATCAATAAATTATATGCAGCAGCACCCCAACCATGCGGTGAACACTCGTCCGTTCCGTCGCAAAAGGGTTGATTTATAGAATCCTTTGCATATTTTTCACTTTAAAATCTTCCGGTTGTGCGTTACGTTATAGGAGTGTACATAATTTTGAATGCCAAATGAAACGGATGTTTGTGTCTTCATATGAAAGAAAAAAAATCTGTTATCTGGTATGTGGGTGCTTAGTCACGTGACCTTATAAAATTGCGCATCACTAATAAAATTTGTGTGAAAAGATGTTTCATTTGCATATATTCAGACACTCATGGAAACGCCAGCGCAATGCAGATAAACTTCACAAAGTTCCACCCCATACGAGTATATAGCGCGAAGTTTAAACTACGAGACGACTATGCTGACACCTGATAAACATTCGTATCCTAAACGAATTTCGGGAAAACTTTTCCACTCTTGTTCGCGCGCCAACTAATCCTTTGTAATTTGACATAATCACAATAATAATCGTAAAAATTTAGAGTGGATTTAGCATCAGCAAAGTCGCTGCATAACAAACGGTGTTCCACTGGGAGGGTGAGAGGCGAGTACAACCACTACAACCATATCGACGTTATAAAAGTTTACGATAACGGGCTCAGATGTGTACTTGAATTCAAAAATTTAATTAAACAGTGGACTGTTTCAATCAAAGTTGCCAGACTTATCTTCGAGTTATATACAAGAGAGTAGTTAGAGAGTGCACCATTCCCACTCCAGGTCTCAGGCACCATGGGGCCATTCTGTTTTAACCCTTTCAGCTGAGCCTCAATTGCACATACAAGTCATGGACTTCAACCCTCACGCAATCACGAGTTCTTCTGCGTTGTGTCATTCGGTTGGCAAATTGTTTTCGTGTGGCATGAATGTGATGTGACCATAAACGGAATTATTGAATATTGACAGTGTTGTGTATAGTCGTCGGAAGAATACATACCTACACCAATGGTGTTTCGTGTTTCATGTTTTAGGGTGCTATGTATGGGATTCTGTATATTTTTTGCGTCTGCACTTTATATTGCAAATTATTTCCATGGCAAATCCTAATGTCAATCATTAACGTCAGAAAATTGTTGGAAGGATGTATATTTGTAGGTATGCACCAACAGTGCCAACCGAGCGAAGGGTTTAACTTTGTAATCCCGTTTTACAGATTCGCAGTACCAAAGCGGATATATGTAGATTTGACAGTGGTGTCACTGTGGTAATAACTGCTATGAAATATGATGATGGAATAAATGTCTGGGGCTGCACAGTGAAATTTTATGTTTTCAATGGTTTTGTGGTTCAATTATGGCGGCAGGGGGCTTATCTCAACACAGTATTTGGAATACTTTCTATCGTGATGTGCGTGTCATATGCAAATGGGATCTGATGTATAGTAACTGATACAAATTGAAAGTACTTGCAGTCAAAACATTATTTTCTCTGGGAAGCAAGTTAATAAGGTGTACCAACTGTTGGCTAATTTGTTAACGTTTCCTTCTGATTGGGATTTGCTAGACGATTTTATAAAACTCTGAACTTTAATTGAGTTCATGAAAGATCTGCTAAAAAACCGGAGTTTGGTAAACTGCTGTTCTTAACACTCAAACACACACGGCACCAGCAAAAAAAATGAGAAACCAACAAACTTCAACTGAAATGAAATGTCTACTTGCTTCTCGCTCATTAGCTATTTGTATAATACGATCTTATATGAATAAACATAAGTCTGTCAATAAAAAAACAATATTATAAAACCCATACCAGTAACCAAGTCCGTAGCCAGACAAATATTTCGGGGGATATGATCTTTAAAAAATAGCTTTTTATTTTAAAGGTTGGAAGCGACTGCAGAAAATAAAATAATAAATTTTAAATACATTTTTTTTTATTAACTAGTAATTATAACAAAAGTAGGAATAGTTTAACAAAGTAGCTTTATTCAACATAACAAAGTAAAGAATTATTATATAAAACTAAATTTAACTTAATAATTTAATATTACAGCCACTGCTGGCTCAGATGAAGTCAAATTTGGAGGTACAATTTTCGATGATTTTTTCCAACATTTGTGGCCGTATATCGACAATAACGCGCCGCTTAGGGTCCCACAGAAAATAGTCAAGCGGCGTTAAATCGCACGATCTAGGAGGCCAATTCACGGGTCCGCAACGTGTAACTAAGGGTAACTAAGGTAAGGTGTTATAAGGGTAACAAACTTTTCCTTCAATAAATCAATCGTGGCACGAGCTGTGTGAAGTGCTGCGCCGTCTTGTTGAAACCACAGCAAGCTTCATCGCTAAACAATATTCGCTTATGAAAATTGATACGTATTTTGAACAGAACCATGATTTTCAAAATAAATTTGCACAATTTGGAAGCTTGCCGGACTGTTGACTACCATAGGTTCATTCAAATTAATGTTTAGTAGAACCAAACGCCAGCTTTATGGAAGTTAATGGAAATTTATTGAATTTTACGTGGGCACAGCAAGACGGCAGGAAAAACTAATGACGATGAAATGTCATGAAAAAAGTGTGAAAGTGAAGAAACAAATGTTATATTCAATGATCAGGGTCGCAACAATATTGACACTCTTAGCCATTTACGTGTTTTGCACAATTGATGAACCGGTATTTCGAACCTCTCTCGTTCTCAATTGATTATTGTGTCAAATTAGTACAAACATCTGTTCGACGAATATGTATACATTGACAGTGTTTACTTTGGCCTGACCGTGATAACTATTATTGAAGTCTTCCGATGAGAAACAGGTCCAGACTCGACTCTTGCCCTTTCTAACAAATGTCGATGTGTAGTTTCAAAACTACAAACAACCGTCCGTAGAATTTTTACAAATTTGTTTAGTTTCGTTAATATCGTTTGCAAAACTGTCATTTGTATACATGTGGCACTGGCCTAAACGTTCAAATGCGTATGACACTAAAGGCACCAAGAAGTGACAATAAAACAGAAACTGAAACAACAGAAAGTATTTTCGTTCTGTAGTAAATTCTGTTTCTGTTTACGTTGTTCGCTGAGAAATGGAAACAGATCCATAAAAACCTAGATGTTGCCTATTCTGTCAAATTGTTTTTCTTTTGATTAAATGGCTTGGACTTCAACGCAAAAATGGAACAGATTTTTAAAATGTTTAGTGAAGACGATTTACATGAAGGTATTTGTCGAATGCGTCGTCATCAATCATCACAATATACAATAGCGCGATGTGAAATAAACAGCCAGATGACAGATGCAGAAAAGAAAAAAAATTCCCGGTCCACGATAAATTTCCATTTTAGTTGTTGGCAGCAATAGAAACAATCAGTATAGACTTGTTTACGTTCTGTCGTCAAAAAGGCATTTTCTGTCTCTAGATTCTGTTGCTGAATAAAAAAATGTTCTGTTCCTAATTCTGTTTCTGTTGCAAATGTATGTTTCTGTTCCTGTTTCCGTTCTTTGTCACTTAGTGCCTTAAGCTTCCCGACAAGTCAAAATCAAAATTGACTCTAAAATCTATTACCTTTTGGTATAGGTGAACACATAAAATGTGTATTATTTTTATTATTACAACTTTATTGTTACATAAAGAATTACATTAACTGTAGAATATAGCACTAGCTGTCAGGGCTTTAGGCTAAATCACATAATATGTGTAATAAGGCGAACTTGCATCTACCCGATTCTCTAGATCTAGATCAACAGTGTCTGTTCGTGTCTGCGTGTGGAATAAAACCAATCACTTTCCAATAAAAGCCTTCTATTAAGTCAATTAAATGCGAAACAGATTTTAATTAATCCACCCTCAGCGAAAATGACCAAAACAACGGCAATACCTACTATGCCAAAGTGCGCACAATGTCCGATGGCTCGTCTATACCATCCCGCATGCTATATCCAAAGGACAACAATAGCGACTGTCGATGGCCTTCAATTTTTTTTTGTTCGTTTCAGCGATGTAATAACCTTGTTACGATTTTAATTGAAGGTGCAAATACGTGCCCATGACAGAGTTTCAAATTTCAATTTTCCAACAAGTCCTTCGACTCGCTCGGCTGACCGAAATAGCTACACTTCAGACCGAACGTATTAATGGTCTGTTGGAGTAATCACTTTACAATGGACTCCTCGTTGTCCGCTGGCCCAATCCATTCGGCTACACAGAAAGCCTTGGACAAACGGACACCCGTAAAATTATTAAAACTCCTTGCACACACTCGCACGTTGAACACATTTGCATGGCCACAAACTCGCACCGGATCTGTGTGTCCGACACAACGGTTTGGGCACCGGTACTATGGGTGCGAAACCATTATTCCGTTTGAAAAGGGACAAAGTTGCATATAAATTAAACATCCATTAATGCAAAACCATCACAGTAAATGAAGTTAGCATACACAAGTTTGTTTTAATTATACCTATCAGCTGCACTTCGGTATAGGTGGTGGCTATGGTACTCTGCCTCCTCAGTGCGAAGGATGCAGATGTACTGCATGCACCTATATTTTCTATACACAATCAGATGTGTAGCTATAGGTTTATTCAGGAGCAGGTAAAACGTGTGCAAAACGAGCTTTTTACCCGATATTGGGTTAAACAACATTGTAAGTGCTCATCTTATCCTGGTAATAATGGACTTTACCAGCTCTCATGCATGCGGTTGATGGAGAGGAACCCATACTTGTCCCTGCTGGGGAGGTTGTTGATGGTGTCTCATTGACAATCCTGTCAATATTCATATTTCGCCTCATGATATGGTTATTTCCAATGTGTTCAATTTGGTGTGTCGATACGTAATTGGATTTGCGCTCGGACCTCGGATGGCATCCATTTTTTTTGTTGTGTACAACCGTTTGTATTGCTATTTTAATATTTAAATCAATTTTTGTTGTGGTTGGTTGGTAGTTTATTATTGCACTTTCAGTCAATGGCAGCGCTTTATGGTGCACTTGTAACACTTGATTAAAGTCGAGAGCGGCTTCAATCAAATTTGTTGGCACTTCTACCTTAAAAACAAGGAAGTCTCAAAAGTAGAACAAAAATAGAAATAGACTTCAGAAATAGTCTCCGAAATGTATACAGTGAGCTCCTTCATGAGCGGTGAGTCCGAAAGGAGAGAGTACACTGTACTCGTATCACAGTAACTGGACTTAATGAGCTGCCAAAATGACATTCATTATAGGTTATGGAGAAAATGTAAGATTTATATTCCAAGCTGTCAAGCTTTGATAGATCATTAATAACTCATTTCTCACTGCCAAAAACATGCACGTAATCCTTTAAGAGCAAATCGAAACTCACCCAAAAGTGAACCCCAATCCATCAACTATTTGTATATATTTAATATTAAAATTCAAACAGATCCTTAAGTGCCAATAACAAATAGTCGTCCATTTCTATAAAATGCTATTAGCATTTTGTCGAAAGGTGGCAACGTAAATTGACCAAAACGTCTGACATCCATTTCCACCCCACGCAGAAACTCGACTTCAATTTATCAACTCTGTATAAGTCATTTCGAAAGCCTTCTCATCCTCCAATGTCCGATGCTGGGTTCAAGTCAGAACCCTCGATCAAAAACAAATTATACAAAGAAAAGTGACCGCACACACCCAAGTATCCACCCACTTGTGGGAGAAAAGTTCACAAATGTAATTTTCTTAAAGACGAGGGACGAACATCGACCATTGGAATAAGGGCAGTCTTAAGTAATACGGTATCTGCAGTTCTGCCACCACACGCGGACGCTGTAAAAGAAGAGTAAACACATAAAAGAAAGTCCTTTGAGTAAGATGGATTTGAATGAAAGTGTTTCGCATCTTTTGTGTAAACTTCCTTTCGAAGTGCTTTCGCATTGTGAATGTGCACGTTTGTACTGATGGCACACTGATGGTCCCTAAATAGAGACTTTGAAAGTGTACATGGTCGCAAAGGATTCTTTGTGGCGATGGACAAGCAATTTTGTGTTTGATGTGACCTAACCACCCATAAATTATACTCACCTGCATAACAAATAGAAGGGAAGTGTTGTCCTTTCTTGTTTAGGTGTCTTGATAACAATGGTGATGTATTACTGGTGGGATTTAGCTGATGCTATAAATTGAAGTGTCGAACTTAAGTCATTAATTGGGAGAGAATTTGGTCATAAGGCTAGTTTAATTACATATGTAGAGAGAGTGTAATAATTGGAATTTCATTATTGTATGTGCGTGGTCTTTTTCTTTCTTGTTTTCGGTTGTGCAGGAGTAAGGAGCTAGCTTGCAAAAGTGAGAACTTTCTGAACTATATGTATAGTTAAAGATTTCCTAACCCACAAGTTTGCGGCTAGAGTAAAGACTTTAACAATTAGAGGGTTGTATAAAAGGTAGGACTGTTCTAGACTTTTCTTCTTGAAAGGATATTTGCTCTTAGATCTTTGGATTTTCTCCTTTTTTTTTTGGGAAATTTCGATGTCCGAAATTAAAAAAAAAAAATGGAGATAGTAACTAACAGCACTCTAACTTCAAAGCCGGTGCCTAATTTTTTAGTTCGTTATAAACGCTTTATAGCCTACCTAAGGCATAAAATGTACTTTTGGCGGTTTCAAATTCAATACCAGGTTATAACGATAAAGTGATTATTAACTTTAGCAAGAACATTGTCACGTACTAAAATAATTTTAAAGTGTGCTTGATCCGAGTGTAATTTTGCGCCAATAATAAGTCCGAGTTGTTCTTATATGAAAACGACGTTTATAAGAAACAAAGTTTCTTATACGAAAACTACTAATAAAAGAAACAAAACTTCTTATATAAAAAGAACCGATATAGGAAACAAAAATTCTTAAAAAATATTAAAAAAAAAACACAGGTAAGTACCTATACCAAAAAGTTATTTGTGTACGTATTACAAAAGTACAAAATGTCCATAGACATACCATCAAAAACCGTTAAGTAAAAATCGTTTGTTAGACCAACCTAGAATGAAGTTTATAATCAACGAGTACAGGTTTTTTTAATACATTATATTTAATAGAATGTAAAAAAAAAACACATGAGTCATTCTCATTCATATCACATATATTATGTATTGAATGTACATGTACATAATATGCATAAATCTATGTACATAAATCACAAAAAAAGTAAACAACATATAAGATACTCGCTTATAAGAAACGCATTTTTATTCACACAATTTGTGATTATGTATATATTGAAATTATTACACATAGGTATAAGAAACATAATTTGTTCCTTGGTTGATGTATGTGTATGTGCAACATAATTGTAATACGTACACAAATAACTTTTTGCTATAGGTACTTATCTGTTTTTTTTTTTTTTTTCATATTTAAGAATTTTTGTTTCCTATATCGGTTGTTTTTATAAAATAAATCTTGTTTCTTATATCAGTAGTTTTCGTATAAGAAAATTTGTGTCTTATAATAAACGTCGTTTTCATATAAGAACAACTTTTAAATATTTCTTATATCCGTGTTGGACTGTAATATCTAAAAAACTAAATCTCGACATTTACCACGCGGCACGAACAACGAGGTAAACAACACGAAAGCCGAGCTGCCGACCTCAAGACAAAAAGCTGTCTCTATCGTACAATAAGGAGTGCCTCAAGAAAATCGAGTGGTACACTCGAACTTATTTTCCATGTGTTGTAATGCAATAAGTAAAACCCTATGTTTATTGTGTACCGAAAATAGTCATGCTGCACTCTCAATATAGGCCTTAATATGGGGCGTTAATATAAAATAATTGCAAATGTGTTAATTGTAGGGGAATAGAGCTAACACTGACTTTATATTAAATTTATTGCCAACAATTGTAAGGGTCATTGACCTTAAGTAAACAACAGCTGTTTGTAATACATAAAGTACCAAGATTACTTCAAATCTTCATAGAGAAAATTTAAATCACTCGCTGTTAGATCGTACACGAATAAGGAAATAAATCACTGCCGATCAACCAAATAGACCCAGACTTACTTTTTAAGAAAATGGAGTTTATTATTTAATTTTAAGAATAAAATTTAGAAAACTTATTTTTTATTACGCAATATTCAATTCTTAATTAAACAAAACAAAAATGAGCGTTCTAAGTTGAATGGTTAATTAAAAAAAAACTTTTTGTTAGTGAAAATCAAAAGTTATCACTTTTTAAGGTTAAAAACTTAATATAAATCACAGATTTATTGAAAAACAATAGTATCAAATAAGTAATTATAATGCTTTAATGTTAGATAATTAATAGCGTGTATAACCACCTTTATTTAAAATCGCTTCATAAATTCGGTCAGGGATTGAATCGTAGAGAGCCTTCAGATAGTCCAAGTATACTTCGCTCCAGGCGTTCTTAATGGCAGATTTTAATAATTCTATATCCTCAAATTGGCAGGAGAGTATGGAGGCCACTCCATTAAGTTCACATTTTGGTCATTTATCCACTTCTTTTCGACTCGAGCAGTATGGATTGGGGCATTATTCTGTTGAAACGTCCAAGATACTGGCTTAAAAAGGTTTTAAAAAATGGGGGAATGCATTTTGGAGCAGCTCTTTGTATCTTATTGCGTTTATCTTAGATGAAACGAATTGAATATCAAATGTTCCATAGTAGGATATGACACCCCACACCATTATACCCCCCTCACGACTATGGTGACGGGTCAAATAGTGTTCTTCCTTTCTCTTCCTTTCTCTTCCTTTCTCATATCATGGAAGTAGTAGTTGAATCCATCCGGTCCATCCAAATTAAAGCGTTTTTCATCGGAAAAAAACGATTTCATGCCACTCTCTATTCCATGCCATGTGACTCCGAGCAAAGAGAGAGCGAGTTTGCTTACGAATGTCGGTAAGCGGTGTTTTTTTTTTTTTAGTTTTAATCTCTTAAGATGTTTTGCCTTGCGGATTACTCGTCGTACGGTAGCTACACTTGCATTTACACCCAAATTCTGTCGAATTTTGGCTGCTGAACACTTTGAGTTTGAAGCTCCTCGAAGGATCCTTCGCTCCTCGCAAGGCGTAAGTGCTTTCCAGGAGGGTTTTTCTCATATTTTTTCCGTCAGCCGCTGGGTTTCTTAAAAAATGGGAAACAACAGTCTGACTTCTAGAAATTTTTTCAGCGATTTGTCTGGTTGAAAGATTGCTGTCTCGATACGCCAATATTTAGTCTCTTTCTTTCGAAGTTAGTGCTGCTCCACCCCCCATTTTGTGTTAAATTATTCAAAATTTGATTAAGAAGACAATTTGACACAGCTCCTGAGTCTATTCTGATGATCGCATAGGCAAAGCAAAATAGAAATAATGTAATAACTGTACAACTCAACTCTTATCACTAAAATTAGTCTATTGCTTTGCCCTAAAAAACAAAACAACAACTGTGGCCATAGCTAACAGCATTTAAAGAAGAAAATCAAAAAGGAAAAGAAAAAATATGTTAAGTCTATTTGGTTGATCGGCAGCATATAACGTTCGCCTTACGAGTTTTAGTTTTATTTGTGTATTGCCAACAAGTTCTTGCGCAATACTCGTAATTTGCCCAATTGCAACAAAATTTGCAATTGAAAATATATTTTTCCAACTCGCCTCAGTTTGGAACACTATGAATATTACAATTCTATGCTCTTGTGTTTATTATAGAGTCTTAGTATTAAGGCGAAAATTTCTTCGTCGAGTGTGAATATTATTTGGGGGGTGGTTGTTCGTGTTGTTCGTATGTAATTTCGACGATAGCATTCGAGTTTTAAAATTAAAATAGACACGTATGACTCAATAATTACATTCAGCAACAAAAATACCATTGCAAGATATAAAATCAATGGCACTCAAAAATAATTGGACAGTTCAAATACCACGGTTCGCATACAACTCCAACAGCAACAACCATCCTTCGAAAGTCATCGCATCTCAATTGCATCGCCCACTTACAGGTATTGTATTTCGCTATTTATTTTGCTTCCACCCCCTGGCGGTAAATTAAAAACTTTAAAAAGTTCGCAATCCTAATTAACATCAAATAGGATATTAAATTACCCGCCAAACGCTGGAAGCGAATGGCGATTCAGCGAGTGTCTGATATTTAATTTTTTTTTGTCAAGGGATGTTTTCCTTTAAAACGAAAGTATTATTCCCTGGTATTAGATTTCACGTTCGCCCGTTTCAAAATCCAAACGGATTATCGCTAAAAATGTCCAAAAATCATATTGCAAATATATACATAATAAAAATAATATGTCTGCAAGGGTGCGCTGCGCGTCCTTCAATTAATCAGAAGCATAAAAAAAATAACCTTTTTCCATTTAATTTAAGGACAGAAGCAAAACAAAAAATGCAAACACCTTAACGCCCGTAATACCCAAGGTCTTATTCAATTTTATTTCGTCACCCACTCCACGAGCTAAGACCTTCTTGCAAAGTATCCATTCTGTCGACTTAGTTAACATTTTGTACAACTTAACAGGGACATCAGTGCGTTCCGAACGACCGCAATAAAATTCTGCGGGCACCTGTGACCTCAATTAGGGGGCCGCTCCCGTCAAAGTTAAATTGACTTTTTGCCAACAAGGAAACGAATTTATTGTATTATCACTACAACAGCGAGTATCGTCATGGAATTCAGTAAAATTTAATGCGATTCATTAATTAAAATGTTTCCATAGTCTACGCGAACATAATGTCTAATTCGTAACGAGTCTTCCTCCGCGAAGTGATGCGTAAACAAAAGGGTTAACTCTGAAGGGGTTTTTGTAGTCATACCCTTTTTTTTGGGACTTAAGACGACTGGTAAACACATAAAACTCAGACGTCTTCTTAGAAGAGTTGCAATTCAATTTGGACGCTGTCCAAAGCATATTTTTGTCTAGGAGACAATTTTTATTTCCCGTTTTTAAAATGCACTCTTATAAGGGTTGACTTGCGTCCCATAAATCTATAAAAAATATAAATAGGATTTAGCTTTTTTAATTGATAGCGGCGATGGGTGGATACTTTTGTTGTAGATTCAAATGCAGAGGTAAAATTATACTTGGAATATAATCCCCCAGGGGGTTTAGGGACCTGCGGTGTATAATTGCAATTTTCTCCCCATCGTTTAATCATTGGCGGATTAAAATTTCAACCAGTTTGAGTTATGGGGCAAATGTTTCGTTATTAATTACCCGCACCCACCAACACCTTTGTACGAGATCAGATACGCAGAAATTGGGGTTGCGCTGACAACATAGCCGACTTTTCGGAATGAGTTTTAACTCTGTGTCTATTACTCAGTTGGTATATTATTTTGTAAAGCCTTTCAATCAAAAATATACGAATTCATTTGAAAGGATTAATTTGTAATTTTCCAAAGAGCATCACAATATGTCGGCTGAAGCAAAATGCAAAACTGATTGATGTAGGTAGTGAAATTGTTATTGAAAAAAAAAATAAGCCTGGGAAAATATTAAAATATAGCTGAAAGCATTTTAATCTGATTCATGCTTTAAGAGGATTAATTTGGCCTCAAATACCAATTACTTATCAATTTATCGCATATTTGCTATAAAACCGTTGACATGATTTTCGTTAATGAAAATAAGCTGCAGTCTTTTTACATACGTTCCAATAATAATAACAACAAATCGGAATGACCGTAATAGCTGACCGGCAAAGTACGGTGGCGAATGTTCGGAATTTACATGGGCTAGATTTTTCCGGAACCAAAAACCAGATTGGTCATTAACGTTACTTTTTCTATGTCGGCCACAGAATTGAAATGTCAATTGAGTATTCAAAAGAGAAATTCATCACTAATTATATTCGACACAAAATGGACACATTTAAAACCCTGGTTATCTTAAGTTGACTTTGGATTGGACTGTTGATTTAGATGTACAGCTAGATTGGTCGGTAACGCCAAACTGTCAACTTGAGAAAGTGACGAAATTCTTGACTAGATTCGTTACCTACCTATATACGCATAACTAAATAATCATCTAATGAAGGATAATCATGTCTTCAATATTCCGAAGTCAGCTACTGTTACCTAGAAGTGAGAACTGCAACATTGAAGTCAGAAAAACTTCAGAAACCAAAGTTATTTGATAATTCCAATAGGGTATATTGTTCCCAACAACGTCAGCGGTCAGTATCAAAAAAGAGGAAGGAATAACCAAGTAACAGAAGAAAAAAAAAACAGATATTAAATGACTGGAGATTTTGTTAAACAAATTGGTAAAATTTGTATAGCAAAGTCCAAAATACGGAAAAAAACATTGCAGAATTGAATTAGGTAACTTATTTATTGAAGGTTTTGTAAAAGCTTAAAAGTCAAAGTAATAGGTATATGTGAACAAAACACAATACCGGCCAACAAATATGGGCTTTTGCGAAACACTATTGCTTTATGAAGTTAAATAGCGGGAACTAATGTCGAGCTGTTTGTGTTCAACTTGCAAACGGCTAGCACCACGCAGACTGACAAATCGACCAATTACAATGAAATTGTTCTTCGGCAGGGGCAAAACCCAGGTAGGGTGTTTTGGGGGTTAAACCCACAGGAAATATCTGGAATAAAAATATAAGGAATGCTATTTCCCTTCGAACTAATGAAAGCATTTTTTTTTAAGATGAAAAGACGGTTAGTGACGACTTGAGATTCGTTCGTTTTTTCCAGGATTCGCTTCTGTACGAAAATTCGGTCTATGTATAGACGATCTGCCGGCACAAACTGTGTGTGGCAGATAAGTGTGTTGCAGGACGGATTGAGACGTTCACACAGTTAGAATCTCATATACAAGATTTAGCAGGGAGCCTGCTTCCTCGTTGATCTTAAGGCTTAGTACGCTGCTCGAGCTAAACAAATTTTTATCTGGTCTCCAACTTTTCTCTCCAAACATCAGCTAAAGTCCTAGCTAAATTTTAACATAGAGAGCGCTGTGGATAAATGTCACAAAAACAGCTGTTATTTAAAAAAAAATGTTACTTCAAACCCAACGTCTGTCAAGATTTAGCTTGAGAAAATGTGCCACCCCATTAAATGGGCACGCTAAATTTTGACAGATACGCGATGTAGGGTAAAGGTGTCAACACTTGCTCTCATAACTTCTTTTTTTTATTTGAAAATAAATGTAAAACCCGACTGGACACAGCGAGGGTTATGTGTTTAGCGCGTATCCTACGTACTTTCCAACGGGACGCCCTGTAGCCCAAACGGCTTAACCGATTTTGGAGGTTGAGGTGTCATTAGATTCGTATTCTTCCCCGGAGTGTCAAAGGCTAAAAAAATAAAAAATGTTAATTTAAAAACCAAAAAACCCAACTGGTTGTAAAAAAGATTTAAAAAGATTAAAACAAGACACTTTCAAGTATAACTAAATGGCAGTCGGAGGCTGCGCATATTTTTGTCAGATTGTGTAGGTAGTCTTACAAAGCCGGTTATATTCACTACAAGCTCATAAGCTTGCAGATTTTTTCTCTAGTCTTTCGACCTTTTATGTATGAACTGCAATGTTGATTGTACGGCAAAGTAAGGTCTAACGAATTTGATGTGTTCGTATTCCACAAGTGACTTCTTTAACAAATAATAAAGTGAACTAGGAGGTCAGACCTTGGGTGTATATCTGTGTATGTTCGCAGCGAGTTCAGGCCCAATATTTCAGATTATGTCTTGCTTTTCTTTGGCAAAACTCTTCAGCAAATATATTGTCATCATACATTGATGAAGGCGACTAGATGGCAAAGCTATAATGAAGTTGGAATGCGAAAGCGAACCGAATGACCACTTTGAATCTAACATGTCATGAAGTAAGTAAAATTCGTAATTAAGTGCGGTGGCAAGATTGACTAGTCGTACAATCTGACAAAAATATGCGCAGCCTCCGACTGCCAATTAGTTATACTTGAAAGTGTCTTGTTTTAATCTTTTTAAATCTTTTTTACAGTCAGTCGTGTTTTTTTGGTTTTTTAAATTAACTTTTTTATTTAAAAAAGTTTTTAGAGAAAATATATTTCCATACAAATTCCGCAACTGTGAGCTTCCGTAAGATTTAGAGTTTAAAATTTCTTATTAGTAAGTACGACGCAAACTACAATTTTTTCAAATGATTAAAAATATGTAGGTACAAAGTTAAATTTCCACCAAACAATTAAAAATTGAATTTAATATGTAAAATGTATGTTGATTTACAAAAAAATATTAAACCGTTTCTTTTGTGAATGCTGTGCTTTATATTTATTTGTCAACGATATAGGAGTGATGGCTGGAGAACTTTACGAAAATCTTTAAAGCACTTCCATTTCATGTCGATCGCAAATGTAGTGTTCGATATGCTTATGTAACAAGACCGAAATTGTCAATAAATCAGAAAGTAATTTATTTTACAGTTTAGTGTATTGCATATCTTGACATTTTTCTCTCGCACATTTGTGTGAAAAAAATGTTTTTTTTTTGTTTTTTTTTTTGAATTAATATTTTTATAATATGTTTAGCCTATGACACTCCGGGGAAGAATACCAATTTAATGACACCCCACTCTTTAAAATCGGTCAAGCCGTTTGGGCTACAGGGCGTCCCGTAGGAACTTACATAGGATACGTGCGAAACACATAAGACATAACCCTCCCTGTGTACAGTCGGGTACATTTTCACTTCCCCTCGCAACAGACTAATGTCTATAAGATGTCGAAGGTGGCTATACTCGTGTATTTGTTACATTTGACTATATTATTTGTACTTTTGCTTATTATCCTTACCAATTCTTTTCGATTTGATTACTTTGGTAAAATATTTTATAAATTATTAACATGTTTTCGTGAAATGAGAGCAGTGTACAGATACACAATGAATCAGTTGGAAGTGTTACACAGTAAATCCTTCGATGCTTCAACATTTTTTCAAATATGGATGTTCGATAGAAGCTTATAGCAATAATTTTTAGCAACTGTTAAGTTTTTTTTATTTATTTTTATATTATATTTGAAGAGTTCTTATTTTGATACAAATGTTATGAAAAAAACGTGTGTTCTTACTGAATAAATTGATTTTAAATATCTCTCTTTCACTGTGTACACCCATGGTACACAGTGGATCCCATGCGAAGGGTAATTTAAAATATTTTTTTTATTATCTCAGCATAAATAAAGCTGTGGGAAAAAAAAGAATAGCTATACTACTATAAATGCGAGCTCTACGGCGCAAGAAGTAAAAAATGATCCATACTGTTGACACCTTTACCCTATATTTTAAAACAAAAATTTGATTTTTTAGCTCGAGCAGCGTGCCACTTAGCTAAATGGACACGCTTAAATTTTGCTCAGCTAAATTTTGGAGAAAATTTAGCTTAAGCTTTACTAAGCTTTAGCTTAAAAAACGCTAAGCCAACTATGCTACGTCTTACTATCTTAAAGTTAGTCTACAATGGCTTAATGCAATCAAAACTATAGTATGGGATATCCTGCTGGCGCGTTACGTATTGCAATGAAATAAAGCCTCTACTAACTAAACAAAAACATGCACTCAGATATAATGCAGCTTTGATATGAAATAAAATTGTATTATTATTATTATAATTTACATCTGCTTATGGGGCAGACCACACCGCATATGGAAACACAAAGGGAAACAGAAAAACATGTTTCAATTCCGATAGCTTTATGGACCCTTATAATTTTTTTTTCTGCGTTCGACCCTGTTCTTCAGTACAGTTTGAATAAAGACTATGTTCAAATTCAACTTGTGAACGGAGTACCAGGTGCCACTCCCTAGTGTGACAACTACTGTCAAAGAAAGGCAATTGAGGTGCTTAGATTCGAATTCAAGATATTCAAGTGCTTTCAGTTATGTATTCTTTACATTTTGATAGATCTGCCGGCCTGTCGGAATGCAATGATCTCCCAAATGAAATCGCATTGAACAATCTGGAAGTTATTGGAGTTTTTATATAATACATCTTTTCTTTGTTTCAGGTTCCTATTGCTTTTCATCTTGGACTCACCTGTCAATCTTATAATAACTTTCTCTCTTGACATCGATGTAAGTTGTTCAATTTTCAAACAATTTGAAAATCGCAAGAACTTTTGCAACAAATCACACCGGCGACACCAACAACTCGAATGTGCTACTTTATTCCATCAACTGTATAGAGTATAGGCCATACCTTCTTTTGTCAATCACACATATACATCAAACACTTTATTACCACAGTAGCAGCTGTCAATGTCATTACTTCATATTTCATACCGATTCAGTACATATTCCATATCACTGAGCACCAGCTGCAACTTATTACAGACGTCATCTCATATGTACGAATTCATTCCGCCTGTTTCAACAGGATATCGGTGCAACAAGATAACTCATTCATGTATCGACGTGGTTCCCCTTTCCCCATGGAAGAAACTAACCGGCCGAACTGGGGAGAAACAATATTAACAGCAGCGTAACTGTAAAGAAGATTTTATGATATCAAACCGTTTCGACTATAAACTATATACAACACCTCGGGGAATATATCACGACGGTAGAAGAAAAATCGCCGCCACTTTCCAAATATTTATTTTAACCCTTACACATAATTTAACTCAGTTTGTTGGCTCTTCAAAAAAATTACTACCGCTTATAATTTTATGGTTTAATTTAACTTTCATCATTAAAAATCGTCATAAAAAGTCCGACAAGAGTGATACCTTCGCTGCACACACAGATCTCCAAGGAAGCTCTTTATAATTATAAAGAAGCAAAAACAAATATAATTAAAATTTCGGATCGTAAAAACAGGAGCGCTCAATAAAATTCTTTAATTTGTCTGCTAAGGATTATTATAAAAAAAAACGTTTCTTTGCATATACTTGTACTAATGAAGCATAGTTCTAATTCATCGCAATGTGACTAGAATTTCTTCGACACAAACGTCACATACATGTCATATGTCAATATACAATACAGATTCAGGTGGCGTTTGAGTAAACTACCTTTGGTCGCTCGCAGTTGGGTGGGTAAAACTTAAAAGTCATCAAAGGTAGAATCGTTACGCCCTAGTGAGATAATTGCATACGAGAAACACGTAACTTCAAAGGCTCAAGACTGCTAGTTTCCGAGTAGTTTTCCTCTGCTCTGGTGGTAGGTATTTATGTGACAAAATGAAAATTTCATTAAATTTGCGGTTTGCCACTTACGATTATAAGTGCTAGTTGCACGAGACACGCTATTACGAATTGCGCTAACAAAGGGATTCGATTTTGAAGTATATATAGTTAGTAAGTGTACCTGTGATGTGGAAGGAAATGAAACAACGTGGTAATGACTTAAATTATATAGGCGGGAACCCTGTGGTTCGGAGACTATACTCAAATTAAGGGATATTGTATTTTTCCTTCCTCTCTATATGCTCTCTACATGGCTTAGTTCTTTAAGCACAGATTTGGACGAATATCCTTTTTCTTCTGTCATCTTGTAAGATTTATTCGCCCTACCATCCATTCTTAGTTTCGACTCTTAATTTTAGTACCTAGTTCACAGTGGCTATATTTTCGTTCTACAAGGTTCAAGTGTCAAATATATTTAAAACATTAATGTTGGCGAACAGGCGCCGGTTACTACCTACATTTTTTTAACTTGAATGAAAGATCATACAAAACAACTGGTTTGGTACCAAGTTGGTACAATTCATGTTTTATTAGACGTTACAAAATCCTGTAAATAGGAAACAATATTTGAGTTATAAAATTCATATTAGTTTTTAACTTACTTTAGTTGTCTTTAGTTCATAGGCTTATAATTAATTATTCAATATTAGTAATAATTTAACGTTGAGAGGAAAATTCCAGCATGATGTCAGTAGGTTAAGGTCTTCTCCTTTTTTGCAGAAGTTATTTTATTCGCCTAATGCCGGCTTACAGCTGCTGGCGCGTGAAGTTATCAGGGATGTCAACAATTAAACTGTTTTACAATACTTAACTTGTAAACTATTTCACATAAAACAGACTCTTTCACATCGCCTGACTGAAACTTGCAACTTGTCAGACGGTGAGAAAATTCAAAGACTAGTTCTCTTATAGAGAGATTTATCTGGATTTTAGATTGCCACGTAATTGTCATTTTCCGTAGTCAGTTGCGTTGCAATTTATTACAAAACGACTGTAACCTTATCACTGAGAGGAGGTTTTTGAACTAAGATTTCACTAAATTATTTCGCATATGGGGTAATTAACATCAGGTTTTATCACAAATAAATTTCAACTGTAAGTATACAGTCAATTCAAACTTGCTACCTTTAGATCTTTACATGCAAGAATCTGCAGCCAAAAGTGCCCTCAGGATCAGCCAAACAAAAAGCTGGAAACCCTACACAACGGGACACACAAAGATTCTGAATAAATATGTGAGAGATGCGGTCACTTCTGACTTCTTGTCTCACCATCTTGACTTTGACATACCATTCTCCTGCTATTACCTAAGCAGGGAGGAATGGAACACAGATGAACCCACAAAAGGAAAATCGATATCCATCTACACAGATGGCTCTAAGATGGGCCGTGGAACAGGTGCTGGAATTTTATCTGAAGAGTTAAATATACACCACTCAATCAGATTACCTGATTACAGTAGTGTCTTTCAGGCGGAGGTTCTGGCAATCGCCGAAGCTGCCTATATGGTGTCAATGTTAGCAATACCAAATAATGATATTACCATATTTATTGACAGCCAGGCGGCTATAAAAGCAGTATCTGCTATAGAAATAAAATCGAAGCTAGTTCACTGCTGCCGTGAAGAGCTTAAGGTTCTCTGCTCGCAGCACACCACGCGTCTCTGCTGGGTCCCTGGACACAGTGACAAAACCGGCAATGAGATGGCTGATGAATTGGCAAGAAATGGTTCTGCTATGGATCAAGATCGGGCGATTAACTCAATCAAACCACCACTCTGTAATCTCAGAGAGAGAGTAGAAAATAAGACCCGGATGAAAGCCAACAACAGGTGGAAAGAATTAACCACCTGCGAAATACAACGGAAGCTATGGCCGGAATACAATCCAAGTCGGACTATCAAGCATATGCGGTTTGCAAGAATGTCGATGTATAAACTGGTACGGGCCCTAACGGGTCACAACTTCCTAAGATACCACACAATAAAACAGAAACTCAAGAATGACGATATATGCAGGGGTTGCGGTGACGAGGAGGTACATGAGGACGCACCTCACTTCCTATGTCAATGCCTCGTCTGTCACTTGAGGAAAAGAACACTTGGAAGATACTACCTACTTCCATGACATACATGAACTTTCAGATATATCTTTATCTAATCTTTACAGGTTCATAAATGCATCAGGTTGGCTGGAAAAGGTCGAGTAACCAAGAGGGAATGACTCTAGCCAACAACATCGGCTAACCCCCAATAAGGGCATCACAATGGGTCCACATGGACCTAAGTGGGGTGCGGCAGGACTCGTTCTGACGGACACACCGCTAAAAATTAACCTAACATAAGTCTGACAGCTGTCGATATCAAAGTTTTTATTGACCTAGACTGATCAAGAGTGAACAGGTTTTTCAGTTGACGTTTATGGATGGTAGCCAAGAAATCAAGTCAATTATTTCTCGACACAAAATCCGGACCGAAACAAATAAAGTTACAAATTTTAAATTAAATGGTATACCTATAATAACTGTAAAGGGAGTTGTCAAAATAAATAAACAAGAGAAATTTAAAAATTGCATATTTTACAATTGTTACCAAGCGATTGGTAGCTAATTAAGCCTTTTTTCTCTGTAATTCAAGAGGCGGCTTTGATCAAAGTCCCAGATTTATAAAATAAAAACTTGTTTGTATGGTTGGATTGTAAGAAACATTTCAAAAAAAGGTGTGCCTTTTCTCTCAAAATGATTCCTCAATGCCTCAAGGGCTTTATCTAAATAAATAAAGTTATTTGGATCATTGCACTTCCTGTAAGTTTCCTGGGATCGTCAGACTTAAATCCTTCCAGTGATCTGAGGCTTGTTTTACATTTACTGAGAAGTTGTTCCTACGTCAAATATACTATGCCGAAGCTCACGTTGCGGCTTTTCCTACAAGAGTGACTACCTAGGTAGCGATGCAATCTATTGCCCAAGTCAAATGCCATAACTCATCAGATTGTTTTTAAGGACTCGAGGTATATCACGAACAGGTGAACCACCAACATTATTTACCTCAAACTTCTAATAAAACGATACAAACGTAACTTAGAAGTTGACAAATGTGTGAGAAACATAATTGAGCGACCAATTTTCCGCGCTTCCAGATACTATACACATACCCAAACCTATCGGCGTTAATCAGAACAATTAAAGTCCCATCTACCCGACCATTATTACGGTAAAGACAAATAGCAGTCGGTAAGGTCTGTTTGTGTCTATATCCCTCAATGGACTTTTACTCTTTCACAAGATCCTATAACATCAATTCCTTTGACCAAATAACTGTACATTTTATCAAGGAAAATCAATGCTCTATACAACCTATATGGTTTATTTGTTTATACTCGATGGGTCATTAAAAGGACACGTGCCACGAGCACGTGACATCCGAAAAACGAACAATGATTTGCAAATATACGTAAAAATATCGCCATTGAAACTGAATACCCAGGCAGCACAACAGTTCACAGTCCTTTTCGTCCGTTCAACCGGAATAAACAAAATAATTGAATGTAAGGACACGCAAACAAAAATCATCAAATTGTCGGTGGTTTCCACCATAAATACGAGTAGTGCGTCGGAGAGGGTATCAATTTGTAATTATTGACCTAAAATATATATATATAGAGTGCATGTTTACTCGCTCCCCTGGACCGCATCAATTTGGTGGGCTATCCTGAGGCGATAAATCTCAGAAAAAAAAATGCAATAACTCAAAGGAAGTATGTCGAGAAAAATTGGGTATGCGCTCAAAAATTTGCATACCTTTCCACCTCGAGGGGAACAATTATCCTCTCGATTGATATACGCGTTCTCTTTCTATAATTGGCAGAACAAATCACAAGAGTCGATATAGGATATCACCGAACATCCTGTTTGTGTTATTAATTTAAGCGGATAGGTTTTCAATTTGGCAAGAATATTCCATGGCAAATCACATTTGCATACACCATCTCATTCCAAGGGGTTGATTGTGAAAAACCCGAAAACAAATTAGGGGGATGCGTGTCTACATTTGTTCAAATCAAGAATCGATTTTCAATTTGCAACAATATCTCCACTTTTCCATAGGCATACTCTGCACAGGGTTACAAGCATTACACCGTGAATTTTTTTTTTCCCGAGGATAATACTTGATTTCCGAGCCCTTTGTGATGATGGCCATGGCCACCATTGAGAATTAATTTATCGCACACTCTTGTAGTGGAAAATTGAAAACAACACAGAGATCTCGTCGTTAAAAAGGATGTCGTTTGTTTTTCTGTGTATACATACGCAGATAGACGAAGACCCGGAGTGGAAGAGAATTTCATCTGCAGACGAGACCCGAGGCAGGAATCGTATAATTGCCAAGCAATTAAATAACCTTGGTAGACGATTAAATGAGCTCAGGTGTAAAATTCCGTACACTTTTATTGAAATCCCAAATTGAAGCGTCCAAAAATGTTATCCTTGTACGAGTAGATATGCATTCAAAGGCATAATCAAGCAAATGACAATCAACAATATAGCGTCACACATGTTGTGCTGACGATGACAGCGGGTGGTGAGTATGAGAGACAGAAATGGAAACAGAGACACAGGCACTTGTGCGATGAGTCTGGTGTCTGGGTCTGATTTATTGTTGATTTTTGATTTTGGCATCTCAATTAATTATTTGTTTAGTAGTTGAAGGTGGTAATATATAATTATAGACTGTGTACAAATTCCATGCAGATGTACCACCTTTAGGGAGTAACGTACATCGTCTGTCGTCTATGAGTTGGAGTTGAATGACGCAGTTTCTGTCACTAAAAAAGGAGAGTAACTTTCACTCATTGAATAAAAGTTACAAATTTTGTCATTTTATAAGATCTCCTTAAATTTCTCGAATGACTGTTAGTGAACTAAAATTTATGTTAGAAATAATAATAAAATAGTTAAAATTCAAATGATTATACATAATATTTAATTTTAATTATTTTGATAGTGGGTACATAATAAAAAAGTAGTCACTAAATTAAATGACTATAAAATAGTCAACTGTGACCATTTTGATTGTTACTATCTTTACAGTTCTTGGTAAAATAGCAATTAAGTAGCCAATCCTGACCATTGCATAAAAAGTGGTTCAAATTTGAAATAAATTCAAAATGACTATTGCGAACTAAGTATTAGGTGCGCCTTAATCTTGCAATTAAAATTCGACCATTTTGCAGTGAGTGTAAGCGGTGATTAATCGCAGCTCTTCTTGAAAAACGCGAATTTTGATGAGCATTTTGATGCATATGAACTTGGTTCTGAAAACGAAAAACCCCTTTTGTTTTTCAGTTTAATAAAATAAATTCCCCACCACTTCATGCACATTTCAGGTCTAATAAAACGTTAGATTATTTCTAATTTCTTGTAAAGCCAATTTTGATTTTATTTGTATGGAAATAGCTATTAAAAGGCTTATCCCAAGTCAATGAAAAGTTATTGAGTTATGTACCTACAGTTAAAAGTAGATAACTATTTACAAAGTCATTCCAAAACTTTTTAGTATGATTAGATCTAATTACGTTCATGGCTACAATTCTATAAAATCCATTTATATAAAAATGGTGAAAAAAATGTATGATAATTCATCGATTATTGAGAACGGCTGGGCCGATTTTGCTCAAATTTTTACGAAAGAAAATTTTGGAAAAATCATCAGGAAAATACGGGAAATCGGAGAAAACGAAAATTAATTTTTTGTATGCAGTTTTGTGTGCAATTGTTACGGAATGGCTTTTTGAATGGAAAATAGAAAAATCTTAGTGGAAAACTCGGAAAATTCCGTAAAAACAAAGAAAAATAGAAGTTTTTTTTCGCCGAAATTTTGCATTTTATCGTATGATTTAGATTTTTTAATGATGTAAAGGTGGAAAATTAATTTTGAAGATTGAAGAATTTCGGATAATTCTGAAATGTGCATGCTCATGTGCGGCAGTCTACTGTCGAAATCGGGAATGCCAGCGTCAAATCGTTCGATGCACGATGCATTCAATTACGAATCGCAACGAGAGCAATATTAGGATCGAGATGAGCTGGCCAAAAAAGTTCGTACAAATGCTCCGCTGTTGAGTGCCGAGCAGAAGAATATGTACGATTCGCTGATGGAGGTTGCTGGCCATGCAACGGGAGGCATTTACATTCTTCATTTCAAAGTGTTCTCGATTGGATTAGTGAACGTGCATACTATAAGCGAAGAATAAGGGCGTTGATAGTTAGACTTTCATTATTCAAAGACGAAAATGAAGCGACCAACTATCCGACGGAATTTTCGAACTTGCTTGATGTGTCAGGAACTCCGCCGCATAATTTACCTACAGCTGAAGGTGGGATCGACCATAATCGTGCTGCGAAATCTGAATCATCCGAAATTGTACGAATTCCGATTATTCCATTCCAATTCAAGCAGATTCAGTTCTCCGTTCGATTGGCTTTTGCGATGAAAATCATTAAGGTTCCCTGTTTTTCGAACGGTCAGATGTACGTTGCCTGTTCGCGTGTTGGCATATAGTTTTTTGTTTTTGCGATGGAAAACAAATCGAAAAACATTGTTTATCATTTGAACTATTTGAATTTAAACTATCTGTGTTTTATATCACTCTGGAGCTTATCTGAAGGCGTTAAATTGGGGCGAGGCAAAGTTCGCCGGGTCCGCTAGTCAACTATAAATAAAGACTTAAATAGCAAAAATGTACTATCTATTATATAAAACAAAGTTGGATCCGTAAGACCGCCCATGAATCGATCGTCCGGTCTGAGCTATGTTTTCTTCATTGTCTTTGTCTAAGAAGGTTCCTTTCTAATAACGTCATTCGGCGCGAATACTGTTCAAGAAAGCGAATTAAATCTGACAAAAAGTTTAATAAAAGCAAGCAAACCAAAAAAAGGCTATAAATTGCCAAAATAATTTAAATCCGAAATATTTTTAAACACAGATCAATCTATTCAACATATTCTTCATATGACATAGATCGCGTACTATTTTTGTAGTTATTCATAAAAAATAAAAACTATATAAAAGCCAGGTACAAACACACAAAGTACTTAATTATTAAATTAGATTAAATATAAATAAATATATAGTTGGCGCAACAGGTCTGTAAGGAGCTTGGACCCTAGGCCTAGCCACGATGGACAGATTTAACTTTTATGCGAGGTTAAATATTTTCTTTTCCCCCAATTGTCTCGATTGAGCGAAGAATCATTCTTCGAATCACTGGTTCTCCGGGCCAAGAAAGCGTCTAATACTGGGTCCCATTACATAAATATTAGACAAACTTCAGGGACAATAATTTTATGCTGCGTAAGGTAATTTTAATACCTCTGCAAACTAACATAGCTGACACGTATAGAGCATTTTTTTCTGCTTCTGACTTGTTTTCTGTAAGTAGATTATGCTTTGTAAAAAAATGTGCTAATAATAAATTCTCAACTTAAGTTTTCTATACCTATTGTAGAAAACCGCTTTTAAATCCGTTCCGTAAATATCAAGTTCTGGCGGTACCTATATACAAATAGAATTTCGTCAAAGTGACAAGAAGCTCTTACTGTCCACTGCACAGAGCTCATTTGAATATGTCTTCCGGCCATACAATCTATACCTACTGCACATAAAATGAAAATGATGCCAAGCATGACACTGCACCGCCATTACCTTGATCCTTTTGGGAGCAACGCGACACAGACGACACAATGCCTATAGACAAAAAGTGAAAGCCTTAATTAAAAAATGCCCGAAAGTATTTCACGTGGAAATCATATTTGGCGCCAAATTTCCTCCCGGACATGTATTCGTGTTTGGTGTCCGTGCGCGCCCTTGAAACTGTGGTAAATTTTAATGATTAAGCCGAACGTTGGCCGAAAAAAGCTTTTTATCCTTCTTCCCCTTTGTTTGCTCATTGTACGTGTGCATATAACAACTGGCGATGTCGCATGCAACGTTCGTTGCAGGGTAACCCCATTTGTCTGTTGCATTCCTCAAGGGATAATCACTGGAGTGTGCATCTGGACGCAATTTAGCGCCCGTTCCTCTGATGACTTCTAACAAGTTTATGTTTTATTATACTTCTATGAGTACCGGCTTTGGGGGTTTTTCGGAACTTCATTCAAATTGGAGAGAGAGACAGTAGTTAAACTCCTAGGCCAGTTGACATTGCGTCGCTTGGTTGCATCGCGAAAGGGTGCAATAATCAGTGGGAGGACTTTTCATCATCCGCAGTCATACTCGTTTCTATACGTACTGCAGGCTAGTAGCCTGTGTATCTACGTATAATCTCGGCATGTGGTCACAAGCTAAGTGTAATTATTGCCCCAAGCTGTTCGTTACTTTTATATTTTTCGTCGGAGTGAGTTTGAAAAGCGCATGCAACGGTTATTAAATTACACATCCTTCTGTGGCCATGATGAATGGGAAATTAAAAATAAATAAAATGAAACATAATTATTTGCATGGATAATGGTATCCTCGAGCGGAAATTTGATATCTGGACTGGATACGATTTCCAGTTCTTTTCACCAGCAAAATGTATACGTGTACGAGTACGAGTATACCTGCCACCAGAGCGAAAAGTATCGTAATATTGTAAATGTATACAACACCGTGTTTAGTGATGCTATAAAAAATGTTTTCAAACTAAAGATCTCCATCTATATGTGCAGTGAAAGGGTTCGCTTTCTAAGTGTTTAGATGTTACCCCCTCAGTTTGTTACCGTTGCAGAGATATGCATTCTGGGGATGCAGAGCATAAAGGCGAACAAAGGACGTGTTTTGTTCGCGTTCAAAATACCATTTTAAACTGTTCAGTGCACAGTGCACTGCACACCCCCTCCTGTGCCGGCGAACAAAAGCCACAGCAATGGGTGTACGATATCTGTATAATGCAAACGCAACCGACTCCTCATTCGCTTTGGGGGTTTCCAAAAGGAATTGATATTAAATTATTTTCCATTATCATTTGATGCACTCTCCGGAGGTAGTAAAATATATGCAAACAATGCGATGCATTGTACCCCTAATGAGGGGTGCGGCCATTGGTAACATGACGTGCAAGTGTAAGTGCATTTGCATTCAACTTTATTTGAGTGCAAATCAAATGTGCTTCGAAATGGGCAGCCGTAAAAGTTTCCCATCAGATGCAATCGAAAGGGGGTAGGTATTCGATTTGTTTTGATTTTTTTTTGATTGCTTGCATTGATGTCTACAGCAGACTACTTGCTAAAGATAACGTAGTAGAAACTGTGGAGTGCAGTTGTCAATTTTAAAAGAATGCAAGCATCAACCACAAGTGCCATACTGACGACCTTCAATTGACTTTGATTTATAAATATAAAACTCGATATGAATTTCAGCACCACTCCTAATTAATAAATTGATAGTTGCAATTCCCAGGTGAATCGTTTATGCAAAAGGGTAATTACAGTTGCCCACCAGTAGCGGACTTAATGCGATCACTCTAACAAATACTAGGGCGACTGAATTAAGTGCTTACATAGGCTGAGCGAAATAGAACATATACACAGAGCGAAAAATGACTACATAAAATCAATAAGATTGCCTTACTGGACTACTTTACTATGAAATCATATTAAAACTAATAAATAATTAGGGCTATCGCAAATAAGTTCCGATGGAAATGTTTTCCTTGTCAGCAATGTAAATAAGATTGCTGAATAGGAAACATTCCGGGGGAAATATTATTCCCGATATGGGTGAATATGATATTTCCATAGAGAATTCTTAATGATTTAATGAAGAAAATCTTATTAATAATCGGAAAACCTTATTACTGTTTGGTTTAAGAAGTCAAACTTATTAAAAAAACGCCACAAAGGAAGTCTTCTCAAATCTATAAGATTTCTCTTTAACATTTTAAAGAGATATCACATTAATTGTAAGTGGCATTTTCACATTGCATGATATAATAATATGAAAACATTATTAATATTCGTTTCTGAGAAGACGAACTTATTAAAAGTGTTTGTCTAAACGTTAATATTCTTTGATCAAAAAGAATTCCCTCCTAGAAATAATATATGAGTCCACGTGTCGCGAAGTGAAAGTAATATAAATGTAATCATTAGTAGATCTATTTCACCAAACAATTTACATTTCAAGCGGATTAATTAGATAATGGATATGAAGTGGTAAGTCCCATTTAATGCATTTAAAGTAAATATATAAAGTATAATAATTTTTAATCTTAGATTTCGAGACAAAAATTTCACTTTTTACTTAATACGAAAAATGTTTCCCCAAATGATGTTGTAATTCGAAGAGAAAATTAAAGATAAAAGGAATAAGGAACTGCTAAAATGCGTGAAGAAAGATGTAGATTTAACAGGTAATCTTTTGTCTAAAAATAAATCGGAACATTACGCCATTAAAAAATTTAATATTTTCTTAGATTTAAGACTACATCACGTTTCTCCTGCTGCATTTAATGCTTCAACTTATTCGCTTCCAGAAAGGATACAAGGAACGAATAAGGCTGCCATTCTTTGAAAGGAAGGAAAATCTGCGGTCAAGAATTTTCGTTTTGAGACCAGAAATTCAAGAAATTCTAAATACAACATTTTTATAATTTTAAGATAGGTAATTTTAAGATGTACATATAAGTTTCGCAAATAAAGTTTTAATAAGTTTTCCATATATTTTCAACTCGTTTTTTCATATACTTTCGATAAGTTTTCCCTATGGCTGCTAAGAGGTTTTCACATACTTTTCAATAAGTTTTCGTATTGTTTCAAGGTGCCGTCATATCAACATTTAATAAGATATCTTTTTAAAAGAATGTGGCTTTCTTATAGAAAATTCACTATCATTTTAATAAGATTTTCTCTATTGTTTTAATATGACTTTCTTCTTGGATGAAAACCTTATAGTTTTTCTTCTATTTTATGTGGTCGTTTTCGCTTTGTGAAGCGCATATTTGCAGTTGTTCACCTTATTTCCTAATGACAAATTTATACGTCATTGCAAGATTGAAGGCAGATATACCTACATCTTACATCAATAATAATTAAGTACGTACCTACTTCGAAAACGAAGTGTGTGCAGTTGTTTGCAGATAGTTAAAAACTTCAGAAATTATAGGATCTGACGTTTCGGATCAATAACAATGAATATAATCATTACAAGTATGCGCTTGCTTCATGTAATTCGGTCAAATCAAGTTCTTTATTCAAAATCTAAACTGAAGTTTAACAATGTCGATGAATTTCAATCAAACCGCAATGATTAAGGTTGCAGGTCACGGGCGACATTCCGCTTTTCATTGAAAGTTATTTATATGGTTAATTTTTAGTTCTATTCTCGGGTGCGCAAACTTACAAAGCCGCCACATTAGCCAGTCACATATACAGTTGACTTTTAAAAGTATAGGAGACTTCAAAGGTAGTACGTCTGCTGGGTCTGGACATAAATCGACAGCGACGACATCCTTGACTAAGTGGACTGTGAGAGGATTAAAAAAAGCATTACGCTTCAATTAAATGACCCTATTTGCCTTACGAAGAACGAACTCTTGACCGTCATTTCAGTCTATACGACTACAGGAGTAAAAAACACCCCTTTAGAAGCAATAAATGGTTTACGCATATCAAAGAAGCAATTGCAATTCCTTCTTGTAACTAACTTAATATTTTATTCATTCTCGCAAGTTGTTACCATTCCCATAATAGGTATCTTATAAAATAACGATTAGTTGTTCCATCAATAACTAATGTCTCTCAACACCAGCGGATGCGTATAAATTCCACGCCTCTCTGCATTCGAAGCGTAGTTCTCGTTTTACAATTCAACACCATGGTGAGGCTGGACTCCACTAAAGCTTTTGACGACATTTGGCACGCCTGGACTATAACCGGTTGCAATCCGCCGAAAAATAACCGCTTCATCTACAACTTGTACACCTTGTTCCTGGCCATTATGGTTTTGATTATGGGAACGTTGAATGTTGTTGTTGAAATATTTTTCATTGAAGACTATAACATGTTTATATTAAGGATTTCTACAAGTGTCGAGGTGCTATGCATTGTTCTAAAGACGGTTTGCCTATACGTCTATCGCAACACTCTGCTGGAGGCTAATGGACATCTGTCAAAGTTGGACCAATGTGCTGAAGAGAACGCTGCAGATCGCAATCGAATGGACCATGTTCGGCGACACTGTCTTCGCCTTTACCGGTTCATACGTAACGTGTACGTCGTCACTTGGGTGTTTTATGTGCTACACGCAGCTCTGACTGGAAACACTGTAATCGGGGGATGGTTTCCCTTCGATTGGAGATCCTCAACAGTACTCTATTTCGTCGCGTTGACCTATCAGTCATTTTACACATTCAATTTGGTTGTTACCCTTCTGGGTGCCGACGCCTTTATGATATTGTCTATCTATATCTTAATAGGCCACACCAAGTGTCTGGTGCGGAGAATTTCCAGCATAGGCTATCCGAGTGCAAGAGGTTAGTGCAGTCCAGAGGAGAACTACGATGAGTTGGTTAAATGCATCCATTACCATCGCAATAGCCAGCGGTAAGTTGAAGAAGTGAAATTGGTTATACGGTGAAGTCTGAAGTCCTTGCAGGTATTTAGACTGCCTTTGCTCGATGATATCGGCAACATTTTTTTTACAAATCATGGGGACTGCAATAATAAGTTCGACCACGATTTCCACCCTCGTACTCAGTAAAGACATAACGTTTGTATGGACATCCTGCTTGTGTACGATCATAATAATGCTGCAACTGTTGATCAGTTGCTACTTGGTAAGTCAAATGACAGAAGAGAGCAGCTACCTGACCACGGCCATATACTCGTGTAATTGGATGGATCAGGATGTGAAATTTCGCAGAACAATAATCCTGTTTATGCAACGGTCTCAGCAGCCAAATGAAATCATTGCCGGGAATATGATTAGTATTTCGTTGCCGACATTCGTGCGAGTAAGTTGGAGAGGGGTGTTGGCGATTGGAAACGAGTAGGTAATTGTTTCTGTTTTGTTTTTCAATTTGCAGCTGATCAGAATGTCGTACTCGCTGTTTACTCTTTTTTCGAGCTCGTAAATGCAGAGGACGAGTGACGATGATTTTTAAATTATTGTTGGGTTAATAGCACACAATTTATATGTCAAGGCTGTCAAAAAAAAAAGTTTTCGTGAATATATTTGTTCGTTACCTAAATGGTTTAGTTTAAATGTGCCTTTTAACAGTTTTAAGTAAGTAAGGAGGGGTCATGGCTTTTGATTGTGCTAAGGTGAAGGTCCTGGTCTCGATCTACACGCCTCTGTGATGCAGTGATGCCAGACTTTAGAAGCAGGTTATCCCACGGCTATACCCACAAAATCTCTTTTATCCCTCGCCAAAATTTAAAAAATCCCACATTTATCCCACGAAATGTAAAATACAAAAAAAAAAAAACAGATATTGACAGATACGAGTTACATCATACATCAACTATGTAAGCTATGTAACAAAAATATATCATTATATTTATACGTGAACATCTGAGCTTTCCGTACGCTTTTTTAGTATTTAATATGAAATGAGGAAAATAAAACTTATATTATTTGAAAGGTGCTGTACCATAGATGTGCACAAACACAAAATCGTGGTTATAATGTAGCCATTTGGTAAAATTAAGTTATGGCTTCTCCATACAAAACAGGTAATAAAAGGATTTTGTTGACAATCAATTTGTGGCCGTCATGTTTCCATAGTAAAGTATCTTAGATTAGAACATGTTAGGAGAAATCAGTTACCCATAAAGGTATGCAATTTACCTGCCCCTAAAATTAAGCATTTGTTAATGTATTTAGGGGAATTATTTACTATTTGTCGCCACCATATTACTATAGAAACGTAATTATTCACATATAAATCATCTTAGATTAGAGTCTTTTTCCTATGGAGCAGCTCATTTACGTATATTTTTTTTCGATATTATAGACATCGCTCTTCGCTCTTTTCGTTTCGTTTAGAAAAAACATAAATAAATAACGAAAATAATTGTAGAACGTTTTTAAGTATACATACTTATAAAAGGTATGTAAGATTTTCGGAGATGCTAGTACATATTAATATAGGTACGTTTGTATTATAATACAAAAATAGAAATAAAATATAGGTAGATCTTATGCATTATTTGAAAACGACTGGTATGTAAAAAACTTTAGTCGGTTGGGCAAATGTTTGGACTGCAATGTGCAAACTTTGTCGCACGATCTCGGTTTTGGGGCAGTGAAATATCTCCCAACAAGTTTTGCCAAATCCTTTGTAGTCGTCGGTTTGAACCGGCGTCAACCAACCAATTGGGGACTTCATCCATCTTGTTTGGAATATTTTCTTATTTACTTGTTCTGTTTTATAAGTTCATTTTATTTTAAGTTTTAAAACAATCAAAACAAATTGCATACCTGAATTACAACAAACCGCACACATAAATTCACGACGAGAAGTGTAGAATTGTTGTTTTCGTTTGAAATTTCATCTCGTTAGTATGTGCGTGGTGGGTTGAGATTTTCACCACAGATATGTCATTTTATGAAACAGTTTAGCATATTTGTTTATTCATGAAACTAGCAAATTAGGAACAACAGTTGACCAAAAAGTAAAATCCCTTTTTTTAATACCATGAGGTTTGAAAAATCCCTTTGACCCTTTGAGCTTCTTTCAAGTGAGAAAATTCCTTACAAAAGGGATAAATACCCCGATCTGGCATTACTGCTCTGTAGCCATCTCGATCTGGAAATGCTATATTCAAGGAAAGAATTAGTAGAATGTCACTGGATTAATTTTTAATTCAGCTTAAGCGAATGTGCTTTGCATCATATGATGACTGGTTTTGGATTTACTGCCCTCAACTGAAACCAGCACGAGTAAGGAGAAGTATACTAAAATTGCAAGGAATTAATCCAGCTCAAGTGCGCTTAGATTAGATTATTCACAGCTTCTGACATGATTTAATTGGTTTCCATGTGAATCCAGCTTCAACGAATATAAAAGATAAGAACCAACAAGCTTAGACCGCGGCACAGCTTTACAACTTTTGCAAAGCCATAGATGACGTCAATGTGGGAAAGAAGTATTAGAAGTACTAGCCGATAGCCCTGGTAGCTATTGTTATATTGTCTTGTATTGTTATAGTAATTAAGTTACTTAATAATAAAGAAATAATAATAACAATAATATTTACAAGTATTTTTTCCAGCCCTATAAATCGGCAGGATCGGTTGGTGTCCGAACGTCTGACAAACATCCGAGAGTATAACTGTCTTGAAAGAGCTTCTCAATTAGCCGTTTGGAATCGGCATAAAATTGTAGATCCCTTCCATTTGTTCCAAAAATGAAATCTCACACAAAATGATTGGTTGTTAGAAGCTAGGTCTATAGAGTCCCTACGGACCTTTTGCGCCAAATTATGTATAAATTTTTATTAAAAACAAAATATGGTATACGCTGCGGTCACTGCGAGGAGGACGTTCCATCAGTTGAGGGAGGGTTTGGTAGATGCAGCAGTTGCTCACTGCATTTCGAGTGCACTACTATACGAGGATGCTATATACAGTGATCTAGAAAACGACTTCAAAGAAATAAAAATAATGTTAAAGGAGTTCATATTTTTGCCTCGATACAACTCTCGGATCTTTGCTTGTGGCGTAGGCCTATTTATTGAAGGCACCACCGCACCTACAACTCCAAAAATAGCTCGGTGAGGCGTTGACTACTGAATGGTTATGACTACTTTCCTCATTAATGTTTAACATGTTCGTAATGTGGTGCCATTCCCATCATCGAACCACTCTCGGCCATGAGGTGTAGGAAAATCAATAACTAATGGCTCGGAATAAAAGTATCTCTATGATTACTGAGCGCTGCATTCTTTCTGTATAATGCTCATATCATTAGCAAACGTGAACTGACTGCATTGGCAATGTCGGACAATATTAAAATGATATAAAGTGAGTGACAGCACGTCTGAATAACCTTTTTCGACCTTGACCAACAGAAAGTTTTTTCCATCGTCTTACAAAGGCTTACAACAGTTCTACAGGGCTTACGAAACTTGACATGGCTTGAAATAAGTCGGTTCTACTTACAACCAGCGTATCCAACGAAATACAATAAAAAATTCCAGCTAAAAATCCAGCCAAAATAAAACTACTAATAAAAAAATTAAAAGAGTCATAAATAAACCATTATTAAAAAAAAATCACTGAATCCATTTACTATCTCGTGTTAAAATGAAGCATACTTTAAAAAACTAAATATGTACCTATACAAAAAAAAAATATTTAAAATAAATTCATGAAATTAGTTCAGCTCATAAATAAACATAGTATTTTCTTTGAGTCCTTCAATTGTCTCCTTATCTTTTGTAAGTATAATAGTAGTAAAAACTTTTTTTGTAACTTCTGACGGTAGATATATCAGCATTTCTTGAAGCAGCATTTGTAAGTTAACAAAGGGTAAAACAAAATTGTATCAATGCAATCGCAAAAATGTAATGATACAAGCCGGCTGGATTTTAGAAAATATTTCAGTCAAAATGGCAACGCTGCTTACAACCATAAGTTCGATACGAATGAGGTGTGTATTGATCTAGAAATTGTAGTTTTTGTTAAGTTTCTAAACGCTTTAAATCAAGCCTCACCTCACTTTTAAAATATAGGTCGAAAGCTTGCTGAAGGTTGTCAAACCTACGGTGTGGGCCAAAAGTGCGTCAAGGAAATTTTCTTTCAAAATTACACAGTAGCAATTCTCGAGATAATACAAATTTCTGCATAGCTCTATGCGCTTTATCCTTCCAGTCGGAATTGGTGTCCCTTGGTTTGTTTTCGAAACCGCTAGGGGTCGCCTGCATTTTCAGCCTTTGAAGTATATCAATTGCAAAACTTGGGTCAGAGTGCCTTCCTCATTTCCACCTACCCCATTTTTGCCTTGTATTTTGTATACCCACTGTTAATTCTTTGTTGTGAAGTTTTGACACAATGAATCTAGTGCTTCCCCTTCCTTTGTTTTTCCGCCTTATTCAGTTTATATAAACGACGTGCACATAACTTCTCCTCAAATTTCTCCACTTCTCTCTCCCCCACCCTAAATGAAATTCTCTTTTCCCTTAATTGTATTACTCACTTTAAGAGAAATAGCAATTACAATTGAGCAGTGAGCACACTGTTGACCACGTGAATTTTCCACTTCCTTGTGTAGGTTAGGTAGGTATTGATGGGAGCCTTGCAACTTGCAAGTTGTAATGTAAAGCTTGTGGACTCTGGTAACTGGTACATTGGCGTCGCTGAACGTGTTGCATGCAAGTTAATAAATAAGTAAATAGAAGCAACAATTTTCCAAACCACCCCTATAACTATTTGTGTGTGTGTACCAAGGGGTGGTTTGGTGAGGCACACCGTACACCGTCCACTTTAGGGGTGGCTTTATGTTCAATTTCGTTTGCCTGTACAAAATCCTGTGATTAGCGTTTTCCCGTTCAGTTCGATAGAAATCACCTACTTGTGCAGACGTACACATTTCAACCCTCGATTTGGCAAAACATTTTACGAAGAAAATTCACTATTCAGTTTTGGCGGCAATGGCAGTACCATTTTGTGTTCCTAAAAAATCCAAAGTTCAGCCGCCAAAAAATTCATCATCATCAGCTCTCAACAATGAGGCGGCTAAGATTCTCCAGTGGCAAATCATAGCCCAGGCCATTTGTCAAGCGTTACGAGAGTATTACCTGCAATCGCTTCTGACCAAGGATGGATTCGTAAGCGGTCCTGTGGAAATTCTGCCAAATGGCAAATTAAAGTTTATTCGAAAATAATATTCCACACCAGTGATGGTGCAAAGCTCTAGAAAGCGTATTGTGATTTTTTTTATAAACAGAAACAAATATTTCTTACTTGTGACTTTTGTGAAATTCCGTCGGTAAATGCTTTGAATAAAATTGTTTCTAAAATAAGGATTTTTGTGATGGTACAACAACGGAATTCAAAATCAAGTCCATTTTTAGATATAAGAATATATTTTTTTTTTGCTAAACGTATTTACCGTTTCCACTCTCTAAGTGTCTATGTAAAGTGTTGAATGTGAACAAATAAATTGTAAGCTTCTATAATATGGATATTTTGATTTGTAATATTTTATTTTATGTTGCATATACTTACCTATTATACTTGTAAACTATTTTAAAAACTACACAAAAATACTATGCAAAATTTGGTCAGAGATGAAATTATAAACTAACGTAATCATTTTTTATATGTAATAAAAATTTAATAAGTGTTTCTAAAAAAATAAATAAAATAAAAATTCGAGTTTGTAAAAAGATAATTGGTGTTTTTTTTTATTAATGGTTTTGGTTGTCTACTAACTTAACAGGGAAATTTGTCTTCTATTTCAAATTTTTTGCACTCGAAAGAGGGCGAAATATATCCCGAAGGCAAAACGCGTTAGGAAAATCCGTCGGTGAAAAACGTTGCAATTGAAATCTTTATTCTAAAATCTTATGGCGTATTATATTTTTCACTTTAATTTAGACAGTGCACAATTTTATATTTAAATATTGTCCAAAAAAAGAACGTTTCGAAATTCTATGGTTTTTCAATTCATGTAAATCCCCGCTCGAGTTGCTTCTCAAAGTTTTAAGAAAACGTTTGTTCTTAAGTCTTTTTAAGCAAGATAATGATTTGAAGTTGTATTTTGTGTGGCAGCATATGAACGCGTTGTTTCGACACAATCTGTCAAGGCACACGAGTTAAATGAACTCACTTCATCCAAAAACCAACTCAACTCTTAAAATTCTTATGCTTACGAAGAAGATTATTATTATTAGGTGCATGTATTTTAATGTGTCAATTTGACACATTTTTTCTTCGGTATGTTTAGCAGTTTTCAAGCAGTTTATATAATACGATATCTTATTTCCCGTGAAGTGCTATGGCTTTCTCATACATGAGGGTATCATATCTTTCGGTCGTATGGGATGCTGATGCCTAGCCTATACGTAACTCGCGCTCTTCAACGCGACATTGTGATTTGGGCATTCACTTTAGAAAACCACATAAACCAAAAAAAAAAATACGATTCAACTTCACAAACAACGGCAGCAACAGATCAACCTACCCTGTTCTGTCAGAATTGATATTGAATTTTATGTGTTTGTTAAAAATTGACTAGGGAAGTTTGACAGACTAAGGTAAGTTGATGTATTAGAAAATTTTCTTGTTACTTTCTCAGTATGGCCAACTTACGTGTAGTGCGGTACAAAACATAACTTGTGGTGTGAGCAGAGCCACAAGGGGGAGTTTTATCTTCTCTCATATGAAACATCTCAATAAGCAAATAAATTAATTCTCAAATTACTGGTCAACAAGGTCATCTAGGTGGTCGCTTAAGCAGATGATATAGTTATACTTGTCTCAGGAAAATATCTTCCCACCATCGATCGGTAAGGTTATGGCTCTCAGAACTATCAAAGTGGACGGAGAACAACGGTCTCTCGGTCAACCCCAACAAGACTGAACTCTTTCTGGTTATCAGAAGTTATAAGGTAGCAAAATGGGAGCCATCAAATCAAATCAATCTCTCACTCGAAGCCAAATACCTGGGTATTTTATTCAACTCCAAATTAAACTGGAAAAAGAATACGGAACAAAGAATGAAGAAGGAACTAAATGCTTTTAACGCCCGCACAAAAGCGTTTAAGAAGAATCGGGGCTTACAACCAAACATGGTGCACTGATGTATACTGAGACCAATTCTGATCTATGACTCGTTCATTTGGTGGGAGGCTATTAACACTAAATCCAGCCAGAAGAATTTGAACAAGGTACAGAGAATCGTTTGTATAGGTATAACGCGTTCACTAAAATCTACACCATAACAAGGCATAAAAACACTGCTTAACCTACTACCTTTTGACTTTTATATCAAAAGCGTCGCAGCCAAAGGTGCTCTCAGACTAAGGGAGAACAAATTTGGAAGCCCGAATCATCCGGTCACTCGCGCATAAGTACTTGACATCTTTGATCAGAGCGCACTTATGCCACTCACTCACTACAAGAAACTTAAGTCTAACGGCATAGGCAGGACTGGTTCGTATCGACTACTGCCATAAAAGGTATAAACATCTTTAGAGATGGTTCAAAGACGGAGAATGAAACAGGAGCAGAAGTCTTTTTTCGGAAGAGCTAGGTATCAGCTTTGTATATACATTCCTATAGTAGCGCCAATCCAGTATCCTAATAGGTGTCGCTACTTATACCAAATCGAGAATCAAATTACTGAGAGCTTTGAGCCTTTGATAATTTTGTTCCTTATAAAAAAGCTTAAGTTGAGATTTTTGCTCCTTCATTCATTCGAAATTTTTTCGTCGTTGGGTTTCGATTTGTGTTTGTTGTGTAAATTTCTTACAAATTTGAAATATAAAAAATGTTTTGTCAATTCAGAATTGGACGGATTTCTAACCCTAAGTAATATCAAATCCTAGAATCAGTTTCTGATATTAGGGATTCAAATCTTAAGGCGTCAAAATCAGCAAATCGCGTATTTCACACTTAAACGAATAATTTCAACTGTCGTTTATGCAGATCCCTTCATCGACTTCGTTTCTGTTCAAAGATCTTGCAAGTCACTATTCCCAATAGGAGCAGAAGTTTCAATGCTTAACTATTGTGGAAATTGTCTTTCATCAACACACACGGTTAACGACTGTCGAAGTCAGTCAATTAAGGGCACAAACCAGTTTGCATTATTTATTTATTTATTTTTTTTTATCCGAGGGTAGGTGAAAATCTTCCAAAGACACTATGAGAATAGCAAGCGCGTTCTCATAGTAGTGTCAGATTTTTACTGACTAAAACACCATCCTTCTAAAGATTGTTAGATACTGCAAATAAGATATAACTTATCAAGCAATTTTTCTATCATGAAATAACAACTTTTGACAGGTTACTTTCCAGTGCAATATCCTGCGTGTTCGGCAAATTAGACGCAGTTAAGACGCAGATATCGTCGTTTCTAATATACCATGGTGCTTGTACAATTTCTCTTAGAACTTTATTTTGAAAAGTTTGTAGAATATTGACATTTCTTTTCTTGGTACAACCCCAAAGTTGTATACCGTAGGTCCACACCGGCTTTAGCACTTGCTTGTATAAAAGCAGTTTGTTCTAAGTACTGAGCTGGGAATGTTTTCCGAGTAACCAGTACATTTCTCTATATTTGATATCGAGTTCTTTACGTTTCATTTTCACGTGCGAATTCCATTTCAGCTTTGCGTCGAGTGTCATTCCCAGGTATTTGGCCTCGTTTGCAAAGGGTATTCGGACCAAGTTTAGAAAAATTGGCAAGTCATTAAATTTTTAATAAGTGAAATTCACGTGAACAGATTTAGTTTCGTTTTCGCGATCCGCCAGTTCCTGCGGCTGCGGCTTGCAGTTTTGTAGTCGCTTCTTCAATTGTATTACCTACTGCTAGGATAGCTGTGTCGTCGGCGAACGTAGCAAGGGTAGTGCCATCTTCCCTTGGAATATCGCGAGTATATAACAAATAGAGAAGCGGACCAAGGACGCTTCCTTGCGGTACCCCGGCCGAAATTTCTTTTAGCTCCGAGTATTCGTTTCCATTTCTAACACGGAAGAGTCTATTCCCGAGATATGATTCTAGAATATCATATAGGCTTGCGGGGAGAACTTGTCGTAATTTAAATTTCAATCCGTCGTGCCACACCTTATCAAAGGCTTGTGAGACGTCAAGAAATACGCTTGAGCAAACCCTTTTTTCTTCAAATGCTTTCTCGATTACGTCAGTAGTTCTATGTACGTGATCAATCGTCAATGCTTGGTTCTGAACCCAAAATGGTGGTCAGGGATAAGTTTATTGTCTTCAATAACCGGTAGGCGCCTAAGCAATATTCTCTCGAAGACTTCGTATATGACTGGAAGAAGGGAAATTGGATACGCATACGATTTTACTTCATTTGGCAGTTTTCCTGGTTTTAGAACCATTATGACCTCCTCGACTTTCCATTGACTCGGCATGTGTTTTAGTCTAAGCGCGGCATTTATGATATGAAGAAGCTTCATTAATGCTTTCCTTGGTAGAACTTTCAGAACTTCTCCGGTGATCAAATCATAACCAGGAGCTTTCTTGGGTTTTAGGGATTCGATTTCACGTTTTAGTTCACTTAGCGTTGCACTAGTTAGTGTTGAATCGTCTGATTGTAATTCCGCCCTATTAGTATTGTCGTGGATCGCTTGGCCATTGTACGGTTTAAAAGTTTCTTCTAGATGAGCGGCAAAAACGTCCGCTTTTTCCTTATCTTCCCTTGCCCATTCATTTTGATTAATTCTAATTGGCGGCGCGGGGATTTTGGGCCTTTTGGTGCCTTTTACAGCTTTCCAAAGTGAATAATTGGAATCTTTTTTCGCTGTTAAACTTTCAAGATAAGAACCTATCGCACGATTTTTAAAATCCTTAATAACTGTCTTCAACAAATTGCACAAATAATTCAAATGTGCTTTATGTTGCGGAGCTCGACTCTGTTGCCATTTCTTACGCGCCTTTCTTTTTTCGTTGACCAATTCTTTTATTTCGGGAGGATATCGTAGCCCGTATTTGGCCGGCGTTTTCCTTGGATAAGGCGTATTATTCCAGGAGGCGATCTGTACGATCTCGACGAAGCGATCAACTTCAACCTCAAGTTCTTAGGGTGTCGTAAGTGGAACACTCAGTTCAACATTCTCTTCTATTTCGTTCCTAAAGCCTTCCCAGTTAGTTTTTCTACCAGTTAATCTCGCTGGCTCTAGGTTATTGGCTAGTTTTACACTCAATGTTAATATAACCGGTGAGTGGTCAGATGATAGATCAAAGCTCTCTTCAACTTTAATGTGGTTGGTAGGTATTCCTTTCACGACGAAGCAATCTATCAGATCAGGTAGTTTTGAAGTAACAGTTGGCCAGTAGGTCGGTTTGCCCGTCGAATGGAAATCGCAACTGTATTCCATACCTGCCCCATAGAGCATTCTACCTTTTCGCGAGATGTATCTGGAGCCCCAGAACGTGTGCTTCGCATTAAAATCGCCGCCAATAATGAAATTTGGTTTGAGCGATTTAAGCAGGTTAGTAAAATTACTTTTTTCAAGCGCGGAACGCTTGAACGTAGATAGATGAAATTCTAAGAGACGCTGACTATTTTTAACTCGAATCGTGCACAGTTGCATAGTTTCAAGCTCTATCTTCAGGTCTTCGTATTGTTCAATGCAGTCTTTAATAAGCAATGATGATCCACCTCTGGCGTTCCCCGATGGGTGACAAGCGTGAAAATCGTTATAGCCTTTTATTTTTAAATTCGATCCCTTTTTCACGTGAGTTTCAGAAATCAAGCAAATGTCAATATCTTTCTCGCGTATGAATATTTCCAATTCACCGAGTTTTTGTAAAAGCCCGTTTGCATTCCAAGTGCATATTTTTAACATTGGTTTTTCATTCATGTTATTTTTGAAGCACGCGTTTTCCGTGAATTATTTTCGAGCTTAACCAAGCGATCGAGAATAATTTTATTTATTTTGCTTTGTTCTTCAAGTTTCTCGAGAATAACTGAGAAAACATGAGAAACAGGGTCCGGCGAAGTTTCAACGTTTTTTGCTCCTTCGAATGCCGCGGCCTGAGCGTAGGTATGCACTCTGGCTGTCCGAGGGCCACTATTCGATGGCTTTCCTGATGGTAGCTTTTCAGTAGCGGTTCTTTTGACAACAGAGGTCGAGGGCCTTTCTATTGTCTCTCTTTCTGTTGTCTCTCTTTCTCTGACAATGTTACGCTTTTGAACCGGGGGTTTTATATTGCCTACAACCACCTGGGCGGTCCTACGCTTTGTCTTGGTAAGCGGCTTTGTTTTCCTATTTTGCGTTTTGAGGAGCACATCTCTCCGTTTTTGCAACTCATTAGCTACTTCACAACCTCTATAATTTGTCTCAGAAATGACGGAACTATTAAATTCTAGCAATCTGACTAGGAGGTTAGGAAGAGTAAAAAAGTATTAAATCCTCTATGGACAAATACCTAGTGTATGAATATTAAAATATGAAAGACAAATTGCTGATTGGTTTGACTATAAGGTGCAATAATTGGTTAGCTGGCTATCCCCCGCCCTGCGATGATGAAACGCCCTCCAAGAACGCCGCTTCTCATGTTTGCGAAGAAGGTTCTTCGAAGGCTTGGAAGATCTAGCAACGATACCTCTATCATATCTAAGGAAATTCATCAACAGATCAGAATAGTTTAGTTGGTTTCATGCGCTACCACGTACTATATAAGATAAGGGTAATCGCAATGGAACTATATATGGCTTCTGGGTGAAGTTGCATGTAATGCAAACTGCCCCGCTAACCTAGCCTATAAGAGCCCAAATTTAGAAATGCACTAAAAGTAAGTTGAATATTTTGATATGGGTAAGTAATAGAGCAGAGCGATCCCTGCTAGACGACGGATAGTCGTGCCAAGTTAAGGTAAAGAAAAAAAACGGCAAGATAGACGAAAAGTGGTCAGAACGGGGAGAGGACCGAAACCAGCGTTACTATCTTGTCGATTATGAGCTAAACATAAAAGTTGATTCAAAGAGTCCCGATAATCGAGTGCGATATGAACAAAGCGTGATGGGAAACTCTTTTGCTAGGTATGCCATAGTTCAGATCCTAATAGAGACCCATCAATTGATGATACTGTACTTCAAAAGCCTTGCCAAAAACCCTTTTCCAATTTATCTAATGAAATCGATACATTCCGCAGTTTGCCAAAATACTTGCGCACACACAAAGAACCCTTTCAATCATACTACCATTTGCAGTAACGAAATTGACCTAAATGCCAAAAGAATTACGCAAATCATCCCCCTACCCTCACTCCTCAGTGTATATCCAATGTAAATATTTGTTTTCACTCTCTTATGAAAAAATCTCCTCCAAGGCAGCTTACATCACAGGATAACGCAGAGTTTGTTTAAAATGGTTTTAGATAAATATTTAACGTGTTTCAAAAAAGAAAACCTTTTATCAACCCAAAATTGACATAATTGAATGTACACATATCCTTATTGAAGTCTGAGATGCGGTGTATCCTTTCTCCATATGCTTTACAAAGATTATCAGCAATAGAAATGCGTTTCAAAGGATATTCGGTCAATGTTTGATCAATCCAAAAGCACTTTGAAACATATCCCAGATTCATACGTTATATTTAACCATTAAAAATAAATCACAGGACTTTTATATTTATCAACAACCACAGTGTACACAAAATATAGCAAATGGTTCGCTGGGTACATTGCGGAGCGTGCTCAAGTGGAGATAAATGTACAACTTTGTAAGAACGGCGAAGGAAATGTATACAACTAACTGGGAGGCACTTGGACTTCCTGTGAAGTTGTTAACCTTGTTGTGGAAACTTGCAATTAACCTGGATTCTCAATGGGTGCGTCCCTGAAAACCTACACCCTCGGCGAATTGGCATAGTTCGTGATTTTTATTTAATATTTATTTTTAATTATCATTGAAGGGGAAAAGGACACTTGCTCCGCAACCAATATGGGAACTTCTTCAGCTGCTTCTCATAGAAAAAAATATAAGAAAGGAAATTCGATGTAATTCGCCGACTTCCTTGAACAAATCCGGCTGAGAGCTTCTTATTTCGTAGTCAATTATCCGCATGAATAACAAATAATTTGTCCTTTTGATTTGTAATCTCTCTCCGTCCATATTCAAATGGCAAGCCCCAGAAGGTAGTACAATTTTATGATGTGACTGTGATGACATAAAAGAGAAGATGCGTCGCAACGTCGCAACGTTCTATCGATACAATGAATTGAAAATTGAGTTTGTCTTTTATTTCATTAGAAGAGCCGAGAATTCCTCGCATAATTTATTAGGGCCACAACATTCCGGGGAGCACGCTCAAGCCTCACATGTGTGCTGTGTGCACCTTCGTTCCACACATTGTATTGGAATGGGGCGAGAAGTATACTATACCATTTTATCGTATTAAAAATTTACAATGCCTCACGACTCACGAGTCCTTGGGGTGGATTATTGAAATTTGTTTTTCCATCAATTTTCCAATGGGTGGTCGTTTTTCCTTTCATTATCCTATGGTAAGAGGTAATAATCAGACGGAGAATGATTGTTTGTGTTGCATGCATGAGTGACGTGGAGGCGAAGCTTCAAAGTGAAACCACAGCACTTTGTGTGGTGACATTTCCAGCGGAGGCAATGAAAATGTTTTTCTTCCTCAACTATAGGACGCAGTTGTCTATGTAATATTTCTCAAAATGTGCCGCCTTTTTGTGGGTGAATAAACGAAATCAGACTGAGGAATTAATAAACGTAAGAGCTTTGTGCGGAGTACAGTACTTTTTGGCCTGTCTTGTAGATTTACGCGGGTTACCGGCTCCGGTTTGTGCTTCATTGAATGTGTTTTCGCGGCGGTTCATCTATTGTGTTTTGGAAACACAATCGCGCATGCAAATGCAAATGAATGAGGGAGTAGGTACAGTGTAACATTACCTTTGACATTAATATCCTTTGATGTCTTTTGGAGAATTATTTCAATTTTTAGACGTCTTCCGTTTGATGGGAAATATATACAAGTACATGTATACATTTTTTTTAATATTTCTGTACCTCGTATGGTATTTATTTAACTTAACGCGACGGTTTCTCTGAAGACAGTTTATCCACATGCAATGACTAGCTCCTCCTTAAAGAAATATAAACGTTTTACTGATCAATAAAACACGTATACTTGATAACTTTTAAAATAAACTTTATTACGAAAATGCGCTTCACGTCATTCCTTGGTCAACTCGTGATTCGGAATGCCCTGTGCAAAACTAAATATCCTTGTGAACCTTTTATACGTTTGTAGTGTCGTCTCCTTTCTACCGAAGCGTCTCGCTCTCTGACGTTACAGATTCGTCCATCCTGACTTCGTCGGCGCCCTCGTCGAGTTCAGCTATGTCAAAGCAATTAGATAAATATTTCCTTTTGTTGATTTAATAAAAGGTCCGAGATGGTCAATATGTACAGTATCGAACGGAACACTTTTTTCAATGCCGCTCTTCTCTGGGTTGCATTTCTGTTTGTTATAGGCACACTCAACACAAGTTTTGATGTACTTTTCTCTTAACGCTTTGGGTCATTCGCGGAACCAGTATCTATAGATTTGAGATTCATAGCGAACGATATTTACACGGTAGTTTTTTTTGTAGATTTTTATTTTGTGGTTGGAGGGCGGAAATTGTTGTCTCGGCTATTTGTCCATTGCCTTTTCCTGGTCTGCGTGCACTGTCTCGAATAATGTCCCATTTGGTTGCAATTATAGCACGTAATTATGTTTTGTTGCGATGTCGGGTGCGAAGTTTGACACTTTGTCATTCTAATAGTTGATGATTGGTTATCATTTATTTGATTAGGAAATTCACCAATTGGGACGCTAGTAGAAGCAACACGTGAATTTGTACGAATGCTAGTGTACCATTTAACTTGCTCAATCAATTCTGACACGTCATTAAACTTGCATGCTGATAAAGTGGAGCCCATTTGAGAGTCGTTCAACCCTGTCAGAATATATTCCATTATAGTTTTGTCCGAGAGCTGGATCCGCTTACCCAGCATGTTCATTTCGAAGCAATAACTTTCAATGCTTTCGTTGGGTTTTCTAACTTTCCTAATCAGCTGTTGATGGGTCTCAACCTCACTTTGTTGGTTGGGAAAGTTGTTTTGAAGTCCATTTTTCAACTGATTCCAGGAGACCAATACCTCTCGCGCCGTATCCCACCAATATCGTGCAGGACCTTGCATTCTTGAAGATACAGCCAATAGCAGAGCTTTTTCGTTCCAGTTATAAATCTGAAGTAGAGTTTCTACCCTACTCACCCAAGACTTGGCGGACATCGATGAGATGTCTCCTGGTGAAAAGATAGGTATGGCTTCTGCTATTTCGTTGACGGTGCAGTTTATTACTGGTCGGTTTAGAACTGTGGTATTTGGTGTACTTTGATTTCCCAACGCGTTAAGTTGTTTTACCAACTCTTGCTCTTTTTGAAAGAATATGCGTTCCTTTTCAAGTAGCTGCTTCTCACGGTTTATGATGTCCCATTCCCTTGCCCGTAGGTTTTCCTCATTCGGCGTCGTTGTCTCCGAACTTAAGGATATATTTCGCTCAACATTAGTCACTTCGCCTGGGCCTTCTGTGAGTTCGATTGATTCTGTAACAGCTCCTTGGTGAGCATCATGTCGCTGGATTCGACTTATCAAAATCTGTTTGCGACCCGTGATAGTTAAGCCTCTGTTTCTCAACTCTGCCTGGAGCTGTTTGACGGTCATGTTCTCCATGCTTGTCATCTTATCTGTATTAATGATTAAATAAATCGCTGATTTAATTATTTGTTATAACTAAACTTTAAGATTTGTCTACAATTATCAACACAAATCCACATTGAGCATGTGCTGACAGCATAATTCAAATTTAACTGATTTTTATTTCATCATATATGGCAAAATACATATACATACTCAATACACAGGACGAAACTCAAAGCACCACCCATAATTTACTTAAATGAAACAAATACTACTAGGGTAAGGCGAGGAGGGTTTGACAAAAAAACGATGATACGTCATTTTGAACCAAAATTTAGCACACCGTTAAAAATGTCGGGGTATGAAACTTTCCTTATATATTTGACTTTTAAATGGTGTATATTACAATTGTGTAATCTAAAGGGTTCTCATGATGTGGAGCGAAAAAGAAATATAGTAAAAGTGTAAAATCCTCCCACTTTATAGGAGGATTTGACATTGCCTTAGGAGGTTTTGACAATAGGTAGGAGCATTTGCCAGCGTACGAACTTTCATTTAAAAAGGTAACACAAAGATCATTTTGTTTTGAAAAAAATTATCAAAATATACAGAATAGTTCATAAATTAAGTTGTAATCATTTATTATAAATTAAACTTCAAAAATAAATATTAATTCAGCGAACATCAAGATTAGAAAAATCTACGTTAAATTTAAGTTTCTCCTTGGATCTGGAGGTTCGAGGCATTTGCACAGGGCTTAGAAGTTTTGCACTAAGTCCGTTGAAAGTGCAAGCCTAACGTCTTCCACTAAAAACTCATAAAAAATATTTGATTTATTTTGTCTCCTAAAATATTTGGTTGTATGCGGTAAATTGTCAAATCCTCCGTACTCTAAGTTGTTAAATCCTCCTTTGATCGCACTTTAATTTTATTTTTCAACTTATCAAAATTGTGCAGTATTTTCAATAAACACTGTTGCTATGTTTAATAAGTATGTTTTTATAGTCACAATCACTAAAGTTACAAAAAAAAATATTGGTGTTTACACGTGGTTTCCCAACAAAGAAAATATACAAAATTACCAAAAAAGTCGACCAAAATAAAAAAAAACGTGCGTTGGGCTGTAAGGCGGAGATACAATCGACCTTTTCATTTGTGTAACTCATAACATAGCAGGCAATGCAAATTCGGATTTTGGCTCTCTTTCGCGTTATGTGTGACTTTATAATTGAAAATGACAAAGCCTCCTTTCGTCAAATCCTCCTCGCTCTACCCTACATAATCCTAAATCTCTGACTTAACAGTGAACAGTGAAGAGTACCTAAAGAACACAGATATGATTTTTCGTATACCGAAAACTCTATATCGTGCTCTTTCTGTTCTACGCACTTCCATTAACATTTTGTTCCTGGCACATACGTGCATGCACACAGACCATCAATTGTCACTTACACAGCGATCTTTTCAAAGAACACAGATATGATTTTTCGTATACCGAAAACTCTATATCGTGCTCTTTCTGTTCTACGCACTTCCATTAACATTTTGTTCCTGGCACATACGTGCATGCACACAGGCCATCGATTGTCACTTACACAGCGATCTTTTCATATTCTCTTTCTTTCGCACTTCTTAAAATGCGAAAGCTTGGTTGCAAACAACTCTTTAACTCCAATACACTGTAACATAATACTCTTTCACACAGGGAAAGCGCACTGTCGCATCGGTGCATGGAGACACATTTTACCTATTGCGCAGTAGCCATTTTACAGACTCTTTCGAAACCCAAAATTGTTGGATGTACTATTTCGTAAACCGAAATCGCACTTTCTTAGCCAAACTATCTAAGTATATTTATCACTGTTCACAGAATAAATAATCAAAAACATCATTGTGCCCTGAGTAACCCCTGCGTCCTTGAACACTAATAAGATCCACACATGCATTGCGCAGTACGTCTTTCAATTTTAGCTACAATTTCAAAAATATAGTTATGTACACTTAGCTTTGGATCAAAATCCCACTTCTGAACTTTTACTGATCAATAAAACACGTATACTTGATAACTTTTAAAATAAACTTTATTACGAAAATGCGCTTCACGTCATTCCTTGGTCAACTCGTGATTCGGAATGCCCTGTGCAAAACTAAATATCCTTGTGAACCTTTTATACGTTTGTAGTGTCGTCTCCTTTCTACCGAAGCGTCTCGCTCTCTGACGTTACAAACGCTATTTATGTACATACAATTAAAATAAAGTGCACGAATGGGTCGAACGAAACTTTCTCGATACTAGACAAAAGAAAACAAAATTCTCTTTTGGATATTCATCTCATATGGCAGTTATATAAAATAACAATGTAAGTTTTTAAATGTTAAAGCTCTCAGTAACTGGCAATGTCGCAAGCGTATACTTTTTTTTTTTTTTTTTTTTTTTTTTTTGGTTGCGTCCAAAGGATGTGTAATCTTCGAAAGATACTAGTTGCCCGTGCTACTAGCATGCACGATTCGCGGGATATGTTTCTCCAGTGCCTCGCGCCTTACGTACTAAACCACACCCATGTACTCTTCTACCACTCTCCCCGCGGGACTGCCGTTAGGTATTACTTCGCGGGGCTGGTTAGCAACTCATGCTAAATCGTCAACGTTTGCCACTTCGACCCTTCTTTGTCTTTCGGCTCTTCTTAGCTCGTTTTGTACGCTCGTTATGTATGAACATATTTCCAGCCAGTCGTCTTCTGAGCTCATCATACGCTCTATGAGAAGCTGTGGAATGGGTAAGTTCACCCTTCCTCCTGAAAATCTTCTGCAGTGGAACATTACGTGCTCCGTATCCTCTTCTTCATCTGGGCATTCGGGGCATAGAGGCGAGCTATCGTGCCCGAATCTGTGAAGATAACTTCGATAGCCGCCGTGCCCGGACAGGAACTGCGTGAGGTGGTAGTTGCAGTCCCCGCTTTTTCTTCTTGTCCAGACCTCGATGTTTGGGATCAGTTTGTGGGTCCATCTGCCTTTTGCCGTGTTATCCCACCGGACTTGCCACAGTGCTAGAGATGTTGCCCTTTCTTCTTCTTTTATCCTTTTCTTTATGATGGACTCTTGCCTATTGTCGGTTAGCCTAAGGTAGATCCTTTGCATTTCGTTGGCGAGAATGTCGATGGGAATCATTCCCGCAATAACGCAGGCTGCTTCGTCCGAAATTGTTCGGAATCCGCTTATTGTTCTTATTGCGCAGAGCCTGTATGCTGACGAGAGCTTCCTTCTTGTTTCCTTAATTGTAAGAGCCCCTGCCCAGACCGGTGCAGCGTATATCAGTATTGAGCTGACCACCCTGGATAACAGAATCCTTCTCGCGTATCCAGGGCCACCGATATTTGGCATAATCCGGGAAAGAGCTGCTTGCATCTGTGACGCCCTTTTGCTGGCGTACTGGATGTGCGTTTTAAAGCTTAACTTGTTGTCGAGCATTACTCCTAGGTACATTAGTGACTCCTTTGATCTAATTAGTTGGTTTCCAACACGGAAAGATGCATATTCCACAGTCTTTCGGCTGGTTATCAACACAGCTTCGGTCTTGTGGTCAGCTAGTTCTAGCCCTGCAGACTCTAGCCAATTCTTGATTCTGGCTACTGCTTCATCCGTAGCGGACTCTATCTCGTGGATATGTTTGGCCACAGTAGACAAGCGTCTACTGTACTATTTTATAAGGTCTTACTCCTCACTTGATTTTTGAGTACAGGACAAGCATACCTAGTAGCAGTTTCTGTTTTTGACCTAAGGATATGTTTTTAATTTTGATTGGAATATGATTTAAGTTTTCAATTATTGGAAGTATTGCTCGTGTTAGACCGATATTTTTAGAAAGATTATGTAATAATTCAGGCGTTTGTGAATTTGCATTAGTAGCTATAAATTGAATATCCCGATGCTCGTGTGTGCTAATGAAGTTTTTGTTTTTGTAAAACTATCCAGACATAACAGTTGCAAATATTGCAATGTTTATTTGGAAAAATACAACTGACTGTATGATATTGTTCCGGATTATAGAAATACTTCGTTTTTGACATTTTATCGAAATCGAAGATGGGGTTTTCGAGATATGAGCAGTTTCTAAAATTAGCGTTTTCGGTGTTTCGAATTGAAAATTAAGGACACAATAGTTTTGAAAACATCAATTTGACTCTAAGTTTGCATTTTGGTCAAAATCGTTATTGCCGTTTTAAGTTGACTAGACAAAACTATATTTTTAAAAAATTTATCTTTTCATAAATCCATTGTACGATAATATAGAGAAAAAGTGAGGTTGCTATTAAGTTATGAATGACCACATAACCTTAGAAATTAATTTTTGCTACAATCGTATAGACCGTTTTTGAGATATGTCGAAATTTCAAAAGTTCCGTTGTTCGAATTTTTAGCCAAAAACTGGGTACGCAGTCATGATAACCTCACATACTTAAGCTTAAATATCGATTTTGGTTGAAATCGTTATAGCCGTTTTCGATCAAATCAAACTGGTACGAAAATGTTGTATTCAAAGTACCATTAATATTGAGGTTACATTGAAAAAAAAAAAACACCTCCCGAACTGTAAGCCCAAAAACTCCAAATCCGAGGTTTGAACGTAATCCGGGAAGCCGTTTAGACTGTACGCCCGTGGAAGGACGGACAGACGGACAGACCGGACAGAATTTTGCGACCCACTTTTTTGAGTTCCTCTATCATCGTAATATCAGAATTGATTAAAATCTCGAGTTCGAAATTTTGTATGAAACCAATATCTTTCTCTTACTACGTAATGGAGAAAGTTAAAAATTTAAGATCAAGACATTCAAATGACTCCACAGTGAAATGTATATATATTTATTTATTCATCTATAGAACTTATATTGTGACGCATCTGTGCAGGGTGCAAGAAAATGGAAGGCACTACCGGCGGAATATTTTACACAAGCCAATGTCATATACGTTTCATCTTCAGTCTATGGCTTGTGGTATAAGTTAATGGGAGTTGTCTGATTCTTTTTATTCAATAGTCTTAAGAAACCTAGCAAGCTTTCATTGACTAGCCAACCTTCATTGACCAACTTCAAATATGTATATAGTGAAGTAGCTGCCGTTGGGTATGTACCTGTCTTCTTGACTGTGGAAAGGATCAACTGTTGATTCAGTCGAATGAATTCATCTACTGACCTTTGAGACTGATTCAGACATATATTTCTGATTGAGTCCTAAAGCGCTTATTGTTTTTTTCACGCTCATCCCGCTAGCTACACCTATACTAAATAGCCATTTATCACATTTGATATTGAAGCCAAAAAAAAGCTTGACTGATTTGAACAACACACAATTGAAATGGCAGTCATTTTCATAAAGAAAATTTCCTCAAGATTTAGATAACCTCAATACCTATACAAAAAGGCTCAGAGAGTAATTGTCGCCCTTTTTATATTTTTGTTGGAAGGTTGTCAAATTTTTAATAAAAGACCCCTTACTATAGTTTTTGAAATAATTCATTTAAATCGAATTTTAACTTCTTAGCTCGAAAATGTTTTTTTTTTTTTTGCAAAAAGAAGATTCCTCAAGCAATGTAGCTTTAAGTAAATACCTAACATATAAAAAATCGCGTTAAAATTTTCGAAGCTACGCTTGCTTGAAGACTAAATTCCCCTATGAGTGCCAAATACTGTATGCTTTACGCTATGGTCGAAATCATGCTTAACAAGTAAAGCCTAGTACGAACCTCTCCTGGAACGAAATTTTCCGATGGTTTTTAAATGGACAGCGAAACGTCTGCGAAAAGGCAGCGGAAAATAATTGGTCGAGAGTTCCATCAGCTTATATGTATGTTCACAAGTAGAAGTGTTACCAGCACTTACTATTTATATCCTATTTGGATACTCGAACACTTCATTGGCTCCTTAAAATTAACATTTGGGAATTATCCTAAATATTTTATATTTACTTTAAAGTTTGGACAGTTTTAGCCTCCTTGGGGTAGGTACTGGTACATATTTCTAAAAAAAAATGATACTTCATTTCATAACTTAACCCTTCAATGCATACTGTAGCATATCTGCATCATACTTTCAAAAAAGCTGTCATAAGAGAGTGGCAGCCGATATCTCCTCGATTTTTTTGGTTTTCCATTGCCAGTTAGTTCCGCGATGATACTTTATTTTCACAAATGTGTTGGTAAGTGTATGAACGCAATAAAATGGAGCTTGAAGTCACAAGACCATGTGCTCTCATAATCTATAGAAGGGGTGTGTTTAATTTAATGTAAATATAAATAATAAAGTGTTTTAATGCACGTAAGTATTTTTTTTATTGTTTTTTACAAGTTCGTCCTAATATAAGTGCAAAAATAATTTTAAAATTTTGCAAAGAACAGATGGTTTTTTCATATTTTGCCTATGATGCATATCTGCAACACCATGCATTTAGGGTGTGTTTATTATGTCGTTGGGAATGAGAAGCAGTATCAATATTTAGGAGCTTTTTGACCTTGATTTTTCGCATACAAGCCTTATCTTGACCTTGAACAGTATCGATATCAAAATGTGTAGGTGGGAGGGGAGGGGAGGGGAAGTTGTCTTACATACACTCTACTGTTGACCTTGAACAGTATCGATATCAAAATGTGTAGGTGGGAGGGGAAGGGAAGTTGTATTTGACCTTGATTTCTCGCATGCATACAAGCCTTATCTTGACCTTGAAGAACGCATACATACAGACAACCACATATATATATATACACTATTATAGTGGTCGCAGTGGCTTAGTGGTTAGTGTGTTGGACTACTAAGCGAGGGGTCCATGTACGAATCCCGCAAAAACCCAAATTCCAACTCAGGGTTTTTTTCACTGCGCCACCTCTCGCGAACGTCTGACAAACATCCGAGAGTATAACTTTCATGAAAGAGCTTCTCAATCGGCCCGTTTGGAACCGGCATAAAATTGTAGATCCCTTCCATTCGTTCCAAAAATTAAAAACTCACACAAAACGAATGGTTGCGAGAAGCTAGGCCCTGGGTCCCTACAGACCTGTTGCGCCAACTATTATTATTATTATTATAGCCTTGAATATTGACCTTGAAACCAAAACACACACAATATAACCTTGAATGATGACCTTGAACGATGAGTCATTTTCGTGGGCCAGGATCCCCATAATAATAATAGTAGAGAGGGTCTAGTGCACTGCGACCTTGTGGTCTATTGTGCCCCCTGCTTATACCTTGGAAAGGTTCGTGCCCTTTTCTAGAGCGCCATCGCATCACAATTCCATTAAGAACCGTGTTTGAGGGTTTGCTCTGTCTTTGCCTTGGCGAGAATATAAACTTTAGAGCACTTCATCCAAACCAGTTTCTCTTATGAATCTGAGAATAAGTAGTGGGTCTATGGTTTGTATATCCTTATCTGTTAGCTGGTGCTTGCCCAGATGTTTAATCCTCTTGTGGGTTAGTGCCCCACAGGATTCCAGAATGTGGTCTTGGGTTTCAGCGCTCTCATCGCAGAATCTGCAGAGACCCTCTTCCGATAGGCCCAGTTTCCTCATGTGTTCTTTAAGCCTACAGTGTACCGTTAGGAGACCTGTAAGGATTCTAAGGTTGTTTTTGCCTAGACCGATACATGCTTTGAATCTTTTTAGGTTGTAATTCCCTATAAGTTTCTTAGCCTGCCTCAGGCCTTGGGTATTTTTGAAAGCTGCGGTTCTTTTTTCCTTTTCCATTTTGCTGAACTCTTCTCGTAGGGTGTGTTCCCCTATGCCGCAGAATGGTTCAGGATCCCCATAGCCCTACTACTTACATTTTAATATTTATCCATTTTTTTAACGAATATGAGTAACAGTTGCAAAAGAGCTCGAACTGAATTCTATACAATGAGCACGCAATTAAATTTATGTGTTTTTTTATGTTCCTGTTAGTTTCATATAAAATGAATTATTATTTATTGTTTTGTTTACACAATTTGTTCAATTCTTGTTTTTAAGCTAGCTATTTATTTGAAAAAATAAAAATAAGTTCCCAGAAATTTTTTTTTTGCGTCAACGTTTTTTTTTATGATTTACATACCGCTTATGCATGGCGTTGCAGATATGCATCATATAGAAAATCCGATTTTCCGGAAAATCGGTTAACCGGATTTTTTTTTTTATATTTTTTTTTGAGTTTAGATCGTTTATTTACATCAAATATATTTTTTTCGACCCAAAAAAAAAAAAATCATGCATTGAAGGGTTAAGTTATATATACAGTAAAATGCAAATGAGCCAATTCCATTTGCATACATTTTTCGAACAGACTCTTACATTTCAGCAGTAAAATCATCTCACAAAATTTACATGAATATGAAATAACACTGTCCCAGTATGCCCCCTTCCATCAAAATGTTTTTGTTTTTTTTTTAAACATTGGAAAATAGAAACTAGAAAAGTCTCTCAATTATGAGCTGTTTTGTTTTTAATTTAATATTGCCCTCCTAAAAACAATTTGGTCAGAATAAGGTGCACATAAATTACAAACAAAATGCGCATTTTTGGTCTTCATATTTGAGTTTATAACATACCTCTTATAAAAGCTGGCAACACTGCATAACAAATATCAAATTTCGCAAGCAATTAATGTCCCGGTCCCGGACAATAAACTTATGTGCGAAAAGAGAGTAGAGAATTGTACCAATTAGTCTACTACAATAACCCACTTTTCCCCCATCAGCGGATGATTTCGTTGTCACTCTTGTATATGGGATTTTTCATTCCGGAATGGCTGCGGACTACGCTTAACGGCATAAAGAAACCTTTCTAACAAAGTCAATGCCATGGTCGCTACTATGATTTGCACGCGAATTTTCTTAAAATATAGCAAACACGATTTTTCTACCTCTCGCCTCAAAGTTTCATAGATTCTCAATATAAGACCATATGCTGTTCTTTTACCTTATACAACATAGGTTTAACCTCTTCGATTGACCAGAATAAAATTATCAGCAGGTCCTTTCCGCTTTACAAAATTCTGACTTACAAAGTTCTGCTTTACAAAATTCTTATTTAAAACATTATACATACCAACTGACTTGTTATAAGGAAGGTAAAAGTAGTTTTGTTATTGGCTTTAAGTTTGCGCCCTTGGTTTAGACAAATATTCTGTTAGTTAGTGAGTGAAAATAAATATAGGTATCTGTAATTAAACAAATATAAGGTCATTTTTTGTCTTTTTTTTTTTTGTATGTTTCTGGTACCCACCTGTGTACCTTAATATATAAAATATATTGTTATTTGTTGACAAAGTTGAAAAATATTTGTTTTCTTTAAATTCGAAAATTGGTAAAAAAACAGAATAAGCAGAATTTATTTGTTTAAAATATTGCCTGTCAGAATTTTAAAAAGCAGAATTTTGTTAGACAGAACAGAAAAAAAGCAGAATTTTGAAAAGCAGCATTTTTGGGTTAAAAGGGAGAATTTTGCAAAGCAGAATTTCGACACGCTCCCATAATATCTATATAAACTAGTGACAGGCTATACATTTGAGAAAATAGAGCTACAACAAAAGACAAGAGAAGAAATAGATTTATGACTAAATTTTCCGACCTTAGCGAAAAAGAAAAAGAAGAGAAATGGAGAAAAGATTATAGAAGGGGTGGATATTGTAAGACTGAAAAAGAAGGAAGAGGAAAATGAAAGTAGGACAGAGCGTATTTCGGAAATTGAAAACTTAAGTCTTAACTCATTTTGAAATCTTGTTGGATCACTGATTCTTTTAATGCGTTAATAAAAAACTGATGTTTACAAAAATGCAACTGCTTTTGTGGCCATTGTTAGCTAGGAGTGATGACGACCCCTTTATTAATTAGAACTTAACAAGGCTTTACTATTTCAGTGACGTTTTTCTAAATCCAACCAAATTCCTAAAATTATTTCCAGTTCTAAGACCCTCCTGATAATCGTAATATTGCTAACTTCCTATCATTCCGAAATTTCCAATTTGCAAGCAAGTGCATTTTTTACCGCCAGTCGCGTTTATTTGCTCAACTCAATCGCCACAAATTGCTATGATAAATGAACGCCGTGAAACGCAAATCCAACAAATCATTTCAACGCCTCCAAAGGTATACGGTGTGGCCTTTTTTCTTTTTTTCATTTTGCACTGGCGGCAATAAAGTTCCAACACCGCTTTCGACAAAATATGCAATTTGCATATTCCCATTGAAATGGCTCTCGTTTAATAGTCACCAGCGAACTTTCCATCAACGGAAAAAGGAATAGAACTCCCTATCCCTATATACCACAGATTCATTGTCATTGTCATTGTCGAAGCTTGTTTATCCTACTGCAATGGGACCTATAAGCCAAAACCAAATTATCTGATACACGGTGTATGGTGAAATGTAATCCGTCAGTGGAAGTGAGTATTAGCAGCATCCGGAACATTTTTCAACAAACAATAACCAAAAGTCGACTGTGTGTGTGGCTGAGTAGAGCGTATCGTAAAAACTTGAAAATGACATATTGGATTCATTTAACACTGCCAAACTCCGATACGGGCGACACAGGCAGTGGGTGTCTGCCGACCGCCCGCTGTGAAACGCAAAACCCTCTATTTATGCCAGCAGATATTATATATCCAGCAAGGATGTGGGAGGGAGCCACCAGTCTGGCTTTTTGGAAAACACTCTTTAGCCACCGTCGTCGTTGTTGTCCTCGTCGTATATATCAAATGGGAAATCTCGCACAAATGAGTTGTGGCTGTTTTATGCAAATTAGGCAGTCGGAATTCGAATGCCGAAGTAATCGTAATCGTAAAGTACTAATCCCTAAAAACATATCTGCCGAATGCACATCTCCAATTAGTGCTTGTTGTTACGTGGCTCGGAAGATGGCTTTCTGTATTTTTTTTTTGGGGCGGCTTTTGTGGGTTGGATTTTGGATATCTGTTGCTGTTTCGGAAAGTTTTACTTTTGCTGGGATAAAATCGTATTAATGAAGAAAATCATTGGAGAAACTCTCGGATAATGGTGTCGGGATTAAATGCTTTTCAACTCTGACAAAATGTGAAATCCTGCGATGGGAAGTTGAGACGTTTTGGGGGTACATTTCTTTTTGGTACGTCTATGGATATATGGATATTGTTTCGTGCTGATGATAGAACCAGAAAAAATATAGGATGGGAACATCTTCGACTTTAGACTATACAAATGGCGCTAAAGGTGGGCCGTCAACGAAAAAGCATTCTTAAAATAAGTGTATAGTCGTTTCATGAGGAGGCGAGAGTTGGGGGGTGACAATGCCTTTATAAGCGATGGATGGTATATACTTGCTGAAGGTAGGACACCTATACTGCCAAATTCATTGAAAAAAAAGTCTCCATAAAGCCCTGATATGAGTTCCAAAAAAACTTCGAAAACAAGAAACGCTCAAAGAACGTTCAAAATGGCCCCAAAAATCACTTAAAAAAAACACGTCTCGTCGATTTGAAAACAATCCGATAAACGACCCAAAGAAAGTCTCGTAGAACACTCAAAAACGCTCCAAAGTAGGGCAAAAAACACCCTGAAAAATGACCTCAAAAACGCCCAAAAAAAGCCTCATTGATCGCTAAAAATGTCTCAGAAAGAAAACGTTCTGTAAACGGACCTATAAAAAAAAAACAAAAAAAACCCAAAGATAGCTAAGAAGAAAGCTCAAAAAAATCTTCAAAAACTCTATGAAAAATCCACCAAAGTTTGCCAGAACATAAACACGCGACACACGATTAGGTATCCCCAAACTCAAACATTACCCCACATCCCAGTAAGCTGACATCTTTAACTAAAAAGTGCTCGAAAACGAATTAAGCTTATATGGAATGGGCTATATTAGTAAAAAAGCTAGAGCTCTCGCAATTTGGGCTGTACTACCTTGAAAGAAGAACTCACAGAAGGCGACATAACAATAGTAGTACCCACAATTAACAGAAAGTTACCATAGTTTTTCATAAAAGCGCTCTTAAAGGTATCATGCAACTTAGACACATGTTGCACCGAATATCAAAACTATCACCCGACTGTACCTTGGCTGCTCAATTTAGGAGAATTTCAAATAATGAAGTGGAATCAGAAACATACAGCCGTGCTAGTGTACACTCATCAAGGTACCCTACTCTATAGAAGAGGACTTAGGCAGGAATAGTTTCAGAGCTTTTTTTCAAAATCTTTATAACATTTCTCACATAAATTCGTTTTATCGTAAATATTAGGTGTTTTACATGTCTGTTCTAGGGTTAAAACCGGATATAAACCAATTATACTTGTATTTCAAGTCCTGTCATATAAAAGACACCCCCGCATACAATAAAATCTGGACATTCCATACATACAGTAAAAATAAATTTACATTTCTTTGTGATTTTCGAAAGGTTTTCTCTGCGGCTTTTTCGTATTACTTTCAATATTTCTCAAAAAAAGGATTACGTGCAAACGAGCCATTTGGGTCAGGCAACTTACTGCGAAGGATACAAAATAAAAATAAATCCACGTATGGGGCAAATTGAATTTCACGCATATGTGATCATATTCAATTTGGCCAATTTGGGAGGAGGTTTTTTTTGGGCATTTTTTTGTGGCGTCGCTTCTTTTTAAGATGCTGCAGGCAAAATTTTGAAACAAACGAAAATTGCACGACAGACCCTTTTTGTCTGTCACTACTTTCGGTTTTAATTGAAATGGTTGTTTGAAGTCGGTCGCTTAAATTTTTTTTTTAAATATGTGTTTCTCGTGTAACACCTTTCTGCTGACAACGCCTACCAATACCAATCAATAAACAGTCGATTGGTCCACCGCATAAATCAAAATTGTATTATTACAAAAAAAAAAAAAATAGACATGTTGACAAAAACCCTGCACGCGACTTTAGAATTGAAAAACGCTCCATATTGACGTGTGCCAATAGAGCGGAAAAAAAAATAATAATAACGAAGAATTTTCAATGGTAAACATTCGTCCTTTGCCCACTTTGTCAGGACAGGTTTCGAGTTGCTTCCAATTGCTATTGCACACCACACTGAAGAAACGACAACAAAAGCTAAAGGAGATTATGTGGGCAGGCAAATAGAAAACCAATAAAAGGGACGTGATTCCAGTTGTGATTAGATTGATTGCTGGGGAATGTGTTTTCTTTGTGTCCTCTCTTTTTGAAGTTTGTCGTCCTTTTGTGGCGATGTAAAAGAACCCTTTTCATACTGCTTGCAGAGATGGATCAGAATTCAATTCCGACAAAAGGGTGAGTTCGAGTTTATGATAAGGTATGAAGCGGAAAATATCCTTGTGACTATTTTGACAGTTTTCCGTGCGCGCACTAATCATGTGAGGGTATGTCGTGTTTCATGGCAACGTTATTACGTGTATATCTTGACCAAAGAAATATTGGTGGCTCACAAAAGGATTATACCGACATGTACGTGAGCTTTTTATGATTTCACATTTGGGATTATTGATGCGAGGTCATGCGTCATTGGTAACCAATGGCAATCTGTCATGTGATTTATTTCGATAAGTACGAAGGAAAAGGTGGTTTATTATAGCTAAGGAGATATTTCGAAGAGATTTAGATCAAATGTCAGTTGATAAAGTTCCTTGAATTGGGTTGGGTTTTTTATTTATTTGTGAGAAAATATAATACGTGTGGCTTTTTCGTATATTAAATCATGTTTGTATATAAATCACTTGAAGTTGATGAATATCCTAATCTTGAAAAGCTATACAGGCGAAAGTATTGGCATGGATATTGTGGAATTCATCTAATAAGTAGGGAGGTTTTAAGGTACCTTGTGCACGACACATAAGTGTATAATAAAACGAATTCGTCTTCTCTAGGTGGTGATTGACAATAACATATTTAGCAATACGATTCCTGGATACGGGAAAAGCCGAGAGGGTACAACTAGGTAGGTACCTCTGGTTTTATGTTTGTTGCCGCAGTTGGCGTGAAAACTACTGATAAAATTTTTCAAAGAAACGTTTTTAACTTTCTCCATTACGTAGTAAGAGAAAGATATTGGTTTCGTACAAAATTTCGAACTCGAGATTTTAATCAATTCTGATATTACGATGATAGAGGAACTCAAAAAAGTGGGTCACAAAATTCTGTCCGGTCTGTCCGTCTGTCCGTCCTTCCACAGGCCTACAGCCTAAACGGCTTCGCGGATTACGTTCAAACCTCGGATTTGGAGTTTTGGGGCTTACAGCTCGGGAGGTGTTTTTTTTTTTTTCAAGGTAACCTCAATATTAATGGTACTTCCCATATAAAATTTTCGTACCAGTTTGATTTGATCGAAAACGGCTCTAACGATTTCAACTAAAATTGATATTTAAGCTTAAGTAGGTGAGGTTACTATACGACTGCGTACCCAGTTTTTGGCTAAAAATTCGAACAACGGTACTTTTGAAATTTCGAAATATCTTGAAAACGGTCTACCTATACGATTGTAACAAAAATTTATTTTTAAGGTAATTAGAACAAAAGCAAACTCAGTTTTTCTCATTATTATCGTACAAAGGATTTTTGAAAATTGTATTTTTTTAAAAATTTTCTTTTGTTTAATTTACCTGAAAAAGGCAACAACGATTCTGACCAAAATGCAGACTTAAAGTCAAATAAATGTTTTCAAAACTATTGTATCCTTAATTTTCAATTCGAAGCACCGAAAACGCTAATTATTTTAAAAAACTGCTCATATCTCGAAAACCCCATCGTTGATTTCGATAAAACTACGAAGCAATGCTTACATACCGAACAATAACTTATAATCGCTTTTCACCTAAATATTTACGCAATAGTATTTTTCAAATTAAGCATTGCAATATTTGGTACTGTTTTGTCTGGCAAATTTTACAAAAACCGCTCTAACGATTTTGACCAATATACATATAAAAGATAATATAAGTATCTATTATTAAAAAGATCCCGTACTTTCTTGTTCTCAAAAAATTCGAAGATGTGAGTTTTTATTAAATTATTTATCAAAAAATACTATAGAAATCACGATCTATGTATTTTCACATATGTATATGTACGGTATATTTTTGTAATAGGCTTAATGCCCCATATCTTGTGAGTTGTAAGACCTTTTAAAATAGTACAGTAGCCGCTTAGCCCTCTAGCCAGAACTGAGAGCTTAAACTTTTAAAAACTTATATTGTTATTTTATATAACTGCCATTTGAGATAGATATCCAATTTTTTGTTTTCTTTAATCTAGTATCGAGAAAGTTTCGTTCGACCCAGTCGTGCACTTTATTTTAAAGTGTTTCCAGATACTCCGGTAAAACTAGCGGTTACACGTGTATTTCGAAAGATTCCGAGAAGACTGTAGGCTACACGGAAATAAATTTAAGATCAAATTCAGAAAAATAAGCGCAGAATCACGAAAAGTCTACTTTGTCACTCCGCTTGGCTAACAGACTAGGTACCTACATAGATTTGTTTGTATAGATTAATCAGAAAATAATTAGGTGGTACTGTGGCAGTACTGATTATCGAAGATTTGTTTTTAAAATGCCCTTCATAATATTTCTGTAGTTTCTGTGGTGTATTTTTACCTCTTGCGGTTCACACGCTCAACCAATCTTTACCGATTTTGAAGAGTGAGTTGTCATTAGATTCGTGTATCGTGTTCTTCCCCGGAGTGTCATAGGCTAAAAAACATTAAATAAAAAAAGTGAATTTAAAAACTATAGGTACCTAACTATTTGGTAGTCAGAAATTACAAATTTGAACCTTACCGAAGTCAAATTATTACTTGGGATCAAGACTATCATATTGCAGGGTGTCCGCTGGGAATTTTGTTTTGCCGCCATTTTGGTAAACATTATTCTTGACTGTTCGTATTTGGCAGTCGTGAAGTAGACACGTGGCAAATTTATGATGGAGAAATATTCGATAAACCAACGTGTTTTAATCGTTAAAACATTTTATCAAAATCAATCATCGATTACTGTGACGATGAGAAAGTTATGTGAAATTTTTGGGAGAAACAACGTGACAACAAAACGCACTATTTATAGTGTAGTGAATGATTTCGAAGAAAGAGGGTCTGTAGGTGATAAGCCCAGGCATGGACCACAACGTACTGCAAGATCGGCTGAAACATTACTGCTGCTCAAGGCAGTGTTCAAAACAATCCATCAACCTCAATTCGACGCCGTGCTCAGGAGCTTGGTCTTCAAAGAGCAACTTTGGCGATAATCGTAGATGGGTTGATGATATAGGGAAAAAGAGCACAAATAAAATTTATTTTATCCAAAATTGTAAATTAATAGCAAACATTGTATTTGGCCGTGGCTATGCTGTGGTGTAGTGGGCGTGAGCCCACATCGAAATTGCACCGTGTGTCCTTTTGTCTTACACGACTGCGTGACGATCTGTCGACTTGAAACTGATTTGGAAAACAAAGTAAATTCGATGCCCGATAACTGATCCAAGTAAAAGTCGCACCCCCTTTCATATATGCATTTCAAAATCTACCCACCTATACACATTCTATAAACTACTTCAAATCGATGTCGAGTACCTTTTCCACCCCTTTGATGATTTTTCCAAACAAAAAAAAGGGTTCATTCTCTCTCATTTGAATCTCTGTCTCTTTGAAGCATTTTTTTGCTTCCGCTTTCAAAAGTTTTATTGTTTCGCACGATTGTTGCGCCGTATGTACGAAGCCCGGAAGTTTCACTTCAGAGCGCGATGAGTTTATGCGGGTACTGGACACGTGACCAACACCAAGGGAAGTAATCAACAAAATGTTAATGACGACGAAGAAAGCAACCTCTTACACAGCAAAGCGGCCCAACGTCTGTCCGCGTTGTGTAATTACGTGTATCTGATTGCAACAGTTTTGACAGCAATCCAAAAAGGATTCCCATATAATTAATGCAACGCTCCGACGATGAACAACAACAACAACGACCAAGGAACCCACAAAAAAAGTACAGTTCCTCATTGTTTTCCCAAAATATTATGGTTTCCCACCGACCGACGAAAAGGGTTAATTTTCCATAAGGGTTGAATGGATGTAGTGGAGTGCAGGGAGGACCCCATCCTCGTACGATATGTTTTTCACTTTGAAAGTGTAACCACCATTAACCGCATTTTTCACCTTGCCACCACTCCCGGGGGAATTGACTTTGTCAATCAAGATTAAATATGCATACCAAGGTATTTTCTATTTTTCAGGCGTTTGTGCGCACACGGCTGCGACTATTAATTACCGACTTATCGAAGGTGCGGTGAAATGTGCCCTCATAACTATACCCCGGCCTCGTGTCATACTTTATTTTTAGATTTAATAAATATTTCATCGAAGAGTATAATTTCAAAGTAATTTGCAAAAGGACACTGCAGGAGAGGGAGTTCCGTATATCGAGTATCGACCCATTAATTCATTCCGAGATGAGCATTAATTTTCCTCAGGAGATGTTTGGGTAGTTTATCTTCTTCACTGGCAGCGTCTAAGGACATATCGAAGATGTGGCGACATCGACAAAGAAAAAAAAAATGAAGACGTGTTGTATCAGAATGATCGGAAGCTCCTCCATTAATCTCTGACTGACTAGAGCGATTTGTACCAGTTCGGGGGGTAGCAAAAGGGAATGATGTCCTTTCTTTTGGCTTTTTAAATATTTAACAGCAATTTGTTGCCTAATAGACGGACAGAAACAGAAAAGAACTCGAAACTTAAATGGGTCGATGAGGCAATTACTTAAAATGCATTTGAAATGGTTGGGTATAAATCAAGTTGGTCCTTGTTGTTATTAAAAGATAGATTTGACGTGATGCGGAGCAGTTAAGCGAGCGAGAACCGATGAGATATACCTGCGGCTGAGACAATCCGCGGTACTAATAATCATTTTTAGTGTCCAGGCTAAATTTTTCGAACTCACAATAGTGAATATTTAGTGTGAAGGTTAAAAATGATTATTGGTAAGGCCCATTGGGTCTTAAATTTGTTACTTTGAAGACGATTATAGCGTTAAAACGATAGAACTCTCAAACTAAGTTCATAGGTTTCAAGTTTGAGAAGACCGCCTAGTTCAATGGGTTTACTCAATTTTTGATAAAAATTTACCTGAACAAATAGCATAGTCGTACCTAGTTTAAAAAAAACAGCTTCTTGCGGTTGTCGACAGCGATAGTGTTAAAGCGATCATAGTCATTCTTGATCTGTTGCCTAATAATTAGATTCAAAGGTTCCCAATTTTGGAGTGTACTCAGTGAACTCTTATTGAATTCGGAAATTGTTGGGGCTGCAATCATTTTCAACCAAAGAAAGCAATTTACAAATTACAAATCATGCAACAGTTTGCATAGTTTCAAATCATTTCCAATAGTTTGTAGCCATTTGGAATTTTTTTTCAACTTTTTTTTTTAGTTTATACTTGATTTTATTTCGTGGGATCATAAAATGTTTTACAAAAGCAGTTTCTCAACTTTCAAGTATTAGGAGCCATTTTCAATTATTTCAATCTTTCTTCTAATAATATCATTCTTTGTGCCTTCAATCATTTGAATTCTAACCATTTGCATTCTATCCATTCTGCATTTTTTCCAATCAGTTGTTTTCTTTCCAATCGTTTGGGTTCTTGCCAAAAAATTGTATTTTCACCAATCATTAGATTTCTTCCATTTGTTTGCATTCCCAATCATTTGCATCGTTTCAAATCCATTTAACCCTTTAACCTGCATCTCTATGACCAACTTTAAAAAAAAAAACCTTTGGCACTTGTGACCTAAGTAATTGTTATAAAGTTTGATTAACCCGCTCAAACCTAGAGCAAAACAGTATGTCTCAGTCATACCCGTTGGCAGTGCCGGCTCCAGCCAAACTAGCGCCCTGTGCAAGATTTAGAAAAAGCGCCCTTTTTTTCATATTTGCACACATGCATGAGTATTTTCCAAATCACCCAGGAGGTAGATTTTAAATGCGCTTTTTTATTTAGTTATCCCCGGTAGGCCTAATCCTCAGTAACAAACAAATACGTATAAGTACATTTATATTATTGCATTGTGTTATATATTAAATGATTATAATAAATGTATTTACATTTTAATAAAATGAAAATATCTATCAAAAATAAATAAAATATAAAAGAATTCATTTAAGGATATTTAGTTAATTTGTTTAAAGGGAAAAAAAAACATAAACTAAAGCGCAGCGAAGAATTGTGCAGACGTTAAACGTTTAAACTTGGAAACTTATTTTCCTGGCCTTAAGCTTTGGCAAATTCAGCAAAAAGATCATCAGCATCACAGTCTAAAGTTTTTAATAATTCCTTTTCTATAGGCATTATAGATAAGCCTACAAATCTCTCCTGAGTCATAGTTGTCCTGAGAAAATTGTTTTGTAGATGAGAAAAGAGGAATCCCATTCCCAATTTCCCATTCCCATACGTTATGTGCAGAATCGAAAACCTGCACGTTAACACAAGCGATTCCAAAACAACGAATTTTTTAGTTTGACATATTCCTATGCATATTTGGCTTGGCGAGGGGTTGTGCAAGAAATAAAACCTGCACATACTAGGTGAAACTTTTTTGTTTTTTGAACTAAGTTCTCTTTTAAAATGTAAGTACGAGTAGATGTGCAAAGTGCAAGAAATATACCTGCGCACGAACAGTGTGGAATAATTTGAGATTATGTAGGTGAGAAATGAACTTGAATATGTCTAGTGGGATTTTTTATTTTGCGATGTTTTGAGTAAGATTCTCTTTGAAGTTGCAACATTGAAGTGATGCGAGTCAATGTACATACAACGTGCAAGAAATAATTCAGCACAGGTGTGATGGATGTTGTTTTTTTAGGCTTATTTGAGCAAGCTTTTTGTTTAAAATGTAAATGGTATTTGGCTTTACTTTCCTAGCAATGCGCCCTCAGAACTTGGCGCCCTGTGCATTTGCACATCTTGCACATATGGTTGGGCCGGCTCTGCCCGTTGGGACTCTAAAAGAGGCCATTAGTATGACAGTTTCTCGTCTCCAATAAAGCGTTTATACATCAACAAGTTTTTCATTATTATATCCGGTCTAGAATTTCAGGTATAACCTTCACTCTCTCTTACTAATGTGGTATAATACAATTGATATATACAACTCTGGCCAAATTGTGTGTCCTTCAAGATAGCTACCTATAACCTAAACTAACCTTACTTCTAACTTCAAGTCAATATAGCCCAACTTACTACTGAAACACTATGCGTCTTTGGACATATAAGCAAATATATAATAAGCTGGCGTACAACCAACTCAATAAATTTTCAACTATGGTACGCCGGAGGAATTTCTCGAGGGGGATTGAGTCCCAAACATTGCAAATATTGTGTCCCTATACCTAACTTCTTTTTGTTGCTTACATTTTGGCGGTCTTTTGAGTCTAATTATGAATTATCGGTGTAGTTGCTTTGGGTTTTGTATACAAATGGATTTTCAATAAAAGAACACATCAAATGAGAAATGTTCCAACAGCGATTGAGAGAAGCTGCTCACAATTGAAGAAAAAAACATTGTTACACATTTTCTTCAATATATAACTTTATCATCACCGGACCACAAGTTCTTTGCATTGACTCTTATCCTGCGCATATACGAGTACGAGTACATTAAAATATAGCATACATCTCGTTAACGGTAGAGAAGAAACGATTTAGTGAGACACTTATATACATCCGATTACATTAAACCTTTGTCGAGGTTTCCTTCTCGATTTGGAAACCCTTTTTTCAGCGATAATCAGTTTGACAGCTTCTTTTGCCTCATAGCGAAGCCGAACAAACCTTCCAATTATTTTGCCAACAAAAAGATTTACATTCCAAACAACCTACAACAAACTACACTTCTAAATGTATACGACCAACACTTATCTTTAGTTTCCATTAGATGGTATATCCATGGTGATGATACACACATCCGCAAGACTTCCCTAATCCAAACAAAGTGAGATGAGAAAATTATGCCTTGCCCATTTACCTTTCCACAGAAAGCAATTTAATTTACCAAATGGATGTATTTAAAATGTTGATGGCATAATTTCTCATTGTTCGCGATTTATTATATCTTGCATCGGCTAAAAAGAAAAGATAATACCTCCCACCCCACCCCAATTCCAACATCATGCCAATAATTTATAGACAAACCCTAGCCATTGCAAACAGAGCACAGGAAAAAAAATAACAATAACAACTTGTAAGGACTTTTCGCATTAATTTAATACATTCCAAGGGATTTGTAAATAAGAACACAGATTGAACCTGTTTGCAATTGAAGGCATAATAGGTTCATCAAGACTTTTAAACAGCCCGTGCTTCTGGTCATGGGTCTTCTAATATTGCCCCGAAGGTGAAGCAAAACCGTTGAAGCTAAGCACACACATATAATAGCATGTTGCAAACGGGGCAAACATACTTAGGGGTGAACTTCTTGTTTGCACAATTCATTTGGCAATAAAGTAGTCAAATACACACCATAGGTAAGTAGATGACGACAACGACGACGACCTTTTTCCCGATTAGAAGGGGATCCTTGGGTGTATAATGTTTTCTTCCTTCACAGCGTTCTTTGAATGTTTCAGTTTTTATTTTTATTTTCTAATGGATTTCAGGATTGCCATTGCCAGAGTGACATTATCTCAGAGAATAAACAATTTTAATGGATGGGATTGGATATAAAAAAAAATATAAGAACGAAAGCACAGTATATGCGTGCGCTCTGTTGCTATATAAAAATTATAATCCTTTAATTTAAACTTTGCAAAATGGAACAGCAAATAAGCAGGGAAAAGGAAGGGCGCGAATTCTCGACTATTTAGACGAGAGACGCGGGGTAATAAAATAATGGAATTAAGTTTTATCGTTTATGAAGTTGTAATTCATTTATGTGTACTTTGGAATTGTTTCAAATGCTATCCCTTTCCATCTCTCTCTCCGGGGAGATGGATTTTATTTTCGCACTTAAGACAGCCAAACAGAGAGCACTTTGGGTACCTATATTTGTATTATTGTTTTCTTTCATAAAGGGAGGTTTATCATTCTGTTTTGATTAAATGGAAATATGACTGCGAGCAATTAAACAGTCCCTTTTTTCATGCACTTATGATAATGCTTAAAAAATAGTACTTTCTTTAGTACTTAAAAATACATACGTACATATTTCCATTTACCAGTTAGCTGTCGAATCGCCGTAACTTCGACAGATCTAACTAATACTACAAACTATTGCGATCTACATTCGTTAACTGTCAAATTAAGTCCAATCCAAGGCTAAGCCAATGTGCTACGAATAACAAATTAGTAATATGATTAAATCGGAGATGGCCGCACTTCACTGACGATTTGATTTCAGTAATATACTACATTTTTGGGTTCAAGTCAAAACTTTAATAGACTTCTCAGCATTGACTTATTATAATAAATGGACTGCTAGTAGCCAACTTCACGCATGTTCCAAAAATACCGATGCGCCACAGTTTGCCAGCGGAAAATAAAGTAAACTTCAAACGACCTAATTTATGTCGTTTTCCATTGGGATTTTCCTCAGATTTCAGATTTTTCGTGCCCAATGCAACATAAAACGAGATTTTTCTTTCTTCGCATTTGTGGTAGTGCGTGTTTTAAAAGTCAGCTGTTCTTAAATTGTAATTTATGTTGATATCCATTGCAGCGGCCAAATGTAAATTTTTCTCTATTTTTCGCAGACTTGTCTTCTAAATACGTGATTAATAACACAAAAGCACTAATTTTCCACTCCCACGATATAAGTATTAGTTTGATTGAACGATACATGGAAGATACCTGTAGGCATTTTTGTTTTCAGTTTATGGGTTAATAAGTAAATAAATTGTTATTTTCGTTTTCTTTTTCAAAATAATAAACATTCCTTAATAGTAATTAAAAAGCACTCTTTGTAGCTTTGCATCTTTCGAATAGATGACGCTCTTTTGTTTACCTTTTACTATTAAAATGAGTCTCTTCGCACAAGATGTCGCTCTTTTGTTTACATGTTTCTATGGAAACATACTTTTTTTTTGAAAAAAATGTAGCTTTTTTGTTTACGTTACTATGGAAATTTAAATTTGACGGCGGCTATGCTTCTTTGCTAATCCGCTGGCAAACTATGGAGCCTGTGCTGTTTTGGAACATATTTTCTCGCAGAAGTAGGTATATGAAAATGACATTTCACTAGCAGTCCATATGTCTATGCTTCTCAGGCATTCAAGAAGCTGTGCGTTTTTTTGTAATTTGACTTTGACATATGGCCAAATATAAGCCGTGTTTTTTTGAGTTTCGATCTCAGCAAAGCAAAGTAAAGTAGGAATTTCAGCACGCAATTGATAAATGTACAAGTTGGCCTGCGATATCTGGTGGCAAAGAAAAGAACCCTATCAGACATACAGGAGTCTGTCATCGGTAAGCGGTGCGTGTATTTTTGCAAAAGTAATGTATTTATTTTATAAATGAAAAACTATTTTAATTGATATAAATGCGTTGTCAGTCTAAAACCCAAGTATTGTTTATGGAAAATAGAATAACCCCGGGTCAATAAATTATGTTTGAATCGTTTAAAAGTGGAATGAAAATATGGCCTTCTTTAAAATGTAAACAACACATTTTAAAGAACTTAGGAAATTATTTTCCCATGCGAAGAACAATTTACCACTTTTTTTTTTTACAAGGAATCGAGTTTAAAACTTGTTTTGGATTTTTGTACATGGTTATGTTCTCTATATGAGTTGCACTGGGGTACACCACAATGAGACACTCGATCTAACACTTTTTCTTTATTTTCCAACACTGTAAACTATTTAGAAATTTATTTGTATGTTTTTAATTAACAAATGTATTTATTTGCCACAATATTTAGATATTTAATCTCGCTTAGCTTCTTTTACGTATATTTTTTCGCTGATCTGTCAAACTTGTATGTCTAGTAGGGTTCAAATTATAGCCGCTAGGGTACACCCTCCATTTCTCAATTACAACAACTATTGCGAGTCTCAAAGTGTCAAGAATAGCGTGGTTGCTGTAATTAGCGTGCTAAAAATCCTACTTTTCTTTGCTTTGCATTTCTGCTGTCACGTTAGCGTTCAAGTAAAAGATGTTGTTGTCGGACGGCCTTACTAATAAACATTCACCCAGTGGTGCCAGAATAAATTTTACAAAATCTCCATTTTCTATTTGAGATACAGGCCTCCCTCTCTTTAAGGTTGCACAAGTCACATCAAATTGGAAGATCAGGTCGATGCGGGATAAAATAAAGGTTAACCAATTTTCCTCTAAGCTTGAATATGGTGCCGTGAAATAACGCCGAGCGAAATAACGCCGAATTCTAAAATTCGGCGTTATTTCACTTTGTGAAAGCGAAATAACACCGAATTTAAATGTTCGGTCTTATTTCACTTTGCTAAAGCGAAATAAAGCCGAGTCGGCCTTATTTCACTTTGCATTTATAAATACATTCTTAAATTAATATTTATTTTTGAGACAATAGTAATTTGCGCAAATTATGAAATGTGTATGGGGGGGCATGCTGCCCCCCTGCAACCCCCCTGCTTGGGTTTACTGTTGGATTACGGGGTGGGTGCGAGGTTTTCTACTTATGTTTTTTGTTGAATTTTCAAATTGAGATTTTTAGACTTCGAGATTTTTGTCATTCGAGATTACGTCATGATACCCATTTGCTTCGGCTTTATTTCACAAACAATGTTCGGCGTTATTTCACTTTGTTAATGTGTTAATGAATTCTGAAATTCGGCATTATTTCACTTTGTGAAAGCGCAATAACGCCGAATTTTAGAATTCGGCGTTATTTCTCTCGGCGTTATTTCACGGCACCTGTGAATACTCTTTAAAGGTTTATATATATAAAAATTATATGTAAATTATATAAAAATAATAAGAAATTAACCAGTTGTATATTCCACAGTTATTTAACATTAAAAATGTGATAAAAAATATTTTTTATAAATGTTCAGTCTGAGACTTCACTTCACTATTGTTCAGAAAATAAATTGAGAAAAAGAGGTGTAGCCTGCACGAGAATTTGAATTGGAAAGTGTAGTTTAAGTCTGTTGTTCTTGTTACAATTTTGAAGAAATGAGTTATTGATATGAATTTAAAAGTAGTACCGTCTTCAGTTAGCAAATATTAACTAAATTCTTGAGCAATCCGCGCACATTTGTTGATCAACTCATTTGATTGAGTTGTATACTTAGTCGATTAACGCATTCAGTTTGTTAAAACCCTTCGAACACCGTTGATCAACTTGTCAGCTTTATCCAACTGGGTTTTCGGTCTTGATACCCTAGTACTCTAGACCGAGCATGGGACGTCCTTGCAATCGTCATACGGTTGACAGCACACCTCCAATATGACTGGTGTGTTATCTGACCCAAAATATCAGTAGCGTTCATAGCAGCAGTAGTACCAGTATAGCATTGGTATACTGACCGGAGCAAGTTAGTACTAGGTTAGGTGAACTTACTGGTTGAAGTCCGATCCACTTGTCAACGTGAAATGAAATCAATTAAATATTTGCTTTTTAAGTCAAATATGAAGAACATGACGCATGTAATTGGAAATTGTATATTTGCACAGCAAAATGGACACCACATCATGCGGGGTTCAAAAAAGGCCCCACAAAAGGCTTACCACTGCAAGGCAAACAAATTGATGTGCAATATTACCTGACCCAAGCATCGCCCCGAGTAGTAATTATCATCTAAATGGTAAATAGGACGAAATTAATATTCCCAATGTCATGCAGGACTCTATTTTTCACTGGGATACCTACTTCCATCAGTATGACAGCATAAAGGAAGGTAAATAAAATTTCCAATAACGGAATATTTGCAAATATGCAGTTAACATATTTGACATCGTCTAGTTAGTTATGGATGGATGTACTCACAGGATCAGAGAACTGCACTAAAGTTGGTGTTATAGACTCGCCCTGCGGGGAATAATGATTGTCTATAGGTAATGCAATATGCAAGCGATGCCAACTGAACAATTTTTATAAGTCCACAACCAGATTAATATGCAACCTAATTGTCGAGGTACCTGAACGCGTTAGAATACGTATTTTTAACGCATTATAAAGGTGTCACCTGTCACGTCGAAGAAACCCAAAACACCATTTTTAAATCACATAAGTATATGGGCCCGAATAAATGCATAGACGCTGACGGCAGTTAGGATTTAGTCAGGATTTATTTCCGAGCCCTTGTCGAAGAACGCTTTCATACAGACTACTCTTCTCTTCGGAATATTACATTGCTGCGATCAAGGCTAAGGCCTAAGTTGGTTGAGATGACTTATCCCGGACTGTAAGCGCTACTAAAAGCAAGTAAAGTAAGCGTCAATGTTGTCTTCATTCCGAAGGCATAGGTATATAAAAGGAAACTTTTTAGCGACCATAAGCATCTTCATTGAGAGTCCAGCTGGCAATAAAAGCAGTTTCTACCAATGAAATAAAATCCAAATTAGTTCACCGCTGCCGCGGAGGGCTCAGAGATTCTTTCTTCCCAGCACACCATGAATTTCAGCTGGTTCCCTGGACACAGTGACAAAACCGGTAATGAGATGACTTATGAACTGGCAAGAAATGGTTCGGCGGTCTCAAAGAGCGAGTGGAGAACAGAATTCAAATGAAACCCAACAACAAGTGGAAAGAGTTAACTACCTGTGAAATATCACGAAAGCTTTGGCCAGAATATAACAGAAGCCGGACCACCAAACTACTACAGTTTGACAGGTCATCGCTATCTTAGTTAGTAAGGGCTCTACTGGTCATAATTTCCTTAGAAACCACGCAATGAAACTAACAGCCCGATTCTGGAAAACCTCACTGATATCTCAGAAATGACAAAACCCTCACCAGGTGAGGTTAAATTGATTTCGTGAGGTTTTCGTATTTTTTCAGCACACTCACAACTTGTGAGGATCACAAAAACAATCGAATTTGTGATCTCCTATGGATCAGGTCACAACATTCAAAACCAGTCATAACGGCTGACAAGTGACATGTCAATAATTATTGCATTTGATGGTCCTGGTTCCCTATTTCCACACACTTTATGACCTGAACATGACCATTTGGGGAAAAATACGTTTGTATTTGTATAAAAAAATACGGAAAGTATGGAATTTGATGTGTGACCAATGGTTGTCAATAATTTTTCTCCTTCAGTTCTAAAACATTTCTGTTATCATATTTCTCGTATTTTGCCCAAGATAATTTCGTATTATATAGTTTTACTATAGCTTCATTTACGAGTTCGGACTTTTATGGACAATTTTGTGTCAATTTAAAAGTTACCATGCGAGTTTTGCTGTGAGGATTATCGTTGACTTCGGAAAGAGTTATATAATCACAACTTATCTCACAAGTGCTTATGACTTGTGAGTGCAGACAGAATCGGGCAGTAAGTCTCAAGGATGACGATATTATGTAGAGGTCATGAGGACACACCTCACTTCCTTTGTCATTGCCCGAGGATCTGTCACTTGAGGAACAAACCACTTGGAAGCCATTACGTCCATGACTTACAAGAACTTTCTAATGTCTCACTGACTGATCTTTATAGGTTTTTCAAGACAGCGTCTATTAAACACAAACGAGAGGGCATAAAGAACACCGATGTAACATCAACTGCTTACCCCAAAAAAAGTGCATCACAATGGGTCCACGTAGGTATTCGTGGGGTAGCGCAGGGTTTTCCCTGCTTCACCTACCCGTTTAACTGACCTAACGTAACCTCAGCGTTTCTAAGCTCCATCATCTTAAGTCAGTTGTATTGACAAACAACAAGCGGAGATTGCATGAGGCTAAGTCTGTATGTACTATGGCTTTAGGAGTGTTTTGACTCTTTTTTAGACGCAGTGTTTCTTCAAAGGAGTGAAAAAAAAAAACAAATAACTATCAAAGAACTTTTTTAGGATCTGCAAAATCAGCATCATCAGGATGAGCTCCAAGGTTCAAGACGACAAACCTCTAGTTCCAAGACTAAGCTATCGTCGATGTCAAAGCATTTGGAAGGCTGCAGTTTCTTAAAGTTCACCAGTTTCCACGTGTTTCTACAGCTTGGATCTTAGACAGAACTCCCCTTAAAGTATAGAAAAAGGCTTAATTTATGCAGTTCAGTCGACTGCGTATAATCTTTGGCTTGGGATGTACCAAGAAGAATTAATGCTACTGAACAACTTCGACATGATTTGGCACTCAAAAGGCCATTTTTAAAGTGCAAAAGTGCATCCTGTTGCACGCAACATTCGAATCATTATCCCGGATGAATTTAATTGAGCCGTCAGTTCATTACAAAATCAGTTCACATCGCGCAAATATTAAATCCTTTCGAAACCGCTCATGCGAGTATTTCTGCCCAGCCGTCTAATTGCCAAGTTCTTGCGTCTCTTCCAAACGAAATAATTACAAGATTTGCAATAATACGCTAATGCGGGCCACAAAACATATACGAAAGAAGGATACTGCAGACGTCCGCCCATAAACATTCAAGTTAATTTCAATCCAAGTGAATACACTCTGACAATATTGTTTAGTTGTTAAAATAAATCAGGACACACTCCGCAATTCTCGGCTAATACCCCCCGGGTGTGAAAGTCAGTCAGCGCGAGGGTTTCTTCTACAAATTGCTTCCAAAAAAAAAAAAAACCGAAAAATAGAAAACCCACTTCCAAACACAAAATTCAATTCAAAAGCTGTGTGCGTGCGTGTAGGATGGGGGTATTGTTTTGTATTCACCCAGGTATTAGCAAATGTAAATTTCCCGGATTGTGTGTGTGTACAGCAACAAAAGTCAAACAAAAGGACGACTTATCGAGTCGAAAATATACTTGAAAAATCACTGCACAGTGTGTTGATTTAGTGGCAAAGCAGAAGGATATATGCCACACGGAACTGTGTATATAGTGTTGATGGGATATAATGTGGCAGCGATGCGATGGCAAACAAAAGGACGCATTTTGGAAATTGTAGAAACAAACTTTACTCGAGTTTACACGTGTCCGATGTAGCGACACGTGACCACCGTCATGTTTGCATACGATCAATCACATGTATCTTTGAGTTATTTTCACGAAATTTGATTGTCATGTACGAGTACTCGTCTGGAGAGATGGATTGGCAGCGCATGATGCAGTGTTCGGTCTAAGCAGTGCCCATTGTCCGTTTGAATGTATACTCAATGGCATTTCAGTGTTCATCCCTTGTTCGGACATGGGGATGGGGTGTATGAAAGCGTTTTGGTAAACCATTCTGCTAATCGGTGAGGCTAGCTGTTTTGGTGATGTTTCGGTTGCTTTGCGCCAAGTCAAGTGATGATGTGTTGTTATCGCATTGAAGGGGTAACGCGTTGAATGTGGGAATGATTGAGGACCGCTGGAGAAGAGTGTCCAACTGGAGCTATCTCCTAAATTAACTATTGCGCGCAGGAGAAAAAGCTTAGAGAACTTATCGTAATATGATTGGGGCTAGGTTCGGTTGACGTTAATTTGTCCAAAACTTACCTCCAGCCTTCAAAATAATTCAAGTATTTATATCACATGCGATGTCATTAGATGCTTGATATATTCAAAGGAAGTGTATATATTTTTGAATGGGATAATCAACCTTTGGTCATGCCTATCAGTCTCACAATGCCCGGGTGTGATGCGACAGTTGTACCTTTCTTGTCTCTCAGAAGTCCACTTTGGACTTCTCAAGCTCTGGCTTAGCTTAGAGATGTTCACCCTTATTGCGGTTGTCAATTAACAATCGATTGATAGTTGGTAAAATTTATCAATCAATTGATACTTTTGTATTGTGTATCTCAATTGATAAAGGTTGTGATTATTGTGACTGCGAATTGACTGTTGTGAATAAAATAATATGCTCTTTGACATTTGCTATTGGAAAATAGGTTTTCTATGGATATTTTTTGTGTAAATTTTAATAAAATTATATTTAATTAAGAGTTCTGTGGAATTGTGGTTTGACAGTGATGAGGAAGAGGATGCTCTTTTCGAAATAGCAAGAAGAATGAAGCAACTTAGGGATGCTTCAAACCCTCTAGAATTGGAAGATTCTGTTCTCTGAAGTCATACCTTTCTTCTTAACTATTCCTTTTCAGTTTTATTTCAAATTTTCGTTTATCGAAGGCAGCTTTTACACATATTTTATCGGAAATAGAAGCCAAGATTAAAACACCGAAAAGATGCACATCAGTTCCCAACATTGTAAAGTTGTGCGGAGCCTTACGTTTCTTTGCGCAAGGGTCGTACCAATTAAGTGTCGGGAAGGAATTTTCAATTGTCCTAGCACAGTCCACATTTTCAATTATTTTAAAAGATGTTGTTGATGCCCTGGAAGAATGTATTTGTCCCAAATGGATCAAATATACGTACACCGAAGCTGAAATACGTCGGGCAAAAACCTATTTTTTTGAAAGGAGTGGATTTTCTGGCATAATTGGTTGTGTGGATGGAACTCATATTAAAATTGCGTCACCTAAAAAACATCTTCATCACGCTTCTTACAATAGAAAAGGTTTCTATAGTTTAAATGTCATGATAGTAAGTTTCATAATCAATCACCAGTTGTCGATGTTTAAATACTTCTATTTTAGGTATGCGATGATACAATGTACATAAATACGCTTTTTCAATGCAAAATATCCGGGCTCTTCACATGACTCCAATGTTTGGAATATGTCGAGTTTAAAGCCGATGTTGGAAAGAGAATACCAAAGTGGAAATACAAATACTTGGTTATTAGGTAATTGAGTATATGTACTTGTACATACCTACTATCTAAATAGCAATTATGTATAATATCTATGTAGTGATGCCGGTTATGCTTTGCAGCCCTATTTGTTGACACCATACCGTAATCCAGAGCAAGGATCATTGGAAAGTTTGTTTAACAAAAAACATGCTAAGGCTAGATATATCATCGAACATACAACATACAATGCATCACATGTTGGTAATTAAATAATATTAAAAAAAAAAAAAAAAAAAAACGCTTAATCAGTCAAATCTTAAGTCTTCACCTAGAAGTCCATAACTTCTTGCTTCTTTTTCATTATCCCAGGATTTCTATTTTTAGTTTTAACTTGGCCATTCGGTCTCTATCTTTATTTGCTTTGTTTTCCTTGTAGGTAAGCTTTTAATTTCTCCCTTTTGATTTGTATTATTTCGTCTCTTTGTTTCACTTTTTTTCGAATAGTAGGTAGGTATTCAATATTCTTCATACTTTTTCGTATATCACCCATTATATTATTCATATTATCATAGAACTCTTTCTGTGCAGAGTTTTGAGTTTCTGGTAGTTTTGCGTTCTGTTTTTACTTTTTCAACGCGCGATATTTTTCTTATATATTTTTGGCCAAAGTCACCTGGATCCTCTGAGTTTTCTATGGCATTCGAAACAGCAGCATCTTCGGTTACATTTTCATCCTCTTGCCCAAATTCTCAGGTGGATTGCTGCAGGTTTCCATTTCCAATATTCTTATAATGGATTCTTCCAAATTGTTGAAAATGTTTTTTTTTTTATTTGAAATCGATCCAAACCTAGAGGTTATCACGACAATAAACAGTAGATTAAAATATAATGGTGAATAAATTTACGCTTTGCCATTTGTGACATTCACGAGAGGGTGGACCTAAAATGTTAAGATCCGTTGCGATATCCATCCAATTTTTTTGCGCTGCTGTTTTGGAGCACAATCCTTTGGCAACGTCTAAGTTTTGTTCCATTAGCTCAACCAACCGACCCAATTGCTTTTTGTTGCTAACTATTTTAGCCCCGTGAAAAATAGTTCAAATCAGTTAAATAAACTTGAATCTTTACATTACAACCTTGCGTTTTACTGCAGTCCCGTACAAATTCATTTTAGCAATCAATTTTTTCCGGTTGAAAGAAATAGATAGGCAATGGTAACAGAAAAGTCAATGACAATTGACACTCGCAATACCGATTTTTGTATTCACAATCAAAAATCAATAGAAATTGAAAATGAATCAACAATTCACTGCTAATTGACAATCACAATACCGATTAAAGAAATTGGTTGATAAATACCAAATACCAATTGGTAATTGACAATTGCAATAGGACTAGGTGTTCAATCTGGCCATTGTGAGTTCGTAAAAGAAGCCTAGATGCATACTAAATATGATTGCTAGTATCGCGCTGAATATTGTGTCGAAGGACTGTTATTTTACGAGTAGCATATTTTTTTTTAAAGCATGATATGGTTTTTTAATTGTTACGGGTCGATGTTGGCTACTTGTAGCAGCTATATTTGAAGGCGTCTGTCTTTTGGTGTTTCTTACACAGTCGCCGATGTCTATAATCACCATTGCAAGCTACACGATTGAGCAGCAAGTACAGATTATAAGACATTATTTTTAGTGTTGGTTAGTACAAACGTTGCCCGCATTGCGCCCATTTTACGCAGACGCAGTGGCTCTTCAAAGTCGACTCTGGGCTTTCTGGCGTTTTGTTAGAAAAATTGAAACTATCGTTTCGGTAAACAATATGTCAAAGGACAAAGGCGGTAAACGTGAATTGGATAACCAGAGAGGCAGTCAATTACTTGTGGTGAAGAAGAAGTTCGGCCTTTCGCAAATTTCAACTTGACGAATTTTGTATCTTGGACTTGGGCCTGCAGCCGTAAACGATCCAACTACCACCAGGAGCTCAAATGAAATGACAACGTTATTTGTTCACTGACGATATGAAGCTTTAGGAAGGATGTAAGGCCTCACAAAAGTTAAACTTGTTGCCGCATTTCTGTTCCACTGAGGACTTTGTTTAATCCCACAAAGAGTCTCAGAAAGTCGCAAATGTGGACATTTGCAGCTGTTAACAATTCAAGCAATGTTTCGTTCTTTAATAGTTTGATGAAAATTATCCGACAAATTCGAAGTTATACTTACTTCTTAGACGAAATAATCCAAAGGAAGCGGTTATCTCCACTACTCTTGGAACAATTTCAGTCAAATTTCGTCCTCCGTCATCTCGTGTTCGCATGTGGAAAATCCCATGGAAGCTCAGCACACGCAAGCAGGAGAACGACATACTTGCATTCTGCTGTAGACTATAGTAACTGGATATAGGATATGCGAGAGCAGTAGACGAAAATTACGGTCATTAACATTTCTGAAGGATCATTACCGCGTCTCCTCAGCTTGTTCATCGAATATTAATTGCACTATAATGTGAGCACTTATCATTATGTGCTCACACGCAGATATGAGTAACAAAATTAAAATATAAAGGACATGAGTGGTGACACTCAAAACTGTAGAATGTGATATGCAAATATGATGCCAATAACAGCCGAACGCAGCAGGCACGTTCCAACAATAAAACGGAAAATTCCAAAAGGACTCTACTCACAACATATTGCCGGAAGTAATAATAGAAAAATAGTCTGTCCTCCGTGTACACAGGAGACAACAGATAATTCAGCGTGACGTCAGCGAAACAAAAGCCAAAAATATAACTCATTCGATGGACCGCACTCTCGCACACTCTTTTCGGCAGACAATTGTAACTGCTAGTCCATTCGATAAATCAGTCCCACTTCATGTATACCTATAGTATATGTATGGTACACCATTTCTGACATAAATTGCTGGCAAAAAAAAAAATAAAAGGAGAAATGTCCTCGAATTGTGTATTCACATGCCGACAGCATATGCTAATGTGCGGTATGCGAAAGCAAGAGGACACGGTTGTTCCTCGCCTTAGACCATTAAGTGTTGAATTTATGGTCATATCTAAATTTCGTTTTTATTGAGTTGTTCTCGTGTGTAGAAGAGGAATTCAAGGACCTCACACCTATCCACTGGTGTGTTGTACACGTACCTATATGCGTCGAATTAAAATTTATAACAGCACACGTCATTGAGCATTCAGAATTTAGATGCCGTCAGGGTGTTGATGGGGTTGCAGTCAATGATCCCTATATGCAATATGCATGCCCAATCCCATGTGCCCACCCTCCAAAACAGTTTTTCACTGCTACGTCCTTATGCAGAAACGCAATCCAGTCCGGGGGTTACACTTCACACAGCGAATTTGTCTCTGGTACACAAAATTTAATTCGTCGATATCGACCGTCGACAACATTCAATATCGGGAAAAGAGTTTCGCTTTTGCATACTCGTAAATGCAATTGCTAATAATGTGACGTGATGATGGGCGCGCTTGAAAAGGGCGTGCAATATATACGGCCTGCGTGTCAGTTCGGATGTCATTTGAGTGAAATTTTACGATTGTGCATATAATTTGCGCAACGCATCGACACCGTTTTTATATCGGAGCGACACTTTTATAGTGCAATTTGATTTTTTTTATTGACGAGACCTCGTGATGCGTGTCTAATTAATGAGTTACGTTGTTGAAGAGGCTGTTTGGCGTGTGTGTTCTGTGATATGAGTGCCAACACAATGAGAAAAAATCGCTTTGTGTTCGAAAGTTTATTGTTTGAGAAGTTACGACTTTAAAACATGATTTTTTATTGCAGAATATGTCCGATTGGATGCAGAATTGAGCGAACATCTGGTGGAATTTGAAAGGCAAATACAATTTCTTGTATCCGGAAATGATAATGTTCAGGTCTGTCTGTCTAACGATTGTACCTACTAATTCTTGTCTCTGGACAAGGCGAAATCACGTGTACAGTACCAAGTAGCAAGTAAGTCGCTGCGTTCTTTGTTGTGTTGTGTATTGGGCGCTAAAGGCTGAAAACAGTCGGATAAAAAAAAAAAGTTTGGCTTTGTTTCATGTAACAAGAAAACATTGTTTCCTTTAACACAACATGTACCAAAGCAAGCGAAACAAAACACTGGTTTTTGTTTGAGGTGTGGTTGCCGAAAAAATGGAATTGATTCCGGATTTTTTGTTGCTTTCTTCTTTCGTTGGACTTTTCAGCTTTATGTGTTTTTATATTTATTTTGCGCAAAAAAAATTGCAGAAACATATGGATTTGGATTGAAATTTTTTTTTTAATTGAGACAATTATAAAAATCGGAATGTCAATGAATTCCTATTTTTAACTTTCTCCATTACGTAGTAAGAGAAAGATATTGTTTTCGTACAAAATTTCGAACTCGAGATGTTAATCAATTCTGACATTACGATGATAGAGGAACTCAAAAAGTGGGTCGCAAAATTCTGTCCGGTCTGTCCGTCTGTCTGTTTGTACGTCCTTCCGCAGGGCTTCAGGTTGAACGGCTACCCGAATTTCGTTCAAACTTGAAATTTGGAATATTAACCCACTTCCCCTATAAAATATTCGTACCAGTTTTATTTGATCGAAAACTTCTCTAACGATTTCAACCAAAATTGATGTTTTAGCTTAAGTAGGTGAGGTTACCATGACTACATACCCAGTTTTTGGCTAAGAACAACGGTACTTTTGAAATTTCGACAATCTCGAAAACGGTCCATACGATTGTAATAAAAATTCATATCTAAGATAATGTGGTCATTTAGAACTTAATAGCTAACTCGCGTTTTCCCTATATTATCGTACAATGGCTTTTTGAAAATAGTATTTTTCTTTAACTTAGTTCTGCTGAGTTAACCTGAAAACGGCAATAACGATTTTGACCAAAATACAAACTTAGAGTCAATTTGATGTTTTCAAAATTATTTTGTCCTTAGTATTAAATTCGAAGCACAGAAAACGCTAACTTTAGAAACTGCTCATATCTCGAAAACGAAGTAATGGTTACATCCCGAACAATAAAAAATTAAAATCGGTTTTAAATAATTAAGCAATAGTTTTTTTGAAACTATAGACATTGCAATATTTGGGTCTGCCAAATTTTACAAAAACCCCACTAACGATAAAATATATACCTACATATTTGGGAAAATTAAATAACACTTACTATACTTAGTTTCTCTCAGAAAAAATCGAATAAAAAAGTTTTGTTATTATTTCTCAAAAATTACTACCCAAAAGCCGATCTGTGTTCATACATCCTTTTTAAACACAATACCACACTTCCATTAAAAATGCAATACCAGCGATGCAAGACTTATTTTTAGCAAATATTATATACTCACTTCTTTTTTTCAACCATTTTGAATATGCACCTTGAAATAATCCCAACCACCTGGTGCCTTACACAATCAGAAACTCCCACTACGTTCCCATCGGTATATTTGGTTTATAACTTTTAATGCAAACTAAAAAAAAACTTCTTAAACCTTACGTGTATATCCATGTATATAAAGATATCGGTCTAATACAAACAATACTTCCAATCATAAAGACACCTTAATTGAACGTTAGGCACTTATAACTCTCTAACCAGAACACGCTACAATTGTCTGTTACTGAGAGTTTCAACTTTTAAAAACTCACATCGTTATTTAATAATATATTCTGCCGTATCAGGTGATTAACGCAAACGTGAATTTTATTTACTTTTATCTAGCATTGCTTTCAGATCCTTACCTTACCCTGCTCTACCTACCCGTTTACCTAACCTACCTACTAGTAATAAAATAAGAAAGCAACCAATCAAACTGTTGATCAACGAGAAAGTTTCGTTCGACCCAGTCGTGCACTTTATTTTTTATTTCAACGCAGACCCGGCGAATCAAAAAAACAAAAGGTTTTTTTTTTCATTCTGTTTCGCTTGGTGGGTGTTAAAATGAGAAAAAAAAAGTTTTTACCTTCGGAATAGCTAAGACATTGGAATTTCAGCCCAATAAAAGAGAAAAAATCCCCAGAGGAAGTTGAAAAAACATCAACGAAACGTCGGGAAATGAATAAAATAGTTTTATTTCTATTTTGATTCGGAAAACATAGACCAGTAAGCTTTAATACAGCTACTTCAAAAACGTTTTGCTTCATCCGGTGTGCTTTCACTCTTAGATTTGGTTTCTTGCACTTCTTCTGACTAGCAAATTGAATTTCTAAATCGGCTGTCAATCGCAGCTCAAAACTTTGTACGAGAGGTGTGAAAAGCATTTTTCAGCGAAAAGAATTGCATCTTTAGATAAAATAAAACTGCAGGGTTTTTAGACAAGGAGACACTAGAAAACTAAATTTGCTAAATTCAAACTTTCAAGGATGATGAGCTGTAATATTTTGGTAAAAAACAACCCGCACCAAAAACAATTGGACAGCAAAATTATAATAAGCTCACATTCAAACTTTACTGGATACATATAACGAACGATTGATATATAAATATCTTCTGGTTTGCTGATAAGTCAAGCTGAGTTCATATATCGAAAACGCCTTTGCGGATTAAGACATAAATTATCACCTCAGAACCATATCGTCCTTACACACTTTAATCTCAAACATTGATATTTACTGGCAATTAATCGCAAGCTTGTCAACGATTATTATTGCAGCACTGCAACAAAAGCCCGGGCAATCGAAGAGCATATTTCATCGTGGTAATCTGTATTACACGTTGAAAACATAAATTCCATCGGTCAATAATTCATATCGGCCTTAGTGCTGAGAGTATCGACTCACACTCGCCGTATATGGTAGGTGAAATTAAGCTAAATTGAATGCAATTACACACAAGGACCTGCCGTACAACTGTGAGGGCGCACACCACATGCGGCGTTTTGGCTGACGACTACGCGCTTATATGCACAGAAGCCGAATGTTTAATTGCCTCTGGTCGAAATTAATTGGTGGTCGGGGAGTTGGTTAATAACGCGCCGCGGACATCCCTATAGCTGACTGTTGACTAGATGTGGTTGCTAAGCCCATTGCACAGACAGTTGTTGCCACCCCCTCCACCACGACTCGGACAAAGCACTCATTTGGAAAACTCAAAGATCTCGAATGACAACAGTCGTCGATGAGTCCTCATCATGTGTATGTGTGTTCTATCTTTATATCTGCGGTGTGGCGGAAAAACACATAAAAAAGGACATTCACAGAAGCTTTTTCAATTAATTGCGATTTAGCCAACTGATGCTTATCCGAGGAGTACGGATGTGGGGGCGACTCGCCGACTACTCGTAAAACCCCCGAATGGTTCTGTCAACACACCGTGTGTGTGGCTGCAAGAGGAAGCATAATTATAGGAAGCAGCGACGCGTTAACATATGTCGCCGCTAAATGTGTATGAACGTCCAAAATAGGATCAGGAAATTACCTTTCATCTATTGCATGCGTTTCGTCATCTGTCGCTTTGGCTTCGGTCATTTGGATAATGTCGAACAATAAAGACATAAAGAGGTTGGTCTACTGTTCCACTGGATGCGAGGATGATGCTGCTGAAGGTGTGCCCATCCTTCCCAGGAATGATGCATGTGTAATTTTATTATAATTTTTAACGGATTATGCTCTTCTTTTGTGGATTTTCAAATGAGTTATACCTTAATGCTCTGTGAGGTGGAAATTTCATCGCTGAATGGACGAATGAAAATTCCTGGAACGTTTGATCTTTCCGATTGTGATTGTAGTACTGTGAGTTTAGGTTTGGTAAGTGGGTTATTTTTAGGTGGGTGGTGGGTTTGTGATGACTAATTTTTACTGCTGGCATTATGTAAAGGTACCTCGACTTACTAGGTTTAACGCTTGCAAGATTTTTTCTTTCTGTCAAAAAGAATCATTTATAATGTCAAGGATATACATTTTACGAAATCACAATAGTGCAGCGTTGCTGCACCTTTATTTGCTGTAGGTATGGGGGCTGCACGTCCCGTTTTCCTTTAGTCCGTCTATATATTTGAAGAAGTGATTTGCTCGGTCAATGCAAATTAGTTTTTCAAATTTTGCAACTGCAGCTCCCATGAGTGTCGGAAAATGGAGTCGTGTATGGGAGGTGCCACGCCTTTATTATTTAAATTCGATGCTGTGTCAACATTTCAAGTCGATCTACCTACTTTTCAAGTTTTTCGAGCACAAACATACGTATGTATAAAGATATCTATTGTGACTTACAAAATATTTAAGGCAAAGGCTAAAAAGGATCATTAGTGAAGCCCAAAGTTTCTCTGAAATCAACTAGTTGGAAACATTTCTTCATAAACTTTCAATCAAGGTCTTTGAGTATAAGTGGCTTTTAACGTCACGTCAAGTTTTGTATGCAGTTGATACTCAAAATGTTGCCATTCTAAGCTCAAATTCCATAGAACACTAACAACGAATATTGGAGTCTTGGTATATATTCACCTGACGAATTGTAAATTCTACAAAATATTTTCAATTTATTGACAACTCGAAACTTCAACTGTGATATAAGATTCATGACAAGATCTTTCGGCTTCCTCTGAATAAATACGAATTGACACATCGGCTTATCAATCACAAAAATTGATTGTGGCCCGTGTTCTGAGTTTAGGGGCCGAAATTGTTGGACGTTTCATCGTTGGTCTGCTTCCTTACTCCTCACTGGTCATCCTTCAAAGCAAATCCAGTCGCATACCTGTTCTAGTTTTTCACATTTTACTCAAATGCGCCTCGTTCTAAAGCTGCGATTACACAGTCATTTTTTCGAGTCATTCAAATGAAGCTCTGACGTCAGCAAAAAATGTCGTATAGAGTGCCATTCAAGCTACGATTCGTCATTGGTCATTTGCGAAAAAAAATGGCGATCACACGAAATGACTAGGTATTACCGTCATTTTTGTCCCAAAATCAAATGACAGACAGTCCGAGTCATTTAGAATTCTCCATTGGGATGACATTTAAATGATGAGCGAAAAAATGGCGATCACATGGCAATGACTTGCCTCATTTAAATGACAAATGACACCAATGACCAATGAGAAAAATATAGCCACTGTCATTTAGTGTTTTTCTTTCGGCAAAGACACATGCGTGCCACCTTTTTAATCAATTTAAATTGCATAGAAAACAAATGGTAGTGATGCGATTACATGAGAACACAAGCGCTCTCACTCTAGCCTCTCACTAGTCACTACCAACTCCTACTCTCAACTCCGCGTTGGTGACTACCGGGTGCCTAGCACCTCGACTGGAGATCCAACCCCTGTGGAAGGTCGTTGGTGGCAGCAGACGAGAGAGGGGGAAGGAGAGTGTCTTCTCACTTAGGCACTCCCTCCTGTTTCAGGCGGCAGCGGATGAATTCTCTAGACGGAATCAACGGAGGCGTCTATAGTTCCAGTTAGGTCGTACTATATGAGCTGCTGTGCTGGTGTCTTTATTCGCTTTACATTCGGTTAAGCATTGGATAGCAAACAGCTGCACCTGCCAGCATATCAAAAGCACTGCCTGAGAGAAACACTCCCGTTTTGATATTCTGCAGTTTGTATTGGGGAACTGCGCTATCCCAAAGTGCCCGTTGTTTTTGCACCGCCACAATCAAACGCGAATTCTCCTTGTCACTCCACGAATGGCTATTTTTTCTGTTCCGCTTCCCTAGGTACTCCTTTTTTGGTCTTGGAATTCATAACATAGTTCACTGAACCGTCCATATGGTCGGCACTTGAGGGCGACGGTTCGTTTTCCATTACGCTCAATAGGTAGGAACCGAACAACACAATCACAAAAAATACAACTTAAACCGGTTTATTAATTTCACGTCCTTTCGCCACGAGACAAAATTCAAATTTCAAATTAAAGCAAGCGTTATTTCGTCGGCTTACAAGCAAAACTGACCAACTGCCTAAAATTCTATTTTGTATTAATGGCAAGTATATAGAAGAGCAAGTAGAAAATTCTGCCAAAACTGCCTATCTGATATTTTTCCTATAAATTATTGGTTGACTATCTGACTTGCACAAAAAATTCAGGAAGAACTGAGGAACTTCAGATAGTCAATTTTCCCAATTTTGCAGTTTCCCTAAACTGATTCGGATATTTTTAATCCACTTAACTTTGTATGAGCTATATTAACAGTTATCACTTGGTAGTTTTTCAGTTGATTGATTTTAAGTAATTTTTCTGCGTGTATTAATTTTTACCAAAATAGCAACCACAGATGCGACTCATCCCTTCGCTACAAAAAAACCAAATCTTTCATTATCTATATCATATTAAATGCTGCTTCATTTGTCATTTGCGTAGAAAATGGCATAGCATGAATTTCGTGCCTAGTCATTTTTTTGAGGTTGCCATTTAAATGACGCAACAGCTGAAAAGTTTAGTCATTTGTCCTAGGCGTCATTGAAGAGCGATCACACGGCCATTTTTTTCCGTCATTTAAATGGCACAAAATTCATGTCATTTGCTCTGCCATTTTCCTAGTCATTTAAATGACGCCGAAAAGGTTGTCCCAAAAATGGCGAACGACATTTAATTAACGGCTTTGTGACGAGATTTTTACGTCAGAGCGCCATTTAAATGACTCAAAAAAATGGCCGTGTAATCGCAGCTTAAGTCAGAAATGAGATACAGGATTTACACTTAGTTATAGGTCCTTCGAAACCGATAGTGTAGTTAGGACTACTTTTTATACGCTCTGAGCCAAGTTCGTTGCTAGCCGCTAAGCTGCTAAGCTGAATCATAGTAGGGGATCTTGGAAAACGTGTCTATTCATCGACCGCCTTTTGATATTTTAGAAAATAGAACTACATTCATATTTGGCACATACGCTACATAAATAGTAGCAATTTTCTTCTAAAAAGCCTTTTAGAATCGGTACTACGCGACGCCTGTCGTTCGATATAGGTTTCTGTCAGCTTCACAGTTGACCTAGCTATACACTTCGTCCTTCCCCACCACGATTGTCTGAACGAGCTATAAAGATTGCAATCAATACTAAACTCGATTCCATTGCTAACGCGATGTCACAATTACCGAAAAAGGAAGTGAGGATTGACTCCACAAAACCGAGAAAGATTCTTTATAAAACATTTGGTTGCTTTTTCGTTCACAAGCTTTGAGGAAGATATTTACCAGCGAACTCTATGATCTGTATAGCGACACCAAACTACTCAAAAATTTGCACATCAGTCATTTAAGATTGGTAGGACATAAAGACCGAATGGTCATTAATTTTCGAGGCAAAGAAGACTTACTTTGAAGAGTGACAAGATTGGTCTAGGTGTACTTTCCTAGCTATGGGTTTATGCATGAATCGAAGAGTGTTGACAAAGTATTGTGTTCACTGTACCAATGTGGGTCCAACAAAATTTAGTGCTCAGCCCAATATAGAGGAACCTGTACAATTGCCTTAAAATATGCCTTAGTTTTGGATGAAGTAACTCAGTTAAGTGAGAGGTTATGCTGTTTATGCTTTGTCTATTGAACGTCTCTAAAAAAAAATAGTCGGCAATATAGTCGTAATTGTCTTGGACGAGTTCTCAAAAAATAGGTGCGGTAGGTGGTGGTCTAGAATTTTATTGCCATTTCCTTGATCTGCAGCAGTATGAATTTATAATCGATTGTGGACTACTCCCGCCTAAAACGTAACAAATAACAACCTATCTGATTGTTGGCAATACAAATTTTTCGAGACGAAATTCTCGTATTTTCTTAAAAGTTAAGCAGACCTTTGCCTCTGTATATATATGTAGTCTCCATCCTTTTTTTTCAGAGCCAAGCAGGTGAAGTACACTAACAGACGTTACTCTATAATGTAATTACCCTTGTTGTTCCTTGCGATTGTCTCTATAACTACCTTCGAACACACTTTCGAGAACAATTCATTTTTGTTCATCTCATCATGATGTAGCCACACGTAGGTACTAGGTACACACTGTCTCCCCAGAGTCAGTGTAACTCCACCATCATTATCGTCAGCGATAAACCTGTATTGTGTATTTGCCTTGCTCCCCCCGTCTCCTTAAGGTGCACATGTAACCAACCACCCAGCACACTCAATGGGTGCATTCCCACAATAACCCTTTTGTTAGCATTTTACGGGCTAAGACAATAGCACAAAACATTCTTAAGCTGCACGATATACACGCAGCTAACCGATTTTGCCGAATTGCATATGAAAGGATCTCCTTTTGCCGACACACACACAACACACACACACTTGGTTTTAGTAGCATACTGCTCGTCTCTCGTATAATACAAAATAATGGAATTTTCCTCCTCGATTCGTCCAGACAATGAAAGTGCATTCAGAAGGAGCGAATCGAAATGTGACTTTTTGATACCGCACCATCATCATCCTTATACCAAAGAAGGAACAGACGGCTACACTGGAGAGACCGCCACGAGAGCGGGTGAAATTTAATTAAGCTTATTTAAGCGTTAAAAGCCAATGATTCAATAATGCCCAACAATGGCTGGCGCATGCTGGGCCAAGTGTACCCGATTCGAAGGTGAATGAATGTACCATTGTATGTGTATGCATCCTGAATGATGTTGCAAGTGCAGCATCTGTACAACGGCGAGAGAGTGACTCTGCTTCAAGTCGCAGGATTATGAACTTATTCGCCCCAAGACTTGCATTGTAATTGCATTTTCATTTAAAGTGATTACGCGAATATCCTTCGGCGTTGAGGATTGCCAGATTTGCGCTCACCGACTTGGTATCTGCATAGTAATTAGAATGTATTAACTCTGCATGGTGTTTCGATGAGTAGGCAGTTGCGGCAATTTGCGCTCTCTTAATCCCATAAAGTGTAGTCGGGCTGAAGGAATGCATTTAATTCCCTGAAATGCATTATTTTGCAGCGTCATGCATGCAACTGTGTGCGCATATATGAGGACGTCAACGAACGGTAATTGAATAAAAGTGACGAAGGTAAAAGTGAAGTTGGAAGGGGCAGCGTACTATTGGCATCAACGAGACGGATGTCTAGCTCAGAGACAATACTGAGATCTGAGACCCCAAGCTCGATATTTTCTTGCACAACCTCAATTTTTTTTTAACAAATTCACCATTTTGTTTTCCTATCGTTGTCATTTTAGAATCCATGTGACATGCAAAAACCTAAAAAAAATATAAAATAAATGCTGCCAATCGGATAGGAATGTGATAGAGATCGGGAACACATACCGCAAAATTTAACATTCTGAATGCTATTGGTTAGTTATTATTTACTTTTAAAAGCAATTGTTTCGTTAATAAAACTATCTAACTGAAAAAGATATGTTAGCTTCAGCATAATGTATAATTTTAATTGGTACGCAAAATAATAATATATGCAAGTATGCATTTGTTAAATTCAAAAAATCTAAAAATGCGAAATCTGATATCGGAAATCAAATCGCAGAATCCAATACCACATTATACATAATTATACAGAATTTCCAATCATATCTAATATGGAGCTAAATAAAAGAAATTTATTCAATGTTCGGGAATATTTTCCAAAATTCAGTTATGTCCTGGTGGGAACTTGGGAACTTATATGTTATTAACCTATTTTTGGAACAACCCCCAATGCAGATGCATGAATTCTGCTGTCAAAAATATAATTCATAATAAAAAAACCTTACAAGTAATTCTTTAAACAAAACACTATTAGTAAGGGTTTCCATTAGGGTAAAAGGTGTTAACAGTGGATCACTTTTTACTTCTTGCGCTGTTGAGCTCGCATTTATAGTTGTATAGCTATGACATTTTTTCCACAGCTTTTTCAATGTTTTATCTTCATTTTAAGCACAAGATCTCAAAGCTTAATTTATGCTGAGATATCTATAAAAAAACATTTAAAATTACCTTTCCCGTGTGATCCACTGTGTACCATGGGTGTACACTGTACACAGTGCAGTCAGTCAAGCAATAAAAGCAAAATAAAATCATATATAATTGATATAATAATTGAACCTGACGGCCATAATCTATTTATATGTATAAAAGAAAGTGTCCGAAGCAATGTTATCCCATAACTCGAGATTGGCCGAAACGATTTTGATGATTTATACTTTGTTGGAAAGGTATTTTCTCAGCACGGGTTTTAAAAGAAAAAAAATTAAAATTTCAAAATGTCTTATTTTGACCACCCAGCGTTTTACGACAGGTTTTTGTTTCGATTTTTTTTTTCAATTTTTCTTTTTTTCATTTTGTATTTATTTATTTTGGCAACAACTAGAAAAAGAATTTTTTCACGCTTTGCGTTCGAAAATAAATATAGTAGATGCCACCTTATAGAGGATATCTGCAGGTACAACATAGGATATCCAATAACTCGATAACTTAAATGGTTTGTAAATAAATACTAGGAGAAATTTGATATGCACTTCATTCTCAAATCACCTGGTAACGTAATGATAATAAGAAGGGAAACGATTTATTCTTTGCAGGGGTAAGAACTATTTTCTACTCCCTGCACAAACGGAGGTGTGTATAGTCTCTTAAATAGGAAAGGAGAGAGATGGCATCTCATTAAAGCCTTAAACGGCCTATACATATACACCTCATATAAGTACTTGCATGTGCAATGCAATCATTAGATACTCTCAGTATGAATGCACAAGTGATGTAAAATTAACTTTTTAGTACTTTTCACAAGTAGAAATTGCAACTTTTAGGACTGAATTGTAACTTTGCCGTTATGAAAATTCGTAGGTATATAAATATTAAGGTAAATATGCTCACATACTTTTTACTACATAATATACTAAGCTCATGATTTAAAAAAAACACATATGTTCCCTCTTTGGCCTTTAAATAACATAAGTCGATATTTTGAAAACATTATTGGTGACATAATATTATGACCATAATAAAAAATGCATTGTTTTTGAAAACAGGAATTCCGACTTTCAAAGGATAAAATACTAATAATAGTTGAGTCTCACCTCAGGATTTAGGCTTATTAGTGCGCCTTATCACTATCATTTGTGAGTTCTTTTGTAAAAGAAAGCTTTCAATTTAAAAATTATGATATGCGTTTCTTAACAAATTCTTAGTTTCAATCTTTCATTGAACATATATTAAGTGATACAATTGTATCCGCTTTTGGCGTGTGGGAATGTGGCGTGTGGAGCGTGGAATTGAAAGAGATAGGGTGCGAAATGTATACGGGATTGAAAGAAAATGATTTAACATTTGAAACGAATACCTGTTAAAATTACGGAAGGAAGACAAATTATTTTATGCAGTGGGTAGAAATATCTATTATTAGCCAACTCAATCGTTATGGGAATAGATATTTTTTGCGAAAAAAATGGCCCCTTCAAGATAGCAAATTTCTTAGATCTTTTTTTCCATCAACTGTTCTGAAAACACATTTTGAACGGGCGAAGCCGGGGGGTACGGGAGAGTGGGTACGAAAGTAACGTCGGGTCGGTTGTGACACTCAGGTTTTAAGGAAACGTAGAGCTCCATGCATTAATTTTCAAATGCAGAATTCTTTGCAATTATGTTCCGAATACACCTAAAAAAAATTAAACTTCAGTGTACTCCTATATGCCAAATAGAGTCAAAAAAGTGCAATTCAGTTGCGAATGTGTTTTGTTTTGGGTGAATGATTTTTCGTCATATTTCGAAATGTAAGTAAGATTTGACTTTATTCAAGTTATATTATTATCGTTTGAGCTCACCTTTTTTCGATTGGATTACTAATTTCTTTAATATTTAATTTTTATGATATACAAAAATAAGGGCTGGGCTGGACGGTTGTAACATTTTTTGTGTGGACGGTTGTAACACGTAACACGTTACAAAATTTCTCAACGTGAAAGTTTTTGATGTTTTAATAATTTTGTAATTTTTGTTTGCTTGCTTTCTTCTTACTTATACAAATAATTTTATTGTTTTATTGAATTTAAAATTAATTTCAACCATTATTTGTGACATTTGATTGTTTTCTTCTTTATGATATATGGTGTTACAACCGTCCTTTCATCATGTTACAACCGATACACCAAGAAGGTCGGTTGTAACATTTGACTCTCTCTTTATTTTAGCAGCCTACCTCCAATCTGCGACAATACTTGGAAACCAAATTATTATCTTACGGTAGTCCAAAGCTCACTTATTAACATACATGTTGTTTCAGTTTCGTATGTATACCGCTTTGCAAATTATGGAAGGCAATACGAAAAATGTTACTTTCGTAGCCACTCTCCCCTACAGCTAGTATATTATAATATTCACTCCAAGTGTAAAATGGATTTAATTTTATTTTACACCCTAATCCGTATTTTTTTAAGCCCGATGATTTAAATTTACATTTATAATATTCACATGCATTCAGCCCGCTGGATAAAAATGCATTTAAACGCGGATATAAACAAGATTTTAGTACGTTTAAAAAGCCTACGTAATATCAAATTTCACGAAAATGATTTTTATTTTCCAATTTATTTTCTAATTTTTATTGTACCTATTAATTATGAATTTAGTTTCCAAAATGTTACTTATTTCAGTCGGAAACGCTTCTTAAAATTCAAGACATCGTAATAACTGACGCAACCAATCAATGATTCACCATCAGCTCTTAAATTCATCTTCTGACGAGGAAGACATCAAAAATTCATCCACTTCACAAATGAAATCCATTTTTTGAGCTTCTTGCTACATTTGAGATTTGACATTCTATTTCACTTTTACTTATTTCCTGAACGACATAAACTGAAGTATTATGAAATTGAGTTTTAACCCGAGTTGACTTTAACTAGTATCCGCAGTGCAGTTTAAATTCAAACGGATTAAAAAGCGCCAAAATGTTTATAATAAAATTAGACTACGTTCACGTTTAATGCCAAAATATTATAGACTTGTTTTAAATTTTTGGAGTGAATATCTAATATAATATGGCCGCAAGTGAAATAACCGCATAATAAAAATAGTATAATATTCATTTATTTAAAGACGTAGATGAAATGTTAATTAGACAAATTAATACAAAGCAAAACGATTTTATGATTAGAAGTACAGCTGCGCGGCGTGGTCGAATGATGATCAATACCCCCCATCAACTTGTTCGGCTCTTTATATGTCACGATTGGTAACTGTCGCATTTCGTATAGTTGTTATGTTGGAGATGAAAATGATGTGGATTTGGTAACTGTTGCACAGTTATCGTGAGAGATGAGATGGTGCTGCTGATGGTTTGATCGTGGTGTGATTAGCGTGGTTTATACATGTGTTCGATTTATTTCAACAACTAAAAATAGTACAAAAAGTACTCAAAATTGAGATGTGGTACCTACTCACGTCCTCCCGAAAGTACAATACAAAGAGCCTTTTATCAACAGTGTTACCTACCAATTGAAGTGCAAATTATTGAACAGATTTCGATGAATCTTTTTTTTTTAAATATTTCCTCAGCTATATCGTTAATTGCCAAGCTTACTTCTTGGGGTAGCGTTTTTGAGCAACATTTTTTTCCTATGGCTTCCCTGCCACCAAATAATTTTCCACCAAATAAAAAAAAAGGAATGAGGAGCCGTGGGAGCTTAAGACATAAACCAGCTCTCTACGCCATCAACTTATATATTATTTAGTTAAATGGTCCCACTTTAAAGCGAAACGAAACGTGTGATTTGAGCGTAGTCAAATTTTTTTTTTTTTTTTTTTTTTTTTTTTTTTTTTATTATTATTAAACCAAACAAACCTATTTAACGTCAGTTTTCTATACAATAAAATTTGTTTTCATCAAAATATTCCATTACCTGACCGACTTTTTGGCTTCAATTGTATACCCGCCAACCGCATACGAGTAATATGTCCAATTAACATCAAACTGTTAATCACATCGTATGATAAACCAAGCCTGTTGGATATGCATTTGTAAAACAGCAAAAATCTTCCCAAAAACGCTAATTCACTAACCCGATACATCCAACATAAGCTTAAGAGCTCAGTCCTATGTCCCATGCACTGCTCCCGTTGCACACACATGTCCACAGGGATAAATTGTTTGAATAAATCATTTATTTTGTAATTTCAGATTAATTCCAAATGCAAATCAAAAACATTCACTCGGAATACATCGGGACAGGACACTCTGTGATGGTCTCTAGGCACAAGGAATTAAAATGCGAAAAACACCACAACTGGAAATCCCCCATAAATCAATTAAGCAAACAGCTTAGCAGGTGCATTTACTGTGAATTTTTACTCAATTAATCCAAATTTAGCCGACCATAATTTCAGAGTTTCATCTGGGGCTGTCGAGAATGGAAATCCCAGAACAGTGCGGTGGGTGGTGTGGCATTTGGCATAAAATGTTGCACACACAGCTCTATATCATATTAGCCTGACAGGAACAGGACATGAACACAGTCCGTATTCCGTATATTGGACAGGCAACAACAAAAACGAATCCAATCGGACCGGTCTCTCATTTATATCCCGGATTAGTTGCGCTCCCTTGCTAAAGCCAGCCAGCCACTCGTACGTTAGCAAAGGCAACGGAACGGCAACAAAGTCCGAGAGTGAAATGCCCAATATCCGTGAACGTCAACTGATTCTGTTCTGTATACCCCATCCACTGAGGATTGCTGATGGCACAAAACACATAACATCGGCATCGACAACGGCATCGGCATCGGTACGATATCCTGTATGCAGGGTATGAGTGCAGCATCCAGTGGAATGCTGCTGGCACTGTCCACAATTCTGTCATCAAACTCACCATACGGTTGACATATTCCTGTTAATTCTTTAATTAAAATCGATACTGAAACTGATTGAAGGATTTCTCTGCGTGCTCGGCCGGGGTGTGACTCGTAGGCATTTCGACTAAATAGCTTCTGTTTAAAATGAAATTTCCCACCCAAAACCCTGCTGTGGCTGTCGGTCGCGCTGAATGCATAATGCTCTGCCTGCAAAGAGTAATAAATTAACAATTGCCATAAGTTAGGGGCAGTCGCAGTCTCCTGTCGTAGCCCATTCAATTCAGTTTCAGATCCGATGCCAATCATTTTGCTATACACTCACACGGACAATGTGCGACGACTAGTTTGGTTTTAACTTGGTTTGCCACATGAATACAATCACAACTGTTGCACTTTTTAAATGCGGGCAAGGGGATATGCACTCTGGGTGTCTGTTTGGATGCCTCTCACCTGACGACGACGACCGACGCACACGTTGTGGATAGAGGGTGCTTGCAGAGCAATTTAATGCTTGTAGTACGTTTTGCATACCACAACAGATGCCAGCCAACAATGTGCCACCTACCACCCTTTGGAGTTTTGTTTAATGCCGGCCGCTTAAAGCTCCACAATTCGGGCACATTGTCTGATGGGATTGATTGAAATTCGGTTTTGCTTTTAAGCTGATTGAAATTATTCAATTGAAAGGAAAATTTATATTCTATTGGACTCGGTTGCGGGAGTGAGGTTTTTTTTTACTTTTTTTCTTTTGAATTAAATTGCAAGTGCACTTTGGACCGGTTATCGACACCTAGTAGCTAGAAACTGTGTGTGCTTTATAATTTGGTTAATTTTTTGAGGATGGTGAATATTTAAATGGCTACAATGCCCTTTTTCATTCACGGGCAGTCTATCCATGGTTGTCTTGTCTTATCTAGATATAAATAGCTTTTGTTTGATATGAGTTCTTTAGTACTCGTCCTGAAATTTCATCTACTATGCGGATACTCCTTCATCCACCATAAGAAACTAATTTGGGGGACAGTTTTGGATTATAACATGCCGTAGTACATATACGCTGACCTTATGTTAAGAATGGTCTCTTCTTCTTTCCGCTAGCTTTGTTATAATGAATAAGTATAATTAATAAATAAAAAACTGCAATATATAACTGTAACTTAGACGCGTAGTCGTGGGGTAGTATGCGAATAGTCTTCATACCGATGGTCAGCAAAAGAGGTCACGGATAGGACTTCACCCCAATCAGTTTGAATATAGTCTTTTTTTCATGGCGCCTAATGCAACAGATTCGTAAAGCTACCGTAGTTCTAGCTCCTCACTACCAGTCGTTCGGTTAGTTTTTTAGTTAGTTTAGTGAATGAGATGAGCAGGTCTTGTGAGTTGTGCTGCATTCCGGTCTATAGGAAGCAGGATAACCTGCCACATGTCACGATCAATAAATAAATTTTAAGAAGCTTTCAAGAACTAAAACTTAACTCAGCTGTTCATAGTCTCACTTAATTTTATCTCATAACTGTTTGCTGTTTCTCCACATTTGTATCCAGCAATTATAGATGGCCGTGCACAGTTGTGGGACACACAAAATAATTGAAGTCATCGTTATCGAAACAAAATTTATCTTCCGTACACCGTTCCAAGATTAGATTCTCAGATTACAAACTTTAAATTTCCTTCACGAGCATGAGTCATAGTCCAACTGACATCAATGCACTACCAGCTACCTCTCATCAGGTTTACATTCGATTTCCCATTCACGCAGTTCAAATTCACTGCAGACTGATCGTCGCCTCCGGCCCCAACACTTTACTATTTCCATGTGTGTATCGCCATATCAAGTGTATGATGAGATGACTAATGCAGTAGACGCAGTTACATGGTGAGAAAAATAAACATATCAAACCAGAGACCACACTGCAACTGCATCAGATTCAGAGTGTTGTTGCTTCAACAATTTCAATTTTCATAATTTAGGTCACTATTGTGACATGACTCATCCACAAAAAAAAAATTCATCCATCCATCAGCTTTAACTGACCGATAACGACGGTACGTCAACTTGTTCACTGGTGGCTGGCAGTTTATGGGCATACAAGTTTACTGGTCCGTCACACCATTTATCTATCCAGGACATGTCAAGTTTAAGAGCTCATAAAATTCGGTAAAAAAAAACCTTGTCTATGCAAAACAAAACCAGGAAATGGTATTTCAATTCAATGGATGTAAGTATTCAAATTGTCTTATCAGTTGCAATAAAACTCCGAAGGACTACGTAATGTATGGATTTTTGGGGAAATAAAAGTGGAATCCTTTGTGAGCGAAGCGAACCATAAAATGTTTTCCTCTTCACAGCTTATATGATAGTTTCCTATCACTGATGTCATATTTGGCGATAAAAAGATAAAAACCATAAAAAGGATTGCAAGACGCTATAAAAAAATAATGTAAGAAAAAAAAAAAACAACGAAAGAAAAACAGAAGCGGGCTAATTTATTCTCGTCGTTAGGAAAATTGCTTTAATGGCGCACAAGGAATTCGTTTTCGCGCTATAGATTTTATATTTCCATTTGACAATAGTGGTGGAATGCAAATCGATGAACTCCTTTTCTTATTTCCATCTTTGTTCACAAAGCTTTTTCGGACACGCGATACAAATAAATTTTCCGTACAAAATTGTATATTGTAACCTTAAAAATACATAAGGTGAAGGTTAAAAATGATTATCTAATATATAAAATTCTCGTGTCACGGGGTGCGTAATTGAACTCCTCCGAAACGGCTCGACCGATTTTCGTGAATCTTTGCAAGGATATCGGCTAGGGTGGAGAATCGAACAACATCTATTTTTCATTCCCCTAAATGTTAAGGGTGGTCCACCCTTAATTTTTTTTTTTTTTATGTATGGGGAAATGCACTTTGAAAAAAAATAAACGGGGTGGAAATCGAGTAGTGATACCAAAAAAAAATTTTTAATTTTAACGCCAATTGTTGTTGTCAATTATTTTAATTATTTTGCAAGCAAATTGTTGTTGCAAACAATTCTGAAATTTCTTTTTTTTTAAATACACCTAATAAGATTGCTTATGTTTACTATGTCACATTAAGTAGCTTTTTGAAATGGAGTAGATACTTCGATTTGTTTGATGGTGTTTGAATGCATCATTTTTGTTTGCCAAGTAGTTTCAGGATCATTGCATTAGTATGAGTGAGTAAGTTGAAATGTTTGAGATGACGATGATGACAGTCAACAGGGGTGGAATCGGCTAAGGTGATAGTTGATAGTTGACAATCAAAATCATAGCATTACGTCCACGTAAGGTGATTATCAAATTGACAATCGCTTTTTTGCGATCAATTTCATGTGACAACCTATTTAGGTGTCGTTTTCATACATTTTAGTCATTCTCATTGGTATGTACCTCGGCTTCGACTCCAAATAAATTAAATACGTTCGTGAAAAAAGAATATGGGTACTAGGTATATTAAAAAAAATTAAATTAAAAAAGTGAAATTTTAAAATTCGTGAAGAGCAATGGTTACTTCATTGAAACTTTTCTACATAAATGAAGAAAATAATTGTATCAAAGTCCTGCTATTAAGCTATTAATTAAGAACAAACCTGAGAAATAAAACAAATAGGTAGGTATCTTGGAACTTCCAAACGCGATGTAAGAATGCATTATCTATAAATATTGGTGGCATTTATTATTGAGTATTTTAGATTTTTGGAAATCTTTCGCTTATCGAAAAAAAAGCGTTTGTGTTTGTTTTGAGACTACCTGATTTACCAACTTTAGTAAGGTCAACGCATGTTCCACCCATCCTTCAATTGGCTGCAAATTTAAATCTTCTTTAGGGGTGGTGGCTATTTTAAATTTTCCCTTTAAATTTTGCAGTTAAAGGGTTGATGGAACTAATAATACCTACCTATCATGATTATAAGGCCAATGGAAAATGAAAACATATTCTTCAATCGGAAGCATACCTAAATGTGCTTCCCTAAAAAAATAAACAAATTTATTGCACTTTGTGAACATTATTATTACTATTCTCAAATTCACTTAGGTACAATTTTCACAATAAAGAAGAAACACTTCGAATATGTAGGTATCATCTGCACGAAATGACAGCGTCGGCAAGGAAGTGACGTTTAAAACTCTAAGTGCTGCCAATAATCAATCATTTTTTAGTGATCGCTTTACACAGAGCAAAGAAGAGCTGATAATCAAAAACGACAATCAAAAATGCGACAATCAACTATCACCTTAGCCGATTCCAGCCCAGGAGTTGTTGAGCGTTTTGAGATTTTACGCGCATAACTCGAGACAGGATGGTTAGTTTTTAAAGATTTTTAGCTTTATGGTTTCGATTGGGCCCAAGGAAGGCCATAAGCTATTGTTGTTGTCAATTATTTTAATTATTTTCTAAGCAAATTGTTGTTGTCAAAAATTATGATTTTTTTTCAGCATGTGTGAGTAAGAAGTAGGTATCTAAGTTGAAATGTAGGGCTGAGTGAGATGACGTACGTGGACAATGATGATAGTTGATAGACAACAGGACCGGAGCTGTTGAGCGTTTTGAGTTTTCACGTAGGGGTTGTTACGAAAAATGAACGAGTAACAATCGTGGTACTCTCCTCATTCGTGAGTAGGGTTATGGGGAGGGCAGCTCAAAGGTACCATAACCCCTTCGGTACCGGTGTGGAGAGAGAAGGGAGAAGGCTTACCAACCAAGTTGATAGGTGTGGTTAGTTTTCTTCTTGGCTGTTAAAGTTACAAATATTTCGTTTAGAGTTAATCCTTTCCCTATTTCCTTCCTATCCCTTTAATACTCTCAATTTTAAAATTTTCCCATTTATTTATCACGTTCACGTGTAATCCAAAATAGCCAGAAATTACATCTTTGCTATTGGCCGGGCAAAATGCAATACATCGTCATTATTAAAAAAATCAAAAACATCGACATTGACAATCGTTGGGTGGTATGCCCTATTCACCTCTACTGAGCAAAATATTCCAAGCTCATATTAATGTAGAGTTTTGTAGTTCAGTGAAGAGCATCAAATATATTTGCAAGTATGTGAATAAAGGCAGTGATATGGCGGTATTTCGAGTTGAAAATACCAATGTAAATTGAAGTACATCAGCTCCAATGAAGCTCTTTGACGTATCTTTGGTTTTCCAATTCATGAACGGGATCCAACCGTTATTCATTTAGCCGTCCATCTTGAAAACGGTCGGTGCGTATATGTCACGACCGCTATAAATTCATCAAAAACTACACTCGCCGAATTTTATGTAATCGTGCGAATGCTTTTGGTGCCTTTGCACGGACATTATTCTACTCAGAAGTACCACACTATTTCACATGGACTCAAACAGAATAATGGACACGCAAACAAAGTAGAAATGCGTTACTATTTAGCAAGACTTAAAAGTTAAAATTCTTTTGGACCCGATAGGTGGCGATGTTGTCGAAATCGGATGGGTATGGTTGATTCCTGTTTAAAATATAGGATAGTTTTGGACCCTAAAAGGTGCCAATTTACAAAAGAGTAGAGGTATAGGAAAACAGGTTGTGGCACCTCCCATTAAAAAATAAAAATAAAATTCAAACGCTATTTATAAAGTTGTATAATTAAAACACGAAAGGCACTGGCAAGTCCGGATGGTAACAGCATTTGTGCACTCAAAACTCTGGAACGGATTGTTAGATTTTGACGATTTTGGGCTTAATGGATTCGTAAGGACTATGCTGCTTTTTGTTCTTAAAACAAAATTAAGGATTCGGGATAGAAATATTATTTAAAACGTTTAGTTTTTTTTAATTCTTTGTTAGTTCCGGGTGAAATTGGAAGTCCAAATGTCATGCAAGCAAAAGATTTTGAGGGAAAATTCAAAACAAAAAACATTGTCATTTTGCTTATTCAAAACGATTTGCCATTCGTATTTAAGTGTCTTCAATTTCCCAGCATATGCATTGTGCATGCTCGGAATTATTATTTTCATTATATTAACGAATTTGGGCGGTACGAAGTTCGCCGGGTCAGCTAGTAACTATATATAAGTTGGGCTCACTATGTTTGCAAATTTATTATCGATCTTAAAAAATGCCTGCTTTTGTTCGATACCCTAAAATGAAAAACTGTAATGTTGTCAATATTCGAAACGTCCTCCTCGGGTTAGTGTGAGAGTCGACTCCAACTTTCGAACCTGAGAAAGTAGTGTCTCAGTCATAGTCTATCTATATATATAAAAGAAAGTGTCCGAAGCGATGTTATCCCATAACTCGAGATTGGCCGAACCGATTTTGATGATTTATACTTTGTTGAAAAGGTATATTCTCAGCACGGGTTTTAAAACAAAATAAAAATTTCAAAATGTCTTATTTTGACCACCCAGCGTGTTATCTACGACAGCCTTTTTTTTTTTTTGATTTTTTTCAATATTTTTTTTTTTTTTTTTCATTTTGTATTTTTTATATATTTTGGCAACCAGAAAAAGAATCAAATTTGAATGTAACATTTGGTATCACAATTGAACTGTCAGATAGACACGAAACGTAACGCCACCTATTATCGGTCAATCGAGAAGTCAATTTTGTTTCATGTGTGGTGGTGCTGTTCGCGTTGACTGTGCGAATTGATTCAGTTGCGCAGTTTCTTCATTTTCATATTGCACTTTGCGGAGTCGTGTTTTGTTCGATCGAATAACGTTTGCCGGCCATTGCGCATTACAGATTCGGATTTCTTCATAGCGATTTTGTGAGTTTTTTTGAATTAAAATTGATAATCTTATAAATAAAATTGGTGTAGTTCTGTTCGACTTAGAATGCAAAAATCTTAGAAACTTCCGAATATATTTTGGTGCATTTTTCACAGGTCTATAGGGGATATATAGGCCTACAATCTCCACTTTGTTTCAACTCCATATCTCTATAAATTCCGGAAAAAATGGGTAAGAGTAATCTATTTTTTTTCGTTTTGTTTCGACTTGCATACCACCTTATAGAGGACATCTTCAGGTACAACATAGGATACCCATTAACTCGATAACTTATAGTTTTTTTTAAAGAAATAGGCAAAACCTAAAACATTTCTACGATTTTCACTTGGGTAAATCGATATGCACTTCATTCTCAAATCAAACATACTAACCACGCAATATAATGACATTTTTTTTAACATTATTTTACTATTGCGAGGGAGAGGGAGACAGACAAGGGCAGTATTTTGTATTTTGGCCTTTAAATAAAAAAAGTCTATATATTGAAAACATTATTGATGACATAACATGTGAACATAATAAAAAATACATCACATTGTTTTTGACTTTCAAAGAATAAAATAATAATATTAGATGAGTTCCACCTCAGGATTTGTGCTTATTAGTGCGGCTTGATCAATATCACTATTATTTGTGAGTTATTTCGTAAAAGAAAACTTTCAATTTTAAAATTATGACTTCGTCTTTTCAAATTCTTGGTTTCAATTCACTGAACATGTATCAACTGATAAAATTGTATCCGCTTTTCAATACCACTACAGCCAGCGGGTAAAGGTATGAGAGGTGTATGGGCCGCTTTCTATTTCATTTCATTTTATTCATTCCTAAATCGCATTTCAAATTTCGATGGAATGTGGCGTGTGGGTCGTGGGATTTAAAGAGATAGGGTGTGGAATGTATACGGGACTGAGACTGAGAGTGATTTCACATTTGAAACGAATACCTGCTAATATAACGGTAATAAGAAGGAAGACGAATTATTTTATACAGTGGTAAGAAATATCTCTTAATCGCCAACTCAAGCGTTATGAGAAATAGATATTTTTTGCGACAAAAAAATACCCCCCTATAAGATAACAAATTTCTTACATCTTTTTTCCATCAACTGTGCTGAAACCACATTTTGCACGTCACGGGCGAAGCCGGGGGGTACAGCTAGTTTAGTATAAATGTCATCGTTGTAGTACGATTATGATTCGAAGACTGGATTTTAGTTTCCCAATCCTTAAATTCTCTATTTACTATCAAATGCATATCTATATACCTACTAGATTGGCGCAAAATTTATAACGAGAAAAAGTTGGGTTTAAAATTGTTTTATTGTGTGAAAAAGCTGCGATTAGTCCTACTTAATAAAATAAAAGTTACACGTTTTTAATCAGAATTTCTTCAATACATGTACTTCAATAAGATGTAGATGAAAAATGTTTTGAATTAAGCAAATTCTAGAGAAAGTTTTTTAAATGAAACCTGCTTACAACTAATGCGAATTTAAACTGTTGTACATTTGGCTGTTAATGTAGGTAATTATGAAATTAGCTTCCAATGAATACTTCCTTTTTTTAGCCAGTTATATTTCCGAAAATCCAAGACATCCTAATCATTGACTTAAGCCCTAGCCCACATGAAAAGTTGCGTGGCTTTGGTAAAAAAAAGCAAAAAAAAAATCCAAAAATAATATATATCAAAGGAAATGTTCTTTTTCATAAAGTTTGTTTTTTGAATTGGCACCATAGTTGTTCCGGATACAACCAATTTTGCAACTGTTTTATTTTCATTTTGTATGGTTGTAATTTCACCATTATTGTTCATCTTTTGAAGCAAAATCTGGTGAACAACTAAACTTTCAACACAGCAACAAAGATTGGGACTATGTTGTGATTTGCAATTATGTGGGTGCTTTCACTTGGTGAATTTTTAACTTCAATTCTAAGAAAATGATGATTAAGTTTTGAGACAAATCTAAGCCAAAGCCTACTTCAGCACAACGCTGCTGGTCAGTTACATGCTTCGGGAACTAAGCGTTTTTCTTTGTTCCAGCAGCTTCGACAGAAATTATTCCTAAAAAATGTATGATAAATAACATCACAAACTGCCTGTACGGACCCAACAGCATCGATTCAATTTGTCTATAAACTAATCAAATAGTACCGTGCAAAGATAAATCGTTCTTACTGACTTTGGCGTTGGCATGCTTCATTTTTAAAATTGTACCTACTTTATGGCTACGTTAAAACAATTTTCACAAAACCGCGTTTCGAACGAATGTACCTATAGCCACACAATTATGCATGTATATCTACTAACATTTGTAGGCATGCATTCCAGGTATTTGAAATTTGAACTGAAATCTGCATTTTCACCTAATTGATCATATTGACATTTCACACACTTTCACATTAAACAAACATTAAGCTGGAGCGTTGCGGCAACCATCCCAATCTTGTTGAGACATGTTCATGAAAAGTCATTCTTCCTATGTGGAAAACTATTCCTATACCCACCTGACAGCAGGTAGCTATAGAATACAAATTTTCAGGAAGTCACAACATGCCTCCGTCTTTTGTGGATGCTTAGGTATCATATTTCAGGGTTTCAACTATTTCTACCTAAATTTTATTGCTTTTGATGGCAAAATGTCCTTTCACAAAATTAAAGCATTGTGTTGCCATATATAATGTAAAATAATGCAAATCGCAAAAAAAAAGTTACAGATATGACAATTGTTACACTCAGGGACGATCCACGATTGTATTGTCAGGCGATTTCAGACAAACATTGCCCGTCATTCCTAGATCGACAGCTGCTGATGAAATTAATGCTTGCTTAAAGTTTTCATATTTATGGAGATTTGTTAAGTCATTGAAACTTACTATCAGTATCAATGTTCGTGATCAGTTGCAGAATGATCCATCTGCTGAAAAATCCTCTAAGCAATTGCTGAAAATTGGAAATGGTACGATGCCAGTTGATGAAACTTGGTTGGTAACATTGCTACATGATTTTTGCCGTTTTTGATTGAAAGTGTTTTCCCTAACATAGCACAACAGTATAAATGTCATGCGTGATTCAGTGATAGATCAATTTCAGCTGCTAAGATCAAAGATGTCAGTGAATTAAATATGGCTATACAATCCAGAAATCCTGGCGACTTTGTTAAAATTAAAATTGTGTACCAACAAGTTTTTACTTCTTATCACTGATTTAAATGAATTTGAATTTGATGTTTAACTTTCTCCATTACGTAGTAAGAGAAAGATATTGTTTTCGTACAAAATTTCGAACTCGAGATATTAATCAATTCTGATACCTATTACGATGATAGGGGAACTCAAAAAAGTGGGTCGACAAATTCTGTCCGGTCTGTCCGTCCTTCCACAGGTCTACGGCTTCCCGGATTATACGTTCCAACCTTGGATTTGGAGTTTTTGGGCTTACAGTTCGGGAGGATTTTTTTTTGCAATGTAACCTCAATATTAATGGTACTTCCCATATAAAATTTTCGTACCAGTTTGATTTGAGCGAAAACGGCTCTAACGATTTCAACCAAAATTGATAAGGAGGCTACTATGATTGCATACCCAGTTTTTGGCTAAAAATTAGAACAACGGTACTTTTGAAATTCCGACATATCTCGAAAACGGTCTATACGATTGCAACAAAAATTAATTTCTAAGGTAATGTGCTCATTTATAACTTAACAGCAAATACAATTTTTCTCTATATAATCGTACAATGGATTTTTGAAAAAATAAATGATTTTTTTTTCAGTTTACCTTCTCCTAGCAATAATTACGGACAACTGAAAGAAACATTGAGCGAAATCGGCTTTTTTTGTCGTGTTTCGAAAGATATATATTTTTTTTTAAAGTCAAAGTGACACTTTAAATGTTGAAAATGCTACAGGCTTCGTTATTATTATATAATTGCAGTATGTTTTTGTGTGTAAGCTACTACCTATCAGTTCCACTGACTTGAATTATTTCTGGTGAGCAAAACGTGTCAAAAATATCAGTTATAGTTTCTTAACACATAATTTCACAAAACTTAATTTTGTATGTTACATATAAAAAAAAAACTGGAAACAAGGCTTTTCTTATTTAAATATCCTTAGATTATGTATATTGGTCGGGCAACATCATTGTATTGTTAAGCGATGTGGATTAGTAGTTAGTGTGTTGGACTACTATGCGATCCCATTGTGCCACCTCTCGCGAACTTCTGACAAACATTCAAGAGTATAACTGTTGTTTAGTTACCAATCTTATAACTTGCCCTTACATAATGAATGTCTAACCTTACATATAGGTGGCGCTCTGACTTTTGTCAAGTGTCATATCTCATATCGTTCCTTTTTTCTTTTTTGTAATTTCCGCAAATAAAATTAAGTTTGGCCTCTTGGATTTCGACAGGCTTGTGAAGAAGACGTGTTTTTATTTCTGGCTGCACTTTTTTTGATCTTCCAACCGAACATTTGGTCAGCTTCGAACCGGATCTATGTACCTAATCCATCGCATAAATCATAATCAGTGCATAAACGAAAACAAAAAAGTCATTAAAGTGACATTAATAGTTTCTCATAAAGACGAGAAAACCATTGGAAAATACCAACATCCAATCAATTTCTACGGTTTAATTAGAATCGCTCATCCGTCATCAAGCACGTGCGTAGGCATTTGTTCAGATAAATCGCCGCATCCAATCATCAAATTGAATCGTCACCAATCCAATTCATCACGTCTTCTCCAGCTTTAAATAATCGAAATTTATATACAAATCGATTTCATCACTCAGCGCATGTCGATATTCGCAGCCCCACGCTCATCGTCAGTAGTCATATCACCAGCACATTTTCGATCATCCCTCCCAAGCTCGGATCAGCGAAAATAAAACGCTTTAACGCATTCTCATACGTTACATCTCACTCAACATTCGCTATTTATCACAGTGCTCAACTTTAATTGATTGAAAATTGTCGGTGCAGATCTACTCAGACGAGGTTCACTCATCATTTGATTCATCCTCACCAGTCTCCTTTCATCGTCTCTCATATCAACCAGAAATTAATTTTCTGTAAATCTCAACGTGTACTCCATCTTTAAGTCATCTCTCAATCATCGTACACAACTCGAGGCCTCCAATCAAGTCGGTTCATCTCATCTCTAACTCATCTCTAACTCATCTCTAATTCACCTCTATCTCAACTCTAAATCATCGTATCTCTAGTCAAGATCATCAATTTTACAGTATACATCATACTTCTTTGGAATTTCTAAGGTGCGTATTTCAGTTACTCAGTGTGCAAATTAGTAAAGTTATTTATAGTGCATAAAACAATTAAATACTGGCGGTAATAACCGCTTCAAATTTCATTTTCGTGTACCTTTCTCAGACAATCGGTGTAGTATAGAAAACGTTTACTTTGTTCACAATAACGTGACGCCTTAAAATAATTAAGTATATAACGCTATATATTCCGTTTTATCCTCCGTTTTATAAGAAAAGTAGTTTCTGTAAACAGAAAATTAATTAAAGCTATCCAACCTCGTTTTATTTGGAGTAGAATAATGAGTCTCGACGATATCATTTTCGCGGCCGACCAATTGGTCGAGTTTCACGCTGCTTTTAGAGAAAAGCCAAGCACTTTCTTCACGATTCCTCTTTTGGAAGCGTACAAAATTGAGTTAAGTACTCTATGGCTTAGTTTGAAAAGTATCTATGCGATTTTCGTTCACTCTAAGGACGCATCGGAGCTTGATTCTATTAGTGCAGTGAAATCTAAGTACCAGAGCTCCTCCGAAACCTATCTTACCTGTCTTAGTCAGATTCTAGACTTAACGAACTCGCTTCAACCCATCGTGAAGCAACCTAACCCAATTACTGTTGAAACTTACACTTTGCCTTCCCCATCTACTGCACCACTTAACGATAGTGCGAATTCCATTCCGGGCAGTGCTCATAGCCTCAAGCTCCCACCATGCGACACCGAAGTCTTTCACGGGAATTACTTGGAATGGCCGGCGTTTAGGGATATGTACACGGCTGTGTACATTAATCATGCCAAACTCAGTCCCGTCCAAAAACTGTTCCATTTGCGAGCAAAAACCAAAGGCGATGCATTTAACATAGTAAGCAAATTCTCGCTTACAGATGAGAATTTCGGTTTAGCTTGGGCGGCTCTTCGAGAGCAGTATGAAAACAAACGTATTTTAGTAAATAATCAGATCAATGTTCTTCTGAACCAACAACCAATATCCGTTGAATCTGCTAAGGCCTTAAAGCAGTTACAAAGCAATATTAATGACGCTTTAATTGCTCTCACATCTCATGGTGTAGAGATCAAGACATGGGATGCTATAATAACGTTCTTATGCTCAACTCGTCTTCCTGATAGGACCCTGTCACTGTGGGAAGAGTCTTTGACTGACCCAGTCGAAATTCCATCATGGAAAGCCATGAGTGCTTTCATAGCCAATCGATATCGTGTACTTGAAAGTGTTTCGGAGCTTCAACATACCACAAAAGTCAATCGCTCAAACGTGGGGAAGGGTCAAACCGCACATTGTTCTTATCCCAAATCCCATCTCAATAATATTACTCCGGTATGTAAAGTATGCAAAGGGCAACATCCGTTACGACTCTGCCCTGCCTTTTTGGCCATGAATACCATTGAAAGAAAAAATACTGTACGCAAGCACCGGTATTGCTTCAATTGCCTAGCTGTGACACATAACGTCAGCGCCTGTCAAAGCACCCACACCTGCTTCAAATGTAAAGGGAAACATCATACCCTTTTGCATTCTGATTTGCGTTCGATAACACCAGATCAGAATCAACATACAGACATGCAGTCTCCTCAAGTGGAACATAACTCTAATTATCAGCCCAGTACACAATCTCATCAGCACAATCTTCCATCTCAACCGAGCTCAAGCTCATACATACAGTCCACTCCAGAAAGCACTCATAGGTCACACTTCACAAGGACTCAATGTCAAGCCCTGTTAGCTACCGCTATAGTTAAAGTTCATCACCATGGTTCGGATTTCGAAGTCCGTGCTCTACTCGATCCGGGTTCCGAAGTATCTTTCATTTCAAATGATATACAAAAAGCTTTGAACTTGTCGATTGAAGGCATCCAAGCTCACGTGACAGGCATGAGCTCTACGACTACAGCCTTTTCATCTAAGCTTTGCTCATTTATCCTGGGTTCTAGACTGCAGAGGGATTTTAGTCTCCCAGCAAAAGCCTTAGTTTTGAAAAAACTCACCGGAGATTTACCGTCTATTTCTCTGAATGTGGGAGATTTCCAAAGCGCCATTGACTTCCCCCTCGCAGATCCATTTTTTAATCAAAGTTCTCGTATAGATATGCTGATTGGGGCAGATCTATATCCCTTTATTATTCGTGATGGCATAAAACCTAAGGTATTTGACTCTCTTATGGCGCAGAATACCGTATTCGGTTGGGTGCTCCTAGGGCCGATCGATCAATACCCTCAAAAGGATTCGGCAACCTATACAACGTTTGTCTCATTCTTTAATGAAGTGACCCTCGATAAAGACATCCAGAAATTTTGGGAATTAGAAGAACTGCCAAAGATACCATCACTCACCTTGGCAGAGCAATTCTGTGAGACCCTGTATGAAAAATCCACATATCGGGATAGTACAGGTCGTTATGTGGTCAAGCTGCCTTTCAAGGAAGATTTCCCTTCCAAAATCAGTCTTGGCCACTCGCGGGAGAGAGCGCTAAGCTTCTTTCTTCGCAACGAAAGTCGTCTATTATCGAAACCACAATTCAAGGAAGAGTACGATAAGGTGATCTCTGAGTACCTTACTTTGGGTCATATGAAACCAACCGAGTCTTGTGAGTATACACACAATAATCAAGTTAGCTCATACTACCTTCCTCACCACGCTGTACTAAAGCCCGAAAGTGTCACCACAAAGCTAAGAGTAGTATTCAATGCTTCTCAGCACGGAAAGAATTGAAAATCACCAATTGCAACATTTTGAGTTGTAATTCACAAATCGTATATTTTTCGCAAATCACAACGATTTTTTCTTGAATTGATATAAAAATTTGTAATTTGTCAGTGAAAACGGCGAAAAATATCAAATGTTGTTTGTTGCATTTTGCGATTAAAAGTATTGATTCGAGCTTCTTTAATTTGTAGTGATTTGCGAGATTGTTTGGAGCAATTTACCACTTCAGTAGGCAAATTTCGTAAACACCACTTTGATATCTCAAATTGCGAAAAATATTTGGTGATTTACCACCTCTGAATGATGAATCAATAAAATCTTATAATAATTTACCACATTTAAATCGAAAACGTAAATATTGACGTAGAGAAGTCGTAAATTGCAAAATATTTTTTGTAATTTCCATGGAAACTAACTACATAACGTGTGAAATTTTTTTATGCACAGGTAGTCGACAGTATCGATATAGTCTATGGGTCGAAATCCTTTCTTTATATGGATCAATATACATACATAATATGTTTGTGGTGTTGCTGCTTGCTGGACAGCTGCAATCATGGGCAGCGACAGCGAAAGACAGTCGGTATTTAATCTTTGTTTAAGGCAGTCGTTTTTTAAGTATAACTAGTTCTCAGTGATAGTGAGTGTACTAACCATTATAAAGCATTCTGGAATATATATCATGTAAGTACCTATTTAATAATGGAAAAAAATTAAACTAAAGTAGGTATATAAATCTGTATTTTTATTTTTTTCAGAATGAAGATATGTCTCGCAATTAGGAAAGAAGTAAATTGGTATGGATATTAAAGTGTGCAGTCGAAAAGGTTTTTTAAGGTTCGTATCAATACAAGTTATTCTAAACAATTTGCGTCTATTAACAATTTCAGCATAGACAGAAAAACCATCCCAGACAAATCCCGTTGTCTCCGGACGATATGGCGTCATATGATTCTCAAGGATATCAAGAGGAAACAAAAATATAAAATACGACTATGAATTCTGATTGTAAATCACAAGATATAAGTTGTAAATTGAAAATAAAGTTTTCTAATTTCACGATAAAACGTTTTTAATTTAAGACGGTGATGCCTCAAATCACTACTCAAGAATCGTAAATTGCAAAATATGAATTGCAAATTGCAAAATATGAATTGCAAATTGATAAAAATAAGTTGTAATTTCCGATTAAGAATTTGTAAATTGCAAATACAGAAGTAGCAAATCAGCACTAATGAGTTGCAATTCAAGACTAAATGCTTGCAATTCGGTAAGGGATGAAATCAAATTTACTACAGAGAAGTGGTAAATTGCGAAATGTTTTTGCAATTCACAACCATAGTAATATCAAATTTAGAACTACTTGCTTAAAATTGCGATCGGTTATGGCAATATGTATTTCTCGTTTGATCATTATTGACAATGAGAAGTGTTGATTCACGATTTTTGGGGGTCAATATCTTCACTTCTTACAATTTCTAAAATTGCGAATAAGAAGTCGTGAATCAGTAAATCCTGAGCTAAGCTCTAAAACTAGACAAACTTTTCGTGATTCTGCGCTCATTTTTCTTGATTTGATCTTAAAATTTTTTCCGTGAGGTCTCCTCAAACGGGTTAAGTTTAAATGATGTCTTGTATCCCGGTCCAGCCTTGCAAGCAGATATAACTCTGCTCACCCTTAAATGGCGATTTTACAAATATGTGTTTAACGGAGATTTGGAGAAAATGTATAGGCAAATTCGAGTTCACCCTGATCATACCGCCTTTCAGCGAATTCTCTTTCGAGCATCCCCGCAGAAAGATGTCGGTGATTTTGAGCTTGAAACTGTCACCTTTGGTGTAAACTGTGCACCCTATTTGGCCATCAGCACATTGCGGCAGTTATCTAAAGATGTCAAATCCTCGCACCCACTGGCATCGCGAATAATCGAACAAGAATTCTACGTAGATGATCTTCTTTCCGGCGCGCACGACTTGGGTGCAGCTAAAACTGCTCAACTCGAATTAATAGACGCACTTAGTTCTGCTGGCTTCAATATCAGAAAGTGGACTTCGAATAACACACACTTGTTAGAGCATCTTCCCAAGGAACACCTTCTTCAGAAGGATCTCTTAAAAATTGATGTAGACAGCTCAACTAAGACCCTTGGCATCTGGTGGAATCCTACTTCGGATTCATTTTCCTTCTCTGTAGAGGTAATTAATACTGCCATCAAGGTTACGAAGCGTTACGTACTCTCCATCATTGCTCGATTGTACGATCCAGCAGGGTGGCTCGCCCCGGTCATTGTATCAGCTAAGATGTTGATGCAACAAATATGGAAAGACGGCACTGGCTGGGATGATACTCTGCTCCCCGCTACGGAACATAAGTGGCACATATTTCGCTCCACGTTTCAGGATATCGGTGCAATTAGGATTCCTCGATGGGTTGAGTATAGTCCTTGGACATGCATTCAGCTCCACGGGTTTTGCGACTCGTCAGAAAAGGCTTATGCAGCCACTATGTACCTCCGGGTCCAGCATAACTCGTCGTCATATTCAACCCATCTTTTATGGGCAAAATCAAAAGTAGCACCGGTTAACCCTATTTCTCTACCACGACTTGAGTTGCAAGGAGCGGTCTTACTGTCCAAAATGGCTCGCTTAACGATCGACACCCTTTCATTTCTCAATATCGAGGATGTGCGGCTGTGGACAGATTCCACTATTGTACTGGCGTGGCTCGATAAACACCCTAGTAGTTGGAAAACATTTGTCGCCAATCGAACTTCCGAAATCTTGAGCAACGTTCCTGCCATTAAATGGTTCCACGTCTCGTCTAAAGATAACCCTGCCGACCTGGCCACCCGCGGCGTCTCGCCTTCAATATTACAAACAGAAAAATTATGGTGGCAGGGGCCTTACTGGTTAAATCAACTAGAGTCCACTTGGCCGTCATCGGTAGCACCCCCCCCTGATGAATCACTGTTAGAACAGAAATCAGTAAAAGCATTTACCAACCAACTACTCGATGGCTTTGAGACTACTCTCAAACGTTTTTCTTCGTGGCATCAAGCGGTGCGAATTTTTAGTTATATGTATCGCTTTATTAACGCCCTTCGCAAAACACCTACATACCCTACCACCTCACTTCTACCAGAAGAGATTACCCTGACAAAACAGAGACTGATTATACTCACTCAAAAGGCATATTTTCCGTTGGAATACGAAACATTATCTCGAGGAAACCTGGTTAAGGCTAAAAGCAGTCTACTAACTCTCAATCCATTCCTCGATCCTTACGGCATCATCAGATCACATGGTAGGCTGGACGCCTCTACTCTTTCATATCAGGAACGGTTTCCGATCTTGTTGCCATATGGATGCTTTTTCGTCCAACTGTATGTAGATTACGTTCACAGACTATCGTTACATGGGGAAATACAATTAATGCTACGAATAATACGCACCGAATTTTGGGTACCTCGATTAAAAAATTTAATAAAAAAATGCATCCGCAACTGCAAACCATGTATTGTTCACAAAAAGAAGCTACTGCAGCAAATAATGGGGTCCCTACCTTCCGAAAGGACGACGTATAGTCTGCCGTTTACAAATACTGGTATTGACTTCGCGGGTCCCTTCCTTATTAAGACTTACCATGGCCGAAGCTGTCGATTGGACAAGAGCTATGTCTGCCTTTTTGTTTGTTTCGCAACAAAAGCCATCCATTTAGAAGCAGTCAGTGATCTCACGACCAACGCATTTCTGGCGGCCTTTACGCGTTTTGTTGCTCGCCGTGGCTTACCTTCTCAAGTGTTTTCGGACCATGGTACTAACTTTGTTGGGGCTTCAAAATTCTTAATGCACGACTTTCAGAAGGCTCTTAATACTTATCCAAAGGATAACCCTCACAACCTGTCACAAATCAAATGGAATTTTATCCCCCCCGGCTCTCCCCACATGGGCGGCTTATGGGAAGCGGGAGTAAAATCGTTTAAAACCCATTTCCGAAAAGTGGCGGGCACCTTGAAATTTACGTTCGAGGAATTCTCAACCCTTTTAGCTCGTATAGAATCTTGTTTAAATTCACGACCTATATCCCCCATGTCTGAAAATGTACTTGACATTGTCCCCCTCACCCCTGGACATTTTTTAAGAGGCGGCTCTCTAATCAGCCTCCCCGAACCCCCTTACTCCGATCAATCTCTTACTCTGATGAATCGCTGGAAAAACTTAAAAATAGTGCATCATCAATTTGGTGCGCGGTGGAAAGAGGAATACGTGAAGGAACTTCATAAGCGCTATAAATGGAAGCATCCGCAAAGGGATCTCCAGATTGGCGATCTCGTTATTATTAAAAATGAACAACTTCCTCCAAATGAATGGAGGTTGGGTAGGGTCTTGAAAGTTTACCCTGGACCTGATCAGAGGGTTAGAGTAGCGGATATTAAAACGGAAAAGGGGGTTATATCGCGACCGATTGTGAAGCTTTGCGTATTACTTCCTCAGTGAAAGTATTTTGTCTGTAGAATGGTATACCTACCTATTAAATATCTTCCTAAGTTGAAATTTGCACATTGACTAACTGAAATATGATTCCTATTTTTTTTGTATTATATAATGTAAACCTATTCATCATTCTTTAGTTTGTAAATAATGTATAACGTACATATCCTAGATTCAAATTAATTTGTATAAAAATTGAATTACATAATCGATCGTATTGTATTTTTAACTGTTGCAGCTAATGCTGCAAGGCGGGCGGTAATGTTTAGTTACCAATCTTATAACTTGCCCTTACATAATGAATGTCTAACCTTACATATAGGTGGCGCTCTGACTTTTGTCAAGTGTCATATCTCATATCGTTCCTTTTTTCTTTTTTGTAATTTCCGCAAATAAAATTAAGTTTGGCCTCTTGGATTTCGACAGGCTTGTGAAGAAGACGTGTTTTTATTTCTGGCTGCACTTTTTTTGATCTTCCAACCGAACAACTGTCATGTAAAAGCTTCTCAATTAGCCGTTTAGACTCAGCATAAAATTGTGGATCTCGGAAATTCGTCCCAAAAATTAAGTTGTCACAAAAATCGTATGGTTGTGAGAGAGAGAAGCTATAGGCCCAAGTTCGCTACGGACCTGTTGCGCTAACTATTTATTTATTATAGCATCAACACGATTGTTTGGCTGTCATCGACAAGCATACCAACACTGACAAATTAAATAGCAATTAGAAAATCTAGTTATCTTGATACGTACCTATACAAGCAAGTAATTAGGTCATAACTGCTGCTTGGAATTTTTAAAATCGGAACATCAACATCAGTGAAATGGACTTAGCCCGAATATTCAAGGAAATTTTGAGTGTATCTGTATTCAAGTTTATCAAATATCGTAAGAAATCGAATTATATGAGTGCAATGAACTCATTTCGGCACATTTATTGCGCAAATGTTTTGTTTCATAGGTAAATACGTAGTCATACCTACTCCAGCCAACACTTAAAACAAAAGAGTTGACGAGCGAACTAATTAAATGCCGATAGATGCTTGAATAATGCACAACACTAGGTACGTACGCTTTTTTTCGGTGAGTGAGACAACCGGTTTTTAATTCATTCGCTTATTTCGAACAAAACAACGAATTCCAACGGAATGTAATTCAAAAGTCCAGTTTTGAAGAATCATTCTCTGTCCATATGTTGTTTATATGGCGTGACATCAATTAAATTAACACCTTTCACTTTCATTGTTACGGCGAGACGTCTCTGCTTTTGTTAATTTAGGCATTCGAGTCGATTGTAAGCCAAAAGTGCCGAAGGCTTCCTGATCGTCATCATGTAGGTACGAATTATTAAGAATGATAAGAATTTTGATTTTACAAAACGCTTATAGAAAACAAGAAGTTGTCTTATATATGTGAATGCTTGCATAAATAAAGGAAAAGCCGCCGGAACTTCGCTTGAACGCAGCAGACAGATTTGACGAATTATAAAATATAAACCAAGCAATTGTAGAACTAAACGAACGAATTCTTACAAACTTTTTATCTGTAAAACAGTCAAATTTAGTAAATACTTGTAGAACTTGCATTATAGGCCGCTAGTATTCAAAAATAGGCTAATGCGCTTAGGTGAAATTCAGCGAGATTAAGTTACCTCCAATCTTCCCCATTCATGGAGATTGAGAAATAGGGTTACTCAGAAGTTGGCTGTCATATGACGAACGATATGTGTAGATCGTTTTCTTTTGATCGACTATGATTTTCTACTCCTCCCAGCTAAATACAAAGCACATTAACCCTTGCTCTATATTGTGGCAAGCAATTGACATTAACTAGTTACGATTTACGAAGCTATAAATAAAAGGTACAATTATTATGTGGAAAGTTCAGATGGGACCTCACATGAAAGCTAGATTTATAAATAGGAGGATGATGTGTCTTTGGAGCGTTACTCTAAGGTCACTTCTAGGTACACAGATGAATCTTTGGTCAAGGTTTTCTTCTTCCATAATGAAGCTAAATTTTAGTCGAATGTTCTGTCTTTTCAATGACTGCAACCTTTGTGTGTAAGATCTTATACAATGCTATATAGCTCATGGCGATACCTGAAGTCTTAAGCTACCTTAAGGGAGATTTGATATACTCTGAAATTATCGCAACTTCTCAGTTAGCTCAGCTCAGTCTTTGAAATTAGTCTCTATAATCCCTATATAGTAGTCCTAGATGGTTGCTCAGCTCGTGGTGATATTGCGAAGAATCCGACCATACCGGGCATAGGGATACTCGAAGTTATTGTAATCAACATCAACGTTTACCAGACCTATAGAGGTCGCAACATTTATTCTTGGATTTAAGAGGGCGAGGGCGTTCTTGTGGACTTTACTCCGAAACGGGTAGGCTACCCAGGTTAATCAGTCTTTGTGAACTTACATCAGCGTGTTTTAGGCTGATTCAGTTCTGACAAAAGCTTCTCAACATCAGGTTGTAATGATGGCAATAGATACCTCATCGATATCTTACGTTTTTTCACTGACAGATGGGTATGCGGAACGGAAAAAATGTCCTAGAGATGAAATCGAAGCATTAGGACTCTCCTTCTTTGCCGCTGCCCATGACTCTGCCACAATACAGGAATAGAGCCCTTTCGATGACTTATGTAAAACAACTTTTCAATAGTTTCATAAATGACTTCCTTAAGTTGTTATATGCCTCGAGATGGCTTTCCTATCTGTAGGTTTCTATAGGTTTCATAGTGTGGTATAGTCATGAATGGCACGATGATAGGTGCAGGTCTTTCTGGTCTAACCTGTCACCTAAGTTTTACCTATTTTAACCTTTATTTTACTAGGCCTCCCTTTGACAGACCTACAACCTACAAATTTGCGTTGCTGTATAACTATTAGCTCTACCCCAAGTAGAAATTTGTGACTATTATCTTGAGTCATAGTCGCCAAACGGGATATTGGACTCAGTTTTGTGTCGATAAGCTCCATTCCAATAAGATGGTAAGTATTTGACATTTGTGTTACCATTAATGGCCTCAAAGCTACAAATGTCCTTTAAAGTTACATTTCAACACACACAAAACCTGCGAGGTTGCTGTTTTATGTTTCCACTTAACAACTAGGCGAATATTATATGACGTTGAGCACCAATCGTAAAAGGGAACATAGGTGGCATAAAAAAAAATATCGTGAATAGTCAAATGATGAACAATGAATTTATATAAAAAGAATCGAAATATTGTAATATAGAGAATACTAATATCTTTTAATGAGTTTTCCTCCTAAAGAATTAATTTTCATTTTAAACAGTGTACTGAAAATTGTTTGCCGTTGTAGCACGCAGCAGATTAAATTGTAAAAAATAGAAATATGTACATAAAAAAAATATTCCAACTTGTATCAAATGTTATCAATAAATTTTAATAAATATCATGTTACATACATTATGCAATTGTAATAATGCTAGAAATATTATAAACCTTCTACAAAGATTTATTACACCAATTTTCTTTGGCAAAAATAATGCCCCAAATGAATTACAAACGTTATATTTTTATTAAAGTTATATCTCAGTAACAACATGTAAAAATGTTCACTTTATTATATAATCTTTAATCTCTATAAAGCATAGCACAGATTTTTATAAGATGTTAGCAAACCAAAATCGCTTTACCAAAAGTTAGAGTCGGAAACATCATAACATTTGCAAATCCCTCTCTTATTATTTCCACCAACCTTTTTTTTTTACATGTTCTCATTCACTAAAAGTTAGAATTTAAAAGAATGAATTATTTGAATATTGCGACACAATAATAATAAACGCACACAAAACAACGTTTCCTGAATAAATGTACATTGTGCATGCACCCTGTGATTCTTCCTAAAGAAATCCATATGGCAGGCAAATGGCCGTCTTCTGATTCTAATTGGGATCCATTATCAGAAAAAAGAAAAAAAAAATGTCCCTGGGAAAAGAAAAGAAGCTTGAAAATAAAATCGAATATTGTATACTCAATATTTCTTGAGCGCGTGAGTTTTTGCCACTACAACTTATTGATATTTGTGGTAAAACTGATTTTCGTTTGAATATTTTGCATTCGGGTACGAAGATACGCAATTATTAAATTCGCATAATATTATACCTGCTTTACCATTTTCATGACATTTTGTTCGTTTAGGTACTTGCATCCCCATTAAAGAGGGAAGGTTATGTGTTTGTGTTTTATCTTGGTATATCAGTATTTCTATTTCACATTTTCTGTTTCGTGCGAACCAACTTACAAACTCATGAAAACAAATTTGACAGCTCACTAAAATTCGGACACATTTCGGTTACAAGTCATAGAAAATATCCCATTATGTGTGTTTCCCGAAATAGGTAGTAATTTTATGAGGTAAAACCTATTCCCCACTTTGGTCAACGTTACATCCTGCAGTGCAAACAGTACGCACTTTGATCCATTATACACACATTACTGTTACGGTAACATGTCTGAATTGTGGGAACAGCGTGCACACTCAACCAACAATTTCTACTTGGGACTCCTTCCATATCAGTCAGCTACCTACCTATTTTCACCCGAAGGGCGCATCACCAGAAGCTTCCACACTGCCTAATTTGACTTTCACAAAACCATGTTTAGCGACTCAGCGACTTTTCCAATTGGCATAGGTAGGTACCTACAACGACTCTGCAAATTCTGACAAACTGGATAGGTAGGTACCTACACTTTGTTGAGATAATCTCTAAGAAAAGGCCTTATTTTCGCTTTTCCTTTTTTGAGTGAACATCACTTAAAGACCCATGAATCTGCATCTTCAGATAAACTCATATAAACGCCCCCAATGTCATATCCATTGACAAGAAGTTCTAAGACCCCACAGCTATACCATATGTACTACCTGTACCTACTCCACATTCACTTAATTACCCAATCTGTTGCCAATTGTGACACATCAGTCCACAAGAGTGCTCTTTGTCAATTGCAGCGAGTTCATATTGAAATTTTCCACAATTTTCACGTCGATGCATGTCACACAGTATCTATACCTACCGTTAATAAAAATTCTATTATTCATCAGTATAACTTCCGAATGAAGAACTTCAAAAATGTAACCGCCCCGTGATGACTCATAGCCCAAGTTTATGGGCAACATGAATATCTCATTACTCTGGCGATCCACCAATAAACTCAAAGTGTTCCTCCCCAAAACAAGGCTGAGGCATGCTCAAAGCACGCCTTCCATAGGTATACCGCAAACCAAAAAAATTCTCCTTCAAAATTTATCCCAAAAACCTGGAATAGAATAGAACCTCTATATACATAATCAAAAAAAAAAAACGTCTTAACCTTACGCACTGCATAGTCTCTTCCAGCCTAGAAAAACACACACTCACCAGAGTGAGATGCACCTTATGTACTATCCGTTCCTTGTTGTACTACCATATCCCGGAAGGGGAAATGCTATGCTGACCAAGTTCGGCTCTGTTGAGTTCTTCTGGTGGCGTCTGCATGCTGTAATTTTAACCACGTTGCTGTACTGTAAATGCCATTTGTTGAACGCTCTTCTAGATAGAAATAGATTTTTTTTCTCTCTTCTTCTCTACCTACTGAAGGTTCATTGTATTCGAGAACCACCCCAAATTGAATTACATAAGTGGCAGTGGCATTCCCAGAAGAGGGATGATTTTTGGGCAATGAAAACGAAGCCAAAGAGCCCAGCAAGTAGCAACAGCACAGAGCGCGTATATTAGCAGAGCTACATACTCTTCGCCTTCAGTACGTTTTGAGTCATCAAACGAAAAGGTTGTTTTGTGGATAACAAGAGAAGTGAACAAGACAATTACCGAAATTAAATCGAAAAATCCGTCGCAAGTAAGAAACAAAAAAAAATGGCAGTTCCATTCTACATCCCCGATCAGGAGGTTTTACTCCGCAAATCACAGGAGCAGGAGAAGCAGATTCTGAAAATGCGAGAAGCCCAGTGGCGATTGATTGCCACCGCGGTCTTGGAAGCCCTTAAGCGATACTACGTGGACAGCAAAACAAAAAATTAGTTATCAAGCTCAGCAATAAAAAATAAAAATCTTATCAGTGATAAAGTTCAAAAGGAGCCTCTGCAGCAGAATAAGGACCAACACGAAGATGGACCTGCGAGCTCCTCCTAAAATAACAGCCGCCGCGATAACGGTGCGGCAAAAGCCGTCGGAATGTCACGGCACGAATGATGAAGAAAAATCTAGAAAACTCTTGTGAAATGCAGTCAAGTTTATAGCAATTTGTTCCAACAAAGAAATGGTTACGTTTATCTGAAAATAAAAATTAAGATACAAAAGAATTTGTTCGTCATTTTATTAATCGTGTAGGTATTTGGGTCATTGACACTGCGGGTGATTCATGTCTTATTTCAGCTGACAGTCAACTTTCTTTTGTGTGACGTGTGACGACACGTCTGGTAGCGGTACCAACTACCTACAGGCTCTTTGTATATACGTTTGGACTTAGCTTGAGGCATTTCATCAAGTGGTGGGTTTTTGGCTCACGACACAGTTAGTTGAAGTGGTTTGTATGCCATACGTTTGTGTGTAAAGTATTTTGGCGGGAAGTTCGCTAATCGAATTTGGTTAGCACTTACTGTCATTTTCTGGTAAAACCGGTCGTCAAAGTTAGCACCTGATCTACATGAGAGTGATCGGCGCGTATTTTATTCATTCGGCAGCGGAGAACAGGTAAGAGGTGCGGCCGGCAATTTTGCGAAAGTATATTTAGATTTTAATGAGGCATCCGCAGGAACAAATAACTATTAATATGCCGGTTGGTTGAGTCAAAATAAAAATTGGACAGTACCTATTGTACGTGACGAGACGTGTTATATATTTTTAGTTGTGGTGCTAATTTATGCCGCTTTATTTATTTCGAATTAAATAATCTACTTCTACCTATAATAGATTGAAATCGGTAACTTCAAGCAGTGATGTACCTAGTTTCTGACAATTCTTTGACATTATTGTTCGATATTGGGTAACAAATTATCTTGAGTACCTATAGGCTTACGCCAGAAGCAGCTTTAAAATTGGTTTAATCACGGCCCGGTACTACCAACACAGTGGTGAAGTTAATAGTTTGAGAGCAGGAACAAATTCAGTATCTATAAATTAAATTAAACCTACCAATATTATCGAATTTCGAAAACGATATCGTCCCCGCCTATTTGTTTAAGAGGAAAGACTTTATTTTCTCACTAAGCTAAATCGGCTCCGCGGAAACGTCTTCGCCAAAGTGTTGGAAAGATGTTTCAAAGCTGTAGCGGTTGGGTAATGAGTAGTGCGGCTTTCATCCGTGTAGTAGCACAGCCGACCAGCCATTACTTGTATAAGGAAGACCAGAAGTAGGTACTCAGTGTCGAACAGGTACTTCTCCAATATGTCTTATTGAAACCCTGCCATCGTACAACCAACGCTTAGACCCAGGATCAGACGGTTGGATCCTTCATTCCTTCATTCGTATGAACTTAGAGTCGGCGACGAAAGATTGACAGTTGAGGTTCACTTAGGAATCCTACACCGGTGTAGGCGACGCTTCTAATAGAAATGTGAAAAATAAAAAACTAATGAATATTAATAAAAATGAATGACTAACATCACACAGTGTTTGGAAAAAAGAAAAATTAATGTTTCAAGAATAAGGTGGAATCCAAAAAGACTCACGAAATCTAAATACAAAACAAGGGTGCACAAGAGTGGTCCTCTCGCACTGGTAGCATCATCAATGTGTGTGACCTGCAATTTTAACCTCTTAATCTTTCTGGACTAAATCGAAGACTCCTTCGATACATGGTTCCCCATCATTTCATTATACAGCCGTGGCTAGGGAATTTGAGTGTCTTAAGCAAGCAAGCAAGAGAGAGCAACACACACCGAGAACACCTTTTAGTTTTCGGCATGCAAATGACGGTGGTCTCTTCTGCTCGTCTAAAAAACTAAAAACTCACAAGCGAGATTATGCTAACTCTATGGTCCTAAATGAAGATGATGCGCTAACTACACACTACAGTCGATTCCCTCTAAGTCGAATTTTCACGGGAGTTAAAAAAAAGTTCGAGTTAGAGGGATTTTTTTTTCTAAGCGAATTAATTTAAATTAATAAATAGGAAAGTAGGAACATTTTGAACAAAAATTTGTTATTTTTGTTTGGGATGTGAAAGTAGCAGTGTTCACTCGCTTAATAAATGATTCTATTTTAAATAGGCAGTAGTGAATCTCCTCTGGGACATCTCGGTCATTTCAATTGCAGTTTGCTATATTTCCTTAAGTCTATTAGGTTTAGCCAAAACCGTTCGACAAGAACTTTTCTGTAGACAAGGAGGTAAAAAAATGGCCCAACCACCTAAATGCATCAACAGTCTTTTATGAATTTGGTTGACTTGGTTCTGTTCTCAATTATAACTAGCTAACTAATTTTTGTCACCTGTGTCTTAATAAACGCTGACTACTGCCACATTATTGATGGCCATTCTAGGCTATTTTCTGATTATAAAAAGATTTTAAACATATTTTTAGAGACTGATTTGGGTGCTGCTTTAGAACTGCTAACTTTCCAATTTTTTTTAAGTATTCTACTTCTACGGCTTCATTGATAATCGGCTAAAAATTTAACTGATTAGTACTCATGTAATTACACCGAAAATTTCGGAAAATCATACATTGTGAATGATACGGATATGGAGCAGACATAACAGACAGTCCAAGAAGTACCATTACATGCGCCAAACAAAAAACCGATGGGACACTGTGACATCTATATGCGTAAGAAGTCTTAAACAATCGATAAGTTGGTGAACGGCCTTGCCAATCAAGTTCAAATTTACCAACATCAGCCTAAACTCACAGAGGAGTAACATCAAAATAAACAAACAGTTGGAGCAATCACTCAATCTCACAACAATTCGTTTTGTGCGAGTTTTTCCATTTTTGAGACGAATGGAAGGGATATAGTTACAATTTAATGGCGAGTTAAACGGCTAATTGAGAAGGTCTTTCATGACAGTTATACTTTCGGAAGTTTGTCAGACGTTCGTGAGAGGTGGTACTAAAAAGAAAAACCCTTGATATATGTAGATAGATAATGAAAAACAAAACAAAGAGTGATTATTTAAGTACGGTAATTTATTTTGTATTCTAGAAACTTTCAGTTGAAATTCTCACTCTATATTAAACGGCTATTTTGCAGGCTATTAGGATGTCAACTTCGTCGAGGATTTGTAAGACTTGGTTTTGCGATAAGAAATTCCTTCCACATATTGATCTTCTCGTTTCCCTTAAAATTGAACATCTCCCAAGTCCCAGCAAAATGGAATACATCCTCTTTCTGCGCCAAATTACAAATGCTTCCGACTATAGGTGTAGGTCATTTCTATGTGGTACATCTTTAGCGCCTTTTGCTGTGTCTTTAACGCTATGCTTATCACGAAACTATTTATTTTTCCTCAACGTTGTAGGGAACATAATCTCTTATAAAATGCTCTACGGAGTTCACCTGATGCTTCTCCTACAAACCTTTGTCTTATCTGCTCATCCTCACATTTTACCAAATGCTAGAGCTTGGGCTTCCTACTTGTTACTTCAACTTAATTTAGATCCATTGAACACCCTCTAGCTAGTCCCAGCCAATCCTAATACCATCCAATTTTTATCTAAACTTAGCACTATGTAAGACTACATACATTTGTTACTAAAGCACCCGGCCAATTATATCCGGCCACTTTGGGTTAAATAGTTCATAATAATTAAGTTAATTGTTATTTTCACGGGCCAAAGATTGTGGCTATATTTTTTGACCTATTTATCGTGCTTGTAAAATTAATTTCATACAGCTGTGAACATCGCTAAACCGCCAAAAAATGCACAGTCTATGTAGTTCGTCGTGGAAGTGAAAAGTAAGTTTTAGATTCGGAGAGTATTAGTGGAGGTATCAAACGGAAAACGTAGGTTTTAGTGTTTTTCTGTTTTTTAATTTAGCCTACTCGTTTATTGTTTTTCTGTAAAGTTATATAATTATTATTGATCATAAAATGTGAAAAAAAACACGAAATTTTCATTTTTATTTAAGTACTAGCTGACCCGTGCTCGCCTTGCTTCGCCAGAGTTCCACTTTTCAAATTTAAAACAAAATAATAAGAGCTATACAAACCCACTTCGGTACTGTAAGTGACGTGTAGCAAGAAACAAAGGAAAGAATGACTTAGTTTTATAATAGTAGGGATTTTTTAATTATGTAGTTGTCGCACATAAAAACGTCGCCTGCTCTTTTTTGTGTTGATACCTATTCGTGCGATTTGAATATGTACAGTCTTCGACACTTTTCTAAGCGATTTTCATTCACTGGTTAAATTTTGTATTAAAACATTAGAAATATCCGTCCCGATTGATTATTAAATATTTATACATAAATAATTTACAAAAATTGATTCACTCGATGCAATGCCTTTCTTTGCTGGAGAAAAAAATCACTAAAATGTAAACAAACTCTACCAGTTGTCAAATTCAAACGCACTTGTTATTGGTAAATCTGAAAAAATATCTTGGTTCGCAAAAGTGCTCTGAAATTTGAAAAAGATTGCTTTATTTGTACCAAGCGAACATATAAATTGCTCTGAGAGAAAAAAAAGTGCTCTCAGAGCGCCCAATCGAATACCACATTACATTCAAATTATTAAATTTCCCTAGCGAACAAAAAAATCGACAACAGCGCATACAACCATGCACACATACAAAGTTTCATTGAGATCGGTTGAGTTTCTCAGAAAACGGACAACAGCGCCACCTATCGGGTCCAAAACTATCCGGCCTTTTAGCTGCATACAACCATGCACACATACTAAGTTTCATTGAGATCGGTTGAGTTTCCCAGAAAAATCGACAACAGCGCCACCTACCGGGTCCAAAACTATCCTGTCTTTCTAGCTGCATACAACCATGCACACATATACAAAGTTTCATTGAGATCGGTTGAGTTTCTCAAAAAAATCGACAACAGCGCCACCTATCGGGTCCAAAACTATCCTATCTTTCTAGCGGCACACAACCACGCACACAAACAAAGTTTCATTGAGATCGGTTGAGTTTCTCAAAAAAAATCGACAACAGCGCCACCTATCGGGTCCAAAACTATCCTATTTTTCTAGCTGCATCCAACCATGCACACAAACAAAGTTTCATTGAGATCGGTTGAGTTTCTCAAAAAAATCGACAACAGCGCCACCTATCGGGTCCAAAACTATCCTATTTTTCTAGCTGCATCCAACCATGCACACAAACAAAATTTCATTGAGATCGGTTGAGTTTCTCAAAAATAGCGACAACAGCGCCACCTATCGGGTCCAAAACTATCCTATCTTTCTAGCTGCATACAAAGATGCACACGAACAAAGTTTCATTGAGATCGGTTGAGCTTCTCAAAAAAAAAAACGACAAAAGCGCCACATATCGGGTGTCGGTCGCTCGGTGTCGATGACGCGGTTTCGTTTTCAAAGTAACCCAAATTCATTAATTTCTTCTTATCTAAAAGTGCCCAACGCGCCTAAAGAAATAATAACCTCAAAAAAACATAAGGCAGAAAAGGTGCAGTTGCATATGCATGCATACGAAAAAAAACAATACCGAGCACAAACGGGATTCGTTCGTGGCATGCATCATCAGATCACAATCAATATAGCGCATTTTAAATCACAATTGAGTGTGACTCCCTCCCAATCTCAATTAGGTACATTACATACCTGCCTGACCTATCTCCCTCCCACCCATGCACCACATTAATACTCCACCCATAAGGCCACAACTCCACTCTCTCCACTATCACCAGTTCAATTTCAATTTAAAAGAAGTGAGAAAAAAAAAACAACACAAAGCACAAAAGGTGTATGAAAAAAAAGAGAAACAAAAAGCATACAGCATTCAACAGAGAGAGAAACAGGTTTTGCCGCACACACACACAAAATTTCCTCCACTGAATGCCGGGCAAATCCAACGATCTAGCTTCAATCGAACATTTTACTTTTTTGAGCTGTATAGAATTTATAGTTTAATGCTTATTGTACAGCTTCAGGACTACGTACAAAGATGATTTATATCTTAAAATCTTTGTACATAATTGAACTTTATATTAAAAAAAAACCTATTTTATTCGGTTGAGTCATTCCAAAGCTAGGAGCTAGAAGGCATTCGAGAATTACAACTTTTGTTAGATATCAGCTTAAATCTCCGCTTCCGGACAGCGGATAATGATTAAACATTATCCTAAATTCTAATATCGACAATTTCCAATGCAATTGTGAAAACCGAAATCAATTTCGTGCAGTACTTCTTGTGCCTTTAGCACACAAACTATTTAAAGCCTGAAAAAAGTTACAGTTTTATTATTAGTAAGGATTAGATGGTGGCCGGTTACTAGAACTTTAATTTTTTGAGTTGTTCCAGAGACCGGCCAAGATAGCTCAATCAGTTTTTAACTTTCTCCATTACGTAGTAAGAGAAAGATATTGGTTTCGTACAAAATTTCGAACTCGAGATTTTAATCAATTCTGATATTACGATGATAGAGGAACTCAAAAAAGTGGGTCACAAAATTCTGTCCGGTCTGTCCGTCTGTCCGTCCTTCCACAGGCCTACAGCCAAAACGGCTTCCCGGATTACGTTCAAACCTCGGATTTGGAGTTTTTGGGCTTACAGCTCGGGAGGTGTTTTTTTTTGCAAGGTAACCTCAATATTAATGGTACTTCCCATACAACATTTTCGTACCAGTTTGATTTGATCGAAAACGGCTCTAACGATTTCAACCAAAATTGATATTTAAGCTTAAGTAGGTGAGGTTACCAGGACTGCGTACCCAGTTTTTGGCTAAAAATTCGAACAACGGTACTTTTGAAATTTCGAAATATCTCGAAAACGGTCTACCTATACGATTGTAACAAAAATTCATTTTTAAGGTAATTTGGTCTTTTATAACTCAATAGCAAACTCAGTTTTTTTTAAATTTAGTTTTTTTCAGTTTACCAGAAAACGGCAATAACGATTTTGACCAAAATGCAAACTTAGAGTCAAATGGATGTTTTCAAAACTTTTGTGTCCTCAATTTTCGATTTGCTGAATAATCTGAAAGTCAGTCAGACTCGCACTAAACGAGAAAGTTTCATGCGACCCAGTCGTAAACTTTATTTGGAATACAATGGGGCTATATCTGCAGACTTTATATGTGATAATTGTCTAGATTTCGGAGACGCTTAAATTTTGTAGTATGTTTAAGCGTTATTTTTCCTTTATCTATATACCTATTATTAACATGTTTTGTATAAATGTAACCTACAACATACAGGTATTATTTTACTTAATATTACTATTATTTTTTTTTTTTTGACAAATCTTAAAAATTGACCTTGACTAGTCTTATTTTTAAAAAAAGTGTAACTGAATTCGTATTATTTGTCAAGTCTACAAAACTGAATTTACTTGAACTATATAGTTAATTTTATTGTTATTGCAGTTTTTAAAAGTAAAAATAACCTGGCCGGATACTAAAATTTAAAAAACAAAAAAAAAACCCACTGAATGTAAAAAATATGAACAAGACACCATACCTAACTATTTGGCGGTCCTCCTATCAAACCACAGTTCCTTAAGATTAATATGGGTTTCTTCTTGAATCGAACCTGTGACCACTCGCGTAGTAGTGCAGTACATTTACCACTCAGCCACTGCACCTACAACGAGGAGTAAGATGATGTAACAAAGGTTTGTTCCCAAAAGCTCATTGACTAAGCATAACATACCTGAGCAATGTCCAAAGTATAGGGTTACCATAAAACAAATTTAAAAGCCGGACTGTTAGGAGAGAAAAGCCTGACTATTTAAAAAAGAGCCTAACAAAAACACGTGTCTAATGTTTTTGACAGCGAAATTCGATAATCGTGAGCTGATTCCAGTTTTTTCTGCTGAAAAGTCAATTTGTTGTTGGAACTTAATAATGATGAAATAATAAAATATACACTTAATTTGCGACTTACTTTAGTTTATCAACACGACAGATCGGACGGTAGGTTTTTTATATACTCTTAATAAATTGGGAATTGAGTGGCGGCATATGATGGTGTCACTTCGTTAATAATTTGTTTCTTTTACTGAACGAAGATAGTAAATGAAAGGATTCAAAATGATCTAGTTAAATCCATATTTTAATGCATTCAGCAACAATTTAGCTTTTATGATGAATTTTTTTCGTTAAAATTGAATTAATGTAAATAAATAAAAAAGCATAATGAAAAAGCCTGACAAAGCGTGAGGCCTGGCCTGGGCCTTACAGAGAATGTAAAAGCATGACGCATTAGTCTAAATCCTGACGTTTGGTAACTTTACCTAAGTAACTACAACTTCGTAACACCGTTCTTGGTGATTTCAACGTCAGCACAGGCAAAGAGAGATCATATATCTTTCATTGCACTATCGAAAAGCAAATCCTACATGACACCACGTCTGTATTGACCTTGGTGCGGGGCGTAAAGCTTTGATTACAAGTAAGTAATATCTGGTTTGAAAGCCATAAATCTGTTTTTTCATGTTATTTTAATTTAAATTAATTCTATCAAACATGTTTGAAGACAATAGAAAAGTGATCGCACAAAACTATAAATAATATCAATTTTTGAGACAATAGTAACAATTTACCACCATGAATTGTTACCATTGTACCAAGAAATATGTGAGTCACTGTTGGATTTAGTGTGAGCGTAAGGTTGAGATTTTGAGAATATACAAATTTTCCTTAAATTGGTTTATAAATATATTTAATACACCCTAAAAATCAGACACGATTTTAATTAAAAATTTAAATACAGCATAAAGAACAGATTTCTGTCAGAGAAAGTTGATATGTATACCTATCTAATACTTTGTTAGTGTTGCCTTTGTTTTTTTTTTTTTTTTTTTTTTTTTTAATTTGCCCCTTGGCCTAAACCTAAACGATCGGAGATAGACGGTTATCAGGAGGCACTTTTTCACTATTGCCAATGGCTAAAAAACTCTAGAAAACAGTAACAGGCGATTTTAAAAACACATCAACTTATTCGCAGCAATTGTTTTAGTTACCTATTCTAGTTGACCTTCTTACCACGAAAAATAACTCTTAAAGTCTTTTGTTGTTATAAATAAATTCTACAATTCTCCACAACTCTACACTGAACGCTTAAGTATATTAAAATTCCCAAATCCCTTTGATTGAAACCCAAGGGTATCACTTTTTAGTTTCTACTGATTATTTGAACATTAAATAACCGCTGTGATCCAAGCCTTTGTACGCCTTAAGTACCACACCAGGCAACTGTTAATTCATCACTGGCTTTATTTCCGTCAACACATCTTTTCAAGCCGCACAATTAGCCGCATTCAAAGTGTCCCTTGTGTCTTCAAAGATTCCGAATTGTCAAAACAACTTCGTTTGTTATTCGCAACCTAAATACTCGCATGTGAATATTTCCATTCGTACTGGCCCATTAATTCTTACATTCATCGCCAACCATATTTTATTCGTTTTATGAGCCTTCCTGCATACAATAGGAAAATACATCCAGCCAGCGAGCTGATATCCTTTTGGGATCTTTGGCGCGCATTACGCAACGACTATTTCTGTCATCATAAATTCGTAATTTATGGGCAATCAATGTGAGCGTATGTCAAACGCATCAAACTCATCAGTTCTGGCACATCAGTGCGAAAATTTGGCCCGCCGTGGATTGATGCACACATCATCGTCGTCGTCATCATAACATCAGCGTCAGCGTCATCAGCCCCCACCCCTCCACATCAAAACAGATAAACGGATATTTTTTCGTACATTTCGGATTCATATGGAATTCGCACGGAAACAACAATCAGCAGGGGGTGTCACTGCCCCTCTGCATAGTACCACGTTAACGGTATACCACTGCAATACAATTATTATAATTGTATTCATAGTCATACATATATGGGCGTCAGGGCATGACATACGCCGCCATTGACGGTCGGTAGGTGATATTTAAAAATTCACCTAATGCTCCTGTCGACTTCTATATTGTGCGTTTGGCGTTGATTTGATATCCTGATGAAAGACAGTGGCAGTCGTTTGTTTTTATGACGATTTTATTTGTTTTGCAACAACTTTTCCATGCCACCGAATTGAGATGCATAGTCATTTCATAACTCCACCCTGACAGTGGGTTGTTGCCACTGGCATGCAAATGCTGCTCACAGTGGGAACTTCCGTCGCTGGGCTTAAGTGTAATTTGTCGTTATTGCCAACTATAAACAAAAATTAATGTCCAACATACGCAGGCACCATTTAAAAGGACACAATCGGCAAAAGGACATTTTCACTCGATAATTAGATTTAATTCCATCATCACTATAAAGAGAGTGCACGACAAGGACTGAGTGGTAGGAACTTTGCTGAATCCAATTCGTAAATTGTGTGTCGGATTAAGTCGGATCTTATATTTTTTTTTGTACCGGTAATTGTCAATCAGAGGATTTCGTACGAGAAAATGTTGTCGCATACACGACAATCACACAACACAACAATCACGTATCCTTAAGTGGTTTCTATAGAACCCACATCCACCTTTGAAAGGACGTCATTTGAAGGGCGAAATATATAACAAAGTCCTAATGGCGATGTGGTTTTAAATTTCCTTCTTACGGCAGACTGATCAAATTCTAAACTTGTGTGATTCAATAATCCTTGGTTACCCGAAGGTACACATGAGTATATCTCTGGTAGACCTGTGCAACACACATTCGTGTAATTGGTTATGGAATTTTATAGCTAAATGGACTCTGGAACAGCAGGCGGGGGCGGCAAGTTTTTCTTATCTTTAAGACAAATGAAGCCAATTGCTGAAGTGGAATGGGTTTTGTCTCTGCTTGGTAATTTGATTTAAAGCCAGTGGAAGTGATATCGATATATGATGGACCTGTGTGCAGAGCATATGTGGATAAGACGTTCATGTCCGTCTTTCGTTTATAAGGAGAGACTTTATATCCCTCGGGGGTGAACTTGGAGGGTGGGTTCTGTTTTAAGGTTTCCACGCTACCTAATGGACAGTCGTATCAACTTTTAAATTAAATTCGAGAATAGATTTCTGCAAGATGTTTGTTTTTTTTGAGGATGAGTTATGTTGGCAGGGTATATGGAGACCATTATCTTGCTGCACTTCAATAGGATTGTACCAGTGCTTTCATAAAAAAAAAACATATTAAACTTAAGATGGTTGTAGTTGTCAGGCCAATTAGTTTGATGACTTATTTGGGTATAAATAACATGTGGATCTCCCGCTCCAAGTCCGTGGCTTGTCAACCAAGTTCAAACCGAATCTAAAGAAGAGAAAATCGCTTCCATATCTGTTGAGATAGGTATTATCCATATCCGCGCTCCGAATGCAGATAGAATTTATACATAGGTCGGTACTGTATAGAGAACCGCACCACCTGCCGAATTGCATTCAAACTGCGCTATAAACACTGTGAGCACAAATAACAACTGTTGAATTTTTATACGTGTTGGTCGGATTATTTTTTTTTTAAATATAATCATGGACGAAGACGAAGATCATAAAGTTTCTCTTGAGGCTTTTCCTCACTTGCAAAACCTTACAAAATTGCATCCAACTGCACTAGGTGCACCCTTCTTTGACTCCGAATAAAAGGGGACCAGCATTTGTTACTTTTTACAAAGAGAACAAATATGATGTAGTTGGTACAGCCCCTCAAACTATTGTCAGTTTTCAAAAACCCAAAATCCAATTCACTAACAACACAACCTACATTCCAATTAAAATATTTGCTTTCGAAATTATCCGCAACAATTCAAAACCACTCAATCAAAAATCCAACCCATTTAAATAAATGGCATTTCTTTCATTGCCATTACCACTCAACTGTACGCTTCCCAATTACCCAGTAATCGCTGACGGCTCAGTCCAAAAACTCTATGAAACCAGGCAAATAATTTGATTTAAATAAATTGCCAGAGATTGATTCGATTTAAGGGTTAATTTGCTTCTCAAGTACCCTCTCCTCTCTGGCGGTAAGAACTCATTTCAAAAATTTCAAAACAAAAAAAAAAAAAAGACCCACCAAAGACCAAGATTCCTTTCGAGGGTGAACAAACGAAGAAGAATGTTCGTCCTTTTCCGGTGGTGGTGATATTCCACTGCTTAAATTCGAAAATTCGAAAATTCGTGTCGTCCCGCATGTCGAGAGTAGGTATAGTACACGCTCCAAATAATTAATCAAACATGACTTTGTCTAACAAAAAAAACCAAACGCACAGGAAAATGTAATGTACAGTGATGTGAACGCATTACACTTTTGAGAAGGCGTTCGCTCACAGTTTGCACGAACGGGGTATTCGTATTCATATTAGCCATCCGATCCCATTTAATTGACAACACTTTTTTTTTACAGCAGCGTGACGACAACGATGTCTCGCTACCCGCATAATCATACGCACCAAGATGAGGGTACGACCAAGCCCTTCTCGCATATACGAGTATGTGAGCTGTGCGTGGATAATGCGCTGAAATCATTTATGACAAGAGAAAGAGATAAGTGTGCCAGTGTCCACTACCGGAAGAGTCCTTAAGAAACAAATTCCATTGAAACCAAGGTATAGTGATAGTCGATAGCGAAAGAAGTCACCGCCAAATTAATAGCCTCTTAATAAAGGCCCACCGCCAAAATATTAATCAACAACAAGAGTCCTTCCGACCAGGCAGCAGCATGTAGCTTGCTACTTAAAATTCAAGATGAGCATGCTTAATGCCGAATGCTTAATGCGTCATATGTCGGAAACGTTACGGCAGTCACGCGCCCCAGATTTCATGACATCAATAATTAATGTATGGACGTAGGCATGGGCGCAGACGAGGACTCTGTCAAAGGACAATCAATCAAAACGAAGAGATGGTACGGTAGTGGTACACCATAATGCATGTGTACGTATATAATCGAAAGAAAAACTAATTTTCTCGTGAAAGCTTTTCGCTATCATTAATTTCCATCGCGCTCTTTGAAATTGGATTCTACGCCACTCAATGGGTGGCGGGCTGCTGGTATCTTTTCCGAAATATAACATTTTCGATCGGGATTTGTGTAGAAAAATCAAATTGAGATGACAACAGCGATTGACATCGCAAGCGAAGTCGGTCATATGATTAATGGGAAGGGGGCTTTGGAATTTGTTTCCGTTTCAGTGGGTTCACCTTTTTGGCTCTTCCCCCAGAAGCTGTTCGGGATGAACACGGTATAGGTCAGATGGGTGCTTTTTTTACAGGCCATTTGTGTTGACATAATTTTTCCATTACCTAGCTAATTTAATTTGATATTGCTTACGATACAATCGGGAAGGGAAAATCTGTCAAATGGTCAGTTAAAGTCGATGACACATTTTATGAAATTTTACAAAATCTTCGCGGATATTTACTCCTCTTTCATTCGCCAAGCTAATATAAACCGGTCTCATCCTTCTATTAGGCAGCGCTGCTTTGTAGGTGAGTTACCAACACTGCTCTGCATCGAAGCGTTTCCCTTCCTGCAATATCAAATGCATCCAGTGCTTTCTTTCGACTCTCGAAAGATCGTGCTTTGTTTGTTTTCCTGTGAGTTTCGCATAATTCTTTCAAGTATTTTGATATCAAAGTTATTGGTGCGCTCGATTTAAACTCATCCTCCACAGACTAACGCGCTTTGTGGGGATTCCAGAACTATACATGGCTCAATATATAGATTGTTGTATACTTAGTGAAGAAACGCTTTAATGAATCTGAATCTTATAGAATCTGATGGGTTTACATAATTATATGTACTAGTATCGCTTGTGGTCGAAAATCGACCATACCTTTTATAAGAATGTATACTAAAAAACGTAGGTACTTCTGTTATTCTCGTTATTTATTTATGTTTTTTATAAACGAAAAGAAAAGAGCGACATCTATAATACATAGAAAAATAAAGTGCACGACTGGGTCGAACGAAACTTTCTCGTTAAGAGTGTCCATATGGAATCCCTTATTTCTGAGTATGTTTAGCAGTTCATTTACTACGATGCACCATAGCAGGGCGATAGAACACCACTCTTGCCCCCAGAGTTTTAACAGAATCATATTAAGAATGCTTATTATCTTTTAAATGTATTTTGGTCAAAATGGTTATAGCGGTTTTTTGTAAAATTTGCCAGACAAAACCGTACCAAATATTGCAATGTTTTATTTGAAAAATACTATTGCGTCACTATTTAGTTGAAAACCGATTATAATACCATGTTCCCACCAACGTGATTTAGCTCATATGATTTATAAATCACGAAAGGCGTCTCCACCGAATTTTAGTTTTAGTTTGACATCCAGCAGAAGGAATTCGTCCACTTCGGAGAGGGTAGTTTTTTTTTTCGTTGTTTTTCTTTTGTTATCACACCTCTGCCAAAAATAAAACAATTTATGATTGTTGTACTTAATAAAAATACCAAAATACACCGAAACACGAAGAAACTTGAATTTGGGATAATATTTTTGACATTTGTGTTGTTTTTTTTTTTGTTTGTTGAATAACATTGAATTGGATTGAAACCGCTGTAGGTATGTTCGATTTTATTTTGTGTGGATTTGCGATGGCAGATACGTAATTAAAAATTAAACACGTCTAAATCACGTAATTAGTAATCACGAAAATGTATGATAAATCACGTAATTTATGAGATGATTTAGCTAAATCAAGTGGATTTAGCTAAATCACGTTGGTGGGAACATGGTATAAGTAATTGTTCGCGATGTAAGCATTGCTTCGTTTTTTAAGTTTTATCATTGGGATCGGTTGAGTTTCTCAAAAAAATCGACAACAGCGCCACCTATCGGATCCAAAACTATCCTATCTTTCTTGCTGCATACAAACATGCACACATACAAAGATTCATTGTGATGGGTTGAGTTTCCCAAAAAAATCTACAACAGCGCCACCTATCGGGTCCAATACTATCCTATCTTTCTAGCTGCATACAACCATGCACACGTACAAAGTTTCATTGAGATCGGCTGAGTTTCTCAAAAATAGACAACAGCGCTACCTATCGGGTCCAAAACAATCCTATCTTTTTAGCTGTATACAACCATGCACACAAACAAAGTTTCATTGAGATCGGTTGAGTTTCTCAGAAAATTGACAACAGCGCCATCGGGTGTCGGTATCTCGGTGACGATGGCGCGGTGTCGTTTTACATAGAGTTAACGCGAATTCATTAATTTCTTCCCATCTAAAAGTGCCCAACGCGCCTAAAGAAGTAATAACTTCAAAATACTTTTTTCAAAAATCCATTGTACGATAATGTAGAGAAGAACTGAGTTTGCTATTAATTATAAATGACCACATTACCTTAGAAATTATTTTTTGTTACAATCGTATGGGGCGTTTTCGAGATATGTCGAAATTTCAAAAGTACCGTTGTTCGAATTTTTAGCCAAAAACTGGGTACGCAGTCATGGTGACCTCACCTACTTAAGCTTAAATATCAATTTTGGTTGAAATCGTTATAGCCGTTTTCGATCAAATCAAACTGGTACGAAAATTGAGTTTACCTTGCAAAAAAAAAATCACCTCCCGAACTGTAAGCCAAAAAACTCCAAATCCGAGGTTTGAACGTAATCCGGGAAGCCGTTTAGGCTGTAAGCCTGTGGAAGGACGGACAGACCGACAGACCGGACAGAATTTTGCAATCCACTTTTTTTATTTCCTCTATCATCGTTATATCAGAATTGATTAATATCTCGAGTCCGAAATTTTGCACAAAAATAATAGATATCTTTCTCTTACTATATCTACGTAATGGAGAAAGTTAAAAAATACGTAAATGAACTGCTCCATCGGAAACAGATTCTAATCTCAAATGATTTATGTTTTTAATAGGTACTTTACTATGGTAATAAGTGGCGACAAATAATAAATAATTCCCCTTAATAAATTTCTTACAATTATTGCTTATTTTTAGGGGCAGGTAAATTGCATACCTTTATGGGTAAATGATTCTCTTCAACAGGTTCTAATCTTAGACGATTAAATACGTTACTATGGAAACATGACAGCGAAAACTTGATTGTCACCAAAATCCTTTTAGTACCTGTTTTGTATGGGGAAGTCTTAACTTAACTTTACCAGTCTTAATGGCGACATATACCCACGATTTTGTATTTGTGCACATCTATGGCACAGCACCTTTCAAATAAGATAAGTTTCATTCTCCTCATTTCATATTAAATGCCAAAAAAGCGTACGGAAAGCTTGGATGTTCACGTATTAATATAATGATGATATGATATAGTAGGGTGTCCATATACCTCAAACGAAAAAAGAGGACATACATTACAGTTAACAACTACCCCCCTCCCCCACCCCTCTTTTAATCATTCATCTGTGCCACAGGTGAGGGTGACAGCTGTAGGTGTGAGTGTGGTTGACAAAACACATATTTTTTTTTTTTTTTTATCCGAGGGTAGGTGAAAATCTTCCAAAGACACTATGAGAATAGCAAGCGCGTTCTCATAGTAGTGTCAGATTTTTACTGACTAAAAACACCACCCTTCGACAGATTGTTAGATACTGCAACTAAGATATAACTTATCAAGCAATTTTTCTATCATGAAATAACAACTTTTGACAGGTTATTTCCAATGAAGGATCATGCGTGTTTCGCATGTTAGACGCGGTAAATCTTATCTTGCCAAGTCGAACGGTTTTGTTCTTCGAAGTCGGCGCAATAAATTGATCTCGTCCGAGATTTGTCGGACTGGATTGTTGATATGTCCGATTAGTCGGTTTCTATGATTTCTCGCGAAGCTCCTAGTTCCAGCTTCGATTGTTGGAATTCCGAGATCCCTATGGGTATAGTCGTTTCTAATATACCATGGTGCTTGTACAATTTCTCTAAGCACTTTATTTTGAAAAGTTTGTAGAATATTGGCATTTATTTTCTTGGTACAACCCCAAATTGTATACCGTAGGTCCACACCGGCTTTAGGACTTGCTTGTTTAAAAGCAGTTTGTTCTCAGTACTGAGCTGGGAATGTTTTCCGAGATATGAAAATAAAATAGGTACATCGAAAAAGTGCTACCACTGCTAGTTTTTATGGACGTACTTAAAAGTTTTAAAATGAAGGAATTGTTTTTATATTGAAATTTAAGGTATTAAAAAAGAGAACGAAAAGAGGACAGAACAAATAAAGAGGACAAAAAAAGAGCTAAGCGGAAAAAGAAAGTGTAAAATAGATCGCTGACAAAAAAGAGAACGTGTTCTCTTTAAAAGAGATGTTCTGGACACCCTATGATATAGGAAAATTATCGAGCGGGAAACTTCTTAGTTCTGGCCCCTAGTTCTATTTTGGCAACTCTTGACAATTGTGATGGATGTTTATGTCGATGACAGATGCACTTGCAATTCTACAGGTCGCATCATAGACCGTCTATTTAAACGCTGGCCCTTGTATTCATCTCTTCCTTATCTCCAGACTTTCCTTAGGTTATTTACAAAGCGAAATGAGCTCTACGCTTTTTTTGACCGGGTAAACGATGCTACGACCTCATTCATTTGACCAAATTTTTGATGTGAGTTCTCTACCCAGTCGTCTCCAGCTGCTCTAAAAGTTTTGGGTATAAACTATCTTCAACAGCACATACGTTCGGGGTTTAGTTTCGATATTGCTTCACTTGGTATAGTTTGATTAAGTGGACGGGACTGAGAGTAGATTTCATAAAAATGTTGATACAACTTATGAAAATAAACAAACTTTATCCGTCGCATCCTGCATATGCGTTGCTTTTGCCTCACCATCCCATAAGCTGGCCATCAATCTGTCAGTAAAAAATGATCGACCCTTTTACGCTGACTCGTTTGGAAGGTGCGGTTTAGTAAAAAAGATGTGGGTTTGTGGATAGTGACCTCAACCAACTTAGCGTTGGGGAATTGGAGACAGTTAGCTTAGCTAAATGAAGATTTTTATTGGATGAGAGCAAATTTTAATAGTAATGAAGCTGTGGACGAACAGTTGATGACATTCATGCTTTATCTCTTAAATTCAGTTACACTAGGTATGAAAAACCGTCATTGAAAGTTTCGACAAAAGAATCCGTGGAGGCCGATAGTCCATTCAATACCCAAACTTTATGAGCCTATACAAAATTTAAATTTTTTAAAAAACATGTTTTTTCTATCCAAAACTGCTTCTTGGGAAGTAGCTGGCAAAACCTTTTTTTTTTAATTTCCAGACACTGGTTTTCCAAAAACCACAACTTGAATAAATAAAACAGAAAATTTGTATGAACTTAAGTTTTCATATAGGTACATATGGTTTTCTCACGAATAATAGAAAAACAATTGCCCTGAATGGAAATCGGAAACTGCTGCAAGGATACAAGCGGAAATTATAATTTTCTGTATTTTTTTTTAATTTGTTTGTTTCGTAATCTGTAAGCGCAACCGTCCCGTACTAATTTGCTGGCTGTTCGGGGTCCAGTTTCCAGATAGTCAAAGTGTAGATATATAATTCAATTTCAATTCTTCATCATAGACCATAGAGGGTCTTAGACACCGAGAGTTACGATTAAAATTATCAAGAGCTCTTAGTTGACTCGTCAGTTGCATTGACATAGAAAGTTGTCTGCGACCCAGTCGTGCACAGTGTTTGCTTTGGCGCTTAGTTTAGGCTGGTGGGGTGGCGGGGAGTGCTCCGCTCCACACTCAGGTCAAAAATTGACCCATTGTGATACCCTACAGGGGGAAGTGGTTTGTTTATCCCTTATCCGTAATACCTATGCAGTGTGTCTTATTGTTAAATAGTTAAAAATTATCTACTTACTGTGTCATTGCATACAAACCAAATTGAGGATTTGATGAAGTTCATTATTCTGCCCGTTGGTGTGCTGGATAGCTCGTTCAGATTGTGAAAGAAGAATTTACCAAGGAATTTGTATCTGGAGTGCTGTAGACCTAGACAGTGACACAGGAAGTGGGTTGTATCCTCTATGACTCCCTCGTCACCACAGCCTCTGCAAAGCTGAGTTTGGTTCAATCGCATTTTCATCCTATCGCAGGGTGTCATGTCCCGTGTTTCGCATGATTCTCTATATTCTGGTTTTACAGAAGGATGGCCATAGTGTTCTTGTGACAGCGCACGTATCCATGGATATCCATCTAGCGTTCGCCTCATCTGTGGCCTTCTTCCCTGCTTCTATTGCTTGAGTGGGATATTCACAGAAAGGACATGTTTTTTCTGGGGCGTTAGCCGAACCTTGTGCTAGTTTATCCGCTTTCCGTCAGTGTATACGGGAATCGATTGCGGATTAGCTTTAGGTCCACTTATCCATACTTCCCTGCTGGGGTAGGCGCTCTAGAAGGGTCTGGTGAAATCTAAGTATGGTGTGATGTTATCCGTGGTAGGTACATTGCCAAAGCGCTTTTGTAGGATCATTTAGTGAACCTCTTACTCCTATTTCCAGTCTATTGATTTTTTTTTTGATTGGCTAATTCGCATGGCACTTGTTGCTGCTGTTGATTGTACAAAGATATCTAGCGAAAGCATATTTAGGATAGCCTCAAGTCCGGCGGTTGGAGTCGACCTCATCGCTCTAGCGACTCCGATGCACGCTAGTCATTGCACTTTTGTAATAGCGTTTAAGTATTTAGCCTTTTTAGTTGCTGGCCACCATACAAGATTGCCATATGTCAGTATCGGTCTTGCAAAAGCTGTTTACAACCAGAGTCTGATCTTGGGAGATGGCCCCCATGTTTTCCCAAAGATTTCACTACAGGTGTATAATGCTATTGTTGCTTTCTGGATTCTTTCGTCTGTGATCATTTTCCAATTTAGATTCTTATTCAGTATATTAGTCCCAGGTATTTAGCGCTGTCGGATATTCTGAGGGGTGTACCGCCAACAGAAGGCTGCATATGCCAAACTTTGAACATCTAGGTTGACAAGCTTTCTATCGAGACTTCTCGAATATCATTTAAACATTCGCGAGCACATCAGTGGCAAACATTTTGAGGTGTAGATTGTATTTTCCTGAGAGTTAAAAATATTACCCCTTCCTCAGTAGTTCATCCCACTTTCACCATTCTCCATCGGTAATTTCAGCCTCTTATATACGAAACGTCGCCATTTCACTTCCGTTTCGAAATTTCGCGCTCAACTCATAAAAACTCATAAGCCTCAACTCAACTTACTGCTCATTAAAATTCCATAAATCCAAAAGTATCATAGAAAGGATGGGTTGTCGTTTTTCCCTTTATTCCCCCTCCCCTGTACCGCAAGTTTTAAAAACTTTTCAAACTAATTTCAATAGTAACTTAATAGTCAATTAAATCCAAGATAATATGCACATGCATTAAGCCGGTGTAAGACTCTTCTGGTTCTCTCGTCGCACTAGACGATTTTATTATTCAAAAAGTGTACTCCAGCGCGCAATCACTTACACACATTCATCCGTACAGTGGCATACTTTCAAAAGACATCAACGGAGACGACAAAATTCCCACCTTACCGCCGACTTCAGTCAAAGTTTCTGTGCCCGAAAAGCTTTTAAGAAAACTTTTTGCCCAAAAACCGCACACACAAACCATATCCGATAAAGTTGATGTGTGCCACTACCACTACATCCATTGAAATCTGTTAATAAACAAACAGAAGTTTGCAATTAGATTATTTCAGGAGCTGTACACACTTGGAAGGATATTCGCTATAACCGACTGCATACAAATTTAATTAAGTAATCAAATCCATTAAAATCGTCGACGTCGTCAAGGAAGTGGGTTTATACCTCTAGCATTTCGGTGCATTTCTCTTGAAAAGTTGACTTAATGTGAAAGGGGATCAAGTTGACAGGCAGTCTCCACATGCAAACTCACAGATTGTTCATTTCGATTTGTAAGGACCAGCAACCCCCAATCCTGATGCATTATTCTAATAGGATTCCGGCAAATGGCCTTGTGTATGCGAGAACAATAAATCTTTTGTTTTGCCAAGTCAAAACGCACCGAGAAGCCAAGAAGGACCAACACACGTCAAAGGAGATTCATTAGTTTGAGACACTTCTCCAATGAATGGCTGAGGTTTACGGATGGCTACATATTGTTGATTGGAAACAATATGCGCAAGAATGTAAAGCGAATTACATACTACCTCCACAGCAATATGGGGATAAGATAAAATCCTCTATGTGAATCTCCACCAAATTGGATTCTTTCATTTCCATCTGCATAATGTTGCCCCCTCGCATTAAAATAATTCACTTTTTACACCTTTCATGGTGCACTAACCTAGGGGGAGATATGTATATGACGTTTATGGTATATGGTACAACTACCGCCGCAATGTTATGTCATTGTATCCTCTGATGCTGATGCAGGATCCAAGTTTTTTACTATCGCGCATAAGTCATCACTGCCATCATTGCCATCATTGTCTTCCGTTCGCCGCTCATATCATTCATATTCCTCGCCAGCACAATGACATTGACAAGCAACAAAGTACAAGTTGTTGTAGTTTTTTTTTCTCTTTTATTAATATTAACGACAATAAACACACATTTTTATGGATGAGATATTGCTTTTGCAGATTTCCGCTACGTTAAGAAATTGTATATTAAAAGGAAACACTATAAATCTTTAGTAAAAAAAAAATACTGAAAGAATCAGAAACAAAATTGTATTACTAGACACGTTTTAGTTTGGCGTTCATTCTAATAAAAATGTTTGATGGAAACTCAAAGGAGAAGGAGATGTCGATGGAGACCGCCCTTGGTACACACCTCCTCTCAGTGTTTTCTATGTGTGTGGAGAGAAAATTAATTGAATGCGACAAAGAGTATAATAAAACTGTGTGCTCCTTTGTGAGCGGCAATAAAATGATTTTCTATTGCCCATTCACTTGACCCAGGAGTCTGTTTGATTTTTGGCTATGAATGGAATTCGTGTTTTTTATTGACCATTGATTGCATCCGAAGGGATTTGGCTTCCCTCCCGAAAACAAGGACTGGGAGTTGTTTTCTTTTTATTGAATTTTGCTTTTAGAGGCGTAACACAGTACAAGTTGATAGAAGGCCATACGTTCTTCCTTTCAGTGCAATTATTTAGAATACTCAAATGACACAAATGCGATTTAAGTGAAGCACACGTGTTATATTTATTTACCATCTTCATGTCCACTTTAAGTGTGGAGTGTAAATTCATTTAAAATTTATTTAAACTTAAGTGTTGCTATAGATTTATGAAATTAAGTGTTTTTTTTAATCTATTTTTATTTGAAGTAATGTATTAAGTTAAACAAGAATATACTCGTAGCACAAATGTGAAAGTGAATGAATGAAAGATCCGGATTTGGTTACTAATTTTTAAGAAAGGTTTATACCTTATACGGCCTTATTTATTCTATTCATTTTCAATCAAAACTAAGTAGGTACGGAATCTTATTTACAACCCTATCGATCAAAGTCGAGCAGTTTTTATAAAATTATGTTCGAAAGACACTATGCGAGGCTCCCTGGTTCCATCAGAGGAAAAACACAATTAACATCTTAAGGTCTTTTCCACTGCGCCACCTCTTACGAATGATTGTGAGAAGTTATTCCTAGGGTCCCTACGCACCTGTTGCGCCAACCAACTAATTCTTTTGTTACTTCCAAATTACCATCTCAGAGGTATACGCACTAGCGTTGCCAGACGGTCAAACTATTTCCCCCCCCCCCCCCCCTTATAATTACGAACCGCTGAAAAAAAAAATTGAGCCAAATCGGCCCAGCCGTTAGCAATTGATTTAAATTTTTATTGCCAAATATTGCTTTGGAGGACCGATCGATTATGTAACTGCGGCTTAAAATAAAAAACGCATTTTAAGGAAAGGATATCATGTCGAAATATAAATGAAACAGAATTCCAAAATAATTCCACCATTTGAAGCATTACAAACTTTTCCATCAATCACGGTGCAAATTAAAGAATGGTCTACTTTTACAGACATGTTACCGATTACTAAGGAAGATTTTTGAAGGTTTTCAATTTGTGCATCTACTTGGGCTTTTTCAGCTTTCGAAACTTCAGTTGACTCTTTAATATATAAAATTTTTAAAGGCCTGCAATAATTCGTGAAAGCTGGACGAGGGTTTTGCCAGATGATAATGTTCACCACTTATTAGAATGAGGACTAAACGTCGTGATAGTTTTGCTGGGACTATCTGGCTTTTCTGTATTTTCCAGCTCTATTGGAGCTTACAGTTCCTTCTTTTAGGAGTTTGGAGGCTTGAATCTGTCTCTCTGAATCTTGAATCTGAAACTCTAAATCTCATTTGGGTAGTTGAGGACATTAAGAGGTGCCGAATTTCTCTAGTCTTGCGTTTTGACATTTTTTGTTCGTTCGAAAGAAGTCTCAAAACTCACTTCCGGAAGAACACGTTTCTTTGCTGAATCTGGTACTCAATAGAATGCAATAGGTAGTTAGCCATTTTTCATTAGCTTTAACCAATTTTTCCTCGATTCTGCAAGCTTTCAGCCACTTTGTCTTAAAATCAGTTCTATTTGGGTATTTTCCGTGCATTTTATAATTTTAATAAGTTCTTCTTTTAAGAAAGAAGAAAACAATTACACATGCCAACTAGTTCACTTCATGCCAAAAAAAATCCAAGAAAAAACTATAACAAAGAAACAATTTATTAGCCGAAGGCACCATACAAAAATCCAAATATGACGAAAAGTGCAGAAAAATAGATCAAAAATGATTTTTTGACAGAAATACAAAATTCACATCACGCACATTTAAATGACACAAAAATAAAAACCCGGAACCCAACTAAAAGTCGACGCGATTACGGAAATCCTTAAAAAAACAATTTTTTTTTAAACTGAACACGGACTAACTTCCATTTTACAAAAATTGTTTTTTTTTTTTTTTTTTTTTTGTTTTTTATTGTGTCTTACATATTGTTACATAGGTAGCCGAAGTTTAAGGCTCCAAACCAATATTTCAAGATTTCTATAAAAAATTCTGTCTTCATACAAAGAAGAAAAAACACCTGAATCAACTGAGGAAAAATCAAACTTATATATAATGTAGGTCTAAAAAGAAAACATTTAATATTACTTGATCGAAAAATAAAAAAAAGAATATAGATATTATTCCTAATTTAGTTATTTGAATTAATGCCAGCTTTTGGGCCACTGTGCCCCACTGTGGTCGCCCACAAAAGAAAAACACTTAATCTAAGGGGAAACCCCCCAAACTGGCAACATTGGGAACGTCTAACTTTATTAATAAAATTAATATTCGTCAGTGCGCCTATTTCAAGTCAGATTGATGGCCCATCAATTAGACTTGACCATTAGAGTTTTTCTTATGGGATTACTCGCAGCTCTATCTAAAATAAGCCACAATCGACAGATCTATGCGTACGGTGATCATACGTCCCGTATTTCCCGGGAAAGTCCCGTATTTCAATAGCCTGTCCCTGTTTTTCCTTTTAGAAATTTGTATTTATATTTTAGTCCCGTATTTGTCCCTTATGTTCATATTTTTTTTTGTTGTAATGATTTATTATCTATTTTAAAAAATGAACCATTTCATGATCACTAATCAAGTGCAAATAGCCCCTTAATAATCATAAGGGAATCTACTACAAAAATAATACATCTATACGATTTTTTTTTGTTATTTTTGGCCATTGTGTGCTGTTATATATTTTTATTTGTCCGGGGTTTCGCTCTTGAAAATATTATGGTCACCGTATCTATGCGGCATTATCGTTACAAATTGAACCACTCTGATTCGTCGGCGAGAAGACGTGGCAGACATTTGAACGATTTTATATTTGATATGAACTTATTTATCTAAGCTTCACCTTAAAAATTATGAGTCGACATGGTTGAATGCCAAAATAACCACAAATAGCTAATCACAAATCCGTCAGCATTCGAGGTTATTGTCGCTGGAAAAAGTGTTGCCAATTCGAAAAATAAACCAACTAAGGCAGCAATAAACTTCCACGAAAGGAAACAAAAAAAAAACTTCCAGAACTTGCACCTCCTTCGTATATATTTACCGCAATAGTTTCTTCAAACGCTGATAAACTGAATAACTCACAACTTCAACATCGAAAGAAAGAAAGGTCAGTTCGCAGAACTAGTTTGGCGACAACTATTTCATTTTGACCATTGTTCAGCGGCGATGTGGCTTCAATTTTTATGTGTCTAGCTGATGGTATCGCACCGAAAGCATTGTATTTTGTATGGTGCAGTAATTTTTCGTCCTTTCTTCGTTTTTGATTGTATATGTATAGGAATTTGTGGTTTCGCAATCGGCCACACATACTTTACCCTAATATACTTCACAATGGAGAACGATTCGAGAATATAAATTCACGTCCTTATCTATGTATCGTAATTTGTATTGCATGCATTCTCTAGCCAGTTGTATGGTTTATGCATTGATAGTTAATCGTCCCCGCCGCGGGAGAATATGGGGAATGGGATTATTTGAATCCTTTGCGACATGCAACTATTTCAGATTTTCACTTTGGCTTTGGCTATACTTAAATTGCGGTCTAAATGGTAATTATTTTCCGTTGGGTTGTGCTTTTGTTGGGCGGAGGTCGGTAAATAATTGCAACTGATAAGGTGAGAGGGATAGGCGGGTGAGTTTTCAAACAAATTGCTTTTATTGCGCTAATTTTCGAGGGTGAATGGTGAATGTGTCACGTAGTTTTCTTCCGGTTATATAATTTGAAATGAACCGGTGGTCGGTCGTTGTGCCATGGGAGAGTTTATTATTTAAGTGGGTAGTTTTTTTTTTGCGGGAGTAATTTTTGTCAAGGATTGGTGTTTGGAAGTGTTGACTGACTGTGGTAAGAGGTGGGACAATAAAAATCTAATTGCCATGCCATTGAGGTATGAGCTGTGATTCAAAAAAATATGTTGCATGGTGACTCTCAATCTTTTATTAAACACCCTGGAGGACTTTAGTTTTGAAATTTCCTTCAAGAAATTACGAACAGAACGAACAGTGTTTTTTAAGGTCTTCGCAATTCTTGGGATATAAGGTCCATGATGCTCTAATGGTGGATAGAAGGTTGATGTTCATATGTTTATTAAACGGACCTAGAAGCGTGGGTCTTTCGAAAATTCCGAATTTCAGAATGTTCATTAGTTAGTCTGTAGGTGTAGGTGCACTTAGCCTTATGAATAATTTTTGCAACTTTGAGTAGCCAAATCCAAAAAAGGAAACGGCGACCTTAAAGATCTATTACACCAAAAGACTAAAAGAGTTTCTATACTTTTCTTTTGCAGCTGATGGTGTGCAATCGGCAGTCTCATGGACGGTTACTTCCCCGAATGAGGACTTACTTCTAACTAACTTAGATACAACGCCTTAAGGCGTTAAGGTAATGTGGACAGCATCACACCAGCGTGACGAGTACACATCATGCGGTTGGAGAGCGACCTCATCTAATTTGCTGCGTGTGACTGGAGGCAGCTGGTGATCTGAGCTGTCTGGAGGCGCCTGTTGGCGGATGATCGGATGGTGGGCACCAAAGATTCAGTAAGCAAACAATTAAGTAAGACATATCCTAAGAAATTTCGAACATTGTGGTTAGATCATTTTTGTAAGGTTATTTCAGTTAGGTCCGTGAATGTCGTTTTTTCCACGAATGCCAGCCAACACAACCGAGTCGGTATCAGGCATAGCAACTGTTACAATAAAAGGGGAAAGATGGAGATGGGGAATAAAAAGATACTGCGCAGTAATAACGCTCGACGTAAAAAACGCGTTCAATTCTGCGAGCTGGTTGTCTATTAGGAGATCCCTGGCCAGGATGGTTACACCATACTATATCTTCTGAGGATAGTCACGGACTACTTCAGTAACAGGAGGTTGAGGTATCACACTGACGTTGGTGCCAAGCACTACAGTGTTTCCGCGGGAGTCCTGAAGGGGTCGGTCCTTGGAACTCTCCTATGGAACATTATGTACGACGAAGTTCTGCGACTAACCCTGCCTGAGGGAGAGTCAAGGTTATTGGCTTCGCTGACGATATAGCAGTGGTTACAGTATAGCCAAGCACATACACGAGGTAGAGTCTGCCACGGACGAGGCAGTTGTAAGGATAAAGGAATGGCTGGAGTCTACGGGCCTTGAACTAGATGCACACTAGACTGAAGCTGTACTTATAACTAGCCGCAAGGTGGTGGAATACGCGAACTTCCGCGTCGGAAACGAGACAATTAGGTCCAAAGAGTACATAAGGTACCTTGAAGTCATGATCGACAACCGGCTGCGCTTCAAAACCTACGTCGAGTCCAGGCGGTTCTCTCTCGAATGTTACCGAACATCGGTGGACCAGGATACGCCAGAAGGATCCTGCTGTCCAAAGTGGTCAGCTCGGCACTTTTATACGCGGCTCCCATATGGGCAGGGGCACTGGTGAAAAATGAGTGTAGGAGAGAGTTATCATCAGCTTACAGGCCCTGTGCAATAAGTGTGATCAGCGGTTTCCGTACTATCTCCGAGATGCAGCTTGCGTTTTGGCTGCAATAATCTCCATAGACATTTTTGCGGATGAGATGAAGAGGGTGTATCTTAGGCGACCCTCGAACTCGCAAGAGGCAAAGAGGATCAAGGTAGAAGAAAGAGCAACGTCAGAAAGAGCAATACAGGTGCGACCGCTCCACAAAAGGCAGGTGGACCCACAAGCTTATCCTCATTATTGAAACATGGACAAAGAGATCATGGGGGAACAATAACTACCACATCACACAGTTCCTGTCCGGGCACGACGGCTACCGGAAATACCTCCATATGCCCCTGTATCCAGAATGTCCAAATGAGGAAGAGGATGCGTTGCATGCAGTGTTCTACTGCGGACGTTTTACAGAAAATAGAGTAAATCTGCCAATTCCTGAAAACCTCATAAATCACATGACGCAATCGGAGGACAAGTGGATAGAGACCTGTTCATTTATACTACGCGTGCAGTACGCGCTGCGAAGAGCAGAAGCCCTAAGAAGAGCTTAAGAGGCGGATTCGGATAATAGAGCATAGGTAATTGCTAAACAGCCCCGCGAAGTAATACCTAACGGCGGTCCCGCGGGAGAGTGGCTGAAGGACGTAGTGGTGTGGATTAGTACGTAGGCGCACTCCTGGCATCGAACATTCGGTAGCACGGGCTACCGCATCTCTAGAAGATTACCACATCCATTGGCGCAAACTAGAAAAAAAAAAACCTGAGTCCTTTTAGAACAATTCGTATACATTATACAACTTCAGGGCGCTCACTAGCACTCTGGATGGAGAAAGGTAGGTTCAACCACACATATTTAATGAGTTTGTTGTTTATATGGGAGTTCGTCCCAATGCTAACCTATCCTGTCGTTTATAGGATCTCTCCCTCCAAGATTTATGTAAAGTGACTTGATTGGAGTATGTACTCCTTGTGAAGGGGGATTTGCCCTGGAAGCAACTATGGCCAATTTTTGGCCTCCCTCACTTGCACAGCAATTTTTAAGTAACCCCGTTTGTGGTTTTAATTAATTTTAATTATCAGCTCGACAAAACTCCCACACGTGTCAACCATCAGTGGGTGACATATAGATATGCATCGTTCAAAAGACGCACATTTTTTTTTTTTTTGTAACGCAGCCACTCAAACTCATTTCAGTAAAACTGCGTACTTTACCGCACTACCTTGGCTACCCAATATGTTTGCGGAAGGAAACTGGCCAACCTTGAACAAATAATAAATTCGGCTTACCCCTCCCACCACCTACTGCTAAAGAGGAGATACTCTCCTCTCGAAGAATAAAATCAAGTTTCTGCTCGCAGAACAAATACAATAAGCTTCGAGATGAACCACTAATTGCATCCTGGCAAACAAATACACGGCATACCTACTCAACTCATGTGTTGACCAATGTCAATAACAATTAGGATTGAAACTCAGAAACTCACATATGTATGTGAAGTTGATGATGATGCCTGTGCAAATACGCACACGAACACGCACACGATGTTGTATAACGAACGGAACGTGCGTTCCGGATTTATTTGCAAGTGTTGGGAGATATCTGCTTAAGACCAGGGACGTGTTAACATCATTAGGATGCGCTGCGCCATGAATGTTATCCTTTCTTGGTGGCAAATATTTGCCATCTATCCCCATTTGACTAATTTCCAAATTTACAGTACTAGTCAGCTTTAAAGGCGACTGCAAGACATATTGAACTAGCTAATTTGTGTCGCCTTCCAAACAGAGTATCCCTTCCCAGCGCAGGCAAAAGTTTCACCAAGCAATTGTGATCTCATCCGTTCGGCTGTCTTGGCGTTATAATTACGAGTCCAAAATTTCAGAGATTATTCTATAAGCAAACGTGTACGTACGTCTATCCTGGGCGTGGGGTCGCCCTCAAATTTTCCTTCGATCTGACGGTCGAAAGAAGTTATATCGGCTTTGCCGTCTAAGAATGTGTGCACAAGTGCCGCTGCCGCCGTTGTCGCATTATACCTACATCAGAGGAAGAAGAAGTTTTGTCCCAAAACAAGCGACAAGCAGAAGAAGAAAAACGCCAAGGAGAAGCTGTACAGACCGGAAGTTGGGTTGGGGCGTCTAAATGAAATTCATCGAATTACATGGTTGTCTTAACGCTTGGTCGGTTGCACAAGAAAATTAATTGTTGAGTAATTGAAATTTTATTTATATTAGTTTCCTTTCCGGCTTTGTCCTTAGGCTTCACTGGATTTGGTTATTTTCCTGTTTATATATACATATTCGTTGCGTATATTTTTTGCCATTCGAAGAAAGGGAAGGGAACTTGTTGTGGCCTTTGCACTTTCTTATTGTCAACTTTGCTTTAAGGGATTTGTCGGTTAAGTGACTGCGAACACTGATAGGTAGGAATACACAACACACCTACACCTACATTGCTGTGTAGTAAGTTGTAGATATGCGGCTGGGTTTGTTTGTCAAGTCCATTTGCGGATGATTGAAAATTTAAATTGACTCGCTATGGGTGGGTGGGTTTGGAGGTAAGATAAAACGATTTTCAATCAGAAGTGGGTAGGTTCTCGAAGGGCGACAGTACCGATAACAAAACAGGCACCAGGCAGTGTTTTTGCAAAATGGGAGAATTTAATTATTTCCTTCTTACCTACATAGTTCTTTTCCTTTAATCGGACATGCCAGCACTGTAACATTTGGTGGCGGAATCAGAAATGAAAACTGTCCTAAAGGTGTCCCATAAAAAATTGTCCTAGTACCTACTCCTTCTTGCTAACCGTTCCTTGATCATTGATCTGAAGAACCATGTATTTATTTTAGATCAAAACCACGTGGGATGTAAAATAAGTGGGATCTTGTAGAAAACGACAATGACTGTCATGCTGAAGCTATTAACCCCCATGTTGCCAATTGTTGCAATAGAAAGCATGACACGAATTCCTTCCCAATGCACCATTTGTCAGAGATTGTCTTTGTAAATGTCCCGACCTACAAGAAACCAAACGGTTTTATAATGCCAGACAATAGGAAGCTCCGAAGAACTTATATCGAGTCTATTCCTCGAAATGCGACAGTTAAACGTCTCACAAGACAAGGCACTATGATACATATCAGGAGACATGACACCTGCGAGGCGACTTTTAAACTCCCTTTACCATAGAGGACAAGCGAAGTTTGAAACTGTGTGTTGGGCCTATAAGACTGCAATCTTCTAACTATTTATGTGCAGAGCCTGCAAGCCTTAAGGGAAACTGTATGAGCATTAAAAGTTAAACTTTCCCAAGAGAAGTAGGTAAGTCATATAGGGCTACCTTATTCCTAAAAATCCGAAAATGTATATTCACGAAACCTTTACCAGCCTTTTCAATAAATTTGTCAGTTCCGCCACCACAAAACACAGACATAGCTGAGTATTTTAATTAAATGTGGACAGTACCTATAGCACCGAGGTGGTGCTATCTCTCCTGGCCATCAATCAAAGACTGCATTTTATCTAAACAATAATAATAAAAGCAGGACTTAGTCTTAATTCGCTTCTTTTTTCTGTGGGGCCGCTTTAAGGGTGTTCTTATTTAAACTGTGACGTAGACATAGCCCTGTGGTGAGCCAAATCACCCAATTGTGTACTTCAGCTGACAACAAGTCATATTTGTTACCTACTTATAGGAATTTCTTGTTAAGTGCACATTTACCACTCAGTTCATCTTTCTTTACACAACTGTAACATGGACAAAAGCAGAGTTTAGAGTGGCTTTTATTTTTGAATTTTGTGTCGCTAAGACCTTCGTTTAAAAAAAAAAACTGTTATCTACAGTATGTTAAAATGTGTACTGTGGACATCGTCAGTGTTACAAAAACCCTTTACATATTTTTTTGAACCAAATATTTTGGCTTATTTTGTGAAACAATTTCCACACCTCTCTACAATTGAACTGGCAACAGAAGTACAAAAACCACATGCCAATTTACATGAGCGTCCAATTCAATTTACATTGTAAACCGCATCCGTTCCGTACTCCTTTCAGTATTTTTCAAATATGAAATTGGTCTACCCCAAAGTCAACCCTCTCATAACATTTTCTGTTAACGACCTTGTCAGACTGCTACTTAAATGTTTTCACAGCTATTCACCGTCATGTTGATGTATCCTGTTTGCGCATTCAAAAGCATAATGCTATTTATTTGTGTGTACACATTTTGTTGGAGTCGAACCATTTCCAGCCAGATTGGCACATATGAAGTGCATGACAAGCTCAATAAGTACTGCTAACCAACCGCTTAATGATATAGTCTGAATAATTTTAAACAATACACCCCACACTGGAATGGTCATGAAAAACTACCTACTTACATGGTACGATGTAACTGAAAGTTGTGCGCCATGGTAAATAAAATAAAATGTTACACCACACTGCTCACCAGGATGTAGCAGGATAGGATGCACTCTTCAGTGTCCCAATCACACACATTGTACTGGTTTGTATATTGGTTAAGCATTTTTGGAAAGTGTTCAAAAACCATTCGGGATAATAACCCGAAACAGCAAATGGTTCGGCTTCAGCCTGGTTTAATGTTTTTTAATTTAATTTGCGTTCCGGGGCTATTTCAGTTCCGGAATGGCTGCACTTTAATGTACGGAACGAAACATAATTGCCGGTCATTGGTGATGCTGGTGAGTGGGAATATACTGACAGTATGGCAGTGACCAGTGAATGTGAACAGCATTATAAGGACATGGTGTATGCAAATCACCGTGCGCCGGTCGGTCATCACTGGGCAAATGGAATATCCCCTTTGGAAGGTTCTTGCTTTTAATGGGCACGAAGTGGTCATCACAGAGTCGACAATGTGTACGCGTATGTGGAAGTCTGAATTGGATGTTGTTGTCAGGAACGTCACGGTGGCTTTTATGGCAGATAAACATTGAAATTTTATGGTGTTGTCGGTAGGTATGGTGTGCGGTGTTTTAATATGCTAGGCAAGATACTGAGCCAAATACTTGAGGTCGTAAAGTGCCGGTGGCTAAGTACCTACTACCGTCCCATCAATTTTCTGTTGCGAGGGTTTTTGTTGGGAGATTTGAATGGCTCGGAACCAAACACTTTGGGGTGGTAGTTTTTGCATATTCTGGAACGTTTAATATTTCACATTTCAAGTAAAAAAAATCGTTCAGGATGAGTTCGAAAACGCGTCAAAAACGAATCTAGAATTTTTTCAAATAGCTTGCTAAAAACGCGTGAAAAGAATAAAAAAATATGTTAAAGATCGTCCAAACTGATCCGAAAACGCGTCAAAAATTAGTCTTAAATCGCATTAAAAAAATCAACGACGAAAAGAAGAAGGAAAACGTGTCAAAACGCTTCACATAAAAAACTCACCAAAATAGGCATTAATTTTTTTTAAAGCGCACCCTAAAAGGATTCAGAAACGCTTCGAAAATCGCGTCCAAGAACACGGCAAAAAAATGCATTACTTTCAAATATGAGCTTTCGATAGTGCGCCATCTGATCTATATCAGCGACGACGTTCTCACCAGGCAGATGGAAAAGAAATTGCTTACCCGTAAATTGATGTGCAAAACTTTGGAAACATAGAAACGGGGACTTATTTAGCTACTTGTGAATTCGCCACAGTCAGGTCGTCAGGGCGCCTTCACTTGGAGAAGAGTTGAAGATGACAGTTCAATTTATGTGCGGAATTATTTTGCAAGGCCAAAATATTCCCTGCTGTACATATGCGTCCGATTTTATAAGTTGTAGACAAGCTTGTGACATTAAGCGGACAAAAGGCCGTGTCTATGTTTTCTAATAAAAATCTTTAGACTCATTTTTAATTTTAAAATTTAAAAAATTTTATTGACTTTTTTTTTATCAATACTGTGATTGATGACTGATGAGTTTGACGTAATTAGGCTTTTACGTTACTAGTTCTGCGCCTTTGCAAATGGACACAATCTGCAAGGCAGGTCACAAAAATGTGAAAAAGAGGCATCGGCCTGAGGTCAAATATTAAGACACTGTCATAAGCTACCATGTTTGCTCTGAATCTTTTGTACGAATACCAAATCAAGGCCACCCAAGAATCTCGTTTGAGGTTCTTGAATCGTTAAGGACGGCACTGGATACCACTGAGCTCAAGCAAGTTTCCATTCGAAAAGCTTCAGAGTTTATTGTTTTCTGTTTTAGTTCACCAACTCATTTGTTCATAACAATACTCTACACCCAAGATACATTGCAAATCTCTCCCAAAAAAGCACTCAGTGAACACCACAATCAGATTGTATCTTTCGACTACATAAATCTTCGGCAATTTGAAATGGATTGAATGCTTTTAGCAAGACCGCGGTTTTCGGATTACAGCGATCTTAAAGTTGCAAAAAAAAAATCACTTAACGCTTTGCCACGGTAGCCGCCTTGCTGACTGCCATCCCAATCGTGACCCGAAATTACACCGGGTCTGGCTGTATTCAAAATACATATGTCACTTGAATCCCCGGGGGTGAGCTCCGAATACACTGAGTATACGGAGTACCATCCTTTCGTTGGGGAGACGACGTGTTCATCGGAATGGAAATATTTATGGATACAGAGGGTTTCACGTTTCCGCATCCACTAAATTGCGCTGTAACTTCAAATACCTCCCGCGCAGAAATATGAAGCGTGCACGTCTTCTAATTTATAGGACGCGAACATTTATATCCTACCTAGGTATATTTATTCCTGTTGCAAACAATGTTTCGCGAATTAATTTCGCAAGTGAGATGTCGCATTCGACATTAATTGATTTTTGCGATTTTAATTTGCTTTATTTCCGCCCCTTTGATAAAGGCACCGAAAGAACGAAAGTCGACAGAATAAAAAATAAAACAAAAACATTGCGCGTCCGAAAATAAAATGACATTCGCAAATTAATGACGTGGAGCCCCATGAAGCTTAATGTTGATTAAAATGCTTTCCAAACCAAAAAGAGAAAGAACAGCTCGCCGCACACCGCCTTGACGTCCTGTCAAACAATGCTTTGTGCGACAAAAATAAAAATTCAAACGATTCCATTCCGAATGACGGACGAAAAAGAAAAATACCTAAATGCGAACGCGCTGACATTTTTGTCCTTTTGTTTGACAGGTTTCCTATGGTTTGGTTTTGGTCCAATATACAGCGACTGGCCGAGGACGATTTGCTCCTAAAGTCATTTATCGACGTCCAGTCTAGATGGGCAACGCATGGACAACATGTCAACATTTTAATTAAAAAAGGATACGGATGTTTGTCGAATTCAGACGCAATACTGGTGGAGGTGCGGTTGAGGTGGCCCGCCGCGGTGCAAAGAAAAAAGGGTGCGAAAGTAATGAACTCGTTTCGGTTGAATATAAGGGTGAAGGTGGGTGCATGTGGACCAACGGCATCCATTGTTTGGATCATTTTAATTTTATTTATTGTTTGGCCTTACAGATGGACGTGGTAAGTGTTGTGACGAACAATGGACCCAGGGATGGGTGCCACAATGACCGTGGTATTCAAATTAGATGAAATGCTAGTCACTGTTAGCTCGAGCATCTACACATATATCTACACGTAGTATACAGTTCTTCCGCCGACATTTATTGTTTGAAAGCTATTACTCATTCCATTCGAGAAGTGATTGTATTACTCTGAAGTGGGGTTGCTCTGTACAACATAAGGGAAACACAACACTTATCGATGGCAGAACGATATTAATTGATATTTCGTATAGAGATGGGTATATAAAAGGCTTTTTTATTGGGGCTGGTGATGAAGGAATTGCGAATCGCAAAACATTATAATACAGCATTAAAGTGCGTAAAGTTCCTTAGATTAAAGATCCACAATACTCAAGTATCAGCAATGTCGTTCTCGATCCTTGCATCCTGTTAATCAGTCTTTTTAAATCAGCCGCTGGTGCTTCGACAGCTTCGAAAGATGTGCTCTTTAGATTTGACTATAAAAACCAACCTTATTTTTAACTCTCTCAATTACGTAGATTTGTATTCGTACAAGGTTTTGAACTCGAGATATTAATTAATTTTTACATAACGATGATAGAGAAACTAAATAAAGTGCACGACTGGGTCGCACGAAACTTTCTCGTTTAATGCGAGTCTGACTGACTTTAAGAGTGTTCAGAAAATCGAAAATTGAGGACACAATAGTTCTGAAAACATCTAAGTTTGCATTTTGGTCAAAATCGTAATTTGCCGTTTTCCGGCAAACTGAAAAAAAAAAAAAAAACAAAATTAAAAAAAAATCCTTTTTTCAAAAATTTGTTGTACGATAATATAAAGAAAAACTGAGTTCGCTATTAAGTTATAAATGACCACATTACCTAAGAAATTAATTTTTGTTACAATCGTATAGAGCGCTTTCGAGATATGTCGAAATTTCAAAAGTGCCGTTGTTCGAATTTTTAGCCAAAAACTGGGTACGCAGTCCTGGTAACTTCACCTACTTACGCTTAAATATCAATATTGGTTGAAATCCTTAGAGCCGTTTTCGATCAAATCAAACTGGTACGTAAATTTTATATGGGAAGTACCATTAATATTGAGGTTACCTTGAAAAAAAAACAACTCCCGAGCTGTAAGCCCAAAAACTCCAAATCCGAGTTTTGAACGTAATCCGGGAAGCCGTTTAGGCTGTAGGCCTGTGGAAGGACGGACAGACCGGACAGAATTTTGCGACCCACTTTTTTACATTCCTCTATCATCGTAATATCAGAATTGATTAAAATCTCGAGTTCGAAATTTTTTACGAAACCAATATCTTTCTCTTACCTACTACTAATGAAGAAAGTTAAAAAAGTGGGCCTCGAAATTCTGTACGTCTGTCTGTCCGTATGTCCCAAGGACTACAGCCTTAACGGCTTCGGACTTCGGATTTAGAGTTTGTGGGTTACAGGTCAGGGGTTTTTTTCCAATATTATACTTCGCATATAAAATTTTTGAGTTGTTGTTCGAAAACGCGACAATAGATTTGCACCAAAAATTATATTTGAGCTTAAGCAGACTAAGTTACCATGACTGCAAACTAAGTTTTAGGCTTAAAAAGCGAAACGGTACATTTGAAATTCGACACATCTCGAAAACGGCTTTTACGCCTATAACACCTATAACAAAAATGCATCCCTAAGGTAATACGACCCTTTCTTTCTTAATGGAAAATTCGGTTTTTCTCTATATTATCGTACAATGCATTTTTGAAAAAAGTATTAACCCAAAACTGTACAACGATTTTGACCAAAATGCACAGGCAGAGTAAGCATGTTTCCTAAATCCTTGCGTCCTAAATTTTCGATTCGAAACATCTAAAACGCAAATTTTAGAAACAGCTCATATCTCAAAAACCCCATTTTCGAGTTAGATAAAACGTTTGAAACCAAGGGATGCCTACATCCCAACAATATTTAATACTTAATTCTAAGCTAAATAGCTCAGCAATAATATTTTTCAAACTAAATATTGAAAAATGTTTTAACTGTTGGTCTGCATAATTTTAAAAAACCGCTCTAACAATTTTCATCAAAGTACATAATAAAGATAGTATCAGTAATTCAGTAGGTATTCTAAATAAGATCCCGAACTGAATTTTTCTCAGAATATTCGAAAAAAAAATTTTTTAAAAATTATTTAGGTATTTTTCCCGATCTATTTTTTCATCTATATCATGTGTATAATTTTGAAGTAATGTCAATGCCTCACTTCCATTACAAACGCAATAACAGCTAGCTACGCAAAACTTTTTTTTTCAGCAAACATTATACCCACTTATAATAATAATTTTTTGGCGCAACAGGTCCGTAGGGACCCTAGGCCTAGCTTCCCGCAACCATTCGTTTTGTGTGAGTTTTCATTTTTGGAACGAATGGAAGGGATCTACAATTTTATGCCGATTCCAAACGGCTAATTGAGAAGCTCTTTCATGACAGTTATACTCTCGGATGTTTGTCAGACGGTCGCGAGAGGTGGCGCAGTGAAAAACCCTGAGTTGGAAATTGGGTTTTTGCGGGATTCGAACCTGAACCCCTCGCTTAGTAGTCCAACACACTAACCACTAAGCCACTGCGCCTACCCACTTACTTCTTCTTTTTTCCAACCATACCTATTGAATATTCAACATAAAATAATTCCAACCACTTGGAGCTTACACATTTAAACACAGAAATTTTATTTGCACCCCCACATACGTCTAACGAGATATTCAGTTTGTAACTACTAATTCGAGTTCGAAGACGAATCCCATGAATTCTTACATATTTAAAGATATCGGTCTACCACGAACCCTCTTCTTCCAATTATGGACGTTAAGCCAACGTCACTAATCAATTAAAGTCAAAAATAAAGCATGCCCTAACAGCTCAGAAAACAAAAACTACTACGCTCGTCGCTCATCCTCAAAAATATTTTAAAGTGAAAGAGCTTATAAAATAATATAGTAAGCGCTTACAACTCTCTAACCAGAACTTACGAAAATTGCCTGTTATTGAGAGCTAAAACTTATAAAAAAAAACTCCCATATTTATTAATTTGATATGTACTTACTGCCATATCGAATGACAAACCTAAAAGTGAATTTTATTTAACACTACCTATTCTTACATTTTATTTACGGTTGCTTCTGAACTTTTTAACTTTTGATGAACGACAAAGTTTCGTGCGACCCAGTTGTGACCTTTATCTATATATATAAAAGGCAATGAAGTCCGTGTGTGCGCGCATAACTCGATAAAGGATTGTTGGATTTCAACGATTTTGGGCTTGACGGTCTCGCTTTGGACCAAGGAAGGTTATAGGCTACTTTTTGTCGCGAAAACGAAACATTGAGGGGATGAAAAAGGTTATGAAAGTTTGTATGGGGAAATGCACTTTGAAAAATAATAAACGGGCTGGAAATCGAGTATGTAGTGATACTTCAAATATAAAAAAAAATATTTTTAATTTTAATGGCAATTGTTGTTGTCAATTATTTTAATTATTTTGCAAGCAAATTGTTGTTGCCAACAATTTTGATATTTATTTTTTTTAAATACACCTAATAAGTTTGCTTATGTTTACTATGCCACATTAAGTAGCTTTTTGAAATGGAGTAGATACTTGGATTTGTTTGGTGGTGTTTGAATCATTTTTGTTTGCCAAATATTTTCAGGATCCGTGCATTTGTATGAGTGAGTCAGTTGAAATGTTTGAGATGACGATGATGATAGGCAACACAAGAGTTGTTGGAGCGTTTTGAGTTTTTACGCGCATAACTCGAGACATGATGGTTAGTTTTTAAAGATTTTGAGCTTGATGGTTTCGATTGGGCCCAAGGAAGGTCATAGGCTACTTCATGTCTCGAAAACAAAACTCTGACAGGATGATATAGGTGATGAAAGTTTGTGTGGGATTCGGCGATTCCAAGACAAATTTGATCATGCCGCCATCGCCAGTGAGAAGGGCAAACGTTTCAAGCCGCAGAAAATCAGGACGAACAGTCAGTTCGGAATACTAGCAATCGAGAGAATATGTCGGAACTCCGGGTCCGGGAAAGAATATAATGCAGTCGTCCATACTGGATACCGAGATAGACAACAACACAATCGTCATCAGCATAGCGTTCCATGTTTCTCACATGGTCAGTTGTATGTGGCGTGCTCACGTGTCGGCAAACCTCTCGCGAGTGCCAAATCTTTCGTGAACTACTAGGCACGCAGAAATCACAGCTGGACTACAACTTACAAAAATGTCGTAGACCAGCACCTCAACAATATGCAATGCAAGCCGAATGAAATTCCTTTTATTGCTGTGTAACAGTTGATGTCATTTAACTTGCGGCGATGGATTGCATCCATTTATGAGCTGGGGCATATTAATTTCAGCTTTTTGTTGGTGTGAAATAAAGCATGTTTTTCATATATGATGGTTTCACATTTCTTTCCTGTGACGGACATCTTGAGGAAATTCGGTGCCAAATATTTCGTGAGTTACCAGGCACGCAGAAATCACAAATTTAATCTTCAAATGAACTCCAACCGGAAAATTTCAACAACACGATATTATGGAACAACCATCGATGCTGTCTTCCAGCGTAATCTACATAGATTACAGTCTCGAATGTACACATCTTACTTCATCTTCCACAATCCGATTGTATCTATTCTACCGAAACTAGCACAGAACGAATAAATTATTGTTATTTCATAATATATCAAGAATACGGTTATTACAACTCCCTCTTTTCTCAATGACGTGTATCAAGCCACACACATACCGCACGCACCGTTTTGCACATATATTTCGGGACTGTTGGATACAGCCGCATTTTTTTTTTTTTATATAATCATATCTTGGGAATAGACTCTTCCGTGTTAGAAATGGAAACGAATACTCGGAGCTAAAAGAAATTTCGGCCGGTGTACCGCAAGGAAGGTCCTTGGTCCGCTTCTCTATTTGTTATATACTCGCGATATACCAAGGGAAGATGGCACTACTCTTGCTACGACGACACAGCTATCCTAGCCGTAGGTAATACAATCGAAGAACCGACTACGAAACTGCAAACCGCAGTGAATAAGGTAAATGAATGGACAAGGAACTGGCGGATCGCCCTCAACGAAACTACATCTTTTCACGTGAATTTCACCTATAAGAAAACTAATGACTTGCCAATTTTTCTAAACTTGGCCCGAATATCCTTTGCAAACGAGGCCAAATACCTGGGAATGACACTCGACGCAAAGCTGAAATGGAGTTCGCACGTGAAAATGAAACGTAAAGAACTCGATATCAAATATAGAAAAAAAATGTACTGGTTACTCGGAAAACATTCCCAGCTCAGTACTGAGAACAAACTGTTTTTATACAAGCAAGTGCTAAAGCCGGTGTGGACCTACGGTATACAACTTTGGGGTTGTTCCAAGAAAACAAATGCCAATGTTCTACAAACTTTTCAAAATAAAGTGCTTAGAGAAATTGTTCAAGCACCATGGTATATTAGAAACGACGATATCCACAGGGATCTCGGAATTCCAACAATCGAAGCTGAAACTAGAAGCTTCGCGAGAAAGCATAGAAACCGACTAATCGGACATATAAACAATACAGTCCGACAAATCTTGGACGAGAGCAATTTATTGCGCCGACTACAAAGAACGAAACCGTTCGACTTGGCAAGATATAAGATTAACTGCGTCTAATTTGCGGAACATGCAGGATCTTTCACTGGAAAGTAACCTGTCAAAAGTTGTTATTTCATGATAGAAAAATTGCTTGATAAGTTATATCTTATTTGCAGTATCTAACAATCTTTAGAAGGATGGTGTTTTAGTCAGTAAAAATCTGACACTACTATGAGAACGCGCTTGCTATTCTCATAGTGTCTTTGGAAGATTTTCACCTACCCTCGGAAAAGTATAATTTTTGAATAATAATAATAATAATTTTTGGCGCAACAGGTCCGTAGGGACCCTAGGCCTAGCTTCTCGCAAATATTCGTTTTGTGTGAGTTTTCATTTTTGGAACGAATTGAAGGATCTACAATTTTATGCCGATTCCAAACGGCTAATTGGGAAGCTCTTTCATGACAGTTATTCTCTCGGATGTTTGTCAGACGTTCGCGAGAGGTGACGCAGTGAAAAAACCCTGAGTTGGAAATTGGGTTTTTGCGGGATTCGAACCTGAACCCCTCGCTTAGTAGTCCAACACACTAACCACTAAGCCACTGCGCCTACCCACTTACTTCTTCTTTTTTCCAACCATACCTATTGAATATTCAACATAAAATAATTCCAACCACTTGGAGCTTACACATTTAGACACAGAAATTTTATTTGCACCCCCACATACGTCTAACGAGATATTCAGTTTGTAACTACTAATTCGAGTTCGAAGACGAATCCCATGAATTCTTACATATTTAAAGATATCGGTCTACCACGAACCCTCTTCTTCCAATTATGGACGTTAAGCCAACGTCACTAATCAATTAAAGTCAAAAATAAAGCATGCCCTAACAGCTCAGAAAACAAAAACTACTACGCTCGTCGCTCATCCTCAAAAATATTTTAAAGTGAAAGAGCTTATAAAATAATATAGTAAGCGCTTACAACTCTCTAACCAGAACTTACGAAAATTGCCTGTTATTGAGAGCTAAAACTTATAAAAAAAAACTCCCATATTTATTAATTTGATATGTACTTACTGCCATATCGAATGACAAACCTAAAAGTGAATTTTATTTAACACTACCTATTCTTACATTTTATTTACGGTTGCTTCTGAACTTTTTAACTTTTGATGAACGACAAAGTTTCGTGCGACCCAGTTGTGACCTTTATTTTATATAGATAACGTTAATCACCTATGTTTCTTTCATATTTGATCCATTGCCCTTCAAAATCGGTTCGAAAATGCCGCCGTAATCGGTACGACAAATAACGTGAAGCCTATTATCGGCATTTCTAAGTAGGTATTTCTTTGGTGGACCCCCTAACTTGTACCTATATGCTAAGGCACTCCACCAAATTGCTAATGGCCACTCCTGACTTATAATGTTACAAGTTCTAGCATTTTTTCTCGTAGCTTTCCTTTACATTTGAATAATTTATGACTGCCAGTCATCCCGAGCCAGACTTGTGAATATGGCTTTAGGCTTTATGGTGCACAAAACTGACTACTGAGACTGACTGTAGTGAATAGTGAGCACATGAATTGTTTTTTCTTACTATCTCACTTAAATTTGAAAAAAGTTTGGCGGAAGAGGTCACTAGGCTCAAATTTTGGTTGCGGCAACTGGCGTTGCCAAGTCATTTTGGCGTTTGAGCACCGTTTTTAAAATTTTCAGCGTTAATTTTGACCTCTTGGGCACTAAAACTATTTTTTTTTTAAACAGCTCGAAAGTAGAAAAATAAAAATAGAAGTAAAAAAAAGAACAACAACAAAATCTTATTCATATTGAGTCATTATGGCGAGTGCACTGTAAAATAAAAAATATATTTGAATAAAACTTGAAAAATAATAAGCACATAATACATTTAATTTGTTTTTTTTTGATTGCCCCTGTGGTCAGCGTTAAAAAAACACTAAAATATTTTTTTAGAACTGAAAAACGCCCAAGCGCTAATTCTACTTTTTCGGCACTGAAATGAAATTTTGGGCACTAGATTTAACGCTGGAAGCACTGACTTGGTAACGCTGGCTGCAACTTCTGCTTTAGCTGGTTGCTAGAAACTGATGGAGTTTTTAGTTTGTTTCTTCTGGGTTGAAACTACGTCCGATCGCTCAGTGTTCCATATATCACACATATATCAGTGAGCAACATCAGTAGATACGAATTAGGATGCCAACTTTGTAACGCAATTAGATTCAGCTGAGATCTTCTATTTGGTACCCCTGCCAAGCGCCAAGCCTCTCGTTCGAAAAATTTATAAAAAGGATCTCCTATGATTTTAAAGGGTTTTTCAACAAGCACGGATCGGTAATGAAATTGGAATAAAATAACCTTAGTGAGATATATTTATGATTATAAATAAATGGGCGAAGAGAAGTAGTTACGAACCACTTTCACTGTCTTTAACACAACATACTGGTCTTTGGTGGCAAAATTGCGTACAGAATTGCAATGCTGTTTCCAATTTTGTTCGCATAATATGTATTGTATTAGAAAAGGAGCTGCAATGATATAGTCTCTAGCTCTAGGACTGGCCGAGCAATATAGTTAACGAAATTCATCTTTCATATCAAAAGGCCATGCGTGCCTTTATGGATGAAAAATCGTAGCTTTCAACTTTCCGCAGCGGCTTCTCACGGTCGTACGGATGCTAATGGTCTAATTTTGAATGACTCTGTCATAGATCCGGCTGAATTTAAACGATTGCATTGGTTATGCTGGCTTTAATTGCATCAGTCGGTTTCGGGATAGACCTGCGCCTTCAGGAAACCCTATACAAGAAAAAGTATGGTGGGGTCAAAACGCACGGTATTGTTGGCCAATTCACGTCACCTCAGAGTAACCTTGTACTTTCAAGCTGTTTATGCAGTATGTGCATCTTACCGTCTGCTAATGTGTGCAACTAGCACCGACCTGCTATAACCACATGACGTCTACCTCCATGTATTTCTATCCGGGCAAAAGGAAATCCGTTCAGTTACCATCGTTCTGAAGCGACCGCCTTTTGATGGTGATGGCTTCACCAACATTATTTTATATTTTCAAAAAAAACGGACCAACGACGCCCTTAGTGTTTTAGTATGATTCTCAGAAGAGTCAATAGAGTGCAGTTGTAATTTCGTGCACATGATTCGACTTTACTTTGCTTCAGTGAGAAAAATTCTCGAATTAAAATAAACCTATAAAAGGCACACTGATGAGCTCATGTTAGAACCCTTAGGCCAGAAACCCATCTGGTAACTTTATCAAAGTCTATCAGTACTTTTAAAGAAAAGTCATATTTAAGTCTGCATATAGTACAAGAAACCACTTTAAACCGCCTCCCTTTAATCAAATGCTGAGTAATTTGATGAATCCGAACGACTGTTATGTCAGTTGTCCTTTCATTGAAGTAGCACGACACGCTGCATGGATTTCCGTGAGCATAGTAATCCGCATCCATCTCATTATGCAAAATATCTCACAAATTCCTCGCAATACCTTTTCTACAAATATTACTGATCAAAGTCAGTCGTCATCGTCCTTTTTCCATTATTACTCCCGATATTCTTTGATACTACAATTTGCTTTGTCATCGGACTGTTCTGTTATGACTGCCAGATGAGATGAAATATGCCTTTTCACAATTTTTCCACAATGTCCTTTTATTCATCTCAATAGTAAAAAAAAAGAAACCAAACCTATCATCATATCAAGTAATCCTCTCATCATTTGTTGGAATTCCCTTGCACATTTGTGGACTTAAGGGAAATCCTTTTCAACGCTGGTATCGTTACAACGAATCGCTCGTCGGCCGGTAATTCCTTGTAAACATATTCCGTCTCAAGACGGCTGCCGAAAAAGTGAACAATTCAAAATTGATATCCAGCAGCTTAGTGTGAACGGTATCGGTTATGTGTGTGTATAGGTATATGGCGAAGGGCGTCAAATTACCAAATCCACCGGCATCGCAACCCTTTTGCCGCACAACACCCCTTTTAGCTTTGTTGGCCGGAAGCCAAGAGTCTAATGATTGACATAGGGATCTCGCAATGACACGACGAAAAGTGAGTTTCCATCAGCACCAAACCGAAGACGCGAGTCTGGAGGGTTGTTAGTTCCATAGAGATAATGGTTTTTCGGTGGATGGAGATGTTGCTGTTGGGTGACGATGGAAAATTGACAACACCAGTCGTTGTTGTTGGTTGTTGCCATGCGGAAAGGGTATAGGGAGGATGAATAAACTTGCCACCGCGAGGTATTCTAATCGCCTGATAATTCGGATTCTACTATTAATTTGGGGTATCTCTGTCGCTCGGTTAAAAGGGTTCAATTTGCAACATTGAATCCGAATGGAGTCCATTGGCAACAGACAATGGGCTGAGTGCTGAACTGATGAACGCGGTTGAGGAGGTGTCACCCGAAGTACAATTACCCAAGCGGATGGAATATTTGCCGAGTCATAATCAAATTTTTTTTTTTTTAAAGGCTGCTCTACCGCTTACATTGTAAATATGTGCGCATCTGTGTTTTACACTTTAATCCTGTTGAATGGAGTATTTGACGGAAATTCTAATCTGGGTGCACCATAAATGTTTACGATTATGCGTGTGATTTAGGTGACGCTTTTGGATTTCAGATTTTGCCGCCATTTGATTTGATATGGATATGCGGTAGAGCAAATGGTGGTAGTTCAAGGGGAGCAAATCTTTACTTAAGTTATGTGTACAGTGTACACAGAAGAAAGTCTCATTTCCTTGGGTATATTCCGTTCTGTAGGCTCGCTGTCTTGTTTCGGGGACTACTACGCGGGAGTGAACTGTCTTGCCTTCGACGTTGAAAATTTGTATTTTTACTTCCAAACTCTTTGCTAACTACGATTTTATGTAACCCTAAACCGTTGTGCCAACAGAACCTGCTTCTATATAGCACAGCCCTGCTGTCACTGTCAACTCTGATGTCTTCAATGGATATGTTTACGTAGCTACATCTGCATACAATGGGAAGCGTGTTTGCTTTTTTGTAGACAGCACTTAAAACACGAAGTCACAGGTGATAATCTGTAGAGCTTGGCGGGCTTCTGACTTAAGATTCGACATAATAGCCGTGGAATGCAAATTTTATACAAAGATGTTACTCAGGAAAGGACTTCTGTCAATAGTAAGAACATATAAAATTAACGCTTGCTAGCTGACTCTCTATTCTACAAACAAATTCTCATGAATGTAGGTAGATATAGAAACGTCGTCAGAGTTCCTCTTTTGTTTTGCGAAATGTCTTCTACAAGTCTATAAACTTAAAAAAAAATTATATAGTTTCCACAGTGGTTCAGTGGTTAATGTGTGTGAAAACGAAAAGCACAGATTTCCGCAGAGTTTTTTACGGCTTCATCACTAACGGTCTTCTGATAAACACCCGAAAATATAGCTGTCCTGACAAAGCTTCTAAATTGAGGCGTTCAGACCCAGAAAAGAATTGTTGGTCGATCTGGTTTTATTTTTTAAAACATCAGACTCAAACCTAGCAACAACGAATATGATCACCGATCCGTGATTTTAAGCCATACAAATCTGCCATCGTGATGGCAGATTGAATCTACACACTTTTCAAAGAGTTAGAAAAGAGAATCGTTTTCCAGCCTATCCTAGAGATCAGGGGGATGTTGGCTTCTCGCTCCTCTCCAATTCTATCGAAAATCTTAAAACTTGTATATGTTAAAAAAATATATTTCTCGAACAGAATATGGTGTATTCAATATTCCAAAAAAAAGTATATCTTAACAATGTTGTAGCTTTCTTCGACGGCGAAAGTTTGGTTCAATATTTTTAAATGAATTTTGATAACTAAAGTTCGCTCGGCAGTGATTGTGAAGCTTGATTTTTTAAAAAGTCTTTCCAAAGTCTTGAAGCGACTTATGGGAAAATGTACCTTTTACAAATTATGGCCATTCTGTAATTAGCAAGGATAGGACTTTAAGTTAATTGCATATTTTTTTCAAGAACCTCTCCTTAGAACCTTATAACTTCAAGTGGGCAGGGATACGAATCTGGACCACCTTTTTCATTTTTGGAACAGACGTCATATCTATACGTACCCACAAATTTATGAATATGTGTGTACTAGAATTGAGAATTCATATACCATTCTTGAATTCATACATTTGGAATGTCCCACCTAAGTATCCATTTCAAGGAATTCGAGTGTAAAATGGAATGCATAGTAAATTATGAACCCTTCTATGCAAAAAAGAAGTCTTTGTGTCACCATAAACACTTTCAATCCACATCTTCCCATTTTGTTAGTTAGAAGATATCGTTTGCGGATGGGTTCATCAAATAATCTCAGGTGATACATGTTTCTTTGCGTCAAATGTTTGACTTCACCTGCGTCAGCCCGAATATATATAAAAAAAATCAAGTTTCTAGTTATCGCAGCCATTTTGAAAAGGCGAAGCAGATAAACTTCACGTCTACCACCAATTTTATTTATTCTGCCATATTTTCAAAATCCTGAAGTGTCAACACTGCCAGCGGAATGAAACGAAAGACTGTTCAGATCGGATAGTTGGCAGCCTTTCAAATAAGATTATGTGGCTAGCTATTTAAGACAACTCGAGTAGGTCGAAGAGAACGTTAACAACTTTTCATTGTCGAACTTATCATATGATTTAATCAGCGACAACTTCTGAAAAGGTGGGCCAAGGGTCGATCCCCGGGAAAAAATCCAAACTCCACCTCTCGTGAACATATTATGTCAAACATGCAGGATTATAACTGCAATGGAAATGCTTCTCAATCAGCCGTTTGGACTAGCATAAAATTAAAGATCCCTTCTTCCACTTGTCCCATAAATTGAAAACTTACACAAAGCAATTGGTTATGAGAAGCTGTTAGGGTTCCTACGGACCTGTTGCGCTATTTATTACTTTTTGTTCTTTTGTAGCTTCTGAAAAGGTAGGCTTACGTTTGACAAACATTCAAGGGTATAAACGATCATAATATCTACGACAGTTTGGATGCGGCATTAAATAAGAGGTCCATTCTAGTCAAAAAGGTCTGCTTGGATCAGTACACATTGGATCGTCAAATAATTTACACACGTCAGTCGTTTAGTATAGCCCAATTTAAAAAAGTTACAATTTGTAAAGCCGTTTAAGATCTACTGGGACGCTTCTTTTCACTGTAGAATGGGAGCCTTTAACTTTGCAACCGCAACTCATGACACGCTTCAATTAACTCTCTCCTCTATGCGCACATAAAATATTGAATTGCTTCTGTCGAAAGTTTTCGGTCAAATAAACCCTTGCAATGTAATTTACGTAAACAAAACGTCCATCCAGCCATTATGTATGCATGAATTCTTAGATATGTTTATTTATCATCAACGTGTCAGCTTGCGTTACATCGCATCGGATGTGGGGTTTAAATTAAGTATTTTAATAACAAGTCGACATCTCGTTGTCATCCTGTCGGCTGTGGTTGAGTTGCGGTTGCAGTTTGTAGGCTCCTTTGCACTCCACCTGATAAAAGGAGTTGCGGGGATTTTAGTGGTTCCAACCACGTCAGTAATATCTTCTTGACAAAACTCTGCATACCCATCACCAATAAATATTTAAAGAGAGTATCAAAGTACCAAAAGGATTCAAACAAACCCTATTTGGAAACAAATGTAAAACTTAATTACCTCTACAGTCCTTGAAACGATTTTTGAATTTCCCACGAGACTCAACCTTATCCATACCCATTGTGTTGATTAGAAAAGTTTTCCATTTTCATTTCCATTTCTGAACGCACAAAACTACCATCAGGATAACAAAAAAAAAAAAAGGAAATGGATTTTCCACTAATACTAGTAATGAGACGAACTTCATCAGGAAAATGCAATTTCCCAGAAAAATTCGATTTAAATCGCTGCGCTGCTGTACAGGCACCTCTCAGTTCGGGTTGTCAAAACTCATCAGCCATTGTTACATGTCAAACAATGAGATTGCGACTCTTCATCCGGATGATGAAATACTTTTCTTGTCGATTGAAGCAACACACACATGTGTGTGTATAATACCAGTAAAAGCCAGTCAACTGCGATTTTAAACGGCGCACTCGAAGGAACACACCGGAAAATTTCGTTTCACTTTTCTTTGATTTGTTCCCCAGCGACTTGGCGTTTCGAAAATCAGCATCCTTTCCGATTCGTCTCGAATTTCATGCCATGTCAGAGTCACTACCACTCAAATGGGATTTTTCAATTTTCCAATTTTTTTTTTTTTAACAATTTTGATTGAAATTGAAAATCGCTTAAAAGAGCAGCGCGGATATAGAGGCGAACGCGTGTATGCGATTTGAATGGCTTTTCATGTAAGAGGCATTGTTCGGTTGACAGGCAAATGGTCGACAGGATGATAGATCGGGTTGTGACCAGTGGTCCATGTATTAACATGGTATACTGGGCGAGTGTTTGCATACATTATGTGCAGAGGCTTAATGCTGTTAATTAGTTTAGCTTGAATGTCTTTCGGAGGTTTAATCCTTTGGGTTTTCCGTTGAGAGGATATTTTTTTTAAATCTTTCAATGAAAGTTCGCATGGTGGGACTGTGGGAGGGTAGTCCGATGGGAAGATGTACCAAAGGGCGAAACTAGATACTTCATGCAATCATTCATTTTCAGTGTAATCATTAAATAACTACAGCTTCGCTTTGATACCAAGTTCGGTTGACAAAATGATCTGGTTGTCTTAAAATTGCTCAGGTAGATTTTCAAGCTTCAAGTGGTTTAAAAGCAGAACTATCTTTCTTTTTTATGGAAAAATTGTTCGCCCACGGACACAGAAATATTGAACGTAGGTTCAAAACGTCCTCTGCTGAGGCGTACTAAGCAATCTCTTCGGAGATCCGATTTCCTGGAAGCTCAGTTTGACTTGATTACCAGACAAAAGTCAAAGAACTCAAATTTGCTACTGAATTTTTTGAGTTGTTCTTGGAATCTCAAGCTATTCGGGAATAATTTATAGGGTTGAGCGAGGCCTATAGTCGACAGACACCCACTGTAGGATATCATAGACCGCACCGCTTACAAAACAGAGGGTCCATCCCGATACAGGGCTTGGAGTTTGGCTAAAGCTAGGTGACACTTCATATGGACAACAACCGCAATGCCTATGTCATTGCCTCAGACGGCTTTTCCTTGGATCCAGGGTCGTAGAATCAGTCTCGCGCTCTATCAATGAAACTCACACTGCCAGGAAACAGAGAGTGCCTTTGAGGTCTTAGACTTGACATGTTTTGACCGAAAAAGTTTCTTATTCACAAACACTCCCAAATATTTACCTTCATCGGAAACTTTTAGTAGGTACCTACTACCTGAGTCAACCCGGCCACAATACTCTATCTAGAAAGGATAACAACATCAGTTTTCAAATGATTGCTGGAAAGCTCATTCCTTGTGCACTTATCGTCGAAAATGTCCGAAGCTAGCTGCTGGTTAGCACTTATTTTTTAGATCAGGTGCCACACCGCGCTGCTTCCCTCAACATATATCCTGTGAAGAGGCATAACTGATGTTGAAAAGATGCTGAATCTTATATAGCTTCCTCATTACCTACATAGATATTTATCACATAAAATAACTCATTTAAAATCCACTTCGGATTAAACCGATATTTGACGTATGTTCGTGTCAAAGCCGACATATTTCTTATTTCGCACTAGAGATATAGGCGATCTCTCATGTGTCTTCAGACACTCTAAATAGTACAGATAAATAAGCATACTTCTTAGATCTCGTCCTTGGTACCAACTTCAGAACACTACCCCAAGCCTTAGAAAAATAATCCCTTAAAAACCAAGTGGAAATTAACACAAATCCGATATTTAAAATTCCGCAGGATTAAAACTTAATTAAAAACGGAGCAAAACCAAATGCGAAACTTGAACAGACCAAATAAACAACAATTTCCTAATTACTAGCTGCGTTGCTTGCTGTATCCTTGGTGCAGCGAACGAAATATGGATGTCGGAAGAGGTCCTGCATTATTTAGACGCATATACTTTTAATTAGAGCAGCACAGCGAAGAAAAAAAAACTGAACACAACCATAATGAGAAAAAGGACAATAATTATAAACAGAGAGAGCTTATGCACTCTTACAAATTACATCTTCAACATCAAAGAAGGGCAAACGGAAACAGCATCAACAAACAAACAAAAAATGCGAACAACAATAAACAGAAAGAAATGTGCTGCACTGCTCAAGAGAATGCTTAATATCCTTTTCAATATACAGCAAACAGGAAAAAAGCAAAACAAATAATGGAAGACGACGACGACGGCTCATTTGCCTTTAATTCGTTGATTATTTTCTTTTTCTCATTTTTTTTTTGTGACTGAAAACAAAACGAAAATATTTTTCATCCCATTGCTTCCGAAGTGTGAGAGTGGGTGGATATCCGCAAAAACCATAATCAACCCTTTTTTATGCGTTTGGGTCGGTTTGGTGTGTTTTTTTTTTTGTGTTGTCCTCTTTGCTTATCTGAAGAAAGGGTCTTATAATCAAAGATTAACCGTTTCAAGTAGACGAATAATTTGCGGGGTTAAAATGGGTGGAAAGCTGAGGATAAATGAAAATGACTATTTGTCAGAAAATGAGGGTTTTCGACTTGCGGATTATCGGGATAAGGATATTTCAAAAGTGAGGTGGATAGCAGGTGGGTCTCGGTTTGTATATGATTGGATTTGCTTGCAAGATTTTTAAAGGTAAATTTTGGTATCTTCTATGAAAGAAGTGGATTCAGTCGCAGTGGCTTGAGGGTCAGTGCGCTGAACTATTGAGTGAGTGGATGAAACAAGTAGTTCCGCCTACTAGTTTTTACCTCTCGTATCTATAAATTAGATTCAGACCATACATCGGTTTCGGTGTAAAATATGCGTACTCAAAAATATAAACGAAATTCACACAGACGATTGGATGAGAGAAGCTAGAGGCTCTGGTTCCCATTTAGACCTTTTGCTCTATCTACACTTTTTTGATAAAAGTCGCACTGAAAAAAACAACAATTCCACTTTAGGCAGGATCATCCCATCTGAACTGTACATTAACATCCTACAAAATTTGTAAACCAAGACGGACTTGTTGCGAAGGAAATAATCTTCCCCGAAGACAAATGACACATTTAGAGAGGAGCGACAATTTTTTTTTACTGAATGAGTTGAGACGTCTCTGTTGAGCTATGTGACATAGTTGAATTCGAACGGAATTACTTTTAAGTTTTAAGGTTTGCCAGTTTCTATTTTGGTATTGCTTACAGTTTTAAACTAGCTTTTTTTGGTCGTAAAAATAAATTTTTTACTTTTTGACAAATTTATAGAAAACCGAGAAATTATTTTATTCAATGATTTGTCAGCCTCTTTTTGTGATCTCTGTGGCTTAGTAGAACTCGGACGGAATTTATTCTGTTTAATTTTTCAAAATGTTTGTTTATGAAGGTCTACCTATTCACTTTTTTTTTACGCATTTAAAAAAGAGAAACAAAATAGTTGATTTAATGAAGTGATAGCCTTTAAATATCCGCTTCTATTAAGATACCTATTTGTGTATATTAGTATTAAAAGGGTGCATTGGCATGTTAAGTGGAACTGAGAAAAACACGGAAAACGTATTACGCCTAAACCGTTCTACGAGTCAATCAACAGTATTATATGTTTTGTATAAGGCTTTCGCAGACCCATTTTTGAAACAAAAAAATTGATATATATATATATATTAAACTTATATAGTTATTTGTAACAACTTAAACTTTGGAATAGTTCCCTTTAGATTGGTAAAACTGGAAATCTAACGCTTTGAAACTAAACTTTGGGAAAAGTACCTTTTTGAAAACTTATTAAAAGCCCGTGTGTGTATTTTTCTATACCATTTGATTAAGGACTTTAAAACATAAATACAATTAAATTCATTAAAATTTGAGTGATTATTAAATAAAATTAGAAAAAAAAAAAAAAAAAATCAGTCCAAAAATTAGGAACTTCAACGTTGCATTTTCAGTAAAAGTATTTTGAAATTTTTAACACTTGAAAATCAATATCCTATTCCTGCAACTCACACAGCTCGTCGTAGTTCACTATTTTCACCAAAATCACAGTTATTGCCAATAATGTTTTTATAACAACGAAGGCTATCCAAGCTACGCAAATTTTCGCCACAGTGCTTTTTTTAATAATTTATCCACACATTTTATCTTTTCTTTTTTTATGGTACAGGCATGATGTATAGTTTCGGGTCTCATTTTTATTAACACTTTTCCTTATTTCAAAACTGACTTTGCCAATCCTATGTCCGATTTGTAATCTGACTAAAATGTTCTTTTTTAAAGTTTTGCTTTATTAAACGGAAAATGCCACTGGGCTTTGAAAAATACTTTTCTTTCTCCTTTCCATTCCGTAATAATGCACTCCGAAGATCCAAGCTTAATAATTGTCCCATATTCCTTATATGTACATGTACATATCCACATATTCTTGAAGATGCATTATTGTTTCCTTACCTCTCACTACTTTTTCAAGACGAGCAAAGACTCTATCAGAATAGATGTGGGAATGTCCAGGAACCTGAAAAATTACTTACACCAACTATTGTTTATGAATTAATGGAGAATCACGAGGCTACGACTTATATCTAAGACGGTTTCACTAAAAAATCAAAAGAAAAGCCACTTTTCCCGCCACTTTTCTCCTTAGTACCGTAAAAATGGAAATCAGCCATTTTGATTCGAACGAACTAATTTGTCGAAGGATATGTGACTTTTGGTACGAATATTTTTTTTATGGGAAATGTTACTGTTTGGTTCTTACGTCATCAGGGAAATGGTATCAGTTTCAAAGTAATAGGTATGTTCGCATAACCGTGTCAGATTATGTTGGGTAGGTACCTGGGCATTGTAATATTGAAGGTAATGAAAAGGTCGACCGACGGCCTCATCGCCAAGGAAGGAGCAGAGCTCCCACTTAACACCATGATTGAGGGTAAGACCACCTATGGCCGTAGCTAGAAAAGTTGTTTTCAAAAAAAAACTTCTCATTTAGCAGCCACAAGATGCTCACAGCTAGATGGTTACAGGGTCTCAAAGGCACTGTGGCCCATTTTAAACCGGAAAAAGTCTAAAGAATTAATCAATTTCAGTAGAACAAAGCTAAGATTAACGGTAGGAATACTCTCTGGACATTGCCTTCTTAGGAAGCATGACATGAGACTAGGACTAACTAGCTAACTCGGACATATGCAGGTATTGTAAGTCACGGAAGACATCTCCCACATTCTATGTCAAGCAATCGCTCGGAGTAGAAGGAAGACCCTTGGCAGGTAGGTACTTCTTTAACCACTTAGAGGAGGTTGGTTCCTCAAACAATATTGAGACCATTATAAAATTGTGAAGGAAAATTGATTAGGTTTGGCGATTTGGCATAGGTTATTAACCGTAACGGTTCCTTGGGAATGGCGATGGGCTCGCTATTGTGCCAGGTCTTTTGTGACGATCTCACAACCCCACTCAACCTAACCTAACCTAAAGTAGGCTGTGGTGTACTACTTTCGAGTTGGAGCTACTTTAAACTAACTACTGGGTATGATTATGTAATATCGCCGTACCACACTAAATAGGCGCCATAAAATCGATCGATGACTCCACGAATAGCTTGCTTGGAACCCCCCTATTTGTTGCACAAGTCTAGGACTGATTTTTGAAGTGTGTGCCTGGCTCGATTTCAGTCCGCTAAACGGTTTGTCATCTTTCGCTGTCAAAATTTATAAAATGACTTTCAAAAACTGGTTTTGGTCTAAACGGCGTTTAGCATGAAATACCTAAAATTTATACAAAATAACACGAATGAATTGGCGTCCATTTATGCCATTAGCTGGAAGTTCTCCCAAAAATTTGTCTTCTTGCTAAAAAGGAAAACACATTTCAATAATGTTGGTTCCTACTCCAACGCATTGAAAGCCCACAAACATCTCCCATAAAACCACCATCCTTCTCCCATGCTCACCTGTAAGTATGCAAGTCACTGTATTTCTCAAATAATTAAAATTAATTACAGATCCTTCGTAGTTCGTTTAAAAAAATGCATAACAAAGAAGTCTACACAAACAATATTTTCGTCTTACCGCCTGTTTTCCGTGCTTACGAATCAATACTTAATTTGAAAAATCTGTCGCGGGGCGATGCTTTAATCATACATCAACCCACCGCCGCAAGCGAGCCGCATTGTTAACCCGTTCATTCGATCATCACAACAGAACATCAACAGCAGCGGAACAACACAAAAAATCCTTCAAAAGGTAGACTAATGAGTCGTATCGAACGAAGCTTTGTGTTCATTAATCCAAATAAAATTGAAAGCAAGTGGTAACTATACCTATACTGCTGCTATACTACTTTAACGTTACTAGATTTGTAGCTCTGGCAGAGAGCCTGAGCATCGCATCGCATCAATGTGCTTAGAAATCACCGCATCGCTGCTTTGCCACAATACTAGTAAATTAAAAACTCTAGCAGAAGAAATCATTCGAGCGCGCATAATTAATAACAAAGGATTTTCCTTCGCCTCCTACTCCCCTCCGCCCTGTTTCCGAGCCGCATATAATCCTGAGTCGCGGAAATTTTAATCTCCTTGATTAAACATTATTTTCAAGATGAATATGGCCGCGTTACGCGAACGCAAAACCGAGGGGTTAACGTTTAGATACATTTACAGCTCACTGATGTACACACAATCCGAATAACCTCACACCCGGAGCCACTCGTCTAAAAAGGTCTATCGCATGCCCGTCGTGGATATACCAATATGCGGTGGAGACGACATTCGTTTGATCGAAACGAAAGCCAAAGCCAGTGCAGCCACAAAGCCAGAGCCGAACGCTGGTGTACCCAACACCACTCTGTCCTCTGTATGGTGATGTAATTATTTGGGGTTTAAGGTTTTAATGCTACGGATAAACAGTGATCCGAATTTTTGGCGGTTTACTGTGGCGGGCCTGTTAATTATAATTTTGCACCACCAATCTATTCGTCAAACTCGGAATTGAATTCAACCTGAATGGCGTTAGCCGAGTATAGCGGAGCTACCCTTACCCTGGCCTGTACCTAAAACAACATCAGCAGTGTAATGATGTGGTGGGGCGCATTCTACTGGAAATAAGGTAGAGGGTAATAGGTAGTATCGCGCGTTTTTGCGTTTGACACTTGCTTCATTGTTTACTTAGGATAAGAGCATATTTTTGAAAGGATTTTTTCACCCAAAAAGACACCCGAAAACCCTTTAATGCTGAAGGTCTCTGTTGGTGTTCGATTGATGAGGGTGGATGATTTTTGGTGCAGTGGCAATAGAGTTGTTGGTTCAGAGAGGATGGCGGTATATCAAGTTCTTTGGAAGTGTTCCAAATATTTTAGTCGAATAGTTGTGAGAAGCTAGTCAGGGGGTTTTACTTGAACCTGTTGCGGCAATTTTTTATTTAGTAGATGAGTTTGGGATTAAATATTTCTGTAAGGTTGATTGACGGAAAATTTGGGTTAGGAAGAAACAACATTGGGTTTGCATGTCTTCTCCACAAGCCCATCTTGTGGACAAACTACGAACTTGAGACATTTGATCGATGTTATCTTGGAAGTCTATGGAATTTCTTCTTTTCTGCGCTTTAGCACTTTATAACTTTGGAAGAAGTCTATATTTCCCGCAATAACATTTAGGACCCGTAGAGCCATCTATTGACATAGCACAGGCAGCTCTCCTCAATTGGACAAACTTGCGCAGAATTTTAAGAATTAATATGACTCTGAAACTAAAAATTCTTAAGCTCTTCATTTACCTCACAAGACCACTTTTTAAAAGCCCAAAAAAATAAAATCAAGTTCCTCATTTTCGTTGAAAGGTTTTGATATAGACGATGCGCATTTCAAACTCAGTGGCTTCGGTAATAATAATTGGGAAGCGACTTATATACAGATGTAACAACTTCGAACTTGGTGTAGTGAATTGGCCGAAAAAACCATAGGCTCATATTTTTTCAAGACGCAAATGCGGATCTAATATCGAACGACTCTCTCAGAGTTCGCATGTTGTTGTAGTATCCTAAAAATTAATTGCACACCTCACCAAATAATTTGTTTTTAAATACCAATCCTCATTAAACCAATTAAGTACGTATACACTTAAAAAAATACTTAACAAAATTCAACAAATTGATTCACCAAATGGTTGCACTTTGCAATACTTTCCACATTTGATAAATTTAGTAAAATAATTTTCCGCAACGAAAACAAAGCGGAAATTTAAAACGCCACACCGGACGCAATTTTCGTTTCGTCAATTCGTAGTTGTACTTGTTTACATGACTAAACATGTGAGGGAATTTTGCTGCTCATATAACTCAAGACGCCATGGATAAAAATGAATTTCCTCCAGACACTAGACAGGAAGAACAATAAATCAACAAGTACAGGACATGTGCGATGACAACATTTCTTTTTCGGCTTCGCATCTTATTTTTTTCATTTGCTCACCACACCGCCATATCAGAGTCAGAGTCATGTTGTATAAGCTTTTTGTCATCCGCAATAATCAAAACCGTAGTAGCAAGAACAAGACTAATGGAAGAAAATTGATTTCGTCGAAAATTTTCAGTTATCCGTTTGCAGCCATTAATCAAAGCATTCCTTGCACAGCTGACAATATGATTTATTATCAGCTACATTCATATGTTAATAAACAGTCCTTGTAGCCACAGATCCATAAAACGTGGCTACATTCCTTGTTGCCGCCGATCCCTTGTCATATCCTTAGCTGAAATTATGTCCAAATTAAAGTTGGATATTCGATATTAGCTTCTAGGAAAGGCACATCTCCAATTCCATTCACTGATATATTATGAGGTTTGACAATTTTCCTCCCCCAACGGAACACCACATACTACATGTAATTAAAGGTGAACTCCTGACAGGAATAGTTCCAGTTTGCGGATGACAAAAAACGAAATGCCATTATGAAACAGTCAATGTTTTCACTAACTGCTGTCATTTGACACCACTTAGCCGAAAATTGAAAACCTCAACAACCACCACCCTCCTGAAGGGAGGATTCCCAACTTTCCCTATTGATCTATATACCCGTGCTCGTATCTATCGAGTTACCGCACTTAAATGTCACATATGTCTCTCGGCACAAGTCAAATGATATTTTCATTTTTTTAGTAAAATATTTATTGTTCGTCAAATTTTAAAGGCCATATGCGAGGATTTGAAACTGTGTGTACGTTAGAGAGGTCGGAAATTAATTTTCGCGTGCAACCCTTAAAAATAATAACCAGTGTGAATGTGAATGATGCATAATACGAGATGGTGACAGTTCATCTCATGTGGAAAATTCGTTAAAAGGTTCTCCGTTCGGGATAGAGGAGATTTTAAATGCCCTCTCTCTGCGAAGGACATTTTGTATTCGATTTCAGATGATTGCATTTTTAATCGGATTTGCTTTAAATTGATTTAAATTAGTGAGGGTAATGACATTTTTTTTGTGCGCACACTGCACTTGTTATTGTAGCTTTTCGGTAGCAAGTGCTTTGTCGATTAACCAATCCTTTAGCATGTCGTGTTGGTCCTAATTTGATTACGGGGTAAGTGATGTAATGTGTGCTATAGCTATAATATAGCAGATTACCAGAGCGGAAGACAGGAAGGCGCTTGATTTTGTAAGTGAAGCGGAAAGCCTGTGTTAGTGGCCAGATTTTGACTGGGTGAGAGGCACTTTCGATCGACTAAAAGCTTAAAATGATCAGGGTGTACCAAAAGGTTTTGGTGTACCTTAAACTTCAAGAACGTTTTGGTGGTTGCTTAATGCATTTTTAAAAAATTTAGTATTAAATTCTTTGTCCTTGCTCTATAAACAGTCTTGTTTACGATCTGAATAAAATGGATGCAACAAAATACTGTTGCTGGTTGCCTAAAAAAATGCGAGATAAAATGTGACCTGCGCTCAGGTAAACTGATTGTGGACTTTTGTGAGTAGGATGACTTGAGAGCCGGTGCAGAGCTCTGCTGATCAAATTTGACCACTATTTCCTTTTAAGTCGTAACAAAAACTAGTTTGTCTTCTGAAAGCAATACTCTGAAAAAAACTCGAAGTCTATTGGGTTTGGGAGTTGAAGTTTGAAATATAGATGTAGGTATATCTTAGAGACAATGGGAGGAGGAATATATTATTTTGGGTTATTAATTTAATGGCAAATAATTCCTTTCAGTTTTCGCCAAAAACTGCCTTCCGAGCTGTATGGTGGTTATTTTTATTAATCTAGGTTTGAGTGGTGTTATGTTAAAAATTGGTATGAGGGAATAAGTTCGATTTATTTTTTAATTTTTATTTATTTTTGTTTATTTTTTTAACTACTAAATATTTATGACACAGTTAGGTAATTAATTCTTAATATTTTTATAAAAATGTAGGTAGTTATTTTAGCATAACGTTACATTTATTTTAAATCTAATTATGTTAGATTATAATCAATCACATGATTGAACTTATTAAAATCCTTCGCCAAGTTATTGATGAGGCCATAGTTACATCGAGACGTCCCATATAAAAATATTGTTGCTCTCGGTATAGTATTGACGTTTGTGGAACTAAGAATATAGGTAGAGTTGATGTTGCTAATCAGATTCCACCGGACACTAATCGCGAGATTTAGGGCAAGAGATTACAAATAAATCCCGAGGTGTTCCACCTAAAAAAAGCAAGATTAATTTGACGTTTCACCGCATATTGTCAACTACGGTCAAACGATTGAACACAACGATATCGTTTTTAGTTTGATTCATATAACATCATCGTCGGATCGTTCAATCGAATCGTTCATCGTTTTCAGTTTGAACATGACTGTAAACAAACTCTGACAGCTAAGAAATTAAAAAATGACACTATTGTATACATTGTATGGAATTTGTTTTTTTTTCCTTGAATTTGTTTATTTTTCTTTGTTTGTTTTTATTAATTGGCATATAATGGAGAAATGAATAAGTAGTAAGGAATAAGGAATCTATTAGTATCAAGATGCGAGTGAAACGTTAAGTGAAAGTGTACGCATATAGGCAGATACCCAACAATGTTTAGGAACTAACCGTAGTCCAATGGACTTTGGAGTGAAATTACAAACCATATATTGGATGACGAAGTGCCAACGAACGGGTAGGAATATGCTAAAGTGTGCGCAGGTGTGGTAGAGCAGAAGATTTTGTGTTTTTCGAAATATGTATATGTATTTATTAAAACAATTAAAACGCAAATAAATTTCGTGCATTTTTTGAAACAGATGAGAATTTTTATTGCTTAAGGATCGAGTTGCAAAAAAAAAAAAAACTAATAAATGAAACTCAACCATTTCTTTTTTGCAAGGAATGCATTCTTTTACAACTCGGATAAAAGCGAGTGCCTTCAAAAATAACATAAGTGTGTTTCCTTTAAATATTTGTTTATACTTCTCTCTAAAACTGAAATTTGCTAATTAAAACTGCAAAAATGAACCAAAAACGATGAAACGATTGCAAATAGCTATCGTTCAATCGAATCGTTTCGACGAGGGTATTTGACGTTTGAATAAGTAGCGTAACGACGATCGTCCAATCGTTTGACGATTATCGTTTTTTTGTTGTTTCAAGAAGTAGAAGTATCGTCGAGACATTATCGTTCTATCGTTTTGTGCTTACGCGATTAGAGCCCTGTTTTCATACAAGTTTCCGAGTGTTTTGGCGAAAACCCAGTTTTCGGTTCAGTGTGAAAAGGATATAAGATGTAATACATGTGTTTTCAGGAATTAAACCTCCCTGGTGGCTGGTGTTAGCCTCCGATGGTCCCGTATACTGAAATATAGAATTTGTCATTCTGGTTGTGGTTGGCAAAGTTTATAAAAAGTTACAAAGTTGTAAAGTTTTCAACCAAGAGCTCTCTGATGAGCTACTTCAGATGTGCTAAATAGGTAAATAATTTTTACAATCCCACTGCTTAGGATATGAATCGCATGGTCCAATTCTGATAGTGAAGTCTCCGTATGTAGGTATATGACTCTCGGAAGGACATTCATTTTCTTCATGACTATAGTCACTTGGATTTGCTATCGATTGTCACAGCGAACTGAGCAAAATATTGAACACAACAGAGGGGTTTATCGGCGGTTATGAAATATGTATTTGTAGTTGGAGTGCTTATGTTACGTACTTGAGGAATCGACTGATGCATTATTTATTCGAGATGCTTTGGAACGTGCTGCAGTGCCATGATTATTTTTTTTTTTTTAATTTTACTGACTAATCTTATGTCGGCTTGACTTTGAACAAAATGAAAGCGATTGAGGCCAACTGGAAAAACATTCAAACTCTCTATCTAGACTACAATTTCTTTTTCCATAAACTATCTGAATCTAACTCCCTAATGTGGCATGCAAAAGAAAGTTGCCCACGCCTCATTGAATTCATCAAACCCAAGAGCACCCATTAGACACACATGTCCAGCAGGGTAATAACGTAATTTATGTCCCATTACGGTTAGCGTTACAGAACAATCCCCACATACATCCATGCATCGCATTAATCCTTTCCTCTGTGTGACATAATTTCCTGACAAAAATCGCATAAAAAACACAAACTCACCCAAAAACCACACAGATTGCCCATAACATTCGTCTCACCATTCGCCCAAAACTGCGAGAGTAGCAACGTAATTTCGGCATCATTAACGTCCATTTGCTATAAATATTTCTTTGTATGATTTATCCCGAGAAACAAACAAAATGAAAAAAAAAAAATCCAAAAGGGCTCGACGCATGTTATTCTATTACTTTCGCTGGACGGAAAGGGTTGCCTACACTCCACGCTATGTGTCATAAACAACCAAAGTCATTTGGTCACTCGAATTTAGATGTAAATTGTTGGGTTTGCCACTTCCATTTACACAAAGGGACACAGGACTGCAACTCCTAACACAATAGCGTCCTGTGTTCCATCGCCCATACTCACTGGCTGTACACAAACGTACTTACGATGCATGAAAATTTATTTGTTACGGAACAATTCAATAAGTTAATAATTCAATTTCGGCGATAAAAATCTGATTTTGGGTCGAAAAAAAAAATACCAAGCGCACACATGGAACAACCCTTTCTAGTCAACCGTAAACTGTTGATGTTGACTTGACTATGTTGTGCGAGCGTGAAGAAGGACCTTTTTATATATTTTTTTCTTGTGTTTTCTGCTTTCGCCTAAAAGCAAAGGGTGTGCATAAATTTCATTGTCGGATATACAGAGAACCCAACTTAACAGGACTAACCTAAATGCGTTCAATGTGGATTTCCTCAAAATCACATATGAACATGATGGAGAGTGTAGACAGTATGTAAGGCGAGTGTTTTTATGTCCTTATTGCATATCCATTATTTTTACGTAAATTTAAAGTAATTGCCAGAGGAAAGGGTGACAGACACGGCTTTGGTAGGTAGGATGAAGAGATGCATGGCGCACGACATTTTTGCCTAAAAGAAGCACTAAATCAAATTCAGATGTCGTCTCCGACAGTCTTACGCTTGTTTGCGCTTCGGTGGGTCTGTTTTATACATGTTGAGCTTGAAAGACATGTGTGTACATGCCGGAAGAGAAATTTAATTCATAAATAAAATTTCCAGTATCATCGATAGAATGGTCATAAATAATTCATTTGTGTGAAATGCAAATTAAAATGTGTGCTCTTTGGCGTAATAGATTTATTTATATTTATGAAGTTTATATACCTCGAGGCAATATGTGTTTTGGGGAACATCATGTCATCTTATTGGGACTTATTGTGTTACCGAATTTACCGTAGATTTTGTTAGTTTTTCATGCAGAGCAGTTTAGAATTGATGGAATTGGAATCTAATTAATAAATTAATTGGAATCAAATGGCCCATTTATTTCAGGATCACTTAGAAAGTTATTCCCGTTATCCGTACCCGCAGTTTCTCACTTTCATTCTAGATTTACCTTACTTACTTACCGGGCTCCCGAGTCCCGACGCGTGAAAAGTCTCTGTCTGAGACACTGTAGCCTTCCATCCTCTGCGATCCCGAGCACGCTGCTTCCAGTTATCCAGACCAAGTGCTCTGGCATCCGCGATGACTTGATCTTTGAAACGGAGTTTTGGTCTTTCTTGTCGTCTCGAACCTGCCGGCTAAGATTTGAAGACCTTCTTCGCTGGAGCATTATCGTACATTTGCTCGATGTGGCCGAGCCAATGTAGTCGACGTATTTTGGCCTTTTGGACTACATCCATATCTTATTGGTTGTATCTTCTCCTCCATTCGCCCTCCACGCACACAGGACCAAAAATCCGCATCGAATTGATTGGATTGATCCAATCGTAGCTTGATTTGGAACAGTATTGACACCTGCCCTGCGCACTATCTGCTGTAACACGAGATTAAAGAAGTCACATGATTTTGCGTCTCCTTGTCGAGATCCGGTGCAGTGTGCCTCAGTGTGAAAACTGGTCTAAAGTCGATCTGCCGGGCCGGAAGCCATACTGGTACGTGCCGATTGGTGTATTGCAGACATTTTTGAGACATTCACACAGTACGTAGGATAGGATCTTGTATGCGACATTAAGCAGGGATATACCTCGATAATTTTTGCTAGACATAGAATCGCCTTTTTTTTAGATGGGGCATATGGAGCTGATAGTCCAGTCATCGGGCGTGCTTTCTTCCACCCATACTTGGTTGATGATTTGGTGCATGCGTCCTACCAAAAAATCACCACCGTATTTGAAGAGCTCCGCAGGTAAACAATCAGAGCCGGCGCACTTGTTGTTTTTAAGCTTTTGTATTGCTAAGCCAACTTCTTCTATACTGGGTGGTGGAGCTGGTTCTTCATTGACTTGTCGTGGGTTCTCTTCTCGCCCTATCACTCTCTCTGCATGGTACCCATATAGCAGAAAAAGTTTTGTTGTGAAATTCTTTTGTTTTTCTAGTTTTTGCAATTTTTTTTTATTTGTATTCCCTAATACATATTCTTTTATTTTGTAGCTTATCTCTAAATTATTATGATCTTCCCTAATTTATATGACTGTTTTTTCTTGAACTGTAAAATTCTAAGTAAATAAATCTAAATCTTATTTATTTTTTACATAATAATAACAATAACAATAATAATAATAAAGGAACGCATAAAAACCGTATCCACTAACCATGGCCTTGTACGATCAGAACAGAACAAGGAACCTGCTAAACAGAACCCGCCCAGATATCGCCAGAATTACGGCAATAATCACGGGGCATTGGCCAATTGGAGACCATGCGGCCAAGCTCGGGATCCCACACAACACTCACTGCCGCAGTTGCGGGAATACACATGAGAAAGAAACTCTCTTCCATTTTCTCTGCAAATGTCCGGCACTAGCGAGAGCCAGACTGCGCACACTGAACCAACCTTTTTTCGACAACCTTAGCGACATTTCGGGTATAGGGATATCAGACATAATACAGTTCCTCAACTCCACAGGCTGGATATAGGCATCGAATGCTTCGCACCTTTAACAAACATCACAAACTAGGTAACACGAGTCGTGGTAACAAAAAGGCACATCACAGTGCTACTTGGGTTCCAAGCGGGACCGCCACTTCTACCTACCTACCTACCTAACCATGGCCTTGAGAAGGTAGCTTTATTTTACCATCAATATGGTTTAATACCTGTGAACTCACTCAACTACATCATAAAAGGTTTGATGGGTAAATGTGACTTAGGATTGTGTTACCACATCGTATAGCGAAATGTGGGGTTTTATTTAGCTCTATAATATACTGTATCTATGTACCTACTTCAAACTGCTGCTTAAGCCGTGTAATTAAAACTGAAGTAGTATAATTTAAAATCCAAATTGAAAAAAGAAATCTGGATTTCGGTTAATCACCAACTTTACTTTCAAACACTGATACCTAAAACCAGCATTACAAATTAACTCCAGTCTTGCAGCACAACGACTATAATGCAACAAGCATTTACAACTGGAGTACTCTATCGATTTTCAACTCATAATAATAGAAATGATTCACAATACTAGACTTGCAGTACCAAAATTGACTCTAGATACCGTTGAAGCTGCAATATTAATAGATAATGATTCGTACAAATACGAGGTTCAAGCGATCAAATAAATTTTAAATTGCGTCTAGATTTAACAACTTAAAAGAAGTACATTCTGAAACTACGAACAGGGAAGCAATTGTTTGTCAAAAACCTTAAGACTTACTTCGAAAAACCATACTTGAACTCAATTTGAATTCATACTACCAAAAAGCCAACAGAATCCACGATCAAGAACAATCGGTGCTCGTATTTCTGATATGATAAACTAAGTTTAAATTGATCAACTTTTATTTCCATTTCGTGTTATTAAATTTTTTTATTTGTTTAGAATTATGTAAGTTAATGTTAAGTTAAGGTCACGAAAAATACATTTTCGTAAAAAAAATCTCTCATATGGTGGGCGTGGCGATAGCCTATAGCTCCTCAAAGTCGAAAGAAACATTTCAAAAAGCGGCTCATTAAAATCAGTAATTTTTACATCAACCAGTACATCAGGCACTGCAACTTTTGTTATATTTTAATAGAGGACAGCCATAAAGATAGCCACAAATTTTTAATGTGCATCGTCGAATTTACCCCTGAAAATGTGTTCTTTATGTTAGAAAAAACTGTAGTAACGCCCAAGATGGATACGAATAACATCGTTTTTTTTATAGCAGTGCTTTAGGAATATGAAGTCATAGAGTTGTTTTTTTTTTGAAACTAAGGTCATATCCTTAATTAAAAAAAAAAAACTTTTATACCAGTAACAAATATGTTTGTGGAATGAAAATTCAATACAACACCAACTTTAACCCAATAATGTAGGTGACATCTATCGTAAACTGCAACTTCCATTCTACCAAACGATTTCATACCCAGACTCACATTCGGTCAATACTTGATATACATAATATGGGCCACTGGGGAGCTATTTATATGACCTATTTAATTTATTATTGACAGCTTGTTCCAGTTGGATTCATTATTGTCCGAAGAACCATGTATATTTCTTACTATACATAAAACACCGCCATCTCCTCCCATAAGCATTTCCATGCCAATCGCACAAATCCTCTAACTAATTTCTCACTGAAACACACTGATAAATCATCCCCGCAATAAGCTCACATTATGAACTGTGTATACCCCTACCGCATACTTGAATACCTCGTAGATCCAGATCCATGGAATTACTTTGTCATACATTTGCTGAGCAACGCCAAATCCTTTGATGTTGTGATTTATGTGGCTCTTTTCTTCTATATCAAGCAACAATCGCACAGCAAAAAATATGTCCTTTTGTGTTGGCAAAGAAATTTGTGAAAGCTCTGAGAATATTACATTTCCCCACCCCCGTTCACCACAGCAGCGGCAGACACGTAGGTAGGACAACAAAATGATATTAAAAAGACTAAGGATGCACACATATATTCCATAATGAGGATTGTGATTGCACACATACACATGTATAAATTGCAGATACAAAAATTTATGATTACGATACACTAAGCTCGTAAAAGCAAACTTTGCTTAATTTTTTTTTTTTGTCCGACTATCGACATTCCTTGGGCAGAGAGGGGACTAACCACACATAGCTAGCACTTAGGTGACACAGGAATAACTTTGCACTATTTGTGCTGTCGCTGTGCATGCAGCGTCTCTTTTAATACGTTGCAGCTGGTGGTGAGAGCGTGCAGAAAGGATGCATTTCACTTGTGTATGCATTTCGTGACAAACGAGCATTTTATAGCTTCCGTTGACCCGGCTTATGCTCACATATATTATATGCATGGGTCCCCGCAAAAGCGATTGCCCTTTTGGGCTATAAAATTAACTGTAAATATTTAATGGTGCTATGAAACACCTTCGCCCAGATGGATGTCGTGCAGAGCGATACTGGCTGAAAGTTTACCATCAGCATGTCATTGCCAAAACGAAGAAAGACACACCCCAAGGACAACAGAATATCTATCAAAAGCTGCCGGTTTATCTATCCGATATATGCACACAAAGAACATGATTTCATGTCATTTGAAGAAGTTCTAGACGAACCACGCACACAATTCCCATATGTGATCAGCTTTGCTTGTTCTAATCTAGTTATACGGATACTACACTCTTGTGCTACTATAGTTGTGGGGCACAATTTGCAAATTGTTAAATAAATTATATGAAAATTGGAGAAGTGCATGCTAGCAGGATATTTGAGCTATTTGAGTGAAACGGAGGCAGAAATCCGACATGGGAATCGCTTTGCCAAATCATGTGGAAGGAGATGCTTTATAGGTAGCAGGCACGATTGAGCGAGGGATATTTGCGTCAGATTTACCTCATCAAATTTAAGTGTTTGACTTGTGACGAAATGTCTCTCTAAGTGAATGGGTGGCTGCCTTTTAGAAGCCGTCTGCAGATAATTGGTTTCAATGAATTTATCAAGCAAAGCTCTTAGTGGTAGACATGGTCTGAGAGGCGACTGATATCTACTATTTTGGTTTTAAAACTGTCTACTTTGTGAAGAGGTATCTAAGTGTAGGTATGGTGGAGAAAGATAACGGAAGACACCTTTGTGAAAGAATAAAGATTCACAGAAGAATGGAGGAGTACAAAGATTGTTCTTGGGACAAAGAGGGCCTGCGAAGTATAGCTCAAGGACAATCTCACGAACATTGCCATAGATTTTGTAAGAAAGCCCTATGAAACTGTTCCTATATTGCTGAGACAAAATCATTCCAAAAAGCTTAAGAACAGCTGGTCAACGAAGTGTTTCATTTGAGGTCGGAATTCATTGAAGTCGAAGCAAGTTTCATATAGATGGCCATAGAAGAAGCAGGCGTATCATACATCCAAGGCACTTCTACCTAGCGATGCCAGATTTTTTTGCCGGGTTTTTTCTAATTTTGGAAAATTTTTTACTAAAAGGGGAAAATGAGGAAAAGTGCTATTAAAATTGGGAAAACGAAATATACGCATGTGTATTAATTTTGCATATTTTAAAAATAAAACCAGAGAGGAAATTGCGTCTACGTCATTTTTTTAATAATCCGAAACATAGATACAATTATGGATGTAATGAATCTTTTTCTAAATGTATAAAACTTTTCAATTCTATATGTAATGAACTGGATCTCTCAGTAAACAGAATAGAATTTAAAATTAAATTACAAAATATTGTACATTAGCCTAAATTTATCTATATAATAATAAATATTATGAATTGTTAGTAATCTGTAAGATTTTATATCCGTAGATGAATAAATTACATTAAATAAATAAATAAAAAACCTGTATATTCATTTTTAAATCCAAAGTATGGTGAATTAATTATTTATGTTTTAAATTCATATGAATTTTGTATTACCTACTGAAAAAAAATTATACTTAGGGCCACTTGCACCAAGTTACTGGACTTCTGAATAGCTGACCCAAGATAAACAAATAAATAGATAATTCCCTGCTTTGCATTGCACAAGTTCAAAATAACCTTAGATTATATTAATTTTGACGATACATAATGTACTTGCAGCGGAACAAATTTTTGAATTGTCAAATGAATTCGAGTTCTAAGGACGTAACGAAATCGGTAAAAATAATTTCAATTTCAAAACGACTGAAATATGTAATTTTGTATCTTTCCATTTTTAAAAAGTTCAGCAATACTCGTATAATTGAAAAAAAAAAAAAATAAAAAATTAAGCAACTGTAAAAAAAATCAATACAAAAATTTAACTTCCAAAATTATTTTTTTCCCATATTGATTCGTTATAGAAATCAATAATATGCACGAAATTTAAGTCCTCTTCATTCAAATCTACTGTACACATTTTCTTATTTTTTTTGATTACAATATCGAACTACCGGGTATTTTGACACTTGATATGTGTTGCAATCCACATACCTACATAGAGGCAAACTTTAGTAAATAGTGCGTAAACTACTCTAAAGAATGTGCCCATCTTTGATTTGACTAAGAATGTCCAATAGTTTATTTAGCTCCTATACCTTGAACAACAAAAGGAAATCTATGGACTTCTACAATGTTCATCAAACTTTGATAAAGGTGGTTAAGGTTATCAATGCTTTGTAAGCCCGTCTACCTAGTTCGACAATGCATTCTATTCACCTAGTTTTCAGATTTCTTAGCTCAATTTATTGCGTTTTCGAATCGTTGATTAACTAGACATTTTTTTATGCAAGCTTGTAGGAAGGCTGCTCGTACACATGGTAAGCAAAGCTTTTAGCTTCGACCTTAAAGCATTGCCAACGAAAGCCTCTCAAATTTGTGCTGATGCTTTGATCTCGAAAAAATGCATTGTGCAAGCAGTATACGACAGGCCTAATGACCTGATCGAAACGGATTTCATATAGGGGGAAAGCGGGAGACTTGAGCCACTTTTTATTAGATCGTTAATAAAAATTTGTTTATCAATCACAGCCACCTGTTAAATGGATTTTTTTATAGCTACATTTATCTATTTTAAGAACGGTCTCTTAAACTTATAATAAACGTAAGAAATTTTTGGCAAATGCCAAATGTTTGAAAACAGATTTTCGGCTCAAGTCTCCCGCACCACCAGGAGACTTGAACACCCCTTCGGGGAGAGTTGAACATACTCAAATCCTACGAGAAAAACAATAAAACGAATAATTTATCCACTTCCAATGTGATTATAATTTATTTTTATTGTTTTAGTAGTTTAGGTACTTCAGTTTCTTAGCATATACAAAGTAAAAAAAGGTAAACAAAAACTAAACTTCAGAAACATAACGAAAATAAATCAATAACTTAAATAACCTATTACAAGGTTTATTTCTTTGAGTTTTTTAAATAAATTGTATTTTTTTATTATTAAAATTAACTACAAGGCTTTAAAACACTTACATAACATTTCATCAGAGCAAATGGAGATTTGAGCCACTGATCAACTCTCCCTTTAGAAACTGTCTCAAGTCTCCCGTTCGAATTTTTTAACAAATTTATATTCATAATTTTTGTTATATACAAACTAGAATGGTATCATACTAATATTTACAATGTAGAATATCAATATTGTTAGGTAATATCAAATTGGTTTATTTACCGCTTTACAGATCAATTTTATAGAGAAAAAAGAAAGAAAAAAAATGTTTACTATTGGCATTGCAAAACACCTTTTCTCTTCCACCAACCAGAGACAGCTGATGATTTAGAATTATTTTTGTGTGCAATTAGCTCGTCACTATCTGCATCGAATACACTTACACTTGTTGGATTTCAATGGAATTTGAGCAAATTATTGAGAGTGGCTCAAGTCCCCAATATGTTCAAGTCTCCCGCTTTCCCCCTACAAATAGGAAAAATTTCTTTCGAGACATTCCTTCCGATACAACTTTCGGAAACTTTCACCGATGACATTAGCGCATTTTGCCGCATTGCGTTATGTCACTTTATTTTTTTCGTCTTCTTCAAGACATAGGCGGCACTCCGAAGAGTCGGCTACATGTATTTGGTGATATCGCAAGCTTTGGTGCCCTGTTAGGTATAGCCAACTAGATTTTTGACATCATGCCTACGTAGATTTGGATTTTCGAATCTTTTCGGCATTTTTTTTAAAGGTTAAATAACATTTTTGCCCCGTCTTAGGTCTGGGATGCTCTAAAAACGTGAAATACAGTTATTGTGTTTCCAGCCTTTTAAAGCTGATTTAGAGATTGCACAGTATGGTTCAGGCCCTGTGAAAGGTGCTTGCGAACCTCTTCTGGCCAATTCGTCATCTTTTTCATTTCCTTCAATTCCCTCGTGGCTATAGAAACCCACCATATTTTGGTTTCGTTTCTGGTGCATAGTGTTTGGAGGGCATTGAACCAGTGTAAGACAGATTTGGAGTCAATGGTAGGTGAGCTAAGGGCATTTATAGCTGCTTCAGTATTAGTGAATATATGTATGTTTGCGCCTTTGATACCTCAATTGCTTGTGCATTCTTTAAAGGCATGGAGTTCTCTTCCCAGTGGCATTGAGACAGTTTGGTTTGGTCCGAAAATGCCGGCTCCGACCCTTAAGTCCATTTTGGAACCATTTGTATACCACTTTATGTATTTTTGACAGTTTGGTGGGCTACTGCCAACCCTCGCCTCTTTATTCGTGATCTCCGTGGAGAATCTTCTGTTAAAAAATAGTGATTTTGGCAGGCGGTTTGTGATTGCGCAGATCACGTAATTTCTGTAATCTCCGAGAGTAGGGTCATCGGACCTCCGAGTGATCACCGATGTCCACCTCCTTCATTTGTAACATATTTGTTGAGCTGCGTATTGACACTTTTTTGTAAATGTGGAGAGGTCCCATCAGAGCTTCTTTAGCAGCTGTATAAGACTGGTCCCCATAGCTCCGGGAATGCCTAGACATGCTAGACGCTGTATCTTGTTATGAGCTTTACATAAGGTCGGATTTCTGTATGACTTTGTTCCACCATACTATGGAAGCGTAAGTAATGATGGGTCTAACCATCATTGTATAGATCCAATAAGTGATCTTTGGGGAGGTTTCCCATGTTGAGCTTTTTTGATTTTGTTGTTTATATGGGAGTTCGAATTTAGTCTTTGATCAAGAATTACTCCGAGATATTTGACTTCGTCGGAGTGCTCAAATATTTTATCGTTGATAGAGATTTGATGCAAGCTCAAATTTCTTCTCTTAGTGAAGGGACCTATGGTAGCCTTACTGGGATTTATGGAGAGGTTCCGTAGAACACCAATCTAAGACTATCTTAAGGGCGTTTTGCATTTGTATTTTTATTTTTGCTACTTTACCCCTAATGATGGTGACCAAGTCATGCGTATATCCAACTACGTTGAGGCCTAAATTTGTGTCAGATTATCGAATAACCAAAGACCACAGTAGGGGTGAAAGTACCCCTCATTACGGGCAACCCTTTACGGGTGTTACTGATGCTGAGGTCATTCCTGATGATGCAGTTATTTTGCGATCCATTCGCTAGATCTACATTTCTTTTGTCATCTATACGGGAGATTTTTTCCGAATTTCTGCAACAAATTGGTGCGGAATATTTTAATAAATACTAAACGCGGTTATAGATTCATTTAATACTTAATTCGATCTTTTCAACTTTGTTCCAGTTGTGGACAGTTTTCCTCTTTTAAATTAGGCACAAAAGTGATGCAAGAACAACTACAGCTTGTGATGAGTTTCTTTTAAAACTTCATAGCTGCGCGATAGCCGCACTATCATTTATTCATAAAATTTAAAAAGAAGTCCTTAACGCAAGCAACTTTGTAACGCTTATTGTCGCTCAACAAACAGTCTCATTTCAACACTCACCCTCCCCATTGTGACGAAACTCCCAAACAAAAGTATTCGCATCTGCGTTGTATATAAATCGAAACAACAAACATCTCAACTTAAGCCTCAAGAAGCCGTAATAAAAACGCTACCCTTTTTTATGTCTCCGATTTGCTGCGCCTAATAATCCCACAGGTAGGCAAAAGTGTTATCCATTTTGATTCCATTTAATGTTACAGAGCAAACATCAGGGGGAACTGACAAACACTCGTCAAACACAACAAAGTAAATCACAATGCAAATGCATACACGTTTCAATTGCGTCTGCCCAAATCGGCATGACAAAATATTATCCGTCGCAACAATGTCAGTGTCGTTGTCATTGTCCTTGGCGCAACAATTCCTTCCAACCCTACGAAGGCTGATCAGGCGATAACTTAGTCAAAATTATTGACAGTTTACTACCTGTCATTGTCTTTTTGTGAATTTTCCACAAAAGGATTCACACCTCACAGGATACGCACACATTCCTTTCGCTGTATACTATAATCTGGAACAACCAAGTCGTCGCCCCTTTTGTTTGTTGCATTGTTTCTATTGTGACGCCGTGTGACATGTCAGCAGCACAGAGCAAGGCAATAAAATCACTTAAAGATTTTATGTTGCGGCTAATAGTGGTTGAAAACTGGCGCAGTAGATCACCATCAGTAGGAAGCCCTCGCACACAAGTAACAACAAAGATCACAACTGCAAATAAATTAACAACTTAAATGATGATTTACAGTGCTGCTCTATAAAAATGTTCCTCATTCGTTTGCGCGGCGAAATTCAGAAAATGGCAATAGCCAGCTAATCTGGAGATTTATATGCAGAGAAGTTGATCAATAAAATTTTGGAGAGAGGACAAAGGACCTCTGCGCTGGCGAATGGAAATGTGTTCACTTTTTGGCGGTTTTTATGGCCAGATTAGGAGAGACAAAGTGGAATTGTCTTTTCATCGAGGGACCTTCGCGAAATGTGATTGACCAGTGTCCAAGGACGAAGAGTGTGTATGCGGACGTGTAGCTAATAACTAACTTTGTTGTATGACGGCGGATATAGTGTCGTCGTCGCGCAATTTATGGGAAAACTTTTAAGGCGATGATGCCGCCGCAGGAGCAGAACACAAGGAATGGTGTATACTTGGCGGCGGCAAGATTGCGGTGAAAATTTTTATGATTCATGTAATAAAATTAAAATTTTGTTGCAATTTATGGCCAACGTAATGTTTTGCGTTGTATTGGGTATAGGTGGCTGCTGGGAAATGTGTGAAATGTTATTGTGAAGAGGGAAGTCGTGGGAATGGAATTTTCTATATACATAATACGCAGGGGGAAGAGTTCTTTTATTGGGTTAATCAATACGAAGGATGAAATTGGATCGTTATTGTCCTGTTCTATCGTTCTAAATATGAACAGGAATCAGTTTAAAGACTGTCACCTACCTGATGTCTATTATAGGTACTTACTTTACTAAGCGGATTCTGGTTCCGAGAAAAATCTGTGCCTAAAAAACTGCTGAATTTCATCCCATACGACCGCCGGCATATTGTTAGTTTTAGTGGGGATCCGTCACGGCTTGGTCCTTGAAGCGGAGGTTCGAACTTCCGAATTATTTTTTTTTCAAGCTGTTGCTTTACGGACCGGCCGTGTCTATTTCGTATATATGTCAAAATGCTGGTTCGTCAAACGAATCGGCATCAAACTGTGACTATCCAATAATATTTCTCGTTTTCTTTTTCGTATCAAATGCTCACATAAATCAACCAAGTTAGTAAACGAAGATTGGGAGATATTTGTAACAGCCATCACATAAGATGCATAAAGCATAAGTAGGTACTCAATGGGGGCTTCTGAAGGCTTTTGCTATCATGCAATCTTCACAAACAATTAAGTATCTACCTACTTTGGAAATTTTTAGAACGGTTCAAAATTCTGAAGGCGAGACCATTGAAATATCATATCATAGCATATCACCGTTCTTTCCTCTTCGTAGATGATGGTAGCTACCCCTCGATAGGCCAGAGATATGGATCAGTTTTCATATTTTGGCAGGTATCAAGTTGGTTTTGAAATCAAAAGAAATGCTTGTCCACTTTTATTCACTTGCTCTGTATTCAATTCCCAAGAACGAGATTTATGTATTTCAAAATTCAAAATATTATAAATTTCAAATGGCAGACTGGTACTTAATTCTTTAGTCTCTGGTTCGGCCCCATATTCATATGATTTAACGGCTTTCAGAGTTACCTTGTATGGTTTAGTTTAAGAACTTTGCTAAACGGTTAACACCAATAGACAAAATCTGTCGATTCTGTTCGATTAAACCCGCAGTCCCACTCTAATTAAATTACCATCGTGGTGAATGGGTGTAGAGAAAAAATGGGGTAATTCGAACTTACGAAAATTCCAAATCTACACTATATACAAACTTGCTGACGAAATTTCTTAGTAGAGCCCACAGTCTAACATAAATGTGTCAGCTTTAATTTGAAAACCACTTTCCATGTAAAAGCCTACAATTCGTCTAAATTTGCCCGTTGGGCCCACAGTTGCAAGCTCACTTTAAAAACATCTATAAAGTATGCAGAAATATGCGCGTTTCTGTTCCATATTCATTCGCACAACAAAAGCAACCTCTCCTGACAGTGAAATATTCATGCCGCATGCAAAACGAACTCGCAATGCTAATGTCTCGCTATAGAAACGGAACTCGGCAATTTCTTTCATTTCCGCCAGGCGGCGAAATACCTACTTACTGCATAAAAAAGAAGACATCCACCCCCGTCCATCGGACTCCACCCCACGATGCGAATTGCGAACAGTGAACACACATCATTCTCTCTTAATGTGATTATGTGTTTATCAAATGAGTCTTCATATGCACAAGCGTACGCACTTTATATTGATTTGCTGCCACAACACACACTACGTCGTCGCCGGTCCATATTTTTATCGCCATCAATTTTTTACCAAATATCGAATATTTATCAAGTTTTTTTTTTTTGCAGCGCTACCATTTGCCCCCGTTAACACGGCTCAACCCACAGTGTGCCACAGTGAGCTACAACTTGACGAATTGTGCCGCCATTTATCAAGTAAATCGACGGAAATCAACAAACAAAACGTCATCGCTCCAGGGATGCTCTATAGCTGTATATCTAAGGCCCGATTGAATTGAATTTTTCTCGGTGTATTCGAATCATTCGAGTGGAAATAAAACAATTCCAGGGGATGAATGTGGGTGAAGAGGCTGCAAACCCTCTTTAGCCCTGTCACATGTGGGACATCTATCAAACTAGCGAAAAATTGCCAAAGTTATTCCATTCTACCAGCGAAGTGAATAAGTTAATGTGCCAGAGACAGAGACGTTATCTTCGATAGGTAATGAATTTACTCAGATGTGGCCTACATTTAATAGAAACTAATGTGCGGCTGTCAGCCACTTGTTTGGTATAGATATTGAATGTGTGTGTATATATTATGTGAACGGCCGGAGCAGAGATGTACCTGTCACCCTAAAATGTCAAATGAATGTGCACTTCATTGAATCTAATTAAGTTAATCGGAAGTGTTTTGTTGAATGGTTGAGATGTGTTTTTCCAATTAAAATGCAGGGTTGACAGTGATGGGTAGTTTTGTAGTTGACCCTTTGAATATTCAACTCGAGAGTTAATGTCTGTTGCGTTGAAAGGGTGTGATGAGGATTACTGAATTTGGCGGATAATGTCCATTGGACAGTTATAAGCACGGTGTCGGCTGAAAAAGTTGACTTACGACGAGCGTTGAAGCTGTATTGAATCTACGGTCTGCGACATCTAATTTAACTCTGCAGGAACTAAGAGCAAACAAAGACATAAGGCTTAAGTATTAAAAGTGAGATTTCCGACATCGAGGCCCTAAAAGGCGGCCATGAAAAGAAAAAAATTATTGTGATGAAACAAGTACCTACTTGCTTCGGATAAACAGACAGAAACGACAGCGTTGTCATTTTCAAGGCTGATGTAAGTGAAATAAACCGGAACGGAGCAGGCCTAAGAAAAACTTAAGACTATGACACTTTGTTTACCGTCCCTTACTGCCATTTTTCGAAAAATCCTTAACTGTCAGAGAAAGACTTAAGCAAAAACTCTTAAGCTTCCGCTAAGAGAGCGGGAGTATGACGACGCGTCGTTCCAAATCAAAACCTCATTCCATCATTATAGTCTTATTACCGCAGACCGAAGAGAAAGGCGTTGCCAACAAACAAAAAAAAAAAATCTATATGAGCTCCTCCGAAAGCTTATATGTGACATGCCCCACATATGACATTAGGATAAAGTAGGAGGATTTGGCGGAAAATTATGGATTGCGCTTTAGAATAGCAGCTGATTCGGATCCCTCGATGTTAAAACAATTTTTTACCAATATACTGAAAACAGCGGGTAACTCTTTGTACGATCAATTTCTTAATGAAGCACATTCATCGCAACATAGGCTGGTGTATAGTAGATTGAACCACAACCTCAAGGAAACCGCATCTACTTACCTTCTTAACCGCTATTCTCTGCAACTGATAAGCACAGTATTCAAAGTAAGAGGTGAATTAGTAAATCTATACTTTATTCCGCATCGGCACGATCTTCCATTATTATGCGACCTGTATAACCTTAAAGAGAGGGAGGATGTATACCACTTCATTGGAAGATGCCCCATTTTAAGTGAATTCCGCATGAGATACTCCGGACGATCTTTGCAGGGTTTCGACGAAGTCATTAATTTATTGAACGGGAGTCGCTACAGAAACTATATATTGGAAGCAGATTTTTGAGCAATAATTTTTACTTAAAGTCATTATTATTATAATACCGTATTTTTAATTTAAAAAAGCTTAATTGTAAATCTGGTAGACGGCCTTAAGCCAAACCATAAACGACTAATGATTGTAAAATTTTATGAATTACTAATAAAGCCACTACTACTACTACTACAGTATCTTTCAAGCAGAAGTATTTGTAATTTAGGAGGCGTGTAGACTGCTCGTTAGCATAGTTACACCCAGAAAAAAAATAGGCATCATCAGCCGGTGATTAAGGCGTCCAAGTTCTGGAATGCAGAAAGACACTGACTCTGCTCTGTGCGTGTCTCATGCGGAGGAAGTCTTCCCTCCACTGGGATATGTAAAGAGAGAAATCCTCCTGCACTTCATCTCAAGGGCTGAGACACCGAAATTTGTAGGTTGTCTTGGTATTTGGCTAATACTTATTATGGAGGCTGCTTTTAAGATGTTTTGACAATGTGACTTATTTGAGACGAATGAATAGCTTGATCTCTTCATTGAGACTCGCAATAAAGGGCGCTCATGAGAGTCCACCCGCAAGTTTAGGTTATCCTCTGGGGTATGACACTTAAAGTGGGAACATATACGTTCACATAAAACCACCGTCTCCTGCTTATATTTGAAATACAATCCACTGTGAGAGTGCAACGTGGGGGCCAATCAGTGATCTGCTTGTTTGATAAAACTGGTCATAAACAGTGACGACTCACCATCAAATACTTTGCACTGTGGAAAAGAACAACACTGAGGGTATGAGCACAAGGTCAATAGGGATACGTCAGAGTATCGTTACAATTGTGACAGGGCGTCGCGAGAAAGTCAGTCGTTCGGAGTAGCCAAAAAAATCCCAGGTCCTTTTCATCCGTCCCGAAAGGAACAGAAGCCAAAACTTTTCACCCAAAAAGCTGTGTTGCTCTCCTTTATTTAATTTGTTTATACTCTGTCTGCATATTTACAAGCTTTTCCAACTCTAGCCACCGCTGGCGCTGCCCGAGGAAGGGGCAACTTATTTGGATTAGCTTGGCCCTCACTAAAATCTATTCGTTTTCAAAAATACTTTAAGCCCCGATAACTTCTGTCTTCTTTGTTATTATCTGCGCACAGATTGTGTGAATTGTTTTGACGTGATGCGGTAACACAGCTTTAAACGGATGTCTGTCTGATTAGAAATACGTTAGCCCACGTACTATTTAGGTATATTGATCCCGATTCCAAGGAACTACATGCCCACTCTGCAGCTTCACGAAATCCCATCCTAAGCGCAAACTTTTAATTGCTGTTGCAATATTAAATGACTCCCCCATGCCAGTGAAAATATTTCGATTTCGTTTCCATGATTTCTTAACACCCCAAGTTTTGTGGAAGAAAAACCTCCCACGGGACTCAAAACTTCAACCAACAATGAAATGGAATATTATATGAGTCCATTCGTCCTTTCCAGCATCATCGCCCGAAACGGAACGACAGTCCTTCTTAAGCATTATATCTCTTGTATCAGCTTTTATGATGGGGCAGTAAAAAGTGTCATTACTTTTGTTAGTTGATGACGTTTTACCTTGAATTTACGATGTCCCTCGGATCGAATGCATTCGCACCCAACGAGCATAGTTACAACGACGGATGACGAATATTAATTTAAATTAGAATTTCTACTTTAATGGGGGTGCGGGAGCACCCTTTAATTACTTCCCGAGATTATGTAGGACGTAGGTATATATTATACTCAACCAGTATCTATATATGCATACAGTCCCGCTAATTGATGAATGCATATAAATTAGTCCTGGCCGACACTCAAACTTGCGATAGACACTTCATTGAGCCGACATTACTTCCAAGTCCATGGGTTTACGACCACCGACGCACCGACTCGAAGTCGAACGATAAAATCCCGAACATTGCACTTGACAAAGCTTAGCCACTGGGAACAATCTACTTCGAGACGGTCGCTCGTTCATACACAAGTTATTTATGATCCATCAATGTGACCGTATGTCAAACCTATATCAACGTCATCATTTCGCACGACAAGTGAGTCGGCAAGGCGACACGACCGACTACTTCCAGAAGGGGACCGGACGCCTCCTTCGCATTATATTGACCATTGCATCTTGATGGAGTTTTATATCGTTTTCCTTCGAAGATACGGGACTTGCTGAATGTGAAGCACAAACTATACACAACTAGCCGTCGATGTTAATGCGGGTTGTAACTTAATTTATGGGGGGTGACCGAAATAAGGATTTTCGAACAAATATCCTGAAATCTCTCTTGAAGAAGCAATAACAAAAACGTATTCAACGAACAAATACTCTGCAAATTCCCACTCTCAGCTCACCTATTCAATTAAAGTTTCGCCATTGTGCCAGCGAGTTTACAAGTTTCAATGGAGTGTAAACTTCTTGACTTTTACTATCGCGTTGTTCGCGCAAATGCTCGAATGGAGCTAATTAAATGTATAAAGCGTAAAGATAAGTTTAAAGTTTGCGCGCCGCGTCTTTTTACGCGCTTCAGGGGAGCAACTCGATTTAAGTCCTTTTCCCAACGAAAACTAATATAGATTTTAATGTTAATGGCGGGTGATTAGACAGGAAACAGAATTCTTTTCATTGCGAGGAGGTAATAATCATGTTTAACGGAGAGAGAAAGTTTCACAAACTGGAAAGTTCTGTTGCCTTGAGAGAGAAGCGACTGACTTTGAGAGGAATGGCGGATAAAGTATGTAACAAGTGTTAAGTGGAATCTGGGAAATTAAGAAGTTAACGCTCAGGTCATTCTGTTGTAGCACATTTATGATGAAGAAGTTAGCAGTATTTTTTTTTTGTGATGAGTTGTTTGAGGGAAGAACAACTTATCTGCGAAGTCTTTGCTTGTAAATATGGGTAATGGGAGAATCTAGGATTCGATCGCATTGCTGGAAAAAAAAACTAAATTGCTACGGGCCATTTGCACAAACTCATTTGACAACAGTATTTATTCGTTTAGCCACTGTTCAGTCCTATTCCGTAGATAATGTAAAAATTGAGTTGCAGGAAACACTTATTCATCCATCCATGGATAAACTGTTAGGTAAATATTTATCCATTTTCGAAAGGCTGGATAGTCAAATAGTCAAAGTGTCAAATACCCGGTAGTTTGATATTAAAAACAAAAAAATAAATAAATATCGACAGTGGATTTAAATTTAATTTCGGAAGACAAATGAAGAAATTGTAGATTTCAGTCCTATTGATTTTTATAAAGGAGCAACATTTAAAGGACAAAAAATATTTTGAAAGAATCATAGAGCTGGATTTAATGAGAAGATTTCAACTTACAAAATACACATCTTGAATACTTTCAGCCATAGACTAAGTATTACATAGACTGACAGCTATAGCCAAATAAAGTGCACGTCGAACGAAACTTTCTTGATACAAGATAAAATGAAACAAAATCCACTTTTGGATATTCATCTCATATGGCAGGTACCTATATCAAATAACAATAGCTATAAGTTTTTAAAAGTTAAAGCTCTCATTAACAGACAATTGTCGCATGTTCTATCTAGAGAGTTATAAGCGTGCTGTATTTAATAAGGTAATATCAGCGTTGCCGCTGTAAAATTTCAAAAAGGGGAACAAAAAGGGGCCCGAGCCGAAAAAAGGGGCCACCAAAAAAAAGAGAAAGCAAACCATTTAATTTTAACAAAAAACAAATTTATTTATCACGGAACATTTCTTTTCATATCTCTGCATTCTTTTTTGTTCAGTAAAGAATAAAATCTTACTTAACCTGAAAAAGGGGCCTTTTTGATAATTTTTCAAAAAGTGCGGGTCAGGACATTAATTTTTACTGGAATATGATTAAAGTTTTCAATGATTGGAAGTATTGCCCGTGATAGACCGATATGTTTACATAGATGTACCTATAGATATGTAAGAATTCAGACATTTGTGAATTTGCATTAGGAGTTTTAAATTGAATATCCCGATGCTCGTGTGTGGGGTGCAAATGAAGTTCGATTTTCTGATTGTGTAAGCCCTAAATGGTTGGCATTATCTTAAGATGCATATTCAATATTATTGAAAAAAGAAGAAGTGGGTTGTATTTGCTAAAAATAAGTTTTGCGTAGCTATGGGGCATTATTCCTATTACAAAAATATACCGTAGTGAGCAAACATAGATCGTGTTTTGTGTAGTAATTTTTGAGACATAACTAAAAAACTGAGGTTTTTTTAGGAAAAATAAATACGGGAACTTATTTAGAATACCTACTTATGTTATTTTCAGTATGTATTTTGGTGAAAGTAGTTGGAGCGGTTTTTGTACAATTTGCCAGACAAAACCGTATCAAATATTGCAATGTTTAGTTTCAAAAATACTATTGCTTATGTAACTATTGAGCTGAAAGCCGATTATAGATAAGCTATTGTGCGTGACGTAAGCATTACTTTGTTTTTAAAGTTTTATCGACATCGAAGATGGGGTTGCCGAGATATGAGCAGATTTTAAAATTAGTGTTTTCGGTGGTTTGAATTTAAAACTAAGGATACAATATGTGTAAGGAAAATTAATATTAAGTCTCAGCAGACCACTTCAGATGACTGATGCAAAAACCCTGTATCCAACAGGTTGATTTTCAAAATAAGTAAAATGTCTAGAGGATCAAAAACTGACTTATAATTCCCAACCATACCATTCAAAAGGCATCTGCTGTCTTATGGACTTGCTCTGTTGTCATCTAAATTATTACTTACTTAGTGTGGGGAAAGAGGACTAATAAAATCTCAACTTTTAAAGGTAAAAAAAACCTGGGTGTGGGTAGGTTGGTATCACTATATGTGCTCCTGCGCTATTTTACTCCCAAACTCAACCTCTTGTAAGGCAACCCTACTTAAGGGCCCAACCCATAGAATCCGTCGCGTCCGTTGCTGCAACGTTTTCGACTGACAAGTTGATAGAATACACACTCTCTTATGGAAGGTGACCCATAAGCAGCGCATGTGCCGGACGCCACCGGACGCGACGGATAAAGTAAGTTTACTTTCTACTTTTCTGTCCGTCGCAACCGTTGACAGTTGGCACAACGTGAGAGGACGGTGGAAATATGAGAGCGTGAGAGAAACTGTCAAAAGCTGCAGATGACAGTTTCATAAAAAAAATGTTTGTTTACCTACATTTATTTTCAAACGGATATTTAAAATATTTTGAAGATTTCAGTGTGGACTTTGGATTAAGTACGGTATTTTTGTAAGTATATATACTTTTTTCTTAATATAACTCATTTTGTAAAAGCGCATCCTATATCCAGAAGCAACATGTTCGAGGAGCAGCTAATTGAAGCAGTAAAAAGCCACCCCTGCATCTACGACAAGTCCCTACAAATTTACAGGGACAAGCTGAAGAAAGAAAAGGCTTGGATGGATGTTTCCGCTGGAATTGGCATGGGAGGTACATTCAAAAAACATTCATTTTAGTTATATATATTCACCGTTTTTGTTTATTGCAGTGGAACAGTGTCAGAGCCGTTGGAGATCTCTGAGGGATCGCTTTCTGAAAGAGATTCAAAAGAAACCTAAATCTGGAAGTGCAACCATTGACCAAAGTCAATGGAAATTTTTGCCGGCATTGGAGTTTTTGAGGAAGCATGTCGCCCCAAGAAGGTAAATAGACTTAATGGTTTTTATACATAACAATGAGTATTATAAAAAATATAAACTTTTTCCAGAACATTTTCGAATACCCGTTTCGATATAAAGGACGAATTGCTGAGTCCAACCGATAGTGAGACCCGATTTTTCACTGAGGAATTCGGTCTTGACGACGGTCTGGTGGATAATCCTCCAGAAATAGGTATTGATGATCGAGAGATTGCTGAAGAATTATCTGAAGCAGAATATTTGCTGAGCACAGCAGACGATTTGAACAGATCGTCTGCTGACCTTCCGTCGACCTCAGCACAAGCACGGAAGCGGATGTCTTCAGAGGCATTGTTCCACTCTACTCCGGAGAATAGCCAGAGCCAGCATTCGTTATCCTCGAACACACCCTCTTCGATTTCGGCTGCATCTCGTAAGCGTCGATGCGTTGAGCACGCAACGAAACAGTTCGATTTGTTGGTGAACGCGGCTACAAACCTGATGTCAGCCAAAAAAGGTATTTATGCTTTTCATTTTATATGCACACACTAATTAACTTAATTCTTTTTGGTCCAGATAAAAGCAGAAATGAGGAGTACTATAAGGTATTGGACGGCTATCTTACTAAGCTGCCAGAAGATAAACAAGACAGCCTCAAATTTAAATTTTTACAGAATGTAGTATCTGAAATTGAAGAGTTAAAAAAATAAATCAAAACATATAATGAAAATTGTTGTTTAATGTTTCAATTGAATTTTTACAGGTCAGAAAAAGTTTCACCAAGGGGCTGAAAGTACATCTAATACATTAATTGTACATCAGGTAATCTTTTAACTGGTCACGCAGCTTGAATGCGTCTTTTGAAGCATTATTTGAGAAAATGCGTTTTCGTATCTTCTGGCCTTCACTGTTTGGTGTTTTCCGCCACAGGCCATGAACAATGTCCTCGCCCTCATATTGGTCCACATAATCTGGGGGAATGTAGCTCGAGTCATTCATCTTGACAAAATTGTGAAGTAGAACAGCTGCCTTCACTATTTTCTCAGCTGATTCCGGTGCCATGTTCAGCGGGCTTAGCAGAATTCTCCAGCGCGACACTAAAATGCCGAAGGCATTTTCGATCACACGCCTGGCCCTTGATAGACGCTTGTTGAAGTTTTCTCTGTCCAAGGGTAAACGGCTTCCTAAATAAAATTATAGATATTAAAGGAAAGAATTACAAAAACTTTACTAGGTCATTTACCTGGATAGGGGCGCATCAAACACGTTTTTAAAGGAAATGCAGCATCGCCTACAAAATAATGTGGAAAGCTGACATTTGAATTCGGCAGGCAACTCTCTGCTGGTAATTCCAACTGGTTTTCAAACAATTTTTGACCAAAGTCTGAGTGCCATAAAACACCACCGTCGCTTTGTGAGCCATATGCACCAATGTCGATGCCAGTAAAGGTGTAATTTGCATCGCAGATTCCCAACAGCACGATCGAATATGTTCCCTTATAATTGTAAAACAGTGACCCCGAATTCGAGGGACATGTGATGTTTATGTGTTTGCCATCAATAGCACCCACACAATTTGGTAAATTCCACATAGTAGTGAAATCCTTGGATATGTTTTTCCACTCATGTTGGTTTGGAACGGACAAGTATATGTGGCCGAGTGAGTTCCAAAGAATGTCGCACGTTTCGTTGACGATTCTTTTAACGCTGGTCAAACCCATTTTAAAAGCCATCGAAAACATCTGCTTGGTGCCTCCATGTGCCAAATATCTATAAATATGAAATTAGTTAAGCTTAACTAGTAGAATTAAAATGTTTTACTTACACAAGGGTCAAAAACAACCTACACTTAGCTGATATGACGGGTCTATTGGAGTGTTTGGTTAGGTCTTCTTTAACCAAATTAAATAGTACATCAAATGAATCCTTGTCCATTCGCACTGCCAGCTTGAATTGCTCCGGATCATCCGCATACATTTGATTGAAGTTGAGCGCAAAAAATCCATTCGTATCCCTGTCGCGGTATAATTGGCGAACCCAAATACGGCCGCCGTTCTCACCCAATATTATTTTTAAATATTTATATGCTTCACATATAATGAGACACAACACAATGTTCAATAAAATATCGTCCATTCTTTTAATTTAGTTTATTTTCTAATTCTTTCTTCACAACAGCTTGAATGGAAAAAAAATTCACAAATGACAAGACAACTGCGGTGACAGATAATGACATATGGCATTATCTGTCACCGCATACGACGGATTCTATGGGACTGTTCGTTCCGTTGAATACGGCAATATTGACGCATCCGTCGACGTGACGGAGGCAACGGATTCTATGGGCTGGGCCCTTTATTATCACTCAACTCTCTCCGTTCACTCAATTGTGAACCATTATACCCATCCTATCCCTTCCTACACATTCGTATCCTTGATGAATTGTGTGTCAGTCGGTTGGAATTGCTATTTGAAGGCGGACTTGAAAAATAAAGTGTGAAATATAACGAGTGTTTTTTTAATTATTTGAGGAAGACAACAATTCAGAAGTGGGATCACCCACAAAGTTTTAAGGAAAGAGAATGGTTTAATAAGTTATTGAATATGTCCAAAAAAAAAATTTTAGTGCGTTGTGGATCATTTCGTTTTTTTGTCCTTCACTTCGCTTGGGTGTCGTGCGTCGTTCCCATATCCAAACACATCCCCGGGTTGTCGCGACGAAATAACGCAATTTTGTTTTGTGTTCTCTTTTTCCGTTTATAGTGGTAGTCGGGCAGTTGCCTGTAGAGTTCAGTCCTATTGGTGTGTTTATTTGATTGTGTCTTGTTAACGAAGAAAAGGATCACTCTGTTGAATTATTTTCGTTTGTATGGTTTCGGTTGTTGAGGAAATTGAATGTCATTGAGGTATAGTAGAATGCGAAAAAGGAAAACAAGAATACAAACAAAAAAAAAAAAAAAACGAATAAGAGAAGAAAATGAAAAGAAAAGTAAAACGTTGAGGTATAAAAAAAAAAAGAAACGAAAAAAAACGAATAAGAGAAGAAAATGAAAAGAAAAGTAAAACGTTGAGATATAAAGAAAAAAAAAAAAAGAAACTAAAAGAAACGAAAAGAAACGAAAAGAAACGAATAAGAGAAGAAAATAAAAAGGAAAATAAAACGTTGAAATAGTACAGAATGAAAAAAAAAAAACTAAAAGAAACGAATACGAGAAGAGAATGAAAAGAAAAGTAAACAAAAAAAAAAAAACGTGTACCTATGAAAAGATAATAAATTGTAGAAATTGTATAACATAGGTTTAGAAAATGGTCATAACTAGCATAACAAAAAAAAAACGTATGTGATTATCTACTTCAGATCATGGCAGAAATGCGTACTCGGAAAAGAAAACGTAATGAAAATGTTGTCGAACCTACAAGAAACAAGAGTGGTTGTGTGGTTCTTGAAGAGTTAACAGGTAATTCAAATTAAAATGAAAACAAACAAGGACAAAATTATTTATTGTTTATTGATCTTTATTTTATCTGTTTTTCTTGTACCTGTTCCTTACCCATTCCCTATTTCGTGATATGGTTCTTGTTGACTGACAAACATAGACGAACAAATTGAAAAAATGACAGTAGCCGATCTCAAAGTACAATTAAAAAGTAGGGGATTGCAGATTCGGGGAAACAAGGATGCTTTGAAGAACCAACTTAAAGAGAATATAAAACAGAATTGTATCCTTAATACCACGAATGCTGCGAATGACGAAACTTCGGATGAGTCATATATTCAGTTGTTAGAAAATGAAATTAGGCAACTCCGAACACGATCGGAGGAATTAGAAAAAAAAAATACGCAGACTTGGTCAAAAATGCAAAATCGAAAGAGTTTTTGGTACCAGGGAATGCTGCAACGTCGTCAACATTCTGCGGCTTGCGTGATGTAATAGACATTTTACCTGCATTTGACCCGTCCGACCATTTTTCGGGACAGCGCAGTTTATTGATCGCGTCAATGGTTTGAAATCCATGTATGGCTGGAATGACAAGTTAGTTCTGTTTGCAGTTTCAACTAAACTGAAAGGCGCATCACGCATATGGTTTGACGGTCAAAGAACATTGTTCGAAAACTTCTCATCATTTTCAGTCGCTCTACAAGAGAGTTTTCCGTACGTCATAAACGAAGCAGATATTCACAAGCGCTTATCATGTCGATTCAAAAGAAATGATGAAGATCTCGATACTTATTTCTTTTCAATGCGTGCTTTAGGAACAAAAGCGAACTTGTCAGATGCAGCAATATCAAAATACATTATATCAGGACTTAGAAACCCATCATTATCTCGTCTGTTGTCAGGGTATACATTGTCATCTACCAATGATTTACTTTTGAAAATTAAAAGTTTTGAAAATATGGCACGGCAGCAAGAAATGAGCAGATGGCATGATGATTTTGATAGGCGAAAACCATTTTTGTGCGTAACCATTTATTTCAAAACAGTTCGGGAACGGAAAACAGAATATGCTTCAATTGTTCGGAGCGAGGTCATATTTCCGTTAATTGTTCCAAGCCTTCAAGTCGCTCAAGGTGTACGACATGTAATAGGAGCGAACCGAACAACAATGCATCCTTACAAATACGAAAAATAATAGGCCTACTGTAGTTGAAGAACGCCGCGTAAACTTAGTAACTCTAGCTTCAGATAAAAACGAATACCATAAACAGATTTACATTGACGGCTTATCCTTTCTCGCGTTTGTTGACTTCGGTAGCGAATGTAGCATCATACGACGGAGTGATTTTATTCTTTTGAAGTTACATGCGATTTCTGCGCATCAGAAGCTTATTGGCTTTGGTGGCGGTGGATTTCAGTCATTCGAGAAAGTCGAGGCTGAGGTGACTTAGTAGTGGTTGAGTCAGAACCACAATCTACTGGGGACTCACGCAAACTAGAAGCGAAGTATCGTGGTCCATTTATAATTGCTTCCGTTTTGCCTAAAGATAGATACGTTTTCGGTTTTCGCATCGGACAAGATGAAACCTTGGTGTCAGCTTGATCCGGATATGGACGACATAGAATAAGAAACGAGGTCGTTTCTACAGAAGGATGGCCGACTGTAAGGCAACCCTACTTATTATCACTCAACTCTCTCCGTTCACTCAATTGTGAACCATTATACCCATCCTATCCCTTCCTACACATTCGTATCCTTGATGAATTGTGAGTCAGTCGGTTGGAATTGCTATTTGAAGGCGGACTTGAAAAATAAAGTGTGAAATATAACGAGTGTTTTTTTAATTATTTGAGGAAGACAACACTCTTATACGTAGTAATTACTGTAATAAGTCTAGTTTATTAATCCAATTTAGTTATAAAAATGTATTCTTTATTATATATAATGAATTGTATCTGCCTTCTCCTCTGGCTGGTGTTCAACTGGGCTGATGTTTTACAATACTGACGTTTGACGATGCTATAAAACTAAAGGCGTGTTCACATTTATTACACGCTATTTTTTTTTTTTTTTTTTTTTTTTTTTTTTTTTTAAGGATAACTTAATAATTAAATTATAATATATAATAATAATAACTTATAGTAAAATTAGCTTAGGGGTTAACAATTAATCAATAAACCGACTTGGTGGCTTAACTATACGGCCACTGCGCGTGGTAGCGTATCTCGGTTCGGATGGGTGATTATTACCTAAACTGGTTGGACTATGAGTCGTTGGTAATTCAACGCTCGGGGACTCAGACGCTTCACGATCAGTTATATTTCCCGGTAAGGTTTTGTTTTCAGTTGCCATATGACTCGATCGCTCCACTTCCAATTCCCCAGCCTTATTCATATTGACATTTACATTCGTGTTTGGATTATTACTATGGACAGTAGATGGCGGCCCACAAGATGTTACAATTTTAGATCTATCAATGTCCATGAATTCATCTAATAACTCACTAGCATTGAAGTCATTATTTTTTGTTTTAGCAATGAAACGACGATTGCGATGAAAATGATTATTATAATTATCAACAACAATATATGAGCGATCGTTAACACTTCTGACAATTTTTCCGTAGTGCCACTCCTGCCCATTTTTCTTAAATATTACCAGATCATTTGTATTCAAGGCCGGCAAGGATTTTGCATGTTGATCAAAATAGTGCTTTTGCATTTTTTTCTTTTCTTTAAATTTCCTTTCAACCTCCAAGTTTCCTGTCTCATTACGGTACAACAATTTATCCACAATTGGTAAATGAGTTTTTACTAAACGCCCAAAAAACAGTTGCGACGGGGAGACTTGTATTGATGCAACCGGCGTTGTGTTGTATTCCAAAATGTGATATTGAAATTTATCAACTTGATTGGCCTCATAGCAGCGTTTCAAAATATTTTTCGCAATTGCCACACCTTTTTCAGCCAAACCATTGCTTTGAGGGTATCTCGGACTAGAGAACTTCAAAACAATGTTTGCACTATTGGCGTACTGCTCAAATAATCGTGAATTGAATGGTACGTTATCACTTTTTATTTCGGATGGGTAGCCATAGCAACAGAAAATTTCATCCAAGATTTCGATGACATGACGAATGGATTTATCTCGCATGGGCCGAGTTATCAAGAAACCAGAATATGAATCAATAAGCGCAACAAAGCTTCTACCAGCATATTCATAGATATCGATCGATATAGTCTGAAATGGATACTTGGGTACTTCATGCTGCATCAAGGGCTCTTTCTGATTGTTTCGTGTGAACTTTTCACAAACCATACAACCTTTAACTATTTCCGTGATATCATTTGACATGCCCGGCCAAAAGAATTGTTTTCGTGCTCGAGCCAAAGTCTTTTCAATGCCCAAATGCGGGGCATGAAGCCACCTACAAATTTTAACCTGTAGTTCAGTTGGTACAATCAACCGATGATCCCTAAATAGTAAGCCACCCTCAAAATGCAATTCGTTCCTAAACTTATAGAACAATTGACTTAAGTTGTCAAGCTGATGGTATGAAGGCCATCCATCGACCACGTATTGTACAACACGATTGTACCTTTCATCTAATTTCAATGTATTAACCCACAACTCAAAATTTTCCTTGGATAAACAAGCACGTCGAATCAGTGAATGAACCATAGTAGACAAGTCTTCATTAAACTCGTCCGTTTCAATCAATGGTGCACGTGATAAACAATCGGCAACTAACATTTCCTTTCCCGGTATGTAAATAATTGACATACCCGGATACTTAAGTAATTGCAGAAACATTCTTTGCAACCGTGGGGTAACGTCATCGATATCTCTTTTAACCAATGTTTCAAGTGGCTTATGGTCAGAGTGAACAACAAACTCACGACCATACAAGAAGTAGTGAAATCGCTCACATGCAAAAACAATGGCTAGTAGTTCTTTTTCTATCTGAGCCCACTTTTGTTCACACCGCGTTAGTGTTCGAGATGCATACGCAACAGGCATACCGTTTTGGAGCAACACGCTTCCCAGTCCATCCTTCGAACTATCCGTCTGGATGGTGACTGGTACTTTTGGGTCGAATAGGGCCAATACGGGTTTGCTAGCAATAGTTTTAAGCAATCCCATGACTTCATTCTCATGTTCCTCTGACCAATTCCACTTAATATCATTTCGAGTTAGATTTCGCAAGGCTGAGGTTCTCAGTGACAAATTTGGAATGAATCGAGATAGAAACTTGAATACTCCCAGCAAACGTAAAACTTCTAGCTTATTGGAAGGCCTTGGCATATCTGTAATAGCTTTCATGTACTTATCGCTGGGCTCTACACTTCCATCGGCAATAATATGACCCATAAACTTGATTTTATTTGTACGATACTGAATCTTTTTTGAATTAAACCGAATACCATTGATACGAGCACGATCAATAACTGCAGCAAGTGCGTCATCGTGCTCTTTTTCAGTCTCACCGGTGATACATATGTCATCAAAATATACTAATACTCCTGAGATGCCTCCAAATAATTGGATCATCTTTCTTTGGAACATTTCAGGAGCACTACTGATTCCAAATGGAACCCTATTCCAACGAAATCTTCCGAATGGCGTCATAAAAGTGGTGAGATCGGAGCTTTCGCGATCTAGCTCCATTTGCCAAAACCCATTACACAAATCCAACACGGTAAATAGGCGTTTGCCTGACAAGCGACACATAAGGTCTTCAAATGTCGGAATCAAAAAATGCCCACGCTTAATACAAGTGTTAAGAGGTTTTGGATCCAGACAAATGCGAATATCTCCATTTGGTTTCTCAACCAATTGTATGTTGTTTACCCAATCTGTTGGATAATCAACCGCACAAATAATTTCATCATTTACCATCTGATCAAGTAACTTTCCAAGTCGATCATGTATACTCAACGGGATTCGTTTCTTGTAATGAAGTGACGGAACAGAACCTTCTTTTAAAATTATTGAACATTTACCCGGCATTTTCCCTAGTCCGTCAAAAATGTCTGAGTTTGCATGGACAAATTTCCCAACCTCAGACGGAAACACGGCATTTATTGCATTTATTCTCTGAACCAATCTGAAAGCATTGCATGTTTCAAGACCCAAAACAGGCTCACATTGATTATCAACAACCAGAAAATTACACATATGATTCAGCCGCTTTTCGGCATCAAAACAAGTCAATTTAACACTACCGTAAATTTTTATTTGATTACCCCCATAATCAATAACATTACATGACAATTCATTAGACGGTTGAATAGGAACTTGTATTTTTTTAATTAAACCAATCGGTATGCAATTGGCATCCGATCCCGTATCAATTTTGAATTTTATCTTCCGACCTTGAATCACGTAATCTTTGTACCATCTGATGCGGTCTACATGTAACCTATGTAAATTAAGATCGTAACTAATTAAACCTATTCTAATTGCATCGTCAACACTATTCAACATATAGTTATGATTACCTGTTTCGTCATCCCAGTTGACACTGTGAATCGCTTTGTCTGGATGTTCATATTTCTTTACCGTTTGATTGTTTCCCTTCAATGTCTGCTTTGATGATGATGATGATTTACAAAACTTGCTGAAATGACCGATCTTTGAGCAAGTATGGCATGTAACACTCCTCGCTGGACAAATACTGCGGTGATTTCCGTTGAAGTTTTGTCCGCAATTGTAACACTTGGATCGTTTGATGGCTGCAACGTTTAATTCCTTTTGACCTTCGTCAACGATTGACTTGACCTCCATATGTGAGTTCTTTTGATCCAATAAATGCTTGTTTGCAGCTGCTGCTTCGAAAACTTTACATGTATCGATGACTTTTGATACTGTATCTTCCTTTGAATATAAAAGTTTCATTTGGAGTTTCTTGTCATTAACACCAATGACAATACGGTGCATTAACATGCGATCAGCATAGGATGATTTGCAATTTGCACATTCAAAGTCGCAATACTTTAGCTGTGTGCGCAGTTCCGTCTCGTATTCAGCAAACGACTGCCTTTCTTTTTGCCTAATCATATCGAACTTGAAGACTTCCATAGTGATGTTCTTACGCGGCAAACAATATTCATCAAATGCTTTTATAACTTCTTTCAATGTGCGTTTTGTGTTGTCTTGATTTCCATTGTCTGGATCATCTTCTTGTGCATTATCCTGAGCATCAGCAAAAATACTTTCTATCGATTCATCATCGTTAGGGAAAAGCGATTCGTAAATCTCCATTCCGCGTGGTCCAATTGACCATAAAAATGTGGCGATTTTATCAGGTTCAGAATGTGTGTATTTTCCCGAAGCTCGCAAGTACACAACAAATGATTTTTTCCATTTTGGCCATTCTTTGCCAATATCGACACATTCCAATGGTGCTGGCAAACGCAATTCCAATGCGGCCATTATTGCGATGTCTTGTGAGGTTATGTACGAACTACGCAGTGGCTGCGAATGAGATGATTGAAATTTTAGAGTTTAATAAAATTTCCCCACAAGTTTAATTATTTCCTTTTGATTTTAACGTTTTACTTCTGACACCATGTAATAAGTCTAGTTTATTAATCCAATTTAGTTATAAAAATGTATTCTTTATTATATATAATGAATTGTATCTGCCTTCTCCTCTGGCTGGTGTTCAACTGGGCTGACGTTTTACAATACTGACGTTTGACGATGCTATAAAACTAAAGGCGTGTTCACATTTATTACAATTACACTAACGGCTTAAGAATATATAAGATGCAACAAATCTTAACCTCGCACAAAAATTAAAACCAGGCAAATGAAGATCCTGAGATTTAAAACTAAGCTATCAATCCCCTCATTTTAAGTAACTGATTTCATCATCCAAAAGTCAAGTTCGATCGCAGGTACGAGATTTCTATCCTGGACCGATCTACATGTAAGACAGATGTTGTTAACGTCTTGAACTCTGTGAAAGGGAATGCTGAAGACTTTATCCCAGAAGGTGGCATATTTATCAGAGACAGTTAAGCAGCCCTGAAAGCTCTTGGTTTATTCACATTCAAATACAAACTCAACGCACAATAAAGCCATTTTTTCTTGGGTTTCCGGACACCAGGTCTTCGAATACAGCAACAGGGCTGCTATGAGATAGCCCCTCTAAGATCTACACAAAGCCCTTTACTCTCCGCGATACAGTTTGTTTCATGACCTGCTAACCAGTATCTAACATTGGGGTAGAACTGGATCTGAAACCTCAGAAGCTTAATAATTGAACTAATAGAAAGCAACCTCAACTACTTTCAATGAAAAACTTCGCAAGAGCTGCGAAATGATTCGTAATCGCCTAAGAGAAGATAGAGACACTTTAAAAGATTATTTTTGTAGCCTCAGGACATTGAACTCATCAGCGACAACGAATCGGCATGACCAAATCAATCAGTAGACACAATGACTGATTTCAAGGGTAGTATAGAAGACTTCCATAGGTCGCAGTGTTGCATTGACTCTCATTGAATTACTCACCCTAAATATAAAACCAAACAATAGTCCTACGAACGTTACAACTTCCAAATAGCTTTTTTTAGTCTCTCCCCAGCAATGATCATCAAATGATATGTTAAGGGAACAACCACTTCCCAATAAATCAATCATTTTCCAAAAGCTGCACAGCTCTATCTACTATCCACACCCAACTGCACATATTTCGGTTCACTCCTCAAGATCCATCTGGCATCAACAACAGAATCCTTCGCACTTATTCCACAAATCCAAACCAACATAAATCGACTACATCTGCCAAAGTTGTCACACTTAATACTCCACAACTATAAATTCCTGTACAGTACCCACACCAATCCAATAATCAATTTGAATTGGAAATTGATCCCACCGAAAATTTCCAATGAATTCGCATTCACCATCGAAAGCAGACAACGACGCATTTGGGTGAGAATAACTCACTTAAGCCCTGGCCATGACAGCGGGATAACAACTCAACATAGTTGCTGAAGACCACAACAACACAGAACCGCAATCTAATTACTTATTATTTATTTATTGTAATTGCAGTCCGCAACCAAAACCCCGCTCACCACAGGAGCACTACCTTCTATTTTGGAATTCCTTTGGCGAAGCAAAATCGCAGTTTAGCGAATGAAAATCCATAAATCTCTTCTGGGACATTTAATGTGCACCAGAAAAGCAATTATATGCAATTTATTCCAAACAACTGTATCCTTCGATAAGGAGCAGTCAACGATGAAGAAGAAGAAGAAGCAGAATAAGCACCCGAGGCGAATCTCAATGTCCAGTCAACAATGGAGAATAGAAATGGTTATCTTTATCCTTGCAGAGGAAGAAAATCCCACTATACATAGCTACACACAAGACACAACTAACGGTACCGGTGCGCAATTGTGTAATGAAAATGAAAATAAAAGCAAACACAAAACAAAGACAACATTAAACTTCTGTAATCGTCCATAAAGGTGGTTGACAGCTCCTTTAGACACTAAAAATGGACTCACTTCAGTTTGGGAGAACAGAATTGTCCGGTTTATTGTTTCTGTCGGTTAAGATGTCCTTTGGGCATTTTAACTGAAGTTACCTACAAGATTGGCATATACCCTGCGGGGTGGGTCAGGCGGCGCACTGCCAAAGGTGGACTGTCGTTTCGGATTACAGCGCCCCCACACAGCCGAAGGATTTATTTAGATTTTATGGCCAAACGTTTGGCAGTATCAATGCCTATTCAGTGGATGGATGCGTGATCATTAAATCTTTTGCCAGATACAATTGACTTTGGTCTGTATATATAGACTCGGGGTGGACATTAACTCACGTTTAATTGGCGGAATTGCTATATAAACGCTTTACGGCGACTTAATCCGTCACTTATTACATATGGCATGGCATAGGGCAGCGAAGGAAAGCCTTATCTGTTATCGTCGACGAAGTCTTGTATGGGAGTAGCAACTGCGACGGAAAGCCTCATTCATGGCGATAATAATAAAAGTGACAGAAACGTATAAAGCTGTTTTTCAGATAAAGCAGGTATCCTGCGTTGAGTCTATAAAACAGTCCAAAATTAACAGCTTTTCATTTGAGATATAACAGAGCCGCCGAGTTAGGCAAAGCCTCTTACTACCTAAGAGATGCAGCTGTCGATTGTATGTCCGGTGTCCCTCATTAACAGCACGCATTTCTATGCTCGCAAAAAGTACCAGTGACAGCAAGCTGTGGTCTAAAATGTTTGTAAATATCGGGGGCGTATGTAATTGACCAGAATTTTGAAAGATATCGTAACTTGTGTGTCATCTTGTGCGTTTTGTCCATGGTCATCCTAGAGATACGGAAAGTCAATTATATACCGAGTATCAATGTAGACTTTGGGGTTTAGCCCAGGATTTGCCGAAGTAACAAAAAAAAATTTTAAATCTTGTCTTTTCGTTATAACCAGTTTTTTCAAGATTTTGTTTTACAATATGAAAAAAAAAAAACCACAAATATAAAACAATGATGCCAAATTATAGTCTGATAAAACCAACTTTAAAATGATTTTAGTAGGGGGTCCCAGGTTCGAATCCCGCAAAAAACTCAAATTCCAACTCAGGGTTATTTTCACTGCTCCACCTCTCGCGAACGTCAGACAAACATCCGAGAGTATAACTATCTTGAATGAGCTTCTCAATCGGCCGTTTGGAATCGGCATAAAATTGTAGATCCCTCCCATTCATTCCAAAAATTAAAAACTCACACAAAACGAATGGTTGTCAGAAGCTAGGCCCAGGGTCCCTATTTAATTTTTTTTGTAATAAGGGCTGAAGAATTGCCTAATAACCACTTAAACTAAAACTAAGCCATTTAAAACACGGGTATCTATTTGTTTTAAATTAATAGAGCAAAGTAAAGTAAGAATTCTTTTGATAATGATAATGAACTATAGTTTTGAGAAGTGAAATCAGAGTTTTTTGATGGAGTAAGCAAGTGCCAACATCATCAGGCACGTCTCTGAGACGTGACGAACCTCTCCGAAGAGCGATCGAGAAAAACAGTGGATGCCAAGGAGTAGAATAGGTTAGTCATAAGTTAGATAGGGTTGTATATAGTAGGATTTAGCTTACGGTTTAGGTTATATTAGGATTAGTTAGCGTCTTTTGTGTATGGTTTAATTGCATCTGACTTTCCGGCGTCTCTCTTTGGTGGGGCATAGGTTGTTGAGCCTTTCGTTTCCTCTTTTCTTTCACTCCCTTCTCTTCTCTGTCCTGTCTTTGATCTGTCCATCCAAAGTCATTTAGATTCAGTTTTCCGCCTATCCTTCTTTTGCTGCTTTTCTTTGCACAATTTTTTTGTTTTGACAAAGAGGTTTAGTGTGAGGGGTGGAAAGAACTATCCCGTCCGTCGAGCGATAGCCGTGCAATCGGACGGGCGAAGACGCCCCTGTGGCCAACATAGACTTATAATACATTATATCAATATTTTTAAAGATCTCGAAATTTTTAAAGATGTTGTTCTTTGAAGAAAAACAAAAGAATATAAAAGTTTTAAAAATTTAATTGATGAAGTGTTTTACTCTCGCTTAATTTAAGAAACTGTTCAATTCTTCATCGAACATTCGAATAGTCAATAGCCTATAACAAATCGCGGGCTTCCCAATCGTGCATTTTGCAAGTTGTAGTTACTCTTAATGTTCTTTCATTAAGAAAGAGAACTCCCCAAACTTTGTTAAGTTTCTCAAACTGTAGAATTAAGTCTGTTTGACAAAAATTTGCGTAGCTCTAAGGTTGGTACTAGTTGTAGGTAGGCTACAAAGCGTTTATAAAGGACTAAAAAGTTAGGCTTTAAAGTCAGAGTGCTGTTAGTATACCTACCAATACGATAAACTATAATTTCGAGCCAATAGATTTTATAGAAAACGTGTTTGTTCAACAGAAAATTTTAATTTGTTTCATTTCAAATATTTTATTGATAAGTATTCTCGCTTCACCCCCGTAGGCACAAAATTAAGGCTTGCAAAAACATTATTTGTTCCAATTATTGATTTTTCATCTATATTATACTGCAAACTTGGCTCCCACTCTCAACACAAGTTGCTTGTAGCGTTCAACGATGCCATTCGGTCTGTATTTGGTCTGTGTCGTTGTGACCACAAATCACACTACCACAGACGTTCCCAAAAACGTTTTTCAATCCGTTTGTGAAAACTTTTAAAAATATTTTTGTTGGCTTTTGCGAACCGCTTTTTGACATTGATTTAGTGTTGACATTTTTTTCTGAGAGGCTAAGCGTTATTTAAAACGGTTTTCAATGCGTTTTTGAGGCATTATTTGACCAGTTTTTTAGATGTTATTAATGCGATTTCATACCTCTACAACTCACAAATCTACCTAACAGACTCAACTCATGAAACTCCTATTCACCGCCAAAAAGCAATCACTGCAGATAAACCAGCTTCATGCAGACAATGAAGGAAGTTCCCATCATTAATTGCCTGTCGGGTGGAACTCACTCAGAACCTGGTTACACAATTCAAAGAACAAGCCCCCAAACCAAACAGTCCTTCCACTTAATACCGTCGAGTGTTTATCACATCGGCAATGGCATTTCATTTCGTTTCATTAAAACGCATTTGCGAAAATGATTGATTAAGGACGATACTAGTTTCCAACCCTTGCTGCCAGCAGTCGTACACCCATAGCACGAACCGTTTATTTCGCGACAAGATTACAAACATTTTTTTTTTGCGCAAGTTAAAATATTAAAATTGCTACCATCATCGCATAATGGCGGGGCTGTACAAAACAGCAGCGCGGCAGGAAAAGGCTCCATTACCTCCGTGATGTGGCATCGAAATGATATGCAGATTTTTTGCCATTTTTCATTTCAATCTACGGACTGATGGGAGTAAATCTAACGGTTGGCTTTTCTGACAGCACATTTGGCGGGGACTTGGCGGTGCGAACGAGATGAATATACGCGCCAATGAAGGGTTATACAATCCGCCGCATTTATCTCATTAATCTTTCGTGGTATTGTGAAGCTGTGCCAGCGCGCGAGCACCACAACGCAACTGCGAGTAGTGCGAGCATCTCGCTCTATTCATTTAATTAAGAGTGCTGTGTGACTTGTAAGTCGTGAATGCGGACGAGGATACCACTGTGGTTTAAGATGGAACAATATGGTTTCATGCTGAAGTTTGGTTTCAGGAAGCTCAAATGCTTGGAGAGGGGTGTTCAAAAATATACCGATGAACTTGCTCATTTGATTTGTTTTCACAAGTCAGCTGTTAAATCGCATATCCCTGTGTCATCAGTCAGGATATATTAAAAATTAATAAATCATCTAGTGAAACTATCCTCCCGAGCGCACTCTGTACACAATACAGCAATTATTTTCGACAGCATTACTCGGGACAGACCTTCCTGCGTATACTCAGGCACGGGCAGCATTTAAATTTTCTGCTTTGGAAACTAATTCCTAGGTTGCAAGTAAATTACACGGATCGGTTGTTTGTGTTGCTAGCCATATGCTCGCTTTGGACATTCATACTCCTATGACACACTCGCTGGGATACAGGTAGAACATATGTCGCCCAACCGCACAGTACCACTCCGACACGAGATAAAATTTTGTAATCTTAAGTTGCATCAGCAAGAGTAGTTGTCATATAAAGTGACAGCTTCTACCAGGAGGGAGAATTTATTGCGCGCACCCCACACCACGCATCAAATCGCTGTCATTACTTTGATGACTTCACAACCTCTAATTTAGCGGCCGACATGTTTTGTGCTGCGCGCCTGATGTCCATCTTTTCGGCTCGTAAAGTAGATTGTTGTAGTAAATGAGTGTCGCCTGGCCGGGGGTTGGGGTTTTGGTCGAACTATATAATTTAACCTCGGCCAGTCGAGGGTGAAGCGATAGGTTTTTGCATGCATGTAATCAAATGAATTATAGCATTACGAGAGGTTATCATTTGAAGGCACTTACGTAAACCAATATAGACCGGGCAGCATCAGGTGGAGGAACAGGGAAGGTGCGTATGCCTACTGTTGTCATCTGCGATATTCAATATCATAAAGTGCGCTCAATAATTCGAGCGAAACTAATTCGTAGAGCAGTGTGGTGGGGGTGGAGGACGATCACAACAACAGTTGCAATGGTCAATTATAGAAGCATATTTATAGGCAGGTATTACAATTTATGAATGGAAATGGTGCCTGGAAGGAGGGTAAGATGAATTTGTATGAGGAAAGATTGGAAGTGCCTCCAGTTACTTACTCCAATATAAGATGGTTCAGCATTCTTTGAAAACCAAATCAAAAATCTCTATCGTATAATTTCCTTTTGTACTGTTTTCTACAGTAACATGGTGTTGAGATGCGAACTCAAACTGGCGATCTCAGTGCAATCTGTCTTGGCCACGGTTCTTCATTTGCATCCATATAAGTTCGACTTGATTAAAAAAATAAGTTGACAATCGGCCGCCACTTTTGCTAGGCTTGAGCATAGGGATATGGAGAGCTTTCCTGTTAAAGGGCTACATGGCTGCTTTTGCAACACTTAAATCACTAGGTTGGGTCAAAATTTGAAGATGAAAAAAGAAGAACCCTATCTAAGGAGTCCTTCGATCTCTCTTTTTTATCTAAATCGTCAAGTTACTTTCAGGAGTAACTGAACAATAATAGGAGTCCGCTTATCAGTTAGAACCACCCAGAGTTGAGTGTGACTCAAGAGATCCTTAAGATCCGCATTTTTAGGATCTCCCAGTTCATCATCGAAGTAGCTGCTGAGAATCTTCAATCACAATTCCCGATTTGGACATTCAAAAAGTGGGCAGGGTAGAATCGCCACATCCGTGATCGAGCTATACAGAATCTCCTACATGATTCGGATAGGATCTACTATACTCTGAGCCCGAAAAGGCAGTAGCATGTTACCTCTGAAATTTTTCAAAATAATAATAATAATAATAGTTGGCGCAACAGGTCTTCCTACACTGTGGAATATCACTGTGGACTCTCTTCTCGACAGACTTGAGGCGACTGGCACTCACACAGTGGGATATGCCGACGACATAGCAATAATGGCCAGAGGCGAATTCATAGACGTCACCGCAGATATCATGAGCCACCACCGTTCAGAGTGGTTGAGCGGTGGTGGCTGGAAGAAGGGCTCTCCATTAATGCGGGAAAAACAGATCTAATTCACTAAGAAGAGGAAAAATCTGGAATTTCGGCCCTTAACGCTCTTCGGATCGGAACTAACAACGACCACGAAGGTCAAGTATCTGGGAGTCTATCTAGATACTAAACTTTCATGGAACTACCATGTTGAGGAGCAGGTCAAGAAGGCAAAAAGGGTATTACATCAGTGCAAACGTGTATGTGGACAGAGGTGGGGACTCTCGCCTAGGTCAGCATACTGGATGTATACGATGATAACTAGACCCATTATCACCTATGCCTCGGTTGTATGGTAGGCGAAAGCTTCCCAGAAAATAGTGAGGAAGCACCTGGATAGGGTCCATCGCTTAGCATGTATAGGAGTTACAGGTGCAATACGGACAACACCAACATGCGCAATGAAAGTGATCCTGGGGATCTTACCGCTGGACTTATTTATTAAGAAAACAGCGGCCCTAACGGCACTTCGTTTGCATCGAGATGCGAAATGGCACAATCGTGGTACCATCTATGGACATATGAAGATCCTGGAACTTGTCAAAAACGAGATTAGGGATCTGAACATGCCTATGGATGGAACTACAAGGGTGCGTGTTATGGAAAGGAATCACAAAACTCGTATTGAGAACGGATTACTTCCAGAAAAAAGGAGTGGTGAAATAGTGATTTTCACAGATGGATCCATGATGGATGGCGGAGCGGGTGCCGGTATCTTTTCAGAAGAGTTGGAACTAGCCCGTCACGTTAGCCTCGGGAAACACACTTCTGTATACCAGGCTGAGATGATTGCATTGCTGCATGCGTTGGACTACTTGCTTGAGGGTCAGGTGGAGGGAAGAAATATCCTTATAGCACTGGACAATCAGGCGGTGATCAGATGCATGGAACAAGCAAACATTACAACATCATTGGCACTGGAATGTGTACTCAAGCTCAATAAGTGTTCATATAAAAATGAAGTAACACTGACTTGGGTACGAGGACACATAGGGATCGAAGGCAACGAAAAGGCGCACTCCCTTGTAAAACAGGGGTCAGCTGAAAAGTTGCTGGGACCAGAACCATTCTCTTCAATTGGCAGAGGAATGGTTGAACAACTGATTTACAACTGGATCACGGCAGAACATCTGAGAAGATGGTCAACCATGGAACAATGTAGACAGTCTAAAATGACAATTAAATGGCCGAGCTGCTCCACTCAAAGAAGGGTTCTGAGCATGAGTCGAGGAACACTAAAATGGGTGGTGGCTTTATCTACAGGACATAAAACTTTCGGGTATCATCGGGTCCGGCATTGGCTGGCAGAAGAATGAAGATATTGGGGCATCACTGGGTGGAGACCCAGTCGATGAAACAGATCTCACATAAACAGATGCTAGCGTTAACACTAGGAATCGAACCCAGGGAAGAACTCTGGAGGAATCCAGAGAGTCTATCTGGCTAAGATTTATAGTGGCAGAGAGACAAAAAGAGACCCGTCAATGGTGGTCTGATTCGAACATCTCTCAAATATATAATATATATATATATATATATATAACAGGTCTGTAGGGACCCTATGGGCCTAGCTTCTCGCAACCATTCGTTTTGTGTGAGTTTTTTTCATTTTTGAAACCAATGAAGGGATCTACAATTTTATGCCGATTCCAAACGGTTAATTGAAAGCTCTTTCAAGACAGTTATACTCTCGGATGTTTGCCAGACGTTCGCGAGAGGTGGCGCAGTGAAAAAACCATGAGTTGGAATTCGGGTTTTTGAGGGATTCGAACCTGGGACCCCTCGCTTAGGAGTCCAACACACTTAGCACTAAGCCCCTGCGCCTACACAATTTTCAAAAAGAGTACTAAAAAACAGTCCTGGATGAAAAAATCACTCAATTCAAATTCACATAAAAACAAATTCTTTCGAATTCAAAAAAATAGGCTAAACGTTTGTGAATTTTAGCAAAAAAGTCCTGCATTTTTAAAAGGAGTCTGAATTCACTAATTTTCAAAAAGATTATTCCGGAGGTCAATCGCTCAAAAAGGAGTCAAAGTGAGTCTAAAGCATCCCGAAGGTAACACTGAGCAGAGGTTGAATTTTTTGGCAAGCGTTATCTTTCTTTTAATTTCCGAAGAGATGCGTCGTTTCAGATGCAACGTGGTAGACCAAGTCCATATACACTACCTCAAATTTGTCAGTTGTGACATTCTGTCTGATTCGTCCATGTTTTCTGTCCCTTCTTGTTGACAGCATAATGCATACATGCTTTTGGCTTTGTTAACCGCCAAACCCATTTTTTGACGCTTTCGTTTCTATACTTTCAAATACAACAGTGGCGGCTCGCTGTTTTTTGTCAATGATGTCAATATCTTGTAGTTATACAGACTTTTAAAGGTTTGTGCTTCCGAGGTTAACTCGTGAGTCTCGGAAGGCGGCGAGTCACTTTCTCTGAAGACTTTTATGAAAACTAAGCTCTCGCTGGAGTATTTACAAGCCTTAATGAAGCAGTGGGCGTTCTCCATCGTCATCCTGCACGGCAACGAATTTGCCTATTTGTTGGCTATCATCGTCCGTTGAATGGTTCATCCTGACTGAAATTTTCCGTACATCATTCCTAGAGTATAAAGTTTCTCAATACTTTTGATTGAACGCATCTCGTGCTCCTTTTCGTCTCCTAGAGAATTCGAAATTCTTCCCCCATCTATTGCACTAAGCGCTATCAAGCTGCTTTTGTCCTTCTATGCTTACTTTCCTCAAGCCAAGGAGTTGGTCGGGCAACCCATCACATCAGTTGCAAAACTTAGAAAACTTTTCTCACGGGATTGCCATTGGTCTTAAATATTTTATGCGTCGTGGAATAATGTGCTATAATGGGGATATTAGTATTTTTAACTGTTGGTCAACTCAAGGGAGCCCAATAATGAGCCATATTGTAGCGTTGAAGCCGCCTAGGTGATAATTTGATCCCGACTGCACCTTGCATGGGTCTAATTCAATCAATGAAACCGATATAGGTGGTAATGCTAGCTGGCCAAATCTACGTCAGTTTCTTTTTAATTGAAAGTATCCTTCATGTCTGGAACTCATAGTGTGTACTCCTTAAATGGGCAGAGGGAAATCGCCCCCGTTCTTATTCAACCGATCTTCCAGCTAACAATTTGGATAATTTTGAAACACCCTTTTCACCATATATCGGTCTAACCATAAAGCTGGATAGATCCTTAGCTCGAGGTTTAAATTCCAGTACCAACAATACGCAGCATAGATGTATCAATTATTCCACGCACATACCGCCTGTAGCTCCGTGGGCAAGTTCTTCATTATTATTCTCAGTTCATAGCACAATCACTTTAGATTTACGATGCAATCTAGAAACAATCCTAAAGTTCCTTTCTCTCCATTAAATAAACTCCCAAGTGTCGTACTTAATTCGACCCAAAAATGTCCCCATCCTACCGATGCCACACCGTTTAACTCAAGCTCGTAACAACTAAAATCATTTCAAGGCAAATTCCACGCTTATAAATTTATTGACTGTTCCTGGTATAGCGCTCAAGCAAAACAAAAAAAACAAACACCCTCACCGCTCCTTCGACACATAACTGATGACGGCTAATAAATTGCAATTTTAAACTTCTAAGTAGAAATATTAAATTTTACGAGGACCGCTTGGTGCGTGCTTGGCTTAGGCTACTCTCCGCACAGTCACATCCCTAAATATTATTCTCCTCGTCGTCCATTAGTGGTAAACGTCCTGGCATTAACCAAATTGAACCGCAGACCATATTTATACCCGCCCCGGCAAAAGGTATAAACAATTTTATTGAAAATTTCGCTCACTAATCTCTGACGAAAACATCAGAATAGGGTAGTCCAACCAACCCCCGACCCCACATAAGATGAACATTTTGCAACAACCATTAATGTTTACGATATGCCGTTTAACTTAAGCTGCAGCAAAAATATGACACAGCCTGCATCTACCAGGATCTGAATCTGAATGTGTGTGTTGTTGGTGTTCCGAGTTGCGACGCGACGATAGGTAGTCCTTTTTGTAAGTCAATCCCGTAGTCATGGCGCAGAAGAGATATTCGAGTTGTGCTTGTTACGTTCTATTATATGGTTCCGGTTGTGCAAAGGAGACTTACAAGGATGTACGGTGGCGGAACCAAGTTAAGAAATAACTTTTTGGCTAGAATTTGGCTGAATGCACAAGTGAAACACAAACTTTGCATATTAAATGACATTCGAGTTGAGCTGCGTTAGTGGGGGCGGTGGGGGAACGTTAAAACGTTTGTTCGGCAGCGATGCTGAGTGGTTGTTGGGAAATTTTCATAGCTCTTTTGACAAAATGCAATTTCGGCAGAGAGATCCCTAAATTTGATCTAGGGGCCTGGTAGGAGACCGCAAAATGAGTAAATGCAATAAGTTTGTGTCATGAAATTCAGGATATGTGAGAAGTTAAACAGGATAGGAATAGCTGCGGATGTAGGTATGCGATGGATGTGTGTTTACATAAATAATGTACAAGTGGCAAATTACGCGCAGCTTATTTGAGTTTGGGTCCTTGTTAGAATGGAATTGTTCAGCTCGTTTAGGTTTTCATCAAAGTTGAGATGATGTTGTAAGGAATGCTGGGTACAGTTGAGGAATTTGGTGACGAGTTTGAAGTGTTTTTGCTACGAAATGACAGTAGCTAAGAGGATATGGTGATGACATACCCAGGCGACCAACAGTTGGGCATAGTTTTTTGTTACATGATGAGGTTCCTAGGCCAAGTCTGGGCTTCAAAAATCCTGTCTCTATACAGAGATACTCATTTTTGTCCCGCTCTGCGAAGTAGGTACGGTAACCAGCATAGGGAAGAAAGAAAAATACATACTTCATTTGAAGGCATCTATCGAAATTTCAGCTTAATCCTTAAATATACCTTTTGTTTCCTGAGAAGTGGCATCATGATAACGCAGTGTTTTTTTTAATTTTATATTATTTTGTATTTTTTGTGTTGTTTTTAATCCTATCGGTTCTTAGGTTCTTAATAAATTTTTAATTCTAAATTCTCATTAAAAAATAAAAACATTTTGTTTTTTAGAAAAGAAGAATATAAAAATATATTAACAGGTAGAAGTATAAGTATAAAACTAAGTGCAGATGTTGCTTTTTTATATCTTGGCACATACATAGCTAGATACTTCTATTTGTTTGATGGTGTTTGAATCCATAATTTTTGTTTGCCAAGTATTTTCAGGATCCTTGCATTAGTACCTATGAGTGAGTAAGTTGAAATGTTTGAGATGACAATGATGACAGGCAACCTCGCAGGCAACAGGAGTTGTTGAGCGTTTTGAGTTTTTACGCGAATAACTCGAGACAGGATGGTTAGTTTTTAAAGATTTTGAGCTTGATGGTTTTGATTGGGCCCAAGGAAGGCCATAGGCTACTTTATGTCTCGAAAACAAAACTTTGACAGGATGATATAGGGGATGAAAGTTTTTGTGGGATTCGGCGATTCCAAGACAAATTTGATCATGCCGCCAGTAAGAAGGTCAAACGTTTCCAGCTAAATGCGTATCAATCCAGTCAGATCTGACTGAAAAGCAGTCAAAATGGTAACGCTGACAACAACACAATCATCATCAGCATAGGGTTCCATTTTTCTCACATGATCAATTTTATGTGGCATTGTGGCGTGCTCACGTGTCGGCAAGCCTCTCGCTTTGTACGTGTACCGTACGCACCCTTAAATGGAAAAAAAAAAATGCTACGTACCATAAAGCACTTCAGTGAAAAAGCGGTAGGTTGGCCGACAAGTAAATCGTTGCGGATATTGCAATTGTATTTATTTTAATATAATTTTTGAATAGGTAAAGAATTTAAATTGACCGGAAGCGAAAGCTCGGAATTATTAATTTCATTAACGGATTTTTGCGAAACGAAGTTCGCAGGGCAAGCTAGTTTTAAATTTTAAATAAAAAATATAACTCTACGAAAATTCCGACTAGTATAATCTAAACCATTTTATATGCAATAGAACTGTATAGGGTTTTGCTGTTAGTTCCGGGTTGACATGAAGACCGATATCGACGATTTATTTTTCAATTCTTGACAAGGTTCAGAGCAGGCTAACGGCTGCGGCTGCGGCATGGATTTGACGAAGTGCCTCTTTTCGAAAAATCGGCAAGGCTTGCAGACCTTGTCTTGTACTCGATAGACGAAAAGTAAGTCGTCGTTTACGAAGTCATTAGATAAATCTAGATGTGGCACAAATCAAAATATCGTGATATGTCAAGCCGTTGTTGATGTGCTTAGAGGCTTGCTGACCTTGTCTTTATGAAAGCTTGTAAAGCAGTCGGTTAATTGACTTAAAAATTTAACATTGCTATAGAATTTATATTTTTGTAGTAAAAAGAAATTAAGTTTCCAAGGGGGCATGGCACCTCCCAAACAGCAAAGTTATTTAGGAAACAGCTTCCCTCTTTAAATTTGTAAAATTGGGACGTAGTGGAGGCATTTAGCTATACATTTATGGGTTTGCCATAAAATAGATGTAAAAATGCAGGACAATTTTCTCAAAAATCGGGACATGGTTTGACATTTTAGGAACATTTATATAAAAACATTTTGTATTAATTACTCAGTCAGCAATGTAACTTTTAACGTCATAAACGACGGAATGTGCGGTCGAAAATTTTGTGGAATATAGCTTCCACTCGGCTACGTGAACGTCAGTTGTTTTTATAAGCCACGAATATGTTTACTCCAAAATGTTATTGTAGATGACTTATCGTTACTTGTTTTTTAATTTGTTTCCACTTGTGTTATTTTTTTATTTGTATTTTTATTATAATTAGCACTTAAAGAAAATTAGAAGATTAACGACCGCAAATACCAACTGACAAGCGACAGTGCAGGCTAATGTTTTGACAACAGAGAGAGTGTGCTCATTAAACAATATTTCAGAATGGACTAAAAAATGGTAGATTAAAATAAATGACCTTAAGTCATTTCATATTAATTTTACGTATAAAAACGTACCAAACATTCCAAACCACATTAACAACAATGTAGTCGAATTTTTAAACACAGCCAAATATCTGGGCATGACTCTAGACGTGAAACTGCGTTGGAAAGCGCACGTTATGAACTATAAAAGATGAGTTGAACATGGGATACAGTATTGGCTTGTTGGGAGATACTCATCCCTGTCCAACTACAATAAGATATAGCTATACACGCAAATTCTAAAACCAGTATGGACCTATACGGGCTCCAGTTGCACATGCCATACTAATTTACAAAAAAAAATCAGGTTTTCAAAAATAAAGTGCCAAGGAACATAGTGAATGCACCTTGGTACATACGCAATGCCGATCTGCATATAGATTTCTAAATGTTGAAATGGCAGAAGATGAGGTTAAGAAGGTTGCTCGGAGGCATAGAAATCGGCTTCTCAACAACGTAAACACAGAAATAACTGAACTTTTAAATAATGGCAATGTAATCAAGAGATTGAAACGGATAAAACCTCTTGATCTGTAAGATTTGGCTAGGGGCTAGGGCTAAGAAATTAGGTATTGATTTCAAACAAAACAAGTTTAAAAATCCGACAAACGGCGGATTTATCTCTTAAAATTCATAAAACAATTAAAAAATAAATTGCTGATTATTCGTACGACTATAGGTGCAATCTGTCAGTTAATGTGTTTTTTTAGATACGTTAAAGTCCATCACTATTGCAGAAGCATCCCTCGCGTAGGTGCTAGCTCTGCAATGTCTTTAGACGATAAAGTTACTTGAACAGTTGGAAATAAACGCTGGATTTGCCAAAAACCTTACAACACTGCAAATGCTATACGCAGAAATTTTTGGAAATTTCGCTCGGTTAAAGAAAAATGGGTTAAAATTAACTAAGTCTCTGTAGAAAATCTAGCGAATTAAAAAGGTTAAATCATACTATTAAAAAAACACACTTCATCAGATGGTATATCAACCATGTTACTCTGTTGTTATTAGTTAGTTTATTATTTACGACCGAGAAAATTTGGAGAGGATATTGATAAATCGGTTATCTTTAACCGAGTTTCCCTAAACAAGTTGACTCAGCTAATTTTAATCACTTAATTTAATTTAATTACTTGGTTGTTTTTAACCGAAAGTTGATTGATTAGTAAGAAATTTTTCTGCGTGAAGTGAGACGCATCGCTCCGGGGACGGGAGTGTGCCCTCACAACAGCCATCAATGCTCTTCAAGTGTGAGTCATCGTTCCGTCCTGTTGGGACGAAATGTCCACGAAGTCCAACTCATAAGGCGGAAACGAAATTTTTGCGCGAAGAATGTCGATTGAAGTTTTGTTCTGTTCTGATCGGCCGCGGAACTATGTACAAGTATTCGTCTTGTCACAACTTGCGGTTAGTCTATGATAGAATTGATTTAAGGTCCGGTACAAAGCCAAATGTGGATCTTTCGAAAGTCATGCTGAGTTGCGACCACAAAACACAAATAGGCCTCGACGTGGCAAACGCTCTCATCGCACTGTTTCAATTAAACGCAGGTAATGAAAACAAAGCTTTGGAACCTCGAATGAAGAATAAGACCATTTCAATCAACGCCAGCAAGAGTGGAGCAGTGCCGATTCCCTTGGTTATTATGTAAAAAAAAATTTTTAAATCACAAAACATCGTTTCCATTACAGTTTACAGACGAATTTACTAAAGCCATACCAACTTCTTTTTGAACCCAAAAGAGTATTTCTGAGTTAGGGCTGTGTAATCGCTTTTTAGTGAGAGAACTGGATGATATATTAAGATTAAATTTTTCAGAAATGCAGTTGGACAGTGAAAATCGCATCCAAATCTGTGTTCTCAAAACTAACACGGTCCTAAAGATAAATCCACCACAAGGTAAACGCTGTAAAAAAAAATAACAGCACCACCTACCGGAGCTAATTCAAATTAATCTGTAAATACCGCCTGGAATAAACCGTAGTTTTTGAGTAGTCACAACCACCTTATCCACATCCTTGAGTGCTAGTCAACACGAAGGGTAAACAGTCGGCAGACCGCTTGACAGTCAGCTCAAGGGCAATAAAATTATAAATTTAATTCGTTGCCGACACAATTTTATTTTGTTCAATCTTCCACACATGGTACGTGCGGATATATCCATCTTTCCCTGTGTTCCTTTGTCCAATGCGTGCACTACACAAACTAAAGTCATTTTAACACATCGTTACAGTAAACACGAACAAATTAAAAGCACACACACATGGTAATCGAAATAAATTTGTTTCTTTATCGCGGAGACACATTTCTTTAGCTGAATATTTACCGACATCCTTGAGTCGTAAACTTACAACCATCCAAGCGATAAGGTTGTAAAATGGATTCCACCCAACGAACCGTAAATAGTTGTAATTAAAAGCCAGCGCACTTAACACGATTCTAATGGAGGCCCCCAGCAAACAGCGCGCTTATCGCGTGTAAATCAATAAATTATCCTTTTCCTTTTCGTCTTAATGCACACATGTGTGTTCCGCCTCGCATACTAATACGACGGCGAATTTGTTTCCACTTAACATCAGATCGCTACAGGTTTTTGTTTGTCGCTGAAAAGTGAACTGGCTCCTTGAAAAGTTGTCGGAGTTAACTTTACATACACTTGCGAGGGTGTAATGCCACATCCACTTTGTATACAATTTAATTTGATTTACATATATGCATGCATATTAAAACAAAGTGTTAATGGTTTTATTACTGCGTGAAAGGATTATATTCCCCAAATAGGCACAAGTGCGCCAGTCCGGGGATAATTTATATCCTCTCCCTCAAGTGATGAGATATTATCGCATCGCCCCCAATTTAAAGGACCGCTTTGATGAAGTGAATGCCAGATAGTTTCCGACGATGACACAGGATATGTGGAAAAATGACGACTCCTCCTCCTCCTCCTCATATGACTAAAGATTATTTTCGAGACCTTTGTGATGGCATGGGTGAAAGTCATTGGTGTTTCCACTTGGACGCTTCCCCTTCAAAATTTTTAAGGAGCATTCAAAAAATTGAACGACAAGAGAGTGAAATCTTCGATGCAATTAATTATGGGCTACAATATAAATTACCCGCACTATATCCTTTTGTCGAGGCGGCCGACATGATGGAATGGCCAATGTGTGTATATCACTTATGGAAGTATGTCTGGGAAGGGATACATTGCGTATATGCCGTTTGAGGTTATATTGTTAATTTGATTTGAGCAACATAATTGATAGTCAAACTGGTATAGGAAGGGACAAATTTAAAACGAGTCCTTGCCAGAGCGAAATGCTCAACCCAACCTAACTCTTTAAGGGTTTGTTTGGTTCTGTTCAACTTGCGATTTAATTAAATCCTTCAACTCAGTTGATGGCCTGTTGACAGCTCAACTCACCATAATCATGCTCCTACCCAAAGTAACATTATTTCGTGTACACCTCTGAAATGTTTTTGGCAAACTAAAACTTTTGCATAACGAGTTTCGTAACAAAACAATTTACACCCAGAATTAGGTGCGGCACACAATGGAAACTTCAAAATGGCACCATTCCCATGCACAAACGCACCATGCACAGCATAGCAGTCTGCATTAGCACAACCTACTAGTGTATAGAGTGTCGAAAAGCACATGCGGTATTAGCTGCTGTTAACAGCAGCTATGTCTCGTGTTTGGTAAAAGGTCCATTTGGGTAACCCGTCAGCCAAGTTCAGCTGGGCAAATGCTCACACAAAGGAGCTTAATTGAATTTTAAATTACTTTCGCCAAAATGTCTTGCAATGTGTGAAGGTCCTTCAAATATGCAAAATTGAAATTACCAGGGTTAGAGTCGGGGAAAACTTTTCGCCAAGAGTGTTGTTTACTGACGGGGATACACACAATGGGCGCACAGAATGCAAATGGTCAATATACACAAAACAGTTCCACTTCTCAGTTAATCCTCGTCCTGAATAATGCATTTATTATGCAATCGCACCCGACACTATACCCCACACAGCACGAAGGATGAAGGACTTTACACACTTCACTCAAGAGTCGGCTTCCTAAGCGAGAATGGTGTGCAAGTGTGCCAAATCAGGGCAGGTATACCCGCATTGTTGTGTATTGTCTTGCAAGGACCAACTACTATCGAGGACCGTGTCTGTGCAGTGTCTTTTGTGGATGACAATTGATTGCCGCTCATTACAGCCATTAGGTCGGGTTGCTATGGCTCCCTCTTGCGACCATTTTCTAATAATGACGAATCATAAAAGATTTATCCAAATGTAGTGTAGGCTGTGTGTGCACAGAAAGTCCTGGGGGAGCACTTGAGAACAATGAAAAATAATTGGACACATGAGTGGTCATTTGGTCCATCGAAGTCATTATTTCCGCTCTTCAAATGAGATATACGCCAATTGTTGTCCACCCATTGGACTATAGGTATTGTCGTGTTGTGTGCGTGCTCTGTCAGGACTTTGGCTTGGGGTTCATTTGTTTTGAATGGACATTGACTGCCATTGGAGATGTGTTTGATATTAAAATGTCTGATGTGACCAGGGGGTTGAATATATATGCCCTTGGAATGCATCGGTGGCGGCGACGCGTCTATTTGATACGATGCAAGTCGAATATTTCGAATAATGCATTCGGGTGATTACTTTCGGATGGAATGCAATTTCCAAATGTCATAAACGAGTAGATACTCGAATAGGGGAAGGTTTTTCTTTATGGAAAACAAAAGTGAACTTGTTCGATTAGATTTGTAATCTGGTATTGAGATTTTTAGCGCTTCAGTGAGTCACAATAATAGAACGACTGCCTAATGACAGGAGTAGGTATGTAAGTGTGTAGGTACAATTGTGCTTTGTAGTTGTACGCTTGTCGTTAAAAGGTTTCTGCAGGAAAATGTTTCCAAATAACAATTGCTATTGTGACCTACAACAAAACCTACATGCCATCCATGATCCATATCCATTACTTACAGAGAGAGAGAGAGAGAGAGAGAGAGAGAGAGAGAGAGAGAGAGAGAGAGAGAGAGGGAGAGAGAGGGATAGAGAGAGTAATGGAGATGTGGATCGCATATGAGATTGGGATCTATCTGCTTATAGACGGGTAAAAACGGTTTGTATACTGTCAAAACTCCCACCTTCAAAGTCACTAAAGATTTTTCCGTGTTCCATGTGGTAATCATGTCGATAAAGGAAGCCCAGTCGTGGCTTCCGACTTAGGAGTAATATCGCATAGCATATCTGCCAGAGAAATCACCATGTTTGCATATATAGCCAAGCACCGATTAAATCCCTTTAGAAGAAACAAAAAAGGCTTGTGATGAATCATTTTCTTAATAGCAAATGAGATGCAAAAGAAATTCCCGTGGACTAACGTCAGAAATTGGGTTTTTCAGATACTCGCCCTCATGAGACATTAAGGGCCGGTCTGTTCACAGCTGGTTAAATCCTTGGTTAGTTTACCATCGTTCTAGGTTAACCATAATGATTATAAATCGGTGATAACTGAAACTGAAAAAATGGAACGATTTGTTGCAAAGTAATGGTTTGGTTACCGAAGTGAAAAAAACGATCAACAAACACTCATTGGGTTATCATTGACTAATAATCATTGGTTAACCTAAGTCTATGGTAACCAACTGTCAACAGACCGGCCCTAAGTCAAACACATAAAATAAAACTTTTCCATAGAGTGCGGTAAAATTTTTTGCCATGGAAAAACGCCTAGTAAGCGTTAATTACCCATTCATCGGTATTATTGGGATACTCTACATTTTTCGGATATTGAAGGACTTACAAAAAAAAAAAAAAAACATTAAACCGAATTGTCCACAGTCACAGTTGAATAGTTAATGACTTGTGCAGGTGAAAAAGTCAACTGACTGACCCTTGTATGCGCTTTCACTAATGAAGGTGTTACCATTACACAAGAACATTTAAACCGAACCAAAATGTGTCCGCCCTAACAACCGAAAAGCAATGACAAGGACAACACCAAGTCACAATAATATAGTTTACACCTGTCATACGAAAAAAAACCGAAATAATTATATCCCTCCATAATAAATGACCTGAAACTAATTGAGTTCATAACAGTTGTCGACAGGATATGACTTATGTCCACTATTAATAATAAAATAAAATATTTGTTGCGGCAAATGTTACAATTCCCTAATCGTCCTAAATTACCATATTACTTACGATTATTTTGACCGTAGTCAAAAATATTTATACAACTTAGCTCTTGAATGGAATTATGGAGAGAAAATCCTTAATCCCCACATGCAAGTACCGCGCACTCACTCGCTACATATGGCGGTAAGTGAAATACTTTTATGATCTCCTCAATTAGTGCCCGGGACGCTAATACGATTAGCAGGCAAATGCAAATATTGCACGTGCGTTTTTTACTCCCTTATACAAAATATCTACACACTCATCTAACAGATGGCCTAACTAGTAGCATAAGGGATGCTCAGGGTAGCGTGGATGATAATAAATTGCGAGCTTAGTCCTTTAAACATCGCGGCCATGCTAATATCCTTGTATGGGGCATAATATAACACACAAATGTTACAATAATTGAGATTGAAAGTCGGTAAACTCACCTGCACATGCCACACCAACTACCACTCACCTGTGGTCAATTACGGACCTGATGTGTTAACAAAAAGATAATAAAAAAACCAACCAAATGACATGCAATAAACCAACAGGAAGAAAGGATTTCCACTGTTTCTCAGTTTTACACCTCCTCCTAATGCATTATCCTATTTATCATGGAACACACAAAGGAAATCATTCCTTCGCCTAATTTATTCAAACGAAATGGGCGTACTATCATAAAAGCCTTTCGCACAGTCCCTCGATCAGAATGTTACAAACTCCTATTCATGTCAGCCATCGGGCGGACAATCACAATGGAAAATCTTAAAACAAATAAAAATTTGACATGACATTCCATTAGCACACCATTTATCAAGGAAAATTTATCGCGCCACAGCCGACAGTCGAACACACATAATGCGGCTGGAGAAATAACGCGCCCGAGCTAACCATTGTCCGACAGACATTTCCTGTCCATTTAACAAATACAATGGGGGCGACGCTGAATTGCCAAGAAAATGCCAACCACTGTCAGAGATCGCTATCACCGAGAAGCCAACATCTGAGCAAACCCATTGCTACAGGTGTATGTAGGTATGACTCTGACAAGGCAAGGCGTACAAAATGTCAGTTAATTAGACAATTAGTCAAAATAATGCACTTTTCCTTTGAATGGGGAGAGTTGGATTATGCACGCCTACCAGCACCGGGCTATACGTGGACAAGATGGATCTGTGTGTAAAGTGACCGAACCTACTTGCTGTGGATAAAGTGTCAAAGGCAAGCGGTGCGGAACAGCGTTCAGGGGGTAATGCTAATGAAGGTATAGGTGGTAAATTAGCACTTGTTTAACGTAATCGCATGGTTTTTTCACACTTCCTTTGGGGAAAGGAGGCGATTTATTACTACTGTGATTTACGAGAGAGTAAGGGACTTTTTTGAACCGTTGAAACTTAGTAAGGCAGGAACAGGACTCGTAAGCAAATACATGTCCGGCCTATACCTTGTCTAGGTGAGCATTTATACAAAAGCACATCTCAGATACCCTTCCAACGACAGGAAGTTCCTTTGTTAACAATTTTTAATTTAATTCCGAGTTTATTTCGATAACATACCAGCTTTGTGCACTCATTACCATGGCCTGACGAAGCATCATCATTTTCCTTTACATTCACTTGCTCGCTTCCCTTTTTCCCCCCTCTCATCGTGCCGCCCGTCGTGTTACTCCTTATTGACTATTGTTTTGTCATTTTGGTAATGATACGTGCTAACTAAATATAAATTAGCACGCAGGCAAAGAGAAAAATGTCAGCATGAAGTCACAGTCACCATGACATTCAGTAGAGGATTCGACTCCTTGTCCTTCGTCGTTTCATAAACGCAACTGTGCAGTGTGCCTGTGCAGTCGTTGCTATGTGCCAGTTGGTGGTTTATTTCTTCTTCTTTTTTCTCAATATGTTATTGTCCTTGGATTAAGCTTTGTGTGTAGAGGAACTTTATGTGTTGCAGGGTAATAGGGAATCGCACTACCTTGGCATTGGCATTGGCACTGGCAAACTCCTTGCATCTGACACTTTGTTATACATAACTATGTGAATGGTAGCAGTCTCGGTTGGGTTATCTGCTGGATGGGATAATTCAAAGCAAACGGAAAGTCTGAACAAAGGCAGCTCGAGTTCGAAATTTTGTACTAATATGATGACTTTCTACAAACATGTATGAGTAAAAAAGCTTTTAATTGAGACTTGCAAAAGGGTTGGGTCGGTAAAACTCAGTGTGAACTTGCTTGCAGTTGCGCGCTTACCACAGGAGCACGTGGGGCAGTCGTAAAAGGTTTTGTTTTAAAATGGAGTCAGATATTGGTTAGAATCTACAACAAACCATAACAAAGCAATCGTGAATCCAGTTCGAAGCTACGTCATCTATAAGTCAGCTAGAGATGCTGTATAGATCTAAGACAACCCTGTTCTAAATTCGCCAAATCTGTTTTGCTGTACGTAGGTACCTACTACTAACTACTATTCGTGATTTATCTGCATACCCAAATCACATGCCCTCATGCCTGCCAAATGAGGTAACTACCAAGGACAGTGACTGTGTCAACGTACGAAAACGGGAACCTTATATAAAAATTAACAGCTTTATTTATAAAATCACCGTATAGAGTCTGTGATCTCTACAAACCCTCTAAAATGCCCTTATGCAGGAAACTCTCAAATATATATATATATATAATATATAACTTTGCGAAAGCCTTGAAATCCCGACCTATTCTGGAACGGAGAATAGGGTTGAGCTAGGCCCAAAGCGCGACCCGTGTGTCGCTACAGACACAGCCACTCCTACCCCGCCACCTTTTCCTTGCGATATAGTCAGCAGCAACTATAGGATAGTATAGGTCTCCGCCACGGTACTCGGCCCCCTCCTATGGAGGCCGAGTTTAAAGCACATGTGGTATATTCGAGTAAAAAGACGTTACTACTTCAGGCAGCGCTCTCTCGGATACTCCCGAACATTGGTGGGCCTTAATATGCTAGGAGGATCCTACTATCTAAGGTAGTCAGCTCAGTACTCTTGTATACTGCCCCGGTTTGGTCGAGTGCACTAGCGACAAAAGAAGCAAGACAAACTCTGTTTTCGGTATGCAGACTCAGCGCGTTAAGAACGATCTGCGGTTTCAGAACCATCTCCGAGGAAGCGGCCTTTGTCATAGCGGATATGATCCCAATAGATATCCTCGCTGGCGAGATGCTAAGGATCTACAACAGGAGTCGGGCCAACTAGAGGAAAGAGATATTGCGAGAACAAAGACTGAAGAGCGAACTGCTTCACTTGTATCGACTCTTCAAAATGAACTACGAAGAATAGAGAAGCTCAGAAGGGCATTACAAAGAGATGAAGCGTCAGAAGTCAGAACAAGATTTAGCATAAAAAGCTAGCCAACCCCGCGAAGTAATACCTAACGGCAGTCTCGCGGGAGGGTGGTTGAAGGACGTAGTGGTGTCGATTAGTAAGTAGGCGCACTCCTGGCATCGATTATTCGGGTTTGCGAATCGTTCATGTTGGTTGCACGGGCTACCGAATCTTTAGAAGATTACGACATCCATTGGGTGCGCCCACCCATAAAAAGAATCCATAAAAAAAAGGTCTCCGCCACCGAAGCATATTCAGACATTTTCATTTGCTCCCGAACAGAGTCCCGCAATTTTGTATGCTCGAAGGCCCCTGCATAGCCTCAGACGCCCCTGCCTGATTGGTAAAACTTTCTTTGCATGCACATCTTTAGTGCGCCAAATTCCATCGCTCATTACTGTAGCCTGACGAGGCATCATCACTTCGCTTTAAATTCACTTGCTCACTGCCGCTACTACTTCCTTCCTCGCCGTCGTGCACATTGCCGACATCAGTAGCCGTACTCCTTATTGACAATTATTTTGTCATTTCGGTAATGATACGTGCTAACTAAATATAAATTAGCACAGCCAAAGAGAAAAATATCAGCATGAAGTCACAGTCACCATGACATTCGGTAAAGGGAAAGGATCTTTGCACACTTGCACAGTGCAGTGTCGTGGTATGTCGCTTGGTGGTGGCTCTGAAATTACGTACATGTAATTCTTTTTTGCTGTTTCTCTGCGAATTTTTTATTGTCCTTGGATTAAGCTTTGTGTGCACTGCACATACACAAGAACTTTATGTGTCCTTGGTATATTAGATTCATCCGTTCCAAGGTAACGGGGAAGCGCACTACCTTGGCATTGCCACTTAAGCAATGGCAATAGCAAACTCCTTGCATCTGACACTTTTGTCAACAACATGAATGCTCACAGTTTCGGTTGGGTTGCCATCCTGGAGGGGGGCGGTGGATGTACAAACGCAACCGACGACTGAACAAAGGATGTGTATTTTTTCGAAGGAAAAACAAAGAATCCTAGTATCGGGTATCGCGTAACCATGGATAAATGCCAAGGGCATAATCAAAAAAAGCTTTTATTCAATCCTGGGAAGAGGGGTTGCTTGGTGGAAAGTGGAAACTGCTGGGGATGACTTTCTTTGCTTGGGAAAGTTTTTCCTTTTTTTTTTGTCGCGTTTGCATTTTTTATGCAACTGTGGGAACTGTTTCTTTTACAACTGAGGGAAACAACTTTTAAAATTTATGACAGAATTGGCAAAAGTGATATATTTTGTGTTTTCGGTTGCATTGTAGCGTTCTGTTGAGCGAAGAATCGCGTGAGTTGTTTCAAAACACTCATCGACATTGTTTATGTTGAAGCAGTTTTGTTTGGCTCGATGTTTTTTTTTTTCTTTTTTCTTGAATAATATTACCGTTTGTTGGTGCAGTGCTTCTAATTTGTCAGTCCTTTGTTGCAGATGGATGGAAATGTTTTCTATTTTTAGGGAAACAGATGAATGGTGTCGTATATTACTGGGAAATAATTGGCAATTGGTTTGAATAGATGGGTGCTGAATTCAAAGGGTGACGACTGAGCGCTCATTCTTCGTGATTTCGAAATTGCTGAAAAGTTGTAGACTTTTGACTTGCACCAAACAGTGGAGACATGATATAAGAAGCTCCGTCTATAATAAGAGGTTGTGGTCTTGCGCTTGTACATCAGTCAAAAGTTAGAGATACATTTTTTTGCATTTTGCTACGATTTGTGCAGTAACTTGTCGTGATAGTTGCAACGATTTTTGTGGCGTTATGCTTATTTGTGGTCAGCTTTTTTTAAATGAAGAGTTTTTTTGAAGTTATTACTACCTTAGGCGCGTTGGGCACTTTAAGATGGAAAGAAATTGATAAATTCGCCGCGTCATCGTCACCGAGAAACCGACACCCGATAGGTGGCGCTGTTGTCCATTTTCTGAGAAACTCAACCGATCTCAATGAAACTTTGTATGTGTACATGGTTGGATGCAGCTAGAAAGATAGGATAGATAGGATACACACGTAATTGTTCAAGTAATAACTTCTGTCGGCACTCCCGGAGTGCCTAATGTTTTTTTTTTATAATCATGGGTCGATTATGAAATGGAATAAACGTAAACTAACACAAACTTGGTGGTATGGTGGTGAGAGGCTAGGTCTAGGGTCCCTTATAGCATGTCGATTGCGGCTTATTGGCGTATACTTGCGACTTCAGAAAACCCCACAAGAAGAGTGTAGAATCGGGCGATCTTGGTATTCAATTCACGTCACAGCTGAGGTATTATCATGCCCTCAAATCCTTCATGCGTGGCATCATAGCCCGGTCCTGCTGAATCATTCTGTGATGGCTTCATCAACTTCATTTTCAAAAAAAGTACGAAAAAATGACGCCGCCGCGCCGGCCCAAAATTAGTATCAAACTGTAACTTTTTGCAGATGCTTTGTCATCTGGTGAGCCCGTGTAGGTTGGCGTCGTCTCATAAGGTATACTCTAATTTTGCTTACAAAGTGATTCATTCAAAAATGCGTCTCGTCACTAAAAATTATTCGTCGGCTAAAATTGTGGCCCTCTTTCAAACGCCCCAAAGCCCAGTCAGCTAGCAAACGGCGCTATCTATGGTTATCAACTTTGAGTTCGTTGAACCTCGTACGGGGTAAAGGCCCTAGTCTTAAAGCCAAATTCCTCAAGTTGAAGTCTGCCAAAGGTCGATTTCTACTGCACCGAGAGTTATATACATACTACCCCGGGTTTTCCTGCAAAACTTTCACCGAGAGCTGCAATGTTTTCGGTGGGGTGTGGGTATATTGTCGTATATTACTGGGAAATAATTGGAAATTGGTTTGAATAGATGGGTGCTGAATTCAAAGGGTGACGACTGAGCGCTCATTCTTCGTGATTTCGAAATTGCTGAAAAGTTGTAGACTTTTGACTTGCACCAAACAGTGGAGACATGATATAAGAAGCTCCGTCTATAATAAGAGGTTGTGGTCTTGCGCTTGTACATCAGTCAAAAGTTAGAGATACATTTTTTGCATTTTGCGATGACGATTTGTGCAGTAACTTGTCGTGGTAGTTGCAACGATTTTTGTGGCGTTATGCTTATTTGTGGAGAGCTTTTTTTAAATGAAGAGTTTTTTTTTTAAGTTATTACTTCTTTAGGCGCGTTGGGCACTTTTAGATGGGAAGAAATTGATGAATTCGTTGTCCATTTTCTGAGACACTCAACCGATCTCAATGAAACTTTGTATGTGTGCATGGTTGGATACAGCTAGAAAGATAGGATAGTTTTGGACCCGATAGGTGTGCCTGATGTTTTTGTTTTTAATAATTATGGGTCGATTATGAAATGGAATAAACGTAAACTAACACAAACTTGGTGGTATGGTGGTGAGAGGCTAGGTCTAGGGTCCCTAGTAGCCTGTCGATTGCGGCTTATTGGCGTATACTTGCGACTTCAGAAAACCCCACAAGAAGAGTGTAGAATCGGGCGATCTTGGTGTTCAATTCACGTCACAGCTGAGGTATTATCATGCCCTCAAATCCTTCATGCGTGGCATCATATCCCGGTCCTGCTGAATCATTCTGTGATGGCTTCATCAACTTCATTTTCAAAAAAAGTACGAAAAAATGACGCCGCCGGCCCAAAATCGGCATCAAACTGTAACTTTTTGCAGATGCTTTGCCATCTGGTGAGCCCCGTGTATGTTGGCGTCGTCTCATAAGGTATACTCTAAAAGCCATTCATTCAAAAATGCGTCTCGTCACTAAAAATTATTCTTCGGCTAAAATTGTGGTCCTCTTTCAAACGCCTAAAAGCCCAGTTAGCTCTAGCAAACGGCGCGATCTATAGTTATCAACTTTGAGTTCGTTGAACCTCGTATGGGGTAAAGGCCCTAGTCTTAAAGCTAAATTCCTCAAGTTGAAGTCTGCCAAAGGTCGATTTCTACTGCACTGAGAGTTATATACATACTACCCCGGGTTTTCCTGCAAAACTTTCACCGAGAGCTGCAATGGTTTCGGTGGGGTGTGGGTATTTACTTATTGTTCACCTAACCGCTTTTCTCAAATTTGTCCAACATTCGTTGGTGAGTTGACTTTGGAGGGCCATTGTGTCTGCCGTAAAGTGGGCGCAAGGTTTGTTCACCGGAGAGTCTATAATGTCAAATTTCGAGCTCTAAAATTAAATATTCATTATTCCAATGGAATGTGTATTATAACTTTAAGACTTCAGTTTCGGTTTGAGTCATATCATTAGATCATTAGCTGAAGTAATTAATTTTCGATATTACCTATGTAGTTCCCTATATGCGGATGAACGTGATACCTTTGGTATGAGCTTGAGGTGACGCTTTCATTAAAAGGTGTTCTCAAATACAAATCCATTGTGCGGCAGTGTTTCTTAAACGTCTTTAAGGTAAAGCAAAAGTTAGATGATTCCTTTAGTTGTTCCCAGAACACGGGTAACAGTTCGTCCTTCAAACGTCTGCTGCAGTCAATTATAGTGTCTACGTTCGCTCATATGTGTTCGACTGCAGTCATGCAAATCCCAATAGCATCCTGAAAAATTGTGTAATTACCATTCACCATGGTCCATTGCGGAACTGTCTTCTGCGAGACCCTCTCCGCCATCTAGAGGAGTGTTTTCCTTTTCAAATATTTACTTCCAACCTTCCATTAGATAAAAGCAAACAAGCGAGAAAAAACTGCCTGACCACTGCAGATATTTCACGGTCACTTAGAATTATCTAATTCCTAGGTTTGCAGTGCCAAGAACAGATATCCAGTCGCCAGTCACGTCATCCCTCCGAGTGGAAAAGGATACAAATTAAAAATCTATTCCCAAAGAAAGGGTTCTCCTCGTCATCATCAACATCATCCCTGTAAATGCTAAACACAACTTATTTATACAAAAGTAGTAGCAGTTAGCAAAAGCATCAGCATAAGCATCAGTGTGCATAGTAAAGATAGCTCCCTAGGACCAGCATAGCCGGTACGGTTTCAATTCAACGTCTCGCCCATTCATTGTTTGACTTTCGCATGATAACTTTGTTTATGATTAATGAGAATATTATGCGGAACGATTCGTGTATAGCATCAGGATCAGGAACCAACATCCGCAACCGAACTGGAGTAGCCGTTCTTTGTCTGCGGGGTGTTTGTGGAGCTGATGGAAAATTGTAAGCAACAAAATGATTATGCAAAAAAATTCTACACTTTAGCAAATTTTTCCATACAGCTCATTTCAATTATGAGCGCCAGTGGGAGTGGAAGAAGTCACTACAGTCTCTTCTGTCCATATGGGAATGAAGGGTTATTTGGAATTCAGCTCATAAATCTTCCGTTCTACTGACATTTTTTTTTTTCGTCGGTTTCATAGTCTCGGTGGAGGTTTGCAATATTAATATACGCTGGGAGCTTTTTTCTTTTTATTTGGATGATGATTCTTCATACTTCGTACTTCATACATGAATTGTAAATGTAGATTTATGAATGGCGAGCAAATTTATTCTGGTCGTGGGAAGTTCTTAGAGAGCTTCGGAGTGAGAAACTTTAATTAGGCTTGTCCGAGAGGGGTTGGAAATATTGTAAAAAGGGTCGAATCGATGGGGACACTGAAACAAGACTGGGTACGTCACGATATAAACAAGTGTGGCGACAAACTGTCACAAACTGTCTTTCGCTTTGATTCCATTGTTTCGTCAAACCGATGAAGCACTTTCGACCCTCCCAATCCCATAAGCACGCGTCCATTAACATCAACTCACAAAGGCCAGTCTTACAAATTAAAGTATCGAACCTAAAATTAAAAGAAATCATCCGCCGACGTTCACAAAATGTGTCAAGACAAATAACCTCGACATCACTTTGTCTGTTTTCGCAGTTGTCTGCTTCTTTTGGGTCACACGCCACTCCTATTTATTTACACAGTATCCTTTCAAAGACGCCACGTGTTTTTTTCTTCTTCAATTCAAATCAAATTACAGAGAATTAATAAGCTCCTTGTGTTTATACCCGCACCGAGAATAAAAACCAACTTCATCAAGGACTACTGACTCACTCCCATTCACCCACGCTGCCACTCCTCTGATTAGAACGCCTCAATGGTCAGCCATTCACATCCAACAAGAATCCCTTCAGCCTCAAAGAGGACTGATTAATGAAAATCGAAATGCGGTCAAATTAATAACAACGAAAGCCGTTCGCTTTTGGTCCTTTTTCTGGGCGCATATTCCGTTTTCATTAGTACACATTAGTTAGTTGCGATTAAACACTATGAACTGTGACTGTGACCGTAAAGTCTCACTATAAGGTGTAAGGGTTGTCAAACTGTATTCCAAACCGGACACTTTCTATTTATCGCAATTATGTGTCGTGTGTCCGTGCACGTGTGCCAATCTAATGACCACAGAGCCACACAATGAAATCAACAAACATGGCCTGTCCGTGTCCATACGAGGCATTGTTCCATTGCTATCGCCTGGTCATCGATAATGTGTTGTTTTGGGGGGCGATTGTCACTCGGGCATACTCGTAAGTGCTCTGGCCGATACCTACCAGTTACCACCCCTTTGTGCGTCCGAAGGATATTACATTTATTTATTCGTATCGCAGCAGAAAAAAATCCTCAAATGTAAAACAGATAACAGATAGACTGTACGACGACGCGACGATTATCTGGATGGCATTGATGGATAGCATGATGGGTGGATGGGTGGATGGCACTCATCCAGACAGCGTCCTTGTTGCATGTTTTCATGGCGAATATACATCGAGATAGATCTATTCGGAGTGATTTGCTGCGTGCATCGAAGTGCGATTGGAAAAGTGCATTGCCAACTCTTTTCGCTGTCGGTCAGTGCATCAAGTAATTGATATCCTGGAAATGTTTGACATGTTGTGCGATGACAGGAGAAATGCGCTTTTTTGGGGGCGAATTTCAATTTAGTTAATTGATTTAATTTGTTCAAAGTAATTTAGCAAATTAATGGGGTTCAATTAAATTGCACCGTTAGATGTAAATTGAAAGTGGTAAATTGATTGGATGCGTTTTGTAATTAAATGTGGAATGTAGAGGTCACTTCCATTCATCCAAAAATAACCCAAACAAAGGAATGGTTTCGCGAAGCTGGCAAACATAGACATGTATGACATGTCCTACCGTCAGAATTCAATAAACCAATCGCATTTGTTTCGCTTTGAGTTCCCCTGGAAGGACCTTTCGTTCGCCAACAAGCTCATCTGAGAACCGCTGGCGAAAAGTTTACAGTGTGACGTGGTTGACGTCACCGTAAAGAATTTTAATGGAAGCATTTCGTCCAATTTTGCAAAATCATAGCAAAAGAAAAAGGCAAAAATCAGGAGGAAGCTTATGAGACTAGATAATTGATTTAAAATTTAACTTAAGTGCTTTTGGTATAGGAAAGAAGCTGTGACACACAGTTTCATATTTTTCTGTAAAATTTTGTAATATTTGAGTGGACTGGCTTCTTTAGAGTAACATGTGAAAGTGTGTTCCAAAATTCCACACAAAATAACACAAGGGCTTTTGGTTGCAGATATATCATATTTAGCACAGTTAAGAAGATTTCACATTTATTTAAAAGTATCTACTTACATAACAGCAATTGTGAGTGAAGCGTTATTAACCCACTACTGCATGCCACACAATCCAGTGGAATAACAACTTTTTATTTTTATTTTAAAAAAACTTAAAAATACCTACCTAAAAAAATATAAAATAAATATTTTAATTTTTAAAAACAAATCCTTTTCCCATATTATAATAAAGGGTATCAAGTTTTAATCAATTGTAAAGCGATCCATTATCGTAAGTGGCACACATTCAACTAATGTTATGACTTATGACACTTCAAATGACAACTGAGTTAAACATTTGTCAAATGTCCTGCATTGTAGAATCATACTAGCTGGCGAAGCGAACTTCGTGCCGCTTAAAATTGATTAAATTATTAATATCTCTATCGAAAATCAAGCACATTTACTGAAAGGAATTAAGTTGACTCAATGCTCAATGATTTCCTGCTTCTTTATCGGTTACTTTTTTCATGTATAGTTTAACAAGTATAATGGTTAAATCGACTTGGTCCGGTCAGATTTTCTCAAAGCAGAATGTGTGCATGCGCAATCTTTGCTTCTGCCATTCTATCGAATACATCCAGCAACGCGCTTTAACAAATCATTACCACGATGAAGTCCATGACCGTTTTATTTTGTATTGTTTTACCCGACTGGACACAGGTGGTGTTTCGCGCGTATCCTATGTACGTTCCTACGTGACGCCCTGTAGCCCAAACGGCTTGACCAGTTATGAAGAGTAAGGTGTCATTAGATTTGTATTATTCCCTTTTATTTTTTATTTATTTGTTATTTTTTAGTTTTTTTCTTTAAAACCAGTCGGGTTTTAGGTTTTCTAAATTAACTTTTTTATTAATTTTTTTTGAAAGATTGTGGGAAATCAGCTGGCAGTTGCTCGAAGTTCGCCCACGAAGCTTTTGGATATGAATAGTTTAAGAAAGAATGTGACGATTTATATTGTTAGGTGTATGCTAGGAAATGCCGTGATTGCGGTTTAACTCCATGCAGAAGCGATATCAATTGATACCGTGGGAACGTGTAATTTTCTTGTGCACGGCACAAACCAAACTTTTCCATTGATAACTTCAATCCTTTGCAATACTGAATCCTGTTGAATTTTAATTCATAAAATTTAAAAAAAAATTTAACGTACATTATACGTATACTCATTTATCGAGAGAAGTTTCACTTCTGGTGTGTGGTCACAATCACACTCTCGTTTTGGTTATAGTGTACCTACACCGAATTTAAGTGAAATTGCTTTTTCATAAAATCGCAACTATATTAATTTTTCTTTTTTTTTTCTCCAAAAGCTATTGTCTCAACATCCATAGACTTCAACAACTTTCTGGTATATGGATAGATTATGTGATTATTTTAATAAAAACTGCGAGTTTTCATAAATGTGAAAATGGCTTATGTCCAAATCAAATACAATAAACATTTATCAAAGCTCCTCGACTCATTGAAGGAAATTTTGTAGTTTTAAATAATTTAAATTTCAATGTCTAACAGAGCAGCCCGGGGTGCGCTTGTGATATAATGGTTGAAAATTATTATACCTATATTAAAAACTAGCTGGATGTACCCGCTTTGCTGGGTCCTTTAATAAATGCATACATGTGAACATGAAGTGAGGATACTAAAAACCATCCTATGTAATACCGCTACTCACGACAAATCGATTGCTATATATATTATTGAGGTATCGTTACGTACCTACTCCCTACTCGCGGACAAACAAAAAAATGTGTTCTCTTTTATAGAGGTAGAGAAGAGAGGGGGCGGGTTTCCAATATGCGCACTAAGCAAACATTTTTTTTTATTTTTTTATAGCTTAAAATGGGCTAAAAAATATAAATATAATATTTTTTTTTGAGTAAATGAATTTTTTTTTAATTTTTTTATTAATTTTTTACTTTTTTTTTATATTAATTTTTTTTTTTAATGAAACCATGTTTATGTGATTTATGCACAAAGATTTGAAACCTTTTTTCCGAAATCTCAATACACATGCACAACTGCTCCGCTAAGGGTATGTCAACAACTATCAGGCAGGCGCCTTTAAGAAAGTCTGGTGTATTTAAAGTATGGGGTGCGTGGCTCGCTTCGCTCGCTAACAGGATTTTAACCCTTTTTTTCGCAGGGTTTAGACGCTCAGGTGCCTGGAGCTAAAGTTTATATATATATATATATTTAGCAGTATAATATATTCAGTAAAAAAAAAATCAAAAAAGACAAAATTGTTTTAACTTTTTGACATATGGCAATACCTACCTATAATATTTTCCAAAATTCAACCCCCCCCCCCCCCCCCCCACACATCCCCCTCCACTGCAACACAAACGTTATGCAAAGTGAACGTGTCCATTTGTGCAGTTTGTTTACATGCACTTTTCAGTGAAAATTTAAAACTTTAAAAATAAAAAAAAAATAGGAAAAAAAGTTTCCGCAGAAAAATTCTTCTACAGTAGGTACATCATAGAATAACTCAATTTAAATAAAAAAAATAAAAAAATGAATTTGCTCAGTGCGCATTAGCCCAACCATGCATATAAACAAAGTTTCATTGCGATCGGTTGAGTTTCTAAGACAACGGACAACAGCGCCGCCTATCGGGTCCAAAGCTATCCTACCTTTCTAGCTGCATACAAACATGCACACATACAAAGTTTCATTGAGATCGGTTGAGTTTCTTAAAAAAATCGACAACAGCGCCACCTATCGGGTCCAAAACTATCCTACCTTTCTAGCTGCATACAAACATGCACACATTCAAAGTTTCATTGCGATCGGTTGAGGGGGCGGGTTTCCAATATGCGCACTAAGCAAACATTTTTTTATATTTTTTTTCCAGCTTAAAATGTCCTAAAAAACATAAATATAATATTTTTTTTTTGAGGAAATGAAATTTTTTTTTATTTTTTTTTTATTTTTTTTTATTAAATTTTAATAATTTTTCTTTTTTTTAATGAAACCATGTTTATGTTGTTTATACACAGAGATCTTATGCTTTTTTTCCGAAATCTCCATACGAATGCACAACTGCTTGAAGCAACTCTACAAAGGGATCTATTTTTTTTTCGCTATTTCCCTCCTCCACTGGTATTTAACAATCCAATCAGCGAAATTATTGGAGGAAAAAACTGTCAGACTGTAAGAAAGTAGGTATGTTGTATTTAAAGTATGAGATGCGTGGCTCGCTTCGCTCGCTAACAGGATTTTAACCCTTTTTTTCGCAGGGTTTAGCCCGCTCACGCGACTTCGTCGCTCCGCTAAGGGTATGTCAACAACTGTCAGGCAGGCGCCTGGAGTTAAAGTTTATATATATATTTACTTTGGGGTATTTAGCAGTATGTATAATATTTTCAGTCAAAAAAAAAAAAAAATTTGTCCAGTTTGTTTAGATACACTTTTCAGTGAAAATTGAAAGCTTTAAAAATTAAAAAAAAATAGAAAAAAAAGTGTCCGCAGAAAAATTCTTTTACAGTACCTACATCTTAGAATAACTCAATTTAAATAAAAAAAATAAAAAAAAATGAATTTGCTTAGTGCGCATATTGGAAACCTCAGCCCAAACATGCACACATACAAAGTTTCATTGAGATCGGTTGTGTTTCTCAAAAAAATTGACAACAGCGCCACCTATCGGGTCCAAAACTATCCTATCTTTCTGGTTGCATACAAACATGCACACATACAGTTTCATTGAAATCGGTTGTGTTTCTCAAAAAAAATCGACAACAGCGCCACCTATCGGGTCCAAAACTATCCTATCTTTCTAGCTGCATACAACCATGCACACATACAAAGTTTCATTGAGATCGGTTGTGTTTCTCAAAAAAATTGACAACAGCGCCACCTATAGGGTCCAAAACTATCCTATCTTTCTGGTTGCATACAAACATGCACACATACAGTTTCATTGAAATCGGTTGTGTTTCTCAAAAAAAATCGACAACAGCGCCACCTATCGGGTCCAAAACTATCCTATCTTTCTAGCTGCATACAACCATGCACACATACAAAGTTTCCTTGAGATCGGTTGTGTTTCTCAAAAAAATTGACAACAGCGCCACCTATAGGGTCCAAAACTATCCTATCTTTCTGGTTGCATACAAACATGCACACATACAGTTTCATTGAAATCGGTTGTGTTTCTCAAAAAAAATCGACAACAGCGCCACCTATCGGGTCCAAAACTATCCTTTCTTTCTAGCTGCATACAACCATGCACACATACAAAGTTTCATTGCGATCGGTTGAGTTTCTAAGAAAACGGACAACAGCGCCGCCTATCGGGTCCAAAACTATCCTATCTTTCTGGTTGCATACAAACATGCACACATACAAAGTTTCATTGAGATCGGTTGAGTTTCTCAAAAAAATTGACAACAGCGCCACCTATAGGGTCCAAAACTATCCTATCTTTCTGGTTGCATACAAACATGCACACATACAGTTTCATTGAAATCGGTTGTGTTTCTCAAAAAAAATCGACAACAGCGCCACCTATCGGGTCCAAAACTATCCTATCTTTCTAGCTGCATACAACCATGCACACATACAAAGTTTCATTGAGATCGGTTGTGTTTCTCAAAAAAATTGACAACAGCGCCACCTATAGGGTCCAAAACTATCCTATCTTTCTGGTTGCATACAAACATGCACACATACAAAGTTTCATTGAGATCGGTTGAGTTTCTCAGAAAATCGACAACAGCGCCACCTATCGGGTGTCGGTTTCTCGGTGACGATGACGCGGTGTCGTTTTAAAGGTAACGCGAATTCATTAATTTCTTCCCATCTTAAGGATCATTCACATGAGAGCGACCAACTACCTATGAACGAACGAATATTCGCAAGTTTTGACAGTCCATTCACATGATACATTTAATTTGGTCGCAGAAACCCGCGAATCCAATGACAGTCGCCGTTATTTGTCTCTATAACATTTTGAGTTTGAGTTTAAGTTCGAACGAATGCTTTATTCGTTAGTTTGTGGAACGCAAATTGAATGATGTGGATTGTGAATAAACTTTGACAATTCGCGCCAAGGGTGTATTCGCTCGCGGCAAAAAGTTTGCAATTCGAAATTTCGTTATTTAAGCTGTTTATTAACATGTTTTCTTAATACATTTTGATGGGATAATTAACTATCCTCCTCTTGGAATAGTAAAATGTACAATTTTCTGTTCATAAATGCATCAAAAGTGGTTTGTTCTCATTTCAGCAATTCGTTCGCTCGCTCTGATGTGAATAGTCCTTTAAAGTGCCCAACGCTAAAGAAGTAATAACTTCAAAAAACTAAAAAAATATTAACCAGACACTCACACTATACCTACACAATAGCTAGTAGTCTAGTACAAAGAAAGAAGAGAGAAGAAAAAAAATTGATAAACGTGTCCGCACAGCGATGCCAACCTATGCTTTTTCATGCCTTTTAGGCATTATTTCATTAGCTAAGGCTTTAAGGCTTTTTTATTTCCAAAAAGGCATCTTTTTTTTATTTCAAATATATGTATATATTTTTTTGATTCAACGTATACTGACTTTTTTTTTTTTTAAATATTCTTAAAAAATCTTGGCAAAAAGAAGACCTCGGTGCTCGGTCTTAAAGAATGTGTTTTCAAACGAAAAAAAAGTTTTTGTTAATTTTTTTATATTTGTGTTTAATTTTTGATTTATTGTTCCAATTTACATAAAAAAAATATTTTATGCACTATTTTATTGAAAAAGGCATCTTTTTTTTCAAGTTAGGCTTTTTTTCGTCAAAATTGGTTGGCAACGCTGTCCGCACTCCACTGGTAGGTTGTTGATTGCAATGACCTACGCATATCTGTGAAATACGTAAGTCTCAAATAATTAAATTTTTGCTTATAACTTCTGTTATACAATTCAGAGAATAATGATTGATACATCAATCTCTTCACCGGGAAGTGTACTAATTGAAGAATAAATTCATATTCAAATTTGTTTGGCCATTTCGTAGTAATATATGTTTTAACCATGAAAAATGGTCTTTTTTTAGTTAAAAACTCATATAAAATGGGTTTAAAGGACCAACAACGGACTTTAGGATACTAAAAACCATCCTATGTAATACCGCTACTCACGACAAATCGATTAATATATATATTGTTGAGGTTTCGTTACGAACCTACTCCCTCTTCGCGGACAAACAGAAAAATGTGTTCTCTTTTATAGAGGTAGAGACTAGAGGTTATACCGGATGTTGTGTGTAAATTTTAGCCTCCTATGTCAATCGGTTCTTGAGATAGACCTGGTAACAAAATTGGCTTAGTGGGTTCGGACAGACAGACAGACAGACAGACAGACAGACAGACAGACAGACGGAGAGACATCCGAGCGAAACTAATAAGGTTCCGTTTTTTCCCTTTTGGTACGGAACCTTAAAAACTAAAAAAATATTAACCAGACACTCACACTATACCTACACAATAGCTAGTAGCCTAGTACAAAGAAAGAAGAGAGAAGAAAAAAAAATTTGATAAACGTGTCCGCACAGCGATGCCAACCTATGCTTTTTCATGCCTTTTAGGCATTATTTCATTAGCTAAGGCTTTAAGGCTTTTTTATTTCCAAAAAGGCATCTTTTTTTTATTTCAAATATGTATATGTATATATTTTTTTGATTCAACGTATACTGACTTTTTATTTTTTTAAATATTCTTAAAAAATCTTGGCAAAAAGAATACCTCGGTGCTCGGTCTTAAAGAATGTGTTTCTAAACGAATAAAAAGTTTTTGTTATTTTTTTAATATCTGTGTTTAATTTTTGATTTATTGTTGCAATTTACATAAAAAAATATTTTATGCACTATTTTATTGAAAAAGGCATCTTTTTTTTCAAGTTATGCTTTTTTTTCGTCAAAATTGGTTGGCAACGCTGTCCGCACTCCACTGGTAGGCTGTTGATTGCAATGACCTACGCATATCTGTGAAATATGTAAGTCTCAAATAATTACATTTTTGCTTATAACTTCTGTTATACAATTCAGAGAATAATGATTGATACATCAATCTCTTCACCGGGAAGTGTACTAATCGAAGAATAAATTCATATTCAAATTTGTTTGGCCATTTAGTAGTAATATATGTTTAAACCATAAAAAATGGTCTTTTTTTAGTTAAAAACTTATATAAAATGGGTTTGATGGACCAATAACGGACTTTAGGATACTAAAAACCATCCTATGTAATACCGCTACTCACGACAAATCGATTAATATATATATTGTTGAGGTTTCGTTACGAACCTACTCCCTCTTCGCGGACAAACAGAAAAATGTGTTCTCTTTTATAGAGGTAGAGATTAATTTACCATCAATAGATTTATATTGCCTTAGAAATTTTATTAAATTAAAAGGTGGAATATACACATCTTTCCGATTTTGCAATAAACATCTTGAGAACATTAGATTTTCAACTACTTCTTCCTTAAATCTCTTTTCATTTGCTGTCGAGGGATTTGATTTTCTTTTACCAATTTAAAGTCAATTGCAAAACATCCTGCAATTATATTTCTTTGCGAATCTTTTTACTAAGAGAGTGACGTTAGTTACTACGCTTATAAATCAAGAATGCCTGCACCGATTCCGATGATTTGCACCAATTCGGATTGGATCTCTGGGAAAACAAGAAGAATATCCAAGAAAATTCCCGAAAAATCTACGGAAAAAAAACAAAAAATTATGAAGAAAATTCATTTTCCCATACACTTTGTATAGGACGATTTTACGACGATATCTTCATGATAGACGACGTTTATGTTTACGTTACGTTTTAAGATTTTTTTGACATTTTGGGGTACCTTATAATATTTTCTTTAGTAATTTTGTTATTGGCTTACAATATTTGCATGTTCATACAGCTTCAAGAAGAAATATTAGTGGCAATTGTTTTTCGTGAACAAAATAGAGATAATGCAACCTAAGCCATATAATGCGGTATTTAATTGACCAAAAATAATGGTCAATTTATTTATTTATTTTGCTTATCTATATCTAAATTTATTGAATCATATACCTACCTAAAAAATTGACTTAACAAATATTTCAGCTTTCGAGGTCTGTTGATGAGGGATATCTGTCATTATTTCCATCGATGGCGGTGTTTTCAAAAACCATGGCTAAGCTTCCTGTATTTTAAAAAATATTCAAAGAACTTATCTTAGCTGACCGTTTTGCTTCTATTCTTTGCTCTAAGATGAAGTGGTCGAAGCGACGAAAGACCATCCATTTGCGCCTCTATTTGAAATCATTTATACACTCTAGTATAGTTAAGATTATGACCCACACGAAAATGGAAGACTCGTTAAAGCCTCTTTATTACTTTTATATGGATCTTTCTCTTCCCTAAACCTCTTGATACTTTATCGAGAAAGTTTACTTCATAAAAGCATTCCCCGCACACATTCTTCCCATCAGAATAAGAAAACAATTTCTGTGTGTCATTTCATTATAACCCATTAATGATAACTCTCATACGTTTTGACAGAAATACAACCAGTAAGGTTGGGACTATATGATTGCTAAGATAACATTGTTCCCTTCGAGGAAGCCACACTCCGATAATTGTGCGAAAACTTCCTCAAACGTCTGTGTGACCAATTCAAATTCGCAACCACCACTCTGTGTTAGATTCAAAGATAACACTGTCGAACAGAATCCTTCTTACATTAGAATCCCAAGCCCCCCTACAGCCATTCTGAGGAAGCACTCTACAACTCCATCTCGAAACTTCATCGCTGTATCATACTCGTTATAATAAAAATAATAACATGATATAAATATGTCAAGGCAACGGCATCGCTATCATTGTCATCATCATCACGGTGATAGTTATTGTAATAATAGTAAAAAATTATTGATGCCACCAGGATATGGGTGGGCCATCACAGCGATTGCCCACTGTGCGCTCTGGTGGTGGTAGTGGCGGTAGTTCTTTTGGCGGCAGCTAAAGTGTGAATCGATGTTTGTCATGTAATGTGCGCCGCTCTACCCTGATGTTTGTTTGGGTACAGTTATATGGATTCGATATAAGTGCCTGGTTCCGTCGCTGATGTGAAATGCAAACGCAAACATCCCATATTCCGGGTGGACGTGTATATTTGTTCTCGAATTGATTGCTGCTATTATTTACAATTGAATAGTTTTCGAATCAACAGAATCGCATAGCAGACCCATCGGGGAGTTGGTCATATCGCTTTTGTTGATGGACTCTTCACGCGCACTCTTCCAGCAACAACCGGTCGTCCTGTTTATTGTATATACGAAGACTTAAGGGAGACGGTGGCTGATGGAGTATTTGGGATGGATGGGAGGATATTTATGACAATGGTCATCAAAATCCATTTTATCGGCTCTCCAATCGAAGACGTATAGGGTGGATGAAGATATGGAGCGGAGATTATACGATGAACTCATGAAGACGATGTTTGGTTGATTGATGAGTCCGCATTTGGAATGGGAGATGTAAAACCGATTTAAGGGTAGTGCTTGGCGAGTTGAGCTCCTAAGCTTTAATGACACCATGCTTTCCGATATCATGCAGACGAGTAAGTTAGAGGACTTAGTGCATACCTCAATCGCATGTCAAGTTTATTTCGAGAATGATCCACAAATTTTGAGTGATACAAACCGCCCTATGGACGCAGTTTTTATACATTCCCCGAAAAAGCACCCCAAACTCATTCACCCACAAGTCTGCCCCATGAATTTGATTAAACCACCAGCGGTCAAAAAGTCCATCAACGTAGAGTCGGGGAGAGCCAAACGGAAATTGTCGTTTCAGGTATACCTAATCACTTAGTCAAACACCGCACCAAAATTGTATTTCGTTAATCGAATTGTGAAACACCTTGTTTGGCAAAAGGGTTAATCTATTGTTATACAGCCGGCTTGTATTTTACAAGGTAAACATTGAGATTAATGAATAACAATAAGCCTTTCATCCTTTTTGCCACCAAAGACCTCTGCACTCTCCATCGACTCCATAGTTGAAGTAATAAGTGATGGGTAGGTATAGGTACACACAAATCGAAGTGGAAGAAGCCAAGACCCTTTTTGTTGAAAGTACCAAAACTTGAACTGAACCATGTCCTTGAGTTCGGTACCGTCACCATCAGCCTGGCATAAAGGACGGACAGCAGACCATATATTCGGGCTGGCTACAGCTAATTTGCATTTGAAGTAAATTTTGAGTTTCATTTAATTTAGTCGAATCGTCGTCGTCGTTGTCGTTGGGGGTTCACGTCATCCACAGTCATCGTCATCTTTTGCTGTTGAACAGCATATCCTTGGTCGCAAGACACTTGAACGGTCCATACAAAAGCTGGACATTGACAAAGCGAGACGATGAAATCGCCTTTCCAAATGCAGATAAGGAAACTTTTCCATTTGTTGTGTATAGTATAGATGCGACAGAGGATTTTGTCGTCCTTTTGACACTTTATCTTCACACTCTGTAACAAAAAGTCAAATTACTTTGGATATCCATGCATAAATGGCTTTGCATTTAAATCGAATATAATGTATGCGCATATGTACTTTGATGTGGAAGAGGGTTATAGTGAAGCAGATGATGGTGGCCCTATATCTAGTTATGTGCTGAATGGTATAGTCGGTCTTTTCCTTCGTATTAAGTGTGGTCCTTAAGATGGGCAAATCAATCATTTTGGAAGGGAATATTGCAAATTGAATGGCGCTGGTTATGATGATGACTTATGAAAGGCAGTTTGAAAATTGAAAGAATGTTCGCCATTAAGTTTCCGACTGTTGCGGATAAGGTCAGCAAGATGTTGAAACTTTCATTCTGGGGACTATTTTTTAGGCTTTTATGTGCTAGGTCGTACGCAGTGCTGGACAATGTGCAATACAGTCAAAAAGTAGAAAGAAAACAAATGCGTTTACAAGGTCATATACATAGATGGTTTTTGCAGAAGTCAATGCTTCCGCTTGTGAATCGTAACAAAGAGCTATAACTTTTACCTTAGACTATTCAATGACTTGAACAATTTTTTTTCGTGTCACTGCAAACGCTTTATCAGAACGCTTGTCATCGTCACTTAGGGAAGTTCTATCTATCTACTAGATTGAGGAAATTTTTGCCAGCTCACCCATAGTTTTACTTGGACTCTTCGCAAACTAGGGGATTATGAGCGGACTTCATGTGGAGGATATCAGAGTTCCACCTACCTAAAAACTTACATCCATGTATCTATCATAAGACTTCAATAAGATATTATGTCAGCAGGCTTTTTGCATTGCTACCATCAGATTTATGGGTCTAACTACTTTCTAAAATTGTATAGATAAAGTGGCACAATCAGTCGCTTAGAAATCAGCACAGTAGGTATTGTTCGGTAATTATCTCAACTGCTGAACAGCCTGACGTTTATTGGTCAAAAAGCTTAAATATAAACATTAAGTAGTCTAGTGACGTGAAGCATATGGACAACAATGTAAATGGGCGATTCGTCGTTTAGTCAACTCCTGGAAGACAACAAAAAAGAGGACGACTTCACTTTAGGTATCGTGCAGAGTTTATGCGCGACCTCAACAAATTGTTGCATGGGCAACTTCACGCAGAAAAATCACTTATTTAAAATCAACCAACTTTCGGTTAAAAACTACCAAGTGATATTGTTAATATCTATAGTTCTTACAGAGTTAGTGGATTAAAAATAACCGAGTCAACTTGTTTAACGAAACTCGGTTAAAAATAACCGATTTATCAAATTTCCTCTCCAAATTTTCTCGGTCGTAAATAACAAACTAACTAATAACAACAGAGTAACATGGTTGATACCAACTAATAAACAGTATGATTTAACCTTTTTAACTCTATAGTTTTCAACAACAAATACTCGTTTATTTTCTACAGAGACTTAGTTAATTTTAACCCATTTTTTTTAACCGAGCAAAAATTTCACTCGGTTAAGGTCAAAATTTCTGCATGTTGAGGGGCTTCTTGGTTAAGGGGAATGGACCCTGGTCCATCCCGCACTGTGAGCCGCATCTTTATTATATCGAGGTCTGGAGATGTGGTCAAGGGAATGGAAGAAGAGATGCTCCACAAACAATATTTGTGCTTCTGTAGAAATCATTTGTGTGATTTGTAAGATACCCCGACCATTAGCCATTATGTTCTAAAGACACAGTTTTAAAGTCCTTGATCACAAGATGTTGCTCAAATATATCTGTTACCCAAGTTGATTGCGAAACCATTAATGAATTTGTATGGTAATTGTACCCAGTTCATTTGAGAACATTTCTCTGACAGATTTTTACACAGTAAGCACGAATACTCTATAATCGCTTAACTTCGAATTCGAAATGTCCCAGCGGCCAACGTAATGTTTCTTATCACAATGCTGTAAAATTTTTGTGGTTGATCGCTTAATCATAATTATATCCATCGAAACCCGTTTATATAAACCAAGAACCTTAACATTTTGATAGAGTTTGTGCTTCGGATATAGTTATATAGGGAACATTGGGTCGTAGTCTTGTGTGCTAGACTGCTAGCCTTCTTAGTTGTTTTGCGCAATGGTGCCGTTTTAACCAAGAATCAAGGAAACATTAGCAAACAATAGCCTTTGTTTGACCTCTAGGATTGTTGACTTTTAGATTCGTTTGCAGAACTCATAATCTTGGGCCAACTATTATTGTAATTATTGTTAAGTAGGGTCGAACTTCCAAGCACCTTACAGATTTTTCTAACAATTTTTGAAATATATTCATCTCTCGCTTGTATAGGTTCTTATCTGCGTGAAGTGCGAGCTTGCGAAAAGTGCAAATACTTCCGATCTAATTAATAAGTACATATAATATATCCAAGAGATTTTCGAGCCAAATGACAGCTCATCCCTCATCGGCTTAAATGTCCCCTCTATATTATTTCTGTAGTGAGAAAAAAAAGAATATTATTTCAGGGTGCCTATCTTTGCATTTTTACATTTTTTTAAATATCAACAATTAAATTTCAACTACGCAGTTATGCACAAAATAATTCCAGAAAATACTTTTCTTTCGTTCTTCGATGCCCGAAGAGTGTTACAGTCAAGAGTAGTTAAAACATAATGCTCTTATGACTCTTAACGCATTCCAAAATAGGAAATCTAAGAAACAATTTTATTTTCAAAATTTGCGTGGCAATAATTGGGTAGGTGCTCTGACGCTCTATCCGATAGGTGGCGCTGTTGTCGATCTCCGAAACCACTAAATCCATTTTGTGGATGGGTATGGTGGGTTCCAGTTTTAGTGATGGGATAGTTTTGGACCCATCAGTTACAAGCGAAAGACACAGACAAACCGGGTGGGTACCCCTGGATAGAAAAACGGGTAGTGTCACTTAAAATTATGACAAAACTTATTTCAAATATTTAATTTTTAAATTCTTTGGATGTTCCGGGTTCACCGCTACACAATTAGAAATCGCAAGTTTGAAGAATCTAAAATCAAATGTCATGGAAGCGAAGATTTTGACTTAAATACTCATTAAAACATTATAATTCCGCGGATTCCGATGATTTGCCATTGGTTGTCAAGCACCTTAAATTTCGCATACTTTCACTATGAAAAATAATAAGTCGCAGGACAATCGACAATCGGATATTTGTGTCTATTAAAATCAAAAGCGATGTATTCCACTTTTACTACTTTTGAGATAATCGTAAAAAACTTTTCTTGAGCCGTTGCCCTCAGAATAATAAAAACTTTTTCATTTTTATATCTTAGCATAGGTTTTTAAACTTTACTAAATGCAATTTATTGTGAAACCTCAAAAGGCCTTGGAAATATTTAGCAATGCATTTTGGAATAGAGTTGTTTTGAACATGAATGTTGTGGAATACATGCGTTTTGAAATTTTCTCTTCGGAATACATCGATTCATGAAAATTAAACACTTTTTTCTTTAAGCTCTTGTTTTATGTTTTTACTTTTTCAAGTCATTGTTTAACACAAACTCATAAATAATTAAACCACAAACTACAACAAAGGAGGAAAACAAATTATTTGTATTATTATAATAATAATAAAAATTATTTAAACCAATAAAAAGAAATAAAGGTATGTTACCATCAATGTTATCATCTTCTGTGAGTGCACGTTGGCATTTTGGCAACTGTTTTCTTTTGTACCTAGTATATTTGATTGTGAACAACAATATACTGTTGCCTGCCTCCAAACAAATCTTCACTTACTATTCAGCTCTAGCTATATCGTCTTTCCTGTTTCCAAGTTTTGTTTTTCTTGGATATGCATTTTACTCGTATTTAAAACAAACTTTAGTGCACTACATATAGATATAGATATAGATAGTGCACTTGATATACAAATAACTAAAAATACTAAAAAACACAACGATGCACACTGTGTTTTCCCGCCATTCTTGGAATACATTAATTTTGATTCTTAAAGTAAAAAAAAATTGAATTTTGTATTGGAATAGAGTTATTTTGATTTTAACTAGGAATAGATTCGTTTTGCTTCAAAGTGGTATGAGGAATACATCGGTTTTGATTCTAACCCACAAATTCAAATCAAAATATCTCTGGAATTAGTTGGTTTTGAAAACAAACGAAAACAGCAATAGATAGATCTCTAGAGGGAGAATTAAAATGCATCGCCAACTCGATTTTTTCAAAAAGTGGAATACATCGTTTTTGATTCTGATAAACACATTTGTGACTTCAATTCTTAAATTCCTATGTTTTTCACATGGTCAATCATATGTGGCGTTCTCACCTGTGTGCAAAATCTTCCGCTTTGTACGTCGTGTACCGTGAATCATTGCGGTTTGATTTAATTTTAAAAACATCGACAATGCTATACATTAGTAATTTCTATTGTTTTTAATATTACTTTTGAATACAAAATTTCAATTGACCGAATTGCATAAAGCAGCATGTGCATTATTCGTTTTCGAAATTATTATTTTCATTACATTAACGAATGTGGGCGGAACGTTCGCCGGGTCAGCAAGTACCTAGACTATAATAGTGTAGTGTTTAGCTAGCCAATGTTTGTTAAAAGAAAAACTAAAATTTTCAGCACAGCTTCAGAAGTTTTCTCATTTGCATTAGCTTGCGACTTTTTAAAATTCTGCAGCGGATACGATGACCAAGGGATAGTCAGCTTTTGACTCAGTTGTAGTTTCCCTGCTTATAACTGAAGTTAATTTCTAGGTGTGGAATGACAACATAGGTACATGAAGTCGTTCAGAACTCTAGATTGTCTAGATTTCCTTAAAAAAAATTTTAATAGCGGAAATACTCTCGTCCATACACATTTAAGGTGATCTTCCCAGCTAATATTTTTTGTTTAACATATTCGCATTAAGTTTTTGAGCCTCCAAGCTAAATTAATAACACTGGAACGAAATAAAATCACCAGTCTTGCCAAGTTTTTACCCGCTAATGGTCCACGCTTCTGCAAAAAAAAGCAAAATATGTATGCTTAAAGTTCGGCATTCTTCGGTCTATAAGATGAGGCTTTACATTTAAGACTCCTGTCTAGGCCGAAGTAAAACGATTGACAAAAGTCATTCTTTACACTTCATCTCAGGTATGTGAAATAATGTCCGATGGGAAGTTTTGGACGAGTCGCCAACGTTCATCTGGTTTCATTATTAAAAACGCTTCTCCCCCATAGTTTTAGTAGATATAAACCCCATATCTGAACCGTTGAGTTTTTACCAACTAAAGATAGAGCGAAAGGTGTGCGAAAACTTGATACCCAAATTTGCGAGTTCTTAAATATCGTCGTAGAAATATTTCGATCACGCACCATGCTTCAATGCACCTCGCAAATGCGTTTGAATTTTTTAAACACAGATTTAACAGGCAGACATCTGAAAAGATTGTTTTTGGGATTCGCTTTTTTTTAGCTAAAACTTCAGACCGTGAAAAGCCATTAATTTACTACGTAGGTATATTGGACCACACTTATTTTCTAAACCATTCCTACAACTTTGCTGATTCTCTGTTTCAACCCCTACCGTACCGACACGTTAAAGACCCCGAATATTTGTTTTTTATTAACTCTCAACGTCATTGTACACATTTTTTCAATGAATCCGATTGCTTAAATTTATCAATAAAAAAAAAAAAGAGTCGACCAAAATGAAACCGTTTTTATAGCTCAACTCTTATTCAACAGTATTAAATTGGCAATTCAGAAAAATAGAAATTTTATTGCACATTCCATCAACAAAGTTGTCACCCTCCATCCACCATATCGTAGGGGCTGATACAATGTTGCATTCCAAACAATAACACGACGAAACGAAGTTTCCTATTAAATTATTAACTACCCAGATCAACCGCTATTTTTACTTTTTTTTTTACCCACTCTAACATGGCATGGCTGTATTTGTTTCAATATTTCTGCTTGTGTGTGCGTTTTTGCCTATAAAAGGAATTAACGATTTGAAGCATTTATTTGCAATAAAAAATACATTTTTTCAGCTTGTCTTATTATAAGCCATCTGAAGCCGGAATTCCTTCGACTTTAATCGCACAACGTGATAAGCAAAGAAACGGACAGATTTATACTCTTTATGTGCAAGTTTTCCATTGATACAAATCAGAGTCACCCTCCGTACTCAAGAAGAGCAACCACTCCCGAATGAACATCTTTTTATGAATTCGAATTCGAATTGAAGAAAGTTGCGTTTTTATTCGAGTATTTTACATCCTTTTTCCTTGGCGCATAAGGGAGCAGCATTACTCGTATTAAAACCAATCAATCGATGCAACCAGCAGCAGTATCATTCAGTCAGTCAGTCAGAGATATACCGCAGTTTTTGACAAACACAGAGTTATACATACTTTATGATTATGACCGCAATATTTATGGCCGAACACAATGTTCCATTTAATTTTAATGTCAGTTGGCTTAAGTATGAAATTTGTACAACTATGGGTGCGTTTAATTTGACATTGTTAACGAAGAGCTATACTGCTTGGTCATAAATACCGTTCTGATTTATTTGAATGTCTTTTTATCGGTCCGAGTAATTAATGTGATTAAAGTGATTATTCGAATAAACATTTGCCTCGGTTGTGAGTGTCAGAGTGTCGCTAATAAATTGGTTTCAGCAATAATGCGGGCTGTAGAGTTCATAGGAAGACAGGGACTATAATAGCCATTTCTAAAATAAGCTAAAACTACTTTAACTATATTAAAGAAAAAACAAAGTAGAAATGGATAGATAGGACTGTAAGAAACCAACCGTTTCGACTTTTTCCCTCTGTTAAGCTTATGGATTATTTAAAGATCGCCAAAGCATCGAACATTTGAGCAACATTTCCAGTTGATAAATTTGTTTGAGCGGAAAATTATTTCAAGGACAAGAAGTGCGCCACTTTGCTAGCTGCATTAATTTTCGGACACTATGCTGAATAAGGTCACCTGCAAACAACGAACCCGCCACCACAGGTAAGGTGGAATATTTCGAAATTCCAGCAAAAGTCCCAAAATGAGAACATAATTCCAAACCGTTTCTAAAAAATGGGCAACAGGAGAGTGGCCTTTTGATAGATACAGAGAGAAATTTTTGCTTCCAAACTTTTAAGGTGAAATCGGCTTTGTAAAAGCAAGCTCTAGATGTATTTATTCATTAGTTTGTGATTTTTTACGGAGTAAACGGAGGTAAAGCCGCTGCACTTGAGAACCTGAAGATTAACCTGGGCCATAGTTGTGGATCAACCAAATATATTTTGTACCTATACGTATAGAAAGGTAGTAGGTATGTACTAGAGACTGGGGGACATGAAACACACCGCTTATGGATTTTTTTGTTGTTGATAATAGTGCCACTTCATTATCTAAAGCGAAGTCTTCCCCACTGTGCTGTCTTTCTGGCCGTTTGACAGTTCCGGTCGAATGATTAGTATGTTGATTTGCTTTACATGCACAACCCACCTAATGCAACTGACTATTCCACCGCGACCAACATTAGCTTTCATTCAAATGGCATCAAAAAGGTACCTACAGCATCTGGAAGACTCTTCAACTTTTAAGCCTAACCAAAAGCGCATCATAACAAACACTGCTTCGAATCTTGTTCACAAGGTTTTAACGTTGAGTGACGAGAAGTTACATTTATATCACCAATGAACGAAAAGTCACAATAATCCCCAAAGACCTAGACCTAGAAAATATTTATTGTGAAGGTTCAAAATTATTATAAGTAAGGCCCAAAGTATGTTAATTTTGTTTATTTCTGTTTTAATCGTTTTTTCAAATTTCAGATTAATGTTTTTTTTTTGTTTCCCAATAAAGAATCCCTGAAGAAGGCGCAGCAACCACTGCCGAAGCGTCGGGAAAACCAATGAGTTTAACTAGTTTCATTCAAATGTCCATGACCCAAAAAGCCGACGGAAAGACCATTTCTACAAATTACTTAAATAAGCATCAACTTTATCTACAACCAGGATGAACCAGGTTATTGCAGCTGTAAAATAGATTTCAAAAGTGGAAATTCTGCTGAAATGGTTCTAAATTGTCACCGATACATTCACCCATCTTCGCTAATTTATAGTAAAATGTTAAGGACGTTAAAGAATAGCCCGCCACCCTACTTTCATCATTTGTGGACATCGAAGGTTCGGTAAGATTTTGTCCAACCTTAACGGAAAAGCGAGTGTTCTCAGTCGTATAATACATCAAAAGGTAACCAGTTTGATAGAGATGAACCATGGACTTCTTGGACTTCTTGGATTTTTTTCGGTTATCTCCAGGAAGCTGGTTGATACCTCTTGTTTTCCAAATATTTATCTTGATAACAATCCTATTGAATTTGTTGAGTCTGCAAAAATTCTAACTTTCAACAAAACGCTCACTTGGAATAATCACATCAGAAATACTGTAGTTAGGGTACATGGAGGCTTTCGAATGCTCTGGGCTACGCGAAAGATCACAAGAGTAATTCTTTCCAAAACCTTACTCATTCCTATTATGCTATATGGATGCCAGCTTTTTAGCAATTGCGATTATGAGCACAAACGGATACTTAATTTTAATGTGGCATACAACAGTATTGTGCGATATATTTTTGGAATGAGAAGATATGATCACATATCTTCGTATTCTAAATCGATTTATGGCATCACTCTCGGCTACATCTTTAAGTTAAGAACTTTGGTATTCACAATATACTCCAGACGCGCCAACCACCTTACCCCTATAACAGTATCCGTTTTACGCGTTCGATTCGAACACTTCATCTTATACCAATTCGTTACCGTTTTTTGATCTCCGAAATCAATTCTTTATCTATGCGATTCGGCTGCGGAACTCCCTTCACCGACCCCTAAGATCTATAGATTGCGGAACGCTTTTCAGGGCAAAACTGAGACAATACTTTGAAATACTTTAATGATGATGATTGGTTATTTAAGTCCTCTTTTTTTTTCTGTTTACCCCCCTTTTTCCTCTTATTTTTTTCTCTCCTCTTCTTACTCCTTGTAATATATAGAGATTAATGGAATATTTGTAAATCGAATTTGAATTTGAATTCAACATATTTTTCTTTTTATTTGTACCTATACTCTTTCTGTAACACTAAAATTAAATTTATAATAACATTTCGCTGAATATTGCACTACTTAATAAGATATTGTATCTTACTGTGTGTGGGCGCAGTGGCTTAGTGTGTTGGACTACTAAGCGAGGGGTTCAGGTTCGAATCCCGCAAAAACCCAATTTCCAACTCAGGGTTTTTTTCCACTGCGCCACCTCTCGCGAACGTTTGACAAACATCCGAGAGTATAACTGTCATGAAAGAGCTTCTCAATTAGCCGTTTGGAATCGGCATAAAATTGTAGATCCCTTCCTTTCGTTCCAAAAATGAAAACTCACACAAAACGAATGGTTGCGAGAAGCTAGGCCTAGGGTCCCTACGGACCTGTTTTTAATATTATTATTATCTTACTGTGTATAACTATTTAATAAATATTTGAATTGAATTGAATTTACAGGGCCTTATAGGGGGTCCTAGTAGGGGACAAGGCGGTCCTAGTAGGGGACAATCAGTTCCTTGACAAGTGGTTACAAGCATTTAAATACACAGTCATGCTTATTTTGAGATTCGAACGAATAGTCAATTCTAAACGAATGTCTCTATTCGTTCGAATGAACTTTGTGTATTTTGAGATTCGAACGAATAAAATTCATTATCGAGAATGTCATCAAATGAATTCAAGTGAATTCAACTTTCGAAATCAGCTGTCTGATGTCATTTGAAATTTCTATTTTTATACAAAACCCATATTTTGTCCGCGAAATTCGTTGAAAGTGAAAATAAAATATGAAAAACATTGCAAATGTTCCAAGTACGTTTAATCTTCTTAATATTTCCATTTGTCCAAAGATTTGTAAGGAATTTTCGCCTCATCTAAAATCCATTTAAATATATCTCAATGCTAACGACCACCTTAAGATTTGTCGCAGAAGGTGTCTACCAATTTGGAGTAGGGAAAGAAATGTGAAGTTGTCTCAATCATCCTTATCAAAGTGCATAAAAATTGTAACAAACGCATTGGAGGCTAAACTTAGCCCCAAATGGATAAAATACGTATCCGTGCTAGTGAGAAAGAAAAAGACGAGATAAAATAACATTTTTGCAAAACCAAAGCAGTCGCTGTTTAAGCGGTAGGAAATTGCAAACGAACAAAAAATTACATTTGTTTCGAACGATTACAATGTCAAAATACGATCAACATTCGAATAGCAAATAAACCTTCGATTGATAGGATGAACTTTTTATCTGTTCGAATGCCAAAATACAGATTCTTCGAATTCGAGACACTTTCGAAAGAAATCGAATCTCAAAACAAGCGTGAGTACGATAGACACGACAGAATGATGCCTCTTATAGTTGGCGCATTTTAGAGAACCACCGTTTTTATGGAGCGGGCAAATGAAGCTAAGGTTCCATCCATTAGACACTCCTTCTTACAACGAAATCCTCGAGATGAGCTCTTGACAAATTCGTCTCTCGCTGCCTTTAATAGTTTGACCGGCAAAGCCGTCTGGTGCCAGCAACCTTGTTGGAATTGAGTTTTAGTACCTATTGCTATAATCAGTTAATTTTGTTCGGACGGGACGGGGAAGTATCGGCTTTCATCGTTTACCTTGAATAGTTCCTTCTGCCTGAGGGGAGAATATCCTTCATCTTTGCCGTCACAGTCACGCGCAATTATGCAGAAAAGTGTTTGAGAAAACCATTATTTTCAATAAGAAATTAATTTTATTTTATCAGATTCGTCTAGACTCTAGATTAACCGTTCAGTCTCCAGACAGCGTCACAAAAATCGGTCGGTACTACTTCCATGAATCACCAACCAGCGCCTCCTTGATGATCCAAAAAAATTTCCGTGTTCAAAATGCTCTCATACTGATCTCCATCAGTTGATTTTGTATAACACTCCAACGCAACACGCCGCTACTACCTTAAAGCTCTTAACTTTTTGAAAACAAAAAAATATTCCTTTCAGTGGAAACGCGCACACAAAATACAAATGTTATCATGTAGCAAAAATGTGTATTGAAGTGAAAAATTGTGTTAACCTTTGTTCAACACGTGACGCTACAAGAGCTGCGACACGTGTAACATTGTCATCATTGTCATTTCGACGCCATCGATAACACAAATACACGCACTTCATGATTCTTGTGTTCTCTGCGAAAGCCATTGAAGTTTTGTCATTCCCAATGAAGTACCCAACATGCGCCCACACAAAGCAGCAGTATATTTGGCCCACCCCTATTCTGATTTGATTGTCGGAATGGAGTGCATATACTCGTTCGCCGAGACAAACATCACGTCCATTTGATGCTCATTTTCAAGTTGTATGTAGCGTGTACCCGCATTTTAGACAATAAAAAAAAAACAATGTTCTCCCAGATTCACACGTTATAATCAACAGCTCACCCGATTGTCATCAAATCGTGATATAAACAAATTAATGCATCCCTTGACAAATTGGCCGCCTCCCGTCCGACACCCAGATAAGGGTGATTTCGAATTTAAAATTATTCCAAAGCGCAAAACAGTGTGTGGGAATGAAGTTTGCTCTAACTATACACAAAGTCAATTCTGCAATTAAGGACTCAATTGTATGCACGAACATCCCTTCGAAGTGGGGTGTGCTGCAAACTGTACTCGTACGTATGGTATCAAGTAACGATCCAAATTTTCTTATTTTCATTTTCCAATAACAGAGATGTTTGCGATTTAATCAAAGGACCTTCTTATTCACTAGAGAAGCGCACAACGTCTTAACGATGGGTAATTCCATTTTAGTGTTATTTCCTCGCCAATTGTTTTACATCCGGCCATTTGAGTGACGATTCCAGGAGTTGCAATCATCGTGTCTATAGATTTGGGTAAGAAAAATACACACACGCAGAACTCCGGACAGTTCTTGTGTTTCTTATTATCCTTCGGACGGAAATTGTCAAGAACAGTGGAATATTTTCCTCACTTCCGGAATTGGTATTTATTGAGCGAGAGAGAGACAGCTTTCTTGTCATTGCATATAGCCGACTGGAATTTCCTCATAAGCTCACTCGACCGAAATACGCAGTTTATAATCCTGGAGGAGTACCTACCATCCTGCAGGACGTCAGAAAATGACGGAAAATCATAAAATTTTATTTCATCTCAAGAACAACGATACAAATACTTTGCTGTGATATTCTTACATTCGTCTGCTGTTATTGTTAATCCGTCAGGAAGATCGAATAGAGCGAGAAGTGCTGTGTAGACGTTAAATTTTAGCACTTCCTTAGGCTTTGAGATTGAGATTAGTTTTCGGGGCGATATTGTAAGTAGATGAAAATTACGAGCCGCTACGCGAATGATGTCACGGTAGGAAGAGGACTTCAGGCAAGAAGCTCGTAACTATTTGTATTTTATTTTATTGACAGAAATGAGAGGGCGAGTTGGAGGGTTTATTATGTTTTATAAGAAAGCATTTTTGTATTCTAGGTGGTGTTCTTACATTAAGCAGTATGTGCACAAAATATGAGTCTGAGGTGTATTGTGTCAAAATGTGGTACACGCGTCTTCCGGTTGCTAAAATATTGAAGGATTTTTGAGCTCTTTTAGATGTAGGTAGACAAAGTAATTATTCGTAAACACTATATATTCACTTTTCTACAATATGAGCAGCGGATGAGAAGTTGAGCGTTTTTCGACGCACTGATGTTATATAATGATTCGCAAGGCTTAGATGAGATTTGCTAAAGCCTGATGATAAGCGGATAGGTGCTCGATCGGTCATTGGGCAGATGGTATTAAACTACATAGCTATTACCTTCATACTGGAGGGATCTTTCATACGTTTTAAGTCTTAGGGAGAATGAAAACCACTCAATTGATTTTCTCGTTAGAAAAGCTTTCCGTTGTGGAAAAGGGAAAAGGTTCCACTTAAACTGTAGCTCTGGTTGACATTTTCAGCTCCACGCGGCGGCTCGGTGAATAAACTATTCAAAAGGCTTATGCTAAGAACTCCTTTTCAAACGAAACACGATTAGAGAAAGTTTACTTTAAATCTAATCGTATATTTCCGTCTAACCTACTTCAAACGTTACCGTAAACGAAGCATCAAACGAACGAAAATAACGCGACACACGGTTACCAATAGATTACACACAAAAGAGTTCCTAGAAAGCGACACCTTTGAGCTGACAGACAGAATCGACTGTACCTATTTATTCCTTAGAAAATGAGAACGACCCAATCCGATTAACTTTGCCTATTGTAGGGCCAATTGCCTTGTAGATTAGAAGTCGCTCCTATGCGAAACATTTCAAACATGCAACGGATTTCGGAAAGCAGATACGCTACCATGTGACTTCTTCAAATTAATTCTGCTGTAGATAGCGCGCCGTGTCAACACGTAAGACACTATCTTCAACAGGCCGTCAGACTAATGGGCTATGCGGAGGATATGAACATAATTGTTCACAGATCTTCGTAATAGAAGCTTTCACGGCGATTGAAAAATAGACGAAATCTGCTGGCTTTCAAGTAAGTGAGGACGAGACTAAGTATTCGCTATCAACAAACCAACAAGCATCTGTCATAGGACAAAGCATGACTTTTGATAGCAACAAGTTCGAGGTAGCTAAAGGAGTTTATTTATAATAATAATAATATTTGACGAAACAGGTGTGTAGGGACCCTGGGCGTAGCTTCTCGCAACCATTCGTTTTGTGTGAGTTTTTTTTTTTTAATTTTTGGAATAAGTGGAAGGGATCTACAATTTTATGCCGATTCCAAACGGCCGAGTGAGAAGCTCTTTCAAGACAGTTATACTCTCGGATGTTTGTCAGACGTTCGCGAGAGGTGGTGCAGTGAAAAAAACCCTGAGTTGGAATTTGCGGGATTCAAACCTGGGACTCCTCGTTTAATAGTACAACACACTAGCAGTAAGTCACTGCGCCTACAGTTTATCTGAGTTTATCTACCTCAAAGTAAACATGAGCGACGAAAATGAGCTGGCCAGCCAGGGATCAAAGGTCCACGTTACACTAGTAGTTGTTAAGGAGCAATTAAAATTTCCTGGAGAAAGGAAATCTCCAATGGAGGGCATTGAGCCTACATACGATCAATATAAAACAAGAAACCTGCTTAAAAGAACCCGCCCCGATATCGACAGAGTGCAAATGAAATCGAAGATACAACCGCGAACTCTATGCGCTGCACCAAGATGTGGATGCATTATAAAAAGGAAAAAAAAAACACGTCGAATACATTGGTTCGACCACACCGATGGAATGCAATATAAACCTCATCAGGTTCGAGGCGACAAGATATAGTGGATGCCAAAGCGCTTGGTTCGTATAACTGGAAGCAGCGTGCCCGTCGTCACACAGGAAGGAAGCCTGCGCAGTGTCTCTTATACAGAACCTCTTCACCTGGTCGGGAGCCCGTTAAGACAAGTATTGTAGCGTTAAGATTCACATTTGTCTAGTTGGAAATTATTCTTAAGACGTCGTCAAGAATACGAATCAACATCATATTAGCGACAATGCAACACATTTACAAATAGTTTTCTTATGTGATTGGACCATGGAAAACCCCGTTTTTCTTATCAACGCGGTCATTTCAAATGTCGGCACCTATAAAGTGGCTTCTTATTATGTCGCATTGACATTAGTATCTGGTCATTTAGGCCTTTTTCTCGTTAGAAAAGCTTTGAGATAGGTGGATCGAATAGATAGCGGGGCTCTGCTTTAACTTGAGTTCCGGTATAAATTTTCAACTCCTGTTACCACCAATGGCTCCTTATACCCTATTCACACCGAGCCGAAAACTTCACCGAAAAAAGAAGTTTTCCCATTACATATTTCAGTTTTCAAATCTAGTTGTATTAGGTCGTTTTCCCCGAAAACGACTTCCAATCGTTGGGTTGTTGAAACAAACACATCTTTTGCAATATTCAGCAAATTCAGCAGATCAGCTAACCGAACAAATGTCACAACTAGTGCCTCACAGCTGATTGAAATGAAAAAGAAAGCTATTTGGTGTTCGGCGCGGTTCAGGGAAATAACTTCACATGGGAAATAACTTCACCTTGAGTGGGAATAAATTCACTTATTTTATGTGAAATTATTTCCCATTGAAATTGAGCAAAAACTTCGTAAAGTTATTTCCCTCCACCGTTCGGTGTGAACGCATCGACGAGTTATCTACGAAAACACGCTTTTCGGTGCATTTTGATTGAAGTATTACGTATCTTAGATAGATAATAACATAACAATAACATCGTAATTCAGAGAATTTAACGAAAAATTAAGATACCTTGATTTCTACATTAAATTAAATAACTTCCTTTGAATGCAACTGTTATATTTGTCGTCCTCGAAACAGAGTTCTGTTTTTTTTTTGTAGGTAAATATGTCATTATTTCACCCAAATACCATCAGTGTCTAAGGTCGAGAGAGGCAAATAATTTATGCTCAGGAAATGTGTGTCAAAAATCCAGCAGAGTGTTCTCCTAATGTGCACTTCAAGACCTAGGACAAGATTGCATTCTTATACAATATAAACATTACACACATAATCGTAAAATGTCCCCTTTCTTGAAAATCCCTTTTTTTTGCTTTCACATCAATCTCCGCAGGAAGCAATCTTCATATACGGATCTAGCTATTGTTCTCATACTCAAGGATTTCACTGCATCCTCTTTGCAATTATTATTTTGCATATAATGTGCAACGATGTAAGCGCGAATAAATGCCTGAGGGTATTTTCGCGCACACCATTTCAATGACATACATCTTCGTAGATATTACATAGCAATAGGTACATGTAAATGGGTAATAGGGTGCAGCGAGAATAGGTTTTCGATTTTATTGGTCTGGTTGAAGTAGGAAGTTCCGTTTTAAGCATTGTTTTTTGAAGCAAAACAGCACACCTATTTGAAACCGATATAGCTCTAGAAAATCACTCAGCATCATATTATCACGAAACGATCTGAATTGGTGTCCGCTTGAATACTGGACTTTGGAAAATATTCCTGCCTGGCTTATATGTATAAAAAAAAAGCTATAAATTGCTGAAACGTATGGCACATTAAAGAAGACCCGAATCAAAATGCTTAAAGTAATAGTTTATTATAATTCAGTTTGATGGTTATAATTCAGTCGAGTTTAAAAATATAGCTGACTGTTATCAGTTAAGGACCATTCACATGAGCGCGAACTGCGAATAGGCGAACTGCGAAAAAATCATTTTATCGGTATTTATGCATTGAAAATTGCTATTTGTCTTACCACAAAAGCATTGTATTCAATTAATATAACACCTAATCTAAAAAAAACGGAGACTTGATTGATTAAAACAACGTAATTTACAATTACAGCAATTCTCCCGCGAATTGAAAATTCTTGCCGCGAACTGTCACACTTTATTCACAATCCACATAAAACAGTCGCGATCCACAAACCTGCGAATGAAAAATTCGCTCGAACTTAACCTTCAACAATACAAATGATTCGCGGGTTTTCATGTGAATGAAGTGTCAGAATCTACGAATATTCGCCAGGTGGTTCGCCATTCGCTCTCATGTGAATGGTCCTTTAGGGTATAGTTTAATTTTTATACTGTTAAAGAGCATATTTAAAAAAGTACATAGGTAAATCATGTAGTTAAATTTAAGTAATTTTCTTTAGAAAAATTTACGTAAGAAAAATGGGAATGTTGAGGAAGTTCGTCCTAGATGAACATGATACTCTTTACAAAAGAAACACTGTTTTTCGTCATATGCCGCTCAGTAGGTTACTTTTCTGTTGTTGATGAAAATCTGCGCCTAGGTCCGGTAAACCTTACTTGCTAAGGAGGACCCACTTAAACATCCATAGCACCCGCTACCACAAGTGCAGCTATTATTTGAAAACTTACACAGAATCACACAATTGACACTGTGTTTTGTAGTAACTGTCAGTACTGCCAAAAAAGTCCATGAAGTGAGCAGAGCAGTCCCTTAGAGCTGCTTTTAGCATACATAGTACCGCATTTAACTTGTACTAATATACCGTGCTTAGTTTTTAGACATAGGTACCTTCCGCATTTTTTTCTGTCGACGAATGAACCTTATGTTTCTTACCAATAAACATTTTTAGTTTCGACTCTAAATTTTAGTAGTTCACAGCGGCTATATCCTATAATGTCCACACAAAATTTTCAACTGTGAGCTTCCGTAAATTTAGAGTCGAGACTAAAATTGGTTATTAGTACGGCGCTTTATGTATAGTTACTGGGAGAGCAACATGAAAAGCCGAAGACTATTCCGCTACTGCCGCATGAATCGGCGAGTATCTAAACTCATTGTGATGCTCTACACCAACTCGGTTTAGGTATCGATGAGGGTCTCAATAAGTTCCATTGCTCCGCCTAGGTTTAGGCATCGCGAGTAGTACCCAAAACAACATCTTGAGCCTCTAGCCTCGCGGTTTAGGCTTCGAGACAACCTCACCATAAAAGGGTCCCAAGGGTGTTAGTATGTACTTCGAATCGCGGAAATGTATAAACTCCAGTAAGAGGCATACACCAATAAGTACCTAGCTTCGAAGGTCTGAGCTCGGCCACGGTCTTAGATTTAGTAGTAGGTACTACTCATTGATAAAAAGCGAAAGTTGAATCTGTCAGAACTGTTCGCCGTCACTTTCTAGAATCTGTGAGAAGCAAGGTCCGACTCCGCCGAGACCTTCTAGTACCACATGATAAATTCACAGACTAGATCTAAGTTCCGAAGCTGTGTGTTCACCGAAGGGGTTATTTCCACGAGCACTTCGAATTCATAGTCCTTCATTACTATGAAAGCCTAAGCTCAGCCAGAACCGGTTAGCACTACGTGACAGGAAGTAGTTTTTTGTGAGTCATTGGTTGTAGATTAGACTGCAAACTGAGACCTTTTATTAGTCAAGCTTTTATGCTCTTTGTTTCGGGACAAAAATTAAAGAGAATGAAATCGACACTTTGGACCGGCGTTGCCGTTTGGTTTCTTTTTGAGCTTCAGATCCTTGATGGTCCCTACTTTCTTAAAAACGATTAAAATGGACCCTTTTTAGTTTAAGTAAGATTTTATTCTCTATTAAACGAAGAAGAATGGAAACATAATGAAGAGGCTCACATTCCACGATACTACTTACCGAACCACTAACTGCGCATAGTAGACTCAGTGATGCAATATTAAAGAGCGGCACAAAGTCCCATAGACAAGGCTTCCTTTAACCGAATCGTTGCATCCCTAAACTAGCTAAACAATCATTTAATAAAGCCAAAATTTACAAATCACACTAATCACTCGCTTTAAATGAATATCTTATTTCCGAGACACCCTGTACAAATTTCGCACTCGTTGCCAAGAAGCACGTAAGGCCGTTGCAATGACTTTGAAAACATTGGACTGGGGTAGGCACACAGATTACCAGTTTGAGGCAAATGAGAATTATTGCAAATACAAAACCGTTATCCGGTTCAATGACCGATCCATGTAAAAGCTGAGGCATTAGAATACAAAAATGCACATAGGCTTGCATATATACAAAATGGTATGCAACAGGAAAAACTACGTCGCAACGACTGGACGTGGAAAACTGGCAAAAAGACGTTGGGGGCCTTTGTTTTTCAAATAATGAGAGAAGGATATTCATATTGCAATGTCCTCCCATGCCTCGACTGCTTTGTTAATGCATTTCCTTGATAGATTACAAGACTGTCTCCCGTTGTTTTGTATGCGCAGATTTGCCATTAAGTTTATTTGCAGAAAGGGTTTGATTATAAAACCTTACTTGGCTCGATTTATATTTGCGGAAATAATTATATAAGTTGTGTGCGGATATATAAAGTGTTGCCTGTGATGATGAGTCATTATGGTGCTCCAAAGGAGAACTTGAGTTGCTTCTCCATTCGTACAGTGTGTTTATTTGCTGAGGGCAATTATTGCCAATGCAAACAGAGCGAAGGTATTTTTTCCTTCAAGTTTGTAGTTTGAGTTTCCAGGACATTCAGATCCCGAGCTCCAATTTATTATTCCTCCCCCAACCATTACTGAATTATTTGGTTTATATCCAACGGAAAATAGTTTCAGTTGTACGAGGATATTTTTGTTATGTGCCACCAAACAACTGCCACAAATCAAATTGAATTGTCTGCACCCAAAGGGGTTATCCTGTTGTTACTTCTCTATCCCAATACACTTTGTCACTGGCGCAATACGAATGGTAAACCCTGTGTGACATAGAGCAAGGCAAATCAGACTCGCTTTCTGGTTTCGGGGCTTGGCAAACACTGACGAAAAATACGAGTAAACGGGCATATCCTTAACATAGCAAATAATCCCTGCCATCCAGTTCTGCGCTTCATATGGCGGATCAGGTATAGCTTTTGCTTTGTACGATAGTTGTCTTTTTGGTGCGCAAATATGAACGATGGATATAATGGGAACACATGGCTCTTGGGGAAATACACAAGTCAACTGAAAGTCGATGAGTTGGATGATGATTGTCAATTAAATTAAGTGCACCCTTAGGCAGCTCGATGGAAACTATAGCTAAATTACATTTCGTGTAACCCGATGGAATTAATTTGTCTGAATAGAGACGAGTTGAATTTGGGACCAATTTTGTATAGTCACCAAAAGCAACATCAAAAGAACACACGTGATGATTTGTCGAAAGTGGGTGCCGTAGCCGTATAGTTTTCAGAGGAAGCTTGCACTCCAATCAGGTTGTATCAACGTGCTTAGATTGTACTTATAAATACTCTTCAAGCTATTTAAATACTAATTAAAAATTTAGATTAGGCAAAAATTACAACTCATTTATATTTGCATCATTTATATTTGCATCTTTATACGTATGGTAAGGTGCGGAGGATTTGACATGCAGGAGGATATAACAACTGCTATTTTTACAAAAACTGTGTGTTTGGCAACGCTACATCTTTATAGCAATAAACCACAAACGACGAGAGCACGTTGCACCTGTCCTTTCAGTGATACGCTTTTGTTTGTTGTGAGTGGTTCAATTTCTTTAGTTTGCCTTCTTTGGATATAACTTTCAAGGTAAGTTAATGCATTCCAATTTTTTTACTGAATTTTATATAAAATCCGGTATTTATAAACATTAAATGTGACTTGTAAAGAGCTCATGTGTTTAGTTGTTTTAATTGTATTTAATATTTTTCAAGAAAATTTCTTTAATTTTATATAATGCTATCAAAAGGGAGGATTTGACGGTGCAGATGTAGGAGGATTTGACAACCAACCTACCTACCGATGCCCTACACAATAAAATATTTAAGGCGACGAAACAAACAGAATTGCTTCTGTGAACCGTTTAAGGAGGACGTTGGTGCAGCCAAGTGGATGTTATAGCAAAATTACCACCACCGGATGCTCTTCCCTGTACTTCAAAATCCAGAGCGAAAATACCTTTTTATCAATAAATGTCTAATCAGTTGTCTCTGTTGCTATAAATACTTGGTCTCCGTGATTCCATTATAAGTTTTTAGTATAAAACCATAGAAAAAAAACTTTTAGCTTTAAACTGCAATGTATTTAGTCATCGCTATAAAAATGTCACTTTTTTTTGCGTGTTAGGTATTGCGTTCGCTTTTAGTCAAACGGATATTTGGTATTTAGTATCCCTTTAATTTTCCGTGTTAGGAATGTGTGACCGTCTAAATGCAGCATTAATTCGGTACATATTATTTCACAAAAATAAGTTCACCGACGCGACGACAAATAAAGTGCACGACTGGGTCGCACGAAACTTTCTCGTTTAGTGCGAGTTGACTGACTTTCAGAGTCTTCAGCAAATCGAAAATTGAGGACACAATAGTTTTGAAAACATCCATTTGACTCTAAGTTTGCATTTTGGTCAAAATCGTTATTGCCGTTTTCCGGTAAACTGAAAAAAAACTAAAATTACTTTTTTCAAAAATCCATTGTACGATAATGTAGAGAAAAACTGAGTTTGCTATTAAGTTATAAATGACCACATTACCTTAGAAATTATTTTTTGTTACAATCGTATAGAGCGTTTTCGAGATATGTCGAAATTTCATAAGTACCGTTGTTCGAATTTTTAGCCAAAAACTGGGAACGCAGTCCTGGTAACCTCACCTACTTAAGCTTAAATATCAATTTTGGTTGAAATCGTTAGAGCCGTTTTCGATCAAATCAAACTGATACGAAAATGTTGTATGGGAAGTACCATTAATATTGAGGTTACCTTGCAAAAAAAAAAACTCCTCCCGAGCTGTAAGCCCAAAAACTCCAAATCCGAGGTTTGAACGTAATCCGGGAAGCCGTTTAGGCTGTAGGCCTGTGGAAGGACGGACAGACGGACAGACCGGACAGAATTTTGTGACCCACTTTTTTGAGTTCCTCTATCATCGTAATATCAGAATTGATTAAAATCTCGAGTTCGAAATTTTGTACGAAACCAATATCTTTCTCTTACTACGTAATGGAGAAAGTTAAAAATGAGTTTAGAGTGGATGCGCTCTCTCATTTGAAAGCGTCAACAAATCAATTTCACTGAATACTTTCATTCGCTTGTCACTTGTCGCTTTTACACTTCCCATGCCTGGCGTAATGCTTAATCCTTAATCGAATCATTTGAAGATAGAGATTTTGCTGTAGCGAATGTATCCATGTTTGTAACAAATTTTAATTTATTGTGAATATAAATTCTGTGGTTTTATTTAACAAAATAAGTGGCCTCCAAGAAGACTAGAGTTTGCATAAATATAAAAAGTAAAACACAAATGACTTAAAATTTAAAAAATTACTCAACCGATTCTGCTGAATATTAAACAATTTGTTTGTATTATGCAGGAAATATTTAGAAAATTATTTTAGTAAGATCCAACAGGTGGCGCTATTGATATTACAGTATTATTATTTATTGATACCTACCCAAAACTGTGGTCTACACAGATGGGAAATTGCTATGTAATGATTTGAACAATGATTTATATAATGATGTCCTGTAACATAATAATGAAATCAGTAGTACGGCAGGACATTTCTAATTCGAATATACCTAAATAAGTTGGCCGATCGCGAGATTTAATTTCAGATGGCTTAAATTGCGAAGTCTGACTCCACATAAACAAATGCCTGCCTGTACCCTCATACTAAAATCATCATTCCGGGGGACAGCCTACAACTCTGACTGCCCTCGACATCTTACATAGACCATATCTAAACGAATTTATGTACCGATTTTTTCTGAGTTAAGTAATATTTCTAACACATTGTACTCTTCTCCTACTTCCCACTAGAGATAAATAAGAACTCCGGAAAATAAAAGTACCTACTTTTGCGCGAAGTTCTGGAAGCTACAAAATGTGCAGCCAGCTGAGAGCGTCGAACATACAATGGAAAAGATCCATTTTTGACGCATTCATTGGAATGAAATTGGTTCTTTATCTCCCGCCAACTACAAACCCATAGCACTTATGTTCTATTAACTAATTTCTAATTAGTCTGATGAACCGTCAGCTCATGAAACATGATGAAGCACGAAAATTTTAAAACGCAAATCAGTCAATAGAATGGAATTTTATTCTTCAAACATACTCTAAGACTCTAAAGAGAAACCTTATTGTGCCTTTCTGACATGTTTCTGACGAAGTCGACAGTAATGCTGCGAAATGTCAAAGCATCCTCAATAAATACCACTCTCCTTTTGATCGAGCTACAAAATAATGTACAGTACAACCCACTCATTCATAAACTGGAGTAAAACACTTCCTATCTGCAGTGATGCCAGATTTCAAGATACGTATATTTTTTTAAGATTTTTGAGCTCTTAAATAAGTACAAGACTTTTTTCCTCAAGCTTCAAGAGTTTTGAGTTTCCAAATCTAACAAATTAGAAAAACTTTTCCAATGAAGAATAACTTTTTCTCAGTATCGTTTTTTTTTTTTTAAACAGTAGGTACCTCCTCAACACGAATGTGAATGGAGGAATTCTTGAAATTATTGTACTAGACGGAGTTAAGGAAGGCATTCACCTTACTTCGTCTTTCCCCTTCGGTACCTGCACTCATTTACAGACTTCATTATTGTCCGGTGTTTTCATCACACTTTACTTCAAGGATATGTATACTGTATAGCCGCAGGCCTCAGCCTTTTTAACGCGAGTTAGTTATTACAAAAAATGAACTGCGCAATTTTGGAGTCTAATGCTAAGACTTTAATTTTCTAGCAGTTTGGGACGTTTGTCGAAAGTCCACACAACATGTTGAAATCATAGAGCAAAATGACCGCAAATCGGCTATCACGTTTTAAATTGATTATTATTGATGCGAATTCAGTAAAACAAACCTGAAAAAACTATTTCCCTAAACAAAAATATGCGAATTTATCGAGAAGAACTACGGGTAGAAATTGGCCTCGTTTATGTTGAAGGAAGTTGGACTAATATCCGATCATACTTTCTGTCCGCCCCGATTCTGTTTTGCCACACTGCACGCAGCTTTTGAATATGCCTCAAAAGCTAATTTTGTTTTCAAATAAACTAAGTTACCCGTTCAAAAATACGTCGATCGGTTGAACTTTGTATGGCTAAAGGGAAAATTATGTGTAATGTGAACCTGCTATGCTACGTCGTCTCAGAACGTCATATCGAAAGTTGGCAGACCATTTTCATAGCTGTTTACGACATGGTACGAGTACCTCTACCTATATCACTTATTTTACTTTCAACAAGTTAATTTAAAGCCCAAAGCCTACTTCAATGACACTTTTAAAATTGCACCACTCGAAAGGGGTGAACCTGAACATGTCACCGAGAAAAAGAGAGCAACCCAAACTCCAACATAGTCACGTACCGCGCATCATTTGGCCTAACAAGATGAAATGAAAATTTCACATTCCGTTAAGGATATGTGCCCGGGTACTAGTACCTACAGGAGAACAACTCAAAGCGAAAACCAATCACATTATTAATATTAATGGATTGTTTAACACGATGGGCGTGTGGGCCAATCCCCTCACCACCATATCACGTCCCTTATAGGAAACAAACGTTTTCTTTCGAACCTATGATGATCCATCTCGCTAAACAGCCGGATAGCCCCAGGGAGATCTGACATTTCTTCACCCGTTCTCTTCACATACTTTGAGCTGTATCGCCCTTACTGTATACTGAACGACTGAACCCCATGCCTCGAGTTGTGTAGTTATAAGTGAAATGTGTCAGTTTTCGGTTGCACCACACCACACTGAACGATTTGTCACGGTTCTGTAAAGTAATAAATCGTTTTGGGACGAAGACTTTTGATTGATCCCGGAATGGAAATGAAAATGGAAATGGAAATGAAAACGAAAATGTGTGCGCGCAGTTTCATTGTGATTTTTAATTTTTGAAAAATTGTCCTTCTGCGGTAGAACTCTGGCCGAGGGGTGTTCCGCTCGCTCTCCCTATTTGGACATCTGTGTTTGGACTGGTTGGGTAATTTGTGGGCTGGCATTGTTTCTCCGAGAGGACTCGGGCAGATCGTTAATTTTATTTAATTATCAAAGCCAAAAGGATATTGATTACTTTGCTAAGTACGTGCGATAAGAAATCGGCGCGGCGTGCTGCTGATGCTATCCCTCCTCTCGGGCGCAGCCCACCAATCTGATGAATAATGATGCGTTGGTCATGGTCTTTGGCCCAGTCAGAGAAGTCTATTAATTCCCGTTGCCTAAATGCAATTCAGTGGAAGATTGATGGCATCGGTACAGCGATACCGATAATTGCCTTTGGTGTCAAGTTATAGTTTTGATTCCTCAGAAATAAGTAGTTCACCTCTTCCAGTCGGACAGATCCCATAAATCTCACATGTGTACCGATGTACGTGAGAATTGTGTTCATGAGTAACGAATCAAAAATAGGTATCCAATTAAGTTGATATACCCTTTATGGGTTTCGGGGGAACATCTCGGCCGGGATGATAATTTTATTATACACGCTGACGGAGGTCTTCCGTTCGTTAAATCACTCCCATTGTTGCGAGTAAATTAATTTCACAAATTTTCCTTTTATGATCAGATGCAGATACTGAACAGTGGATGGCGCGGTGTATCTTTCCGGGAAGAGAGAAAACTGTTCGGAATTTTAATAGAATGAAAGATGTATCAAGTGGATATATTTGGAGAGATGGAGAGGCTTGACCATTTTCATCTTTGATGGATGGCAATAAATTTAAGGTGCTCGTCACGCATGTCATTATTTGCTATATTACTGAATGACTCATGCGTGATTGTTTGTTGCTCGTCTATTTAACAATGGAGTCGTTAAAGATCAGGTAAATGTTCCCATTCGATGTAAATGCATATTTCATAGCAAACTGATTAAGATCAAAGTGTCTTTTACGACAGACTTAATGGTAAAGCTGTTGCTGCTTCACTGAAATCAATTTAGATGTTAGTGGGAACATTAAAGTTGATAGTTGTGCTTCGAGTTTAATTTTATTTCAGCGAAAGTGGTTGATGGGATAAGTGGAATGGAACGATTCGCGTAGAAAAGATGAACTTTTGGTACAAATTACATTTTGTTTCCATATTGGGACCTAGAAGAGGGAGACTTTGAGAAGATTTTTAATATAAATTTTTAAATGATACATCTTAGACCTTCGCAACGGAAACTTTTACAAATACAAAGGTGTGGTGAATAAGTTTTTCTTCTGAATAGAACTAAATTAAAATATATCTAACTACACCACCCTACATAAGCCGATTAAAGTTGCTGAATCTTCAGACTTTGGAAAAACGAAGAGAGACATCCAATGTTATATTCCTTTTTTGCGTTCTAACTGGTAATGTCAACTCAACATATGTTCTCAACTCCATTAACATCAATACCAGACCGAGGACAATAAGGAACCCCAATTTTTTATATCAAAGGACATCTCGATGTAACTATATGGGAGTAATGCTCCATCAATAACCTGACGAGGGATTTTAATGAGTACAATCATGTGATTGATTTCAATCTATCAAAATTAAATTTAAAAAAAATATTGAAAGAAATGTAAAATAATAATAAGCTTTTTAAATTAAATCTGTTTCATTATTGATTAACTGTGACATTATGTATAGTAGTTATATTAAATAAAAAATAAAAATAAATAAAAAAAATATATAATCAACCAAACCATTGAGCCGTTTTATACCAAAAAATGCCCACGAACGGAACCATGTTATGGCTGATTTTATACATCTTTCGATTTTCTTGCAAAATGTTTGCAGTATAATTAAAAAATAAGAAATCGGACTTTAGTATTAAATATTATCAATCGCAAAGCTATGGGACATCCGTTTAAATGGACAGGAGGTTTTCAAACTTCATGAAAGGAGCAAAACTGTGCCGCTGAGACATCTCTGCTGAATAGGTGAAGCTAAACGAAAAAACAATTAAGCTGGTTAGCACAGCCTCCGCATAGAATGACAGCATAGATTTTGCAGGGGCTTACGATACAAGTGATACGAAGCACCGGTGATACTGCAAGTGTCCAAACCAAAAATGTGCTAATCGGGGTAGGGATTGCATGCAATAGTTCGTCTGTCCAACGAAAGATGAAGCTAAGAGCAAGAAATTCCACTTTGGACGCATAAGTACACTTGGGACCTTACCGTCAATAAACATTTTAAGTTTCGACTTTAAATTTAAGTAGTTCACAATGGCTATATTTTTCATACATATATTTTTGTGAGCTTCTGTAGATTTCAAGTCAAGAGTGAAATGTATTATAAGTACTGCGCATAGTCTATAATAAGAGACAGTAGAGTGAAAAGCATTCAACCACAATCATCAGTGATCACAGGATAGCATAATGTCATCAACATCAGGGGTAGCCGAAACCAAAAAAAGGTTACCATAGCTACCCAGGAGATAGAGATCGTGCTGTTATGATATTTATACACGCGTTTACTGGAGACAAGTAATGGAAGCTGCACTTGTAAGAGCCCTGCTGCGCAAATCAAAGGCATTGATCCAGAAGTAGGGTGCAGAAGATGATCAGCTCAATTGCATAAATATACCTTACGCGATTGGATCGTAAAGAAGCCATAACCAACTGTTTGGCCTGGCTTGAAGACCAGACCAGGCTTTCCAAACAGCCAGCGTATAGCTCCTATAGCTACTCAAGAGTAGGGATTCGTTTAAGTGACATTTTCAGCGGGTCGCACTCAACATAAATATTCCCCCAATTTTAAGACTTGGTGCTACAGTGTAGGTCCTAGCTGGAGGCGGCTACCAATGGTTGACTGGTAACGACTTTGGGATTTCTGTTGGCCAAAGTACCCTTTTGGAGATAGTTTGCGAGACCTTAAAAGCGTTGGAACTAAAGCTACGTCCAAGCTGGAAAAGAAGAGACAAAGCTGTGGTTCTATCAGAAGTATGCAATACCAGGAAGTTGGTATAAATATCAAACGTACCTACTGATTGTGTAAAACGGTTGTGAAAAGCAGTTTAGTCGCCATGTACAAGCATTATCTTAGGGCTAGCAGATCGAGCATATGTTAGGTTAGGTTGGGTCTTCCAGAGCTATGAGTTTATCGTAAATAGTCCTATAGGTACCATTACAGGCTAATGTGGTTACTTAGAAAAATCATCCACATCCAATTCGTTCATACACCTTATTTCTTAACAAAAGCTATGAAAATGTGTCGCTTGAGGCTTACTTTATAGGATATTGGTTCTGAGCTTGAAGATACCTAATTATTAAAAAAAAATAAAAAATTGATGAACTAGAAAGTTTCATGCGATCCCGTCTTCAATGTTTGCACCACGAGCACGCCCCCATCACAGTTTTTAGTCACTTATTGGTACCTGTATATTTTGCAATTGAAAGTGCGATTTCTAGGTCTTTCTTCATGATCTTATTCAATGCTTGTAGGTACTAGCTAACATTAACCGGCTCAAGCTTTCATCAAATTTCAAGCGAGCTCATACTTGGAAGACACGAGAGTATTAGGATTTGGGTATAATGTTGTACATATTATATTGAAAGTCTTTCATATCTAACACTGCCTGCGAACCCCTCTCCATCTCCAGTGTAATCTTTTCCATGCTGCCCGTAACACTTGCTCATTGTAATAAATTGCTCCAAGACACACAAATCACTTGCCGTCGCCGTGGTCTCCAAATACTAACGCATCCTTATCCTATAATACAGATAATTCTTTTCCATTGGCAAATAGCTGGGTAAGACCACACAGATTGTACACAATGTAAGCTTTGTGGTTTTTGTTAAAATTGTTGCTGCCACTTTATTTTGATATACCGCCCCGAACCAGGCTGCGGTAATAATTCAGCGAATATAATAGTTATCACCGTAATAAATATATTTACGCCAAGTGTTGACAATGGAACTGCAAATGAGTGCAAAGACTCGACTTTGGATAACTGCCAAGGCGACAACATCAGTGCGGTCCCAAGGAACTCCTCTACACATATTATGTACTTCTACATGTAGGAATATTATGCTGTTCAATTTCAATTGTTTCAACTTGAATTTTAATTAATTTCGATTAGATAATTATACGCCAACAGTTTGAAATAATTGTTGAATGTAGATTCAATCCTTCGCTAATAGGAAAACGCATGCATAAGAGTAAAAGCAACAGTAAAAAGGAAAAAAAAAACCAAACAAACCCTTGTGTGTAATTATATTCGTTTTTGGAATTTTATGGCCGATTACATCAGGCTGGGGAATAGAAACACTTCGTTTGTTTGTTAAATGTCATCAGTGTAGCACACATCCTTGTGACACGCAATACAACAATCTATCTAATGAAGGGTCCTTCTATCTGTCTACGTTTTGTCTATAATATGGCCTGAAAGTGCATGACTGTACTTCTTGGCTGTATATGAAAATTGAAAAGACAATAAACGACTTCAGGTGTTCACTGTTCACGTTTATACCGTGCGTCGTCAACCACCCCATATATACTAGGTATAGGTATAGTCTATAGTGTAATCTTTATGAGTTGGTGTAAAAAAGAAGAATTATGTGCAACTGTGAAATTTATCGTTTAATTGATAAAAAAGGAAAATACATCAACAATCCTTGATTATGATTTTGATTGTAAAAAGGGCTGCTTAATGAGAATTAATGATTGTTAACAATAAGGTTGGCAGGATGTGTACGGTGCACGTGTGTTTTATAGTGGAAAAGATTTTTTTTTATTTTTTTGCAAATTTCTTGTGCTTTCTTTAGACAAATGATGGCAGATTATTTTTAGTAGGTAGGTACTGTATCAAAATATATCCTCTGGGTTGACGGATTTCAAATGAGAAAACAAAATCCGGATCGTAGTTTGTACGGTACTGCTATTTCAAAAGTGATTGAGCGATTTTTTCCAACAATAGATGGAAGTGAATTTGATAAATCTCGAATGAGAAAATCTCGAATGGGTCAAAATCTAGAAAGTACAAAAATCTCGAACTCCATCTCGAAAAAAATCTAGAAAATAAAACTGCTTTCGAGATTTTTATAATTTCTTAAAGTTATTCCGAAAGTAATGAAAACAAGTCTAGAATGAACATTCTATAGCTTTTTTATTGAAAATAATGAATTTTTAACAAATACTCATAACAAAATACATTATTTTGAAACTATAACTATAACTATAACTATTCAACAGAAAATAAATTTAAATGCAACCATTTATTTCTATTTTTATTAAGCCCTTATTTGTTTTAATTTGATTAATTTTCATTTGTCCCACTCTTTGACTCTATCTATACGTACACGGAAAAAATATATACTAGTGTCTGAATTAAGCCACGAGGTTTTTTGATAATTCGATAAGTTTTAAGAAGACCTGTTGTTTTTTAGCTGACTCATTTGTTTGCATGAACAGTGAATCAAATTATTGTTGCAATTCAAATAGTTTTCCATATGAATAAATCTTGAATTAATATTAATTCTACATTTTTGCTTTCGAGATTATTTTTTCTCTAGATTTTTGCTATTCGAGATTTTTTTCATTATAAATTTTTGTTTTCGAGATTTTATTTTTCTAAATTATGGTTTTCTGTATTATATTTTTCTATATATCAGGGTAAACCCAGATTTGCAATATGCTATGTGATTTCTTTACAAAGAGGATTCTAAATGCAGCCACTCGTAGTCGTCATAAAATTAGTTAATCTCGGTTGGGTACAGACAGATAGATAACCTTAAATAAAATAAATTATGAAAGGCGTCAACCCTGCAAGTTCCCAAATTAAAAGACAAATAAGTAATATTTTACAAACCTACTCCGAAACATTCAAAATGATTCAGCAAAGCCACTAAGAAATATTGCCAGAGTAGCAATCTGGAACCATATCTGGAGAATGCAAATAAGTGAATTTTATGCTTTGTGGTTTCAATTTACTTACGTTTTTGAGGTGCATCTCCAATTAGGAAATCGTTTCGAGTCTTGGCTATATTCCACAGCACTGCAATCGCAGCTATTGAATTCTTTGCTGTGTTTAAATGTCAACATAAGGAAATGCGAAAATAAAATACCACAAAGGTACAGAATGACAACATGAAACTATCCGTACTGGTCTTTGGTAAACTTTAATGACCTAGTTTCAATCTAATTTGCTTTGAACAGTAAAATCTTTTTAGTTTAGTCCTTATTAAATTGCAGAATTGCATATTTAAATAACTTATGTCCTTAAACAAAGTAATTATATATCAATCGGGCAGGATATTTTAATAGTATTCAAGAAATGCTCTCTGCTTCGATATATGCTTAGATCTCCTTTTCTGAAGGTTGGATAACGATAAAACACAATGCGTCACACAAATTTTCAATACAACCTTTATATTAATATTTTGTAGGTCAAATAATCACAATATGCAATTCTGTACGGAAAATTTGGCGAGTTCCAAAAATGTATCCTCGACCCTATTTTTGAATGCCGACACTCTGCAAGGCAAAATTTTAAGCTGTCGGCAATTTCGGCCAGCATTTTTAAATCCATTCGGTCAAATACCTTACAGTCGAAAAAGGTAAAATGGTAACGTTTTGTCAAGAGGAAGTTATGGTAAATTTAATAAATAAATATATTTTTCTGTGTTCATTAAGCAGTAGGTTGGTACCACGCTGAAGACTGTTATGGTCGATCTTCAATGAATCTGTCAAAATGCGTTTCTTGTAAAACATTTCAAGAGGCTTTTAGCATAACATGAAGGAGTGTATTTTACGGCATAAAATAAAAGTGTTTTCCAAGGCATCAATTTTTTTAAAAATGTAAAGTTTATTTTCTTTTTTTTATTTAGAAGTACAAGCCTACTAATAAATCCTGTAGGAACGATGCTACATCCTCAAGTACGCTCAGGACGCAATAATTTTTACAAGATGGCTTCACTTAAAAATTAACGAAGTTCGTTGTTGTTCGTTAAATTGAAATTATTTTATTTCGGCTTCTTACAACTAGCCCTTGATCGATATGACTTAATAAAACTAATGGTCAGTGTCGCTGTGATAATCGGTGACTACGGAATTCGGCTCTGGTTCCTGCGTCACCCACATTCGTAGGGTATCTGAAATCTAACTCACTGAAGTACACAGTGCGGGCGTTAAGAAAATTGGGATAGAGAAGATAGGAGATTCCGATGGACATTGGTTTTAAATGTTTGCAAATTGCACCGAGGGGGAAAGACCGAGCTGGGCAAGGCATTCCACATTCGTGTCATTATAGGCAATTTCCTTTTTATCATATGAGGACCCTGGCCATAAACTTTTTTTAGTTCCACTGTGGTATTCACATTTTTCATAACCACAAAATCTCGCACCGCAAAGGTTCTCGCCGGCTTTATTACGAAGTAATTAAGGTTGCGATCCTTTGACTTTTTGTGCTTTACGAAGTAATTAAGGTTGCAATCCTTAGATTTTTCTATAAACCCCAGGGCATCTGACCGGGCCTTCTCCAGATCGCAGCTATTAGTCTCAGCCTTCTCCTCTTAAGTACTCAGTCAGTTCATCGACAATCCTACCGCTCTGCTCTATCCCAAATAATAACTAGCAAGATGAATTCCGCTATGAGGAATGAACGGAATTATTAACAGCAAATTCTACACTGACCAACATATTTACCCATAGTCGGAGTGGTAAATTGGTTCTGTGAGCTTTGCTAGCATTGATTTTAAGACCCTATTCGCCCTCTCCGCTTATCCATTGGTTTGTTCTGGGGCCACTGCAGCCTTCACATATTTCATGTTTCGTTTTCACAAACTCCACAAATTCGTTGGATGTGGAACATGTACAACACTTATTATAGTAAGGAAACGAACAGAACACCTCTTTGGTTCTGGTACTCTTCACCGCGTATAAACATACATTTTTTGCATTAAGTCGAAGTGTTTGTGTTTGCAGGACAAACAATGTCATAGATTGTGGTTGCAATAAAGTCTACTTAATTTGCTTATCCTTTTCAGCATTGTAAAACTGCCAAGTAACGCACCACGTGAAAAACAAAATTCCTCCTAACAGTCACCCCCTCCGTTATACACTCAATTTGGGACTGCACATATTTCCAAGCGACAACAATAATGAGGACAATAAAGAATAGACGCAAACCAGCAGATTACCATCTCTAATTATTGATAAGCTCCTTTCCGTTCTGTGTTGGATTATATTTCGAACGCAGGTGAAGCACCGTCTTGTTGACCCTCACACTCGTAATACACAGGATATTACACATATTCCTCGTTTATTAAATTAACTCCATTACAACTGACAAGAATTTTTTATTTGTTTGCGTGACAAACCATAGCACGTTCGTGCTTTTTGGGTGAACATATTTACGTACGTGAGTGCAAACAGGTTATTCGATATTGAATTCAGATTTCAAAAATGTCGGACAACCGGCAATCATTTGCAATGTGGAAGATTGACAAGAGGATGTGTTCAGTGCAGACGAAGAGCTACCTGCCAATTGCAATTGTATATCCTAAACAGACCGCAACATCAATTATATTGTCAATTTCACATGTAAATTGATACATTTCTTGCAGGTGACTTACTGATTGCATTATCGATAGATAGAATTTACAGGGCACCGTGTGTAATTATAAAGCCATCTCCGTATGAGTGCGGGGGTAGACTTAGACACCCGGGGTGGGTCTGGGTATATATTCATGCAAATTGAGCTCCGTTTCGGATCATTAACTTTCTTTTCCCCACTTGTATTCTTTTCTAACTCGTAACAGATGGTTTAGGGAATTTTAAAGTGTGACATATGATTTGGACAATAGTGTCACGATTGCCTAATGGCTTACATGGCGATTGGTAATGTATAGACATTAGACACTATGTCCTGCTAATGAAGTAATGAGTTTTTTTATTGGTCCAATAGTGTTTTCAGGTGTCGACAAGAAAAGTTCTACGAAGGGTCGGTAAATAATTTACGACAAAGGACCAAGGATCTGTATGGTCACACAAGAGTGGGTTAGGATCATCTCGAAATCTGTACCCAGTTCTATATTTTTAGAAATAAAACTGCAAAAAATATGAAACCACATAGGGATAAGGACAATAGGCGACCCACACAAAAAAAAAATGACAATGATGACACTGTGCCTGTGCCACACCACACTGAGTCACATAAATTGAAAAATGATCAGTTCCGATACCCGAGTATTATTGGCAACATTTTCGCCATCAATTTAAAGTATAATTGTGTGTCATTTACGGAAAATATATCGTGAAGGGTGTGCGTTAATACAGGGGAGGGGGATAAAAAGGGTAACACAAAGAACATCATTATCGCGAGGGTCTTGCTGTGTTTTTTTTGTTTGCTATTGTATCCTCGATTGCATTCGCTGCGAATGGATTGAATTGCGCACATGATGATGATGTATGATGTTTTTTCCAATTTAAGTTGTTTCGTCTTTCGGAAATCCATTTTTCACAATCAGAATCACAAAAACCGATACTTGGAATCTACCCACATGACATTTTAATATGCAGCGGAAAGCAATGTCATTATGGGTGATAGCTCGTGTTACGACGAAATGTCCTCTTCCATTGAGTGGTGACTTGAGGATTTTTTTATCCAGCTAAATATTGCCAATATTGACCTAAAAAGTCGGTCATTTTAGGGTGGAGAAAAATGTCTGTTTTAGTTCACATACCTAATGTTCGTGGCGAGTGACGTGCAATTTTTTGCGGCTTTTTGAAAGTGATTGTTCATTTCGAAGTTGGAATGTCTGAAGGTTAGCCACAGCATGAGTTAAAAAAAGGCGCCACATCGTTCATCGTTTAATTTTTCAATGATGTGATTTATGTCGGAAATTCATCTTGATAGGTCTCTTAAGTTTACTTTATAAGAACCAAAAGAAAGTATTGAAAAAGAGTTGGATTTATTTAGAAAAAATTGAGAGAAGTATGCCTTTCACGCTATACTAACGCCCCCAACATTTGAGTTAGCGAGGCATCAAGGAGCGTAGCATTTTTGTATTGTATATGATGATGATTGAAGGGTTTCCATTTATAAGGCGTCATGATGTTTGATCGGCTTCCAGATATTTTTTTTTTTTGATTGTTTGAAGGTAAAAATCTCGAAAGACACAATGGAGTTAGAAACCCAAAGTACTGTGGGACTCTAACCGCACTAAAAACACCTCCTAAATCATGACCAATCCAAGAAAGATCGACAAATGTTTTTAGTTTCAGCGTTCAGTTGCGTTTGAGAAGGTATTACAATTTGAATACGGGTTCTCATATGTTTTTATATTTTTTATGTATATATGTTTTAGATTATAAGGTCGTGAGGTTAAATTCTTCTTAATCTACGAATATTGGCTCGTACATTTAAGACGTCTTCTATTTCAGGATTCCAGACATAACAAAAAATAAGTCTATACTCTTTGTCTACGCTCTACATGGTTGTGCACACCCTTAGTTTAAGAACAGCAGCAAATGAGGTTGCGGATTATGTCCCATATTAAGATATGCCTATATAAGCGTAGAGATACATTTCCGGTTGTTTCGATCTGTTCTGGTTTCACAGAAGGATGGCTATAGTGTTCTTGTATTATTTGATATCCATCTAGGGTTGCCGCATATGTGGCCTTCTTCACTACTTCTAGCTTAAGTGTACGGAGCGGGATATACACAGATGAGCATTAGCCGAACCTTGTCGTGCTAGTTCATTCGCTTTCTCGTGACCTTGGATGCCTTCATGTCCAGGGATTCAGCATATAGCTAGGCCTCTGTTATGACAGAGGTGAAGCAAACATTTCCAAATAAACCTGATTTCCAGGAATTGCACATTCCGTTGGCCGCCAAGATTAGCTGACTTGACTGACCTGACTTTTTTGCATGGATTTGTTGTAAACAGTGGGTATACAAAACAAAAGCTTCAAATTTGAATAACCTAACCTTAGCGATTCAAACAATAATTGAAGCAATACCCACTGGTACCCTAAAGGCAGTAATAAACACCTTTTTGATAAGATGTCGCACAACGCATCACATGTGTCAACCAGCGCGGGGACCATTTAAAATTAGTTATTTTTATAGAAAAATAAACAGAACATAATACACATTAAATAAAAATAAAGAAATTATAAAAATTGAAAAAGAAATTAATAGATTGAACAAGTAAATATCTATTTTAGTTTCCATTTCGCCTGGTTTCTTGTTACTTTGGTGGTTTTCAAGATTGTCCAACTTTTTCCGGTCGAATGTTCGGTTTCGTAGTTTACCTTCTCCCATGCAAATCGGATGATGTTCAGCGGAACTACATGCGCATGCAAACCGACACGAATTCATATTTAAGTGAATATTGAATATAGAAAATAATACAACCATAGGCTCCCTTAATTACATTTCTAGAAGAAGAAACGTCCAAATCTAGCGTGGGAAAGACTTCAATGCACGTATACATAAACGCCGAGCTAACAACTCATTTTCCCTGCCTCCATCCAGCACCGAAAGCTCTCACCACAACCAATAACTCAATATCCTCGCGGCATCATTCTCTGCATGGATTTTTTCCATTTTCCGGTACAACTCCACCTTTCTTACAGTAACCCTCGTCCCCCACAAGCTTTCCACAAAAAAAAGGGTTATTATCTAACGAATCGATTCACTTTTGCAGAGCAGTGAAAAAGGAAAGAAAAACGCACATCTTTCATCATCATCATCATCATCCCGCAAGTGAGCACGTTAACCCCAAAGTATGACTCATTCGATTTGGTAACAACATAGCACCAGCACAGCACATAGAACCATCCATAGAAAGGAGCCCGCAAAAGAAGACAAATGCTCGTCGGTGTCTCCCTTCTAGGGGTGCGCGGCCTGTATAGGATTCCCAGCATAAAACCCTAACATAACGATGGTCGTCAACACTGTGTTGTGTTGTGTGTGCTGTATAGTTGCCGATAGAAAAACAGGCAAACAACTTCCACCATATAAATTCCAATCTGTGGTGCAAAAGATTCGGAATGAGCTGCATGCTGTTGCACCACAAGTGGTTAAGGAGGTAGTAGCGCTACGGCTACCTCTGCTGATGGTGACTCAACGCAGCACCTCATCTACTCTTGAATATTTTTTTCCAACCATGAACGCGACTTACATACACGACGTAATTGTGCATACGTTTAAGTCAGGAATTAGACCCTCGGTTCGTATTCGTATGTAGAAATGTCAGTCCGGATCGCTGTTGTATCTTCGCCCTTAAGTTGGGGCGGGAAAAATTGAACACCTGCATTACACTTGAGCCATAAACGGACGGAATTTGTATAGAATAACGCTATGCATGTCCTGTGCAGTGTGTGTGCGCTAATGTACTTAGGGCGTGTATGTGGATTTGCTTAACTAAGAAAAGAACCCAGGATGATGAGGCAGGCGGCAGGAGGGTGCTGTGCTGGAAGGGTATACCGTATACAATATACACAGATGAAGAATGAAGAAAATTAATTCTTGCACACTTGGGGAGTATTGTGTGTTCGATATTTACTTTTTTTTTTGTTTAAATGGGATTTCTAAAGGCAGTAAGCGCACATGTTTAGTTAGGGAATTGGAATGTAATGCATATAGCGTTGTTGCCCTCTTGTGTTGTAAATGAACTGTCACACAGTGATTTTCACGTATTTTTCTTTTCAATATAAGTTCGTTGGTACTGTTAGCTGGGAGAGGTTAAAAAGGTATCCAATGATACAGTATTTAATTTCGGAAAGTAATATAGGTTGGTAGGTATAGGCACAGGCAGTGCCATTGTGTTTGTAGGGGAAGGCAGAGGGAGTGTGACTGTCAGTTCTCAGAGTTTTGTGTGAAATTGATATTACGTTCAAGTGAGGTCGCCTTCGAGAAAATGCATTGTGGAACTTGTTGATGGCAATTTTGTAGAAGGCACCCCTTTATCAAAAGGGCTGACAATTTCGGTTCGATTTGATAATCCACAGGTGAGTTTACAGGTAATTCAAGTGTGTTAAAGGACAACGACCTACGGCGTGGATCAGTACATCATCATAGACTTTGTTGTGAAGTCTTTATAAAAATTAAGACAGGTAGGGGAGGTATTTATTAGAGATCTCAGAGACCAGTAAAGTTGTGGTCAATTTTGTACATTCCTCAATGTTGAAAAGACGTTTCAAATGTCGAATAAAATGACAAATCTTGGATATTATCAAGTCGACTTATTTTAAAATGAGACACAAAACGCATCAACAGCTGCTGGGTGAAGTGATGATGACCGAGTAGAGCCACTGGTAATACCGCTTAGCAGAGATTTCGAATGGAATCCTCAGTAAGGTACACTAAAGAGTTGATATACCAAGAACTACCTACATCCAGATCAAAATCCTTTTTAGGTAGGTGGTAAGGTGGACGAAAATGTTGACATAAATTTAGGATACTAACGAATTGTCGATTCTCTTAGCAGTCACCACCGTGAAGCTACAACCATGTTATTGTACTCATCTCTGAAGAGGAGATAGGCATCTGCTTTCTTCCTCTGGAGGACTGTCTTAACCTCCGACATAGTTATGTTGCAAAGTGGTTCAGTGGTTAGTGTGCTGGACTATTAAGCGAAGGGTCTCAGGATCGATTTTCAGAAAAAAATACCTCATTTTTTTCTCCTCTCCGGAACGTGTAACACAATACGAAGTTTTGCCGGTTAGACTCGTCGTCAAATTGTGTAGGTGCCTTCCATTTGTCCCCAAAAAAGCTCACTCAAACGCATAGTTACATAAAGTAGCTTTAGACTAATTTCGATTATTCACATTATATAAAATGTTATCAATATTTTTAGTAACAATTTTTTAATATGTTAAAATCGAAAGTTCTCGCACACTTTCGTAAATATTTTATTATGTAATTATTAGAATGGATGTGCCATAGATGTGCATTGTGTACATAAAAAAATTGTGAGTAAAGACTGACAAAATTAAGTTACAAAATTCCTATACAAAGGCTTATAAGATGTTGGTGATATTTAATTTTTCGCCGCAATTTAAACATAGTTAAGTATTCAAATATGCATAAATCATTTTAGGTTAGAGCCTATTTTTTGTGGAGCGCCTCATTCATAGGTGCATAGGTAGGTGTTGACCAACCAGTTTCGTTTCAATGATGTTACTATGTAAACGAACGTTTTTCGACATACCTAAATTGTTTGATCTAAATTTTCATAGCGACTTTTTAAAATCTAAATCATATGAGTAAGACTTATTTGCAAAGAGGCGTGTTCTTACGATAACTTGATGTCGCTTTCCATTTTTTTCAAAAAACAACGTATATATCGAAAATTTATTGTTGTACGTGTTTCAGTTACATACTTACATAAAATGTAGGTTAGGGTTGATTTTCAATCACGAGCTAGACTAGCATTAAATAATTATGTAATTTTAAGAAGGCTAGAATGAACATGAATTTCTACATAGATTTTCCTTTAATCCCTAATTTCAAAAGGTCAGAAGGTGAAAAGGTACCTTCTGACCTTTTGAAATTATGTTCTTCAAAGAATTTTGACCATTTGACTTTTTGACCTTTTGATCTTTCGTCCTTTGGACCGATTGACTTTTTTGCCTTTTGACCTTTATGCTCTTTCCAATATTAACCACAACGGTGATCTTTTTTTTCCTTTTGGCCTTTTGACCTTTCGAGGTTCGGTGACACTGTCCTTAGGTATATAATCGAAAGTAAAAACGCAGGCGCATAGTCAAACCTATCGCATCGGTGGTCTCTTTGGATGTGAGTAAGGTATATAGCCTTGCAACGTCAAATCTTCTTACATCATCTGGCTGCTAGGAATGTCCGGAAATCCAAGAAACTAAAGGAGCGTAATAATTTTGATTGCAGATTTGCAAACTGGAAACTGTTAGTAGCCTTTTCGCACCTTGAGTTATGGGAATGGAATGCTGGTGATATTTCTGAAGCTTCAATCGACGCAGGGTCTCTCTGCCGGGAAGTGCCGTTGCCGTCTCCAGAAAGACGCTCCTCTCTAATTTAATCGGTAAATTCACCGACACTACGGACACTAACCAAACGTATTGTCGAGAAATTCTTCATTTTCTGCATCTTCTTTCTCTTCTATGGGTGAGTGAGCCTATAAAGTAGTTTGACCCTGACGTGGACTTTGACCAAACGAAGGCTAACATAACATTACGGACCCGTACGACTTATTACTCAACCATATTGCTAATCACCAATCACCTCCTAGTGGAGCTTGCCACAGTTGATGTCACATTTTGCTCAGTATGGATATTCCCTTTCCACTCCAAGGCTATGAGGACCGACCTACCCACCCCACTGTCTTTACAGTCAAAAACCTTCAAATATACACATCTACTCCCTGAAACCTTTCGGATAAATCTACTCTGTCTCTATCCTTGAAATCCCATTCACAATACCACTTCCAATTGACATTTGCAAACAAATCCGCCGATCATTCTTCATTCAAGTGCCTTGGGGAAGGGTCATTACTGCTTAGAAACGCACATCTCCTAGCACACAATCGCTAGCCAAATGCGTGAACTTCATACACATCTTCCAGCAAAACAAAAACCGAACGAGTCTCCGCTCATAATACGGGCGTAGATACTTGAAATTAACCAGACGCCAGAGTGATTGAGGAAAAAGTGTCCTAGCCGTAGACATTGTCAAGTGTGCTTACTCTTCCGTTTGTGCCTTTCGTGTCATCATATTATTTTCAAGAGTATTTTACATTTGCCTGTCGTTGATGTTGTTGTTGCTGTTCCTCTTTTGTTCTTTACAGTTCACTGCACAACAGTATATATTCCGCTATACGATTACAGACAAAAAGGAAACGTATTCAAGGAGACGACACTCTTTTGTGGTCCAAGACCAAACACAGAAGACATTTCTTTCAATTTAAGAAACGAGCCAAAGGTACACGCAATGGTACTTGAAAAAGTCTTCAGTGCCACGACGAGGTACATCCTATATACACGAGAAGAAGAAAACAAATTGTACATTTGTGATCACGATGCGCGATGTCATTCATTTCAGGGGTCGGTCGTCGGTCGGTTGAGCTCGCGGTACTTGAGCAATCGGAAGGGACCTGAAATTGATTCCTTATGCAAATTTTAGTGCCCAAATTGCAGCAATGTTGCTACCGTGTATTTCTGTGTGTATGGCTGAGGCTTTTGTGTATACGTACTACAGCGCACTCTCATGGCTTCTAGATTACTGTGACTAAATTGTACTTGGGGTTTAATCACTTGAAAAATATTCAAATGATTGTGGATGGCATTCAATCGTGCGTCCTTTCTTCTGGGTTCAGCTTTTTTTTTCTCTATGTCATCGTTATGTGTTGTTATTTGTTATTTGTTATGCGGGCTCTGGATGCCATTATGCAAACTGAACACCGAAAATGCGTTCTTCACAAAGAGAGGAAGCAATTGAAGGCTCTCAAGGAGCGCTTGCTCACCTCAAATCACATCACATCACTTTGTTGAAATTTTGTTCCTTTTTTTTTGTTAATTTTCCTCCTTGGAGTGTCTGTTATAAATTATTTTCAATTTCAAAATGAAATTGTTCCGCTCTTGCTGTTGCTATTATAATTTTATTCAAATGTGCATTTAGCAGAGAAGTAGACATTCTTCTTTCACAGCCAGCCGGTGTGATTGTGTGAAGGAAGGTCTCTGGAATTTATCACCGATGATGATATCGTCATTTGTGGAACCTGTCAGGGGTCTGTAGAAGGACACAAATTTCTTTCCTATTGCTATACCCACTTTTGTGTCTCTGCAATTATTTGAAGCTGTATTTGCATAATTCCAATGGAATTTTTTTTTAATCATGGGTGAAACTAATGGATTGGATAGGAGTGGTTCGGAGGTGCCTTTAAGATTTGTTTTTCGATTGATTGCAGCTTCATAATTGAAATTCAGAGGGTGGGGGACTTTGAATTAGGCGGTTTTGGGTTTCAGACATTTGGGATAGTTGATGGGACTTTTGCCCAGATATACGCTTATGAACCCACCTAATGCGGTAGGATGGAATTTCCTTCTTATAGCAAGTTATGCAGAAAATTGTTCTTTTAAAGGTGATTGGGCAAAGATATGGTGTACCAGTTGAAGCTATTTTTGTTTCTTTAATTCTTATTAAAGTTGTAATAATATCACTATAACAATGGCATCTAAGACTTTTACCCCAATAGGCTATATAAGTCGTTCCGAAATAATAATGCAATACGTCACCGAATTATGTCAGTTTTATATGCAGAATAAAATCAAATTCAGTTGCGTAGTTCTTGATCTCGGATGCGGTAATTCAGCTCCAGATAGTTGACTTGTGAAGTAGAAATATAGATCCTACTCATGTGGCTTGTAAGTCTTACGCCCTACGTTCTGATTTGCAGCTATCGCGCGAGTGCAGTAATTCATTGCATGTCCTTATAAATACACAAACGCGGTTGCTCGATACGGTAGCACTATCTATCTTGTTTGTTCTGAAATCAGCTTTTCATAATCAAACATTATAGTTGAAGGGGAGTGTGTATTAAGAAAAAACACGTTTGTGCGACTGACCCTATGACAAATAGTTTGGTCGCTTTAAATCAAAACAGGTTGTTTTTGTCGCGCCGAATAAAATTGGGTAATGATGATGAAAAGGACACACCGTTATTAGGACACACATTTTGGTTGCTATTCCAACAAGCGAAGCGAACGACCAAAGTTCTTCGTTCGGTCGTAGTTCTAGGAAGGAGGACTTTACCACAACGACCGTTTGTTAATTCAGTACAGTAGACAGCTTTTTGGCTCCTTCGAGAGGGAAAAATTGGAAATGTAATCACATCTGCTTTCTTATTGAATTTGATGGCGTTACAGTTCATGGTGGGCTAAAGCCTCAATCAATAAGTCTCTTCAGTTAGTTTTTAGTAAACTGCCTCCTGTTGCGCACGCAAAAGTGCCTTTTCACTTGTAAGTGCTACCTTTAGCCGAAGGTCTTCCTCTACTGCACTATCGCTTCGTGTTAAAATCGAATCGTATACGATGATTGAGGTTTTGTCGTCCCAAAGTCAACGCAATAGAGAGCGAAATTTTAGGAAGTATATATCTCTTGCAGTGACTGAGAATATCTTCATCTGCTCTGGATAGAGCCCATAAGCATCAGCTCAATAGAGCATGAGCATTGGGATATGATCCAGGTTACACAGAATGTTCTTAGTTGTTGCTGTACTAATCAATTGCTGCTCAACAAATGTTGGCAATTATAGCTATTGTTCATTCGTATGTCTGTTGAGATTTAATTGTTCAAATTTGTTGTGCGAAGCTTTCGATTTTGAGTTTCTGTCGGACTCGTGAATATTTTGTGTGAATCGAGGGCAAGGCAAGGATCCTTCTAGGCAGTAAACAATTGGTTTTATTCGCATTTAACATATTGGCTCAATACACAGAAGAAAACTTCTACTCCAAATAATATCTCATTATATTTGAAAGGTAATAAAAACGTAAGCAAAACAGGCAATTCTTATATACAAACCACTTGCATTTCTCCCTAAGTAGACTAGTGATGCCAGATCGTGGGTATTTTTTACTTCAAAATAAGCTAAAAAATTAATTTTTCTTGGCGTTCAGAACAACAAAAAAAAGTGTATTTTGTTTTTTTTTAACGTCGGAATGGGTGAAAAGAGCTTTTTTGGTAATCGTTGTGGGCAATTCAGTCCGAAAAGTCTGGCATCACTGAGTAGACTTCGTTCGACAGCAAGTTCAAAAACACAAGAATTGGTACTTTATTTAAAGTATGAAATATTTGACGTCGTGTGGAATATAGGTGGAAAAACCGCCGGCGATTCCCCAAAGTCATACGCAAAAGAACAAAATGCGAACATCAAGAGTTTATATATGAATTGGCTGATTCTTCATGTTATTTTGTAGATTGTTTTCGTACTTCAACAATTCTGAGAAACAAACCCAGGAATTCCAGATCCACATTACCATTTGTCGAATCAAAAGCCGGCTATGATAGCATATAAAAGCATAATATGACATTTATGGCTACGGAGAAATTTTGCTGCTCCTCGATAGAATAAGATAGCGCTGCACGATTTTATGTGTAGATAGCTAGCTTCTGGAAAATCTCTCATGAATCAATGGTATGAACATAAAAACGATCTTTAAAATCCCTCCATATGCTTATTATATCGATGAGCTGCCATCAAGGTCGTGTTTTTAAGTATAGGAGCGGTGACTTCAAGGATGGGTGTAATGGGTTATTAATGAGACAAGACGATGTCGTCCAGACGATAGTGATTTTCAATGTTACATTGTTACTTGATGCATAGCTTTCGTCGAAACTATATCGTCAGGCGATTATTGAGTTACGGAATGAGTGCCAAGGTAACCTATTCTGTCATTAAGGACGAAGTCTCAGCATCGTTTACTCAGGGAGAAGTTTTTAGAGACTTTGCCTACTCAGACTCCACTAGTACCTCGCAAAACACCGGCTTCTGTAGGTACTAAGCAAAGAATCGTTTTCCTTCGGATTGAGACATCAAATAAGTAGCATATCACAGGGACGAAAATATCAATTGTAGCATATTTCACTTAACTTAAGTACCGCTTTGTGATGCAAGTCTTTACTGTGGGCTTTCCAAAAGGCGGATGAAGACCTATTTGAAGAAAAGTTCATCGAGTGATGTTGGATCAATTTTGTAGGAATATTAAAAGAGTAAGAAAAAGGTAAAGCCACGAGCTCAAAAGCCTTTATATTGACGTTTTCGTTTTGCAACTATGTACATAGCATAAAATACAACCGCTTAAATGTGCAAATAACTTAGAGAGTCAGAGTATGTACAATAGTTTGCATAGGCCACCAGCTATAAACATCGGTCATTTGTTAAGCAGGGTACTTCGGATTCACATACACAAAGCTTCAAGGTCTTGGCAAACATTACAAGAACGTTACTGGCTTTGATTGTTTTTTATAATAAGTTATATAGATTCTTTGCAGTGGAGCTATATCAATCAGAGTCAAAAGCGACACGAGGAAGAAAAACTTTCATAAGTGAATATTCTCACAATTTTGTTGAAACCCAGGTTTGTTACAAGTCACAACTATTCGTTAAAGATAGGATTTATATCTATGCGGACGAATCGACTCGAGGTCTACATGCCGATTTCGATTACGAAGCTTTCCTGGGATCTTCATATATCTCCGGGTGATTGTCAAACTCTCGGGAGAGGAGGCTACCACTTGTACAAAAAAATCGTAAAGCTCAATTTGCGATTTTCTGATGGTTGAACCTGACGCTCCTTGATCAGTAGTCTATAAGTACACGAAAAACTAATTGCGTCAAACAAATAAAGAAACGTATTTGGGGGCCACAGAAGCTGTATGCACACCCTTACATTTAGCAAGGACTCATTTATGTGAGATTTATTTTTGCAAACAACTCTTAAATGCACTCTGTAAGTACAAGTTTTTAATTCCGTTTAATTAACTGAACATGTTCTTTTGGCGAAATTCCCCAGAAAGTATACCCATGAATTGTTAATTCAATTCGCAGTTCTTCCTTCCAATCCTTGGCGTTTTCGTGTAGCAAACTAATCAAAGTGCAATAAAAAGTTTTCAAATTAAATTGTGAATCCTTAAAGAAGCCCGAAAATCGCGCTAAAACTGATGAAAATCCACAGAGCCAGGCTATGAAAATATTCCAAACCCCCGCCATACCGCCGGCCGCCCTTCTGCATACAGTTTTCCAGCTCTAAGATGCATTTTGCGAATACCAAATGAAGAGCGAAAAGAAAAACATCCCCGAAGATTGAATTTTAAAGTTTCGCCCACCCCTTCACCTCCTAAAGGTATGCAACTTGTTTATACTATAAGCGATCCAGTACAAATGCAAATGTTTAAATCTACATTAACTCCCGCGGGGTTAAGGAGTCGGTACGGTAGAGTCCTTCTTCGCTTGCATTTATAAAATAATGATATAGCCGATGGAGCGGGCTGCCAGCGCGCTCGGTAAACCGTATTGATGGGGAATCAGCACAACAGCCAAGCACCACTCCAGGAGTGATTCCACGAAAAAGTTCCCATCTCTTAATTAGAAATATATACCCCAAAGTTGTGTGATTCACTCCTTCTCCTTGGTAGTATGCTTCAGTCAGTCCCAGCCAGTCGTCGCTGATGGGATCGGGCGGGAAACTAAAGCGGATAAGGAATATCCTGATGGAGAATAAAAACCACACCGACACAGAGCGACGATGATATGGTCATAAATAGCGAAGCGAAAGAAATCACCCGCATAACTGAGTGGCGGTGAAGTGTTTTTTCAGTCCTTTTTTTTTCATTTACATCCAACGCTTGCGGTTGAACGGTGAGGTGGATGCATCAGTGAGCTGGTATTATGCATAACCTTAGATTTTATTTTATTTTTTGCCATCTATTTCTATTGAAAGAAAACAGAAAACGAGGGCGGATAGGTCTCTGTATAGAGAAGAGTTTCATCCTTTGCGAGATGGTACCAACAAGCCTTTCAGCGTTTGAAGCACATTCAAATTGAGAGAAAAGTATTGCAGGCAGAAGACACCATATAAGTACTGCAGGATGTGATGATGTCTTCAATTGCACTTCTCAAATTAATTAGAAGATCGTATTTGACTTGGACTTGGTTAACGAGTAGCATGGGTTGTCTGATGTGTGTTTGGAGCACTATTCGAAAGACAATTTTCCTAGAGGTAGTCCTGGGTAGACTTTGCCATGGCGAAGTGGGCTTGCAACATCTTTGCAACTAGTTGCTTTGCAAAAGGATTTTCTGTCACTGTATCGACATTGTTTGACAGTTTGGGGAACTGGATCTGTTACCGCATCACCGTAGAACTACTCCCCAAGTCCATATGGATTTTTCTGACATATAAGAAAGACTTTAGTGGAGCAACATAGAGTTTTAATTTAATTGATTTCGGCAACTCGTTCTGAAGGTATTCAAATTTAAACTTTTCTGAAACAAATATTATAATTTTTTTCAAATCTGCTCCTAAAATTCTCTATTATAAATACTGCAACTTAGTCAGTAGATATACCCCTGACCAAGCAGACTAAGATATAAATACGAGCGCAGAGAATGAACAAGAAAAAGGAAAGAGTTTCAAAGTGCTTCCTTTGACTAAGCCCTAGAGAGATAGCTTTAGATAACCTTGTGCAAAGCCACAAGATTCAGTATGTTTACATATAAAATTCTGTATAAGCGTAATTGGTAGATACATATTAAAAGCTTTACGTCTTTTGGTCGTAATTTAGTTACTTCGTTGGCAAGATTCTGCTACACAAAAGTTTCAATGACTTTTTAGTTAGAAGTACCCAAAATGAAAATTTACTGCAATATAATTACCAACTTTTCAAAATTCTAACTTAGGAACTTTTGTAAAACAGTTTTCAAATATCTTCCCCTTTTTGTGAACAAATTTAATATTAAAAAAAAAAACGTATTTACAACATTTCGAATGACAAAGTTACAACTAGTCCCACGTTAATACAACTGATATAGAACCGATTGTGTTACAATTACTTAAATATTACGGAAATACAATCGAAGTTTTGTTGGTAATTGGGATAGTCTGCTGATACCCTTGTCCGATAGATATACCTGTTTTACCTCATTTGTTGATTCTATGGTTCCCTGAATGTTTCTAAACTTGTCTCCTACCTTGAAGGTCGCTTAGAATTTTTACAATTTTTTATTGCTTTCGCAAAAATTGTTAAATATCCTTCTCTATAGATTCTTCAGCTACAACCTCCTTTGAGACTCCGCTGCCTATAACTACCCATGAAAGCTACGTTCCTCGGTATCCAGCACATGGAAAATATAGACGTACGGTGCCTTGATTGCCTTACATGGCTATAGAGCTCTAACTCTAGTTTTATATAGGTATGGAAATTCTGTCAAAGAACTTGATTATTCCCGTCCTACTTTATGGCAGTGTAGCTTGAACTTTTGCCTCAATCAGATATACAGATTATCTAACCTTTGTCGCTTAGAAAGCAAGATTCTTTGAAAAATGTTCGCTCCCGTTTGCGTTGACAGGGTTTGAAGGAGAATATTCATCGACGAACTATACGATCTGTGTAGCGACAGATTTAAAAAAAAAAGCTCATCAGTGATTTAAAATAAATTTTAAATAATGGTCGAATGAACAAAAATGCTCTGGTCGTCTAAAATATTCCTGAGGGACAATGTACCTACTACAAGATGGATTTTCCTTAAGCGCCTTGCACAAGTAGAAAGAGAGTTTAACCAACTTGAAGTGCTCAACTGTTGGTAGTTAGCTAAGAACCGTAATTGGATGGGCTTGTTAGATGAGGGCTCGGTTAGTAAGTAAGTTGTAAGGGAGTTAACTCCTAAGAGCACCTCCAAGGCTGCAGTTGGATAGGCATCCACTTTCTGATGAGTGACATAGGCACGCAACATCAGTCCCCACACTTTTTTGGGAGAATCACTTGTTGCGAATGGATTGGATTGTTAAGTCTTACTACTGACCCTTATGTGATCATTGGTCACATAATTGGAACGTAGAACCAGAGTTGCAGGGTTTCCCAACGACTTTCTTGCAAATACCTACGCAATGCAATGAGACCACTTCTGGCCTTCTTCGGAATCTTTTCGTGAGCTTGGTATGTATCGTCACAGACCAACTCGGCCTATATAATGTGTTCCCGATGAGCTTCTTGACGAATTGACAATTCGGGACTTAATTGACTAGTTTAATAGTCAGATGCCTATAAGACATAAAAGCTTTGTCTTACTCGGGTGGTTTTATAGAAATTCCTCTCATTAGTACAAGCTGATGACAATTTTGTTTAAATTTCCCACAAAATCAGCAAAGGATACAGACTTTTTGTGAATGGGCTCAATGCTTAATATCAAAGCTAAGACTTATCTAGTTTTAATTAGAAGCGATTTAAATTAATACACAGAAGGCCGGTCAGTCTTTTGATGGTGTTATCTGGGCCTCAGATAACGACAAACTAGTTTAACTTTTCCCCTTTTGGGACTTACTTACTTACTTAGGTGGCGCTACAGTCCGGGGTGGACCTGGGCCTCAACCAATACGCCTCTCCAGTTAGCGCGATCTTTGGCTAACTGCCTCCAGTTGCGCACTCCAAGTTGGTTGAGGTCCCCTTCCACTTGCGCGCGCCACCTAAGGCGAGGTCTTCCTCTACTGCGTTGTCCCTCCGGGTTGGAGTCGAAGACTCTTCGGGCCGGAGCGTTGGTGTCCATTCGCTCTACATGTCCTAGCCATCTTAGTCGACTGATGCGCACTTTTCTGACCAGGTCGATGTCGCTGTACAGCTCGTAGAGTTCGTTGTTAAATCTCCTCCTCCAGAGCCCGTCAACGCAAACGGGACCAAAGATCACTCGAAGAATTTTGCGTTCGAAACGACCAAGGAGATCTTCATCCGCCTTTGATAACGTCCATGCTTCTGCACCATAAAGTAGGACTGGGATGATGAGGGTCTTATATAGGGTCTCCTTAGTATTTCTCGACAAGGTCTTACTAATCAATTGCCTTCTTAGACCAAAGTAACAGCGGTTGGCAAGTGTGATGAATAGCGGAGCCGAGGTAGACAAAGTCCCGAACTACCTCAAAGTTATAGCTGTCTATCGTGACGTTCTGTCCGATTCGTCGGTGTTGTGTGTCCCTTCTTGTGGACAGCATATATTTTGTTTTGCCCTCATTCACCACTAAACCCATTTTAGCCGCTTCTGTACTGATACTTGCAAACGCACCAGTGACAGCTCGCTGTGTTCTGCCAATGATGTCGATGTCGTCAGCGTATGCAAGTAGTTGCACAGACTTCTGGAAGATTGTGCCTCTGGTGTTGGCTTGTGAGTTTCGCACAATCTTCTCAAGAATTATATTAAAAAAGTCACATGACAGCGCGTCACCTTGTCTAAATCCTTTTTTGACACCAAAGGTCTCGGTGAGATTGTTTCCGACCTTTATGGAGCAGCGAGCGTTCTCCATCGTCATTCTGCACAATCTGACAAGTTTGGCAGGGATGTCAAAACTAGACATGGCTCTGTATAGCTCGTCTCTATAAATGCTGTCATATGCGGCCTTAAAATCGATAAACAGGTGGTGGGTATCGACTTGGACTTCTTGGGTTTTCTCCAGGATCTGCCGTAGTGTGAATATTTGGTCTGTTGTGGACTTACCGGGCCTAAAACCGCACTGATAGGGTCCAATCAGTTCGTTGACATATGGTTTCAGGCGATCACACAGTACGGCAGAAAGGATCTTATACGCGATGTTAAGGAGACTGATGCCTCTATAGTTGGCGCAGTTTAGAGGGTCTCCTTTCTTGTGGATCGGGCAGACAATGCTGAGGTTCCATTCATCAGGCATACTTTCCTCTAACCAAATCTTGGAGACGAGTTGGTGTATGCACTCTACCAAATCATCTCCCGCTGCCTTGAAAAGCTCGGCAGGTAAGCCGTCTGGTCCGGCAGCTTTGTTGGATTTCAGCTTGGATATTGCTATCCTCACTTCATTTAGGTCAGGTGGACGGAAGTCTTGGCTTTCATCGTCCAGGTTGAATGGTTCAATCTGCCTGACAGCGGAATTGATGTCGTCTTCGCCGTTTAACAGTCTGCAGAAATGGTTTTTCCATGTCCTCAGCACCGACTGTGATTCCACTACAAGGTTTCCTTGTTCGTCTCGACAGGTTTCTGCTCGGGTTTTGTTGCCATGACACGTCCTTTTTACCCTTTGGTAAAACTTCCGAACATTGTTCCTGGAGTAACACCTCTCTATTTCCTCGATCGCGCGCTTCTCATGCTCTTTCTTTTTCTTCCGGAGAAGCCGGTGTTCTTCCCTCCTCTTTTGCTCGTAGAGCTGACGAGAGGTTGAGGGATACACGATCGGCAAAGGTTCTGGCGGTTTGTTGCGTTTGTAGCCGTTCAACGTTGAATCTCCTCACAGCATTTCCCCGTTGTTGTGGCGTCTGGGATATCCGCATTCGTACCTTGGCTACAACAAGGTAGTGGTCCGAGTCTATGTTGGCCGCTCGGAAAGTTCGGACATCTAGAATACTGGAGGAGTGCCTTGCGTCGATCGCAACATGGTCAATTTGATTGACGGTTTGATGAACCGGTGACCGCCATGTTCCTTTGTGAATGTTGAGGTGTGGAAACCGTATGCTAGCTATAGATACATTATGCCCCGCAGCAAAGTCAATTAGCCTCAGTCCGTTCCCAGACGTGGTGTCGTGTAGGCTGTGCTTTCCAATTGTGCTACCATAGATGTCTTCCTTTCCTATTTTGCCATTAAAATCACCTAAGATAATTTTAACGTCATACCTAGGACATTGCTCGTATGTTTTGTCGAGGAGCTCGTAGAAACATTCTTTGGTAGCATCGTCTTTATCTTCTGTGGGGGCGTGAGCGCATATTAGGCTGATGTTAGCGAATTTAGCCTTGATGCGGATAGTTGTAAGACGTTCACTGACGTGTCGAAAGCTCAAGACTTCTTGCCTAAGTCTGCCGCTTACAACGAATCCGCATCCAAATAGACGCTGTTTCTGTTCCCTGTAGCAATCACCGTAGTAGATGTCACAGTTTTTCATCCTTCTTTTGCCCGGCCCATCCCACCGCACTTCCTGGATGGCGGTGATGTCTGCATTGTAGCAGTCTAGGGCCTCCGCTAATTGTTCGGCTGCACGCGGTCTGTTCAGGGTTCGAACATTCCACGTGCAAATCCGAAAGTCATTGTCCTTTTTCCGTTTTGCAGGGTCGTCAACAGTGATTCCATCCTTATCCGAGGCTCTTGGTTGCTTCGTAACCATTTGTTTTTTCCGTGGTTGGGTAGTTAACCCCACGCACAACCCCCAACCTGGAGGACCAGGCCCTAAATTCACCCTAGGACATCGGGTCGGAAATTCCGTTGTCAGTAACCCACTTCGGGGATATGAGTGCTGCCGTTGGCCCATAAAGGGTTCATCCGCCACCATCTCTATTTCAGCACCCTGACTAGTGCTGAAAATCCTTACTGACCTTAGCTCCAAATATGTCAGAGTAGCTCATGCAAGGTATCTGCCATCTTGACTGTTGACACCACCGTTGATCCAAACTCGCGGATTCATTCGCTGTATGTCCTCTTTCTGAGGAGCTCATGTAAGACCTCTGAGTCTCGATCAGGCAGTCTTTCCGACAGAGCATTATAGTGTTGCTATTTTCTTCGTGTTCAACACTCGCGCTTATAAGTTTAGCAAGTCATGCCCGGACGGACAAGACCAGTACCCGGTGGTTACCACGCGGAGGTAAAATAAGCACAATTGATGTGTATGATACAGTTGCAACAACTGGGCATCGCCAAGTTGATGCCAATCAGAGTCTACCCTATTCATACAACACCCAACCACCTCTAGTTTTATATAGGTAAGGAAATTCTGTCAAAGAACTTGATTATTCCCGTCCTACTTTATGGCAGTGTAGCTTGAACTTTTGCCTCAATCAGATATACAGATTATCTAACCTTTGTCGCTTAGAAAGCAAGATTCTTTGAAAAATGTTCGCTCCCGTTTGCGTTGACAGGGTTTGAAGGAGAATATTCATCGACGAACTATACGATCTGTGTAGCGACAGATTTAAAAAAAAAGCTCATCAGTGATTTAAAATAAATTTTAAATAATGGTCGAATGAACAAAAATGCTCTGGTCGTCTAAAATATTCCTGAGGGACAATGTACCTACTACAAGATGGATTTTCCTTAAGCGCCTTGCACAAGTAGAAAGAGAGTTTAACCAACTTGAAGTGCTCAACTGTTGGTAGTTAGCTAAGAACCGTAATTGGATGGGCTTGTTAGATGAGGGCTCGGTTAGTAAGTAAGTTGTAAGGGAGTCAACTCCTAAGAGCACCTCCAAGGCTGCAGTTGGATAGGCATCCACTTTCTGAAGATTGACATAGGCACGCAACATCAGTCCCCACACTTTTTTGGGAGAATCATTTGTTGCGAATGGATTGGCTTGTTAAGTCTTACTACTGACCCTTATGTGATAATTGGTCACATAATTGGAACGTAGAACCAGAGTTGCAGGGTTTCCCAACGACTTTCTTGCAAATACCTACGCAATGCAATGAGACCACTTCTGGCCTTCTTCGGAATCTTTTCGTGAGCTTGGTATGTATCGTCACAGACCAACTCGGCCTATATAATGTGTTCCCGATGAGCTTCTTGACGAATTGACAATTCGGGACTTAATTGACTAGTTTAATAGTCAGATGGCTATAAGACAAAAAAGCTTTGTCTTACTTGGGTGGTTTTATATAGAAATTCCTCTCATTAGTACAAGCTGATGACAATTTTGTTTAAATTAAAATCAGCAAAGGATACAGACTTTTTGTGAATGGGCTCAACGCTTAATATCAAAGCTAAGACTTATCTAGTTTTAATTAGAAGCGATTTAAATTAAAATACACAGAAGGCCGGTCAGTCTTTTGATGGTGTTACAGCAAGTTGCGAACCCGGGCCTCAGATAACGACAAACTAGTTTAACTTTTCCCCTTTTGGGACAGGTTAATTAAAAAATTGAAATGTGATTTCATTCAATGACTAACTGCCAATTGCGGTGCTCTACTTACCCACTGACATTCTGCGCGTCACAAGAGCATTCAAGAAGAACCCTTCAAGAAAATGGAATCTCAAAAGCTGGGTTAAGGTAGCATAGCTCACTATGCGACTTTATGTCATGAACATGGTATACGAGTTCGAGTATAAATCTGCATTTAAAATGCAGCTATAAAGACCTATGCAGATACTCATTTCCACAACAACTGTCCGGGGATGCAAAATGGAAAATTGCCAACCCTCCTTATACAATATACATGCTTATAAATGGCAGCGACAAAAGTAATTTGAATTTCTTTTTCCATTCTCCGTGTTTGTATCTAGCATCCCTGCAATCGCTTTGATAAGCACAACAAGTTGAACGACCTACGACAACCAACTCCAAAGTAAACACACATGAATGGAACAAAATGCGATGATGATTTCAAGTGTTCAGTTATGCGGTGAATACCTCTGCAAAGGACATAATTTGTCTCTGAGTAATTAAAATTAAATTCACTTGTATTATACAGTTGTGCCCGTGTATGAGCAAATTGCTGTTACTCTCTCTCTCTCTATCTTTCAGTGAGCAGGACTTTAGTTAGCCCAATACTGCAATTATCTGACGACGACAACGATGACAGGAGAACTTGCCAACACTATATTCATCGGACAGGAACAGGATAATAATTACTTTAGAGACTCTGTGTCGGGTTGTAGGCGCCACGCTTCATTGGATCTCTATGGCAGGTGCACTCCCCAGGGACGACTTCGTATCCATGAATTCATTAAAAAGCCGTCAATTTGGGGTTCTGCTACCCCAAACACACCCGCGAAAAGCAGTATTGATGTAGCTGCTGTGATTATTGCTGTGCGATTAAAGGACTCGACGACGCATTGCTCAATTGAAAATTATTGGGGATGGCGGTTGGTTATTTGATTACTGGTGATTCCCTGCTGTAAGGAGATTGACTACAGCTGTAGAGAATAAACCGCAGAAGCATAAGCAATGCGAGATGGGCAATTGAATTTTCCAGCTAAAAAGAAGCAGAAATTGCCTCAAATTGTACAATGGTAGACAAATTGCTAATTTGCTCTGTTGCTCTGTTGTATAGCTAGGTATACCTACTTCAGGGAGTTGGAGTGTTCTGTTGGACTCTTGTCAGTCAATTGTCTATATGATGGCTAAGTTAGGCAATTAGGAGTTTATCTAATTTCGGGTTCTATTCGCAGTGTCCCGTGGAGATTTAGTTGCAACGAAGAGGGGTGCTAACGATAGAAATTGGGAATTTTCCCAAGGGATGGGGTGGACAGATATGCAGATAGGGTCTTTGAAAACAGATTCTTATTGGCGGTAAATACAAAAAAATTGAATTGCAATGGTCAGGATCACCCGCCTGTAGACCATAGCAAGGGAAAGTATACTCCAGCATAAATATTTGTATATGTACATTAAGTTCAGATTTTTATTTGGCAGCACTATTTGAGGAACTTGTGGTTTTGATATCTCATAGTTGGAGCAACAAGTCCATAAAGGGAAGGCCTGACGAGCGTTATATACACACGGATGTTTATCAGCCATTGACGACAGTAGAAACAAAGCTCCAAGTTTGGTTTTGTGGGACAATTGAAGGCGTGTACCAATATACTAAATAACCCGTCTTATAGCCTTGAAATCCTAGTGTATTTTTTAAATGGTTGAACATTGAAACCACTCTGCAGGCACTCTGTATACTAACTTGTATCTTCGGCTTGTCGCTCAACTTTCTGTCTAAGATAGAACAAGCTTCTACCTTCTTTTGGAAATCTCTTTTGCTGGGGTCAATTTATTATTTTTTGAAGAAGAGGACAGGTTTAGTTCAAATTCATTCTATACCTTATTGGATTGTATGGTAGGAGTGTCCTTACGGTGTTTAAGTGCTTTTCTGATATATTGACAGCAAAATAATCAATGTAAGCAATCACCTTGAGAGCACCAAGTTCGACAGAAAGGGGGATAGGATGCCGCATTGTAAGGTGCTTCTCACTAGGTAGGTAAGTCGAGAGACGATGGTAGAGTAGCCTGACCTGTTCTACGAAATTGCCAAGCGATTTAACATGCTTGTATACTATGTTAAGCGCATATGTCAATGCTTCTGCGTAGACGACTTTCGAAAAAATGAAATGGCCAACCTAATAATAGCACTGAGCTTGCCAGTGTATATTAACGCCGATTCAAATGTGAATTAATGCATCAACGTATTTATTTATTTGCTTGTCAATCCGTTGTAAGGGCTTGGCAGGATGTAAGATGTGTAGGTATATCAAATATTCTGGTATTCCCTGATGTGAGATCTCTGATGCGGGTCACACCAGTAATACAACAAAGAAACCCCATTTCGGCGGCGAGTGACATACGGAAAAATGATTTTAACATTTTTGAGGAGGATTGTTAGCTATAGCTCCAGTATGTATGTTGTATGTATATAAACACACCACATTAACGCCCGCGCTGTGTACTTCAAACTACACCATAAGAGTAGTCATAACCTCTTTAGCGCGTGCTTATTATAAAAATATAAACACACCTACAGTCTTTCCGAAATTTGCTAACCGCTTTAGACATATAGCAACAATTTAATGGCAAATACATTTTGGAAACATTTATGCAAAATCGATCAACTTATACCACAGATATGAGCTGGCGACCAGCGAACTACTGTTTTGGCAAGATGGGACTTCCAGTTGTCGCCTTCTTAAGCTGAGGATACCTCGAAAGACATTCACCCCTATCGGGAATAATATTTCCCTCGGAATGTTTCCTATTCAGCAATCCTATTTACATTGCTGACAAGGGAAACATTTCCATCGGAACATATTTGCGATAGCCCTAATTAATTGTTCCGAATAGGTAGGTATATTCAACAGAAAGCTGTTCATATTAATACTTTTAAGCGGAAGCTTCTCAATCGGGTTGTGTTGATTTTCTCTAAAAGAGGCCACACGACCTGAGTCTTTCCTAAACAGTCGTCAAGTTATTTATATGAATATCAGTTGTCAGTTGTTCGAGGAAGAAAATAATTTTAATTTTGTAGGTGAGATCTGCATACGACTGACAGATATTCAATATTTAAAATTCCACTTAGCTGGTAGGTAATCTCGTCAATTTTTGACAATAACGAGACTTGTTTCTTAATTTGCTAATCATTTGGTACCAAACAACACATTAATATATACACTGTACAGATATCCTTTCCGAGGCGTCGTAAGCAACAATAAATCTGCTAATAAGGGTAGCGATGTAAACAATTTAGCCTTCTAACCTTCTGCTTCTTTGCAATTACTCTCTTAAAATCCCAGCACAAAACTACAAAGGTTGTGCGAGAGTTCAAAAAGTACCGAAAATCCCACCCAAAAATAGAGATTTCCAAAAGAGAACAGCTTATGTAACATCACAGCAAACAGGGAAGGACGCGTTTCATTTCCCCTGCCAAATCGAAAACAGAAAACACACCGCTCTCAGGATTCTCACTATATTTTCCTAGTAACAGCCAACAGAGTAAACTGTACTGTTTGTGCTTCTGTTCTATCGAATGGCTTTTACGTTTACCCCAACTTGCATCGATAGAGAATCCACAAATTCCCGACTCCGGAGTGCTGCTTTAAAGAGTACACTTCAGCCAACCCCCTCTCCAGCAATACCTTTCCTATTTATGTACATCACGTGCACGTCGGTCTTTGGATAAACGGGGAAGTCGCGTACTTATTGTTCAACACATTTTATGTGTGTCAACCCTCTTGTAGAGCGATGGCTTTTAGTGCTTCAGGGAGCGCTGTTTGAATACATAATATTATGTACTTTTGCTTCCCCTACCGGATCAAAATAAGGGTGACTCAGCCTCGCAGACTGTCCTCGATTGCAGTGTTGATTTCCATTGAGGGGATTATTTGATCTGACAAGGGTGTGTTGCGTTCTTCCGCTTACCATAAACCATACTCCCTGTCAGCTACCACTGTTGCTTGTCCGCAACTTTATTTAAATCCTCTTGACTAAAGGACTTCTCAATCAGTTTGTTTAGAACCACCGAAGTGGCAACACGTAATATCTACCGTATTTCGTAGCACGAAAGTATTTGGCGCCAAAGTCGTGAATCAGTTGAAATTGAGTTTTACTTAGAAGTGAATTAAGTGCGACACGATGGCAATTGCTTACTACATACCCGACCAAACGAAGCTGGCCGAGCAGAAGAAGCCAAAAGTCATCAAGAACATCACAATACCGTTGAATCTTTACACGCTCAACAATAATACCTGCTGGGAACTGATCGCTCAGATATTCTGCTACGCTCTGCGATACCATCATCATCTTTCCGCCGGGAATGGAGTACTCCAGCTATCCATTGAGTTCGTCCATCAGCCGTCGGAATCGCCAATGACGGGCAGCAACACCAGCAATGGCAAGAAGTAGGATGCCCCATCGCCGCCGATGGAAGCTCTATCAAAGCGTATTGTGATTCCAAAAATATAACTAAGTGGTTTTCAGAAGTTGTTGTACAAATCATCAACTATATACGAAATCATGTTTACTAATTAATTAGCGACTACTACTCAGCATCAATACTCTCATCCTAAAAAAAAAGAAAAATATTTCTGCATTCAAATCAAAGTGTTTGTTTATTTTGTGCATCATCACACATTTATTAAGTTCTAACTATGTAGTTTTAAACAGTATGAAAGCAAAACTAACCAACAACTGAAAATTGTACAAACGAATTAATTTTAAGTGTAAACTCGTTTTAATTTGTTTTAATTTTTATTAAATCTAAATCACATAGCGAATAATTTTGGAATAAATAATATTTTGCAGAAAAATAAATTGAAAATGTATTTTAATTGGCAGTGGAAATTTGCTTAACAAATGGGAAGATGGTCGCAGTTTCTTTATTTGATTTTATGACTTTAGTATTTTTTTAAGAGCTTGCATAATATTTTTAGTGTGTTGTAAACTTTTTTCTTAATTTTATTGAACACTTGTGTTTGGTTTTCTTCGCTTTATTTAATATGTTTTGTTTTTTAATAAATGCTTTTGAATTTTAATTTATGTGGTTCTATTTCAATTTAAAATATTCGTTTTTTTTTTTTTTCTTCCCCGAGTTTAGAATTTTTTCAGAGGGATGAGTTTCTTATATATTTTTAGTGCGTTTACAGGTCTGATTGAGGAGTATCCGATTGGGTGGATAGTGATTTGTTAGTAGGTACGGCTACAGGAATATTGAGGAAGTAGTTCAGAAAAAATGTAGGTCGATTCTGAGAGAATGTTGCTAAAAAAAAGAACAGTGAAACAAACATGTAGACGAAAAAATTTCACTGAACAAATTTTTGCATCGGAGACGACGTTTTCTAATTTGTCTTCCTTTCACCATTCATCAGCACAACCAGAAAGAATATTTTTAAAGAATATTGTTTATATATTGTGATCTAAAATTGACAGTAGACAACGTAAAATGCATAGTTTTTAAATAAAACCACAAATGAACTCCAAATAAAATATGAAAACCTGTTATCTAGCTAAGGCATTTTTATTAAAAAGTAAAATAAACCAAAAACGCAATGTTCTTAAAACTACAACTTGGCAAACATAAAAATTCTTTCCAATAAAACTTATGTTAATTTATTCACCAATTTCGAAGTAAAATAAACTAGTCTCAACTTTTTTTCGCGTTGACTTTTTGTTTATTTGGCAATATTTTTATAAATCATTTTAAAAATTATAAAATCTGAACTACTTTAGTGGGTAGATAGCCTCATGTATAAGTCGTCAGAAAAGAATAATCTGGGCAATTCTATTACGATTTTCATGTAATATGATTTTTTAAATAAGAATCTTTGTCAGGAAAGTTGAAATAGCCTTGGATGTTTATTCAACGTCTGATTGCGGTAATAATATCTGTGAACTGTGCCCCCTGCTCAAGTAGTCAGGACAAAACATAGTGAAAATTATTATGCTATCGCTTCTTAGTTTAATTTTTTCCTTACATTTTTCGGATTGGTGCTTTTTTTTATTATTCCAAAAAGGAAGCTCAATGCGGAACGTAAATGAACCTTTTAAAATAGTAAAAGCTTGATATCCTATCTACAAAAAAACACCTCCCATAGTCTGTTTTACATTTTTTTGAATAAACGAGAGAAAAAAAAAATGATTCAAAACCGTAGATAGATAGCTCCATCTATTTGGTTCATTTATCGATGGAAGTCAAGAGGTAATTTTTATATTCAAAATTGCATACTTCTTGCGTAACTTTCACTGATCAATGAACTTTGGTTTTGCAGCACACCAATGAAAATTGTTGTATGCTTATCAGAGATGGAGTTCTATATAAAAAAAAAAACGAAACTAAATAATTTAAAAATTGTTCTTATTTGTTTTGCTTTAGTTGTGGCATTTATTGAATACAATCAGCTGTTATCGTTTGGATTAGGTGTAAAGTCACAAATACAATAAATTCAGCAAAACCATTCCAAGCTTTTGTTCTACTTGGCTTTCGCTCAAAGAAAATTCTTTTCATTTTAAAAACACTAAAGAAAAACGTATTTGCAAACGAAAAGGAATGAACATTTTATAATTCCTACTATGTCTGTCTTATAGCAAATAAATAAATATATAAAGGTGGCAGAACAGATCCGTAAGGGACCTTAGGCCAAGCTTCTTACAAACATTCGTTTTTAAGTTTCCGTACCCAACAGGAAAAAACGGAACCTTATTAGTTTCGCTTTGTCTTTGTCTGTCCGAAACCACTGGACGTAGAATGCTGAAATTTGCACACAACATCCGGTATAACCTCAAGTTTCCACAAATATGGTAGCGATACATCAACTGGTTTTAGAGTACATAATTAGTAATTTGATGAAAAAACAATTTTCTGTTGCTTTACGAAAAAAATTATATAAACCTTTTTTTGTAGATCATGCCGTAGCTTTGCATGTACGGAAGACTGCTTTGCAGACAAGTTAATATTTTAAAAAAATATTTACAAAAAACTGTCTAACTGTCTATCACTAACTAAAAAGTACGCTCCTTTTAACCATTTTGCATCCGTTATTGGTGTGTTCTCTTAATCGATTCTCATTCACACATATTGTTGATTGTCGTGGACAAACTTCCTCTTGGTCATTTCATTCTTAAAGCGTGTTATCTACTCTTACGCTTACATTCATGTAGTTTACCTCATCTGCAAGAAAGTACGAAACCTTCGGTGCGCGAGTGACAATCGCACTTGGCCGCTTGGAAGGGACCTATATAGTTTGATGTCGAGTTCGAACGGCTGGATTGAGAAGATGGTATACTCCCTGATGTTTGTCAGATGTTCCCGAGAGGTGGTGCGGTGGAAAACACCATGAGATGTAATTTGTGTTTTTTTGTAGCTAATAGTGTTTCGAAGTTACTGGTTGTGATTACTTTGAGGTGAAGATGAATTTCCATTAAACTGCCAGAAGTCAAATAAGTTGAATTCAACAATTTCAATATCAGTTGGTGGATCCAATACAGATTTAGATAGTACAACGTACACGTGGAAGTATATGAGTCGGGAATGTTGAATGTTTTTATTCTAGTCGCGTTAGGACTTTTCGTCTTTAAAATTCGTCATTTTTAGTTGAACTTAAAAAAGATCTTACTTTTACTTCTGTTTCTGATATGTCCTACAGAAACTGTTTTTCAATGCATTAGGCTAAATGAATAAATAGTGTTATGAGTTAGATGATAGCGTTTTGAGTTTACCCTAAACAGTAGTCATTTTGGCTAACATTGGCTCCATGCAGAGTATTGTTTAAATAGTTTTCCAGATATTTTCCGATCTAGCTAAGGCCACAATGCATTTTGGACCCAGTTGCACTTTGACGTTTGTCCACCTTGAGTTGCTTGTATTGACTTGCTTTAGACGATCTAAGGCCCATTTTATTCACTCGAAGTTGAACACAACTCGGGGAATTTTCCATATAAAAATCCCCAAGTTGTGTTCAACTTCGAGTGAATAAAATGTTCAACTTCGAGTGAATAAAATGGGCCTAAAGAGATTTCTACTCAAAAGAAGTAGGTACACTGAAAAAAAAGACGTCGTCATATTGACGAATGGCGTTCATAAACATGCTATTCATTGATATGACGAACTTTTTATCAATATGATGAATAAATTCATGAAAACTTTTCGACAATTGATGAACCGTTTTTCAATATGAAGAAAGTGCGTTCATCAATTTTTTTGGCAGGGTTCTGATAAGAATTTGGCGTATTTTTTTATGAGCTACGTTCATCATTTCATCAAAACATTTCATCAATATGACGAAAACACTTCTTTCGATGAATTCAGTTATTTGTTCATCCAGTTGATGATTTATTCGTCTCGTTGATGTATGGAATCATACGATTGCCAAATTTTGAATTTTCATCATATTGATAAAGGCGCTCATCGTATTGATGACGGCTTTCATCATACTGATGACCGCGTTCATCAAAAAACAGACTTTAGTTTATATTAACGAGAATGTTGATGGTGAAGCGTTCTTTTTATAGATGAACTGAATTCGTTATATTGATGAAAAAAATAAAATTCAGTAATATTCATCATATTGATGAATACAGATTGTTAATATGATGTATGCTGTAGGTGTACTGTACACACACGAAGTTCCTGCAGCATTTATACTCACACACGACATATGACATTGATCAAGTATCTAGACAGGGTGGCAAAACAAAAATTGTGAATGGTTTAACGATGAACAATGAATATCTTAAAAGAGTCAAAATTTCGAAGAGTGATTTAGAAATTTCATCGTATAGATAGTTATATGTTTATTTTTTAATTAATGTTCCCACAAAAGTACCTATTCATTTCTATCTTAAACATTGTGTTGAAAATTGCTTGCCGTTGAATAAACATTTTAATTAGCTTTTACTACAGGCGACTAATAATGAAGTGTGAAAAATTCAATAAAAACGGTGGAAATTTAAAAAGGTAATCCCGATTTTCCCATTATATAAAATGTTATCATATATGTATATATTTAAAGTATTTATTCAGGTCTATCGGCAATTCCGAAAAAAAAATGAAGTTATTTTTCGAAGGCGTTGACAGATATCAATTGCTATTTTGAATTGCGAAGTAAGCAATTCAAAAATAAAATAATTAAGTGAAACTAAATAGAAGAACTTTAAGAGATAAATCAAATCCCTTAGAGTTACCACAGGCGTTGTAAGTAGAAATTAAATAGCTGTTGCAATATAGATAGTTATTAAATATTCCTTCTTTATTAGATTTTACGAATACCTACTACCAGGGCCAATAAACCAATACCAAGTACATACAAATTGTTGCTTTCCACTTAAAACAGAAGCACACATGAAATTTGATTAAATATCCGTTTATTTGATTTCAATCTGTAATTTATTCTATCTGTTGTTTGAAGTTAACTTTAAAACGATTGTACGGCTTACGTTTTGAATTTACACCTACAAATTTGCAAAGGAAATTCATTGCTGATACCTATTTTTGAAAAATGGGAAATATTCCGGGGGGAATTTTGTTCACGATAGCCCTGATTATGTAATCTGTAGAATGAAAGTTATATTATTCGAAAAGTAGGTACTGTCTCATAGATGTGCACACACAAAGGTGTTGACTTACAACTTTCGTTTAAATGGTGTTATGTAAACGAACGTTTTTCGACATAAATTTTTTGCTCTTAAAACTTATTTTTTTAGGTACATGCTCCTCGATGCTTGAAATTATAGAATTCAAGAGAATGGATCAATCGAATATTGATTATGGTTAAATAACAAAAAACGCAAAACACTTTTCAAACACAAATGTATATCTACATGCACCGGCACCCTGTGCCCATACCTCAAGAAATGCATATGGCAGGCAAATGGCCGCTTTCTGACTCTAATTGGGATCCATTTTCAAAAAAAAAAAAAACTTCCTGGAAAAATAAAAGTAACTAGCTCCGAAGTAAAATTAAATATTATAAACCCTCAATATTTCTTGAGCGCGTGAGTTTTTGCCACTACAACTTATTGACATTCGTGGTAAAAGTGATTGTCGTTGGAATATTTTCCTTTCGGATACGAAGAAATTCAATTATTAAAATCACATAATATTGCCTCCATTACCATTTCCATGACATTATGTTCGTTTAGGTATTTTACCATTCTCAGTAAAGAAGAAAGGTTATGTGTTTACGTTTTATTTGGTATAAGTATTTCTATTTCACATTTTCTTTTTCGTGTGCACCAAATTACAAACACATAAAAACAAAAGTGATAACACAAAAAGTGCACATCATATTGATGAACAAAATTGTCAATATGATGGACACATTCACCATATTGATGAAATTGGACGGCAATTTCGGTTCATCACATTGATGAATTTTTCATAACATTGATGAACAAAGTTGATGAATGATGAACACATTTTATAATTTTCAAATTTCTTCATATTAATGAATTCGGTTTCATCATAGCAACGAAAAATTTCATTGGACTAAAATTGATGATTTTTTCATTATATTGAAGAATTTTTTCTTTGCTATGATGTACCTTTTTTTTCAGTGTATATGTATATATTTATGCATTGGAGTCTTAACAATCTCGATAACCAAACAACAAGCGCAGGCTTCATAGAACAGTCAGGTAACTATGCACTGGCCTTAAGATCGGAACGCCACGTCTTTAAAGGAGCGAAAAACAAAACTAACTACCGAATGGTGTCAAATGCCCATCATTCAGATAGAGTGATAGCAGGCTATATAAATCTGTTCTATCATTCAGTGAAGATAAGGTTGTCTGCCTGTCCAAAAATATCGGAATAACATGATGTTTTCCCAGCGGAGCTCTTGAGGTTCAAAGTGAACTTATAATAAAGAAGCACAGTGTACAAACATAATTAAAGTTTAGCTTAGGTATAAAAGATTCGATGCTCAAAAAGGCCAGACCTGATTGCTCTAAAATGGAGCTCATTGGTCCTGTTTTCATGTAGAACTTCAAACACGTATGGATGGAACGATACTTTCTCAAAATTGGACAACATACATTATAGGTATGTCTCATCTATAAAAAAAAAACAGTTTACCCTATGTCTTGCAACTATTTATTATTTATTTGTGCGGAACTCGAATTGGCAGCAGATTTGCAAAAAAAAAAAAAACAGATTAAGACTGACTGAAGCTGTTGTTTACAATCCTGGTGGGTCGCTTGAGACTCCCTCAGTGTACGAATGTACGTCTCTGTCGCTGTCAAGTAATGGCAGACAACATTTTTGCATTACCCGTAATATCCTTCTTATTGATTTCAAAACCATCAAAGCAAATCCAAACTCACATAGGTACCTACTGTACCCATCCGTCTATATCTAAAGACACCTCCTTTGAACTGTCAATAGCTGATTTCATCGCAGAGCATAATGAGAATGACAAAAATCACAAACACTGCTTGTGCCGCGCCGTGTCTCTATAGGTATAAATGGATTTTCTTGTTTTCCGTTCAGGATATATCATTAACACTAAAAAGTCTTATCCTAGTCTAAATAATAAGTGAAACAGACTTCAGCATCAGCATACCTTCAGGCCATTCCTTTGTGCTGTCGTGCATTACATCAAAGACTAAAGCTCTTAAGAAAAAAAAAGTGTATTCTGGTAATTCATAGACTCATAGAGGTTTTTCTTTGCCCCCGAATTTTTCATCCCAACACTCTTGGCGGCAACCTAATAGAATCCACCGAACAGGAGTTAACAATCCTCTTCGCTTATCTGTTGGCTTTTCTCGTTTTACTTCTAGCGGGCAAAAATTAATCGCAGCGCTCAGTGATAAATACGAACGAAAAGCTGCTTAGCTTCTATAGGGAGGGAGGGCATTGTTTTCTTTTTTTTACATTTTTTTTTCTATTTTGCTTTCGGATCTGCTTGCTTTTGCGCCACTGCACAAAGGGCTTCCTTGATATTTTTACTTTTACGTTTTGTATTTGGGTACAAACAAACGGTTGCGGCAGAAGGATATCCTGCGGAGCGTTGGCATACAGAAGATTATTTTACACGTTTATCACCGTCTTCATTTTGCTACATTAAAAATGAAAAATTTCCCGCCACGAAAATAAAAGAATCAGTTATCTCCGATTAAAGGGGTCAAGCTTGAGATGGAGATAGAGAACTATATGCTGCTGTATAATTACGGACAAACGATGGCACCCGCCTGTTGGCAGGCACTTCACAGGAGAAAATCGGGTGCATCGGGGTGAAATGTCAGCCAGGGATGAGTTCATTTATTTTAACCCCGATGACTTTGGGCGCCTGTGTGTGTTCCCATTCTCAAAATCAGAGCATATCGAATTTGGAAGTGGTGCGGATTAATGTTTGTCGGTATTTCCACAGCACGTGACATGAAACAAATTTATGTTTTCTTTTCATTTTTGGGCACGGGGCAAGGAGAGGACTGCCGCATGGCTGAAGAGGGCTGCCGATGCCTCTGCATGTGTGGTTGGAGTTTTCTCGATTGAAAGCCGATTACCAGGATTACTTCACACTTCAACATCGCGATGAATCAATTTTGTTCGAACTAATTACTACTGTGGTGGGTTGATACTTGATAAATATATGTAGCTTTGTGTATTCATCCGTTCGTTACTATGTGGGTATACTTAATTGAATGGTTGGTGATTTGCACAAGTAACAGTGACCAAATGGAAGTGAGACATTTCCCATGAATCCGATTCGACGAGGTCATACAGAGATCAAGTATATGCGAGTGGACAGCATCATTGCGATTCGGTATGGTAATCGAGACGAGTATTCTCACATTAGAATGCATAATCGTTGAATGGATGGTTTGTTATCAGCCATGGGAAGACTGTCTGGCGGCATGCCTTTATGCGTAGTTTGCTCCCACGATTGAGCAAGGCGTTTGGTGAGAATTTGTCGGGTTGCGAACTTGGTAAGTAAGTGGAGACATTATTGCTAAATGAATATTTTTTGTTATACTAACTATACTCTGAGCCTTGTAGATTTCAATTACATTGCGTGTTGAAGTGCTATGAGCTGTGGGTCGGCGGTTAGGTTGATATGCTGTGCTTGATTTTTGCCTAAATAGACTGTTAGGATGATGGTTTTTTTTTATTCAACTGAATAGATAGATCGTTTATTCAATTTACTGAATAAAACAAGGTACCTACCTATAGCACATAATGTCCTGTGCTTGCGGCAACAATTTAATTAAGTTTTACAGAAAAAAAGTTTGTTTAACTATTAGAATGCACAAACGTAATTATAATTCAAACAAGGTAAAAAGTAAAGATTTATGTATTTATAGAACATTTTAATTAAAAAACCATGACTTTTAGTTAAGTTAAAGTAAAACCAAAAGAAAAGTACCTACGCACAACAAAAAGAACTTTAAAAACATTGATTGACGATTTTTGCCTTTTAAAGCTTTAGCTTCTATGCAGTGCAGCGACATCAGCGCTCAGTTGGCCCAATTCAAGAGATTTCAAAACTAATCTTCTTGTTATCGATTTTTTCCAAAGAATGCTCTCCGTAACTCCTTTAAGATCGGACGTATTGCCAGAAAGTGTTTAATACCTTCCTTCACCTGCATACCTACACCAGCGCGAGCTACGAGCGGACATGACCGATCGTACAAAAACAACAGAAACGAACATTTAACAAACAATGTTATTTATTTCAAAGACGAAGTAACACTTGCTAAGAATATGATGAGCACTGTTGGTGGCATCTTGCGCGCTTTACTGTTGCTGGTTGAATTTGTCCTCTCAATGGATTAAGTAAATTCAGCTAGAGAGTTCCGCTGCCCTCTCGTTCTCCGTTTATATGAAAATATGATGTTGATCGCTGATGATAACATAACTCGCGCAGTTGCTCATTTCCTCATTTATGTGTGGCTTGAAATTAAGGTTGAATAGTTACCCTTTACTTTTAAAGATTATCCCAATTGTATAACTAGTATGAACTCGCTATAATAATTAAGGACAAAGAGGTTGTTATTGACTTTAGAATAATATTTTGACGTGCCCACGAAGACTTTACACATTCTATGAAAGTTTACCTTTCGTTCTCATCTGTAGTTCTTATTTTCTCGAACAGACTTTGTTTACACTGGCCTGAATTCACAGCAGTTAAGTTTAAAGCTTTAGCACAAACAGCTGCAATCTCAGTCCACTGCTTGACAAAAAGGCACTTATAATGCAAAGCGCATAGGAGAACTTGCTTCGGTAGTCTTGAGTCGTTCAAATCCATAACCCTTAATAAGCAATCTGCATTCAATCTTAGAGTTGAGATAAAAATCGTTGGTATACCTGTTTCTAAATGCCTAGTACATAATTATGTTTCGGCATTTTTATGGGTAGACTAAAAGTTTTTCGTAAATATATAATCGTATCAAACTTTATTCTTGGTTTTTGCGGATATTAGGTTATTGTGGAAAATACGATTTCAATTGGCGCATATAGCAGGTTTTGCTCTGTCGCGTTTGCTATTAAGATGCTTGTTCTTCTGCATATTAAATGTTATTTCCATTCCCAAGTATATATATTCTTTAACAATATCAAGGGTCATTCCATTATATTTCCAGGTTTAATTTTGTGCTAGCTTTCCTTAACCGTTTTTTTACTAAAATAATTTTTAATTGAAGTGTTGGCCTCAACTATATCATTCGCATACATTATCAGCTTTATTTTGATTGACCGAAACTCCACTCCACATGGAAGATACTCACCAAGGTCGTCGAGGAAGAGTGCAAACAATAGGGGCTGGAGTTACAACCTTGCCGTACACCACTTTTTTTAATATATGGAGTGTATATCAAAATTTTGTGGTCGCAGTGGCTTAGTGGTTAGTCCGTTGGACTACTAAGCGAAGGGTCCCTGGTTCGAATCCCGCAAAAACCCAAATTCCAACTCAGGGTTTTTTCACTGCACCACCTTTCGCGAATGTCTGACAAACATCCGAGAGTATAACTGTCTTGAAAGAGCTTCTCAATCGGCCGTTTGGAATCAGCATAAAATTGTAGATCCCTTCCATTCGTTCCAAAAATTAAAAACTCACACAAAACCAATGGTTGCGTGAGGCTAGGCCATGGGTCCCTATACAGACCTGTTGCGCCAACTATTATTATTATTATTATATCAAAATGTTGCGTATCAAAGATGGTGAACAAAATTTCTTTCAAAACACTCTAATCAATCAGTTTAATTTTGAGTTTGCTTTTAATATGAGGTTATTTAGTTCATCTCTAACAACAAAAGCGCCCTGTATTTCATACAAAGCTAGTCATTTTCAAATGCAGACCTCCGTTTTAAAGACCAATCAGCGGGATCCTTATAGCAGAGGATGGTATGCTGCAGTGTCTCAGACAGAGACACTTCACGGGTCGGGAACCCGTTAAGCAATGTAAGTAAGTATAGCAATTTATATATAGCTCTATTTGATCCTTAAATCAAATTTTATTGATTTACGAAGGGGAACTATGTCGCGTTATAAAACGCCACAAGACCTAATCCCACTTCCATCCCTCCTCTCCAGTCCATATTCCTCTTTTTTTACCCATTCGGTCATTCCCGTCACTTACGATGGACAAGGGGCCAAAGGGGTGTTCCTGAATTGGTTTCAATTCAGCACTCTCGCTGGTCAGGCGTCCGGAGAAAGCGACAAAGCAGGTCGAGCCCAGACGGACGGTCGGGAACCTCGCAACGATATGTGAGGGAAGATTTGCCCCGAGGAACAATACGCAAACGCACCGATGAAGAGTGGGGGGAGGAAGACCCTTTAAACAGACACTCCAACGATAATAGTAATACGAGAGTGCAAATACCGAGATCTCCGCTCGCTAGGAATGCGACCTTTTAAAATCAAACAAACAAACAAACACAACATATACTAAAAACAAACATAAACATCGAACTTAACATATCCACTATGTACTTTGTAAGGAATTGGCACGTTATCTGCCAGTCTCGTCACCCAAAAATCTGCGCGGAGGTCCACGGAACAGGGTAGGGAACGCGAAATATTAAGTTAAGTTTACTCTTCGTTCTTCTCCGACTGCACTGTAAAAGAGCGAACAGAAAATCCGCCGTCCCCAAGCTATCGTCTCCATGAAATTCTCCTACACTTTTCAATATTAATTAGGTTTCGTTGTTGGGAAAGTAATAGAAAAATAATTCGGCAATATATAAAATTCTCGATTTAAGGGGACTCTAAGGCAATTTGGCCCACTGTTAAATCAATTAGTTATCGCAAGAATAGTTCTGCACTCGTCCATCGAAACGTCAGGCACCGGAAATTTCCCGGCGACCTGGCGAATTCGGATATGTATGGAATGAATGAGAGTCAGAGTATGCATTGGTGTTGGTGATCATTAACTGTCGTGTACCATGGCCAAAAAGCTGTGAGTAACGCTCAAAACACTGTTAATGATACCCGTTGCGGCTGAATGGTCGAATGCATGAGTGTGTGAGGTTCGAGAAAGAACAAAGGGAAATGTGGGAAAAATAATCACTTCTTGGTTGACCAGTGATTAGAGAGGAGGCAGTGTGCGAATTGCCAGTTTAGAGTTTTTTTAAATCGAGAAGTTTTTTTTTCCGTTTATAATAAATTTTTGAGAAATTTTTAAATTAAAAGTTGTAGTCCGAAGTGTACGGACCCAAGACTGTAATAGAATACAAAGGAAAAGGAAGGAGATCAGGAGAAAGGAGAAGTAGTGGCAGGACCGGTTGAGAAAAGATAAAACGCCAGGACGGCAGGGTAGAGAAGAAGAAGGAAGAGAAACCAGACCGAAAAAAAAGGGGAAAAAAAGATAAGTAGAGTTATATAAAGTGATCGTTAGTTAGGTATTTGTTAAAATAAAAGTAGTTCCGTTGCCTTCCGTTACGTCAAAATCCCGGAAAAGAGCGGGACGCGCGACCCTTTCCGTTGTTATTTTAACCGTTCGGACAACGCGATAACGGGCCAATTCCAACGGCTAGAAAACCGTCATCGAAACAAAAATTCAATTTGTCGCATCCGACAATTTTCTTTTATAACGACCGTCTGGTCGCGTCGCTATCAATTCTTAAATAATTCACATCGTCAATAAATAGCCGTGCTCATATCGAGCTTTTATAACGCAAAATACCCACTTTGTCTTTGTTTTATCTTTTACCCTACAGCAATCATCGTCGGCATTTTCTTCAAAAGGTTTAACAATTCCTTTCAAAGATTGTTTGGCGCCCACCCTATTGTATCGTTTCGATATTTTCTTTTTGGACCCACCCCAGCTGAGTGGCCGAGAGTGGCAGCGACCAACGCGCTGCTTTGTTGCACACGATTTTCCCTTTTGTTCGCCCTTCGCCATAAGATTTTTCGCCCATCCGTCATTCTCGACTTTTGACCGCCGGGTACGCAGCCGAATCTGCAATCGCGTATTTTTAATTGTTAAAAGGGATAAATTTGCAACAACTAGTTTTATTTATTCTTTCGTTGTCACATTTTATTTGAATGAATTTCAATGAAACAAAAATGTTCGTCACTCAACTTTTCTCTTCCGTTATTATTTTTTTTTAAATGCGCTAGGTAAATAGCTATATTTCTGTTTTTGATTCATCTAATAAAAAAAACTACCATCGACGATCGAACGAAACTTTCTCGTTCATCAAAAGTTTGGTTGATTGTTTCCTTATTTTTTCTGGCTTTTGGGTTATTTATCTAATACTGCAGTAGCTATAACAGTGTGACTTTTTAAAAGTGGTAGCTCTCAGTAACAGGCAATTGTCGCAAGTTCTGGTAAGAGAGTTACAAGCGCCTACTGTATACCTACTATTTAACGCCGTAATAATTTGATCACCCACTATGCTCTTACATTTTACAAGATTTTTGAGTACGAGGACAAGCCTAGTTGAAGAATATTAGTAACGCTGCTTTCAGGTTTCTTTTATTGGAAGTGCGCGTTTGCTTTAGAAAGATAGCTCTACATAGCTATATCTATGATTTTAAAGATTTGGTTTTGAAATTTACATTAGCAGTTATAAACCGAATATGTCGATGGAAGTGTGTGGGTATACAAATTAAGTGGGAGTTTCTGATTGTGCAAGGCACCACGTGCTTGGAATTATTTAAGGTTAAAAAAATAAGTAGAAGTGGAAAATATTTGCCAAAAAGAAGTTGCATACGAAGACAGATCGGGATTTGGGTAATAATTTTTGAGAAGTTATTAGAAAACGAATTTATTCGACTTTTTTAAGAAAAACTAAATACCTACCTATGGCATCTTATTTAGAATAGGTACTCTTTTAAGCTTTAACAAAACAGTTCCAATTATTGCAATGTTCAGTTTGAAAAATGCTTTTGCTTAGGTATTTATCTGAAAACTGAGTACAGGATACTGTTTAAAATGTAAGTATTGCTTGGTTTTCAAGGTTTTTTCGAAATCGAAAATTATTTTTTTCAGATATTATGAACAGTTCTTAAAAAAATTAGCTTTTTCTGTGATTCGAATTCAAAATCAAGGACGCAATAATTTTGAAAACTTCAATTTTACTCTAAGTGTGCATTTTGGTCAAAATTGTATCCGCCGTTTTCCGGAAAACTTAAAGAAAAACTAAGTTCTACTTTTACTCTATTTCATGTTCACTTTTTATTGGCCTCTGTTTCACTGTCAATGTTACTTGTCAATATACAGCAATGTTGCTTGAAAAATCATTTATCTCAAATATTACTAGGGATGCCATACGCCCCCCTTTAGGGCTGACAGTCCCCCATTTTCATACAAAAATGCTGTTTGTCCCCCCTAACACAAACTACTGTCCCCCTTAATAAGTCAAAATTCAATAAAAGAAAACATTCAATTGAAAATTTTTAAAATACTTTCTTTTAATATTTTTAACAAGATTCTTTGTGAACACATCCATTTGAAGTGCAAGAAAACTTTCAAAGCTATTTTTATTTCATATTTTTTGGACTCTGGTGATCAATAATAAAAACAAATATTTGTCCCCCTTTTTTAACACTTGTCCTCCCTAGAAAACTCACGTTGTCCCCCTTTTCGTATTTTTTAATCTGGCATCCCTATACCCAACCGCTTTTCGACACCCATATGGGAGCTGACGTAGAATCGGCTAAGGTGATAGTTGACAATAAAAGTCAAAGCTTTACGTCCACGAAAATCGGCAATCGGCAATTTTTTGCGATCAATTTCATGTGGCAGCTATTTAGGTGTCTCTTTCATACATTTGTGTTATATTTTCATAGGTATGCCGTATGCACCTCGGCTTCGACTCCAAATAAATTAAATACTTTCGTGAAAAAGAGTAATATGTTTGTTTTGGGACTGCTTGATTTACGAACTGGAATAAGATGAACGCATGTTCCACCCATCTACAGTGATCGCTTTACGCAGAGCAAAGAAGAGTTGATAATCAAAAACTACAATCAAAAAAACCGGCCAAGTGCGAGTGTCACTCGCGCACCGAAGGTTCCGTATTTGGCTAAAGTCCAACACATCAGATATTATATCTTCCCCCTCTTCATGAATTTATCACAATTTACTTTAATTTAATTACTTAATATTTTTACTCTCAAAAATTACTCGTACATGAATCTCATTTTCTAATTATTACCTAGTACCCAACCCACGCCAATTTTCCATTCTGTATGCGACCTGTCCCAATTTAAAACTATTGACTAAAAATATATAACTTTTATTTTGTTCTGTACTCCCCAAAAAAATGTATTTTACTCCCCAACGAAATTAGCAAGCGGGAACCCTGGTGGTATACCACCAGGGACTCTCTTCTGTCTTTGATGGGGTCAATAGTCAATTGTGCACAACTGCGTAGTAGAGATTAAAACTTATGAGAGCAACGTATTTTACATGGTAAAATTATCTTTTTTGAAAATATCTTGTAAACTATTAACTTTTCGGCAAAACAGTATTCAGCACATATATAGATAAGAACGTGATCTACAAAAAAGGAATTTATGTATTTTTTTGTGAATCAAGAAATAAACCGTTTTTTGGGCGAATGAAAATATTTTTTTCACCAGATTACTAATTAATCGAAAACCAATCGATGTATTGCTTCCATTGGTATTTGTCGTTTAACTAGAGGTTATACCGGATGTTGTGTGTAAATTTTAGCCTCCTATGTCAATCGGTTCTTGAGATAGACCTGGTAACAAAATTGACTTAGTGGGTTCGGACAGACAGACAGACAGACAGACAGACGGAGAGACATCCGAGCGAAACTAATAAGGTTACGTTTTTTCCCTTTGGGTACGGAACCTTAAAAAGCGACAATCAACTATCAACTTAGCCGATTCCAGCTCTGAAGTTGTTAAATTTGAAAATCGAAAAACGTAAGCCGCCACAATCTGCAGTAGTTCTTAATCTAATTTGTTAAAAGTTACTAAAGTTCTAAGTCGATTGTGAGCAGAACTTAAGAAATGGATTTTGTTTGAGACCCAGGTTAATGCCCGACAGCAGCGACCAGCGTCATCTAAATAAGTAAAAATAAATATGACTTCGATTCAAGAGGATAGTTCGTGATGGGTCCCACACCCTGTTCAGAAAGCACCTCTTACTTGAAATGGATCAATGAAACAGACTTACTTCTAAAAGCCACACATTCTCTCAGATTTCCGGCACACAAATGCACACTCGTACTGCGTTCACATCCTACTGGCATAAATAGAGTCCATCTGCACTTCAATTAAGATAATGTAAGGTAGCCCTAGTCATTGCAAAATGCCTCAGTACCTACATAATAAGTCTGGGGTTATGGTAAAATCGCAATAATTACAATCACATTCTCCGAAACATGGCCCCAATTGCATATATAGGGACTCAAATCGGATATGGAAAGGACGACGCAAAGGTTTGGGAGATATCCCACCTACCTATACGCAATAATCCTTTTACCCAAATAAGAGGAAAATCCAATTTCAAATCAAGCGACGTCGAGTGCTTGGGTATAATATTTCTACGATAATGGCGCCAAGCATGAATGTCGTCGTTGTCGTCGTTGTCGACGCCAATCGCTAACGCAAAAGGTGCATCACATCGCATACATTAGGCGAACACCACTCTGGCTGCATCTGAGATTAACTTTATTACACAACGAAGAACCTAATTCGGTTTTGTAGCAGGGAATGTGTGCGCACACATCCTGCACCTCGTCCTTCTTGCTAGCTGCGGTTGCTGCGGTTTTGCATTGACTCGTAGTTTTTGTCAAAGCAATTTGCTGCCTTTTAGTTGAATGCAAGTCGCAATTATCCTTAAAATTGAGTGGAATGCCGGTGGCGGTGAGGGTATATTTATAACGCACTGAGGATGTCAACGCTAATTAAAATCTCCCCGATCGAATGAGTGCAAGTAATCAAAAGGAGGGACGTCTATCGATTCGCAGGCGACGAGACATCCTCTTTGGTGAAAAACACAAAACTTTCAGCAAAGGTAGACATGTATCTGTTATCTGCACAATGTAAAGGAAGGATCAAAGGATTAATAATAAGCTGTGGTCAGCGTGGGGTGAAACAAAATTCTGAGCACATCTTTGTCAAGTTGTTTCTTCCGATGCGATGTAGGGGACCCCACCTCCACTGTGCACACTTATCGGCATTCTGCACGCACCCATCCGCTAACCGAGTGTAAAATAAGTGGCACGGCATTTTAAATTAAAAGGAGCGTGCCACACATCAGTCGACATCCGCATCCGGATGCGGTATCTATGGCATTCATCGCTTCACACTTCAAACGAGATGGGTCGATGAAAAATGCCCACACAAAAAGATTCATCAACTGGACGAGAAATCATTAATTATCGCTAAGAAAAGGACTCACCCCCACACCGCATTTTTGCTACAATCAACCACCTAATGTGTAGGTACATATAACCAACGTCCGTCACCATCACCAACACCATCAGCATTCATCCATTAACTTCATTCTGCAGGATTTCAAATGGAACTTCCGCCAGAGGAGGGGGCAAATCGAATGCAAACTCTGAAATTAATTACATGCCGCATTGGGAGGTGTGAGCCTGTGCCACTTGGACAGGAAATGCAAATATTGCAGCAGCTACTACCTACTCATCGTACCTACATGATAGGAACTACAAAAATAATATGCAACCCCGCTCCCCTGGCCGCACCCAGTGACTGATTTGCGGTCAATGGATTTGTGAAAAATGATAAATTCTTCCCTCACATTGAGTGGGTTGGACGGGCTGACAAGGGTATAGCACTCTTCTCCCAGGGAAGTCTTGCCCGAAGTGGATGTAGAGTCCCGTGTACAACAACCTCGGCGGGGGTTAATACACTGGAATGACACTGATTTGAACAACGTGCCTTTGTTGATGTAATGAGTATTATTGCGCCCCTATATAGGTACATACCATCATCGGGCAGCGGCACCAGGTAATCTTCTTTGCACTCACGAAAGTCGTTGTTTGTTTCTTTCATTTCGGCATTTCCCTAGTACGGTTAGTGTACCCTCCAGCGGTGGCCAGTGTCCATGTCCAGTGGCATCAATTAATCATAAACTGACCTATGAGGACCTTTTGGTTTTTCTTGTTCCTTTGTTGGGAAATGATTTTCATTAATACTGGTGGAACACGCTATATGGTGGGAACACGGACTAGGTACATATTGTTCTCGGGTGTTGACATTCTTGTTGCATGAGCGTCTACAATGCCAAATATCGGTAAATGGGATATTCTGTTCAATGGAAATCTGTAGGTAGATACCTATACAGCAAATTTGAAAAAGGGCCCAGTGAATTAGTGTCTCTGGGTAATTGGAATGAAGGGAAATTGTGCAACGATACACGCGTCACTGTTCGTACTTACTGGGTGAAGTGGAATAGGTAGGTTAAGCGGAAAATTTGAGCCGCTTAATTTGAATACATCAACCCACAGTCACGAAGACCATCACTCCATTAGCTGGATGGAAAAATTGTCTGGGTTTTTACCAGCTGGTAGTTGCCTTGAAACATATATGGTTTTTGGACCGCTTGCCTTTCCAAATTCAGGAGCAAATTATGGGCATCCTTAAAACTTGAATACTCGATCAATGGATCAATTGAGCTTTGAAAAGGTCGGGTTAAGTGGTAATTCAATTGAATATCAGAAGAGTTTGCTTGTTTACACTTTTAGAGCAATTCCAAATCATGTTGAAATATAACTAACCTCTTATTCTATAAGTCAGTAGGTACCTACCATTGTACTTTGTTTCTTTTTAGGTTTGTTTTTACACTTTTCCCGTGGTAATTAAATGACAGATAATAGATGATATTTACGAGTAAACAATTTAAATAATTAATTAAACAGTGTATTTGTTTTAGTTCGAGCTGTCAGAACATTTTTCCGAGGTAACTATAGTGGATTTGTACGTACCTTGGTTTGTTAGTTCACTGTTAGTGGACTTGCATTTAAAAATTCATCGTAAGTACTGATTTATGATACCTACTTGGCCCCAGTGGCTCAAAAGTCCACCCGAAAATGAGACTTTCAGACAGTGTTACCTTCGGTACTCTCTAGAGTCTAGACTCTAGAGTAATTTTAAATCCTATTTATAAGCTTGGACCCCGTATTGATCTTATTGAAAATCATTGAATTCGGACTCCTTTTAAAAAAATTGTTTAGCTTATTTACTTGATTTCGAAAGAGTTTTTTTTTTTTCTTACCTGAATTTGAGTTACAATTACATTGGGAATAAATAATAACGGTGTGTTTCCTTAAAAAGAAATATTAAGATCGGAATGGGACTCATTTTTCATCAGGAAATTTTTTGTTGACGCTTTCTGAAAATTTTCAGAGGTAACTGTTACCAGATGTCGCTTACCAGCCTATAGGTAAGCAATTCTTAAGCTGTAATATCTTAGAGCTATATATCCAAAAAGGTTAATATCCTGGCCATTTCATGAGCCATTTTATTTTATTCATACTTCAGCACAAAGTTCTACGCCTTTAAAAAATAATCTATAGATTGGACCTTTGGGGCTTTTCCAACTTTTAGTGCACAAGATCTTCTGAGGATGATGATTGCAAAATTTGTAAAAGCTTGTACACTTTGCATTTTACAGCTTCTGGAACTCGGTTTTCACTTGCCCCTTTTCACATCCAATCAAAATTGCAGGTGAAGTCTCAGCTTGAAGGTCACATCATTAACGGAATATACACATTTTTCCCTAATGGCTGGACTTTCAATTCAATCGAAAGGTTTGTGATCAGAGGGAGAGATGGTAACTCCGTGCCATAAGACAACCGACAGGAGACAAGGTAGGAAAACGATCGCAATTCGTAATCGCAAGTTCGAAATATCTCCTTTATCGTTATGTAGATTGACCCTAATTATAAGAAGTCGCTCAGGGAAAACTGAAAGGTATGGAGGGTCCATAGATAACCTATTTTGAAAAAAAAAATGGACTTAAAACTATGCAGCAATTGTGTCATACTAGACAGTACGCTACCTTACCTAAAGGCTGCAATATCTGCATGAAGACATTGAATTGAGAGCAATAAGTAGAGAGTCAACTACCATGATGCACCATCGGTCCTTTATTTAAAAGGACGGTCCGTTCTTTTTTACCCCTGTCCTATATTATTTCCTTTTTAATGAATGGCGGATCTTGTCCTTTATTTTCGAAACCTTCCTTTAAAACCATGACCAAAACTTTTTTGGGGGTTGGGGACACGATCCCGAAAACCGAAATCCCGAAAATCCAAAATCCAGAAAATCCAAAATCCTGAAAACCCAAAATCCCGAAAATTAAATATCCCGAAAATCCAAAATCGCAAAAAGCCAAAATCCCGAAAACGAAATTCCGAAAAATTATATAATTTTGGAATTCTTTATTTTGTTTTGAATGTAAAATAGACAAGTGCTTGTCCATTCCGTTTCCCGTATTAATGTTTTGTAATGTTGCGCTGCAAATCGCAATGTGCATTCAGTTGTGCTGATTGCATATAGGTAGTGTGATAGCTAACCTAGATTTTTCTTAGCCAGATAGATTTTTGTTAGACAGTGAACATCGTAATACAAAGTGAGTGACAATTAAAAACTGTATATTATCAGTGACATTTTGTGTTTGAGTAGAAATGAAAGTATCCATTGTGAAGACCAACAAACAGCGTGAGAAACTGCTTATTGGCGGCTATAGTTACCATCTCAATAAAAAACACAAGGATACATTTTACTGGGAGTGTGAGCAGCGAAATGAAACGCCTGTCCACAATATTTATGAACAACTCGCACAATATAAAAAAAATTCCCACAGAACATTGCCACGAGGCGTTATCGTATACTCGAAAGCGGTATATGTAACAAATGAGTATGTGAAGGAGAAAGCAAAAACAACATTTCAGCCACCATCAAAAGTTGTTGCATTGTCTGAAGCCGAGTGTTCACAAAACAAGCGAGTCTATTTGCCAAGCTTATCAGCACAGAAAAAGAAGATAAGGCGAGTTCGTAACAAATTTCGTCAGGTTGAGCCAACGACATTGGAAGACATAGAAATACCAAATGATTTAAGGTTTGTATAGATGGCGAAGTTTTCGTACTTGCTGAGAAGTCATTCGACAATGACAAAATTATTATTTTGGAAACTTTGGCCAATATTCGTGAGCTAGCAGGTTGTTTAATATGGCTCATAGATGGTACGTTTGAAGTAGTACCAACTATTTTTCGTCATGGACAAGTTGACGGTCAAATAGTTCCATTATTGTGTTTCGGAATTTTTTTTCCGAATTTAAAGCCATAGCTGCCGAGAATGATATTGAACTTAGACCAAAATACATACCTACTTGCCGACTTTGAAAAGGCAAACGTGAAGGCCGCCATTTCCGCATTTCCTGAGACTGAAAGCAAGGGTTGTTTATTTCATTTTGGGCAAATTATTTGGCGAAAGATTCAATCGGAGTACGGAAATAATTAAGTTTCACTTTCGGGATTTTGGCCCTTCGGAATTTTGGATTTCGGGATTGTGGCCTTTCGAGATTGTGGGTTTTCGGAATTTTGGATTTTCGGGATTTTGGGCTTTCGCGATTTTGGATGGAGGGATTTTGTGTTTTCGGGATTCTGTCCGACTCCCCTTTTTTGATTTGAACTTAGGGCTTTGAAGTTGGAGTGCTGTTAGTAAGTATCTATCTGTTTTGATTTTTTTTTTTTGTATGGTCAGTGCCACGCCTCTTTGTCTAATTTTGATCAATCAAACACAATAACTATTGTCAATTATATCTTAATCACAGAATGCGGTCACCTTAACTATATGATAAGCCAGCATTGAAGGTTACATAAGCTAAGAAGCATCTTTATCTCGCTTTGACAGGCGAACACATTATACCACTACACAACTCAAATACAGAAAATTAAACTAAATACAAAAACCTAAAACTGTTTACAATTCCCACACTCCGAGTGCACCTACTTAGCCCAGCAACCATTCATAAATAAATATCATGCCCTTGATGCTAATTGCAATTATTGAAAACAATTTTTGACATCAAGTCGCCCTTTTCACCGTCCATCAGCTCTAAATGCCCACATGTATCCAAATTCGTATCTGGGTGTATCGGTTTCCCTTGTTCGCACAGCTCATTACAAGTATGTTAACCCGTCAATTTGCCAAATTACGGGTTCCAAGTGACTACATACAGTGTCTGAGCGCTCTGATAGCAAACCCCATAAACCTTAATCATAATTTAATGCCTGATCGATCGAAGGTTCCAAACAAAGAGCCACATACACGAAAAGTGCATTTTTCCCTTAAAGGGGTAAGAACACGACACACAACCCCTATATGACTCCTTACAACAACCGGTGCGGCATGCATCAAAGGAAAAGAAATAGAATCACTTTTGTGCAAAATATTTGCAAGGATGTACAAGAGGCGGAACCCAATGCATTTGGCATTCACACGTGCTACCCATTATCGGGCGAAGTGCACGTGCACTGCATTGATTTCACAACAGAAATATCCTTCAAAGGTACAGCGACTTCAAGAGCCCTGTCAACATAATGTAATTACGTCTAAATTAAATGGTTTTGCTGGGCAGCAGAAAAAAGGATTTCAAGGAAAAATTCTTCGAACTGCACTCATGTATTTGCATTTTACAGCTACTGTGACTGTAGCTGTGACTGTGACGTGGCGGTTTCACGGTAACTCGTCCGCCATAAAAGAGCACACACAAACCAACCGAGTCGACAAACGAAAGGGTTAAACAATGACAACGAGCGAAGCGTTAAAGGGCATTTCACGCTCTTTTTGAATGGCTTATGCAAAAGGTGGACATCTGTTGTGACTGATCTGTGATGCAGATAAACAGCGTTATCTTAATTCAAATCGCGAACTTTTTTAAATTTAATTGTTCAGTTGGCATGGCACGCGCACCCTTTTGATCTGTGTCAAGTCATCTTTGGTGGGCGCCTAGTGGTTGGCTTTTACAACCTCTTTTGGATAATTAGAAATTTGATGGTTGTAGGCGATAAAATATTTCTCGTCGCCTTTGTTTGTAATTATACAACGATTCGAGGACGAAATCGCCGAGTTGCGTGTAGGTGGTCGGTTGTCTGATTGCATATGAATTGCGCAACGCTACTGTTTGACAGTTTGCTGGTTATACGCCGAGCGGACATATGTTTTTTTTTTCGTTGAAAATATGCTCGTATTTTATGATTGACAAATTGAGGTAATTTTAGAATGTCGCACTTGGGCGCAGTTAGTGCCTAACAGGGGAAAGGTCAGCAATGTTAAGTTATAAAGTAAATGTTTGGCGGTGATCGGTATCTGTGGGTGATATTAGTCCGACGCATATGTCATTTTTTTAAGGGGACACTTGTGTGCAAATTAGTTGGAGAATGGAACAAAAATCAGGCGTTTTACTGACCTGTTTAAAGGTGCTACTGGGGGTTTTGTGAGACTTAATGGGGAATGAATGGATCTCTGTTTAGTTAGTCTGACAGGAGTCTGACACCTTTCATATATATGACATTGTGACATTAGTAACAACAACGCAACCCAAGTTGCTAAAAAAAAACATTATTGTTCCTTCAGTTAGCGTTAAACAACTTGTAAGGGTGTACTATAATTGAGAAATCTGGTTATGAACCTAGTCCGGGTAAATCTAGTTGTCAACATTTATTGGGTTCAATACGTCGATATAGGTTGACTGATGAAAGCATTCGTTTGAAGCCCGATGGTGCAGGGTACAAGATTAAGCGGCGGCATCGTCTATTTATGAAGGCTGGCACTTTACTGTTGAAGCTATGATCTTGACTATAGAGCGATTCGGCGTTACCGATTATGCTGTCATTATGGTAAGATCTCTCGGACCCTTTATTTTATGACGAAACTGATTTTCCCGTATTTCTGAAAAAACCGGTGATTTGGATACACAGGGCTGAGCTTGGAGGTGATCAGTGGACGGTTTTCTCCTTAGACTACTTATCAAGGAGAGGAAACTGGAGGTGATTAGTGGATGATATGTCTGCGGATAGACGCAGGTGACCAGTATACCACTTGCTTGTAATTCTCCGACATTTCGTCAAAATGACGTAAAACTGGCTTACGTTGATTTAGATTATCTCCTCAGTTGTGTACCTTACTTGGAGGTTTATGTAGTTGGTCAATGAGGAGGTTACTGGTCGTCAGCATGTCTTCGGATAGGCATAGGCGGGTGGTGACCGCAGCGGTTAGACCCTAATCTGTACCCTCTGACAGCTTATCAAAAGAACGGATAATAAAAAAGCGTGATAGTAATGGTGAATGCAGAAATCGGCCTTGCTGCTACACATATTGTGAGGTGTTTTAAGTTGGTGACAAGGTGAAGCAGTCTACCCCCGATTATAATCTATACAAGCAACCCGTCTAAGAGATGAGGGTATGGTGACGGTGAGGCCAGTATATATTGAATTTCATAAAAGCCATTCAGTCTTTGTATAATTTATTTCTCTGTGCGAGGCAAATCACTAATGTTTTCGAAGAAGTAGGGCCCTAAGTCCGAATTAAGCGAATTGGCCAAAGCTGAACAGGTACAAAGAATATGAGCATCGGAGATATTGTGTCTGGTTCTTGATGAATCTTTATTGCATTTATTGCCATAATGTAAAGAAAGAGATCATTGTTATTTGCACAACCAATTTGTGGACTTTAGAACATGAATCACTTTTACAACCTTCAGCTTATATTTCTGACACATTTTTAAATTACAAACTAAATAATCATACTAATCAGTCTGGCAATCTCACCCCTCTTATGTGGTGCTAGAATAATAAGCTAGGTAAGCTTGGGATTAAAAGGGATATGAGAGAGTAGAATCTCATGCGGAAAGGACTACTAGCGATCCTTCCGGAGAAGATATTGATACGTTAACTAAAATGAAAGAAACTCTAAGGACTGTCCCTGGAAAAACTTACAATTTCCCCACAGAGCTGTGTAGCAATCTCTTCTAAATCATCGGAAAGTCAATAAGCAGTAGGTACGATCCTTCTTTGGTATGGGAGATACAGTGTCTCAAGGTGGTAATTTTGACCCAACATTGGCATTGCCGCTTCGGGACTATTTTTTCGCAGTAGATTCTAGATTCTCTTAAAAAAATTATTAGATTAATTTTTATTTTCTTTAAAAGGAGTTGGAGGAGAAGTTTTAGAAGCGATATCTCTCTAATGATCTGTTATACCTACCTTTCTCCAGGTCTGGGCCTGAGGCTTTGTGTCTTTAAACGCGTTCTGCAGGATCTTTAACTACATCTTTAACAAAGGTATCAAAAACCGACTATTCAATGATAGATTCGGGATCATGACGTAATCTCGAATGACAAAAATCTCGAAGGCTAAAAATCTCGAAATTTTTTTTTTTAATCTCGAATGCGAATGCAAAAATCTCGAATGTACAAAAATCTCGAATGTACCCATAAAAATCTCGAAAGACTATATCTCGAAAAAATCTCGAAACTAAAAAGTAAATTCGAGATTTTTTTTTTTATCCCAGGGAAAAATGTTGGGCCTTATGTCCCACCCAACAATTTGAAAATTCAACAAAAAATATAAGTAAAAAACCTCGCACCCACCTCGTAATCCAATAGTAAACCCAAACAGGGGGGTTGCATAATTTGCGCAAATTGTTACCGTTGTCTCAAAAATTAATATTAATTTGAGATTTTTGTTATTCGAGATTATAAGCTTTCGAAATTTTTTTTTTCGAGATTTTTTTAATTCGAGATTTTTACATTCGAGATTTTTGCTTTCGAGATTTTTTTTTCGAGATATCGTGGTAAACCCCATAGATTCACTATGGGATCATAACGTTACCTAGAACAACTAAAATCTAGAATGGTTAAAATCTCGAAAATGAATTTGATAAATCTGGAAAGACTCTATCTCGAAAAAAATCTAGAAAATAAAACTGCTTTCGAGATTTTTATAATTTCTTAAAGTTATTCCGAAAGTAATGAAAACAAGTCTAGAATGAACATTCTATAGCTTTTTTATTGAAAATAATGAATTTTTAATAAATACTCATAACAAAATACATTATTTTGAAACTATAACTACAACTATTCAACAGAAAATAAATTTACTTATTAGATTAATTATCTAAACGTAACCAAACTCATTTTTCAATAACAAATAATGTACAAATACCTATACAAAAAAAGTGGTGATAAATAATGCAAACATTATTTATCTCTATTGTTACTAATCCCTTATTTGTTTTAATTTGAATAATTTTCATTTGTCCCACTCTTTGACTTTATACGTACACGAAAAAAATATATAGGCAGCTAGTGTCCGAATTAAGCCACGCGGTGTTTTGACAATTCAATAAGGTTTAAGAAGACCTGTTGTTTTTTAGCTGACTCATTTGTTTGCACGAACAGTGAATCAAATTGTTGTTGTAATTCAAATAATTTTCCATATAAGTAAATCTTGAATTAATATTTATTCTAGATTTTTGCTTTCGAGATTTGTTTTTCTAGATTTTTGCTATTCGAGATTTTTTTTCGAGATTTTGGTTTCGAGATTTTTTTCATTATAAATTTTTGTTTTCGAGATTTTATTTTTCTAAATTATGTTTTTTTTTATTATATTTTTCTATATATCAGGGTAAACCCATTCACTATTTAGGGTTATAATGTTTAAGGCGGTCTTAAAATGATTGCTGTAACTGTGTTGGAAATAGTGAGAGACTTATAAGAGAAAGTCTTTTTGTTTTAAGACTTTCAAAGCTGAGTGGCCGAAATGTATAACGATATGCGTTTGTTTTAAAATTGTACAAAACCCCGATATTAAAACTCCTTCCTTTCATTGATTTTTAATTGATCAAATACAATTCCGTAATTGCTTACACATGTAGGTACATATTGGCACACCAACTTCAGTGAGCTCCTTTTGAAATGCAATCGATTCGCCCCTATACACTCGTATGTATATCCATACGTTTAATCAACGTTTGACCTAAATATTCATCAAAGACCCCACTTGACACCAGTTAAAGAGTTACCTTACGGAAAACCCACTACTTAACTATTTCCACAAAGCGACTTTACTTTTGCTTTGTGGTGAAAGAACCAACTGGCTTTATGTTCCGGCATTTCTTTGATCATTGCGATTACAATGCAAGCACGGTGGAAGGCCACCATACCAAGGAAAACCCAACATGGCTCTCGAGCCTTGGCTCTCGTGCACTTCTTCATCTTGAACGAAATTAATATCAATATCAATTGTAACCAAGAATCAATTGGGCGTAAAAATAAATTCCGACAAGAACATTAATGTTCATCCGATTAAATTTACAACCTTTACATGAACTTTACAGTAGGTATTTTTTTTTTTTTTTTTTTTTTCATTCCTTGCAAAAGGGTTACAATTGCAACAAATGAAAGGCAATTTTAAACGCCACTACAAAAGAGAGCATGGCTGTTTGTTCAGAGTGTTTTTTTTTTTTTAAGTTGGGTTATTTAGAGGTTTCCAGTGTAGGGGATACCAAATGTCATCAAGGGAATTAATCGAAGAGAAATGATTTATTTACTTCGCACAACGGGAAAGGGTTGTTTGGACTACCGATTCGTTATTTTCAAAGATGTGTGTGTGGAGTTTTTTTTTTCAAAAGTTAAACAAAATACATCAATTCGCTTTAACCCCTGAAAGAGTTGATTTTCATTTTCATGATAAAGGGTTGTTGTGAAGGGTTATTGTTAAAATTATAAAAAACGGAAACAAAGCCGAACCTAATCGATTATGTTGGGAAGTCTTGTTGAGCTGTTTGGGACGGTAAGAAAGGAAGAGAATTCAATTTGATATAGGTAGGTACTATTGACGGAGAATTCTTTGGAGTATTGTTTAGGACAAATTACCAATTATTACACGTATACCTCTTTGGTTTCTTTCTGTATATTGATTTCCATTTAGACATGGAGATCAACATTGAATGATAATGATAGATATCCTGGTACCTACAAAATGATCTATTACATATAGTACAAGCCGTAGAAAAGACAGACAAGAAAGATGAAGCAAGTGTAATCTAATATGAAGGTCAAAGAACTTTTTGCAAGCAAGAAGCTGTAACTGTCAGCGAGTTTTCCTTTAGAGTGAGTTATGTTAAGTGTGGTTTCCCGGTTTTTCCAGTCGTCCACTACTTGCGAAAGTCGTTATCCAATTTCGTGCAAAAAGCTGTTAAAATCTTTCGTTGAACAAAAAGATTTTAAAGAACATAAAACAATCCATTTTCATTTTAAACTTATTTCAAGCCGCCTAAAACCAATTTATGATTTTGGCAAAACGAACAAGTTCATCGAGTTGGACAACTGCGTTTTCGTTGCAGTTGCTCAAAGACTCGAATGCATTGATACACATGTGAACTTAGCCAAGTATTACTTATTGGGCAACACTGTGCATAAACTCGGCAGATGATAGCTCAAACTCACTAACGCATTCGGCTGAGTAGAACTTTCCGTATTTTTGTATAAGGAAATCATTACTATATTTAACTGAAATCAATTGATTCTACAATAATGAGCTCGAATTCAAAAGAATTTTGCAAGAACTTTCCGCGAATAGCTGTGCGCTGATTACTTTTCAATGGCTCGACTCGTTCATGCACACAAAGCTTGTCACATCCACAGCAACTCGCCAAGTTGAGCAACGAGTTGACCATTTATTCTTTACAGCACATTACCATGAAATCGTTGCCCAACGCGATATGTATATTTGCACAAACATGTTAAGCCCGTTCACTTGTTGAGCAACGCGTTCGGCAACGATCTTCCGAATCAAACGTTAATTGGTATTGGTTGTACCTCAAACTCCGATTCATGGCTTTATAACGGGTGATTTTTTAGCTGGTTTGGTTTTGGCAACACTGGTTTTGACAGCTGACGTGTGTTTAGTACCTTGTGTCACTGTCAAACAGCTTCAGTTTGGTTTGCAATTTAACCATGGATCGTCTTACAAATGAACAACGCTTGCAAATTATTGAATTTTACTATCAAAATTCGTGCTCGGTTCGAAATGTTCATCGCGCGCTGCTTATCGAAAAATTGTGTTCAGCGATGAGGCTCATTTTTGGTTGAATGGGTACGTAAATAAGCAAAATTGCCGCATTTGGAGTGAAGATCAGCCAGAAGCATTGCAACAGCTACCAATGCATCCCGAAAAAGCCACTGTTGGGTGCGGTTTATGGGCCAGCGGCATTATTGGGCCATATTTCTTCAAAGATGATGCGAATCGCAGCGTTACTGTCAATGGTGAACGCTACCGAGCGATGATAACAAACTTTTTTTTGCCCGAAATGGAAGTTCTTGACTTGCATGATATGTGGTTTCAACAAGACGGTGCCACATGCCACACAGCACGCGAAACAATGGCGCAATTGCGAGGCGAGTTTGGTGAACAGTTAATTTCACGTTTCGGGCCGGTCAATTGGCCGCCTAGATCGTGCGATTTGACACCATTAGATTATTTTTTGTGGGGGTATGTCAAGGCTAATGTGTATAGGGACAAGTCCGCTTCGATTGACGCACTGGAAGCCAACATCCATGCATTCATTCGTGAGATACCGGCCGATATGTGTGAAAGAGTATGCCAAAATTGGACTCAGCGGATGGGCTACCTGAGACGCAGCCGCGGTCAACATTTGCATGAAATTATCTTTAAACATTAAATTGCAAGGTTCAAACTATCGATTCAAATAAATATTTCATTCATTTTTTCGAATTTTTTGTGTTTTTTGTTTTTTTTAAAGTTCTAAACCTCTTAAAAAATCACCCGTTATATCAGGGTACCGCGACATGGAACAGAAAACGCAGTTGAGTTGGTTTACGGGTTGGTAGAGCAGGGTAAACCCCATTATACCACATTACCCTGGGTTAGTCTGTAGATGCAAAATAAGAATTGAATAAGATGCGATTATATCCATCGCGTTTTCAAGTTAGTTGCGCGTTACTTATGGCAGTAAGTGCTATAAAAAAAAATTGTGTCTCATAATGTATGACACCGTTTGATGGGATTCATAGGATAGTCTGAGAAATGAATAATCTATAGGAAGCAGCAAAACGATATTTGCGCTACAAGCTACTTTAACTACTTTAAAATAAAACTACAAGCTAATTCTGTCGCTCCAAACAATCTTACTCATTTTGCTTACCTACATCGAATGAGGAATGAACATTTAACACACAACACAAGGCACAACAGACAACACCATCAATGTGTATTTATACATACATCCAATAACCCCTATCTAGATAAACTTTTAAATTTCCAAAAAAATATCATCGACCAATAAAAAAGGACGCACATTAAAAGTTTCATCATTTATCACTACTTATCTGATGCACAACAAACGCAACCCTCCACCCCATCCCATTACATGAGACAGTAGTCAGGACAACCAACCCGACATAACAAGGTGATTTTGTGAAAAGAATTCCAAAGGAATCTATACAACACATAACGCATCCATTTCGTGAAAAGGCACTTATTTTTATCCTTATCGCAACAACCAATAATTTTGCTAATATGACATTCTTGTCTGCCTGCTTATAAATGGTTTGTATACCTACACAGAAAAAATGAAAATAAAAAATAGCACTGTATTACAATTCCGAAGTTGATACTTGAAAAAAAAAGTCCCCCGGGATTCCATGTGGCATACGAAACTGTTAAAAATCTTTAGTGGCAAGGCAATTTCTTTTATTTTCGATCAAGGATACTCCTCGCCATTTGTAACCCACAAATTTATAAATAGAATACGGAATGGTTGCTGTAAAACGGAAAGAGTAACAGTGGAAAATAAAAAAATAAAAATTCTAAAAAGAACGCAGTTATATTATCCACGTTACTGTACTTTTATTAGGGTGTCATGTCAACTCCTGTGGTGATGATAAATTCGATTTTAAAAATAAAAATTCCTTTCATGATTGCTGGGTAATTTTTCATATTTTTTTTTATTACTCCATTCAGTAAGTTGTTCGTCTTGCAATCAAATTAAAATTTGTTGGCAACAGCTAATCGTAGCGAGTAAGATCGTTAAGAAGGACGTGGAATGTCATATAGGTCTTATGCTTATAGCGAATTTAAAAAAATTATAAGCGCATAATAATTTTTTTGGAATTAAATCCCGTCGGTTGAACTTCTTCGAAATATATATCATGAACCATGATCTGAAAATTATTTCTACTATAGCTCGCAGCGCTGTTTGGCGTTGTTTGTTTCATTCTTGAATGTTGGTGTGCCTGTAAAAGATAGCCACACAGTCTCGTTGCCAGATTAAAAAAAAAATCAATAAGAACTTTTTCACATCCAATAAATTTCCTGTCTTTGGGGATTTTGCTTTTTAATTCTGTAAAGGTATGACAAGCCCAGCGAAATATTCCATATTTTTTTTAGTAAATGTTATGAAATGTTTCGCAGTTCTTAAATAATTATTATTCCGCAAGTTTCCCAGAAGTAACAGAAAAATGTAACTGCAACTGTTTCGCCGAGTTTTTGTTTTGGACAAATAGCTTTAAATTTATGTGAAGTGACGATTTTATTTTAACAATCAAACCTATTTTGCGTGTGTGCAGAGATAGAGCTATGGTACGATCACTGATTCGGATCAGATCACGCTGATAATAAAATACGGCTAATATGTCAATCCACTCCGAAAAGATCTAAAAGCCGTTTAATGTAGAACTCCAATCAGGAAGCTTCCACCGGCCAAAGATGTTTCTACACTTGCGATAAATGGAGGTTGTGTTGTGTACCTCTCTCGCTATATAGGGTCACTTTTGACAAACCTATAAACGCGGTCAAGCCTGACAGTTCTGGATACTAAACTCTTTTCTGCATGGGCAACAGTCGTAAAAATTACGGTCAACCATCTTTTTTCCATTGTTTCGAAATAAAACATTAAGGGAAATGTAAATTACTCCAGTCTTTAGTTTAATGTTCCCTAACCAACTCCACCTCAAACTGCTCTCGCTGAACAATTTAAATTAACTGGCTACAGCACCTTTCACAGCCCCATTAGTGCCACCTTTCCTCAATTTAAATTACTCCCAATATACGTGTATCTATTCCTTTCATTGCCAGCTTTAGTGTTTATTACCTTTCCTATTGTATAATGCGATCACCAACTACGTTCTAAAGGCAATAAGCTCGTGGATTAGAAAACTATAAAATATCCACCGAGACAATAAAACGTTGAAACTCAAAGCTTCGCTCATCTCATGCGTTGCTGTGCTGAAAGTATATAGCGTATGGCCTTCCCGTAGCTTTGCCCACTTTTATTGCTGTCAACATTCTTCTGGTCGTCAGGTTGCTTATACAACAATTGGCAATAAAAATGGGTAGCAATCATTTGCCATTTAATGACAGGCGACTGGCTGACTGGCACACCGAAATTCGCTATCCACCGCGGAACGAATCACCTGTGTGTGTGCATAGTTTGGAGTTTACGAGCTCGCGATGATGTATAATGGAGGAACGGTGTGCTGCCACAGTAATCAGTTCAGAATTAGATGTATGAACTCAATTTTCTTTTGATTATTATTAGCGTGAGGTTCTTTTCACGCGGAGGTCTTCGAGGAGAGCATGAATCCACGAGCGACTAAATTGACACATCACCGTAGCTTAATGAGATACCTACGTTCAACTTGAAATGGGAGGGGTCATGCTGATTAATTTATTAAGCAGTTAAATGTAGAAAATTACACAAAGGTGGAAGGGATAAGGGGGAGGTGGGTCTATTTCTGAGATTAATAATAGATTGCCGGTGCATTTGTGTTGACGAAAAGGCCTCTTAATCTTAATAGCTTTGTCATTGCCTGGAGGTGCTATTTGAAAGGATTTTCGTAAATGAATAGGTATACGAGTATATTTTGTTATTTTGGTTGTTGATTTTTGTAAATGCCCCCAATTTGCCCACGAAAACCGGCAAATGCTGAAGGTTCAAAAGTGTTGTTGAATTGATGGCAAAAAACATAACCAGCTTAATGCGGCATAATAAAAGTTGGGTGGAAAGCAATCAGCTTTGCTATTGCAACCATCATAAAGAAGCAGCACCAACTTGAACGACAAATAGACGATCAGCCGTACACCTTAATACAGAATTCTAATGAAATGGGTCCAACCTTAAACTATCCAGGTCGCAGTCACAATATTGGGGTATGCGCTGCGCAAAACCGATGAGTTCTCATGGGTGTCGTTTCTCCATGGTGTCTTATACATTAGTCCCTAGGTTTTGGGGGCACCTTCCGAAGGAAATCGGTTAAATTGTTAAAGGAGATTGTCACCGTAGAAGAACAACTCTTTAGACTACGGACAAATAAAATGTGAGAGTTGGGATTGTACGAGCTCTTACAACTAAGAACGTATGTACAAAGGTGGTTCAATCTGATAGAATAGAACATAAAGCTTGAATTTGCGGAGGTATAATTTGTTAACCATGTCTGTGAAGAGCTGGCTATAGAATTGTCATTATCATGGCATGATTTATGTGAACATTATCATTACCATAACGCATTATCAGAATAACTCCAGTTTTTTTAACCTCTTCAACAATAATCAGATTCCACACTCAACCAGTCATACGCAGTCTTAAACAAGACTATATCCCCCGTCTAATATGAATCGATAATCTTCGTACCTATATATTTTACATAGTTCAATAAACTTAGTGCGCTACTCGAGCTAAATTGAAGCGAACCCTTGAGTGGTACGCTGCTCTAGCTAAAAAATCAAACTTTTGTTTCAGAATGTACTTCATGTATCTGTCAAAATTTAGCACGCCCATTTAATGGATAGGGACATTTTCTCAGGGTACATTTTTACAGATCGTTGTGGTCTCTTGTTTTCATGCGTTTTTGTATTCCGTTGAATGGAAAAAGTAAGCAAGGATGAGAATTTTGAATAAATAGCTCAACGGTGAGCAGGTACATAGAATTATAAAAGGTTTAAATAAGAGAGAGTTGAATTTTTGAAGCAAGATATTTTCAAAGAACAACTGTTTCTTGTGACATTTATCCACAGCGGTCTCTATGTCAAAATTTAGGTAGGACTTAAGTTGATGTTTGGAAAGAAAAGTTGTAGACCAGATAAAATTTAGTTTAGCTCGAACAGCGTACCTACTAGGCTTTAAAAGAAACAAAAAACAATAATCTCAACAAATTCAATTAAATAAATAAAAATCAATTATGTCGATTCCATCCTTAAATATAAAATAAAAATAAAATAATATCACCGATTAAATTATTTTTTTTAATTTACTTCTTTTCACATTAAAAAACACACAATAAACCGATGTATTCATGTCGTTTTCCATTGGGATTTTTTAGAATATAAGATTTCAGATTTTTCGTGCCCAATGGAACATAAAGCGATTTTTTTCTTTCTTTGAACTTGTGGTGGTGCGTGATTTAGCTATAAAATCCATTCAATTTGTATTGATATTCAATTCATTGCAGAGGCCAAATGTAATTTTTTGTCTATTTTTCACAGACTTGGTATCGTCTCTAAAAACATAAAATAACACACTTTAAAATTTGATAAATGACAAATGTTTTGGTGTTCGTGTAAATAGGTGCTTATCACGCTCAGAAATCGAGATTCGAAAAATTGCTCTGACTCTGAAAGCCAGCTGATTTCGAAAGCAGAAAAAGAGCTTTTCCTTCCCCGATGAAAAACGACACTAAGCAGAAATTGAGCTTTCAAATGAGTTGTTTACTCTACGAACCACGACTGCGATCTTAGAACTAACTCTCTAATTCCTCTTTTATTGCAGTGATGCCAGATCTTTTTTTTGCCTAAATTCCCCAATTTTGGGTAATATTTTGAAAATTTTCCCCATTTCATATCCGTTTTTTCCCCATATCAATTCATCGAAGTAAAGACGCATTTTAAATACCTATAATAAAAATTTGTTTTCTTTTATTAAATACAAAATTAAGAAACAAGTAATATTCAAAGTCTTTTAGTTTAAACTAATACAAAATAAGGTAAACTAAAAGCAAATATTGCAGGTAGGTAGAATAGATAAGGCACCATATTGTTATTCATAAATAACGAGGCAGGTTAAAAGTACATTATAAATTTAAAAGGTACATAAATAAAAAAAATATGTAGAAAAAAACTATTTCACATTCTTCAGTTATTAATTATATTAATCCAAGTTATTAAATATGGACGCACTAATCGTCATTGCACTGGTACATATTTTTGTTGTTCAAAACCAAACATTTTTTATCGATAGAAAGATCAACGCAAATTTTTGAACAATTTTGCGCGCATACATTTCGTCCGTAAAATTCCGAAAAGTGTTTCATTTTCCAGCTAAATCGCTTAGATTCTACAAACGCGGTGATGTTTTTATGTTCGGGAGATATTTAAAAATTAACCACACGAGTTTTATTTTTAAATTTTGCTTCCATCTTCCCAATTTTCTCCCTTTTGTTTATTAATAGAATCACAATCCTTTGGCTTTCAAGTCCAGCCTTGGTTCTTCAATATCCTGTATTGAAGGAATTTTGTCCCTAATTGTATGATTGTATAGTAACTCCGATGGAGTCTTCCCTGTAGTGCCTTGTGGGGTATAACATAGTGCATAAGAACAAAATTCTGCATATCTTCTTTGGAAGCACCGCCATTCGAATAGGCAATAATTAATCGTTTTAAGATCGACCTTGCCGTTTGCTTGTGGCCAATAGGGCGACAAAGGGATTAGCTCAATGTTGATGATTTCGCAATAGTTCTTTAATTCCTCACAGACAAACTGACGCGAATTATCCGCCGTTATAACCCTAGAATACCCCAGTCTACAAAATATTTCCTTCAAGAAATTAATTATGGCGCTAGACGTTATATTTTCCACGAACTTAAACTCCTGATATATAGAGTGATAGTCAATTATAACGAGGATATATTCGTGATTGGTTAACGGTCCAAACAAATCCATTGCGATGCTAGACCATGGCCTATCTGGGAAGACGTACCTGTTCATGGGGACTGGTTGGATTGGTCTTGACACGAGCAGACAATCTCGACAGTTTTTTTTTTCACAAACTGCCTGATATCTCTGTCTACCAATGGCCACCACACTTTTGACCTAACTCTCCGTTTCATCCCTGTTTCGCCAGGGTGACCTTCGTGGATCAGCTCTAAAACACGAGAACGCAATGCAACTGGGGTAACAATTCTAGTTCCTCTTAACAAAATATTGCCAATAGTGGTTAGCTCTAGTCTGAATGGATAATATGAGCTTGGCGTCCTTGTGTTCCACAGCACCGAAAGCAATTCCTTTAAAATATTCTCACACCTCAAACCATAAGCCGTATTTTTACCACAGCCATCACAAATAATATCCTCATTGCCTGGTGTACACCGTGCAGTACTCATTCCCACACCATCTTCCCCCCCGAAAAGCCATTAAAGAAATTTATGATCTCACTAATCTAGTTTCCATTCAAATTGGTTTCGAAACGACCTCAAGTGGTCAATCGTATGCTCATTAGAAAGTCTGCGCGGATACGAATCTCCTCCACTGCACTGATAATATAATTTCTCCTCTGCACGCATACTCATAAAATCTTCCCTTAACAGCACAACAAAAAAGGATATCCATCTAATTTAAGAACAAAACTCCACCTATCTATATTTATAAAGACTGCGGGATGATATTTCCAAAAATGCTGGCGGCGGCCAATCTTCAAAAAAAAAAATATTACGTGCACAATAAACAAAAACTAATATTGTCCCGGAAGTAATGAGCGTTATTTCTCTGTCGGTAATGGCAATTTATTATTTGATACTGTCTATGGCAGTAAATAAAGGAAAAAGGGATACCCCCGCCATTTAGTAGACTGCAAGGGCATCGAGTTTGAGTCCCTTCGTTTGGGCTCATATGGGATTCGTTTCGATTCGTTTTTATATTGTGCAACTCGGGGTCATGTTTGTTGGTCATTTTGGGATGCTATTGTGCCGAAGATGCTTCACTTTTGATATGCATTTTAAAATTGCCTATAATAAACATGTCAGAATCAATTTGTTAACTCGAGGAGGAGTATTGTTGTGTGCAGGACTGTTCACCTTTTGTCAATTGGGTGTTTGGGGTGTGCGTAGCGTATTGTGAATTATTTCCACCTTATTGAGTTTTTAAAATTTTATCTGCCCGCTGTCACTTGACAGGGATTTCTCTGCAAATTGAATTGCATTCGATATGGATTCTAAAATGTGTTTCTGTATCTGTAAATGAATGGCGATAAAGTTTGGTAGATTAATTTTTATAGCTCACCCAGAAGTGATATAGTGATAGGCTGAATTAAATGACTTCGGGAGGTGAATAAAATGTTGATTTCGTCACCTGCATGTGTGGATGGCTTTAGTATTTATGACTTCATTTAATGGGCATGCAATAGCTTCAAGGCTAGTAAAGACTTGTAGTGAAATTCGCTATAGCTTCTGTTAGGATCTGCGTTTTCTCAAACGAAACCCTCTGAATTGATGTAACTATTTATACTCATCTGGCAATCAGAACATATTTGAAATTTGAGGACCAGCTGCGGAAAAAGACTAGCGTAGCGGACCAGGTGTCTTTGAACTATTCCTTTCTGGTGGTTATGAGAACTCATGCATCCGTGGTGATTTTTAATGTAATGAAAAGAAGCAACAGGCACAGAGTTTCCAGACCTCCATCTCTGAGAGGATATTTACTAAACCTATACATGATGCAAAAGAATGAATTATTATTAAAAGAGTCACTAAAACGAAAAATGTGTATTTGCCCATATCGAAGGTTCAGCCATGTGTGTCTTAGATTTCTTTTGTGATACTGTACCTATAGAACTAAGAGATTCAAATATAATCGACGTATGCAGTGGTTTTAAAATAGGGAAAGCTGCCCAATAACCTTACTTAAGTACCTACTTAGAAGGCTGAACATTTTGGGGATGAATCGAGGCCTCAACTAACCAGCCTCTTCAGTTATTATTAGTTAGCTAACTGAAATCAGTTGCGCACTTCAAGTCAGTATAGGTCCTTTTCTACATGTGAGCAATTTCTTCCTCTACTACGGTTCGGACTCGAAGACTCTAAAAGTCAAAGTATATTTGTGTATACAAAATGCATGCAGGTCTACGGTCTGACCCTTACAATGCTATAACAGGGTCATTCATTTCGTGGTTTCAAGCTGGGTAGCGCTGGCATTTGACTGCTCTCATTTGAAGTGGCATCATATTGGTGGAATGTTTGACATTTAGGCACGATAATGGACCGCTTAACAATCGAACAACGTGTTAAAATTATTAAAACTTAAAACAAAAGTGGTGATTCAAAGGTAGCCTCTTTTCGCGCATTACGCGATGATTATGGTCGTCATAATCGACCGACTTCGCAGGCAATCGGTAAAATTGCGGAGAAATTTAAAAGAAAGTGGAAGCGTTGATGATGTTGTTAGACCTGTGCATCATCGTTACGACGCTCAATCGCAAATATTGCTGCTGCAAGTGCAATTGGGTGAAATTGCATATATAATGCAAACTGCCCCCCTAACCTAACCTAACCTAAGTGCAAGTGTTGCAGATTATCCGAATTTATCGATTTCCCGGCGTTCGCAGGAATACGTCGTACACCTCACTACGGCGTGTAGGTTTTCTCTTTATATCGTTTTTTTATATGTATTTTTCGACAAGTTGTATGACGCATTCTTGACAGACTTTTATACATTTTTTTAACCGCTTTCTAAGGTTTTTTTTTATTTTTTTCTCTCGATCTAGGACATATTTCCATGATAGGATTAAATTTAAAAATTTGTTCGCGAAATCTGGTATAGGATAGTGGAAATCTACCCCTGGGACTCAATTCCAGTACTTTAATAAAGAGATCTGGCAAGAAACCTGCGATGTAGGTACACAACATGATAAATAAATATTCATTTCAATATTCCATTCTTATAAGCCCCGTTCGCTTGATAACTCTTGATACCCATCCACCAGTTGTTTCTATTTCACCTGGCTTGATCCAAATGCAATCAACACCAATATCCTCACTTGTTCATTTCCATCCCTCTCAACCCTCACCTCCAACCAATTAGCCTCCAATTTCAAAACAGTATTAGAATCCCCTCAATTATTCCATCAATTTGAAAAAAGAGCGCAAAACCAAACGATATGAATAAATCACTCCAAAACTCCAAACGACGAACATCAACAACATCATCCTGCTGTTGCACTTCTGGCCATAAGCCAATGTACAGGAACAATTCCCCCCGCCCATTACCTACCACACTATCAATCAAATTGCACGGATTTTTAATGGAATATGAATTAAGTGAGAATTTGCATGGATGCCCGACTGTCGACTGTGTTCCATTCTCTGTGTATCCTTTTTTCACAAAGAGGAGAAAAGAAATCATACTATACCGTGAAATGTTCCATTGGGAAATGGCGTGTCTTCGGCTGGTAAATGTCTAATTTAAATGCATACTCCTGCTCCGACAGAGATTGATGATCTGTTTCCATTTTCGTTGATTTTCTATACACTCTGGCTCAATTTCGGTTTGGTTTTCTCTCCCTTGTGGTGTTGAATACGTATTGGCGCAACTCAACTGTCAATAAGGATTTTCCCTTTAAAAATGCGCGTTGAAAATCGACTTAAGGAATTTAAACAGGACATGCTATAGGTAATAGGTAGGTACATACGGGTTACGTTTAACCCTACCGCCATCAACTGGCACTGAATCCATGGAAGTGCATTTAATAGGTCGCGCCCGCATGAGATGCAACCGATGCAAACAATAATCGTCCTATCATTATATTAATACGTGAATTCAAATTAATTTATCTGAGACCACAAATCTACGCCGATGTGTAGCGAGTGTAAACAGGGCAGATCAACATGAAGTTTTGGGGGAAAATATTATTATTACCGTCCACCGCTGCAGTGGGTACCTACTCCTAGTCATTAATAAAAATCATCCAACAACGAGGCGTAACAAATACGTCACGTTTTGGTAATAAGTAACCGCTCGATTGGGATTTTTTTCTTTTTCTTCTGAACGGATTGACCCCTCTGGCATCCAGTGACAGCAGATTGATAAACGAACGCCTGCACTCATCGTTGGAGATAAACCAAAAGAGATATTTGTATATTAATTTCTTGACTATGACCTATGAGTGGATGGCAACACTGCTAAGTGTGACAAATTTTATTAATTGTTATGCAGAGCCCAGAGGAATGAATTAATTATTTCAATGTCATATTTGTAATTGAATTTTTCGGTCGAATGTACAAGTTGTATGCCGAGTATATGACAGGCATTGCTGATGGTTACTGCGGATGGGATCCGAAACCGAATAACTATTAATTGTAAGGTTTTTGAGTTGAAAGGGTTTTGGTGGCGTCATTATTGGTAATGAGATTTTCAGACTCGGTTTTGATTTCAAGTGATAATATGTGTTAGAGGAATTGGGGTTGCTTAGTGCGAAGCCACAGTAGAAATATAGTAAGAAAGACCATGTGTCCCATCGTCATACAGTGGAATACAGTGGATACAGTGGAAGTCGCTTACAATAACCTCGCTTATAACGTCCTCTTTCCTATCACTTGGTTAGTTTCTTTATATAATGATATTATATGATGGATATAATGTCGTCGTATATAATGACACGTCTGAAAGAACGACCAATATTTGGAAAAATATCAATCATTGTCTTCGGTTGTTATAACGACGGAACGAGAGAAAATTAATAACAAAAAATATTAGAAATGAACAGGCTAACAGTTTGTTGGATCTCGTCGGCGACGATCAGTCTACATTGTGCAACTTAAGATTACCGGTGAAAAAACAAACAAAAATTGTTTCTTTTCCGAAACTCTAAAATAAAATAAAAATTGTTGCGAGTTAATTTAATTTAAAAATAAAATGAATTGCTTTCGTTCGTATATGTTCTTTTTTTATTTTATCCCTGAATATTTGTGAAAGCCAGTCGGATATAGAGACCGCCTGTTATAACACTTTTATTTCCTCGGTCCCTTCACCGTCGTTATAACCGACTTCTACTGTATTCCTTTTGCGGCTATATATATCGCAAATGATTAGTCAATCGACAGAAAGCTTCCCGTAGCATTGAAGAAATGCACTTTTATCTAAAAGAAATTGCAATTACATACTTAATTAGGTGGCGCTACAGTCCGGGGTGGACTTGGGCGTCAACCAATAGGCCTCTCCAGTTAGCACGATCTTTGGCTAACTGATGCCTCCAGTTGCGCACTCCAAGTTGGTTAAGGTCCCCTTCGACTTTCGTAAGCCACTTAAGGCGAGGTCTTCCTCTACGGCGGTGTCCCTCCGGGTTGGAATCTAAGACTCTTCGAGCCGGATCGTTGGTGTCCATCCGCTACATGTCATGCTACATGTCCCAGATTAGACAACTCATGTGTACTTTTCTGACCGATGTCGCTGTATACAGCTCGTATAGTTCGCTGTTATATCTCCTCCTCCAGAGCCCGTCAACGCAAACGCGACCAAAAATCACCCGAAGAATTTTGCGTTCGAAACGACCAAGGAGGTCTTCATTCGCTTTTGATAGCGTCCATGCTTCTGCACATAGGAGTACCTATGCTCCAAGAGAAAAAGAGTTACAAAAAGAGCTACATATAAAGCTTGTAGTGTAGGCAAAATTTAAAGGCTTTTGTAAGACCATATGGTAGCCTCAAAGATAGACTCCATCGACTTCAGAAATATTAAGTGCCTGCTAGTCTTTATAAGGGTATTGAAGATCTTTTATACAAGGTTTTAGAAGCACGAATAATTTTTTTGAGAGGCTATAATAGCTTCCGATGTAGCTTCATAAGCCCTTTTATAGAGGTTCTTACAGCTCTGTATATGGGTACGATCAGCCAATTAAGAGTTCTCTTTTGGTTATAACTGCCACAGAACTAGCAGTTTATGTATGCCTTACACTAAACATTTTGACCTTAAATTTGATAAGTTCACAGTAGCTATATTTGCCATACCTACCGGTTTCGCAATTGTAAGCATCCGTTAATTTAATCTTCAAACTAAAATTTGTCATTGTGTGGCACATTGTGCTCCCAAATATAATATAGTTGTTGCGTACAAGCTAGATTTTCGAGATATAGCTCTAAGTCTTCATTAATTTTGAAAATAGGTTTATGGCATTGATTAAGGTTTTTTTATACAGGTTTTTGAACAAGCGTTCTTGCTCTTCGGCGATATTAAGAGCGGAATTCTTATTAAATTTTTTGACTCATTTGTATACCCTGTTTTCAAAAGGTTTTTTAAGTTTTTCTTGACGCGTTTTCTAATGCTTTTGTACTGGATTCCTTAAATAATTTTTTACACATTTTTTGGGACGTTTTGGAGTCCATTTGAAGAGGCGCATATAATGTTTAAGGCGTTTACCTGACACATTCTTGGACGAGTAAGCCTTCACATTTTACACACAATCATGAAAAATTTTGAAACAAACCTTTCGTCATATTTTGGATATATTTTTTGACACAATTTTGGACACGATTTTCGTAATGTTTTTGAGAAATTTATAAACGCGCTCACTACACGATTTAAGATACTTTGCGAACCCATTTCTTGATACTCTTTTGACGAGTTTTCAACAAGTGTTTTTTTTTTGTATATTTTTATACTTATTTCTTATTGATGCGTTTTGTCACATTTTCTTTGAAGAAGGGTTCCACTATAGTGTTTGAATGTTTTCCCTCGATTTTTCTACTCTCTACCACTATAAATCTTTACCCAGATTCCAGATAGACTCTCTGTATTTCACCAGAGTTCTTGCCTGGTTTCGATTCCTAATGTTACCGCTAGCATCTGCTTATTTTTTATGTGAAAATTTGTTTCATTGACTGGGTCTCCACCCAATGATTTCCCAAGATCTTCATTCTTCAGCCAGCCAATCCCAGTGACAATGATGTTGTAATGTTTTGCTACATGCGTCTGATCACCGCCTGATTGTCCAGTGCAACGATATTTCTTCCCTCCACCTGACCCTCAAAGCAAGTAGTCCAAAGCATGCAGCACAATGCAATCATCTCAGCCTGGTGAAATGCCAACGACACGCGGTGTTTCCAAGCGATCACCCATCTATGTACTATCCGCACCCAACTCTGCTTGATTTCGGTGATCTGACGAGAACCGATTTTTCAGCGAGTGTAAAAGGATCTTGTATCATATCAGGGATAAAAATAAGTTGCCCATTCCTTTTTCGCTTATTACTAAAAAGGACATTGGCCACAAATCGGCACCACTCCTAGGAAGAAGAATTGTATGTGTGACTGGGTCTTTCTTTAATATCAGATGCTGAATATAGTAATGCGGAACACTCATATTTGATGCACTCCGGTGAGACCCAAAAAGTGTCTACGTGTGTAAGGTATTACTACCAGTTTCGTAGAGATCATCGTGAAGTTAAGCTGCCATCTTCATCTATACCATTACCATATGAAGACAGCTACAGTTAAGAATAAATAGACGATCCTGCGAGAAGACAAAATCCTGATATGAAAGCGACAGATTTCTAGTCCCTATCACTCTGTCACCCACTTTCAGCCATATAGGCATCTATATCTATTTTCAAACAACAAACAGACCCGATCTCCACCTACACTGCATACCACCAGTCAGATAAACTTAATCTACCAAAGCTCTTGATCCCACATCGCAAACATCATACACACATCTTAAGTGTTAGCCATTAAGAAATCACAGAACACCATTCGACATCACTCGCTCAACATCTGTTTTGAGAGAGAAAAAAGAATGTCGTAATCATATTGACATTGAAAAGTTATCGTGCACGTCTCAAGTGCCACTGACAAATACCCTCGCTCACTTGAGACTTGACATTGGACAATATTGATCGTGAAGCTTAGCGCGCGCATCCATTACAAATATCATACGGTCGCCTTGACATTATCGCATCCCCAGAGCATTTCGTGATTTCCAACTCCAAATAAACCATACTGCTGAGACATACCTTACACAAAGCCAACAAAGAGCGGTGGTATGTACCTCGCCTGTCACTTGTCACCGCGATGCTTCAAAGGACAGTACACGTTTTCAGCGAATCTATCCACATCTGCCACCTGATTGAAATTAAACCATCCCGTCAAGATGGCGGGAGGGGGAGATGCCATCACAGATAGGGAATTCCCCTCTCCATTTATGGATTTAATTAGCATCAAAATAGATTCCCTACTCTCAAAGGAAACCCATCCGATTCGTGGAAATCCTATTAGATCCGAGTATAAACAAAAACATGCAACCCAAACAAATTGTTATATCCCAGAGCATTTTACACATACCGCTACCGCATCGTCCGTATTCCACCGCAATTGACATGACAGTTTGGTAACATCTAATGCGACTTGGGTGGAATTTTCGTGTCACGGGTTCCCCTCTCTCATATTTACCGCTCGCCAAATGCATTTCAAATTTTCGGAAAAAGAAAATCTCTCTCCCTTTGCCACCATCAGATAGTGTGGTGCTCCCCCAACTTTTAGTGTATTTCCAGTGAAATTGATGCGTTCGCCTTTCACGCGCGCAGTACTCCCATCTCAGTGGGGGACCTTTTGGCATTTGCCTATAGCTTGGCTTCCCGATGCATCTTGTACGTTTGTGCAACCCCAATGACTTGCCGTTGTTATTTTTATCACAAGTGATAAATTACACTGTGAGTTATGACAAGAGGAAAAAGTGTGTGCTCGTTTCTGATGCCAGTGTTAGGCAGGAACAACAACTTGTCGCTTGTCCTTTTTTTTTTTTTTTTTGTCTAACTCCAATGTCCTGTGAAACACTGGGTGCCCAAATTGAGTTTTTAATTTTGCTGACGCCTTGTTCTTGATTAAGAAACAATAAAACTTAACTTAGCCCCTCAGGCGTTTTGGAAAAAGGACCAAAGGGAGAAACGCCTTTTCTCGTTGGGTTAATTATGTGGTGTTCCTGTGAAAATTATTTTCAAATTTTCTATTCCGAAATTATCGTTATAATCAATCTTCGACTTAATGGCTGTGTGGTGCTGGCGTAGAGGATATATTTTATGAGTTTGACGCGCACCCTAGTGGGTTTTCAATTGTTCGTAGTATAGGACCGAGAATTGGTAATAAATTAGTTAACCTTGTTGCACCTACATTCCGATTCCGACAGTGTGTGCATGGTTCGGTTTCCCCTTGGCGTTGCGGTGTTTTTAGGGAAACAAATGATAAAAAAGACAATAAATGTCTAATAAAACTAATTAGTTGAACTGTAGCAACTAATTTGAATGGGAGCACATTAATCTACTGGTAAGCCATTATAAGGAAGTGGAAAGCCATTTAAAGGGATTTTACACTGACGTGTAAATTTAGTTGTCACTGGTGTGCACTCTTTGCACCTTATCACTTCATCGTGTGCGCTAAGGCAGTGGAAGAAGGTGATTGCGGGCTTGGATTTTCTTTGCCGCCAGCTGCGAAGATGTGAATTAGATTATTAAATGAAAGATTGTCGTATTAAAAATTGTAGTTGGAGGTAATAACTTACAGCCATCATAAATAGGTATGGTACATTTTTCAAGCTATTTCTTTTTATATTTGTAATAGATTTGTGGAAGGTTTTCATGAAATATTCTCCATCTGAACAGCGGATAATAATAAAGGATACCCTATTTCATAATCGCGACTTAAAAACTTAAACTAAACTTAATATATTTCGGACAAACACCTTACAAAAAAGCTACAAAATCTTAAATGGTGTGCAAAATGTATAGTTATTCATCAGTTGAGAACGGCTGGACTGATTTGGCTCAGATTTTTCTTCATTTGTTCGTAATAATTTTTAGGAGAAGGTTTTTACGAAAGAAAATTTTGGGAAGACCCCAAGGAAAATTGTGGAAATCGAAAATTGATTTTTTACATGGATTTTTTTGCATGATTTGATGTAGGTATGGGTGGAAAATTCGTTGTGAAGCTTGGAAAATTTCGTCCATAAACATTTATCTAAGATCCTCGACTCAACGAAGCAAAATATGTACTTTGAAATCTATTTAATTTTAGCGTCTAGCGAAGCAGGCCGGGCGCCCAAAAATTCGTTTGCACGCAGAAAAATCACTTATTTAAAATCAACCAACTTCCAAGTTATATTGTTAATATAGCTCTTACAGAGTTAGTGGATTAAAAATAACCGAGTCAACTTGTTAAACGAAACTCGGTTAAAAAAACTCGATTTATCAATTTCGTCCGAATCCGAATTGCTGAATTGAGAACTTGTAGCATTTATACCCTCGAGTGTTTGTCAGACTGTTCTATTATAGTTAGGATGGAAAGAACATTTTATATTGCTAACCTTACTTCAACTGCGAACTATAGTCTGACGTCATGGTTTTCATCAACCTGGAGGAATAGTGTGTTTAATAAGCGGAATTTGAGTTTTCTTGGCAGCTAGCCCCTATCTATTGTTAGTGTGACTCTATAGAATTAGGGAGCATTTTACAACTCTACACTTATCTATTGATCTTGACCTCGAACTGTTCTGAAATGGAACGATTTAACTGCCTCCAGTGCCTTCTTCGATACCTCTGGACAACTTCCTTCATGGGGTTACTTCGAGTCACTGGTTATAGTCAAGAGGCACATCAGTCGTGACAGTACTTCGAAAAGTGAACCAAAAGTGGTACATCTTACAGAATAGCATTTTTCACAAATAGCCGTGGAGTCTTTATACCCGCATTTTGTTTCAAATCTAAATGGCACAGCTTCCTCCGCCACCTGCTTCGCTGACACGTTTACTGGCCGACCTGTTGAAAACAGCTACACCTATATATTTGAAAAAAGCATATCTCCTATTCGCTTCAAAGATTTGTTGTATAGATACTATCTTATCATCCACAAAATACTAGAATCCATATGCCGTATCCAACTGTATAACTCGTATCACAAGTAATTTATCTAGTACCTCTTGTCCCTGCCTTTGTTTCGGTATCTTTGCTCTATCTCATTCTCCGATTTAACCACTTGAGTGAACTCACCCTCAGCCGTTCATGCAATAACAATTTATGGAAAAAGAAGGTCCGTTGGTAATTAAATTACGTCCAAGGAGTACCTACAGTGATTTTCCAATTACGTGCTTTGTCATTACTTTCCACCGTCAATTCGTTAAAACCATCTCTACCCGCCTTAATTGAGTCAAATTCGTAAAGTAATTAATTTTGTTATAATTTCAGCTTTTCTTTTCTGCATTTCCTCATTTCTTTTCACTTGGCATCTTATCTTCGGAAGGCGTATACGCCACTCGGGAATATAAGCAGTAGCTCTTCTGTTAGACAGTCCCATCACGAGGGTTTCTCGTTTCGGCTTTATAAATGATTTCACTGATGGAAGATAATTAAGTGTCAACTTTGAAATGGGGTTTTGATTCATCACGAACGCGAAAAAATGTGGTTCCCCACACTCACTGCAACTATGTAGCGATGCGACGCACTTGTGGCACAAGCTATGCTGTGTAACGAAATTATTTGTTACTCGGAGAGGGAGGTCACCATCAACGAGTGCTGTTCAAAATAGCTATATAGAGACATCCATGCATTGATCGATCTGTAACAAGATCACATGATGAGCCCTCACGTTTATTAGGATTAATCTTGGAGTTCTAAAAATAAAGTTGGAATGTGCTTTACCCTATAGACTCTATAGGGATAGACCATTTGGAAGCGACACAAGCGAAATAACTATGCAATCGACCCTTGGGTGCGGGATAAGACGACATCTCCGCCGTAAGGACGTCCGCTCTCAAGGTGTTCACTTGCGCTCAAACATCATCCTAAAAACGTATAACTAATGACGCAAAACCCGTCCGTAATTAGGAAAGCAGCGCATCAATCACACGGTATGTTCACATCTAATTTTAATTTAATGCCAGTAGATGTAGTTGCGTTCTAATGAACCGTACGGTCATTCCATGTGCGATTTTGTCCCAAGACCGCTATATCATTTGCATATGAAACAGATTTACATTTTTCCATTCCATGTGCGAGCAGTTTTTCACTCTAATTATGAGCGAAATAAATCTTTGTACAATGCCCCATTAGGGGTGTTTCGGACATACGTGGTACAAGAGATAATGGCATTCGCTTTCTTAACCCTTTCTTTCGCAAAAGACATTCGTCGCCTCAAATGGGGTGTTAACACAATCGTGGACAATGATGTGTACCGCGATTTAATGCAAAAGGGTACAGAAATGTATAGGCTACTTACGAAAATGAGTTTTAAATGTCCTTTCAGCGGAGGTAATCTGAGATAGGAGAGTTTTGTAAATGGACCCGATCCGAATAAATATACGGTACGGGACAAAGTCGTTGAATATCAAGTCGTTCAAAGTAATGTTTCCAATTTGTATCGAGGTTTACAGGCAGTCTACGCCCATTTTTGGTACGACAAATAGATGGGTGTAGAAAAAGCATCAGCTTTGTGAAAGAAGGCTTAGCTTGAGCTAAGTTTTTCTACACTTTGACGCGTCTGTATCCACATTTTTGACATCAGCTTCCTCTGTTAATAGAAACGAAATTAAATAAAGTTTGGTTTCGGACAAAGGCTGCGATGTTGAGAGGATTCTTGGCGGCACAAAACATTTTCATTAGTGATGATCCCTTTACCAACTTATATTCGCTGTCGGGGATTTTTTTGTGACAGGGAAGTGAAGTTTCCGGCCCATATTGAAAGATACAGACAGATTTGCAGGTCCAAAAAATTGTCTCTTTATATCACTTTTGTAAGCACTCTCGTTCAATGCGACACCTTGTCAACAATTTAACATCGAACGAATTAAAGCGGCTGACTTGCTTACGTTGTCTTCGAATAAGCCGAAAAATCTCACCTTCTTACAAGCAATGACTAAAATAGTTATTGATGTGCACTATGTGCAGCTTTTGAAAAATCATCATCAAGTCGCTGAAATACTCTGAAGCATCGATTGTCCTCATATGAGATACATCACCTTCTTTATACTCTAAACTCCTGCTACAAGCACATCGTCACATGAGTCGTCCCCAAATGTGTCCATATGAATCAAAAGTTTTAATGCAGTAGGTACTTATAGGCAACAAATCCACTCCCATAAATACGCCCATCTTCCCTTTATTGCTTGTACCGCTCCTTTTAAAACGCACTCATACTTTTTTTCGAACTTTTGTTTTAGGGTCTAAAGAACAATTTTTTGATTGCATTTCTGCACGCGGATATATCAGGTCCTGCTATTGTAAAACAGCTGTTGAACTATTTACTACAACCTTTCTAGCGCAAAGTTGATGCCCATATACGAGTAGGTACTTATATATCACCAACAGATAAACCGACGTCCAGTCTTCTTCTACTGTATAGCCCAAATAAAAAACCAATTCCTCTCGACTAACCCCTGTTTGACCTCATATTTATTATCTATGTCCGGTGTAGGTACACTTACCCCAACCGTGGTAATGATTTTCCGAATAAAATCATTAATTTTGTGGTCTCCCATGCCAATGTCAACAAATTTGCTTTTTTATTCACTTCCACGTGGTTTGGCAATCAATGACAACTTGTAGAGCTCCTCAGCAGCCAACATAACAGCTAAGCAAAGAATAAAAAAAATATAATAGTGACTGTGACATCAAATGGAAATGATTTGCACTTATGGAACCCACATCTTATCGAACCTGGCACATCACTTCAATGGACATTCTAAACAATCGCTGCGGTAGATACAAATAATAAGCAGTTTGTGCGATGACAATCTACACCAGGGGATGAACAATAACAATTAAAAAAGATGTCAGTTGGCGCTGCCAAGTTCAATGGCCATTCAATATGTATATATATGGGATCGTGATGCCATGCGAGGGGAGTTTCTACAGGAATTTCCTACACAAATATATTGTCATAGATTCAAAATAGGACGCGATGACGAAGTTCTACCCTGTCGTAGTGTCGTCCCAAGAAATATTATAGCTGCAAGCATGATATGCAGATATTGCACGTGTTCCAAATATGCCGTCCGCTTTTTTTTTATATCTGAGCTTACCCCTCTGATATTTATTGTCCTGCCATGCAAAGTGTATGTACCTATATGAGGAACTTGAACGCAATATGTAGCTATATTCGGAATTCTATGCGACAGATGGTCAGTCATCATAGTCATCATCATCGTCATCGACTTTGGAATAGGGGTTGAAGTACGAGTATAAAACAAAAAAAAAAATAGAACGCTTCTACTTGGATAATATGGTTATGGGGCAAAGGGAGGATAGGTTTTTTTTAGGAATAATCACCTTGGTTATGTTTTTGTTTGTTCCGTGGACAGAGCTAGTATGAGCATATACTCTTATGACTAATAGGCGTTATAGAAAATGAGAAACTGTGCGGTACGGGTATAGACTAGGGCAGCAGCGGACTTCAGAGATAGATGTCAGTAGACAAAGGTAACCAAGGAAAGACTGTATTCAGGTGTTCGACAACCAAATAAAAACAGACATATAAAGACTCTCGAAAGCGATGAAATATAATTACTTACGTTCGATTAGGGTCGTAAAGTAAAGAACTACCTATACCTATTAGGGGTGGACTTTATGTGTATAAGAAGGAGAATACAATAATTATGTGGGTCCATGGCAAACTTCTTTGGCTGTCATTTAAATTGTAATGCTAATTAAATCAGGATGCTGCCCTACAACCTCGACAATGGTTATTTGTGTCCATTGTGTCGAACATCGAAAATAAAGAAATAAATAGTTCAGAAGCTTGTTTAGGACAGTAAACATTTTTTTTCAAATATGAGGAATAGGTTTCTGTGGCAAAATTAATATAGGTACCTATGTCGGTCTTCTAATTGCACTGATTATTTGGAAAGACCACCGTAAGAATAATTCACAAAAACAAATAGTTTTTTTTCCTTTTCTGTTGCCCAGTATGGGGCAAAAAATTTACAAATATATCTCAAAACAAAGTGTAAAAAACAGGCCAAGTGCGAGTGTCACTCGCGCACCGAAGGTTCCGTATTTGGCTAAAGTCCAACACATCAGATATTATTTGAAATCTATATCATTCAATCTTTCCCCTCTTCATGAATTCATCACAATTTAGTTTAATTTAATTAGGTACTTAATATTTTTACTCTCAAAAATTACTCGCACATGAATCTCATTTTCTAATTATTACCTAGTACCCAACCCACGCCAAATTTCCATTCTGTATGCGACCTGTCCCAATTAAAAACTATTGACTAAAAATATATTACTTTTATTTTGTTCTGTACTCCCCAAAAAATTGTATTATACTCCCCAACGAAATTAGCAAGCGGGAACCCTGGTGGTCTTCTGTCTTTGATGGGGTCAATTGTGCACAACTGCGTAGTAGAGATTAAAACTTATGAGAGCAACGTATTTTACATGGTAAAATTATCTATTTTGAAAATTTCTTGTAAGCTATTAACTTTTTGGCAAAACAGTATTCAGCACATATATAGATAAGAACATGATCTACAAAAAAGGAATTTATGTATTTTTTTGTGAATCAAAGAATAAACCGTTTTTTGGGAGAGTGAAAATATTTTTTTCACCAGATTACTATTTAATCGAAAACCAATCGATGTATTCCTTCCATTGGTATTTGTCGTGTAACTAGAGGTTATACCGGATGTTGTGTGTAAATTTTAGCCTGCTATGTCAATCGGTTCTTGAGATAGACCTGGTAACAAAATTGGCTTAGTGGGTTCGGACAGACAGACGGAGAGACATCCGAGCGAAACTAATAAGGTTACGTTTTTTCCCTTTGGGTACGGAACCTTAAAAATGATGTTAGACTTACCACGGAATAATTTCACCTTAAAATTTCACAGTTGAGCTGATCTTTAAAAGAATAATAAAACTTACAGATGAGTTTAATTATTCATGTGTTTTTGATGACAATCCACTAGTCAATGAACTACCAAATTGTATTAACCAATGTGATTAAAGTCCTTTATATTTATATATTTAGTACTCTACCCATTTTTATATTTTATTAGTTAAACGTTAATTTAGTCAGAAATTATTTTACTTTGCATTTATTTATTTATTTAACTAGGTAGGTATATATATATTTATGTACTTATTTCTTTATTTATTTATCTATTTATTTATTTGCTTACTTATTTATTTAGGGCTATTCAATAGTAGTTACTAATTAGGATGCTGTTAGAGAAATTGTTGCGAATAATTCTCGTACAGTTGCCAATGACGGCTCTCCCAAAGTGGCCCACAAACATCAACTATACGAGACGCCCGGTAAGCGTACTTTGGGTCAAAGCAACGCCCTGACCTACATGGAAAAAACAAATTGTTGTGTAAAAAACACGATAAGAACTCCGATAATGAATTTCTTTAAACATGAACCAGCAAGTAATGTCTGGGAAATAGGACGCTCTGCACACATTTTGATTTCTATTGCGGATACAGTGAGAGCCCGAATGTCCAAGAATAAATGGCAAAACTCACAGAAGAATACATCAGCCCAAGGACGCCTTCCGTAGATCTGGATCTAGAGCCATAGACAGAGTCTCTATTCGGTACCTGAATGAGAAACTTTCTATTGTGCATTTTTACTCCACAGATGACAAACACCAAGTGATTGGCCGCAGCATGGCGATTGGTCGGGAGGCTACCACAGAGAAAGAGCCGGTGGAGAAGATAGTGAATTTATGTTTACCGAGAAAAAATAAACGCAAAACAAGATAGCAAAAGTCTTGAAGTAAATCACGAAAAAAAAAATATAGCAAGACGCATTCTCCCATGTCAAGTAGATTAAAATTGTATACTAAAGCTTAGAAAAGGCTGCTGGCTTTACTACAAGGACGAAGAAGAAACTGCAAAGCAAATGAAACATATACCTTACCTAGTCATTAGAGCACATGGAAGAGTAAGAGTATGTAAATGTTAGAGCAGAATTTACAGAAGCTGCTAAATAGGGATCAGAAAGAAGGTGACCCATAACGACCAGTAAATGAAGATCCAGTTCCATTACCTAATATAGAACAGATCGGCTTAGTTGTGCAATTCTTAACAAACAATAAAAAACACCGGCTCCCCAAATAATTAGGTAGTTTGATTTAGGGGTTAGTGTGTTGAATTACTTAGCGATGCGTCCAGGTTCGAATCACGAGAGAACCCACATTCCAACTTCGCTTTTTTTTCCACTGCGCCACCTCTCGCAAAACGTCTGATTAATATAAGCGAGGATAACTGCCTTAAAAGAGCTTCTCAATTAGCCGTTTGGACTCGTCATAAAATTGTAGATCCCTTCCATTCGTTCCAAAAATGAAAAACTCACACAAAACGAATGGTTATGAGAAGCTAGGCCTAGTGTCAATATGCGGACCTGTTGTGCCAACTCATTTTTTTTTAGTACTTTGGTTTAAGGCTTCATGGATGAAATCATAATCGTATGGTTGGGTTCAAGAAAGCATACCCTACCATTTTATCAAATACTAGAAAAGCCAACAAATTGTAAAGCAAGTTTATCGCCTGACGCTAAAAAGTGTGCAGTAAAAAATGTGCGATTTGGAATTATTTAAATTTAGACAACGGAGTGCGCTATCATTTTGTGACTTGTCCTTAATCTTCTTCTGAAGCCGGTAATAAGCAGAGCTGCAGACGTATGCGAATGATGTAGATATCGTGGTTGCTCAAAGTGGGGCAAACATTGAGCCTTCCACTGGGATTGAAGATCCGGTGAAGATTAACTCAAGGTTACTGCTACTTTGGATGGTTTAAAGAAAATAATTCAAAATGTCACTCGAAATACACGATCTGGCAGATCTGCTTTATGATATCTTTATAGAAGGTGTCATTTATTTATGAGAAGGTAGATCAACGTTTGATCTTTGAATTGTAACAATCATTTATGTTAGGAGTCCACTTTCAATCCAATAGCTTTGCTACGTTCTGCTATTTTTTACCTGCGCTTATTGCTTTTCTCTCAATGCTTGCGAATCAATTAAGTTGGAGGCAACTTGCCTTGGACGATGAATAATGTCGTCATCACAGGCTGTTTTCATTTTGGTCCTAGATCGTAGATACTATCACTTTTCGCACTTGCTTAACCCTTTTTCGTTTAAATACATTACTGCAATAGACTGAAGTGCATCAGAAAATGGACAGCATATTGTTCTATTTACATCCCTTTTTCCAAATATGGCTTTTAACTAAAAGCAGTTGGTAATAATTAATTACCACCATATCGTTTTCGCATTAATTCTAAGCCCCAAGGACAACAGGGTTCCTTATTATATATAACGCCGAGCATGTCACATAGCCACGGTCGAGAGATTAGCGGATATTTTGCATTCATTAACGTTTTTCCCTACTTAACTTTTTTTCGCAAAGTCGAAAAATACCATGATTGCGTGATTGAATGCTATTTAAATGAACGGCAGTTCCTCCTAAATTTAATTTATTTTCTAGGCGATCTATGAGAAAATAGCTAGTTATTTATGTAGGTATACCGGAATGGTATTGCCATTAAACTAGTCGGTAATATGCAAATGTTTCATTTTAAATGCACATGCACATCCATTATCTAGGAGAGTGTTTTTTTTTTTATTAATTGTTGAGTAAGTGGACACGTAACTAGGACGGTACCTATACTTCACTTATTTACTGGTAGCTGATAGTCGACAGATGCTATTAAATAGCTGTTCATTTATTAACGGTCAGAATTAATGAGAAAAGTGTTATTATCTACGAAAACTATTCATAGATAGTGTCGACATCCAGGCATGTCTGTACCTTATAAAGGATATTCCCATATTCCCTTTTAATGTAGGTATATTTTTTTTGCAAAAAGTACTACATGTAGGTAGGTACTTCGAGGGTGATAGGTATATGCATTGACAAAACATGAGCTGGAATAAGATACGATTTTCTCATAAACAAAGTAGCAGTTGCTACACATACGAATTGACACATGAATTTCTTTTGACAAAAATGGCTTTGTATACTATAAGGTTTTCGAAAAAAAATATATTTTAATTTCGATTGTATTTTCTAGCCAAAAATGGGCACATTATTTGCGGCTACATGCCGATGCCATAGTCCTTGACGCTTCCGACACAGCAATCTGCTCCTTCTTAAACGAAGCGCACAACTCAACTTTGGTATGCAAATATTCTAAACACTCATTTGCAGTTAAAACAATAATTGATACAATTTTGAATAACAAAATTACAACACTTCATTTGCGCCCTCAGCTTCGATATATGTACTGTACATGGTAGACAAGTCCCTTTGCCATCCCGAATGCCAACCAAAGCTATGTATTTCCAAATTGATTGCCAAATGCAAAACACGCAAACACAATCAGTTTTCTATACTTCAATTAGCAATGTAAATATAACAACGATCTGAATGTTCTCAATTAATTTGATTATGTCAACATAGGATTGAGAAAATGTGTTCTTGGCAACTTGGCAGCTTCGTGTGTGTAAACAAGCATAAGACATTTCTGCTTAGGGATACAATCATATTATTTAGCAGGCAATTAGGTGTTTGTCATATATATTTTGATTTTGAACGCATTTTCCATTTCGAGTGTCATCACAATATTCATATAGTAACAGATGTCATTTTCAGTTTCCAACGTCACTATGAAGAAGTGGGTGCGGACTGGCGCACCCCCCAAAAAGCACAATTCTGCGTGGATATTTGCATTTGTTTCGAGTTTCATTGAAATTATGGCGCGACTTTTCGTCACAGTTGAAATTATTTAAATAGATTGGATATACGATAGGTATACCTATTCTATCGAGTGCCGTCTGCGATGACAATAGCAGAAGAGCAACAATTGAATGGGACTTGTTGTAACCCCTTGTGCGTTATGTGCTTATGCCTACATACAAATGGCAATTAACCAACCTGGTTATAGACTGAGTTTGTTATAGACCATTGATGATGGGCTTGTGGCAGCGCGAATACATTAGCAAATCGAAAACAATGTAAAAGAGGAGTGAGGAATTGTGTTGGAAAATTGAATAGATAATGGACGAACCCAACCAAGAGACTAAATGCAGGCTTTTCGCTGTTTATTTGGGTGTGAAAACGACTTGAAGGGTTGTCGTCATTGGGAAAGGGATTGTTTTATGGTAGGCACAATATTCAGTCGATTGGTCCTAAGACAAGTGTTGTGAGACTTGTGAGATTGAACCTATGAATGGCGGGAGGCATGACCGAATTAATGGTCGCTGTAAGCTTACAAGGCATAGCACAGAGCGAAAAATTACTATATAAAAACAATAAGATTGCCTTATTGGACTAATTTACTATGAAATCTGATTAGAACGAGTGAATAATGTGATATTTCCCATAGAGAATGGTTTATTGAAGAAAATCTTTTTAATCTTTTTTAAGAGTTTTTCATATAACTTTTACATGCAAAATCATATTAAATAATACAAATGTTACTTTTTAGCTGTTGAAAGTCAATCTTAAAAAAAAAAAGAACGTCACAAATGAAATCTTCTCAAATCCATAACCATTCTCTTTAAAATTTTAAAGAAATCACATTATTTGTAAGTGTCATTAATATTCGTTTTTGAGAAGACCAACTTATTAAAAGTGCTTGTCTAAACGTTAATATTCTTTTATCAAGAAGAACTTCCTCCCAGAACATGTCGGGAAGTGGAAGTATTGTAAATTTACTCGTAATATTGGTAAATCTATTAACAAACATCATGAAATTGTAAATGTGGCATGTTTAACATAGATTAATTTTATTTTCTCGAGAACCAAGCAATTTGCAGTTCCTGGGAATTAAGTAGCTATAATGGATATGAACTTGTAACTCCCATTTAATTAAAATACAAACTATTTTTTGTTTGGTACCTTATATTGAATTATGTACTTAAAATTAGCTTTCTTAACGTTCCCTTAAATATTAATTGAATTACATGCATTACTTAATTATATTGTGTGAAGAAACATTTGTACTAGTAGGTACCCTATTGATAATTTAGCGTTTTTATATTGATTTCACCAGATAATTTCGTTGCTCTTTCGGTACCGAAAGAATGTTATATTTGTGATATAATTTTCTAACATACGAGTAAACCGTAAATATGCACCGAAGACTGAAAGCGAAAAATATGACCGGAAAGTAGGCGGCGAAAATCCAAAACGGTCAAGCTATGATGGCTTTGAGAATCGTTCACTATTGACAAATGTACAAGATGGCCTGCGATATCTGGTGGCAAAGAAAAGAACCCTATCAGACATACAGGAATCTGTCATCGGTAAGCGGTAGGTGTATTTTTGCAAAAGTAATTTATTTATTTTATAAATGAAAACCAATTTTAATTGATATTTAAATGCCTTCTCAGTCTAAAATTCAAGTATTGTTTATGGAAAATAAAATAACCCCCCCAGCCGAAAGCCTCTGTAGCTAGTGCTGTAAATTTATATTAATATTGTAAATTAATTTTACTCATTAATAAATAATAATAATAATAAAAAATAACCCTGGGTCAATAAATTACGTTTGAATCGTTTAAAAGTGGAATGAAAAATGTGTGTTGGTTTCGTGTAAATAATTTTGTTTTTTGGATTAGACTCTTTTTTAACTGTTTAAAGTTCTTTAAATTGTTGTTAATATTATATTTATTGTGCAGCATTATCCCAAATACCAATGACTGACCCAACTAGCCGAGATTTATTTTAGACTTTCTCGATATGATAATTTTGGAAGGTTTCTGCTATGAAATGCTACTTTGAGCAAACGCGTGCACGTGCAGTAGTTATATTTTATTATCTCTTGCAATTGGCTTTAATATATCGCCTTCTTTAAAATGTAGGAAACGATTTTCCCATGCGAAGAACAATTGACCACTTTTCTTACAATGAATCGAGTTTTAAACGTCTTTTGGTATTTTGTACATGGTTATACCATTTTGTCTATATGAGTTGAACTGGGGTACACCACAATGAGACACTCGATCCAACACTTTTTCTTTATTTTCCAACACTGTAAACTATTTAGAAATTCATTTGTATGTTTTTAATTAACAAATGTATTTATTTTCCACAATACATATTTAAATATTTAATCTCGCTCAGCTTCTTTAACGTATATTTTTTCACTGATCTGTCAAACTTGTATGTCTATGTCTAGTAGGGTTCAAATTATAGCCGCTACGGTACACCCTCCATTTCTCAATTAGCTAGCAACCACCGTTCTTGATTTGTGTACATTGATTTGTTTTAATTATTGCGTTACAAATATATAACGTATAAAAATGTTGAATAATCGATTTCAAAACGATTCATCTCAAGAAAACAATTTTTCTTTTCATTAACTACGACAAACTTTTTCCAAAATGATATTGTATTTTGAAGAGGATATTAAAGATAAAAGGACCAAGGAACTGCTGAAACGTTTGAAGAAAGACGTAAATTTAAAAGGTTATATTTTGTATGAAAATAAATGGAAACATTTAATAGTAACAAAAATTAATATTTTCCTTGGTTCTAAAGGCTGCATCACACTATCCAGTTGCATTCAATGCTCCAACTTATTCGCTTCCAGAAAGGAAGGAAAATCTGCAGTCAAGAATAGTCAATTTGAGACCAGAAATTCAATTATTATTTCTAAATACCTACATTCTTATAAGATGATTCTAAGGTGTAGGTACATACCTATAAGTTTCCAATATAAAGTTTTAATAAGTTTTCCATAAATTTTGAAATCGTTTTTCATATACATAGGTACTTTCGACACGTTTCCCCCATTGCTGTTAAGAGGTTTTCGCATACTTTTCAATTAGTTTTCATATTGTTTCAAGATGCCGTCATATCAGTATTGAATAAGATGTATTTTTAAAAATAATGTGCTTTTCTTATAGGAAATTCACCATCGTTTTCTCTATTGTTTTAATATGATTTTATTCTTGGCTGAAACCGATAGAAACCTCATAACTTTTCTTCTATGTTATGTGGTGGTTAATAATAAAGTTTTGTATTTGCGAGATTGGTGTACATTACCTTTTAAGTACAAGCTTTCGACAGAATTCTACGAAATACCAGCAATGACGGATGGCTGTGAACAACGTGTGTAGAGCATTAAATGGTTCGACTTAATGTGATCAATGGACACTAGGGACTATATAGCTTAAGTTCAGAAATTGACGCAATGACGGCTTAAACCTAAGTTTGTTATTTGAACTAGAAATACGCTTCATGTTGAAGCTATAAACGACAAAGGTCCGTCGGTGATCTCCCCGCCAAATAGCATATTTATTGTCATTCTGAAGCATGTTCCTAATTAACAATATTTTCGGAAGAAAACTGCTCCTCAAATTGGCCTCTTATTTGCCTTATTGGGCGTCTTCCGAAACAGTCTTTCAATATGGACAGCTTGGGATGGTTTCAATTGAAAGAGCTATTCTCTGTAGCTCAGATTTGCAAGACGAGCAATACACAATTTATTGGAAAAGAACTTTCTTTGGTAAGCTTTGAGTTTGTTTAATTATTTGATGGATCATTGGGATTAGACGCCTTTTCCACCTTTCCTTCAAAAATCGTTCCGCTTTTGTTATTAGACTCCGATACTGTGATTTTTTTAATATTTTCTCTTTCCATCGACCTCCCAGCCATTTCGGATACACTCGGTTATTAGAGTTTTACACTTTCATCAAGCAAATTGAAAAGGACAATTCTGAGGTAAATGGATTTAAGACTTAACTTTCGCTGATGTACTTGAGCATATTTCTACAGAAAACAAGACTTTTGGATCGGCAAAACCATTCAGAAATTGTCTTTTATCCTGTTTCTTGACCTCGATGTTGCTCATCATTGCACCGATCGCTCTTGATGACTTATTGTGTGTGCTCTGGACAGCAGCTGAAGCTTTGACGGGTGTCAATAACTGCCTCGTAGTTCAAGTCTTTTTTTGTTTTCCCTAGACTCTAGAGCACCATGACGAAGTCATCAGAAAAATAAATTGATGCAGCTAACATTCCACAGCAAACGGTTCCTTACGTCCAACGTTATAAAGGTGTAGTATGTTTTGTGCATCCTTTCCAAAGCCTACCCTCTAAAGCGGCAAGAACTCTCTTGTTATTTCAGTTTACGAAAGATCAGATTATTGAAAACTTTTTATCTAAATGACTGAGCCATCGTGATTCGTGACTTGTAGTCAAAGAGGGTTAAAGGACTTCTCGTTTGAACATCCCTTTGTTTTAGGTAATAAGTGAACTATTATGGACAATCAGATTCTCGTTTCTGTATACGAAGGACAGAGGTAGATAAAAGCGTCACATAGTGCGAAAGCTTTTGCCGCGTTTTAACCTAAAATGCACGACCATAATTACATGGGCTTCTCCATAAGCCTTCACGGCATTGACTCCCCTAATTGCTATTACCAATTTAGCCGATTAGCCCAAAGTCTTACAAGTCATATCAACAGAGTCCACCCCTTTACCTACTACATTAGACTTCCTATACCAATTGCAATCGCACATGATTAATCGTTTGTTGTACCATTGAGAAGCTGACATCCCATTATTTAATTGATTGATTTTGAAAAGTTTACTTTCCACTAGGACCCCCGTCTGTACTCGTATTATAGTTCTGTTCACCCTTTTGCTGGATAAATTTTGGTGTCCCAAAATAACATCCACAATGCGACCGCAAATAATTTCGTAATTATTTCCAACACACACTCACACTCTGTCATATGACAAACAATTGTCAATTTATCACGTAGAATTTTCAACAAAAAAGAAATTACCCATGAAGAATCCAACTGTTACTGATGTCCTTTTACAATTTCCAACCATGACACAAAGGAGTCACATATAGGACTTTTAAATTGATTTACACATACGACATGGACTCCCCGAAGAAAAAGGGAAACGAACAGCGCAACAATAGACACTGTAAATATGTCATACATACAGAAAGGATATACCCAATACCCATGCCAATGTAAAAGAAAAACCCATTCAGAGAGCATTTTTTGTTCGGGGGAATGTCTCGTTGCATATTCTTTTGGGACAAAGTACTTGTATCATATCCGAAGGAAATCTGATAAACTAATATCATAGTCAGTCTCACAGGTAGACGGGAAAGATATCTACTATTTTGAAAATTTGATTCGAAAATTGATCCCTCTGCCGTGTGTGGTTTCAAATAGTGAGTGATGTCGTGGGGTGTTATTGTTATTGTTATCAAAAAGGAAATTCTGTGTTTTGTCCTTTGAGGCGCTAGATTGGTTACAGTTCGGCGACCTCGATGGCTTTGTTGTTGAAAAATGATTGTTGAGGTTGAATGAAGTTAAATGTATAGTTTTGGGAACAAAGGTGGTAATGGCAAAACAATCTGCTGTTCATTGGAGGAGGGAGATCAGAGGTTGTTGATTGTTGAGGGTTAGAAATATCGAATTACTCGCATTTGATAATTGCCTCCATAAGTCATGTTTTGGCGATGGGAATTGGCGAATATTAGGCGCTAATTTCATGGGACTTTCCGAAATATGCTAAAAACAGCGGAGAGGAATGAAGGTTTGCATCAGAGAGTATCAACGTTTTATAACGTTGCAGGTATAATACTGAAGCTTCTCCTCATACTCTCTATCCGGGAGTTTTTGGAAGAGTGTATTTTAACGCTTTTGGCTTATATTTACCCAAAGTTAAGGTAAACTTAGTTACGCACTATGTTGGTAAAGTACTTGCCCATATGAGCAGTGCTTGTAGTGAGAAACTTCAATTGACTGAAAAGTAAATGGCATCCACAAGTTGTTGAGGAGTTATGGGATGGGAACTACGAGGATTTGGAGAGAAAAGAGGCACGAAAGCACCAACTGTTCCTTATAGTCCGCTGTTCAACAGGATAAGATGCATATTATACCTGCAAACTAGTTATTACTAAATATTAGCTCAATATAACATTTTTTAAAGACTTAGCCAGATTAAGTTTTCCATACACCTGTTGCAGTTAAAAAGCTCGCAGGCATACAAAAGGCCATTAACGAGATTTTGCAAGTAACCTAACAAGTAGGGTTGAGTATTCATTTCCAATAGTAGCTGCAAGATGATCGGTCCAAATGAAAGTGTCATCAAAGATAATATTTTCATTTTCAGCAATATGAAGTGTTAAAGTATACAAAAGATGGATATTCTAATAACATTTTACGGAAATGTGCACTTATTTAATTCAACCTTATAGATACAAATTATGCAGCAGCTTCTAGGAAGAGGTTGCTTTACCGTAATAAATACTTTTGAGAAGTCCAACAAAGTCAAAAACGTAGTGCAAATTAGCAATTGACATCCTTTGCGAATGTGGTCGACATCAAGTACATAATATTGGAGGATTACAACTTCTTTTTCCAAGAAGACCAATTGGGCGGAGCTCAAAAGTGTATTGCTTACACGTCAGTTTGTTTATCCGAATGCAAAAGTGCGCGTCAAACAAATACATACAACACAAAATTTCAACGCATGTTGCATTATTTGTAATCTATTGATTATTTAATTGAATTTTAAAAGTACACATACATTTTAAGGTTAACAATAATAATAATAGTTGGCGCAACAGGTCTGTAGGGACCCAGGGCCTAGCTTCTCGCAACCATTCGTTTTGTGTGAGTTTTTCATTTTTGGAACGAATGGAAGGGATCTACAATTTTATGCCGGTTGCAAACGGGCCGATTGAGAAGCTCTTTCATGACAGTTATACTCTCGGATGTTTGTCAGACGTTCGCGAGAGATGGCGCAGTGAAAAAAACCCTGAGTTGGAATTTGGGTTTTTGCGGGATTCGAACCTGGATTCCTCGCTTAGTAGTCCAACACACTAACCACTAAGCCACTGCGACCACAAGGTTAAGGTTAACAAAGAGGATATTATAACGAAACACAAATAAAATAGAATTAAACAAAAAAACAGATCTCCCCCCAGATTCCCAGCCGTAGACCCAAAAAAACCCCAAATCTGGGGCAACAACAACACTCTTTATCGGGAAAGATAAAATCCTTTAAATTGACGATGTAGCCACATATCCTGAGGAAGCTGCAGGTAATACGGGAAAACATGCCACAACCACAGCATCCGCAATATCGGAGTAATCATAGTTGAGTTAGAAGCCGTAGGTATTTCCGCGCGAAGCAATCCCTTATTCTCTATTAGGCAAGGCACATTTAATAGACAAAGGCTCGAATATTGCTCTTATTTCTCATATGCGGATATCGGCATAAGAACATTGACTCTACTTGACCATATTAGGCGATGTTCAGACTAAAAAAGGAAATATTATATTGAGATGTCTTGCGATAGTGGTTTTCTCAACTAAGAGAGAGTGTGAATTTTATCATGAACGAATAGTCAATACGATTGTGCTTTTGTTCCAAGCTCTTTACTAGTACTAGTCCAAGAGCCGACCGCATGATGTCCTGAGGCATAAAACAATAAGATTCGTTAAGAAAAACTTAAAGCTTGCAAGAAGGCTAAGAGAAAACGATCATATATATCATCATACTCTTCATCTTCGGATGTATTTATTTCCAGAATATCGTCTACATTTAAAGGCGTTGGGTTTCCTAAGAACCACAGTGGTTTGCTTTGCAAAAAGACCCAGTATTTTTTCGAATTTTTATTTCGGGTATAAGTTGCATGGCCCAAAAGCGTATTTTCCTGTAAACCATAGTATCCTCTATTCGAACCAGTCGTGTTGTTCGTGTGCCTACAAATTTTGCTAATTAAATTTTCTTTTTTTAATTAATTCTTTTGACAATTTAAATGCCATTTCTCTAACCTAATATACCTATCATAAATAAATTCACTTGAAATAACCAAATGGCCTTCTGTACCCTTTCCTGTACCAGCGCACAACGAAGACTAATTTGTTGGCCATCCCCTGTCAGTCACCTATCGACTTTCTATGCATAAGGCGAAGCAATGTCAATGCCTCACTGGCAATATAAATACCATAAGTGCTCTAAACACCATAAATAATATCATCAAGAATTTACAACCGTCCGTAGATGACCACAGAATTAGAGGTAACTTCACACGGTACTCAGTAAATCTTCGCTGCCTCCATTAGGTGGCAAGAAGGACAATTGGGACGCAGTAAAACTGCCCCATTACTCATTTTATGATCTACACAGGTCATGCATTAGATATGTCTTATTATAGGTAGTGGTACTTCTCGGCATTGGACAGTGTTTTTTTTATTATTCAAAATAACGAAACCTCGTTGATCATTAAAAATTGAAAATTACTCGAATGTATAATAATACCAAGAACATGCCTACATACAAGATTGGTATCTGTAATAAAATGAGCATTATGTCGACCTTCCCACCAATTCAATTGAAGAATCATTTTTCGGATTAGTCAAGTTTGACAGGACAAATTTTTTTCTTTCCAAATTTAGATTTTAAAAGGAAATTAAGTTTTATGGTTTCATTCTTCCACGAAGGTTATTTTAATGAGGTTTCTAAAAGTGTGTTTTGAGAATTAGTTTATAGAGCTGAAGGTTGAGGGAAATTTGAGGTTTTATTTTTATTAAAACAGTTTAAGTGCCTTATCTTTAAGCTTGAATAGAAAAACATATTAATAGGTATAAATATTTTTACGACATTTTAATAAGAATTGGTAAATTTGAGCTACGGTTCTTACATAACGTTTCTGGCGGATCTTTCAATTTTATAAACACCAATTGAGGGATGCTTATGCTTATGCAGCTAAGAAACCGCTATTAGAATGTTTAAATATTTTATGTGGAATTAAAGATGCTAAGAAGATAAAAGCCCAGACCAGTAACTATTGTCTGGGTGACATTATTATCTCTGAAGTGATTGCCGGCTCATAATATTCGAAAGTGCACGACTTCTGAGCAACTGAGTGAGGGGTCTAAGGTTCGATGTCTGGAAAAAAAAACAAATGTAGAGTTCCTATCCTATACCAATTTTCGGGAAAATTCTAAAGTATAACTGTAATCTCATCTTAATGCAGTTGTTAAAAAAAATAAAAAATTGCATTAAACGAAGTAAGCAATAAAAAGTTTTTGGCGGTGAATTTCAAGAAGATTTTAGGTTAGCTAATTATAAATAAAAAAATACAACAATATTCAACTTTCGCATTCTTATTTTACTAAAAAAGAAAACGGGTTGAAACTTCAATTTTTGGGAATCATGCGACACAGTAAAATGTATTGCCCTATTGGAAGAGTATTGATAAATTACTTCGCTTAGCGATGGATTTATGATTTTAGTTGACTATTTCAAGGAGCTGGTCACTCCCAAGGAATTATTGTCTTCTGTATGTATGAAAACAATTGCACACTCAAAGTTGACCTCATGAAAGAGTTTTGACAGCTCATTTGCCTAATAAATCTGCTTTCTCACGATGACATCCGAAAGTTTTATCGGCAGTCTGTTCTCGGGAAGGGTGCTTACTATTTGGATTTGTTTGAAATGGAGTTCAAGTGTTGATAGGAAGGCTTTTGGAGGTCCTGTTACTAGATTAGGCACGTAATTTGTTGTGTTACTTACTTACTTACTTAAGGTGGCGCTACAGTCCGGGGTGGACCTGGGCCTCAACCAACAAGCGTCTCCAGCCAGCGCGATCTTTAGCTAGCTGTCTCCAGTTTCGCACGCTAAGTTGGTTAAGGTCCCCTTCCACTTGCGTGCGCCACCTGAGTCGCGGTCTTCCTCTACTGCGCCTTCCCTCGGGTATGGATTCGAAGATCTTCCGGGCCGGAGCATTCGTGTCCATTCGCTCTACATGACCCAGCCACCTCAGTCGTTGGACCTTCACTCTTCTGACTAGGTCGATGTCGCTGTACAGCCCGTACAGTTCGTCGTTAAATCTCCTTCTCCATTCACCGTCAATGCAGACGGGACCAAAAATAACACGAAGAATTTTTCTCTCGAAACAACCGAGAGTTACCTCATCCGCTTTTGATAGAGTCCATGCCTCTGCGCCATATAGCAGAACTGGGATGATAAGGGTCTTATAAAGGGTCACTTTAGTTGTTCGAGAGAGGGCTTTGCTACTCAATTGCCTTCTTAGCCCAAAGAAACAGCGATTGGCAAGAGTAATTCTACGTTTAACCTCAGCGCTGGTGTCGTTGTCTGAGTTCGTAGCGGAGCCTAGGTAGACAAAGTCCTTAACCACCTCAAAGTTATATCTGTCTATTGTGACGTTCTGTCCGAGCCGTCGGTGTTGGGTGTCCTTTTTAGTTGACAGCATATACTTCGTCTTGCCCTCATTAACCGCCAAACCCATCTTCGCCGCCTCAGTCTCAATACTCACAAACGCGCCATTAACATCACGCTGCGTTCTGCCAATTATGTCAATGTCATCGGCGTATGCGAGTAATTGGACGGACTTTTGAAAGATAGTGCCTCTGGTGTTGGCGTTTGAGTTTTGCACTATTCTTTCAAGAACGATGTTGAAGAAGTCACATGACAGCGCATCGCCTTGTCTAAATCCTTTTTTGACATCGAAGGTCTCGGTAAGTTCTTTACCGACCTTGATGGAGCAGCGTGCATTCTCCATAGTCATCCTGCACAAACGGACGAGTTTGGCAGGGATGCCAAAACTAGACATTGCTCTGTATAGTTCGTCCCTATAAATGCTGTCATATGCGGCCTTAAAGTCGATGAAAAGGTGGTGGGTATCGATTTGAAGTTCCTGGGTTTTCTCCAAGATCTGCCGCAGTGTGAATATTTGGTCTATGGTGGACTTTCCTGGCCTGAAGCCACACCGATATGGACCAATCAGGTTGTTTACGAAAGGCTTCAGGCGTTCACACAAAACGGCAGATAAGATCTTGTAGGCAATGTTTAGAAGACTGATACCTCTGTAATTGGCGCAGTTCAGAGGGTCTCCTTTCTTGAGGATCGGGCAAACAATGCTGAGGTTCCATTCATCGGGCATACTTTCCTCCGACCATATTTTACAGATGAGTTGGTGCATGCTCCTAACCAAGTCATCGCCTGCCGCTTTGAACAGCTCGGCGGCTAGGCCATCTGCTCCAGCGGCTTTGTTGGACTTCAGTTTAGATATAGCTATCTTCACCTCGTCCAGGTCGGGTGGACGGTATTGTTGATCCTCATCGTTCAGGTTGAACGGTTCATTCTGCCTGACAGCGGAATTTAAGTCGTCATCGCCGTTAAACAGTCTGCAGAAGTAGTTCTTCCATATCCTCAGCATCGACTGCGATTCTACTACGATGTTCCCTTGTTCGTCCTTGCAGGCTTCGGTTCGGGTTCTGTAGCCTTGTGAAGTTCTTTTTACCCTTTGGTAGAACTTCCGAACCTCATTCCTGTTGTAACATCTCTCTATTTCATCGATCGCGCGCTTCTCATGCTCTTTCTTTTTTCTCCTTAGAAGCCGGTGTTCGTCTCTTCTCTTCTGCGCGTAGAGCTCACGAGCAGCTCTTGTCCTCCTTTGCAGCGCCGCTTTGTATGCCTCTTGCTTCGCTGCATGTGCTTGCCGGCACTCGTCGTCGAACCAGGGGTTTCGTTGTGGCGGTCGGGTGAAACCCAGCACATCAGAGGCGGCGTCTCTGATGGCTTTTTGGCAATGTTTCCACTGGTCTTCAATACTTGATGCTGGCTGCATAGGACCTCTTGAGAGATTGAGAGAGACTCGATCGGAAAAGGATCTGGTGATCTCTTGCGATTGTAGCCGTCCGACGTCAAACTTCCTCCCAGTATTTACTTGTTTTGGCGGCGTTCGGGATATCCGAAGGCGTACCTTGGCTACAACAAGGTAGTGGTCCGAGTCAATGTTGGCCCCTCGGAACGTTCGGACATCCATAATACTGGAGGAGTGCCTTGCGTCGATCGCAATGTGGTCAATCTGGTTGACGGTTGATTGATCAGGAGATCTCCATGTGCCTTTATGAATATCGAGATGCGGGAACCGCGTACTTGCTATGACAACATTTCGCCCCGCCGCGAAGTCGATCAGCCTAAATCTGTTATCGGAGGTGGTGTCGTGTAGGCTGCACCTTCCGACGGTACTACCAAAGATGCCCTCTCTTCCTAACTTGGCGTTAAAATCGCCTAAGACAATTTTAGTGTCATAGCCAGGGCATTGCTCGTAGGTGTGGTCCAAGAGCTCGTAGAACCTTTTTTTGGTGTCGTCGTCTTTCTCCTCCGTGGGGGCGTGCGCGCATATTAAGCTAATGTTGCCGAATTTAGCCTTAATGCGGATTGTCGTGATGCGCTCGTTTACATAGTTGAAACTTAAGACTTCTTGCCTAAGTCTGGCGCCAACGACGAATCCACATCCGAATAAGCGCTGTTTTTGTTGCCGATAGCAGTCGCCATAATAGATATCGCAGTTTTTCATCTTCTTCTTGCCCGGGCCATCCCATCGCACTTCTTGGATGGCGGTTAAATCTGCTTTATAGTGGTTCAGGGCTTCCGCTAGTTGTTCGGCTGCACGCGGTCTGTTAAGGGACCTAACATTCCACGTACAGATCCGAAATTCGTTGTCCTTTGATCGTTTGCCAGGTTCGTCAACAGTTAGATCATCCGTATCCGAGGCTTGTTGGTGCTTCGCAACTATTATATTTTTACGTAGTCGGGCAGTTACCCCGGCGTACAACCCCCAACCTGGAGGACCAGGCCCTTTTTGCGACCCCTTGGACAAAAGGAGCCGGGATATTCCGGAGTCAGTAACCCGCTGCGGGGATGTGAGAGCTGCCGTTGACCCATTAAGGGCTCTTCCGCCACCATCTCTATTTCAACACCCTGACTAGTGTTGAAAATCCTCAATGACCTCAGCTCCAAATACGTCAGAGTAGCCCATTGAGGTATCTGCCATGTTGACTGTTGACGCCATTGTTGATTCAGCTTTGTGAATTCATCCGCCGTACGTCCTTTTTCTGAGGGGCTCATGTAAGACTTCTGAGACTCGAGCAGACAGTCAATGCCTTCAATATAAGTAAACTACACCCGGTAGATCAAAGTCGAGGTCGTTCAAAAGCAGGATAAATAGCAGAGCACTGAGAACACATCCCTGTTTGACACCTAGATTGATAGGAAGTCGAAAGTTGCTTTAAATCAATGAAGCGAACAGCTTGTTTATAGTGTCCATAAAAGACAGGCCATGATAATTGGCTACATCGTTGGGGTTCCCTTTCTTGAAAGAGGAAACATTATAGACATTTCGAAAAAGTCGGGAATGGCTCCTGTACCTACTAAAGATGTCGCAAAATAGTCGATGGAGTTCTTTGATTAAATTAGGCGAAGTATTTTTATAGATGTACATACTTATGCCGACTAGTGTAGGCGCAGTGGCTTAGTGGTTAGTATGTTGGACTCCTAAGCGAGGGGTCCCAGGTTCGAGTCCCGCAAAAACCTAAATTCCAACTCAGGGTTTTTTCACTGCGCCACCTCTCGCGAACGTCTGACAAACATCCGAGAGTATAACTGTCTTGAAAGAGCTTCTCAATCGGCCGTTTGGAATAGGCATAAAATTGTAGATCCCTCCCTTCGTTCCAAAAATGAAAAAAAAAAAACTCACACAAAACGAATGGTTGTGAGAAGCTAGGCCCTGGATCCCTACAGGCCCGTTGCTCGAACTCTTTATTTATTTATTTTTATAGAATTCAAAAGGAATAACATCGACGCCGGGGGGCTTTGTTATCGTTTGCTGATGCGATAGTTGATTCAACTTCATCCAAGTTAGCTTAGATATAGCTGAATTATTAAATACAGATTATATTATATAATCAAGATATTAAGGCGGATAAAAGCTCTTGATCTAGGTTATATTTTCTACCAAAAACGCTCAGAAATCTCACATACGGCGGATTTTTCTTGTAATTTTTCCAAATAATTCAAAAACAAACTGCGGTCAGATTTAAACAATTGACAGTGCACGAGAATTATACATATTTTCAAAGATCCGTGAATTTATTCAACTGTTGGCTTTTGATGAGCAAAATAGGAGAAAAAGGTTATTGAAGCACTCTGCTTACCAAACTTCTTGTACACCTTTCTTTATCGTACTACGTCCAAGCCCTTCGTATAGGTATATAGTTAGAACACTCTCAAAAGATTCATATTTAAGTTCAACGATTCATAGAGATTCATAATAGATCAGATCAGTGATACCAGACCTTTTGGACTGAATTGCACACGACGATTACCAAAAATACCCTTTTCGCACATTCCGACGTTAAAAAAAAACAACAAAATACACAATTTTTTTTTTGTCCTGAACTCCAAAAAAATTTACTTTTTCGCCCTTTTAGCTTATTTTGAAAGTCAAAATGCCCACGATCTGGCATCACTGGCAATCTGGGAACTTATAAAAGACAAACAGAGAGACTTGTTGCATTGCCTTTTATACAGAAGAGGAAGATTAATATAGATAGAATAAGAAATATTTAAAACAATATTCATAAAAGGCCATGCAGTGTCACTAGGAATAGGTACCTATTTTAAATTAAAAACGTCGTGCGCACTACAATATCAGTAAAGCTGCTTTAAATGGACTAATTTTATTATAACATGGTATTCAAAAGACTGAAATTAAATAGCCTTTGTATGTTTTGCATGAAGATCCATCCTCATATTGATTAACTATTCAACTCCATTCCCATACCCACCATAGTATTCTCACCGGCATTGCAAATTCAGTCAAAGAAAAGGATAAACTAACTAAAGCATCGAAAAAGCCATCAATCATGTTGTCCAGAAGAAATAAAAAAAAAATTACAGATACAAATGAATGATTGTCTAACGCCAGACATTATCCTGTCGTGACTACAAATCGGAAAATTATAAAAAAAAGAAATACAAAAAATATCCTCGAATCAGCTGAATTATAGGCGAATTTTACAAACTCCTTCGACTACATACTCGTATACGGCCATACCCTTTTAATCCATTTCCATACAGACAAACAGTAACGCGCCGTAGCGAAATATTCATTTATTTTGACAACCGGAATGATTTATTATCCGTAAGTAATTTGTAAGTAAAATCGAGGACCAGTCCTGGCGATCTCATTCATATTCCTCGTTGTCTCATGCACACATTTTGGCAAGAGCATCTCCATATAGAATCGAGTAAGGTTAAGGGAGACAACAAGTCGAATGATGTATCTGAAATGAAGCAGGGAATGGTCAAGTGGTTTCCTCAAGTGAATCGAATGGGACGATTCCCGGCCGGGCTTATATGCGGAAGGGTTGGAGGTTTTCACCGTTCCTCGGACGTTCTTTATAAGCAATTGTTCCTTGGGGGTAATTTGAAACTAAATTCCCTCGAGCATATTACTATCCATGGTGTGCGTATGTGTTTCTTTATTATTTTATAAGAAAAGAAAAGGTTCTGTGTGCGGTTAACCGGAACTTCATTTCAGTGATGTCGATGTGTTTAGAGTTATTCTCTTCGATAGGTCCCCTAGAGAGATTCAAGAGGTTGATGTTGAATGCTATAGCATGCACACAAACGACATGGGAATGTGTAATTTGTTTATTTATGCCGATTATGTGATCCTAACTGTAAACGGATGTGTTTGGAATGTGACAGGCAGTGAAAATTAAACGGTTCTGCATTTCGGTTCTTGGGCAATTCATTATAATGAGAATATGTACATGAATCCGACATGCGGTGCATGAATAGAGTGACAACAGTGACACTTTTGTTGAGTGTGACAAAATGTTTTTCACCATTTGACGGAGGTAATTGTGGGGTTTTAAGATTTTCGAATTAAAAATATTAAACAAAGGGGTGGAGGGAGTTTTATTTTTGATTACTGTAGGATAGCAACAGATACCAATGCAGTCAGAATTACCTTATGCAAGTTATAGTTTTAGGATACTATTCGACTGTATAGACAAATGAATAAAGGAGCTATGGAGCACAGGAATCTGCAGAAATAAACGTGGCACCCTATGTCAAAGCATCGGGATGGAACCGCCAGGTCCCATACACCTACTTCGTCACTCAGAGAAAAATCGCAAGCTAAATTCCAGTATGATCAGACTTGCTTTTAATTTTTTTATTCTTACGTGGTAAATCTAAATATGAAACCCATAATTCTTGATGTAATAACGTTGTTCTCAAAACAAATTTTAATTCTTAAATTTAGAACATAAAACTTGATTTCAGATTTCACATTCTGTATATTTAATGTCTTTAAATCTTATTGTAATATTATGTTCATAAATTAAGTTCGCAAAATCTCGAGTTAGGTGTTTGTTAAACCAAAACAATCTTAAAATTGTACAGTTAAACACAAATTAAGAACAAAACAATCTTTTTTCAAGATTATTCAAATTGGATCGAGCGCAAATACCAGGTATTCATTTGATTTCGCCGTCGCGTCGTGTCTAGATCGGAAGTGAGTAAACAGTGTTTTGTATTAAAGTTTCGGATAATGAGTGAAAATCAAAATATTGACTAAAGTGAAGTAAAATATTTGAATAATTTTCCATAGCGTAAACCAAGTTCGCGAAGTGAGATCCCACAAACAGGATGATTACCAACAACTAAAGAACCTGCTAAAACACTCAACTTAGAAAATATTTTATGTTCGAGAACAGTTTATTTAGAGAAAAAATGTGTAGGTATGTAATTACATAGTTTATAAGTTAAGTTTGAAATAAATGGTATATTGAAAAAAAATGTTTCTTTTATTGTTGACTAAACTGCATGGTTTTCTTTGATATTTTAATAGCTATCTTATACGATTTGATGAAAAATGTATTTCCATTTTAATTTACATAAAGACTGAAAGTACTGAAAGTAAGATATTCTTACAGTGATCTATGGCTGATCTACTTGAATACTTTAAATTAATTAGTTTCAATCAAGCCGCTTAAGCTTACAAAAAAAATCTCAAAATTAGATTTTTGCTCTTGTTTAAAGAATTTCATACTCATGTCTAGGTGGATTCACTCTCATTCCCGGCGTTTTCGAGCTTAATTTAAGTTAACAATGGTCCAAAACGCAGCTTTTGTATTCCTAAAATAAATTTGTTTTAGGCATACTTTTAGAACCACATTCTTAAAATAATATGGATATAGTATTAAAGTAAGAATGTTTAGCTAATTAAAAATGAGCTTAAAGTTAGATTTTTGTACTTGGGTTAAGATTTTTCGAGTTTACCAGACTTTCGTCAACGAATAGGCTTGAAATATCACTGATATTCTTGATTTTAGCTCGTTTATTTTCTGAGTGATATGTAGGTACCTACGTGGGGTTTTCTTATTAAAAATTTGCCACTTTTTTACCAAAAATATCTACGATCTAACTTCGATGCCCGAAAATAATTATTAAATTTGTGCTGAATGTGCACAGTGCCTAAATGTCAGAAAAATAATTAACCCATTACTACCCACCGTTAAACTGTGCTGCATGGCTTAGTTTGTTTTGTAACAGTTTCTCATAGTAGGCAGTCAAATTTGAATTTATTCGAAACAATAATGCTCAAAAAAATTTGTTACCTATCAAATCTGTTCACGTTCAGTCATTTGTGAATACCAATGCAGTAAGTGTTAAACCACTTAAAGATTTAGAAATACGGACGATATTCCGAATTGCTCTCATACGACGAACTCGATTCCTAAACCATCAAAGTATCGACAAAAACAATATACATTATGGGCTACTAAAGATCTTGATAGCACTTTGAAGTTTTTAGTAGAAGCAGAAATTGAAGTGCACTCATGAATGGCGAAAAAAAAGTATGCTCTATTGCCGTCTTCCGTTTAATAATTGATGATGAAATTTAAGACAAAAACTTCGAAGATATTTTGAAATATTTGGCGATATTACTGCTCCAACACGCATAAATGTATTGCGAGACGAGAGAAGACATAAGATTCGAACTTATTCATCGGTATATTTTCATTTAAAGCACAAAAATCAGCTAGACTACCAAGATAGATTATTTTATGTTCGCCCTTTTATTGACCACCTGAATAGTAAATTTTAAGAACTTGCTAGACCATTAAGAAGTAAATTTTCACTTGATGAAGCAATGGAGCCGTTCTGGACACCATTACGCAAAACAGTTCATCAGAGGGGAGCCCATTCGTTATGGTTTTAAGTTCTGGTGCCTAAAAAATTCAACCGGATATCTTCTGAAATTTGAGCCATACACCGGAGCTGCAGATTTGAAAACAAGAAGCAAGCCGCTTGGGTCAACCGTAACAGAGAAGCTGTGCGTGAACTTTTTTCCACCACAGAGTACTGTCTACATCGACAACTACTTTAGTTCTTTGCCACTCCTCGAATCGTTTAAAAGCGAAAATATAAACTGACTGGGTACATTTAGGACTGATCGAGTTTAAAAGGTTCCAATAAAAGGTCAAAGGTGTAAAAAAAAAAAAGAACCAATAGGTTCACACCACGTGTTACAAGATAACGATAACCATATTACCCTGGTCCGATGGCATGACAATAGCCAAGTAACTATTGCCACTAACATAAAGAATGAGGTCGTTCTTGGTCAAGCGTCACATCGTTCGAAAGAAAGTACAAAATGATACCCCAACCAACCGTTGAACAAGAATATACCTAACTGCTGCATGGGAGGTGTGCTGCATGGGTAGTGCTGACAGATTCTAAGATTTATCGAATTTTTACGATTTAGAGCTTTCTTTTCGGGCAATATGGACCACGATAGGGGAGTTCATGGGCTAATGGTCCATATTACCCGTCGTTTTATTAGATAAAGTGAGTCTTAGTCTGAAAAAAAGCATTTGTGAATCTTGTTCCTTATAAACAAATCTTATGTTCCTTTTATTGTTGCGGCTGGTCCCTATTACCCCCACTTTTCTTTTTTACCGTGTTTTAGTTACTTTAGTTTTTAATTCTTGTTTATAATGATATTTATTATAAGTAAACACCTTTAATAAAACTTACACCGTTTGTGTTTTATTAGAATGCAAAATGTAATATCAAAAAAAAACTCTCTTTTTCATCTACGCCGTTAACTTTCGCAACCTGTAGCAAACCTAAACAAATTTTTCAATTCAATTCAATTCAATTTATTTAATTTAAAACATTGTACAAATAAGACTTGGTCTTTTATAGTACTTAAATTAGCAGATATGTAATTTATAACAATACCTAATGAAAAAAAAAAAAAAAAAAAAATTTGGACACAAAATTACTATAAACATTAGATACCTACTTAAAAGTAGTTGAAAAGTAAACAACTCACTGAATTTAGGATTGAGAAATGAGAAATCATTGAATTATATATTATGAAAAGTCAGTAAGGAAAAGTATAAAAAGAATGAATATGTTCTCCTGGAATACAATCTGTTTTGAAATAAGATAATAAGCCGATGGTATATTTGGCGCAGAATCTGATTTCTTGATGTACCTATGTTCATATTTTTTATTTTTAAATTATCCTGTTTTACTTGAAAAGAAAGATTGATTTTAACGAAAAGTAAGTAAGTTTATGCAACAGGTATATAAGTACCAGACACCAGAGCCTACTTCTCGCAACCATTCCTTTTGATGATGTTCAACTTAAGAGTAGATATTTCGCATTTGAAACCTGAGCACATAAGTTCATTTTTACCGAATGAAAAAGTGAGTGGTGTTGCTTTTTTAAAACCATCTTGTTGTAATTTACACAGCCCTTACGCAAATTGGATGAAATTGTCGTTTATAAAATTTACAGATGGGGTTGGTTGGGTCCAGAAAAATATTTAAAAAAAAAGAAATATTACTTTTTCTTAGTTGAACTGTTTCAAACTACACCATAAGAGTAGTCACAAACTCTTTAGCGCGTGTTTATTATAAAAAAAAAAAAAAAAATATTCCCTAGAACAAAATATAACTTTGGAAAATTGATCATTTCAAAATAACACACATTTACCCCAAACACAAGCCCCAAACTGGCAAGTTATACACTACAGTCGTATGTGCAAGCCTCATACTCATAACTGTACCCATGTTCTGTAATTATCCTACGTACGTACCTCAAGGCAAACTCAGGCATTGTCTTATTAGTGACTGACCCCGAGCCATGAATAGTCGGCCCATAAGAGCTCTATGTATGAAGAGAATTTATCCTTTACTTGACTTTGGTTGCACCTCCGTTTAGGAAATGTCTCACCTTTACTGAATTGAAACGGAAACCATAACTTCTTAACTCTTGTGACTATGGCGAAGAATGCATTTTTTTTTTTGATCTAGGTTTATGGCTATAATGGCAGATTGAATGAAGGAAAGTCAAAATGTACTTAAATGTAAGCGATACATAATTAGGTATATATTTTTCTGTTTGGTAAAATATATTTTATTTGAATTTCTGCTTTTTTATGATGCTGGAAGCTGATTGTTGTTTTCCATTTTTTTTTTGTTATAAATAATATAGTGATCCAATAAATTCAAAACAACAAAAATTAGTTTGTTCAATCGGTCCCAAAAATGCATGACAATCAACGACATAGCCTTGAGTAGTCTTCTCGTAGTTTTTAGAAACATTTCAAGAATGTTTTACCGGTAACAAAATATACTGCCATCAGCCAGGACACCTCTGAACTATTCAAGTGCGTTGTCCTAGATTTGCTATACGTGTAAATTTTTAGTATATATTGGCACCCAGCGTGCTTGACTAATACAAGAGAAGGCCGAGTATTATTACCAAACTACTTTTAATTTTGTTTCATAAAATATGGAAAACCGCGTTTCCACTTATACCTAGAAACATAGGTACACATCATGCGCATTCAAACTACTTCCATGAATAATAAAACTGCCGACAAAAATGTCGCAAAACACCTTTTTTATACCCCGAATGAAACAGAGTATATGATGCTGTCAAAAAAGTCCATCATTGCGCTGATATCATTTGCATGCAGTTTTCCTGCCTCTCCGTCTTAACCAAGATTAATGACATATATTAATCTTCAGCATCCTTATCCTTCCACTTTGTTAAGCACACTGAGACTATTTTTCATCAAAATTACGCAACAATAAGGTCCATCTTATGGTCATCAATAAACATCATCAAAGGGGTGGGAAAGAAAGACTGAAACTTCAATCTTGGACATGGCATTTTGTCAATTGGAGTTTTTTTACCCCAAATTTTGTATGCCGACGAAAACTTGTTACTTGCATATAAATCAAGTCCAAAAGGGTTTTCACTACCACGACCTAATCACAAATGACTCGTCTGCGCATTATTTGACTGGCAGATAACAAATTGATTCTCGGTCTCATTGTGCGCCTATGGTCATATGAATCTTAAAGAGCATACAAAACGAATTGCGCATTTCAAGTACCGCAACTAATTCAAGTTTCCGACATTGTTGTGTGAGAAATAATCGCGCATCATTTTTTATATCGCCTAATGATCGTTTGCATATCATAAGTCAATGCTGTTGAGAGGGGGACTGGATGGGTCCTTCCCGAAATCAGCTACTGGAACCAGCCAGAGGTGAATATGTACATAATTGAGCCAAAACGTAACCTCAAAATTGGTGCAGCCAAACCAACAGTGTTAACTTTTTGTTCAAACATTTCGGCGTAGCTATAATCTTGAACACACTCTATATCCCTATCCCATTAACATGCTAATGGAAATAATGACAGCCGATAAAACCACATCTACACCGCATCGGAATTATGCAGCCGTAACTTGGGGTTTCGGTGTTGGTTAGTTTTCTTTTGGTTCCCCGATGCTGTCTGGTGTGGAAGTTCGATTTGATTGTTTTGTTTTCTCTGTGTGTGTGTGGATTTGATGTTACAAATTAATTTTGACATTATCGAAGTGATCAGTGATTCGATTGTTATTACATTTACACTTGAGTGAACTCAGCTCCCATGCTTAGCTTTGAAGTGCACTTTTTCAACTTGTGATCCGTTAATGTACTTGTAGCGCACATGCACTTGGGCAACAACTCATCCATGTCCATAACCATTGCCTGTGCGCTGTAGTGTAGTTCAGTCAGTGTCTAACCGAACAAGTTCAAGTGTTTGTCTCTTTCCGAACATTTGGATGCGCATACATCTTGAAAAGGTTTTCAATTGTTTTTTTTTTTTTTGTATGAGTACACGAACGCATTCGCTAGTCGAAAGGCTGGCATTACGGACACAACTTGAGGCACCAAAGTGTGGGCATATCCATATAAAGTTTCAACTTTCAAGAGAGCGCACGTGTTCGAAATTTTGTCCACTTGATGGGATGCACAGTTTAGCTTGACTGGCCGGTCTTCGGAGACAATGTTTTGTATTGCTTTTGAGGGCGTTATTGTTTTGTCATTAAATTTAGTATCCAGGGGAGTTTTTAGAACCGACTCCACAATGTATTTACATAGTGGCACCTCTCTGGTTGATTTACAAATATTGGTAGGCAGCCTTACATAGCGGTGACTCTTGCCGGTCCGGCTAGATCAGTGATTCCCAAAGTGGTCCAGGTGGACCCCCAGGGGTCCACGGGAGACTCGACGGGGGTCTACGTTGGCTAATCTAATCTTAACATTTTTTGACGAGTTTTGGGAATATAGTAAAAATGTAGCAGCAGGGGGTCCACCGAAACCAGGTTAATTTTGAAACTGGTCTATAAGAAAAATAAGTTTGGGAACCTCTGGGCTAGATGGACCAGGACACAAACGTCCCCAAGTGTTGTTATAGCTTGTGTGACCTATAGGCTGTTGGTGATTGTCTCAAATGAATGCAATAGAGTGAAGAATGCTGCAGAGCTTATCGTTACGGGTTTCCTATAGGGATAGGCTATAGGTCATGGCAGAAGACGATTTCTGCTGTAGCTTTGCCGTTGAATTTAAGTTTTGCTGTAAATAGTGTGTCGTATATAAAATATTTTATAGATATAAGGAGAAGAAATAATGTTCAGGTGCCTTCGATTAGGCTTGACCGAAGGGGCCGTCTTGGTTCCAGTCCCATCCGGTTCTCTAAGCTCTCTTTAGTCTTCTGATATTGAAAGTTTATTTGAAGGCGGTCCGTGAAACTAGTGAGTAGGAGGGATTGCTCATTGAAATTTCATAGCGCACCATTTTGGGGTGGAGAAGGTACAGACCTTAATTGCCACAAGTTTTCTTGTAATCGGAGAAGTCTTTCGAGTTAAATAAGTCGTTGATTTTATTTAGGTTTTAGAAAGCCCATATTTTTCTCGTCACTCCAAATTACCGTAAACTTAATCTAGAAACACTGTCATTGTGCCTAAAGCCCAGAGTTTAGTGGTTGGCGATAATAATCAGCTTTTCAATCAAAAGTACCCCACCTAGCAAAAATAAAACCTTCTTCATTCAGCATTGTAAAAGGGTCCTGTAGCGATTCAGTAAATACTCTACCTTAATAAATGATCATAATATTCTTTCTATCAAATAGCAAGAAAAAAATTGTTAAGCGAAGAGTATTGAGTTTTTCAAAAATTGTTAGCTAAGGGTTCTTGCTTCCGAACTATTATTCTTCATACCAAGAATTCTTTTTTTAAATTTTTAAGAATCAAGTCCGCGTGAGAATATATATTATACTCTCCATAACTATTTTCTTACTCATTGCCACCACTTGCATTTTTAAATCAAATGTTTTTATATATGGGTTAATTTAACCAACGAAAATAATTGTCAATTTTAATTAAGTATACAGAAATGACAATAAAAAGTGATTTATTTTTTCTGCCTTATCGGCTTAATTCTACTTTTTCTTCTTTCACGTTGTAAAAAGGTTTTAGGGAATAAAAATGTTTGTGAGATTTCGACATTTTTTTATTGCATTGTAATTTGATTACAGTCCAAAACGACACTTTTGCCAAATAAACATTTAAACAAATTTGAGATGTCTCGCAATACGTCGTAGGTCGGATGGTTTTCTTTTTTAAATATTCCCTTTTTTTATTCTAATTTATATACATACCTGAAAGATGTATTGCATGTAAACGAACTTTGTTTATTGTTTTCAACTAACAAGAAGACAATTTTTTTTGTGTGAAGTAAAACTTTAAACGTCTCTCCTGAGAGTCATACTTTTGGACTTAAGTCATTTTGCCATGAGATCGACGAATATATAAAACAAAGTTGCAACCGTAAGACTATAACTAAAGCTGTGGCAATAAGTTATAGTAGCTTATGTCGACATAAGCCATATTCGAGTTTTTTACATTACAAAGTTCTCGTTTTCCTTAGCTTTCTTTTAGTCCAGGTCCCATCACTCTACGACAATTAAGAACCGTTAAATATGAAGAAAACTGGACAGCTTTAATTTACTTGGACTATGTAATACAATAGATTCGAAAAAATTAAGATAAATTTCTTTTGCTCACACTGAAAAACTACCAAAATTGACATAAGCTATTATAACTTATTACCACAGAAGAACGAATCGTCCGATTTCTTTGTTGTGTTCTTCTACGCTTAAGGAAATTGTAAAATTTTAAAAGGAAATTACAAAATTCGTAAAAATGTATTTTCCATGGGTACATTTTGTACGAGAAATTTGTTTTTTTTTTTTTTTTTTAATTTTGATCGCAATATATAGTTACAATGAGATTGTTTTTGTCAAAAATTCTACATGAATTTAACAATTCAGTAGATCTTCCTTACGGAAAAATATGTTTTAATTTGGAATTGGATTTTTCGGTAGTTTTGCGAAATATTGATTAGGTACCTATTGATTACCTATTTATTCATAGTTAGTGTTAAATTTATTTGTGTTTTCCCTCTCAGTATGGTATCTTAATTTTATGCATAGTTTTGTGATTTTGCGAAGTGATTTTGTTGTGAAGTGGTGAATTTAGTTCTTAATGTTTTCATTGCATTTGAGAATACAAATCTTAGCTTCGCGAATTCTTCGACTTAGAAGTTTGAACTTTTAATGTTATTGAGATATTATGCTATAGTATCGATCAAAAGAACAACCATTGACCGACGAAGTCGCAATGCACAGAAATTGGTGAAATTTTGAAAGAGAGTTGGACAATTCGTAGAAATAGATTTTCCATACATGTTGCACTGGGATTCTTATTTTTTGGTAAATATTTATTAGTCGTAATATTACAGTTAGATTGTGTTTGTCAAAAGTTTTGACTTATTTAGACGATTTCTTTGCCATTCTTTTGCGCTAGTAATAAATTTGTAAGACGTTGATTATTTATTTTTGATTAATCCAGTATGCAAATATTATTAGAGACAACAACATATTGTTTCAACATAGTCTCAAGATAAACAACATTGAAAATGATTTTATTGAAACCCCTTCTGCACTAATTGTGAGCGAGACTTTAGAAGATGGTTAAGCAACAAGGCTCCTTAGCACAAGCAGAGCCGGGAATGAAAATATGCATAATATGTTATATACATAAGCGTTTTCTGCGTAAGATTTGTAGTGTACTGATTTTCGAAATGCACCGATTTAGCAATTATTTAAGAAGTTTCCTCATACATTCAGATACTGCCTTTAACCCTCTAGCAGGACAATTTTTGTTTTTTATGAAAAAAGTGATTTTAATGCCTAGACCACGAAAATAAAGTCGAAAATAAGATTTGACCAATGGTAAGAGTTGCAGTTAAGAAAATAGGTAGACCGCCAAAAGGCGGGTAGTCCAGTATACACCACTACAAAAAAGATAGTGTTTTTTTTTTCGTTTATTTATTTTATTTGGGTAAGTGATACAAAGGTGCAAATATTAACATAGTAGATTGATTTAAGAAAGAAGGAAGGTTAAACAAAATATTTATTATTTGGTATGGTAAATTTGGTAACATTTCTTTGTCGCTGATAGGCACAAATTGACCTTACACTTCAGGCAAATCATTTGTGTTTCCGATGTGCATCCTGGTAATTTGCACGTCCGTTTACCAGAACGATCTAATTGGTCAGGCATGTGGCCAACATCATCGTAACGGGCATCCAACCCCAATCCATACGATTGTTGTGTTCGCATTAGAATAGGCTTGGTAAGTGGGTTTAAGAAAGAGTAGAATCCAGCAGGTACCCATCGAACTTAGATCAATCTATACGTACTGTGATGCTCTTAGTTTTTATGACTCGGACACTATATGGATACCAATGAAGCCTATACGAATTGGAAAGCTTTGCCGTAGCTATAAATGTAAGCAGGTCATTTATCGAGTAGTTCTTACAAGTCTTTTTGAAACAGCATACTTCCAAGATACATTTTTTCATGTGGCTGAGTGCTGGGTAGTGGAGTGGCTCAGAAAGTTTGGAATCACCTCATGATCATTATCGTCCCTGTATGCACACTGGTCAAATGATGAGTCTCATTTTCTTTGAATGGTATTACAGAACATGACCATTTGTTCATCTGTAGGATACTCTCTCTGATGCCTTTGGTCGCAATGACACAGGAGTCGTACTTGCTCCATATTTTGTTTGTCGTTACTAGTATTTTACTTCTAATTATTTGGCTGAGTTATCAAGTAGCATCGGTTGAGTTTAGTTGAAGTGAAATCCCCCTTTCTTGGCAGCTCATCGGCTTCACACACTTTTTTCATAAGTTGCGCTTAGACCCAAAAACGCATTCCTCTTCGCAAAAGTTAATTACAGTTTTAAAATTACGCAGCCGTCTTTGCATCTACTCCAATTTATAGCTGACTAAAAAACTGTCATCAATCTGTCAATATCAGTCTTACTCAAACTCTAGAACATTCCAAAGTTTCCAGTCTCTTTCTCCATAGAAAACTTTTAAATGCGCCGGCCACAGTTTTACTTGGCTTTTTGTGCAAGTAGTTAACAAATAAGTTTCCAGTTGCCATTAATTAATTTATGGGCCATATATTCATTCTAGTGGGCACAGTAAAACTCACCGAAAGACTCGTTAATGTGTCGTCTTCATTTAAAAAGTTCCCTTCGAAATTTTCGCCTCTATCTCGTTTTAGAATGGATCGGAGAGAACATTAAAAGCACTTTGATAATTACCACATACTGTGCGCTATGACAACACTTGAGCGTTGAGCATTTTTCCAGCGAAGCGTTATAAACAATATCTCGACAGTTTCCTTTTAATGCCACAGTGAGACTTGTATACAGTGATTGTTAGCTGATCCACTTCAAGCTTTTTTGATGTAATAACCCAAACGCACGTAACGGATGGAGCAGAGCGAACCATCACCAGACAGAAATATCTTTTGATTAATAAACTGCTGTCGGTTTTACGACTGACAAATTTACAATTAGTATACCTAGATGGAGAGGTACCCCACCGAGAATGGGGCATTATTATTTATTTCGATCAGAAGTTTCCTTACAACTTGCATTGTCGACTGTCGTAACTGATGATAATTATTAAGTGCATTACAGAATTTAATTATGCCAAAGTGCTTTGATGGATATAAATCACGTTTCTTCTTCTTTTTTATATCTGTTGGTTGTTCATTTGGGTCACTATAGTTCAATTGTGAGGTTGAGGTTGGCGTTAGAGGTTAATTGCCCTAATGAGATTCTAACCGTTGTGGGTGTACCTTTTTAATTTGATTGCGGATGGTATGGAAGGGTTCTATAGGCATTTATACCCAGGGTAAGATGATATAATAGATGCTCCTTCCAATGTTGTTGATCGCAGCTGGGGTTATATTGAACCAGTGGAATATTTCGTAAAGTTTATCGACTTGCTGGAGAATTTTTAATTTAGATCTGAAATGTGTCAGAGGTTACTAGACCTGCCTAATAGCAACAGCCGTTTATAATGTATAAATACAATTTCCGAGTGATGGAATAACGACGCATTTTAGATGCTCACCCGGCTGAAACGGCTCTTCACTCAATAGTAGCTAAAAATCTTTAGTTTGCAAGTACTACACCTTTGTTGAATTACTTGACATTGAGGAAGATTTTTGTAACGTCGAAAAGATGTAGTTATATGTGTACTGACGGGACTTGGTAAAGTAAATTTTCTATAAGCACATGACATTGCTATCGCTGTCTCAGGGATTCTATATGCAAATGGGGTCTATTCTCACAAAAACTGAAGTGGTCATCTTCACACGGAAATGCGAGCTTTTATTCAAAAACTGAACAAAACTCTCTTGCTGCGCTCTAATATCGTCAAGTGCAAACCTCTGTCTAGAGTCTAGATGCCAACATCCTGAAGGGAGTAAGGAAAGCCACAACTGGACTGTGATTGCACATGCATATAAGTTCCGCTGCGCCACACTCAATATGGTGGCCAAATTTGTTAAGATGGTGCGTTTCAACAGATATTAAATGTTTGTAAAAATACTCAACTTCAGATATTCGTATATTTTACGAACAGAGTTGGACAGCGGACTAAGACTATTTTGGTTTGGTCGGTGAAAGCTGAACACCTTCTTGAGATGTTCTTTCAACCGTAGCAGTACCAGAAATTAAAGCGATTTAGGAGGCATCTGTATTTCTATTTGTAACTACTGTCGCCGGTGTGGTGTGTTAATGCAAGCCTGGATTTAGGTCAAACCGAAGTTAGCACAGATGCTGTCAACTCATCGCCTTGACGTATGCTGTAGATACTTTTGTTCGGTATTGTTACGCCCTAAAGTCTCTAAACATTTCAAAGTCGTATTAGGTTCCTGATACTACACCCTTTACGTCCAAGATTTGTCATCAAATAAAACTACGTTCTAACATTTGCCCCAAACTGACAGCCACGCTGCCATAAACACTATCGAATGAACTAGCCTTTCCGGAGAAGTTAAAGTTTAGTCCGAAATGGGATTCAGGTCCTAATGCTTATGGGTAGGAATTTTCTGATCAGCTGGCCACTCAAGTGACAGCCCGCCCGTGTTTAAACATAAATTATGGTATAAACACATGATTGTCTATACCTCGACCAAACCGTCTTTTGAATGGAAACCACTCCCAATCGTCTCCATAAGTTGGGTACCTACGTTATTGTTGAGTAAACAGCTACTAAAAATCGGTCGGTGCCATTCAAGTGATAGATCTTGTGATTTCTAAAACCTCATGGGGAAAATGCCGATTACGTCCGGACAAGGACATTTTTTACGCGGCCGTATTTATTGGATGCCCTTACGACGTCTATACGATGTTGTTTAGTTAAACACCGCATAAGGATTTTCGTAGGCTCTGCTTGGTTTTCCTTGGCATTCCACTGAAATTTAAATTTATTAACATTTTCCGTCGGCAGCTTTACTTAACGAGGATTGCATCTAAAAAGGTTAGAATTTCTAAACTATTACAAAAACACTGAAATCTAGTAATTTTCCCCTGAAACCGACATCAGCTGTTTTTTCGAGAAATTAACTTCGTAAGTAAATTAATTTTAAATTATAAAAATTCGGATTATCCGGCTCAATTTCGAAATGTCTTCGGAGGGACTTCTGAAATATCCACCTGCAATTATTATATCTGTGTCTTCCTATATCCATATTCCTCGTTCAATTCCACCAGCCACTCTGGCCTGGCCATAGATAGGTACACAAATTCACACAAGTCCTAAAGAATTCCCTACAACCAACAAAACTGAAGTAGAAGAAAATATATCACAAACGCAGAATTATTTGACATTACTTTATTAGTTCCATTTGTGAACGAAATTGGTTTGGCGGAAATTTACACAACATACGAAATGAATAAACAAACGAAAATTATTTTCACTGTTTTGTTACGTAAGCTCTAAGCAGGCACTAAGCGCAAATTTCCGCGTTTAAATTAGCAGCCCTAAACTAAAGTTCTTAAAAGCTTTATAAATCACTTTAATATTTATGGAAGACAACTTTATATATGTGGCTTGCTCGACTTCGCAGTAGGACATCCAGTTTTTTCCGATTTGTTCAGATAATGTTCGCTTTAAGGTCATAAATCGTCTGCACATAAAGAAATGTCTAATACAAGGTTAGATCGCTGCTCCAAGTTGGCCAAATGCTATCGCTAAGATTGTTGACACCTTCTTACCAAACCCAGCTAGCAAAAACTCGATTGTTTGTTGGACTGAGTGATGAGACAAAAGATCGTCCCACTCCATATCCCTTCCTTCATTTCTGAAGACCATATTTCCGACGACTTTCAGACTGTTTTATAAAGAAATAGCCAGCGCCGTAAACAAATATGTATAGTCGGATTATTTTTAACTTCAAATCTAAGGCAGCTGATGGTCAACTGGGGATAATTAGATCCACCATCAGCTTGCCTACTGCAGGTAGCCGTGCAATAGTCTGCTCTCAAACACAGTAGCATTATAGTCATTTCAGTCATTTTACAATTCCAAGTGCTTCCTTGGATAATTGTCTTCGGTGCCTAATAATAATTCGTCAATCCTCATAATGGGTCCTAATTGCGGTCAGAATACTTTTGATGACTGGCGACTGTTTCTCAAAGATACAAGTGTTTGATACAGCGTCTGGTACCACCGACACCGATTATCGTTGTCTCGTCGGGTCGCCATCATAGTCTTCTACCTTTGGACTTGCCGCTCTGCGTCTATTTGTAAATAAATCGGTAATTACATAATTTTACATTTCCAAATTAGATGTGATGTGTATAATGAAGTACACAACCACCTGGCTTGCATCAGGTTGGAGGAACAACAAAGAAAAGTATCAGAAAGTGACGAATATTTGAATTTTGAAAATGGTATCCCTCATGCATACGGTCTCCAGTTGGAGGTAGGCAAAATTAAAGGCGGTTCAGAAAAGTTCAGCTTTCCGCTTTTCACTCGCCCTAGAGCCTGTTTGCCTTCACAGGCTAATATTGTCGCTTTTGAATGGGAATATTGCGGCATTGGCTCTTTACTCATTATATTGTGACGTCAGGAATTTCACTTGACGTTTTTTTTTATCCATATATAGTTGACTGGACAGTGGACAATCAGAAATCACTTTAAATGACTGAGCCTTTAGCAAAGTACATTCACGTAAGTCGTCGCACTAGGTGCTCCAAATGGTTTCCTTCCACTCCTTCATGTTCTCTCATGGCAATGCCAACAGCCATCAATTGCACTCTTATAGTAATGAGATTACCATTCATTTGCTATCTTAACCTCACCATCGACACGCAGCGAAATAATAAAACTTAATACCAGCCATTGGTGGACACCCCACCAGACGGAATGTGTCACAGGATTAATTAGATTGTCACACCAAAAATCAGCGTCAGACATCACGCAAGAAATCTTGCGCCATTTATAATTAACGCTTGCTAGAAATGCAAAAGACTCATTAACTGTCAGCTGCCAAAATGGCAAGAGTAACAAACATTTCACATACGGGAAGAACCAGCAACATTGCCAATTTAGAAGGTGACACCGCAGGGATTAGGTGCATCAGATAACCTGAAATTGCAAATAGGATTGTCCTCCCCAGTGCTACTTACTCTGCAAATGGCCCAAACTGATTATTCCTATCCGTAGTCGGTTTATGTATGTGCTTGTACTAGCAGGATTTGCGTTTTGTTTTTAATTTCCTCTTGAGGATCCTTAAAAGCATTTAATTGCTTTTGGGTGCAGTTACCGACACGTATTCTTTGTTGCCACCCCATTCCCTAAGAAGCGTTCACTTCCTTTTGTTCGTCCATTATCGACAGATTACCGTCACATGCATTTGTTGTAATGTCCTTTCGGGGACTTTGATTGTATACCAGAAGCGGTCGGTCGTTAAGTGAAATGCATAAAGTGGTCAAGTCGCAGTTGGGTACCCAAACGGACTGGACGGACACTATGAAATGAATGTATGTCGCAGATAAGTTACCTTAATCAAGGATCCGCTCATAAACTCCGAGACCGAGTAGAACAAACAGTCATTCCCGCTGTCTGTCTATCGAATGCGCATGGAGTCACCAGCACACCGGTCCCAGCCATTAGGATGAATTGTGTTGTAGTCGCATGGACTTTGATGAGTCGGGACCACCCAGAAAAGGACTCTATCATGTTTTTACTTCATTTTTCTTATTTTAACTCTTCTTAATGTTTATTATTGCCGTCGTAATGTGACTCCTCACAAATGATTGTGCACTTCGTCGTCGTAGTCGTCGTTGCTGTCATTGTAACTGTTGTCCCCACCGCGCTTTTGCAAAAGGATCAAAGTTAATGCTGTTATGAATGTGCCACCCTTTTTACGAAAGGTGTCTGAACTTTCATAGAAAATAAAAAAAAGTAGTCCCTAGTATTTAGAGAGCGGGTGGGCGGGAAATTTTCGCAAAACAGCGAGTACCGCTGATGGAATTACTTTTTGTCTATTTTATGTAAGGACATTAAAAAAAATATTTTCACCGCGCAAACCAAGTCGCAGCGAATCCTTGCGAAATTTTGTTGTGCCATGCAATTGCTTCTTCGATTCTATTTGCTTTCTTTCGGCAGTAAGTACAGCGCACGAGGGGCTTGCAAAATTGTTTATGGGATCGTATATATAGCCAGTCTACCTATACCGTGTTACGTGCAACAATTTTTTAATGTCCGACGCTCTGACAGTGTTTGGGGTTTAATGACAATAATTAAACTTTGTCCTATCACTTTGGTCTGTTGTGTGACGATCCTTATACTGGCGATGGGGGGTAGCTTTTAATATTTGCTCTAGGAGTTGAGTAATTTTTTCTTTTCTGACGTTATACCTTTGGCCATTTCCAGGAGTATGGTAACTTTTTGAATGACGTGCTAGAAATGGTATCATTAATTGAATTTATGTTTGCAACGGGAGATGATTCAAAATATGAATGGGATGGGAAAAGTTTTTTTTTATTGCTTCGAAGGGGTTTTTATTGAAAGTCAGCAATTGTGAACAGTGAGTGGGAGACTCTATTTCTCTGTCGGAATTGTAATTCCTTCGCCAATGTTTTGAAAGAGGGTATGTAAAAGTTGAATTCTTAAAACTTGAACAAAGACTCATTCGGAAAACAATTATATTGGCTTGTGGTTCGAAAATATCATCAGACTTTGTAGAACGGGTTGTTTTTTGTTAAAGTAAAACATTAAGTCGTCGGTAATTATTTCAAAAAGACCATCAAACTTGTAACGATAGATCTATATTAAAAAGAAGAAGGTAAAAAAATGTCTTATTTAGATACAAGACATTTTGAGAGTTCACATCGTCGAAGGAGGAAATCATCACTAAAGTGTTCCTGGCACTTCTCAAAACTATAAAAATCTCGATTGGATTAGTGCAATACTAACATCGAAGAATATGGACGTCGATAGCTTGAATTTCATTATTCAAAGTCAAATCGCTGGAGAGCGGCATTCGTGCAAATCCGTTGACAGCGTGATCCGACGAAGATGCAGCGACAAAATCCGGCGTAGTTTTCGAACTCGCCTGATGTGCTAGGAACTCCGCCAAATAATTTACAGCTGAAGGTGGGATCAATCATAATCATGTTGCGGGATCAGAATTATCCGAAGTTGTGAATGGTTTGCGGTTGTCCGTCGACAAACTGATGAACAATGTGATTCAAGTGACGATCATCAAGGGCAAATTCAGGAAGAGGAAGACGAATTCCGATAATTCCAACTGATCTTCCATTCCAATTCAAGCGGATTCAGTTGGCCGTTCGTTGTAAGTCTTCTGGATTAATCTCGAATGTGCTGTATGTTGCCTGTTCGCGTGTTGGCAAACCGTCTTCATTGTTTGTTTTTGCGCCGAAAAACATTGTTTATCAAATCGCTCTCTACTGATTTCGATTCCAGTCAAATAAATCACATTGAAATTTTAACTATCTGTTGGCGTTAAATTCACTGGGTCCGCTAGTAGATATCATATAAAAAATAATTCTGCAATAAAAAATTGTATTAGCAAATTCAAGCTGCCGAATTTTGATCCCAAATAAGTTCAGTTATATTCTATAACCGCGCACTCAGGCATTAATTTTAACTCGGCATTAATTTGCTCGGTTAAAAAAATGGGTTAAAATTAACTAAGTCTCTTTAGAAAATAAACTAGTTGTTGAAAACTAGCGAGTTAAAAAGGTTAAATCATACTGTTAAAAATAACACACTTTATCAGTTGTTATCAACCATGTTACTCAGTTTGTTATTTACGACTGAGAAAATTTGGAGAGGAAATTGATAAATCTGTTATTTAGTTATAACCGAGTTTCGTTAAACAAGTTGGGTCGGTTATTTTTAATCCACTAACTCTGTAGGAGTTTTATTAACAGTACTTGGTTGTTTTTAACCGAAAGTTGATTGATTTTAAATACATAAGTGAATTTTCTGCGTGCTCCAGGTTTGGTGAGGTCCCTTTCTAGTCCTTTTTCTACTTTCCCATGTAGAGCATCTGTAATGCTTCCATCCACCGTCTTGTTCATAAAATGTCTACAGAGATTAATTTGTAAGTCTTTGATTCATTGGTCATTGCACAATCACAAAACTTATACATTCTTCTAGTTATAGGTATAGTTTGTATTTTGATGTGTAAACATCTAAGCGCGCGTTTTTGGAATCTGGTGGAGTAATTCCACACATTTAACTTGCGAAACGGAAATGCGTCACGGTGTTTTATCATTGCATACATTTATGAGCTGGGGCATATTAATTTCAGCTTTTTGTTGATGTAAAATAAAGCATGTTTTTCATATATGATGGTCTCACATTTCTTCCCTGTGAAGGACATCTCGAAGAAATTCGGGGCCAAATCTTTCGTGAATTACCAGGCACGCAGAAATCACAGCTGGACAGCAACTAACAAAAATGTCGACCAGCACCTCTACAATATGCAATGCAAGCCGAATTCCAATGACACTTTACTGTATAACAGTTGATGTCATTTAACTTGTTACCAATGATCAGAAGCGGAGACTTCAATATCAATTTTGCAACTCCAGAAGCTCAACAATTTATTGATATTATGCAATATAAATGTAAACTTCAAATGAACTCAAAACGGAAAATTTCAACAACACGGTATGGAACAACCATCGATGCTGTCTTCCAGCGTAATCTAGATAGATTACAGTCTCGAATGGACATATCTTACTTAGCTACCACAATCCGATTTTATCTATTCTACCGAAACTAGCACAGAACGAATAAATTATTGTTATTTCATAATATATTAAGAATGGCGCAGGGTCATAAGTCCACAGGCTAAAAGTCCACAATGGACTTTTGACCCATCTATGTGGATGAGCCAAAGTTCACAATAATTTGGGCCATAGGTTCACAATTTTAAAATGGAAGTAGGCCATAAGTCCACAATTATCCATATGACAAAAAGAGTTGTTTTAACAACTCAAAAAGTATGGGAATGTTTGATAGATGCCGTGAAATAAGACCAACTTCTAAGAATGTACCTTATTTCGCTCTTAAATAGTGTAATAAGGATAATTTCCAACAGTTGGTCTTATTTCACTCCCACAAAGTGCAACAAAATTTGAGTAATAAGAAGAACCTTGCACCCACCCCGTAATCCATCAGTAAACGTAAGCAGGGGGGTTGCAGGGGGGCAGCATGCCCCCCCCCCCCCATACAGAATTCATAGTTTGAAAGCGCAATCTTAAAATGATTGCAATGCTGGAGAAATGTGTCTTGTGGGTTTTGGAGGCAAACACCGCAAATGAGGTCATTACTAGAATTTTTAGCTTCGCTTTCAAGCTCGTTGACCTCTTCTTCACCTTCTTCATCCGTGAGCCATAAGACCACAATCAGTGAGTCAAAAATTCACAAGAATTTTGTGTGAACTTTTGGCTCACCTAAGTGTGGACTTATGACCCTGCGCCATTAAGAATACGGTTATTACAATTCCCTCTTTTCTCAATGACGTGTATCAAGCCACACTGAACCAAATTTAGTAGTCATATTGATGAAAAAGCATGTAGATTTGAAGAAACGGTGATCAATATAAGGTCAACAGCTCCTGTCCGTTGTCTTGAAGAAAATTTGTACTGTATAAGAAATTTTGTCATTTTGATGAAATGCATAATATTTTTCATTTTGGTGTTAAATCCACAAAAAATTGTCCAATTGAATAATTATTTCGTCAAATTCAATGGAATCCATTCTTCAAATTAACATAAAATATTCCTTATTTTCAAAAATATTTTTCATATTGAAAAAAGAAATCTTCATTTTTACATAAACATTTCTTCAAATTGAAAAAAAAATCTTCAATTCTACGCATAGTACTCTTTAATTTAATGAACGCTTTTTCAATATAACGTATTTTTTTTCAAATTGAAAAAAAAAATCGTTAGTTTTACCTTTGGATATCTTCAAATTAAAGAAAATATTTCATATTAACATACTCGTTTCTTCAAATTGAAAAGTATTTGTCAAATCGACGCATCATACTATTTAAATCAACATATTTTCTTCATTTAAACTTATTGTTTTCTTCAAATTGAAAAAAAATCTTCCTTTTAACTATTGTCTTTATTCAAGCTGAATAATTATCATCAATTCTACCCATCTTTTTCTTCAATATGATGAATAGTTATCTTTAAATTAGCGATTTTTCTTCGGTTTCACGCTTATTTTTTTTTTTGTCAATATGACAAATATTTATTGAAATTGATGAAATATACTTTTAAATTTCATGTATTATTTTCTTCAAATAAAATATTCAAGCCACATTAACATAAAAATATTTTTTTTTTGTTTATATTATTTATATTTAATGGTTTTATAATAACAGTAATTTAATTAAAATAATAATAAATAATTATTAAATTTAAAGTTATATAGAGTTATATAGTATATATAGATTTATAATAACTAATTGTATAAATTAAAGTTTCTATTCCCGTTCCAACCAGCACTATCTGAAAAAGAAGATCATTATTATTGCTATACTATGAGACGGTCAAAATGATAAATATTTGAATACTTTACCTACTACGATGGTAGGTAAATGTTTTCAATAAAAATTGAATATTTGATACTTACATTTTTAGCACGCCAATGTGTTTCCGGACAATCAATGATCTTGAACTATTAATCCGCACTGCACCACTTCACTTACAAGAATAAAAGTTATCACTTCTAGGACAACAATAAACATTTACATTTTAATGAAACTTCTTCAAATTGATTAACTTTCTCAATTTGAAGAAAAAGTTTTCCTAGAACTAAAGAAAATTATTCCAGTTGAAGAAAATATAAGGACAAATTTCAGTAATTATAAAAAAAAATCGGTGTGACGAAAAATTCGTCAAGTTAAAGAAAATCTTTCCGTCATATAATGAAATTTATTCAATTTAAAGATATTACGAAAAGATTGCAACGGTTAAATGGGTATTTCCCAACGTGAGGACTAAAGTTGATAATAACATATTGAAGAAACTTATTCAAGTTGAACAATTTCGTCAATGTGAAGAACAATTAAGAGCATTTCAACAAATTTATTCAATTTGAAAAAAATTTAAGATGTGGGAATAATACAAATTTGCTGGAAAATTTAGGGGAATGTGGAGCTAGATTCAACAAGATTGAGTTTGTAAAACTCAAATTCTGTGAATACTCCTTTCGACAAAAATAGTGGTACGAGTGCAGAACAGCGAAAAGTTTTTAAAACGTTATGTTTTTGCGGTTCTTAAGCACCTATACGGATAGGTCATGCGCATTGGTTGTCTTTATTGTAGGGCGTTTCGCTTATTACCTATGGAATAGATATAAGTTAGCGGTTAGTCTTCTGAGGGCGAACAGTTTTAGATTTAGCGTAGGACCTCCTGTTAGTCGAACTGTTTTTTTGGTAAAGGGAATGTGTTTAGGCCAAGCTCGATATATAAATGTAGGTAATGTTTGAGTCCTGATCTAACCTCCACATTATATAAAGAGATTAGTCGCTTTTAGTATTTTTCTGTAAAAAAATCGTGGTTAGTGTATCTTATGCGCATTAATTGCAATCAACATTTCTTTTTATAATATAATGTAATTAAAAAATATTTATTACAGAAGTTAAAAAAGACGAAAGCTTATTTTTTTGAAAATGGCTTCAATGATTTCAATTGATATTAGAATAACCGATGTATTGTCTTTCTTATAGATTCCTTCTATAATATTCTTCAGGAAGTGTCTTATAAAGGTTTTCGCATACAACTATTTTTTTTTTAAATCTCAACCTTATCATAACTGCTCAACTGTTTTAAACTATTTCTTTTAAATTTAAGAACTGTTTGATAAATTCCTTATAAACTTTGTGTAAAGTCCTACCTACATCTTAAAAAAACCTAAGAGCTTGTAAAACAAAGTAAGAAATACCATGCTCGATTCTGGCTACGAGTAAGATTTTTAGTTGAGCAATCATAATTATAGTATGATGCATATATTTGCATTAATTGTAAACTGCTACAAGTGCAAAAAATTTAAAACTAATTATTAAAACAAAGAAAAATATAACTTGCGTTTCAAGCAATACTTTAAAAAAAAAAAAAAACGTCCCACTCTCCCCTTTTTTTATACCAAAAATAAATATTGTGTTTAATTTAAATAAAACAATATCCGATGCGGGAAAAAGGCTTTTGAAGAAATTTCATTTATCTTTAATATGTATCTAATCTTCAATTAGACGAAATATTTGATGAACAATTGTCAATTTCAATTGTTGATGATTTTGTCAATATGAAAATAAATTCATTCGCTTGAATAATATAACATGTAGCATTTGATGAAACTTTACTGATTCTGAATATTTATTTTCAATATGAAGAAAAATTTTATGGAAAATTGTTAATATGAATAAATGATTCTTCTAAAAATTATCAACATATTTTTGTCAATATCACATAAGGATATCGGTTTGTTGACGACTTCAGTTTGTCAATATGACAAAATTTCGTTGGTTTGAATAAAATATGAAATCGGACAGCAGTTGAAGATATATTATTTATTTTGAATATTATATCTTCAATAAGACGAAAAATTTGACGAAAAATTGTCGATCCGAATAATAAATTCTTCAATGATTAACAAAATATTTCCGTCAATATGAATACGCGATTTGGTTCAGTGCACACACATACCGCACGCACGGTGTTTATATACATATATTTCGGGACTGTTGGATACAGACGACAATTTTTTTTTGATGATTATTTCTGATACTTTTTTATCATCACAAGCTCTGTTTTTTGTGATAGATTTAGGCAGTTGAAATAAATATTTTTTCGCTCTCATAGATACAGAGACTAAATATGTCACATATTCCCAGGGGTTTCATATCGAAATGTTCCATGTGATATAGTTTTCGATTCATTCAGTTGGAGTGTGGATGACTTGATACAAGAACATTTTTTTCTATTCTCGAAAAAAATATTTTTTTATTCCCATAACGAGTCAAGGAAGCACCATTCCATTTCACCCATTCAAAGCTATTCAACCGATCTCTCCTTTTTTGAAGTTTCAAGTGTGAAATAGCCTAACCCTCCAATTGAGTGCATCTCCAATTTTGTTCCACCTTACACTCGATACACCATTGCCCTTCGTATTGCAAGATTAACCGTCCTACATGGTAAATTTTACACGGTCCACACATTTCCAATATTTATCGGCAAAAGCTGATTACATTCACTTTGGTTGATTATGCGACTATGGTCATTTATAATTTGTCGACTCAGTCATGTGTCAAAGTAATTTAAATACTAATCTCTCTCCATAGCACAACATCCTCTGCCAGATACCCATCCCGGTCAAGTAACTTATTCACGTCAATACTATATCGAAGGGTTGGGGCATACTCCTCATTCTTCAAATTAGGTCTCCTTGATGCACTGTACTGTACAGCTATGTGTGCGTGTGCATATTTATCAAATTATTATTGCCGCCTTGTATATTCGGATATGAGAAGCAAAATGGCAGGTGATGATTAATGGCGCTCAGCCTCAATTTATTGCACTTTAGCACAAGGAATAGAGAGCAACCATGTTTGTAATTTCCACATCCTTTCATATTTAACGACATCCGAGATTGCATTAGCCAGCAGCAGGACGGTGTACATGTGTGTACCCAGTTGGTGTATGCACTTTGTCATTCATCTATCTAAACTCAATTATCGTGATAATTCAGGACGATCTAAGCCAACAAGAATATTATTAATTGGCTACCCAAAGTCACCACTGCAGCCAGCGCATCAATTTGCGGGTGTCCAACCACATTGTGGTCCTGGCATCCATTAGGATATGAATAAGTAATTGCAATTTAAATTCAACTTTAATTTCAATCACTACAGATCTAGAATGCATGAAGAGTCAATGCATGAGTCATTGTCAATAGTTATAGCCAGCCCCAGGCCCCACCCGAAAATGTACACAATACGGAGTGTAAATCAAAATCAATTAGCACCACAAATAACGCGCAACAAACCTTTGTACAAACATTCTCAATTATTATTACAAAATCAACAAGAAATGGAAGAAATGCCGCCACGAAACGGAATTGTATCTCCCGAACGGACGAAGAATCTTCACAAGCAACCTAATTGAGATCAATGGCAGAGGTAACATATGGGTTGGTGTTCTTTCTACGCCATTCGTTGTTCGGTTTGAGTTTGGAGATGGAGATCTTGTGGATGACTAATCTGATATTCACTGATAACAATGCAAACACAACATGAGACAAAATGTGAAGACAAACGTAAACATCTATGAGCCGACGTGATTGGGGTACCAGACATAGATTTCCCATGACACCGACGCGACGGTGACTCATTCTGACCTTTGGCCAAATATTTTCAGAATACATCGGTCTGGGTCCATGTTTGAGTTGACAATAGGTGCCTGTCGGCTGGAAATCACTATTACGATAGCGGTCTGGGGATAGGCGCATAAATCTGAATACAAAACATTGAGCGAGTGCATTGATTATTCTATCATTAAGGTTGGTGCAAGTGGACGTTGAATCGGTGGTTGAATATAGACCTTGTTACTTTTTCATAAAATCTGTTCATTGCCTGAGTCGAAAAACTTATTTTTGTACTCACCTCCGTTTGTGGTATCTGGTATGGCGAAGCCGGAGAAACCTATACCCGCAACGCATGGATCAATACAGACTTCGAATATCTGACAAAATAAAACTGGTGAGTTGTCATTGCAAAGTTTTGTGTAATTGTTTTTGGCAGGGGGACAAACTTAAAAAAAAATAGTTGGTGCAACAGGTATATACGTAGGCATAGTAGCTTCTCACAACCATTCGTTTAGTGTGAATTTTTCATCTTGGGACAAATGGAACAGCTAATTGAGAAGCTCTTTCGTGGTATACTCTCGGATGTTTGTCAGATGTTCGAGAGAGGTGGCGCAGTGGAAAAACTTTATCGCAACTTAGAATCACTTTCCACACTTAATCGATGGGCTAGTGTCTTCTATTTTTGAATGATCTAAAATGATTTTATTTGTTAATTAATGCGATCGAAATTTGTAATCAAACAAATGGACACAGAACTTTCACTACTAGTGTCGCACAACTGATTGAACGTCAAACGGAAACTTCGATAGTTTTCGACGTAAATAAAAGACCGTTCTCGATGCGGTGTGAACAGGTTATTAACTTGTCAAATAGGTCTCAACTTTATGTTATGTCAATGTAAAGATCCATTGCCACACTAGGAATAATGATGCACTTCCAATGGTATCTGCCCGAAAAAATCTAAGAAGACATTAGAAAGTTATCGATATTGTAAGTAAAGGATGTTATGTTAGAAGTACGAAACTTAAAGATTAAATAAAAAATGACAAAAAGATTGTCACTGTTGTAATTTATATTTTATACGCAGATGGGGGTGTGGCTTTGGGCCATTAGCGCGGCGGCTTATTCTTGAGGTCCAAGTTTGAATCAGTTTTCGACGATCAGCTGGTCGCGTTTATGGTAAGTTTATATACTCTTAGTGCAAAACAAACTTGATCTTACTCATAATAAGATTGGTAACAAAATAACAGAAATGAGGTAAGGCTTAAAACTGATTGTCGCCTGTTGATTTTGATTCCAAAACTAAACCATAAAAAAAACACTCTTCAGTAGCTCCTAAGTGTTGTATTCTGTAATGTAGACTTAATAAGTGACGAAGAAAGTGAGGTGTGGATCTCTTTATCAATATACATTATTAATTTCTATTCTATCTACCTAGGTCGTGATCTTTGCGATTTTGTTGTATGGTTTCCATAGAAAGGCTGATAAATTCGCCAAACTTGGAGCTACACTACCTATTCTACTAGATAATACCTAGATACCCTATAGGTATATTGATCGCCACTTGCAAACTGATGATATAGGTGGATGACTTTGGCATAAAAATATTTGGACAGATCTTATGAATTATGAAAAAAAAAAATCTTTCTATGGGACAGTCTTACTTCATAGAAAGTTATTTTATTTAAGTAACATAATAAAAAAAGAAAAATAAACATAAATAAAATAAAGCGCTGCAGATTCCTGAAAGTTAAAAGTGCAAAATGCAGACAAATCTGCACCAATGGCAACGCTGTAACAGACCGCGGACGAATAGCACACCATGTCAAGAAGGAGAACAGATTTAACAAAATACGGATTTAAAATTTTTCAAGAGTGGGCAACATCTTCTCTTCAGACAAACTGCTTTTAGTCATTCAATCTCAGAAAATCAAACTCCATTTGCAGGCATTTTAACTACAAAAATATTAACGATAGTACGACTTCAAACGCGTGTATTTTTATTGATATGTCTAACGTTAGTTAGGTCTGTTCCCTTACTTTCTGGTAAAATTTTTTCATTATGCTTTTTTTTGGCGGGAATATTGAAATATCAGTAGGTAGAACAAATTACAAATTTATATTTAAGACCAAGATTTGAATAGCTTTTATGGCTAGTACTAAAAACTTTCAGTTTTTGGCTTCTTATATCTAGAGGGTGGTTGATGAATATTGCTACATTAAGAAACTCAAATAACTTTTTTTTCAGCGTATATTCCATTAAATATAGCTTAATTAGTTTTAAAAAAGTTCATTCAAATTTGTTGGTTTTGCTTCCTGTTTGTAATAACCACACAAGAAAAAGTCAGGTGCAGTAAGGTCAGGGGGGCCAACGAAATGTGGAGTTTTTGGATATCAGCTTATTGGACATTTTTTTCGCAATTCTGTCATAACAGGCCGGGGTATGTGGGAGTTGCACCATCTTGCTGAAATAACACAGAGTTCAAAGAAATTCTCATTCGGCGTAATTCTGGATAGAAAAACTCTCTCAACATGCTCAAGTAACGGCCTCCAGTAACCGTAACGGTGTGACCATTTTCTTCTAAGAAATAGGGCCCGAATGCAGCGTGATGAAATTGCGCACCACACTGTGACAAGAAGTGAATACAATTCCATCTCATGGAGTATCTGTGGGTTGGAAGCACTCCATCTTGGACAATTTTATTTGTTTGTGTTGCCGTTTAAATCGGAATGGGCCTCGTCAGACATAAAAAAAGACAGTTTAACATTTTCCGTCCACTTCCACCATTTGAAGCATCTTCTTGCAAAATTCCAAGCGAATCGGCAAGTCTGCTGCGTTCAGTTTGTTGGCCATTTGAATTTTATATGGGAATAAGTCCAAATCATTGTGCATAATTGACTGCAATGACCCATTTGAGCAGATAAGCTTCTTGTCAGAGGATTGCCGCCAAACATGTGCCTATAGTCTCTTTGAACCGAAACTACGGACTCCAGTGCGTGATATCGGCGGACAATCCAAATTATTATATACATTTTTGTTAAATCCAAAAATCAATCTGCAAAATAAAAAAAAAATTAACCAGATTCAAAAAAGTTGTTAAATTTTTTTTGGTAGCGGCTTTCATCAGCCACCCTGTATTTTAATGCTCTACCTCTACAAGCACTAAATGGCTATAAATGAAAACAAATAAAAAGCCGGTTACAAATTATCATTTGAACGATTCGACAACCATCTGACGGCAATAAACAACTACCTACCTAGCCCAAAGAAATTTGTTGGACTAATATTTCCAGACCAGTGATCCTAGGTTGGAGGAAAAGTCGGCAATTTCGTCGATTTTTTCTAACAAAATGTGAAAAAAGGAAGAAGGAATTTTGTTGGGGGAAAATAATTCTGAAAAGAAAAAAAAAACATTAAAAATTTTATTTAAATAAAGTCCTCGAAAGACTACACTATTTTAAATAAAACAAAGACACGACACAAACTGTCCATTTCAACTTTGGCTGGAATTTTCTGCACAAAAAAAAAAAAATATTTAAAAAAAGATTATTATGACTTTGTGGTAGAAAAAGGCCGCGACGTCATAATAGTGCAATGTACAAACTTTTAGGTACGTATATATATATGTTTTAATACAATTCGTATTATTTTTTGTTTGCTTAGTTCTAAGATATTTAAAGAAAACATAAGAAGTTAAAATAACACTTAAATAAGGGTTTTTGTTTTTGAGAAAAAAGTGTTTTTTTATTTTAGAAAAAGAGGAAAAAATATCGTTTTGGTATTAAAAAGGGGGGATTTTTATCCAAGATCTTGCAGAACAAAGTTCTGTGTAGCAGTAAGTTTATCCGGCCTTTGTCGTGTTTTTGTTCAAGCTGCATAATATTTCATGGGTAATGCCTTCCACCTGCTGCGGTGCTGCGGGTTCTCATTCGAACCCTTGTTCTCCACTCGTTCTCTTAATCAAAGAATGGTGGCTTGATTTAATTAATTTACTCCATCTACATGATATGTAACCCACCGTTTATATGACCAGCACGTTAGTCACCTCTTTATCGGCTTTGTTCCTCTTTCAACGAATACAACAGAGATGCGCTAGTCGACGCGATAGCGTTAAGCTAGCTTGGACATTATTTCAGAAGCAGAAATAGGTTTATGTCTCCAATTCTTTTCTGGTAATGTGCGCAAGAGATTTGTCTATTAAAATCCACACATAAAAGGAGCACTGTTCCATATGTTGGTTTAAATGATGTTCGAAACACTTTTGGCAGCCGATTCCTGAATTTTGAAGTGCGCAGTGGCAACACATTAAAAATAGGCTAAAGTCCAGGGATTGGTGTCTTTCTTATTGTCCCTGTACTTTATAGTTTCTGTAATCTTGTCATTGTCTTGTGAGTTTGGCTTCCTCGTCGTCAGTGGCTTTCCAGAACGCTACGCTGCCATTTATGTGAACAAATCATCCACCAATGCTGGTATATAAGCTGGCTTAATCGGACTTAATCGGAAAGGGGAGTTAAACAAGAAAAATAAAATCCGCAATGGAGCGGAGCCTAGGTAAAATGGGACCTAGTGTTTCGAAGACGATTCAATTCAATTCAATATCAATTCAGTTACTTTCTTAATTCTATCGATTCGATATGATCGCAAGAGATCCTGGAAAGACTGACTGTATGAAAATCGTTAAATCGCTTAAAATGGATGTCAAATATTACAAATCATATACCCTCCTTCAGCTTCCTCTATAGACTGAACTCCATTATAAACTTGTTACATATACTTACTAAAGTAACAGTCCTCGGTGGACCTGGGGCTCCAGCCAGCTCTGTCTCCAGTTTCCCACGCTAAGTTTGTTAAGGTCCCAAAACTTATTGTAATATAAAAAAACCTCACTTAAAATCAATTTTGCTCATCAGATGTCGAGTTAAGGGACCTAAACTTAATGGAAGATAATTTTCAAATATGCTTCATTTGACATCGAAAAGTGACAAAAGGTATTCAAAGCGCTTATTTGAACAAACGTTCCCTGGTAGCACAATTCATTGCAAGGCTAACTACCTATCCCATGCACCTCTCTCCGCATAAAGGATTTTGTGCCACATTACATTTGACGATTTGCATCCGCATTTTAATAGGTACGTTTCAGTCCTCTCGACCCACCTACAGAGCACCTCATTACCTTTCTGTGGTTACGGGCAATCGTAAAAATAATCGACTTCTATTTCAGCTGAGTGATTTCCCGTTTCCGACTAAGAATAAAATATTTGAACAAAGACCAAGTCCTTGCAGGCATTCAACCTCCACCACAGCATGGTGTGGTTTATCCCATTTCCTGCAATTGAAACGGGATAACCCAAACAAAACCACACACAAGCTAGAACAGTCACAGTGACATTCGAAGACGGGAAAATATTTTTATTGTACACTTCTCCATGAATATGTAATTGGGCGCGTCTGCAATGAGCGTATCAGTGCGAAGGATTTAAAATCTCTTCGAGCGTGAAAAATCAGTGCCCAATTTGCATAATTTGATTTGGCTGTTTCAAAAATAGAAAATTCTATACCCACACACACTCGTATACCTCTATACCTATCCACGCATGGGAAAGATATTCAATTTGGCAAAAAGTTTCGGCAAGTTGCTGCTGATGTTATCCTTTTGAAATCAAGGAAAATTATGAGTTTGACTTTTTATTGCCACAAGGATAATTTATTTCCAATCTTTATTATTATGTTTTTATGATGTTTGCTTCTTCCAGTTGTATTTGTCAGTTAAATTGTTTTTTTTTTTTTTGTTGTATTTGTTGTATATAAGTCATTGTCGGAGGATATGCCTTCCAGTTGTATTTGTATTTATCTCTGCATGAGTTATGACGCTGATTCTTTATTGTACTAGCAGGAACAATAAATCGAGTCGAGCGTGAAAAATAATTGGCTATTACAAAGGACCTGCAGTAGAGGCGATAGCAAGTGCAATAAAACCGTTCTGAGAAATTTAAATAAAACCATCATAACATAACTATTGAGCGGCCAAATGGGAATTACGCGTTTTATTGAGCTGCTATGCATCTGTTGGCTACTTCCGATGTCAAAGGCATGCCCGTGACACCATCAATTTATCTTTGGAATGCGCACATATATCAAACAAGAAGTTAAATCATAAAAATCAAATAAAATCATTAACGCGACCTAATTGAGAGCAAGATATGAATATTGTTGTGCCGCCCGGGGGAACATAAAATGTATTTGGTATGTAAACATTTTGTGAAGGAATGCCTTGCGTGATTAAATCACAACGAGGGGATCCAATTAGATTTTCATTTGAAACAAGTCCGAAAATAGAACTACTGTGTGACACCCCAAAAAGGAAATTGTGACGGGGGTTTTTGTGTAAAGGCAATATGTCATCTCATGCACTTTGAAATATCGCGTGAGATGAAGCACACCATCTGTATCTGGCTACCGACGACAAAGACGTGATAAGAAGAAATTATATTCGGAGAGCCGCCTGTCGTCGCCATATGAAAGGTGATTTTCTTTATGTTCATATTCATATATTAAATATTAAGATAGATGATGGTAGCGGTAGTTATAGGTATGTGGATTTTAATAGTTTACGAGGTAACAAATTGCTGTCATATTGATCTTTCCTCTGGCTTTGGGGAGTTAATATCTAATGAAATCGATATGCTTCACTTTAATGGCTTTAAGTGTACTTTGGGGAGTCTATATGCAAGCCGAGGTAATAAATTTTACAAAGCAATAAAAACACATGGCTACTATAGTGGAAATCGGTTATAACGAGCTCGAAGGGACTTGGACAGTATTTCTTATACTTTCTATTCATTTCAGTATGAACGTTTTTTTTTTCGATTTAATTCAACTAACGAATTTTTTATTTGAAGTTTTGATTCCAAAACCATATAGCGCCGTACAAATAACAATTTTCAGTCTCGACTTTAAATTTACAGAAGCTCATAAATAATAATTGCAAAATTTGTATGGGAAATATACCTCTAGCCATTTTGAATTAATAAAATTTAAAATCGAAACTAAAAATGTCTGTTGGTAAGGCTCATAGTGTAGACCTCTATTTTAAAAAAATTAAATAGTTAGGTACATACACTGGAAAATGGCAAAACACTAATTATTTATTAAAAGGATCAACGAATCAAGTACCTATAAGTATGAACTGGGCTGCATTCCAAGTATAACTTTTTTTTACTAAAGCCGCAACGATTGTTTATTTAGTTCTTTTTGGAACATCGGGTAGCTTTTGTTGCTAATGACGCAGTTAAAATTCCCTGCTTATATTATGTTGATCAACAGCAATTTGTGTGGGAAGAGAAAAAATGTCAGTCGGGTTGCGTATGCTGACAACCTTTCACAGCAAAACCAACCACACTTTTATCTTTTAATCTTTTAGTTAGACTTCCACTCTTTGCAATGTCAAAACAGAAAATGCTGTTGATGACTTAGCTACCAACACTGGATCAAGCTGCGCAACACCGATCTCTATGGTAAGAGACAGATATTCCTGTCGTCCAAGATTTGGAGCTCGAGACTCCTATTTTGAAATTGTGATGATAGAGGAGCTTAACGCATCGCATTAGGAGCACAACACAACAGCGTTGCCGTTTTGTAGCTTCAGGGGCCAAATTGCCGCTTTTTGAGCCTCAGGACCCTTGGGCCACACTTTTTGGAAAATTATCAAAATGGCCCCTTTTAAAGTTTAAGTAAGATTTTATTATAAAATATTTTTTTGTTAAACATTAATGTCTAAATGTTAGTATATTTTCTGTGAAGGAACCTTTTTTTCGGCTCGTGCCCCTTTTTAGTTAAATTTTTTTCGTAATCTGGAAAGTTAAACGATAGTAGAACAGTTTAGAAGGCCAATTAAAAATTGTCTTCGGTTGTCAACTAAACGAATAAAAGTCCCTAGACTCTTACAATTAAATTCCAAAAAGTGAGCGTTGTTGCTTTCCACTATGCACTTAAGCTCTTGTTTGTGCAAAACACATCCGACCTTCGACTACCCTAATGACTTGCGAAATCACCGATGAAAAGCATTCTTATAGCCTTTTCAAACCGAGCCCAAAACCGGGTTTTCGAGAAAACTCTCGAAAACTTCTACGAAAACAGAAGTTTTTCCAAACATATTTCAGTTTGTCGTTTGCACTCGTTTTTTACGGTTGTTGAAACAAACACACCTTTTGCAATATTCAGCAAAATAGCTGACCGAACAAATGTCACAACTTAAAATTATTTTCCACAATTAATTGATGGGCTAATATTATTTTGAAATGCACTAAATTCATTTAGTTGGTTAATTAATGCGATCGATATTTGTAACTACAAAAGTGATTGAAACGTCAAACGAAAACTAGTTGGTGGTCGGTGTGAATGCATCGAGGAGTTTTCGAGGAAAACACGGTTTTCGGCTTGTTGTGAAACGCCTTTTATAGCCATTTCGAGTGGACCAGTTGCCAAGTGGAGTCACGCACACTTTCACCATAGACTCTAAATAGTTCTCTTATTCGAGAGGCTGAGTTTAATGTTGTTAGCTGTAGGTTTGCACCTCTTGAACATATATTCGAAAAAAAAAAATTAGAAAATTATGAAGGTACTGTGAACATAAATTATTCTCAGCAAACTTTGACATTTATTTATAATGGTGACGTTCGGATTCGCAGTTTAGTAAATCTGACAGCTGTCTGACCAGATGCGTCTCAGTTTTTATTGGCCCAGAGTGTTCACGTGTATAGTTTTTGCAGTTGACGTTTATGGACGGGGAGCCGACCAATCTAGTCAAGAAAATCCTGCCTGCGTACTTAATTGACATTTCGAAGAGTCAAATTTAAAATAAACAGAGTGGCCGTTGCAGAATTCTGGTCATTTTTACACTATAATAGTGTAGTGATTGCCAGCCATGTTACATTTCAAATGTACTTATTTGAAAATAACAATTTTTTAAAGATTTATGAAGGGCCTTCCCAAATAAAAAAAGTGCAAAATCAAGCAAAGGTAACGCTGACCGCGAGAATACAAAAACAATTCAACTTGCTTATTCAACGCGTTCGGATTCATAGTCACGACCAATCTAGTTGACGTTTTACATAAACTAGGTATCCGAACGTCCCCAATGACAATACGTTTTAATTGTACTTTTACTTTATTAAGGCTGACCCTCGTTTTCCCCTTACATTCCAAAGCGTCGAAATTGGCTTTTTTCCCCTCAATCTGGGAGCACTGCTCAGTTTCATTGAAACCGGGACTTTTTTATGTATCCTGAAGTCTTATCCATGAGCAACATTATGCAAAAAGCAATGTTGAGGAAGATTGGCCACATTCTGATGAAACCAAACCATGTTACCAGAGGGATCCAACTTGGTGACAAAGCTAAGCTATCGCTCTCAACTCGATGTTTGTTCTTACATATGTCATGAGATTTTTGTGTAGTGTCGTTTTCTAACTTATAGGGAGACCATGCAATCGTTTTAAAAACAGGTTTGGATTTTACTAATTGACTTGTTAAAAATTTGAAAGATTTGGTCCAAAAAATTGTGGTGTGTCAAAAAGGAGGGATGTAAACCCAAGTCTTCGGAGCCTTATTTTACAACCCAACACAGTGACAAATAATTTCACAGCTGATAACAGGTATATTTGCTTGATTTATCTACAAATATGGTTTTGCAAGAATATGCAGCCATATATGCAAAATATAACCGAAAACTAGATTCCTTTTGGTACTTTTTTATCACAAAATTCATATCTATCTGCTCGTCTGAAGAGGGAACGAAGAACCAAACCCTTTTATATCGAAAATGGTTTAAGGTAAGGGACACGCTATCAAACGAATTATTTAAACAAAGGCGGCAAAATATGGTTTTTAACGGTACGAAGTGTATTTGAGAAATTACTCTCAACTCTGACGATTAGAACAGAATTTGGCTTTACAATTATTACCTTTGAAAATATCAACGCCTCGTTTATTTTGGAAGACATCAAAAATGCATCTTCACCACATCGTTGAAGGAATAAGGCAGGAAGAAGAGCCACGCCCGGAACTAGTTCCAAAAAATTATATAACTGCTAGTAGTGAAAGTTTGAACATCTACAAGTAAATCGAATTTTTTACACTTAGAGTAGAATCATTGCGCACACTTCCCAGACCTTTATAGCAGTTTAAAAATTCCCCGCGTTCCCTTACAATTCAACCAAGCACCACTGAAACCCTAAATCCACTCAATACATTACCAGACAATATCTCTTCCACAACGTAGCCAATCCAGCTTAGTCCGATACCCACTAACAATTTGACTAATTTACAAAATCTTTTCCACACTTCACAAAGGATCTAATGAGAGTATTTGCGAATCCAAAGAATCCTCAAAACTAGTTGATTGACGAGCACCTTCATCCCTTGATTAATTACCTCATTACCATGTGAATCCAAACTGGCGATGAATAAGAAATGAGCCGAAAATTTCCCACTCCTAAAAAGGCGCTGTCAAAAGTTAAGCTTTTGTTAAAGTGCGCGCCCTTAACCCTTCTATTTCAAAAAACGTTCACGGATCATCACCAGCTCTGCCGTCTCCCTCGGAACTCCCAACCAAAGTCGATGCGATGCTGATGGAATGTTCAGATTATATCAACTCTTTGTTACGAATTTACATTTCAATGAACGGTGATGAATGATTAATCACGTCATAGAATCTGTGCCACAAAAAAAAAAACGAATGTCTGTTCAAAAACATCACGCATCCATTTCGACACCCACAACCGCACATATGACAGTGATAAGCAAAAAAAATTAACGACCTTAAAAAATAGAAAGATACAATGAATTATCTTGGCAAATATTTCATTTCAAACAAGGACACCAATCCTTCGGAATGACAGTACAAAATTGTGCCGAATAATGGACACAAATTGCATTATGACAGGACCACTGACACCCCTCTGCATTGACAAATGAATTTCCTTTGTTACCGTTTGCCAAATAGTATACTATGTGCCAAAATCGATGATCCTTAAACACAAGGATGCATTAACATAACTAATGGTATTTATATCTTGTTTTTCTGTTCGTTTTCATGACTCCATGCCGAGTCAGAAGGATAAATGTCCACACACATGAATATTTTGGCCTGCCAACAAGGATGATTGATTCACTAATGACTAGACAATTATTTCAACTTCCTCATGGATGAGTTGATCCCATGTCCTAGATAGAATGCAACTACTCATGAGGGCCAATGTCCAGGGTATCATAATTAATAAGGCCCTTCAACTGGCGCACACACAAAGTCCACTCATGGTGGGTGGAAAAATTCCCGCAAATCACTCTAAATAAAAGTTTCTCATTAATTTAATCAGATTTGGTGATCGGAATTTTTGTAGTTACTTTGCTACCGTATATCCATATCCCAGTTAATGAATTATTCATAAGGCGAGTAGTTAATGTGCAGAGACAGATGAGAGGGTACTGGGTAGCCGTAGCATGGATAAGTGGAGGCTAAATTTATAGCGGAGTGATGTAGAGAACATCCCTCTGGAAGGTTTTACACACATTACCTTAATCAATTGGCTTATAGAGATTGAGTTGTCAATCAAGGAATGCGTGTACGAAGGGTAGCCAAGATCGAGTTAATTGGAAAGCTATGTGGGGTTCAAAAAGACACTTCTATTACTTTATTTTTGCATCGTGCATGGCGTTTTTCTTACGAGGAAACACGTTTTAAACTTACAAAATACCTTCTCATTCTTACTAAAGATGATTTCGATTTGAAGCAGATACAAAAATATTACATCAGAGAGACCTGATCAGGTCTCTGAAAACTGAGCATTGGGTGGGGGTGGCATGAATAGCTAACGTGACCATCGTAAGGGTGGCAGATCAAATGCAACGCTTTCTTACAGTACATGTCTCTATTGCGATGACCTTTTCAAATACTAAAAAACGATTATTTATCCTACAAGAGTTTAAACATAAGTTTAACCAACTGTTAAAACAATATCCACCACTTTTCGGGCAACCCAATGTTTCCCCTCAACCGCGCCTTGGAAGCGATTTTAAAACCGTTCTTGGTTCTTAACAAAAGTTTTTGTTTCTAAAAGAGGATTAGCACCTAACTGCAGAATTAAATTGTAAGAATTGAGAAAGTACCTACTTGCATATTTCGTATCGTAGAAAAATGTTGATAAGCAAAAAAGAGGACATTTTCAGGCAAGTTTAGTAAAAAAAAATAAAAGAGGGCGTAGTAGAGAAAAATAGGACTGTCTTCTCAAAAAGACTGCGAATGGTCACCGTATTTATGTGGTGTGTCTTATTCAAAATAACATAACTTGAAGAAGGTTACTACGTAAAGAGAAAAGTTATTTCTTGTATTTCAGCTGAAAGAAGTTTGTTCGCGAAATTTTTTAAATGTCTGCAAGAGCACTGCGGTAAAATAACTGGCTCATATCCATTGTAAAGCCATTTACCAATTTGCTTTATATTTTTCTGCAGTCAAGTCGCATTCTTAACCTTCATAGGAAAGAGAAGAAAGAACGGTGATTGTAGCCGAAGTCACCGAAGTCAGGACAATCACATCACTAATGTTATAGGCGCTTTCATCGGCTAGGGTTTCCACTGTAATTTCTCGCTGGTACCAACAACAATGTTGCGGACATTTAACTGACATATAATATATATCTAAGGTCAAGGACACAACCTGAGCGGCAAGCGGCAGAATGGCAAAAAGATAAGCGGCAAGTGGCCATTTATTAAGCGGCAATTCCATGAGCGATAAGTTTGTGCGAGTGCGAGATGGCGATAGTAATGTTGACTACATTCAGATTACAATGCAACTGAACAATGACGAAACTAGAAACTCCAGTTAGCTAAGAACCAAGTACCTTCCTACATGTTTCAATAGAAGCAGACAAACAGCATCAAATAGCAGAGCCGAACTCACGAAATATTTATGTTATTTTGGACATTAAGCCAAAATTAAATTTGTAAATGGATAAAGTAAATAATCGGCCCTAGCGAGGTAACCGTCGGAGCGGATAATTTTCCGATATCGTCCGAATCGGAGAATATTTGCTTCGAGGTAATCTTCCGAACACCTGTTCGGAACATTTTTCCGACAAAAAAAAAAGTAGGTATGCGTTGTAATACGATGAAGTGCATTTTTTCATGATTTTGACATTTTCACATAAATATTTTTTTCCGAAATCGTCCGCCAACATTTTGTCGCGGAATTTGTTTACTTTCAGCTAGCAAAAGGAAAAAAAATGTAAGGAATAAAAAAAATTATGTATTTTTGTGTTTCTAATATACTTTGTCTTTAAGGCCAAAAGAAAAAACGAGCACACAACAATTTGAGCTAATAGTGACCTTACTACAGGAAAAACCCGACATAGCTCGAAATTATAGCCAAAGAGCACCAGAAGATGTTGCTGCGTTTTGGGATAATTTGAGTGAGCAGCTTAACAAACTTGGACCACGCCAGAGAGATACTTGTGGCTGGAAAAAAGTATGTCCATTATTCGTAAAGAGCATTCATTATCGACATCGATATTTATTTATGTTCATTTTAGGTTTGGAGTGACTTGAAGTCCTACATAAAAAAAAAACTATCGGCAAACAAAAAAGAAAGTTCGGGCACTGGTGGCGGCCCATTTAAACAAAAATCATTTACCCCGTTAGAAGATACCGTGATAGCTCTTGTAGCTACCGATAGTTCTGTCAAGGGCATAGGAGCAACATGTTTTGGGACGGGTAATATCCGAAAATCACCGAGCGAGCCCTCAACGTCAAATGCAGCTGCTGATTATGGTTCAGAAGATGAAGAAAATGGAACCATTGGAGAGAGCAGAGAAACCCCATGCAGAACCACAACTCGCAATCGAAAGGTTTTCTCATCCATCCAACTACTCACGAAGCAAGTTGAAAACCAGGAGGCGTTTTTCCATGATATAAAAAGTAACGTTCAGGAAGTCACAAAAGCACTGAAGGAGGAAACATATTCCCATCAAAATTCAGTGGTCCACCTAAAGCGGGTTTACCGGGTGATGGAAAACTTGTGTGAGGTGGAAAAAAAAAACTTAAAGAAACGCAACACCATAACGATGAAATGAGGAAAATTGCGGCTAAAAAACTGAAGATAAAGGCCCAAACCTTGGAACTTGAAATTGCCAAAGACAATTACAATCGTAATTTTTAAACTTAGCTAACTTTTATAGTAACAAAATCAAACGCCAAACAGGCTAGTCATTTTTTTATAACCAAATGATTTATTTAATTTTTATTTCTTAAATAAAGTTTTTATGTTGTTTGAAAGTGAAGTTGAACTATTTCATTTCGTATTACGGCTGCCTGCCTACGAAGCAAGCTTTGTTGGGCTTCATCGGGCTCTAAATCCTCTTCTATTTCGTCACTATCTTCATTTTGAAAGTTCTCGTAATCCATGTCAAAGTATAGACATATGTTGTGTAAGGCACAACAAACATTAACGATTTGTGCCGCTTTTAAGGGATTGTAGTGCAACTGTCGAGCACCTGCTTTTTAATAATCCTATTGAACGTTCCACTATGTTACGTGCTTTTTTGTGAGATGTGTTAAAGCGACTCTCAACGCTTTGCGGTCTTGGAGTCCTAAATGGTGTCATGAGCCAGGGCTCACAAGTATATCCCGAATCACCTAATAAAATGAAAATTCAAATAATACTGTAAGTCGGAAAGCAAAGAAATAAATCCACCTAGCAACCAGCTACCTCTTGAACCACTTAAAAACATTCTTTCAAAATGTCGCCGTTCTCCACTCAAAGCCCAAACATGGGAGTCATGGTTGCATCCCTGGTAATTAGCATTAACAGCTCTTATCCTCATTTTATAGTCACAAATCTAAAATGAAACAAAACACAAGGTGAGGATGAGAAGCTTCGTTACAAAAATTAAAATATTACAATCATCACGTTAAGACTGAAATGTCCCTTGCGATTGAGGAAAAGATGCTTGTTTTCTACTGGCGCATTTATTTGAACGTGGGTCCCATCCACACAGCCAATAACTCCAGGAAAGCCTGATGTCCTTTAAAAAAAGTTGCCTTTGGAACGTTGACATTCTTCATCTGACATCTTCAAAGATATCCAGTTGTTACAAAATGTATCTTCCATGATATCCAATGTTTCCTTGAGCATATTTGAAAAAGTCGTTTGGCCAACAGTAGAATCACAATCCTTTCCAACTCCATGTTGGTAGTTTCCCTCCGCAAAAAAACCTTAAACAAGATGCCAGCTTATGCTCTGGACTAATTGAGTTAGAACGATGGTTGGTCTTAAATTTATTTTCAATTTGCTCTAAGACATAAGCAAATGCAACCTTGTTGAGGCGAAAGTTATTTTTAAATCTATTCAAAAATATGCTGTATTAGATGTTTGAAGTAAAATCTAAATAAAGAAACTTACGCCGCATCTGACATTTCATTAAATGTACTGCTGTTCCGCAATGCCCTCCTTTTGGATTGATTTTGCGTCCTTAGCTCTCTGGACTCAGCTTCCAAAAAGAAGACTATTCCATCCATTTTAGTGGTTTTTTTATATAACATTTACAAATTAGTCTTTCGATGCACGAATTTGTTTAATACAAATTTCAAATGTATTTTTTTGACACTTCATATCAAAACATATGTTAGAAATTAGAGAAGAAATTTTTGAAAAATATATCGATATTAACCGATTCGATATCTTTTGATTGAAAATTAGTTCATCCAATTTTGTTCCTTATAGACACTAATGTGTTATAAAAAGGAAGATTCCTTGTTGTAAGCAATGAGTTTTACCTCCTAATTGATTTTTCATAGTTTAAAAGGTCCATTCGGATAGTTTATCAACAATTATCGGAAAATAGATTGCTTTTTTGACATATCGATTATTTTGCACATCTTTATTAAATCCGCCGCATGTTAAACCATGCGTCGTAGCACTTCCTTATGATTTTTTCCGATGACAAATACCTCGAATACAAATTGAATCTCCGACAAAGTATGTATATGCGTTGCGGAATATTCTCCGCTCCGACGGTTACCTCGCTAGGGCCGAATATAAAACTCACCTGAACAATGACATTTATCTCAAACTTCACTCCACAGTTTGTCAGCTATGTTTTAAAAATCTTTGAACTTCTGAAATTAAAGGTTCAGTGTTAATTTTTGCATGATGATTTCTTGCCGCTCAGCACTACACTAAAATAATAGAAAAGAATTGAAAGCAGAGCGACGCCGCTGTGCTGCTCAGAAACGTCGCTTGCGTCGTTGCGACCTCGTGGCAACAACCATACAATTTCATATGTTTGAACTTTTGTTGCCGGTCGGCTTTTTGCCGCTCTGGCGCCCTGGGCGTGGCCTAGGCCTAAAAAATATCTATTTTGTTTCGCCTGCAAGCCGAAGGGACGTGCGTTGGAGATCAAAAGCCGCTCGAAAAGATACATAAAATAGCTTTTACAAGACCTTTCGCAAAGTCTTATATTATGATATCTCTCTCGGTTTTTTAGTTATTTGGAGCCCAAAGAAGGTGAATTCAACTTTCTATTAGAGAAACAAGAGGCCTTCAGTTGTCTGACTATAACTTGATAACGGCTAAATGGAGTGCTATGGCATATTTCTGACTGTAAAATCCGACCTATATTTATACCTAGATAAAAATCAAGTCTGACACCATTAATAGGTCTGCAAAAGTATCTGAATTCGAGTCCAATTCAAATGCTCGTTGAATATCGTTGAGCATCTGAATTCAACGAAAACAGCTTCATCGTTTCCTTGGCTCACACAGTGGATGGAACCTAGTGTCAGATCTCTGTAATGTATAAGAGCCCATTTTGGAACAATAAAAATTAAAAAAAAACTCACAACGCCCGCTTTGAGACCTCAGTGTCGATTCGTTGTGAATGACTTGTTAGAACTAAAACTAGAGAGTCCGGTACTCCTAATGAAATGTGCAGCAGACCCGACATTACCCTTCCTTCATCCTAAGGTACGTATACGTTTTTCTTGCTAGCGAAACACTGACAAAACAGTTGTGGTAGCATATCCATAAGTCCTTCGACTATATATCTACCATTCCCATAGTGACTCTAAAAAATCAGTCTCCAGTGACTATTCTAAGTTATGAGGATCAATTTACTGCTTCAATGCTTTTGATATCCTTTCAGTCTAATTTTGTGTCTCAGCATTGATGCCAAATCATGCTATTGCCCTCTGGCATGGCCCAGCAACGACGGCATGCTGATTAGGCAAAATGTCCCTCAAGCTCCAATCAGACCGAGAGCATGCGACTAGTCGGCTCTGAAACGCAAAGAAATTAGGTCGTTTTCTTATTCTCCCTCGCTGTTCGACGAGAAGAAACACTACGCAATCAATTATGCTGTACAACTTTCCAATGATCATTTTCGACCTTGGTTCTTGCAAAGCCGCATTTTCGTTACCTTCTATACTTCAGTCTCCCGAAACTCAGCAGTTTTCGATGGAACACTGGCTCACAATTTGTAATGCCGTTAGCAAAAACGTTGCCCAAGTTTGTCACAACAAGTGCCTTCCCCAACTCATACGAAATGGATGCACAGTTCTTTTTACCATTTCAAACTATTCCTGTGCTATTTCTGATTGGATTCCGAGTTAGACCTTCAATGGCAATGTGCCCATTTAAACATTTAAACTAAACTCTCCTAATCCCTCCGCTCACATTTTTAGATAAGCCTCTAAATATCCCGAATGCACACATGACATTCCTAAGAATGTTTTTACAAATTGGGTGGCCCACCACATCATTCACCATGAAAGTGACACACCTATCTGTCAAATGCGATCAACTCGGCCTCGCACACACAAGACACACTGAGCAGTTGACTACTCGAAACGTCATGCCACATCACCATCTCCATACACACATGTGGATGTAAACAAAATGCATCCATCTCCCTGAGTGTACGCGGAATTAATATTCCACTCCATGGCTCAACAATTGTGGTGTACAAACATCGGGCGCACGCAGCCTGTGTGTGAACGCACTATTTTGTGCGCTACCGCATGCATCCAACTACAAGTGCGCACCACCTGCTCCTGGTTGTGTGCTGCGTTTCCTAATACATTTCAAAGAGAACATCCATCATATAGCCACCCTGTGCAACGGCAACAGGGCATCCCAATAATAATAATTCTCCCCCCATCACAATTTATTAATATCCACGAGGAGACCAACAATTTCAGAGTTCTCCATAATTAAAATTGAAATAGTTGCTCTGGGCCCGCGCTCCTCCCACCCCAAACAAGAACAAGTGTCTAATCTGTTGGGCTGTCGTTGCATTTACTATGAAGTGAGCTGATGCATGCAACTCCAGAGATCGAGAGCGAGGAAGCACGACCAAGGGTGACACAACTTTAAGCGTATAAGAAACAGAAAACAGACACACAAAGTACAAAACTAATAAAATAAAAATAAAAATAAACAAGATCGGCATCAGGTCAGATCGTTTACTTACACCATCCAGTTGAAGACGGGGCCATCGATGTCGTCGTTGTAATAGTTCCATCTGTGGCTGTATACATTCATCTTTATGTGACACATGTTGGCTGCGCTCCTCAAAAGCGCGCTCAACTTGAGCAAGCGCCCATATACAAATACCCATTCCCATTCGAAGTCCCATTCCCGTGCCCTGTCATGTCAACCCATAGCCATACCCCATACCATACCAATCGTACTAGTATCTATCGAATCAAGTTGAGGAAAGTGTGCGCAGAGGCACAAGCACAAAACGTTTTTATTTTAGGTTTGATCTCAGCAGGAGATGGTTTTTTGGCCGCCTGTTCCCCACATCCCCTCAGGATCGGGGGTGCGGTAGAGATGTTTTATTTTAAGATCACAAGATCACTGACTGGAAGTGAAAATTCTGTATGGGGAAGGAGTATAGGACTCTTGGATTAGAATAGCTGCAAACGGATCGTGGCGAAAACATTAGAACAATTTTTTACGAGTGCGTATTCTTGACAATTGGGGAGCGACGCGATATGCGTAAATCCAAGTATGCTGTATATTGTCAATCAGTATTTTACAAAGATTATGCCTCACAATACGATTTTGACATAAATGTTCGAATTCAAAAATGATGTTTTAAGATTTTTTGATAAAGATTTTTGGTTTTTTAAACCATCCTTGGGCAGTCATTGGGGGAGGTGTTATTCCTTCCTGATGGATGTTGCGATTGATAACGAAACCAAGACAGTTGGCAGATTCAGCTATTTTGAGTTTACAATTTAAAAGCCAAATGTCTGGAACAACATCGAGATCAAAAAATTTGTTTGCAATGGGAATTGCCAAGCATTTATTAGGGTTGAGAAGCAGTCCGTTTTTTGCAGTCCATTCATTAATTGCAGATAAATCCTCATTTAGCAGCACTACAAGTTCTGATATTTTTTTCGGAGGTTGGGATAGACGGATCTGAGCATCATCAAAATGGATGGAGCAATATTTGCATACTGAAGGTAAATCATTTATAAATATGCTGAACAAGATAGGTCCCAAGATAGATCCCTGAGGCACTCCTTGTTTGAGCGGCTTGGATACCGAGCAGCTTTCACCTATAACGACTCTTTGAAATCTGTTAGAAAGGAAATCACGCAGCAAACCAACAGCCACCTCCTTGCAGGTTTATAAGAGCAGCCTATTCAAAAAAGCTACAATTCACAATAAAGCATATAATATTCAAGAAACGCATATCGCCAGAGCACGACCTTTATTATTATACTGAGTGAAGATTCCGCTTCTAAATTAACAAGTGTGCCAATAATTGCACCTGCGATAAAATGATACTAGAAAGCACCTTTGCAGTATTTTTTAAAAGCAATGCATATTGGTACTCCTACAGGAAGTAGGAACATTAGTCTATTGCTACTTGCTTTGATGTATGATTGTTGCCGTCTTGATGATTGAGACTCAATTTATAGTTCGTAGAGTTAGTCTTACACCTAACACTGGCGAAAGCTCGAGTGTTAACTCTAAAGATCTTTAACCCATAACTTTATCAGTATTTATAAGTTATTGGTCAAAAATACTTAGAGTTGACGTTGGCGTTTTTAAAACCGAATAAAGGATAGACCTCTGCTACTACCTCTGTATCCTTTTGTAATATTTATATTGACTAAAATCCAAGATTGCCGTCACGTCTTGGAGACAGGAAAAAACAGAAACAACCTATATAGCTAGGTAAACCTTCCTAGGCTTACTGGGGCTGTGTAGGCTTGGATTGTGTGTTGTAGCTGAGAGGGTAACAGAAGAGTTAGTCTTCCGTTTTCCACGCAGTCTCATAAGTTAGCTGCTTACGGAACGCGACTATTCCGGAAACTCAGCATATTTTCAGTGTTACATTTTCAGAGTTTCGTCAATTTTTAAATGCCGTACTTATTTATATACGCATCCACATGGGGCAATAGCTTCTCTAATGGCTTGGTCTGTAAAAATACTCTCTTAGAATTTGTAACAAGCCTCGAGCTTTCAAAAAAGACAGACCCTTGATATCAAATTTATAAGTCTTTGGAAAAAATTACTGCAATTGAGTTGGGTTCATCTATTGTTTGTCTAGGATTACCCAAGGGGCAAGTTTATGATCTACGGCTTGCTGCTATTGAGACAAATATATGAAGCTGCTTGAAGGGTTGACACTATGACCTTTTTGAATAAAGTGTTCCTTCTACTCATTTACTAAATAGTAGACAAAAAACCTAGAGCTGACCTTTGCAACTTTCAATAGGAATGCTAGCGAAGTGCCTACACAAATCTCTCGTAGTTGCTTTGCTTATTTCTTTTTCGCGAACTCCTCTTGAAGCTAATGGATCGAGTACAAAGCTTAAAATATTGAGAAGGAAGCTTCTATTCTTTGAAACTGTTCACCAATTAGTGACTCAATGCACCAAAGGATTGCTGAACAGATTTTAGAAAATATCAATTGCTTCCTCTTTCCGTAATCTGTCCACCCTGACGCCCGCCAGAGCATAGGCACAACCCATAATATATACCATATCGGTTTAACTGCATTCGAGTACACTCCACAGAATCAGGGTTACTTCTGATCCTCTTCGCTCCGCAACACGACCACACAGCCCAACCCATAACTGATTCCAATTCTGACAGCCAGTGAATAATAATAGCGCAAAGGCCGTAAATTAGAATTGTTGGCCGTGCGTGTATCGATCGCCAAGTGCAGATATTCTACCAATCTGTTGGCTATCGCCACACGATCCTATATACAAAACGGCGGATCCTACATTTTGTTTTCTACAACTACGGTCCAACGACAAGTGCTGGCTAATTGGTATTCGAAGCATGAATATGCCAAAGGAGTGCAGAACACAGTGTTTGGTGTTCACGTTCCGTATGCAGGTACCTACACCAACCGTTGGTGTATCCCAATGCTCTGCGCAATTACATCTTCATTTGAAATTGACACTTTGTATGTAAGCAGCGAGGATGTGTTTCGTTCTTTAAATGGCACACACAAGGAGTGCCAACAGTCATTTTCTCACACTCTGTTTCAAAGGAATCATAAATTTAATACTCACAGTACCGTTGTGAGTACCTACCTTCACTGTCTTTACTGCTGATGGGGGCTCAACCAGGAAACGCACGTATCTACCTGTCGAAATACGACAATTATAGGTACAATTTGTAGATAAACACATATCCAAAGGATGCAATTACTGACCGCAAGCCACCAAAAGCATGTTGCTTGTTAACGCTAATCCGGCATCAGCCCAGGCCCAGCTATATCAAGACTCAATCTCAAAGCCATCGGACGCATTAAATCTAGTTTTTCGCGTAGCGCAGACTGAGATACGCCATGTGCGCGCACGGATTACGAAATTCATTTTGTTTACATCCAATCAGGCGCCCCCTCCACTGATGCGGAGACCGGTTACCAGCGTGTGTATCAAACTTTAGTGCGGCAACTGGAAGAAAAAAATAACCGCCCGATCTTCGATAACACCACACATTGCGGGTTAACGCAAAGTCAAAGTGTACAAGTGTATAATGTATCTGCATACAACGAGTTCGAGTGCGAGTACCCGTACGACGTACGCCGTACGCTGTACGCCGTTTGCCGTATCTATCCAACCATCCGTAAGCCTTATCATTACTGTGTGCATGCACTTGTGCAGTGTACTCGTCGTATATTTATATGTAAACTTTACTACGTCTTAAGTTTTATTCTGCGAACGGGAAAAGTGTGCGCTGCCACAGTCAGAGTCGACGAACGACAAGCCTCAGAACGAAGTCACCGCTCCACTCCGCACAGTCCACACACAAAACACAAAGGACAAGTCGCTGCTCGAGAGGCCCGAGTTAAGAGTTAATAAAGTGGCCTTTCGTGTGCTGTTTGGTTTTTCTCCTCTGCGCTCGCCCTGTTGATGCTGCTGCCGTTGCTGGTGCTGGTGCTAGTTGGTTCTGATACTCAAGAAAGTTGTTGCCCTTGCGCGACTGCAACGAGATTCAGCTCACGTCACGCGTCACTAAGTCGTTTGTCTTCTCCTTTATGGCATATTAGCCGCGAATTGACATATGCAACGAATAGCTTTTGATACACACGCCAAGACCGAACCGGGACTAGGTATCCCACTCGCAGTACTTTTCAAAACTTTTTAAGATTCTAGATCTAGGTTCGTCTGCATTGTGTGTAGGCTGGCAGCACTTGTGGAGCGTGCCATAGATCAAATCCGAAGCCTTATGGTGAAAAACGGTCCAACGAACCAACAAAAAGCTGCTAATTTGTATACATAATTGAAGTGGTCTTGGTGCTGCAGTTTGATCTTGAGACCCACAGTCTGTAGCGCTGTGTGTACTCGTAGATCGTGCTGTCCAGCTCTGAATTGGGGCCAAACTCTGTTCTCCGTCGTTCGGGAAATATGAATCAAAGAGTGTAATGAGTTTATATTGCGCACCAGCCCACATCGAAGCAGGTGGAAGAGGTCTAAATTGTGCGGTTAGCTTTTCGACAATTACACTGTTAAATAGACAGTCGGATGAGTGGGCAGTGGGCTCTAATTGTTTCTATAAATCTATGAATGCGAGACGGCAGGCAGGTGCTATGCATTTGGTTTGAATAATTATTTTAAGCGTAGATTTACGAAAATGCGGCAGATCAAGTGGGTGAGTCGTGTGGTACGTGGTGCATGGTACATATTGGTCCTTTGTCGACTGACCCACTTCTTGGACAAGACGTATGGCCAATGGACAGAGGAGTAGAGACCTAAAATTATTTTATATGATGTAAAAATTTTAAAAAGCTAAACAGCTGTAATACCCAACCTCCAGATGAATAACCCAAGCATACCCGCGGGCTGCTAAATAAACCCAGGAATGAAGGAGTGAATCACAGTGTCATTCCAACAGAATAGACTCAATTAGGCAAACGTCATAGGCGCCTAAAACTCGAGTCAATATTGCCTTAATTACCGAACCCTTCAAGTTGTTGTTTAGCTGGTTTGATGAAACAAATCAAATCAGGCAGTAACAAAGATCTGCACAAACTCTGTGGTCCGGTTAACTACCTTGCGTGCACTGGGAAAGTAGGTTTTAAAGAATATCCACCAAAACTGAAAACAATGATAACTACACCGAAGCAACTTTTTGACCAATTTTCTGACAGAGTTCTTTTGTTAATTTCGGCTTCCTGTCAATGCTTCTAAGCTTTAAGTAGGCAAATAAAGATATAATCTAGTTTTTAAGGCCATAACATATCTGGCTTGTAATGTGATCTCACTATAGATCTCCGTAACGATTATACAAGCTATGAAAACGTTCCTTCAGTGACTCTCTGAATATTGCTGTATATATGATATTAATGAAGTTTTATCCTACACGCAAAGGACTTGAAAAGTGCCCACACAGAGCTCTGACATAGCTTCTGTTGCAGGCTGCTTCTGCTCTCTTAATAGGTCTGTTAAAATCGCTCTTGTTACAGGGATATGCACAACTTATTTATTATGCGCTGCCCAATTTGTTTTATGAGTTAAAAATTTCTTCAGTTTAGAAGTAGAGGCTACACATAATAACGAATATGACCTTTTATTTATACAGATCAAACCTGAAGGCATTGTCATTTAGCGACATCCTTCGGATTTTCTGTTCACTGCCGAAACTTTTTTGATCATGCAATTTGACTAATTATTATTTTTCTTTTTCCATTTCGTGTATTGTAGTAGGCAGTCAAATGATTTTCCACTTTAACTATAGGTCTCGCCTGTTCCCTTACTTTCTGGTTCAATATTGGCATTTGGCAATTTGTCATATTTCCCTCATTGCCAGAGAATTCGCTCACGAAATGAAATATAACCAAAATGAAAAGGAACCACAAATTTAAAAAATGTGATATTTTTTTGAGAAAATATTGAAATATCAGTAGAGCAACGCAAAAAATTAATATGAATGGTCTCGTCAATTATTTTCGCCATAAGCCCTTCCGTAAAAAAAATATTTGAAACATTTGTAAGCAGTTGCGATTTTAGAGCTTCCAACGAATGAGATTTGCTCTTCGTACAACTGTAGGTTTCCTTTTTTCAACGAGCCCTCTCAAAACTATGGGAAGTTATGTCAACAACAACCTCCTTATACTTATATCATTCTTCGCGTATATATAGCCCAACTTGTTACTCTGGTCGATGACAGCATTTTCTGTGAGAGGATTATCAGTGATAACATCCGCAAGTCGCAAAGGGGTCGAAAAAACCAGCATTTTATTCCTTTCCGTGGAGGAGAAGAAGGCTGTGACGACTGTCAAGAAAGTCTTGGAAATATCCAAAACGTTTAGTAAGCATAAGCACCCATTTGTTGCTGCGTCACTATGGACAAATCAAGTTCCATTGACGTACCAACATCAGGAACAGGAGTTCCAGAAGCTTCAAGAATTCATTGTTGAGAAATAGCCACGTCATCGAATATGGCGTAGTTGGTTTCGACTCGATTTCTCACGCATTGCGGTATTAGAGTTTCATCAATTAATTCATCCAATCCGTCATCTGCACATTCCACAACTTCGGACAGATCTCTTCATCATCGTCATTATCACAAAGCATATCCAAAACTTACCAATGCTTACTTTCACACGAATAATAAATGTTATAATTTTTATTCTCACTACTGAAACTCACTTTTGAAATATGCGTACCACCACTTCGGCAACTTACTGACAAATGAAATATATCGTAAGCACACTGAAACGGTATTGATATGAACGGTAATTTTGTCTGTTTCAATTTGAATCATACGACGATTCAGTTTGATTGGCTAGATTATCGTATGATTATAGACATGTATCTACACTAGTCGGCATAAGTATTTTGACGAAACCATTTTCTGGCTATTGGATGAAGCTTAGCTTAGTATCGTTAAATAACTGGGCGAAAATGATGCGCAAAAGAAAGAATCTATTTTTAGCTCTACGCATGCCAAATTTTGTACCGTTTACCTTTTCCATTTTCTTTCTGCTGATAAGAATTCATGGAGACATCAAATTTTTGCGCGGCATAAGTATTTTGACGGAACCTTTGAGTAAATATTTTTGCACTTTTGAGCACGTTAAAGCCAAACAACTTTTGTATTTAACTTTAATTGATCATAAACGCTGATAAAAAAACACATATTGATTAAAAGGTGTTATAAACCATAGGTAAAATGGCAGAGTTGAGTTTCGTTACCAGATCTTCGATGGTAGCAAAGCTTAACGCTGGAACACCAGTAAAAGACATTGCAAAAGAGTTTAACGTGTCGCGTCAAACTGTGCACTATCAAATTAATAAGTTTAAAAAACATAACGACATAAGTAACTTAACGAGATTAGGAGCTAAGCGCAAAAAAACGCTCGCTCAAGACCGAGTCCTTCTACGGGAATTTGAGAAAAACATTTTGCTGAAGCCTCAATCTGCTGCAGATCAATGGAATTTGACGGCCAAGAACCCAATCAGTGAGCGCACTGTCCGGCGACGTTTGAAGAAAGGAGATTTGAAGACAATTAAAGCTAAGAAGTGCCATATATATCGAAGGCAAACAAGCTTTAAACACTGGCCTTCGCAAAGGAACATCTGCACGAGCCAAAGGAGTTTTGGAGAAGCGTTTTATGGACAGATGAAAGATCCTTTGAGTATAACACTTCAAAAAACAACTTTTTTGTAGGATTAAAGGTAGTTGGGCAAAAGAAACGACCCGTTTGTCAAAAAGTGAGCCGTGGCGGAGGCTCTGTCATGTTCTGGGGATGTGTGGGGTATAATGGACTGGTTGAATTGGTTCCTATCACCGGCTCGATGAACCAAAACCAATATTTAATGATCCTAAATGATTTTTTTTTTTTTTTTTTTTTTTTTTTTTATAATTAACACGCACTAAAGAGGTTATGACTACTCTTATGGTGTAGTTTGAAGTACACAGCGCGGGCGTTAGGGAAATTGAGATAGAGAAGATAGGAGATTCCGATGCACATTGGTTTTAAATGTCTGCAAATTGAACCGAGGGGGAAAGACAGAGCCGGGCAAGGCGTTCCACATTCGCGTGGTACGGCTTATGAAGGAATCTCTATATTTCATAGTACGACCGAAAATAGGCTGAAGGGTAAACTGATGGGCATTCCTGGCTTGGCGAGTATTGCGGTTGAATTGTTGAAGGGGTGGAATGCAGCTGGCGATTTCGCTTGAGCACTGTTTGTAGAAATAGCGATAAAACAATGAAAGACATGTTACATTTCTGCGATGTTCGAGCGAATTTATAGAATTCGCTATATTTGTGTCTCCAATGAGTTTTAAAGCACGATTCTGTATCCTATCCAGCAGGTGCAGTGAGGTTTTGGGCGCACCAGACCAGATATGAGAGTTATACTCAAGTTTGGGGCGAATGAACGCCTTGTATATGGCAGCCAGATCAGAAGGGGTAAAATATTTCTTGCACCGTTTGAGGAAACCTAGACATTTCGCAGCGTTCTTGGCGACTTCGTGTATGTGGTCATTCCAACGGAGTTTGTCATGGACACACATACCGAGAATGGAAAGTCTTTCGGTTTCGGCGATGCAAGTGCCATTCATGGATAATGGCTGAGGATTCTGGTTTCGCTTTAATGACAGCAGACAGCATTGTGTTTTAGAAGCATTAAATTCCACTCTATTGGCTGAACCCCATTTTATAATGCTGTCGAGATCGGAATTTAATGAGCTTAACATACGTTGCCGTTCCAGTTCTACGGCCGAAGAGCAGGGACGTGAGTCCTGGAATGAATATGAGAAGCTGAGGGTGCTGTCATCGGCGAAGGAGTGGATTGGATTAGATGTTGCAGACAGGAGATCATTTATGAAAATGAGAAAGAGAGTCGGAGACAAAACGGAGCCTTGGGGAACACCAGCATTTATATGGTGGATTTCAGACTTGAAGCCATCCAATACAACTTGAATTGAACGGCCAGAGAGGTAGTTTCTAATCCATTGAAGAAGAGACGCATCGATCCCATATGCACGCATTTTCGACAAAAGAGCTTGGTGCCAAACTCTGTCAAATGCCTTTGAAATATCAAGCGCAACAATCTTCGTTTCACCAGAGTGATGTAGAGATTGGTTCCACTTGATTCTTCCAAATGATAGCGCCTTTAACTTCTGAAGAAAGGCTTATTGGGGAATGATTTATCCTGCAACAGGATAACGCCCCGTACCACAAAGCGCGAAAGATTTCTACATTTTTGAAAGATGTTGGGGTTAACACTTTGGACTGACCACCTCAAAGTCTGGCTTTAAATATTATAGAAAACGTCTGGTATCTTTTGAAACGCAAAAGAACAGTTTCGTTAAATAAAACAAGGGAGAAGACAATTTCTGAGATCACTTCTCTTTGGGAAGAGATATCTCCAGAGATTCTGGAAAATTTAGTGGATTCGGTACCAAGGCGCCTTCAAAAAGTTATTGAAGCCAAAGGAGGATATACATTTTACTAACTTAGTCTTCATTTCTTTACTTTTGTTAAGTTTAAACAATGTTTTCCTAGTTTTACATTCTTGTCAAAATACTTATGCCAACACATGAAATTACAAATTAATTTATATCTTTTTACGTTTCTATGAAAAAATATTGTTTTTTTATTTTTAAGTTTTAATTAGTTATATATAAAAAGGAAAAAATTAGGACGAATTCTTTACAAAGCCGTTCAAAAGTTAAACGTAAAAATTCACTATTTTTATTTTGTCAAAATACTTATGCCTACTAGTGTATATGGTACGGTATGCATTTAAGGGTTAACACCAAGAATTGAAATGATTTAACGCAGAAATTTAAAAGTTCAATTCTTTTGTTTCTTACATCTGTGTAATGCCATACAAGCACAGAATATAAATGAAAATGAGAAATGGAAAGTCACTTAGAAATTACCATTTGAACGATTTGACAACCATCTGTCAGCAATAACCAACTAGCCCAAATAAATTTCTTGGGCTAACATTTGCAGGTTCTTATGGCGGGGAAAGGCTTTGTTCTCTCTTTTTGGCTCTCTACTGTCCAACTTTTGCGTAATAGCCTTTTCACACCGAGCCAAAAATCGGGTTTTCGGGAAAACTCTCGAAAACTTCTACAAAAACATACGTTTTCCCATAAAGTCGTTTTCCACGAAAACACCACGAAAACGACTTCCAATCGTTGGGTTGTTGAAACAAACACACCATTTGCAATATTCAGCAGAATGGCTAACCCAACAAATGTCACAACTTAAAGTAATTTTCCATAATTAATTGATGGGCTCATATCGTTTTTAAATGCTTTAAACTCATTTTCAGCCCTATTATGACTATCAAATATCAACACGATATTTGATAATAATTGATACGTATCAACAAAATGAATGAATCGGTATTATGGTTATAAACCTATCAACATTTTTGATGAATTGTGAATATTGTTGGATTTAAGATCTATTGTGAATAGTTTTATCGATAAACTTGGTATTATTTATATTTAATATTCTATCAATCACAAATTTCTTGTTGATACGTATCAAATATTCCGGCGGTTAAAAATTTCTTTTAACACCAAATAATAAAATTTAGTTCCTTGTTTTTATTGTTAAAAAAACGACTTTAGACCGAAATGTAATCGGTAGTTTTTGATTTTAAATGGATTATGATGAAGTAGTTTGGTTTGGTTTTTTTTATGTCATACAAATTAGAAACGTCAAACTTCAAAACAGAACCCATTCTCAATGATATTTTGATTAGCATTCACAATGGGGTAAAAACTATCAATTGATACTCATAATACCAATATATCGTTGAATTGATAGATGTTGTCAAGTATCAAAGAATTGATAGCCATAATAGGGCTGTTTGTTTGTTAATAAATGCGATCGAAATTTGTATCCAAGTTTAACGACTAGTGTCTCGCAGCTGATTGAAATGTCAAACGAAAACTAGTTGGTGGTCGGTGTGAATGCATCGACGAGTTTTCAAGGAAAACGCGGTTTTCCGCTGGGTGTAAGAAGGCTTTTTAAGGGAACGAAATTTGACTAATGTGTTCGAATCGAATGCATTATCGTTAGAGAGCAGACCTTATACATCAAAAGGCAACTTAGCTTCTCAACTGAAAAAATTGACATTCAAACTGTTCGGATTGATTTGTGTTGTTTTCTTATTTACCTTTAGACAAAATTATGTGGTTGAATTCTGGCAAAATAATTGATTGAGAAAGTAAACTTCGCTTTCCCGTCAACAGATCAAGCACCACCTATACCTGCGCTGACTATCCGTCCTCTATTTAAAAGGACATCCCTTTCTTTTTTAACCCTATCCAATATATATTTTTTTTTCAATAAAGGACGGATTTTTAATTTTATTTTGGAAACCGTCCTTTAAAACACTGACAAAAAATTGTTTGCACTTATGACAATTAAAAATATTGGCGCAAAATTATAGACATCGTGTATTAGGAGAGATGAGTAGATACTAAATAGCACCACTCTAACTTCAAGCCCATGCCTAACTTTCTAGAAAATTATAAACGCTTTGTAACCTGCCTACAACTAGTACCAATCTTGTCAACAAATCCAAAAAAATTAAAAAATGCAGGAATGGAATGTAGAGTTTTTTTATTGAATCCGTAGCGAGTAGGCAATCTGCCCAATCAAAATCTTACAAAGGATTTGCTCGGGTTTAATTTTGTTTTTCTTAGAAACCCAACATTTCGAGATCTTAAAAAACATTTCTTTCAAAAATTTGCAAAAAAAAATGTTAAATCAAAATTTTTTAATAGAAATGACTAATGGGAAAGGATTGAGGATTGATCTAAGGGATAAATTGTACTTTTGGTCGTTTTAAATTTAATACAAGGTTATAACTATAAAGTGGGTATTTTGTCGACTATAATTATTAGAAAAATACTAATACGGACATTGTCACGTATCTACTAAAATAATCATGAAGTGGGCTTTATCCGACTATAATTTTGCGACAATGATTCCAGTTAATTCAAGAAAGTGATAGATAAACAAAGGAAGTCAAACTATTTTACATGAAAAACAATACAAAGAAAATAACTAATTATAACTCAATAAATAAAATTAATTTACAGCATTTAAAAATAATAGGTATTAGTAACATCAATTAAAAGTGGAAAATGATTTTAAGTTGTGACATTTGGTCGTTCAGCTGTTCTGCTGAATTTGCTGGATATTGCAAAAAGAGAGAGTTTGTTTCAAGAACCCAACGATTTAGAGTTATTGGTCTGTTTTCGCGTAAAACGACTTTAAGCGGCTCATTTTGTAAATTAAAATATGTATGGGAAGGCTTCGGTTTTCGGTGAAGTTTTCGAGTGTTTTAGCGAAAACACCCAGGGGCATATTCTGTAAGGCGAGTCGATCAAACGTTTTCGTGAGCACGAAGAAAGTTGCTTGTGTAACATATGGCCAATCATTCGTGCGCAGGAAAACGGTTGATCGTTTCGCCTTACAGAATCTGGCCCCCGGTTTTCGACTCGGTGTGAATAGGGTATATGCAGCTATCCTTATAAATAAATTCTATTTTGGAAAGATAGATATAACATTCTTACATATCAATGAGGAGACTAAGACTGCTCGTAACAACTATTAGATATTTTGTCAAACAATTTAGGCCCATTTTATTCACTCGAAGTTGAACCCAACTCGGGGAGTTTTCCATATAAAAATCCCCAAGTTGTGTTCAACTTCGAGTGAATAAAATGGGCCTTAGTGTCTTCATTGGCTTCTCGTTAGACCAACTTTAAAAACTTTCTCGTATTAGTTGTTATTTTTCTGCAAACGTTTGCTATACCCTTTTGATAAGGTCTTCAGAATTAACCTTAAATATATATGCCAGAGCCGCACTCGGATTTATCCACTCCCCCTTCATAATATTCTTCACATTTTGCACAACAGCTGCACTAACGTCTAACGATTTATGAAAAATCATAATTTTATGCAGCGTCGCAGTTGCTGGCATCGTTGTGATTGCTCATTTGGAATACCCGTACCCATAACCATACCCACTTCCACTTGTGGTAAACGGGCAGAACAATTTTTGATTTGCACTTTGTTCAGTTGAGTAGGTATCTTTAGGAGCCCCAGCGTCATAGTGCAATTAATAACATAGTCCCCTCGGGCAGCGCTGGCGCACGAGCAAATGCTTGAGCGCAAGAGCAAGTGCCACCAAATAAACGCTCCCGTCCCGATTGCCAATCTCAGCTCAGCAGCAGCACACATTTTGCTTGGCATTTCCATGGAGGAATGGAAGTGGAATCAGTAAATGAGTAAAGTTAAAGTTGCTGCGTCGCAGTTAAAACCCGTCTCGCTCTCGGTGTCGGTGTACATAGTTCGCGATGGCGCGAGCGTATGACAGTCAGTGGCAGGTTATCTCCATTGTCCCTGCCGTCCATTCCAATAGATGGCATATGTACACACAGTTGCGCTTGACTGGTGCTAATAATTATTTGCAATTATTGACTAGGGTACGGCGACGAGGCGAATGGTTATATGGCTATGGCAATGGCAAGTAGTAGCTGCAGTGGTGGTCAGAACAAGACCCACGTGTTACTGCTGCAGATTGATAATTTCTGGTTGCAATGGCAATAAGTCTTGGGAATCCAATTAACGGTGGCGGGAGACGATTGCATAATGATGCTTTTTTTTCAAATAGAACGATTACACTTTTCGTGTGCATAGGTAGCTTGGAAATCAAAGAACGATTTAAGTTCTTGTTGCGGTAGGTATTTGGACTAAAAGAACACGACAAACCATAGTACTCGTAGTGCGGTCAGTTTACTTTGTGGTGCAGTTCTGGAGTGTGACAATGATGCCTTTGAGTGGAGGTTTCGTTTTTGCTCGTTGCGCAGACCCCCCACGGGCTTGTTTGCAAGACAGAAACTTAATTGCTTCATGGAGGGAAATTCCAAGGCGAATTTAAGACCCTTGAACGAGATGGGATGGAGTGTGGACATTGGGACTGTATATTTGAGCGTTGTTGTTATAGGTTAAGTTTGCGCCGCTATAAAGGAACGAGGCAGGCTGAAAGGGGCACGACGAAAATGTCAATCTAGACTCAATTAGCCAGAAGTATGAGTTAGTGTGGATATTTTTTAAGAAATTTAATATGGGAAGAGGTGTATATAATAGGAACGACAAGATCAGTTGTCTTTTTCTTTGAAGCACATTGACCTAAAAAAAAATGTAAACCAAAGATTTGACAGGCTTTATAAAATTCGGTCCCAATAAAAAATGGGCCTAAACAAAAATTAAAAATTACCCCGAAAATTTATTTGAAAATTATTTTTTAATTTTCGTTTTTGTGCAATTTTTCTTTTGGCCAATTTTCATGTAGCCGATCTGTAAGGTCTTCTACGAGGCTTCTGAAATCATGCCTACTTACATATTTGATTATGCTGGCTTTGTTGTTGCAGACCTGAATGGCTCGGATGCCTTAGCATGTTCTTGCAATGTGATATAGTACTTTTCTTTTTACTATTTTTGTCAGATTTTTGGGTCTGAGTTGAAGCCGATTGCAAGGTTATGGTTCAGTGAAGGGTGTTTCAGAAATTCTTCTGGCCAATTCATAGGCTATGATTTCCCATAATATCCTTGTGGAATTCACCAGTGGTTCTATTTCTGATGATGATTTAATGGTAAAAGACTGTCTTTAAACCTTTAAAGCAAGCGAGGCCGGGGAAGAACCGAAAATAGAAAATGTCTGCGAATACAGAGCGATTATCGGCATCTAGATTCCACAGTGCCAACAATAAGTAAAGAGGTACCATGACAAGTTTTAAGTCCCCAATTTTTTCGGACAAGATGTTTCATTTATCAAAGTGTTTCTATGTAAAATCGAAAGATAAGTCGGTCCAAGATATATTTTAGAAAAAACATTGATTTTTTAAATTCGATGTTATGTAACAAAAGACATAAAATTGATCAATTATCTATCAATTGAAACCATTTATTAATTGCAGAAGTTTCAGAAAAGTTTTAACGTTTTTTTTTCGAAGAACAAAAAATGTCAATTGTAATCCAGTTTGATGAAAAAAAAAAGTCTCTTTATATTTATATTTTGCATATTATTTGGGTTTGGGTAGGAAGGTGTGGGACGACTATTATTAATATCATTTGGAGTAAACTTTAATTGTGGCTGTATAGCTTGAGATGTTGTCTTTTCACTGTAGCGGTGTCTAACTGATGGATCTACATCCATAGGTATAACTTTATGCTGGTCTTGGTATTGGTGGGAAATTTTGGGTGTGTCGTTCGTAATTCTCCTATACTGAGGGTTGCCGCTGTAAGAGATTCTATTTCGCCCTTGCTGGGCATCGAAAGCTCTGGCAAAGTCATAACAATGCTGGTTTGCTTCCAACTCTTGGGCTTTGGCAAGCGCAGACGGCAAATCTTGACATCCGGCAGAAAATAAAATGTTACACCAAGGCTTATTTAGACCAGATATAAAAACACGTAAGACATCAGAGCGATATTTCGCTGCCACTGAGTCTTTTACTTCTTGGTTCCCTGAATATTCCATTGTTATTTTGCTAATTATCAGAGTTAAGCTTTTTTCAATTTGATCATAAAAGTCTGAAATGCTCATACGACCTCGTAATATGGACGTTTATCGGAATACGTATGATCAAGACGTGCAATTATGGCATCGAAATTTAAAACTGTATGAAAGAAGACAACACTAAATCAGCCGATCTTGTAATTTTATTACGGATAATGGCTACTGCCTGATAATATTTTTCTGTTCCCACATTATGGTTTAAATAATTCTATAGCCGTATTAGCCGCTTGTCTCCAAGAAATATATTTCGCCTGTTCACCCGAGAATTCTGGTAAAGATTTTATTAAGTCGAGCGAAATCAGACATTCTACGTTGGAGGTTCTTACAGAAATAGGTTCGTAAACAACTGCTGTGCAGGAAGGTAATTGCACTGAATTCAGTTTCACTGTTAGTTCCTCGATTTTTGCATTTACACTTTCATTGACCGTCTTATTTTCGGTCATTAATTCACCCATTTTTTACCATTATCGCACCACACGCAGTTTTAACTGCAACTTCTACAGCTGAAGAAACAATTTGCGAAATGTTTTCCGCCATGACTATACAAATTCTTGACCACAAAAGAATATTACCTTGAATATTTTACTACAGTAACCACACTAATAAATCGGAACTATCTGCTTAAATTCACACTAGATATTTGAAATTATTTATTTTATAGTTTTCGGAAATGTCCAATATTATCTAATATAAATGAATCACTTAGTTCACTATTTAACTTAACTATTTTTATCCTAAACTCACAGTATTAATAATTCTATCATGGTTTTACTGCTTCTGTGTCCCACGATGTGAGTGGATTTTTCCCGCGATGAGGAATTTAAGAATGTGTTGCTTGATATTGTTGCTCTTGTGTCCCAATATGAGGATGTGAAGAATTTTTTCCGCGATGAGGAATTTAAAGTTGTTTTGCTGTGTGGATTCGTGCTCCTCCACCAGTACAGTTTTTATATCGATGAAGGTGTAGTATCCCTGTTATGGGGACTTTTGTTACTCTTTTATCCTTTACAAGGACTTTTTGGAGTATTCCTTTACGATAAAACCACGTTATGGGCGCCAAATAAAAAATTACTTAGTCCGATCTTGTCGGCTGTTGATTTCTTTCTGTTTATTGTATTCTTTTTCATATGCAAATACAATTTAACTTAGTAATATACGTAACTCTATTATTTTGCTTACTTAGTATATTCGGCGAAAAAGAAGGCAAAAAGAAGTGCGATTGGATTACTGATGTATTTGCACTTTCGTTATGCAAAAGTGCAGTTGACTATTTTGAAATAAAATTTTATGCAAGAAGTGCAACTTAAACTACTGGCGTAAATTAATAATAGCAATGACCCTGTACCTACTCGTGTAGGTCGTTGCCATTAACTGGTATTCTTATTTTAAAGCAATGAACACCTCACAATGCTTTTACAATTTCTGTATGATAATTTCAGGTCTCGCGTGTTAGAAATTACCAAAAATTGTCTAATAACTCACTTCCAAGAATATGGTACCACTGGTATAACTTGTATCTCTTAATGCCCAGGTTCAATCCAAACCATCACCCTCACAAGTGTTTGCCCATCGTACAACCGCCTTCCGTCTCCCTCGAAAAGACAGAAGCATTAATTATAGAAGTAAAATCCCTCCATTTCGACTACCGAGCATTTTCCGCATTGCTGAATTTGCCTTCCCCCATCTACCGCACTCATATTACTTCCTTGAATTAACCCATTAGCCTTTTGCTTGCCTCAAAATTACCAATAATATTGACCCGGAGTGCGCTTAGGACTGTTTTCAAATCTACTTAACGATTTACAACGGCCTCGTAAAACGTATTCCTGCACATTCCATTCCATCATACGTTTGATGTAGTTCCAGCTAATCCCATTTACATGGCAGATACCACAATTCAATTACATACTTGTTACAGAATTAGCCATTTTATGGGATAACTCGACCCGTACACCAATAAACTTGGTCATATCCGAAACTTCTCTACGAAACAGCTCCAGCACCAGGAATCGTAAAATCATTGCAAACACTAGAAAAAAATACGCACTCTCAATGTTACACCTAAGCAAATGTTGGGACTTCGTCCGCATAGAGGATAGCAAGTCACAGTCACTCTGGCAGCGTGTTTATTTATTTTGTAGTAAGAATAATCTCTTCAACTGCATAACGACAGGCAAACAATTGAGCACATGTGTTCCAGAGTTGTAAAATAGAAAATACAAACGTTCCGGGATGGAAAGCGAACGACGACGATCGACGATGACGACGACGAAGAGCGACGTTGAAGCTTGTCGTCATCGTCCGTCCAGCCATAGGAAATGACCCTATGCAGCGCCGAAGCAGCGGGATAAGACAAGCCTGCTGCAGTTGCAGTGTGTACACAATCGTTTGTTAGGTCGATGGGGACCTTACTTGTTGGCTTTACTTTTGATCTAAGGAGAATGGTATATTGATTCGACTTACGTGCTTCTTTTTTATTACCAAACTAGTTATGGTAATGGGGACGTTAGGGTTTCTAGTTTTGTAGGCAATTAGTGCAGACTGAATGCATTGGTCACTGTAATGGTTGGTCTAGATTAGTCACCTGAGCTAGAAATTGACGTTGGGGAGCTTTTGTTAAATTACGAAACGAGCTACCGTACTATATTCGCTTTACGATGTTTGTGGTCCGGATAAATAGTCGAAGTCCGTGAATTATCAAAAAAAAAATATCTTAATTTAGTTGCAGTCGTCAACTTGAGCCCGAAACTACGTTGGGGCTTATTTTTGGCCTGGTGGAGCTTACACTTTTTATTTCTTAAAATGCAAGATCGGAATAGTTTATAGTAAAATTTTAAGCCGGTTTCAACAAGATGGCGCTACGTGGCATACGCTGACCACAACTATTCGCATAGTTAGATCAAAATCTGAGAGATTGATAGTTAGGAGCATTTTAGTTCGGAGTGTCGGAAAATGTAAATAAGAATGCAGTGTGTGGAAAGACCATCACTGAAACCTTTAAGCACAGACTCCTCGATGGGTACCTATTCATGTAGCTAAGAAAAAAAGTCATCGTCGTTTTCGAATACCACTTCTAACCATTACAAGCGGCTCGGGGGCTTAGTATGCTCAACTGAAGTGACGCTCCATAGTTCGTCTCCAACTATTCATTATCATATAGGTACGGGTAAAGGACAGCTGGAATACTTGGTGAACTGATATAACCAAACCATCTCATGGAAAAATAGCTGAAAATACCATTTTTGACAGTAAATTGATTCAGTTTTTTAATGTCTACGTCTACATAACATAATGTTCACAATTAAAAATTCACAGAGAAACGCCCATTCTCCAATTTTGACTGTGGACGAAGTGTAACTCTCAAATCTGTTTCAATATTTGAACTTGATGGCTAGTTCGCGTAACATTAAAACCGTCATAGCACCAATTCAGGTATATCTTTTCCGTCTTATTCAACATTGCATACTTTCTATTTGTGAACAACTCTCCGAAAAATGCATCTTATCGTAAAAGAGTTTTACTAGTATCTAAAAAAAACTGTGTTCACATTCAGTCATGATTTCATTGGTATTCAAATACTGCTGGAATAAAGGCTCGAATTCGGCTCAGAAGGGCTTCTCCAGTTGAATGATTTGCTGTAGAATCGTACATATAACGTATTCCGGAAGGTCGTGAATTGAGCTCTTTCATGACCATTAATTCTGCTCTTCTGGTTGGACTAGGACGCAGCTTTCGGAATTGTAATGCATGAAGATACTATTCTACCAGTTAGCTATCAGGTACCAAGTTCAGGTCAATGTTGTGGTCACATATATTTCTATACCTATACAAGTAGGGTCTTTTCGAATTTGTAGAACCATATAGGGTAAGGTCGGGAGGACTTGACAGGCAGGATGAATTGACATCAGCACTTTTCTGAAAAACTAAGACCTTGGCAGCGCTTTAAATGATGAGAACAAGAAGCTAGTAACGATTGGTTTGAGTGATAAATAAACATTTCATCTTACTTTTGTGGGTAAGCAATTTAACTGTAATATTTAAATTATGTAGCATTTTGACAGAGTGTCAAATCCTAATTTATGAGTCAAAATATAAATTTTGTGGTAAAACAACTTCTTACTATTTTAGAAAGCAAAAACAAGTGTTGAGAATGCCATTAAAGACGTTAAAAAAAAACAGAGTCGATAAGCAGTGCTGCTCCAAAAATTGTTTATTAAACGTATCTACCAATTAAATATTCAAACCAAAGAAAAACAGGAAGTTCAACAAATTAATACTCAATTCAGTTCAAAATATAACTCCTTTGGCAGATGGCAAATCCTCCTTCATGGTAGGATGAATTGACACTTTGTAAAGTTCTGGAAAAAACATTACAACACCGTTAAAAGTATTTATACCGTAAATCATTAAAGCTTTTATATTGCTAAAATTATGTAAATTTTGAAAATTTTAGATTGTATTTAGATTTTAAGATGTCTCCAAATGTTCGTTAACGTGTCAAAACCTCCCGACCTTACCCTACTTACTCAGTTAAGTAAGTTATGGTTAGATCTCCAGAAAACAAAAGCTTCTTCTTTGATTTGGTTAGGCCCACATTGAAAGAGGCAGTTTAATCTGTTTTTAGAATGATCAATCCTAGTGCTACAGCTAAGTTTACAGTCTTTGAAACCGTATTTGTTCCAACTTTTTCCTATGCGAACCGAAAAAATAAGACCTCCCATAGAACCTACAAAACTTAGAAATACAAATGAGACTCTATATAAGGCTCTCATCACCCCAATCCTGCTTTATGGTGCAGAAGCATGGACGTTATCAAAGGCTGATGAAGACCTCTTTGGTCCCTTCGAACCCAAATTTCATCGAGTGGTGAATGGTGATTTTCGGTCCCATTTACGGGCTTTGAAGAAGGAGATCTTATAGATAACTCTACGAGAAGTATACGCATCAGTCGTCTAAGATGGCTAAGGAGTGCGGAATTGGACTCAGTTAGCCAAAAATCGCAATAACTTGAGAGGTGTATTGATTGAGGCCCAGGTCCACACAGGACTGTAGCGACACCTAAGTAAGTATAGAAACTACGATCAGTATCGGATTGTATAAGGAAATGTATAGCATATAAGTTACTGAATGCCGAGCAGCTATTTCTTCCTATACCATAGCTGGCGTAAGTTTGAGATAACATGTTCGGATAAAGTCAAAAATTTTGTTCTCTGTGTGAGCATCTGTCTCTCCTCATTTGCAGATGTTGGTAGCAGATCGCGAGTAAGGTCCAATGTAAAACATACTCCCACCACCTTTATGATATTTAGGCTGGACCTTGAAATTGATTACTACCAGAAAGCTTGGCCTAGCCAAGTTGGAAAGCCAAATAAAATTGGAATTAAATTCCAAAACTTGTGATCCCATGTCATTCAACTTTAATAGCTGTCTAAGTTGGTAGGGCTCTGACGGGCCAGAACTTCCTTATAGAAACCAGCGAGGTCACCAATATTTTATTTATTAATTTATTAGATCTTATATTTTATTACAAATTCACGATTTACCTAATGATAAATTTAGGATGGATGGATGGATGGTTCATTGGGTAGTATTCTGAAGGTCTGCGTTCAGTGATATTTCTGTCCGCTACAATGAAATTTAAGATAAATCTGCAGAGGAGATCCACGAGAACAATTCACACACCTCACTTCCTTTGTCACTGCCAGAGTCTGTATAACTTGATGAACACAGCACTTGAAATCTACCACGTCTGTCCGTGAAGGTAAAATATATTTTTGGATGTGTCATCATTATAACCTTTACCATTAGACGGAACATTGGCTTCGCTCTCGCATAAGATTCCTTCTAGTTACATATTATTATTGACATTGACATTCTGTCTGGTAATTTTGGCCTTAAAAAATGATTTTCTCCTTGATGCACTCCTTCAATCAGAGCAAAGTACAGATCTCACGTACGGAAACCACAATTTCACATCAATCTTGTTATCCATTGCAACCTTTTGGTCATATTTCTGTTTTACTCTTTTTCTTGCCCACAAAAAATAAAAGGAACAAAAAGCCGGCCCTCCTTTTTTTCCGTTTTTATTTTCAGACATAAAAGTGTCTTCTTCTCCAGTTATTATTATTTACTCTCAATATTTTTTTTTTTCTCAACGGTTTTTTTTTTTTTTCAAATTTTGTCTTCTCCTTATCGTTTTTTTATATCTGCCACTCGAGCAATAATTCTTTTTTGTCCACTCCCTCTCTGGCTCCTCTGTTTGCTCAAATCTTTATCGTTTGGTTTAAAATCCATTAAGGCAATGACCTGTTTTCGATTTGTTGTTGTTTTATCTCGCTCCGACACGTTGGATTTGAAGAGATCAACGCCAACAGCAGAGCACAAGATCGACACACGATCCATTTGGCTGGGTTAGTAGAGGGTTGTCAAACGAGTTTTGTTTCGACTTGTAGTCAACTCTACCTTAAAAACTGACAAAAAAAAAAGCAAATAAAAAAAGAGTGAACACTTGCGTTTTCGCGTTTCGACAGTAGAAAAGATACATTCTTGTATACAAATATAACACGGTTCAAGGAAATAGGTGCACACATGGTTGCAACTGCAATACCTATATGCTGCACGGCATGATAGCCAGCAGCACTTATAAAATCTGTAGGTACTGCAACAGAGACTGCAGAGTCTATGCACTTTGGCAGTGTGTTGTTGGCTGTAATCACAACAGAACTGCGTACCGCAACGCTGCATGCGACTTTTGATGACTTTCCTCTTTTCCATAGGACATTGGTTGGCTTTGATTTTTATTTGCCTCCAGAAATTTGCTGAGTTTTTCTATCTTGAGTTTTGTTTTGATTTTGTTTCGTTTGTTTTTGTTTTAAGTGCCTGATTTGCGCTGCACAGCGTACCTATGGACTAATACGTGTTAGCTGTGACGGCCGTCTTCTGGCCCGGTGTGCGGCGGATCAAGTTGGTTGGGGTATACCTTTGGCGCAGTATTACGGAAGTGCGATAATGGTGCGGGATCATAGGGCTATAGATATGGGTGAGTGGACGCTAGATAAAAAGGGGCGCCGTGAGCTACATACTGTAATTCAATCAAAAAAGTTGCCAAATTTCAGATCATCTTTTTGGACAGCGAAGGATGAATCTTACCCTATACTGTCCTTGATTTAAAAATGAAAAATTCATGGGTGGTGGATGGTGGTAAATAACACTATCGCGGAGCCTTTATTGTAATCTTCTATTACTTTTTGAAGTCGTGAGCTTTTGCCAATTCTTCTGGTAAAGTCTATCGTAACAAAAAAATGATCTTCATTCTGAAATGTTCAGGTATCCATAAGGACACTTCTGTGGCATAAAATATTGGACTTTTTGGCAGCTCATACGTAAACAGAGTAGTTCAGACTGTAGTAAGAAAGTTCCATAAAATAAACCTTCTGAATATTTGGTTGACATGAAAAAATTTATATAGAAATACGAGTTGTGCGTGAAGAAATAATACAACAAAAACTCCATCAAAAACGATCAGACAAACGCTACACAAAACACTCACAAAAGTCATAAGCTACAGTTGAAATATGGAACGAAATACCCACCACACCTAAACACCTTCAAAATTCATTCCAAAACGCTGAAGAATTTCCTAATTCCCAAAACCAGTCAAAAAAAAAAGCCCCCAAAAAAAAACCCGAAACAACTCTCTGTTAATTATGTACAGAAAAACAGAACCATAAACGGACCAAGGAACGTCTACCAAAGACTCATTGATAAAAACCGGCTAGTAAACGCACTGTGCGTCTTCGGAATACTTTTTTAAATTTATTTTGGGATGTTTTCAATTCGCCGCTACGTTTTTTAGGCTTCTCCGGAATATTTTTTAAATTGATTTTGGGATGTTTTCAATGCCCCCCTGAAAACATCTCAAATCCATTCAAAAAATATTCCGGAGAAGCCTAAAAAACGCAACCAAAAAAAAAAAATTCGACAAAAGCGCAGAAAACCCCAATAAAAAATATAGAAAAACGACAAACAAAACCTGTTAACATGACAAAACTTTTGAAATATAACCGCCTCAGTTCATACCTATGCATAACAATAAAATCCGCTTCCAAATCCTTTCGTTTCTTCTCGAGAGTAGCTTTAAAAAAAAAAGTTTCTTTATCATAAAGGCGAATTGCATCCCCCACAGCCGCCCCTGCATAACTAGAATTTGTTAGCTCTACTCGTAAAACCTACCCACAAACAGAGCAGAGCTTATAAAGTTGCTGGGTGGGTTTTTGGCTTTACTATACAAACTCCTATCTACAGATCTAGATCCATCTGTGCCTATGATGTTCTCTTCGGGCATATTTTAAGCGGGTTTTGTTCTTTTCACGGTAGCGGGTAGCGGATTATCTCTGCATCGAGGCACGAGCTGCTTGTTGCCTGTATAATGCATGTAGATAGATAGATCACAGTGCCTTGGGTTAATTTCCAGTAATAATTTCACCATAATGAACAATGTGTGTTGGGTTTGGCATTTGGGGGGCTCTCTTTGGCGTTGTTCAATTTACAATATTATTGGTATTAATTGACATAATTCGTTCATTGGGGTTCGCAGTAATTATTGTGTGTTGGACAAGATTGCCGTTGACTGGCTGTGCTAGCTGCTTGATAGTTGAGTAGGTGGGTGTGGAGAGGACGCGCGAACGTTGTTTTTACTTATGTTACTTATGGTCTGAAGTTGACATATTGACTGTTGTGGTGTGACTTTGCATGACATTCTGCTCCAATGCAACATGTTGTAGGTGTGGTAGAAATGTATTTAGAAGGCAGATTAGTAGCTTTAGTTGGGGACATTTTTTGTTTCAGAATTCGTCAATGTAAATTATAATGTTTTTGAAAAAAGGCAAGCTACATGGAATAGGGTGGTCCATAAAAATTGATATTTTTATTCGATATTCCATGAGGATCCCTGTCGTTCTTTAATCATACGTGATGTGATGTGGAAAATTCAAAAACATAGACAAGCTGCTATATCAAGTCTTAGCGATATAACCACAAAGTTTCTGGCTGAGTTTAAGTCGAAGTTTTTGAGTTTAAAAAGTTTGTGATTTGAAATCTGATACAAAAAAGAACTGGGAAGAGTATGTATTCCAAAGGCGTGATTTCCGGTTCGATCCCAGAAAATATAATGATTAGCTTAATTTGTCATAAAAATGGGTCTAACGGGTGCATTTGATTTCTATAATTTTAACAAGACCCAGTTTATAATTAAATGAGACCAGCATTTGGATATATTTAATAATTTTGGTTCTCAAATGGATTTTTCGTAGGACCACGAACAGTGTTTTATTGCTCGACATATTTCCTTATCAAATTTTGTTGGCACGTGCTGTTGCTGTTCATAGTTACAAAGGATTCAACTGTGCGTTTGTTAATTCTAGTTCCCAAAAGACGACTTCGAAGTTTTCGAAGTCTTTGGTGCATACAGTATACACCTTTAACAAAATGGATACGTCACTCTCCCTGCGGGATATTTTGGTATCTACAATGAGTCATCGAATCGGCTTTATTTGTTTGTGAATCATTGAACCAAAGATTCTGACATTTTTTGAATGCTATTAGAGTTTCTAGTTTTGATGAAGCTGGTGATACTTTCAGCAGCGAGGATATCTTTACTTCTACTGGATTTATTATTTCTCTGAAAAAGAAATTCCTTCTAATAACACAAAATTATGGGCGTTAACATTTGTGATATGCTCAGTCTTTTCGTCTTCTTCATTTTTCTCACTTCGCATGCAATTTTCTTACTAAAATATTTAAGCTTTAATTTTCATGCAGTAACACTCTTTGGGAAATATTTACGATATCGTGGTGACAGTCGTGAATCGAGTTGTTTACTTTCATTTGTTGTTTTCTGTTACTGAAATAATTCTAAAGAATAGTAAAATGCACTCAAAGAGCGCTCTATATAAATGAGATAAAAATATATTTGAATTCAGAAGTCAGTTTAAAGTTGAATAAACCGATCGCTTTTATCTAAATTCGTTGTTTTAGTTGCTGACACCATATTTCGTTAGTGGATTTCAGAGTAGAGCTTCGTTGATTCCTTCTATTCTCGTTTGCTTTTGAAGTGGTCACAGTCAATCTTCAATGTAGGTAATTAAACGCTATCGGCCTTACCAATTACACTTCTTAAGTCTGGCAGCTTACGCAAAGACTCCACACTCTCTAAAATCCATTAAGCAATAATATACAAATATAGTTGCAAGAATATAGCTAACTGTATGGTTAAATGTTAATGTTGAGAAAGCCATGGTTATCTCGGGAACTAGCTAAATAAATCCTCCCTTAATGCCATTTTCAGGAGAAATGCTGCCCAACCATCCAAGGCGACGGCATTGAATCTCGTAAAAGGAACGAATTTAAATACCCTGTTGATCAGCTTTAGCGACTATAATAATTATAAATTAGTTCTGAAAGTGTATTTTTTTTTTCTGATTTTTTTCGTTTTAATATACAAAATTCAAGTTTTTGTTATATGTATGAGCACATAAAAATATATATCTCTGTGCGTATATTTATTTCCTCCAACGCACTTTTTAATTAAACGAAGTGGTTAATGACTTCCTCTGCTTTATCTTGTTAAGCTGCTACTTCTTGCTCTTTGATTGGTTGTCCTTGTATTGCAATAGTTTGGAAGAAACGAATAGTGCTTACCAAAAAATAAATTTTATATAAGTTTAAGATCTTCCCAACGCAACTCGTCACAAAGAGAATAAAATATATGTCCACTTAAGTACACTTTTTTCAAAAATTCTCAGTACCTTAGATGGTAGATATTTGGCTGCAACCATACCCTTATCAAACTCTTTGAAAAACTAGTTTGTTCGCCGAGAATGAGGATTACTAATGATTTGTGTGAAAAGATGGACTTTGTGGAAAACATAGATACAAGAATAGAATAGATGAGGAAACATGACAGCTTTCGTGCATGAATTTATATTTTTCTGTTTAAACTTTCCGGAATGAAAAATAATATGTAAGCCATATAATTTTTAAAAGATCAAATTGTATTTCCTTCCAAAAACGGAAGCGATAGGTTCTTAAAACGCTTATAGCTTTCTACGTGAGATATTCATTTATTCTGAAATGACTTGCCAGACTTTTATTTCCATTTTCAAAAATATTCACTTGCTAACGATTAAATTGCGATCTTCAGTCCACCAAAAAGTTTTGACTTCGAATAAATCAAGACATTCTAATAAATTGTTTTCCATTTAATGAATAATTTGAAAGGGATTTTATTAAAACACAAATGCACTCATTGTGAGATTAGTATTAGAAAGCAATGGGAAGTGTACTATAAAAAGTATAGAAAATTACGTCCGATCGAACGATAGGGGCATAGGGCATTTCTGACGTGCATAATGGTAGTTGACAGATCAGCAGATATTTTGTGTTTTGCCTCAAAAATCATTTGAACAATATCGATTGGACAAATTTAACTGCAATTTATGTATTTCTTTTTTCAGAATAAAATCCTATTTAAAAAAAAAAAAACATTGACCTCGTTGATAACAAAGACAAAGTATGAAATTTGATTTCTGCGATGACAACATAATAGTTTCTAAGAAAGTTGTCGCACTTGGAAATGTGGGGGTCTAATTGTTTAGTGCTGGACTATTAGTAGGTACGGCCGAATAACATTGGTAATGATCAACTTGATATACAAATTTTGTCACTGAAACTATTAGGTATCTATACCTCCCTTTAAGTTAATGAGAAGGCATAGGTGTTGTGGCTTAGCTGGATATATCATTGATGACTATGGAAAAAAAAAAAATTGTAGGTAAGGTCCACTAAAACCTATTGGGGAGCTCTTTGAATATTTATAAAATCAAAAAATGGAAACTATCCCAAGTATGATGATGGTGAACTAAAATTCTCTCTTCAAGCCTTGTTTCACTACAAAGACCATTTAACTCAAGATCAAAGCTTTGGGCAATTTTTATTTTCTTCATCAACATCTGTCCAACAAACAAACACTGCATAATTTACAAAGCAACAACCGTCCGTTTGGTGCCTAATAGTGCTGCTGCTGCTGCCTCGTGCGATCACCACAAATAGAACCAGTTTGCGAATAGCACAAGCGCAATATCGCAGGAGGAGGCCATGACAAGAAGCAAGACCTCTTGCCTGTCGTAGCTCGTACCTATACTACCAGTGGATCGTGGTTTTGAAGATGCTGGCCGCATACTGGATATGACCGCCAGCATCCCAGCAAAGCTACTGTGCACTTCATAGACACGCCAAGAGTGTATTCTTATTTTGTATGCTTGCTTCGTGGATCTTTGTTTTGGTTGCGTCTCTTTTACACTTTATTGCACAGCGTGATTCATTAGTCGTGCATCGCATTATTCACAAATGGCACACACGAAGCGGTCGACGTTTGAAGCGAATAGCTATATCTAACCTAAGCCAAAGGAAAAGGTCTAACTACAGTGACAGAAAAAAAGACTAACAAAGTACGAGAAGTTTTTGTTGTAGCTTGTCATTTCTAACAATTTAGAGAAACACGTGGTAATAGTAAATCATTGGGTTTTTGCCCACTCCACGTATGGTTGCGTGAAGTGTGTAATGTAGTAGCCGACAATGTGGGCAGATGGCACAACAGCACTGTACAGTGCACAAGTCCAGTGCGTTGCGTCTTGATTCAATGAGGGCATCGGTAGTTAGAAAAGGGCACTTGTTGGCTGTTTAATGGATAAAGCGACTGTGATTCAACGTGGATCGTCATATGAAATGATGTCCTGTCCTGATATAGAGTGAACACGATGCAATCGATCGATGGACTCCTTTTCTTGTTTGCTTTTGCGAAGGCTTTGCTTTCGTGGGATTAAACTACTAAGGTGAGCTCCACTACGAAGTTAGAGCTAATCCAGACCACAATATCCCCGATATTGAAAGAGGCCAAAGAAGACGACCTCGTTGCTTTCGCTATAGCGATATAGCTAAGTATTTATATATGTGTATAACTGTATATATAACTATAGTTAAAACGTAGATGACGAAACTCAGTATTTCGTTAACAAAAACCACATTTTGTATTTTTAGCATTAAAAAACACTTTTCGTTCTTAAATTGGTATACGAGTTCGATTGCAATTAATTATCCTTCTTGTGTTTTGGAGACCCGGAATAGTGCTTTTGTTTTGAGATATTATGGCGAATGCATCAGCGCTGCTGTCTCGTGTGTAACATAGTTAAAATCATGCTAACACGGAGACGCGCAATCGACCTTGTTGCCATTTTTGTTAGCCAAACAATGTTTTTACTGTCAACGACAAAACAGTGCAGCAACGCCTACTACAAAATATTCGATCGTGATAAAGCAGAAGCACGCATTATTTTTTCATGAGCATGACTTTATACAACAACTGTTGAATTGTGTTAACGCCTTGTAAACATATTTATGGTAGGTATATGTTGTTAACATATTAAGCCGAGAGAAAATGATGTTTTAAGTTTCGACCAAGGAGAAAGTATTTCCCGGTCGTGTCTCGTGTGGATCCAAATAAAGGATTTGCACGAATGACGTTCTATACTGAACATCAAGGCTAGGTATATGAGTAATATCCATATGATGAATACGGACGAGATCCAATGATAGAGCTTGTGTGGAACAGGTCATAATATCACCCAATGTCTAACTGTTCACAATCATCTGGTGCGAGTTTTTATTTTTTGGCCCTACCGAGCTGATACACGGAGCTATTGCTGAAGAATCCTTAACAGAACCCTAGACATATATTCTCGAAGAAATTTGTTGGTTGAAAAGGACCTCTAAATCATATTAGGTACCTACACAATAGTGGGCAAAGATTTGTATAGGTATCTAACCTTCATCAAAAGTTTGATTCACTTAGACCATGTTTATTGATATTGATAATTTTGATTTATCATTATAACAATTTTTTTACTTTCTCCATTAAGTACATCTACAGATCGAGAAACAGTTTACAACAATTGCTTATGCTCGGTATCCCGAAGGTCTCTTTTTATCCGAATCATTTTGGGGAGGTAGGTAGGTACCTAAGGGCCTATCAAGTTCTCCATTTGGTGCCAGTTATTATCATTCTATAAGTTCTTGTTGCTGGTCTTAATTTGCGCTTGCTTCCCACAAGTTCGTAAGAACATAAAGCCCACTTCATTGGTGATCTTAGCCCACTGCCCAGTCAGCGGTCCGTTATTTTACCTTTGCATAATACCCGAAACTACGATCGTCCACGTCGATCAATAGCAGATAGAGATCTTTATGGACATATTTATCCCACACCTTCATACCTATTATACAATCGGGCAAGTTCAGCCACACACAGTTCGTAGATACTATCCCAATGTTTAATCAGGTGTTGAAATGTCAATACAAGGCCTAATCCAATGCACACTTACGCATGAACCTAAATGTTTGTTTGATCTGACTCATCATTGATCGATTAGTCCGCAAATCGATAAGAACTCGAAAAAACGAAACAACGAAATAAACCTCTTAACAAACATCAACACAAGACGACATCAAATTTATCATAATTGCCCCATTTATGATCGGACATGTTCATGCATGCACAATCGACCATCGGCAGCAGCAACCAGCAACATCAAGATCCCAAAACATACAGAGCAAAAGCTCCGCCTTTACCCAAAAGATACAGATTCTCCAGTTCCAAACAAAAAAAAAAACACATCCCCACGAGTTGCACGTACGATCATTCGATTACCTGACCCATTATCTACTTGCTCTGCCATGATCTTCTGTAGGAGCACAGCATGGAGTGGCAGCAACTGCAAGTGTGTGTGCGCGAGTCCAACCAACGAAATTACTTCAGACTTTTCAGAGATACGAAGGAACTATACGAAAAAAAAAATCAAAATATCATCAACTTGCTGATTGCTGCTAAAGAACCAAGAAAAGAACAAACAAAAGAAAATCAACGACCAACATAAAAAAAAGAATCGTAAAAGGGCATAAAAAACGATCACAGGTGTTCACGATCAAGCAAATAAAATGCATGTACATACACACATGCATCCAAACACCCATCAAATCAAGTTAATGATGGATGATAGTTTTTTTCTTCTCGTTCTCTATTTTGTTCTCCTTCTACTATGTTGTTGATTTTTATTTTTTTCTCCACAATCGTTCTTGTTGTATATTTTTTACGACATACAAGTTAGAGACGTATGGCGACGCTTTAAATCGCATTTCTGGTGCCGTCTAGGCTGACCCGACTTGTGTATTGAAATTGAAATGAAATTACACTAAAGATGGATTAAGAACACACACACACACACACATCCACACAACCACCCAGCCGTTTACTGCTATGAGAGGCAGCACACATGTTATGAAAGGTGTGTGGAGGAGAAATAATCAAAACAAACCTTTTTATTTACCCTCCCTCCAGAGGAAATTTGGCGGGATACTATGATACTACTAAACTGCTATCTGCTACGGCAGCCGATTACATACGACAATGCGACTACTTAGCGGAGTGATCGCGTGATAGCTACCATGGCTGTGTCGGTATATGTATGCTGTATATGACATTTTTTTCTCTTACAATATATATTTTGAAGAGAAAATTTTGAACGAAAAGCGATCTCCAATGAAGCGGAAGAGAGCTGTTGGCTGCTACTCGTCGGTTGTGAAACGCGTTGCCTTTGCAGCGTTCAAAAAAGTACCATTTTCCAAAATGTTAACTGTATTTTTATAACATTTGACAGGAGATACCAGCTTAGTTAGTATTCGGCCGGCTAGTTAGCAAAGCTTCACATAATATTTGACATTATTTTTTTACAAATCTTTAATCAAACAATTTGTTAAAGCTTGTATTAGCGTCAAAAGTTTCAATGGGATGATAATAATTTATCTATTAATATTAAAATGTTGTCAAACTGTCTGTGATTAGGATAAAGATGAGTTTTGTTGTAAATAATCATTGGCATCTGACAGTTTTTGACTATTTTACGGCTCAGGAAAGTATTCAAAGTCATATGAAAGCAATTGTTTCAAAAATTTTAAGTTATTACCCCAAAATAATAGTCGAATAAATCTCAATTTAAAATAATTTTAGTACGTGGAAATATCCGTATTAGTGTTTTGCTAATTATAGTCGACATGAAACTCACTTAATCGTTATAACCTGGTATGTAGGTATGTATTAAATTTAAAATCACCAAAAGCACATGTTATCCCTTAGTGTGGACTCTCAGCCGTCTCCCACCTGTCATTTCTATTGCAAAATTAAATTCTTAAATTGTTTTTTAAAGAAATGTTCCCAGGATATAAATATTTTTGAAGATCACAAAATGCGCAAACATGTTGGGCTTTTAAGAAAATCAAAGGAATAGCTAAGACCCGAGCAAATAATTTAAAAGATTTTGATGAGAAAAAGTTTTACTCGCTACAGTTTCAATAAAAAATATGTTCATTCCATTCTTGGATTTGAAATTATTTTGTTGCTTGCTGTCATTTCATTAAAATTTGTTCAAAGAGAATTCACCAAACTGTATTTGGTTTCTCAAACTGTCCACTCTTGGCCTTGGGCATTGTGTCCTTTTTGAATGCCTGGACTCCGGACTCATCTTTTTAAAAATCAGTGCATTCGGACTCCTTATGAAAATGTAGGGCGTTTTTGCTATAATTTAAAATTATAACAACTATAATTGAAACTATTGTGCTAGGCTAAGCACATCATTTACCAAACTGTATTGACCCAACTTAATGCATTTTTTTAACGACTTTGTACAAAAAGTCCTGCATTCTACGTGTAATGTTATTTCAACGCATTGGAATAAATTGTAAAATAATTTGTAAAAAAAAAAGTAAAAATATTACGATGGGAATTACTCTTTTTTCAGGTAGTACTCTTGGGTCTGTTTGACAAAAATGTTTCGTCGTGCCCGCTCTATGGTTGATAGTTGTAGGTGGGCTCCTCCGACAGGTGAAAAATAACTTGATGTGCATTTCATAGCCGATGGTACCTTCCGAACGCTGTAACTTTTAGCTCTGCCTAAGACCACAAAAAAAAAACAATTTGAAGCCAAATTAAAAAAAAAAATGTTAACGTTGAATACGACTAGGAACTTGGTCAGTTTTCGTTAAACAAAATACTATCCGGTTGAGGTCCTTTGCAATTTATGCTCTCGATCTCTTTTTGACCCCTGGAGGGTCTATAGCTTCAAAGAAAGTCTCCCTGATGGTACTGATTCAATGGCTCGTCTTGAATAAACAATTTGTAGATCGAGATATAAGCGATATAAAACGAAAATTTCATCAGGAACCGAGACTAGAACTAATACCGCTATTGAAGACTTTCTCTAAAGAAAACTTGAAAGAATTCGTAGTCAGTCTGCTGTCAAGCATTTTTTTTTAAAGAATGATATTTTCTCTAAATTATAATCTTTGAATTTGGTCAGGCATTTGAGTTTGACATTGGATTTTCGTCAAAAATTTGATACTGATTTCTGACTCCTTGGCGCTGACCTACGCACTTTAAACTGATTTTTTTAGTACGCATCGCGTTCCATTGATATCCTGCTGGCCATATACACGTACTCTATTACCGAAATAAAATTGTTTACACGTCATGTTTTGTATAAGAATACAATACCTTTCAATTGCCTGGGGGCGATTTGACATTATCTTTACTTAAAGGCGATCAACGATCCTGCAATCGCATCAAAAACTGTCAGTGCTCTATTTGAAATTTTGTGGACCTGCTGCTGATTTAAAATCTATTCCAAAGCTAATTTTAATGATACTCGTACTCTGGTTAATGGCGGTTGCTATTAAATTTTAAAAAAATGTTAACTCATATATTTATTTTATCTGTCAAATGTCAAATTTGTATTGTATCTACAGACTTATGTGGGCCCATTTTATTCACTCAAAGTTGAACACAACTTGGGAAGTTTCCCATATAAAATTCCCCAAGTTGTGGGCCTTAGTGCATAACTTTGAGTTGAAAGCCTTGAAGTTGAACTTCCACAGTTATGATTCTACAAATTTTTAGTCCCATTTGCTATTCAACCATCAAGTGTAATCGAATTTGTTATTTTATTAACTTATGAAAAATAATAAAAAGCAAGTTATAGTTACAACAGCAACAATATGCGGACTTCTTTACCAGTTACCAGTCATCCATGGAGTGCTACGGTGCTCACATAGACACATGACAGGTGAAGCATGTCAGAACATGTCTTCGTCTGTGCCAGGTCAATTTTATGTTTTTTTTATGAATCTCATTCGAATTCAACTCGTGGCCGGCGCAAAAGTGTGTATGCTGTTGAGTCTATATCTATATGGAGCGACACGGTGAGGATGAAGATCATGTGATGATGATGATTACGTATAGTGGCTGGATGGATGGATAGAAGGTGTATAATGTTGATGATTAGTTCCCTTAGGCTAATACCTACAAAAGGCTTAAACGATCTTTTATCTTCAAAGACACAATCTATATCTAGGTATTTCTATAAATATACCTACACTGTGTATCTCTTTCGGTTGTACGGAAGGAATCCTCCTGGACCATCACGTTTTATAGCTTTATTCCACTTGGAAGATGGATCTTAGGGGTGTGTATTTAAAAAAAAAAACCTAAGTTACACGATTTGTTTTGGAAAATGAGTTAAAATTGGTGCAGTGCAGGAGATGTTTCAAAGGAAAGTAGGTTTTATTTTTCAAACCAAGACATTGCGTTTCCATGTTCTTACCTCTGTTCAGGGTCTTCTGTCTTTTGTGTTCTATTGTTTGCCTCCTACCTTCTCTGTCTTCTGATCTATATTTCTTATATGGTCATGGCTATCAAATTCATTATTCATACATTCGCTACCACAATTCCATAGCCTTGTAAACATCCCCAAATACTGATAATAATTACTGATATGCAAACACACACTCTGATGTGACAATCCTAATCCAAAGTCACAGATATCACTAAGACCAACCAACCACCAACGTGCCAATGAACGTCCTCATTTTAGAATAGCTCAATCACTCGTGGGCAATAAGGAACAAAGAACCGATCGACCAAATGATCTGCACAAGGATGGGTTCAATGATCTCACTTTCCATTGCCTGTTGTTAGCTCTTTGGCTTTTTGTTTTATTCTAGGATTGAAGCAATAAAGAAAACTGCACACAACCCAAGTGCCCAACTGAAGAAAAGTGTGGAACAAAAAAAAATAAAAAAACCAGGACCGATCGTGTGCTCCACCAGGTTTTGTGTTGAGTAGATTATCATGGCTATTCTACCCAGCAGAGAGCCTGCAACAGAAAAGCAAAGGTAACCCTATACCCATCTAGATATGTTGATGCACCCATGTGGCTCAGCATGCTCACGATCCGACTGGGAGTAGTTGTTGAGTTGAGGGTATAGTGGCGCGCAGTTGTGGAGTGGTGGTACGAACTCGGTACCTACACAAAAAGATTACCAGGTAAAAACCGGTAGCTACTACAAGAGCGAATGGATTTACTTTTCGTGTTGACTTTTTTCCCGAGAGATTTTATTTTTTGTTTTCCTATTTTTTATTTTATGTTTGTTGTGAATCTTGTTTCTCTGTATATTCATTCCTGTTACCTTTATTCGCAGGGTTTGTTTCATATTTTTCTTTTTTATTTGTGTTTGTCTTGTTTTATGAGGAGAACTTTTGTTGTTGTTTTGTTTATAATAATGATCTGCGGATTTTAGTTGTAGTCTTAATGAGTACCTACGTGCCCATATCCAAAAAAAAAAAATTAAATTAGTTTAATTAAGTAAAGTTAAATTATTTTAAAAACTAAATTAAAATTTCCAGCTGTCCACGTAAGAGGGTGCGATGTGTATGTCGTCTGTCTTCTATCTCCTGTCTTAGCCCTTTTGCCTCCTGCCTTCACTACTATGGAAGTTCTTTATTTTAATATTCTCCTACCTTCTGTCGTCTGTCTTCTGACTTCTGTCTTCAGTTTTCTGTTATCAGTTTTTCTTGATCCCTCAGTTTTCTGTAAATGATTTTCTTTTCTCGTTCACTGGGTTCAGTTTCTTGAGATTTTAGAAGGATTTTAAAAGAGAAGGTAAAGCTCTGTAGTTCATAGATGTGAAATTTGAAATGACTTGGTTCCTCGCTGTACAAACTTTTTGTCATTCGGCTCGACCTACATCACCACGCTCCCTATCTCTGGACATTGTAGATCACTTTTTATTTTTGTCGTAGTTGTAAACTTAATGTCCAACGACCTGTCACTTTTTTTGTTCGGAGTAAAGAACTACTGCCCTACGAGCAACGACGCATACCTAAGAAGTGTATCTTTGAGTTGTCGTAACATCGTAGTTATTGACGTTATACGTCCAGCAATTACAACCTTATTTAGAGCTAGTTACAGTTGGGGATACATTCCTTACGTAATTTTCATTCCCAAAAATGGCAACAGGCCAAGTGAACTACCTAAATTATATAGACCTATCAGTCCACTAAGGGGACTCTTCATCGTCTTGTCAAGAAGATAGAAGATATATTCCTTCCGTTGGTATTTGTCGTTTAACTAGAGGTTATACCGGATGTTGTGTGTAAATTTTAGCCTCCTATGTCAATCGGTTCTTGAGATAGACCTGGTAACAAAATTGGCTTAGTGGGTTCGGACAGACGGAGAGACATCCGAGCGAAACTAATAAGGTTACGTTTTTTCCCTTTGGGTACGGAACCTTAAAAATGTATGAAAAGTGCAATAATTAAAATCTTCTCAGACAGTCAGGCAGCTTTACAAGCTTTGGCATCCAATACAATGGACTCCAAAACAGTCAAGTGCTGTCACGATGCTCTGCAAGCCCTAGCCAAACACAACAAGGTTAGGTTTGACTGGGTGCCGGGTCATCAGGGTATTGCAGGCAACGAACATGCAGACAAACTAGCTAGGGCTGGTTCCGAATCAATTGGACTACTGCGCTAAGGCAAATTAACGATTGGGAAAAACAGCTATGTCTCGAACATATCCCTGGTGTAAGACAATCAATCAGACTACAAAGAATTCCTTAAACTCAGTAAGGATAATATAAGAAAGCTAGCAGGCTTCCTCACAGGTCATTGTGGCCTTAGATATTACCTCAACAAATTGAACCTCTGTCCGGAAATAGAATACAGATTCTGTCTGGAGGATGTTGAATCCTCTGAACACTTCTTCTGTGACTTTTTATTGGTTAAGAGAGACTCGCACACCAGCAGATATAGCGCACTCTGCTACAAAAGACTTATTGAAATTTATTAGGGAGGTCACACATCTCTTAGATTAACCTTTCCCCATTCATTCAATAGATTTTTCAGGTCCCAGTGTCAGCTGGGCGCAGTGGCTTAGTGGTTAGTGTGTTGGACTACTAAGCGAGGGGCTCAGGTTCGAATCCCGCAAAAACCCAATTTCCAACTCATTGTTTTTTCACTGCGCCACCTCTCGCGAACGTCTGACAAACATCCGAGAGTATAACTGTCATGAAAGAGCTTCTCAATCGGCCCGTTTGGAACCGGCATAAAATTATTGTAGATCCCTTCCATTCGTTCCAAAAATTAAAAACTCACACAAAACGAGTGGTTGCGAGAAGCTAGCCCCTGGGTCCCTACAGACCTGTTGCGCCACAAATTATTATTATTAGTGTCAGCTGGGCGACTGGGCACGGAAATTCAAAAAAAAAAAAAACATCGTATTTTGGAACTTATGCTCAACGACGTATCCTAAGAAGTCTCGCTTGAATCTGCCTTTCATCAGACCGAACAAGTTTTACTTCAATCTGTCACTTTTCAGCGTTGCTTCGGAATTACTGCTTACTAGTGGGTAGCTGAAGCTCCATTTCCAAAAAAATAAAGGGAAGAACGAGGAAAAAGTAGCGCAATTCGCTGACGTGCCAATTGTTGTTTCTAAAAGTGACTACCTAGTCTTGTGAGTTGTGACTATTACGGCGAGTGTCAATTGCTTTGAATTTCTTACACTTGTTGTGCACTACAAACTTCTTGAGTTTTATGTGTTAAATCAGTTGAAGTTCAGTGGTGAGTTTCCTCCCAAACAGAACCGCGAATCCAAAGTAAATAAAAACATCAAAAACCTTGTCGACTTCTTTTGACAGTTGGTTGCCACACAGCAGCAGCCACTGTCAGTTTTTCCGCATTGAAGATCGATTTTCTTCGACTATGTGATTAGAATAGCCTTGTGGCTTTTGCCTTTGGCGTATGTACACAGTCATAGGATTATCAGCAGTTCCCAACGACCGTAATAAAATCACTATCCATTAAAAAATAACAAGCGATGTAACTACGTACGTAGAACAGTAGTCAATCCTTGAGTCAACATTTGCATTGTAATTTCATTTACAACAAATATTAACATTATGTCTTGTTTAGTTTCTGATTAAATAATCATCCGCAATGATCGTCTCTTTAATGCAGCAGGGCAGATGCATGTCGCATGTGTTGCATGTGTGCTGTCTGTTGTCTGAGCTGTACATCGCCCGCTTGACCGCAAGTAAAAGTGTCATTTTTACTGCACGATATCGACCATAATTCCCATCCAATTCCCAATCGACCGGGTCTCCCAAGTTTATTTATTTCAGCACATTTATTTGGGTTAAGGGCTACTTACGATTTTTCCTGTTCGTTTACTTAATTTTTTTTTTCCTTATTCTCTCAGGTGACTAATCGTCAGGCAGTATGGTGATGGCGATGGTGAATATACTTACCAATAGCGCTTATGCGAGCCCCTCGGATCGAATCGGATGCATGCAGGCAGATACATACATGCATATGTTTATAGCTTGTGTATGTTTATGCATTGAATCGGCTTGGAACTGGTTTTTGAATCCATCTAACGTATTTTTTTTTTCCTTCTTTTCCACTGTTGGTGTGTATTTTCAAACCGAAGGAAAAAATAAGTCGCAATTTATATACGGTTCTAGGTGGGTTAAAGTGATACAGGTGTTCACAGAAATCAAACAAAGGTTCAGTGGATTTTTTGTATAGTTGGTTACTTTTTTTTTTGAAACTGAAAATCCAAATGCTGCGACTTCTGATTATTTGCTGATTGAAATAAAACCCTCGCAGCTATTTTGCAGATACCTACACAACGGCGCAATGGTGTGAGTATTTATCTTTTGTTGTTCTTGCGTTTTAAATGCAGGCTTTGGTGGTGGTTTTTATGGTAACTGCTGGCAATTTGAATGTAATTGAGTGGACGTTTTTGTTATACGGAAGACGTACTGAAGTTTTTATTTTCAATAAAATTCTTAAGCCCAGTTCTAGGTGAATATGCCTACTTGTAATAAGTAAGAGTAGGAGTAGGCCTTTACAGAAATGTGCGCTAATGAAATTGAATGAATATACCAACCTATAACAATGAATAGGCATTTCGCAAAGTAGGCCTATACGGACCTGTAGCGCCAGCTATTCATTTATTTTTTTTTACTTATTGGCCAACGAAGGGGTCTACCTAAATTCACTTGCATTTATCTTTTGGATATACCTATACCTACCTATATTTAAACTTCATCACGGAGCTCACGGCTCGGTGAGATTTTTAGGTAAGTATTTTTCCGAAATCCACTAGATTTGCAAAGTTAACTTGTCCTCCGATCTGCAAGGTGGACGAACTGCGTAAGTTGTAGAGACTGTTTTTCTAGGCGGTGAAGTGGTAGTGTTGATATAAAAATCGGATTCACCGAGATTACGCAGATTGATATAAAAGACGTCCGATTGGTTTGATATGAAATTCAGAGAGAGTTTTAATTATTCATTGGTATAATTCATGAAGTTAAACAATTGACAGATGTCATATACAAAATCTAGAGAAATGTAGTAGAGGAAACTATTAAGGCAAAAGCAGAAGGCTATAAAAGTGCTGGAACACTCATCATAACAAAGTAATTACAACAGGTAGCATAGGTAATTATTATTAGGTGTATTAACCTCGTTTACTTCAAGGCCAATCAGTTCCTTAATCGGCTTTTTTCATAAAATTTCAGGTGTTAAGTGATTTAGTAAAATTTGCAGTATCATCATGCAGCTTATATTGCTTTCCGAGCATTTAGAAGTAATTTTTATTACAAAAGTAGGTAAGCAAAGCTCAAAAAGATACAGCGTCTAGCATGTCTAAGCATTTCCGGAGCTATGCGAACCTGTCCTACAGCTGCTATAGAAGCTCTAATAGGATTAACACCCCTCCACATTTACACCAAAAAAGTGGCAATACGCAGCTCAGCGAATCTGTTACAAACGAAGGAGATGGACATCGGTGATCACTCCATCCATATATTCACGGATAGTCAAGCAGCTATAAATGCCCTTAGCTCACCCACCATTGACTCCAAATCAGTCTTACACTGCTTCAATACCCTCCAAACACTATGCACCAGAAACAAAACCAAAATGGTGGGTTCTTGGCCATGAAGGAAGAAGGATTTGAAGAAATAGAAAATGCAGACGAATTGGTCAGAAAAGGTTCGGAAACACTTTTCACAGGACCTGAACCCTAATGTGCAATCTTGCAATCAGCGGCAAATCTTGCTATAAAAAGCTGGGAACACAATAACTGTATTTCACATTGGGAGAGCATCCCAGGCCTAAGACAGGCCAAAAAAGTTATTAAACCTTTCGAAAACAATGCCAAAAAGATTCTAAATCTACGTAGCCACGATATCATGGTTTACGATATCACCTAAACAAAATACATGTAGCCGACTCCTCGGAGTGCTGCCTATGCCTTGAAGAAGACGAAACTACTGAGCATATCTTATGCGAATGCCCAGCCCTTTGTGGTATTAGAAGAAACTTCTTCTTCAGGGAAAATATAAGCCCAGAAGAAGTAAAGACTTCTTCTGCTGAAAACATCATCAGCTACATTAGGAAGGTAGAAACTCTAATAGCCTGAACCAACTTTTCTGATCCTTCTGACAATAGATCTACTCAGGACGACGTGCCTCTTATCGCAATGGCGAGTCAGAATTTAATAAAAAAAAAAAAAAGGTTTAAGTCAAAAACTCTTTCACAGAACCAAAATTGACCCCATGATTTATCAAACTCCTTTTCCCATTTTCGCAAACGTTAAGGGAACAAAGAACTTAGTTTAAATTACGTTGTTATGGAATCATTTTTATAGTTTTGAAGCAAGATAAACGAAAACTTAAATGAACCTTTTATTTCTATTTATTTTATCCACCAACTGGATACGATCCAATATGTCGTACGAAATGTAAGACTGCCTATACTCTATTCTATAAATTCAATTTGGGACTTATATCGCACACCATCGGGACATAAGTTCCAAAATATTTTGTCGAAGATGGGACATAAGTCCCAAATTGTTTGGAGAGGCGATGTACAGCGTTAATTTGGCTACGGTGTTTTTTTTTTCTTTTTGATTATTTTGAATGAAAAATACATTTTTGTTGGAATTTTGGAAAATATTTTTAACCGGCATTGTAACTCATATTTTACAGCGTTATTATAACACCAATTTATAGGTACTTTGTGTTGAACAAATGAGAGACAACTTTTTGCATTGAGCTCCCGGATGTATTGTTTAATCACAAATGATAATATTAACGAGACAAATAGTTATTGATATCTACACAAAATCTACATAAATGAATGAAGAATGAGTATTGCATCAAATATTAAAAATCTGCGTTCGTTTCGTTCGAATCAGAAGTTACCAAATTCGCGTAACGTAAGCTCATTTGCTCTAAATATAAAAAAGACCTATGTACTTGTGCCTCCATTAACTGAGCCTAAGTTAAGTAATCAAACTACATACAAAAAATAACTATTTATCTTCTTACGAGAACGCGATAAAACTTTGAACGCCGGGTTGACCTAGTGCTTAACACAAACGACATTTTTACAGTGACATTGAAAAACATGCTCCGAAACAAGACCTTAGATAATATCAATAATTGTAAAAGCAGCTTTTAAAAATCTAAATAATCTTTACATCTGTATTATCTCTAATAATGAGCTCATTGACAAACGGGCTCCCGATAATTGCTCAATAGACAACGATACGCTTACCAATTCAATAATTACCCTAATGCACTGATAAAAAATTTAAAACCCCATCAATTGAGCCAAACACTCCGACTCAATGCCCTTAGAGCTGCATAAACGAGTGCGTCTTCAATAGGACTAAAAGCAATAACACTCGAGTCGTAATAGTGCATATCAATTATTATTGGGGTCAATGTAACGTTATGCGTTTTATTATTATTTTTTTTGTTTTGTTTTAAAGATAACCGCACAGCATAAATCAACAAAGCCATTGCCCATTGACCTATAGAGTCGAGGTAATGTAGGAGCCCACAATTAATTATAAACTAATTAGCTCTTTTTTGCCCATACATATATGACGACATCATTCGTGGGCCGTCGTCGACGTCGTTGTCATAGGCATAGCCATCGCAGTTGTCGTCGTCGTCGCTGTTGTTATCGCCGTTGTGTTTCTTTGAAAGATCAGCACGTGCCGGACGAAGCATTAAAATGTAAACAACATCCTATACATGGTCGGCGAGTGCATCTGCATATGCCCAGTCGCTTCTAAGATTACCACTTAAGGAAGAAGAACACTCTGCAATAAAAATATAAAGGTCACTAAAAAGGTTTATTATAATACCAACGCACATTACACCGTTAGAACATAGGTACCTTACATGATACACTCAGGCTTAGATGCTTTATCTCGAGTTTGAAAGTGTTTTCGAGTGCGACTTCATTAGACGGCAGGAGTGCTGCTGCTGTTATTGTTTACACGAAACTACACATACAAATCAAATTTCTGTTTAGCTGGTGACTATGTTCAGAACTCAAAAACTTGCAGCCATTAAAGCATAATCGCTGCTATTAATTTACGAAGCTTGAGAGGTTTAATTAATCTGTCCTACTGCTGCTGCGCTTTTTTAGTTGCAAAATTAATTAAACGTAGAATATGCATGGTATAGCGGTACATATTCTTATACATGTGTGTTATCTTTAGAGCTCGCTAGATGCCCACACTTTAGAGTTTGGGTTGCGCGGGCCCACGTCTATTTGTGCGGATGGTGGTTCTTCGTCTACGTCGTTGTTGTCGTTTATTAAAGGCGCACAAGTGGCGGTAGGTATCTTGAAAATCTATAAACAAACTTAACCTGAATTTTAGGTCATGTACGTCAACTTTGTTCGTCGCCGTTGCAATTTCCGTGGCGTATAAAATACGAGTTTAAAAAACCGACAAGTATATAGATGCTTTTTGTGAGTGTATTGAAGACAAGGTTACACGATGAACACTTTCGGTTGTAATGTTGCGTTCTGATCAGATCATCCCTGATCGATTGCTTCTAGAGTTTTTTTATATGGCATGTATCTAATGTTAGGTACTTAACATTTATTGCGCCTTTGGCGTGTACTCACCAACTTTAAGATAGGCTATTTGTTCCCAAGCTTATGTCAAAGTCCAGTTTAGGTAAAATCGAAGTTATCGGGTTGCTAAGCTAACCTAGGACAAAATGTTTTAAAATCCGGATTTTGGAGGACATCATCTACCTTAAAAAAGATTACAAAATGAAAAGAAAAGCTAAGTCCATGAACTCAGACAATTTAGATAGTTGACACATGGGAGTCGAAATAAGATCTGTTTTATTCTAATTGTATTGGGGACGTTCGGATTCCTAGTTTAGTAAGCCTGACAGCTGTCTGACTAGGTGTGTTTCAGTTTTTATTGGCCCAGAGTGTTATGTGTATGTTTTTTGCAGTTGAAGTATAGTCAATAAAATCCTGCCCGCATACTCAGTTAACATTTCGAAGAGTCAAATTTAAAATAAACAGAGTGGCCGCTGCAGAATTCTGAAGAGTCGAAAAAAGGGCCGGTGACTGTTTTTCTTTCTAATTCAGAGTTCGATCATATTATTTTTTCAAAATTACTTGTTAAATAAAAGAACAATTTCTTAAAAACTTGTAGGACGTTCCGCGTTGGGGTTAAAAAGAGGACGCATGGAAAACCCAGTCCAACATAGTCTCAAACATTTTGAAGGTGTGGAAACGGTCTTCTAATTGATAAGTAGTGTTTGAATACAGAGAAAATTATTTAAAAAAATGCTACGTTGTCCCCAAAAAAAAAAAAAAAAACACAAAACTTAAAAAAAAAGTTTTGCCAGGTAGGTACAATGGTGGACAAAAGTATTTTGACATTAGAAAAATAATATTGGTGCGACGATTTCTTATGATTTATTGAGTTAATAAATATGAACGACTTTTAATTTTATAAATAATATATTAAGCTTCTTAAAATTCTAAAAATTATAATTTTTAATATTACTGTTTAGAATAAAAAAATGTATATTTCATAACTGTTGGTGGACAAAAGTAATTTGACAATTCAATGTTGTTTAACAAATGAGATAAAAAGTTGATATTGGTGATAATAACAAAAATATTAATAAAAAGTAAAACCTCCTTTGACATCAATCACCTTTTGTAAGCGTACAGGAATCGATTTTACCAAATTTTGTAATGTTTCCAATGAAATATCCTGCCAAAGTCCTTGAACTTCAGCAATCGTCTCCTCGTGCTCTCTTGATAAGTCTGAGCTTCGTTTTCTTTTTATATAAGCCCACACATTCTCTATTATATTGAGATCGGGACTTTGAGGTGGCCAATCTAATGTATTGACTTCGGTATTCCTCAAAAATTCAGTTATCATATGAGCCTTGTGGCATGGAGCGTTGTCCTGCCTCCTGCTGCCGTATAAATGATTGTCCAATGAGCCGGTCACCGGAAGTGAATGCGTGTTCATTCAGGATACGTAAATATTTGTCTTTGTTCATTGTTCCATCAATTGGTATCAAATCGCCAAAGCCATTGAAGCACACGCAACCCCAGAACATTACCGATTCTCCACCATGTGGTACCCGTTGGCACACAGGGACACAGGCCTAATTTTTTTGCGAGCATTCTTTGGCAACCTGCAATAAATCTTTTTCTTCGATCCATGATATTCAAAAGAGCTTTCATCTGTCCATAATACTTGTTCCCAAAACGATTGCGACTTGTTTATGTAGGATTTGGCGAATGTTAATCTTTTCAGCTTATTTTTTGTTGAAATGAATGGAATTGGCCGAGCAATAAAAGTAGAAAAATCGGCTTCCCTTTGACGTCTTTCAACAGTTTTTTTACTTATCGATATATTATGGTATTCTTTGAGCTCAATCGACACTGCTTTTGCTGTAATCAGCACATTTTCTTTAAATTTCCTCAGTATTATGCCGTCCTCTATATAGGCTTTGTTTTGATTCATTCTTATTTTTTTTGTTTATTTGGTAATAAATTGTTTGTCTAGGTACGTTGTATAATTTGCTAAGGTATATCGTCCCTCTATTAAAAATTGAATGGATACCGTTACTTTTCTAAGTTTGGAGAAATAAGCGATTTTAGATTTAGTTTTTACAACTGAAATATAATTTTTTTTTTTTTCTTTTTAAAAACATTTTTTTATGAACAACATAAATCACAAATTCCACCCAAATTCGTATTTAAACCTCCAAAAGTACTGAATACTTTGAAAAATATTTTCTCGCGTAAGCAAGGTTAATTATAATACGTACAATCGCAATGTACCTACCTACGATACTTTATCTTTTAGTTTTTGTTGTACTACTCTATGAATTAAGTTTGGTACTGAGAAATCGTCGGGAAGGCCAAAGGGCTTAGAAACATTGCGAAAGATAAGGACTTTGTCCCAAATGTACCGTGTTGCCAACCGTGAGTATTTCATCTGACTTAACTTTGCGATATTGGAAATTGTTGTTGGTTGAATGATTACTTGAAGAATTTCAAGGTTCATGAAACAAAGTAAACGAAAACGTCAATGAAATAAGAAGTATCTATACTTTCTTTTCGTGCAAACAAAAATGATTAAACGGTGTTGTTACCTACTTAGAATCCCAATCCAGAAAAATGTTTGTGAACCACAGTCAATATAGGATGGGAACTTCGGTATAGAATCAAACGATTTATTTGCACAATTATTGTGGAAGTTACAAAAGTTGACTTGGATGTTAAGCAAGTGCAAAAGACACGAAGAATCTCAAAAATAAATTCAACGCAATATCGGATTCAACGGTTCAATCGATGGGCGATCCACGTGACCAAATCTCTAGACAAACCAAGGACTTCCTTTTAGGACAAGGGAACCTAAATTGCCCGCCGTACGCATATTTAGTCCAGTTTTTTAAAACCATGTAATACATACATACATGGCTCGAATCAATGTCTTCAATCACAAAAGGAGATTGCTTGGTAACCATTATTATGAAAAATTCACAGCAGCAGTTGTGGAGCGTTAAGGGACAATCTAGCCGCCTCGAAGAGTTCAAGGAACATGCGGTCTGAGTACAATGGTCCCTCAAAGTACCCGTTTACATTTTTTGTCCGCCTAGCACCAATTGGTGTTTCTGTGAGCTAAGAAGATAAAAGGGAACCTTAAATAAGTAAACCAAACGAATTCAGTATTATCTTAATCATGCTGGTCCAGCTTTATCACCATGCAGCTTGAACTCTTTCTTAGGCGAACGAAGGCATTGCTGCCTCTTAAACAAAAAGGATTCTTCATAAGATGTTTGATCCTGTTTGGTTTGACGAGCTTTTCAGGAGAAAACTCCATCACAGACTATACGAGCTGTACAGGGATCGATGGTCCAAAAACTGCACATCAGTCATATCAAATGGTTAGAGTATGTAGAATCTACCCCAGAGGAACCTAAGCCTCAACCCATTTGATGTGTACAAGTAGCAGTCACTAACTAGAGATGCGTGTTGGTTAAAGCTTAGGTCCGCCTAAGACTGAAGTGGAACATAACTACAGCCCCAAATTCATCAATTCTAATGATTTATAAAAACAGAAGGATGCCAAACTCCACACACTTCCAAAACTGTCGACAGCACTCTAAGCAAAATAAAGGTGTTAAGACAACATAGTCTCAATATTGTCCAAAGTCGGTGTAAAATAAGTAAAGACATCGTCCCTTTGGTGCATTGCCTATTGGCACAACACCATAACCTCGTTTAAAACTTCCCAGTGGAATATGCAAACATTGCCCGCCTCTAATGCACACCTGAAACAACAAAAACCCGCGATCCCTCAACACTCAACTGGTAGTACGAGCGCCTTCGGAGCTAATCCTATTGGCAAATTATGTGAAATTTAAATAAATCCCCAATTTAAATCCACTTAAGCCCGACAAACATTATACACACTGGCAATGGCCAAACACCGGCAATAAATACCGAACAAAACGCCCAAGCCCGCCATTGGCACTAGCGAGGAGATGCCTAATAACATCGCGGATCCGGATCCATTATTCCACACTAAACGTACTCCGAACGAGGTGCGCTTTCATTAATGTCGCGCACAAAGCAGCAGCACAAATCGCATAAACAGTGAACACCAAATCGCTGTGGCTCTAGCACCCTGGGGGCCCCTGGCCCCATGCCAAAATTCGCTTCGTTAACAAATATCATTAACACACTAAATCTAATGGCACTCGCTGTGACGTAGTACTATGTACGAGTACATACATATTTATCCGTACAGCTCGACTCCATGGGTACAGATGATATTATTATTTTATTATTTCAATTATGCGCGTGGTCTTTAAATACCGCAGATCAGGGCGCACGATGCAATATCTGCTGCAGTTGGGCTGTGCGCTGTGGGCACATGCCATTAAGTTTTCGCTCGTGTGCTGTTTGCTTTGGAGCTGGAGGGTAGGACACCTAAAAATATTCAGACAGCTCACCATTGAAATTTTGAATGCGCACTCAAATTGCAGTGTGAATACTTGAAATGGGTGGGGGACTACCTATGGAAATGGATGCGAAGAGATGATGGATTCATTGTGGAGTTTTGCACCGCAGATGAGTCGCAGCGATTGGGGAGAGCTATGCTCATTATAGGCATATGAGTGCCGTCCTTTGGATGGGGCTTGCTGCTTGCAACTTGCAAAGTGGCAAGTATTTCGTAATAAAAATAGATTTATAGTGAGAGAGTAGTAAGTATATATTTGTGCAAATTTATTATTATGGTTGCAAGAAGTTGCACAAATATGTTGCAAATAATTTGGTAAATTTATTAGGGGGACCGTGTTTTAGGAGGGGGATGGGCGAAGCGGAGGTTTAACAAAGCCAGAAGTCATATCCGTTGCAAAAGGAATCAGTAAGTTGGAGCGTCGAAAAGTGTGGTCTATATACAAATGAGATCCTCTTATTTTCAAGCCTCAATTTCCTTAAAAGGACTTATCCTTAGCATCTTTGATTTTTTACATAAAACGCATATTATCAACTCCGATTATAAGCCATTCTTGCGAAGCTCTATCATATCAAATAGGTGGTAGACAGACCCAGGATGTGATTATTTAGCATCAATTAGATCAAGTTCGAAAACTATTCTCTATTCGTATAGAGACTGTCATATATGAGGATTGTTTACTGTAGAATCCTTCAGCCTTTCATTGGATAAGTGAGACATAGAAAAGGAATAAAAACCAACCATTATCGGGGTCTGTAGTAGGTGTAGGACAAAATGTACAACTTTCGTCTTTTAAATTTGGGTTGCAGATATTCAAAAACATACCTCAAACTCAAATATAATTTCCAAGACAGGGAAATTTTCATAGTAAATCACAGATTTTCCGTCAAATGTGAAGTTATTTTTGTGTACGAACCCGAGATTAAATTCTTAAACTGAGATTTGAGTAAGCGAACTCTTTTGCATACAACAGAATATGTCAGCTCAGTATTTTCAAATGTATTTTCATCATTTTTAAACAAGGAGACAGAGAGATTACGTGCCAATATATGGAGTTAATACAGGTAAGGAAGAACCTCTTTCCCCCGACAGGTACCACAATGAGCGATTTTAATATTTGCAAGAGTAAAAATTTTTGTTACCAACAATTGCGATCAAAATTCTCGGATCAGATACCTATATAGGTCATCCACTGAAACAGAACGCATTTTGGATTTTTTTTTTTTTAATTATAGTTTTAAGGGCTTGACAGTCTATCTGACATTAACTTCAGATGGAGTTTTATTTTTTGGGATAAGACTGGGGAAGTGCGGCATAGCCTCACTTTTCCTTGTCCATGAAGCTTCCACAAAATTCATTTGAAAATTTCGACGACAACTAGCTATTTAAGCGCTTTTGTGCAGTCTGTCGCAGGAGATCTTAGAACGATCAAACTCATGCTAATCGGTTTTATCATCAGAAATGCTAAACTCCAATTTTTCTTGACGACCCGGTGCATGATAAAGAGAATGTCAATGTCAGGCGAGTATCTATATTACATCAATTTTCGGTGACCTGAAATAGATCCAAATGAAATAAGTCTAAATTCAATTTGTAAATTTGGTCTATTTCGTTATGGCAAACGAAATAATTAAAATTGAAAACGAAATAATGGCATATTGTACTTGTTTCGTTTTCACTACCGATATAAAGGCAAATTACAAATTGGGTTCAATTTCGCTGTAGAAAACGAAATAATGCCAATTTTTAGGAATTTATAGTCTTATTTCGTTGGTCACCTCAATTATATTGGGTATTTGAAAATTATATGCCCTAATTTTTTGCTAAGTTGCCCAGAGGATACAGGCGAGGGTCTAACCGATACGGTTACCACCCGTCTATCCAAAGGCATACTATCGACCGGTCACCTCCGTCTTGGCGTCTTGATCAACGACATTAAATCTTAAGCAAGGCACGCAATGAAAGGGCCAATGTACTAACTAATTACAGATTCTGGCGCAAGCCGGTTTCCGTTATTTTTTTTAAAGAAATTTCGGAGAATTATAAGCGAGGGCACACTGTTTCGATCACCCGCCGTATATCCGACGATAAACCGTTCCGTTTCTCTCGACGAGACGTAATATAAAGCATTAAGATAACAATAATGAGCGCACTAGCATGTCCGGCCTAGATAACACTGGCCTTTCTCCCCCATCCCCTTCCCTTAACTCATGTGGTATCACAAGGAACCTAACTAAATTTTGTATAAGTGTGTCTTTCTAGACAGCTACCTTACCTTACCTAACCTAACCTATGCCCCTGGACCCAGCGAATAGACTACCTCTTCAATAGATCTTCATATATCTGTGTTTAAGTTAATCGATTCATGTTCCGAACTGCTGCAGAAGCTGCTTCAATAGGTGTCCGACGAAAAATGATGTCGAGTGCAACAAAAGGAGGGGTGTGAAGTGTACCGCTGATGCACAAAAGGGCGGTAGCTTAGCTTATCACGACCAATTGCTTTGTCGAAGGCGGTTCACCTGACAAACATCCCTTCGTATAAATATTGGTCCTACGACCGCGGGGCTTAGCCAATGAGCTATACGAAGTTATAGGCCTCATTTATTCCTTATTTTTCAAGAAAATAGTGCCACCGAGCTTGCTTAATTCTTGCTTAATTGTACCGCATAGCTTACTGGGGATGGCAATGGCACCGCTTAGGTGCCTGATCTTTTAGGATAAATTCACAACCCCACTCAACTTAATCCAACCTAACCTTAGGCCTTGCTTACTGTTTAAAATGAAAACCTAGGTTGGTTAAACCACTAAGTTGGTTAGTGTGTCGGACTTCTAAGGGAGGGGTGCTAGGTTCGATCCCCGGAGCAACACAAATTACATCTTAAGGTTTTTTCCACTGCATTGTAGGTACCTCTCGCAAACTTCTGACAAACATGCAAAAGCTTCTCAATTAGCCACTCGGACTCTGCATAAAATTGAACATCCCTTTCATTCGTCCTTAAATGAAAAACTCAAACAAAACGAATTGTTTTGAGGAGCTAGCAAAAGGGCCCTTACGAACCTGTTGTGCCATTTCTTTATTTATTTATTTAAGTAGGTATATAAAAGCTTAATTGGAAAGTAGTGTGAACCCTGCGCCATTTATAGATAATAGATGGAGGATCGCGATATGTGCTGTCAAGTGTTTCCCTGTTGCATCTCGGTTTAGTCAGACCTATGCAACCAAGTTGTATCGTAGCTCAGGGAAATTATACGCACAAGAAATATTACCCGTCACAATCCGAGGTAAAAATATAAAACCATCAGACACATAATAAGACAAGGCAATTATAGGGAAAAATGTTATAAAAAACTTATATTTATTATACTTCACACAACCTTCTCGGTTGGTTCCTGCTGAAAGACTTACTTTCGTCACACAAATCTCAGAACCTTCTCGGTCCTTCGTTAAGTTTATATACATATTTGCTCAATACATCGACTGCAGAGTTGCAATACTCATGCAGTTCGATACACAAGTATTGGTAGGTTGGAAGCAACTATGTAATTGAGCTCTAATTCAACGACTGCGATGGAAACTTGGCTAAATTCTTGGGGATGATTCGATGGTATTCGTAGGCTTGATGATAGATCGACTGCTATGATGTTGACCTCTTGCTGTACAAGCACCTCCCAAGATTAAAAAAAATATCGATATCACTAATCGGAAGCAGAACACCGTAAAAATGTTTCAACACTTGAGTCTTTAAAGCTGTCTATCTCCAAGTTTATACTTTGGGTCGTGTCATTCCGTCGGATTCATATTCCAAACACATTAACCTACTTCCATCAAACAACTGCCACCTTTCAATACCAGAATCACCCCCCAAATCCACTTAGAACGTGCCCATCCACTGACTGAAATAATTACGGCACGACATTCAAATGTGCCTCTCAGTTTTCTGTGTCTATGTCATTTTGCTACACAAGAGCCACCAAACTGTCCCCATAATTCATCAAGAACACATGAATGCATCTTCTCTCCGTACAATTACGATAAAAGTATAATCACAGTGGCCCCCAACTTGGTGTATTTGGCCCACTTAGAACAAATATCAATACCATTTTCATTCTACGCGCGCTATTGTTGGCGGAGGTTCCATCTTTTATCAGAAACATTTTGATATTTGATATTTGATATTTGATATTTATTGATATGAAACGCTGTACATCAAGATAGACTTATAATTAGTACAGGATATGACAGAACAATGTGCAAAGAAAGTAAAAAATAGTAAACAATAAAAGACATTGTGCAGCAATGGGTTATGTAGGAATAAATTAATATGTCTCATGTGCGCGCCGCCATTACCGACTTACCGTATACAATAATGTAAACAAAGATATTTCCAGTTCTAGAAAAGTGATCATTGCGCTGGGGCACCACTGAGACAGATTAAAAAAAAAACGCTTAACCCCAACCCATATGGGCGCATAATGACGACAGGCCGTCGTCGCAACATATCAATTGTAAGTGCAACACTATATATACGTTACATCGTATCTTCTATACGAGCGTAAAGTCGCTGCGTCTCCATTTCTGTGTTCGTGATAAGTTTTAAAATTTAGAGATTTCCACAAGTCGGTCGTCGTATGGCAGCAGAAGGTCCCAGCCAGACCTCAACGCTGTAGAGATAACGAAGGCTTTTGCGTTGCATCCACCATCCCAATTAAAAGAAAAATCAAAATCCAATTATCAGATACATATCGTCGCGCTGGAGAGGGGTGCTGCTGCTGATACGTGCGTTGACTTCTTAATGCTTAGTTTGAACTTGCTATGCAAACGGACGCGCCAGGGTGAAGGGAGGTCTACGTCGTAATCTGGGCTAGTTTATGGGTGATTGAAAGCGGTGTTAGATTACATTAATGTGCATATTGGCACCATGACCAAAAGAGCTGATGCACTAATGGGCTGCTGATGCATAACATCCATTGTCCCGTGCTGTATGTGGCATATTGGATGTCTTGCTGGCGGGATGCGACATGCGTGCCACATTAAGGCGAAACTCAAGTGTGTCGAAATTATGTATCGAGGTCAGTTACAAGGACGACTGTGGACCAACGGAATGCTATTATTTTGGTTAAGCAAACGAGTGCCAATGACAAATAGGGACAATTGTGTTCTTCTCAAATTTCTTGTAGAATACCCTCGGAGGTCGGTCTTGTTTAAGTGTACTTGAGAAGGTACCTTGTAAAGTGGTAGTAACCTTATGTGTTGAACATATGGATGGTTTACGCCTGTTGCATTTAACACGTGCGTTCCAAGAATTCGATGGTGCGTTGAGTTTGTTTTCATTTTACAACGGTGACATGTGTTTTGAATATTTAGTAAAGTGTCCCATGAATGTGGCACAAGTGTTGGGATGTACCTAGGTAAGATTTGTTAAGTTGTTACTCACTTTCGCAACCGAAAATATGGTTTTGTATAGTAGATTTTATAGACTTTTGTATTAACTTGCGAAAAGTCAAGCCTCTTATGGATAGGCAATTAAAAGTACAGCATTCAACTAGAAGGCGAATCAAAATTCTTTTTTAACCTTGGTTTATTAGAAACGAACATAATTAGTGTTGCTAACAAAATACAAGTCATGTGGCCAAAAATCATCTGAGGGCTTGAAGGTTTTGTGAACTGCACCAGTGAAGACTGTTCTGCTTAAGTTGGTGCAGAAGTGATCACCTAAGTTGGTGCAGAAACTTTTTCTAGCGACTCTTCGGGATGCATTGTTTGCAAGGACTAAATCGCTAAGAAAGCAGCTTTTGATATTATATCGAACTACTAAAAATACACACATGATACCGTCTACTTAGATCATAGATGGAATTCGCTGAGGTTTCTTTGTACCATCGGGTATTGGTCTTTGATTTCCGCATGTTGAACAGTTAACTGATTCAGTGCATGGTGTACAAATTACACTCCCGCTCAACTGAAAAAATTTCAAATCTGACCAAAACAGCTTGAAATTGCTAAAAAAAATTGCCCGAAGCCAAAACGTCGTTATAGTAATTTTATTCGTATTGAATCGCGTTACGAAAGGAGATGTTCAATACGCGACAACAACCGCAGATATCAGACTTATCATCAGAACTACTTCAAGTTCTCAGCATTTTGCAACCAAAATCACGGAAGAATGCGGATTAGTGCACGGATTATTATTCAAACGGATTATTCGGAGTGAAAAAAATTTAAAGAAACTAAAAAATAAGAACAAACAACCTCTCAATGATGTGTGTAAGCTTGCACGCCCTCGGTTTGCTCGAGAGCATATGACGTGGAAAAAGTCAAGCGGCAGACTGTCTTGTTTTCTGATGAAAAAAAAAATGCAACCTGGATGGACTGGAACCGGACGGCTGCAACTACTATTTTAACGATCTGCGGAAGGAGGAAGGAACGTGTGTGAAGTCGTATTATGGGACTTGTGAGCAGTGATGCCTTTTAGGCATTATTTCATTAGCTAAGGCTGGCTTGTTTGTTTTTTCAAGAAGGCATATTTTTTCTTATTTCAAATATTATTCGAACTTTTTATTTTTTTTAAACATTCTCAAAAAAATCTTGAACAGAAAGAATTTTATAAATCTCGGTCTTAAATAATGTGTTTCCACCTTCAAAATCTGCCCATTTTGTTAACACTTTATCTGTCATTCTTTAAAAATAATTCCAGCTTCCACTTCCATCAAGGGGATTGAAATTGGAAACAAATTTGAAAGGTGTTTATTGTTAGTTTGTTGATGGTTACTTTGCTTCGGCTGAGTTTTTTTGTTTTCAAGACAGAGTTTGTTGCTAAAGTAAGTAAATTATAAACTCTTTCTATTGTATTGTCTTGAAATTTAGAACTCTATTCAACATATTATCGCTCTAAAAGCGATGGAAAAGAACATACATATTTATAACCCTCGAAGATGATAATATTCATGAATGTTGTTCCTATAACAATTTTTTTGGATATTTTTTTTTTATATTTGTGTTTAACTTTTGATTTATCTGTTGTTCCATTTTACCTAAAAAATTCTTTTAGACATTATTTTATTAAAAAAGGAATCTTTTTTCAAGTTAGGCAAAATTGGTTGGCAACGCTGCATGTGAGCTGCATTTTGTATCATCAAAAATTAACACAAATGTAAAGAGGCCAAAATGTGAAATTGCTTGAGTGGCCACCGTACCGGACATGAATGTTATTGAGTACGTTTGGGGGCTTTCGGCTTTGGCTCTGCTGAAGATACAGCACAACGTTGCCGTAGGTGGTAGTAGAGAACTGCGTGTTTCAAACGTTTGAAGTTCAAGAATTACATATTTGGACTCGACTCCGAAAAAAAATTGTAACAGTTGTGTACTATATAAATAGCCCACGCTCCGTGTGGCAGTTGGACTTAGAAGGGATTGCAACCACATTTGTCCACATACTTAAGCAATCGCATAAGTTTAAGAACTTCGGAACCTTCTTAATGAGCGATGGAAAAAAATTTAAAATTAGAAGAGGTACTTAGTTTCCAAGCACGATTTTTTGAGTCGGTCCATGATGCATATCTTAAGCCTGGCTTTAAAAAAAAAAGTTGGCGCAACAGGTCCGTAGGGACCCTAGGCCTAGTAGCTTCTCACAACCATTCGTTTTGTGTGAGATTTAATTTTTGGATCCAATGGGAGGGATCTACAATTTTATGCCGATTCCAAACGGGCGATTGAGAAGCTCTTTCAAGACAGTTGTATCTACTCTCGGACGTTTGTGAGACGTTTGCGAAAGGTGGAGCAGTGAAAAAACCCTGCGTTATGTACTTAGGGGTTTTGCCAGGATTTAAAAGCCGCTATGAAATTAGTGTCTTCGGTAGAACTAATCTGGATAAGTCAAGGCGATTCTGTAAGTAGAAACCCTATAGACGATAGACATACACAATATATTCAACTAACCAGATAAACGAAACCGGGAAAAACACCGATAGCCTTAAATCGAAAGCGAGTTTCTGTTTTTGTTGTCGTCTTGTGTTTCAAACTATGCTACGTAACTATGCTACATAACTTCCATTCCGAGTCTGGTTACTGTTTGATATTATCCGATTCCTACAAGAAGAAATTTGCACAACTTTGATGTAGTGCTCCTGACAGACTGATCGCAAAGATCGATAGACTAAAACTGTGTCAGAAAAATATTCACCACTACAGTTTTCATATTTATCTAACAATAGCCTCATATACATGATGCGACCTCGTACTCCCTTTAATTGCATTTAGATCTCCTCAGACCTCAGCTATTCCGACGCATTGTTACACAAATTTCACTCAACATAATAGGCACGGTAATGGCTGTTCTGTTCTCGACTCTCAATCCCTTCACAAAGAACAGGTGCTTCTTTAGATATTCACCATACCTACCGAGCGCACAGATTCGGGTTGATTCAAAGCAACGCATTGGGCTAAGGGGGTTCCCTATTAAAACGAACAATAGCACTTTATGTGTCAATGCGAATAAAAAGGGGGTTGTCACTGTCATTTAAGGAGCTCGTCTCTTTTCATCGACCGTGTGATAGTCCTAACAATTACGACTAAAAACAGCATTTTCTTCCTTCATACACTGATTCTGTTGATATCTGTATCTGTGTCTGATGGATGCGCAACAAACAGATTAGAACGCACGTTCAATTCATGCCCCAATACCAATCAATCGGTCGTCGTTCGTATGTTTAACGTACACGTATACTCCTTGCCAGAGAGATACGTGGGAATCAATCAAGTCGAACGCGTTACATTTTACAATGCGTCTCTGTGCGTATCAAATAGGGCGTGATGTCTTCCCAACAGCGATGTAAATTATTTGTGTGCTCAATTGCGTGAGAAAAATACTTTTCTTTTCCAATTACTGCACGCAACAACTTTGAAGTGTTTGCAACAAGTTGTGGCTATCGCATAGTCGGCACTCGATAATTGTGCTGGCTCTTAAGTGTGATGATGATGGCCTCTTCGTTGAAGGATTACGTGCCTAGTTCGCCGATTCACCACTAAAGGAAGAAAAAATAAGTAAACGAAAGCAAGAACAAAACAAAGGAACACCATCCAAGGACAAGGCGCAACAGATGTTGGATGACTGTTCCGACATTGAACCTAATCACTAATCAATCGGATTTCTTCTATGTGCCCAAGATTGTACAAGTAGATTCCCGTCTAAGGTCCTTGCTTGCGCATGATGGATTATGTGAAGTCATTAACATTTACACAAGATTTTGAAATTTGATATTTTTTTTTCCAAAAGATCTTGAGAAGAAAGATTAAAGACGAAATGAAAGGGAAATCATATACGAATCCTTTTTGTTGTATGCATGTCTTTTTTTTATTTTTTTGCATGCAACAGGCGATCTGGCCAGACAATGTGGCGGCGACGATGCTGTATAGCAAGGACTACAATGCACATGCCCATATGCAGAGATTTTGTATAGAACACTTGTTCCTTTGGCAGGCATTATCTGAAATGCAGCATCACATGGACAAGTGGCCTTTTAGTATTTTTTTTTTTATGTTTTATTGTCAGCTGGCATTGGCTGTTATGGGTTCTCTGATGTTCTGTTTCTGGTAGTGCACAAAGAGAATGAAGATGAAATGGATTTGTTCGTCAGAGATGCGCATTGTGTGGTGAAATCACGTATCGCCAGGGCAAACAGATGCATTCGATTGAGATTAATTGGGTATAGCTATAGAGTTTTTGTTTTCCTTTTTGAGAAATGTGCAAAATCACTTTGATATGTCAATATACGTACGGTGCCTTTCAAGAAAATGCCAAAATGGATTGAGGTGTATACTACTGAATTGGAGCTCATCAGTCCGTAGGTAATCACATTGTATTTCAATACAATAGTAGGTTCTAGAGGATGTAGCCAAGTTTAGTTGATGAGAGTTATATAGTACCTATTGTCCAATTGCACATATACATGCTCTACCTCTTCTACTTATTATTACAATAGACAGCTTTCGTTTTGAGGTAGTCTGCCATTGCATCTGTTAATTCAAATTCTTCTCAGATAAACTCTTGTTAGTCACTGTTTCTTTTGACGTAGTAGTGAAAGCAACTCCTTAAAAATGAAGGGCAGTTGCTCTGTCTAAGATCTTAAAAGTGTATAACTTCTCCTCTAGAGGACTATTTTAAAAGCAAATAAAGATATGTTTCCGTTTCGAAAAAAAAAAATTACGTAAGACATTCGGTGATGCGCTTTTGGAGTTTTCCTTTTTAAATTGTACAAAACTTCCTTTGCACTGAATTTGTCAAAACACTACAGATCAATTCGCCCAGTTCAAATAGCTAAGCCATCAAATGAAAATCAATGCTCTGGGCCCCTTTTTGAGCCTCAGGACCCATGGCCCCCACATTTTGAAAAATTATCAAAATGGTCCCCTTTTCAGTTTAGGTAAGATTTTATTCTTTGTTGAACAAAAAAGAATGCAAACATATAAAAAGAAGTGTTCCCTAATTTTTGAAAAATTAAAAATATATACCTATACTTATTATGTGGAGGCACATTTTTTCGACTCGAGCCCCTTTTTAATAGAGATTGTGTACGCACTAGAGCTCGACCTCACTAAAGGCGGAGACCACAAGTGGACAAGAGCCTCAAAACCAACCTTGATAGTCTGAGGCAGTTTGCTAGTGATCTGGTTAACTGCAGGGGCTTTTTCGTTGACGCCTTGGCTCACGACGCACTGTATCGTCGACCGGTTAAGTAAATAATCAAGCTTGGTGACTGACCACTTTTAAGCTCAGCTTTCGATGCGCACGTGCCCATTTAAGCCTTGCAATTTTTAGGTAACTGTCATAAATAGGTTGCTTTCACATCCAAAGCTGTGTCCTCTAACTAAATAGAAATTAGCTTCATATTTGGGCCTCTATACTGAACAAATATTTGAAGTAAATTATAGAATACGTTTTACAAATTGAGTATTAGCATTGATCCTTTACGCTGCAATTGCCGTGGTTCAAAAATTCGCGAAATTGCTTAAAGGCTTTTGGAGACGAACCTTCCGCTTTGAGCTTGCAACTTTTTATAGAAACTTCATGGTATTGGTACCTGATAACATTGAGTGAGAAAAGCGCAACGTTCTAAGATAATTGGCTCAGTAAGGGGTGGCCAAATAGCGAAAACAGCGCGGCACACACGACACAACGCTGCTCCATATTCGAAAAAGATTTCTTCTTATTTCCAAAGAGCTCCGTAGAGCAACTGATCAATTACTACCACATAAGGACTACATATGGAAAGCTTTTACCAACAATATTTGCAGGAGCTATTCATAGATGTAGCAAAAAATTACACACCAGGACAGCTACGATCGTTACCAGAAATGATGTCTAGGTACTAGGTAGATAGGTTACTGTGTATCTATTTATATGCGATCGTTCATGAGGCTCTTTAACTGACAAAAATATCCACCTTCCACGCGTTCTAACTACTGAAAAGTAGGATCTTGTATCATATTATTTATTCCCCATTAAAAATTGCACTTATCCGGTCTTCTTTCAGGCTTCTTAAGAACAATAGCCTTTGTGACCCGCAAGATTAGGAAGAAACAAAAGATCTAAATTCAACGAACACTCACAGTATTTCTTTCTCCTGTTAAAGATCTACAGGTATTCCGCGATACTAATAATGATTTTAAGTGTCCAAGCTAAATTTTTCGAAATTAGGTACAATGGCGAAATGTTCCATACAAAATTGCATATTGTGAACTACAAAGTATATAAGTTGAAGGTTAAAAGCGATTTTTGGCCCATTTTCTACTATCTATAATCACACAATTAATTTACACCCATTTGTTTACGTCGATCAGATTTAGTTCCTCCGCTAGTCGAAAGGCTAATTCAAAATAAAAATAAAACCCTAACGACTCCTTTTCATTAATCTGGCTTGTTTTGATCACGCTTTTATGTGTCTTTTGCAACGCACACCGTTTATCATGTCAATCGATGCATGCATTAACCTTCAACGTCTAGTCTCTGATTCATCCACCTAATTAAATACGCTGGCCATCAAACAAAGACCCAGCAAAAAGGTACACAAAACCACGCCAGCTTTATAATAACGAATTATGTGTCTACGACTGGCTCATTCGTTTGTTTGCCCTTCTTCATATCTACTGTTTCGATGCAAAAAAAAAAAAAAAAACGAAAAAAGATAATTATTACACTATAGATAAAATACGTGTATTGTGTATATGCCTATCCGAAAGAAAATTACATCCTGAGTGAGTATCCCGAAGCGATTTCTTAAACGAATTATATGCGTAGCCTTACCCTACATGCATCCATTTATCTAGCAAACTGCACACAGTTCAGGGATAAAAGGTATCCCAATCCCAAACCGAAGGAGGTATAGAGCACACCAGTCTTGTACACCAGTTTCACCATAAAATACGTTACCAATGCATGACAGAAAATATCGCTCGCTCGCCTCTTGTATAAAAAGCGAAAATGTTATAAAACTAAGAAAAGAACTCTCGGCCGGACTAGAACTAGTTTTCAAAATTGGACACCTGCACGGTTTCAGATCTCAAGCACCTACAAATAACAAAAAAAAAAAAAAAAAAAAAATACTTACACATCGAACTCAAGAAAGGCGAAAAAGGTTTTTTCCCTCGTCCATAACACGATACGGGAAAGGAAAAAATAAAAATAAAAAAAAATGCCGAGTATAATATGTAAAAATGGAAGAAGATTATACAGAGAGGAAGAGAGGAAAAAAAACGAACAATTCAAACCCAATCCCAATCCCAAACAGAAAATACTATATCGTTCGTATCGTATCGTAAATGTAATGGACAACGTGGAGTAGGAGGGCCTCGCGTCGCACCACCGTCTTATATTTTGTATACAAATCGCCGCGCAGAACCTTTTTCAATCGGTTTTGGTTTCGGTCTTCCTTGGCTCTGATTATGTATTGTCGTTGTGGGCCACTCTGGCACTGCCACAGCCACAGCCGCATATAAATGGAAAGTTGTTTTATTTCCAAGAAATTTAAAACTTTTCGACAATTCTATGGTGTTTCCCTTTTTAAGTGTTCTTTGCAGGGTCCTTCGCTCTAGGGATCAGCAATCAGCGACTGCATGTAGACTGAGTCTAGAGTGTAGAGTGTTAGGTAGACAGATTGGTTGACCTGGTGAGATGGCTGGTTTAGGGGGAGAATGGAATCATAACAAAGGAGCTCAGTCCCAGTCCCACTTGCAGTCATCTGTTCGATGTTTACAGTGTATCGTGTATCCTGCTGGTCCTTTGTTGAATGCCAATACACAATCAAATGGGTTATTGAAAGTAATTAAGAGAAGGATCTATCTATTTGGGGACGAATTATGTTACGATTTAGGTAAATCCTTGCGAAATGATAAATGGTTGCTTTTAAGTGGATACACCTACCTTTTTCCTATGTGATCACTTTTCGATATAATCCCAATTTATGTCCAAGGGTCTACGATAGCAATTGCATTCAGTGAATAGTTGTCCTTTTTTTTTAAAGGTATGTGCTTCGCTTATCATTGGAGTTTCAAAACACTTGACAATCACAGTTTGTAGAGGCTTTGCTAAATCTTTTTATATCCGCTTCCGCACCAGTGGAATTATATGAACGCGAATGTGTTCTTTAGATCCTCATGGGAGGGCCACCTTATGAACCATCATCATAGGAGCAACAGAGTAAACTTTGATGATCGTATAGGTTACGATGTTTTTTAAGAACTTTGAACCAGTTGTTGAAAAATAGCTCTACCTCTTTAGTTTAAAAAAAAAAAAAACAGTTCATTTTTCCCTTAACAGCCTCTCGTCAGGCTTCGGCCTTTGCCTTTGATCCGGTGCGCATTGCCTTCATTTACCGAGGTTAAGCGCTCTGCTATCAAGAGTTTACTTTTTGAAGTCGAGGCTCTGTTTTTATTATAGCCATGAGCCTGCAGCTTCTGAATCACAGATCCTCCTAAAACTGGAGAATAATTCTTAATTTGTCGAGGTTATTCAGTTTTCTGCCAGTGCCTATATAAAAATCTCCTGATGATGGCTATCATCATATAAGGCTTTTCCACTATGAAAACTTTGTCTATGAGCATCTATCGGCTCGGACTCTACCTGTGGTAATTTCTAACTACCATGTAACAGAACGGTTTGAATGCTTTTTTATGCTAGATATTGAACCGTTTTGTTTTGATTTTTTTTGCAGCGAGTTACTATTTTATAACACCCCTACTTGATTAAAGCTTGGAGCCAACAAAACCATCTGTTACCTATTTGACGACATATTTTTGAAAACCATTAGCTAAACCTTTAGTATTCCACACTTAGTTGTAAATTGATTGTGTTGGAGACTACGACGTCTCCAAAGCAAAGTCCAGCCGACAAGTGAACAAAGTCCAAATTGGGTTGAATTAACAACAATTAACAACAATGGCAAAATGTCAAAATGTAAAATGTAAACAAAGACACAAATTGTTAATTGTCAAATAAAGAAAAGGAAAATCATTATATTTTATAACGTGGTACAAATAAGTTGTTTTAATTCGCCGTGCTCTTAACGTAATCCAGTACAACAGTTTGATCTTGAGACAACCTTGCCTTTGTCTGGAATCCGATCAGTTTTTTGGTTTGTCCGCGATCATTGCCTTTGTCTGCCATCGACTTATCCTGCTTCTTCTGGAACACTTCAGTTCTACAACGAACAGATTGAGTGTCTTCTTGTTACCTATTTAACGACATATTTTGGAAAACCATTAGCTAAACCTTTAGTCTTCCACACTTAGTCGTAAATTGATCGAGCGTCTACTATCCTGCTGCTACCTCTTTCCAGTAAAAGCGGTCATCATCTTAACTTGGGGCTACGGCTCTTTCACTAGGGTGAGTGGTAGTTTTTTTGATGGTTTTGCTAATTTGAAACCGCTGGATGTTTGCGTATACACAGTTTAATGTTTCTCACTTCAGCACTCTTGATAGACATTTGCTTAGGGATTCAAACGTCAGTATATCTTCCAATTGGCGGTTTGCAGCCTATAAACGAGCCAAGTTTTTACTATAACGGGTCCTAGTCCACCTTTGCGCCTAAATAAGTCTTAATGTTAAAGTATTTCGATGTCGGCTTTGCACTTAATCTGGGAAGAATGTCAGACTGATATGTGGACCCACAGTCTTGATGTTACTTACCTGTGTATTATTATCTGTCGTTGTAGTTATTTTTTGGGAAGGTAGTGGGTCTGCTTTCCTATTTCAGACATAAGCTCCAACTTTAACATCGTTTTCCTGATTGTAGATTTGTAGGAGATCATATAAGAAATTTGTTTAATGGGTCTTGATTTGAGAGACGTGCATTGACCCAATAGTACAACAGGCTGGATATTGAAATCGCAGCCACTTGATTCGGAGATGTAAGACTTTACGTTGGAATAAACGGTTCAATAATCACTTCCAGCAACCGGATAAAAGGTCCCAACCGATCTCAGCATGGGTGTTGAAGAATCAGTTGATTGTAGTCGTTAGACGGCTCTTCAGTTCCCGATGAATCAAGGCCTCAACTGTCAAGCCTCATTAAGGCAGTCATTTTCGACAGAGTACTATATAATATTGTGGTTTGTTTCCTGTTCAAGACGCTCACTTATCAGCTTAGCAACGTATGTCTGGCTGGACCAGGCAGGTGCATATATAGTGGTTATGATGGAGAGCTAAAAAAAGTAGAATCACTAGTAGTACAGCTACAGAGAGGTTGATATATCTTCCCTATTCGTTCTACTTTCATCGAAAATTAAGCTCTTTAAGTTGTATACTTTCCCCAGGACAAGAAAAAATTGTATATTTATTTAATGAGCTGCATGATTCGTTGATATCATTTTCTGATTTGGGGGCAAGGTGCTTGTTCTAGGAATAAAAGCTTACTATTTCTAAGCATACATATATTTCTCATCAAAGCCTCGTTGCACCTTCGACACGGGGAGTATGATTGCGCTTGAAGGACGTTCCTATACCCAAAAGACAATCCCTATCCTAGTACAGACCCTACTCAATAAGTCAAACGTTTCGTGTGCAACTTTGTCTGATAGGAAACAAGCTTCCACAACTATCTATCATAGCTACTTCTTGTGAAACAATTTCCTAGATCAGTGGCCCTTTAGTGCCACAACTAATGAGGCCAATTATCGCTGTAACAAACCTTCCCCGGCCGCACTCGCATCTACATACATTGTAAGAAGAAATCTCACCATCAGTTGTCATATGGAACTTATCAGGTCCATCGCTGCGTCCAGCAAAGCATTGCATGTGTGTGGCTCGAATCATCAATCCCATAGATCATATTTGTAACCGAAGCCATCTCCAATAGACCATGACCAATTGGTAAGCTGTTGGACACAGTTTAACTGAATATCAGAGTTGATTGCAAGTGCCAGTAGGATGGGTAAAGATCGGTCCATCGGCAGGCCAGTACCGGTAGATCGGTAGATCTCGGCGTAGGTAATGCCATGTTGCGTGCGCGCCAATCCAACAAGACTACATGGCATTTCGACCTCGGCATTGTGTACAGGAATGGTCGCATATCAAATCGAAAATATACGATAATTAATCTAATGATTTCATGTTGTCTGGCATTTTTTGTTCTGCGCCACAATGTTGTGCAGTGTTTTGTATCTCTGGACAGATAGCGATAGATAGCGGTGGGCATGACTTGTCATCAATACCGTCTTTACCATAAGGGCACACGGGGCCCGTGCCCAGGGCCTCCATTCTCAGGGGGCCCCGAAGTACCGACAATTTCTCTCATACATTTATTCTCAAAACATTTTTGTTTGGGGGAATCCCCGATTGATGGATAAAACTTTCAGCACAGAGAATAAAAATATACAGATGTCTTATTCCTGTACAAAAATTTGGTTCCTATTTTTTCCTTGCCAGACAAGGGACTTTCAAAATAAGCGTTGAGAATAAGGCTCTTGTTTTTTCTTGCACCTTTCACTTCGCTCCATTCATTTGTGTAGGCAAAGAGCTATAAGAAATCATTTTTTTCATGTAATTTGGTGATATGGAACGCCTATATGTGCGTGCCGGCATGCGTAAGGATAGTGGGTACGTGTTATATGAGAGCAAAAGATAAAAATTCGGTGCCTAATTTTGCCTATAGTTGGCGCAACAGGTCTGTAGGGACCCTGGGGCTAGCTTCTAGCAACCATTCGTGTGAGTTTATAATTTTTGGAGGAAGGAATGGAAGGAATCTACAATTTTATGCCGATTCCAAACGGCCGATTGAGAAGGTCTTTCAAGACAGTTATACTCTCGGATGTTTGTCAGACGTTCGCGAGAGGTGACGCAGTGAAAAAACCCTCACTTGGAATTTTGGTTTTTTGCGGGATTCGAACATGGGGCCCCTCGCTTAGTAGTCCAACACACTAACCAATAAGCCACTGCGCCTATACAAAAAAAAAAGTATAAAGTGAATAAATAAATATCATTTTTGGCGCAACAGGTCCGTAGGGACCTGATTTTTCCACTAAGACCTTCGCATGGGTACGCGTACGATACGATCCGTGCTGAAACACGATATCATTTTAGCAGCTCAAGAGAATAAAAAATGAATTGCGAACAACAATGTTACAAGAACGATTGAGTAATTTGTCAATTATGTGCATAGAAAGTGATATCCTCCAAAAAATTGACTTTAAAGATATAATAGAAGATTTTGCTCAACAGAAATCCCGAAAGAAACCGTTATCGTAATCATAACCAAAAAACCAGCAGCATTCTAATATCATTAATGACATATCATATTATATTATACTGCATTTGATTAATGATTACCTATAATAATTGGTCACACTTATTAACAAAATTTATGATAATTCGCTTTTTGTACTTTCCAAAAGGGCCCCAAATTCTTGTGTGCCCAAGGGCCCCAGCCTAGGTTAAGACGGCCCTGCTTGTCATGTCGTCTGTCCAGCACCGGGATGGATAATGTGTCTAATGTGTATGGCAAATGGGCATGAAAATGTATTTCCAATCGAGAGAGAGTGGAAGAGAGACTGATGTACGTGGACATGTAGATAGGTAGCATATGATTAGGTACTCTTGGACATGTATCGTGTAGAACATATTTTATGCAACGATAAGCGCCCTTGTCGCGCCTCCTTCTTGGTTTTTGTATCGCTGTCCCTAACCCCCACGGGTTTTCCACTGTTTGTAATGTCGTTAGTGATTATGAATCTTTTTTTTTCGAAATGATTGATGGTCTGTTAATGACTCTCAGTTTCGAACGACAGAAAAAGGAAATCTCTAAATTTTGTCATGTTATACGCTGCGTGTACGGCAGATATTCATATTCGATAGCGATTTGCATGTGCGCACACCTTTGGGAAAAAGGGGCATGTGCAACACGTGAGTGCATGCGGAATACTCAATTTAACGATTTTGTATTCAGCGGCCTTCTATCAGTTTCAAGGGTTTCGCGAAACAAAAACCCTGGATGCACAAGCATAAATCACTATAGTGATTAAGAGGGGTGGTATATGGCATAGGGCCTGGTATTCAAATACTCATACAACAGAAGAACGGTAATGGTTTTAGTTGTTTTTTTATTGTGCAATTTTTTGTTTGATAAACGTTTGTCACGTTCGAGTAAGGGGAGGGCATCTTAATTCATTTGATATGTATCTTAGCGATGAATCTGCATATTTGAGAAGTCTTTCGAGATAATAGGGATTTCGTTAGTTTTTTTTTCTCTGCAAATTATAAATGCATGCCACACCGTCAGCAAATGGGCGCGTCATGAATAAATTATTTAATTAACCCCTAGGTATCAGGCAGGGTGGGAATTAAGTGTTCCTTTTGCATGAAATGCATTCTTTTTAGGATTGATACTTTAACGGCAGGTATTGGAAATTGAGTGGAGAAAGTGGGAACCGAATGATATTACCTGAAAAAAATAAAAATGCAAAAAGTCAACGGCCGCATCTAGAATCTAGTTATCTTAAGTCGACTAGATTGGTCTGGATAAGATTAGCATAACTTTTAATCTATAAATGGTACGTAAAATGCTAATGTTAAATTCAATATTTTATTCTATGTCGCCCTTTATTTATTTGAAATAAGGCCTTTTTTGGGCTTCGATCAATTACAACAACTTGGCTCTACTTAACATTTCAAGGACTCACATTAGTCGTAATTGCTACAAAAAACAGGTTTATAATCTGAACCATATCATTCTAACATGGTATTAACCTATTTTTTGAACAACTCCCAAAAATAATTGCATGAACTCGCTGCCAAAAATATTTTTCATGTAAAGCAAATGAAAAAAACCTGAAATGTGAATGGATGAATATTTTTAGGAGCCTTAAATGGATAGAGAACAAGTAAAGCTATCAAGGAAACCATATCCAACATTTATTCCTTTTACATTTATTGTTATAAATTAATTTAAAAAATGTTTTTTTATTGAAAAAGTTCCATGTGTTCACAGACAGGGAAAAAAGAGAGCTTACTCTTTGCTCACGATGACAGCAAAATAGATGTCAACTTAGTACTCAGTCACGAATTTCTTGACTAGATGCGTCGGCTACCCCTCCATAAATGTCAACTGCAAAAACTAATCACGTGACCACTCTGTGCCAATAAAAACTGAAATACATCGGGGCCTCTTTATTCTCGGCAGTTATATTTTCTTTATTTAAAATTTGTTACTTTTTATTTTATTACAGATCTTCAAATAGAAAACGGAAATTATTTTATTTGTAGACCTCCAATCGATTGTGGTAACGCAGAAAGATTTTGTAGAAAATATTTCAATAAACAAATTTATCATTTTGTTGATATTTGTTTTGCGACGGAGTTCTTTAAGTCATTTTAAATGTACAGAAAGACAAAGTTCAACTAAGACGGACGCGAATATTGAACGTTTGCATAAAAGAAACTTCGGTTTCGGAGATTAGTTATTCTCGTACAAGACTTAAGTCGTACCCGAAGTCAAACCACGGTTTAATGTTTGCTATTAAATCATTATATTAATACGTGAACATCCAAGCTTTCCGTACGCTTTTTTGGCATTTAATATGAAATGAGGAGAATGAAACTTATCTTATTTGAAAGGTGCTGTGCCATAGATGTGCACAAACACAAAATCTTGGATATATGTCGAAATTAAGAGTGGTAAAATTAAGATAAGACTTCCCCATATAAAACAGGTACTAAAAGGATTTCGGTGACAATCAAGTTTTCGCCGTCATGTTTCCATAGTAACGTATTTAATTATCTTAGATTAGAACCTGATGGAGAGAATCATTTACCCATAAAGGTATGCAATTTCCCTGCCCCTCAAAATAAGCAATAATTGTTAGAAATTTATTAAGGGGAATTATTTATTATTTTATGTCGCCACTATATTACCATAGTAACGTAACCTATTAAAAACATAAATCATTTTAGATTAGAATCTGTTTCCGATGGAGCAGCTCATTTACGTATTTTTTAACTTTCTCCATTACTTAGATGGTAAGAGAAAGATATCTATTATTTTTGTGCAAAATTTCGGACTCGAGATATTAATCAATTCTGATATAACGATGATAGAGGAATTCAAAAAAGTGGATTGCAAAATTCTGTTCGGTCTGTCGGTCTATCCGTCCTTCCACAGGCTTACAGCCTAAACGGCTTTCCGTATTACGTTCAAACCTCGGATTTGGAGTTTTTGGGCTTACAGTTCGGAAGGTGTTTTTTTGCAAGGTAACCTCAATATTAATGGTACCTACTTCCTATATACAATTTTCGTACCAGTTTGATTTGATGGCAAACGGCTCTAACGATTTCAACCAAAATTGATACCTATTTAAGCTTAAGTAGGTGAGGTCACCATGACTGCGTACCCAGTTTTTGGCTAAAAATTCGAACAACGGTACTTTTGAAATTTCGACATATGTACATACATATCTGGAAAACGCTTCATACGATTGTAACAAAAAATAATATCTAAGGTAATGTGGTCATTTATAACTCAGTTTTTCTCTATATTATCGTACAATAGATTTTTGAAAATAGTATTTTGAAGTTATTACTTCTTTAGGCGCGTTGGGCACTTTTAGATGGGAAGAAATTAATGAATTCGCGTTACCTTTATGTAAAACGACACCGCGTCATCGTCACCGAAAAACCGACACCCGATAGATGGCGCTGTTGTCCATTTTCTGAGAAACTCAACCGATCTCAATGAAACTTTGTATGTGAGCATGGTTGTATGCAGCTAGAAAGATAGGATAGTTTTGGACCCGATAGGTGTGGCGGTGTTGTCGATTTTTTTGAGAAACTCAACCGATCCCAATGAGACTTTGTATGTGTGCATGGTTGTATGCAGCTAGAAGGATAGGATATCTCATTTACAAATTAAATGGAAATTGTAATATGTATGTATAATTTTTGTAGATGAACTTGAACATTCATAAATTTCATTGGTATTCATTTCAAAGAATACCAATTAATTATTAAATTCAATATTTCATGTATGTATTTGTAAATGTACCTACGTTTTAAGCAATAGATTGCAATATTTTTTGTAAAATAATATGTATTATTTTTTATGTACAATGGCGCTTTATATAAAAATGAAAATTGTAATATAAGATTTGTAGTAGTAGTTTATAATAATCAATAAAGAAACACTTCATTTGAAAGTATTTCCTGACGATTCGAAAAATGCACACGTAATTGTTCAAGTAATAACTTCTGTCGGCACTCCCGGAGTGCCTGCCTTTTTTTTTTAATTTAGTTTTTTTTATGTTTACCGGAAAACGGCGATAACGATTTTGACCAAAATGCAAACTTAGAGTCAAATGGATGTTTTCAAAACTCATATATCGAAAATCCCATCTTGATTTCGATAAAACTTAAAAAACGAAGCAATGCTTATATCCCGAACAATTACCTACTTATAATCGGTTTTCTACTAAATAATGACGCAATAGTATTTTTCAAATAAAACATTGCAATATTTGGTACTGTTTTGTCTGGCAAATTTTACAAAAAACCGCTATAGGTAACCATTTTGACCAAAATACATTTAAAAGATAATAAGCATTCTTAATATGATTCTGTTAAAACTCTGGGGGCAAGAGTGGTGTTCTATCGCCCTGCTATGGTGCATCGTAGTAAATGAACTGCTAAACATACTCGGAAATAAGGGATTCTATGTCCATATGGACGCTCTTAACGAGAAAGTTTCGTTCGACCCAGTCGTACACTTTATTCTTCCATGTATTATAGATGTCGCTCTTTTCTTTTCGTTTATAAAAAACATAAATAAATAACGAGAATAACGAGAATAACAGTAGTACGTTTTTTAGTACACATTCTTATAAAAGGTATGGTCGATTTTCGACCACAAGCGATACTAGTTTTAATAATAAGACAATTCAGAATCCACCCTGTATAGTGTATATATATATAAAGTATGTTGACCACAAAAATTAGGAAATACGTTAACAACTCCTTTTGGTCTTCTCAGCAAATAAGCAATGATATGATATTTTAGTTTAACCCGCCCTAAGAGTGGGTTCAACTTTAATGATAAAAATTCTTTAGAATATCTTAAGTAATGTCCATCCATGTCGGTTGAAGTCGCCCTTCAAACTGCATGGGCCCTCCAAAAAAGGTCAGATCGTGCTCCACGCTCGTGATGTCCTCTTAAAGAAGACTTAAAGACTCTTCCCTCTATAACTAAGTGTCTCAGCCGTCTTAGCTGAATATTTCGTATCTTCTCCATTCGGTGTAAATAGCTGTAGCTAGTAAAGTTCTTTATTGTAGATTCTCCTTCAGATTCCTGCGATACGAACCGAGGCCGTTCTTAAGGCCGACAAACATACACCGCCATCTTAGACAAATCGGACTCAAAAGCGAGCTTAATCACGCTTCTGGACATAGCTGTAATACTTGCGGTGAGAAGGAAGGCAACAAATCATGGTGACCATTGGACTATTTCCGTCTTTAATGCATTAGCAAAGAGCCCAACGGACAAAACAACGTGAGCAATAGCCATAAACCACCGCCGCAATAGGACTCACAAATAACAAATCTAAATGAAAACGAAAATAGACTCGGATAAGACTGATTTCAAAACAAAGAAAGCATTTAATTAAAAATCATTAACACATGAACGATTATACCTTTAAAAGATAAGACAGACCCTGCAACCACACTTTTTTTAAATTCAATGAAAATTTTACCAATCACAAACTTATGTCTAAAAACTATAACCAGCGATAACGCATTTATAGTTCACCTGGACTCATATCTACTACTCCGTGGATGGACACCAAATAAGGACTGTAGAGTCATAGTAGCAAAAAGGAAAATCAAAAAAAGAAACACCGCCAAGCGTCGTCAACTTTGACTACCTAAAGTGTCCGATTATCAAGTTTAAGGCCATTTGGCAGCTACTCCTCCCAGATTGCTTCACATCAAATAAGGTAAGGCTTTTACAATTGACAAGAATAATAAACATTTCGAAATGCATCCGTAAGATGTCACAATCACAACTGACCAAAAACGCATATCTAATCCATGTCCATATATAACACAGTTCGTCGTTATTCCAGACACGAGAGAGTGCAATGATCCCCCCGCTGGATGTAAATCTTCTTTATAAGGCATAACCCACCTTTTGTTTATTTATTTTTTATTTTTTTAATTAAGTCCATCAAGCTAAAAGCCACACATTAAAGTCATCATCATAACGTAATCACTGCCACCCAACACCGCCATTTAAATCGGCTTCTCTGTTGTCTGCAAAGTGCGCTTTTATCCGAACCAACACTAGGACAAATGCGCACGCGGAATTGTCAACGAGTTGGAGTTTTTCTTTTACCTTTAGTTGGGACGTGCAGTCGGGCGCACACACCTGATAAGTTATTCTTTTTTATGACCCAGACGATAATACCAGTGAGGTACAACAATGGTAACGACAGAGAGCCTCTTCGGATTAAAATGTGCGAAGAAATAGTGCTTCCGAATGTGAGCACATAAAAAAAGTTAAAACAAAAAAAAAGAAAAAGCAAACGAAATCCAAAGCGAAGTAATTAAGAAGGCACGTACTGTGGGCATAATAATAGTTCTTATCAATTTCATCAGCTAAAGAGGTTTGCCTACGCTGTTGCATAGGAGGTTTTTATTTTTGTTATGCTAAAGGTTTTCGAAGCATTTATTCTGTTATTATAGATATTCAAAACGCATGATACAAATTTTTTAATTCTACCTTCAAGAATTGGAAAATGTGTGAAGCGATTGGTGTTATTAGACGCAGCTGAACTTTATCTGAGTAAAGTGGGGAGAGTGGCAGCATGAAAAGTGGATCAGAGCTGAAATGCAATTTAATTCCCAAGTAACAATTTGACTTCGGTAAGGTTCAAATTTGTAATTTCTGTAGGCAACCATTTCGGGTCTCTATAGTATTTGTTTACCGAAGTAGAGAGATTTCGAAGCAATTGTTTCCAAAATAACTTCTGTACGTCCTTTGCGAAGCATACACGCAGGCTTTATAGAGGGATATGAAACTAAGTTTCGTTAAGATCTCTATAAGACCTCTGAAAATGAGTGATGAGATGGTGGAAAGGGTATTGCTTCGGTAAAGCTTGTGGTTGGAAGTAGAAGCTTCGTTAGAGATTCTCACAGAAGGCATTATAGAAGCAATGAGATGTCATGCAATTAACGACTTGCGATTGGAAGTCTTAACGAAATTCAGAAATGTATCAAGTAGTCGAGATTTACCACTGCTACATTATTATGACGAATTAGCCTAGGGGTAGTGTATTGGAGTACTACGCAGCAGGACTCATGTTCGATTCTCAGTGCGACCCGTTGTAAGTAAAATATAAATTATATACGGGGGTATTCACTGAACGAAAATTGCAAAGAGTCAATTATAGTGGATAGATAATGTTTATTAATACGAAAAACAAAATAAGGAAATTGAAAAATTTGAAGAATAAAATAAAAATTATTTTTCTTTTCATATTTTGTGTTTTTGTAAAGCTGCTATAAGGTTTCTATAAAGTTTCTATAATGCCTCTATAAGGTTTCGGTAATGCCCTACCTGTATAAAGTGCGCCAAATTTGTTTCTTATAGGTCTTAAGCAGTTAATATTGCGGGAGGGGAAATAGCTTCGATAGCGCCTTACCGAAGTAAAATTGTTACTTGGGTTGGGTCCACACTGGCAATAATTTCTGTTGAGAAATTAGAACCGAATTATTATTATGAAGATTATGTACTTACTTACTTACTTACTTAGGTAGCGCAACAGTCCGGGGTGGACCTGGGCCTCAACCAATACGCCTCTCCAGTAAGCACGATATTTGGCTAACTGCCTCCAGTTGCATACCTAAGGCGAGGTCTTCCTCTACTGCGTTGCGTCCCTCCGGGTTGGAAGCGAAGACTCTTCAGGCCGGAGCGTTGGTGTCTTTTCGCTCTACATGTCAGCGAGCTATCCTAGACGACTAATGCGTAGGTTTCTGACTAGGTCGATGTCGCTGTACAGCTCGCAGACCTCGTCGTTAAATCTCCTCCTCCAGAGCCCGTCAACGCAAACGCGATCAAAAATCACACGACGAGTTTTCCGTTCGAAGCGATCAAGGAGATCCTCATCCGCCTTTGATTGCCAAGTGTGATCCTTCGTTTGATATCTGAGGCGATGTCATTTTCAGAATTAATATAGTGAAGCCGAGGTATATAGGTAGACAAAGTCCCGAAAGGTTATAGCTGTCTATCGTGGCGTTCTGTCCGATTCGCCGACGTTTTGTGTCCCTTCTTGTTGACACCATATGTTTTGTTTTGCCCTCATTTACCACCAAGCCCATTTTTGCCGCTTCTGTACTGGTAGGTTTTATCAATGATGTTGATGTCGTCAGTGTAGGTATGCAAGTCTTCTATTCTCTTCTCGAGAATAATGTTGAAAAAGTCCCATAACAGCGCGTCACCTCGTCTAAATAATTTTTGAGACTAAAGGTCTCGGTTAGATAGTTTCCGACCTTTATGGAGCAGCGAGCGATTTCCATTATCATTTTGGACAATCTGACAAGTTTGGCAGGAATGCCAAAACTAGACATAGCTCTATAAATACTGTCATATGAGGTCTTAAAATCGAGGTATCGACTTGGCTTCTTGGCCGCACTAATAGGGTCCAATCAGTTTCTTGAAATACGGTTTCAGTCGTTCACACAGTACGGCAAATAGGATGAGGATTTTCGGTGTTCAGGAGACTGGTGCCCCTATAGATGGCGTAGTTAAGAGAATATGCTTAACAAAGATCAACGGTCGAATCGTCCGTAAACAAGCATTACATAATTGAACTTGTTTTTATTTCACATGTAATATCAACTTAATTCCGTTAACGTATAGTACGTTCACGTAAGTTGAGATTCGACCCCACCTTCGGCATTTCAAAGTTTGGAGCTATTCACTATACAAATCGGACAGTTGAAGAGATGGTAAGCAAAGGAAAAAATGAAGCTCAAAACATAAATCAGAGAACGCTGAAAATCACAAAAGCAATTTGACAACTTCTGAATGAAAAATAGCTTATTGACAAATAATAAGGTGACTATCAGCCAATGTTCTTTTAATGGATAGTTTTTTGAAGAGCTTTTCTTATAGAATTTTTAGCACTTGCAAATATAGGCGCAGGGACATAGTTCCAGGGGATATAAATCCATTAGGAATCCATAACATAATTTATGGATTTATGTCCCTTCTGACATGTTTTGTTTTTGAAAGAAATGCTGTAGGTACCTGTTGCACGCTGAATCCATAGCGGATTTATGTCCCCTAGAGTTATGTCCCTGCAACAAAAAGTTACAACCTGCTAAACAATCCCATCCCATATTTCTATTCAAAGGATTAATTCTAAAGACGAATTACCACGCCACATTTATGACTCTCCACAATCCACGACAAAGCGAACTCTTTTATACAGAAACCTTGCACTAAAGTTAGCAAGTATAATTCTCAAACTGTCATATTTCATGCAATCTTTTTCTTTCTATATAGGTACGGTACAACGTTATGTAATCACAAAACATAACCATCATGAGTTTTCAGAAGCGCAACGTTTAATTTATATGCGCGTGCGTCACTCCATGCCAATCCATCTATAGTCAGAGGGTACCAGCCAAACAACATTGGGTAATCTTTCATCCACTTTGTTCTTAGTACCTTTGGACATGAAGGTAAAAAATTATACCTTCATAAGTTTACCGTTACTGGAAAGTTACACAAGATTGTCTTCGTCAACGACATACAAAAAAAAAAACAATTGTAAACGCAGAAGAACAACAGGAACGAGCGTATGAAGTGTGAACCGAAAATTAGTGTTTCTTCAGGATGCCCAAAGAGGAGCGTACTCGTATTGGGAGGGGGCAGCAATTGTAAGAGATGATGAGTTAAAAAGAATACAAATGAAACGCAGAATCCATGCATGTATATAGAAGCTTAACCACACTTCATCTGACGATGATTGCAATCAAGTGGACGTTGATGATGACGTTGAGAACGTTGAGGACGTTGGCGACGACGACGATGACGACCAAATGCAATCATTATAATTTCGGGCATTGAATGATAATTTCGGGAGAATCGTTGATGTTGCTTCTGGATTTTCGTATCTCGATGAGAGGTTGTTTCTATATGATTAACGTAATTATGTGGACGATATATACACGCTATCATTACTGGATCCCGTGAATTTGGTGAGAAAATGAACACTCGTCTCGTCTGTTAAGGGTAATAAAATGAGTTTAGTGTTAGTTCTTAGTTCGCACATCGGGAACAACTTTGTAAGTCCTTAGGCTTGTTAGTGGGTAGGCTTATAAATGTTCCAACAACCGAAGCTGAGAAGCTTCGCGAGAAAGCATAGAAACCGACTAATCAGACATATCAACAATACAGTCCGACAAATCTTGGACGAGAGCAATTTATTGCGCCGACTACAAAGAACGAAACCGTTCGACTTGGCAAGATAAGATTAACCGCGTCTATTTCGCGGAACACGCAGGATCTTTCATTGGAAGGTAACCTGTCAAAATTTGTTATTTAATGATAGAAAAATTGCTTGATAAGTTGTATCTTAGTTGCAGTATCTAACAATCTTTAGAAGGGTGGTGTTTTTAGTCAGTAAAAATCTGACACTATTATGAGAACGCGCTTGCTATTCTCATAGTGTCTTTGGAAGATTTTCACCTATACCCTCGGATAAAAAAAAAAAGTGTCATTTTTCAATAACTATTCATGGACATTTGGAAAAACATCGGCAAGCTGCTCATTGAGGTTGCGCCTTACGACAAATGCAAACAATTTCCTAATTGCATTTTTACATAAAATACAAGGAAAGGCACCAGAAAAAATGTAATCACAGGTTGGTGCAGTATGGGTTGGGTACTTTGCTTTCACATAACTTCTGTCTTCAAAAATTGGAAATTCATTGTTTTAAGTTTTTCACGATCGCTTATAATTTCTAACATTTCGTAATTCAACATCCCTTACCTATCGCAAAACATCCGCTGGTCTTTTTATATGTCTCACTCATCTAATTTGTTTGTATCTGACTTGAATTTGAATTCTTCCCTATAGGAAGCGGATATCGTAGCCTTACCACTCCAACATGGCCATAAAGTTCTCGAATCTGCTGTTAAGTGCATCCACTAAAACCTTAACTTTGTGCTTAATCGACTCCAAGACAATTTTAAACTGTTTCAACTGAACTATGTCAGAATTGTCTAAAAAGAAGGAAGTCGAACTTTTGTGGGTATTTAAGTGAAACGAAATAGACGAGGTGCTGGAAAGTTATGTTCTGCTGAATTTTCAAAAACCAATTGAACATCTGCTGTAGCTATCCTAAATTTAAAATTTAATCAGCAATAGAAAGTTAAAAAATTAAGAAAGTTACTTATGTCCATCATGGTCTTTCTTTTCGATATGTTAAAAATTCCTATGTAAATAGTTTGGTGCAAATGGAACACAAGGCCTAGAATCTCGCAACCTTAGACACCAATAAATGAATAGGAAGAACGTCAAAACTCTGGGAATGATATCAGAGATTTTCCATAAGTATTATAGTTACTATCATTGTATTATCTACGAAAATTCTTTTAATTATAAAAGGTAGATCAACCATCAATAATCTCGTTGAATTCATATCCCCTGGTCGTTTAAAAACCTGTTAAAAAGTAAACGTTTTTAGAACTAAATTCACCAAAGCTTACGGTAAGATTTCCTATAAATGTATGCTTTTCAAATCGTCTTCAAACTTTTGGAAAAATTAATAGCTTTGGACTTAGAGAACCGTTTTTTATAATGTTCACTTCACGTCTGTTCCTTCCGCTCCTTCCTCATTTCGCCCTGGTGTTCCATAATTCAGTGATCAGGGTCCCTATCTCTTCTTGACGATCTTGAAAACTTCAATGAACTCTTAGCACTCCCTCTCTCTCTCTCTCTCTCTCCCCATGCTGAAGATACAAACACGACTCCAGCCACCTTCAAATAGATCTAAATAGATTTTGATGGTGATTTATTGACTCCAATCTAACTTCTCAGGAATGTGCAACAAGACTCCTTCACGAATATACCTTCTTGACTGCCGACCTATATCTCGATCCATTCGTGACCTTGGCATATTAAGCGTTCGTATGAGTATGAGCAAAGTCATAAGATGGTTCAAAGAATTCGAATTCGGAACCTATATATGACCAGATCTTTATAACATGATTTTCTTCACCCTCTCCTCGAGTACGCTACAACGGAGCGTGGTGTCCAAGTTCATGCTTCCAAAATCAAGAGCATAGAATGCCGTTCATCGTGGTTCTTTATGGAAAGATTGCCTAATCTTACCTCCTTGTCGCGACCGTCTCAAACTTACTCACCTATATACGCTTGAGGAACGTATGAACTCAGCAGACATTTACTTCATCTCAGGATCGATCGTTTGCACGTCTCTTTGCAACTCTATTTGCTTTAACATAACACTGGCCATCGTAGTCTACGTTGCCGCTGTATCTTATATCTTTTCACCGCTGATTGTCAACCTAAAACCAACCATTTTCGACTCCAATAGAAGCATTCCCTCCCAAAAAGTTTATCTCCTTAAGAATCATTTGACTCAAGCCCTAGTGATAAGTTCTAGCTTGTATAAAGTTTAAAATGTTTGGGTTAAGCCCCCGCCAAAATTAAGGGGGAGTGATCCCACCCGAGTATTATCGATACCGCTTTGAAGCAAAATAGCTTTTATTCAGGAAACTTGACTATCTTGGCCTTTCACGGAAGAAAGCAAACTGGTGAAGCAAGAAGGTAGGACTCTGAGCGCTATAAAAATAGACAGAGGCACATTGGCTTATAAAGCACTACAAGAAATCTCTACCAAAAATATGGCAATTCGTTTTGTTATTATTTCAAATCAGACTTTGTGGTACCAAGTTCTACATATTATAAGTCGCAACTGACCTTTGCACATAAGAAAAGGTCTTGATTTTGCTTATGATTTTTCTGCAAAAGCCAGAAAGCCATTGATCTGACAAAGTACGTTTTCATGGCACCTACCTCATTTATGGTGAGTCGTATATGAGCTTTTTATGAAGAGGAAGATATCAGCCCTTTAAAGTCTTTCATCTATACAGCCTTTCAGGATTTTTAAATGTTCTATACTTGTGTCAATAAAGGCCGTTCCGTTCACTTCTCTCCTCACAGCCCTTGATGTAGATGTATTCCTACTTGTACCTATCTGACCTCATTCACTGAGTGCAATAAAAATAAGACCCAAAGCAATGCCCTTAGGAGCGTTAGAAAAAAAAACACTGGAAGAAGAGATTTCGGCCCCAAAACTAATGGTCACTCCTCTATACTAATGAAACTTAATTGCGTAAGGCAGGTGGCGGATTACCTTTCAAGAACTCGGTAATATGCCAGCGCACACAAACACAAAACGAGCTGTATCCCCCTCTAATATCCTCTCATAATGCAAAGATTACAGGGTTAGAAAATATTTATGCCCTCGCAGCTCGTACCCATCATCTATCTTTGTTGTCTGTATCTGTATCGTGTATGCCGCACGCTACGGAACTCTAAATCTTCTTCGATTTTACAGCCAAATGCGGTGCACTTAATTTACCTTGTCGCCCGCTATACCGCTTCGTTACTGGCTACTGGTCTTCCATTACGAACTCATTATGACTGCTGCAGGTGTTAAATCACTTTCCGATGGGAGTCGTCGTCTCTCTAATCGACCAAAGGGCCCCAGCATCAGATCACAAATCGAAATCCGGAAAAACTTGATTTCGGTCGAGTCCCTCTGGCTGTTCTTGATTTTATGTTGATTTTTCGAAACGTACTCCGAAATGGACGCCTAATGGAATTATCCATGGCGAATAAACCCTTTTCATTAGGAACGCATCATTGCGCGCACATTAAGTGGTGGTTAAGTACAGTTCCATAATCCAGTAACCGCAAGTGAATGACACTTGATCGCGAAGGACCGCCGGCCGGGGCAGACAAAAGAAAAGGGAAAAGCTCCTTCGAAAAGGGAAACTGACACCGTGCGGTGCTGGGACACGCTTGGCTAGATAAAGTTTAGTCGTCTTGTGTATAGCGCGCTTGGAACCTTTATGCATGCGGCCGTGTGTACATCGCCAGAAACTAGAGAAGAGCGGTTAGGTTAGGTTAGGCCAACACACGAGTCCAACCAGTTTTTTCCTCTCGAAGAACACATGCGATGCGATCTGTAGTTAAGAGGAGCAGGTGTTGGATATCTATCCAATCACCAGTTGCATATATTGGAGCCAGCGAAAGACTTAACTAGTACCTTGAGTTGGTGGCGTTGGCTGTTGCCGTCTAGCATAGAGAAGACCAAGACACACTTTGTCAATTTGTAAGTATAACTATAGGGAGAAGCCAAAGCAAATTGCACTCGTCGTATGTATGCTGGTATATGCCTCCGCAATTGAACATCCAGAGTGCGCGGATACGAGTATGAGATCGAAGTCAGATTATTATCTCAAGTAGAGCTCATCTGGTTGGGTTCTCGTATGGCGTTAGGTATATGTAATATGCCAGGCGTTTATATTGATGCGAATAGTTTATCATTATTTGTAATTACACAGACATTTTACTATGGGATTCTGTATGTGCGATGGGCTACCGATGGAAACTAGTGTACAGTATCGGGTCGAGCCTTGAGCTACTGTGCAATCAATGTGTGTTTGCAAATATAATGATATTGTGATGCGAGTGCGGAGTGTAGACTGTAGATGTTTATGGGAGGTTGTAAACGCCAAGGATACAATGTTTTTAATTTCTTTTTCTAAACGCCAGGTGGGATCATAACAGGTGGACAGGTAGCCATGCTTTGTCGAAAGGGTTCCTTTGTGGGTATATAGATTGTGATCGTAACTAGATTAGCTTTCTGTGTGAAAGCTTTAAGGAGGCCGATACAAGAGCCGGGTAAAAACTTCTTGGGACGTTTTGAGGGAAAGGCCTTCTATGCAGGTCATGGGGATGTCCAATTCAGTTATCCTAAGCTGGTTTCTGGGCAAAACGATCTATAGGACCGAATTATAACCATCAGTTTGATTACTTGTGGACAGAGACGGGTCTTCTAGTCGGAAATCAAAGACTAGGCGCCGTGGTGTTTGTTTGTATCAGATGGTGTCATTTTACAGCTTCAGTTTCCAACTATAGGGAATACTCTTATGTCTCGGACAGACCATTCTTCGATTACCTACCTCTGATCACAGACAAAATGTTCTATAACACCGCCGATGAAGCAAGTCAAGCGCAGCTCCAGTATTACGCACTTCGCTTTAAGAGGCCATGCGCTTAGTCTACCTGTATCCGTGCCGTGCCACACAGAATTCTGTTCGTAGAATACTCAAATACTCAATCTCCAATGGAATGGAGGTCCCGAGAAATCATGCTCTAGGCTTTGCTTATAGCAATGACATCGAATATATCTCGTTTCGCACAATCTCAATCGCAGTGTGACCTCTGGATTGGAATCTATACAATAGTCAAAGAATTTAGCACTACTTGCTTACGAAGTAAGAAGAGGTATTGCATTCTTGAGCTGTTTAAGAATGCGTTATAGTTACAGCGTTGAGTTTTGGACAAAGCCACCAATCTTCATAAGACAAAGTCCCCCTCTGCTGCACTGGAAATCCTGTTTCGACTGACACCCATTGACATCTTCAGTAGGCAAATAACGGCAGCTTCTGCAGCCGTACGCCTCAAAGCTTGCTCACAATGGAACAGCAAAACAACTGGCCATGCCGCTATCCTGAACGATTTTAAAGAACCTTCCAGGAAAATTCGACTACACCACGCCAGAATCACAGTTCGATAAAAACTTTCAGGTCTTCATTCCCACTAGATCATTCTTGGAGGAGGGAGAATTCCTGGGTGATGAATCGATGCATTTCTTCCCAGATGGCTCTAAAACTGTAGACGGTGTTGAAGGTGGTGCCTTTCTCCAACAGACTAAATCTTAGTCTCTCCCTCCATCTTGATCACTGTAGCGTTTTTCAGGCGGAAATAATGGCGATAAAAGAAGTCCTATATCTTGACTGAAAGCAAACGTGGTAGCTGCTAAAGATATCCGCATCTTCTCGGATAAACTCATAATAAAGTTCAATAGAACAAATCTTAGGTGGACAACCTGCTCGACATGTCTAGCGATAAAACAAATCTGGCAAAATCTGGATCTAAAACGCTATAGGCATCTAATCTCCCTCGATAGGCATATAAATGCTACAATAGGTGTCATCACAGGACACTGTCTAGTAGGCAGGCACGCAACAAGGCTTGGCGTATTTTCAAACGATTTTTGCAGAAGCTGTCTTGACGAGGAGGAGGAAGAAACCATACTCCATCTCCTCTGTACCTGTCCGGCTCTCTCACAAAGACGAATACTCCATTTGGGAGCGTTCTACTATGGTGATCTAAACGATCTAAAAACAAACACTGACATCCGAAATCTTCTAAGCTTCATCATAAGCTCCAATTGGTTCAACGAATAGGAAGAATTAAATTTTAGATTCATATGGTTGGTATTACAAGGGGCCTTATAATGGTCTAAGTGTGTCGGACTGCCGACAGCCATTTTAACCTAACCTCAACCTAGCCTACAGGGTTGAGCAAGGCCTTTATTGTAGCCTGATTGTATGGCTGTAGACCCAGGTAGGTACTCTGATCCGGCATCTGTTCTTAACAACAAAGTCGGCAGCCATTTAGGTCGTCGCTTGGAAACAGATGGTTCAAAGATGGACTGCATAACCGTTGCCCAGGATATTCTCTGAGGAATTAAATATCCATTGCTCCATCAGGTTTCCTGATAGCAGTAGTGTCTTCCAAGCTTTGGTTCTGGCATTCGCGGAAACGGCCCGTAGGCTTATTTTTTTGAGCTTCAATCTCAGCAAAGCAAAGTAAAGTAGGAAAATGTGCACTTAAATGATTCCCAGCAGCTTTCTGAACAGTAGGTTTTATCAAAAATATTGGCAGCCTGTCCTATTGATAAGAAGAAGTATGACAATCAAGCAAGACAATTATTTCAAAATTTAAATTTGTCGGGATGAATAATTTGAAGAAAACTGTAAGAATTTTTGAATTTACTTTTACTTCTTATCATATAACTCAATTTTCATATAGTTATTAAGTGAATTAATGGGGGCATCAACAAGCTCAGCGACTGAAGCATTTGAGTACATATTTTTCGGGGACAGCAGCACTAGTTCAGAGGACTCAGCAGAAGAGAACAAGATCCATTCAAGAGTCTCAAATTTTATGGAAATTATAGATGGATACAACGAAGATGATTTCAAGTCCCATTTGAGATTGCGGCGCTCAACTTTGGAGCACTCAGTTTGTAGGACTTGTCTTTATCCTGTTTCATGAAATATGCTTTGAAATTTTGTTTTTCCACAGCTGTCTGGTTTATCACCTAATTTCATTCATCATGGAGGCCGATCGAAAATTGGATGCAAGAAAGAAATCTGTAATCTATAAATATAATAAAACTGTAGCCGTTTTCATATGTTCGCGGTTGGCGTGAAAACTACTGTACGGATTTTGATGAAACTTTTTTTGAAATGTTAGTTAAGATTTTGAGAAACACATAGGCTATTCCTTTCATTGTCAAGCCTATTTTTTGGGAGCGTTTTTGACCAAAATGTGTTTTTTTTCCTGACTTTACTGCCTTTAAGTCACCATTACTCAAACAATTCTTAATCAATGCAAACAAAATAAAATCCTTAGGAGAGCCAACACATTCACAGTTATTTCAAGCCATCAATCAGCTTTCTATGTACTCTAGAAGCTGAGCTACAACCTAAAATCTAACACGAAAAAAATAAATTTATTTTCTCAAATCGAACTTTATCAGCAGCCGCGGTTGATCGTTGTTCTGCCTTGGGGTGGTTGGGTGGCGCACATCGCACAAGCACGTTCATGTAAAAAAGAAACTGCGTGGTGTTTTCTCCGAATTAAGTGAAACGAAAGAGAAGTATGCGACATGAATGGGTATAGTTGGATGCAGCTAGAAAGATAGGATAGTTTTGGACCCGATAGGTGGCGCTGTTGTCCATTTTCTGAGAAACTCAGCCGATCTCAATGAAACTTTGTTTGTGGTCATGGTTGTATGCAGCTAGAAAGATATGATATTTTTGGACCCGATAGGTGGCGCTGTTGTCGATTTTTTTGAGAAACTCAGCCGCTCTCAATGAAACTTTGTTTGTGTGCATGGTTGTATGCAGCTAGAAAGATAGGATAGTTTTCGACCCGATAGGTGGCGCTGTAAAAAAATTATCATAAAAAGTATAATTATCTCATGTACTTAGGTATTGAAACTTAACTATTAGTATCTCTTTTATTGGAAATTACACAGTCTCACGTCGCGTACGAAGTTGCGGGCACAGCTAGTTTATAATATGTCTGGTATATAAGCAACACAGGAAATTTGTTTTGAGTCCCAAAGTCTTCCGGGTGGTTGGCAGTAAATCGAGTGTGCAAGTGGCTGATTTTATCAGTTAGCCCACGATATGTAAAATGGCCTCAAGGTGATGCAGCCATTGAAAATATGACATTGTTTGAGAGGAAGAAAAGAATACCTGGAGTTATCGGTGTCATAGACTCAACACACATCACAATATCAGCCCCAAAAGAAAATAGAAGTTGTTATTACAATAGAAAGCAAAATTTCAGCATAATTTTGCAAGCGGTTGTGGATGCAGACAAAAAAATTATTGACGTCGGTTGTGGGGAATCAGGATCTTCACGATTGTAGAGTTCTTCGAAGATCAGAGCTGTACAGAATAGCCGAAAATAATCGTACAATGTTATTTCCACGGAATAGTTTTATCCTTGGTGATTCCGCATATCCTTCTACAAATCGTTCCACGCTAGAAAGATTATGGAAGACTTACTGACCAACAAAAGTCGTTCAACTACGTCCATTCTGGTACTCGCATTGTAGTGGAAAATGCGTGTTTAAATGTAAAATTCGAAAAATGTAACTTGGGCCTTCCGCCATTATTCTACTACAATTCGTTAGCCGCAAGCCACTGCGCTGAGTTTTGCAACTGATCTTTCCTTGCATACATTTCCTAGCATTTTTGCCAAGAGTATATAGTTTGGCATTTTTTGCAAATCGCTCTCTTTTTTCGTTTGATTTTACACACGCTTGATTGGGCTAGATTAACTTAAAATACGTTATAATTTGTAAATTAATTTTTGGTATTGCATGGCGGCACTACCGCTGGCACCATTTTTATTTTAACAATATCAAAATTAGCTTCTAAAGTAATAAAAGTTTTTCCATGGCGGCACCACCGCCAGCAGAACCACAGTTTTTTATTTTAAGTTATAATCTTTTTTTTGGTTCGCGCGGCAAGATATCTCAGTGGCACCAGCGTGAGTAATGGCTCTCCACAACACCTCAACAATGCGTTTGGATTTGGATTGCTTAAAGGAAAGTTTAGACGTCTTTTGAAATTCACTGAACAAAGATCTGTCCGGATGGTGACAGATTTGGTAGTGAGCGCATGTGTGTTGCATAATATATGCATAATTATGGATGACCAATATCAGAATCCTGAAATCACAGAAACAGAAAACAACCATGAAAATCCGTCAATGGATCCAATTACAGATCGACGCCAAATGCTTTTCAATCATTTATGCGAACATAATAATATAATAATGACTTTATATAACGTATTACCTACTTTTCAGAAAATCCATTTTTTCCTTGTGCTGATTTTCTTGGTCCTTTCGAAATTGTTGAAATTGAAGTTCCTTTTGCTCCGAGTGCAATTGTTTTATTCTTAGTCGCCTCTCGAAGTATGTAGCACGATAGTCATCCTTCGCCTTGATGGTCTTGTTGCTGAGGCTAAAGAAGACAAAGAAGTATTTGGCTGCTCTTCGGCAGGAATAGCAAAATCGTCGCTGTCAAGCCATTCTAACTCGAACTCGGTTTCGGTTGGTTGCTGAATCACTTCAACAGCATGAGTTTCCAAATCCTATAAAAGCAAGTAAATAAAAAGATTTAGACCGTACCACATTGAATTAAAATATAATTTGTATAGAAAGTACAATGAAAAAGGCTGCACTTTCCAGCTTCAATTACAATTTGGTAGTTCCCAATACATAAACGAGTAGGTATTTTTTTTTTTTTTTTAAATATCGTAAATATATTTATGTCTCTTATTTTAATACTCACAACACCTGCGGCTCCCACGTTCCGCGTGTGCTGGTTGGATATAATGGGCTTGGACCCAAATATTTCCTCCATATCATCCATGAAAGGAGCAACACACAGAGCTGCACCATTCCTCTTCGCATTATCTATTGTAGATTTGTATACCCTTAGCAAACCTGCAATTTTCGACTCCAAATGTGATGCTGTTGTGTATGATTCCTACATATTAACTGGTTGAAAAACATATAAAAAAAATTAATTTCAAACTTACAGCAATTCCAGCCGAAATCATGTCCTCCAGAACGTTTTGATATGCAAATTTCTTCCTCCTGCTTTGTTCAAACTCTTCCTTCCGAGCTTTTTTGCTTACTTTTTTTCGCTTGTTGACATCTTAGCCTACTACAACAAAACAAATCCAATGACAAACAAAAAGCAAACCAATAGTCATGATGACATTTTGTGATCAGCACCTAGGTATCCTGTTGAAAATATTTATTATGAATACAGGTAGGGTTTTTTTACTACTCAATTCGGCATCACAATAGGCATCTTTGCTTTCGTCGGAACAGTCAAGGTCCACCTCCACAAAACTGGGCGCTTTATGTCGTTTTCCATTGCGGTTTGCAGCTGTGGGCTTGTTCAGTAGGTAGCATGATACAACATGGTTGGTGGTTGGTCACATCACAAGAAGTAACTTTTTTTTAGTCAAAGAAATACATTTTTTTTTTTCATAAAATTGTGCAAGCGATATCGATCCTTCCTCTTATTTTGGGGTTTAAAAAACAGTGGAGAAATATAAAATCTGAAGATGTACTGGTACAAGAAATGGATCTCAAAGATTAATACCTACACTAATATCTTACGATTACAAATATTAAAAAGGTGAAATAAAAAATAATTTATTGCATATTTTAATAAAAACCCTTATATTTATTTGTTATTTTGAAATTTAGTTCACTTTTGCATTTCTTTATGAATTTCCACCAATCACAACCAACGAATATTATGTACTGTAAATAGAGAAACTTTGCGAACAGGTTCATATTATACAATGGTGGCAACATAAAATGTTTTCCCCCTGGTGATCAGAAGTATACATTTACTCCCAAGTGGATCTTGCTGGGAATGAATACCTAGTGTGAATCGTCGAAGTGTCAAGTAGAGCGTAGTTGTTGTAATTGCGTGCTGAAAATCCTACTTTACTTTGCTTTGCTGAGAACGAAGCTATAAAAAACAGGCCTAATATTGGCTCGGAGGCATAGAAATCGGCTTCTCAACCACGTAAACACAGAAATAACAGAACTTATTTTTATATGGAAAACTCCCCGAGTTGTGTTCAACTTCGAGTGAATAAAATGGGCCTTAAATAATGGCAATGTAATCAGGAGATTGAGACGGATAAAACCCCTTGATCTGTAAGATTTGGCTAGGGCTAAGAAATTAGATATTGATTTCAAACGAAACAAGTTTAAAAATCCGACAAACGGCGGATTTATCTCTCAAAATTCATTAAATAATTCAAGAATAAATTGCTGATTAGTCGTACGACTTGGTGCAATCTTATTCGGGATGGCGAATGTCAGTCCCCGGAGTTTTTTTAGATGAGTTAAAGTCCATCACTATAGCAGAAGCATCCCTCGCGTACTAGCTCTGCAATGTATTTCGATGATTTTTTACTTCCAGCAAATTCCCAACACAAAAAAAAATCCAAGCTAGTTCACCGCTGCCGCGAATATCTCAAGGTTAATTTTTCGCAGCACACAAAAAATCTCTGCTGGGTCCCTGGACACAATGGCAAAACCTGCAATGAGAGGGCGGATGCACTGGCGAGAAAGAGGTCCGTAATGGATCTTAATAGAGCGCTTCACTTTGCAATCTCAGAGAGCGAGTGGAGAACAAAATTCGAACGAAAACCAACAACAGTGAAATATCACGGAAGCTTTGGCCAGAATATCATATAGGTCGGACCAACAAACTATTATAGATTGACAGATCAGCGCTATCTAAGTTAGTAGGGGTTCTAACTGGTAATAACTTCCCTAGAACCCACGCAATGAAACTAAATCTCAAAGATGACGACTGCGAAGACGAGGAGGTACACGAGGATATACCTCACTTCCTTTGTCATTGCCCGAGTCTCTGTCACTTGAGGAACAGAACACTTGGAAGTTATTACATACTTCTATGACGTACATTAACTTTCTGATGTCTCTCTGTCTGATCTTTGCAGGTTTCAGAGGACATCGGGATGGCTAGACAGCGTCAAGTAACCACGAAAGAAGGAGCAAGGAGGATGGAACCCACCGATTTGCAACACCAACGGTTAACCCCAAAAAAAAAGGCATCACAATGGGACCCAAGTGGGGATTGCAGGGTGAGCCGTGACCGTTTACCTAACCTAACCTAAGCTGTAGCCAACCATTTAGTTAACTTATGTCGTTTTCGATTTGGCAAACAGATCTCAGATGTTAGATAACTTTTTTTTTTCGAAATCTCAATTTTTTTTCAGATTAACACATACTTTCACTAACACCGATGTTTACGTCAGACAGCTAGCTGGTGGTTACGAATTGTTTATCGTTGGAAGGCTTGCTTTTTTATCTGAATTATTAATTTCACACGTATGGGATCGAGTCTTTACCTATATATTAAATTATTCCGAAATGCATTAGGTATTATAAATGTGTGAAAATCAATTGGAATGGATTTCCAGTGTAAGTGAAAAAGTTTTTTATTTTCGCTTTCAACTATATCTACTATAAAATTCAGATTTTATGTTCGATTTGACAGCAGAAATCTGAAATCTCAGATCAAAATCTTAAAAGCCAAATCGATCTTTTGAAAAACGTAGGTATTTATAGGGAGCACTTTTCGAAAGACTAATAAGCTTCCCATTCTCTTTTATCTGGCCTTCGAGCAACACATGATACCAATTCCACAGAGTATTCAAAAAAAGACCCCCCTACAAACTTGTCTGCTTACAGTTGTTACAAGTCTCACATTTCACACTTAAAGTATCGTTTAGCTGTCTACAGATCCTGTTACGAATTGAAAATACCTTAACGGGGTGGGAAATCCTCCATTGTCAATCAAATTAACATTTCAACACACCTACCATACAAATTGTCTGCGCAGCTGTGCACAGCGTCAACCAAAGTCCACAAAAATTTAAATAAATTCAATTCGTGTAAGCGCCCGTGAGGTTCGAGGATGTGTGTGTGTATATTCAAATTGCGATGATAATCCTTTTAAATGGCCCACGGCCCACCAAAAGGTAAACTGAACTCCGTTCGTCTAATAGAAATAGATACATTTGATGTCTGTAAATACTTTTGTCAACCATTCAGACGTATATCATCATTTGTACGCTTTGCGCATGTTAAGTCAATAGTTTGTGAGACGATTCCCATCGGGATTCATGTCAACGTTAGCTGCTGCTGTTTCTGCTCATAGAAGAAGGATCGATTTGATGGTCGTTATGTGTAGTTGTGGTGCTTTTATGATCAGCAGAGGATAGAGGATAGAGGACAGAACCAAGCACAAATGATCGCTCCTCAGCTCAGGTATGGCTATAGAGTGGAGTGCTGAACGCCGCCATGAACCCATTTATTATGCCTTTTGCTGTGAAACGCAGTATCTTATTTATCTGAGCCTGGTTTCTTTGTATCCAATATTTTTTTATTTGTCATTTGGTTTTTTTTTTTTTGTTGTTGTTATTTTCCTCTTTTAATCCGAAACACTTGCGCGCACAGATTGTGTGTAGTGTGTTTAGAGTGTGTGCAGGGGACGATCGTTTCTTTTTTGTCAGGTTTTCTGTTCTTTTTTTTTGTTATTTTGTTTTGTTGTGCACGTCTGAGTCTGTTATTGCTACCTGTCTTACACTTAACGTAAAACTCCTTTCAGCCCGGGGGCATATCGCGGCAGTGTATCTCAGTTGTAACTTTAGTAGATATGTGGGCATTATGTGTGTGTATTATTAGGGAGGCTGGACTGGAAGTTGCCCGAAAATACACGCATGGGGATCTGGATCTGGATAGGTACACGAATGCGAGTACGAAACGAGCTGTCTCAAGTAATACTCGTACACTTAAAAGGGCTATACATGATACTGTCGAGAGTCGAGTGTAAGTCGTCGTCCGGGTCGACCGAAGAAATATGAAAAACGAACGAGATAAAGATTAATTATCTTTTATTCTGTGGAATAAGTTGTTTGCTCTTTTTTCGGTTGACTACGCTTCTGCTCTACCACTGACACAGAAGATTACAAAATTATATGTGTCAAAAAATTGGACAGACGAGTGTAAACATTCAGATGGGATTTTGATCGCTTAAGATACGAGCAACAATAAATTGACGATTACAGTATTTGCTTCTTTTTGTTTGTGGTTGGCCTAATGAAGATAATCAATTAAGTAGGTACACCAGGCACAGATGTGTCGAATAAAAAATTGGGACTTGCACATGGACTACTGCGAACGCATTGTGGAACCGAATAAGGAATAAAGTGGAATTGCATTTGCATTTTGTTTGGGTGTAGGTATGGATAAGCCAAAATTTATGAGGAAACGTTTCCTGAATGCATTTGTTAGCATTTTGAGGAATGGAGTGTGTTAGTCTTGGTCGGTGTGATGAGATTTTGAGTTAGGCCCCTAGGAACGAAGTAAGTAGTCAAAAGTTGTAGGTGATTTCAGAGGTCAGTGAGGAAAATGAGCGCGGATATGTAGTTTTTTATGGGGCGAACCGGATACGCATATTCGATTATTGGACCTATTTTATAACAAATAAAAAAAATTAAATAGATACGTAAACCTACCAACTTTTAGTTAGTTATATCTATTACAATACTTTTAGGCCCATTTTATTCACTCGAAGTTGAACACAACTTGGGAAGTTTCCCATATAAAAATCCCCAAGTTGTGTTCCTTAAGTACCTACATTGTTCTTTTAAGAAAAACTGTTGTCCCTTATTTCAATCTCCCCAGCACTTGTTCGAAGAAGTCTTATTTCGTTAGCTTTTACTTTAGTCTATCGGTCTGTACCCGAGTTAGTTCGGTCCTCCTCCCCCTGATAACAGAAATTACTCAGAATGACTAATCCTATAAAAAAAAATCGTTTGCTCCTTCCATTGCTCCTGAAGAAGACATAAACGTTTCCATCTGTTTTATCGAACTGACAGGTTTACGTAATTATGGAAACAAATGGTCCAACTATTTTGGATATTCTGTGAAAATTCGAATTTGAGATATCCGCCTTAAAGGGAAATCTTTAATAAAAATAATTTTCTACCCGCTGCCATTTGATACATTGAAAGCGAACTCTGTATAAAGGGCACCACTTAAGCGGAATACCTACGTAGCTCATTTACATAATATATAAAATAATTCGTAAAATTAAGCAAATTATTCAAGGAAGATAAATTTTGAAATTGGTAAATATAGATTTAGCGGGGCTGACGATGAGTAAGTATTTTTCATTTCTGTCTTAAAGTAAGACTGATGATATCAAGACAGCTCAAACATTATTCAAAGTAGCATCCTTTGGTCTTTGTTAACAAGACTATTCAATTAAAAAAACAACATGAGACCATTTTTTCTTAGTTTAACTAGAGTACATCGATTGTGTCAACTAACCCTGGTAGGCGAAACTTTCAGCAGTAAAAATAGAAAATAACAAAAAAATAAAAGCATGGATAACTAATAAACACTATATTAAAAAAAAACTGCGTCAGACGCTCAAAAACGACCGGAAAATAAGAAAACACAAAGTGCACGACTGGGTCGAACGAAACTTTCTCAAAACTTTATTCAAAAATCCATTGTACTATAATATAGAGAATAACTGAGTTTGCTATTAAGTTATACTATTTTACAGGAAAATAAAAGGCATTGAATTTATTTGAATTACTAACAAAATTTATTTAATCACCAAACTATGCTGAAATCCAAAGAAATAGCTTCAAATAGATCAAAGCTAGGTGGTATGAAGTCCACCAGGTCAGCTAGTTATGCGCGCTGGACCATCAACAAGCTTGTTAGACCTTGATATGGACTCCACTATCTTCACTAAACTCTTTTTCGGGTGGACTTACATATTGCTTAGATTTAAAGGTTCAGACTTTCTAGTAGTGGATTGCTTATTGTCACTTAACATAATTATTGTTTGACAAGCTCTATTTGGGAATCTGGAAATATTTGTTTTTTAAAAAAAGTTTAGTTATATGTAGATTGGTTATATCTACCTGCACCAAAATGGTTCCCCCAAATAAATCAAACCCGTTTGGTGAATGTCTCCTTACCGAAATAAATCTACAATGAAACCCCTGAAGGGTGCCAACTCAATACATGAAAAAAGTCGTGGATTGTCCGAAACTTTATTATCTTTTTGTAGAAGTAGGGATTCAGCTCAAAAGCGGACATCAGCCCCACCTGAGTGACCACTTAACCTACATATCTGCAATTAGGTCTGGCATTCCCACACCCTCCACGTAGATAAGCTACCTAAAATTTGGCAGCACTAATTGTGTGTTTCACAATAAAAATGCCACCTCCTCTGGTGCTCCGCTATCGATTGTCAAATATTTACGACTGTAAACACACCAACACTGAGCGTGGCAGACCACTTTTAATTTCTTCATATACGTTTTTTTTTTTTTGTTTGATTTATTCTTGCCCAAATGTGGGACATCATGACGACATTATTGATTGCGACACTACGCCAAAGACAACGACAGCCACAAGCCGACAACACAGCGCACCAACTTTGTGCTGTGCTTCGCTGTTGTATATTTCCTTTCTAAATTTAAAAACAAAAAAAAGAAAGAAGAATGACACCCCCGGAGTGTGAATCTGAATATGCACGCACTCTTATACTAGTCAGCAGAAAGTAACACAAAACGCGCAAAAAGTAGGTCACCCACCACCACCACTACTATCTTTGTTTTGTTCTCGGCCCGGTCTTCGGCGTTCGGCGTTCGGACTGTGTTATTGCGTTTAAAATGTCGAGAAAGACAGAACCGTCAAGATTGACGACCTTAATAAAAATCTCGAAAGATTCTGAAGATACGCGATCCCTTTTACGTTTAACAAGCATGACTGATCGATCGGTTGGTGTTTGCATGCGTTGATGTCTAATCTTGAAGTTGGTTTTAATGTTCCTTTGCAGCTTTAATTTGAATATCTGTTTAGTGCTACTGAATCTTCTTCTTCGATAACGAGTCGAATTTTATTTTTTGTTCGGTTAACTGATTGTCCACTTGATATAGACAGTCGCAGGTAGAGGTTTTGGCCGAAGAAAGAGCTCGTCGTTCCAACTTTTAATTTGATGACTCATCGATTGAATCGGGCCGGCCAGTGTGAGTTTATGTATACATCCACTTCCACTGTGGATCGGATGGATATATTATTTCTTATTTACCACATGATCGCTACCCATTCGACTAATACTCAGGTGGAGGGAGCCGGTGATCTACAACGTAGACATGTACTTATAGAGCACAGTCATTGTGAGTCTAAAAAAAAAATAATAATATTGCAACCAGACGAATGAGTCATCCGTGGAACCATAGGGAAAGAATAATGTTCTTTGGACCTACAAAACTACCTGTTGGCTTTATTTGTGGTATAAGTAAAGGAAAATTCGCAGGTAGCTTCGAGCTGGAGATCGTTTGTCCAAGCGGTCTTAGGTTTTCATTCGACTTGCCTTTTGCGAAACATATAAATGCCTCCGATGATGACTCATTTTGTGATTGTATAATCGGAAGATGTTAAATTGCTTTCTTTATGGCAAGGCAATTGGAGAGCTTACTGGTATTATGGAGAGCGAAGACTACCTCACCAAGCTTATAAGACGATTTAATTTAAAATGCGTAATTATCGGCATTGGGCTTTGGTATGCCATCGATGAGAGTGCTAATTGGTTGGCCACCGAAGTGAAACGTGACACCTCGCTTTGTTTGGGTTATACATTAGAACGGAATCGGTAATAAAAATTCACAAATGTTTACAGAGGCACCGGGAACGGGAACATCTGCATAATCTCGGCGGTGAACATGAGATAATGACTCAGTTGAAGTGATGCAAAGTGGCAGTCATCGTAATGTGTACATATTCAAATTTAGTTGTCAGTGGTCGAGTAGGGGACTCAGTCGAATCACTGCGATAAATCGATGATTAATAATTGACTTACTTAAATGAATGGACTCATGAGAGTTCATGTAATTTGATCATAGATCGAGGCTCATTTCAAGGCCATCAAACTTCAGACTGTTTACAAGTATCCATTCCAACCCAATAGTTGGATACGGTACTCATGTCCAATTGAGACACTTGCATTATTGTACATATTTCAGTTCGAAGATCTCGTTTTATCCTCTTGGATTACGAGTATATTGCAAAAATCCTACTGCGAGTCCCACAATTCTTAATGCGCCGAAGGTCTTGCCGGTATTGAAATTCTGACATTATTCGTTTTCCTTTATGTCCGGTGGCAGTTTATTGCTCTGGCCCGAAAGGGTTCAAAACTGCGTCGCTGGGTATTATACAATACAGCACTGCCACCTTATAAGAAGTTTTTTCCGAGGTAATTTTGCATTTTTTTGTGAGCGGGCTTTGCAGGCCACAATAGGTAATTTTATACGGAAAAAATTCGCCATTGTGAGTTCGTAAAACTTATAGGCTTTTCACACTGAGCCGAAAACCGATCACCAAGTAGTTTTCGTTTGACGTTTCAATCAGCTGTGAGGCACTAGTCGTTGAACTTCGGTACAAACTCTTTTGGTTAAAATTTGCGATTCGAATGTGGCTGCGGGAGAGAAAAAAAAAATTCACCCAAAAACTATCAAAGTATACTGGGCTGGAATCGGCTAAGGTGATAGTTGATTGTCGCATTTTTGATTGTCGTTTTTGATTATCAGCTCTTCTTTGCTCTGTGTAAAGCGATCACTAAAAAATGATTGATTATTGGCAGCACTTAGAGTTTTAAACGTCACTTCCTTGCCGACGCTGTCATTTCGTGCAGATGATACCTACATATTCGAAGTGTTTCTTCTTTATTGTGAAAATTGAACCTAAGTGAATTTGAGAATAGTAATCTAATAATAATGTTCACAAAGTGCAATAAATTTGTTTATTTTTTTTTAGGGAAGCACATTTAGGTATGCTTCCGATTGAAGAATATGTTTTCATTTTCCATTGGCCTTATAATCATGATAGGTAGGTATTATTAGTTCCATCAACCCTTTAACTGCAAAATTTAAAGGGAAAATTTAAAATAGCCACCACCCCTAAAGAAGATTTAAAGGATTTAAATTTGCAGCCAATTGAAGGATGGGTGGAACATGCGTTGACCTTACTAAAGTTGGTAAATCAGGTAGTCTCAAAACAAACACAAACGCTTTTTTTCGATAAGCGAAAGATTTCCAAAAATCTAAAATACTCAATAATAAATGCCACCAATCAACAATGAATATTTATAGATAATGCATTCTTACATCGCGTTTGGAAGTTCCAAGATACCTACCTATTTGTTTTATTTCTCAGGTTTGTTCTTAATTAATAGCTTAATAGCAGGACTTTGATATAATTATTTTCTTCATTTCTGTAGAAAAGTTTCAATGAAGTAAACATTGCTCTTGACGAATTTTAAAATTTCACTTTTTTAATTTAATTTTTTTAATATACCTAGTACCCATATTCTTTTTTCACGAACGTATTTAATTTATTTGGATTCGAAGCCGAGGTGCATACCAATGAGAATGACTAAAATGTATGAAAACGACACCTAAATAGGTGTCACATGAAATTGATCGCAAAAAAGCGATTGTCAATTTGATAATCACCTTACGTGGACGTAATGCTATGATTTTGATTATCAACTATCAACTATCACCTTAGCCGATTCCACCCCTGATCTTACATTCTGATATATTTTTTTAAATTGATTAAACACGTTTTTTGGTGAATTGAAAAATGGTGTTTGTAAACATTTTTAACAATTTGGAGTTGACTAATTTGTTTATTTTTAATTAACCATTTCTTGTTCTAATTTGGGAAAACTGTAGAGGTTAAATTGACAATTTTGTATTAAATTGGCTTAGCACTTTTGATCATTCCAACAATTACTTTCTTTAAGGCAACAAAACACATAGAATTGAAATGTTGCCAATTTTAAAACTTTTATTAAATGAGTTATATTATTGAAAATACACAAGGTTTCATCTTACCCAAGAGCTAGCAGTACCCTCCAAGCCTCCAAAGTCCACACCCAAAATTTACTAATTGCGATTCGTTAAGCAGTATAAAATGTGTAAAATACGATGGCAATCTACACTGAAAACAAAATATTGTGTAATATTGACAAAGTTATGTTGAAAAATTTTAATTAAGTATTTTTTTTTAACTAAAAAATATAATCTTAAAATAAATAATGGAGTTTACATTATCATCAGTAAAGAAAAAGTAATTTTTCTCATTTTTTTTAATTGTCAAAACTAGTGTCGAAGAAATAAAAAGAAATTGTTAACGGTGTTATTCAATATTCATTCATGCAAGCACTAACCTATAGTAAAAGCTCATTGATTACTCTGCTGGACTACTAAAGGGTGTTTTTTTTTTTTGAGGTATAAAACTTTGAAATGCAATAAAACAAAGATGATTTTGTTAAATTGAGATGAAATTTACTTTATTCAAAAAATAATCTTCTGGCATTATAATTTAAATATGATTTCTGGCATATGACCGCCACGGCAGACTCGGGCGTAGTCTAATCTGTAGGTCAAATTTTCGATGACTTTTTGCAACATTTGTGGGCGTATGTCGGCAATAACGCCAACGCGGCGAATGTTGACCTCCAAGTGGTCAATAGTTTCGGGCTTATCGGCGTAGACTAGCGACTTCACATGTCCCCACAGAAAATAGTCAAGCGGGGTTAAATCGCACGATCTTGGAGGCCAATTCACGGGTCCGCAACGTGAAACTATGCGGTTACTAAACGTTTCCTTCGATAAATCAATTGTGGCACAAGCTGTGTGACATGTTACGCCGTCTTGTTGAAACCACAGCTCCTGCACCTGCACATCATGGTTGTTCAATTGATGAACGAAAAAGTCAGTAATCATGGCCCTATAGCGGTCACCATTGACTGTAGCGTTCTGGCCAGCATTGTTTTTAAAGAAGTATGGACCAATTATTCCACCAACCCAGAAAGCACACCAAACAGTCAGTTTTTGTGGATGTATCATCACTCCCAATACCTCAGTTTTGTTTATTGACGTATCCATTCAATCAAAAGAGAACTTCATCGCTTAAACAAAATTCGCTTATGAAAATAGACAGAACAATGATTTTCAAAATAAATTTTGCACAATTTGGAATCGTTGTTCAGGCGTCAGTCTACTCAACATGTTGAAATGCCAAACCCAACTAAAAATAAATAACTTGACAGCTGAAATTTGGCCGCTAGTTAAAATAGTGTTGCCAACTTAAAGTTATATACCTCTAAAAAAAACCTTTATAAGCGAGGAGTCTCATTTTCAATATCCGGAAAAACACAAATTAAATCTTAAGGTTTTTTGAATGCGCCACTTCTCGCGCATTTTTTATTTTATTTTTTTTAGCAATGGAATTAAAATTTACTTATTGCCTTTTTAATAAAAAGTGCTACATTGACAAATATCAACCAAATTTTATTAAAGAAAACCACTTTAAAACTGGCAAATCAATTTTGTACTGCTTTGTATTGCTTTTGTTTTAAACAAAACGCTAGATTTATTATTATTTCGCTATAATAAGAAGTTCTTACACCTGTAGTCTTAGAGCTGAGAAATGGATTTTTCTTAAATTAACAGCTTGTTGGTTAGTTTGACGAAGTAAGGTGGTACTTGCAATTAATTTTCGTTACTGAAAGAACTTCTTTATCGTTTTCACAACTCATTGGTGCAGAATAAAACTAACTCAAATTTTGTCAAATTGATATAAGCACCTTGTCCGACGTATAGTGACAGAAGAGATTTTGAGTTTAGTCGCATGTTAGTCACGTATATACCAAAGTTGTATTTTAAGTAAAGCACTCTCTATAATAACAAGATTTATTTAACACCTTATTGTTCTGACGTCAAGCATCTGTATGTCGAATCTGGGGATATGGTCTCACAAAAGGATTGTCGCTGTATCATAAATTCAGCTTAAACGAAAATTCAGTATAAATGCAAGCTTCACGAAACTCCTTCCAGCGGTAAAACAAAATATAATTAGGCGGTGTGAGGAACTGTGTCCCTCCCTCGCTGGCAACCAACTTCTAACTTGAAGGTGTCAGAAACTTATTGCAATCAGTATTTGAAATCTATAATTTCAGCCCTGCATCATCAAAGTTGTGATACAACTCTCATAATTAACTGACAACTACTACATTGCGACACAAAATACCACATTTACCCAGCAGGGATACAGTCTTAATAGTTCGCTTCTGAACACTACCGATATTGAAAAGTAGGTATATCCCGCGCCATAACACTCATTTATAAATACAACCCTATCCAAACCACGCCAATACGCCTTCAGCGCAAAAGCTGCACAAGTTCCACTTCGGTGATTCCAATTATGGAATTGCATCAGTCTTGTTTTCGTTGTCCGGGACAATGCGTAGAATGAGTCCAGAGAGTCGCTATCCATTGAACAGTCTTGCTAACTCATTCACTTAGTCAGTCAGTTAGTGTGTCATAATCTGCCGCGCACAACTAATAAGTGGGTTGATATCTCGACTAATTACACGTCTACTCAAAAATCTAAATAAAGGATTATATCATAAGCCAGACGTACACTTTGTGGTCACCCGTTAACCCACCTGAAGTTGTGTATCAGCAGCCGCAAACAATGGAAACTGATTTTTTCGATTTTTCCCACAAACATTGGCCGTCTGCCCAACCACCGTTCAATTCTGTTATGACTTGCCCAAGGAGGCGACGAGACATCTTCGTTTTTCACTTTTGTCCATCAGTAGCGTATATCTATTTGATTCAAAGAAAAAGGTTTGGCCGCGCAGCAAATAAATCGGGTTTTTGAAGAATCGTCCAATTAAATCCTGGAACGATAATGATGACAAAAAGCGCAAGCAAGTGTGCTTCTTAGTGCTTAATGAAGTGAATCTGCCGCTAATATTGTGGGAACACGACAGCGTCTCGGACACACCCCTTTGGTTTGAAATTGTCTTATTTTTTTTTAACTGGTGGCCAAGCACGTACACAATAAATTATATTATTATTCAGTTGAGGTTGCTATTGATATACCCAGTCAGCGGTACTTCGGAACCCAAGCGATAGCCATAAAAGACGAACAGTTTTACCGTAGCGGTGTTGAGGTGCTATTTCGAGGAAACCGGCGTTGCGTATAAAAGTCTTATTCCAACCTGTCCGCAGGTTTCGCACAAGATGGGGGAGAACAAGCAAATGACGTGCCGGAGGCGCTAGCAGGCATGTATACATTCACGAGGCTGTACCTTTAGTTAGATTCTTGCAATTAAGAAAAGTGAAATCAAAATTTAAATTCGTTTTTCCGCTAAGTTGAACAAGGGGATGGGTTGATGTGAGAAATTCTATGTTTACACATGTTTATTGAAATAAACTGAATGGATAGAGGGAGCGGCTTAGGGTGGAGGCTTACATGAGCTTGAAGAGTTAGAAAATTGTCGCTGGAAACTGATCTATCGATAGAAATAAAACCTAATCATTTTGGGTTAGATAGGTAGATAGTTATAGGAGTGGCGGTTTAACTAAAAACCCAAGTAGCACTATGTGCCGTTTTGTTACCACAACGCATTTGACCTAGTTAATATTATCGAATAGGAGGTTTTAGATCCATCCTGTGGAATTCAAGAAGGTTATCAGTTCCCTAATACTACTTTTCGAGACCTGTTCAAGGGAGTCGAAGAAGGGTTTACCAAGAGATCGTTGTCTGGCCCTAGCTAATGCCGGACAGACGCTGAGGTAGTGAGTTAGTGTTTCCTTTTCGGCTGCGTCATTACAGCTACGGCAGTGTGTATTATGTGGGATGCTTAATCTAACTGCGTGTTCCCCTATTGGCCTGTGATTATCGCTGTTATTCTGGCAATATCTTTACGTCATTTACTTAGGAGGTAGGTTGTTTTTTCCGTGCTGTAGTTTGGCCACATCCTTCAGCCACCTCCATCTGAAGTTTGCCTTCGATACGAATTCTGAGGAGATCTTTGGTTTAAATGCTCCGAGCGGTATGTGAACCGATTCGGCAAGTGAACAGTGAAGGGCTGAGCCTTGCCTGGCCAACTCGTCAGCATGTTCGTAAAATGACCTGTAAATCAAATCAGGGTAACCTTTAACTGGTCAAGCGAAGTCAGCTCCTTACGACACTCTAATACTAATGTTGAGGTTATATTGACTGAGGCGATAGCCTTGATGGCAGCTTGACTATCAATAAAAATGTCTATCTTTTGCCTCGGAACTATGTTTGTGTGCAGTTTGATTTGACGAGAGGATGGCCAGTAATTCCGCCTGAAACACACTAGCCGTATCCAGTAGCCAAAAGTATTTTGCGATGTTAAAAGACTCAGAAAAAAAAACCTGCACCTACTACACAGTCCATTTTTGAACCGTCAGTATTGATTGTTAAATTCGTGTCCCCGGCCATCTTGCCAATCTAATCTTGAAGGGAACTCTACCTTAAAATGTTTAGTGAAAAACATGTTGGGAGTAATATAGTCGGTTGAGGGTTGTATAAGTTCTCTTGATAGAGAAAGCAGAATGTTGCTATGGCCGTAGGGCTTCGCAGATCAGCACCCCGACTCTCTGAGTTTGATCGCGCTATGTGCTGTGATGTTTGTAATGTGAAGGTCTATAGGTAAAAGATCCAGAAGGACTGTAAAAGCGTCTGACGGTGTTTAGAGCGCCTGTGGTGCCTATGCAATGCATAATGTTCTTTGTAATTTATTTAGTTTGATTATTGTTTTAAGCTTTTCTGAGGGCCGGCCACCAAACTATTGACCCGTAGGTAAGGATTCAGTTTTGGTTGCAGGCCCTATACTTTACCAAATTTTCCAATGCAATGCAATGCAATGCATGCTTTCTTTACCCGTTGTTCGATGCTAAGTTTCCATTGGGTTACAGGAAAGTAATATGAATATTTTATCTTGCTTTGCTGGGCTTGATGATTTTCCCCGAAAAAAAACCTACGCACACGAAATTGCGTTTTCGTAAAAAATCCATCAATTTATTTTGTAGTTTCCTATACAAAATTTCGACAAATTATAACGAGTCTTGTGTTAAAAACCTATAAGGATGAGCTGCGCAACTTTGGTACCTAATCTACAACTTATGGACATCATGTTAATCATTCTTGTACCGGTTTCCCTAACTATAGCTTTGAATGTAACACAACTTCGTGCAGTAAATCATTCCGCGCTCAATGGTCACACTTAATAACTTTGCTTAAATATATCGATTTTATCACAAACTTGAAGATAATTTATTGCTTTTCAAAATCGCACTCAAAATCCATTAAATCTTTGGGGTCGCAACATGTCCCACATGAATGTTCTTTATAGCCAACACCAATTCAATGTCAAATTGTCAATCACATGTGGCTGACATCAATTTGTAACCGAATTGATTTTCCACCCATTTATCTTTGTTGACAATAGACGGAGTACACAGAATGCCGCGCGAATAGTGAAGACAAGAATTAATTACTGACAAATGTTTGAAGCCTAGCAGATTAATTTCAAAACGAATCGTAAATTGCCCTCAGTGAAGAAATTTTTCATTGATCCAACAACATGATATCCTTGGCACATTGCAAAGTCAAAGATTTAATTGCGAGCCCCAGACAAGACCGAAATATTAAAGTGCCCAGCGATAGATCAAATTTGCAGATTTGCCCGACACCCAGAGAGATTGATATGCGAATTGTCTGTGTGTGTATTTGATTCCTTGATGGCTACCAGATCGATCGTATGAAATGTGCGCGCACAACAAAAGTGATCTCTTGCGCAACCTCTTTTACTGACTGATATACCGGACTGATATTTATGCGGAGCTATGAACTATGTTGCGGTAATTGAGCTCTATGACTTGTAATTACCATTTTATTGCTGGCCATGGAGGCTCTTTTAAGTGTACGAAGGAGCCATTTGTGTTGTGTGCGGAATCGCACAGCCTGTATGTCTGCTGTGCACATGACTTGAAACATGTATTTTATAACAAGACCTATCGTATTATATACCTACTTAATAATAATGCCATATGTTAGTAGCCGAAGCGTCTACAATAGTTATATAAATGTTGCGCGGAATTATGTTATCGGGAAAGCTTAGAGATATTGGATCACGTTGTGATGGATTCTATTGAATTCTCGTGCAGTTTGATTGCTGAGAGAACATATCAGATCTGGTTTAATTGATTTCATTAGAGTGGTATTAAGGTTGAAGTGCACTGTAATTGAATGGTTGATAGTAATTAAAAATTACATCTACTAGATTGTACTACAAATATATCACAGTACCTGTATACAGTAAAATATTGTTACTGTAGTTGTAGTTTTATTTATGCATATTTATTGGTGTTGTACGATCGCGACTTTCTGACCGTTTCGCGAAGAAATTTACTTTCTTAGAAAAATCCACACCAACTAAGGGATTTGTAGGTTCAAGCAGTGTTAGGAACTCGAGGGAAATTTACCTTTTTTTTGGAATTTCAATGGTAAGAAACCGTCTAGTGGGAAAAAGGGAAAAAGTAAGATTTTGTGGGAAATTTGGTCAAATTTTGTAAAATCCATCAAACTTTAATCTAATATCATATTTCTACTACCTTATTCTCTGGGTTCACAAAACAAGCTTGATTATCTTATTCTTCCAATTTTTTTTATTTTTTGTTAATAAAAGTATCGAAAATTAACTTTTTTTTTGTAGGTAAATTAAACATGTGGGAATTTTAACTAGATCCAAAAGAAAAAAAATGGGGAAAAAATTAGCTATTAGGTTCAAGGCTTTTTTTCGGATTCTTATAGGTATCGGTCGGTTTTTGACGACTGAGAGACACGAGACAACGAGGCAAATAACGCGGTATGCGCCAGGGCGGGAAAATCGTCATGCAGCGAAAAGAAACACGATTGTGTTCGAGTAGTTCAAGTGTACAAAACAAGCTAATCAACGGAAGTTTTTTTTTGTGTTTGTGCAGTGCATTTTTGGATAATCCTAACGTGAATTATATTCAATAAATATGGCTACTGCAACGCATTAGAGCACTAAGTTTAAAAGTTTAGTACAATAATGCAATGATTCAAATTAATGACTTTCTATATCTAATTCAAAAACATTTAGATTATGATGAAGCTTTTGTGTGTATTATTGATCCTGCTGTGATGTTGGCTATTCGTTTCGTGGGAACTGTACCACCTACTACTTAATTTTTGTGAAAAGACTGAAACCCTACCCCTAGAACGTTTGCGTGCAGATTTTGACACAATCCTTTTAATAAAATAGGCAGTATTCACACTTATTTTGGAACTAGTCATTTAGGCCCTCTGCTCTTCCTTCTATTTATTAATGATATCCCCGACTTGTTTTTGAGTTCCCAGTGTCTTATGTTTGCCGACGATTTGAAGGTGTTTCGACCTGTACGTTCAGTTCATGATTGTATCCTTTTACAAGAGGATCTCGAACGACTTTCCATATGGTGTCACAATAATGATCTTCATCTCAATGTCTCTAAATGTCAAAGCCTTTCTTTTTATCGTAACCTCTCTCCAATACACTTTACATACGCAATCCATAATACCCCTCTGTCCATTATCTCATCCAAAAAAGATCTTGGAGTAATTTTTGACGCTAAACTTAGCTTTTGCAAGCAAATTGAGTCCCTGGTTGCCAAAGGTAATCAGATGTTAGGATTCATATTGCGTAACTCGAAAGACTTTCAAGATCCACATACCCTTAAATGTTTATTTTTTGCATTTGTCCGATCTCATCTTGAGTACTGCAGTATAGTATGGAATCCATATTATGAAGTACATTCTATTAGATTAGAAAAAATCCAAAAGCGTCTTACTAGAGTAGCCTTTCGTAGACTGCGATGGAACATTGAAATGCCACCTTACGAGACGAGGTGCAAATTATTTGGTATCTTACCTCTTTTTAAACGTAGGCTATATTTTTCAATTATGTTTATTCGTGATTTGACAACTGGTCATATCGATTGCCATTTCCTATTATCATTAATTGGATTTTATGCTCCATCGAGAGCTCTTAGAAATCGTCTTTTATTTTATGTACCTTATCATAGAGTTAATTATGGATACAATGAACCAATTTCTAGATGTCTTAGGGAATCTAATAGATATGCTAGTATATTTGATTTTCATCTTGGTAGGGATTCATTTAGAAATAAATTAATTCTGATGTTAGGCTTTGGTGGTCGTTTTTAAGTATATTTTTGTATTAAGTAATCTAGCGAGAACAGTAGATGTACTCATTTGATTGAAATAAAAAAAAAAAAAAAAAAAAAAAAAAAAAAAAAAAACTATGAGCGAGAATCGTTATTTTGGGCTTATTCTGCGAAATCTTTTAGGTTATGATTATGAATCATAAAAGGTCTCGACCATAAAAGATCTTTTGTAAATCGTATTATGGGCTTCGAACTTTAACGTGACTCTGAAATGGGACTTCGAAAATTGACATCTGTTACAAACCTTTTAAAACAAACTGCTTTGTTTTTATTTTTTTGTAAATGGGTTTCAATTAAATCTAAGCTCCAGCAAAAGTGGCTAAGCAAAAAAATATAACTTTAGAAATTATTTTTAATTACTAGATATATACTTTTGTATACACATTTATTACATTTGTCTCCATTTGTAAGCATTTCGTTGACGAAGTATATATATAGAGATGCATTTCAATCCAAGACTTCATATTTAATACAAATCTTTTATTATGAAAGTCGCTAAATTCTATATTTTATTCTGTTGTGATTCTTAACAGAATTCATAAAGAAAGATTTTTTTACAGAATAAATGGATAAAAGATTTTGCCGCATAGGGCCTGATCACTTCTCCATATTCCACTTTTGACTTACTTCAATGAACTCGCACTCTAGCTTTTAATTGTACCTACTGTTTACTTAAATAAAAAGAAAAAAAAACTTTAAATGAAAATGTACTTACAAGGTAAAAAAAAAAATAGAAATGTTCATTTGAAAAAATGTTTTTCAATACCCACCCACATGCTACCTTCACTTCTAGTTACACGCCAATTTTCGCAAAACTCATTCAGAAGTACACAAATTTACTGTGTTTACTCGAACGAATTAAGCGAATCTGAGCGAGTCAATTTTCGGATGGTTTCATTTCTATTTTAATCACTCGAACTAAGCGAATTTAAGTATTTTTTTGTGTTTTAATTTGGAGAGAATTTAAAAATCGGGCACCATTATTGACATTATTGATACCTACGAGGGGAGTTCAATATATTCGCGGTATGGGGGAGATACTCCAAAGATTTGAAAAAAATATTTCGTGATTTTAGTAGCCCCGTTATTCAAGTGTTTTACTGTAAAATTTCATTTGGCTGTGATTATAAGTTTGCTTTGTATTTTGCGTTGAACGAAGGTGAAATGGCTGGTGTCGCGGTGATCACTAAAATTGAGAACCGCGCTGTGATAAAATTTCTTACTAAACAAGGAAAAAGTAAAAAAAAATATTCACGAAGAGATGGTGGCTGTTTTTCAAGATTCTGCACCTTCGTTGTCGAGTGTTCAAAAGTGGTCAAGTTTGTTTTAAAGGGACATGGAGAGCATTGAAGACGACCTTCGCTCAGTCTGCCCACTAACTGGCTGCACCGGAGAAAACATTACACAAGTCGAGAAACTTGTACTTGAGGATGCCCGAGTAAAGGTTAAAATGATAGCTATAAAGATTAACCTTTCTATTGGTACCATACACACCATTCTTCATGACTGTCTAAATCTTTCCAAAGTCAGTGCAAGATGGGTGCCTCGAATGATTACATCGTTCACAATGCTCCGGTGCACACGGCATGGATTTCTAAGGCTGTTGTACGGGATTGTGGTTTCGAAAAAATTCAACATCCAGCCTATGGTCCGGACCTTGCCCCTAGTGATTAATTTTTGTTCCCAGATTAAAAAAAAACCTTCGTGGTAAGCGATTTACCGATGATGAGGAGCTCAAAACTGCAATAAATGAACATTTTGGAGAGAAAGATGAAAACTATTTTTTTGAGGGTATAGAAAAGTTAATTTCAAGATGTAATAAATGCATTAATGTAAGAGAAGATTATATTGAAAAATAAAAATATTTTTAATTTAATTCGTGTTTTCCTTCATGTCGATACCGCGAATATATTGAACTCCCCTCGTACTTACATGATTAGGAAAGACTTCAGCAAAAATTCAAAAGTGTTGAATGATATATATAAAAGGTATTTTCTAACAGTTCATAACTGGACTATACTTAGCACTGCCTAAAAAAAAAAAACGGTTTCTTCGGCTCAGTAAAACTCGCTTGCACCGGAACAATGCTACTAACTTACATTCGCTTAGTTCGCACGAGCGAAATTCGCTTGCACCGAAAATACAGCCTCATGAAATTAAAAAGCCAGAACCGCGTTATTAAAAGACTTCTACTTCTTCTACTTTGTACTTCAAAAGACTATTTTCTGCTTTTTTTTTTTCAAACATAGAACTACATAGGTATCTACTTATTTCATAAATAATTCGCTCACTTCGCCTGCGTAGTAAAAATCGCTTACTTATTGAGAGTGAAATTTGCTTGCAGAAACAAAGCCTAAATCAATCCGTGTTGGGTGTTGTTCTTTCCTATTGCAACTAGAAAAAAGCAGCTACGAAAAATTGGTGTTATAGAGAAAAGTTAAAACAAGTTTTTGGTGGTTTCTAAATTCTTTGCCTGGGCTTCAATTAATGAAGCCATATTTAATCCTGACACAACATAAATGAATGTGTGTCACGTAAATTATATAACTTTTGATTTTTAGAATCAAATGAAACCGCAACTATATGAATTTAAATTAAGCGGAATTAAATTAAAAGCAAAATTATGTAAATCGGCCTAAAAATTTAGTCAACTCGGGATGTTGTCGTATTTAAGTTATCAATAATATGCTGAAATTTATTTGAAAATAACGCCTTAATCGGTAAGACAAACGACAACATCAACCCGTCAATCCAGCTCTTGGTTGCTTCTTTTATCGTCGTATGCTGATGTTAAAGTAAATTGGGTGGTTTTAACCAAGTACCACAAAAAACGAACTCGCACTCAGTTAAGTGTATAATTCGTCTTTGTAAAGCTACTTCTTTGATGAACTAGGAGACCTAGAAAAAAAAACTCCCATAATTCATTAATAGATCTGATACTCTGATTGTAAGTAAGGTATCTTCAGAAATTGGGAAGAATCGACATTCTGGTTTGTAAAATAGCTTCAAAGTTATTGAGCGTAGAATGTGCAAAAAATAAGATGGACACTTTATTTCCCTCCAGAATTTGGGTAGCCCCTTGTAGCTCAAGTGTATTATATTTTCACAATGTTTAGAGTCCTATTTTCTAAAGAATTGTCTTCAGTCTTGGAAGACTTTCTACGTATTCGCACAGTAGGTATTTATGTCTAACTTATGTATATAGGTATGTCATAGGCTGCCAGTCACTAATCTTTTGGTTTTAATATTTTGCTAAATATTTTCGTGTCAGAATGCGCAAAAGACGAAGATATTGAAACCGCAAAAAAATGAAAGTACCTACCTTTTGATAACATATTTAAAACTGGTTAACTCGTAAGTTATAACATAGTGTTTATTTTTCTGCACAGAGTGATGGTTCTTAATTTTTCTTAGATTTTTTTTTCTTGTATTGCGAACGTCTGACCAACAAACAAAAACGAATTTTTCTAAGCATTTATCTATAGTCCCATTTTTAGTAGCGCAAAATTACAAGTAGCTTTTGAAAAAAATCAGCTTAAATCCCAGAAGATGGTAAGTTGACACATTTGCGATTTCACGAAAAGAATCGATTCGTCGTTATAATGACCCCAGTTTTATGACAGCAACAAAAAATGTTTATACCAATACCAACCATTTATGTCTATCTTAAGCGAGTTACTATTTGAAAACAATTTCTTTTCACAAATATCTAACTACATGCCTTTGAGTTTGAACCCATTTGCGGAGCCATCTGTTTGCAGTTATGTTGGTTGAAAAAGTCATCGCACTTTTTTGCTGCGATGATGACTAATTGCACAGGTCTCTGACTTTGCTCCATGAACACTAACATGCTGTAGGTACCTACCAACCAACCGCATTTTTGTCTACTGACTCTCGACTCGCAGAATTATTTAACAGGCCTATGAGTCACGCCGTAACTTTCATCCCGAGGAATGTTTGTACTTTGTACTTCTCCAGCTTTTGGTATAGGTTAGGTAGTCATCTGCAATCTACGAGTATGCCTCGTTTGACTGCTATTTTTTTGTTCTGTTTTTCGTTTTGTCTTCCATGAGGCGTATCCGTATATAGCCCAGAGCAAAGTGTTAGAAGGCTTCCATTAGAGACAAGGGAATCATCCCCAACCATTTGTGGACATAACTGTTAAGTGTTCAGTGCATTGTTTACCTTTCTCATGATCTCCAACATTAAACAATAAGGACAGGGAACAACATAAAGTAATCCCAGTTACGAGTATTATTTAAATTTCATGTCACGACCGACACATGGGGGCACTATAATACCAGCATTTTGATGTACCTACGGTATATGATGCACCTTATGACTATCGAACGAGAACAGCTCTAAGGCGGAGGCCGAAAGTTATTTCTTCATTGTTTACCCCTATCCAACAAAGGACTCCATGAGAAAGTATTTTCTGGCGAGGATATCTGTAAATCAATTTCGACAGATTACTCTCTTCCGAGGAAAATGAGGTCAAGCGGGGTGGGTGCGCTGTGGCTGTATAGCTGTTAGCCGTTATAAATGACAGTTTATTAAGTGAAGATTGTAATCGTCTTTTCTTTGGAAGGCCACTGTCTTCCATGATATATTGAAATATTTCAAAGAGTCGGCTCGGTTGACAGGCCTGCTGAATATCCCTTATTTGGACACGGCGAGATTTGTTGTCGCCTGGCGGTGGATTTAATGAAATTGGGACGAATTTATTGTAGTTCTTTGGGTGAAGTGGCTTTTGGTTTGTTGAACGGAGTGGTGGGAGGCGTATCTGCACTTGTGGAGAAAGAGTGTTCATTAAGACGAATCAGACAAATATAAATATTGTTGTGCTTTTGTTGTCGGTTGTTTGCCTTGAGAGCTTATATGGAACATATGAATTGGGAGGTTGTCACAAAGTGTATCTACTTTAAGCTGTTTAAGGCAACCAAAACTAGCTGAAACTTATATAACCGATATGCAAACCGACTAAAGTATGTAAGGAATGTGTAGCTAACCCAAATAAATTGGCTCACCCATAAACAATTTACAATAAAAGTCTGGAAACAATTTAAAATGTGGTAATTGCATCATTGGAATGTGAATTTATATTTATAGGTTGTTGCTTTTAAATGTACTCAAAGGTTCTAATACAAATCAGGCAACTTCTGATGATAAAAAGAAAAAGAAGAAGCTGCAAGTGTCATGTACTCGTAGATATGGAAAGCTCAAGGGATGAGCGTGAAAAAAGCGGTTGACATAGCCAAAATACAGAAGTTTGTTAAATTTGTTGGCTGAAGATCCGATGTCTAAAGGATAACTCTACCTTAGCTGGGAACACGTTCAACTCGAATATTAATGCATCTGACAGGAAACACAACTGCTATTCAAGGAGAACATAGCAGCTCTGTTTAATTAGATCCGAGTCTAACATGTATTCTACTACAAATCTATTACATAAATAATGTCTAACAGCAAAAAGTTAAAAGGAATTTTCAAAATTTGCGTTTTCTTGTGGTTCTGGCGTTTTTTTTTAACAAAAATAGGTAGGTATACATTTTAGTGCGAACATAATAATTATGTTTTGCGATATGAATAAAATTTATTAAATTGCAGATAAACGGCGAAAAAAAATATTAAAAGAGCAAGAGAACAAAACTGGTCGGCAGCAGAAAAAGAAATGCTGAAAGAGTTGATCCGTAGGCATTTAAATGTTGTGGACGATAAGCGGAACCATGTCAAATGATTTAAAAAAAAATAAAGCTGCTTGATATAACAGCGGAATCCCGAAGCTAAAAGACCAGTGGCATCGGATGAGGAACTTAGCACGGAAAATGTAAGCCAAATGAGAGTAGCACAGAGTTGTTATAAAAATACAAATTAACCAAGGCAAGACGAATTTATTATAAGAGATATGATGATGAGGACTTTATAGATTACAACTGATTTTACTTGTTATATTTCCCGACTTGTAGATGGAAATGAAACAAAGTCTGAAAGCTGTAGAGCTAGTTTTCGTGATTGGGAAATTCCATGAAGGTCGCCTACATAAATGACGATATAATAGTTATCACATCACGTTAACTATACTACTTCGACCAAAAAATCTATAAAATCGTTTGGATGGTTGGTCTGGAATGTTACACAAATCAGTTATAAAAGTTGCCGTATCTTTGTCGAATCAATATCTTTCATAAAATTCTTCATTAGTCAATGAATGAAACGGATCGATTCGGATTCTGTAGCGCTTTAGTCTTCTAGTGGGTGGTATCGATTCTAATTTGAAATTTTTGAATCACACGGAATCTTTAAGGAACTATTTCCGTTCCACATCCAGATACTTCTATTAATTGAGCAATGTCTGCTCCACAATGCTACTAACGAAAACCTACAATGGCTTTTTTCACTCCAAGTCGCAATATGGAATTGCTTGTTGGGGAGGTGCCTATCTTAACAAAATACAACCCCTACCTATTAGTTTTATAGAAGCATAATATATTTAAAAAAAATTATGACATAAACCTGTGATATCCTATAGTTTTTCTTTGTTCTGTGACCAAAAAATCCTTCCTGTTCGTCATCTGTATTTCATTGCTTTATGAAATCTGGTAATCTGGTAATCCACTAGTTTACGTGGAAACTTTTCTAATTTGATATCTGTTCCAGTTGCTCGTACTACTCCATACCGTAATTTTTATTCTCTTCTGTCTTCTCGTCTATTTAATAAACTTCCGCTGTCTATCAGGGCAATAACACCGCTTGGAATGTTTTTAAAACGTATTAAAAATTGGCTTCTCAATTACAACTATGCTACTTTAGAATCTTTTACTTTCTGATATAACTCTTGTTCTAATTTATTTGTTTTCTTTGATTTTATTTTAGAATTCAACTCATTGAAGTGGCATTCAAAACAATTTTACTACAATTGTTAGTATAAAATATAGAATGTCTCAACATTTCATATAATCTACTTTTGTGCGTTATAGTTATAAAAAATTAATTATACTTTGTAACACTATATGAAATAAAATGATCTATCTATCTATCTACCATAGCAATATCCTCCAAAATATCAGATTCATCCTCAATGTTATAATCGACCGACATTTTCCCTTTACTTTTTTTAGTTAATTATTTCTATTAAAGAAGTCGGCGGCAAATATCACTCAACGGGGAAACCTACCTACTGGCCTACAGATAGGAATAAAACCCCAGATCTTGTAGACTTCTTTATATCCAAAAATATATCCTCAAATAAAATAAATATAGAAGAAGGACCTGATCTTCAATCAGATCATTCCTCAATACTTCTTACACTTGGCGATAGAATAATAATAAAAGAACATAGCCCTAAACTAGTTAATAGACTGACTGATTGGAACCACTTCAGGCAAAGGTTGGAAGAATGTATCCAATTATCATCAGCTATATTCAAACAGAAGATCAACTAGAAGAAGCAGTGCAAATATTTACACTGGATATACAAAAAGCTGCATGGGCTGCAACTCCCCAAAGAACAAACAAGATTAAACAAAACTCTTATCCGCGTGAAATATGTCAAATTATTACAGAAAAGAGGAAAGCTAGAAAACGCTGGCAACAGACAAGGGCGCCAAGCGACAAAACCACACTGAACAACTTAAATAATAAGCTCAGAAAATCTATAAGAGAATTTAATAACGAGTCTTTAAAAACGTATCTTACGAGTTTAACAAATGATGCTAGTACAGACTACTCACTCTGGAAGGCAGCAAAGAAAATGAACAGGCCAATAGCTCACATTCCGACAGTAAAAACCAGAGAAGGTAACTGGGCAAAAAGCAGTCAAGAAAAAGCAAATACTTTTGCAGAGTACCTTGAGAACGTCTTCAAACCTTATGAAGATAAAGATTATCAAGGAAACGAAGAAACGTGCGAAGAAGACGGACCTATTCGGCCGGTAACAGCTAAAGAACTTGCCAAAGAAATCAAAGAAGGCATAAACATAAAAAAAGCCCCAGGGTTCGATTTAATCACAGCGGAAATTTTAAAACAATTCCCTCGAAAAGGTTTAAAAAAACTAGCGCAGATTATAAATGCTGCATTTAATTTAAGATATGTGCCAAGCATGTGGAAGGTCGCGGAGGTAATAATGGTACCAAAACCAGGTAAACCACCTAGCGAAGTAGCCTCATATCGCCCAATATCGATACTACCAATGTTGTCCAAGCTATTCGAAAAAATGCTGGCAAAACGTCTGCAAAAAATTATTGATATAAAATCGCTACTTCCAAGTCATCAATTTGGGTTTAGAAACAAGCACTCTACAATTGATCAGGTGCATAGAATCACAGATAAAATCGAAAAAGCATTTGAATAGAAAAATGTGTGCTCTACAGTATTTCTTGATATAGCACAAGCTTTCGATAAAGTCTGGCACAAAGGACTGATACACAAACTACTAAAGCAACTGCCGAAGCAGTATTCGAGCATTCTGGAGTCTTATATATCAGATCGATTCTTCAGAATTAAGCAAGATACAGAGTGTTCAACATTAAGAGAGAAGCTGGTGTACCGCAAGGCAGTGTGCTAGGTCCAGTTTTATACCTACTCTTCACTAGCGATTTGCCTGAAAGTGTAGAAACCACCATAGCTACTTTTGCAGATGACACAGCCGTCCTTGCTGTGGGAGCAACTGTCGAAATAGCAACAAAAAAAGCTTCAGACGGCAATAAACAACATTTCAGAATGGACTAAGAAATGGCAGATTAGACTAAATGACCTTAAGTCAGTCCATATTAATTTTACGTATAAAAACGTACCACACATTCCAGTCTACATTAACAACAATGTAGTAGAATTTTCTAACACAGCTAAATATCTAGGCATGACTCTAGACGCTAAACTGCGTTGGAAAGCGCACGTTAAGAAAAAAAAAGATGAGTTGAACATGCGATACAGTAAAATGTATTGGCTTATTGGGAGATACTCATCCCTGTCCAACTACAATAAGTTATTGCTATACAAGCAAGTTTTAAAACCAGTATGGACCTACGGGCTCCAATTGTGGGCATGTGCATGCCAAACAAACTTACAAAAAATTCAGGTTTTTCAAAATAAAGTACTAAGGAACATAGTTAATGCACCTTGGTACATACGCAACGCCGATCTGCATAGGGATCTAAATGTTGAAATGGTTGAAGATGAGGTTAAGAAGGTTGCTCGGAGGCATAGAAATCGGCTTCTCAATCACGTAAACACAGAAATAACAGAACTTTTAAATAATGACAATGTAATCAGGAGACTGAGACGGATTAAACCTCTTGATCTGTAAGATTTAGCTAGGGCTAAGAAATTGGGTATTAATTTCAAACAAAACAAGTTTAAAAATTCGACAAACGGCGGATTTATCTCTTTAAATTCATTAAATTAGTCAAAATAAAATTTGCTGATTAGTCGTGCGACTAGGTGCAATCTTTTTCGGGATGGCTTATGCCAGTCCCCCGGGAGTTTTTTTTAGATGAGTTAAAGTCCATCACTATTGCAGAAGCATCCCTCGCGTATAGCTCTGCAATGTCTTTGATGATTTTTTACTTCCAGCGAATTCCCAACAAAAAAAAAAAAAAAAAAAATGTTTACGCGCTATACGTTGTTTTATTTATTGTAATTTGTAAACTAAATATCACCTCATTAGTTGTGAAATTTTTAAATTTCCTTTTCGTTCACTTGGTTTTGACGTTTAATAGAGTTAAAAATAATTTAAACATAAGTAGGTACGTTCTGTCGTGTTTAATATTAGACTGGAATTGTTCGTTTAGACATGGGTTTAAATTGACTACGAGTTGGAAATAGCTTATTTCTATGAAAATATGCCCCAATATCTTTCCAGACAACAATATTTATCTGCTGAAAGGTGACGTTCGCAAAACTGGAAAAGCAAAGCGTTGTGGTCAACAAAGAAGACTCGGAGATGCCGTATGTTGCGAGAGTAGGTAAGTCTTTTTTCTAATCCTGACTCGTTTTCTTTTCTTGGTGAGTGGAGTTAAGCTATTCTTAGGTTCAACGTGAACTTTTGAGCACCATATGTCTTGACCCTTGGGTCTCTAATTTGACGTGGCATCACGAAGGAAAATCACTTATTTAAAATCAACCAACTTTCGGTTTAAAACTACCAAGTGATACTGTTAACATAGCTCTTACAGAGTTAGTGGATTAAAAATAACCGAGTCAACTTGTTTAACGAAACTCGGTTAAAAATAACCGATATATCAATTTCCTCTCCAAATTTTCTCGGTCGTCAATAACAAACTAACTAATAACAACAGAGTAACGTGGTTGATACAGTATGATTTAACCTTTTTAACTCGATAATTTTTAACAACATAAACTTTCTTATTTTCTACAGAGACTTAGTTATTTTGAACCCATTTTTTTTTTTTTAACCGAACAAAAATTGCACTCGGTTAAGGTCAAAATTTCTGCGTGCAATTACGTCTTTGTATACCTAATAGTATCCATAGTATTGTTTAGGACTGCCGAAGCAGGCTAGGTCAAAAACATTTACAATAGCCTCAGTGTTTTTTTTGCATGTTACTATGTTACTATGTTACTGGTTGTATACTTGTCATCAAAATTATGCACCAGATCAAGGTTAAAAAGTATAGAGCTATAGACTGACCTATATGGTAGCTGACTAAACTTCGTGACATCTGATAAGAGTTTGTAATTAGAAGAATGCTATTTGTAATCGTGTCTTGGAGGCTGCTCTAAATGAGCAACATTGGGAACAGGCTTTTCTTATACCTTGATACTAATAACTAATGTCAACCTGCGTTAAATATATGCCAGTCGCACGACGCTCACCTTGTCCGGCATGACCATCCTTTGACGCTGTTTGCTGTGGAAATCATAGTCGAAATATTTCGCTGTTCTATTTGTATTTGTCAAATTACAGCACAAGTAATAAAATTCGATCCTTGCCCCACTAAAATGCCCACAATCACAACTCGATTTAACTGACAAAAGCCCATGTTCCATTTGTGTGCGTGCTAAAAGTGCATAATCATTTTTCTAGCCAATATCTCGCCCCGATTGGACTAGATACTCCAATTTAAAATAATAACTACAAGTCTACAATCATTAAGACTAAATGAACTGCCCCAGTAAGTAGTGGCGTCCAATGCTCCATCAGCCGCAGCAGCGCAACGTATACGTAATTGAACACTTGACATACAATCGCTCTCGCTATATTATGATGGTCGTCTTCTTTTAATGTGCGCGCTCTGCTGATGTGATGCCCTTTTTTCTCTGATCGGGCAAAACGAAAAAAAGTGCTCCCCTCTTTGACTCTGCAATCAAAAGCCACAGGATCAACCATCTGCACACTGGGTCGCATAAGTATCCGGCCACTGTACGAGATGGCCGTAACCCTTGCTGCATGCAAACATTCAGCAGCATACGCCGCGCTGGCCGCAACGAATACGAGTGCAAAATTCTCGCAAGACAAAGCGACGAGGCCATACGACGAATATTCCAGTATGTAGTCCCGATGATGATTATGAAACTGCTAACTGATGGTGGCGATGGATTTAAATATGAATCTGGGCGCACTCTGTCGATTGGAATACAAAAGCCCCAAAGTGAATACAAGACCGCTGTCTGTGCGGCGGACATAAGTGTGTGTAGTAACCTTAAGAAAAAAAAAAAAAAATAATCGAAAACACCAACGAGAACAAGAAACGCATAACATAGCGTGTGGAGGCTCAACTACGCAACAACAACAACCAGTATAGCCTGCATGAACGGCTTACACGCCGTCGTCGCAGTCGTTTTTCTCAAATCACTTGATAGGTCAGCGACCCAATGGAACAATAATTGTTTGCGCCCTCTAGCAACCGCTACTGTACCTCCGTACACTCTCTCGCTCTTCGCGTCGTTGTCGTAGCCAGTGCCAACCTCCGCATACTATAGTGCAGCGATATTCGAGAATTAAGGCGTCTGTCCCGGAGTGTGTGTGTGCAACCCAGAAGAAGTGTGTGCATCTATTCCAGATGTGCACCAGCCTCCCGTCGATTCTTCTGGGGGGACAAACGTGTAGCACAACCAAGTTGAAGGAGCACAACGGCACAACGGTTGCAAAGCTGATGATGATGTCGCCTCTGATACTGATGCTTACTGCAATGATGATGCAACATTGGAAACACATAATGAAAGAAAGCAAGAGTTGTTTGATGCGAAATGAGGGTGGCACCCACAAGAGGGTAGCTGAAACTAGGAGTTGCTATTTGACTAGTGCCTAAACTGATGGCTACGGATGGTTTTTTGTTTGAAACTTGCCTCGTCCCACCGAACACCTTTGATGCATGCATCACCGATGGTCTGGTCATCCTTTACTTCATGGCGAGTGCATTCAATCTAATAGGTGGCACTTCACTTCGCCATTTGATATAATGAGCTCTCGAGTGCTTACAGATAGCCATGGCATAAAAATGAACGCTCCGCAAAGCCGATAAGAGTTTCTTATGTCCCAGACATACATCAACCCAGCTCAGCGACAGTATAGGAAGATAGGAAGTGCGTTGGTCTGTTTATACTCGCCATGACTGGCCACCAGACGATTGCCAATGATTATCTGATTGCGTCAGTGAGGAGAGAGTCCAATTGCCTTTGTAATTACTCGTAGCCATGAATTTTTAATAAAAAAAGAATTAGCCAAAGACATGCCTGCTTACATGTATATCGCTAAGTGCTTTGTGCAGAAAATTGCGTAAGTATGGTAAGAATTTTCTATAGCTTGTCGCCGCAAAATGAACGAAGAGGAAGCGACAGCGCTTTCAACAGGTCAAATCGATTGAAGGGTGCGCTCACTTATAAAGGTGGACATAGTGTTATTTATCCGGCACCGGGACTAGTTGTGCGGTCAGCTTTGCTATTCATATAATGTACGTACAGTGCGTGTTGACTTATTTCAGACGGAGGGATTTTTGTTTAATAATTATAGACGCACCAAGGAGTTAGCACGAGCCGTCGGTCGGTGTAATCAAAGGGTCTATTAGGAAAATTATCGTAGAACTTTGTGTTTGATTACTTACTACGAGGATAGACAGAGGGTTTTGAAAAAAGCAAAACATCGCAAACGGATAGGTAATAGAAAATTGCTTGAGTCTCACTGAGTACTGCGATTTCTGTAATTGGATGGAAATAATTGCCGTAACTACTGTAGTGATTGACAGGCGTTATGTCTTTACAATTTGCCTGAGTTGGATTGCATTTTGAATCGAGAATGGTGCGTCCTGATAATGTGAAGTGAATAGCTATAGGACAGTTGCCAAGAGGGCTTAGTCAAGGAATCTGTTAAACTTTGAAGGCATTTTCTTAAATGGCGCCCGATGCGGTAATTCATTATTAGAAATGCGGAAGCTGTAACAGAATAAATTATGTAATCATCAAAGCACAAAAGGAAAACTACCTTGCAGAAAGCCCTATTTCAATAAAGAATAAAACCAACCAACTAAGGTGATATTCGAATATCAAAAACAAAAACGTAACTATTATTTTTAAACTAACATTAATGTTCGCTGAAATCATTAAACATTATTATTCAATCACTTTTTTTTAAGCTCTAATTTCTTGTGCGCTACCGGCTATGCCTATATGCATGACCTGAGACGCCCCTGAGCAATAAAATTTATGGCCTTAAATTAAGTTAGGATTCTTAAATCTTTAGACAGTATTATAATTTTAAATCAATAACTATCAAACCACATTGTTCTGACTTATATTTAGACAGTTAAACTATTTTTTTAACAAAAAATGTTTTCAGTTACAGCTTAACCTACGGTACAGTGGGGCAGCTTATGTGGTGGAGTCGAAATAAATTCAACAAAATAATTGAGAGAAATCAGTATACAAAGTTGTTTTTCCTTTAAAATATATTCCAATACATCATTTGCAAAAACGGTTTTATTGTTTACGTGTTTTATCACTCCATACGTCCAAATTACACTTCCGTTCTTCTTGCAACGAGTGTGTAAACAAGTATAGGTTAACTGACGTCTGCTCGCGTAGCTGTAATTTATTAATAAATCACCTGCAAGCTTAAAATTAAATTATAATCGATAGCTTCGAGTATATACTTATATTTTCAATTTAGTTTTATGTGTAAAATATAAAAACTATTTTTGAAGAAAATTTTTAATGTATACATTACATTTTCGGAGAAAGTTTAAGGGATTGTTTTAATTGGTAAAGTAAAAGTATATTTCCAACCGAGATTTTTGCTTGTTAATATAGCTTGACATCTTATGTAGGTATAGAGTTGAAAAAAAAAAAATCGTGCTCGTAATGTACTTCTTTTTTTTTAATTTTCCCAATCGACTAGTTCAACAAATGTCGTTCACAAATTGATACAAATTCTTAAAACTCTTATTTCAGTGTAGATTCACATTCGAAAGATGGATTTTTTACAAGAATGGGATTGGTTAACTTCATGAAGGAATCGGGGCTTCAAACATTAGAAGAAAAATATAATTTTTTGGAGGAACACAGACTGTGGTAGTTCTTGATGTCAAAGTTCTCCATAAAGATATTTCTCAATCCTTGATATTAAGTGTCTCCAAATTTACATAAGCAATTAATTCATGGTCCAGATGTTATTTCTGCTGCACTTCTTTCAATAAGCCCTCTGAAGACGCGCAGGAAGCCCGGAACAAAGACTTAAAAAAAATATCGCGAGAGCTCTTCAATGAAATGTTCCCGCAGGAAATGCTATGAAGATGTTTTTAATTTAATGTTGATATGATTACATAAGACCCGCTGAAAACAAGTTAGAGGCAACTGCTTACAAAAATGCTTAAATCATTCCCAAAAAGAAGTTTTCCAATTAATCATTACACCAAAAATTATAAATTCTGAAACCTCCACCTTTAATATGAGAGTGTGAATGAATGCGTTTATCAGATGAATCCGATCCGAATTTTAGTTTTCAATTAATAATCATATATGTAAATAAATTTAATGATTTGTATTATTTATATTACACATAGGTAGTTTCAAAGTATGTATTACCTACAACAAAATGCGGAACTATTTTATGTTGTGTTATGAATACAATAATTGTTTTGAATTAAAAAAAAGTAAAAATGTAGAAAAAAATGTTAAGTCAAATAGGTATTATTATGGTTTTTTTAAAACTAATTTGTGGTTCTTATTAAAAAAAGTAATTTATATTTTGAGGGATCTTGCCCCCATTGTGTGTCGTTTGAGCTAAGAAGCAATTTGCCAATCTCTACTATACAGGTTTGGAAGCTCAAATGGCCCCTTCAGCCATTATTTACCGCAGTCGGTCTAGGGTCTGCTGATGTGGACTTGGTCTTATACAAATACGCGGCGTGCTATATGGTTAACTACCTCCACTTGAGTACTTCAAGTTGTTTGAGGTATTTTTAGACTTGTACCCAGTACCTACATATAAGGCGAGGTTTGAATGTGCTGATGAAATAAAATATATAGCTACTTGGAAAACATGTTAGATAGAAAGCAACATTTTGAAAAACATTTTAGTTTTTCTAAGAGCCATTTCACATTTAGCCGAATTCCGGTAACCAGGCCCGGTTATCCGGTTTTCTCAATAAATAAGTAAGTTTTCACACACATCTGACGGACAGCTAGTTATGAAATTTTAATTTTGTTCCATTCGTGGTGATCAACAGTATGTTTTCAACTATTATTTCATCCATAAAATAGAATGAAATACAATTGTAAGTTTTTGTCCCAAATCACCTGCCTTGCTTCAACCAAGTTGATCGATGTCACAAGAAGAAAACAATTTACACCAAAGAAACAAACCTAAATCTTGTCCACATCAGCAGATCAGTGATAGTACATTCAACAAAAAAAAAAACACATACCAGACCACGGCTAAAAAACATGTCCCAAATTCTCAAATCTAGTTCCACTAAATTGATAAGAAAACTTTGTCAATTCAAACAAAACAAAGTACTCATTTATCAGGCTTTTTTTATAAAATAAGAAAAAACACCTATGTTTGCAGCAAATGATTTGAAATATTAAAAATCTGTTAATTTTTCCTTACGGCGTAATTTTTTTTAGACGAAAATAGCTACTCGTATCTGATTTTTCCCTGTGTGTACTATCCCTGCAGCAGATGAAAAACTGAAAACCGACTACGGCAACAGGGCATGTGCGAACTGCGAAGGCGCAATTTGATTTTATTTAGGTAGATATCCAATACTGACTAGAGAACCATTAAACCGGCCATAAGAAGAGAATAAGAATGTATTCTCCACGACCCGGTAGCCGGTACCTGCAAGCGAACATTGCTCTATTGTTAGTAAACATGTTTTTTTAGGTGAAAAAAAATTAACTAATAAAATCCAGCCTAGCTTAAACCATTCTCTAATATATAGTTTTGCTAGCAATAATGTATTTTTTTTTTATGTGATTGAAAAAATGGCCACCGTACCTTGTGGTTTCAAAACGGCGCTCAATGCGCTACTTGTGTTTTTCCCTCGTCGGTAACAACGGGAATACAGCCACCTAAACCAACCAACCAACCTATACCTACCAAATTTTGAAAAAATGGACTCGTGTTGATTGTCTACAGATTATTGCTGCCGCTGATTAAATGCAAATGGATCAGTGATCCTTATCGCCCGTTTTGTACAATTGGCTTCTCTTCGGGAAACTGTTTTGTACAATTGGCTTCTCTTCGGGAAACTGTTGATAATGTCACTGATCAAAATAGAGTAGGAATATATAGTCATAGATCATGGATAGCTTTGCATTTTCTTACTGCCTCCCAACTCTCAAAAACAAAAAAAAAAACATATCTAATTAAATACCTACCTACTTTGAAGGTCTATCAACGAAATCTTTTGGTAGGTATTTACTATCTGTTACCACCAGCTTAGATACATTTTGATTGATTTCACCACAACCAATTTTTATGTCACAATAATTCTTATCTTCTATTCGTAGAATTGAGCACCACTTGGGCGTTGGGCACACCGCCGCCAAGTCTTGGGCTATGCTTCATTATTTCATTATTATTATTATTGCTGCAATCTGAAGCTGGGACATGTTAGAACAAGAATGCACATGCACATGTTTGTAGACTGTCATTTGCTGGAAAGTTAAAATGCGCATCAGGAGGGAATAAAAAGCGCGCGTTCTTAATTGTGCCAAACAAATGGTTTTGTTTTTCATAATTGTGTGCCAACCCTTTTGCAAAATATGAAAGGGGCTTTGAGTGGTTGCATTGCACATGTTGTCTCGGATTAATTGTGAATTCGCTAATTTCTCTGCAAGTCATGTTAGGACGTGTTTTAAGAAAAACTTGCAGCTCGTCAGGACTGGGATATGGAAATAAATTACGTGTAGTTATCTTTAAACTGTATTTGGGTAGGTACCTACTTAAGTTATGAGTTGTTAGGAAGTTATTATGAAAAAATAGAGAGTGTTAGGTAGGTACCTATAGTGGTAACAGTTATGTGGTTCATTTTATGACGTTTATCTTATTTGACTATACGAAACACGATCACAGTGGGATCTAGGATGGAGCTGAGACGGACGAAGTTTTAAATCAGTTTAAAGGTGACCATACCTATATATTTTTTTTTTTGGTGGAAATATTTTTCAGTAAAACCTTTGGCCGTGGTACTAATTAGCTAATTCACTTTCGTGTTAACCATTTAGACGACTTTTATCATTGAGATTGCGAGATCAGTTCTTACCCAGAATTCAATCTTCCTATTCTTCCTATTTAAATTCTATTTTTTTTTTAATTCCAGAGAATTGTTAAGAAATATGTAGTTGTGGACGACATTGGATAGATCAAGACCTTTTAGCAGAAGTGTAAGTAGGTAGGTACTTTGGCAACAAAAATAGCGGTAGCAGTGGATGTCCACGGTTAGTAGTATGTCGACGTTAACAACTTTCTTGTTGGACTGACAATAAAATTGCGACTGATTACGATTACTATGATCCGTAACTCTCAATTTGATCGATGCTTCGTAGATATACTGCCCCATTTATGCAACAGCGTAGCGCGCGAATGCGATGCAGTTACCGTACGACAGCTTATTCTCAATGAATACAACAAATTCTTGCTGCCATTGGTTCTTATGAAACATATTAGAGGCCACCATTCGTTCTCGCGTCTTTTTAAAAGGTTGTTTATTTAGTTGAAACGACATTATATCGCACTACGTGCTCGTATAACCCTCTGAGAAAGTTTGAAGTTTTGTATCAATAATCTTAAAATTTGTGAGAGAAGCCTCGAAGCCATCCTGATCTATGTTCCTATATGCCCTTACCATGGATCTGCTGAACCCAGCATACGAAATAAAAAAAATCCATTGCATCGAATTCGAATATCGAATGTCAAATGTTTTCCCCATAAATGGCGCCCAATACAAGGTCAGGATTTTTTTAAATGCCCGCTTCTGTTTTGTAAAGATTTCAATTGATTTCATGTTGACAATATCGTCTATTGGCCTCCAGCCAAGAAAATTAATCGTTGCTTCGTTTTAATCGAATATACCTAAAAAAAATAAAATAAATAGTTGGCGCTACAGGTCGTAGGGACCCTAGGCCTAGCTTCTCACAACCATTCGTTTTGTGTGAGTTTTCATTTTTTGGAACGAATGGAAGGGATCTACAATTTTATGCCGATTCCAAACGGCTAATTGAGAAGCTCTTTCATGACAGTTATACTCTCGGATGTTTGTCAGACGTTCGCGAGAGGCGGCGCAGCGGAAAAAAACCCTAAGTTGGAATTTGGGTTTTCGTGGGATTCGAACCTGAGCCCCTCGCTTAGTAGTCCAACACACTAACCACTAAGCTACTGCGCCTGCATCGAATATACCTACCTATAAGAATTACCCTCCTAGGTATATATATCTACCTATGCAAGTCCAAGTTGCGTAAAATCGTCTCCACAGCGGAGTTATCAAACTGGATGGCGCCCAATGTAGGACTAGTACTCTCTTTATTTGGCAGCAACAAATGACTGCCAAAAATCAACAAAGCTTCCCCCGATCTCCACTTCGAAAGACATAACACATAAGCCACAGAATTGTTCTAATAACAAACTTTATGCTCGACTTAATATTTACCCAAGCTCACAACTGTGGATTATATGGCAAATTTAGTCACTTTAGATGCGAAACTAAAAATATTAATTGGTAAGGCCCTACGCAATTTAAACACATCCCATATTGGATACCTACATTCCAACCGCACTTAAGAATTAGGTTTATAAATCTGTTTTCATCTAACAGACAGTCCCTCTCTAGGCTAATTCAAATTTGTTGCATTTCTAAATCAACTCGGTTTTGTTTTGATTAAGAAATGTAAACCATCCTTAGTAATAAAATTAATGCCGTTCCAATTCCACTGTTGAAAATTATTATTGACTACATTATATGTGTCAACCAACTTTCCTCAATTTAATAATAATAGGTATGTATTACGCAACAATGTGCGCCAGAAACACTCATCAATCCGGAGCCAGATACGTAGGCATAGCCAGCGCAGATAATTTCGTCCACTTAGCGAAAGAACTGCGAAAACCGGAGGCAACAACTGAAAATTGTGTGTTCAGTTCACGCATCAGGCAAAAAAGCCCTCTCCACCCACACAGCACCATCTAGCATCTACCACTTAACAACCCCCCCAAACGAGAAGCGAGAACGGCTCATGCAAAAAGAGTATAACAGCAGCAACCGCGCGCAGAGTATAGTCGCAGCCTGCAACAAGCTGAAATAGGTAAAGTACAGTCAATCATTTTGTGGGCTAGTCGCAGTCATTTTTCTCTCCTTGCTCGATTCATCTATAAGTATATCTGTCCCCATGCATCTGTATCTTTGGGGCTCGCTTTGGTGGTGTTCTCCTCAACTGGTTTTTTGGCGTAGTCCAGTCCAGCTCCACCACTCTACCAGCAGCTATATCACACAACAACTTCACTCTTCCCACTCCACTTCGAGAAGAACAACACCATGCACAATGCACGATGCACCATGCCGATGCCATGGTGCGAGCGTCGAGCGACGATTTTCTTGTTTTTGTTCTTTTTGTTTTGATCGGTTTTTTCTTCTCTGTTTTGTTATCATTCGCGCGCGTTATTTATAAATAAAGTTGAAGATTTTTTATTTACCAATTCTATGTATTATGCCTCCGTGTAGCTGTGTTGGACAGATTGAGGTTCATTTTTTGTTGCTTTGTTGGAGCGTTTCTTGATTTTTCTTGCTTATATTAGATTGTTGGATTGGTGTGCCTGTGCGCTGTGCCTGCCTATGCCTACCTATACAGCGAATAGTCTGAGAGAGCATATAATTTTTTTAAGAGAGCACAAAATGCACTTAAGAATTTTGTGAGAGTAGTTAGATCTTAGATGACTTTGATTGAGTAAAGTGTGTGTGAGTGACAGTGAGAGAGAAGCGAAATCCAGTAAGTGTAACGTGTAAGTGCCAGAGCCAGAGAACAAAACATAAACAAAATCCATCCCCAATAGCCCATTTTAGTAGCCCTTTCTAAACCTTACCTACCTTAGAAGTTACAACTTACGACTAAGTTAAAGTGCAATATATAAAAAGCGTGGACTGAACATCGTATCCCAACATTTATATGGCTAGTGATATTGGTACTAAGGTAGCCATTAGGGCTGACAGATGAGAGATGAGTAAGACATTAGCCACAAAATTAAACTTTGATTGCTTAGTCGGCCTTACTAATAATCAATCACTAATGTCGACAACTATGTAGTTAGATGTCAGCTTTAGTAAAAATGTACAGCATTTGTGAAACGGTGCCAATAAACAATTTAACCTCCACATTTACTAGTCCGACAACTTTCTTAGAGTCTATTACAATTGTTGTCATTGCAGAATTCATATTTCATTATTTGTTTTCGTGAAAAACAAGGTCAATGGTCTTTCACAAGGAGGATTTTATTCTTTGAGACTTATTATAAGCAAAAAACAAAACACAAAATAGGAAATGCACAAAATATCCACTGAGCTGTCAAATATCATATGCTAATCAGTATGGCCCCATCATTCGATCGGATACAATTTTCAATACTTTTTATAGTACGCTTCAATTGTTTTTTAATACGTACTTCACGGTTGTGTTATGAGTGCATTTTTTGTAATAAAATCCCTTTCAAATTATGTAGGTATCCAATAAAAGGAACACAGTTTATTTGAATGCTTTCGTTTATTCGTAGGTAGGCTGACGATTCAAATAAAAACTTATTGGTGGTCTAAAGGAAATGTGTTAAGAACTTATCCTTCCGGTTTTGAAAATAAATACAATTTAACCTATAAAAGATTGTATGGCTTATTATATTATACTTAAATCGGGAAACTTAGAAACCGACAAAAGTTTAAATTCTAACAGAGAAATATGAAGCGGACATTTTTATGCACATTATATTCTGGTACTACCTGTTACTCCTCCAGATGTTAATAGAATTGTTATTTCCCGTTTATTTTTCTGAGTGCTGATAATTTTATTTTTATACCTTCATTTACCGCGAAGTGAACCTTTTCACACCAACCATTGTTTCATTAGAGATCCTCATATTCGGTAAACAAACTCCTTTTGCAATGAGTTTGAAAAAGGTTTGGCTGCAACCAAATATCTATACCTACCTGAGACGCCTAAGAAAGAAGAAAACTTAAATAAAATTTATTTTTTAGTAAGCATCCATTAGTTATTGCAAACTATTTAAAAGGAGAACCAATCAAAAAGCAAAAACTAGCAGCTAAACCGGATAAAACAAATATATATTATGCTTAGTGTTTAGAAATAAAATAAAAATACAATATTTTTCAATATTTTGCATAAAACTGTTGGTAAAAGTTATTTAAAAAAAAGTACTAGTAGGTATATTCCACAACAACTTCCCCTACTGTACAAATTTATGTTTGTTATACTGAAAAACAATTTGCAATTTTGTATTGCAACGAATAAAATTAGAAAACAATCACCATTTACTAAAATTTATTTATATATTGTAAACGCTAATACCATGTTCCCACCAACGTGATTTAGCTCATATGATTTATAAATCACGAAAGGCGTCTCCACCAAATTTTACGTGATTTAGTTTGACATCCAGCAGAAAGAATTCGTCCACTTCGGAGAGGGTAGTTTTTTTTTTGTTGTTTTTCTTTTGTTATCACACCTCTGCCAAAAATAAAACAGTTTATGATTGTTGTATACTTAATAAAAATACCAAAATACACCGAAACACGAAGAAAATTGAATTTGGGATAATATTTTTGACATTTGTGTTGTTTTTTTTTTGTTTGTTGAATAACATTGAATTGTATTGAAACCGCTGCAGGTATGTTCGATTTTATTTTGTGTGGATTTGCGATGCCAGATACGTAATTAAAAATTAAACACGTCTAAATCACGCAATTAGTAATCACGAAAATGTATGGTAAATCACGTAATTTATGAGATGATTTAGTTAAATTAAGTGGATTTAGCTAAATCACGTTGGTGGGAACATGGTATAAGGCTGAAGCGTATTATAATCCTCTTACGAAATTTAACACCGTGATTTTGGACGGTTGGGCAACACTTGTCTTCAAAATGACATTAAGGGTGGGTTTATTTAGATAATGCCCGAGATGGCTTTCTCAACACTAACATTTAACCCTACAGTTAGCGATAGTCTGGCAACTATATTTGTTTATTGGTAAAGGAATTTCGGAAAGTGTGGAGTCTTTTCATAAACTGCCAGACTAAAGTTGATTATTGGTAAGCGGTAAGGCCGAGTATCTTTATCTAGGCAGTTGAAGTCTTAAATTGATCAAGTTTATTTAGTATTTTCTAGGAGAGGTTGCTATACGACCAGGGATCAAAACCGTTAAGGATACAATTACAAAATTGGGGTAAATTCATGAAACTAAATGCAGCTGTTCCAATGGGCAGTAAAACTGTAGATTCCTAAATAAAAATTAAAATAGCAAAGCTCTGTTTTCTTAGCATCAGGCATTCTGCCTTTCCGCTACTTACATCATCCCAATTGAGTAGTAGGTAGTTTGGGTATTACTATTGTCAAGTGATCTTTCGTGGGGTTCGCTTTTCGCTGTGGCTAACTCAACTGTGGTGAGCCTGAACCTTAGACACAGAGACACTGAGCTAGAAGTTGATGATTCAGCCAGCAGGAAATTACATAGGTAGGACCTGCCTTATAGGTATATCTAATGCTCCACTACTCGCGAAATATTTAGTCTAAACACTATCGAGCTGTGTTAATGACATGAGAAGTCATTTCATGTTGCGTGTATGCGAATATTTTTCTTGTATTTTTATAAGAAACTAAAAATAAGCTTGGTTAAAGAATGCTGAGTAAGACCCAGCTTGGTGGCTGATATCACGTAATGTCACCTTTTCTAAAGCCTTTCATGGCATAAAATATCTTATTGTTCGTTTTAGAGGGCAGCGAAACTTTTGCAGACGCCATCCAGCTTGAAAGAGTTTCGCCGGACTAACAAAAACTGATATGGCTGTCTGTTGTAGATCTACCTACATAATATACGACATCAGCGAGAATCCTAAAATCCACGATGGCGATTTGGAAGTTATGATCAAGATCTCTAAACCTCCTATTTGTATGGGTAGTTGATCTACAGCGTACTTTCTACTTTGGGTGCTTAGACATCCGAGTCAGTATACTATACGAGACGTCCTTTGTTCTTCTGTGTGTAATTTTTGTCTATAGACATCGATGGTAGGAAAAAGGAACCATTTTGTGGGTGCTAACTGTAGTTTTTGACTATCTTGGACAGAAGTTACACTTAATCCAGTTCAGGCCTTGGAAGTGTGACTTGCCAATATGATACCTCATTTGGTTAACACGTTTGTTAATTATAGCACCAATAACTTGGATATGTTTAGTTCTGCTAAAAAGACTTTCCATCTTCTTTTTATTTCAGATTTCTATCCCCGATGGATCCTTTGTGGGTACCTAGGCCCTTTTGCATAGGTATATTTTAGCAAGAGTTTTGGTGGAGAACATTCGGCCAATCTGTTGCTTTGTTGGGACACCTTTTATTGTTTAAATTAGATATACGACATGTTTATTCTAAGTTCTTGTTTTGTTTGTTAAGAACTTAGTTCCTACATGCGTAGTACAGTCCTCTCTCAGCAGCCCCGTCCATATAGACCCTCTGTAGATACTCGTACTACTCCTACGTAGATTTAGAAATTGTTTTTGTCAATCCCCACGCGGATATTTGCATCTCTCATGTCGCCTTTCGGATGGTTATTGGGATTGGGACTACAGCGCTTAGCTGACCACAAAGATAATATACCTACCCAGGCCTGTGGATACACTTTATCAATTTCTGATGTGTGACCTCTTTGGTGTAACTTCGGTGCAATGGACGCTGAAAAGGCCATGCTAAAAGATCCACAAGGTCTACCATTCTTTACTCTGTTCTTCCCTTTTGTAAACCAAACCTAACTCGTGTGAGATTGCAACAATTTTGACGCTTCGGCCAATTGTCACACACACAGTTTATTTCCTAAGACCATCCAAGCAAAATCGTTCAACAATTTTCTAAGACCATCCAAGCAAAATCGTAACAATATTTATTTATTGCTATAGCAATGGCAACTCTCCGCTCTGTTTTGTGTTGGCTGTTGGCTTTTGGTGGCTACCACACTCCACACTCCACAAGTCCCCACCGAGCCCGACACCCACGGTTGCCACTTTGGTAATATTTTACCAAATTTGGTAATTTTTTGTTTGCTTTGTGATTTTTGGTAGTTTGGTAATTTTTATCGGGTTTTGGTAACTTTTTGAACAAGAGCACCAAACATACGAGTTCGATATCACCACATGTAAATGCTGCTTAACTGTTTCTGAGTGAACGCATTACACATGCTCCACCCACATGTAAACATGTTTTATTCAAACAATTATTACTGAATGCACTCATTGTCTTCTTCTGACAGATGGTGAGTATAGTAGCCGTTGTTTAACTGCATAAAGTTCCTATACTTGACTAATGTACCTATATGAATTACAACCTTATGTTTTAAAAATGTATTTTATAAATAAAAATAAAATGATGTGAATTCTACGCTTTTCTTAAAACTAAGCATGTGTATACATTTCTTCACTGCTGTTAAATGTTTTCGTACCTATTAAGTTCGTTATAATCTGAAAAAAACTCTAAAATTGAATCATTGGCTCAGGAAGATAGGGTATGCTTTTTTGTCTCATTCGGTGTGTTATCAAAATTCGAGATTTTTGGTAGCTTTTAACTTGGCGTGGTAACTTACTTTTTTTTTCAAATTTGGTCGCTAATTTTTTTTGCAAGTGGCAACCGGGCGACACCACCTACCATGCCAGCCTACCACACCACCATGCAAAGAGAATCAGAATCGGCGCAATGGCGATGGCCATTCTCTGGCGAACAAGTGGAAATTCCCCACGACGACGAAACGAGAAATCAAAACAACCTGCAACGATTCTAAGAGAATCCAATTGAAATAGGAAGGGGAAGCTGAGCGGCCTTATATATAACATGTAAGTTCATGTAAAATAAATGTTCCTTATATTCTGCTGCTAGTTCTCTCTCACCCATACTTTCGTTTTGTCCCCAGTCCCCAATCCCATGCATCGGCTTCCAATTTTTAAACACGCAAAGGTAAGTTGGATCTGACTGAAGCTAAAACATCACGAATAGAGGCAATATCCAAACAATACATAACACGTCTTGTTTTGTTTTGTTCTTTCGTTGCACCAGACCCAGTGTACCGCTGTTGTTGTTGTTGTGCGATGTATCTTTCGGATCTTTACTTTACAATTTTCTTTTAGTTCTGAATTCTGATAGTCGTCGCGTTTCTTCGTTCGTCGTCAATTTTGTGTTGGTATATTATTCACGATTTTCTTTTAATGTGCTGGATACAGTTCTTGTGTTGTGCATTATTTTTATTAGTTTTATTTATTGTTGTATACATTTCCAGAGAGACACACAGAAAACAGAAGAAAGATCATAGAATAAACGTTTGCGGATGCGGAAAGAGAAATAAATCGTCCATATACCTATATGAACAGTTGATTACGAACAGCGAAGCGAATAGGACGTGTGTATTGTTGAGTGCTTACAGTTTGTTTTCGTATCTCTTGACAATTTTTGCCATTCTAAACAATATTGTTATCATTTTTGTTTTATAATTTAATAGTTCTCAATTTGATTAGAAAAATAACAAAAAAAAATTAATGAAAACAATTCGAGAAGTGTGAGTTTTATTTTCTACCGACGGGCTGTGTGTGCGCTTTTGTTGATACAAATTTTGTATCCAAACATTGCTGGAAAGCTGAAAAGGCCAAGAGCCCAAGACAAGTGTGTTCAAGAAAATTACGGATCTCTCAAGTCCTTTAGATAAACTGATTCCGTCAATACGTCTGTGCTAATAAACAGCAACAAGCAGCACGCGCCTGCAACGCTTCTAATCTCGAACGCTTGTTGCTTAAAAGTTAAAAATAAAAAAAAAAACATTTTAATCTCGATAAGAAATCAAGTGAATAAAGAGAATATTAATGAATTAAATGCGAACTACCACCAAAACAGTGACCGGTTACACTGAAATGGCATATATCATCCGAGGACTTTGGCTAATACGTGCACTCAAAGATCCTGAAATTCATATTGTTGCTGCCAAAACAAGATAGTTCAAGATAGTTCAACTCTGGACACGGATGTTTCACTGAAATCAAGTGCGTAGTAGTTTGATTTGCAATTGTCCGCGAATTTTGAATTTAGTTTTTTTTTTGTGAAGAAAGACTGAACTTTTTAAAGTTAAATAAAAATAAGGAATTTTCTGATTTTTTTTTGGAAAGTGCTTAGTATTTTTTTCGAGTGAAAATTTGCAAATAACAACATTTAAATTGTGTAATAATGGCCGTGCCATTCTATGTGCCAGAACAGGACGATGGCGGTGATGGTAATAGTACCTCATCCAGCCAATCGCCAAATACCACAACATCAGCCACCCAGACACCATTACAGAGTCCTGTCAACGGAGAACACTTGGTAATGGCGTTTTGCGAGGCTCTATACAGGTGTTCAATCAATGGTGAGTTATTTTGCCTTTGTCCTTATGAATTATCCATTTGTAATTTCTAAGAATGGGGGTGATACTTGTGTTTCGGAAGTGCTTGGGAATATTTTTTAAGGGATGAATTTTGGGGACGCTTTTTTAGAGCACGAATTTCTTGTGTCTAGCTAAAGTTTTACAAACTCGGAAATGAAGTAGTTGCCATACAAAGGTTGCTATTGTGACCTACAAATAATTTTAGGGTTAAACTCGTGAGATCGTGTTTGGTCTATTGTAGTGTTGCAGTTTAAAGTTGAGTGATTGCAAGCATAAGTGGCAACTGTGCAGCTAAGGCCAAAAGCATCACTCAATGATTTTGGGACAAAGCAAGTAGGAACCTAGTAAAATTTTAACAACAATAAAAATCTGGCCTATGAGTGACCACGCTACAGCCGATTTCACAATTATGCACTGGTGGCTGCTCTTAACCTCTGATAGCTTTGTAATTGATTTGCTAGTTGAAGATGTCTATCCTTTCGACTTTACCTTATTGTCTGAAGAGTTCTGTAAAGATGCAATAGGTATAGGTACTACATACAATAAATAGGTAGGTAGGTACTTTCACAATTTTTGTGAGATAACTTTATATTTTTAATTTCAAATAGAATGGTTACCTACCTACATGTTACATGTATCTTCATCTACTAATTGGTCGCCCTTCCAAGGGATAGCGATGAATCAACTACAATGCTTTGTGTCTTGGGAGGGTTCTTCTCACTAGTTTCTATCTTGCCTAAGACGTTGATAAGTACCTACCTACATTATTGGAAAGTGACACTGAAGAAGCTTAAAAAAGGTACCTATAGGTACCTAAAGTGTTTTCTGAATTAAAAGATAAGTTTTAGAGAAGGCTCGAAAACTGTCGCGAAGGTGTCATTTTAGTTAGCATTACAACAAAGCGCGTTTATTGATATGCAAGTAAGAAAGTGTCTCATTGCCTTAAATGGGTCTTTATTACAAATTCAGCTGCTCACAGTTTTCTTCTGAAAAGTTTGGTGTTGCGAAAGAACTGTTGCAAAATGCAAAGATGAGGGTTGTGGCCCTATTGAGTTAACTGCGCCCTAAAATATTATAAACCCTTAATACAAATTAAGTCACTGAAGCTAACAATATCACCTTAAAACAAGCAACCTACTTCACTCCCTACAGTCGATTGTGTGCTTGAAAAAGACTGAAAAGTAAACATAGCCTATATAAACTTTGTGGTCCAGACCTTTGAGAGATTAGGAAGAAGATCTTTGTCAAGGAGCAACTGCTTCCATATCCATAGTTTATCAAAAACACAGAGAATCTAAGTCTAAATATTTTCCGCCAAAAGCATTAGATCTCACAGTGGACGTGTCTTTCATCGCCTAGGCAAACCTGATAAACATGGATCTTAAGCGATCGCCGTTATTTAAATTTACAGCGAGGAAGGAATAATATCAAAGTTTCTCTGAAATCGGTCTTTCTACTTAGTAATATCATGTCTGGGTGCTGACCTCTCTTCATAAAACAGTAGAAACTAAGAACGCGACCAAATAGATTCCATTCAGAAGATCTTTTCCATAATCTCTGAAGAACTGGGTTTCTACATAAGAAACTTTCCATAGAGCTCAACTTTATCAGAAGTCGTCTACAATTCCCACATAAACCCTACCACCCACCTATTTAAATATGTAAAGCTTTCGTCTCCTTAAAGGAACATTTATGACTTTTTAAATAAATCAGGCTTAGGAAAAAACTGTGGGGCACTGAAAATACTTAGTCACAACTAAGGACGCAGTGACAGGGCTCCCGTCCTTATAATGATTTCAGAGCTAAGTTTCGTAACGGGCTCTTGAAGTTTCTCTACTCCCTTGACCCCCTCCAGCCTTGCATCTTACACTTTCTTCTATTTCCTAAAACTTTCTTATATTTTATCTCCATGCACTGGCATCTGGGTTTCCTAGGTCTTAAAAAATAAGGTGTACGAGGTTTTGAGCCTAGCCTACCTACAAAGATTTCTTGTGTAAAAACTGTTGTTTGTTCGCCTGAAGCAATGAAGTGGTCCTATTTTTGATTTTGTGTTTTGGTTTCATTGGGGCACAAGTTCGTTGGAGTTTGTAAAAATCGAACCTAGACTTGGAGGAGTCTAATGAAATATCCATACGAATTGGGTCGTCCCGACAATCGGTTATATGCCTGAAGTAGGTCTCCACACCCTAAGGTCTAAGGAAAGGATCATGTGCCTATTTAAGGACTGCAGCGTCGCATGAATCCAGCTTACGCTGATGTGCGATTACGTTGAAATTGTCTGCCGTAAGGGTTCGACGAAACAACAATGGATTTTCCATTCTTTGACAGTAGCTTAGCCCACATAATCTCACAATTTGATACTTTGGGGTTGTAAGGCGCAAAAATCTAGAACTGTTTAAAACTATAGCCTGAAATTTTACTACCTGCTTTCAGACACCTAAATTCTACTTGAGTCCCCAAAACTTGCTTCAAAATGGGATATGAGTTGCAATTCGCTCGCCTGGTAACAGAAGAACAGTCGCATATACCTATACAGCTTTTTGCTTTAATCATCAAGCTAAACAAAAAGCAGACACATACTTTGCATAATACCTACGAAATGGAATCAAAACAAAATCGCACATTCGCACGACATTGTACCTACATCTAGACCTAGAGCACATGGTATACGTCACACTGTGTATTAAACCTCATACTTACTTTTTAAATTTCCATCGCTTTTTGTTGTTGGTTTCGTTACGCTTCGAGCAGCTTTTGCTTCAGCAGAAACAAATTATTTCTCTTTATCTCTGAGCATCTTCAAGTGGAAACAAAGGAAAATTGCGAACAAAAATAGAAAACAAACTATATATAGATACACCGACACGTGCTCTCTTCCATCCACATCTCATTTGGTATTCAGAGATTTTCATACAGCAACCAAAACACATTACATAACCACACATAACGAATTTTTGCTCAAAGATACTTACTCGTTCTTGCCAGCGCTGAAATGTGCAATGTCAAAAGCTAAACAGCTTGAAGCACCTTATGAGAATGTACACATAAAGTACGACCAGCTGTTTCTATGCAGGTTTTTTTTTTTTTTTTACAGAAATAGGTATAATTTTCCATCCGTTTTCTCAAAGACTTTCATCCTATTTTGCCTAGCTTCATGCTGAAAATTGTTTTCGTTCCTTTACATTTGATGTTTACATCCTAAGTGGCATCAGTGAAAAGAAGCAAAAAAAGCGAACTCAAGCAAAAGCTCATTTTGACGCAGAGAATGACGGATGAGGATATCGTGTGCACTTGTCAAACGCAAACGGATATACCTACCAACTCCTATAATATGGATGAGTAATAAAGAGAAAACACGCCTGTCACCCAGAGGAGTCAACTCTGTCGAGTACATTTGTCATAAAAAAATCAGCTAAAAAAGGATTATTTTCACATGGATATGTCATGTGGCATTGTGGATGTGTATTCGTCTTCTCTGTTTTAGTTCGTGTCAGTGCATAAAATGCTGTCACAGTTTGACAGTAGCAAAAACAGAACACAAAAAAAAGATAGTAGAACGTGCAAAGAACTGCACTTTAATAAAAAAAAAAAAGGAAAGAAAATGTATCTCGTGCTAATTTAGATGAGATGCTTTTCAATTAAGTGAACAGAATGGTGATGAAGAGGATACACCCTTTGAGATGAGCACATTACAGACAAAAACAAAGACACGAAACAGAGGAACAAAATAAAACAGCCAGACAAAGTGTGCGTGTCCTTCCCAGACAGACGCGCGCTGCCGTATAGTGATATAATGGTGGCGGCTTTACAAGAGTACATAAGATTGCCTTTTAATTGACGTTTTAGTTAGTAAAATGCGTTTAGATATTATAGTCATCATAACCATTATTAGTGTGGACTGTGGACACTACGGGGAATAACCATTTGCAATTATAGAGGAACTGGTTTTGAAATCGTGTGGGCAAAGACCTAAATAGTAAATAGGTATACCTACTATGAGTAGTTGCCTGTGCATTATGAGATGGATAGTTTATTTTAAAATTTCTTCAGCAGATCAAGGAGGCATTTTAATAAGTGACTATAGCTCAAAATTTTATCACTTTGTTGGCACAACTTGTACTTAATTTATTTACATCAGACACATTTGCTATCTTCCAATGACTACACAACGTTTATACATGCTTGTCAGATTGAGTAGGTAACTTCTAAAGCCAAAAATCAAGGCGGACCTAAGTTCGATACAAACGTCTACCTACTCTATTCGAATTGTTGTTTGTAGTATTTGTGACTACATTTTTATAGTATTACCTGAAATTACATTGTTAACTTGCAATTAGGTCTTCTCGATGTACTTAATAATCGTTTATGACAAGAATACACTAAATACGGGAATATTTTAATAAATAAATAAATAGTTCCGTAGAGACCCTACGCCTAGCTTTTCACAACCTTTCGCTTTATGTGAGTTTCTTATTTTTGGGACAAATGGAAGGGATCTACAATTTTATGAAGAGTCTAAACGGCCAATTCAAAAGCTCTTTTTCATGTAAGTTATACACTCTCAGATGTTTGTCAGACGTTCACGAGAGGTGGAGCAGTGGAAAAACACCTTAAGGTGCAATTTGGGTTTTTGCGGCGATTGAACTTGGTACCCCTTGCTTAGTAATCCAACACACTAACTGCTGTGGGAGCTTATGTACGGAAATTCACATTCTATTTAGCCCTTATTTCATAAAATCCGTATGTAAAGTGGCCTATAGTGGACGTATCCACTAGTTTTGTTGGCAGCATAATTGGGTAACTGGTGTTTGTTCTCAAATGTCAGTCTTTACCATTGCAAATTATATCAGCCAGCTCATTTAAATAATCACGGAAGCCCAATGAATGTATAATACGACTTTTAAACACCTTCCAAAATTAAACCTCGTTCTGAAGTCGGTCGAAAATCAACGTTTTTCAAAAAGTTGCACACTAAATCCTTCTTTTGGACGATACACAAGGTGGTGCAAAATTAATCACCATATCGGAAGATGTTATAATTTTTGAAAATGGCGTCGTACGTTAATCATATTTGACATTTTTGAACTAAAAGTAGTATCAAACAGACAAACAATGGAGCGCTTTACTCCGCAGGCCACAATGAATATTGTGAAGGAAGCGTTTCCTGGTCGCGTTGTCTCCCGTTTTGGTTATTTGGCATAGCCAGCTAGATTGCCCGATTTAACCATCCCAGACTTCTTTCCTTGGGCCTACTTGAAGTCTCGGGCTTATGCCAAGAAAGCCTCAGACAATAGCAGAACTTAGAATATTCGACAGGAATGGGAACAGTTATTACAATAGTTTATCACCACTGGCGGCTGTCACTTGACGGATATCATCTTTTCCACTCAACAGACAAAATTGTAAAGGTGCAAATACAGCTGTCCATCAATCAAAATCATTTTTTTCTTCAGTAAAAAAGTATTTTTAAAACAAAGCTGGATTAATTTTGCGTCACCTTGTACGTTAAAACTAGGCAACGAAGTCTGTATAAGGTCCCTATTATGGTAGATTTTGTACCACTGGCGAACACTAGTTTAATTCAATGTCGGAAAATGATGTTATAAAGCTGGTTACACAAATATTCAAAATTAATATGGGTTCCTCTTCGGACTTGCGAACATTTTCACATAATTTTTGTGTAAAAGCTTTTGGATTCCATCCCCACTTCTGCAATAGATTTGAGCCCAACAGAATGACGCAACCTGCCATATATACCTCCAACCACACTATACCCAGAGTTATTACCCGAGTAACTTGATGATATTTATATTTATCTAACTTGGCGATAAATTCGTCTCACAAAATCGCCTGACCACTGACCACCAAAAATTATGCAACAACAACCGCTACCGATGAATTATTTCTTGTGGCAAGTCGCTAATTATTTATGCCAACAATATTACAACCTTACAAACTTCGTAAGCCTTTTGTACCTCTTGGAGCTTATAAGTCATAACTCTACCAGTCTGGTTTACTGCGAAAATTGCATTTCATACCTAAATATTAAATTCACTGTTGGTACGTTACAACAATCTCCTTACCGAAAACCCAACGAGATTATACCTCTATGAGACAGAAATGTGAGCGGTCTCGATGAAAAGCCACAATACACCGTCTCCACACACGACTCTATCCCGCACGACTCATCGCAACCGCACTATAAGCGCATCAGCGTCACATCATCGAACAGACAATTTTCTATATTTAGCATAATAAATATACCCCATATGCAATTGCAACCCAATCCGTTTTGAATAAAGTTCATAACCCTCGACTGTTCAATAAATGCCAACCGCATTGAGACTCGTACGCGCACCCTTTCTCTATAATCGTCATGTTAATATTCGCATTAGGAGGTTAACTCCGCGGCTTAAATAAATTTAATTGAAACGCTAATTAGCTTAATTAACGCATTGTTGTCACAAATCCACTACGTAGGTTTGTGTGCGCATAAATTCGATTTTTTTTTATCAACCACGCATTTCAACAAAAAACAAAAAAATAACAGATGTACAAAACTTAGTCATCGCCATAAAACGACCAATCAAGGCTACTTCTACAAGAGAACGACTACTCATGCCCAAGCGCAATACTAATTGCACTCGGATAACTTCTATTGTTTCGATTTTCATTCATTAAACTGTTAAGTGCGCCAGCATGTGATATTAAAAAATCGCCGCAACCCTTGCATCAGTCCGTCAGGGACGAATAACGAATATCAACAAACTTGCAAGTGGCAATGCGGGACTACCAGAGATAAGATTTAAAAATGAATACATTAACAAATGCGAAATAGTCTTCCACAAAGAAAATTCTATAAATACAAAAAAAAAAAAAAAAAAACAAGTGCCTGGCCTGAGGCTTGTAACAAATTTCCTTTGTCCAATGATGCCATACCAGTGTCAAATAGCTGGTGGCAAACGACGCGAATCCAAGAATTTGCGATTGCGATTACACTTTTATTTTTTATTTGTTTTACAGTCGTGGGAACTGCGGCAGAAAATCTCAGTTAAACATACGTATACTCACAAGTGAATCTCCAAGTATGACGAAATATTTTTTGCGTCCTCAGTCCTCATATAAAGCACCTGTGCCCCTGTGTGTATACGGACGCTTAATTTACTCCAAATCAGGGAGTACAGTAATCGACACCAGGAAACAACGCACAATGAGCTCTACACCCAATTCTGTTAGAATGTTAATTACAGATGAGTTGAAAAAAAAAAAAAAAAAAAATCGACCTCCCCCCGGTGACAATTGCAGTATACCCTTTTAAATCGTGTGCGCGAAAAAAAGCAAACGAATCTTTGTTTGCATTCAGTAAGGGCATTCAAGTTTCGCGTCTAATTATTTCGAACAAAGCTCACGTGCACCGCGCCGTACGGATTGGACGGATACCTACTCGTACACTTGGGTTTCCATGTCGGTCATGAAAAATGGAATCAATTATTTGTGTGTCGAAACTTTTGCTGCTAAAAAAGGAAATAACTCGCGCCAGGAGGTAAGCGCTGTGTTAGCTTTCTGGTGGATAGTAAATCAAGTATTCCACAACGCCACGACTAAGAACAAAGGTATGTGGTGGTGGTGCGCCCTTTGTTCTCGGGAGAACAAGTAGCGTTTCCTCTATTTACCCACATTATGTCATGACAAGGAAAAATCATCGAAAGGTTGCCAAGCACACACTCGGTTACGGTTGCCCGTTCTCGTATATGTTGTACTCATAGTGTGTGCTATCCGAAAACGGGAAAGTGATCTTACCTTAAAGCCGCCCCAAAAATGGACGAACAAAGGATGTTCGCGCGTTTTCATGAATGACTAAGGTGTTTGGGGGATTTCGATTTCCAAAAGAAGATACAAGGTTCCCGCCCGGCGAGTGACAGACGAGCGGATATAAATCTCGTTATACCCTGTGTCATGTGGTGGTAATGTTGTGCGATTATAACTCTCGGTTATAGCTGTAAATTGGCTTTTTTTTTTCAATTTGAGGTTGATTGTTGTTTTTATTTTTTTGTAATTAAAACCACGACACCGGCCAACTTATTATGGAAGTGATATGTGACGTGGACGTGGGTCGCGCCACAATTAACTGGTGATTCTGCATGCTATGTGAATGTCGGGCGGGGGGTAATTAATCATTTTTGAAAATGAATGTGGACTTTTTTACCGTTTGAGGTCAGTTTTCACTTGGAATTGGATTTGAGTGCGAACGCGTTATTGAGGTCGATGCGATGTTGTCTGTTGTGTGTTATGTCAGACAGGAGGATGCCATTGTCTGGGCAGCTAACTGTTACAAATTTTCGATATAACTCGAATAACTCTTTATTGTCTTATCCTGAGTCATTTTAAATGTCGTTCGAAAAAGCAATTAAGTGTAAGATGACTTTGACGTAAACGGAAATGCTGCGGTCAAGCAAATTACTTATTTGGATAAGTTTGTCATGTATTTTTTTTGTTGAAAGAATGCATCATTTGTAAAAATGATTAAGTTGTATTTTTACAAATAAATTGTGGAGAGGTGAAACATGTCTTACCTAGTCCTCGGTAGTGCCTGTCGAGAACGCTGATTTTCTTAAGTGGCCCATCGCCCGCATGGTTCGGACGATCTGGTAAAAAGGCTTCTTCTGTATGTTGTGCGTATGTAACTATTATGTGAATTGTTTCTGGGTGAAAAGTGTTATAGACACATAGGTATACCACTTCTAAGCTTTTAGAGAAAAATGCTTGGCAAGTTATTATTTTTTTAAGTTAAGGGAAAGAAGAATTTCTTACGTTGGTCGTCAAACCGCATTCAAATCACATCAGGACATACGTCTCTTCTTTAGCAGTACCTATATGAGGAGGGTCCTGATCCTTATGAATAAAAGTCGATGACGGAAGATCAATAGCTATGGAAGTTCCGCGGAAATGGTTCGGCTTGTTGACTGAGTTCCGAATTTAGGGTATACAAATTAAATTTTTTTGCCCCATGGGACGAAAAAAGTGGATGCTTATTTTGATTACTATCGAAGGTTAGCTCGTAGATTTTGCGATTATTTAGCTGTCATGAGCCAACGTGGCAAAACAGTAAATTTCGGCGGAAACCAATTTTACTCTTTGAGAAGTATTATATAGTTGCAAAGACTGACTTTCTTTCAATTGCTACAAGTATAACCCTTAATATAAAGCAGCTGCTGAAGGCTGACACACTTCAACATTTAAACTGGGCTTTCAGTTTTCCTTCGAAAATTACGTCCCAGTGACAGAAGTCCAAATGTCACCAATACTCGTATGCACTCATGAAAAGTGCTATGGCTTGCCTTAATTATATTCTTTTGAAAAATAAACTACAAATTTCTCAATTTCAGAGCTTTTTAAATTTAAATGTTTAACCCAACTTGTATACTAATTTTTGTCACTTTTTCTACAAGAATAGTATCAATTATTAAGGCAACTACAACCTTTCGTTTATTAGAATAAATATCAATTTCACTTCTTCCAACTGATAACGAGACACGGTACGACTTTAAGGATAGTTACTGTCAGGAAATAATATAGTATAATTTTTGGCGCAACAGGTCCGTAGGGACCCTTTGCCTAGCTTCTCACAACCATTCGTTTTGTGTGAGATATTTTTTTTTTGAGCGAATGGAAGGGATCTACAATTTTATGCCAATTCCAAACGGCTAATTGAGAAGCTCTTTCAAGACAGTTATACTCTCGGATTTTTGTCAGACGTAAGCGAGAGGTGGCACAGTGAAAAAACCCTGAGTTGGAATTTGGATTTTTGCGGGATTCGAACCTGGGCCCCTCGCTTAGTAGTCCAACACACTAACCGCTAAGCCTGTGCGCCTCAGAAAATATGCTCTCAAAATTAAGTGTATGCCCCGCTTAAGACAATACGGTTCGACGCGGCCCCCATGATATTGTAGAATTTAATATATTTAAGAACTTCGTAATTTGGAACCTAAGATATTAATAACAAAACATGTCCTATAGCCACCTTTTTTACTTTTCTATTAATAAATTTAAACAAAAACTGTAGGTACATAATATTATGTTATAGTTATATATAAACAAATGAAGGATATCTGCGACAATTTCACGACAACATTGGCATTTATAATGGTCTTCTCCATCAGCTACATCAATGCAAAAATTTTAACGGCAAAATAACATGCAAATGAAGTCAAACTACGCAACTTTAGGTATGGTAGTTTTTTTCTATTAAAAATTTTTTTTGCCGTATTTAAATTTTTAAATTGGATAAAAGTTTGAAAACATTTCTGGTTTCTATTTTTCTAGTTTCCTTTAATGGAAAAAGGGCCCAAACCATTTATTGAAAAACAAAAAAAAAAATTTCGCGGCATTTGCGCCAAAATATTTGGGCGTTTTTTCATAGGAAAAACCACCACAACTTTGTATGGAGATTTTTGGGCATTTTTTCTATATTAATTTGTTGGCGTTATTTCAGGGAGTCGTTTTTATAAACTCTCTTACATGTTTGTCTATTTTTGTATTGTCTAGCATTAACTACCAACCCAACCGCCTGATGAAAGAAAGACTTGAGAGCTCAATTGATTATTTTAGTAAATTCTGATACATAGATATCAGAGACTCCTACGCTGCTTTATTAGAAGCTTAAGTTAGGTAAAGAAACGTTTTTTCCTAAATTCACGTGGTGCCACTTGTCAGTTCTTACTTTAATCTTACATAAAATAAACTATAATACCTCTGTTCAACCATTTTGGAGACAAAATTTTAATGGTGAAATGTAAACTCCATCAACTTAACTTTAAATGAAGTTAGTTGATTGATTGATTAATTGACTAAGAAAACATCTTCTATACAAATTTTTAAATTAGTTTAAAAATCTGTCTCTGGAGAGACATTTTGCAATGCGACTGTCAACACCGAAGTAAATTTCGTGCAGTAGTTTTTAAATGTATTTCAGGTTAATACCTAAAAGTAGGAAAAAGTTAAATTAAAGTTTTGTAATATTGCGTCGTACTAATATCCAATTTTAGTCTCGACTTTAAATTTACGGAAGCTCACAATTGCAAAATTTTTATGGAAAATACTGTGGACTACTAAAATTTAGAGTCGAAATTAAAAGTGTTTATTGGTCATACCCCGTCGGCGCAGTGGCTTAGTGGTTAGTGTGTTGGACTACTAAGCGAGGGGTTCAGGTTCGAATCCCGCAAAAAAACCCAATTTCCAACTCAGGGATTTTTTCACTGCGCCACCTCTCGCGAACGTCTGACAAACATCCGAGAGTATAACTGTCATGAAAGAGCTTCTCAATTAGCCGTTTGGAATCGGCATAAAATTGTAGATCCCTTCCATTCGTTCCAAAAATGAAAACTCACACAAAACGAATGGTTGCGAGAAGCTAGGCCTAGGGTCCCTACGGACCTGTTGCGCCAAAAATTATTATTATTATTATTGGTCATACCCATTGTGAAGATTATTACGCCGGTTGACAGTTAGAAATGACTTTTATTGTTTGAAATTGAAAAATCAGTTTTATGCACAACAGTTGACAAGTTATCAAAGTTTGTTCGCAAGTCAACAAGCAGCTTAAGTGTCAATCTGAGCCGAAGAGAATCAAATAAAATAACAAAATAAATAATTTAAGACAAATATTTATATCAGCTCAGGCCTTAGGGAAACGTACAATTTAAGAAATCAGACACAAAAAAGCTTGGTCAGGAAAATGTTTCCGCCTCAGAAATCGGTGGCGAAGGTGTCCGCAAAATGAGATCTTACTGTATAGATATATTTCTGCAAAGTTACAAAAGAGCCTCCAAGAACAGCCTTATAAGCTACTAATCGATTTGGCATTACGTTTGTCAAGTAATTCATATTGTAGGTCTAAGCTCATTCTTTGGGTTGTAATTTAAGGAGTTATTTTTTAAATATTTTTTGAGAGGTCCAAAGACAAGGAGAATAATAAAACTCGTTTTGGACTCTGTTCAGTCACGAACATGAGAGATAGGGTTGACGGCGCTTCACAAGTCGCGAAAATCCGATTTTATTATTCCGGGAGATGCCCAAGTGAATTATGAACTACAATTCATTTGTTTTAACGAAAATCAACTACAGCCTACCCCCAAAAATTCTTAAAGTCGGGCGATGTTTCAAAAAGAAATAACTTCACTCATAAAAAAACTGATTTTATGTTCTCCAATTCGTCGCATTAAAAACGATTTTCTATTCGCAAAGAAGGTATACCTTACCTATCTACCTACACTTATTGGCGACACTTTGTCTAGGCTCTATTTCAAGAAATAAAACCAAGTTAGTCAGCAAGACGTGAACGCATTTCATGCTTATTACATACACTACAAGTATACTGCAGTCTGACGTGTTAATGTCCAAAAGAAACCTCCTCTCTGTGTCAAAACAAATGTGTCATCAAATCTTACCAACGATTCAGGTGTTTTGCAGTCATACCGTCCGATTACGGTTTCGGATTACATAGCTACACAATTTTTACTCTAAATCAATTCGGTGTCTGCCGTAAACCTTCCAATCAAATTGTTTTTCTACTCGTGTTATCCTGACCCCATTACAGTCTCATACCGCTCAGTCACAATAAAAAAACTCCTCCCTGCATTGGGTCCCTCTGTCTGTCTAGAGATATTGTCAGTGAATTTCACCATCTTGTGAAATTTTCATAATTTCATATCTGCCTTATGAAAAATGTGCAATTTTTCATAATCGGAACAGAGTCCAAAACGAGTTTTATTATTCTCCTTCCCTTGGACCTCTCAAAAAAAAATATAAAGAAACTTCTTAAATTACAATCCAAGGAATGAGCATAGACCCACAATATATCCAGCATCATTTCGACTTTGTTCTGCTTTTCTTAGTCGTATCTCGTATGTCGTATCCCATCCAGGCTACCTATTTAAATTATATCGAAATACATACCGTCCACCGTCGACCGTCACCCGTTGCATTCGCACAAGTGGGATACGAAAAATGTTTGGTATCCACAAGATACCCTAAGATTATCGTGCACACGTATACGAGTATATGCGAACATGCATTTCATAACATGAATAAATAAATAAATAACATATCAGTGTTGTTGTGGGCGTGTGCCTTAAAAAATAAATATATCACATGAAAAATGATTATCCCTGTCAAAGGGTATCTAGCGAGTATGCAAAAAAAAAGGAGTTATAAAAGCAAAATACAAACCAAAACCGGTATCTTCTGGGTGCGCATTCACATGATATAATTGGCACGAGCCAAATAATATGCCCAGCGTTTTATGTCGCCTCGTTATGGCTGAGTTAGTTTATGCTAGACGGATGGGGACTTGGGGATACCTGCTTAAATTGCATTGTATGCCGATGCAGATGTGTGTTTTGCCTACATGTGGATCGTAAATAAATTTGCCACCAACTGTAGTGGTCGTGTGTTCGTTTTATTTCTTTTTTTATGACCTTAGGTGAATTTTCCTGGTTTTTTTTTTGTTTGTAGGTAAAATGTATGCATTTTCCTGTATACAGAGTTTATTTCAATTTGAATGTGAAAAAAAGACAAATTTAGGTGTTTGCAATTATTGTGCATTGCAGTTTCAGCTATTAAGGTTTGTATTTATTATTGTTTTTGTTGGTTTGAATCCCAGTTAGGCAAGTATACGACTGTAAGTTGAGTCGCCATCGCCATTATAATGAGTCATTTGAAAATTGTCTTTGTTCTTTTCGGGCGGGGTAGGTAATTTCCCTTTCACCTTGAGTAAAATCGATTGGGTTCCATTACAATGTGAGGAAACTTGTTGTGCTTATATTGTCCTTTTTTATTTGTGTGTTGATATTCAGATTTCAGAGTGCATTGAGCTGTTCGAAGTGATGTGCGTTCGAAATATGGGTAACACAAAAAACATGTACAGCGATCAAATTAAATAAATAAATAAATAAATTAGCTTCGGGATTATCTGAAAGCTACCTACCTCCTACATAGATCTTGGACGAATATCCTTTTTCTAATTTGTTGGCCAAATTCAAGTGGATTAAGCAGATATTTAAAAAAATATCAAATACTATTTAAACATAAATCAACTATTTATGAATCCTCAGCTCGAAAAGTAAAATGGACTGAAAGAACCGCTGTAAGGCGGATAACTTTGGGAAGATTAAATTATATCATTGTTCCTTCGAAAGGTACAACTCCTATAAGCGGCTAATGCTCTGAGTTTTGCTCCTCGGCCTTTCGTAGGTATAAGCATCAGTGAACACAAAAAAGGCAATAAGATACCCACTACAAAATTAAATTAGGTCTAAAGACGGTTAATGCCACAAGAAAACTGAACTGTTAGAGTTTGTTAAAAGGTGCCTTTGAGGTATCTTCAAGATTAAAACTTATCAAGGGAATTGCAGAAATTAGTTTTAGTTTAGTTTAATTGACTATTTTATTGCATGTTTCAGATTCTTACAAAGATTTTGTTCTTTACTTCGTTTATACGGTTTGGCCATAGGCCGTCTACCAGATTGACATTCAAATGAAAAGAATTAAATAATATATCATAAGTGTATCTGTATAGGTAACATAAAAATATATAAGTGTTATTTTTATATCCTTTTTAAAACATTTCTTCTTTGATTATGCAATTTCTGTAACGTAGTGCGTTGACTGGGAAATTGTCCCAATCTCTACCGCCATTCAATATATGGATTGCTTTCTCCAACCCAAGTGTCGGAGCTCCGAGAAAGTTTGTGGGGATTTCTTGAAGTATTGGACATTTTGCGATGAAGTGTAACACATCCTCGCGCTCCTTGAGATTACAAAGATCGCATAGAATTGGTAGCTCAGTGCGGTGTGGAATAAAATTTAGTTTTAGAAGTTCGCCTTTTACTTTGCATATAGTGCTTATCTCGTCTACCGAATAGCTGCTGAAAAAATAAGTCTTGTCCTTTAGGCAATAGTAAGCTCTGTGTTGGGATGACTGGGCCTCATTCGAAAATTCGTCATAAACTTTTTGACCAGTTTCCGTCAATAACTTTTTTGCTTTCTGCCTTATAGAAAGCCTGTTCTTCATAATAGTGCGAGGTTATAAACGCATTTCAGACCTAGCAATTCCCACTCTTGAACACATTTGACCTTGTAGAGTAGCATTTGAGCAAGCACCAACCTTGGAACTCTTTTCTGACTCGCCACAATGACATGGGTCATTGTGAACAGGGGTGCTACTCCAGTCTCCAAGTGTAACATATAGTTGGGAGCGCTACTTGGAAGTCTAAAAGGCCTCCTAAGGAAAAATCGGATAAAATTTTCCACAGCTTCAAACGAGCAATAACCCAAACTTGTGCTGCATAAGGCAAGATTAAAGACGCTGTAGAAAGGAATAGTTTCTGTATTTTTTTTTTATTAACAAAAGCATTCCCCAACATGTTTTGTTTTAAACCTCACAGTTTAAATAGTTTTAAACTTCGCAATTTTAACATTTTTAAACCTTTAACTTGACTATCGTGCGGTGTGGTCGAAGGACGTGTTTTTAGTAATAGCAACTGAAACGAAACGGATGAGTCTCTTCCGAACAAATGCCACACTATAAGCGACAACGTTTGTTTTTTAATGCAGAAACACGGTTGTCTACTGTTACAAGTTGAAACCTGAAAATCCCTTTCTTGGTACACTTATTTGCTATTTAGTTTCATGGCACGTTTCCAACATCATCCCGACAACGTCATTTCCACTTCTTCCGCACCGCACTCATAGTTTTCCTCTATTCGATTTCCATTTGTTAGTTATTACGCTGCATATTATTACAAATTATGTTTCTATACCCATTTGACACGGCACAATATGCCACTCCTTAAATGTTCCTATCTCACTGTATAATAGATATTGTTTCTCGTGCGCACTCCTCGGATCGAGCTCGTCTGTCAAATACGTGCAGAGTCATCGCTGCATTTATTTGCGCAAGCAATCTGACATGCTTACACTATTCTATTTGCATCTACTCACGTGTTAGATTAGTGGGTTACAACTAGTTACAAGTGGCAAGCTCCCGCCATTTTCTGCCACAGCCTTGAAATGCTGAAAATCAGAAAATCAAGCGCGTCCAATCGAGTTGAAAGGACAAAGCTACAAAGTGAATCTGTGTAATTAGTGTTAAAACAATTGACACTAGTCTTGAGTGCCTACTACTGGCCAAATTGTAAAGGCGAAAAACCGGACTCTTCGTCGCATTAAAGGCAGACAATAAACAACTTTACTATAGCATAGCACTTATGAATCTTATGAATCCCATTAAATTGCCTTTAATCTCGTCGTGCTCAATTGCAAAACGTGTTTTACGGTGTCAGACTTTGGCGCATTTTTTTCCACCGGCAGATATACAGAAGAATCTATAAACAACTGTAGAAAAGACTGTAGTGACGACTCGAGTCCGAAGAAGCTTACGTAAGAAAGCCGACCCATTGACATCGCATCGCACTTGTGTTTACAATAAGATCCACGATTGTGGAACAACCTGCGGGTGCATTGTATGTTTAAATTAAAAACAAAACTTCCAAGGTTACACATTGTAGTAAATAGGCATCTGCACGTTCAAGAACATGAAACACTTTTGTAATATTAATGTTGGCAGATAGATAATGCACTTTATATTCAGGTAGATTTTTAGTCTGCCATGATTCGTGTTAGTGTACGATTGATTGATGATGGCCTGCTGAATGCAACCAATTGACATATTGACATTGTGGATAATTTGTTAGCGTGATATGGAGCGATAATGACTGCATTTTAATACCATGAAGCTATATTAGCACGATACAAAGGGTGGCTCAGCTCAGACACACAGGTGGATTTTATAGACCGTCGCATAAATTAGACACGTAGTTTACATTTTTTTTTTATGGAATTTGATTTTGTATTCTTGGTGGTTGGGTGAATAAATTAAGCAATTGTTGCCCATTGTGCTCTGTTGTTGGAAGGGACATTTTTATGCTTGTTATGGCTTCAAAAGAAAAACAGTTTTATGCAGTTCAAGAGGCGCACTTAAGGGACAAAGATGGCTTTTGTACATGGGTCTATTGGTGCAGACTAGAGTTACAGCTCTTGACAACGATGTCGAGTATAAGTATGCTCTAGCTGCTCTAGACTGCGGATCCTAGAACAGCGATTGCTTGGCCAGATTTTGTTCAATTTATGGGTCACGTATGCTGGTATTACCTAGGTTTCTAAATATACAGTTTGGTGTAGTTTATCTGATCCGAATATAACGATGCGATGGATTAAACTATGTTATCAAAATAGATCGTCATTCTATGATTTGAATTTTGAGTGATTTGATACACAAGATCGGTCGCCATATTTACCGAGAGCGCTGCAACCCCAAGCAGGCCTGTACAATTGATCGATCGTTAAAATAATCGTATACAAAGAAAAAATTGTTGGTGCTCAATTAAAGTGTTAAATTTAAGACGCAATCGTGTACCAATCTCACTTTGCGTACGTTCCAAAAACACGACGCAAAGCAATGATTTTCTATAGTAAACCATTTAAGATCGAAGATAGGTTCCAGGGTTACGAAAATACTACTTTTTAAAAAGAAAATTGAACAAAGTGAACATTTAAAATAAAGTGCACGACTGGGTCGAACGAAACTTTCTCGATACTAGATTAAAGAAAACAAAAAATTGGATATCTATCTCAAATGGCAGTTATATAAAATAACAATATAAGTTTTTAAAAGTTTAAGCTCTCAGTAACAGGCAATTGGCGCAAGTTCTGGCTAGAGGCCTATAAGCGGCTACTATACTATTTTATAAGGTCTTACAACTCACAAGATATGGGGCATTAAGCCTATTAAAAAAATATACCGTAGATATAATATATGAAAATACATAGATCGTGATTTGTGTAGTATTTTTTGATAAATAATTTAAAAAAACTAACATCTTCGAATTTTTTGAGAACAAGAAAGTACGGGATCTTATTAATAATACTTATATTATCTTTTATATGTATATTGGTCAAAATCATTGGAGCGGTTTTTGTAAAATTTGCCAGACAAAACAGTACCAAATATCGCAACGTTTAATTTGAAAAATACTATTGCGTAAATATTTAGGTGAAAACCGATTATTAGTTATTGTTCGGTATGTATAAGCATTGTTTCGTAGTTTTATCGAAATCAACGATGGGGTTTTCGAGATATGAGCAGTTTTTGAAATTAGCGTTTTCGGTACTTCGAATTGAAAATTAAGGACACAATAGTTTTGAAAACATTGATTTGACTTTAAGTCTGCATTTTGGTCAGAATCGTTGTGGCCGTTTTCAGGTAAACTAAACAAAAGAAAATTTAAAAAAAAATACAATTTTCAAAAATCCTTTGTACGATAATAATGAGAAAACCTGAGTTTGCTTTTGTTCTAATGGACCACATTACCTTAAAAATGAATTTTTGTTACAATTGTATAGAGCGTTTTCGAGATATGTCGAAATTTCAAAAGTACCGTTGTTCGAATTTTTAGCCAAAAACTGGGTACGCAGTCCTGGTAACCTCACCTACTTAAGTTTAAATATCAATTTTGGTTGAAATCGTTAGAGCCGTTTTCGATCAAATCAAACTGGTACGAAAATTTTATATGGGAAGTACCAATAATATTGAGGTTACCTTGAAAAAAAAAAACACCTCCCGAGCTGTAAGCCCAAAAACTCCAAATCCGAGGTTTGAACGTAATCCGGGAAGCCGTTTAGGCTATAGGCCCGTGGAAGGACGGACAGACGGACAGACCGGACAGAATTTTGCGACCCACTTTTTTGAGTTCCTCTATCATCGTAATATCAGAATTGATTAAAATCTCGAGTTCGAAATTTTGTACGAAACCAATATCTTTCTCTTACTATCTACGTAATGGAGAAAGTTAAAAACTAAAATAATAGAAAATTTTATTATATACATACGAAAAAACAAAAAAAACAATTTCAATAAAAACAAAATAAAATATTCAATTAACGCCATTTCAACTCAAAAAATGACAAGTGTTGTACACGTGTTGTACAAAAATATAATTACTACTCTGCCAATATATAAATTGGAAAAATATTAAACTTTTTTGTAACCAGAAACAACCTTAAAACTTTCTTCTAAAAAAGCACAACACACGAATCGAAACTGAACTCTAAAATTAGCAAAACAAAGTGAAAATAAGAAAATTATTAAAATTGCGTTGATTTTCAATTAGAAAGGGAATCCCTGAGTTTTGATGGCATGGCGCAATTAGAAACAAAAGTGTCATCTTTTAGGAAAAAAAAAATTAAAAAAAATTAAAAAAAAAAATTAAAGACTAGAACCCAAAACAACCCAACTCCGAAAATCTAACAACGCACATTGAAAATGTGTACTAATTTAGCAGCGACGCAAAGCGAGGTATTGGTGTATTGAGATATGTTTCTTGCTACAGTTTAAGAAATCTTAACAGTGCCTGCCTACCCGTACCCACTCTTCTCATTTTAGAAGAATAAAAATGTTCAAATATCTTAGCTCTGCTCTAGAACCACCCAACTTATTTTTGAATATACCATCCTTGTCATAGTTTAGATTTGTATTTTTGCAGCGCAGAGGTTTTTCCACTTTTAAAAATGAATAGTTAACACAACAGCTTCTTACAGTATCCAAGGCCAAGTTTCTCCCTTGTGTGGACCTACGATTTTAAGCCGGTTATATTTTCGGCCGTTTTTCAGACATTTGCCAGAGGTAGCTCAGAGGAAAAGACCATAAGATGATTTTCCAGGATCGAGCCTATTAGATCTTTCGCTCTGAGGCACACCATCACGTTTTCATAAGCTCAGTTATGGTAATAAACTAAGAAGAACATAAGTCCGATGTGGCAACTAAGTCGGCGGCACTGTTGATCTTCGCCCATGATTTTATCGTGAGTAAGATACCGCCTGCATACACGCTTTGGGAAAATATTGATTCAGTCCAGTCAATGGGACGTTAATGCACCCTTTCTCTAGTGCACTCTGTTGCCGAATTATAGTTTTAGTTCATTTAGATAAAGCACATGAAGAAGAGTTGGCTTTGTAGGTTTCTTTAAGAAAGTATTGGTATAACACAAAAATTAATTAAAAGGTACCTTCCACATCGGGGCTTCATTTCAGACTGATGAGTATAAAATAAATCATTGCAAAGTACCAGGTATTTGAACCACACTTCTGCCGATATGCCACACGTTCTTAATCAAGCTTCCATCTTGCATTACTCTACAGTTCAACTCTCATTTAATGCGTCGATCAATTTCACTCACTGACAAAGATCGGATATTTAATCTTGGTACCAACACTAGCTGAAAACTGATCCTCTACAAGAAAATGCAGCTGGAAATGCATACCCCATCTTAGTCGTCTTTGTGCGCCTAATGACATGTAATACCCTCCTTAAAACTTGTAATTCTTCGGTAATTTACAATCCGCACGTATCCATTAATGTGCACCAACCTAACAATCTAATTACATACTAATGCTTATCTGCAGTTGTTGCTGCTGTTCATTGATGTACACTGTACACACTGTTCACTGTGCACACCTCTGTTTGTAATATCCGATGCTTTCGATCTAAACTCTAATAGCTTCAGAGTTAAACATTGTCACGCCATATCACACCTGCTATTAATTGTGGACAAGAAAAATTGCAAATTTATACTCAAGCTGTATTCTGTGTGGTGTACCACCAATCAATCAGGTGCACAATGATTTAATTTCAATGTCAAATATACTAAAACGTCTGACGTCACTATCACACTGGCTGTTGATAATTTACTTAATCGTTTTATGTTTAATGCCGTATAAATGGGCGTGGCTGGGGTGTTTTAATTGCTTTTATTGTCATTTATAACCAACTTTTCATGTCATCACTTACCGAGTTGAAGAAGATAATTTTACGAGTACCAGTTACCGCAGTGCCATATATCTATTTTACTGTCATCGCTCATAATGCATTATACATGTCGAGCAGGAGCAGTATATATTTTATTTCTATTCTATTTAGACGGTGTGCTCGTCGCTCTTGCAAGAACAATACCCTCTCGAAGAGAGTTCTTGAATGTTTTTATTATTTTATTATCTTTCTCTATTATTCAAACAGCTATAAAATATGAAAAATAAAAAAATAAATAAAAGAAAAACGTAAATTTTATGACACTTCTTCGTTGTGTCTGTCGCTTTGTCTGCTATGGTAAAAGTTTTATCGTCTGGAATCAGGATTAACATTTGTGCTTAATTACAATTAAGTCGTCGTTGGCATTTATTTTTTCTTGTTTGTGTTGTACACAACTATTTTTTGTCTCTTTTTTCTTTTTATTGTTATTAGTCAGCATTTTTATATAAACGTATTTTTTTTTCTTTTAATTGCAGGTTCTCCGGTATTCCAATTCCCGCCGCCAGCAAGTCCATCGTGCAGTGTACACAGTCCTTCGGGTTCGTATACCGGTGGTGATGTGTTCTTTCCACGTGGTCGCAGTACGCCAAGATCGCCAAGAAATAGCTTCGGCGATGAGGCTGCTTTCTTCCGCCAACAAACACAGACGCCAAGGATGCATCGCCATACAACAGATTCGGCAAGACGGTAATTAAAAATTTATTTCCTTATTTTGTAGGTGGGTGGTGTGGGTGAGCTTTGATAAATTCATATAGAGTTCGATCTTTCATATTCTCGATTCAATCGGCTTCATCATCACAACAGTGTTGATGGAATTGTTTACTTTACGTTTAGCAATAAGTAGCAATTAATTTGAGATTTATTAGTCTTGCAAGTCGTTATTCTGTATTTCAAGGCAAGCTTCCAGAAAGTTGAAGCTTGCACTATTCTCACGTTCAAAGGTAGATGTAGATTTCAATTTCAGTTTACAAGAACTTGCTATACGTTCATTTTTCGTTCGTATATGGAAAAATAACGTTGCCACTGTAGGTACATTGTTCACGACGCAATAGTTTACTGATGGAAGTGACAAATAAAATAAAGCAGCATAGAAGGCAGACAGAAATAATGGGAACGCTAGGAACACCCTTCATTTATGCTCATTGCACTTTTAATCGCATTGAACTTACTTTCCCAGGGTACATGTAAGACAGTGTTTACAAAAAGTGTTCCTTTAATGGGCGGTCAGGTTTTAATTTTTACAACAGCTCTCGTTAAAGACTCCTTTTTCTAATGCAGAGAAATGATTTGTCGGAATATAGTAGTTTCAAGTTTCATTTTGTAGCTAGTATATAATTTTTTTTGGAATATGTATTTAAATCTGAAGGAGTACTTTTTTGTTGTAAATTTGATAACAAATTGCTCTCGTTGCGAATCTAATCAATTTTTATGAAATTTACCCGGATTTAAGCGAAATCTGTCATAAATAATATACATGTACCTTTGTATATTAGGTAGAATAGGTTCAAATGGGACATTTAGGCCCATTTTATTCACTCGATAAAATGGGCCTTAGGTGTTTATAGCTTTATTCACAAGAGCGAAAAATTGCACAAATAAGTATTCCTTATCTTAATATAAAATTTTCACAAACAGAGAATGTTTTTCCATTTAAGTCAAATAATATTTTAAAATTTGAGGCAAACTTTATTGACTTCTTCAAACATCTTTGTTTAGATAATTTATTTTCAGCAATTTATTTAATATAATAACATTTATTAAAAAACTAAGCTAATTCTTTTTAAGTATAGACAAAGCTTAAATTCTTATTTATTTATTGAAGCAGTAAAAACAATCATGTGAATAGGTCGAGAGTAAGATCTGCAAACTATTCTACCCTGCAATAAAAGTAAAAATTGTATAATTTCCGTAGCACCTTCTAGTGAGGAAATATTTTTTTTGCGTGGAAGGCCAAAGCCCACGGAGAGTAGTTTGTTATAGAACTAAGATTCCCAAATATATTCCTGAACCTACATTTATTTTCCTAAGGTTCTTAAAATCAGTTTCGCAATTATAAGATATTGTTTTTCATCTGACAGAGGACAAACTGGTTAACATTATAAGGGATCATTATAGGACATTTTCTACACTAGAAATAATTCTTGCGACCTCTGATTAGTGAATAGAGCTGCTTGCATTTATATTTCTACATATTTTTACCAAAAGACTAGTTACCAAAAAATAAAGTCCATCATGAGCGAGATCAAGACTACAAAGCTTGCAGTGTTTCTTTATTAAATGAACGCTAATTCTAATTGCTCTAGAAATGCAGTTCGCTACAATATGGAAGACTGGAACGATGCAGGGAAATAATTTCACGGGCAATAACTTCACATATTTTATGTGAAATTATTTCCCATTGAAAGTGTTCAAAAACTTCACCTTTTTTGTGGGAAATAATTTCTTTTCAAATGCGACGACATAATGTAAGCCTACAATTCATAAACAGTGGGCAAATGTATGGGGGCGCATGCTGCCCCCCTGCAACCCCCCGGCTTGGAGTCTCTGCTTAGGGGTGGGAGTAGTTGCGAGTTTGGGTGTAGGCAAAGTTAAATAAATTAGCTATACTACTTATAAATAATTTGATTTTGTTTTCCAGTTAGAATCAACAAATTCTCAAATTGTAGGTGGGAAATAATTTCACAAAATTGGTGGTGATGTGATTGCCCACTTCAAGTAGGAAATAACTTCACATAAAAAAAGGAAAATTATTTCCCACCAAAGGTGAAGTTATTTCCCATGTGAAGTTATTTCCCACGTGAAGTTATTGCCCGTGAAGTTATTTCCCTGCACTGACTGGAACACCTGGCCAAGACGCACTATTAGATCACGACCTTAGTGTATTTTCGTCATTTTCCACTCAAATTTGAATATAGAATCTGATAAATTATTACACAATTGGTGTAAATATTTAAAATAAGCAAAAAATAGACCTGGAGAATTCTACCAAAGCATTTTGTCTACTTTATTTCATTCCATAGACACAAACAAAGTGTCATTTCTAAAGCCATTCTTCAAATTCAGAATTTTTGGACCAAATTTAACAAGCATATCGGCTTTCTAAACACTATAATAGTGTTCTGATAGGCAACTGGTGAACATTTTAAGGGTTTTTATTTGGAGATAAGAGCATTTGGACTATTTTTTGAGCCCCTTCTCCAACTAAAAAGGGCCAAAAAGGCTCTCGCAAAAGTGTCAAATTGTAACTTAAGTTGCACAACAGTCACGCTGATTGTAATCTGCAAATAGTTTATTATCAACTTAGTTATAAGTAAGGCTCCCAAATGCTCAAACGCTCTAGCCAGAAGAGCATTTGCAGAACTTGATTTTGTCCGACAGTTTTTATAAAATTTGTTTTAAAATACGCCCTGTTTTTGAGTCGATATATTCTGTATCAATGACTTTTTTATTCTCCACCTTAAAATTGTAAACTTTGTGAATGAAAAAAAAAAATTAAATGACGACATTTCGGTTTTTATTTTACCACGTCTAGTTTGATTGCACGTTGTCAACGTAGCAAAGATATACAAGTCGAAGCAACACCATGTTCATGACGTTGTTTTGTATTACTCAAACCCTTTGCTTTGCATTTTCTCACACCCAGCTCTTTTTGTCACAATATAAGAAATAACGACGTCACAATATGACATCTCATACCTATATTATAACGAAGTCGAGTTCATTTCTTTAAGTTAAAATATATCGTCCTCAAACCACTTGCCAAATAAAAATAGAATTGTTAGTATGCAACATACAGGTATATATCTCTGACCAATTCTCCATGAATTATGGAAACCAAATTTTTGTATTTAAAAAAAAAGTTGCACTCGAAGTTCATTCTTACAAAATACTTCAAAACCAATTTAATGTTCTCGTACAAAAAGCCTTATGTATTTTTTATTTTTGTTTTCCTGAATTTCCTGATTAGTCCTTTTACATTTTTTTTTTCCGCCTTCAGAATTTAAAAAGTGTAATTTGAATCGAATAATCTTCATATTGCGTGTCAACAGTTTTGCAGACGGTTGACAATGACCTATTCCATTTCCCCATTAGTCACGTATACACATACGCCTAGCTTAGCTAAATTAGGTCATATATTTTTTATTTATCCGTGTCATATACAATATCGAACATTTTTTTCCATTACTTTCACACGTTTATTCACATTTGTGTATCAAACAACAAAGCTTGCATGCGTCAGACTCAGAGTAGGTACATATATAAAATGCATTTACGCTCAATCCAAAGCTCCAGCACGACCACTCATTTGGGGGTAAAGAATAATTATTTCTTTCAACTCACACAAAATTATCAACAAAGCATACTCGTACATATTTTATAGATATATGTATATCATAAATAGTAAGCCTCATTTTTCCGTCCATTTAATTCCAGTTCAAGGCTAACCTCAACCGGAGAAGACGATAATGAATGCCTAAGCGAGCATGAAACTAGTTGGGATGAGTTCGATGAACGTTATGAAAACTTCACAGCGGGCCGTGAACGTCTACAAGAGTTCAACGGTCGAATACCGCCACGTAAAAAGAAAAAGGACATCCCAAAACCGAAGCCCAAGTCTAAGGTAAGCCTATATATATATTTATTACTGTTTAGCCGCAGTGGAAGTATTATCTTCCACAGGCTGATGCTATACATTCAGCTTTCTGCTGTATGTTAAAATACGCTAGCGTAATTTTATGCGCGCACGTTTAACATGTACTGCGCAATTAGTTTTATCGCAGTTTATTTCTTAAAGTTAAGAAAAAAAAAAAAGAAACCAAATCCATTCTCAGCCGTTTGATTGGAAGTGCGCGAGTGACACGAGTTCTTTTGTGTTGCCTATAGAATACAGACTGTGTACGGTGGATACACTCGTACTCATGTGTAGATATTTTTTTTTTAATTCTCGAGCGCATTCAAAGAACACGTGCATTTTCCTATGGTGCATGCTCTCATTGACCCCTATCGATATTTAAATGTAGGTTTTATTGCCATACGAATCAAGCTGTGGAACATGTGTGTCATTGAAGAGGGAGAACCCAGAATACAGCTAGATGCATGTGGATTTTTGTTCGTTTATGATTTTTTTTATGTCTAACACTCTTTAGGTGATTTATTAAGTTTGTTGCGTTTGTCTTTCGGTTCGAATGCTAATGGTTTGTTTAGATTTTGTAATGGATTGGGTCAAGATAAGGAGTCTCGTATTACCATATCAAGTTTCAAGGATTTCTTAATTGGCGTCTCACTTGTTTTGGTCACATTTTTGTTTTTTGTTTTTAATATTTACACCTCTTATCGGGATGATAAACCCGTAAATTGAAACGTATGGCTTCCATTAGAGTGAAGTGAATGAAAAGTAAAAAATAGATTCCTGATATTTGGAGATGGAGGTGCTTATACATATTTATATTCGTATTGAGTGTTTTTTTTTTCTTAGAGCCGCACTGAATTAAATGTATTGTATGGAACTGCTAAAACGGACAACTGCAACATAGGTCAAATGATAAAATGTTGAACAGATATAGAAACATATTGTCAGCGTAGTTTGGTGTAGGAAGTAGACTACATTTTAGCTCATGAGCTGGGCAAATTTACAACAGGGTTACCTAGCAGTAATATTCATCAAAGCTTAATGAAACCTTTTAAACTACTTATCTATTATTTTTAAGGGAATTTTGGTTATTAAAAGCGCTAACCTTTTAAAAAGGTGATCCAGTAGCCTGACCAGCCTTGCAATTTACACTTTGCATTTTTAAATAAATAAATAAATAGGTATTTGGCGCAACTGGTCCGTATTGACACTAGGCCTAGGTTCTCACAACCATTTGTTTTGTGGGAGATTTTAATGGAAGGGATCTACAATTTTATGCCGATTCCAAACGGCTAATTGAGAAGCTCTTTCAAGACAGTTATACTCTCGGATGTTGGTCAGACGTTCGCGAGAGGTGGTGCAATGGAAAAAAAACCCGCTTTGTGGTCCAACACACTTTTTACTTTTAAATTATTTTTGTTTTGTATTTTAAATTAAACTTACATAGGTAGGTACTACTTGAGACTAGACGATAAATATAATTTCAAACTAACATTTATCTTATTCTATCATACTGGCTCTCAGCGAGCACTCTAAACTTATCAATATCCTGAAAATTTTTGCCTTCGGTCTAAAATCTATCTATCTCTATGATTTTTATATTTTTTTTTTATTTTCAAGAATCTTTAGAAAACTATCTGTGTTAATTTTGGAAATCTTTATTTGATGACATATTAAAAAAAGCAATCAAAATATGCAAACTGAATTGATAATAATAATAAGGAATTATATCTACAGTGCTAATAGATATTTCAAGTTTTACGAATTTAAGAGTTGTTGTTAACATCTCAACAATCTGACCGCAGCTTTATTTCATTTAGTCCTTATGACACCCGGAAGAACTTGCGAACGACTGACAGACAACCGACACTTTAACTGTCCTTAGAAACTTCTCAATTCAGCCGCCCATTTGACCAATAAATAAATACGGACTGTTGTAGTAATATATAATATTATATATATTGACCTTTACCGCCATCTATATTTTTTATCTGCTCAGCTGAAAAATTATATTTTAGCCATTTAATTCAGAGGTAATTTTTAGTTTTTTTTTTTGTACGCGATCAATTTTGGAAAATCTAACGACTTTAGGAAAATTTGTACTAAATCCTGTTCCCGTAGGTACTAAGTTTGCTTGTTTGACTTTGACTTAAGACTGAGAACAGATTCTTTGGCAAACGTCAACTATTTGACACTTTGTGTGAGCAAGTCGTCGGTACGTAGGGGTTTTTTTGTGCGACCATTTAATCGGCTGTAAAGTGATCCGTTTTAATCCGTTTAACAGCAGTCATTATATGGTTTGACAGTTCGATCTAGTGGTAAATTGATAATAGTCAAACTTGTGCCGAAAACCATTGCGATGTCAACTAAGTTTTCATTTGCAGACGGTTTCAAGAAGTTGGATTGTCAAAACTTCTTTCACGTTTGATATAGTTCAATGACAGTTCCATACTCTGCGAAATGGAAAAGTGACAAAATTTTGCCAATAACGCATTGTGATCACGGTTGGCACTTGAAAATACATTTTTAGTGTCCAGGCTAAATTTTTCGAACTCATAATGGAGAAATTTTCCATACAAAATTGCATATTGTGACCTAGAAAATATTTAGTGTGAAGGTTAAAAAGTATTATTAGTAAGGCCCTTTTTATCTAAAATTAGAAATAAAAATAACTAACAGTATGTAGCTAAAAAAGACCAAAATAATTCAAGTCCGAAATATTTGTAAACACAGAACAATAAATATTCATCTGATTTATTTCAACATTTTCTTCACGTACATAAATCACACGTTATTTTAGTTAATTTATTAATAATATTTCATTTCGTAAAAAAAATACTTAATTTAATAAAAATGTGACCATAAGAGAAAAAGCAATGACCAAATTTGGTCACAAATGACGGCAACCGTGAATGCGATGCTTACGAAAAATCAAGACTAATACGCAAACCAACGCGGGGTTATAAAAAAAGGCCCTAAATCTAAATAAAACGAAGTAATGCCGGTGTAAAAATATTTCATACATCGTGGTGTCACTGGATGGGGCTGTAGCTTGCTCTACTGCGTTTATCCACCGTCTTTCGTAATGACCATTTCACGGCCCGATAACTCTCTGACTAATCCAATTGCGTTAAACAACATTCAGGATTATGGCCATAAATTTACCGCCCCCCCTCAACTATTACATGTTCAATCGAAAACTTATTTATTCAACCCCCATTATGGACTTAACCCAAATTCACTTTTATCCTTAAACTAATAACAAATCCACGTCTACTCTCAAAAAAGAAAACAATTAAGTGCCACAAAATCACTACCGACCTTCTTTTTCGTAGCACGCATCTACAGGCCAGAGGCAACCCACATCCATTGACCCTTATAATGATGTTACATCATGAAGACAACGCTATGAAAAACCATAAACCCTGAACTACTGTCCTGAAGAGGGGTCAGTCCAAACACTAATAATTCATTACACTCTGGAAGTCCTATGCACTCGATATTATAACAAATCATCGGGCGCACGGTTTATTATCATCTACCTAGGACATTTAGAAGTTCTCCTTCCATTGGAGTGTCTACTGTCTACTGTATTAAGGGACAGACATGAATTATATTTTTCGTTTCTTCCCTTTTTCTTTTTTGGGGAGACATTTAGTCGATCCCTTGGTGGTCATAATGGGTCATAAAATGAATCCAACACAATCGTTGATAATTATTATAATAATACACTTGTGCGTTCGTTGATTAGTTACACATGAATAAATATGGCCAGGAAATGAAAACAAAAAAAATAAATATATTTTTGTTCCTTTTCCGTTGGGTGGTGGTTTGTTGTGTAGTGATTGTGGTGGACAGTATGAACGAACAGACAAAAAATAAAGTAATTTATTCAACGCTTGATTGAATGCGTATCATGGCACTTGTATGCACATTTACATAATTTTTCTGAAGGACTGCAGCGACCAGCATCATAAAGTAAGTCACGCGGGTGACATTAATTTGTGAATATTTTGGTAATAATTTTTTTTTGTTGTGAAAAATCAATTTTCGGGAAACAAATGTGGGTTTAATTGCATGTAAATGAATGAGTATCGCGCAGAAGTGGTTATTTGTATTGTTGGGAGAATGGACAGATGTGATGTTGGTAATAGGTTTTCGGATTTGGGAGTTATGAAATTAGGTGTAGTATAAGAGTAGGTCATTGAGGTGCATTTTAGTTGATGAAACTGTAAATTGTCTTCAAAGTGGACAAGGGGACATTAAAGTCCAAGCTCTATCTAGTTTACTTGCGAAACTACTGAATGGATAGTTGTGTTACTTAAAATAGTAGTGGACTATCTGGTCTTATTTGATCTACGGAAGAAGTGTTTCATATTTGCTCCATATTTCATAAGAATTTAATTCGAAATCACGGTGTATTTGGTCCGATTAAGTGTATTTGCGAAGGAAAAGTTTTTGGAGATGTCATAATCTTATATTTATCTCCTTTCTATCTAAGTCCTTTTATGGCTCAACTGCTTCGTAAATAGATAAGTATATATGTCCGTCTATCTATTTCTAGAAAATCGGATTTTATTGTTGCATACTTGGTGTAAATTGTCTTAAACTTATGGCGAACTTGCATTAAACGCACAAATCTCGTGCGACTGTGCAATGCACTTTGACAGAAAAAATTAGGGAACCAATACCGAGGTCCATTGCTATATTCCGGCGGGGATTACACATGTTAACAAAGCATGATCACCTTGTCGCATAATAAAATGCTTTTTGGATGTTAAATCGTAAAATACCATATGCTTCCCTATAGCTCCACTCATTTATACCAACTTCTTTAATAAGTATACCCTGGTTCCAAATAATTTAAAACCATTTATAGAAGTTCATTGCTTGGCCTCAAAATGCGAGAGATGCAAAAAATAAATGTTACTTCCTCACACCTGAATAAAATCTTATTCACTTCGATTATTTTCGATTACATTCAAATTTATTCATCTAATTTTACAAAATCTTCTTTTACAGGAACAAAGCTTTACTTGGCCGACAGTTGTCACAGTGTTTGTCTTCGCCATGGGGTGTGGTTATCTTGTCGCACGATGACTTTAAACAAACACCCTATACCAACGTCCACTCACTTATCATTGTAAGTATTTCACCAGACACTGAAGAAAGTTAGTTAATTTTTCGACAATTGAACGCAAAATATTTTATTCAACTTGTTTGTCCTCGAGTTGAAACAACTTCTTAACAAAAGCCAACGAATCACTGAATTCCGTTTTATGGAAAATGTACCTTCATAAAATTGGTCTTTTACTTAAAGTCTGGATGACAAACAGCCAACGTTACCACACGCCATTAACATCAAACAAAGGAAAAATAACAGTATCCTGCCCACATGAGCTCACCACACAACTGGGGCTCCTACAAAATATAAGTATTCAATTTTTGTATTTGTAATTTGTTTTATTTTATACAGAATTTTATAAAAAAAAAAAGCAATACAAAACAACAACAAACTCTCAACGTACAAATGAAAAATAAACTAAATAGTAAACAAAAAGACATAAACAGAAAATTAAATATTTTATATACATTTTTCGAATACTTTTTTGCTTTGAAAACCGAATACAAACACAGAATGCTTTTCAAACTTGTGTTTTTGTGCAAGAATAACAATAAAACAAGAAAATTAATTTTTTAGACAAATTTTGTATTTTTTACTGCCACGAATAAGAGCAAATAACTGCGTATTCAGTATTTCAATTGAATATAATATAAGAGAGGTTTAGTTATAAAACAGAATCAAAATACTTACAACAATTGAACTAAAAAAAAAAAAATTGTAGGTACTAAATATTTTGTATTCAATTTTACAAACAAAAAGTAACCACAATCTCTATAATAGTAATCGCTTTTTTTTAAATCTAAGTGTAATACAAATATAATCAAACAACAAGTTTAAAAGAAGAATTTCGTAAAATAACTCATATAAGACGAAGAAGGTTTTCTTTTATTTTTATTTTTTGTGAGGTGAAACACAGTGTTAAGTTCGTGGAAGGTATGTGGAATTTGGTATTCTCCTCGGTTGCGATTTGTTTCAATCTCGAAGCAAACATCGAAATCCCCCTCGAAGAGGGGGTTTTAACATTTAGTTACTTTTCTTTTGTCTTTGTAGTTGTCATTGTCATAAAAATACAAGTATGACTCAATTCTTTCCAATATCTTCCACAAGCGATCGTTAAAAATGTTTTATTGCGTGCGATCCTTAACAAAACCCGGTGTTATTCACCTTAAACCCAAAGCAATTGTGATTATACTAAAAAAAAAAATACATATATATATATTCAAGTAATACTGCATTGAAAAATTAAATTAAAAACAAAATAAAAACAAGTATTTTTGAAAGTTATAAAAATAAAAAAAATATAATCAACTTGGTGATATTAAAAATTTCACTAAACAATTAATATAAACAATTTTTGGTCATTTTTGACAAGATGAGGTGCTAAGAAAAATAACATAAAAACATTAATGAATTACCTAAAACTCCCTCGATTTGTTTCTCATTTTTCTTGTCGTTGAAATGAACAAATTGTTTTTTGTTTTATTTTTCACTTCTATTAGATTAATTATTTTGAGTTTGCTTTTCCTCCACTTTACATATTTTAATATTTTTATCATCTTTTAAAATGTAATTGTAATTTAGTATGAATTTTGTTTATAATAATAATTGATTTTGTAGATTAGTGTAATGTAAAAGTTACGTGAAAACATAGTTTTTAAATCATTATTTGCTTTATATAATTTTGATAATAGTATATTTTTGAACGGCAAACTTGAATTTACTGCCATTGTGATGATTTTATTTTAAACATACATGAAACAAGATTTTATCACAAATTTGTAGAAAATTTATAAATATCTTGCTGATTCGTCGATGAATATGATTCGATATCTTTTTTTTTATTATTATTATATTGGAAATGTGTCAATAAATATAATTTTATGTTAATTCTTATCCTAACAGCACAGGAATGTATTAAAAAAAAAAGATTTTTGTTATTGTTTGGAAGTGAATACTTTTAATCGTAAATATAATTTTATTTCCATTGCTTTGAAATTGAAATTTTAGAGAGTATTATGTGCTGTCAACTGGTTTATATATCCCTACAATAAGTCCTGCTTCTAGCTGTAAATATAGCTGAGCCTGTTTAGGAAAATATCTAAAACTGTCAAATAAAAGCTTTTTATGTAAACGATCAAGTGACCGTTGCACATACTCCACTTCTGAGATTTTTGATCAGTCTTGATTTAGTTACCTAAGAAATTCACTGCCACGATCGAAATGTGATGTACGTAGCATAGGATTGATGGAATGCGCAGACGGGTGGTCAGCATGATAGATTCCTTACAGAGATTGTAGGTCAATTTTATAAATTCATCTCCGAGCACCTTCTTCTTTCGTAGGATTCGAGGTTCATAAGTGCAAATCCAACTGATCATTAACCAATTGACTAATTCTGCTGTCATTTACTATTGAAATCATCGTTCTATATAGATCACGAACCGCACCGAAAATATTTGCTTAGATTACCTGCAATCGTGTGTTACACATTGGCCAAACCCAACCGCTCCAATCCTGTCAAATCCGCATATTGGCTGTATGCAGTCTATTTAACAATTGGTCTACACAATTGTAATCAATAATTGTGGAAAAAAAAACTCTAGAGCTCTTTATTACCCCATATAAGACCACCTACAACATAACGACACTGATCTTTATCTAAAAAAAAGCTTATTCCCACCTAATGCCCTGACATCACTTAATATTACGAGGTGATGTCATGGCACGTGGCCTCTACTTAGTCGTGATCAGTTGAGAGATCGGTGATCTTTCATCTCTCTTAGATGCTCGCTCTTGGCAGTAATCGGAACGAAAGCTGATATCTACATAAATAAAGAAGAAAATGCAATGTTCTTATCATATTTATACTGTTCGGTTTTTTTGAGATCACCTCTAATCCATTATCACTCAAATGACAATTTTCGACATGAGAATGCGGAGTGTTGGGACTCCTTCATGCATCATGAACTCTGGCTTCCAGTCAGATTCAATGGCATTCACCAACAGGCTTAGGACGCGAACGATTGACAATCTTGAGTGCTATTGGTTTGCCAGCTTAAGGCGTTTTCGATAATGTCAAGAAATCGTGATCGATCCATTATTTGGTTTTTCAGCTTAAAGCTGTCATTTAAACGTAAGCAGACTTTAAAAATAACAATGAGCAAAGCGACTGTATATAAAAAAGGCCGATTCGGAGGCATCAAATGATCGTCAGTATACCTACTTTGAAACTTATTGCACACAAAATTAATGTCGCTACTTTTTCCAACGGAGTTTGGCGCAAATGTCATCAGATCTCTTCTGTCAGCAAAATTTGCAAGATCTCATTTGTCTAAAATTCACTAGGCCCGTTTGCTGATATTACTCATAGCGATTTAAGTTCTACTTTATTACCTTATGGGCTACTTTTTCCTTGTCATAAACTGTCACATAAGATTTTAAGTGGAACTTAAATCTCTATGAGTAGTATCAGAAAACGGGCCTAAGTGGTATATTTTTTTTATCAGCATTTTAAAATACAAACGTAAGAAAACAATCGAACCCACTAAGCAAACTTCATTGATCCGCCTTTCAAATTGACCGTGCTTGATTCCAAAAACGCATTCCAAAACACGTTGTTCTACGCCTTACAATTAAGTTACAAAACTTCTCCCCCAAAGCCAAGATACGACTATCTACTTACACAAGTAAAAGTAATAATAAATCTCTTCGCAAATAATTTACTCACTTCCTTGTGCTCTTTGGATAACAACGAACAGAATTTTTCAAATTGGTCTCAATATAGTAATTTACTGTTCAATAGAAGATATTCATATATTATAGTTTAGTAATACTTTTTGTTATTTTAAGTTTAAAGTAATTTTTATCATTTCCATCTCCGATTGTAGTGCCACAGACACGCAGACACATTTGTTTTTGCTAGCCTTAAATATTTTCGTTGGTGTTGTTTTTTTTTATATAAATATTCCCATTTAATTTTCTATATTTTATCCCACTTTCTTTATTTCAAATACTGTACCCTGATATTTTGAAAGCTCATCAAAGCATATTGTGATCATATACTTAATCTTTTGTTCATTTTTTAAAGTTGAAAATTATTGTTAGAACTCTTGAATCAAACACTTGTTTTTGGAACTAAAACAGACCAAAATATGATTACAAAACTACGGTTAAAAAAAAATTAAATTTTTGCTACTAAAATTGTACATAAGTGCTTCATTAAAAATTCAGAAAAAAAAAAAACATCTCATACTCCACTTTTATACAAGAAAACTTTTGCCAACAAAATGGTTCTTAAAAAAACAAAAATCCTATCGAAAATGTTTAACGTGCAATTTCATAAACAACAGGTAAACAAAAAGAAACAACAACTTTTTTTTTATATACGAAAGAAAAATAATATATATATAAATTCTAATCGATATTAAAACAATTCCCAAAAAAATGTTGATCTCAAACTTTTTTTAAATAAATAAAATAAAAATACAAATTTATACAAATAAATAAATATATTATATGTTTACACAAAGCAAACGAAGAAATTTAAGTATGAAATGTTATCAGAAAGAAAAAGAGAAATCTCACTATAAGTGCAGATTTTGCTTGTATATATTTTAACTAAGTTTAGTTCGTAAATTGGTTTCAGACAGGAAATTTATGAAAAACAACAAAATAGCTGAATGTGGTCTTTTGATATAAATGCATAATGCAATCAATGACTTGTTGTTCTTTTGTAAATTTTTATTTTTTAATCATTTGACTAGAGAAATGATATTTGATTTTTGACAAATATTGTTGTTTTAGTTGCAATAGTTTTCAAATGATCTCGAAAATTTGGCTCTCTTAAAAAAACTTGTTTTAAAAATAAAAATAAAGTAAAGGTCGATAGAGCATTTTTTTTCTACTTGAAAATATTTCCGCTTGTTACAATCAAAGAGTTATTATGAAGTTTGTTTTAATTTTTGGTCTCATGAAAGATTTTATTTGCGCATTGCATCGACAAATTGTACAAATTTCCAGAAATGATTACAAAATATACAAAAAAGAAAGACTAAAATGCATAGTTCATCCAGTATATGATAGAAGAACGATTATAATTATTATATCTTAATATGCCATTTGCTGCATTTGATTTGTATATATAAAGTTTATACAAATAAAAAGTATATATTAGTAGTTAAGCGAAATTAGTTTAATTTGAAAGCGAGTTTGATACGTAAGAAATGAATAAGAAAAAGAAAGAATTAAATACGAAAACATTACGAAATGCATCGACTTGATGGGCCATTTCTTGGTGCCGAATATTTTAATGAAATGCATGCTGCCAACTTTTTTTTTTGTATTTTAGTCTTATGTAAGCAATTGTTTTTTATAAGTAAATCAATTTGTAAATTTTATAAAGAGAAAATTCTTTTAATTTTTTTTATATACAATTTTATATAAGAGTATAATTTTTGTTGAGTATTTGAATGTTGTAAATTAGTTGATAAGGTTTTTTTACATACAATATTGCAGTTATGCATTGGTGGAAAATGAAAAAAAAAAACTATATGCGATACGAATGCGGTATAATGATTTATGCACTTTTATAAACATAATAATTATGATCTCATGAATGTTCATATATAAAGAAAAATAAATATAATTCATGCATTTTTAAAGGTTGTGTTTTTAATTAACTTGTTGATTTGGCGAAAAGCGGGGAATGGACACTTACATATTGATGGGAAGAAACTGAAACAGGAATTTGAATGAATTACTGTCGAGTACTTCGGGCTGGAATTAAACCTTTTTTTTTTAACAAAAATAAGAACTTTTTTAACAATAAAGAAAATTGTTGCAACTATAGCGTTTGTTTAAAAAAAGATGCTCTACTCGTATGTCTTCTAACTCAAACAATTCATTGGTTTTCATTTCAATATCCACTGATTGACTTTTTATCTAAATACGTTTCAGAGAGTACGTATTTTTTTTGCCTGGTTGGTATGTGGTCTGGACCCTGGATTAGGGAAGGGAAAAAATGTTTTGTTTCTATTTGCTTTGTGTAGTCGGCTTAACGAAGTGAGCAACGAAAAAACTGTTCCTACTTTTCCTTCACAACCGATCTCTCTCATTGCTCACAAAGGGAAACATGTGCGAAAAGTTGCAAATTCATTTGAAACGGCCCACAACTTGACAGTTGCCGGGAAGTTAGCTTTCGGGTCAACGATTGTTGTGATTCTGGAGTCTCGATATCATGCCATTGAAGCGAGGGGGAAGTAATCAGTGTTTTTGAGTGGTCCTTGACTACAGATTTGCTACTAGTAATTGCATGCGAATTCGTTTGAATACACTGTCATACACTGAGATTCACCATGAATACGCACAGAAAAGTTCCTTGAATACACCTGATTACTTCCCCCTCGCATTGAAGTTGTGTTGAACTTCTTCAGAGAAGTTAAAAGCGATAAAAATAATAATAATTATTGGCGCAACAGGTCCGTAGGGACCCTAGGCCTAGCTTCTCGCAACCATTCGTTTTGTGTGAGTTTTCATTTTTGGAACGAATGGAAGGGATCTACAATTTTATGCCGATTCCAAACGGCCGATTGAGAAGCTCTTTTAAGACAGTTATACTCTCGGATGTTTGTCAGAAGTTCGCGAGAGGTGGCGCAGTGAAAAAACCCTGAGTTGGAAATTGGGTTTTTGTGGGATTCGAACCTGAACCCCTCGCTTAGTAGTCCAACACACTAACCACAAAGCCACTGAGCCTTAAAAGCGATAAAATAACCATCATTACAAATAGATTCCTTGAAAATTTTTAGGTAAATATTATCACTTTTTGCCGAAGCTTAACGCAGAACCTGATATTGTAAATGAAGCTTTAAGTTAAGTTTGGGATCTAGAAGTACTGGGCTCCAGTACAAATGATTAATTCTAGTTTGTTGTTGATCAGTGCCCCTTTGCTTGTCTGTACTTATACTTCGTATCTAGTTAGTACAAAAAATTCTCGACTAAGAAAGTTTTTTTCCACCAAAGAGCAAATGATTTCCGATGCTAAAAGTTTTGCATCGTAATTTCTGCTCTGATAGTAATTAGTATTTGAGCTATAAAACTGAATAAAGTTTCTGTTCTCGGCTCAATTTGGAATATCTTAGAAGGTGGAGGACATCATTCTTAGCAGTAGAAAGTTTTGCAAATATTGCTTAAAAATGTAGGTTGCCTCTAATTCAAAACACGTTCTTTCCCAATATGCGGTGAGTTGGTATATCACTTGACAACCCATAGATCAGTTTCTGTTTTTTTTTTTGCTCGATTTAAATTGAAACTTATGCTTTTGCAGTCAAAATCTGAATGCATCTTACCTAATAGAAAAAAACCTGCCAAGTGCGAGTGTCACTCGCGCACCGAAGGTTCCGTATTTGGCTAAAGTCCAACACATCAGATATTATTTCAAATCTATAAAATCATTCATTATTTCCCCTCTTCATGAATTCATCACAATTTAGTTTAATTTAATTACTTAATATTTTTACTCTCAAAAATTACTCGCACATGAATCTCATTTTCTAATTATTACCTAGTACCCAACCCACGCCAATTTTCCATTCTGTATGCGACCTGTCCCAATTAAAAACTATTGACTAAAAATATATTACTTTTATTTTGTTCTGTACTCCCCAAAAAAATGTATTATACTCCCCAACGAAATCAGCAAGCGGGAACCCTGGTGGTATACCACCAGTGACTCTCTTCTGTCTTTGATGGGGTCAATAGTCAATTGTGCACAACTGCGTAGTAGAGATTAAAACTTATGAGAGCAACGTATTTTACATGGTAAAATTATCTTTTTTGAAAATATCTTGTAAACTATTAACTTTTCGGCAAAACAGTATTCAGCACATGTATAGATAAGCAGGCCTATTCGGCAAAATCTTTTATCAATTTGTTCTGTTATTCTGTTATGAATTTCCATACAAAAGTTCGAATTGTCAAAAAATCTTTTACGGGCTCTAAAATTGGTATTCTGTGTGGAAAAATCTTTTATGAATTCTGTTAAGAATCATAACAGAATAAAAGATTGAATTTTGTGACTTTTATTATAAAAGATTTTTATTTAATATGTATTCTTGGATTGAAATGTTTCTCTATATAATTCCAAGGCGACGAAATGCTTACAAATGGAGACAAAATGTAAAAAATGTATGTAAAAAAGTATAATAGTTGAAAATTTATATTTTTGTTTAGCCGAAAACACCCATCACTTTTGCTGGAACTAAGATTTAATATAGTGACCCATTTGATCTTCCTGGTGTGAGTAATAATTCAAAATTTACTCCTTTAGATTTAGATTTTAGAGCCCGTAAAAGATTTTTTGCCAGTTCGAACTTTTGTATGGAAATTCATAACAGAATAACAGAACAAATTGATAAAAGATTTTGCCGAATAGGCCTGAATAGCTTATTTTGTCAATTGAGTTGCCGTTTAAAAGGCATATATTTTATTTATATTATTATATTATAAGCTTACGTATTTTTCATTATCTGGTTAATAATGAGGAAAATGGAAATCTTACAGTCCTAATGCTCCATAGCCATAGCTAGTCTAAGATTGAAACTGTATAAAGATGATATAGATGAAATCTTTTTGATATAATAGACTGATCAGAAAGATACACAATCTCCCAGTAAAACTTATAACTAGGAGTGTTGTGAGATAGGCGAAAGACTCGTTTTAAGAAAAATCGAAAAACAATTCTGCTTAATTAAAACAGGAAAGATTCCACGTTGACCAACAGTACTGATTTTTCTGTACATAATTATTCTGTTTTGATCTGTTAGATCTTTCATTAGACGTCTAACCTTACCTTAAGTGCCAACGTTTCTGAATTTAAAAAAATACATCTTCACCCACCTGTAGATGTACTCGACTCGTATGATGCATATTTTCCGATGTCAAACAATCAAAATGCGCCCCTAAATAGTGTTCAATATTCATTAAATTGTCTCAAGAAATTAAAAATATAGCTTGTATGTATGAGAAAATCTTCATATAAGTATCTATACGTATCAGTTTCCACTCACCATGTATGGCCATACCAGTAGGTAGGTACATGGTACATCACAAACATCTCGTTAACTAATTTCTTATGCAAATGCACGCATAAACTTCCATATGCCATCCTGGTTTAATTAAATGATCAAATAATTACCTGCGACAAATGCAATATCAGAGAAGCTCGTCAAAGTTATGCTAATTACAAATTCATTAGATACAAACTTTGCATGGCCTCGATGGCATAAACGATACCAACATCGAACCGCGACTTGTCTACACCCCAAGCCACTACACGTCAAGATACATAAATTTTTAATTTTACAACTTCATGCCGTGTAAAGTAAATATTCTCTATCCATTATGTATATCTGACGAAGTGAGTATACTATCTGTAATCGCGTTGAAGTCTTGAATCTTGAATCTTGAAGCATTTGCATTTAATATATGTATGTAGGTACTTTTCAACCAGTTTCACTCGTTAATTAAGGATTGCTTGTTATTTTAATATCACGTACGCAGATGTCCTATGTAAATATGTGTGCGGGACATCTTTTTAATAATAAAATAACTAGTCAGCTTGCGTCCAAACTGGGAACCATTGGTCATTATCGTCATGTTTGCCATCCTCTTTCAATTGACATGGATGTCTAATATCCTTCTAACATGTGAATGTGCACAAGCACTTGCAGAAGTTTTACGATTATGAATAGCCAAGATATATTGCATTTCTTGTGGGAATATCTACCTACTCATAATAAAAGTACCTCGACAGACATTTTTGATGAAAGTGAGCGAATAAATAATGGTACGTTGCAATTTAATAAGGGCGGATGTTATGGGATATGCTGAAGTCTGTGTCAACGCCATGGCATGTCCGGTGAATGAATGACAGATTACAATCTGACCGTAGCCAAAGCAAATTACTCACCGTATTTAATATGAATCTTTGACATGATATTTTATTATTATTATATTCCCCTATGACCGAATGTAATGGGTAACATGCAGCCCTCCGATGGAATGTGCTGTGAGTTGAGGTGAAACATGATGGAACGGACTCTCTTTCATCTGGAATATTTTCTTGACTATGGTCATTCGAGTGGATCACGAAAAAGGGACCATAACATTCAAACATATATATAAGAGTCCTATGGTAATGAATAGGCGACCAAGTTTTGTCAAGCAGATAGGGGGTACACTTGAGCCACAAAGCTTCTAAACGGGAGTAAAGCTACATTTGCGTTATTGTAATGTCATTTAAAAAAAATAATGAATAAACACTGCCCCCGGATGACTTGAGCTTCTATAGATAAAGCTAAGATGCATGCGGGGAATAGCGCATTTATGTCTTTTCAGAAATGCACTACCAATGGGAGTTTGATTCTTTTTTATATGCACTCGAGAAGTATTTTTACTTTCGTGATAGAACTGACTACTTTTCACTGATTTATACACAAAAAGAATAAAGTGCACGACTGGGTCGCACGAAACTTTCTCGTTTAGTGCGAGTCTGACTGTTTTTCAGAGTCTTCAGCAAATCGAAAATTGAGGACACAATAGTTTTGAAAACATTCATTTGACTCTAAGTTTGCATTTGGGTCAAAATCGTTATTGCCGTTTTCCGGTAAACTGAAAAAAAAACTAAAATTCCTTTCTTCAAAAATCCTTTGTACGATAACATAGAGAAAAACTGAGTTTGCTATTAAGTTATAAAAGACCACATTACCTTAAAAATGAATTTTTGTTACAATCGTATAGGTAGACCGTTTTCGAGATATTTCGAAATTTCAAAAGTACCGTTGTTCGAATTTTTAGCCAAAAACTGGGTACGCAGTCCTGGTAACCTCACCAACTTAAGCTTAAATATCAATTTTGGTTGAAATCGTTAGAGCCGTTTTCTGGTAAACTGAAAAAACTAAATTTTAAAAAATTCCTATTTTCGAAAATCCATTGTACGATAATATACAGAAAAACTGAGTTTGCTATTAAGTTATAAAAGACCACATTACCTTAAAAATGAATTTTTGTTACAATCGTATAGGTAGACCGTTTTCGAGATATTTCGAAATTTCAAAAGTACTGTTGTTCGAATTTTTAGCCAAAAACTGGGTACGCAGTCCTGGTAACCTCACCTACTTAAGCTTAAATATTAATTTTGGTTGAAATCGTTAGAGCCGTTTTCGATCAAATCAAACTGGTACGAAAATGTTGTATGGGAAGTTCCATTAATATTGAGGTTACCTTGCAAAAAAAAAACACCTCCCGAGCTGTAAGCCCAAAAACTCCAAATCCGAGGTTTGAACGTAATCCGGGAAGCCGTTTAGGCTGTAGGCCTGTGGAAGGACGGACAGACGGACAGACGGACAGACGGACAGACCGGACAGAATTTTGTGACCCACTTTTTTGAGTTCCTCTATCATCGTAATATCAGAATTGATTAAAATCTCGAGTTCGAAATTTTGTACGAAACCAATATCTTTCTCTTACTACGTAATGGAGAAAGTTAAAAATAAGTCCATTATAATGCGATTGGTTTAGGAACAATCATAAGAAATAGAGAAACGACTGTAGATGTCTTCTCCACATTTAAAGAATCGATTTTTTTAAGAAAAGGTAAAGTTGTTTCACAATTCCTCCTTATAAAAAGGCATAAATGTGTATTCTGCAAGGGCTCCCGTATAATGTCGGATGTCATTTTCTGCGCTTAACCTCGGCGGTCGGTGGCTCAAAACTAGATTCACCTTTAATTCTCCCGCGTTGGACTCATAACGAGAGATGTACTTCCCGTCTTTGGGGTAATCTGCCCCGAAACCCCTTCGTTTATAATATCTCCAATGACATAAGAAAAATTTGACTTCGCCTACGCCCGTTTCCAACATTTGTCTTTATCTGTAAAAACTATGGCATTTTGGTAGCCCCAAGCCTATTCTCTCATTCTCTTTGTTTTCCTTTTTTTTTTGTGTTTACGTTCCCACGGAGGTCTTACCAGCACAAGAAGACCAGTAATCAAAAAAAAATACTTCAAATCAATCATTACCTAACAATTAACAGCAGTTAAAGGACTTCATGACAAAATGACTAAAAGAATCCCAAAAATAAAAAAAGACTTCAAAGAATACCAGCAATCAATATTATTGTAAATCTATTGACATAGTAGAACTGATTTTGAAGTAATAGGGTAAAACTATACAAAACGCCCCACTTGACAAAACGCCCCATGAGTCTGGCACGTACATCAGTGTGGTTATATGACTCACGCTAAGCTTGTTCGAACCAGTTTCATTTACTGATGAATTGCGGTAGTTGGCGGTTGTGTTTTTGTTGTCACTTTACGAAATATTTTGTGAAAACAATAAAAATTGTATTTCTTCAGAAACAAAAAACGTTTTACCAAAGTTCTTTATCTACTTATAAAGTTAGTTAAAATATAGTTTCAGTACAGTTTCGCGTATCTCTTAGAAAGGGATGGGATGTCCATAATTTTAGTGGGGCGTTTTGAATTGCGAAATTTACAAAACGCCCTAGTGGAGTAGGTCTAAAACGCCTCACCCAATATTGTGATAAGCATGCATATTAGAGCTACTTTCCGTACTTATTTTTAATGGAAATGAAGTGGAATTACAAAAGGACTACACTGCGGGCATCATGGTCTGAAAAACACAACCAAAGAAGAAATTTCAGACGAAGATTGTAAAAGGTGTATCGAGAGTACTGAAAATGATTACAAGACAGCTTCTTTAGAAGATTGGATTCAGTGTATATTGCATCAGGGCTCGTTACATGAATTTTGATGAAAAGACACACAATTCAACTTAATCATTTATTTTTCATACTTTTCCTTAAGGGCGTTTTGTCAATAAAATGGGACTTTTCACCCAACAACCTATTTACAAAACGCCCCACCTGAACTATTTTTAAAAAAAATATTATTCAAACAATTTTATAAAAATTTCAATTGCCAAAGTCAAGAAAAAATAGTATTTTATTTGTATGCAATAAAAGATTTGTAATTTTCTTTTATTTTTTGTCTTTTATTCATAATTTCTTAAAAGTGGGGCGTATTGTATAGTTTTACCCTAGTATCTACTGATTTAAAGTATATTAATCAAACGATTGGTACTTCAGCGATTCCAATACTAAAGTACTACCTTCTTTTACAGCTGTAACAACCGTTAGACAAGCAGGAGTTCCGAAAATTGAGAAAGCGGGTATAAACTAGCAAATGTGCCCTTGCAATTAGCTTTTGTTAGCGTTTGAGAATAAGCTGATTCTTTTGTAAGTACCTCGATCTGCACCAGGTGAGCGGAGCCTCCGTGGTATTGAGGGAATGGACTTTAAAGAGAGACCAACAAATTCTAGGGAAAATAGAACGCAAGCTACATTTTTCATCGCGGAATTACAACATCTATACTCTACTTGACAATATACTGAGATTCAGCTTGAGTTGAAGCAGTGATAATACATTCAAAAAATAAAAATACCTACCACAGCTCCAAAAATTCCCTACCGACGCGACGTAAAATTTTCCCTACAAATCATCCTGCCTGCCTCCTTGAAAAAAAAAATTAAAGAAATGTTTTGAAATGCTAATATTTCTGTATTTATTTCATTTTTCATTTAGAAAAGTTTGTAATATTAAATAACTATTAAAATATTTGGACGAAAAAAGCTTAGGTAGAAATATTCAAAAAAAAAAAATTCAATCAAAAAAATGTTCAAGTTCTCATTTATTAGGCTTTTTTTTATAGAGTATGAAAAACACCCACGTTCGCAGCAAATGATTTTAAGTATTAAAAATGTTTGCTTTTTCCCCTACGGATTAATTTATTAGTCGAAGATACCTAGGGAAAAATCCCTACGTGTAATATCACTGCGTAGAAGTAACTTATATATATATTATATACATGTACATGCAAATGCATTCCCAAAATTGGCAGCTTTTTAGTACGTTGCAACCTAAATTGAGGACGCTCAATAAGATCACAAGTTTTTAGTTAAATACAAATACAAATAAAAACATGTCTCACAACATATTCCGTTACGTGATGCATTTAGAATGTAAATTTATAGGTGTTTTCCAAGGCTGCTTGCTTCACATAAAACTTTATATCCTTCTCATCATCAGATTAATCAGTCAATTGGCAGAGATTGCGTTCATGCAGAATAAATTGAAACTATATCGATCGCCACTAAATAAGCTTAGAAACAGAAATCGACTTTGGCATAATTTGAAGAGTTTTTAAAAAAGGATTAAATAATGTCAGTTAAATAGTAAAATACATTCGACTACATTCTCCAAGGAAACCGAAAAAATACTACAAATTTGCTGCTCTTCATTAAATACAAGTGGCTATGTAGGGACCTGAAAGAGTTGATTTTAAAGCTTACCGACAAACATTCAAATTTAAGAGGCTACATTACATACCACTTAAAATTGCTGGCAAGCAGATCAAAGTGTTGAAGGCTTTAGGCTTCAATCAAACTAACTTTACTTGAAAGTCGCCAGAAGGCTCTGGTTTCTAACATAAAATAGGTTTATCTCAGCGAGCCCTATATTAGATCAATTTGGACTTCTCCAAAATTCCCTTCTACAAGCAATCGATATTCCCACGCTAAGCATTTCCAAAAGCAAAACCCTGGTTTACCAAAAAAAAAAGGATAACAACCCATTTGATCCGCAAAGTACATGTCATATTAGCAAAATATCCGTGTCAATGGATATTTAGCATTCGTTCAATTTATTGGGATTTCCATAGGCAGGCAGACGCACATCAAAGGCACTCCTGTCACTCTACAACCATCAGCGCTAACAAATCCTTTCTAAATGGGTGTCAAATTATACTCCTTTGAGTGACAGATTTGTTTTTTTTTTTCCTTTCCCTGTAATACGCACCGTCAACATTTCTAGTATGAATCAGGTATGCTTGTTGCATGTAATTGTAATAGAGCAGGAGTACGCGTATCCTTGCGGCTGAATTCGAAAATTATTAATAACTAATAATTTCAATGCGGTTTCACTTACGACCAACGTTCGGCTCTCATTAGAGTGTAAGTGAGTATTTAATCTGAGCGACATAAGCCCTTATCCCTGCGGACCGGCCAGGGTGAATATAAGAAAGAAAAAAAAAAAAAGAAAAACTCCAAAGGGGTGGGTGTAACTATATAATCGTTCACGGATTGCAATGGATTTTTCATAGTTCATGAGGATAATAATTGAGATTTTGTTGGTTTGGTTCCTGTGCGCGGATATTATGTTGCATGTTTGGGAGTAATTTTCATCCAAGGAATTATTACACAGAAAGGACAGAAATAATAGCGGCAAACGACTGTGTTATTGAAATTCGAGACGTTAACGACGACGACATTTTAACGATATATGACATGGGCATATCCTCGTATTCATGTCACGGGGTATAAGTAAATTAGGTTATTATAAGACTCCTGTGATTAGGATTTATTGTTATCAAGTCTGTGTGGTGAACAAAAGGGATCGGCGCGATGTGGTCATATAAACGTAGTTGTGGACTTATGCGGGTGCTCAAATCCTCCACCTTCTTTAATGTCATTTTTGGGATGGATTCAGTTTTCAGCATGCATGGATTGATCACGCATTGCAAGGTTTGTTGTAACTTACGCTCCGGGAAACAATACAATTTTGGGTTAGGGGTAAAATAGTAAAATAGCGTCGTCTGTGTAATCCTCTTATGTGTTACCAAATTAGAGGGGATTTGCTATAGTATATGTTTGTGTATACATTTTTTTTCGAAATAAAGTGAAACAGAAAATCGTATAGAATTAGCGATGCAACACTTTGTGGAGGGGTGAATATATTTACCTGGAGATTTTTAGCGGAAGACTAACATTTTATTGAAAGTATATCTAATTCGTGCTCTTTGATTTGCGGACAGTTGGGCTTATGAAATATGTACCTGATATCGCTGTTAAACAAGATCTTCTAAGACCAATTGTAGTATTAGTTATGAATAGCATTCATATGGAGGGGAAGCCGACAAATCTAGTCAAGAAAATCCTGCCTTTATTTTTAAATAAACACGCGCTAAAAAGCTTATGACTAGTTTCAAGTACAAATTGAAATTGAGATAGAGAAGATAGGAGATTCCGATGCACATTTGTTTTAAACGTCTGCAATTTGCACTGAGGGGGAAAGTCCGCGCTGGGCAAGGCATTCCACATTCGTGTTGTACGGCTTATGAAAGAATCTTTTTATTTCATAGGTAAAACTATACAATACGCCCCACTTTTAAGAAATCATGTATAAAAGACAAAAAATAAATGAAAATCACAAATCTTTTATTGCATACAAATAAAATACTCTTTTTTCTTGACTTTGGCATTTGAAATTTTTGTAAAATAGTTTAATTAATATTTTTTTTATTTTTTTTAAAAATAGTTCAGGTGGGGCGTTTTGTAAATAGGTTGTTGGGTAAAAAGCCCCATTTTATTGACAAAACGCCCTTAAGAAAAAGTATGAAAAATAAATGATTAAGTTGAATTGTCTGTCTTTTCGTCATCTATCATGTAAGTAGCCCTGACGCAGTATACACTGAATCCAATCTTCTAAAGAAGCTGTCTTGTAATCATTTTCAGTACTCTCGATACACCTTTTACAATTTTCGTCTGAAATTTCTTCTTTGGTTGTGTTTTTCAGACCATGATGCCCGCAGTGTAGTCCTTTTGTAATTCCACTTCATTTCCATTAAAAATAAGTACGGAAAGTAGCTCTAATATGCATGCTTATCACAATATTGGGTGAGGCGTTTTAGACTTACTCCACTAGGGCGTTTTGTAAATTTCGCAATGCAAAACGCCCCACTAAAATTATGGACATCCCATCCCTTTCTAAAAGATACGCGAAACTGTACTGAAACTATATTGTAACTTACTTTAAAAGTCGATAAGGAACTTTGGTAAAACGATTTTTGTTTCTGAAGAAATACAATTTTTATTGCACCTACCGCAACATGTTTGGGCGCCAATAATTGTTTTCACAAAATATTTCGTAAAGTGACAACAAAAACACAACCGCCAACTACCGCAATTCATCAGTAAATGAAACTGGTTCGAACAAGCTTAGCGTGAGTCATATAACCACACTGATGTACGTGCCAGACTCATGGGGCGTTTTGTCAAGTGGGGCGTTTTGTATAGTTTTACCCTACTACCGAAAATAGGCTGAAGGGTAAACTGATAGGCATTCCTGGCTTGGCGACTATTGCGGTTGAATTGTTGAAGAGGTGGAATGCAGCTAGCGATTTCATTTGAGCAATGAGCACTGTTTGTAGAAATAGCGATAAAACAATGAGAAACATGTTACATTTCTGCGATGTTCGAGCGAATTTATAGAAATCGCTATATTTGTGTCTCCAATGAGTTTGAAGGCACAATTCTGTATCCTATCCAGCAGGTGCAGTGAGGTTTTTGGCAAACCAGACCAGATATGTATGAGAGTTGTACTCAAGTTTGGGGCGAATAAACGCCTTGTATATGGCAGCCAGATCAGGATGGGCAAAATATTTCTTGCACCGTTTAAGGAAACCTAGACATTTTGCAGCGTTCTTGGCGTCTTCGCGTATGTGGTCATTCCAACGGAGTTTGTCATTCAAGCTTTCGTGATTCAAGATATTTCATGAGCTGACAATTTGCATGACCTTAGAAAGAATGGACGTAAGTGCTATGGGTCGGTAGGTTGGAGAAGAAGATTCGCATTTTTTGGGGACGGGCTGGAAAAATGCTGTTTTCCACCTTCTCAGGAAGAGTCCAGAAGAATAGGACAGATGGAAAAGTTTACGCAGCGGTTTCGCCATCGTGGAAGAACACCTCTTCAGAACGATTGGGGGAATACAATCTGGACCATCGGATTTATTTATGTTGCGACCTTGAAGTACTCTTGCTACTGTACGAGTGCGAAATTGGATTTGTCCCATGGTGTATTCGACGCTCTTAAGTACAGGTGGAGGCAAAGCGCAATCTGGGAGCATGGAGCTGGCTGCAAAATGTGCAGCAAGCAGATTCGCTGTCAGAGTTGGCAGCTGATGGAATGTCATTGTAAATAAGCGTTCGGATCGAAGGTGAGGCTGAATTCTTTATAGTTTTTACAAACGACCAAAAGTTTTTACTATCCTTGGGACATTGTGGTATTTTTTGCCTCAACTTTTGGTCATACGAAAATTTTACACGCTTTATAGTGGTATTCCAGTCATTTCTGGCTCGCTTGAACTTATTTCGGTTTTCCTCAGATGGGTTGGCCTTATATGACCGAAAACTTAACTCCTTTAGTCTGATATAGCCTCTTTACAGCTTGAGTCGTACCACGCGTTTACTTTCGGAATGATACTCTTTATCCTGTTTGGAATTAAGTATTTCATACCTAAGTTGATAATACTTGACACCATATCAGCGCCGGCATCCACGTCGTTATGCAGGAAACAGTTGGCTTTCTCGTATTGCCATACGGTCCTTTTCGGAGTTTTTCCTTTAACCGTGTAATTGGAGCACGAGAAATTAGCTGATATGATGCAGTGGTCCGACGAGCCTAAAGGCGATAATACTTCTAAAGTGTATTTATCTGGGTGGGAGGTAAGAGACAAGTCCAGAGTGTTGGCATTTAAAAGCTGGGTTAATTGATTTACCTCAGCGAAGATCTGAACATTGTGTTGTCTGTCCAGTATGTCGAAGCCAGTTAGAATTTCGAATGTTGAAATCGCCCAATGACAATTTCAGTAGTAGGATACAGGGAGACAATTCTTGTAATGGAGCCTGCATACTCAGTTGACATTTTCGTGTCAAATTTAAAATAAACAGAGCGGACGGTGCAGAATTCTGAGAAGAGTCGGAGGGGCGGTGAAAGAAAAAGTTGTCATTTCTGAGGCTATATACTTTGGTACCTACTTTAGAATTTTTTTCACGATATTTAACAACCATTAGTCCGCATAAGTATAGGTACTATAATAGTGTTGTGATATGCAAAAGTGTTATATTTTAAATGTACCTACTTATTTGAATTTAACTATTTCTTAAAAATTTATGGAGGACCTTTTCCAAATAAAAAAATTGCGGAATCAAGCAAAGGTAACGCTGACCGCAAGAACAAACAATTCAAGTTAGTCAACGCGTTCGTTCACATTCCCGACAAATTTAGTTGACGTTTTACATAAGCTAGGTATCCGAACGTCCCCAATGCTCTTTAAGTTTGATATTTTCCGACAGGCTTTTAATTAGCGCAATAATAATTGCCATCACAGGACTTTGAATTATATTCAAATGGTTCTCCGAAAATACCTATAACAGAGCCTCAGTCATCAGTAACTGCCATTTCTTTTTTCACCAAAACCAACTCCATCTAAAATTTCATCTGTCATCAATTTTTATGAAAGGTCCTTCTCCACATCTTGCGATTTGGATCGCATTCACCCATCCGATTAGAAAAATCTCATTTAATTGTGAAAACGTTTTGCAACCGCTTGCCACAAACTCGCACATTCTCTATGAAAGAACCATCCTCCATGATGTTGATAATGTAATTTTCTCTTTAAAATGCCACGTGACAACTAAAAGCGATTGCTCTTTGGAGAATTGACAATGTTCGACGGCGTCAAACAAAGACGGCGGCACAGAAAATCCGACACACTCTGTTGAAGTGTGCACGTGAACCAAACAATAGGTGGTCTATAATAAGAAGAGGGCGAAGATTATTACAATTTTATTATTAAATTCAATTGTAGCTGTCTTTTGTCCGAAGGATCAGTGAGAGATTTTCTACCTTTTGTTGGCCTCGGAAATGTCAATTACTGCACACCGCGAAACAAGCGACAACAGCCACAGCTGGATGCTGTTAAAAAAAGCAGTAAAACTAGCTAATACCAAACATAACGTTTTCACTTTGCAAACAGAGCGTGTATTGCATTTGATACAAATTGTATCCTACGGCGAGAAAAATCAGTCAGTGAAAATGGAATTCACAGAAAAATAAAACAACTCTTGGTAGATGAATAGGACTCCATTTGAATGCAAATGGGCAGTAGATAGTGTGATGGTGGTGGGCTACCTTTTTTTCTCGTTTTTTACGCGGATGTTTTCTAAATTTTTAATTAAAATGTATGTTTGCCCAGACAGTTGGAGGTTGCGTGTATTTATTTTCCAAATGGAAGCATATGTGTCCGAGGATGTAAGTCAAATATGGTATCACAAAAAAAGAGTATTTTTGAACAATAAAAAAAAAATAAAACTGGCCGGAAACCGGAAGCCAAACAATTTCACATAATTCTGCAATTTGTATATACAGACGCGCTGCTAGCTTTTTGGGTCTTTCTTGTTTTAATGGGTATATGGCCAATGATTGTGTCCTGGATGGAGGAGTATATTGTGTCGCTGCGCGGGTTAAGTAAATTGAATAAATGATATTTAACGCAATAGGTCCTTATAGGAATCTATGTTCAGACTCTATCCATTCGTGTGAGTTTTTATTTCACACGGATGGATGGGACCTACAATTTTATGTATACTTTTTGTTGAATTGAAATGCTTTTTTGGAACAATTGATTTTTGAAAATTAGAAATAATTTTTGCTATTATTAATAACTTTTAAAAACGGAAACGCCGCCTATTTTGTATGTAGATTGTTAGGTACATTAACTGCTAACTTCGTGGCTGATATAACCAAAAATAAGGTGTAATGTTTCTCCTGCCTGTTTCTGCTCCCTTAATTAGTAAAATGGCCTCCAATACGATAGTCTCCATTTGTGGAGAAGCAATACTTAATAATCCAGATTTTTCATAGTAGCTTGTTTTTGAGCCGGAAACTCCAACTAAAAGGTGGGCATCTCTATATATATAAAATTGTTGCAAGTGCGTTGTGACTTTATAACTCACGAACGGCTCAACCGATTTCAATGATTTTTGTTGTGTTTTATTCGTCTTCAATCAGGGATGGTTTATGAAAAAAGAAAAGTCGGAAAATTTTCAACCAGTGGCGTTGTAGGCACAAACTTCGTTTTTCATGGGGAAAAGCACTTTGGAAAAAAATAAAATGGGTAGAAATCGAGTAGTGAGTAGTGACACAAAAAAAAATATTTTAAATTTTCAAAGCAATTGTTGTTGTCAATTATTTTAATTATTTTCCAAGCAAATTGTTGTTGTCAACAATTTTGAAATTTTTTTTTTAATGTAACCTACCTAATACGTTTATTTATGTTTACTATGTTACATTAAGTAAGTTTTTGAAATGGAGTAGATTTGATTTATTTCATGGTTATTGAATCCATCATTTTCGTTTGACATGTATTTTCAGGATCCTTGCATAAGTATGTGTGAGTAAGTTGAAATATAGGGGTGATTGAGATGACATGGACAATGATGACAGGCAACAGGAGTTGTGGAGCGTTTTGAGTTTGCACGTAGGGGTTGTTACGAAAAATGAGCGAGTAATAATCGTCGTATTCTGCTCATTCGTGAGTAGGGTTATGGGGAGGTCAACTCAAAGGTACCATCATAACACCTTCGGTACCGGTGTAGAGAGAGCAGCGAAAAGGCTTACCAACCAAGTTGATAGGTGCGGTTAGTTTTCTTCTTGGCTGTTAAAGTTACAAATATTTCTTCGGTCGCTGATGGACTATTTTGTTGCATCGTGTCTTTGGTTATACTCAATGTTGGATGTATTCGATTGAATGGCAAAAAAGAGTCGAACATTTTCATTTGGTTAGTCGAAATATATGTGCCGAGATTCCAGGTCCTGAAACCGATCCAGACCTGCATGATGTCATAATTACAAACATTCATGGACCGTGTGACGCCATTAACATACAATCACCGTGCATGGTCGACGGCAAGTGTTCTAAGTGTTATCCACGAAATTTGACTAATGAGACCATCACAGGCAACGATGGTATCTTCTGGAATAGCGCCTACGCTGCTGGAAGGTTACCGAACCGCTCATTCGGCATTGAAATTGTCATTAAACATTTAAGCGGTTGAAGAACCAATATGTTACATAGCGAAACATTCAGCAATGGCCAAAGTTTTGGAAGCAAGCAAAATTATTATCTGGGACGAATGCACAATGTCGCATAAGCGTGCGTTAGAAGCTCTGAATCGCAATATGAAAGATCTGTATATTGACGCAAGACGTTTTGGGGGTGCATTGATTTTACTCTCAAGCGATTTCCGGCGAACGCTACCAGTAATATCACGATCGACCGCTGCCGATGAGATCAATGCTTTGAAGAAACTTCAGCTGACGACATCGCATGTTTGCTAAATGATCCATCTGCCGAAGTGTTCTCCAATCAACTGCTAAGTATTGGCAATGGTCATGTTCCTGTCGACGCATCGAATGGATTGATTTCGTTGTCGCGGAATTTTTGCAATTTTGTCCCAACGCAAGAGGTATTTAAGCGTCTACATAAAGTAGCATGTGCATTGTGTATGCTGGAAATTATTACTTTCATTACATTACCTAACGAATTTGGGCGGAACGAAGTTCGCCGGATCAGCTAGTTTTAAATATTAAATTTAAATTTAAATTAAATTTAAAATTTTTCCTTTTTGTTTCAAGTACGTTATTCCGGTTAAATGGATACCGTCAAATAGTTCATGCTGCGTACCCATCGTTGCATCTGCTTTGTAGCCCCGTCCTGCTATAACCACATGTCATCTTCATCTACCGTCACATCGCTCTATTTGACCAAAAGAAATCGGTTAGCATCGTGCTATAGCGGTCGCCTTTGATGGTCATGGACCTCACAAACATCATTTTCAAAAATGTACCCGCCAATGACGCCGCCAGCTTAAAATCCTTACCAAACAGTCAGTATTTGTGGATGCATTACCGCCGGTTAAACCTTGTGTGGGTTGGAGACGTCCCATATACGGCAATTTTGCTTGCCATTGATCCAAATATTATCCTCGCCACTATACATAATCTTTCACCCAAGTTAGGGTAATCTTCCAAACGCTACTAAGCCCAGTCAGTGACCAAATGGCGTTATTTACCCTCATTAACTTTAAGCTCCTATGTCAATTAGATTTTGTACTGGATTTTGTAGGCCCAGCTTCCGATGCAAAAATTTCCCAAGTTAAAATCTGCGAAAGGCCGACTTCTTGGCATCAGTGACTCAATAATAAATCTCAGGTCAGACAGGCGTTATCAAAACTACTTGGCCGCCAGCCAGTCCTATTTGCTAAACCCTGTTTAAGAGGATAATGTCCTTGCAAATGCTAGCCACTATTTGTCTCTTTTTTGTTACCAATAAAACGCACCAATGTGTAGTTAATTTAACTTTACTTAAATAAATAATTTCGACTATGACTAGATTAGCCGAAATACCTCATTTTTATGTACACAGTTTGAGAGTTAGTTAGTTAGTTATCCTCAAGACTTATCCAAGTTAGATACGAATATACACTCGTGACTACATTCATTTTTTAAGGTAGACCTTCCTCCCCTGTGCGTTGATGTAGTACTCGACAACCCCCTGCCCGTTCGTAACATACACATTACCAGAAATGTCTTCCTTTTTCGCCTGACTATCCTCGAGTCTATAGTTGCTGGAGGCATATCGATTTAGGTATGAATTCGAAGATGAACTCGACCCATACGATGCTTTAGTGTAGTCCCTATAATACGGAGTCCTCCTCGTCGTCGTCGTATAACTCTCCTTCACCTTGTATACCCGATTGTAATCAGGCCGATTGAGGATTTTCCCCACACGAAAATATTCATCATTGTCGAAGCGTAAATTTCCCGTACCCGTTCGATCGGGAAAAATCATTTTCGAGCCATGCGAACGATGCGAATCGGTATCGATAAAATTCACCTTCTTTCCGCCACGATAGTCATCACTGTAACTACTGCTAACATCCCGATCGGATGTAACAGTGGTAGGGAATCGAAATTCCGACTCGTAATTGCTATGCCCACTCCCGCCATCAGCGAGGGGAAAACTTATTGGATTACTGGTCGGTTCAGCGTAGGCCAGGATATTGTTTTTATTATTGAGAATCCTCCCTTCGACTGTCTCAGAACTAGGCTCTTCTGTCGCAGTGGAATTCGATTCAATTAAATCAAAGTCTTCTACCGCATCGTCGTCACTGCGTCGGTTTGCCGCTTGTCCATTTGAGAAGGCCGAAATTATGTTTCCGAAAAGACTTCCTATTCCGTTGGTAACTGCGTCGCTCATAAAAGAATTCAAGTTTCCTTGATTATTGGTGGTGTCGGTGGGTGTGGAAGCAAGTCCTGTCAGGAAATTAAAAATTGACGGTTGTGATGCTGTTGCTGACGGTGAGTTGTGGTGTTGTGTATTTAAGACTGGTTCGCTATCAGGTTCGCTGAAGAACTTGAAGAATCCACCACGATGGTTGTTGAGATAATAAAGGATGTCATCCTGTGGGGAGGGATTTTTTTATTATTATTTTTGAATGGAATGATAAATCAAGTCAGACAAGCAAAATGATTATACCTCATTTTGTGGACATTTGGAGTAGGTCCGTGCACATCTGTATTCACCCCCACTTAGACCCAGTAGGGCAGCTCGCCCAAAGGTGAGTGCTGGCGAGGACGAGGGCAATGATGCGATGAAGCTGAAATGGAATGAAATCTTTATTAGCCGGGGGTATATACTGCTGCTTAGTCAGTCGTAAGAGGGAAGGTTGTGAAATGATTAATAAGTAAGAGAGTTTGGGCGTCATGAAGTGAAGTATTTACTTAGTTCACCTAAAAAGGAGTTTTTCACATGACCTCTTTTGGTGTTAAAATAGGCGACTTTAGGGGTATTGAAATTTTCTAAAAGCAATATTCTGTAAGGGTATTGAAACTAGTTGGGTAGTACGTATTACGGAGTTTATTGATTTTTCGTTAAAAAAGGGGTCAGGATAGGAACACCTTAAAGGGATAACAGAGCAGTAAATATAAAGGTTGTAAGAAAAAAAAGAAACGACAGCAGACGCAAACTTATGCGCGATTTCAAATACTTTTGGAAACAACTCTTCTCTTGGGGAGTTCAGTGTTATAATCTCTATGAGATAAACCCTATATAGAGGGAGGGACTTTGAGAGTCTTTTAAGAAAAAACTTTTGAATAAATAGTTTAGACAACAGGTCCATAGGGGCCTTAGGCAGTGGCGTAATAATAAGGTGGCAGGGTTGGCAAAATGCCACGGGCCCCCGACCCAAGAAGGCCCCGGCCCAACAGGCCGCGAGCTCAAAAATATTTTTTTTACATTGTATCTGAGTATTTTATTTTATTTAAAGACCATAATACAATTTCAAGTTAATCGTTAAGCATTTCAACCAACCAAAACAAAAAGATGTTGATTCATTTTTAGAGGAGGCCTATGGCCCCATCAAAAGAATTTGCCACGGGCCCCAGATGGTATAGTGACGCCACTGGCCTTAGGTCTAGCTTCTCACAACTATTTATGTTCGTTTTTAGTTTTTGAGAAGAATGGATCTACAATATTGTGCCTAATATTTTAAAAATTGTCCAAATGGAAAATTGAGAAGCTCTTTCGTGGCAGTACTCTCCGATGTTTTCAGGTTCGAGAGAGGTGGCACAGTGGAAAAAAAAGCTTTTCGTGAATTGAACCTGGAACCCGCCTAGTAGTCTTACACATTAACCAATAAGCCACTGCGCCTATTCTAAGGGGAAAAAATATTTGCAGCAAAGTAGGGAAAGGCTAAGTAGAGTCTTCATGAATTATAAAGGTCATCTTTCAATCGCACAATTCGATCACAAGTATAACGCCATTCTTTATTTTGTTTCATTTTATTTTGTGAATAGTTTAATATAAAATACAAGCGGTAGTTTGTCCACAGAATCCACTATTCCCTTGGTCTATATTTCGTCAAAAATGGTTTGGAAATAAGCCCGTAATCGTGTACGCACGAGTTCGAAAATATCCCTCCCATAAGAAGAGATTATGCATCGCAAAGATTGTTTAACAACATAAATTGTGCTATATCTGCCCTTCTAAGGACCGCACCGACTTACACCTATCGCTCATACATTTTAGTAGAAAACCGACATTTGATTAGACGCTCCTTACTGTTATAATATGTGGCATCCTGACAAACATGAATGTCGAATTTACCTACGCAAAATATTAACAAATAATACAATATGTACATCCTTGTAGGGGCATATTTTAATTAGTTTCCTCAAACGGAATTTATCGATACGCCTCCAGGGAGGAAGTGTAATAATCCCAATTCGTAGTGGTGAACATATTTACTTACCTCGTTATTACCGGCGATGTAATGAAGCCAGGTAATTGTGCCCGACGAGTGGGTGAGCCCAACATCTGACACAACACCTTGGGTACACACTGCAAATCGTCATTGCGTGCAATGTTCTCCAATCCTCGAATGATTTGCATACTAAGAGGATTTCCGACAGCAAACGGTGCGCCAATGCTGTTGAATAAGCTGCCCAAGGGATTAGCAGCACCCGTGCCGCCGAACGGTAGAGCGAAATTACCAAATTGATTCGCATACTGGTGTGGGTAAGTTGACGGTCCAGTCAACAACGATGACGACGACGACGGTGATGTTAGATCGTTTCGATAAGGAGCCGTTAAATGTCCGTCTTGATAAGGACTATAAGATGATGCGGGTGGACGTAGAGGCGGTGGTGGTGGCGGGGTTGGTCTTGGGTTGTAATTGGGCTGTCCGTTAAACAAATAATTGTCATACGACTGAGCATAGGTGGGCCGTTGCTGATATCTTTGCGGTGGGTAATTAGGATTCTTGTAGTTCGAGTGCTGATACGATGGCAATGCAGACTGCTGTGAGATGTAGAAATCATTTGCATTCGGTACATTAGGCGCGTCTCGTTCCCGATTACCAGCAAAGCCGGCAATTGCATTCGGATGCTGCTGATACGGATAAGTATTATGATTATTAGCGTTAGCTGATGAGAATTCTCCCGTGTTTAGGGCTAAATTGTGTGGATTTGCCTCTTGATTGGTGTTTGAGTAGGGATTTCTATATCCAAATGATGAAAGTCCATTTGGGTTGTTTGCCCTGTATTGCTGTTTGCCCGGGAATTGGAAACCACCTCCATTGGATGGCTGAAAGCCGGTGCTATCCCAATCGCTTTGATGGAATGTCGATTGCCTGGCTTCGAGGGAAAAGTTGGAAGGTCTGTGAAAAGAAATTGTGAAAAATATTGTAAATTGATGTAGGTACCTACGTGTAGTTAAGAAGTTGATATGTGTATGTAGATTTTTTTGGAAATAAATAATACTAAGAGTGAATAATGTACAATATATTTCTACATAAAAGAGTAGGTACTTGCTCTTGTTGATGAAATTGCGGTAACCATTAACAATAATTATGTTTTGTCATTCAATGTTAACCTCGGAAATATGAAACTACACGCAGAAATTTTGAACTTAACCGAGTGGAATTTTTGCTCGGTTAAAAAAAAATGGGTTAAAATTAACTAAGTCTCTGTAGAAAATAAACAAGTATTTGTTGTTGAAAACTATCGAGTTAAAAAGGTTAAATCATACTGTTAAAAATAACACACTTTATCTGTTGGTATCAACCGTGTTACTCTGTTGTTATTAGTTAGTTTGTTATTTACGACCGAGAAAATTTGGAGAGAAAATTGATAAATCGGTTATTTTTAACCGAGTTTCGTTAAATAAGTTGACTCGGTTATTTTTAATCCACTAACTCTGTAAGAGCTATATTAACAATATCACTTGGTAGTTTTTAACCGAAAGTTGGTTGATTTTAAATAAGTGATTTTTCTGCGTGTAAGTAGTGGTACGTTTCGCGCGCTTTCTACCAATGCTCTCTGTCTCTTCAGTTGTACAGATTGATTCAAACATTCTTAGCTGTATTTCTTTCTTTCTCACTATTTGGGTAGCATTTATAATTTTAATGAAAATAAAATAAGGTCCTAGGAGGAGTTGTTAAAAAAAAATGTCCCGCTGGCTATAATTTCATTGAAGCCCTATTTTCGGAAACACCACTCTGTTTTTAAAAAATTAAGTTATTTAGCAGTAGCTCTTAATTATGTGATTTTGCGAACTTAGAAGTTTATTTCTACAATTTTGTGGAAAATTGTTTCTTTACAACGTGTTCGGTCGTTGCTCGTTGTACTAAAAACGTTTATCATCAAAAGTATTTAAAACGGAAGCAAGCACGAGTTCCGGCTAACAACATTCCTGCATTCACTTGAAATAGCTTACTTTACTGATTTAAGACATTTTATATGAGAGTGGTAATTTTAGTAAATTTAACTAACTATACAAACACAAAATATACGGTGAGATAAATAATGACGAGTACTAAATAAAATTAACAGTATGGTGGTTCACACTACAGATGAATCTGCTACTTTTTTGATATATAAAAAACTTTAATAAACTTTTTCTTTTTCGGTTCGTAGCCTAAAAAACTGTCACAATTTAAGACTATTCAAATACCAATCACTTATAAGAAGTCTGTGATGAATTAGTGGTGTGATATCAACTATAAGTCACAAAATTGGAGTTATCAACTTAACGAAATCATCACAATCGGCCTGCTTAAACGACTTTGTGTAGTTCTTAGGAAAGCTGTCTTAATGATGGAAATACTTCGAAAAGCTAAAGTACACGACAATAAGGAGGTATAGTTGGCACAACACGTCATGTAGGACAACTGATCTTAATACAATCACTGGTCTTGTTCCAAATATAGATATCATAGAACTTATTATAATTTTTCTTTGTTGTTATAATTAAATTAAAATTTTAACGTAAAAATATATTAATTTATTATATTGTGCACAAGCCAAACTTGAAATAAATAAATATCAATCACTGTCGTTATAAAACCAGCAGGTTTTTAAAGATGTCCGAAAAAGAATGTGCTTTTTATTTAATTTATCAGTTTCAATTAAAAGTTGCTGCTCTTAACACAGTTGTAGAATAAATTGGTCTGGATGAGTTTTTTTTCTACCTTAATGAATGGAATACATAGAAGATATAACCTGTTATTCAATGCTGCATGTCAGTTTTTGTTGTTATTGGAAATGTAACTAACAGTGTTTTAAGGAAAGATCGTGCCTTGTGTCTTGGAGTGCCGATATTTGGAACAAATTTCTCAAATGGATTAAAACTGGCTGTAACAAGGTCTCTTGGTTAAATTAAGGAGTGCTGACTTTTTCCATTTTATCATTATTTAAGAGAAAAAAAAAAAATTCTTTCAAAATTATAGCTATTTTAAACCAGACCACCAGTTTTCTACTTCAAAAATGTAGGTACATCATATTGGACACAATACGAATGACGAAGGATATATTTGAGCATACAAATTCAATTATAAAATTAGCTAATACCATGTTCCTACCAACGTGATTAAGCCTATGTGATTTATAAATCACGAAAGGCGTCTCCACCGAACTTTACGTGTTTTAGTTTGACATCCAAAGAAAAAAATCATCCGCATGACATTTGTTTTTTTTTTGTTTGTTGAATAAAATTGAATTGAAATGAAACAATAACAGGAATGTTCGATTTTATTTTGTATGGATCTGCGATGACAGATACGTAATTTAAATTTAAACAGGTAGAAATCACGTAATTAGTAATCACGAAAATGTATGGTAAATCACGTAATTTATGAGATTATTTACCTAAATCAAGTGGATTTAGCTAAATCACGTTGGTGGGAACATGGTATGACAAAGTTTAAAAAATTGTTCAAGGTCTCCATAGATTTAAGTTAACTCTTCTTATTTTTGTATTTAAATTGAGGAGCACTAGATCTGTAGTTAATGTTCTGGATTATTAAGAGAGGGATCTCAAGTTCGATTTGCGGATAAACACAAATAAGGATTTTAGTTTTTTTCTTACTGTGTGTAAATGGCTTGAGAAAGCTTCCTTATTCATCACTTCAGCAGTTAGGACGCGGTATTAAAATGCGTTCCCTAGACAAGAAATTTGTGAGTCTTTTTTTGGTTATTTGCAGATGCTCGTTATAATTTTAAAATATGAATAACTTAAACTTCTTTTTATTCGGAAGACACGAGATTTCCTTTTAACTCGCAATTAAAAGCAGTAATTTAAAAAATACACAGAAACACTTGATAAATATACTTTTTATTTTTCTACCATCAAAATCACGAAAATTCCATTTTAAAATGGGAAGGGTTATATTGCAGCCACGTAGAAACACAAATGGACACGTCTTGGGTCATTTGAAGACGAACGTAAAACGCAAAGTACAAAAACAAGATAGAAAATCTACTGTAGTAGCTATATACTATAATTTGCTATAGATATGTTTCAACTTTCAAGTAACAGAAAAAAAATTGTTGTCCCCTTGTAACAGCACAGGGTTGGTAGATTAGTAATGTAAAGTACAATTTTTAAGTTCCGTGTAAATCCGTAAGATAAATGTTATTAAAATATATTTTAAAAGCTATTGAGAAAAAGATGGAAGCCTCCTAAAACATATTTCGAACTTTTCCATATTTTCGAATAAGATTCGACATAATATGGCCATATGGCTCTGATAAGCGGCTATGTATAAATCATTAAAAATGTACCTAACTACAAACTTTTGACATTTTGCCCCTCAAAAAGGGGGCTGAGGAGTAGTTTTGAAAAATGGTGACACATCCATTAAATAGTTAAAAATTTTGTATCAATCAGGTATCAAGGTAATTAGACTAAAGTTTCGTAGGTTATTGTATTAGAAATAAATTGTAAAAAAAACAATAGGAGTAGGCACTAGGGGGTCATATACATGGCTTTATTTTCCTAAATGCGCATCTACACAAATAATGGCATTCATTTTCATCACTCTACGCTGAGCAGCTTGGATTGTGCGTTGATTGAGTCAGTCTAGGACATACTCATAAAGGTATCTGGTGCGAATTTTGCAAAACCTCTTTCCAAGCAAAATTTAAGAAATGGAAGTGTTTTTATATTTACGGAGAATAAATTTGAAGACTTGTTGTTTCTTGTGATTCATTATTACACACTCAATATAAACTCAATGGCTACTCAATACCTGCATTTATTATTCTGGGTAAACCTAACATCAAACTATTTTCAAAATAATTTTGTCACTCTCATAATTTGAACCTTAGAAAACCAGGAGCTTCCTAAAGTGTCTACAACTTTTATAATAATTAAACTCCCGTCCACACAGAGTATTGGTTGTTCTCCTAAAATACTGCTTATCGCAAAATCTTTAATAAATTTTATGTAGGTACCTACTTGATCAGTTTTCAAGAAAACACGAAATGCACACACACACACAACACAGCCAAAACAACGACTCACCTTTCCAGTTTGTCAAGCGTAACCGATTTTCCATTTTGTATGCACAAAGAGTACGAAGAAAATGTTATAATTAAGAATGCGCAATGATGCATAATTTGAGCGAACATTCTGCTGCAAAACTTAATTTGATACCCAAGCTAAATCACTTCCACTTATCCCACCATGTATACCACCAGCTCTTGGGTATAGCAGCGCACAGAACATAATTTGTTAGCGTTCCGAATAGGACGAAGGAGACCCGACTGTTATTCTCACGTGAAATCAAAATTGTGTCTCGCACTTTTCACGACGACGACGCGACGATATTATGATGATGTTTGCCACAAGTGTTATAGCATAAAACATCTGAGGCACTTGCAATTCAGGATACAATAGCTTCTCGCAGAAGCAATCCGCTATACGCTTTGTGGTGTAGTTTAGAGAAATTCTAGTCAAGAAGAATATTTCACTGCGATTTGCACGTCACTTTTGTTAATTATACACTCCCAGTGCCATGGCAGACTGTATGACGTGAATTCCCCGTCCAATTCAGCTCAACAAGGATCCACTCGACAACCTACGAGGTGTGCTCAGTTCACTTAATTATTATACAAAAAGAAAAATATAATTTTGCAACGAGAAAAATGTCACTTTATGTTGAATATCACGGAGCAGCAAGTCAAAGTCACTGTAGGTTTAGTAGTTTCAGCTTGTTGAACGCGCGTACGTGCGCTGAATTAAAGATGAAGCTATCGAATGAGCAGTCCAACGTTTTATGCACATTTCTTCGCCAACGACCGACTATGAACTCCAGGTTCGGTGTTTTTCCCCTGTTGCTTTACTTTTTTTGCAAACGAAAAGAAGAAATGATCTGAACCCGAAAAAAAAACCCAAACGTCTCCGTCTTGGCCAGTTCCGGATAACTGATATGGAAATTGGTTTTCTTCGGCAAACTACAACAATTTGTCTGCCTTTTCCAGTACCACGCAGTCGGTTATGGTTGTTGTTAGCTATAGAGACGGTGTTAACTCTGTTAGTCACTGCTGACCATGTTGAGGGTATGTATTCAGGTGGAAAATTATAGCTCCGACCACCATCGGCTGCCAGTGAAAGTTGTCCGTCAAAGTCATTACAGTGATGGTTTTTATTTTTTATTTTTTTGAGGTCGTGATACCTACATTACTTCACTTTGTTTTTGTTTGCATTGCCGCATGCAGACATAACGGAATGGAAAGGATGAGGTAACATTGGCCTATTAGGTGTGTGACCGTAATGTTATCTAGGGTGTTGCTCGATTGGGATTGTTGATGAACTGGTAACTGGTAGATGGTTTGGCTGTGTGGGTGGCTATATGCGGCATCTATTTCTAAGGTGGCAAAAACGTATTCACAGCTACATTTATGAAATAGAAGTGTTTATCTATTTATGGGAAAGAAAGGAGAAAACTTGTTGTTTCTTGTGATTTATTAAAAATTAATTTAACAGAAATGTGTTACTTGGCGTTGTATTTGGATTGTGCGATGTATTACGAACCATCTTCAACAGGTCCATATACAAAACTTCCCACAACCAATTATTCGTGTTTTTACTTCTGACGGGTCACTCTTATTATTATTACAAATTTATTTATTTATTTACTTATTTTTATGCATATAAATTATTGTTGTGAGAAGCTACCCCTAAGACTCGCGCCAATTGTTAATTTGCCGCTGTATATAGGTATAGCCAGATGTTAAGCACGATCGTTGCAAAAAATATTCCGTATAAGCCACGTCGTTGAAATATCTTTTACGTGAAACAAGGCTACGTATCAGTTTGAAAGCTTATGTAAATTAAGTGTCTTGATCTAATAGTCAAAAGATTCGTAGAGGAGCTGAGTTGAGGAAATGTTAAGTGGGAGTTTTTAGGTAATGAAAGATCATAATCAGATCGATAAGTTGTATCGGCTATATTGTTAATCCATGGGGCACTCCAGCTTAATTTTTTGTAGCTCTTAGCTGGAGCAGAGGGAAGGATAAAACTGCGCTACCATACTTAGGTCCCCGTGGACCCATTGTGATGTACTTGTTGGGGGTGGAGGAAGTGAGGTGTGCCCTCGTGGGCCTCCTCGTCTCCGCAACTTCTACATAAATCATCTTTGCGATTTAGTTTCATTGCATCTGTTCTAAGGAAGTTATGATACCAGTAAGAGCACCTACTAACTTAGATAGTGATGACCGGTCAAACTGTAACAGTTTGTTGGTCCTGAGAAAATGCCGTCACCTGTTCCACAGTTATCTTTGATGCATCTGTGTAAAGGTGGATACTGATTTCCTTTTCGTGGGTTCATTTGTGTTTCATTCTTCCCTACTCGGAAAGGAGCAGGTGAATGGTCTCTCGAAGTAGAGACGGGGAAACATATAGTCAGAAGTGACTACGTTCCCTACGCATTACCTAAGATCTGTGCATGCCCAAAATTGCAAGGGTTCCAAGCGTTGGTTTGGCTGATCCTTAAGCCACTTTTGGCAGCAGATTCTTCTATATATAGGTCTACAGGTGTCAGATTAAGAACTATCTCTAGTCCAGCTGTAGGTGAGGTTCTCATAGCGCTGGTTGTCTCTATAAAGCTGTTCTTTGTATTTTAGTCATTGACTTAAGATTGGTTGCCTTGCTGGCAGCTTGCCACCACACTAAACTGCCATACAGCATCGGTCGCACGATTTCTGTATAAATCCAGAGGATAATTTTGAGGTTTGGTCATACGTAGAAAGCATTCGCTGCTTTCTTGAATATTTCATTGTCATTCGGCTTCCAATTAAGTTTCCTATCAAGGATAATTCCCAAATATCTCGCATTATCTACTACCCTTAGGGGTATTCCCACCAGAGTTGGAGGCTCGAATCGCGATATTATTCTTTTATTCGTGAACAAGACAAGCTCGGTTTTCTGCGGATTGACCCCAAGGTCGAATTGTTTTGTCCACGTACTTACCACCCTAAGTGGGTCTCCTAACAGTTCGCTTATGATCGATAAAAAAGCTCGCAATACAGGATTCTATGATTTACATTTTTAAGGGAATAGAATTAGAGTATATCCGTACAATCGATTGGTAGATTTTTTACGGACTTGTCAATGGGGCTATAAGTTTTAAGGTTCCAGACATCCAATTATTGTAAAACCGATTATTGTCCAGCTCCCTTGCAACGACTCAAAAATAAATGTAATAAATAAATATGCCGTAATAAAACATCTAAAATCGAGCAAGAATTTTTTTACGTTGACGATGAACCCACCTTGTAGGCACTCATGCCCTTTCATAACTTTGTGTAACCTCAAACCTGCTGGATAGAGCTGCATTTAGAGATAAAATCTAGTGTGCAGTATCTATCGTATGGATATGTCATAACATAAGCTTCATGTAGATACAACCTTTGTATTTTACAAAGATTCAACACATTTTTGAATGTCTCCCTCTTGAGCTCCTACACTTATGCAAAAGCCGATAGTTACCTACTAAGCCTAAAAGTATGCTGTTTTTTATATTATTTTTCAAATTGAATACCATGAAGGCATGAAGGCGACAATCCAAAATTCAAAACGTGCATAGGTAGGTATAGGTACTGCATAATATTACTATGTAGATGCACATACTAAGCCCTTCTTATCAAGACTTGTTTAAGAACGTTGTTGGTGGGATATTGTGAAATGTTGAAAATTCGACTACTACTACAATTTATTCAAAAGCAATTTCTTAAGGTAAAACTATTTGATTGCTTGTGCCCTTGTTGCGAGGGGTCCAGGTTCGAATCCCGCAAAAACTCAAATTCCAACTCAGGGTTTTTCACTGCGCCACCTCTCGCGAACGTCTGACAAACATCCGAGAGTATAACTGTCATGAAAGAGCTTCTCAATTAGTCGTTTGGAGTCGGCATAAAATTGTAGATCCCTTCCAGTCGTTCCAAAAAATTAAATCTCACACAAAACGAATGGTTGTGAGAAGCTAATAAAAATTATTATTATTATTATCCTTATCCTTATCCTTATCCTTATCCTTATCCTTATCCTTACTAATAATAAAACTGTAACTTTTTTCCGGCTTTAAATAGTTTGTGTGCTCAAGGCACAAGAAGTACTGCACGAAATTGATTTCGGTTTTCACAATTGCATTGGAAATTGTCGATATTAGAATTTAGGATAATGTTTAATCATTATCCGCTGTCCGGAAGCGGAGATTTAAGCTGATATCTAACAAAAGTTGTAATTCTCGAATGCCTTCTAGCTCCTAGCTTTGGAATGACTCAACCGAATAAAATAGGTTTTTTTTAATATAAAGTTCAATTATGTACAAAGATTTTAAGATATAAATCATCTTTGTACGTAGTCCTGAAGCTGTACAATAAGCATTAAACTATAAATTTTATACAACTCAAAAAAGTAAAATGTTCGATTGAAGCTAGATCGTTGGATTTGCCCGGCATTCAGTGGAGGAAATTTTGTGTGTGTTTGCGGCAAAACCTGTTTCTCTCTGCTGAATGCTGTATGCTTTTTGTTTCTCTTTTTTTTCATACACCTTTTGTGCTTTGTGTTGTTTTTTTTTTCTCACTTCTTTTAAATTGAAATTGAACTGGTGATAGTGGAGAGAGTGGAGTTGTGGGTGTGGCCTTGTGGGTGGAGTATTAATGTGGTGCATGGGTGGGAGGGAGATAGGTCAGGTCAGGTATGTAATGTAATTGAGATTGGGAGGGAGTCACACTCAATTGTGATTTAAAATGCGCTATATTGATTGTGATCTGATGATGCATGCCACGAACGAATCCCGTTTGTGCTCGGTATTGTTTTTTTTCGTATGCATGTATATGCAACTGCACCTTTTCTGCCTTATGTTTTTTTGATGTTATTATTTCTTTAGGCGCGTTGGGCACTTTTAGATAAGAAGAAATTAATGAATTTGGGCTACTTTTAAAACGAAACCGCGTCATCGACACCGAGCGACCGACACCCGATAGGTGGCGCTTTTGTCGTTTTTTTTTTGAGAAACTCATTCGATCTCAATGAAACTTTGTTTGTGTTTGTGGTTGTGTGCCGCTAGAAAGATAGGATAGTTTTGGACCCGATAGGTGGCGCTGTTGTCGATTTTTTTGAGAAACTCAACCGATCTCAATGAAACTTTGTTTGTGTGCATGGTTGGATGCAGCTAGAAAAATAGGATAGTTTTGGACCCGATAGGTGGGGCTGTTGTCGATTTTTTTGAGAAACTCAACCGATCTCAATGAAACTTTGTTTGTGTTTGTGGTTGTGTGCCGCTAGAAAGATAGGATAGTTTTGGACCCGATAGGTGGCGGTGTTGTCGATTTTTTTGTTCGCTAGGGAAATTTAATAATTTGAATGTAATGTGGTATTCGATTGGGCGCTCTGAGAGCACTTTTTTTTCTCTCAGAGCAATTTATATGTTCGCTTGGTACAAATAAAGCAATCTTTTTCAAATTTCAGAGCACTTTTGCGAACCAAGATATTTTTTCAGATTTACCAATAAACTAATAATAAAACTGTAACTTTTTTCCGGCTTTAAATAGTTTGTGTGCTCAAGGCACAAGAAGTACTGCACGAAATTGATTTCGGTTTTCACAATTGCATTGGAAATTGTCGATATTAGAATTTAGGATAATGTTTAATCATTATCCGCTGTCCGGAAGCGGAGATTTAAGCTGATATCTAACAAAAGTTGTAATTCTCGAATGCCTTCTAGCTCCTAGCTTTGGAATGACTCAACCGAATAAAATAGGTTTTTTTTAATATAAAGTTCAATTATGTACAAAGATTTTAAGATATAAATCATCTTTGTACGTAGTCCTGAAGCTGTACAATAAGCATTAAACTATAAATTTTATACAACTCAAAAAAGTAAAATGTTCGATTGAAGCTAGATCGTTGGATTTGCCCGGCATTCAGTGGAGGAAATTTTGTGTGTGTGTGCGGCAAAACCTGTTTCTCTCTGCTGAATGCTGTATGCTTTTTGTTTCTCTTTTTTTTCATACACCTTTTGTGCTTTGTGTTGTTTTTTTTTTCTCACTTCTTTTAAATTGAAATTGAACTGGTGATAGTGGAGAGAGTGGAGTTGTGGGTGTGGCCTTGTGGGTGGAGTATTAATGTGGTGCATGGGTGGGAGGGAGATAGGTCAGGTCAGGTATGTAATGTAATTGAGATTGGGAGGGAGTCACACTCAATTGTGATTTAAAATGCGCTATATTGATTGTGATCTGATGATGCATGCCACGAACGAATCCCGTTTGTGCTCGGTATTGTTTTTTTTCGTATGCATGTATATGCAACTGCACCTTTTCTGCCTTATGTTTTTTTGATGTTATTATTTCTTTAGGCGCGTTGGGCACTTTTAGATAAGAAGAAATTAATGAATTTGGGCTACTTTTAAAACGAAACCGCGTCATCGACACCGAGCGACCGACACCCGATAGGTGGCGCTTTTGTCGTTTTTTTTTTGAGAAACTCATTCGATCTCAATGAAACTTTGTTTGTGTTTGTGGTTGTGTGCCGCTAGAAAGATAGGATAGTTTTGGACCCGATAGGTGGCGCTGTTGTCGATTTTTTTGAGAAACTCAACCGATCTCAATGAAACTTTGTTTGTGTGCATGGTTGGATGCAGCTAGAAAAATAGGATAGTTTTGGACCCGATAGGTAGGGCTGTTGTCGATTTTTTTGAGAAACTCAACCGATCTCAATGAAACTTTGTTTGTGTTTGTGGTTGTGTGCCGCTAGAAAGATAGGATAGTTTTGGACCCGATAGGTGGCGGTGTTGTCGATTTTTTTGTTCGCTAGGGAAATTTAACCCTTCAATGCATGATTTTTTTTTTTGGGTCGAAAAAAATATATTTGATGTAAATAAACGATCTAAACTAAAAAAAAAATATAAAAAAAAAATCCGGTTAACCGATTTTCCGGAAAATCGGATTTTCTATATGATGCATATCTGCAACGCCATGCATAAGCGGTATGTAATTCATAAAAAAAAACGTTGACGCAAAAAAAATTTTCTGTGAACTTATTTTTATTTTTTCAAATAAATAGCTAGCTTAAAAACAAGAATTGAACAAATTGTGTAAACAAAACAATAAATAATAATTCATTTTATATGAAACTAACAGGAACATAAAAAAATCACATAAATTTAACTGCGTGCTCATTGTATAGAATTCAGTTCGAGCTCTTTTGAAACTGTTACTTAATAATAATAATAATTTTGGCGCAACAGGTCCGTAGGGACCCTAGGCCTAGCTTCTCGCAACCATTCGTTTTTGTGTGAGTTTTCATTTTTGGAACGAATGGAAGGGATCTACAATTTTATGCCGATTCCAAACGGCTAATTGAGAAGCTCTTTCATGACAGTTATACTCTCGGATGTTTGTCAGACGTTCGCAACTGCTACCTATATTCGTTAAAAAATGGATAAATATTAAAATGTAAGTAGTAGGGCTATGGGGAACCTGGCCCACGAAAATGACTCATCGTTCAAGGTCATCATTCAAGGTCAATATTCAAGGTTATGTATAGTGTGTGTGTTTTGGTTTCAAGGTCAATATTCAAGGCTATAATAGTGTATATATATATATGTGTTTGTGTGTATGTATGCGTTCTTCAAGGTCAATATAAGGCTTGTATGCATGCGAGAAATCAAGGTCAAATACAACTTCCCTTCCCCTCCCACCTACACATTTTGATATCGATACTGTTCAAGGTCAACAGTAGAGTGTATGTATGCATATGAGATCTCAATCATGAAGACAACTTCCCCTCCCCTCCCACCTACACATTTTGATATCGGTACTGTTCAAGGTCAAGATAAGGCTTGTATGCATGTGAAAAATCACGGTCAGAAGCTCCTAAATATTGATACTGCTTCTCATGCCCAACGACATAATAAACACACCCTAAATGCATGGTGTTGCAGATATGCATCATAGGCAAAATATGAAAAAAACATATGTTCCTTGCAAAATTTTAAAATTATTTTTGCACATATATTAGGACGAACATGTAAAAAACAATAAAAAAAATACTTACGTGCATTAAAACACTTTATTATTTATATTTACATTAAATTAAACACACCCCTTCTATAGATTATGAGAGCACATGGTCTTGTGACTTCAAACTCCATTTTATTGCGTTCATACACTTACCAACACATTTGTGAAAATAAAGTATCATCGCGGAACTAACTAGAAATGGAAAACCAAACAAATCGAAGAGATATCGGCTGCCACTCTCTTATGACAGCTTTTTTGAATGTATGATGCAGATATGCTACAGTATGCATTGAAGGGTTAATAATTTGAATGTAATGTGGTATTCGATTGGGCGCTCTGAGAGCACTTTTTTTTCTCTCAGAGCAATTTATATGTTCGCTTGGTACAAATAAAGCAATCTTTTTCAAATTTCAGAGCACTTTTGCGAACCAAGATATTTTTTCAGATTTACCAATAACAAGTGCGTTTGAATTTGACAACTGGTAGAGTTTGTTTACATTTTAGTGATGTTTTTCTCCAGCAAAGAAAGGCATTGCATCGAGTGAATCAATTTTTGTAAATTATTTATGTATAAACATTTAGAAATCAATCGGGACAGATATTTCTAATGTTGTAATACTAAATTTAACCAGTGAATGGAAATCGCTTAGAAGTGTCGAAGACTGTACATATTCAAATCGCTCGAATAGGTATCAACACAAAAAAGAGCAGGTGACGTTTTTATGTGCGATAAGGCACACGAAATCGGAAATCTGAGAACAAATCTGAAGAAGCCGAATCGAATACTATACATAAATGAGATTGTGAGGGAATAATAGAAGAGGCTAACTATTTGTTTGGGTTGTTTTACTGACAGTTTTTCTTCTCTTTTTTGGGTAAGAGTGGCTGGATTCCACTGAAGTCTATGTTATATTTACAAAAACTACATAATTAAAAAATTCCTACTATTATAAAACTAAGTCATTCTTTCCTTTGTTTCTTGCTACACGTCACTTACAGCACCGAAGTGGGTTTGTATAGCTCTTATTATTTTGTTTTAAATTTGAAAAGTGGAACTCTGGCGAAGCAAGGCGAGCACGGGTCAGCTAGTTATTAATAAAATGATTAAACATTCAATTCAAATCGTGAATTTTTGTTTTATCTTAAATAATTTGGGACGTAGTTCATAAGAACTAAGTCCCACTATTGGGTTTTAATTCATTCTTAGTGGGAGCTAATTCCAGTTGGGACTTAGTTCTTAGCGCCATTTTATCATATGTTTTTCAAGGTCAGGCATGGCTTGGTGGCTTTTAACAAAAAAATGCAAAAGATCGCTTGTGATATCTATGACATGAATTTATTAGGGTAAGAGCCTTCAAATGTTCGTATTAAATCGTTAACCTCAAAGCATTCAAATGCTCTTAAAGAGGCGGTCAAATAGAATCGTTGGGACAGCTTACTTAAAAATCAATTGATACACCTCCAAGCTTTGTTTCATGCTACAGAGTGAATGTCAATTAGTTTTCTGTTCAATTTATTTCACTCCTTACCTACGTAAAATGCCTTGATGCACTGCATAAACTTCGCTACTTCGAAAAAATTGCGATGGTCGGAAAAGACTCTTACCCTTTAAATTGAATTGCTCGAACTCATATTTTTCTATTCATAGTTTTCTGGCAATGCGCTTTTTGTGCCGCTGGAATCTTGAAGCTGATAGAGATGCGTTGAATTTACCGGCGTAACTCAGGTGGAGGTTTGGAAATCAATCCGGGTTCAAATCGTCGGACAGTTTGCCACATTTGCCTGGATATCATATTTGTCACAGTGGTTACATTATTGTAAATATTTCGACATACCTGAAATAAAATCCCTTGAACAAACACGAACTATTTCGGTATTAATTTGCTTTAAATTTACAGCAGCGTTTTCGCCTCTTCTTAGGCAGAGTTCCTAATGCCCTTAAGGTAACTGTTGAATTTCAGAACCCCATTCTCGATCATTCCAAGCTTCCAGCTATGGCGGATTTGGGCATCGTCAGCAAACATACTTATGCATTGCAGAGTTTGTGACTGCACGCGGAAGATCGTTTATAAACACACTAAACAGTAGTGGGCCGAGCGTAGATCCCTGTGGCACTCCTGACAAAGAACGCTTATCTCTCTAAAACCCTTTCTTCGCTTTCGATAAAACTTAAAAAAACGAAGTAATGCTTACATCCCGAATAACTTGTAATCGGTTTTCAAACTAAACATTGCAATATTTGGTACCTAATATTTTGTCTGCCAAATTTTACAAAAACCGCTCTAACGATTTTGATCAAAATACACTAATTAAGATCCCATACTTAGTTTTTCTCCAAAAAAAATCGAAGAAACAAGTTTTGCATTCTCAAAAATAACTACTCAAAAGCCGATCTGTGTTCATTATTCTTTTTAAAACTCAATACCGGACTTCCATTAAAAACGCAATAACAGAGACACAAAACTTATTCTTAGCAAATATTACGAACTTCTTATTTTCAACCATATTGAATATGCACCTTAAAATAATTCCAGCCACTTGGTGCCTTACACAATCAGAAACTCCCACCACGTTTCCATCAGTACATTCCTAAGCATCATGGTAGGTGGACCAACGTACACTGGGTACGCGCTGTTTGTTTAAATAAATGCAGATGCTCAAAATTAGCTTTATCGATATATTTTTTATACTCGACTTTTAAACCTATACCTTACCCGCTAATTGCAAATAAACCGCTAAAGTATACTAATGAAAATATAAAAGAATTCTCATAGCAACTTTATTACCATGAACTCGCTACGATGTAAAAATGAAATAAAATAAAAAAACACCAGCTTACTTGTAACAAAAACGACAACAAATATATTTATTAAGCTTTCTTAATGCTACTCTTGTACATAGTTTAACAGTATAAAACAAAAGAATGCAATAAATATAAATCAAATATGTATTATACTTATTGTTCGGTACTACCTACAGTACGAACCACCTTAATACTATCTGCATACAGAATTTCATCAGTCACAAGTACGTTTTAAGCATTTTAATATACGACAATAACTTACACTCATAATGCAAGCCAGAGTCAGTCGGTGTGGAACAAAGGAGTAAAAAGAGTTGCACTCTGTATACAGAGTGACTTTGTTAAAATTTTAAATCAACAAGTTAATACCCACCATCGGACTGATGAAACTCCAGCCAGGCATCCCTAATACAACAACGTCTGCAGTGGCAGCGGGTATGAGCACAATGTACAAAGTCCAGATGTCCTGCTAGGGAATATTTATTGCATTGTACCTCTATACACGAATGGAATGGAATGAATGAACGACTAGAATGCGAGGACATGGGGTGTAGTGGATACACCGGTTTATGCATCCCGAAATACTTTTGGCAAACACTACACGAGTCCACCATTGAAATTGCAATGGAGTTGACGCGCGGAGTGCTTTGGCAGGACTCTGATGATGGTGCTTTCGACTGGACTTCATAAAGCACTCTTGCCCCCATCGCATCGGTTGGTAAAGGATTTTAATATATCTACATAATTATTTACATGCAGGATAGAAGGATGCGCGCGTGTTGCAATTGTCGTCTGTTTTCCGACAGAGACTCTTTTGGGTCCGAGTTTAAATGACGACAAGGGCAGCAACGACTACTCTACACTAGGTATATATATCTATGGATACGGATACGGACGAATGTTGAACGTTATTAATCCCTGGCGAATTGCGGTGGGTGGAACTGTTCGGGTCCATCAGTTTCACACTGTAAGCGTTTGGCCAGGTGCTTGCACAATGGTACATCTCGGATGACATCGCCGATGAAGACCGAAAGCAGATACCACTGTTTCATGCCGGTTGATTGAACTTTGTAATTCCTGCAGAGAAAGAAGGACAAAACAAGAAAGTCATCACATTAGGCGGCGTATAGGTATATACAACACATATTATAGAAAGGGGTTAGTCGGCGAGGGAGAGCTCTGCATTACAGCTTATTTGGTTTTTGCTTCCATTGAACACAGAGCAAGTCTTTTTATCGGGTTAGTCCCTTGCCGAGAACACAAGCATACATTTCTAAATGTCCAAAATTGTGAAGCTTAAATCTAAACATATCTACAAATGTCTGTATAGAGAAATATATGAGAACGGGCGTAGTACTTTGGTCCGTCATCTTCTTACCGTTTTGTCTGTACTTCCCTTTGGTCTGATGGAATTAAATAGGGACAAGGAAAGGGCGCAATGGTTCCTGAAACAATGCTAAATTTTGACGGGGATATGAGTTTGAATCGAGGTGAATATGAGACTCAAACTTAAGTGGGATGTTTGTCCAAGTATATATCTTATAAAAAAGTGGTGACGATTTTTGCAACACGGACTAGCGTGGCTGTGAATACAGCACATTTTAAAGTTGGTAGAGTATTTTTTGGACTTTAGAGTGCCGTAACGTCTTAAATAATCAAATCAAATATAAATGTACCTAAAAATCGAGTCTGTATTGTATTCGATTGCGTGGCTCTAGTTGTATCCTTTTGGTTTTTGAAGGAGTTCCGTTGGATGAAAACGGCTATAAGTATAAATAGACAGTGAATTTCGAAGCTTAGTGACAAACACGGTTCTGCTTCACACTGGTATAACTAGAGGGGGACACAATTCTTAGACCTAGCTATGTTAAATGTATAGTTAGAAATGGACGTGTTCATGATCCTGCTACTGGACCATGTAAACAGCTTTTATCGAACGGGTAGAAGAAGAACGCTAAGTCAAACCGTTGAGGCTAGTGTAGCAGTTCGCACAAGTTTTCCGAAATACTTGCATACTTTCAGGTTGATTCGTAGCAAGTCACTATACGTAAATTGTTTAATTGAACAAGTTTGTAGAGTTCGCTTTAAAATGTTCAAACGAAATCGAAAGTCCGATGAAGAATTGTGCGCTCAACATGACCAAGAATAGCTTCATCCACCTTCGCTATGACCATGATTCTGCTCCATATTAAAGGACTGGGGTAATGGGGGTCTTATATACAGCCCTATTATGGCTATCAAATATCAATTGTTTGATACTTTATAACATCTATCAATTCAACGATATTTTGGTATTATGAGTATCAATTGATAGTTTTTACCCCATTGTGAATGCTAATCAAAATATCATTGAGAATGGGTTCTGTTTTGAAGTTTGCCGTTTCTAATTTGTATGACATAAAAAAACCAAACCAAACTACTTCATCATAATGCCATTTAAAATCAAAAACTACCGATTACATTTCGGTCTAAAGTCGTTTTTTTAACAATAAAAACAAGGAACTAAATTTTATTATTTGGTGTTCAAATAAATTTTTAACCGCCGGAATATTTGATACGTATCAATAAGAAATTTGTGGTTGATAGAATATTTGATGAATATCAATTTTTTTGACAACCGTAATACCAAATTTATCGATAAAACTGTTCACAATAGATCTTAAATCCAACAATATTCACAATTCATCAAAAATTTGATAGGTTGATAACCATAATACCGATTCATTCATTTTGTTGATACGTATCAATTATTATCAAATATCGTGTTGATATTTGATAGTCATAATAGGGCTGATAGAGTCTCTCCATTCTTTCTGTTTTTTTTTTGACAAGGTCTTGCCACTCAATTGGATTTCTGGTCCCAAAAAAAAAGTGTTGGCAAGTGTGGGACTATGCTTGATTTCAGTGTAATTTTTCGATGTAATTTTTAGAGTCTTCAAAGGGGGTAGAAATGTCCCTCGCTACATCAAAGCAATAAAGCTGTCGATTGTGACCGTCTGAACCATGTTAAGCATTTACTTATTTAGCATCATACACATAGCTACACTCGGTAGCAAGTTTTGAACTGATTCATGACTTAAATCATTTTGGCAGCATCTATTCCAATACTTGGAAAACGTGGCAGTGAGAGCTCATTGAGTTCTGTTAATGATATGTGCAGACTTTTAAAAGACTGCAGCCCTGAAGAAGTCACTTAACATCGGTTCACCTTCTCTAAAGAGCTGGGTCGTCTTCTTCGTCAGCAATATGCACAACCTGAAGACTTTGGTAGGGGCGCCCAAACTATAGACAAGGCTTCATATAAGTCGTTCCTACATAAGCTGCCAAAGCAGCTTTGAAACCGATAAACAGATGGCGCCATTGGTCCTCATTTCCTGGGGTTTCTCTGTATTTATCCAAATCTAGGTCAGAGTTCAGGATAAACCGAACGGTCTGGACATTTTACGTCTTAAAGACCATCCAACGACATCTTCTTTGTTGCTTTTTAAAGTCTCCTGAGATATATGCACAGTCCATGTAGTTTAAATAGGAACAAATTAATGTGCTCTCCAAACAGCGGTTAAATTTTGTTTCCAAAAGGTATTTCGTAGATGGTTCTTCAACCATACGTTCACACATCGAGGGCGAAGAGGTTTTTCGTAGAGTCAGTTGATCTCGGAAATAAAATAAGTTAATGAGTAGTGCAGAAGCGCTTTTTTATTTCTATCCTCCAGGCACTACAGGTTTTCATAAGAGCAATTTTTTGTCTACCTTACTGTCCTTACTGCTTAGGTTAGATTAGGTGAAAGCAGCTGCCAACAAGCCTCGACATTCTTTGAGAACTTTATATATCTAGTCATCCTTATGAATCGAGGAACAAGTGTTTTGCTCCAACTTCTTGCACTAGCTTGGGCTTATAACTTCTAGTGCCAATAGTTGTTTAGTATATTTAAGATCCTAACGATATCTACACCTAAAGCACATTATTTTTATAAAGCGCCTTGGCCATGAAAAGGAAATCTCGAAATATTCAATCTGCCTGCTTGTGAGATCAAAGCCCACAGTAGTCCTTAACCAAGTTCTGGCACTACACCCTTTTTATAGGAACAAACTCAGGCGATTTTCGACCCATTACTATCTTCTGTACCATTGAAGTGAGAAACTTAAAATTCTGAATATTTGCTAAGCTGATCAAGCACAGGCGCCTCACAATTTCAACTTTTCAGAATTAGTGGTTCCTGAGATATAGGGCTTCAAAAATAAAAGAAAATCACAGAAATTGTAACCGACTCATTGACTGATTATCAAAATTATGGAACACTTTCCGACGTCGTAGAATTTTGCTATGTTACACAAGGTGGGTCTTGTGCTGTAAGCAAAGCAATAAATCGTTTTCACCCACTTTCTCAGAATTTTTGTCAATTATATGGAGCACTTCTGATATCTGTAGAATAATAAAATTTAGTAGAGCGATGAAGAGCTTGAAAATCTAAGATTTTTCATTCAAAGTGTCTGCTTATTGTCACTTTGAAATTAAACATGCCTCCTGAAAGTTCATGACTTTTCTAGAGTGCTCGATGTGGTATTTTATGTTAACATGAACGAATACATTTGTGGAAAGAACTTTTTATATATTATGTATTTTTAAAATATTTTTTTCAAGATTTTTTCTAAATATAACACGTAATTTTGAAGTTCTTTAAATAAAACTTTTCTTTTTTTTCGACACAATAATAATTATAGTATAATAGTAAAATATCGAAAAAAATATAGCAGATGAATTAATGTATTTTTTTTTTTTTTTTAATTTTACTTAGGTAAACCTAAAATTCATTAAAGCGCAACAAATTCTTTGCAAGGATTAAACTGTCAACTATTTCAATACTGAAACGATTACGATTTTTGTTTTATTTAAATTTACCTAAAATATTTTAAGTTTTAATATGCGAAGTTCCTCCAAAAGCCAAACATATTGACCACATCAGTTATTTTTTTATCAAATATGTCCCTTGGGTTATTAAACAGAAGTTGTGTATGTTCTCTGCTCGACTCACATTGTAAATAACATATAGGCAGTGGCGTAGCTATCATAGGGGCAGGTGGTGCAGTGCACCAGGGCCCCGGAGCTCAGGGGGCCCTCTAGCCTCAGCTTTGAAAAAAAAAAAAAAATGAGAAAATTTCAAAAAATCCAAAAATATAAAATTCTTGTGAGCAGGCGCCAAGGTCCTCGATAAGCATGTGCTGTTTGTTTGTCTGTTATCGTTATTTCAGTTATATGGTCGTTTGGATGAGTACGCCCGTAGCACATTGGATCAGCTCACGTGCTTGACGGTCGTGAGATCAATTCGCCAATTCCGCCCATCAACTTTTTGAAGATGTTTTCATTCGCTCTTGCCTTGCATCAGTTCTTATTTACTATATTTGTTCTAAACTCAAGTTCAAATTGACAAACGAGCTACTATAGAAACTATAATATCTTCTTATGAGTTAATATCGATTTTACCGCATCATTACCTACCAAACAAGCTGTTTTATGGTTCTTTTTTGTTGAGCTTCCTGTAATATATGCTAAACATTGACAAGCAATCACGTCTATCACAGAATCCGTCGTATTCGGAATTTTGCTACGAACGAACCCCGAAAGAACTATCATATAGAATCCGTCGTAGAGTAAATGTTTGCTAGGAATTTCGAAATTCGTATCCATCAATTTCCCCTACGACTAAATTCGTAGCAATAATTTTCCTCTACGACGGATTCAATGATAGTTCTTTCGGGGTTCGTAGCAAAATTCCGAATACGACGGATTCTGTGATAGCCCAGAATATACTAAAATCTCAGTAAGTACTCCGAATTTCTAAAATTTCGATAGTTAACAATTGAAAATTATGGAAAGAAAAAAGGAACGTAGCGGTGCCGCAAAGCGGAAACAACGCCAAGGAAGAGTAGAAAGTAAAAAAAAATGCCCAATCTAGATAGCTTTTTTACTTTCTGCTAAAGTTCGTTTGTTTCTCTTAATTAATAAATATTCTATATTGTCATGTGCGTCGTTGTTTATTTAATCCCTTTTTCTTCTATTGAACACATGAAGATTTTGATAGAGACGACGTATGGATAGAGATGATTCAACTCACTGTTTCCTATTCTTATTCCCTATCAATAATTTTGAAGGACAATATAAGTTCAAACTACGCGGAAAGAAGGGAGGAGGGCCCGATTCTCTCCCTGTGCAACCGGGCCCTTGTCCCCCTAGCTACGCCACTGCATATAGGTATTGGAATTAATAGAATTGTTTTAATTTGTACGATTTAGAAAATGATAGATATTGAAAATCTTGATATTTGATGAATTTGAGGTAAAAAGTCTGGTACATATTTTGGAGCTCAAAAATTAAAAAAAAATATGTAGATACCTATCTTGTAAACATGTTTTCTTAGCACTATTTCGAGTCCCGAAACTAAACTTGTTGCCCCATTAGCTCATTGCCCTCGCTTCTTGTCCAATAAAGGTGGGTTTACTTGGTAACTTTTCTGTTTATTACACCCCATTCGAAAGGTTCTAAAAACTTTATAGTGAACCCACCAAATTTTAGTCAGTAATCATTAAATAATAACATTTGTAGTTATTTCTGTATTGTTCTGCTTTAAATATTTGGTAGTAAGCCTTTATGAAGTAAGAACTTGGCGTAATTTTAGATCGCAGCATACTTTTCACGGCTGACTTGTTAGATGGAGGTTCTTATATTGGAGAACTTGGCTCTTTTTTTAACAGCAAATATTCACATGAGCAATTACAGTAGCTGCCGCACCCAATCCATACGTTTGACTTCTCATTATTCCATAAATTTGTGGGATTCTATTTTTGGAACGAAAGAATAAAGGCTACAAGTCTATTATCGGATGCTTGTTAGACGTTCGCATATGAGGTCGCGCAGTAAAAAAACCCTCCAAATATAGTCTGTGCATTTCTTCGATGATCGAACTTGAGACCCTCAGTAGCAGTCCAGCATACTAACCACTGAGCCACTAAGCCCAATTTTTCTGTGTTTCATAGGCTTTCCCTGAAAAGCAGATAAATAACTTGAACTTTGCAAGCTTTTAATCGATTCAAGAACCAATTTAAAAATTCACAATCAAAGAGTGCTCAACTGACTGGTCTAAAAATGGACAATTTGGTTAAATAGTTCCATTAACTGCAATCACGTCAAGGGCCACCAAAGCAGCACATTTTCTGTCAAAAACTCATAACCATCTCTCGGTGTTTCGGTGACTTTCTGTCGACGGTAAAAGTACACTACATATATACATCTGTGTACAGCATAAATTAAGTCAAAGCATTTGCCCGATATCATAAAATTTTGACATGAAAACAAGGTGCATGCACGATGAGATGAAACCATCTCTCTGGTACAACAAACCCACCTCCGACTCTTACAATGACCTAAACAGCAACTGAGGCAAAACTTCCATTCCGGTTGTAATAAGTCCGCTTGACTATGCACAGATATCTGTTCTGCGGACTTGCCATGCCATCACAGGTTAAGGACAAAATGGAAAATCTAAAATTAGAATTGAAACTATTTCTGCATTGTTGCATCCATCCCCAGCATCGTGATCGTGGCATCCTCGCCGGTCGGTGTGGGAAAATTTCATCAGACTTTATGTATCGAAACTGATTAGAGGACAGGGTATTTCTGACACATCCGGAACATCCTTCGGCACCGCACACTCTTGTACACGAAACCACCAGTCATGCATGTGCAATATTTCGGACAGTTCCGTTCGCTTCGCCCAAAAGTTCATGCGAAATGATGATAGGTACGACTACTCGTATGCATAATTTTATTTGCACTTCACTGCAAGAGCAGGATTACGAGTACCACCAACCGACAGTTACTATATGCATAGATAGAGAGACAATTTACTTGTTATCTCATGAGGAACAGCCAGCGCACAATGGTTTCGCAATTGTTAAACGAAGATAACATTTGCGAAACGAAAACCTATTAAAATCTCTAGAGTGGTGTCCAGAGACTCACATTGTATCATTTGTAACGGCGCACCAAATAGTATTTGACTGCCTTCCCGCCCGTCTGATGCCGCATGTTACACTGAAGTTCTGTTTGAACTTTTCCTGGTGCGGGCGGAGTATATCCAGGAAAGTGTGCGGTAACGCCAAAGTTGTCCGTACACCAAAACAACTCAAAATAAAAATGATTTTAACATGTTTGAACTTCGGATGAACTTTTGGCCGCCGCCATTCCCACTCCTGTTTGTTGGAAACTTTGACTTCAAAGTAGGGACACGTAAGTGCACTTTCAACTGCTCCTCTCCGTCGTGCCAGAAAGTGCATCAATGAATTTAAGTTTTTGTGGCAATTATACAATGCAACTCGTTTTGAAAAATTTATGAAAAATTCGAATCAAAAGAAAAAGGGGGATACGGGAAAACTTATTCAATCTTGTTGCTGGTGGGATAACTTTAAATTGAAACGTTTTGTATGAGGTTGTGCGGGACCGACTAGGTGCAGTAAAAATCTTTATTACTGGCGTCAAGCACTCCAGAGCATCTATATCTGCAACGATGATTTGGACAATGATGATTGTTTTGCTTGTCCCTATATTTTCGCAATGGAAACAAAGACACACAACCATCAAGGAGAGAGATGTGTCCGTGCAACAGATGAATTTACAGATGACTTAGCATTTTCGTATAAAAATTTGATTGGAAATCATTTTATTTGTTTCGATTGTGCAAGGAGCTGCAAGGATTTGTTATTACTTAATATTCAGACTCAGAGGTATATGTACAGAAGAGGGTGAATGTTTTTTTGGACGACTTTATGTCTGCTGCTGTTGCAGTTCAATGGAAAGGAGAGACCATTAAAATAAATGAGCATGAGGAACAGTGGAATAAAATTTTATCTATTTGTTACTCTGACTAACCTTAGGATCTCTTGCCAGTCGGGTTGGGCACCTCTTGTGCCGGAACGTGCAGCATGTAAACGACATGGCTCTTCGAGGATGCACGCCTTTGGCCCGAACTCTTTCATGATTTCCTTTTCTGCGACAACTGCATCAGCTGCTGTTTGCGAAAGGTAGATGTCTTCGGGAATGCTGCGAGTACTACGTGAACGGTAGGTACCTATAAAGGAATAAAGTTAAGATGTAGTCAAGGAACGTCAGGAAGCTTACAGTTTGATTGGGAATTTGGTTCAATTTAGTATCGCAATGAGTGTTATTGTGATGTGATGGTTTGGAAGTAGTAGGGAAAAGGTATATTTCATGAAAGACTGCGATCAATTTGGTGGGAAATTTGACTGCACTTCAGGAAGATGTAAGAATGTTGTGTGTAAACCAATAACCACTTTTATAACTTCTGAAATCAGTTTTTGGGTGGAGACGAAATTCTAGAAAGGTACAAAATTTCTAAAAGGTATTCGATAAAAAAATAATATTTAGAAAATGTCAACTTCCTGCTTTATGCAAAAATCTATGTATAGCAAGTTCTGACAATTTATGAGGTACGAGTATATCGAAAATTCCGATCTAGTATCTATTTAACGAACAGAAATTTTATGCAAATCCAATCAGGAATTGACTGCAGCGATACAACATTAATTTCTATTTTGGTCGTTAAACTCTGCGATGAAACTTGGAAAACAGAACTGAATTCCGGGCTGTAATTTTCAAAACATAGAGACACAAAAAAAGTGCAGTTTTTTTTTACACCACTTGCGAAGTTCCAGCAAATTTGTTATCTTGTGAGATGGAAGAACGTATCACCTTTGTAATTACTTTTTACTTGTGTCCGCAAATAGACATTATTGGGATGAAGACTGCCCCGAAAATAGCATTCAATTAACAAATTTTTAGTTTTATGAGAATCTTGTGTCATGTGCTTCAAATGTGACTTAACTAGGATGCGTTTATCAAGACCTAGATATCGCAAATGTGCGTCGTTTCCATTACCTAAATTGAAAAAGGCCACAAAGTGGTTGTACATTTTTTATTTGTTTGTTTACTAACTACAACTACTACCGCTTTCCTTTTCAAAATCAGCAATCTCCGCCGAAGTTAGAAGAAAATTTAAAAAAAAAACTTGCCAAACTTGACAATGTCATTTTACAAATAGGAAAAATAATCAAAGTCCGCAACAGGTTAATAGGAGATTATGTCTAGCTTTCCACAACGATTAAGCTTTTCGAATTCGAAGGGTTTAATTGAAAAGCTTAATCACATTTCGGATCTTTGTCAGACCTTCGCGCGAAGTGGTGAACCTGGTTCAGTTGAGAGTTGTTTTTTTTTTTTGGTCCTTTGCTTGGGTTTTGATGAATGGCCGACAGTTTTCCTTTTCACACGTTAAATGATGTGTATTGCCTGTGATTCCCATATAAACCTGCCGCCGAACTTTAAGTTCACTTGAACCAAACGAAATACGAATCGCCTAGATTTGAAGGGAATGAGCTGCATCTCTGCACTAAATATTGACAGTTGCTTGAATGCAAGCAACTGCATACGGAAAATTCATAAATCGAAAGGTATAGAAAACTAAATAAGATGATAGTAACTAACAAATTTTAACAAATTTCTTGGAGCAACAAACATTAGAAACCTTAAGCGTGGGCCAACCCATCGGTTGGGTTGAAGACTTTGTTCGAAATGTTTTCAAAATTAGTAAGTAAAATAGAGTAAGATCTTCCATTGATTACTCCCTTACTAAAGCTAAAAATCGAAAGAGTTCGGGATGGACCCAAACCTCAACAAATAAGCGGCTCTAAATACTGAGAATTTCAAGATCAGATTTATTCCTAAATATTGTTGCGAGGAATCTATGTAATAATTATTTAAATAGTTACGTTACGTTCAGCAGTAAGGTCATTTGACATGCAGAAGTGGTCTAGTTAAAAATACTCTACCTATGCTTTTTCGCGGCATTAAAATTATTCGTATTGGAACCCATTTTTAAGACTTTCTTTATAATAATTTGTCGGACACTTGATCCTCTATTGTGGCATGAGTTCCTACATAGCCTTGCTGCGTAATGTCATTAGGCGCTCATCGCTCAATTACGTGAATTAAAAACTTCCACAAAAGACTAGTTGTGAGTAGCTATAATAGGCCTATGGTACCTATACCTATACGAACTTGTTGGGTTGTGGCTGGCTATTTATCTAATTTTTATGTAGGTACCAATAATCATTTTCAGTTTCGACTCTAAATTTTGGTAGTTCACATTTTCCACTCCGCGATACTAATAATCAATTTTAGTGTCCAGGCTAAATTTTTCAAACTCACAGTAGCGAAATTTTACATCGAAAATTGTACATTTGATATTTGACGAATAAAATATTATTTGTGCAAGCTAAAAATGATATGGAACCATCTCAATATTTCACAACTAACAATATTATTTTTAGCAAAGACATAAAAATATCATGTAGTTGTAGGTACGTAAGTTCCTGAAGGGTGCATTCCCGACCTGATATGGAGGGGAACATTTTTAGTTATAGTGTTCGTTGTTACAGACAAATTAAAAGCCTATATCGTGTGTGTGTTTGTTTCCACTTACAGTCACTCGTGAAAAAAATACCTATAAAGTTTAAAGTTTCTCAGAAAATTGTCATTGCAAGAAGAACTCCAAGAAATCTTGGTAGGTAGGTACCATATCATCCACCTATGGGTGCCAAATTACCGTCTATTTTTTTAATGAGCCTTTTCTGAACTTTTAAGTTTTTAAACATTTTAGTATGTTTCAAACTATGAATTATATTTATATTCCTATTTGTCGTTCTAAAATTAAACAAAGAGTTAATTTACTTATCTTTTAAATTTAAATATGCTTAATTTTTCGAGTTTTAAAGAAAACAGAAAATGGGTTTCATATCTCCCAACTTTACCCTAAGGCCCCCGATTTTCAGTCGAAACTGAAAATAGTTATTCGTATAAGGCTTCTGTATGTATTCCGCAAGAATTCTCTTTTCGAAATGTGCTTTGTTTTCCAAACATCGTTTTTAAAGTTTATCTAATCGAAAAAGCTGTCAGGGCAAGACTAAGTTGAAAAAGAAGCCAAGACAAGCATAGGTATGTTGTTGTCTATGCATCTTGCAACAAAAAAACTAAATCTCTACTGGAGCTTGTTTATGTGAAGACTTGATTATATATCGGGCCTTATTTTATATGAACCATTATTGGATTTGATTTTTAAGTTCCAATTCAAGGAAATTTCAACATTCCAAAAATATAATTGCCTAGAGATGACACAGTCAAAGCTGGTGGTCCGTTTTTTCGTAAGCTACCAATTTACAAAAAGCCGAACCACCCGTTTAATGAATTATATTTGGAAATTAAATTTTTTGAGGTATAAAAAAGCCATATTTGCATTCTAAGTTACCGACATTGTGTTGATTTAGTAGGTACTTACTAGGTACATACCAAAACAATCCCGAATATCTATCACAAATCGCTGGTTATCTATACACAATTGTAAATAGCAATAATGTGCATTGCACATATACCATGCACACACAAGTATACACGCATCTTTAGCAATAAAATCACTATAGAAACCATCTCCTTAGTACACAAACACAACTTACTGTTATTACTCATTTATTACAAAATGCCTTTTTGACTGGCACTTATCGTATCGAGGTCATAGCTTACAATATAAACATATTAACTACTCAAACAGTTTTGCGAGTGTGTAAATCAGATAAGTACTCACCTGGATTTAACGAGTAGGCCAACTTTTTAGCAAACTGCGATAGTCTCACTGACAGTACTATCACTGGAAAGCCAATTAACTGAACAGGAAGTTCAAACAATGGATCCGGCTGCTGTGCCCATGCATCGTCCATCATTTCTAAGAAGAATATCAACAGTATCGCGATGGCGGGCAGTGAAAGTGAGAGAATTGTTGATAATTTCATGATGATGGTGGTAGTATTTTTTACACAGTCAATCTAGATATGCAAAATATGGTAATAAAGTTATTTACGCACTCGTCTTAATTAGTTTTTCACGGTGAGTACAATTTTTTCGGTTTTTTTGTTCACAGAAATTTAATTTGCATTACAAAGTACTTTCACTGAGAGAGGTGTGGCGCATCCAATTACCGTTTGATAAAATTCACAAAAATGTTGTCCGTGGTCCCTTTTACGAAAAATAATTTAGATTGCTAGTGTTTTTTTTTTAATCGCACTCGCTTCACGTGGTTTGGCGCACTTGCGGTACCGTCATTGACTGAAACCCAATTAACTGCGATGGCCAACATCAAAAGTATGCTATAGGCCAGCAGCGAACACGACAATATTTTTTAGACGGCTTGGTCTACAAAATAAAAACAAAGTATGTGTGCGGTGCCAGCACCGACTAGTGAAAGTTTGAAGCTTGATGATACTAAACGAAAGACAAGATAACCTGTTAAAGACGAAGGTATTATGAAATTCGGTGTGGTGTTGGCTATTAACGTTGTCGTCGTGTGTGTGTTGAAGAGAAAGACGCCATCAAGAGAAAGAAGACCAGAATACCAAAATCTGTATTTCCTGGCTTTTCCCAAAAGAAGGTGTACCCCTCGATTGGCACACGTACACCTTGGAGGTGGTAAATGGTAGTAAGCCAGGTTTCTGGTCGAAATTTTGTGAAATTGTTGGACTATCTGGTGGTGGTGTTGGTATAGGTAGTTCGTATCTATGTATACTACTCGGTCAACAGGGGATATAGCAATACGATTTGTTGCGAATTGTGTTTACCATGTTACATAATGCGGTTAAGTGAGTTGGATTTGAAATGCATGTCTCTGGAAGTTGCGCAGGCATGATGTGGAGTAGGCTACATGGAATAGACTGGTTTCGCAGTTCGGTTGTGGAAATGATTAGAAGACTCTGGCGGGTGTCGGAAGTGTTTTAAATGTAGCAAATGTGTTTGCGGGTTTTAGTGGTTGGCTTCCTGGTATGGTGGGATGTTTTAATTATCCGGGAAACACTGAGTTTTGCTTGTCGTTGAATCTTATCGGAGTCAAGTTGCTTTCGAACATTATTTCCTTCTCCGGTGTAATTCGACTGCTGCTCTAAGGGTTTCTTCTGGCTTTCTCCGTTTTGGGAGGTTAGTGAAGAGATTTGAAAACTATTACCGTGGCCGTGATTATGTTCCACTGCAGTTATAGTAATTATCGTTTTTTTCTTCAAGTGCAGAAGCGTAAAAAGTGCTTAGCTTTTATCAGTGCTGTCGATCATTAACGATGGCCATGAATAGCACATCCCGGTGATGATGCGGATGCAGAGTGACGTCGCAATTGTGTGCTTATGTATAAGCCGCCAAGAAAGTCATGTAGTAACTTAAAATTTCAGGCTTAGGGGTTAACTACAACTATAGAAACGGGGAAACCGCACTCTACAACATGCCTTATACGTGAAACCAATATCATTGTTTTACAAAATATATCGTTCACAATTCAACCATTGACACATTTTCTTTACTTCATGTGCATTCGTTAGAACGTATCCGTATTTTGTTTAGGAATTGGCTCACTTAATTTGCAGTAAGATATCTGCCTAATATCTATGAGCTATAGGCAAGTCAGTGGTTGAATTACCGCATCCGTGATCGAGTAATACGTTATTGAATTTGTTGTTGTTTTGCTTGCTAAATCAACAAAATTCAGTGACGTTCATATGACTTTACCTTCGAATCTCTATTGGTAACCATTATTTAGATGTGTACCTAAAGCTTAGTGTTTAGGGGACTTAAAGCAATCCTAGACCGATTCATTGTCAACTGCAACATTGGTCTAATTGCATTTTCGATTATACAGCCGGTTGACTTTAAATGAATAATATATAATTAAAGATGATGACAATTTTAATTCCAGAGATGTAAATGTTTTAAGCGCATTCACTTATGCGGGCTTTGTTTAAAAGCCGCTACTGTAATTCTGCAAAAGTCGGCGAGCTAAGAAAGATACTCAAGCTGTAAATAAACTGCACCTATAAACAAAGTGGCCATCAGTTATCTGTTGATTTGTGTAACCATTTTCTTTTCCAAGTTTCTTGGATCACATCGGGCGTATATATTATTTAAGTGACTCGGTATTTTCAGCAAATTATTCTGATCAATAATTTTTTTTTTATTTAAAAATTCGTTAAAAAAAACTTATCTAACTATAATACTAGGTATAATACCTATTGTAAAATAGCACACATGTGCCTTTCCAATTTATTGATTAAATATATTAAGTCCAAAGATATTCAATGAGTTCATTTGAGTCTAACACAAAAGACAAAAATGCTTTGAAAAAGAAAACAAATATTTGTGTCAAAATTGGAATGTAAACGTGACGTGCAACTTTAATAAGTTTCAATGGTATTAGTGAATAATAAATCTATTTGGCAAGCAAACAGAAATGGCTCACGCAAGAAGTTAACTTTCTTTGCCTCTCACTATTTTTATCACCCAGAAATAATTTCGTTTTCATCAGCCGATAGTGATATATATTTCAAATTGGTAATAAATGAAACGAAGTAAAAATTGTTTTCAAAAATTCATTGTTCAGATGGCTATAAATTCAATTCTGTTTTCTTTTTTCTGTCTGCAAATCGATGGTGCTACTATTGTCATGCAGATTCTACTGGTGGATATTTGGTGGATATTATTTAATAAATTGTCAAAAATTCAAAAAAATATTTCGCTGCTAACATTTTAATTGCAAAAACATTCTGTATTTTATACCGAACATCCGTATGTACATTTTTCAAAAACCTATCTTCTAGTTCTTTCAGAATACCTATCACTAAATTATTATTCCAGGAATTTTCATGTAAAATACGTCAATTATGTTTTCCAAACTCCAAAAATAATGAAAAAAAATCAGATCGTCATACAACTGACTTTGAATATGTCATTTCTGGCGCACTGTTTTATATAGTTAGGCAATGGTTTGCATCACAACACCTTAGTCATACTTTCCGCATATTGTCTAAGCAAAGCATGTCCTTTAAGTAAGAGATTATCTCTTCACAGCTTCTGATGCCATAGCTTGAGAACCAGTTTTTCCTTCAACATATATATGAATCATGACATAATGATCCATTTTTCTTTAGATACGTCCCAATATTTTAAGTTCAATAAGTTGACTCTTTTGCTGACAAAAGTTGATAATATGTACGCTGTTTCTATAAATTCTTGGAATAGTCCAAAGGTATCATCTTGTAGAAGGCCAATTTTCTTAGTGTGATACTTTAAGTTTCGCTGCCACCCATATAGGTACATGTGTTTTGGAAGAGCTTAACTTATGCCATTAATTGGGTCCATTGTGCCCAGTACACCGCTTTTCATGTTAGAGCCACATAGAGATTTAGTAGGAATCTCAAAAGTTCCGAGCTGGGGAAAGGTTTTCGGTCGATTAGCATATTAAATGACTTCACCCAAGTAAGCTGATCGAAGTCGATCCCTAGTTGGCAAGAATCTTGTCGTTATTATTTCCTTTGATCCCTGTATGGTCTTCCACCCAAGTCAATGTCTGGGCATAATGAGTAGCTCATTAGATGCAATTTTTGTAGGCACAGCATCGCCTTAACTGTGTTGCCTGATGACCTCTTCAATGCCTGTGTATTTATTAGGTCATATTTTCCTTTAAAGAACACACTTAAAGAACACACGGTAATGACAAAGTGGTACAAAAGGAAACTGAAGTCTGGTGCCGTGACATAAGGCCAAATCTCGAAATTTGGCCTTATGTCCCTTTGTGAAAGTGACAAAAAGCCAAATTCTAGCATTTGGTAATGTGACACTTTGAGAAAGTGTCATAAGGCCGAACTAGTTTGTGACATTAGGCCAAATAAACCAACAACAACCCACTTTTATGAAATTATTTCACACCTACAATTCGAGAATTTGTTGATGTTAACTGGAAAACAAAATCAAATTATTTGCATACACCCAAACTCGCAACTACTCCCACCCCTAAACAGAGAATTCAAGCAGGGGGGTTGCAGGGTGGCAGCATGCCCCCCATACATTTTCCACTGTTTATTAATTGTATAGTACGATGATAAGAAAAATCACAAAACCCAAAGTGACATAGTGCCAAATTGGCTTTATGACACTTTACCTAAGCGACATTATGCCAAATGCAATAATTCGGCCTAGTGTCACTTTATGTCACGGCACCCTGAAGTCTCACACTTCAGCCCACTCTCAACAACGAAGAAGATCAAAATGATAAATAGGTACATGGAATATGCATTTACAATTTATTGCAAAAAAATAGACTTTCAATAGAAGTACCTTAAAAAATATCATAAGTTAAAACCCCTTGTGCAGTTCAACAAAATAAAGCCCTCAGATTTATTTGACCTTGTCTTGTCAAAAAGGAGATAACAATTTCTTTAGCTTAACACTAAGCAAACATTTTCGATTTATATACAAACCACTAACAAAATATAATATACAGATGCGGTTTTACAAAATAGTTAACATTTTTCTTCTTTCGTATCGGTAAAACATGTTCAATTAATTCTTGTATATACAAAAGACTAGTGAATAAACCTTATAAACTATTCAGTCGTAATCGCCATTAATTTTTTTGTTTGTTTCATGTTTAACATTATAATGTATACTCAACAAGATCACAATCACTATGGATATAACAATTTCACCTTTTACAATTTATTTCAAATTCACTTTGTATGAGAGTTTCATTAACCTTTTTGAACTAATTGGACAGTGAGGCCAAAGATTTGCACAACCGATGGGACCGCTTAGGTTGTCAGCTGTATGCCTCAGTAGCTCGCCCATATGTGCTGCAAAGTGCCATTTACTTGGTGGACTATTCATCGCTAGCGACATTGTTGAAGAGCTGGAATGCAAAAAAAAAATATATTGTTATAGCAAACTTTTTCTTAAAATTTGAAAATATTTAAAAGTGGTTCTAGCTTGTCTCTTAAATATAAAAGTGTAAAGCATTCATTTTTCGTCAGTGATTTTTTTTTTAAGTGAACTGACCTCATGCAGTATGTATGAATATAATATCAACCAGTTTTATTTAAACCACCCAAACAAATTGAATTGTTGATGCGAATAAGTGAATGACATTAAGCGGTTCCTGCTAGTACCTATATCAGATTAAGCTTGTTTTACATTTATTTTTAATAAAATTTGTTACCTACGTTAATTTATATAAACCTGTTCTTACCGAATCATGTGCAGTAAATCCTTTTCTTTGTCTGAAAGAACGTATTCAGGTTTCGAGGCCATTTCGCACAACATCTTTGGCAAACAGGAATCTCTTATGGCATCGGTTAGCTGTGATTTGGCTAGATTTCTTTGTTTTTTCAGCACTGCTGGTGATAATTCTTCTAACTCGGATTCTGTAAATACACAAAAGACGATAATAAGTATGGGTGGTATGGTAAAACTTGAACCAGAACAAATTTGTCTAGTATAGGTACCTATATCGACATTTATAGCATGAAAATAGGAAATGGGTATTTTTTTTGTACCTCACGAACCTTAAATCAATCAATTTATTTTCGTTTAGAATTTACAATTTGTTATAGCACAATTTACATAATTCAAGTACAGAGATTCAGAGATATTATGACAAATTTATGTCTTTTTACTGGAAAAGATTATAAGTGACAAAAATAAATAATATGGGTATGATTTTCCCTGTTATATGTTTTAGAAACTGGGTAAGTGGGAACTCTTATGCAAAATTGCAAATCCAAGTCCATTAAATACCATTGTAGATATAGCCAATGATGTGTGTTTAAAAAAAAAAAAAACTTATTTTTCAGAATGATTTAAATTTGCAATAACAAATAATATTTACGAGTAAAACCGAAAGGGCAAACTTTTACCGAGTTCTTGGGACACACTTTTTCACATCTTTACAAAATTTTTCGATGGAACAGATCATTAATTCCCTATTAAGTAGTACCGTCAACTGGGGTAACTTTGACCGATGGTATAACTTTGACCGAAAGTTACAAAGACCTTGTTAATGGATTTTATCGCCACCTTTTGGAAAATAAACTAACATGTACTGCATATTTAGTAAGTGCTATTCATTAATAGATGGCAGAAAAAAAGTTAGAGGGATCAAATTTCGTTTGAGCGCATTCAAATCGAAATTGTCTGAGGTACCTTACCTATATAATTTTTATAATAATAATTTTTGGCGCAACAGGTCCGTAGGGACCCTAAGCCTAGCTTCTCACAACCGTTCGTTTTGTATGAGATTTCATTTTTGGAGCGAATCTTCCATTCCGATTCCAAACGGCTAATTGAGAAGCTCTTTCAAAGACAGTTATACCCTCGGATGTTTGTCAGACGTTCGCGAGAGGTGGCGCAGTGAACAACCCTGAGTTGGAATTTGGGTTTTTGCGGGATTCGATCCTGGGACCCCTCGCTTAATAGTCCAACACACTAACCACTGCGCCGACTAAGTACCTACTACATAACATTTTATTGTGTAAAAATTAATGGACTGTTTGGAAACTTCTATTTAATTTGAAATAGGTCAAAACGATTGCTTTTGCTGGGTTAGCCGCTTAAATGGTTCTCTGACTCGCAAAATTTAACGTTGAGGTAAGGGCAGATCAGGTCGAACTGTTTTGTACCATATTTAGAGTGAAAAACTATAACTCCATGCTGCTTCAGTCGAACCTACATACCATTCATTGACGATGTTTCAAATATCATCGATTAGTTATTCACCCCTTTCAGTTAATATCAGAGTTAACTGACTGCTCAACATTTGAAAGGGGTACATCCAAACTCTTTGTAAACTTATTGTACATTGTACAAGTATGTACAACAATTTCTTAGTATATATAATTTAAACAAATATAGTGTCGGCTAAATCAATAACTCTTGTAAAATTTAAGCATTTGCAACAAATTTTATGGAGAATATTATTTTCTTTCCTTTTGTACCTACGAAACTACGACTTCTATTTGGTCCTTATTTCATAAAAAAACAACAAAAAGAAAAGAAAATATGTAATAATCACAAATGTATTCTAACAATTTGCACAGTTTGAATGTCTGTATGAACTATTTAAAAACACAAACAGTTTTAGTCCCGCCATGTGGCATTTTTGTAGCTTTTTTACCGTCTTAAGGATGCAATTGTCTTACATGGGCTTGTATCAAAAAATAAATAAAAGTTAAGTTTAGTTATTCCTATTAACTATATTCTGGTCACGACGCACTTGAGATACATTAATCCCATGGAATCATATTATGGATCAATGCTAAACGGCACTATTTGTACCCGCTATTGCCAAATATATAGCGATAAAGGTCGGGTGTTAGCTGATAGATCAGTCTTCTTTGTCAAATGTCTTAATAAATAATTGCTAAGGCCTATATTTCTATTAAACAATAAATGAGCGGTGAACAAACTGATCGTTAACAATAATAATTACATAGACCAAAAATGCTTTCAATAGGTAATAAGTTTTTGATTAGTACCTATAGAGGTTTTTTTTTTTTAAATAGTCAATTAATGTATAAAACGTTAAAAACATGCCTTATGATTTCCACGATGATTTCTTTAAAATTATTTTGCTTTCAAAATCCGAGGTAAGAAAAAAAATTATTCCATTGGCCATTGCATTCATAAATGTCAAGTGGGTATAACGAGTTTTTTTTTTTGTAGCAAAACTAGTGAATCTCATTTTTAATTGGTAGGTATATGAACAAATTTGGAATTTTTTTTTTTTTGAGCAAATAATTATTAGAATACAAGTCGAGGTCATGAATTGACGAGTAAAAGTATAATATATTAAAGAATAAATATGTTGTTTCCGAACACCCTGTCATTTACGAAATTGTATCTTCCTGGGTCACTGACTCAATACGTTAGGTGCATAATGAAAATTAGTTTTGCGAACAATGATTTTCCGATTGGAGATACGCAACGGGCAGAAGTTGAACGCCGTGTAACTTTTTGACTCTTTTTAATTTTACTCATATTTTAATCCGTGTACTGTAGGTACTTTACTAAGTTCAAATATTGGAACAGAAAGTGAAAACCGTTGGGATCTCAAATTTTGATGTCCAGTTCCATGTTGCGAGCAGCTCGGTCGTAGTCTGTATACCTATTTTCTTGTTTTATCTAAATTGCAAGCTTATTAACTTTTTTCAAGTGCGTGAAAATGCTGTCGCCTGTAATAAGCAGAAGATGTTGTGGTAGAATATTTAAACAGGGCGGATCAGTGTTCAGCGTGCCAGAGCAAACTGAACGAAAGTTCGATGTTCAATCCGCATACAAAAGCAACATTTTTTTGTGTACCTCGTCCATCGAAAACCTAGTAGTCAATAAGAACTGAAAAGCTCAATTTCCATTTTCGGTTATAAATAATATTTACTCTCCTAAAATAAATAATTGCAGCGGTATGATTAATAGAGATCAACCTAGGTTCTAACCATTTGCTCGTATACATTTTTTATCTTTTGATAAATAGAGGGCAAGTTATGCGGCTTCTCAACAGTCGAATTTTGAAGATTTCTCAAAACAGAGAAGAGGGGTGACGCAGTAGAAAAAAACTGAAGACTGAAGAATTAGGTATACAATTAATGTTTTTCGGGGACTCGAACTTGAGAACCCTTGTTCTGTAGCCCAGCACTCTTACCAAAGAGCTCAGTATATTTTCTCAACTTTGCAAATTCCCCAAACCAGGTAAAAAAAGGTAAAAGATTACTATCTCGCAAATAGCAATTCTTATAGCAATGATAATTGTACATCGGCTGCAGCACATTATCTTTATTTAAAAGAACAAAGTCTAAGTTTATTTAATTACCTGACGTAATTAAGTTTTTGACCATGACTATCGGCAGACTTGCGAAAATGACGAATGATGTAGGTATACATTAAACTTGAGCAAACAAAGTAGTACGTAACACTAATGGATACATTGTAAAAACGATTGCTTGGGAATATTCACTTTGCAATTTCAAGCTTCATTAACATTGTCTAAGCAATTTTATAATGTACCCATGCAAATGCAAATTAAATATCAAAGTCAAATCTATGTGTCTACAAACCTTTGAACCTTTCTACTCAGTTTTTGCTATTATGTATTTTTTTTATTTTTTTTGAATATAATTGGCCTACTGGTAACATTGAAGACTTTAACAAACAATTAATTACTTATAATGCCAATTATTGCAGCATTGGGAAAAAGAGTTCACTATAAAATTATTATATACCTATTGAAATTTTCTTTTTGCCCACAAACTATTTAAAACAATGATTAATCTGAACTGCATAAATTACGTACTTATATGTAAATTGAAACAAAAACTTGGCAATTGCGGAAATTTCGTGGAATATGTAGGGTTGATTGATATATATTTTTATAATACTTAATGAATAATTCACGTAAATACATTGCAGCTTGAAATACATAGTAAATACAGAGGCTTAAAATATTTGACTTGTTACTTCCATATGCCAACTGAGTTAAGTGTATTCAATTATTGTAAGTGGTATAGTTCCATTTATTAAAAATTGTGTCATTTTTTGTGGCTAACGTTCAGTGAATAATTAGTTTCTTTTAATTTGTGTTTCCATTTGTGTTATGAGTTGTAAGTGCGCAAAACAAATTGACAATGAACTCGGGTTTAAAAAGCGTGAAGCGTTTAACGACAACAACACATGGTTGAGAAAAGGGGTAGTTACTTGGTTAGGTGGTTTTCATTAACTGGTAGGTACGTACGTCAACAAATTAAATGTTTTTTTTTCTTCTTTTGTTAAATAACGCTCATTTGTTGTTAAAATTATGATATAGTAAACTTATGCCGCTACTAGTATTGAGTCGAAATCACCCCTTCAAACTGGCAGCTTATTTATTGTGAGCGGATACGATTTGCTGTCCGATATTTGTATACCTACTCTGTGTCGTTGAATTGAAAAGACTTGCAAACAAAAGTAGAATGACTTTGGTAACGGTTAGAAATATTATCCAAAGTGAAACTGTGAAGTAAAACTTTATGGTCGCTAGCAGACCATCAAATAAAATCAAAAAGCGAGTATGTTAGTAACGTTTGCCTCTAGTTCTGGTACTCGCTTAATGCAAATAAATAGTTGGCAGAACAGGTCCGTTAGGGATGTAAAATGAAACTATTTTTGTTACTCGCTGATAATTTTGCGAGTCTGCTTTACTTTGCTGGAGGTGTACAACAAAACAGACATTTTGGCCGTCTCATTTACAATCCAAACAATTTTTCTGCTAGCAGAAACTTGAACCTTAACCGAGTGCGATATTTGCTCGGTTTAAAAAAAATGGGTTAAAATTAACTAAGCCTCTGTAGAAAATAAACGAATATTTGTTGTTTAAGTCAAAAAGTCTCAAGCTTTGCGAGTCAAAAAATTTAAATGCATACTGTTAAAAATAACACACTTTATCAGTTGCTATCAACAAAGTTTGTAGATTGATATCAACCAAACTGTTTTGTTTTTATTTTCGATAAAGTCTTGCATTTGGTTATTCTTGTCAATTTTAGTTCAAAGCTAACAACCTCTCTGTTAAAAACAGTTCAACCAAGTAGGTTGGCTAATAGAAACATAGTAACTTGGTTAAATTTAAAAAAGTGGGTTGGCAAATAACAACGGAGTAATTTGGTTAAATTCTACCAAGTTAGTTTGTTGTTTACGAGCGACAATCATTACGACGAAGACCTTGTTTATCGTTTAGAATGTAATACTGCCTAAAGAGAGGTGAACGTTCGCTTCTAGGGATTTCTATTTTTCCTTCTCTAAAGTCTGTGTTTCTGTATTTTATTCACACAGCTTTGGCTCAACTTTCTGAGAAGATTTTATTTTGGTCTGCAGTGGTAGAGTGTTTCTTTACCGCTTGTGGCGTTCGAAAAAGCTGGATATGGCGACATATCTATATTATAGCGTCTATAAGAATGGTTTGTTGACCTGGACACGGTCAAGTGCTTATTTCTTTATTAGAGTAGGAAAATTGTTACCGTGCTGTGTTCTTCGACTCTAAAACCAAAGATGGCCTCCTATCCGAAATTGAATCATCATTTAATCCCTGTTTAAGATTTTCCCACAGCTCAAATTGAAGAAGCTCAATACTCCTGTAGTCCCAAGTAAACGCCAACTCTGCTTATCACAGTTTATCATCCTTATCTTGTACATTCTCCATTAGTTGGTTAGTTGCACACGCTCCTTTTAAGAGGCAATCCACATGCTGGTTTCAGATTCGTGTTCCTTATTTCAGTAGTTGTGGTCGTTGTTTTGGACCATAAAAATATCACAGGCTTGTGAAATTACATTCTTCTAGTACCTGGGACGTTAGTACTTAGCTTAAGAGGCCAGACTTTCCTTGGTTCTGTGTATTCCGGAATACCTACCTATCAGCATTACTTATGTTCCATATATGGCTTCACAGTCGCCAATTGCGAATACCTAGACATAAGATTCTACGAGCTAATCATTTATTGTATGCTTCTTTCTAACCTAAAACGCTTCCACAGCTCCCAAGATGCTCGTAGATAGCTGTTATTTATATAGTGAATTTTAATCCCTACTCCTTGGGACAATATTTCAAATTGAAAATTTTCTTTTCAAAACAGTTCGGTGCTGCACGAATGAAAAAAAAAAACTAGAGTTTCGAACCCGGAAGACTCCTTGACTGACATTTATAGACTCCCCACAGGGTAACACTTAAAAAAAACCAAATGTTATTCTAAATCACTTTTTATGCCTATCCACCTATCTAACGATGGAGGTCAGATATACCACTATCAAAAGACTCTATCTTCCACTCATGACTATTTTTTTTATTCATCAGTCCTTAACTCCTTATATAGAAAACACACTTTATGTAGGTAGTATGCACAAATAGGACTTAACAAATCACAGATAAATCAAGCAAATATTTTTGGCGAGTACCTACCATCAACTAATAAGTGGCAAACCGGCAACATGATTAGTTCGATGATATTATTTGGCCTATTGCCAAATCAAGTCGCATAGTCGCAATACCAGTTTGTTTTCTTTCTATAAAAATAAAAAAATGTTCTAGGTAGTCGCTAAAAAATACAAAATTAATTTAAAAAAAAAAAAATTCATAAAATAAGTCAAAATCGAGTTTGTTTTTGTAGCTTTTTTTTAGGCTTAATTCGTATCCAAATAACTGCATATCGTTAGTGTCTATATATGTATCCATACTACATATTATCCATATCATATTGTATCTATGTAAAGAAAAGATACAGTTTTCGGAATGCAAATTAAGTTTTTTAGTTTGTAAGAAACTTACCCGAAAGTACATTGCAATACAAATGAGATAGAAAGCTTGAGACTAATTTTAAATTGTTAATAATCGTCCAAATGCGACTTCGCAACGCAATAAATAAACATCTAACTGAATATTTTATATTGTTAGTCAATTTATTTGCTTATCTACCGGTATCAATATTTGTTTGTGTGCGTATATTCATTTTTTAATATGATCGAGTGCCGCAACTCCCAACCTTGGAATATGTTTTCGTTTTTTGCGTTTAATAATTTTCATCACGTGATTTATGTTTAAAGCCCTGCGTAACTTGTCAAGTACTACTTAATAATGATAAAAACTATTTTATGTGACGCTGATTCATATGAATAACAATACTGTTGTCAATGGTTTTGAAAGCGAGATGGGTCTCTCTAAGGGTGTCTCTACGGGCGGTAGCGCCCGTAATAATAACACTGCTTCTTAAAAGTTAATAGAAGGCTTGGAAAATACTCGTATAACGGGATTTGAATATCTCTCCGGCTGAAATTGACTTATTATTTATAAACTTTAAAATTGAGAGCACTTTAAAAGGCTTTGCAACACTTTGGATTCAACACAAGCTAATCAGGCAGTTCTAACTAATTCAACTAGTTTTCAATCTTTAGATTAAAGACTGACTTTTAAAACAGCTTCAATATCAATTCATTGAAAGGCAAGGGCAGCATAAGGTTTGATTTTACAGTTTGAAACGGTTTCTTAACAAATTTAATCACATATGTATTTCGATTAAGCGGAATTTTCAGCTTAGCCGCAAGAAGCAAGAGAATAGAGTGAGTGTCAAACATTTTTTTAAAGAACTGTACCTTAGCTAACTAGCTAAATGATAATTACTATATGAAATGAGTGAAATGAGAAAGATCCTACCTCATTGAAAAGCTATACTTAAGCCAACTTGGTTGGAGCGGTTTGATAGTAAATGTCGTTCCTTAGCCCCAAGTAGAAGATTTGAACCTTATAACTGCAAGAGGTCTAGGAAAATGATATGATGATTTTGTCGTTAAAAACGATAGAGTTCTTGAGAAAAATCAGTAAGAATCATTCTTTGGAATCGTGGCTAAATGTAGTTTTATAGCACAAGGTCAATAGTTGCACATAAGCTCCAATTTATTAAGCCACAAGATTGGGCTAAAATACGTTTCAGGCTTTCTAATGCCTACACTGCATTATGTTTGGGGACATCAGCAAAACATATCACGTTCTACAGTTTTTTGAAGCAATCAAACTAACTCAAGGGCCGGTATCAAATTTATTTAGCCCCATTGAAGGCAAAAGAAGCTTCATCTCTGTACAGGCAAATATGATCATGAACAGTCAATCGCATAAAACAGGAACCAGGTGAAGTTGAACAGGGTATGGGAATTCTTAGCTTTAATACCTTATTAACAGGAAGTCAAACCAAGAAGTGATTGTTGAAATAATTAAGAAGCTTTAAGAGCTCGGGAATGACCCAAGTTTCTTAAGCTGAAACGATCCAGGCCACAATTTCTAAAGACAATCTGCACTGATTCGACCTTATTGATATTCTTGGTAAAAGCCCAGGAAAGTGCCTGTCTACCCCGAGTAATAGCGTCAGTGACCAGACATTCTCTTCACAACTGAACGAGAGTTATTACTTAAGAAAGCTTCTCAGTTAAGACACCCGTATGCGAGACACATTTCTGGGCTATATTATGATAACAACTATGGGTACACCACTGGCTCAGTGGTAAGTGCACTGAGCTACTTAGGAGTTTTCAGGTTAACCCCCGAAAAACACAAATAAGTTCATAACTCGATTTGAACCGCACCACCTCCCATCAAAGAATGAGAAACATCAAATATCATAATTGTCTTAAGAAATCTTCTGAATCCTGCAGTTGGATCTTAGCATAAAATTGTATCTCCCTTTCGGTGTTCCCCAAAATAAAATCTCACGTAAAACGAGAGATTTCGAAAGCTTCCAGCTATATAGACCTCGGTTCTCATACGGACAACAGATATGTTGGTCCAACGATTTATATTTCTTTTCCAGTACTGAGTATACTCAAAGATGAGTGGTTGATAGAGGACATATAGCATTATGCATAGGTATATAACTTTGGATCCCAAAGCATTTCTATAAATGTACCGGTGAGAGGCGCTCAAAATGCAGATAATCAATTTAATGAAATCCGAAGCTTACATACAAATGTTTGTATAGAAGATGCATGGTAAAAGAAGAACAGAAGCCCATTCTACATCATTGTACCGGCTTTCTTCCAAAAAGGAAAACTCCATCTGGGAACTTTCGCTTTAAAAAGCTTAAACTGATTCATGTGGTATAGCAAACGACCTTAATTCGCCGCACAGATTTCTTTACCTAAACAAGCCCAAAAAAAGAATAAACTTTTAAATAGAGACAGAGTCTATTTCCGTAGGAAATTTGGACAAAACCCACTAGCTAGACGAGAAAAGTTGAAAATCTATTTCAAAATGCTTACAGCTGTTACTAAGGTTTATCCACATGACAGACCTTAGCGATTCTATAGCCATTTTTGACACCAACGAAGACAATAATTGACCTAAAGTTCGAAAACAAGCAATTTAAGCTGCTTTCCACATGTGCAATGCAGTTATAGAAAATCTCGGGACATTAATAAAATAGCCTTGAAGTTGTATTTCCTCTGGGGTCCTAACCGAGTACGCCTTGATCTAGTTATCAAACACTGCAGCCACTATGATCCATACTGCGCCCCACAGCTGTAACTTTCAATCACTCCCGTTCCACACTCTGTCGCACAGTGTTGCGCAGACAAGAGTATTCTTTGTTTCCCAGGCGTATGTATGCGTGTAAGTAGATCCGTATTTTTGTATAAGTGCGAGCTAAACAAATAACTCACGTCCATATTTGAACTTCATAAATACTAACGTGCGAATAAACTATTTACATTATCTAAATACGAACCACAAAATTCTAATTAACTCGACATGTGCACATTTTGATCGTCAGTAAGATATTAAGGACAATCAACGGAAACCCAGGGTCTACGTCTAAAGCACATTTCTGACACACTAACTATTCCATCAAATTGAACTATTACCCTCAGGTTTTTAGAAAATAAATTCAACCAACAATATCTGTCACGCATTTATATAAATCTCACTTTCACCTTCTTATGCTAATGACCGCAACTTTACCACAGAAAAGTAAAAAAAAAAAAACGAAAGGGGCTTAGTTTAGCTACTACATACTAAAGAAAAAAGCTAAAAATGAAATCGAAACAGGTTGCATAACCATACTATTGCGTTAGAGATATTATATTTATATATCCAAGTTGATTAAGCGATTTTGTGTTTCACCTCACCTTCGGTTAGTTCGATTTCGGTTTGTTTTTGTTGGAATTTTCCCGATCCTTGATTGGAGGCCGACTTGACGCCTCGTATGCTACCATATCCGAAGAAGTCGCCAAAAATCACAAGTGCCACAGCCGCAAACAGCATTATGCGAAACCTCCAAGCGTTATCCATAATTGCCTGAGATTTGTTTTTCTTTTGTTTATGTCACCAAGAATGTGTTACTAGATTTGGCGAAATTGTTTTCAACATATACACACCAACCACTAAAAACTGGGTTTGGAAAACATGTTCGAGGTCAACTCAAAAAAAAGAAACTGATTCACAGAAAAATTTATGACCCCACTAAAACCGAAAAACAAAATTGTTTTTTTTTTTTTTTTTTTTTGTGAAGAAAAAGAAAATGTTAAGCGTCCAACATGCGCGCGGCTTAGCTGTAGACTAAGCTCGCGTTGAATGCATAGTTGAGTTACCTGTGCGAATGTACAATAATTTCCCCACTCAATTTCAGCCAGTTTAGACGATTGATGTAGTGTGTCTACCTCAGCCAAGTTACTTTGGCTTCAACTTGGTGAGACGGTGTGGTGGTTGTTGGGTTTTTTTGGTACTTTTCTTGTGAAGCATGGTTTTCTTGCAGGCTTAGCAACTTTTTTCTTATTTTTCTTTCAAATGTTTTGGTTGAGAGGTTATAGAATGTACTTCTGTAAAAAATTACACATCGGTCGGGCGGTTGGATGGTAGTGAACTCCGGTTCAACATTATTGATCGCAAGGTTAACCAGTGTAATGGAGGTGGGTGAGCGACTTTTTAGGTCGTCCCGTATATAGCTGTGGGCGATTGGTGCAATTAGTGCGGTTGGAGCTAAATTGAAGGTTTAACATATGTCAATGAAGTGGGATTACTTTTTTTTTGTTATTTTGTGGGAATGTATTTGTATTTGAATCTGTCAGATGTTTTCTCAATGAACAGTGTGGGTTGAAGTATAAACAGTGAGAAAGTTGCGATTTTACTGAAAGTATGCAACAATAGATAGAGAGCAGAGAGTAGAGAAGTGATTGGAGACCTATTTTTTTTTTTATAGGTTATTTCGAGGTGGACCTGGAACTGGAGCCAGGTTGATCTCCCACTAGCTGCCAGTAGCTTCCAGTTGCATTTTTAATTTTGACGGGTCCCTCTGTCCGGAGCATTGATGCCTTCCGCTCTATATGACCCAACCATAGAAGTTGATTGTTTTTCATGTTATTGACACGGTCTTTACCAATTCACGTCCGCACAGTTCTTGTCCGCCAAACTCCTTTCATTAAAACAACTTCCAAAAATCGCACGACCGACTATCAGTTGCACTTAACATGGTCCATGTAATCTGCGCGTTATAGCAGCATATAGACTGTAAGGGTCTTCTGCGAGGGTAATTGCAAGAGAGCCCTGCTAGGCCTCAACCAAAAAGAGTATCGATCTCTAGCCAGCTGTTTCTAGTATTCATACCTATACTCGCAGTTCTATGCCATTGCCTGAGCTCTTCCGATTATGTTAATGCCATTCGAGTAATTTGTACAAACCCTTGAAACATGTTACCTCCAGAGTTTCGCTTGCGCGTTTTCGAAATCATTTTATGACATCAAACATCTAACACTACCGAACATTGTTCTTAAGACTTTGTAGATGTATTCTAAAATACATGTACGAAATTGACAATAAGGCTAAAACTTAAAAACCTAAGAAATATTAAGACAGTTTTACAACCGAGGAATACTAGATATAGGTGGGTGTCGATTTGGAATTCGTGGGTATCTTCCAAAATATGCCGTAGTGTGAATATATGTTACAAAAGGAAAAAGCTGAAATCTTTAGTTGCCAAATAGGAAAAAAAAAAAAAAAGGCAGACAAACTGATTTTCAGATTTGGCTAAACACAGTTCCCCACAGATCTGGTAAGGTAAGCTGACTTTTCTGCCCGAATGCTAAAATGAAGAAGAATATAGAAAGAATGAAATGTTAAAATGTAGGCATTTTGCAGGGCGAATAGCGAACATTCCAAGTGTTCAGCTTATAATAAGCCACGTGTTAAATTCAGAACACGACTGGTTAGAGGTATTTTCCTTCCAAATCAGAGGTACAGTCGAAAGGAATCGTCGTTACATTTCTTTCTATTTTCTAATTCAGAGTATTCCAAAATAATACTATCCGAAAATGATTTCAAGTTATGACATTTGGCGTTAGGTCTTATCGCCCAAAATCATAACCCCAAATTGAAAGATGTCATAACACCCAAAACATCACTAGGCAATTTGTTGGAGGAAAATTCATGTGAATTTGGGTGATATGACATTGATTTTAGGCGTAGTAACATTATTTTTGCTTAAAGTAGCGTTGGGGCTTATCGCCCAAAATTAAAGAACCCAAGTAAATAAATGTCACAATACCCAAAATTCGTCACAAAATGTATTGACAAATCGCCAAAAAAAAAATGCAGAAAAATATCGAAAATTTTAATACCAAATTCTGACTGTTTTCTGGTTTTAAAAATGCGCAGCGAGGAGGCGCGTCGAGGCGCCTTCAGGGCGCGGTAGGTGATAGTATTACTTTGTACAAACATTTTCAAACGCTTTTCTAATGCCACTTGAAGAATTTGAATCACTTAAAAGCACTGCAGGACTAGACAATTGTTTTTTTAAGTTTTTTTACTACTTTAAGTTCATTGTACCTACATATTTTCTTGGTCACCAAGTTCATGCGCTAAATTTTTGAATTTCTTGCAGCTACCATCCGATGTTACATTTATTCTTGCATTGCAATTGTTGTAATAACAAACGTAAAATGTATTACTCTCATACACCGATTTTTGTTTGTATAATTGCTTTTCGTTTTTTAAATAAAAAAATTTGGAATTAACCCTTTTAGCGCACTTATATATTCAAAATGTTCGCATTCCATTTCTTTTCGATGCACTTACGACCGCACTTCAATGCACTTCACAGGCAAATGACTTTTGCAACTGTATAGCTTGTAAAAAAGCAGGAATAATATAACGGTTTTTATAGAAAATGACAAAAATAAGAAAATGTCAACGCCCAAATTATATTTTTGCATTTTGTTTGATATTAAACAGAAGTAAGTTTTCTGGTTTTAAAAATGCCATAACGCCCAAAAACTATGTCATTACGCCCAACAGCTGTGTCGTAGCACGTCAACTTAATTACAAGAAATATTTTGGGCGCTATGACATTTCTAGATTTGGGCGTTATGACATTAGATAATTACTTTGGGCGATATGTCATTCTATTTGGGCTTTGTGACGCTTTATACCTTTAAATTTTGAGCAATGTCGTGGCTTTTGGGTGTTATGACATTTTTCAATTTGGGCGTTATGGTTTTGGGCGAAAAGACCTAACGCCGTGACATTTGTTCGGTTAGACATTGTGCTGAATATTGCAAAAGGTTTGTTTGTTTCAACAACCCAACAATTGGAAGTCGTTTTCGTAGAAAACAACACGTTTTGAAAACTGAAATACGTATGGGAAAATTTCTGTTTTTGATGAAGTTTTCGAGTATTTTCATGAAAACCCGGTTATCGGATCGGTGTGAAAACGTTACTACCCAAAATAAAAAATATTGTCAAACTAAAAATATTTAAGCAAAGACTTCGTTTTGAGAACTTGATATTGTTCTAGTATACCAACTGAATACCCGGCATAGCTCGGAAGCGAATTTTTTAAACTACATATTCTACTCCATAATACTTTCTGCAGTCCTAATTATTGTAGAGTGAAAACTGAAAACCTCGTTAGGTATTCTTGGTTACAAAATAAAGACCCCAAAATAGAGTCTCGTACCTACTTTCCGTAAGATTTATTTACTAAAATTTTGGCTGTATCGACCTTATAGGCTCCAAGGTATTTTTTATCTGCCAAATGATAGCTTACCTATATACAAATGACAAAACGAAGCTCATACCTAATAAAATAAAATCGAAAATAAACTGATTTCGCCCTAACCAATTTCTCCTACAGGCTTCACCCCATGCCTTGACCAAAAACACCAATAAATCTGTGAGGAAAAGCCCCAAACTTTCAACCGTGACTGTTTTTGGGTAGGTACCTTTTGCTTATACTATAGTAGCACCGGTTGCCTTGTTAATCATTAAGAGATATACAGCGGACGTTTGGATGAATTTGGATATGGATGAATTTGGATATTATATTTTTGAGGAGCTCCCCAGCAAGATTTGTCTTAATGACTCAAATTGAACAAACTACCCACTTTTGACGAATTTTTCTAAAAATAAAGAAACATAAATTTAAACCGTGGTTTCTTGCATCAAGATAAATGCTTTCGCAACTGACCATCATGCTACTCTTGGCAAGTGTGCCACTCTATATGATAAATCACCGCCAAATGCATGAACTTGAGCATACGTCCTGGCGTTTAGGACGATTGAACTTTAAAAACCCAACCGACCACGCAATAATATTGCTGAGCTAAATTATTTACTCCTTCCGCTGTGTCACGCTGTTGTCAACCACAATAGGAAACCAACGAGCGGTGGCTGGCTGGCTTCGATCTATATACATATATATATGCGTTCGCCCGCTCCAAAAGCCGCAAAATAACCTTACGAAACACGCAAATAAATTAAGGGTCTCTTTCAGAGAGGATGGTGTTACACGAACCCAAAGAATGGGTAAGTGGATGCTACTGCCAGTTAGCTTGACGTCTGCATATGAGCATCCATGTGTGAACACATGTTCACATATTTTGCGCCAAAGAACCCTTCTGCCAGTCTCGGCTCTGGTATACGTAGTTAAATCAACTTATTCTTCGTATGTAGCTATACAAAGTGATGCGGGAGACTGTCAGCCTCACACCACCCAATCTGCATCTGTATAACATGATGTATTGAAACCGGATTGGAATCGGGCAAAAAAGCTTTACATTCCATATATGGGTGTAGGTATGTGCATATGTATGTTGACGCACTGCTTTGCATATGTTGACATGTGGTTATGATTTTTCGATTAAATTTATGGATTGGTTGGAGCTGGGAACGGCCGCGCGCATCGGTTACCACCCGAGCCCGACCCCCGCTTATGACGTCAAGTCGCTTTCATTGAGGGTGAAATGAAAAATTGGCAATTTTTTTTGTTCTTGTTTTTCATATTGTCGTGTCCGCTATTGTAAAACAAATACGGTTGCCACCAACTTCGGGGTCCATACGATGGATGGTATGAGAGTGTAACGCCATGGTAACTCCAATTCTGCTATGCAATTGAATTGATCTGACATATTTTGGCTTTCCGGTTTCCACTTGGGAATGAAACCCCTTTTCTGTCTATTGTGTGGTTTTTTTTTTTTGAGGCATTTTGTTGGAGCCACCAGAGGCAATATCTCATTTCATGGCTTCCACACACATGGAAATTTATGCCTATTTGCATCAAATTGATTTTGTTTTCGTTTGCTGATTTAATTTCTTTTCAATTTCAATTTTAATAACTGATGAAATCGCGGTAATATGAGATTTATGTGAGCCCATATACGTGTGGTTCAATGTGGGTAAGAGCTAAGAGGTGGAGCGAGCCGCATGCATACACAGTTTAGAGAACGTAGGAGCATGAGATTACTTTTGAAAGGCTTTAGAGTGATGGAGATACACAACTCTGGCTTACAGACTTTTTGTGTTTAGAAAAAGTCTCTTAAGTCGGGTAAGTTGTTGGGAGAAGGTTTTTATGTCGGCCTTCTTGAGTAGTTAGTGCCTTACCTCCATATTGCCATTCAACTGTCACACACTTCTTCTAACTTAGACTTGATCACAGTGATGATCTTGAATTTATACTCTTCGATTACACTGGTCAAGTCGTTGGCTGTGCACAGATCATCAGGGCGTCAGAATTTGTTAATTGATTCATGCAGCTATTCATGGTTAAAGTCACCAATGGCGGAATTCACTGTCCATGGCAGGTTTCTCTATTCCTAATTCTATACCTGCTTGTGAAAATGAAGTTGAGTTGATATTGTAAAATCGCTGGAAGCACATCTTCGGCTGGCTGAACACTATCAGGAAATGCTTCGACTTCTCTTCGGAAACTTTAATGGAAGTGAATGAATGCAAGGAAATCAATCGGTTGTCTAATTTTCCAATAATATACGCTATATACCTAATCTCTCACAATCCTGTTATCAAAAGACTGACCAGCTGTTTTCTAAATGCAACATGCGTTGATATTGCGTTGTATTTATTTGGCGCACACTCTTGTATTCAGAAAAACAAACCTAAGGCTCCGTCAAACAGAACAGAACAATGAGACTGTTTTACGTGGCGGTAAGATTATTTGAACGGGACGTTCTAACCGCAGCGTTAGAGGACGTCAAACAGAAATGTAGCTGTCATAATTTTTTTTGCAAAATGCCAAATAGCTCGGAAGAAGAATTTTAAAAAGGATTATAAATAAATATGGAAATAAATTGCGTGAAAATTCTGTATTTTGCGTTACCTTTATAAAAAAATTAAATACAAAAAAAAGGAATGTCTTCCGCCCTCATTCAATTCAAATTTGTTTACCATATTTCTCCCTTTATAAAAATGTTTTCGTACATTTCATCACCCATATCGTAGACATTATAATTTCATACACATAATTTCAATGCCGCAGTTAATTTGACGCGACGCGTTCTTTGTGACAGTTGATATGTGTTGCAGTATACTACATTACAACTACTGCCAAACGCTGCGGTAAAACGCGATCTGTTTGACGGAGCCTATACATTTTTGCGCAAATTTCGAAATTTCTTCTTTTAAGTAAAAACACGTTGAAAAATAATGACAAAAAGTTGAAGTTTTTTTTTGAAAAAAGTAGCCAAATGTACACTAGTCGGCATAAGTATTTTGACAAAATAAAAATAGTGAATTTTTGCGTTTAACTTTTGAACGGCTTTGTAGAATTCCTTCGAATTTTTTCCTTTTTATATATAACTAATTCAGCCTTAAAAATAAAAAAAAAAACAAGATTTTTTCATAGCAACGTAAAAAGATATAAATTAATTTGTAATTTCGTGTGTTGGCATAAGTATTTTGACAAGAGTGTAAAACTAAGAAAACATTGTTTAAACTTAACAAAAGTAAAGAAATGAAGACTAAGCTAGTAAAATGTATTTCCTCCTTTGGCTTCAATAACTTTTTGAAGGCGTCTTGGTACCGAATCCACTAAATTTTGGAGAATCTCTGGAGATACCTCTTTCCAAAGAGAAGTGATCTCAGAAATTGTCTCCTCCATTGTTTTATTTAACGAAATTGTTCTTTTGCGTTTCAAAAGAGACCAAACGTTTTCTATAATATTTAAAGCCGGACTTTGAGGTGGCCAGTCCAAAGTTTTAACCCCAACATCTTTCAAAAATGTAAAAATCTTTCGCGCTTTGTGGCACGGGGCGTTATCCTGTTGCAGGATAAATGAATCCCCAATAAGCCTTTCTCCAGAAGTAAAGGCATTATCATTTAGGATCATTAAATATTGGTTTTGGTTCATCGAGCCGGTGATAGGAACCAAGTCAACCAGTCCATTATACGCCACACATCCCCAGAACATGACAGAGCCTCCGCCATGGCTCACTTTTTGACAAACGGGTCGTTTCTTTTGCCCAACTACCTTTGCCAATCTTACAAAAAAATTGTTTTATGAAGAGTTATACTCAAAGGATCTTTCATCTGTCCATAAAACGCTTCTCCAAAACTCCTTTGGCTTGTGCAGATGTTCCTGTGCGAAGGCCAGTCTTTTAAGCTTGTTTGCCTTCGATATATATATGGCACGTCCTTAGCTTTAATTGTCTTAAAATCTCCTTTCTTCAAACGTCGTCGGACAGTGCGCTCACTGATTGGGCTCTTGGCCATCAAATTCCATTGATCTGCAGCAGATTGAGGCCCCAGAAAAATGTTTTTCTTAAATTCCAGTAGAAGGACTCGGTCTTGAGCGGGCGTTGTTTTGCGCTTAGCTCCTGATCTCGTCAAGTTACTTATGTCGTTGTTTTTTAAACTTATTAATTTGATAGTGCACAGTTTGACGCGACACATTAAACTCTTTTAAAATGTATTTTACTGCCGGTCCAGCGTTAAACTTTGCTACCATCGAAGATCTGGAACCCAAACTCAACTCTGCCTTTTTACCCACGGTTTATAACACCTTTTAATCAATATGTGTTTTTTTATCAGCGTTTATGATCAATTAAAGTTAAATATAAAAGTTTTTTGACTTTAACGTGCTCAAAAGTGCGAACATATTTACAAAGGTTCCGTCAAAATACTTATGCCGCGCAAAAATTTGTTGTCTCCATGAATTCTTATCAACAGAAAGAGAATTGAAAGGGTAAACGGTACATAATTTGGCAAGCATAGAGCTAAAAATAGATTCTTTCTTTTGCGCATCATTTTCGCCCAGTTATTTAACGGTACTAAGCTAAGCTAAGTGGTCGCAGTGGCCTAGTGGTTAGTGTGTTGGACTACTATGCGAGGGGTTCAGGTTCGAATCCCGCAAAAACCCAAATTCCAACTCAGGGTTTTTTCACTGCGCCACCTCTCGCGAACGTCTGACAAACATCCGAGAGTATAACTGTCATGAAAGAGCTTCTCAATCGGCCCGTTTGGAACCGGCATAAAATTGTAGATCCCTTCCATTCGTTCCAAAAATTAAAAACTCACACAAAACGAATGGTTGCGAGAAGCTAGGCCCTGGGTCCCTACAGACCTGTTGCGCCAACTATAAAAATAAATAAAAAAAAAAAAGCTAAGCTTCATTCAATAGCCAGAAAATGGTTTCGTCAAAATACTTATGCCGACTAGTGTAGGTGTTTTTCAGAGTTATTTGGGGGGAAATATTTCGACCGTCTGGAAACGCTGGATCAGGGACATAAATTTCACGATGAAACTAGAGTTGAAAATATTCCTTGGTGTAATTCTGTCAACATTCATACCTTTCCGCTTTCCATCAGGCTAGAAAAAGTGGACGGATTCCCTCGGCCTTCCGTAATTCTCACACAATATGCTTGACAAATGTCTTTCTGTCGATATAACTTTAGGTATAAAAACACCTACAGCCAGGCGCATTTATACTGACAAAAACCGTGTAAAAAAAAAAACAATTCATCCACCAATATCCCTATGTACCCAGCCACATTCCGTTGAGAACGAAAATTTAATTAATTTAATCTTTATGCACATCGTCACATCTTTGGGTAGATGAATTCGATTCGAGTGCATGTTCACCATACCAACCATTCAAAAACTATAGGTGCTATACACAAGTGGTTATGGGCTTATAAAAATGCTTCCCCTTTGCTCATCTGTTAGCTGGCATGTTGTGTTAACAATAATAAAATGCCCAAAAGTAATTCCGTTAAAAGCTATAACAAAATTTTATGACAGCTTGTAAAAACTATGCACACATATACGAGTACGGGTTTATGCAAAGTCTGATGGGTCTCTTACTATATCCTATCTAGTTGGGATCCTGATGTTACAACTGGAGTGGAATTCAACAATTTTATTGTATACCCCATTTGAATTGGAAAACACACACTGTGAAGGGTCTTTTCGTGATTTAACTATTGCAAATATAATTACTATGCACTAGTAAGAATTTTACAATGCGTCGCATCACCTCATCCTTATGGTGGATATAGTTACACTCTATTGTTGGGAGGCGGTGGGTTTTTATCGTTTCGTTGAATTGACAAGGATATTAAAATGAAACAATAAACGGAATGGTTTGATCGTTGGATGTCTGCTTCGGCACGCCTACATAGACGAAATCTTCGAACTCGACAAGAGATAACGAATGTGTGCGACTAATAAAAACGTTGATTTGATATGCCAAAGGCAGCGCTGTATGTCGTTTTGTTGGAAATCGGCTATTTGACACATGACGGAGAGTTGAGGAATATAGCCTGTTAAATAATGTGGAATCCATTAGAGAGACAATAGCAAAGTGATATTCATAATTAAATCTAATTTATGGGCAACACTTTTGCTTTTCATTCATTATAATACGAGTATGTGTGCGAGTATACGAGTCCTAATGAAAGTTATATAGTGATGACTGATGAATTTGCTGTGTGATGCGCCAATAAAATCATATGCGTAAAAAAAAGGGACAGACTTCACATAAATGTGAACACGAAGTGAAATACTTTGTTTGTCAGTTAGGCCGTTGTGTTGTACTGTATTGTTACGTAAAAAAAATCAGGGGTCTTTACCCAAAATGCTGGTTAGTCTTAAAGCTGGCAGCTTTTGGCTCAACAGGTCCATATAGCGACCCCAGGCCATACTTCCATAAGCATTCGTTTTGTTTGAGTTTAGAATTTTTTTAGAATCTAGAATTTTATGTCAAGTCCAATTAATTGGGAAGCTCTTTCATGACAGTTATACTGTCGGTTGATTGTCAGACGTTCGCGAGAGGTGGCGTGCAGAAAAAAAAAACTGAAGGTGGAATGTTGGGCTTGTTTTTTTCGGGAATCGAACAACTTAGCCAATGCAGTTTGTGGTATAATTCTACAGGCTAAACAACTGACACAAACCCAGCCATACTTTGCTACATTATATCGATAAATTCGAGGTCTTTTATTGCACACCAACGTTTAAAATCTTACAACTTCAGACCACATGAGTCTTCGAAAAGTACTGTTTCCTTTTTTGTTCATAGATCAATCACTTTTCGAATCTTGTGACCACAAACAATCTTAGTTTTTATATATAAAGATGTTCGCAGACTCTTAGATTCAACGGCTGTCATGAAATTCGGGTCATTAATTTCGTGTCTTCAAGTTGGTAGCGCTGGAATTTAACTCCTGCTGCTGTCATTTGAAGTATCTTAATATTTGAGTGTTTCCATTTACGATAATGAATCGCTTTACAATTGAACAAAGCGTTCAAATTATTAAAACTTACTACAAAAGTGGTGATTTAAACGTAGCCACTTTTCGCGCATTACGCAATGATTATGGTCGTCATAACTCATAATCGACCGACTACACAAGCAATCGTCGAAATCGAAATTGTGAAGGAATTTGAAGAGAGTGGAAGCTTTACGGATGTCGTATCTCGTATGGCCTGTGCATCATCCTACCTAATGCACGCTCAGTCGGAAATATTTCTGCAGCAAGTGTAAATGTTGCTGGATGATCCGAATTTATCGATGTATCAATTCGGTCCAACATGGTCGAACCAAAACCGATTTTTTATGGCCGGCTATTAAAAATCATGACTTTGACGATATGTAGTTCCAACAAGACAAGGCAACAAGCCACACAACAGGACCAATTATGGTTTTATTGCTTGAGAAGTTTCCGGGTCCCGTAATTTGACGTTTTGGCGACGTCAATTGGCCACCAAGATCATGCGATTTGACAACGATAAATGATTTTGATACACAATGACAAAGTCTAAACTATATAATGAAATACAATTTTCATCAAAATGTGTCGCTGTGTGTGTTTTATTTAGCTTTACTTTTGAAACCGAAAAGTTAATAACCCTTTATTTATAGGAGTTAGGCGTGAAGTATGTGACTGCTTGTAAACAAATTCATAATTTTTGACAATTTAATTTATAATATTCATTAAAATACCTAAAGAACATTTTAGACCATTATTGTTGTTCTAGGGTAAACAAATTATTAATGCGAATTATGCATTAACATAAGCAAGTCATAGATGGAAACATCTAGGATATTGTGACGTTGCCAGGCTTACTTGGTCGACACTTGATACTAAAAGATCCAAGGATCTTCTGCTACTCAACATACCTAGTGTATCGTTAGCTGTTGCTTATTTCATTATGACTTTTACGGAAGCTGTATAGAGATGAAAAAGAAGACGAGTCCATCACTCACCTTTTCTGCAACTGCCCTGCCCTATCCAACCTAAGGATGACGTAGGTACTTATGAAACTACTTCCTCCATCTTAGTGACCTATGCTACACCAGCGCTGCTATTATTGGTAGCTCTATTAACGGTAGTAAATTGTTCACATGAGTAAACAACTTTGGTATGCACAATGGGCCGATTAAACGCCTACTAAGTGTTTCTCTCACCGAGAGCAACTTTAACATAACAATGACTTGCGTCCAAGTCCGCCAATAAATCTTCTCAATAGAACTCCCTTTTACATTCTTGCAGTAAGTTTTTTAGGCCACTGCAAGAGCCCCCGAAATTCGATTTAAATTAAAACTTCTGGCAATCGCTGTTTTTTAGGCTGTTAATGCATTTGAGTAATAAAGCCTTTTCGATTATTCCCCCTTTCTTAAGCTTGTCCCCCATTTTCGAACGTTTCATTATAATAACACCCAAATTTGTGATTTTCCCCTCAATCTGGGATCGCATTTTTTGCTAGTGGTGCCAGAATAGATGCGTCTGCTTCATAGATGTCCATATTACAAACCCGAATCCTGCCAAGACAAGTCCAGGAAGCCAGCCAGCAGGTCAAATGATGCCTAACGGCAATAAGTTCCTGTCGATGTTTATTCAACCTATATATATACTTATCTCTATTTTTGAGTCATCTCTACAGAATGCCGTCCCTAAGCCTTGCTCGGTCTCAGACACTTTACACCGCCACCTAGCTCGAAAATATTTCCCGCCGCCTTACCTTTTTAACATGTCTACCCAATCTAAAATGAAAATGGCTATTAACGATGAGCTATAAAATTTATCAGTAAGCGCTTTCTCTGGTAAAAGCTATTATAGAACACAAAACTATCCAACAGCACCAACTGTTCCGCAATCATTCTAATTAAAGGTAGGTTTATTAAAGGACACAATTTATTGCCAACCAACATGGGGAAGATCAAAACGATGATTGTCCTGCTCATCAACATCCCTTTCTGGATAATTATTCGAGACAAAGTTGAACAGGAGAATTATTATATGACCACATCAAATGTCAGATAATTTACTACCGTTTCATAGTACCCCAGATACGACTATAGAGAACAACGGATTAGACAAACACATACGACATACGAGATACGAGTATAATGTTGGCCAACACTCGCATATTAAATATCAACATGAGCTATAACACAGTCGAGTAAGTAATGGACAGGACATACATTAGATGCGAGTGAAGTTACGTTTTATGGGGTTTGGGCACACAGGGACGCCCAATGAAATCCATTACGGTTAACCGATTGATGTATTCCATGTGGGTTTGAGTTCGAAACATTTGTCATAACACGGTCGGCTGTTGATTATGTCAATATTGCAAGTACGCAATGTCCCCTGGGTAAAGTGGTTGTGTGCTTTACCCTAAGTTGTGCCAACATAGATACGCATATACGCTGATATGTATAGGCTGTAAGTGTCTTACTTGGAGCTAAATGTAAGTTAAAACAGAGGGGCTGGGGGATATCTCGATTTGCTTATCTCATCCACTTTGATTAAACTGATGCTCATCTATTTGTCAATAAATTTCCATGTTTACAAAATAAAGGTGGGTATACGTAGATCCAGGTACTCGTGTAATTATTTATTAGCGCCTCCAAGGCATTACAACTTTTGAATTACAAAGTTCAATGGGGGTAAATTAAAGCAGCCTGAAAGTTTTCTCAATTTAAATAGGTACCCAAGTAAAAATTAGGAATAAATTTTCCTTTTAAAACTGGCTTCCAAAACGTCTTCTAACCCCCAATGTGATTGTCCAGTTCGTGGGGCTTTATGGAGTTATTTTTAACGGAATGTGATAAGGGCAAATAAATGGATACATTTTGGATATATGGTGTCAGCACTGTTAGGAAAAAGTAAAGAAATCAAAGCTTGATTCAGAAAATTACATACGTTCCGTGGATTTGACTAACTTTGACCGGTGCGGGGGTAACAGCTTACAGCCGAAATCTCATAACAGATCGTATTGTAGATATTTTGTATTTCTACAGCTCTATTTGTCCAAAAATATTAAATATGCAGTATGCAAACAAGATTTGTGGTCGGTGCTTTTTAATCCCGTTTCTGTGTTCTCTAAACTTTACGGTTTTTGTGAACATATTTACCATCTTTTCAATATAATGTGCAGGTAAGTAAGTATCTAGTCGTAGTAGTTCTCTATATAAAAAATATATTTTAAAGTAGGAATTATATTTCATTTTATATATGTATTTAATAAGACTTAAATATAAACACTTAGGTTTTGCTAAACATTGACTGGGTGTTCAAATTAATGTCATTTGAAACATTGACCACTCTTATTTTCCGCCTTTTTATACAGTAACGAAGAGTTAGCTAACATTGACCGCGGGGGTAACGAAATTCTACAAATTCTGATCTATTTATAGACTTAGGGAGTGAAACTTTGACCAACCGGTTTTTACTACAGTTTTTTTAATACGAACTAATAATATCTTAAAATATGTTATTAAAGAGCCCCTAATATTGATTACACAATTAAACTTTTATAACAAATTTTTACAGCTTTTTCAAATCGAAATCGTTTAATGTTTGCCAAATTTGCGGTTCCTATTTCGCTTGCCTATGCCTCTCAGATCTCACTCAAATTTTAATCAAATCTTATTTCGAGGAGTATTTCAATAGTTTCATAATTTTTTTTTTGTTTAGATATGTAGGGTAGATGGCAAAAATATCATTACTTTTTTAGAGAACTTCAGAGATGTACAAAAAATAGAGAAATGGTCTAAGGAAAAAAAAAAACATATTTGTAAACCAAAAAAAAAAATCCGGTACCTATACAAACGAAAACAGGATTTGTAGAGGCACAAATAATAAGAAGGGAGCGAAGGATCTCAAGTTCGATCACCGCAAATTGTTTCTCCAAGTACAAATAAATCCTCACTATACCCATGAATAAAAAAGGGAAAGCTTTTAAAGTTCCTGTGTGAAAATCGTAAATTCACATGTATATCTGCAGTGGATCAGCTATAAACAATGGTTTTCCTTTTTTCGCAAATGACAAAATAGCGAAGAGATTGTAAAAAAATCATTATAATACATCTCTCTTCTCTCTGCAAAAATTTCAAAGGGGACAATAATTTAAGTAAATTGACACAAAACTTAATTTAATACGGATTTGTAACTTGGCATTAAAACCGCCTTGTTTCATTTATCTGTCGGCAAACAAAAATTCGGCTGCAATCGAATTTGCTGCAACAGTTTTCTTCATAAGGGGCTGAAACAATTTGGACAAACTTCAAGAGTAGAGTTCCCAACAGAGCTTTGGACCCAGTTTTTCGCAAGTACCTACACTACATACAATAAATGGTATTATGTCGAATTATCCTTTTCGCAGAAAGTAGGTATACCTAAATTTGTACGATTTCGAAGAAAATTTTAAATCAATATAAAATTTATGAACGTATTCATCTTCTTCTAAACTTATAAACTAATTGTCAATTACGTTGAAATGTGTGTTCAAACACCATAACCATAACCATGACCCAGGACTGACAAGTTTTTGATATCCATATATTTTCATCGATGTTTGTAAATTTGTTTAAAAAAAAAAAAAAGATTTTCTTAACAAACTTTTTTAAATGTCCAAACAATTTAATAAATTTTAAAAAATAAAATAAAAAAAATTTAATTAAAAACTCCCAGGGTAAGTCCTCATATAATTATTGTCCTCTTAGTAAATAAGCAAATAACTTTCTTTCTGCATACCACTAAATGTCGCAACCTAGAATTCTTGCAACGATATCGGTCTTTCACTTAAAAATGCCATAGGTACCTTCTATACCTTTAGTTTCAACCTTTGTATGCACATTGAACCAATCAAGTTACCTACTACTCCAAAAAGAAGTTCAAAATACAGCCCCCTCTTTGGCTTCGTAAAAGTCCCGTTTGTATCGGCTTGTGACCGATCCATATTTTAATCCTGTTACAAAATACTTACAACATCCCACTGATACATTCACTTCGAAGGTGGTTAGATAAAACCACATAATTGGACCGTTAATTAAGCATTCGAAAAAAGGAATCACTCGCACATATTTATGAACGCATCAATAATTCAGAATTTAACCCTTTCAGCAATCACTCTCAGAAGTCGTAATCCAATTCTGCAACAACCTTTATGGGATTAAAAATTATTCCGCAAAAGCAAATAAATAAACCGTAAATTGAAAACTGTCCACAGGAAAAAAATTGAAAAGGGTTCACCCCTAAGCCAAAAACTCATCCAATTATGTTGCCTGGATAACTAACTATGCTACCATCATTTTTGGGTAACCATTACGACCGCCAGTTATCTAATTTACCGCCACCTCTCTCTCCCGGTGCGGTTCGGCTTGGCATTGGCACTTAGGCACACTGTCACTGGCTGTTTATTTTCATAGTTAATTGACCAAATTTGTCATCTCTGAAATCAGCTTTATTATTTCGAACTGAAACCAAAACAGAGGTACACCATCAGCCAACAGATGCTCGTTCACTAAGCAGCTAGGAACACCCCTGCATATACCACCAACAACAACAGGGGATGGGTGAGTGATAATGGTTTCGTTTTGTAATTTTGTATAATTCGCCTTTGATGTGTAGTTTTGTTTTTGTCGACAAAAAACAACAACTTTGCATCCAGGCGAATCTTCGCCAGGAAGAGAGCATTTCTGTGTTCCACGGGGACACATGAAAATATTATCCCAACGTACTCCCTCGAATGGGTATAATCTGATGACAGCTTTTTATCTCCGTCGATTGAACTTTGTTTTTCCTCTTTTCAATGGCATCGTAATATAATCCGCTGCGAGTGTGGAAATGTGACGTACGATTAAGGAAAGGATATGTGATTCATACGAGTGTGTCTGTGTGGAGGGGTGGCACTGCCACAAAATACTGGATCATTTGGCGCAGCGAATCAATGGACGGATGATAAATCTATTTCTTTCACATGATTAGCGCTGTATTATTGGCTGCAAAGCGGACTGGAGTCTGAGTGAGAGTCCTTTGTGTATGGGAACAGTGTTTTATTTTTTTTTACAAAAAGGAATGAAAAATTGACCGGAACCAGGTTCATTTTTTATTCTCAATAAATTCTATGCAACGCTTTTGTTAGCTGATTCATTGTGTATTGTCGGATGCAATATTTTAAATTGGAAGCGATTTCCTTTATCTGTTGTCCGCTTTAAAATACAATACCTACACAGAGAAATGGATTTTCCGCAGTATATTTATTTGAATAGGGGTTTGGCTACGAAGTCATGAATTTGCAATTACAACTGATTTGGGGGAGGGCTTCGGACATGTTTATTGACAGGAAGTACACACGAAGAGTACTCGAAGTCTGTGTTTTGTAAAGGGTAATTTGTGCGATCGTATATTGTCAAGAAGGGACATTAAGTTCTATGAAGAATTGAACAGAGTGATACAAAGAAATTTGTACCTATAGTATGCCGGAGGTTGAGAGGTGTGGAATTCGACAGAGGCAGAGGGAAATCTTTTAATAATGACTATTCAGCTCCTTTACTTCGTCAACATGTGGTTTTTTAAATGTTCCATATTGACCTAAGCGATGTTTACAGAGTTGAAGTTTTGAGATTGTATTTATGTATCGTAGGCGCACTGGCTTTGTGGTTAGTATGTTGGAATATACTAAACGCGGGATCCCAGGTTTGAATCCCTTAAAAACCGAAATTGCAACTCAGGGTTTTTTCACTGCGCCACCTCTCGCGAACCTCTGACAAACATCCGAAAGTATAACTGTCTTGAACGAGCCTCTCAATAGGGCGTTTGGAATCAGAATGAAATTGTAGATCCCTTCCAAGCCTAATGTCCCTACGTCATTTTGATTCTCTTGATAGCACAGGGATATTATCCACATAAGTTTGAGGGGAATACTACGAAAATCATACACAATGCAATGCATTAGTGGCAACAACATTTTGGTATACCGAAGGCGGCATGCAAAGCAGAGATAGCCCCATTTGGGATTCGAGTGTGGTATGAGGATTGAATTTATTTGAGTCGGTTGTTGCAGGCGTTTGAAATTCTAGTAAATAGATGGGTCTGTGTCGATAAAAAATGTTGTTTGCATAAAATAAATGAGGCAGAGAAGGATAGCACACAAAACATTATATCTCAATTAAACAATCAAAAATCTTAGGAAAAAGTTTTTGACTCCACTCGGTTTTTGTTGTCGAATCGTCCAATGCCGTATTGAAACTTCGTAAAGACCTTCTTACAAATCTCCAATGATCTGAAGTTTCATAATATCTTTTCTCGAATTATGGGCACTCTAACGAATGCAACTTTGTTTTATATATATATACCTATAGATGTGAACACAGATCGGGATTGGGGTAGTCATTTAATAAAAATTGTTGCTTGAATGGAAATATCAATTTCACTCCAAGTTTGCAATTTGGTCGATGTAAATGTAAACTAATAAAAAAAAGATTAAAACGATTTTTTTTCTAAAATTATTATTGTCCAATGATTTAGAGAAATACTGAGCTTGCTATCAAGTTAGGAATGGCCACCTTACATTAGGAATGCATTTTTGCAGGCCATCGTATGGACCGTTTTTGAGGTAAGGCCGATTTTGAAAAGTACGATTTGCTAGTAAAAAATAGAGTATGCAGCAATGTCAACCCCACCTAGATAAGCTCAAATATCAATTTTAGTTGAAAAAGTTGAAGCCGTTTTGAAAAAAATCTAAGCTGTTGAAAAGAAAAGTGAACTGCAAATCCGGAGTTGGAAACTAATCCGCCAGCCGTTTTGGGTGTAAACCTCAGGAGCCGACGGACGGACGGAAAGGTATGCGAGACCCACTTTTTTGAGTTCCGCTATCATCGCAATGTCAGAATTCAATAAAATCTCAAGTTCGAAATTTTGTACGAGCATAATGCAATATCATTTTTCTACTACGTCAGGCGACCTGGGGGGCCAACGGAATGTGGAGTTTCTGGATATCAGCTTATTGAGAAATTTTCGTCGCAATTCTGTCATAACAGGCCGGGCTATGTGAGGAGTTGCACCATGCTGAAACCACACATAGTTGAAAGAAATTCTCATTCGGCGTAATTCTGGATAGAAAAATACTCTCAACATGCTCAATTAACGGTTTCCAGTAACCGCAAAGGCGTGACCGTTTTCTTTGAAGAAGTAGGGCCCGACAATGCAGCGTGATGAAACAATTCCGTCACTGAAAATAATACTGTTCATAAAAATTATAAAAACCGTTTATTGACTTAATTTTCATTGTCCCAATAAACTTTTTATTGTCACAATAAACGTTTATTGATTTCAGATTTCCGTAATCAATAAACTGTTTATTGTCCCAATTAATTTGAGTTTATTGAATTGGAAATCCGAAAATTAATAAACTTTTTATTGCCGCAATGAACTTGTACATTGTCGCAATAAACTTTCTAGTTGATTTACAATTTTTGAGCCTTAAAAACTCGTTTATTGTGGCAATAAATAGTTTATTGCGTTTTTTTTTCTAAGTCCTATTTGAAATTTTAGATAAACATTATAAGATCTGATCTTAAAATAAGATGTTTAAAATTATAAGTTATTTACTAAATTTGTTTTTCAGTTTATCAAAAAATCCGAATTACCATTTCAACTTTCAATAAACCATTTATTGTCACAATAAACAGTTTATTATTGTTATAAACTGTTTATTGGCGCAATAAACATTTTATTGGGGCAAACCACTATTTATTACCATAGTTAACCCAAACGTACAATTAGAATTCACTGACGATTTAGTCTATTCCTTGGTCTTGTCGTGAGCAGACGTCCTCGAATCTATTGACGAAGTTTTAAAAAAGTGTAACAAAGTGTAAGAAAGTGTTGAGAACAAAACAATAAAGACAATAAATAAGTTTAAATGAATTCAAATTCAATTAATCTTGTGTGAGTGGCTGATTTCAAATCTATAGAAGTAAGTATTGCATTTTTCTTGCGCTTAAAAAAAGTGTTGAACACTAAAATTGAAAACGGTTTATTGTGAATTTTTGAATATGAATTTTCCATTTTTACTACCTATTTGATTTTTTCTATCCTTTTTTTTTCATATTGCTCGAAGTAAAAATCCAGCTGGTGGAGAAACAAAACATAGAACAAAAGACAAGGTGAATTACGTTATTAATATACATATACATATTAAACAAATTATACAATAGCCTAATGCGTTACTTGTATGCATTTTTCATATGTCGTTCAAAGTTTTTTTTAAAGTGAAAAAGAAGAGTTTTGAAATTATTCGTTTTACAAAAAAAATTCTTTAAAAACAATATTTTTGAAAGTAGATATTCAATATTTTGCAGGATTACTACAGGTCTGGAAAGAGGGCGAAGAACTACAATAAATATTGTAGTCACATATAGACATAGAAGTCGAAATGGGTAAGTCTTATATTTAATATCACTTGTTGACATATATTTCTTTTAAACCTGGGTTCTCATCAGCTACATCAATTACATCAACGACCTTTAACAATATGTGAGTCCGATTGAACTTTACGAAGTACTTTTTTGACAGCAATGAGTATTTTAAAATATCAATGGAGCGACACTATTGGTTTTTGAGATCGTTGATGTAAAAGGTGAGAAACAGAAGCCTGAACTATTTTTGCTAATTTATTCAAAATAAAAAAAAACTAATATCCTACATAAATATATGTTTTTCAGTTCCAGAAGAAAATGCTGATTCAGAGGAATTCGATAGGTACTGGAAGGCGTGTAATTTTAAGTAATTTAAGTAATTTTAAAAGATAAAATTCAATAAAATATCATGTACCTAACGTTTAACTAAAATGTTTAATTTTTGAACTTAAAATTCTTACAAATTGCAGGAAAAGTTTGGAAAGAAAAAAATATAAAATGTAAGTACCTATATTTAACATGTGCGTATTGCCACAATAAATTATTTATAGAAATTTTAAAAATATATTAAAGATTTTATTTATTTATATATATGTATATCAATAATTTAATTATTTATATATATTAATAAATAAAAATTTCAATATTTTACTAAAATTTTTATCAATACGTTATTCGTGGCAATAAACTGAGTTCGTTGCGCCAATAAACGAGTTCATTGTGCCAATTAATGAGTTTATTGCGCCAATTAATGAGTTTATTGCGCCAATAAACGAGTTCATTGTGCCAATTAATGAGTTTATTGCGCCAATTAATGAGTTTATTGCGCCAATTAATGAGTTTATTGCGCCAATAAACGAGTTCATTGTGCCAATTAATGAGTTTATTGCGCCAATTAATGAGTTTATTGCTCCAATAAACGAGTTCATTGTGCCAATTAATGAGTTTATTGCGCCAATTAATGAGTTTATTGCGCCAATAAACGAGTTCATTGGGCCAATTAATGAGTTTATTGCACCAATAAACGAGTTCATTGTGCCAATTAATGAGTTTATTGCGCCAATAAACGAGTTTATTGAAAAATTATGGGAAAATGAAATCAATAAACAGCCGTTCATTGTCCCAATAAACTTGTTAGTTGGACGAGTTTTAATAAAAAGGTTCATTGTCCCAATAAACTTTTTAATTGATATTATGTACCTTTTTGGTTCAGTGGTCTCATGGAGTATCTGTGGGTTGGAAGCACTCCATAATTTTGTTTGATTATGTTGCCGTTTAAATTGAAATGGGCCTCATATCAACATGTTTCAGTCATCTTCCACTATTTGAGGCATCTTCTGGCAAAATTCCAAGCGAATCGGCAAGTCTGCTGCGTTCAGTTTGCTGGCCATTTGAATTTTATATGGGAATAAGTCCAAATCATTGTGCCTAATTGACTGAAATGACTGTCTACTTATACTCATTTGAGCAGATAAGCTTCTTGTCGAAACTCTTTGATTGTTTGTCCCAGTTATCCATTTTAATCTGCAAAATAAAAAAAATATAACCACATTCTAAATAGAAAAAAAGTTATTAACATTTTTTTTTGTAGCGGCCTTCATCAGCCACCCTGTATGATTCAGTTTTTCATTTGAAGTGTAAGTTGCCTGCAGGCCAAATCGAAAACAAGACCAAGAACATAGTGTAACCTCTTATACCCACAATCAAACATTGTAGTGCATTATCTCTTTTATTCGTACAACAGTAAAGCAAGAGTAGCTCTTCTTGAATTCCCCCTCGTTTCAAAATTCGCATTAAAATATTCCAAACAAAATAACCCCTTTTCTTTACAAAAGCCCAACAAAGCGAGGACTTCCTTTTATTGATATATACCCTTATGGGTCTCTGTAAAAAAACGGCTCTCTTTATGGCAAATCCAAAATCAACGATTTTAATTGATTGGTCCTATTCAATTTAAAATTTATTTCTTTTTAATGTGCGAATTCCTCAAGTGTAACAGCTAAAGTTTAACGATACGAAACGAGAAGATTGCGCGACATACTTTACTGTTGCTTTCTATAAAAAGTATACCCATTATATTGCCTGACATATAAAGTTTGCCCAGATCGAAACTCAAGATATACAGGCCAATGTGCAATCTTAGAGGTATGACAGTTAATGCCTTCGACCGTCTTAAAATCTCTATATATCTGATCATAAAGGGAACATCCCCATTGATAGTCGACTCATATAATGCGAACTTTATCTCTCAGAGAAGGTGCTTTTTATTTTGAAATCAAAGAAATTTAACTACCCATAGCCTCGCGCTTTCCATATCCTTCACGAGAAAGAAAAAATGAATTAAGGATATAAACAGCATCGTCACCAATAGCCACCCACGGCGATGAATGCTTATTCTCCTTTCACGCTTCACCACTTTTATCGCGTTCCACATGTGAAATTTTATGATTTCTCCTTTTAATTTAATTTCCATCCGAAAATTTATACACAACATTAGAATGGAAGAAAATTACAAAAAAATCCGCTCCTTCCTTTTTTACATGCACCGTCCTTGGAGTTGGCAAAAACAAAGTGAATACATAAAATGTTGGTGGTGTCCTTTCTGCAAGTTATTGCCTTTGCATATTTTGCAAGCGTGAATAAAAGAAAAACGGTAGGTATACGATCTATAATAATGGGTGGAGGAATTCCCCATTGCAAAGTGCAATTTATTCGAATATCAAGAATAATTTTCATCCTCGTAAATTTCACCAGCGATAGACGGTAATAAAATAAGTTCAATTAAAATCATCTCCATTTACACGCAAGCACACCAAGGTGCAGGCTACGATACGATACGTTTCGGTGCCTTATTATCTCCTATTTTATAGTATTCCTATCCCTATCTCCGTCCATCTGTATGTAGATCGAAAGAAAATGAATTACCGATGGGTAATGAGCTCCACGCTCCACGGCACAGTGTGTCTCTTTATCTGGTTCGTGTATCCGGGCATGCGAAAAGTTGTATTTCATTTTAATTTTGTACAGAAAAAAGAAAAACCAGGAAGAGCGCATTAAATTTAAGGATCAAGTTTCATGAATGAATTTTTTTCTTCCTTTTCCATTCTTTGTGGAGTTTTATTTTTTTTTTATTTGTTTGTTTGCAGGGAAATTGGAAGTAATCCAGGCAATTCGTGCATGGGCGGATAATTAGGAGTGCGGATGTTAGGCAAAAAAAAAATTGATTCCGGAAGATGGGTAACAATCACTGTAGCAAGGTAATTTACTATGAGCAGAAAAGTTAACTACTTAGACTTAGTGTACTGTAAATTTTTGTTTGGTCATTTGGAACGTCTAATTTTGTGACAGAAAGCTTTTGATGAGTCGCTTCTGTGGATAATCTTCTCAATGGAACATTGAACTAAATAGAATTTTGAAGAGCTGATGCAGGACTAAGTGGGGCAGTTATATAATGCAATACCTAATTAAGAACTTGTGGTTTAATTGGGCTTCTAGAAGCCTGCCAACTTAGATAGCTTTCAGAAATGTTTGCTAAAAATCCGAATTCAGCGAAATTAAAAAAAAAATAAAGTGCACGACTGGGTCGAACGAAACTTTCTCGATACTAGATTAAAGAAAACAAAAAATTGGATATCTATCTCAAATGGCAGTTATATAAAATAACAATATAAGCTTTTAAAAGTTTTAGCTCTCAGTAACAGGCAATTGTCGCAAGTTCTGGCTAGAGGGCTATAAGCGGCTACTGTACTATTTTATAAGGTGTTACAACTCACAAGATATGGGGCATTAATCCTATTACAAAAATATACCGTATAGATACATGTGAAAATAGATAGATCGTGATTTCTGTAGTATCTTTTGATAAATAATTTAAAAAACTCACATCTTCGAATTTTTTGAGAAAAAGAAAGTACGGGATCTAATTAATAATACTTATATTATCTTTTATATGTATTTTGGTCAAAATTGTTAGAGCGGTTTTTGTAAAATTTGCCAGTCAAACAGTACCAAATATTGCAATGTTTAGTTTGAAAAATATTATTGCGTAAATATTTAGGTGAAAACCGATTATAAGTTATTGTTCGGTATGTATAAGCATTGCTTCGTAGTTTTATCGAAATCAACGATGGGGTTTTCGAGATATGAGCAGTTTTTAAAATTGGCGTTTTCGGTGCTTCGAATTGAAAATTAAGGACACAATAGTTTTGAAAATATCCATTTGACTTTAAGTCTGCATTTTGGTCCGAATCGTTGTTGTCATTTTCAGGTAAACTAAACAAAACAACATTTTTAAAAAAATACAATTTTCAAAAATCCTTTGTACGATAACAATGAGAAAAACTGAGTTTGATGTTGTTATAATGGACCACAACCTTAAAAATGAATTTTTGTTACAATCGTATAGATACATAGACCGTTTTCGAGATATTTCGAAATTTCAAAAGTACCTACAGTTGTTCGAATTTTTAGCCAAAAACTGGGTACGCAGTCCTGGTAACCTCACCTACTTAAGCTTAAATATCAATTTTGGTTGAAATCGTTAGAGCCGTTTTCGATCAAATCAAACTGGTACGAACATTTTATATGGGAAGTACCATTTATACTGAGGTTACCTTGAAAAAAAAAACACCTCCCGAACTGTAAGCCCAAAAACTCCAAATCCGAGGTTTGAACGTAATCCGGGAAGCCGTTTAGGCTGTAGGCCCGTGGAAGGACGGACAGACGGACAGACCGGACAGAATTTTGCGACCCACTTTTTTGAGTTCCTCTATCATCGTACCTAATATCAGAATTGATTAAAATCTCGATTTCGAAATTTTGTACGAAACCAATATCTTTCTCTTACTACGTAATGGAGAAAGTTAAAAAACATCTGAAAGTTTTAGTCTAGTTCTATTAGGCGAAGAACTCCCTTAAGTGGGGGTAATATTAATGTTGACAACCTGTCTGATATGATATACAGTTGGTGGCAAATTTATTTGTACAGTGTATTTTTCATACTGTATCTCCTTACCCAGGGTATGACTTTAAAATAAAATAATTCATAACTAATTGGTTATAAATAATAACACAAAATAAACAAATTTTTTAATTAGCTGTAAAAATAACGAAAAAGAAAATGGCGAAATTATTGTTAGGTATATTAAAAAAATATATTAAAATTATTTGCCCAAGTGCATTTAACGGATTCGAAAATGAAAGGGCTGATAAGTGTGCTGACTGTTCAATGCCAAATTATGCAATGCAGGTTGTTGTTATGATTAATTCAGAGTCACCTTTCTTTCAGACAACTTGTTTAAACTAAGTCCAATGAAATTACATTAGAGACACGTGCTGCGAGTGTTGCAGAGTGCAAAATCGGCGTTTCGGTAGAAAAACTTTCTGCTAAATATCACTGCAATCGAAGAACAATTTATTACCCAATTGAGAAAGAGAGAACGATCGAAAATCTTAAACACCGAACCGGTAGAGGCAGAAAAAGGGTTACTTCGAATAGGAAAGACATTACTCTAATGACTCGATCTTTTCAATGTAACCCTTGGGAAGCAGAGAAAATGTGTTAAAATAGTTTCTTAGCAAGGTCCGTGAAAATAGTTTTAGTGAAAGAACATTACGTAAAAGGTTAAAAGAAAACAGTGAAACCAAGAAACAAGTATGCAAGACTACACTGCTATTAATAAACCACCGGATTTTTTTTAGAAAAATGCTTTGGACTGACGACTGCTTGTTCTTTAGTTTTGTTATTCTGATCGAAAAACAAAAGCCAAAAACCAGTTGTGAGGTGCTTCGAAAATTTGAGACAGTCACATTATTTAGAGATTCTAAAAGCTTTTGCACTGGTTTCTGGCCCTATGTTCATTGTGGGACCGACTTCTTCCTTCATCAAGATAAATCACCCATACACACTGCCTGGACAATAAAAAAGTTTCGATCGGAAATAAGCCATTAAACTTTCGCAAAATTCGTTTTGCTATACTCACACGGTTGCCAGATCTGACAATATTTTCAGGTCTACCAATAATCCGACAAAAGCGAACTACCTTACAATATAAAATTGCGAAACCACACGGTTGCCAGGTTTTGTTCCAAACTCTTACAATAACAAAAGGATTGGGCTGTCCGACCAACAGTAGGAGGTACTTTACGCAAATATTTTCATGTGATTGAGAGCTGAAGTCCACAATGTATAGCTATTGTTTGCGTATGGGTTCCAAACAATTCGAAGATTTTCTAGCTTTAGCTACTCCTTAAAATTATTGCCTTTCGGCCTTAAATCTATCTATATATAATGGTTTGCTTTTTATACTTCAAGAAACTTTATAGAACTTGAATTCATTATTTGTATTATTTTATTGAAAACTACTTAAAACTACCTAAGCTACTTAACATAAGTAACCTATAATTATGGTGGTGAGCAATCTCATCGATAGGTTACCACTCTGACCACAACTTCAATTCTAGATGCATTCCAAACCGCATAGGAGCAGCGGATGGAAAAGGATCACTAATATAATGGAAATTGCAAAACAAAAAGATTAAGAAGGATCATAAACATTTCCAGATACGTTTACAAGCTTCATAAAACGGAAAATACAAACAAAAGTTGATCATAAATATTTCTAGATCGCTTAGAAGTATCATAAGAAAAAGTTTATCTGAAAAACCAAAAAGCCCGACTGAATTGCTTTAATTTCCTTGGACCCCTCACTTATTTGTCCCGCACACTAACCACTAAGCCACAGCCACTCCGCCTACAAGCTGAAGCCTATTCTCATAAATATGAACAATGGACATGTTGCAATTACTAGATATTTTTCTCACGCGGGTTTAAGTTGAATTGCCAAAGCACTTTACGATTTAAAGTAATAGTCCTTGACCGCAGTCCACAGAGACAATACGACAAAAAATTGCAAAAACGTGTCTCGCAGTCGAGTTCAGACTTCTTCATGGTTTTGAATGAGTTTCAGTTTCATCTGTATGCAATCAGTAGAACAAAACTATTATACCAATCTAACACTTAGCTACAAAGTAATTTCCTTATCGACGGATGAGCAAGTGTAAGCACCCATCTCATTGACTGCATATTTATCCAATATTCCTGTTCCAGCACATGTTTCACTCATAAATGCGTTTCATAGTCCTGTAAAATATCTGTGACAGCTGAGGAGCATATTCAGTTGTCTATACCCTGACGTGCATACACACATATTTAGACATTACATTATCACTACAAGTGGTGTGGGGATGGCGCTTTAACCGTCACCCCATACACATAATGTGTGTGCCAAAGCCAATACCCAATCTAATGTGTGCTTCTTGAAATCCTTGAAACTCGTAAATTGTTCGCCTGATTTTACGATTGAATTCGCAGCAAATCCCAATCCCAACACGGTCTGACAGCAGTCCGGAACAAAACACTGACAAGGGCTGCAAGTTATATGACTCCTGCAACTGTTAAATCGATTCATGTTTTTATTGTTTTATTTCCGTTAAATAGATACGTAAATTTCGACGTTGAGATGGAATAAGAACACGCCATCTATTCTGTGTAATAAAACGAGTGTCAGATTCAATTAGAGTCCTTGTCTGCTTGTCATTGCGTATATAAATATGTGAGATGGAAGAACGGATGTGTGCGACGCTATGTAGGTATGCTGTATCAAATCCACCTTCTCCTTTGTGTGTTTTGCGTAATCTGCTCCTGACATTTATTTGAATTTATTAATCAATGCTGTACGTCTATATCGTGGTGCATGTGTGTTGTCTATACCGTGTCCTGCATCATCATTGGGATGTGGTCGATCATAAACATGGCTACGTTGTAATGTGGCAGTTGTCTGTTGACTATATTGATTTGTGACTTCATCTCGAGGTACGAATTCTGAATTTTATGAGACTTCCTCCTGACCAAATCTAATTTCTTAATGTTTCGCATATATCCTTCTGGACTTTGGTACTTGTAGTAACGCAAAGCTATCAAAATCATGTTGTACGTGCACTGGACTTTGATTAATATTCCCCGACATAATTTTTAAGTCTGCATACATGATTGAAACCATAGTCTACACCGTATTGTGATTGATATTTGTATAAGAGCAAGTACTTATTTTTGTATTCTACCTATGTACAATGTGTCCTACTTAATACCGATAACTAAAATAGTTTTCGACGGTCATAAATTGGCAACTTGTTGTTAGTGGGAACTTCATTCTTCCAATTAACCAGTTCTTAAGTAACACTTACGTCCTTCATCTGTTGATGATCAACTAGAATTCCTTCTCACTCATTAAGAACAATATTGTGACATTCTGGCCGACTAATTACAAGGCACACCAACTAAAGATGGTAAACTGACATCCTTTACCTACCCCCACAGTAGGAGCAGAGTCAGAGGCGACTTGTCATTTAATTAAATGACTTTAATGAAATTACCCGTCACTTCTTGGTCCAACATATTATACCCAAACACATCTACTACTGTGCACTTATATAATATCGGTTATCAGTTGCCGATAGCTGCTCATTAGAAGAGACAAGCCAACCTACACCCATGTCCTGTACATAATATTTAGATGCTCATTTAATATGTCAGAATTAAATTCCCCATACGCACAGGCGAGTGCACACTTTAGATTGACAATTAATTTTGCGAGGCCTTATATTAATCGGTCATTTAGCAATTAGTTGTAAGGTGATGCTGATGCCTGAGCCGAAGATGGGCAATATCCTGGCGGGGATATTCCATCTGTATAAGCATTGAAATGCCATTAGATAAGGATGCTGTCATTAATCGTATCAAGTTTAATTTGCAATCAACTAAGTAAATTATTTCTCTGTGTGTGGTGCGTGTAAGTGTGTGTATATAGTCAACATATATCGCTTCGATAATCATAGAATGTGTAATTTCATTAAAATTGCTGATAGCGAATTAACATGTAACCGGTACTAACGTCTATAAGTAGGTATGCGTCGAGATGTTTATCACCGAATGCAGGCGTACCTATCATTGCACCGGATGTTTGTGCATAATTAAAATGGAGAAGTCTTGTAAATTCTGTGAAGTTGGATATGTGAGGGGGAAGACGACTTACATGTCGACACGATTAAATGGTCTTGAATGAGGACTGAGGAGGTGCAGTAGAGCATTTAATCGCGCGACATGCTGTATGAGATTATGTGAGGATAATAATCTGGGATGGTTGCAAATCAGATTGCTTCTGTTGACGGCTGAAAGGATATTTTTAGTGTCATATAAAAGGGATATGATTGCGGGGAACAGCAGCAGAACGCATCAAGTCAATATTTTAATGCATCACTACTTTTTAATTTTCCTTACTGTACAATGTGTAACCGGTTCTATGCAATATTGTTCCTAATGTTTTAACTGCTATCTAAAAAAATCTTAACAATAAATGCAATAATTCTTAATTGTGAAAATGAAATCGGTCCTCCTAATTCAGGATGATATTTCTCATATCCCAAAAATTAAATAAACTTTTAGGAGTTATTTGCAGCATGTTAATAATACTTGATGATTTTAAAGAAATAGACCGATGTCCAAACGGTTTACCTTTATTGAAGAAGTAAAAAGATTCAGCAAAAAACAAGTTAGTTTAATTCAATTTAACGTTGACAGTTTGACAGATTAAGTTTAAAGAGCTTTTCTTTATAAAACATATGTCTTAAGGTGGAATCAAGAATATTCGAATTAGAATGGGAATGGGAATGCTGCATGAATTTATCTTAAAACAGCAAATGAAACAATATTGTCAGTTATGAAACCTTTATTACAAAAACATATTTATATTCTTTTGCGATAAAATTAACTTTCAACTCTTATAATAAATTGAAGCGGTTTGAATTTTTGTCTCTGACTGCCTTTATTCTTAGTTGTACGATTTTCAATACATTGCATTTCCTGCAAACGGAAACTTTTGTTCTTGCAAATGGAAATGTTACTTTTAACTTGTTCTTATCAAAATGGGGCAACGGCTTAAGGTTGTTGCTCGCCCTGTATAAACAATTAATGCTGTGTCAACGATTTTAGGTTGTTGCTCTACTATGGTGGAGGTCACCATACAAATATGTAACTCGCACGTCTCCACTCCACAGTAATTATTTCATAATGAAACAATTAGACTGTAAAATTAAAAAAAAGTCTTAAAGTGCAAAACATTTACATTTTTTAATCTACCGTCGTAGTACAGTTTTAATTGTAAATTTGGATGTTGTCAACCAGTATGGATCTGCATACAGGGCATCTGATAAAGTTGTCCTCATCCAAATGCAGCTATAACTGAATCATACGGTACCAGCGATGCCAGATGTGGGTATTTTTCCCTATTTTGGGGAATTTTTCACTCAATGGGGAAAAGTGCTCTTAAAATGGGGAAAAACGGAAATCCATGCATGTTTATTAATTTTGCATAATTTAAAAATATAACTCGTGTAGTTAACTTTCAAATATCTCCCGAACATAAAAACATTACCGCGTTCATAGAATCTAAACGATTTAGCTCGAAACTGAAACACTTTGCGGAATTTTACAGACGAAATGCATGCTGCAAAAATGATCGAAAAGTTGCGTTGACTTAGTATCGATAAAAAATGCTTGGTTTTGCACAACAAAAATATGTACCAGTCTAATGACGATTAGTGTATTGATATTTAGTAATATAATTTATAGCTGAAGTACCTGAAATATTTTCTTATTTATATATGTTTTTATTTGTGTACCTTTTAAATTTATAATTTACTTTCTGCTGCCTCGTTATTTATGAACTACCTATGGTGCCTTTTGAATCTGTTCTACCTACCTGCAATATTTGCTTTTAATTTAACTTCTTTTGTATTAGTTTAAACTGAAAGACTTTGAATATTATTTGTTTTTTTTTTATTTTTGTATTACATTCTTAAAAAAGATGGGTCACTAAAAGAAAACCAATTTTTATTATATTAAAAATGCGTCTTTACTGCAATAAATTGAAATGGGGAAAATAGTGGGTAAAAAACGGATATGGAATGGGGAAAATTTTCAAAAAGTTCCCCAAAAATGGGGAATTTAGGTTAAAGAAAATCTGTTATCACTGTACGGTACACAGTTTTGAATGCTTACATGGCAACAAAAAAGTCTTTGGTCGTGTAACGCAGCAAATGATGCACAATTAGTCATTATCATCATCTTTTTGAAATTTGAACTTTGACGTGGTTGGCTTTTGACCTTCTCATTAGATACTGTTGTGCTCTTCACCATTTTCTTAGTTTTTTTTTTTTTTTTATCCGAGGGTAGGTGGAAATCTTCCAAAGACAATATGAGAATGGCAAGGGCGCTCTCATAGTAGTGTCAGATTTTTACTGACTAAAAACACCACATTTCGACAGATTGTTAGATATAGGTACTGCAACTAAGATATAACTTATCAAGCAATTTTTCTATCAAGAAATAACAACTTTTGACAGGTTACTTTCCAATGAAGGATCCTGCGTTTTCCGCAAGTTAGACGGGGTTAATCTTATCTTGCCAAGGCGAACGGTTTCGTTCTTTGAAGTCGGCGCAATAAATTGCTCTCGTCCAAGATTTGTAGGACTGTATTGTTAATATGTCCGATTAGTCGGTTTCTTTATGTCTTTAAAAAAAAAAATCTGTTGATAAACTCAACTGGTTTGTTTTTTTCAGCAATTCCTTACTAGCTTTCTTAAATTGTTGAAGAACCATTAGAACCACCGCTGGAGGTAAGCTGGTCAACATCTCTACTTTTGGAATTTTGTTCTGAAATCTGCACAAACAGATTGTACAAAATTTGAAGAAATTATCATTTGTTTTTATCATTCACCAACACTACACCGAAATTATTCTGAAAAACTCCCTTTGGAAAGCTTCAAAACTTCAAGGGCAGATTTCGGCGATGTAGCATAATGCTAAAGAGCAACATGTTTTCATTGTTTTGATTTTTGAACAATATTTTCAAAATAATTCAATTTTTTTTTTTGCATCTTCGAAACAAATTCATTCTTAGCTCATTTTCAGCTTAGGTAATCATTTAAATTTACATGGGGTTAACACGTGAATATCCAGCATCCACACGAGTTACATATTGGTATGGTGACCTCCTCCATAGTAGAGCAACAACCTTAAATCGTTGACACAGCATTAATTATTGTTTAAACAGGGCGAGCAACAACCTTAAGTCGTTGCCTCATTTAGATCAGCATAAATTAAAAGTAACATTTCCGTTTGCAAGAACAACATTTCCGTTTGCAGGAAATGCATTTTCATAAATTTAATCACTCAGCATACTGTAATGAAAATCGTATAAATAAGAATAAAGGCAGTCAGAGACAATAACTCCAAAACGACACTCGATCTTTTATTTAACTCGCTTGATATTTTATTTAACTTGCGCGTCACTGTTTGGTGCGGATTTTGTCTGAAGTCGTCATTGAACCATATTTTTGTTTCAAAAATGAGAAGCAGTGGCTGTTGCAGTTGCTTGATATTGCGACATGATAACCGAGTTCTTTCTGCCTACATTGAATTATATTGATGTGGACACCATCCGCGGTACTAATAATCAGTTTTTGTGTCCAGACTAAATTCTTCGAACTCACAATGGCGAAATTTTCCTTACAAAATTGAATATTGTGACCAAGAAAATATTTAGTGTGATGGTTAAAAAGGATTATTAGTAAGTAAATGATATTAAATCTTAATGCGTAGGAGGTATCTCACAAAAAAAAAAGTTTAAAAATAATTATTAGTAAGGACCCATGTGATTTAAAAAATACGTTAGGTTCATGTCTTACAGTTACAGACTATGAAACATAATATTGAATTACTGGATAAAACATGTTAGTAAAAATAATCTCTTTTTTTCAGTGATCAGAATAGGCCCCTTAGATCATGTCGCTTTGCACCATTACATTTCTTTCTATTAATATTCAAAGGTCTATACCAACAAACCCTCAAGCCACAACTACTGAGATAAAAAGGTGAAATGAAATCTGTTAAAAAAAATACATTTATCAGTTGTTACCAACCAAGTTTCTAGATTAATATCAACCAGTTGGTTAAATTCTACAGTGTTTGTTTGTTATATACAACGAAGAAAATTTGGAGGAGAAATTGATAAATATTTTATTTTTAACCGAGTTTCCCTACACAAGTTGACTCAGTTATTTTTAATTGACTAACTCTGGAGGAGCTTGCCAAAAGTTGGTTGATTTGAAATCTAAGTTATGCTTAGATTAAACAAAAAATTTAAAAGAAAAACTGTTGGTACTATATTATCCAAATTTTTCACGAATTTTGGGACACTTCGTTGAACTAAGTCATTTCATTTTCATAATAATAATACAACTTTTTTTTTTGTCGTACCCATAATGGCGTTATTTCGAAACCAAATTTTATGAATTATTGACCAAATTAAAGCTGAATTTGCGTAGGTCAATTTCAGCGTAATTCTTTTTTTGTCACGAAGAATAAAAACTAACAGCACAGAGTTATTAATTAACATAGATATACATATATCAAGAACAATTTAAAGAATTTTTAGAAGAACTTTTGAAATATGTACCTATAAAATTATTTCTTTCGTCTCTGTCACAACTGTCATCTTTCAGGTAAGTCACAGTTATGAACAAAGAAATACAAGTTCCTGATATTCGCATAGTTTCTTGGTTTGATATAAAATGTAATCGCTGATCGAAACCGAAATGTATCGGATTCTAAATTTGTATCTATTTGATATAAATTGTGAAGTACTTTCAGTGTAAGAAAAAACTTTAAGCTCTTGTGACGAAATATTTAACGCCAGGCAACGTCATGCATACGTTTTATCTTTTGACAATCTTGCAACATTTGTATATAGGTACCTAACCTATAAAAGCAAAAAGAGAAGGTGGACAAAATGAAACTAAAAATTATTCTTTAATGAGGAACACTTAATATGTTAAGCTAAAGCTGAACGCTCAAGGATGGCGTAGCCAAGAGAAACCTAAAATAAAGCGGATCCGTTTGCAAACCCAGCAATCTCATTATAATGTATGAGTGACTATTCCACCATTTTTCTTTTGAAAACTAAAATATTTCCACTATATTACATAGTAGCAACGTAAACACCATAAATGCGCAATGATGCCGCTGGCAAGTAGATATAAATGCACCACAGTAATACACGTAGATATCTACAGCGAAAAAGCTTTTTCGTAAATTAATATGCAGAGGTTATTATTTTAAATTAAAAAAGCCATATTTACCAATTGTACAGCGACTTTCATGACACTGGGTTATTCGCAACGAAAATACGTGTTCGTTTGCAAAGTGCACTCTCTATAAAAATTCGGTTCAATAAACCTGATGAATGCGTATACATAATGGACCACCCTTGATTATCGAAGCCTGCATACATAATTGATATGTACATTACAATTTTGAATTTGGGGCATTGCCTCGTGTAATTGGAATGAACGGGCAATACGGGCATACTCGTATAGGCTTATAATATATGCAGGTTGCATACATAGGACAGGCGTTAAATTCAATTTTAATGAAGTGATGAATGTAGGTCAATTTCTTAATGAGAAAATTCACCTTCGATCGCGTTGGAACTTGGAGCATTTAAACAGCAGTTGAGATTGTTTCAATTTCCAAAATTGAATTAGCTGACAATTCCGCTCATAACTTCAGTTTAAATCCTCACAAAGGGACCAGAGGAGGCCACTAATTAAGCGATTAAATTAGAGTCGTTCCCCACAGGACGGACACGGACGTAAAACTATTGCACGAATGCGCACACACAGACACTATCCTGCAACATAATTTCCGTTTAAGAATTGTTTAATTAAAAATTTACTACGTGCTCTGGGATGGCTGGTTATTTTTTTCTCTTCTCTTATTTACCTAATACTCTGTAATTAGCACAATACCCAGTGCAGCACGGAGGACAACAAGTGCGAAATTTCATTACAACACTGGTACACAACCTGTCTGGGCTATTCTCTGGTAAAACGAAGAAAGAACCAAAGCAGTCTTCTGAGTCGACCTGTGAAAATGAAAATGTGTACTCCTCCATCTGTATAATTTCCTCTCTAGTTTTTGTTTTTATTTTTTAATATAAACTTTCCCAGTGTCTTTCAATATGCAAATTGGTATACAATTAAAATCAACCTACGGTCGTGGTGAATCAACACAAGGAGCAGCAGCAGCAACAACAACTGCATTTCGGTCCTTCGTGCATTCTAATTTTGGCGAGAACACAAGTTTTACTACGTCTTCAACTCCATCTAGTTTATCCTTTGCAATTCCCAACTGGAAGGTGAAGACCGCATCATCAGAATTCTAACGCTTATGGAATACCCTCCCACTGGTCGGCATCCGGACGGAAGTTCAACTGTACAATATGGTCGTCTCAACTGTATATCCAATTTAAATTTTATTTCGCCTTAACCCCATCGTGCTCGTATAAAACGCGCGCCGCAAGTAATTAAAGATAAAAACGCGGTAAAGTTGTAAAACTTTCAGCCACCACTGCTGCGACCAGTAAAATACTAAAAATATCATCTTGCCGGCACCAGTCCAGCATGGGAGTCGAATCTGTCTTTATCCTATATCTGCTTCGGGGATAAGGATAAAGATAAGGATGACTGCGCGAAGCATAGTGCGGTCGGGTTAAATTAGCCAAATGGTGTACGCCCGAAAATCCATCCATCTTTTACGGTTTTCATATAGCGGGCAATAAAACATAGATGAATACAAATCATAAGGAAAAATTCGGTGTGTATCAAGGATCGTAAAAGGCGAAGGCATGGTGGTGGTTTTTGATTGAATGTGGACTTGAAACGTTACTGTGCAGTAAAGTGCTATAGCAAGAAACTGGTGTATACATTTAATTATAAGTGCACAAGGCATAAGTTTTATAGCGGTTTGATGAGGACTTGAGTAAATGATTTAATCGGCGCAAAGTAGATTGGTTTCAATGCCAGCTTTCACCCTACAACCCTTTGGGGGTGTTTCTGTTTTTTTTTTTTTCATAATTTTCTCGGGCGCATCGTAAAATTATTAGAGAAGCTATACGCATTAAAAAGGTTTATTCCCGAGACGCATCCTTCATGCAGGAGGGCTTGTTATTTATTAATAATTTGCAGACCTCTCTTGACGGGCCACAGAGAATGGTTAATGATCTAAGCAATTTCAACGTTTTACGAGTTATGGGTATGGCAGTAAGCTTACGAGATGTTTTCTTCTAATTAAAATGTTGTTTTCTATTATTCGGCTGGTGTTTACCATTGGCAAATTTGTCCAAGCTACTATTGGAGAATGTCCAATGCGCGCTTATATCATAAAAACAATGTCAATTGTCGAAGACAACTTCTGTTGTGTTTCCTAACCCGTTGTACGTTCTGGTATGAAGTTGGTAGGTATCTAAGTTTTTATGATTTGTTTCATCGATATAAAGTCCTCCAAAAGTGCACTTGAAAACAAGTGGCGTTAATGGATATACACTAAAAAAATATGATAATTGTCAAATCCTTCATACAAGAAGCTGGCAAAAGCTTTCAAACAACAACATCGATAACTTACCAATAAAGGTTTCTAAGCATACGGGAATGGAGGCAAGGTAGCAGAACCTTATTTAAACACAGCATGGTAAAGGCTTGAATACCAGCTTCGTATGACGATATCAAGTCAGATCTGGGAACTACTGTACTATTCTCGAAGTAAACATGAATTGCGGAGGTCATCGAAACTACGATATGATGATAAAAATCGCCTCCAAGGTCCTAACTCGAAAGACAAAATGCGCACACAGGTCTTAATAAAAGTTGGCTATAAAATTCAATCGAGGGAAGAGTTCCACATCAAATATTTGGTCTTTCGTGGTAGGTATACTGATGGAAAAAAAATTACCACAATTTCTCCCAACTGCACCAAAATTTCAGGTACCTTCCGACTTAAAGGGCATTTGTCAATGGATATCGTTTGACACGTATTACTGTAACGACATGCACTACAAACATGCCCAACGTCAACCAAAGAAGCAAATTCCACGCCTGTCTAAACACATCAGTCTCTATGAGCACCCACTAATACTGTACCTACCTATTGAACATCAAATAATGCCATTAATTTAATGTACATATCAAGATCTTAAACAATTGCCCTGTGATCAAAGCGTCAGACACAAAAATTAATGGAGCTCGCAATACCACTAGTAATGGAAATTTTGTACCCCTACAGAAGTTCTTAAACAGACAATCATACCACGGAGCACGGATGATGAACTATGGGGCTTGGTTTCAAAAATCACCAAAATTCGTTCAAGCCGATGTGCATGTGCGTGCACTCCTTAAAGACGCATGCTAAAGAAGATACCCTATAATGCTTACCGAATGAACTGAACATCCCTTCGGACAGTTGAGAAGCTTTTAAAAATCTAAAATTTAGTTCGATCCGTTCAAAACTCAGTTAAGTAAACCCTCAATCCAATGGCATTAACTGTTCTATATTATGGGAACTGGCTAAAATACCTACCGTATTTAGAAAATAAGAATATCCGGCAAACGAATACACCTACTCCGTGAAAGCTACTGCAGTTTTTTGGCACACTGTACGGTTGTTGTCAAGCTGAAAAGTTTGTAATACCCATGAAAGTTGGTTTAGTCAAACATGTAGCTCGTGTGACATGAGCACAACTATACATAAACCCCATAGCAACAGACACAGATGAAGCAACAAGCAGATGTGAGACTTGAGCAAAGGCTTTCACGGAATCAGCAAAGAGTTGACAGGAAGTCATCACTCAAGTCAATGCCTGCTGAAGGGCTTTGATAGATTTGTTCTTACAATATTAAGGATGAGAAACAGCTCTGTTGTTTCACAATGACATGGCCATTTGGCCCATACACAATCATGACTTCTAGGCGGATGTAACAAGGCGGTAGGATTTTATAAAAGATTTCGCGTGCGGTGCAAGTAACATCAACAAGCATTAAATGAAGAGTATGATTGCCAAGCTCCTTAAAAGAAGAAGTTTAATGGATTCCGAAAATTTAAAGTATTGTAGCTGAAATTTGTAGTTATATGTGGACCGAATAATGAAAAATATACTCGATGCCCATCAAAGTATTATCTACGTTCTAGACAAAGGCTGCCAGAGGAATTTTAAATGCTAAGTTCGACAAGGATGCACTATTTTGCAATTATTAATTATAGACTTTGTTCGTGCCGCACTGCCGCTTTGTCAACCGGTTGGCCGCTCAGGTAACAGACCAGTGACGGATGAAACTGATCATCAATCAAAATCTCTCGTTCGTTCAGTTCAGTTCCAGGCGTGAAATCTCTTCTGAAGACTCGAGCGATTTTACGACATTTCCCACTTCTATCGGTGCCTTCTATGTTTCTTTTTTCTTCGAAGGGAAGCAGGGAAGGTAATAATTGTATATTATAGAATGTTTTTGTATAGGTGTAGGTAATTGCAGCCTATAATTAAAACCATTAATACTACTTATGCAAGGAATTGCACTGTACCTACCTATATAGTTTCAAAATGAAAGCCTTCGTAGTGTACCTATTCTACCTATAATAACAGTCCCCAAAAATTCCTGTATCTTTTTTTTCTATAATACTATATTTCAAATGTCAGCATCCTAGCAATCTAAGATTTATCTTTCATCTGACAGAGGACTGCTCGGAGAGAACTAGCTATATTTATTATTAATTTGGGTTGGATCTTACTTTTACATTGGTCGAGTGGTTTTGACCATTTTTTAATTAATAAACACAAATAGTATACGTATAACATAAACACTATACAAGTAAATAAATAAACAAAATTAGGTACTAGACAAGAATCTTATAAACTAGTATCACAGAGATTTTATTGCCACACTGTAGTTAGACTTAATGTTATCTTTGTCCTCTTTCGTGTTCATTATTTTTTCTTGAATACGTAAGCTCTCCAGTGTATATCTAGTGTTCTCTCTTCTCTCCTTGTCTAATATTTGGATGTTGTCGAAATCTGCGGTGTGTTTACTTTCTTCTATGTGCTGTGCTAGTCCTGTTGTTGTCTTGTTCTTTCTAATGTCTGCTTGATGTTCGGCAATTCTCACTCCGAGAGGTCTTCTAAGCTTACCTAAGCTTACTTAAGGTTGAGTCTGTAACACCGCACACGTCATAATCAATGGATATTCGGGGCTTAAGTACAATTTTTTTTGTTAATATACATGCTTGGAATATTTTATTTTGACTTCAAAATATTTTTTTTATATTCTTCCAAAAAAAAAATTAAAAGGTTTAATTTATTTATTTCCGTTGAACTTTGTAAGGCGGTAGTTAACTAGTATAAATACAAATGAGAGATGAAAAGGTAAATTTCCCTCGACTTGCCATCTTAGCATACTTTCTTTATTTCAAGTATGGTTACAACCGAGGTCTTAGACCTCGGATGATATACTGGTTTTATTCGCTCGTCGTAAGATCGGCGGCTACCTGTGCTGCCGTGGTCTGGTGGACGAAGACTAACGAAGTCACCACAGTCAAAAAGCTGGAAGAAGTTCAACGTACAGCTGAAAACGGCGACGGGCGGCTTACGCTCCACTCCGACTATGGCACTAAATGTCATCCTAGGTCTAACACCTCTTCAAACACATAGTCAAAAGGAGGCTAGACTAAGTATTCACCGTCTGTACCATTGGAATAACTTGAACCCCTAATGGTATCATGGAGGGAGCTTACAAAAAAAATTCTTCGTAATTATCCCCCTAGGGAAGTCTGGGAAAAATATAAATCCAATCCATCACAACTTGACATCATCTAGTACACAGACGTTTAAGATGGGGTTAGGGACTGGCTCTGGAATCCCAGTTCAACTTGTCAGTCAGCCTTATCCATATATTTCAGGCTGAAGTCCTTGCAGTATACCATTGCGCTAGAAAACACACCTGGAAAAAACCTATTTATCTTTTCAGATAGCCAAGCAGCTCTCAAAGCTCTTGACTTATCTAAACTTATCTTAGAAATATTCACAACAATCTATGAACTTACTAAGAAAAACCTAGTCATCCTCCACTGGATTCCAGCCCAAAGAGGATTTGAGGGTTACGAATTAGCTGAATCACTCCAATTATCCGAACTGAATCATTCGGCGGAGTCAGTAAAAACCATTTCAGGCACTATATAAGGCACCTTTCTCGCATCGAGTCTAACGAGATCTGGGAAAGCACATAGTTGGGCAGAACTGCACCAAAAAATTGTTGCCTAAATTTCCCCCAGAATCTGGACAAAAACAACCTGCGGATCCTAACAGGAATAATAAGTGGCCATGGTCATGTGAAAACACATCTCCACTACATAGGCGTCTCGCTGGACCCTATCTGCAGACTCTGTCTTGGGAGTGAAGAATCCTTTCTTCACGTATTCACAGATTGTCCGGCTCTATGTTGCCTTAGAAAAAATATCCTTGGGGATGAAATCGTAGATTCAGCAACTCCTTTTAGAAGCCGCAGTGCCTGAGCCCCCTGTAGGCTCTCCCGCTTCCTAATCTAATTTAATTTTTTACATCGGCCCCCAATAAATAAAAAAAAAACAACTCCTATTCGCTGTTGCACAACAGCTTTAGTCGAAACACACTTGTAAATCAAAATATTTAGAATAATCCAAAGGACAACAATCCCGTAAGCTTTTTACATGTCAGCGCGAATTACCAGGATATACTCGTACCTACTCCAACAGTAGATATTATTATGTTACATCATTAAACTGCAACAATAGTGTGAGTATTACACTATTCTATTCATGCACACAAGTAAATATTGTAATTCAAAGTTAAAAGCCGATTTCACAGTACTCGCCCGGTGTGTCCATTCCCATGGAATTAAACCGCATTAAGTTTGCACACCAATCCGTACGTTTATGCAACCACACAAATTTATGGTGGAGAGTTTAAAATCAACCCCAGTTGTATCTTCTAAAGGATTATCAATTTTTCTGTTTGTTTATCAAAACAGACCTTTTATTTGTTATCATATCCATATGTGTTTGCACAGGCTTAAGTGTGTTGACCACCAAGCCACCAACCACTCCTGTCGACACTGGAATTAGTAACACGTTAAAACAGTTTTATGTGTGTGTTGTTCCATTAATGGAATTGATAAAGTTACTGTTGCCATGGCTATTTAAATCCTTGTGCGATTTATAGTTCACAATAGCCATAAAACTGTTATATTTCACTTCCTTTTTTTTTTTCTGAAGCTGGTTTCCTTTCCGCCACGGAACCAAGCGCCGTATAATTCGCAATAAAATTCATGGCAATAAAATTGTAAACTGCAGCAGCTACTAGCAGCTTTTTATCATATCGAAGAGATTCGAAAAAGATTTGAATAGCGCCATTACCAATCGAAGAAGTCGAGTTTATAGCCGGCAGGAACTCGCGTGCATATTCATCCGATGCGATGTGTGCATGTGGGTCCGTATGTGACTGTTAAGTAATTGCACATTTTATGGGGAATTTGTCCAAGTACCATACTGTATATGATGACAAGGACTCTGAGTCTGAGTGTATATATCGCTGGGAAAATCATACGAAAATCATTCTCTATTTGCACTAAAGTATGTGCGGCAATGAATACGGTCGTAAAAATTTGCATAAGGATATACGACAGATCCCCTTTTGGGGCAAAAACAAACGATTTCTCAAAAACCGAACTTTAGTATTTTTAATGGGATTTTCTTCCTTTTCCATAGAGGAATTAAAAATGTGATCTCCTTTGTACTTGAGCTGGTGTGTTATGGTGTCTCTCGTAAGTTTTCGGTGGAAACAAACAGTCCGCTTTCACATTGATTTATCTGTTGCCTTTGGGACGATATATCTTTGGGACAACTACATATACACACCAATGGCATAAGGTCAGCGCATGTGTTCGTTCTGTCTGGGCAAATCGTGTTACAAATGGTTGTAAATTTTCCACTTTTAATGCACCGCTGTCATGTTACAGGCGCCATGCAACAGCTAACATTCGAATAAAATATATTAGTGCGAGGATTTAGTGTGCATACTTGTGCTGTATTCGTTGTTAAAGGATAATGTTATGACCTTTGTTTGGGCGAGTTTGCTAAGACAAATGGTGGCTTTATTTTGTTGTGCAAAAGGGCTTAGGATTTATTGTATAGTTTTTGGTGTATAGGAGGTAAATTATAACAGAGATTGAGTCGCTAATTCAAAGTGAGACATAATGAGGGTATTAAGGATACAAGTACCTATTAAGTTGATTGCGTTAATGTAGCCATACACTCAAGTTCTATGAAATACATTTAATCTGTCAACAAGAATGGGCATTTTTTTAAATTCGCTGAAAAAGTCAGCGATTTACACAGATTATGTCAGTTCCATTGCGCCTAATGGGGTGAATTAGTTAAAGCTGCATCAGCATCCGAATTTGCATTCAGTTTATAAATGCTTTGGAAAAAGTTCCTTGAACAATATTTGTTGACTTGTTTGAAACAATCATTAGAGAAGCGTTTCAAAAAAAGACCTTTTTATTCAAACAAAAATTGATCATCAAAGTTATAAAATTACTAGCTGACCCGGTGAACTTCTTACCACCTAACCTTGATGTATTTGACCCGGAATTAAAATTTTAATATAGTTTTGTGGAGATCGTGGACATCTTTCTTTTTCGCCGCCAATATGGCTCGTTCGCTCAGCCAATTATTGTTTTTGAAGCTCTGCGCTATACCCGGAAAAACGGGAGACGTACGAATTACCGAGAAAAAAAAAATCGACTACCAATAATGTCGATTTTGCCATTCATTAAAATCTCGACAAAGTTTTTGTCGACTTTTAAAAATATCGAAAGATTAAAATCTCGACACTTCAAATGTCGACTTTATTTTTCAAATGTCGGTCAAATTATCGACAAATTTGGTCTCATTTCACTCCGACAAAGTGCAATAACGCCAACAAAATTTGAGTAATAAGATCAACCTTGCACACACCCCGTAATCCAACAGTAAACCCTAGCAGGGGGGTTGCAGGGGGGCAGCATGCCCCCCCATACACATGCAGCTCGCACCTGTCAACATCATTGACTTAACTCTTGTCGACATTTTAAAATCGACATTTTAAAAATCGACATATTCCCGGTCGATATTTCGAACAGTCAACATTTTTCTTGAACGACATTTTTTTTTTCGGTAATTTGTTGATCGATTTTTTACAATCGGTATTTTTCAAAGCGATTAATCGTACCCAACCCGGAAAAACACGTCGGATGAACTCTTCGTTCAAATCGGGGTGGTGTGGGTCGCAGAAATCAGTGGGCAATGGCCGGTCCAACAATTGCTTCGAAAACACATCTATAGTTTGATCTCATTGCCAAAACACTCTCATGTTTGTCGTCAATCGGAGTGTTTTGCCGCAAATGCCACCACAATATTGATTTTTTCAAGCACGCATTTAGTTCGTCAGCTGCAGTTGTCTCCCGAAATTTTCAACTAGAAAATGAAAGAACTAGTGCTAATTTACTACTGTCAAGATGAGCAAATAGATATGAATTCAGTATTTATTGATAATTTATATTGGAGTTAAATACAATGTTAAAACTTATGAAAACTACGTAGAACCAAGAATGCGACTACATAACCTCCTGCTTATATCGCCGACCAACCTCTTCTTCTCGTCGTCGATCAAAACTCGTCTTCGTCAAGATGTTGCACTGTTGCCGTTGACACTACTTTTGGTGAATACAAATGCCGCAGTGATAAAAAAATATGGGTTTGCTCCTGGATCAAAGTTAGCAAGGATATAACATAGAACTTCCTAAATTTCTTCCATACCAACACCAGGGTGACGGATTTTATAGGTTACATAGAACACAAACGCCGCTTAACGCTGAGGTTATAATGGAGCAACAATTGTTAAGTTTTCTTCTTTAAATTATATTTATATTTTCGAGAGATATTCAAATCAGACCACCATTGACGGGTCTCTTTTCGTCTCTATACCACTATAAATCTTTACCCAGATAGACTCTCTGAATTTGTTCAGAGTTCTTCCCTGGGTTCGATTCCTAGTGTTACCGCTAGCATCTTCTTTGATTAAGGGAACCACAATTTCGGAATAGATAGATAGATTGTGCAATTCAAAATTCATTACAAAATAAAGTTTACAAAATAAATTAGTTAGCATATGACATTGCCGTGTGTCTGATTGCCAATATTAATTTTATATATTGTATGCAAATGGTAAGTGTCTTGTAGCAAAATAAGATGAATTAGGTAGTGTAGTTTTACAATATTTGACTAAACGACGAACATTTACACCGTTGAGGAGTTATAACTTGATTATCAGATATGGTATAGCTTCCCAAGATATTCCTTCTCGATTATTTCAATATTCGACACCTTCCGATGAAATGGAGTCTGTTATTTTTTGGAGTCGGTAATCCTTCATGTTAAGCACCTTTACTATAGGTATATAATCCGCTTGGAGTTTCAGCTTCTTCGTAAAAAGATGTGGTACGCCTGTTTCAAGCATTGGCATGTAATTCGGGGTGTTGGGCGGGAGATGAAATATTATTTTGATGTAAGAGCGCAGCAGTTTCTTGACAATTTCGTATTATAACATCCCCATACCTTTGCTGCATAGAAGAGAATGGGCACCGACACCGCCTCAAAAACGTTATATTTAGCACTATGGGCAATGTAGGGGAAGGTCGTGTACCTTGGTCCGATTGTACCTTGGTCCGAGTGCCAATTTTCAGAAAAGTACAAACCACGCAAAAACCGGTTCTTCTGTGAAATGTTGCTCTTCTGTGCATTTATCTTCTCAGTTTCTTTTTGAACTTATGTATACTGTACTAGTGGGCTAAAAAAAAAAAAATAAACGTAGTTTTCAGTGAAAAAAGTATTTTTTTGTATCTATATTTTCTGAAGTTGTGTAGTGCTTTGAATTATGTCTATTTTCCGATACTTTTATCTATTTCGTAGTATATTGATTATCTTTTGGTGGGAACAAATTGTTGTACGCATGTGCTTTCAATACTACGTCAAAATTATTATTTTTTGGTTAAAGTGGTGTTCGTGTACCTTGGACCTATCATAGCGCTTGTACCGTGGTCCGGCCAAAGTTACACGTTATTAGATTTTTTTAAACAAAATTGGTTTGGTGTGTTTCAATAAAATATGCCAAGAAGCAAATTAGGTAAATAATATTAAAGTCCTTTGTTAGGCATTTTTTTATTTAACGAGAGTATATTTTTGAATTAAAACTAACTATTATTTGAAATAAAAAAAAAATTGTCAAGCATACAAACTTTAAGACAATGGTTTGTTTTCTTGCTGCTTTCTTGAAAGAAAATAAGAATGGTACCATTTTTACTATTTGTTGAAAGAAAATAAAGTTTTCACCTTTAAACTATAGAAAAACCTTCAATAACATTTTCGGTCCAAGGTACAATACTCTGTGGACCAAGGTACAATCACGTCTTGTACCTTGGACCGTTTGAGGCTAGCACATAAAAGATAAATTTTCTTTGGAATGGTAAGCAATATGCTTTTGGTAGTTTCGCATTATCATAGATAAGACTTGAGGTAATAACTAAAAAAACAAAAAGAAAGTAATGAAAAAACTTTACCTAAAATATCGGCAAAAAACTGAAATCCGGACCAAGGTATGTACATGACCTTCCCCTACTTATTAAAAGCATTTAATCCATGCTACATTGATATGTTTTCGATTTTAAAAGTTTTCGCTCTAGATGAGCATTCATACTTAAATTGTTTGTAACAAGTAACCCCCGTTATTTACATTTCTTCACAACTTCAATGATTATGCCTGCATAATGCCATTTTTCATTTGCACTCATTCGACCTCCCCCTTTTTTGATACCATCACCTTTGATTTATCCAAATTGACTATCAAATTCCATAACCTGCAGTCACTACTAAGGCGGTTGATCATAAGCAGTAAAGCTTCTGGAGAGTATGCCAATAGCACTATGTCATCTGGGAATAGGAGAGCCTTGATCAGCACTCCTGCATACATTATTCCATTCGGCAAGAAGCCAATTATGTCCTCTATGAAGAGTGCGAAAAAGCTTGGACTTAAAGAGCAGCCCTGTCTTACTCCAGAGCATGATTGAAACCATTCCGATAATACGTTCCCGTTCCAAACCGCTGCTTTTGTATCACTATAAAATTTTTGTAGTACGCGTCCATGTTTTAATGACATCCCCATGTTGTAGAATTTGCAAAACAAGGAGTATCATCTCAGCGATTACCGGAAATAATATACATAGACATACCTATACTAGAAATTATATTATTAGAATTATTGAAAATACTGATGAAGCCTCAATGGAATGTCTGGTAGATCAACTGACGATCTATTTTGTAGGGTCAAAAATGTGTTATATATATACTCAGTTCTACTTTCTATGTTTCCAAAGATGTTATCCTAAATTAACAACATTATAACGTTTCGTAATTTTTTTTAAGTATAAATTTGGAAAGTTGAAACTGCGCCGTACTTCTACCGCCACCGCTCTCCCGAGTACCAAAATACCAACAGCCAATTCATTTGATTTTGGTCATCTCTACTTCAACCATGTCCGATGAATATAATACCCGCTTCACGTACAAAACTCCTGTCATACATAAATAAATAAATTGTCACACTCCATCTGTATACAGCTTGTAACCTCAGACGGCAATAAAAATCCTCTTCGCAGTTCGGGACTGGTCTTTAACTTGTTGTTTACCCAAGGGTGGGATTTCCACGAAATTAATTTGTAACCTCTTTTGTTTGGGGTGAAACCATGTCATCAGGCGACTACGACTACACCATGGCGCATAAAATTCCATCTGCGACTACATGATGCGAATGTGCGTCTTAAGGCTTTCGCAGGATGAACACGAATGATTGATATCTTTGCACACTTTCTATTTGACCAATAAAAGCGATTTTCGGTCGGCCCAACAGCCGGGTGATTAATTATTCGCGACATAACTTGACATTCCGGTATAAGTCAAATCCTGTACAAATATTTGTTACACGAGTTCAAGCATCCGTTTGCGTGTGATTCGGATTCGGATTCCACTTTCTACAGCCACACACAGCATAATCTATTAGCTCGATTGGAATTGCGCTACTTATATGGGAACTGGAGAAGATAAATCATTAAAACAGGTTCCGCATTTCGCTTATCAGCGAAGGACTAAACCAGATTGAAATTCAATGGGCGCATGGAAAGGAAATTGTGATTAATGAGCGATTTAATTAGTTCGAGCAATAGCAATCTGGCTGGGTTAACCCTTTTTCTTTATTTTATGCGGCATACAAAAAGGGATCTCTTATAATCTGTGTGTCGGGCTCTCTCAGAATGTGGTCTCGCACAAGGCATTGGACCGAGTGTGGAAGGCTACGGAGGAGTTTAGTGAATGCGCTGCACAGAGCGAAAAATGACTATATAAAATCAATAAGATTGCCTTATTGCACTACTTTACTATGAAATCTGATTAAAACGAATGAATAATATGATTTTTCCATAGAGAAATCTTATTGTTTTAATGAAGAAAATCTTATCAATATTTTTTAAGATTTTTCCATATTATTTTTACGTGCAAAATCGTATCAAATAATACAAATAATATGAAAACCTTGTTAATATTAGGTCTTAAGAAGTCAATCTTATTAAAAAGTGTGTCTATAAACGTTTAAAAAGAAATCTTCAGAATTCCATAAGACTTCTCTTTAAAATTTTAAAAAGATATCTCATTAATTTTACGTGGTGTTTTCACATTGTTATTGATAATAATATGAAAACCTTATTAATATTCGGTATTGAGAAGGCGAACTTATTGAAAGTGGTTGCCTAGAGTTAATCTTCTTAAATCAATAAGAATTTCCTCTTAGAACGAAAAGTTTTCTCATATTTTCTAAAAGTGCGAATAACGGTGCTTTGATGAACGTATTTGATTGCAGATTATATGACAAATGCTTGTGTGCATTCGTACGTAATGGAGTTCATGTAAAAATATTACAATCATGGACGATTTTATTAATTTAGAAAATATTGGTGCACCATCCGGTTTAAGTTCAAACAGTGAAGTGATTAATGTGCCGTGTTTAATATGGTCTGAAAAAGATTTGGAAGAAACCCAAGCTCTTTATAGTTCCTGGGGCTTAAGTAGTTCGGTGTCCATGTTGCTTAAAGTTTATGGACTTAATTCTATCGACGTTTTGGACAAAATGGAAATTGAAGACGTCGATAAGTTTTTTTGTAATATCGACAGCTCAGGCTACTTTGGCGATAGAATTAAATTTCAAGCTGGGTTAAAAAAATGGAGAAAAGACAGGGTAAGTAATTAAATGATATATTGTTCAAATAAATGTATTTTACAATTTTTAAATTGTTCTGATTTGTGGAATCGGTTGTGGCGCAAAATAAAATGTGTCACAGAAGGGCTCCATTTTCATGCTGTAATACATTTTTATTGTTCAATAATAAGATAATAATAAAAAGAATAAATGTGAATCTGTTCATATCTTGTCTTTCAGAATAAACCTTTATTGTGTGACCAAGGGACGCTTTCACCACCATCGACCCGAAAAGTCTTGGAATGGCTTGAAACAATTTCAAATAATTTGAATTCCGCTACTTCTTCGAGAACCTCCACGATTTCACATGTTTCAGAGACAAAGTGGGCAGAAACAAATCTTACTGATCTCCTGAAATCTACCGTAAGAGGTCAAATTCTTTTGGCTTTTTATAAAAAGAAAGGGCAATTAGACAGTAAAAAACAGAAGGATCTAACTCACTGCATTGTGGAGAGATTTATTGGAAAAGGGATAAAAATGTCATATAGAGACATGAATCAGTGGGCTAATGCCATTGCTGAAACTTTCCCAACAGAAAATAAAGTAAGTATTCAATAATTACGTATATGCACTTATGGGAATGCACAAAAGGGAATCTAATTATCAAATAATATTCGGCCTTCTTTGACTAATTGATTAAATATATATAATATAAACACTTTTCAGGAGACTTACTTTCTAGCTCGAAAGCAAGGGAAAAAGAATCCAACCGGAAAACTGTTTTCACGTTGGTGTAATGTAGAACATTCCACTGACAAAGAAGACGCAGTAGCTGAGCTTGAGGATGAAGAGGAACCACAAGAACTTATGTCTGACGGTAAACAAGAAAATCGAATGTTTAGTAATGTAAAATAATTCGCTAATTCTTTCTTAATCAAATATTTCAGATGAGTTCTCTGAGAAAAAGTGTTGGCTTCAACACAATTGTTCTCCATGGGAAACTGTGAAGCAATATTGGAAGCAAACTACTAAAATTAGGACATTACAATTTCAATTGGAGGAACAATTGTCATTGACAACACTTTTACAACACTGGCCGCGTTTTAATGATGCAAATGGCTATGAACTGGTAAGTCCCATTACATCAGTTCTTTAATGCATTCAAAATAACATATCCTATATATTTCGAATCATAGCTTGACATCGATTTCGAAACTCTTTATCCCGGGAAAGGAAATTTACTTTTCACCAAATATGATAATTTCTATACCAAAGTTCTGTTGTATTTTGAGGAAGAAATCAGAGACAAAGCGTCAAAGGAAATGGTAAAACTTTTGTATAAAGACGGAATTTCAAAAGGTTGTCTATTGTATAGAAACAAGCCGAAACATTTAATCCTTACATAATTAATTTTTTTCGTAGATTCTAGAGACTACGTCACGTCTCTGCTGCTTCATTCTTTGCTACAACCCATTCGTTTGAAAAAAGGATACAAGCCGACAATAGCAGATGCGCAAGCGGATTTCGTGGTGCACGTAAAAACAACTAATGACCTTATCCCTAAACTGGAAAATATTAGGCTGTCATTCTTGGAAAGGAAAGAAAATATGCAGCCCAGAGTGGTCGTTGTGGGACCTGAATTATACGATATTAAGGAATTCTACGTCTTTTGTGACGGCATTAAATACAAATGTTGTACGTATTCCAAATGCTTAGACGTTATTATAAAATTATGTTCCGTTTATAAAATTCAATATTCACAAAGAAGCAAGTTAGTTTGGACATTTTTAGAACAATATTTTTTTGAAATACAATTTGAATTATTTTCTTCAGTTTCAAATCTAGTGAACAAACTTACTTAATAGTAATATATTGTTATCTAAAAATTAAAAAAAAAATGTCCAAACTATATTGCTTCTTATGTGAAATAAGCTTTCTAAAAGCTAACAAACTCATAGATCACTTAAAAGTTCAACACGGTATACCATCAATTTATAAATTCAAATGTAAACAGCATAAATGCAAACAGCAATTTCATAACATTTATGCATTTAAAAAACATATGATGAAACATGAAAATGAAAACAAGAAAGTGAATATTATAAACAGCACTAGTACCAATTATAACAATAATCCTTTAGTCGTCCAATCCATTAATCCATCATCTTCACAATCAGATGAACCAATAGAAAATCTGATTTCAAATTTTCAAAATTTAACACTTTCTTTTCTTCTTAAATTGCATTCCAACACCGCATTCTCTCGTAAAAATATTTTAGAAATACAAAAACTTGTCACACATTCAATTACAGATCCCATTTCAAAAATTGTTCAGGAATTGCTTTCAAAGGAACACGAAAATTCGTTAGTAGAAGAGGTTTTAAAAAATATTTCTCAGCCATTTATTAAAATAAATACCGAGTACAAATTTTTAAAGGAATTAGAGGCGGAAAACTTTTTTAGACATCCACAAAACTATGCACTGAGTAATGATCTTTCAGAAGTGGTAATTAATAGCATTCCTACAGTAGCATCGAACAACGTCGAGATATGTCTTCTAGATATACGTTTTCAGATAAAGAAGTATTTTGAAAGCCGAGGGGTCTTGCAAACAACTTTGGATAATATATCTAAACTTCTACATTCAAATTCGTATCAACATTTTATTACAGGTGAATTTTGGAAAAGCGTCAATATAGACAATAATAAAATTACACTACCAGTCTTCCTTTACCTAGATGATTTTGAAATAAATGACCCCCTCGGTTCAAAATCGGGTCAACAAAAAGTATGTGGAATATATTACAGCTTTCCTGTAATACCAAATTATCAATATGGAAAACTTACAAATATTTTTGTTGCTGGATTTATAAAATCAAAAGATATTAACGAATGTGGTATAAATATTTCATTACGACCTTTGATAGACATTCTTAAGAATTTAGAAAATAATGGTCTAGAAGTAAAAACTGAAAACGGAGTTTATCACTTATATGTTACACTAGGACAAATATTAGGGGATAACTTGGGACTAAATAGTGTTTTAGGTTACGTTAAATCATTTTCAGCTAATTCGTTTTGTAGGATTTGTAAACATACTAAGCACCAGACAAACATTGATAGCATTGAAATACCCAGTTCGATGAGAAATAAAATTAATTATCAAGAGGACCTGGAATTAAATGATACTCAAAGAACAGGTGTAAAAGAAATGTCTATTTTGAATACATTATCTCATTACCACGTTACTAACAATTTAGCGTGCGATATAATGCATGACTTATTCCATGGGGTTTGTAAATACAATCTGTCTAAAATATTAAACAATTTTATATATGAAAAAAAATTGTTTTCCTTAGAAGCCTTTAACTACAGAAAGCAGATGTTTCGATATGGTGACACAGAAATTGAAAATATTAGTCCCCCAGTTGAAAGGTCGCACATACAAAACAGTTCATTCAAAATGAGTGCCAAGCAAATGAAAACTTTTATTCATCTTGTGCTTCTTATGATAGGTGATTTAGTTGATGCAAAAGATGATGTATATAAATTTCTGACTGTTTTTATTAAATTGGTGGATATGTTGCTGTTACCTAATTTTAATGAAAAACTTTTAAGTGATCTCAAATTAATTATAAAAAAACACAACGAATTATATCAACAACTGTTCAAAGAAAATTTAAAACCAAAATATCACAACCTTGTGCATTATCCTAGTGTTATAAGGCAATTGGGTCCTTTAAGGTATTTATGGTGCTTTAGGTACGAATCTGAACATCATATTCATAAGCTGTATGCTCACGCCATTACATCTAGAATTAACATTCCATTAACACTAGCAATTAAAGCATCATTAAGATTTTCTCATAGTGCCTTAGTCAATAACTTTTTCCAACCTGAATTTACATATAACGCTCTGGAAGCAGTTAATTTCGAAAATGAATTATATTTTCCTTCTATTAATGCAGAAATTAGTAATGTGAATGCATTTAAGAGAAGTAATAACATTATATTTAGAGGAATAACTTTTAAAAGGGAACACGTAGTTACAATAACGAAAGACAACAAATGTCATATTTATGAAATAATTGATTTTCTGATTAAGGAAGATGATGTTAAAATTGTTGTAAAACAATGGAGCTGTTTGAATTTCTCTGAACGTTTTCAGTCATATTTGGTTGGAAATGAGAGTCAGTCATATACCACCATTGGTTTTAATTCGTTAGATGGCCCTCCGATTCATTTTTATATGTTGAACAATGGACTTAAAGTCATTCGCCAGAAAAGATACTGGAAATAAAGTTCATACAGTTAAAATTGTAACAGAAAATAACTTTTTATAATTGCATTAAATTTTTTATTTTTTTTTCCAGAACAATTACGATTTTCTTGTTTTTTTATTATAAATAATGGTAATTTTAAGTTTACTTGTGTATCCATATGCAAAATATGTACAAAATAAAATACTTTAAAAATATTATAACCTGATTTGTTAATTTTCAAGCGTTTTCATATACTTTCGATAAGTTTTTCTCATTGCTCTTAGCAGATTTTCACATAATTTTAATAAGATTTCATATACTTTCGATAAGATTTTCTCATTGCTGCTAAGAGATTTTCACATAATTTTAATAAGATTTCATATACTTTCGATAAGTTTTTCACATTGCTACTAAAAGATTTTCACATAATTTTAATAAGATTTCATATACTTTCGATAAGTTTTTCTCATTGCTGCTAAGAGATTTTCACATATTTTTTAAAAAGTTTTCATATTGTTTCAAGATGCCGTCATATTGATTTTCAATAAGATGTCTAGTTAAAATTATGTGGATTTCATATAGAATACGCATCAAGATTTTAATAAGATTTTCTCTATTGTTTTGATATGACTTTCTTCTTGGATAAAAACCATAGAGAAATCTTATAGTTTTTCTTCTATTTTATGTGGTCGTTTTCGCTCTGTGTGTCAAAGTGGGGGATGACGACGCGTCTTTTACGGAAGAGAATTCCTTTCACCGTCTCCTTGGCTGTCTCTTCGGCCGTTATCGCTGGGAATCTTCAAACAGGATTTTAATTTGCATCATGTACATATTTTGCAAATTTACTCACCTCAAGTTGAGTGTATTCATTAGGTCCCTTCGGGTTGAGACGAAATATGGGTGCACTGTTGTGAAGTCGATGCAATTTGCGAGACCTTCCTGCCGGAGTTCCTCCTCTAGAGCTAGCATTAGTCCAGTCACTGCGTACTTGGTGGCTGTGTAGATTGTAGCACCGGGCAGGGGATGCAGGGCTGAAATCACCTGATGAGCTTCGATTTAAGGGGGGTTGTGTCACTTACCTGACATTGACGACAGTTGCACTATATGTCCCCGCTTTTTGCTTATCATCCCTCCGAGAAATGTTCTTAGTGTCTGGGTATACAAATAAAATAGGTATGTGGGTCGTAGCTTGAATTTATGGCCTGACAATTTAATTAGATACCCATATGTTTGCGTTGAGGTTGACTTCCACAACTCGTTCGACGTCTGAGCAGTTACCTTCTCTCAGCGAAATTAAAGGCATGAGACCGGCGTTGTTCACTAAAATATCAACTGGCCCTATGGACGCTTCTATTGCCTGCTTTAAGTCTTCCACCTCCTTTGGTTTTGATACGTCAGTCTTAGATTGAAAGGGGAGAGGAAATATGAGTTCTTCTATTTAAAAGTTTTGCTTAGTAATAACTAAGTACTCTAGAAATAATATAGCTGTCTGACAGCAATTGCCTTTCTTTTGATTTGTCTATCAGTCATCAGTGAAAATTTATCTGGTTTCTCAGTTGACACTTAAAGAGTCGATGTCGCTCCCAAATTTAAGCAATAAATATAAATAAATCCAGCAAACGAGTTCGGTAAATGTATAGATCCGACAAATCTCGTTAAACTAATCTTAAAGGAAACTCCCGCACTTGGTCACTCTATTTACGAATCACACACAGTCACCTACAGGGTCAGAACGAAGCCCAGAATTTAGAATACGTCAAATCACGGATCTCAAATTACATATGGCACTATCCCACCTTATCCCTCTCCTTCTTAGACGTCAAAAACTGGCAGCGTGCCGACGTCATCAAATAGACACCGGAATAATGAGTTCACGTTATATTAGGCGTGTTTTTTTGAGCTTCGATCTCAGCAAAGCAAAGCACACAATGCGCTAAATGTCTAGCGGTGGATAAAACGCGCTAAATTTAACAATATTCCTAGCGTTAATAATTTTCAATGACCTGATATAAAAATTACTTAAGAAGGAGTACAGTAAAACACTTGCGTTGAAGTTTAATATTGGTTGCACTCGGTGATAAAACCATTTTGAAGTCCAATGGAATAAGAAATCTCCTTCCACAAATGTATTGTTGAAATCTCAGAACTTAGTCGGCTGCTGCCTGCTGGCTTGTATATTGTATAAGATATATAAATCGCACTTGTGTTATTGCTTCTTGAGTCGATTCTGACTCCAAATTTAAAAACGATGTTCTAATTTCAGAACATCCAAAAGAGAATTTTTGGGCCAATGGAACAGTCTCAAAAGTAATTATTTCAATTTCGGACTGTTTTTTAAATCACCAGTGCATTTAATGCGTACATCACAGTCGCTCAGTCGTTTGTGCATTTTATTTAGACCACAGGTATGCGTATTATGAATTCAGTAATCAGTGACGCGTTTTGTCAGAGGGATTTGTCAATTTGCATACAGTACAGAACTGGAGAGTCGCAAAGAATTTGAGTGAAGTCTAAATTGACCGTCAGCCGTCAGTAAGAAAAAAAAAAAAAAATTCAATTACTTCGAAGAGATTTTTTGATATACCACAGTAGGTACCTACCTATTGTATTGGGCTTCTTCAGATTTGCTTAGATTTCAGATTTCGTGTGCCTAATCGAACATAAAAATGGCACTTGCTCTTTTTTGTGTTAATATTCGTGGGATTTGAATATGTGTAGTCTTCGACACTTTTTTGATCAATTTCCATTCACTGGTTAAATTTTTAAATATCCGTCCCGATTGATTTCTAAATATTTATGTATAAATAATTTACACAAATAGATTCACCCGTTGCAATGCCTTTCTTAGCTAGAGAAAAAATTCACTAAAATATAAACAAACTCCACCAGTTGTCAAACTCAAATGCACCTGCATTGGCAAATCTGAAGCAAATCTGAGAAAATTTGTACCAAACGAACATAAATGCGACCAATCGAATACCACATATATGTAATAGTCATAAGTTTTCTCTATTTGGTGATGCATTAAACAAATTAATATACATACAAAAATGTAACAAATTTGATTTTATAGCCGCTGGATTCCATTTCAAAATAAATGCGTTATGTAGGTATCAACTACAAAGTGGTAGCACTGATCTCGATCGGTTAGGTTAGAGTGATCTACTGAAAGTTGTCACGTTACATAAAATTACTCACTGAATATGCAATTGATTTAATATCGAACTTCCTCAGCATGGCCAGAGTCTTTTCGGACGCCTTTTCATCGATATCCGCTATGATAATATTACATCCACATTTTGCCAACTCCAATGCAATTGCTTTTCCAATACCATTAGCACCGCCCGTGATCTTCACATACAAATATCATACATGTTAGCATACATTGTTCAACAAAGTTAAAAATATTTTTCCAATTTATATTACTAATGCATTTTGTCCCCTCATCACTTTGGGACCTTCCTCGAGCAATATATTGACCGGCAGTCTGGCCAACTTGAAGAGAATTAAAATGATCACTTTCACTAAATCGATAAATACCCCAACAGTCAGAAGGAGACTTTCGTAGAAGGTTCTTTGTTTTAGGGGTGGCGCGAATTAAAACACTTGTTTCTTACTTTTAAAATTAAACAATATTTATTTGGAACTATGTCCTTTATTATTGAAATACTTTTTACTAATTCTAAAAGGAGCTTAAGGCTACTATGTAGTTACAATAAGACTGTTGATAAATTCATCATACAGTCGTATTTATATACTTTTCTTATCTATCTACAAGGAGACCCAAGCGTACAATCGTCTTGCTTGATAATGAAGAAGAGATAATATTCCAACATTGTATACAAACGATATTATCTCTTTTACATATGTTATCATTGTAGCGTTGTGTGCAAGACTGTACTAGAGACTAAAGATATCATTGAATACAAATAATGTTATCTTTTTTCTCAATATGTCTTGCTATGGATACTTAACTCCCCCCCTTGTTAAACGAAATCGTCCCGATTTTTCGACGCTATTTTTAACATTTCTCTTTCATAAGTTTTGTTATATGCGTCAATCTTTTTTTGTTTTTGACGATCTGTTATACATTGTATAGTTTTTATCATTACGTACGTAAATGCTAGAATAACAATCAGTGTTACAATTGTGTATATAGTTGATAATATCGGTTTTTCTTCAAAAGGAATAATTAGTTTTTTTAAAGTATCTATGTTATCGAATTTGTACATTGTATCTTCTTTAATTATTTGGTCGATGTAAGACTCTGAATTATGATTTCTTAATATAACTTCTTTAATTTGCTTATGCATGTTTTTGTATATTTTATCGTCTAGATTTATAGTATTTTCATAAGTAACTAAGTTTATACCATTAATTGTTTGATTATTTAACTTATGCTTACCGCTTAATAACATAACACCGGATTCAATTTCTAAGTCGTAATCGTATTCTTGTTTAATGTTGCATTTTGAAGTTATATTCTTTAAAAGTGGAATAAGACAATTTTCTTCTTCAAAGTTAATTTCACAAATGTTTTTACTTAGATGATTTTGACAATTTCTTGTTCTTAAATAAGTTTGGTTACATAAGGCAATTGTTTTATCTGTAATGATTTTTCCATGTTTTGAATTTAAAGGTGTTACTTTATACAATTTACATGATTTAATTAGAACTGGATATTTATATATTGTGATGAAGAATTCATCAGTTCTAGCTAATAATATTTTAGAGTACTCAAGTATATTTATTATGGGTACTTGAATTATTTCATGTTGAATAATATTTTTAATGTCATCTAAGTCTAGGCTTTCTGATAAATATTCATTATTTTTTGCTGCATTAATTGTTCTGGTCAATAATAATAATTGTTCGTACACTTGTTCTATTACTAAATGTTCTTTAAGGCTCTGACCTTCGAATTGTTGCAAAATTTGTTCAAATCTAGAATTTATAGTTTTTTGTTTATTATTGTTTTCTATGAGATTATTTATACTCGTTTCTATGTTAACTAAGTCATAATGGTCAGGATTACCAAACACATATTTGAAAGCTGTTCCTAAAAAGTTAATTGATCTAGTATGCCTAGTATGTTCTTGTAATTGGTCTGCTAAATTCTTAATTTTACTTAACCAAATTTTTTCTTCTTGTGTAGGTTGATATTTACTAGTTACGATATTTACGTAAGGTTGAAATATCGAAGTCAGGTTGGTGGCATGTAACAAATAAGTTTGTTCTTTGAATAAATACACGTCATCTGTTTGCGTAAGTATAAACTTCTTGTTTAGTAACTCAGTTATTTGAACGTTTCCTTGCCCTTCTTGACTCTGTACAATTCCTAGTAATGTTAGGAATATTAATATTTTCGTCATCTGAAAAATGATAATTCTTTATGTTATCCTTGTGAATTTTTATTCCTTCTTTAGAGATTACAGTGTCTCCTTTATCTTCTTCTACTATTCTTGTTATGTATCTGGCGTTAGATTTCTTTCTAAGACCTGTGATTCTTACCATTATCTTATCTCCTTTTTTATACTCTCTGTGTCGAGTTCCTTTATTTAGACGTTCGATCACTTTTTTGGATGCTGAGTTTAGTTTATTTATTATAATTTCACTATTGCTATATTTATTTTGATTAAAGAAAATGTCTCTAGGTTTCAAACCGGTAACTGAGTGTATAGAATTATTTAATTCACGCACTGTTCTAAATATTTCTTCGATAAGTCTTGTTTTATTCTGAATTGTGAATATTCTAGACAGTTCAGTTATTGTACCGTTTACACGTTCTACCTGACCGTTCGCTGTCGATCTGTATACTGGAGTTTCTACTTTAGTTATGTTGTATTTCAAACACATTTGGTTCACCATTTCTGTTTTGAATCCCTTCTCGTTATCTGTCATGAGTCGTTCACATTTTGGGAAATAATTAGATAAGACCTCTTCCATAACGTCGTACAGTCTGTTTCGAGTTTCGATTTCCCGAAGGATTGTATATTTAGAATACTTATCTACTGTTACAAGGAAAGTATACTTGTCGTTGAAGTATATGTCCATATGAATGTGTGTTCCCACATGTGTTGGTATTTCTGAATTATTCAGAGGTTCTCTGATAGGTTTTCTTTCATATTTTCCAAATAGACATGCTATGCATTTTCTGTTGAAACTCTTTGCTTGTTTATTTAGATCGGGCCAGTAATATTTCTCTGAGATTTCTTGTATATTGTTACGTAACCCTCGGTGTGCTCTTTCGTGAGTTACCCTTACAAGTTTTAGTTGTTCCTCCAAATTTGTCACGTCTTGAAGTTTTCTTGGTGTGAATATAAATCTTACTAGTGGGAATTCTTTTTTTATGTTTTCACCATATTTGTATATGTTTTCAAATTTCGTATGCAAAGCTACAATCTTTTGGGGTTGTATAACTTCTTTCATCTGCCTTAGTAAAGAGTCTTTGTCCTTAAACTTTATTATGAGTCTTATTTTGTTACTAAAATAGATTTGTGTTTCGATATTATTTGTTATATCTTCAATAAGTTCGAACTGTGCAGTGTATGCATTAAAAGGCTGATTCACAGTTTTTATTATATCATTAGAAGAACTTTCAGCTGAATGTGCTGTTTCTATGGTAGAAGTATTTATGCGTTGACGTGATAATGCGTCAGCTACAAGATTTAGGTTTCCTGGTTTATAAACTAATTTTGCTCCAAAGTCTTCAATGATTCCCTTCCAACGTTTCAGCTTTGTGTTGGGATTTTTTTCTGATACAGAATATATAAGGCTCTGGTGATCGGTATATATGGTTAAGTCTGCTATACCATATATGTAGTTTCTGAGTTTTTGTAAGGACCATATGATCGCTAATAGCTCTTTCTCGTTTGTGCTATAGTTCTCTTCTGTCTTACTCAGTGTTCTTGACAAGAAGTGTATAGGTTGCTTATTCTGACTTAGTACGGCTCCAATAGCTATGTTGGATGCATCAGTAGTAAGCTCGAATGGTTTACTATAATCCGGTTGAAAAAGTTCGACTTGTTCTTTCAAATAATTTTTTAAAATTCTAATCGCTTCTAATGCTGAATCATTCAGATTTAACTTAATATTTTTACTTTGTTTTTTGTTTACTTTACCGTTATCTCCTCGTAAATATAATGTCAGGGGCTTGGCTATGCTTGCGTATCCTTTTATAAACTTACGATAGTAACCTGTAAGACCTAAAAATCCTCTCAAATCCTTTACCGTTTGTGGGACTGGAAAATTTTCTATAGCTGCTATTTTCTCAGGGTTCGTAGTGATTCTACCATGTCTGATTATGTGACCTAAGTATTCTACTTCTTCTTGAAAAAACTTACTTTTCTCATCAGATATTTTTAATGTGGCTTTATTGAGTACGTCGAATACTTGACTTATGTGCTGTATATGTTCTTCCTCAGATGAAGAATATATCAATACGTCATCAATGTAAACGTGTACGAATTTACCTACAAAGTCTCTCAAAATGTCGTCCACGCATCTCTGAAATATGCTTGGTGCATTTTTGAGCCCGAAAGGCATTCGTTTAAAATGATATTTTGCGCCATTTATAGCAAAAGCTGTTTTTTCTTTATCATCTGTTTTGATTTTAATTTGGTGGAAACCTGACTCCAAATCTAATGTTGTAAAGTACTTGGCTTTACCTAAATTTTGAATTGTCATGTTGACATCCGGAATGGGGTATCTGTCTGTTACAGTGTGAACGTTAAGTTTTTGGAAATCAACAACCATGCGCCGTTTTGGTTTTCCTTTTTCGTCCAAACCTTTTTTAGGTACTGTCCATATGGGACTGTTATAAGGACTATGGCTTTTTTCTATTATATCGTCATGTAAGAGTTTCTGTATTTCTTTGTTTACGAATTCGTTATCTGCTATGGGATATGGATATTGTTTAACATAAACCGGATTATCATTGGTCGTCCTAATGCTTGCTTCTATAGTATCTGTAAAGGGTAACGGTCCTATGCTGTTATTAATCTTCATCAGTCTATCTATGTCTGCTTTATAAATATTATTTTCCCCAATTATGTAATTAATTTTCTGAATAGATTCGACACTGCTTATGGTAGTTAGAGTCATATTACTGAAATTTATTTCCGCGTTTAGAACTTTAAGTCCTTCATATCCTAATATCATATCAAAAGACTGAATATCCTCTAATTCAAAAAATGTTATATTTTTCTTTAATATCCTAACTACTTTCTTTGTATCTACCATAGAATAACCATGCATTGTTTTTATTTTTATAGGTTTAATTTTAATTTTTTCGCTAGAATCGCATTTTCTATTAATGTAATTATGGGTTGCACCAGTATCAATAAGAATTTTATAAATTTCCTTAGAAATAGTACTAGTTAAATTTAAGCAGGGCAACCCGTCTACTAGTTTAAATGATCTATTCTTATGTTATTATTTACCATACATTCCGTTTCATCTGCTTCTGCATATGTACTGCTGACATCGTCTCTGCGTTGTTGTCGGGAGTTATTTACTCTCTGCTGCTTGAAGTTCTGCTGATAAGATCGTTGCGGTCTGTTGTGTGTGTTGAAACTCCCGCTGTGTTCACGTTTCGCTGGTGGATTATATACATCGGGTTTGTATTGATTCCAATTTTGTCGCTGTGCATGTACAATTTGTCTCGAGTTTATCTCCATCGGCTGTGGTCCTTGATTGTGTTGCTGCATATTATCGTATTGCTTCTGGGGTTGATAATTCGTTGTTTGGCTCGAATAATTTGGTCTTCTTTCGTTTCTGCGTTCATGTGGCATATTTTTGTGGTGCTTATCTTGAGTGAGATGTAAATGCCTGTGCACATTATCATGTTCTATTCTGCGAGCAATTGCGAATGCGTGTTCTAGATCATTTATTGTAGCTGAATATAATGATCCTCTTGTAAAGTTGTCACTCATACCATCAATGAATATACGAACTGCGTCGTCGTTAGCATTTTTAATTAGTCTGTCGATTATATTCGGCGGATCACCTGACATAGTGATTTTTGATATTATTAAATTGAGATTTTTATTTATCTCGTCGTGGTATTCAGACAGTGTGCTTCTTTTTTGCGTGATGGCTTTCATCATGTCTTGTAGCACGTATAGAGGTTCTTGATTAGAGTACGTATAATCTAATCTGTTACGTATCGCCTCAAAATTAAAAATTGTGTTATAATTGGTTAACACATTCGCGGCTGCACCCTGTATTTTACTTTTCACTATAGTCAATGCTGCTGCGTACTTACTGTGTGTTTTGAAGTTTTTAATGCTGTCCATTAATCTGGATGCTTCTTCGCGCCACGACCGATAATTTGATTGATCGCCGTTGAAAATAGGTAGGCTTTTAAATGCGTCTAACTGTATTTCACTACCATCTGTATATGTGGTTCTTATTTCCTCTAGCACAGGTATGTTTGGTACTATGCCTAATCCAGATTTTACTTCATTTAGTTTTGTTTCTAAATTAGTGTTTATTTGATTTTGGTTAGTTATTATTGCTGCTAACCTTGCATTCTCTGTGCGTGTGTGCTCTAGGGTTTGTGTTACTGTGTTGCTCCTGGTTTCTAAAGCTTCTAATCTTGCCATTAATACTGCGAGTTGTTCCATTTTGAACTCGTGTCTGTTGTCGTCGAATTTGTGTGTTTTTTTTCTCCACATATACACTTTCACTGAATTGCTTTGCTGCTTCGTACGAAGAAGCTATATTTGTACCTGCTATGCTAGGTAATTCTTGTAACCGGTAACGCGAGTGTTCTGTTTATACTAGATTTCACTACTTGTTCCCGAGGTCCGCTCGATTGAAGTTAAAAAGTATATTTAACCTCCTGGCAGGATCGCCAATTAAAACACTTGTTTCTTACTTTTAAAATTAAACAATATTTATTTGGAACTATGTCCTTTATTATTGAAATACTTTTTACTAATTCTAAAAGGAGCTTAAGGCTACTATGTAGTTACAATAAGACTGTTGATAAATTCATCATACAGTCGTATTTATATACTTTTCTTATCTATCTACAAGGAGACCCAAGCGTACAATCGTCTTGCTTGATAATGAAGAAGAGATAATATTCCAACATTGTATACAAACGATATTATCTCTTTTACATATGTTATCATTGTAGCGTTGTGTGCAAGACTGTACTAGAGACTAAAGATATCATTGAATACAAATAATGTTATCTTTTTTCTCAATATGTCTTGCTATGGATACTTAACTCGCGCTTAGATACAGCTCTTTTCCAGCGCTATGCACATTTAACATTTTAACGAGTTTATTGCACGAAACGTTCGCATTGTATACCGACTTGTGAGTACTGACGATTTGTGACTCGGTACCTATATTTATTAGCTGTTTGCTTTACTACAGTTTGTTCGATGAGGTTAGGTGTAAATGGGTAGGTATTCATTGACTAAGCTACACATTGAGATCCTACATTAGTGTACAGTGTATTGCAGTGTTTTCTGATTATATTAATCTTCTACTTGAAACTAGCAGTTTGTTAAGGTCTAGTGAAATTTTCACCTTTACCCAATAAATAAAAGTTCTCTTAATTTGTTTGTCTCTGATACAAATATGTTACTAATTGAAGGGCACTCTAAGCGGCGGTATGTTGAGTGCAATATTCTTGCAACTTGAAATTTTCAGAAATATGCGGATACGAATGAGTAATGTGAAGATATACTCCTACTTCCACATCGCAATAAAAGTATATAATCAGTTCTGGCTTCTCTGTCGGATTAGATATTGTTCTGGGCCTATTAGGAATATAAACTGAGATTTCAACCAAGTAGATCTTACATAAGCTCTGCATTTTACATCTAACATCCTTGAAGGTGAAACAATTTTCGAAATCAGAGTTCTCGATGTATACCAATTTTGAATAAACCAATCTCTAAGGCCCGTTTTCTGATACTATACTCATAGCGATTTAAGTTCCACTTAAAATCTTATGTGACAGCTTATGACATGAAATAAGTAGCCTATAAGGTATTTAAGTAGAACTTACTACACTTGAGAATATTCTTGTTTTCTTTATTTCAAAATCAACCTAATTTTCTTTTTTTTATGAAAGAGAACTTGAAACCGCGCATATATTTTTCTTTGAATTTTTTTATTTTAAGACGACCATTAATAATCTTAGAGTATACCTACTCGTCAGCTGTATAATAAAGTTTGACTGTTGTTTAAAAATATTGTTGTTAGGCTTTATGTGCTGTAATATGATCACTCTATTATTAAAGTAAATTGATAAATCTCTCCCCATTTAAAACTTACCTAACCTTTTTAATTGTCTTAAAACCAAAAAAATAACCTAAGCTAAATTGTGTCTCCCATACAAAAATGTCGACAAAGATGAAATTTAGCGAGGCAGCTTAACAAAGCAGTATCCTGTTTGCTCGCTTAATACTTAACTTCATATAGATGGCCGATATATTCTCTCCGACTATTTATCTAGTTCTATATCACAAATTTTGTGTAGTCAAAACAGCAATGGGAGCAAACCGCACAAAATAGCTATTCGTGATTTTTTCCGAGTTTATGCTGTGTTCACGGTCAAATTGATCTGGAAAACCAGATAAGGTACCACTGAGTAGTTAGTATAATCTTTGTTAGTCGTTGAACGCTCTCCAAGATAGTATATTTTGTATTGCAGTTATCTTTATATTTTCAAATTTTGTAGTAGGTACCGTATGCATTATGAGTTTTTTTTTTTAATCGAATCAAATCTTTATGTACATATAAATAATCCTTTCAATCTTACATATCAGTTGATGAATGTAGATCAACATGGAAAACAATTAAGGACAGCCGCAGGTATCACACTACCAGCAAGAAAAAGACTAAGTCAGGGAGTGCTGCTGATGATATCTAAAGTGAAAGTGTCGATGACAATGTCGTGGAAGATGAAAACCAAAGTAGTGTCAGCTGGGAGTTCTCCGAGTGCTTGTCATCATCAAATCGAAGGTAAATAGATATAAGCACTATTTACCACTAATAAACTAATGACTGATTACTTAATAGCACATTTTCAAGCAATACCAACTCCAAACCCGGATATATCGCCTGCATTATCACAGGATATTCCTTCATAAAGCTATACTTACGTAATATTAATGAAATATAACATGTTGATTTTAGTCCAAACGTATTTGATTTTAGGATCACGGAAGACAGCGTAAAGGATCCTATGCTGGAAAATGTGGCTTTGCCAACGAAAAGTGTCTCAGTTGGTGTAACCAAGGAAAGAGGAGAGCCTTGCTACGCAGCCTGTGCTAACCCACTTTACCCTTTTTGCCAACTTGGACAGGATCTTAAAGCAGCTTGCAGAACGACGTTGTTGAGGAGTTAGGCCTTACATTCCACCAACAGGTACCATGAGCTGCGAAATTTAAAAAACTAATAAAAAATAATCACAAAATTTAAAACTTTTTATTAAATAAAATCAGTTTACATAGGGCTTTTGTCCCACCTATATGATATTTAAAAATGTATCGACCATTTATCTTTGCTGTGGAAAAACGAAGTAGAGGCTAGGGATACTAAAATTTAGCGCGAGCAGGATACTAAAGTCGTTTTCGATTTGGCGAAAAATCAATCTTTTTTTTTTATCTCAGATCACTTTTGAGAAATTTTTTCACTTTGGCCAATGGTCCCTTTCTCACAATTTTTTGTTAGAATTTGTATTTCCATAGGATCTTTAAGTTTGGGTTCAATGAGTTGGATAGTCGGCTGTATTTATTATATTGTAGTGCTTCCCATTATTAGCAAATTTATCCATTTAGTGGGAGAATTTTCATATCGATGTCTGGGAACACTACCTACATACTTCGATTTTGTGTTTATTTTGCTTTTTAGAAAAATAATCGGAACATACACCAGGAGATCAGATTAATTCGACTGACACGAGTCTGAATCAAATTTTGAGTGCAGCTAATTTGACAGAATTCTTTTGTCAATTATCCGACGGGCATATAGGTAGGTATCGTAATTTTGAAAAAGGAAGAACGAAAATTTTAAAACTACAATTCTTCTTGCTAATCTTGACTTATCCATGTCCCGTTGGGTGTGCTACTCCATTTCCTCCTGAAACTACACAAGAAGTAGATAACTAAATGGAAAAAAAATCGTGACCCCCCTCCAACTCGCATTAAATCATCTCTCCCATCAAACTATTTGTCCACACAATCCACGCCCCTAAGCCATCCAAATAAAAACAAAAATACTACGCACTCTCATTTTCCTAACTATTGGTTAATTGTCCCGCACAAGGGTAATTATAATTAATGAACATGGACTTCCGAAAGACCACTTCGCACTCCATAAATCTATCTTTTCAATTAATTAAAAGGATTAAATCTCGATGTTCTACAATTGCCCCCGAGCACCGACAGCCTGAAATGTCAAAAGAAATAAGATTTATTTATCTGACCTAAATTTATTTGCCCCTTCGTCTGCACCATATCTCTAAACAATTGTCTTCCTTTGCTGTGAATATCCCGACATGTCCATGTTGATTCAAATAAACAAAAACGGGAAAAAAAAATACGGGGAAGCTTCGCACAGAAGATGAAAAATTACTTCTTTCCTCTGATATTTTTATTGCTGCTTTATCTGTCGCCAGTCAAACTGCACAAAAGAAAAACATACACTGTCAACATATATACGTATGCTTCATCCCCAGATTGAAAGGAAAATTAGATATTCCATTTAGAGATACGGATTTTGGTCAGAAAAAAAAAAATACTAAATGTTTCGCATTGTCAGTTCTTATCGCAACATCATTTATCTCCGTAACGAATCTCTTGTTGTTGCCTTAACTCACAATCCAGAGGCGGAAAAAAAGGGTTGAAAGTTCAAATGCATCGGGATAACAACTCGCACGAAAATCCATCTTAAATCACAAATTGAACTGCAAAATGCCCTCAAGCACAACACGATTTGGTAGAGTCATGCCTGAGTTCAGGATGTAACCATACGTTAAGCCACTGTCATGTCATTATCGAATGAATCCCCATTTCAGCCAGCACCATTAATCAATAGCATTAATTGCTAATACCTTTCTAAATGCTGAGAGTCGGTATCCCAATCTGAGACGCACAATCATGACAGGCACATGTGGGACTGAAGGAAGCACTTGTAAAAACAGACGAAAGGGTTGTGCCAGCGTTTTTCATTTGCATACACGGGGGGTATGTGTTTACCTTTTAAGGAATTTCCATATATAGTTTTTTAGCTTATTAGAAAAAAAAACGAAAGGAGACGAAAATTAATGGAGTATGCCACTGTTTCATTCCATATGCAAATCTCATTCAACTTGCGGTGGGTATAAGGATACCCGCGCTCCTCATCATTATCACACTAGATCCATGGCAATCTGAAAAGCAAATATATCCAAGATTACCATAAACACATATGCAGACCTATACCCATACCGAAACTGTGAGAGTTGTTAATTGCGTTCAGCTTAATCATTTTTTTTACATCACCAAGGGATAATTTATCACAGGGTTGGATATGGGAGTTGGATGGGATACCAGGATACTAAGTGTGCTGCTGCATCTATTCTAATTAAATTCACTCATTCACACATCATCGCAATGTATTGTATGTAATATCCTTGACAAAATGAATAATTACGTGTTTGAATTGCCGCACACCATCAAATGCAATGTTGACAGGACCTCTTCTGGTATCATTACTCAACCACAAATCTATTCAAATGGCTGGAAACCATTTTGATTCCTCTATTCATATGCAAAATATTTACAATTTTTAACTCATCCAACAAAGGACTGTTTGGGAGTATCCCTTATTGTTTGTAAATGAATCTCTCTCTCTTATGGCACACATCAGACATCACCTTCATTTTTGTTGGCTTGTGGTGGGCTACCACTTACCAGTTACCACTAACCACACACGAAATATGTTGGCAATCAAAATGATGAATGCGCTGACTTTTGTCTATTCGGATGAAGGACTTTTGGATGTATGGCAGGTACTTAGTGCCGGCTAGATCAAATGGCTGGCTGTTAAGTGCAAAGTTAGTCAATTGTGAAACAATTGTCTTCGCATTCATGTGCGGAATGAGAGTGTTCTGTTTCATGTTTTGTTATTAATTAGTTGCCATAAGTTATGTTGGTTGAAAAGTGTCATCAGTGTTATGTACTGGGGCCTTCGAATGGTGCGTGCCTGGGGTGTTTTGACAATTTCGGCAAATGGCTCAACTGCCAGCCTACACTATACAACGTTCTTACCTATTCTAACTCAATGAAGAAAAAATACTTGTGGCTAAGCGTACACTCATCTGCATCAGTTTTAATATTCACCTTAATGAGATACTTGTCGCTTGAGCACAATTATATATCGGAAGTGGCTTCTCTATCAGCAAGCAGCCCTCACTCTAAAATGTTTACTTAATGCCCTCTTCCATCTACCATTTACATCTTGAAGGCAAAAACGAGTATATGAGATGCACTCTCTAACCAATTGCATATGTGCACTCTCGCACTCGTATCCCTCTCTTCATACAAAGCAAACATCGCATCGCATCTCGGAGATGAAATGTATCTGCAAATAAACTTTGCTTTAGCGTACGCCGAAATGCATATTTCATCAGGGCAAATGTAATTGAGATTTGCCGACAAGCAAATAAATGTTTTGCGGGCTCAAAGTGCATTTCGCAAATTACGAAAGTGCGCACCCTTTCCACATCACTAAATGTGTCTAGGATATTTCGGGAGGATCCAAAATGCAATTGCATCCTGTGCGTAACTATACCTACGGATTGATTTATGGTTTCGAAGAAAGACTAATTACTTCTGGTCGTCCTTAGACGCAGTCGGCCTCGGCAGTACCTTTCTGTAATATTGAGAGTTCCAGTTGCATTAGCACCTCAATTAAATTTTGAAGCAGAGATATGGATTCCTTGCGTAAAGCGGCCCCCCTCGTCAAAATTGCAAAAGCTATTGACAAAAGGGGTTGCATGTGGACACAATCCGTATACAATATCGCAGACGAGCGAGTATCCTTCTGATTCATGTGCATATTACAAAGGGATGAGTTGTAAAAAACAATTCTCGCTGGACATGTAACCAAATACAACTGCACTGCATAGACATATATGCGGCGATCATTACAATTTGAAATGGAAAATGAGACGACGAGAGTTTACCCTAATTATCCTTTATTTGCCATTGTAAATGATAAGGACCCTTTGCGATTTTTTCCAGACAAGGACACACGAGAACAATTCCCAAAGAGCACCTCCATTAGTGACCACGATAATTGCCCCAAGCTGCTTATACTTGCGCTGGCTTCTGCAAATATCAAATCAACCGTTTGTTCGGCGTCATCGTCGTCGTCGAGTTCGTCCAGGCACTTGTGTCAAATGTACTACACATATATAGGTACCGACAAATGTTCGAAAGGACTTCTTTATTCGCAGTCTCACTCGGTGGAGTCTGGAGTATGAGCGGAATAGAGAGATTGAGATGAAAACTGAGGTTTCGCAATTAATTTCGACAATAGAGCTTTGCTTTTCGTGGAAGTATTTTTTGGTTAGAATCGGGTGCGGATAGGGGAGACTCTGTTTTGGGGTCGTTCCTTTTTTTGTTGGTGTGTGTTGGACAGGAAATTGCAACATCAAAGTAGTCAGTACAAGTATTTTATATTTTGCTTGTTCCATTTGCATGAACAGCAGGACCCGCCATAGAGGATTTTGAGAGTATAAAGTATTTTTCATGGCGTTAGGTGGAAAAATTCATAAAAGATAAGTGTTATGGACATTTTTCTTTTTGCTTTTGGATACCTATCTGCTGGATATGATTTCCTCTTCTTCTTCTTCTTTTTTTTTTGTGGTAACATCCGGTTGGAATGGATTTGTGAAAGGTAAGCTTCTGGTTGTGTATGTGGTGTTGCCTTTGGTCTGTCTCGGCTTAATTGATGACTTTCTGGAGTTGGATTTAACTTAATGGCGGCGATAAGACGAAAGCTATTGGGGTACGTGTCCAAGTTGTTACAGTCGTTACAGGGAGCTGTGTACTTTAATTTTAAAAGTTAATTGGAATATGTTTGGCAGAGAGACGTAAAAGATTGCCATGTATTTTACAGGATTGTATGGCCAACATTTCAATTAAAAATTAAACAATTTTAAAAAAATGTATAAGTGTGCTGACTCAAAATAACCTGTCTTTATTTCACTTCAATTAAATAAAGGATCCCTTCAAATCAGATTATAGAGCACAGTTCCTTGTTGGTATTTGAAAACTCAACATCCATTCTTTAACTATTTAATCAAGTATTTGGTTCTTCCGAAGTCTTTAGATTGCAAAATACTTAGCTTTTATATGAGCTACATAATGCAAACTATTTGCAAAATTAGTGAAGATGGTATGATAAATTATCGTTGTCTTCAGTAGTCAGCCGGAGGGGGCTGAGCCCAGGATAACCATAAAAAAAATGTGCGACTGTATCCAACACTCCCGAAATATGTATGTGTAAACACCGTGCGTGTGGTATGTGTGTGGCTTGATACACGTCATTGACAAAAGAGGAAATTGTAATAACCGTATTCTTGATATATCATGAAATAACAATAATTTATTCGTTCTGTGCTAGTTTCGGTAGAATAGATACAATCGGATTGTGGTAGCTGAAGTAAGATATGTACATTCGAGACATCAACAAACACTTCTTACATATGCAGTGGAAAATACCCGTTTGCATTTCCATCCCCGTACAGTAAATAATAAAATGTATGCAATGATAAAACACCGTGACACATTTCCGTCCCACAAGTTAAATGTGTGGAATTACTTGAATTGCAAAGTTCAAGTCTTTTAAAACAACAATGCAAACTACCGTTCGTTTTTTCTTCATCTATATTTTAAACTAGCTGACCTGTGCTCGCCTTGCTTCGCCAGAGTTCCACTTCTCAAATTTAAAACAAAATAATTATTAGCGTTATACAAACCCACTCGTCGAAATTTTCTGATTAAACAAATAAATAGATAAGCCCCTGCCTTGCGTTGCACAAGTTCAAAATTCCGTCTGGATAAGTAATCTCAGATTATATTAATTTTGACAATACTATAAAATTTAATTGTCAAATAAATTCTAATTCTAACGTAACAAAATCGGTAAAAATAATATTTATAAAATAGATAGCGGTTATGCCATAAAGCGATCCGATCTCCAATTTCAAAACGGCTGAAACGCAAAAATTTGAAATCTGAGAGCAAAATCCGAAAATCCCAATGAAAAACGACATAAAAAAAAGTCATTTTAAAAACGTAAATCAACTATATTGAGTAACTAGCTGACCCGTGCTCGCCTTGCTTCGCCAGAGTTCCAGTTTTCAAATTTAAAACAACATAATAAGAGCTATACAAACCCACTTCGGTGCTGTAAGTGACGTGTAGCAAGAAACAAAGGAATGAATGACTAAGTTTTATAATAGTAGGGATTTTTTAATTATGTAGTTGTCGCACATAAAAACGTCACCTGCTCTTTTTTGTGTTGATACCTATTCGTGCGATTTGAATATGTACAGTCTTCGACACTTCTAAGCGATTTCCATTCACTGGTTAAATTTTGTATTAAAACATTAGAAATATCCATCCCGATTGATTATTAAATATTTATACATAAATAATTTACAAAAATTGATTCACTCGATGCAATGCCTTTCTTTGCTGGAAAAAAAAATCACTAAAATGTAAACAAACTCTACCAGTTGTCAAATTCAAACGCACTTGTTATTGGTAAATCTGAAAAAATATCTTGGTTCGCAAAAGTGCTCTGAAATTTGAAAAAGATTGCTTTATTTGTACCAAGCGAACATATTTATAAATTGCTCTGAGAGAAAAATAAGTGCTCTCAGAGCGCCCAATCGAATACCACATTACATTCAAATTATTAAATTTCCCTAGCGAACAAAAAAATCGACAACAGCGCCACCTATCGGGTCCAAAACTATCCTATCTTTCTACCTGCATCCTGCATCCAACCATGGACCTATACAAAGTTTCATTGAGATCGATTGAGTTTCTCAAAAAAATCGACAACAGCGCCACCTATCGGGTCCAAAACTATCCTATTTTTCTAGCTGCATCCAACCATGCACACAAACAAAGTTTCATTGAGATCGGTTGAGTTTCTCAAAAATAGCGACAACAGCGCCACCTATCGGGTCCATAAATATCCTATCTTTCTACCTGCATCCAACCATGGACACATACAAAATTTCATTGAGATCGATTGAGTTTCTCAAAAAAATCGACAACAGCGCCACCTATCGCGTCCAAAACTATCCTATCTTTCTAGCGGCACACAACCACAAACACAAACAAAGTTTCATTGAGATCGGTTGAGTTTCTCAAAAAAATCGACAACAGCGCCACCTATCGGGTCCAAAACTATCCTATCTTTCTAGCGGCACACAACCACAAACACAAACAAAGTTTCATTGAGATCGGTTGAGTTTCTCAAAAAAAAATCGACAACAGCGCCACCTATCGGGTCCAAAACTATCCTATCTTTCTACCTGCATCCAACCATGGACACATACAAAGTTTCATTGAGATCGATTGAGTTTCTCAAAAAAATCGACAACAGCGCCACCTATCGGGTCCAAAACTATCCTATCTTTCTAGCGGCACACAACCACAAACACAAACAAAGTTTCATTGAGATCGGTTGAGTTTCTCAAAAAAATCGACAACAGCGCCACCTATCGGGTCCAAAAATATCCTATCTTTCTAGCGGCACACAACCACAAACACAAACAAAGTTTCATTGAGATCGGTTGAGTTTCTCAAAAAAAAATCGACAACAGCGCCACCTATCGGGTCCAAAACTATCCTATCTTTCTACCTGCATCCAACCATGGACACATACAAAGTTTCATTGAGATCGATTGAGTTTCTCAAAAAAATCGACAACAGCGCCACCTATCGGGTCCAAAACTATCCTATCTTTCTAGCGGCACACAACCACAAACACAAACAAAGTTTCATTGAGATCGGTTGAGTTTCTCAAAAAAATCGACAACAGCGCCACCTATCGGGTCCAAAACTATCCTATCTTTCTAGCGGTACACAACCACAAACACAAACAAAGTTTCATTGAGATCGGTTGAGCTTCTCAAAAAAAAAACGACAAAAGCGCCACCTATCGGGTGTCGGTCGCTCGGTGTCGATGACGCGGTTCCGTGAGTAATTCAAAACTACATAAATGGTTGTAATTTGTTAAGGGATGAAATCGTAATTTACAACAGAATAGTGGTAATATACGAAAAGTTATTGTAATGCACAACCATAGCAATATGAAATTGATAACTTTGTGTCAAATTGCGATTATTATGGCGACATAGATTTCTCGTTTGATCGCATTATTGACAATAAAAAGTGTTGACTCACGATTTTTGAGGATCAATATCTTCACATCGTACAATTTCTAGAATTAGGAATAAGAAGTCGTGTATTAGTAAATTTTGAGCTAAGCTCCAAAACTATACAAACTTTTCGTGATTCTGCGCTTACTTTTCTTGATTTCATCCTAAAAATGTTTCCGTGTACGATGTATCGCTGTTTTTTTTCGGATACATCTCATGGTCCATCGGTATTTATTACAATATATTAAGTGTGAAGGGTGTCTAAAAGCCTAACAGGTGAATATTTGCTCTTGCAGAAGTTGTGCAAGATCTACAGTGTAGGTACAGTTCTTGCATCTCTTAAGCACTTAGAATTATGCTCTGTTCGTAGATCTCCCAGTACGAAGGAAACCTCGTTGATTTGGATCTAAACGAAATCTTACAACAAAGATTGTTAAGCTCAGATGGACATTATTTCTTATCCATGATTAACTGCTGGATACATCTCAGTGCGTTTATCTTCCCTCACCGGCGTAGGTAGGACTTTATGTTAAATTGTTTTGAGAATTCATTGAATCGAGCTAATTTATTAATAATTCCTTTCAAGTTTGTTTGCAAAAATGCTAAAAAGCGTCACAAGAAACCAGGTCCAAGATCCTATAGTCCTAGAGTCGACCAAATCGAATCTAAGATATCTCTATAAGTACAAGTCTTCTCTCACAGCACGATACTTTGCGTCCACTTGACAAGGCCACACAATGGTTTAAACGAGAAAGTTAACTATCTGCCCCTCGTACATAGCGCCGACACAAATTCCATTCTACGCGATAAAAAATATGAATTACATGTCCAAAAATGTGAGTGGCATTTCTCCCTCTCCACTCGCCTTACTCCAAATTAAAATAGCAGGTGATAGGAAAACAATCCTGGAGATACCCGTATTTGATTCACCCCAACAATATACCGAAACGCGGAGCTCCTTATCGCATTTTTAATGAATTGCCCAGCGAATGCAGTTCAGAATAGCGAAGAGAAATGGAGAAAATATGCACGAAATTAAAATCCATTCAAAGACTTCCTGTGCCTGTCCGAGACGAGTTTCTTCGTCGCCCCGCATTATGCTCACAGGCAGAGCCTTTCACGAATTTTTCTCGTTATTTCAAGTGGCCTTTGTTCCCGCTATGTATATATACATTATACACTGTTGCTCGCTAAGTGTATACCACTCACCGTCATCATAATAATCATAAAACTCAACGAAGACGGAAATGAAATGGTAAAAAGTGAATCCTTAAGGAATTTCATATTTAAGACGGACGCTGGAGATCTTCAATCACGGTCCCACGCCCCACAGATACTTACACAGAGAAAAAAAAAATACTATCCAGTGGCAGTCCTATCTAACAGAGCGCCCTTCCAAAGTGACACTTGCATTGGGATGATCCAAACACAATGGAATGGAAACCTTTCATTTAACCAGCAGAAAGAGGAAGGAGTGAAGTGAAATGTATTAATTAATTCCCTGAATCACATTCTTTCAATGTTTTCATACACACGTACAGCACTTAGAGTCGTAGTCGTAGCAAATAGCCATTGGTATCTGTTTTGTATCTATGACCACTTCGTCTACTTTCTGCATGTTTAACTTGATGCGATAGGGAACATAATGACTTGGCCGGAGCGGGGGACTATTTTGCACGTTCTCCTGTCTTCCTTGTGATCCGAAAAGGAAGAAAGTAATAAAATGGGAGATGCTAACAGACACACACACACAATGGATGAGTTCTTCCTGTTCAACATTTTTGTGCGGCCAAGTTGTGTATCCAAATGTTTTGTATCTATTCGCCTTGGACCCGGGTGATATCGGTAAATTAGAATTTTTCATTAAAATAAGTGTTGCAACCATTTGACTGACAGACATTTTTTTCTCTCCTATATCCTCTCCTATGAGTTTGTGTATGTCCTTGGTATTAATATCAATGAAAGTGGTTCTATCTTCAGTACTTACCAATATTACTGTGTGGGGTCGCCTTTATGCCGTTGATTGTTCTTTTCTCATTAGGCACGGTGCGGTCCTTGCGATAAGATGCTATTTTCTGCAAATATTGGAGGGTTGGACAGATTACTTGTTAATGTAAGGAAGCCGAAGTTGGGGCGATGCTATGGCGCTGGTTGAAAGGTGCATTGTTCTAGAAGGTGATAATTTCCGATGTGGCTGTTCAATTGCTTGACGTTTCATCCCTTTTTTTCGTATTCGGTATTCCTTCATTGTTTGGACGGATATAGTGGATGAGTATGGGCTTTAGTAGCAGGAGCTAATAAAACCGAGAATGTTGTAATTAAATAGCTTTGTGAGGATTTGCGTTGTAATGCAACGGAAATAAGTTAAGGCGGGCGGGGTTGTTTGATACTTCCGGTTGATTTGATAATGCGCTAAGATCAAATTCGAATTTGATGCGGATAATATGACGTGATGAATGCATTCATTTGATTTTACGACAATGACCACGCATCTATCGAGGAATGTTGCAAAGATTAATTTCCTAATTAAGCTGTGAGGGAATAGAGTTGGAGTAGAAGCTGTATCTAATTACGGACGAGCAACGCAGACAGGCGGGGTTTTAGGAATACTTAGTTGAAGACGAATGCGTAAGAGCAGTACCTACTGAAAAACTACATCATGAGACGTCAGAAGAATCAATGATATACCTTGCCTAGAACTACTAAGACAACGTGTAGGTACACTGCCTAGCTTATTCAAAAGACGAGCCTGATTAATAAGATAAACTACATACTTAGTTTATGAAGAGCATGAGCTGAAAGTGTTTTAGACCTGTTTTCTTGTGAATGTTTTAGAACCAGCTAGTCAGAAATGATGGAGGTGCTGAAGCTCTTTTTTAAAAATTCTTGTGGGGGTGCATGTTGATTGTCTCTTCCTAAGACAGAACAGCACGTCAGAGCTAAGTAACGGTTTGCTTGAATAAGCGATTTCCGTACAGAGTCGACGGGAAACAAGTTTGGAGACTTATGATGTTATTTGCAATGCCAGAGGCCCCATGAGGCCATTTAACACTGAATTTGCTGTGCTTAAACTACTTTTTTGGCGTTTAAGTGGCCTCTTGGCCCCTGGATTTCGTATAGCATTCAGCAATGACATCGTCCTTCTATTCCCTTATTTTTTAATGTACGTATCTTAACTTACAATTCCATCGGTCTCCCAAAGTCTAAGTAAAGGTGACCATTTTAACTAGATTTATGGGCGATATACAAATATTTAAAAGGTCATCTTTGACCCGATGGATTACGATCTTTGGCCCTTTAAAGCTGCTTGATTGTCTGAAGCAGTCGTCAACAAATATCTCTGAAATGTGCATGGTGGTATAGCTTTGTACAACCTAGGCATAAGCCCGAGCACCTGAAGCACCTCTCTCTATCTTAAACAGTCGATGGTTCTCTAACATTGACACTCATGTGACATTATACATTTTCTATAGATCCGAATTTTTGGAAGCCTTGAAATACATATTAGTAGGGTCTGGATATATGCTTTAAAGTTGCCTACCTATACTGGGAAGCTCTATATATTTGGGGTTTTCCCCCCAAGACCGAACTTAAATTCCTTGAGTAAATTGAGTGATTGTTCGAATTGGCTTAAGTTAACAGCTTTGGTTACTTACTCTTTTTTACCGATTTTAACCGAACCTTACCTAACCTAGTTGAAGACACTTAACGTATTTTTCGGTATAGTTTGCTGACATTTTTGCCTCTAGAAGATATAGAAGTTCATATCAAGGTCCAAAGCAGAGAAGGGATATCCCTTCCTTAGGACTGAGCTGTCTTTTGGAAACCTCCGAAGACGAGATTTATATCTAATCCTACTTTCGAAGATGTCTTCGAACCCATTTTATTATCAATTGCGTGATTTCTTTTCTAATTATAGCTGCTCTTATATGGCTTTAAAGAAGGTATTGTAAAAAGCTTGCAACGAAACGTTCATCTTTGTCACACAAACTTCCAAGTGGCTTTAGTTCGGTGGCGTCAACACATTGGTCTCCATATTTCTGTCCCTCTCTGTCACTTCACGTCAAGTGTTTTCTTTTGCTTCAGCAAAAATTACCGTAGTACTGCTAGGAAATCGGCCTACAACCAAGAAAGGTGCTTTATTGTTTGACCTTTTGTGAATATGTTCGTCGTTGGGCTGTTTTCAGTCACCCTTAACCACCGTCATCATTGGACCGCTTTCTTCCAAATATGGACAAATTATAGCGGCTGAGTAATTGTTATGGTACATAGTCTTAGGTCCTTGTAATAAGGATCCGGGACATAGAATACATAACAAGCCTCTGAGTGTCTATAAAGGCACAGAGAACCTCTCCTCCCAATATTATATCAATTGTCATTATGAGGCTGGGTACGTCAGTTTTTGTTAGATTTACCAAATTGTTAGTTATGCGAATTACCCTCATGTAGATGATTCCCCTCAAAGAACTAACCCCTTATGTATATGTGGGCACATCAGGGCTAAATGGGTTATAGAAGGAAGGAGTTCATCAGATTTCTCTCCGTTCTTAAAAACTATATTTAACGACAGTCAAATTTATTACGTTTAGACTAGCAAAAGGTCCGATTGGTAGACCCTTATTATCTGAGGAATGAGTTGACGCTGTGTTATAATAGGCATAGGCATGGATAGACAAAAACTTTTGCTTTCGATTGAAATTGACTTAAAGAAGATAATATGGCTATGACCTACCTCGCCCAATTTCTTTGTGATATACCTACTTATGAGGTGACAGGTGTACGTTTCACTGCTATTCAAACTAAAATCCTCTCATACAACCTTTCGTGACTTAAATTAACAGCCATCTGAATTAATTTTAAAATCCCACACCACTGTACGCTGTCCCTTGAAAATAAATCCACACTTGAGCATGTTTCCGGACTGAAACCTATTTCAACAAGTTGATATGCCATTCACTAAACTCATTCCATTCCATTTTTAACTTTCTCGATTACGTAGTATTAGAGAAATATATTGTATTCGTACTAGATTTAGAACTCGATATATTAATAAATTCTGACATTACGATAATAGAGGAAATAAAAAAAGTTGGTTTCGAAATTTCGTCCTTCTGTCTGTCTGTCCGTATGTCCTGAGGTCTGCAGCCTAAACGGCTGCTCGGACTTCGTTCAAATTTTGGACTTGGAGTTTGCGGGCTTACAGTTCGGGCCCGTTTTTTTGCATTTTAGCAAGGTAATCTCAAAATTAAAGAAGTACCATATTGAATGTGCATACCAGTTTGATTAGCTCAAAAACGGCTCCAACGATTTCAACCAATATTGATATTCGAGCTTTGGTAGGTAAGGTTAACATGACTGCATACTCAGTAGTCACCAAAAAAGGTATTAGGTATTTTGAAAACGGCTAATACGATTGTTCGAAAAATGTTTTTCGAAGGTAATGTGATCATGTATAATTTAAAAGCAAGCCCATTTCTTGCCTACATCATCGCACATTCGATTTTGGAGAAAAAAGAAGCAAATATTTAAAATTTTATGAAAATAACCAAAATGCATACTTAGAGTAAAATTGATGATTCCAAAATTATTGCATCGCCAAGTAATGTTCACATTCCGAACAATAACTTACACCCAGTTTTTAGCTAAATAGTTAATTGTTGCTTCTGAAGTTCTTACCTACCTACTTACTAATTGACTCAATGAAACTTTCGTTCAAAGAGAAAGTTTCGTGCGACCCAGTCGTGCACTTTCTTTGTGTAGTGTGGTCTGCACCATTTTGGCACGTTTTCCACAACATCGCCATTGTCCGGTGCGTCAAACTCTCGAAGATTCTTCAAATGCATCCATCCTCATGCAGATGAGTGGCACTTCATGCACGGAGAATAAAAGCGTCCCTTTTGCAACACCACCACTTAAAGGTGGTGGCTTAAAAATATAAAATATATGTATACAGTAAACTCCATCCAAACAAAGAAAATCCTCTGCGTATGCTGTGTGCGAGACTAGGAAAATGTTTCGAAAGGAAGCACAAGAACTTTTATTGCAAATAAAATTCAAAAGTGCTGGGTTTTTTGTCCCTTTTCCTTGAACCGTTATAGAGAAGCTATTTTAGAAGATTTCTATAGCCGTAACGTAACGTGCATGGAAGTGATTCCGTCTTTAGTCAAGTGGAAGAGTTCTATTTCGGAAAACCCGAACACAATTGATTTTCATTTATGTGTGGATGTGGTATTCGATTGTGGAAGTAAATGTCTCGTGGAATGGAAGTAAAGTAAGTTTTCTGTTTGAGGATTTGAAGAGCGGGCAGGTCCTTGGAAAAATGCTGAGTATAGCTGTTAATATTCAATTGGATGTTTGATCTCTCATTTCTACTCGATTAACGATTTATGATTTGCAGTAAATGGAGAATGTTACTTAGGTACCGCACAATTGCATGATGGTTAATCGGACTCATTTACTGTGGAAAGGAGATCAAAGAAACTGCTTCAGTATTGGCTGCGGCTGCAAATACTTGTTTACTCTGCTGAAATGCAATCCATTTAATTTACTTCCTAAACGTCTATTTTTTGTTTTTGATCAAATAACAAAAAAGGAACAAACAGCTCATGACAGTCCAAAGAAAAAAATTCATTAATTACATTGCATTCTAGGGAAGACCATTTGTAACAATCCGAAATGTCCGCCGACAGAAAAACTCTTTCAAAGGTATACGTGTACAAATACCAAATACATCGTCTCAATCTGCAAGAAGTTTCATTCATCCACCGCAATCTCTTTCTTAGATTGCTAATCATGGTCGAAGAAAAGCTTTCAAAGTATTTGCAGTAAATTTTCATGGTCCCGATTTGGAAGTCATGGAAAAAGTACTCGCCAAAGAAATGGAAGTGAATTCACGTAGAAAAATTCTTGCAGTCACGCTGAAGGACGAGGATTTGCAAGAAGGATTTCCCGATGGTCTGTCCCTGTTGCATGAAAATAAAAAAACCGATTGCCTTAATGAATTTGTTTTGTGATATTTTCCTTAAATTCAATGTCTATGTCCACAGATTCCAAAGGAATCCTGCAACTAGTACAAGATATAGACGAATGCGAGAAGCATTTTGAATCTGTTTGGCCAACATTGAGCAGTAAACTTGAAGACGATTTAAGGAGTTACTGGACTGGCGGTGTGCGAAAAAGTGGTGAAACTGTGAACATCATTCCGGGGAAAGTAGGGGATGTGTTGAACATACAGGTGCTCTGGTGATTACATATGGGTTCATGGATCTATGTATACTAATTTGTTGACCTTTCAGATTGATGCTATTGAACTAGATATATGCGACTTCTTCATTGTGATATTTGGCAGGTTGTCCACTCATCAGCTTGTTGATCTTATTTGGTAAGTTTTTGTGTACAAAACGATTTTTAATTTTACACCACATATTCTTTCAACATCCAATCAACAAATCAAACTGAAAAAGTTATTACATTCTCGTAATTTGTGTGCAGACATCTAATTCACAAAATTTTAAAGTTTCCTAGAATACTTTATTATAGCTGTCAAACACTAGTTCCTTGTTAAGGTATTAAAGTTATTCGCGTAAGCTGTAACATTTAATTAACAAATTGTAAGCAGAAAGCTAAAGAAAAATTGACTCAAACGTTGACGTTTCTAAGCTTTATGGTCTGCTCTTGCAAAACTGTTAAAAGCGTATCTATTCAATTTGATGCTTCAATGCAACTGGCTGAAGTATTTTTTATTTTCATTTTATTTTTCACTCACATTTGGAATCCGAAAGCTTTGGGATATGCGGAGTCACCAAAGTTAGGATATCAGCGAATTGTTTGGAATCCATATGCAAAAAATTTCGATGCAATTGTGGCTAATCAGCTCTCAATTCCACGAGCAATTTTACATAGAGTCCTTCCTGCTGTCTGCGAATGTTCTTCCAAACACGCCGACGTTTAGCAATTCATCCTCCTCGCTGCTCTTAAAGATTTTTTTTTTTTTTGTTTTTTACCTGAGGGTAGGTGAAAATCTTCCAAAGACACTATGAGAATAGCAAGCGCGTTCTCATAGTAGTGTCAGATTTTTACTGACTAAAAACACCACCCTTCTGAAGATTGTTATAGATACTGCAACTATGATATAACTTATCAAGCAATTTTTCTATCATGAAATAACAACTTTTGACAGGTTACTTTCCAGTGAAAGATCCTGCGTGTTCCGCAAATTAGACGCGGTTAATCTTATCTTGCCAAGTCGAACGGTTTCGTTCTTTGTAGTCGGCGCAATAAATTGCTCTCGTCCAAGATTTGTCGGACTGTATTGTTGATATGTCCGATTAGTCGGTTTCTATGCTTTCTCGCGAAGCTTCTAGTTTCAGCTTCGATTGTTGGAATTCCGAGATCCCTATGGATATCGTCGTTTCTAATATACCATGGTGCTTGTACAATTTCTCTAAGCACTTTATTTTGAAAAGTTTGTAGAATATTTGCATTTGTTTTCTTGGTACAACCCCAAAGTTGTATACCGTAGCCGTAGGTCCACACCGGCTTTAGCACTTGCTTGTATAAAAGCAGTTTGTTCTCAGTAGTGAGCTGGGAATGTTTTCCGAGTAACCAGTACATTTCTCTATATTTGATATCGAGTTCATTACGTTTCATGGTTCTTTACGATGGAATGGCATCTTTTCGTTTCATTTAAATTTGTTTTCTATTACATATTACGTGCTTTTTAATCAAGACTTCATCGCCAAATGGAATTTTTTTGAAGTAAAACTTCTTTAGTCGTAGTGAAATTTCAAGGCCGTAACGTTTCTCAAAATTTCAGTCAACTAGATAGAGGGGAATTTCTAATGTAGTGAGAAGGAGCAGGAAAGCTATATGCAATTGTTGTTGTCAATTATTTTCATTATTTTCGAAGCAAGTTGTTGTTGTCAACAATTTTGAAATTTCCTAATAATTAATAAATTATGTTTACCTACTATGTTAAATAAATTTTGTTTGTCAAGTAGGTACTTTCAGGATTATTGCGGCTATCTATATATCACCTAATCAGAGACTCGACGATATAATAAATATTTCATACACCGTTCCTTACTTATTTACAGCCATTCAGGTGCAAATTTTCTTGGTAGAGGCGATGATAAGATCCCTATGATTCTCAGGGGATACTTTAACGTCAATTTTGGATCCAATGATTCTTTACCCTTAACTGACTTTCTTCGAGAAAGATTCAGTTTTACATAAAAAACTGTACCAACGAATCAACAACAAAATCAGGAACTACAATAGATGCAATTTTTTCACGTTATCTCGAAAACATCGAATCACGGACTTATAAATACATGTATCACATTTTAGTTATCACAAACCATTAGTATCAGTAGTGACGGATCACAATCTACCGTGTAGATAGATATTAAATAAACAGATGTTTTTAATACAAATTTTGTTAATACTAATTTTGTATTTATTTTGAAATGGTCTCTTTCTCTTAAATAACAATTGAACATTGTTGTTGGCGATGCAATGGTAACGACGTAATCATCAGTAGGTAGGTATTCCGACGGAAGTGACGTAGGTATTCTTCTTCGGTTGGTAGGTATTTAAAAAATCATGTGTCGTATGATATTCTCCGAACACCTCAACCCTTGAAAATTTGTGGATAGGTAGGTATGGTTGGTTGCAGCTTGAAAAATTGGACAATTTAACATAAAATCTAAAATATTCTTTTTTATGTGAAAAACGCTTAAAGTATTATCAAAATATTAATCGTAGGTATAGCTTCGGAGTTTTACTTCTGATGATGTGTGGTCACAAGCATACTCCCTTTTTTTTTAATTTGTCTAACAATGGCTGCAAACGGGTCTGCAAATATTTTGTAAACAAACATCTGCCAACCGTGTGAACTGGCAATTAGGTATTGTAAGGTAGTTCACTATATGTCAGATCATTTGCAGGTCATTACCAGATCATTTGTAGACCTGAAAATATGGTTACATCTTGCAGTCGTCTGAACATAGCTTGAGAAATGTTAAAATGTGTTATTCCCGAACTCTATCACATTCCCCCAAGATTGGCGGCTTTTAATTTTTTTTTTTTTTTTGGGCCAGCAGCAAGAGATTTGCGAATTGTGTGTCTCAGTATTATTTGTCTTTGATATTTATGGAAAGGTGACGCCTTGTACTTGGCGTAGGTAAGTAAACTGTCAAATGATTGACTCCTTTTGTGTCCAATGGATGTGTATGTCTATACTCTTCATAAATACCATCAGTATAGTCCAAACTATCTCCCATTACATGCTCTTACCTTTTCCTTCGTCTACACAAACAAAACAAAGGGGAGAAGTACCTAATCTATTGTCGAGCAAGGCAGGTGTAAGTGGCATTTGGCACAACAGCGGTTGCTTTTCTTCCCTATTCACTTTCCTGGTTATTTTAGCCTAATATTCCTGTTGGTCATTTGCTTAAGTTGAATATTTTGAGACTCGTTGTTGAGGATGTATATGTCGTTGGGAAAAATCTCAACTGTATACCTACTCTACCCGAGTCGCGTATAGAAAGATTGAGGCATACGCTCAGGATAGTTGGTAATTTTTTCGAATCCAGGGCCCATGTTCTGTAACTCATGCGATAAATTTTCGCATTGAAAACATAGTAACATGTTTTTCAATTTATATCGTTTTAGTGATAAATATATCGATGTGATAATTACAGAACATGGGCCCAGGTTCACAGATATTTGACAGTGACGCCTTCTTCTCGCCCTACCTCTAGGCCTTGATCTTGCTTGCCTGGACAATTTTAAACTGATTTATCTGTGATATGCTCAGCCCTGTTGATGCGTTTTGTCAACAAAGCCCGATCACTTATTTACCTTGTGGCGGTGTTAACCCTTAAATGCATGATTTTTAAAAAATGTAAATATTGTTTAATGATAGAAATGAAGTTATAAACATTCTATAGTAAATAGTTTTTAAAAAAATATATTTTAAGTACCTAATAGTAATTTGTTAAAATGCATTTGTGGCACACTATGCACTAAGGACGTTACAAAATATTGGACAATTGGATTTTAATACAATTTATTTCATATAGCATTTGACAGTTGACATAACGAACGAAATAATATAAAATCCATTTTACCGTCGTTTAGTTTTGTTCCAAAAGAAAAGGACTGACAGGAAACAAAAACATATAAATAAATAACTAATCCATATATAGGTAATACTAGGTATAAGCTTGAAAATTTGCATATTTGGCTTATGCTGTTCCAAATGGGCATAGGATTGATTGCATCATGTCTAACATCCTTGCTTGGTATGGGAGTTGCTGGTACTTGTCTTTTCTTTGCGGCATGTTAATATGCAACAAATGGACTTCCTGAATCCCTTCCCAGTTTTGTTGGGATGCTGGAGCTCATTCCTATTTTTTGTACACAGGTAAGCCAAGAATTGATGACGGCTTAATCGGTTATATGATGAAAAAGACACATGTACCATTTTTTGGATTTCATTTATAGCTTCAATCGTCTAATGTAGCTGTCCATTAAATGGACACTTGAGATATTTTCTTTTGTTTTTCGATCGAACCTGTTAATTTTTGTCACTGGATCAGAACCTAAAAAGGTTGTTCACGCTTTTGTTGTCTTTACAAACTAAATTGGATATGTCGACACCTTGGAAATCGGCCACGTATTCAAGGGATTCGAACCAAGCTATTTTTTTATTTCCGCATCATTCGGGAGCAAGGATCATCTGCGTCATATTCGTCGCTTTCCATATACCTACCATCTTCACTGCTACTAGGTATTTTTGCCTTCGTCAGGAACGGTTTTTTGCTACCAGTAGCATTAGAAATACCAAACGTCTGATACACATTATTGCATGATGTGCTATATATGGCACAAACAATTTAGTTCTTATTACAACGAATTGCAAAGTTGTCGTGGACCATTTTATTTTTTTACTGATTTATGCAGTATTATTTCAGTTGAAAACAATTTCTACATTCACCAATTAATAACAGAAAATGCACAACACGTTCTGCGCTGAACCGATTTCTACTGACGAACTCAAACTGAAATAACCTATACTCATATGTGTTTTTCTTGGAATATTCTAATTGTACCCCAATAAAAATGGTATCCTTGTGTTTATCGTATGTGCCAAATATGGCACTCGATGAGCTAACTTAAATTTTGTCTTAAAATGCAAATATATAGGCGAAAGAACGGATTGTGCAAGAATGTTTACTATCTTATGTAAAGGGAACTAATTTTCACTACGAGACTACGTTCTACAAGCCCTAGGTCTTTGTCGGAATGTCAACAGGTTCGGACGCCTTGTTGTCGCCTATTTTGCTTCGTGCTTCGAATAGTTTCTCCTGCAAAACTGTCAATTCCAAACTGCAATTTTAAAATAACCTTTCGAAAATGACTTACATTCTTGAGAGGTTTTTATTTCACTCCCTCGAGCCTGAGTGCATCCCCGCTGTTTCCATTTGAGTTCTTCATATGACGTAAGGCTTGTGTGTGCCCAAGCAATGCAGTAATAAAATGCATTTAAATAAACATCCATATCCCAGCTCCCGTCACCTGCACATGTCCACGTCGATTGTAAATACATTCCCTTGCAAACTGTTTGAAACTTCCACAAAAAACTGCACACTCGATCAACTTGCTTGACACTTGAAAATACAAACTTTTCAATCCCCCCCATTCCTCAAGTGTACGCATTTACATGCATTTCAACATTTTAATCTCTTTCTTCCAGTGCAAACATACCCCTGCAGGCTATAATTCACTTCATCCCATGTCCGGAGGCTGACTTCGAGGTAAACTTTCCCAAACTGCACAAGGATATCGATTTCTTGAAGAAATCTCCATTCACAAAGAATGTTGGTATTTTCATCGAATCCTTGACGACCGCAACTGAATATCTGCACGAAAAATACTCCAATGAAATTTACGATCAATTCACATGGTACTTGTATGACATTGAGATGTTAGCACAACAATTTACCGCTTACCAGGCTGACTTTGTCGAGATTAATGACGAAGCAATCACCTCCTCGAGCCAGGAACAATTATCAGCACTGCCCAAGGAAGAGCGGTCAACAAAGGGTGATGCAGCAGCAGTTGGCGTGTATTTAGACAATTTATGCAACAGAATCGAACATCGCACATCAGATATGGATAGGAAGTGCTCCCTTTTGCATGAGACACCGTTTCTTGAAAACAATTACGGCAGGATTATCGTGGAGGAGGGCAATGAGTTATTACGGTCCGCGTTGGCAACGCAGATGGATATGGTTTCCTATTGGAGGATAGTCGATTTGATCCTGAAGGAGGGCGTCCCTTTCGATAGGGTTGGTGAAATAACAGCAAAGTTGACAACATTTATTGAGGTTTTGTTGTGGGAGTCCTTCGTTCAAAGACTGGCGGCGGAAAGGTGTTTGTATGACGAGTGCAGTTGCATTGATGTGGCAGAGGAATGTCAACTGTATACACTGCGAAGGACAATGAACAAAGTTGTGGAGACGAAGGCGACTTTTCGTCTGCCGACAAAGCTGGGCTTTAGGGACTTTTTCGAGTATTTAGCTCAAGAAAAGCAGCCTGTCTGCGTGACGAATTTGCTGTCAGGCTTGAAGTTCGACGACACCTTACATGAGCTGGCAGCTACTAAAAAGGTCTACAGATTCGAAGATGGCTTCATTCGCTGCACTTTCGATATTTGGCGACACAAAGACCCGAGTCTATCTCTAGAAATCCGGCTGTTTGAGCACTCGGTCCTCGCTCATCGTTGTGAGGCTTATAAAGAAAAGTTTTCACAAATCAGGGTTCTAACGAGGAATGGAATAGCGTGCGATCTCGGCAACTGTGATAGGGATTGCCCCGACATAACTATTCACTGGCCAACTGACTGTCAAATTCGGTATGTGAGGGACGGCGAGGCTCAAGCTGTAGAGCAGCGATATAATGGATTGAGGAGGCTTTTCACTGAGCATGGCTGTATCATCAGCTACCTTGAGAATGAGACGATTGAGGTGCTGACGCCAAATGGAGTCGTCTATAAGTTGTACCCAGGCGGCCTTATTCATGAAGATGGGGCAAAATATGGCTCAGTCTTTACTAACGTTGCAGCAGAACTGAAATTTGTCAGAAGTCTTCGAAACTACGGCATAGACTGCGAGCTTTTCGACGTAACGATGCTTGACGGAAGGAAACTGCGAGTGATGGGTGAAAGTGTTGTAAAGTGTTGTTAGCTCTTTCAAGTTACCTCCCATTTTATCTAACCCACTTACAGGTTGAAGAAAAGGACCACTTCTTGATCTACGAATGGATGGACTTCAATGAACATGAGTGCTATGCAGACCGCGATGATGGTGTTAAGATGATTTGGTCAGAGGACGCTTTCAAGTGCTGCTACCCTTGTGGTACGGTGATTACGACCACAGTCGTCGAAGACACCATAGAGATGGACTTTGGTGAGTACAACTATTGAGCTTCTAGGGACTCTACATGTAGCACTCCCATTTTCAGAATGTCGCAGCAAATCCACCGAGAACATTTTGAGAAAAATCAATCAAACTCTAGTTGACAGGGTATGCAAGATTGTTGCTCCTTCAGCTTCAATCCTTTTGCGTAAAACTTATGAAGCATGAAATGGTTGTCTCTCTACCTCCTTCTAGGTTGCTAACAAAGGCAATAGATACGATACTTACGTAACGTACCATGTGAACTATTTAATGCAGCATAAAAATTACGCGAGTGTCTGCTTCTGTGGCGGAGATAAAATGGTAATATATTCCCCGGATGATTTCAAGCTCGTCCTCAAGGATCAGAACCGAGTACTGATTGACATTGGAGAGACGCTCTTCTTTCGTATAACTACAGGCGTGTGCAATATAGCTACAGGCGCCTTCACGCCGGAGGATAAGTAAGTCTTGTACCGCATTCACATTTGAATAAAAAAAACACACACACAGAGAGAGAGAAATGCGTGAAGATTTTACGGAACCATAAAATTATGTGCAAATGAGATGATGATGATAAGTTCTATAGAAAAGGGCTCATTCCACTTGGTGTGGCGCATTTGTATTGTATCCGTTCGCTCTGATATGCCATTGTAGTTGGCTTTATTATTTTTACGATGTTCAAGGATTAGAATGCGCGAACCAACTATTGTTTACGCTATACGTTTTGTCATTATTATGCAAATGGAAGTGTTATCAAGTGGAAAATTGCACATGCAGATATCCCATTCCTTAAAGCATAGTTTGTGGGGTTGGTTGAGGGTGTGGGCGAGTGTTTTGTCGATTGGAAAGGTGTACTTCGTTTATAGGTACTACTTTTACTTTACCCCCTATAACAGCTTTCTTAAAGGGGGTCTAGTTAATTATAAATACAATATTTTACTTGGTCATTTCAGGCAGATCTCATTGAAGCTGAATCTCAGTTCCGAAGAGGAGGAGATCCTCACTTTTCAAAATAATCACTCATCACTATTGCTACATAAAAACGGAGATATGGTATTAACAGGAGAGGACGATGCACTGGTGGCCCCCCGTCAAGAAGAACTAGTGTTTTTGGCTCAACAAAATAAATTTGGTAAGCACTTAATCTATGCCAGTGTTTTAAAGAGGCTATGTTCTGGTATCCATATCTAAAGAACCGTTGGTTCCGTCGCGTCGACGGGTCCGTCAATATTGATGTATTCGACGGAACGAGCAGTCACATCCCGAAATACAATCACGTCTATCACAGAATCCGTCGTAATAAAGTTACGAATTCGGATCTACGTTACGAATACGAAAAAATATATAGGTATCATAGAATCCGAATGAAACCACAAAAGGCATTGCCGCACTTAATTGTAATATTCGAAATTTCGAAATCAGCTGCTTAACGTCAAGTATGCGGAAATAAATAAATTATAAATCGTTGTTTTGTGTATTTTTAACAAAAAAAATAGTTAGAAATGGATTCTGTTGCATTTGCAATAATTGTTGCTAGTGAGGAGGAGAATATCAGGCGCAAAAAAGAAACAAAAATCCGGCGTAAGATACTGAGGGATGCATGCAATCCGTTTGACCTCGAGGATCAAGTGTGAGTTGTTGCAGAACATTTTGAGTTATTCCAAACTAAATTCAAGTTTACAGATTTAAAAAAAATGTTCGCCTCAACAAACGAGCATTTAAGTATGTATTGGAGGAACTAGAACAGGAACTTGGTCCTACTTTCTTATCCTCTTCAATCACTCCTTTAAGTCGGCTTGTAGCCGTATTAAGGTTTATGGGCGAAGGCGGATATCAACACGGCGTTGGTAAAGACCACTCAGTTGGAATGGCACAATCTTCATTTTCAGGCACGTTAAAAATGGTGCTGGATATTTTGGAAAGAAGACTCTGTCCAGTCTGGATAAAATTAGAAATGAATGATGCGGACAAAAGACAGGCAAAATTAGACTTCTACTCAAAGAGCAGATTTCCGGGTGCTGTTATGTGCATCGATGGAACTCATATCAAAATGATCCCACCGGCTGAAGAAAAATATTTGTACTACAATAGAAAAGGATATTATAGTATAAATGCCATGTTGGTAGGTATATTTAGCTAAGCACTTCTTTCAACTGCTCCTAAATCAATTTTTCTTAGATTTGCGATAGGAAAATGCGTATACGCTTCATCGATGCACTATATCCTGGATCAAACCACGATTCTCATATATGGAATTTGAGTAGTGCAAGGACTTTTTTTGAAAGCAAATACAGCGAAGGAGAAAGAAACACTTGGATTTTAGGTATGTACAATGTATATAAAACATATCTCAATTTTAAATTAAGAAACATTGAATGTTTTTCCAGGTGATTCCGGATATCCCCTGGAGCCATGGCTTATTACTCCATATCGTTCGCCCGCAAGTGGTAGTAATCAAAGTGCGTTCAACAAACGCCACAGCAGAACTCGCAATATTGTAGAGAGGACTATCGGTGTCTTGAAAAACCGATTTAGGTGCATATTGGGGGCACGTCAACTGCATTACTCACCCTGTAAGGTCGCACAAATTATCAACATAACATAACATATGCATACACTTTCGCGATGATAGTAACAGTTTTCAAAGTGAAATTGAAGAGGAAGATGGAGAGGAAGAAGAAGAAGAAGAAGAAGCCGATGAGAGCTCCGTAGTCACTACATCTACTTACCGTAATGTAGCATCTCGAATAAGGGACAACATAATGAGTCGTTGACATAATTATTTAAAATAAATGAACAAACTAGAACTTTTTTGCAGTTTATTGAAAAAAAAAATGAGAACGGTTTAAAACAAACTTAAAATATAATTCAGACTTCATTATCATTGTATTGCATAAGTAAAAAACAAGAAAGACAAGTTAAAAACCAGTTACAGGTTTGTTTGTTTTTTTTTTTTTTTTTTAATTGAGCCTTATCTCTTCGAGTTCTAGTATTTTTAATTTGATCTCGATTTTGCGCTGCAATAATTCCTCTTGCATTTTGTTGTGCCGATGAGTTTCCTCGATACATTTTGTTTTTAGTTCAGACATCTTTTCTATGCCCCTATTTATCCGTCTTAAGCTGGAAGAGATTTCCTCATGATTTTTTGTTGTATTTTGGTGGAATGTCTCAGTTTTGGAGTAAAAATCTTTCTGGAGTTTAATTTGCTCCTTCAAAAGGCTGACAGTATCTGTTCGCTGTGTGGTTGAAGTGGAGTTCTGCCGCATACTGATCCCTCGATTGGAACTCATGGAAACATCCGGTGGATCATCAGCTTCTTCTGAGTTTTCACCCAGCTCAGGTTCTTCTGTATGGTCTACGACTATGGATGAGTTTTGAAGTCCAAATGTGGAAGTTCCTTTTATTCCGGCTGTGGAGGTTTCTAAGCCTGTCAATTTTATGACGGTTTCTTCAAGGCTGGAAAAAGAATGCATTCGAAAAGGGCCGCCTCCGTTACCTTTGCACTCTTTTTTATTTTCGGATAGTTTTCTTTTTATATAGGCCTTCCAATCCAACCAAACCTAAGTGTATAATGGAATAAAATTATTTAATAATCGTTATCGTTATATTTTGTGTTTGTATTAGTTTTTCAACGATACTTGTGTTCTTGAAACCCCAAAACAGAATATTCTCATTTCCTAACTTACTTTTTTCCAACTACTGGTGTCTTTTGAAGGAGGTCCAAGACTGTTAAGTTCAGTCTTGAGTTGTTCCCAGAAAGCGTTTACCTCTTCTTTTGGGCTCTTTGTAAAACCTTGAGCTATTCCAGGATTCTGCAAAAGCAGCTCCACCAGTCTCCCGTAGGGTAAAGGTGTCAACAGTGGATGATTTTTTACTTCTTGCGCCGTAGAGCTCACATTTATACTAGTATAGCTATTAATTTTTTTTCCACAGCTTTTTCAATGTTTTATTCTCATTTTAATCATAAGAACCCGAAGCTTTATTTATACTGAGATAATAAAAAAATATATTTAAAATTACCCTTCGCATGTGATCCACTGTGTACTATGGGTGTACACAGTGAATCAGTGCATGGTACACAGTGAAACAGGGATTTTTAAAATCAATTTATTCAGTAAAAACACAAGTTTTTTTCATAACATATTATGTATCAAAATAAAACCTCTTCAAATATAATATAAAAATAAATAAAAAAAACTTAACAGTTGCTAAAAATTATTGCTATAAGCTTCTATCGAACATCCGTATTTGAAAAATTAACATGGAATGCAAAATTTTGAAGTATCGAATGATTTACTGTGTAACACTTCTAACTGATTCACTGTGTACACTGCTGAATATTAGCGTGCTGAAAATCTTACTTTTAATGTACACCTACGTAGTCCCTAAAAAATCTTGAACAAAGTACTAGCTCTCAAATGGCACCATGTATGTGAGCGGTAGGTAGGTTTTTCTTATTTCCACTTATTTAATCGGCTTTTTTTTTTTTTGTAAAATCTACTTTTATTTTCTGTGCCAGTTGTCATAAGGTCTAAGCTATGCTGTGATCAGATATTTCTACTGAGACTGCTTAGTTTATACATTCTCAGGTCATAGAGTGTGCTCGCTGGTTCCGATCATGCTTTGAAAGTTCTCTGGGATAGTTTTAAGTTGTTAATTATATTTGAATATAAACTTTTTCTTTTCAAAAATCAAATAAATTTCAGACAGGAAATGATCCAAAAATATTTATTTCTGATTAGGATTAGCCTTCTTGTCGAATGAAACATATTTTGAAGTCACTAAAAAGGACAAAAAGAATAAAACTTACAATTATGATACTATAACCAAAATTGTTCAACTGAAGCCAATATTGCCAATTTATGAACAATTTTCCATGGCAATGCCTGAAATTGATACAAAATTAGAGAATTTTAAGACTTCTTGTCATAAGGTATCTAAGAAGCCGGAAGAGGTAATGGAACATGTTTTATCCGCAAGGTAAGTTGTCAACAATTTGAATAAAATTGTGAAATACTATATACGTAATATTATGCATTTCTTGATAGAGTTATCCACAAGCTAGACAGTATCCCAACCGAAATATGCGGCTTAGTTCAGAACTTTGAAATTACTAAAGCTACCTTGGCAGGTTACTTAAAAGAGTAAGCTAAACGTATCTGTGTATAAACAAACCCACAAGCATTTTTCTTACCACATTCATAACTAATCTATTCCCCAGGTCACTGGATCACTTTCTTGGCAAGAAATTCAAGTCAAAACATTCTCCCAAATGGAAGACCAAAATTGACGCCATCAGAACAGATTTTAATTTTAAAAATAAACGAATGACAGTGTACAATACCATGCTGCGGAAAAATAATTTTCCAAAATATCATGAGTTCCTAAAATGTAAAGGCAATCTGAATTTAATTGACGTTAATGAATTTAAAATATAATTTTAAACCTGATACACATCCCGCCATCTATTTACTCAAACCAAAACAAGCTCTTCTTCAGAATTGTTGCCGTAATGTTTCCTTTATCTCTACCGTAAGAAAGCCTTTTAAACACAACATAAATCCTCCTGTCATTTGTCAAATAACCTCATTATAAAAAAAACGAAAACACCATTCATTCATTTCTGTTGGTCATAAGAAAAGTAAATCTGGTCGTCTTTTCCATTTGTGACAAACAAATAACGTTTAAAACAATTTTCCCTCACCCTGCGTAATGTCCGCTGAAAATGGTAAGAAGAATTTCAAAGCAATGTCAATTAAAAAGGAACCCCTCGGGATTAATGGCACTGCCGACGCAGCGGCAGCACTTCGCCTGTCATCATTTTCGATGCCTCGCGATTTGACTCTGGGCGGCGCATCTCGTGGTGGCCGAGGAGCCGGCGCCAACAAAAAAGTCTTCACACCAAATCTCAATGTCACTCGTAATAAAAATGCGTAAGTTGTCTAAGCATGAGTTTAATTTCCAAGTACACACTCTCTTTCTCTAGCAATGTGAAAACATCGAAAGACACGTCGGTTCGTGGCAGAAACCGTCCCGAACGTGGGAAATCGGATCGTGGTCGTGGCCGAGGTGCAGGACGCGGCAGTGGTAACCTCATCCAAACTGCTGGGGTCTTTTCTGAAGGTGCTGGCGCTCTTAACATTCGGAAGCACATTTCTAGCTCCTACAGCCGGTCAGACGATGCCCCATCGGCCATGAGGAAGCCAACCCTTATCAAGAGGGAAGGCGGCACGAAGATCGACATTAAGGCTGAAGTGGATCACATTCGTGAGTTGCTCGGAGACTCGGATACTGATGACTTTGAGATTGGCAACTCCGATCCGGATTGGATTCCAATTAAACTCAATGAAGGTAAGTCGTAGTTAGAACCTAAGAGAAGCACGTGTATTTTAGTAGAAACTGTGTCCAAGAAAACGCACACCTACCCTCCAATGTTGTAGAGACTCGATATCTATTAGATTGGATTGCCCTCGTTGTGGTGCTACAGCTAGAATAATTGTAAACCCTGTAACTAAACCTAATACACCGCAAATTGTCACATATTCGCAGCCAGGAAAGAGTTTAAAGTTGAGAAAAAGGAAGAGCCCATTGAATTGGAAACGAAAACCGAAACAGAAGGTGCAGGTAAGACTGAAGCGGTGCTTGTCGGGGCAGTTCGTTTGTGTTTGTTTTGCTTGTTTACGTTGGGGCCCATTAATTGTTTTCGCTATGCTGTGTATGTCGCATTTGTTTGAAGACGATTTGTTAATGAATATTTTGAACTTGGGTTAGCGAAAGTCTTAGTCACATGCTCGGAATGATGCACGAACAAGACTCAATGGTCTTAATGGTCTTCCTCGGCCATTTGTTGTACCTATGATGCTGCCAGCTCTGTGCCATAGTTCCAGTATTGCCGTTCATATAAGTAAAGGCGGCGCGACTGGGACTCTGTCGGGTGCAGCTAGATCTACCTGTTCCAAGTCTCAAAATTTCCTGTCGAGTTCTTATGAACTCAATCATGAACTATCATTCAAATTCAGCTCGGCTTCGCCTTTCCTCTTCCCACTTGTTTTTGAAACACGCTAGTTTATTCCCTTTCGGTTCATTTGGCGTATGTTAATTTCCAGCATCGCACTCGCAATCAAAAATAAAAACAATTGCACTTCATGTCGTCTTTATTTCAACAGAAAAACCAGAGATTGTTCTGCAGAAGTTGCAAGCGATGCACGTGAATCGAGCCAACAGCAACATGCCCCGTTATCCAGATTCTCTTGATGAGTTACTAACCAACTCTCTGCCGCAAATATTCATGATGCAGGTGCGACAACATGAGGTACGTCCATCATAATACATGCTCTCACCGTTTCCATTTAGTTGCCAGATGTGTTACCCTGCGTGGACCCTGACGACAGTCCGGAGAACCAGCCGCCAAGCACCAGCAAAGAACAGCCTTCCGTTGTGAGTTGTAACAACAGCTTTTTAACCGTAAGTGAGGTAACCCAAATCTATTTCAGCCTGAACCGGTGGAGAAGAAGAACCCTCTCAAGGAAATGGTCGAGGGACAAATTGGCAAGCTGGTTCGCTACAAGTCGGGCAAACTAAAACTAGTCCTCGGCGATTCGCATTTCGATGTCACCATGGGCATAGAGACTGGATTTCTTCAAGACCTTATGTCGATAAGCACAAATCGAGAAGAACGAAGCGGTAACATGATCAATCTAGGACCAATTCAAGCCAAACTAACTGCCACGCCCGACTGGGAGTATTTGTTGCGGCAAAAATGATGTCAAAGATGGTGAACTAAGCCGGGATATAACTCATCACCTATCGTTCAATGTTTCGTATGACTATACACACGCTTGATATATATATATATATAATAGACTATTTGTTAAACTGTTGATTTAAGCTAGATTTTTATTTTTTTTTATAAATGAAGAACACGAAATAAGTCGGCAACGTATTGTGTGTGTGCAATTGTGAACTAATTTGCAGCTTCCAGCAGCTCTGTCTGTGGCTTTTGCGACTCTGGAGCACCTCCAGGTACAGTGGCACGTCCACGATATATATTACCTCGAAGATCAATAGAGAAGTTATAATCGATTGGATTGGCAAGGGCAGTTTCGATAGCCGAATCAATGGTCTCACGTGTGATGAATGTTTTCGCCAATTCCTGAAAGAAATTAACCATAAACAGTTATATTCGCCATGTAAATAGGCGCAATAACCCACCTTCTGCCTCTTGACAATCTCTTCGACCCGTTCGAGATGTTCCGCCTCCCTTTCCTTGGCCAATTCTAACCGTTCTTTGATGTACTCTCGGCGAGCTTCGGCCTCCTTTTGCAAACGATAATCGCGTTCTTTGGCAATTTCGTCATTCCAAGCTTTATTTAAATCCAAGCAACGTTGGTGTTCGGCTTCCTCCTGCTCGGGCGATATTACCAAGTGATCGGCGGTCGAAGTGGCACGAATACGCTCCGATTCTTCGCGGAAAAACAAGCGAATCGATCGCATTTGTGTTCTAAAACAATTAATAGCACTCGTGTTAATAATTTCGTTTCATAAATTTGTCTAAATTTACTTGTAATGATTATGCAATCGAAGTAATTCGAGTTTCTCGTCTTCTATTTGAGGCTTCTTTATGGGAACACGGAACAACTTGCTCTTGGCAACTGGTAACCATCGGGGCTTTCGACGCCATCGTACAAATTCCAGACCGACTGAACAGTTTGTAAATTTGGTTTCAGTGTTTCGTGCAAGCACTGTCAGGCCGGTGCGAAACATATTTTTGGAGTTATTTGTTTGTTTTCCGGACTGGAGCAGCAATACTTTGCACTTTCTTATAGGTTACGACTAAAAAGAAATGAAGAAGTGACACTTGAGATATGTCATTGCGGTACTAAGCTTGTACAGCGGTTGTTTGGGTAACTTACACGGATAAAAATAAAAGATTTTGCATATAGGTGGCGTAGTTAAACAAATTAAATAGATGTATACCTAGGTCCCCTTGAATTGTTATCATAAGCCGTGTTTTATTATCAGCGTGATCTGATCCGAATCAGATCACGAAAATAAAACAATACGGATCATCATAGACGAGTTGTGGCAACAGTTGCTTTCAAAAGACGACCATGCTACCAGCCATATTGCAAACATTCTGTACAACGACATTTCAGTTGCTTGTCGGGGGTGTTGCCATATCAGTCAAATTAATCATTTTTAATTTTTGAAGGTGAGAGTTTTTTAAGAACTTATTTAAAGTGTTTACAATCAGTTCGAAATATAATGAAAACCGCAGTTTACACATCTGGTCCGCTTAGATTGGAATAATTCTTAGACAAAGCATTATACTTTTCATAATAGTAATACCATAGTTCTCTCTCTGCACACACACAAAATACGTTTGATTGTTAAAATAAAATCGTCACTTCACGTAAATTTAAAGCTATAGGCTGGTACGCTGATCGAGTGAAGTGAAATTTTCACTCCTCTCCAAAAAGTGCTGTGAAATAGACAGTGAAATATTTTGTTGGAGATTTTAGTTGGAGAAATTTATGCAGGGTGACTGAGCTCAAAAAAAAAATTGTTTTGTGGCAGTTCAAGAAAACAGCTGGAAGAAACAAATTGGAAACTTCACTTTTTGTGAATCATGTGATACCTACAGTAAAATGTATTGAACTATTGGAAGACATTCATCTGTGATCGACCACAATAACAATAAGTTATTGCCATAAAACCAAATTCTGCAACCAGTATGGACCTACGGGGGCACCAGTTGTGGGTATGACCGCTCCAAACGTATTTCTAAAAAATTAAGGTCTTTCAAAAATATTACAAAGGAACAAAGTCCAATGCACAACGCTGATCTAGATATTGAATCAGTATAGAAAGAAGTCGAACAAGTTCCTTAAATGCACAACCCTTCTCAACCACGTTAGCTTAGAAACAACCGAATTTATAAATACATGCAGTGTAATCAGGAGATTAAGGCGGATAAAACATGTTGATCTATAAAAATTAGCTAAGTCAATATATTTTCTAACAAAAAAGTTCAGAAATTCTACAAACGAGGAATCTTTCGATTAGTCGAATGGCTAGGCACATTCACATTCGGTTGACAAAAGTCATTGCTCTCGGGAGGTGTTTTAGATCGCCTGAAAGGCCTTCCCTATTGTCGAAGCATCTCTCGCTACCTGCTAGTTCTCGAATGACATTCGATGATTTTCCCTTCCAGCGAACCTCCAAAAACACAAAAAAAAAAATGGTTCGTATTTTGTTCATGACAATTTTAATAGTTTTCAATTTGGCAAATAATGCCTGATTTGTAACATAGACAGGACAGTCGTCAAATTTAAACAGTGAATGGAAATTACACATATTTTCAAAGATCATCTGCTGGTATTGCTTGAACAAAACAGGGTAGAAAAATATTCTTGAGGCACCCTGCTTATGGAAAAGGTGATCCATGCCACCAAATATTTGTACACCTAACATAATTGCACTATATTCAATGAAAAAAACAATTTTATACGTGCGAAACACTTATTATTCTCTTAAGGAAACATCTGAAATTCCAATAAATTTCTAAACCGCATCCTACAAATCATTTTTCACGCTGAAATGTCAAAAAATTAATGCGACGGACAATAAAAACCAAGTGAAATAGCTGCGGAGAGATTTTAGTATCGCCACCTACGACTCAGTTTTGGAAGCGATATTTTCCACTCGAACTGCGTACCGCCCAGTGAAATTTTCATTTGGAAAATTCATTTTGACATTTCGCAGTGAAAAATTTGTATGAAAAATTGGATTTCACTTGAACTGCGTACCAGCCTTAAGACTGGTACGCTGATCGAGTGAAGTGAAATTTTCACTCCTCTCCAAAAAGTGCTGTGAAATAGAGAGTGAAATATTTTGTTGGAGATTTTAGTTGGAGAAATTTATGCAGGGTGACTGAGCTCAAAAAAAATTGTTTTGTGGCAGTTCAAAAAGACCTTAGGTTACATATAAAATAAAGAATACTCCAATATTCAACTCTCGCACTTTTATTTTACTAGACAAGAAAATAGCTGAAAAAAAAACAAATTGGAAACTTCACTTTTTGTGAATCATGTGATACCTACAGTAAAATGTATTGACCTATTGGAAGACATTCATCCGTGATCGACCACAATAACAATAAGTTATTGCCATAAAACCAAATTCTGCAACCAGTATGGACCTACGGGCACCAGTTGTGGCTATGACCGCTCCAAACGTATTTCTAAAAAATTAAGGTCTTTCAAAAATATTACAAAGGAACAAAGTCCAATGCACAACGCTGATCTAGATATTGAATCACATGCACAACGCTTCTCAACCACGTTAGCTTAGAAACAACCGAATTATTAAAGGCAGTGTTATCAGGATATTAAGGCGGATAAAACATGTTGATCTATAAAAATTAGCTAAGTCAATATATTTTCTAACAAAAAAGTTCAGAAATTCTACAAAGGAGGGATTTTTCGATTAGTCGAATGGCTAGGCACATTCACATTCGGTTGGCAAGTCATTGCTCTCGGGAGGTGTTTTAGATCCTATTGTCGAAGAATCTCTCGTGTACCTACTAGTTCTCGAATGACTTTCGATGATTTTCCCTTCCAGCGAACCTCCAAAAACACAAACAAAAAAAATGGTTCGTATTTTGTTCATGACAATTTTAATAGTTTTCAATTTGGCAAATAATGCCTGATTTGTAAAATAGACAGGACAGTCGTCAAATTTAAATAATTAACAGTGCATGGAAATTACACATATTTTCAAAGATCATCTGCTGGTATTGCTTGAACAAAACTGGGTAGAAAAATATTCTTGAGGCACCCTGCTTATGGAAAAGATCATCCATGCCACCAAATATTTGTACACCTAACATTATTGCACTATATTCAATGAAAAAACAATTTTATACGTGCGAAACACTTATTATTCTCTTAAGGAAACATCTGAAATTCCAATAAATTTCTAAACCGCATCCTACAAATCATTTTTCACGCTGAAATGTCAAAAAATTAATGCGACGGACAATAAAAACCAAGTGAAATAGCTGCGGAGAGATTTTAGTATCGCCACCTACGACTCAGTTTTGGAAGCGATATTTTCCACTCGAACTGCGTACCGCCTAGTGAAATTTTCATTTGGAAAATTCATTTTGACATTTCGCAGTGAAAAATTTGTATGAAAAATTGGATTTCACTTGAACTGCGTACCAGCCTTTATCTGTCCAAAAAACTCGGCGAAAACAGTTGCAGTTATAAAATAGTTTAAATTTATGCAGCCTGCTAGTTTACATTTTTCATTAGATATTCCGAGATTTTCTGGACATTTGTACCTGATTTGTACTTTATGTAAAAACAAAAAACAACTCTCACCTTTCTGGCGGAAAACTTGTGAAACAATTATTATTTACGAACTGCGACAGCGACACATTTCATAAACATTTTTTGTTAAACATTGGCCGCGTTCCACTGCCCGCTAGTCTTCTAGCACAAAACATCCCAGATGAAGGAACGCTCGCGCAGCGGCAGCGGCAGCGGCAAAGTGACATTTGACTTGTTGGCATCCAAAACATATGACTTTCCTTCATAAATAATTTCATGTCGTATAATTATTTGCAAACTACATTTAAAAAGAAATGGTACATGTTATAGAAACCATAATAATATCGGAATTGCTATTTTACTGGCCTTATTACCAATTTTATCACAATTGCAGCTCGGCTTCGTATTTTTGTTTTTATTTTGTAGACGTTTAAACGATTTCCTTTGACAGCTGTTTTTTTTTTTCTCTCAAAGCAGCGGGTAGTTTTGCGCTAGATTGAGAAATTTCCCTGAAAGGGATATTTCACAAAAAGTGCTAGACGACTAGCGCAAATGGTAAAATGTCAATTTTTTTTATATGGAGTTTGACATGCCGCTGCTCATCTAGCGGGCAGTGGAACGCGGCCATTTACTTAAAAAATTATGGAATATTTCGCTGGGCTTGTCATACCTTTACAGAATTAAAAAGCAAAATCTCCAAGGGCGCGAAATTTATTGGATGTAAAAAAATGCTTATTGATTTTTTGTGCTATGAAGAGTATTGAATTTTTTAGTCTGGCAACGTGACTGTGTGGCTATCTTTTACAGGCACACCAACATTCAAGAAAGAAACAAACAGCGCCAAACAGCGCTGCGAACAAGTAGAAATAATTTTCAGATCATGGTTCATGATCTCGATGAGAAGCAGGATTATATGCTGTTGTTGTAAGTACATGTAAATCGATGATCTATATAGATCATGGCTGATAATAAAACACGGCTATAGACAAACCATACTGAGACCCCCAACTGGCAATCCTCTTGCCGCTGGCCCCCTCGATTTTTTTTCAAATTCGCCATTTTGTTTTCCTATCGGTGTTATTTGAATTTAGAATCCGTGTGAGCAACAAAAAAAAAAGCGAACCAAAAAAAATGTGGTGAGTTTTCTTTTGACAGAAGTCGATTGACAAATGTCAAAATATATAAACACAATTTTATTTTTCCTGCAACAAATTGAAAGAAATGTAAGTTTTTGCGTATTTTTAGTGTTTAAATTAATAAATAAATACATTATATGTCTTATAGATTTGTCCAAGCTGCAGGAGAATACACGCCAACAAGAGTTTATGGCCAATTTCATGGAATACGAATCACAAACTGAACAGGCGAACGTTGAACAAAAGCGTACCTATCGATAACAAAAAGCGTAGGAAGACCGTGATTGTAAGTTGATTTTAATTTACATGAACCTGACGACGAATTGATAACCATTTTGTATCCACTTCTAGAAAGATACCAAGCAACAGCAGCATCGTGTCCAATTGGCAAGGCACCGGCCGCTATGAAGATCAATTATTGTCGCAGCAGCAACGTGACCAGGAGGACAATCTCAAAATGTAAGTACATATATAGTAAAAGTTGTGCAAATTGATTTCTGAACCTTTAATACTAGGCAAGAGGAAAGTTTCGCACGCCAGGAGGCAATGAGCCGGCAAACTATCGAACTACTCGAGCACGAGATGTGAACCAAAGCCAAGGTAGACTGGGAGAATCATGACATCAACCTTAAACAGATTCGTCTAAATTATTATAAAAATAACAACATACGGATGGTTCAACACGTACAAGAACGATAAAATATTTCAAAATATTCTCGAAGATGTAAAGAAGTTTCTGCAGGTTTGTTTATAGATTGTCAAATTGGCTTTTCGTTTGAATGTCTTTATGCTTTCAGCAAGGCTCGGCTGAGTACATGTACCATAGGTGTGTAAATTCTATGGCAATTGGTGTGTGAAATGAACTCGTTGAAGAGGCAGATGTGAATTTGTGTTTCTCGAAGAATAGCAAAATCGACACATCCTTTCGCGACCAACAGTTGTACGACATTTTTCTGTTGTCTTGTTCGCTGCTAGCAAAGCAAGAGACAATAGCAAGAAATTGAATTAGATGGATGAATCACATCAAGTGTATGTTGATTGGAAATGATAGTTGTAAGCAGTTCGACTATTAAATTTCTTGTTGTTTATTTCAGTCTTATATCACATATTTATTGGCAGCTCCACCGATGAGTCTTCGGATGATATGAACAGTGTCCAAGTAAGTAGCGAACCATTTACTCTTTGTAATTTTAAATAAAAAAAATATTTGCAATTACAGATTCCTACTTCATGGCAACCGGCATTTCTTGATTCGAATACATTGATCTTGTTCTTTGATCTCTATCAGATTCTGTCTGGACTGAAAATGTTAGTTGTAAACAGTTGTACCAGAAAATCAGAATCCAAAAAATTGGAACAAAAGAGTAAGCAGCCACAGCACAGAGATACCCCAGAAAGTTCAAATGTATTATTAATTTTTTTCATTTCAGGTATCCACACTATCACAAGGAAACCAAAAGAGTAAGCAGCCATAGCAAAGAGACACTCCAGAGTTATTGTAAATGATTTCAAAATTAACATATCTTTAAAGAAATTTTATTTATTCGGGTTGCAGGCAAATACTGTCTTGTATACTACTAACAATCAATAAATCCTGCAGCAAATTTGCGAAGCGACTATATGTGTGTTTTCTTCGACTTTTCAATTTTTTCTAAAAAATTCCTTGCTGCAAAACTTAGAAGTAGAGAGTTCTTCTTGCTACCGAATGGAAAAACAGCCCCGAACAACAATCCACAACAAAGCAGCCGTTCATATACACCTCCAAATGCTCGGTACCAAAGGAGGATTTCAATCTATGCTTCGTGCAATTGGTGACCAAATCGAAAGACTACAAACCATGAAGCTTGTCGTGACCTCAGTGGCAAGAGATAACGATATTAACGGAAAGAAATGACTTAAGGCTTACACATACGGCAAACTGGATGAGCCCAATGAAGAGCCATCGACATCCAAAAAGGAAAGACCATCCATTTCATCTATATAGAATTAACAAATCTTTATTTACTATAAATAAATGTATAATACACAAGTTAGGTTAGTTAAATCGAATAAAATTATCCTATGTCCAAATCTGGTAATCTTTGTGTCGTAAATTGAGATGAGACCCATGCCAGGCGAAATTTAATTTAGTGAGTATAAGCTCCTCCGAGTTAAATTGTATTCTGGAAACAGACATTTTTTTTTTTACTGCATATTCAAAACCACAGGTGCATAACACTTACTTGATTGAGTACGAGATTCCCGTTGAATGGTCAATGATCTTTCCCTTCTCCATTTGCCTCGGTTTTCCACCTCTTGCTGGAACTGTATGATGCACTCTAGGAAGGCAACCATCGATATCTTAATTGCAGCATTTTATTGTGAAACATCATTGCGTTGCTCCAAGTTGTTGTCTGTGTGGTTCACAGCAAAAGAATCTTGTGCTGCACATCATTCGAGACGTGTTGCAACATTTTCACATAAAATACTTGTTGTTCTCTAGGCCCTAGGGCACGTACGGCAGCAGTAAGTTCGGCGACCTCGTTCCACAGTTCAACATTTTGATTCTGAAATGTGAGCGTTCTTTTGTTTTAATGAGGAATTATGTTCTATATACCAAGCTTACATGTAACTAAAACACTTGGCAGCTTCCTCATAATTGTTGGCTTCTTTATCCAGTTAATACGCTTCAAACTTTGTAGAATAGGATTTATTCTCTACGGAGCTTTGTACCTGGACATCAAAGTTATTGGGAAATAGTTTTTGCGCTTATAATCCGTTCCTTTGCCACACAAGGATCGGTGGAACGTGCTTTCTGGACTTGAGCTATGATGTAGTTTTCTCCAGTACTTAAATCCATTGCACAAACTTTTGATAAATTCAAGAAATCGAAAACTTAAATGAAAACAAATATACAAGTGTCAAGTCAAATGGAAATGAGCTTGACAAGAGTGGTGAATCTGTTGTGTCAGTGTCAGTTTCAACCGTGGTGGGCTGTGACAATCGTGACTGTGTTCAGACGCACAGCTTTTTTTTTAAAGAATTGCAACCCAAATTTGGTGAATAAGTATATTCTTATCTCAGTACATTTTCATCAATTTTCATATTAGTTGTTTTATAACATTCCGTAGGTATTTCTATTCAACAAAAATACTGATTAACGTTAATTGTTCCATTATAATACCAAAAGATACTACCTATAAATATATTAATGTAGGCTTTGAAATACGAGACATGTAAAAATAAAACAAATACAAATACGTATACTCTATTTTAAATTATATATAAAATAACGGAGAAACTCATAATTTATACTTAATAACGGCAACGATATTAATTTTGGTATTTATAAATTATAACTAAACTCCAGAAGTATACTAAGCGACATTAGCTGTGTTTTTTTGAGCTTCTATCTCAGCAAAGCAAAGTAAAGTAGGATTTTCAGTACGCTAATTACAACAACTACGTTATACTTGACACTTCGAGAATCGCAATAGTTGTTGTAATTGCGTGCTGAAAATCCTAATTTACTTTGCTTTGCTGAGATTGGAGCTCAAAAAACACGGCTGTTATGTGATAAGCGTATTCTACTCGATTTATGTTAACTGCCTCACGAATGTTCGCTAAAAATGTTTTTATTTGTTTATTATTCTTCCGAACTGTTCATCTTTCTTTTATATCAAATAAATATACAATTATTTTTGAAAATTGATCACTGTCCACACAAAATTGTGTTGTAATAATTATTTTCAAATTTAACGGATAAAATTGTGTGAACGCAGCCAGCAGATTTGCCCACACCGGAAGCCAGATTTTAAGCAGCGGAAGTTGTTACGTTTTTTTGAGGGTGTATTGGTGAGCCGGATTTTTCGAAGTTTCGTGACATTAGTCAATACGAATTTCTATGTAACAATACTAGCGCAAAAATTTGTCACAAGCCCATGGTAATATAGCTTGTAGGCAAGTAACGGAAAATCGGCCGGAGTTGGGGGTCTCATATTATCTTAGCTTGGAGCTAAAAACATCTTTCAAAGGACGGTTATTGTCGTGCTGTTTAAATAAACTTATTAAAATATTATTCGTCTAACCAAAAGTTGAAGCAGATTGTGTATGCTGCTAGGGTCATGTCTCCAGTAGTCGAACACTAGCTTCCTATACCCGAACTAAAAGTTTCCTTAATTCGAACACTAGATTTCGTGTATATTTTTAAATTAAGAAAATGAGAAATTATTTAAAACATAAAAAACACTAGCAAAACAACTTAAAAAGAAATAAATAAATTGGATTTTTTTTTGCATGCGATGAAATTTTAGCAAAAGATCAAAATTTGAACGGGTTTTTATTAATACGATCGGCTTTGATGTCTAGAACCAGTTTAAGTGCTTAACATAAGATCATTTTTGGAACGAACTTATGACGTAAACGCTGCCAATCACTTATTGATGCCTTATAATCGGCCTTAATGTGGGGGTAACATCTGCAGACTGCATGATGTGTGTGGTGTTATAGGGGGTAGTGAGTATCTAATTGTTGGAGCGTTAAATCATATTCAATCAAGCCATCCATTGAAATCATTGGCAAGATATTTGTATAAGGTTTCCTGTTTCAGAACGACCAATTATCCAATCTTTCGGCATTTTTTCGTCAAGTTTTGATGGTGGGTTTTGTAAGTAAGGAAATACAATTTCAGGGGGTAATGTTACTCCTTTTGAATATGTAGTATTCGTAAAATAAAATGAAACTACTTTATATAAAACAAAATTGATATTTAATAAAAGAAATTTAAAGAATTTGGAAAACAATAGAAATTGGAACAATAGAGATAATTTGGAAATTGATGTGCGCACGGCGATGGTCGGAAGCAAAACTCGCTTGTTCGCACATAACGCTGGCTGCCGTTGTTGTTGATGACAGTTCGTCTTCTTTTTTTGTGAGAGAGGCAAGAGTTGCCAATGATGGATGATGGTTTGTGCTACGTAAGTACCGCCACATTACTCCCCCTCTAATCGTTCATGATTGGTATCTGGCAGGAATTGTTACTTTGCGACCGGATCTTGTTGTTGTTGGTATCGGAATTGAAACTGGGGTAAACTGTTCTGGATCATCTATGATGAATGCGGGCTTCAGTCTATCTACGGAGATGTCTTTAGCTCTTCCATTGACGTTGATTTTGTAGTATTTGTCGTTTTTGGTAACCACCTCGAAAGGACCATCGTAGGGTGCTTGCAGGGGACGTTTGACCTTGTCGCATCGTACGAAGACATGTCTGCAGGTCTTTAAATCCGGATGAACGAAGAATTTAGCTTTGTCATTGTGTGTCACAGGGATGGGACTTAACTTTGACATCGACCTCTTCAGTTGTTTCATAAACTCTGATTCCGTGGGTATGACTTCTGCTGGGAAAAAAAACTCGCCGGGTAATCTAAGTTTTGTTCCGTACGTCATCTCTGCTGGAGTGAAATTGGTTCCGCTTTTCACGGTTGATCGAATACCCAAGAGGATGAGTGGAAGGAAATCGCACCAGTTCTCGTTGGAATAACATTTTATCGCTGCCTTAAGCGTCCTATGCCAGCGTTCAATCATCCCGTTGGCCTGAGGGTGATAGGGAGTTGTCTTAAGGTGTGTAATTCCCAGATATTTTGTCAGCTCCGTGAAAATGTTGGACACAAACTGCCGTCCCTGGTCACTTGAAATCCTTCCCGGAACTCCAAAACGAGAGATCCAGTTGGTGATGAATTCGCGTGCGACGGTTTCGGCTGTGATGTCGGGCAAAGGGACTGCTTCAGGCCAACGAGAAAAACGATCTACCATAGTAAGGCAGTATCTGTTGCCTCTTGACGGTGGCAAGGGTCCGATGAGATCGATGTTGACGTGCTCGAAACGTTGCGCTGGATCCTCGTATAGTCCGTACGCTGTTTTGCTATGACGATGCACTTTCGATTTCTGGCAGGGCAAGCAGTGTTTGACGAATTTGGCTATGGATTCTGACATGCGGGGCCAAACAAATCTAGCTTTAATGAGCTTAATTGTCGATTTTGCACTCGGATGCGAAATTGAGTGAAGTTTGTCGATAACCCTAGCTCTAAACGAAGCTGGGACGAAAGGACGAATGGTTTCTTGGGATGTGTCGCAATATAGAGATGTTTTGTAGTCTGAAAGAGGAAACCGTTTAATATTTAGAGCAGATTGCTTGTTACCTGGCTCCAGATATTCTTTCAAGTCTCCATCATCCAGTTGTTCTCTTGCCATTTCCGCGAAGTCTATCTCCGTTGAGGAAATTTCTTGTATCCTAGATAACCAGTCTGCAACGTTATTGTCCTGGCCGGCGATGTGACGTATATCAGTACAGAACTGCCCTATTAAGTCCAGTTGGCGTTGTTGTCGTGGAGATGCCTTGTCGAGGTTTTGTTGAAAAGCAAAAGTTATGGGTTTATGATCCGTTAAAATCACAAACCGCCTGCCGTCCAAGAGATGCTTGAAAAATTTGATGGCCTGGTAGATTGCAGTCAACTCACGATCGTACGTGCTGTAGTTTAACTGTGCTTTTGTCAGTTTCTTTGAGTAAAAGCCGAGTGGCTGCAAATCGCTGTTCACCATTTGATGTAACACCGCACCTACTGAAAGATCCGATGCGTCTGTGGATAGAATAAGGTTAGCGTTCGACGCCGGGTGGTGCAACAGCGTTGCATTCACTAAATCTTGTTTGCAACACTCGAAAGCATTTGTAGAAGTATTGTCCCATTTAAGCGGTGTGGTGTCGTTCTTCTTGTTGCCAGTGATAAGTTTTTGCAGCCGCATTTGGTTATTTACAGCACGAGGTATGAATGTCTTGTAAAAGTTTATTATTCCCAAAAACTTTTTTAAGTCCTTCGCAATTATTGGCTTCTTAAAATTTTTGATCACTTCTACTTTACTCTCTGTAGGTCGTATGCCTTTGTCGTTCACCAAATGTCCCAAAAAGTTAACTTCTTTTTGACCGAAGATGCATTTAGCGACGTTAATCGCCAAGTTGTTCTGGCGTAATCTAAGGAAGACTCGGCGTAAGTCTCGGATATGTTGCTCGAAGTCCTCAGAGGCTATGCAGATATCATCCAGGTATGCAAAGCAGCAGTCGGTTTCGTTTTGAAGTACCATGTTAATATGCCTCTGGAAAGTTTGTGACGCATTTCTGAGTCCGAAGGTCATAAACTTAAACTCAAATAACCCGAAGGGCGTGGTAATTGCAGACTTCGGAATATCGGAATCTTCTATTCGAATCTGATGATAAGCGCGACGTAAATCAATCGTTGAAAAAATCTTCTTTCCATGAAGTATGTGGCTGAAATCACGAAGAAATGGTATTGGGTAGCGATCAGGTAGAGTTCGTGCATTGAGTGCTCTGTAATCACCACAGCAACGCCACTCCCCGTTGGGCTTTCTCACCATATGCAGTGGGCTCGCCCAAGCGCTCTTGGATGGCTGGCAAATACCGTTTTCCATTAGATCGCGGAATTCGGATCGGGCAGCCTCGAGTTTGTCGGGAGGTAATCTGCGGGGACGCGCGTAGATGGGCGGACCGTGGGTTACTATATGGTGAGTTACCTCTATGGCGGTCGGTCTCTTCAATGCATTAAAGTTCGTAATGTCCTTAAATTCGCCTAGAATAGATGCGAACGTATCATTTAACTTAAATGTGTGAATTTGAACTCTACCTGATCTAGATGGATCCCCCGATGTCTCCAAGCGTGTGTTACCATCAATAAGCTTGCCTCTACGTACGTCAATCAATAAGTTGAAGTGTGTAAGGAAATCAATGCCTATGATTGGATTTTTTACTTGTGCAACAATAAAATTCCACGTGAATGATCTGCGTAATCCAAGGTCAAGCGTGAGTTGCTGGCTACCAAACGTTTTGATTTCGCTCCCGTTGGCCGCATATAATTTAGTAGAATGAGGAGACTTAAATGCGACAGATCGTTGTGGTGGAATCACGGACACATCGGCGCCGGAATCTATCAGGAATTTTTTGGTTGATTTTTTATCATGTATGAACAGACGTGCGATTTGGAAGCCACTACTGTCCGTTTTGTCTGCTAATGGAGACAGCTGGCTTAGTGGTTTTTTGGCGTTGGAAACGAGCATGGAGAACGGCACTTACGAGATTCTGCTCCAAATTTCCTATGGTACCAACAATCAGATCCGTTGCTCGTTTCCGGTGTTCGGTTAGGCTTGCGGTTTTGCGATGGAGTTCGGTCACGTTTACGGCTTTGAGTTCGATGGGAAAAGCGGCGATCTATTCGGAGAAGTTGTTGTAGTTGACGATCAATTTCCTCAATCCGCTGTTCCAATGAAGTGGTCGGAGTAAATGGTGTACTAATTGCTGACACGTCTCCTTGGTAATGGCCGCTTACTTCTAAAATTTTGTCGGCAAGAACCGCCTTTTCCTTCAAATCGGTAGTAGAAGCTTGTAAAATTGCTTGGGCGTGGGTTGGCAAACGATTTAACCAAAGATTGTGTAAGAACTCATCGGTCAAGTGACCTCCTCCTAAGTGCTTCATTTCTTGTAGCAACTGCGAAGGTTTTTTGTCGCCCAGTTCTATGTCAGAAAGCAACCGTCGAATATTTTGTTGCTCAGAAGCACCAAATCTTTCCAGGAGCACTCTCTTGAAATTGCTGTATTTTCCAGAGTCTGGAGGATTAAGAATGGCATCTGTGACTTGCGCTAGTATTCTGGTTTCGACTGCCGCAACCACTGTGTTGAATCGTGAGTTGTCCGAGTTGACTCCAGAGTTTGCAAATTGTGCCTCTACTTGGGCGAACCAAATTTTCGGATTTTCTTCCCAAAAAGGTGGCACTTTTACAGAAACTCGATTCACGTTGCTGGTTACTGTTTCGCTGGTTTCTTCAGTTTTATTGGGGGGTGCACTGCCAGAAGCGTCGACATCTAACGGCATTGTGTAACGTTATTAAAAGCGTATCTAATAATTTTCCGCAACACGTGATGTGGCTTCGAGAAAAGTCGATCGATACTGTTGATGGAAAAAAAGCGGTAAAATATGTCGTAGAAAAATTTCCACTCGGGGTCACCAATGTAGTATTCGTAAAATAAAATGAAACTACTTTATATAAAACAAAATTGATATTTAATAAAAGAAATTTAAAGAATTTGGAAAACAATAGAAATTGGAACAATAGAGATAATTTGGAAATTGATGTGCGCACGGCGATGGTCGGAAGCAAAACTCGCTTGTTCGCACATAACGCTGGCTGCCGTTGTTGTTGATGACAGTTCGTCTTCTTTTTTTGTGAGAGAGGCAAGAGTTGCCAATGATGGATGATGGTTTGTGCTACGTAAGTACCGCCACAAATACCAAAAGTCCTGTTAAGTTTTCTTTTTCATTTGATAATTTGACTTCATACAAATTTCGAAAACGTTAGGGCCAATAACTTTTCAGTTTTTGGGCCTAAACTGAAGGATGTTTCGTACCCATTAAAAATCCGTGAAGGATCGTCGAACATATCCTTGGCATTCATTTCTTTTAAAAGGTTTCCAAATCACGGAACTATTTTCGAATGCTTTCTTTAGTTACGACGACTCTGGCTTTACGTATATAGATTCAGATATTCGGAGACTTAACTCTTTAAGACGCTTCAAAAAACTATAATGCCAATTCTTTCCCGGTCGATCGTCTTTGAAAGGAGTTGGTCGTTTTTCATCCCTTACTAGAACATCTAAGAGTTCGTTTGGTCTTTGCGGGAATCCGCACTTTGCAATCTTAATGAGCCAATCTACGACAATGCATTCCTCACTTTCTGTAAGGACTGTGATGGAAGGTCCCATTCGCTTAACTCCGTATGCGATCTTCCCATGAACCTAGGGATGCCAGATTAAAAAATACGAAAAGGGGGACAAAGTGAGTTTTCTAGGGGGGACAAGTGTTAAAAAAGGGGGACAAATATTTGTTTTTATTATTGATCACCAGAGTCCAAAAAATATGAAATAAAAATAGCTTTGAAAGTTTTCTTGCACTTCAAATGGATGTGTTCACAAAGAATCTTGTTAAAAATATTAAAAGAAAGTATTTTAAAAATTTACAATTGAATGTTTTCTTTTGTTGAATTTTGACTTATTAAGGGGGACAGTAGTTTGTGTTAGGGGGGACAAACAGCATTTTTGTATGAAAATGGGGGACTGTCCCCCCTAAAGGGGGGCGTATGGCATCCCTACATGAACCCCATCATGGATTTTAGTTATGGGTACACCAAACTCCTTACTCGCTGCTCGAATGCTTAACCCACCCTCACGAAGAGCCTTTAAAGCGTTTGCTAGCGAAGCTTCACTATAAGTCTGGTTTTCGTTTCATTCTGTCTGAAATAAGACAGTTTCCAAAGTAATTTAAAAAAACCGGCCAAGTGCGAGTGTCACTCGCGCACCGAAGGTTCCGTATTTGGCTAAAGTCCAACACATCAGATATTATTTGAAATCTATATCATTCAATCTTTCCCCTCTTCATGAATTCATCACAATTTTGTTTAATTTAATTACTTAATATTTTTACTCTCAAAAATTACTCGCAGATGAATCTCATTTTCTAATTATTACCTAGTACCTACCAGATTTATATACAATGCTAGTACCCAACCCACGCCAATTTTTTATTCTGTATGCGACCTGTCCCAATTGAAAAACTATTGACTAAAAATATATTACTTTTTAACTTTCTCCATTACGTAGTAAGAGAAAGATATTGGTTTCGTACAAAATTTCGAACTCGAGATTTTAATCAATTCTGATATTACGATGATAGAGGAACTCAAAAAAGTGGGTCGCAAAATTCTGTCCGGTCTGTCCGTCTGTCCGTCCTTCCACGGGCCTACAGTCTAAACGGCTTCACGGATTACGTTCAAACCTCGGGTTTGGAGTTTTTGGGCTTACAGTTCGGGAGGTGTTTTTTTTTTCAATGTAACCTCAATATTAATGGTACTTCCCATTCAACATTTTCGTACCAGTTTGATTTGATCGAAAACGGCTCTAACGATTTCAACCAAAATCGATATTTAAGCTTAAGTAGGTGAGGTTACCATGACTGCGTACCCAGTTTTTGGCTAAAAATTCGAACAACGGAACTTTTTAAATTTAGACATATCTCGAAAACGGTCTATACGATTGTAGCAAAAATTAATTTCTAAGGTTATGTGGTCATTTATAACTTAATAGCAACCTCAGTTTTTCTCTATATTATCGTACAATGGATTTATGAAAAGAGTAATTTTTGAAAAATATAGTTTTGTCTAGTTAACTTAAAACGGCAATAACGATTTTGACCAAAATGCAAACTTATAGTCAAATTGATGTTTTCAAAACTATTGTGTCCTTAATTTTCAATTCGAAGCACCGAAAACGCTAATTTTAGAAACTGCTCATATCTCGAAAACCCCATCTTCGATTTCGATAAAATGTCAAAAACGAAGTATTTCTATAATCCGGAACAATATCATACAGTCAGTTGTATTTTTCCAAATAAACATTGCAATATTTGCAACTGTTATGTCTGGATAGTTTTACAAAAACAAAAACCTCATTTGCACCGCACACACGAGCATCGGGATATTCAATTTATAGCTACTAATGCAAATTCACAAATGCCTGAATTATTACAAATTATTACACAATCTATCTAAAGATATCGGTCTATCACGAGCAATACTTCCAATAACTGAAAACTTAAATTCTATTACAATCAAAGTTAAAAACATATCCTTAGGTCAAAAACAGAAACTGCTACTAGGTACGCTTCTCCTGTACTCAAAAATCAAGTGAGGAGTAAGACCTTATAAAATAGTAGAGTAGACGCTTGCGACATTGCCAGTTACTGAGAGCTTTAACCTTTAAAAACTTATATTGTTATTTTATATAACTGCCATATGAGATGAATACCCAAAAGAGAATTTTGTTTTCTTTTGTCTAGTATCGAGAAAGTTTCGTTCGACCCAGTCGTGCACTTTATTTTTTGTTCTGTACGCCCTGGTGTCTTTGATGGTGTCAATTGTGCACAACTGCGTAGTAGATTAGAACATAAATGGGAGCAACGTATTTTACATGGTAAAATTATCTTTTTTGAAAATATCTTGTAAACTATTAACTTTTCGGCAAAACAGTATTCAGCACAAATATAGATAAGAACATGATCTACAAAAAAGGTATTTATGCATTTTTTTGTGAATCAAGAAATAAACCGTTTTTTGGGCGAATGAAAATATTTTTTTCACCAGATTACTAATTAATCGAAAACCAATCGATGTATTCCTTCCATTGGTATTTGTCGTTTAACTAGAGGTTATACCGGATGTTGTGTGTAAATTTTAGCCTCCTATGTCAATCGGTTCTTGAGATAGACCTGGTAACAAAATTAGCTTAGTGGGTTCGGACAGACAGACAGACAGACAGACAGGCAGACAGACAGACGGAGAGACATCCGAGCGAAACTAATAAGGTTACGTTTTTTCCCTTTGGGTACGGAACCTTAAAAAGGATGACCCCTGTTCGGAATAAGGAAACCTAAAATATTGAGTTTGCTTGAACCGAACACTGAGGAAAAAAGTGTTCAGTATTCGAACACTGAGGAAATAAGTGTTCGAATACTGGCCCCAACGATCTCGATATAATTATGAAGAGAAAAACACTAAAACAAATTTAGATTCTGTAATATTCATTAACTGACAGGGAAAAACTTTTTTGGACAAAGTTGCCTGTATTCGAACACTAGTGGAAAATCTTAAAAATATACAGTTTACACAGCTTTTTACAAAAAGTGTTCGACTACTGGGAGTGTTCGAAATTAGGCGACCTTACCCTACTCAATAGCTACTGATTAAAAAAAACAGTTCCTCTGTTCCCTAAATGTGAGCCTTTTATTTTAAACAAGTAAAATATGCTAAATTTTCCTAAATATTTGAACAATAGTTCAAAATTTGCAAACAGTAATAAACCTTGGCTTGCCTCCGGACGGAAACTCTGTCATTTCATAAAAGCAAAAGACAAAACCACTTTCGTAAAGTGAACCGAAGTCGAAAAACCGGGAAGTGCAATAAAAAAAAAACTCCGGATTAACGTAAGTTTTAATAAAAATTATCAGGAAAATGGTGAAATACCTGGCGGATCGGACCTTACACTGTTTAAAAATCAACTGTACATCCCTTTTCTCATATCTCCCCTTTATATCCGCTCCGCCATCTATCAAGAAATTTCTTATGTTCTCCGAATTCTAGCTGGTTCTAGAATTAGCCCAGTGAAGACACTCATTTGACAGATTGAAGTCTCCAATTGGAAGTGGAATATATTTAGTGACTAATCCACTAATGGGTTGTCTACACTTCACCATCTTAGGTTCCACATCACAATTTCTTAAAATATTCGTCTACAATGTGAAGTACGACACAGCCGTCATATTGAATAGAAATACATATGTGTCTCTTTGTCGGCGACAGCGAATTTGGGACAATCCGCATGTCGTATTTTATATTGCAGTCAATATATGTTACGCCTGAAATATTGAACGAAGCGCGGATGTCAAAGAATCACTGGCGATTCGTCAAAAAACTTCGCGAGTAATAAAAACTGACTTCTTCAGGAATTTTCGGCAAACATCTAAACAGTATGTAGAATACCCTTGCAAAAAAAAATTATAGTAGTTCTCACCGCCATCTGTCTATACAAGAGTGAGTATATAGGAAAAGAGATTTTTTACTTTGACTCTGTAACATATTACCGCTAATGCTATGCTGAAATATGCATAAAGTTAAAGGCGCTGGCGGTCTTTGTTATAATAAATCGATGTCCAGAAACTTCCTTCTTAGGTATAAGTGCTAAAAGATTTCCAAATAACTGCAATGACTTTAAAAAGACTTCAATGACTTCAAAGCAATCCCAATCACAGAAGATTGGATTCAACTGAATGAAATCTTTGACTTCACTCAAATGAATTCTCAATCACTGACTTTCAAATGAATGGTGATTTAATATTTTGAAGTTGAAATCTTTGAGTGAATTCATGAGTTACGCATTTTCATTAAATTAAATGAATTAAATTCTTAAATGATTTAATTCCTTTACAACTCTGTTGTTTTCTAGACAGCTGCTACAGATTTTAAATGGAACACAAAAAAACAGCAACTTTGAATCACTAACTGAACACTCATATTAAGTTCCCTTACCTACACAAATAGAACACACAAGACTTTTTGTTTTTAAATAAACTTCATTTATTCTAGGACTAAAATATTCCATATACAATTTGTAATGCAGTTCATCATCGTATCGTGTAGAATTTAAGAAATAATAAAAAGATCGTTCAACAAAAATATATATTTATAATATACTCGTACTTATTGCATACAATTAAGTATAAATCTAATTACAATTTACGTGTATTCATATATTCAACAAACAAACAAAATATTTTGTGCCTGTTTCTACAGTAATTACATTTAGTATTGTGAGATAAAGTTTAAATATAATTTAAAGTAAATAAATTGAAAAAAATCAAATACATAAAAACGTTTCTATTTAAATCACAGTGTCAGCAACGAATATCAATTTGCGGATGATGCTTCGTGCTCCACCATCGGACGGAATCGTTTGCTGTGTTACATAATAATGTGTATGTTTAAATATTTATTTCAATTTAATTGTCTTCACTAAAAACAAAATCCAAGAGTGATCGTGCTACATTATGTTCATTTATAAAATAATTACAATAATTTATACATCTCCGAAAACTGTTTTGTACTCACACACAGGGGTGTTTAATAACAATTTATTTTTTAATTCGTAAAAACAATTATCTACGTAAATCAATGGAAGACAATTATTATTTAAGGTTTCCTTTGAGGCTAATTTTAAAATTAAAACAGGCGTAAGTTAAATTTATTAAAAATATAAGTTTTTCGTTTGAAAACTTTGCTTTAGCCCGGTTCTTTTCTTATGGACATGCCCCACCGGGGGGCAATATTCAATTATTCATTCATCGCACAGAGTTAACCAATAATTACAAATTAAAATATATTACTAAGAAGAAGAAAAACTCAGGACTTAATGCAACGATTTATGCAATATTACTTTTTACACAGTCTTTTTTCTTAAAAACAACGTTTAAATTTTAAACGAACTATAAGGTAGGTTGGTGGTGAGATATATAAGTAATATACTTTCGACGTTCTAGACTTCTGTACTATGCGTTTGTATTCGAACTTTTTTCACGCTGCCATTGCGATTCATAGGAGGCGAATGTCCTGATCCTGAGAAGCCAGGATTTTGTATACCCAGCGCGTCTTTCGGTCGGGGTTTCTTTAAGCTCGACCGGAGTGGTGATCGTGTGACTGATTCAACAGTCGAACCATTTGAGACACTTGTTACAGTAGTGCTCATTGACGCAACACTGCCACCGTTTCGAATACCACTGTATGGTTTACCCGACGCATCTGTCACGGAGATTCCTGCAAAAGATAAAACTAGTTAAAAAAATGTGCTAATGGAAAATATTGGCTATAGACATAGGTTGTCAGAATTTATTTTATGACACTGTCTTAATATACAAAACATTATAGATGCAAGCTAAGAGGAAGCTCTCCTTTACGGAGCGATTTCTTATAAAAGGCAATATCAACATCTAAAAACAACTCTTACCCCAGAGGTCTAAAGTTTGCTTGCTTGACGTTCTATCTTTCTGGGATATATTTCGAATTTAGATGGAAGTCAATTTATTTTTGTTTCTTATAGTTATAGCCCCTACTCACATAGCAAACTTGTCAGAATTTTCTTAGCTTAACCCTACTTTTATGTTTAACTTGAGGCAGTTTGCTAACGACGGTGCTAATTGCTGAGACTGGTTTTGTAAGTTACTAAACTGAAGCGTCGCAGGTTTGTAAGCCTCTCATATTTTATGTAAAGTACAGTAGTTATTCGATTTTTTTTAGCGAAAAACTGAGTATGCAATCATGTGAACCTCATCTAAGTTCAAATTGTTGAAATCGTTAAATCCGGGCGTAGTCATATTGGGGCTACCTTGCAACAAAAAAAAATAAAGTGCACGACTGGGTCGCACGAAACTTTCTCGTTTAGTGCGAGTCTGACTGACTTTCAGAGTCTTCAGCAAATCGAAAATTGAGGACACAAAAGTTTTGAAAACATCCATTTGACTCTAAGTTTGCATTTTGGTCAAAATCGTTATCGCCGTTTTCCGGCAAACTGAAAAAAACTAAAATTCCTTTTTTCGAAAATCCATTGTACGATAATATAGAGAAAAACTAAGCTTGCTATTAAGTTATAAATGACCACATTACCTTAGAAATTATTTTTTGCTACAATCGTATAGAGCGTTTTCGAGATATGTCAAAATTTCAAAAGTACCGTTGTTCGAATTTTTAGCCAAAAACTGGGTACGCAGTCCTGGTAACCTCACCTACTTAAGCTTAAATATCAATTTTGGTTGAAATCGTTAGAGCCGTTTTCGATCAAATCAAACTGGTACGAAAATGTTGTATGGGAAGTACCATTAATATTGAGGTTACCTTGCAAAAAAAAAAAACACCTCCCGAGCTGTAAGCCCAAAAACTCCAAATCCGAGGTTTGAACGTAATCCGGGAAGCCGTTTAGGCTGTAGGCCCGTGGAAGGACGGACACACGGACAGACGGACAGACCGGACAGAATTTTGTGACCCACTTTTTTGAGTTCCTCTATCATCGTAATATCAGAATTGATTAAAATCTCGAGTTCGAAATTTTGTACGAAACCAATATCTTTCTCTTACTACGTAATGGAGAAAGTTAAAAACCGCAACGGAACTGTAGGCATAAAAGCTCCAAATCCGATGTTTGAACCAAATCCGGGAAGCCGTTTAGGCTGTAGTCATCGGGACCATACGGACTGACAGGCAGACAGCATCGAGACCCACTATTTTGAGTTCCTCTATCTAAATGTCAGAATTGATTAACATCTCGAGTTCGAAATTTTGTACGAATACAATATCTTTCTCTTACTACGTATTAGGGAAAGATAAAAATCTCTTTCATATTCGCAGTTAGCATTGTTCAGTGCCGCAGCCAGGATTCTTTCAACGCTAGCTGTGGTCACTGGAAACGTGGCCAAAACCGACAGCACAAAGTTTAAATCTCTAAAGTAAGTCTTGTCACATTTTTTTTTGTTTATAATAAACACGCGCTAAAGAGGTTGTGACTACTCTTATGCTGTAGTTTGAAGTCACATATATCAAGAAATTTCAAAACTATGGTAGAAGGATCACTTGACGATATTTTTTCGCACCAAAGAATGCTAACAAGTTAGCTTTTCCGTTTCGTTCACTCTACAGTTCACAAATCACAACTACAGCAAAACCTGGGGGCAGATCTTGAAACGATAGTAGAAAATCTTCGTTGACCATGAATCTGTCCGAAGATTTCATATTAACGAATCTATGCAAGGAATCAGTATAGACACTCTAAAATAGGCTTCAGTAGAAGAGGTTCTTGGAGCTCTTAATCGAACTTCAACTTCCCCGGCAATTTGGGATGTAGATTGAAAGCATCTCTGAAGAAATTGTCGGCATCTTCTCTGATGTTCTTAAGAGAATTCAGAACTGCTTTTGTGCGGTCGATTGCAGAAACGAAATCTAAGAATTTGTTCTGAACTAAATAGTTTTGTAGGATACAATCAGGCCTACTAGAAAATCATTTTTTTGGGCCGCTGCCAAAAGTATTTATGCTTTCGAAGACATCGCCCACGTTCTGCTCGTTATTTTTTCAAGACTTATTGAGATGCATTTGAAGAGCTCTACAAAGGAAACAATACTGTCATGCCTTTCATTGAATCTTTCACCAAGGCGTAGAAGTCGAGTATTTCGGGTCTCGTGCGTGTTTTTTAATGACATTTTTAAAAGTTAAATTTGGATTTGAATGGTTGCGGAAGAAGTTAGCTATTTCACTATCTACACCAAGGCAATTGCGAATTGCAGTAGTTGACACGGCATTGGACAGAGCCAGGTTCGAGCGATGGCTTACACAGTGTACATACAACATACCTAGCCCCTCACACGTGCTAAAGTGTGGACTGTAGCGAATTGTAGCGCCCCCTAGTTAAGTAAAGGTTTTATGATGCGTAGCACAGGACTTTTAATTTTCAGTTTGCGGCTCACAGTACCCGCTGCTAGATATTTTGTCGAAGGTATATGGGCTTTAAAACAAGCTAAGAAGAAAAAAAAATAATACGAAATTTGTTCGCTGTGGGGAGGTATTTTTTCACTGATAAGTTTTAAATTTTCTCGTTGCAACTGATGAAATGGATATCCATAACGTCAAATGATCTCTATTAAGAAAAAAATAATTACCATTTCTCGTTCGTCCCTCCTTAAAGCCGGGATTATTAAATGTGGTAGCATTTGCAGGTGATGCGTCCACTCCCCCCATTGTGGGGTCTCCTTCAGGTTTTCTTGAGAAAAGCATATCATAGACTGACGCCACAAACAGGGCCAGTGTTAAAACTATTACAGCTATCTGCAATTTGATTAATTTTTACATTTAAATTAAACCCTTTGTGAATGTGTCAAATAAACTTACTTGTAAATAAAACGAGACTCCCCGCGTTACTCGGAATCCGTAATTTTCGGAATCGTCTATCTGTACAGCAAACAAAATGGTCGCAATAATAGCCAGTAAGCCTGAAATTGTCACACAAAAAAGTCACATAAATCAAGAGCTTGCATTTTGATAGCTTCAACTCACAGCCAATTAGTGCTAGAACCATTTTGGTCATAACCAAAGAAGTATACTTCATCACAACCTTTTCCCTGGATGATATCATTGCTATCTGTATCACTGCAAATATGCAATAAATCCCCAACACAGCCGAACTAAGTACTGCCAAAAGACCACTGATATAAACAGAAGCTGGAATTACACCAAATGTTAAAAAATTTAGCTGTGAAGCCAAAAATATTTCAAGACCACTTACAGGCAAGTTGAAACTTGGACACATCACTGCCGCATTTCTCTCTGTTGTAGGTAAGCTGTTTGCACACTTTAAACGGACTAAAGTATCCTCTGTCGGAATCGTAATATCCACCTGCAGATTGGTAACCGTTATAGTAACACTCGAATGCAAATATTTGTAAAGCATTTTGATTGAAATAATATTATTTACTCACCAGATGGACTGTCGTAGTAGCCCCATATTGGTATTCCAATGGCGGCTGATGCTAATGCAAAGCAAATAAATCCCAGGCAGGTTAGCCCCGCCGTGTAAATAGAAGTTCTCGGTCTTGCCATTTCAACTTCAGCATAATTATACTATCTGTTTCGGTAGTTTATGTTAGTTTTTCATAATCACTACTTCATTAATTCGAACAGGTTTCCGTTGTGTTGAATGTGGAGAGATATCGATGAAACCAGTCTCCAGCAATCCATTGAGATCTGAAAGAAGAAAACAGTTTGGTTAGATGTTGTTGTTCCGAAACAAACTATGCGATGTGTAGATAGAAATAGATGAAACGAGGGACTGGGTTGTTTGTCAACAATAACATTTAAGAAATTTGCATAACAATTTAAATGGACGGTTGGAACTTTGATTGCATTTCAAATTTATTCAGATGTTCCCACACTCTTATTCTTACTGGCTGGCTATGTGGTGATAAGGTGAAAGTGGCTCATATGGAGTCACATGACTTTCGTATTTGAATGTACCCACTGAACAAGAAACTATTTATTTATTTATTTATTTATCAAAATAATTTACAAAAATCAATTTATAATTTTTGTAATAATTTATCTTTAAGAGAAAAATAAGATAATTCTATAGAAAGGTACATTTTGTATCTGATAATTATTAAAAAAACAACAAGAAACTATATTTTATGGGTTTATTTCAAGTGTTAAAATGGCGCAATTGCAACTTAATTGCATCCATATTTACTACACACAGGAATGAAAAGTGAAGGTAAGGTGCCCTATGAAATGATGTTGAATCAATTTCGTTTGAATAGCGTTCCTAATTTTGCGCACTTATAATGTAGTTTTGGAAACAATTTTGAAAGTGCAGTAAATGGTTTCCGGCCTTAGTTTTCATACTAAAATAATTATTTGTAGGTATACGTATACAAGGTATTGTTATGAATTGGGATAAGCTGGCGTAATATATTTACATAGTTTGTTTAGGCTGATTGTGTTTTAGGAAGATTGACGTACAAACGTGCGCAAACCATACTGCAGCAAACATTGAAAGCAAGTCTGCAGCAATAAGCAAAACGTTCAAATAATGGCACCAACTAAGAAAAAAATATATAATTTTATAGGTCTCCGAAACAGATGATACCTAAATATCCAACCGATAAGTACAAGTACAAGAGGTAGTTACTAACTTGATCTTAATGATAGCAAGGGCTGTACTTTTACCTTACATCTTTTAAGAAAATTTTACTCAAGTCTATATATACAGCTAGCGAAATATAATCTGTAATATTGGCTTAACCGCCTTATATGTTAAGTTTTTGGCTGTGGTGTTATGAGACAAGAAGGACTCTTCTTAGTTCTAAGCCAACTTTGATTCAAATAAATCCCAGGCAGGTTAGCCGCGCAGTGTAAATAGAAATGAATAGAATTGTACATGCTTTTTGAACTTGCAGCTCTTTTAAAATCAGATTTTTCTGTTAATCCGCATTATAATAAAATAAACCCATTTGAGCATTTTAAGCTTCTAGATCATTTTTTTAACATTATTTAAATCATTGACCTGACTTTTATGGTTTCTATATAATTATATGTAAAGTGAGCGTCTAATCATTTTTCACCACTCAAATGTTTCAAATTATAAAACTTCAATCATTTACATTCCCATTCAATCACTTACATTCCCTTACATTCTTTTTCCAATCACTGTGAATCATTCCCAGTCCTCAACCAAAATTTGCATTCTTTTTTCCAATCGCTAATGCGCCACCATTCATTTGCATTTTCTTTTTCAACCATTTGCACTCTTTCCAATCATTTATTTGCCACTTGAATGCAACTTCTAACAGTATGGAAACACTGTAAAATCAATGGGGATGTTCAATCTAGATTATTACGTCTGACTTGATGATTTTTCAGTTTTTATTGACAAATGGAGGGTGTACCCTATAATTAGAACCCTACTAGACATACAAGTTTGACAGATCAGCGAAAAAATATACGTAAAAGAAACTAAGCGAGATTAAATATTTAAATATTGTGGAAAATAAATACATTTATTAATTAAAAACATACCAATAATTTTCTAAATAGTTTACAGTAATGGAGAATAAAGAAAAAGTGTTGAATCGAGTGTCTCATTTTTGTGTGCCCCAGTGCAACTCATATAGACAAAATGTTATAACCATGAAAAAAATTCCAAAAGATGTTTTAAACACCGGGAAGATCATTTCCTAAATTCTTTAAAATATGTAGTTTACATTTTAAAGAAGGTGATATATTAAAGCCAATTGCAAGAAATAATAAAAGATAGGTAGGTACTGCACGCGTTTGGTCAAAGGAGCATTTCCAAGCAGAAACCTTCCAAATTTATCGAGAAAGTCTAAGACATATCTCGGTTAGTTGGGTACGCCATTGGTATTTGGGATAATGCTGCAGAATAAATAGAATATTAACAACAATTTAAAGAACTTTAAACAGTTCAAAAAGAGTCTAATCCAAAAAAAACAAAATTGTTTATACGAAACCAACGCTAATTTTTCATTCCACTTTTAAACGATTCAAACCAATTTTATGGACCCGGGGTTATTTTATTTTGCATTTTTCTTAATTTGGAAGGATTCACTAACAGTGAGACAGTGTACATCGACAAACAGTGTGACAGTGTCAAATGTGGCCGATATATCATTTGTTACCCTAGACGACATAAAAATTGTACTACCCGATGCTATTCCATGTGGCCATACGAGTAGGCAACAAAGCAGCATAGGTACAGTTTGGAATACCAAATTGATGTTCGCTATAGTTTTTTTTGTTTATTTCCGTTTCTGAAGTCTAAGATTTATTTTTAATTATGTTTTTACCTATATGTTTAGTCACTGAAGACTGTTTTTTAACATTAAAAACTTAATAAAAAAAATGAATGTTTAGCAAAATATTTATTTATTCTTAATTTCAGCAAAGAATGATAATATATTTATTTAGGTTACCTGTCTCACTGTTGGGTATCAGCTGTCTCACTGTATGTGCACGTGTCCCATCAGTGAGACAAAAGAGTTTTGCCGACTTTTTTTATCACCAATTCTATTCCATAAACACAAATACTAAATTTGATATGCAAAAGTTAAGGTGAAACAGGACGCAAATGGATAGGTATCCACATATTAGAATTTAAAAATATTTTGAAAACTTTTTAAGTTACAGTAATTTAAAAAAAAGTGTCTCATTGTTGGCGTGCCTCCCCTACACCACAATGAAACTTTTCCATTACTGTAAACTATTTAGAAATTTATTTGTATGTTTTAAATTAACAAATGTATTTTTAACAGTATTTAAATATTTAATATCGCTTAGCTTCTTCTACGTATATTTTTTCGACGATCTGTCAAACTTGTATGTCTAGTATACGGTTTAAATTATAGCCGCTAGGGTACTACCTCCGTTTCTCAATGGATATACGAGTAGAATAGAGTGAACAGTTTTTTGTTGTTGACGTTTATGAAGGGGTAGCCGATAAATCTAGTCTAATCGTGTCTGACGTCCATAACATTACAGCAATGTTAATATAATGTACAATGTACCTACTTAGCATGAGCAACGAAATAAGCAAATTGTAAATTTTTAATTAGATAACTGCATTTACTGACAACCGCCCCTGATCATCGCAACACTTCCTTATTTATTTTTGACAATAATAATCAGTTAAAAGAGAAAGGCTCCACTGTGTTACTTGCCCACATGCTAAGCCTTCTCAAGTTGCCCCTTTCAATTACAATACAGCTACATACCAGACATTGTTTCTTGTTTGCAAGGCAACAAAAAAAAAACTCACACAAGGTACCAATTTCATTAATCACATATTGTCAATAGAAAGAGTAATAAATCTTATCTCGCCCGGAGGCTTTCATCCTACAAGCACAACCTCCACGAACACCCTCAGTCGCAGTCACGAACAGTAAATCAAAAATAAAATGTCAACACAAATTCGTACGAAGAACAATTCAATTGTCAGATTTTCAAAACAAATGTTGATATAAAAATGTGTTTGTCGTTGCGCTACCCACTTTCATTCTAATATTTCCATCCAAATGAAAAATGCTAAAGTAGAAAAAACAAAAATACTCATTGTTCAATTGTCCAATTAAAACCAACAAATGAAATTTTGAGCTTCTTTTAATTACTAAGAAACTATAAAGTTATTATCTTTGGTGAAAGTCAATTCCGTGTGTTGACTAATCTTACAGTCGCCACCAATTGAATTGATTCACCGTTCAACAAACTTCAAGGATGGTACCAGTAATACCCACTCGTAGCATTCCAATGCGTGATTATGCCACAAATGTAATGCTTGCTTTACGCAGAACTGTGCGTGCAACAAATCTGTTAAAGGAATCAATTTAAAATGTCAGTGTAGACACAAGTAGATCTGTTGTATAATTTTCATACCGTGTCTGTTAACTATTAAAAACGTTTTCCGATAACTGCTGGCACATCCCCATCGAACTAGGCCATAAAACTGATATCGATGAGGAGAACACCAGTACAAACTTAAACTAACTGAAGTAAGTTTTAAAAGCAGAACACTATATCGATTTTTTGTCGTTTCTATAGAGAAACTCAAGTAAGTATAATCAATAGCGTTCACACTGCAAGACTTTCTCCATTAGCAATTGCACAGTGACTTACTAACTGAGTCACAAAGGTAATCGGTCTGGCAAGTAAAAAGTACAAAATGCCTTCCCCGTTGGAAACATACGTATGAATTTTCGTGAATGGGTGACACGAAAGCGCATTGCAAAAACCGACACACACAATATGTATGACACACTTTGTGTATGTTGTTTGCAAGGGTAACCTTGCATTGTCATCATGTTGTCGGAAATTGAACTTCGGCGAAAAAAATGTTTGACAGCTCAGTTCTTACTCAGTAATTACTATATGATAGTTCTTGGTTCAATTACCTAGGGCAATTTGTGAAAATTACACTGAATGGTGAACCACACTGACTATGCCTACCCACCACACCCATGCGGGTTTGGCATAAAGTCTGTCTACTACGTATGTAAAGTTAATTAACATTCGTTGTGATAATTTATGAACTCTTGGGCGACCAAGTGACTGCGCTGCATGTGATTTCAATTCTCTTCAATGGATTATTAATTATTGCGAACTCAGTCAATGATATCAGTGAAACGAAACATTGTGTACATAAAATACATAAGCATTAAAGACAAGTTCGAACTTACAATCAATTAGTGTAGGCTGAAGAGTAAATGAATGGTTTAAAAAAAAATTAATGAGATGAGTCCGCCATAAGTCTTTTAGGTGGCGTTAAGAAATTACTTTCAAATAGTTTTTTGACAGTTTCGTGGTGAGCAAATAATATATACCTCTGGCGAAAAATGATTCTGCTGTTGGCTAATTAGTGTAGGCTTTCTTTTTCTTGGGATTTTCTAAAGTTTTTAAAGGGAAAAAAATAAAAATTGAGACTTGTGTACTTCAATTATGCAAGGGTACATTATCTGACACTTCGGAGAGTGTTGAAAACAGGATTTCACCAAAAGTTGAACACAGATAGGTATAGATTATTTTACGCGTTTAAGCAACTGTAATTCAGGACGTGTGTTAATTCGACTAAAAAATTACAAAAGGCTAATTTTCTTAGATACCTATCGCTGAGGTGAACATCCTGCCAGAAAAGTCTCCAAGAGGTAAGCAAACAACGACTTTATTGGCTAATTTTTTAGATTCCCCAATTGATGTAAAGTTTTAGATTTTACACTTATTCAAAAAATCTGGTGTTCTAGCCTTTGGTTTGATTAAGTTTTATTTTCGAGCATCACTGGAATGTTTATCAAATCTCAAATCGAAGTGTTTGAAAACATGTCCACGAAAATTATTACTCCCAGCATGAGCGAGTAGATTATTTCAGATAATTTTATCCAGCTGAGACTGACGTCCATGCGATATGACGAATAAAATATAGCTAAACTTGACGTGGAAATGTGAACCAGATGCCCTCTGTCAATTATCCATTTTTATGACGAGTAATCTAGGAATTATGGCCTTCAGATGAGTAAAAATGGTACACGTTTATGTGACAATGACATATAATTGTGTTGCAGATTCAATTCAATTTCCTCCCATCACTTATTTCATTAATTGAGGAAATGCATTCAATGTCACTTTTTCGCTGACACAATATTCACATCCATATGGGTATGATTGATTAGGTAAGCCGACACGATTTAACTGCTAACTATTCTTTGGCATTTGGAATGCTTTGATAAAAACAATATTTATTCACAGTTATTTTGACAAGTCAACTGCTCTTAAAGCTGACCTGGCGCAGAAATAAGCGGCCTCCAACTATTAAAGCTGTGAGCGTAGCTAATTCTGATATATATGGGAACCGTGCCACTGAAATGGAAATCTCGCCAACAATATCCGGTAGCAGTACACACTTTTTCAAGGTCAGTTTTAGACAGCTTCGTGCTGCTAGCGAACCATGACGATTTAGCAAGTGCATAATTAGTTAGTGAGAGTAAGAATTTTAGAAAATTAACTGCAAAGCGTCAAAATTTGTCACATGCCACGTAGTTATCATTTGGTAAAGGTTATTTCAAGTAGATTTAATAGTTGAAGCCTTCAAAACTACTGTTATTAACTTAAAAATAAAATCAGCATTCAAAATCGACATTAGTAAGTAGATAAAAACAAAATGGAAGGTGTTTCAATTTTCTAACAGAATAATCTTCCGTTTATTATATCAATATTTTAAATACGTTGATATAATATCGAAATTAAAGTTCGTCGTCTTTTCGAAAAGAATTATTGCCTCTTTTTTGTATATCGATGGCAGTTTCACCACGCTCCTCTTTTTATAATATGAAATGTGAAAGCATAAGTGCATTGATTTGTTTCGTTAATCTAGTTTAAGAAAATTGGTTGTTTAAATTGGTGGCGCAGTCAGCAAAAAATAATGATCGTCTTTGTTCACACAGATGGCACTACTCCAGCAATGCAGCTTTGCATGGTATAAACAAATTTGTTCATTGAAAAAGGCTCGAATTATAGATAATTCGTTATGGCAGATGTTAACAGAGGTTGTGCGAAAGGGGATGTATTTTCTTAATTCAACAGCGCAAATTCACGCCCGCAGCGATTACATTTTGGCATGGAATAGCCTCTTACGTAAATGTGTTCTTTTCCCAAATTTCAGTGAGGTAATTGCCTCTGATAAAATATTGGTACCTTCCCTACGTCTCCAAAAACTTATATTTGCACAAACCTCGGCACAAACGGTAGTTGGAGAAGAAAGGCTTTTATACTTTTATATCTGCTGCTCTAATGCCTTGCCCTTAGCATGGCTGGGTCTGTAAAATCAGGAGAAGATTTTGATTTTAATATCTTAAATCTATCTATCTTATTTTCGAATCGGCAAACATTTTTCGAGCAAAAACCAATTTGACACCTGATTTGCACTTAATTTAATAGGGACTTCCATTAACGAGTCGGTTTGACTGGTGACCTTGCTGGCAGCTCAGCTTTCGACGAAATTGCAAGTGAATAAACGACTTATATGAATCCACAAACAAACACATAATTTCAGGGGACAATCTTAAAACAATTGACAAGTAACAATGCCCTAGTTACAATGACAGACGGTAGAAAAGTAGGCACAACAAGATACAAAAAAAAAATTGATATCGAGCCATTGGGGATGATCAAGTTTTTAGTACCTATTGCAAGTCTGACAGCTGTCCGACTTAATGTTTCTCAATTTTGATTGGCTTAAATCGGTCAGGTGATCAGCTTTTCCAGTTCGCATAAGTGGTTTAGTTTGAAAAAGTGACGTTACCGCCCAATCCAGTTTTTGCGTTAGTCGAGACCAATATAGTTGACTTATGATAACTAGATCTTTGAATTTGCCCATCCGCTATTGAAAGCTAGCTTTCTTAATTATAAGGCCTGCTTAAAAGTTATCAATAAGTGGCCAAAAGGGAGTTACTTCAAATTTTAGCTTGCAAGCTGACATCTATTAACTTGAGCCCAATTTTTTGAATAAATAGGTCTGTTCTTTGTAGTTAAAATGGGAAAGACTGTCAAAATGGAAGTGGTGGGGTTAAATTCTCTCACAGAGAGAGACTCTTACTAAAAAGTTAGGGAACGCTTTTGTAGTCATCTATGAAAACTGACAAATACATAATTCAAACATTCAAAAAAGTGATGCGAAAAGTCTGATAAACTCGAGGAATTTGCTAATACATATACTAAGAACATTAGTTACATCATCTAAGTAGCGATGAAAGTGATCTGAAATTAATCGAAATTCTTCTTGATGAATCCGAGTATGTATTAGAAGAGTTTGACTGATTGAACTACAAGCATTCGGGAAGAGGAAAAAAAAGCAACACTGCATTAAGAATTACATGGTGGAGATTACTCCTTGCTACATCGAGGAAGAATTTCGTTGCCACTTTCGAAAACAATCTTCAGGAGAACATTCAATTTTATTTTCCCGCCTGTTGATACCATTTTAATATGCAAAAAAATCAAAACAAATGCACGCATATGCCAAATGGGATAACAAACCTCAAATCAGCTGTTAATTGTACGGTGACATTCTTTCCACTTCTTACACCAAGAAACTTGTTGAGTAAAAATTCGTAAGATTCTCAGTGGGGGGGTAATATCTTGCTCTTGACGACGCTCTCTTTTACGAATTTTTCGTGTTAGCGAACGTAAGAATTCGTAAGATTTAAAAGCAAAGGAACAGACCTAATATGTGGCAGCAATCTTTGCTATACGAACGTCAAATGAATTTGACGATATAAAGTTTGACACTTACATAAGTATTTATATGTATCAAACAAATTCTTCTGCATTTTAATTTGTGAACTTATTATCACTTTCACTAAACAATATAACATTTTATATTTTAAATCCTCTTGGTCACTTGATTATCAACATTTAATTCTAACAACATTGTCCATAAAATATTGATAAAGTCAGTTTTAACTGTCTCTTTCTAATTCCTTGGAAATTCTTCCCAAAATGCTGATAAAATATCGAAAGACTAGAAAATTCTCGACAAAATGCGTTTTTGTGTCCTGATTAATAGCTGAGCTATAGAAGCTATGTATAGTTCTAATACGAGTTAAACAATCCATAGGTAAATATACCTTAGTCCATGCCAAATGATAAGTTTTTATCTTAATTTCAATTAGTTCACAATATCTAATTTGGTGTAGAAAACAGATGCCTAAAGAGTTCTTATAAATTAACCTAAGCCCTAAAAATGATTACTACTGGTGCATTCTAATTTCTATTTGGCATTACAAAAATAAAATAGCCTTTCCTACATCCGTACTAATTTTATTGATATTTATCCAAATAGTAATAAACACGAATCAACCTCATCGTTTGGTTAAACAATATTATTTAAATATTAACTATGATCCTATACTTATTTACAGGTATAGGTTTTAACTTTATAATCATGGAGCAATTTCAGCCCTAAATGCAATGAATTACCTATTAAAATCTGAGATCAGTAACTACCAAATAGCTACTCATATCTTTCGGTAGGTGCCCTGCAACAGTATACAAAAATAATAACAATAATAATAAAAAATAATAACCGGAGAAAATCTTCTAGACGTTGCCAGAGACTACTGACTACCATGAGATTGACTTCATATAGAAAGCATTTGAAATGAGAACGAGAAAATATATACAAATTGCCATTGCGATGGGAAAAACCAAACAATGCACTCATGCATATACTTTGAAGTACCTACCAGACCAACCGTACATATATTGTACGTGTAATGCTTTTGTTATTCCCTATCCCACTTATGGGAGGTTGCAGCACGGTAGCCTAGAAAACGTTAGAAAATAAATTGTTCGCCTGGCATACAAAATGCACTCAATCCATTTTATTCGCAAGCAGTTAACGCGTTGCCATTTAAATATTAAATTATTACTTTGTATATCCAATTATTAATATGTACGTGTATTCATATGTGTATAGTTATAAATATTTGACTACAACGCTGCATACAGGTTTAGCTCGACCGCAAACAACTTGCCGGTATAACCACATTCCAATGCGCGTTGGCAATCACAACAAATGAGGCAAAATTCATTGACCGTAGAAAATAAATCCGCCAGCACCAGCACCACCCCATACATTATTTTATTACGTACCCACCTCTGCCATTTACGCATTTGGTAGATATTGGTGTATTTGAAATGGAATTTCAGTGTAATTGTGGCAGACAATTAGTGGAACTGATTAAACTTAAGTCTGTCGATACAAATGTTGTTGTTGCTTTAACCATGAAAGTGTTGCGAGGGAAAAAATAAAATGTCACATTTGACACCCACTTAGTTTTCATCACACTGACGCGACGTGTTGTCGGGTGAATACATTAGGTGGATACGAGAAAATGCGTTAAATTAGTTGCTGCTTAACTTAGCTATACAGAATATCTCATCTCATCTAGAAAAGACCCAATTTTCCGCCACCAACTCTTTTATCGTCAGGTGAAATTTCGATAGGGGTGAGAGGCGAGATGATGGACTTGTTTTAACCAGTATTGGAATGTGTTCTTATACCGCAGTCAAGATCATACGATTTAGCGCCACATGGTTACTTCTTGTAGAAATACGAAATATTGTTCCCACAATTTTCCTAAAAGGCTTCAATTATCTACTGGAAATGGTTCTACAAAATCCAGGGTCCAGATTCCGCAAGGCGAAACGTTCAAACGTTTTCGTGTGCACGAATAAATTTTGCTTGTGTAAAAAAGGGCAAATCATTCGTGCGCACGAAAACGTTTGATCGTTTCGCCTTACAGAATCTGACACCAGACTTCTTAAATAAACTTTGTAAGGTGCGGCTATGTAATTTAGGTACATATCGAGGCATCCTCTTGTTAAAAAAAATTCACTGAAAAAATAAAAGCCATGTTTTAAACATGGTTTTAAGAATTCCGTTCGAATGACATTTTCTTTAAAAGAAAAATCCCAGACCAGGGGTCGAATCGCCACATTCATGAACCCGTTGCTCCAACTATTTATTTTTTTAATTAATGCACTGCACCGGGTTGTCTTAAACTCAGCACCTTTCTTGGACCGCCTGATGATAGCAGTAGATAGCTGAAAGATAGGTTAGGGAGTAAGAACAAGACACGTTTCTGTTATGATTATGACCTACAGGTCATAATTTGAACAAAATATTACCTACTTGTTTGCATTTTAAATTTCTTTATTCAGTCCAATTTTTAGAGAGCTATCTTTAGTGGCCGTTTTACCTATATTTTTAGTGTTGTGAGAGCTGCCAAAATACATTTAAATGTAAATTCTAATCCTGTTTGGTATTCAGCTCAATGTGTGGAAACACAGTTACGACGGCAACGCAAAGCCGCATTTAAAATGGAAACCATTCAAAAAATTGTAGAGTTTTGTCGGAAGATTTTAACCCAGATACCAAATTGTAATGATGTTGCATCATACCAACTGAAAGACTGTTGAGATGGAAATCAGTATTTGAATATCGAGAATTTTCAAATGTCTGCATTGAATAATTTCTTTCAATGCAGAAAATTATATGAAGGACAACATTATACATCGAATAGCTTTTTAAAAAGAGTCAAAAACACATTTTGGGGGAAGGGAAAAGGTTCCATTTGGACCCTAAAGGGGCCAGACAGCAGCGCTGTCTGTAAGCAGATCTGTGAATAGAAATTTGTTCGATTGAAATATGAACGACAATTTTTAAACGAGTTGGTTGATATATCAGCAAAAAAAATATAACTAGCTCATCAGAGTAGACAAGAAGATTAATATTTCATTGGAATTCTCCTGTAGAAGATTTCGTTTGACCGTAGGTTCATTTGAGAACCCGCAACGACACTTCATGTATCTTGTAAAATGGTTGACGTTGCGGCAAATCTGTGGAAGTCAATGAAAAAATATGTTCACCAAAACCCACCCGAAACTCAAAATGAAATCATCTCCAGTCAGTTTATTTGAATTGGGAGGCCATATGTAAATATACTGGGATGGTTTTGGTGGTAAAAAAATGTGGGAAATATGCCTTACGGTTTCATACTTGGGCAGGAGAATTTATAAGAGTATTACCTTTGTATATACATTCCTATAGTAGCGCCAACCCTGTAGTACCAGTAACCTAATAGGTGTCGCTACTCATACCAAATCGAGAAATAAATTACTGAGAGCTTTGATAATTTTATTCCTTATAAAAAAGCTTTCGTTGAGATTTTTACTCCTTCATTCATTAGAAAATTTTTTGTCGTTGGGTTTCGATTTGTATTTGTTGTGTGAATTTCTTACAAATTTAAAATATTAAAAATGTTTTGTTAATTCAGAATTTGACGCATTTCTAACCAAGCAATATCAAATCCTAGAATCAATTTCTGATATTAGGGATTCAAATCTTAAGGCTCAGCAAATCGTGTATTTCACACTAAAACGATTAATTTCAACTCTCGTTTATGCAGATCCCCTCATCCACTTCATTTCTGTTCACTATTCCCACGGTTAACGGCTGTCGAAGTTAGTTCACTTGTAAGCTATGTCGGCACCGACATCGCACACAATCTTACATACCTACTGAAGAATTCGGATCGCAAATGGGTGCTAAGAAAGGTTGCATCTTAAGCACATTGCTCTTCATCTTGTTTAGATATGATATAGTTGAGGAAGTATAGAAGGAGGGATTCAACTTGGTGGTGTGCGGATACCAGCGTTAAAGTTTGCGGACGATAGGTATAGTGTTTTTGTCGGAGACAGTAAATGGGGTGCAGCTAGATATCAAACGTCTTGAAAGTTACTGCAATCAATGGAATTTGACTGTAAACCTATCGAAAACAAAGATGATGATTTTTAGAAATGGTGGTGGAAGATACTCTTGCAACGAAAAATGGTCCTATCAGGGTGTACGCGTTGAAGTAGTGAAAGAGTATAAATACTTGGGTGTGATAATTACATCTAACCTAAGTGTGAGTATGAAAAAGCACCTCAAGGCTTATCTGGCAGTAGCTTAAATAGCCGTTTCATCAGTTTGGGGGATGCATCGACAACAAGTATATCGAGCACACTGGTATCTTGGAAGGCGATTTTTGAACATAAATATATTGTACATAGGTATTTAAAGTCATTAGTCGTTGTATAGTTTCGATAGCTAAATTGTCAATCTAGTAGACGGTCATAAGCCCAACCGGCCAACCATAAAAGACTTATTTAACATTGTTTGTAAATACGAACAAAAATATTCTAAAATTATTTTAAATGTTAATAAAGTCGCTGTACTAATACTACTAATACTACTACTAATCAAGCACAAGTGCACCAGGATAAACATTCTACTAATAGTACGAGTATTTCTCAGCCCAGTACTTCTCAACGGCTCCCTGAAATTACGCCAAAGGAAATTACGCCAAAAAGTGTTTTGGAAAAAAGACCTAAATAATTGGGGCGTAATAATTTTGGCAAAAACGCCAAAAACTAAAAATGAAAATTCGCCAGAATACCAGGACATGATTTTGGAAAAATAGCCAAAAAATAAAATGGAAATTACGCCAGAAAAAGTTTATTCTTTTGGCATGATTTCCAAATTTGATTTGGAAATAAGACCAAAAAATCTGTTTTATTTCTGGCTAAATTTCCAGAATTTATTATGGAAATTAGGCTCCAAACTCGTTGTGGACTTATTTAGCTATTTAGCCATATCTAGTTATTCTGAAATAAACCTAAATATTCGCGAGGAAACGCGGGGGGGGGGGGGGGCGGTCCGCCGCGTCAGGCGGCTGCGCGTTTCGCGGCTACCATCGCGCGGTCGCGTGGCCGCCCGCCGCGCCGTCCCGCGCCGCCGCGTTCATCAATTCTTTTATAGCTTAATTTAAGAACTTCGCAATCTGGAACCTAAGACATTGAAACTTTCCAATTCATTCACTTCTTTTAAGATTGCACTGAAACGCTACTAAGCGCAAACCCGCTAACTTATATACCTACCTACTGATTACGCGTGATCGCACGTGCTACATCAATGCTCTTGAAACTTAATGGCAAAACAACATAAAAACTAAGCCAAACAATGCAGCTTTATGGTGTTTTTTTCTAAAAGAAAATGTTTGCCGTATTTTCCTTTTTAATTTGGAAAATAGACCAAAAACTTTTCTGGTGTTTTTTCCAAAATATTTTTCTTGGGCCTTTTTTCCATTTTCCTTTAATGGAAAAAATGCCCAAAACATTTATGGAAAAATAAGCCAAATTTCGCGGCACTTGCGCCAAAATATTTGGGCGTTTTTTCCTAGGAAAAACCACCACAACTTTGTATGGAGATTTTTGGGCTTTTTTTTCATTTTCATTTTTTGGCGTAATTTCCTTTGGCGTAATTTCAGGGAGCCATTAAGTCTCTCAACAACACATACAGTCCACTAGTACAACACCCAATTTACAAGTCCATTCTTTTTTTTCAAAAAATACTGAACGTGTATTTGTAACTTTTTCTTTGTCTGTTTCTCTTATCAATAGCTCCAAAAGATTTTCTATTGGGTAAGGAACTTGGAAGATTCAAGGCCATTCGAGGACCTCCACATAATGTTCCACCAAAAATGAAGTTACTCTTTTTGCTCTAGAACAGGGTGAAGAGTCATGCATAAATACATAACTGCTTGGAAACCATTCCTGCGCTTGTGACAATAATATCTTCGTTGCATTAAATTCTCAAAATAAGTATTTTTTTAAAAGGTGGCCGTAATAATTTGATCACCCACTGTAAATATAAAACATAAAATAGGAGTAGCGTCTGCATCTTGCAATTGAATATCCACCTACATGTTCATGTTTTATGCACCTACACAATAGGCTCCTTAAGATAAAAAGCCACAGTGCCAGAGCCCCTCCAAGGCTCACCCGCTTCATAAACTACCTACTTCTATAGTAGCTGAAAATACTACATTGCTATGTTGATGGATTTAGACAATTGACAAACAAATCTTAGATAGTGATCGGAGAGGAAAAATGAAATATGGCAACCAGTCAGTGGCGATTCCTGGTCTTAAGCATTGGGTTAGCTAAGCTAAAAAACCTCTTTTTTTAATTTTAATTATAGTTAGTATAGGGAAAACTGATTTTCGTTAAAGTTCTAGTATATGTATACTCTCTATTGCGGCCCTTGTGCGTTGAGCTTAAACCTGATAGTTTTGGGCACCGGGTCGCGTCTCGTTCAATCTCGTTCCAAATGGTTTCTCTTATAGATCTTCATTTAAGGATTTTGTTTGGGCAGTTATTGTTGCAGATATCATTTATTTCCTACCAAAATAAAAATCCTGTTATTTATCCTGTCCCTACTCAAATAACATCAATCAAGCAAATAAACTTAGCATTTGTTTAGAAGTATGAAAAAGCAGCCTTATTTATCGACGAAAAGTGTTTATACGTAACGAAATAAAACGAATTCCTATCTTACAAAAACAACTGTAGGAAACTTTCCATACAAAGATTCAGCAATGTGAGGATGAAAGAGTTCATTTAACAATTAAAAAAATAGATCCACGTTAGACGATGCTACCGACACAGGTTTTTTGCACAAAATAAAGTTATGAACATTTCACTATGATCTTTTCAACATTGTTTTTAGCCCTGCATTACTTCCATTTCACTCTCACTTCTCGCAAAAAAAAACAAAACAAAACAAGAGCGCACTCTCATATACCAAAGCACCCACCCACCACGTCCACAACCCATAATCCACAAAAATATTATTTACTCACATTTATAATCCACGAAAATATAAAACAATAAATTAAGAAATTTCACAATGACTTTTGGTATTCAATAACACTTAATCAAATAACGAAACAAGTAAGCCTAAGCACACGAATTCTCTTACTGCAATTTCACTAGTAGGTAAGAGAAACATACGAAAGTACAAAAATAAGAGAACGCACATTGAACCTCATTTTTAAATTTTAGCGCATTTGTTTGCGCTAACATTGCTGTTCATTTAACAGGGCTTTGCTTTCGAGTTACGTACGACACTTATATAGATTGTATGAAATTTGGTAGCGCAATATTTTACGCTAAATGCGGGATGAGGCCGGGCCCGGGATACTTTTTTATGAGAGTTTTGGATTTCGTGTGTGCACTGTGTAGGCAAGGAATTTTGTATCGCAAATTTTAACGCTGAAGAATATTTCAGATGAAACTTTTTGTATTGGATGATTGTGTTGTGTGTTTGTGTAACAAAGTATGATTTGTAAATAGGTAAATTTTGTTATTTAGTATGTCGTTGATTATTGCAATTAATAACCTCGTCATTTGTATTTCAAATAATTTTTCTTGGTTTAGCGCCGCTAAACTAGCTAACTGAGAGGAATCGCCCCTGCAACCAGTCCAAAATATACAAATTATTTTCTTTGACAAAATCTATAATAAATAGTAGATATGCCAGACTTTCGTTTTCGTCGGAACAAACAACAAAAATATTACTGTTGTTTTGTTTATCACATCAATTTCGTTCGTTCAAATATAGCTTTTGTTTTGACGAAACACCGATAAAAACTTAAAGCTCCGTCTAAACAAATTAAGGGCACAAACCAGTTTTCATTATTGAACGATTGAAGCGCCAAAGCTTCCGTGGGATACTGGTACAACATTTTTATTAGATTTCTTGGCGCTACTATAGGAATGTATATACAAAGGTATTACGTACGGCGCGTACCAGATTAGTAGATAGATTACTGAAAAAAAAAACAATAAAGTCCACATTACGTCTCGTTCTATTTTCAAATAAATTCCAATAACATTCACGATTCATTCATCGAGAAGAACAAATTTACCTAGTGGTTTGTCGGAATGATCTTTGACTAAAACTCGAGACGTATTAGATCAATTAATAACGACGCATTCTCAACTTGCTGGGGGCCATGAGCTTACACGGTTTGATCACATTCCAATAAATTATCAAAATACGAATATGAGGAAAATCCATTTATATGATGTCGCACATGTTTGGAATGAACTTGAATTTCTTTTTGGTGAATCCAAAAATACATTAATTTGTGTCTACAGTCCACATCTATATTTTATTTTTTTTATTTTTAATTCAGCACAAAATATCCAAAGAGACCACAAACAAAAATTGAAGGTTATCCCCAATTCGATCTTAAAATATAGTAATTGGTTTCATTAATTAAATACGTTACTAGACTTGTCCCGAACATAAATTTAGCACATATCGCCGGCCGGTACAACCACGACTATATGGCCAATGTGTGTGCGATTTATATCACATGACCAATTAGCGTTGTTTACACTTGCTCCGTTCGTTATATAAATTTGTTAGCTCAAAAAGCATACTGAGAGAAATGTAGAATTAAAAACAAAAACTACAACCCGACATCCGTGTCTTTCTGTTCAAACATTTCCTGTAAATGAAAAGAAAAAGAGAAACTCCACACCAACAATAGATATTTACATATTTACACGGTAAATTAGCTGCCATAGGTAGGTGCACTCCATTTCCCCTATACCATCGCGAGATGCACATAAAAACATAAGAAGAAAAAAAAAACGAATCAATGTAAAGAAGTAACCGTTAAATCCAAGAAGAGATCCACTATATGGTGGAAGCCACATACTACAAGTAGGTCAACCCTAACGACGTTTACTTTTTTGATTTATCACCACATGATCAGAACCGTGATGATGATGATGAGAATGCAGATGGAGAATAGAAGACCGGGGCCAAATACAGGAAGTTGAACTCTGTCACTTAAATACTTTGGACCTGAATGCACTGTCTTCTGACATTTTGTTGAACTTTCAGTTATTTTTGTTGGTCTCTTTCTCTATGAAAAATCGTGATAGTTGTTGCAAACTAAAAAATTGCAACATCCACCCTGGTGGTTTCTGAATAGAATCCACTGCCGATAATTATTCAAGACATCACGACACGGAATCTGCACAGCCATCGCTTACATAAAGGGCTGACAGTGGGCTACGTTACGTGACAGAGGACGCAATTTATTAAAGCTCACAAGACCACACGACTCAAGACTCAACTGTGGGGAAAGATACTCTCAGCTAGTGTAATATAAATTGAACCTCAAGCCACCAGCAGCGTTTCGATCCATTCATTGACCTCAGGTGGATTTCATTCTTCTTCCTATTCGGTTTTTCACCGTCTACGCCGAGGTTTTCGTTCTCTTCGCGTGTACATCTGCATCTTTATGTCTGCGGGGATAAGTGGTGATCTCTTGTGAAATATAATATTCTGCCGTAATAAAGTTTTCTTCATCATCATCGTCGATGCGGTCTTAGAAATCAGAACGTACATCTACAGTTTCGTTCTACTTATAGGTCTTTCTTGTGTGGTTCGCCAAGTGAATGGGTAGAGGTAATTGAGTATCCGAAAAAGAAGACAACATTCTAATGAAGAACATATGGCGGCGACACACAAGTGGAGAAGAAAAGTTACATCTTGTGAATGTACTTGTATAGGTACTTGTAGATATAATGGCGAAGAAAGGCAACAATCTGCACGATTTTTATCTAGAAAAAAAGTGATTGTTATCCGTGGACTACAACTACTGGCAGATGTGTTAGATAACGACTTTATGTTCTATCTAGGGGGTCCCTATAAATAAATTGCGATGATCCAGGCAAAGTAGTTACAGTGTGGAACATTTTGAAGATTTCTATCACATAAGAGCGTAACGTAATTAAAACGGTCATAAATTCATAGCGCACAGTGTCAATATTATGTTTTGTGATTCCTATTGGGTTCGCAGGTCTTTTTGTTTGTGTCAGAATCTGTTAACTTTCTTTGTTGAGGTTGGATAAATAAAGCTAGGCCAGCATTTACCGGTCGTCAGCTTTTAGAAGTAAACACAGTGACTGTGCAAGAAGATATAGATAGGCCTCCCAATAAGAAAATAAAAAATGAAAATAAATATGCGTGGGCAACAGCTTCTCACAACCATGCGTTTTGTGTGAGTTTTTCATTTATGGTAACTGAGAAGCTTCTGCTCTCTCGGATGTATGTCAGACGTTCGCAATAGATGACGTAGTAGAACAAAACCTTAAGATGGAATTTTTTTTTTTTTTTGATTTAAGGTATTTTTATAGCCCTTCCCGCCTAAAAAAACCTCTTGATCTGTAAGATTTGGTTAGGGCTAAGAAATCAGGTATTGATTTCAAACAACACAAGTTTAGAAATCCTTCATAAAATAAATCAAGACATAGGCCGCAGTTATAGCTATCATTGAAATGCATCATTGAAAATTTTGATTTACGATTTTAAGACGATTAATCAAACAATATTGGCGATAGTTGGTATCAAAATAAAGGTAATCAATTGTGGAATTTGTTTACGAAAAAAATAACTTAATTCTGATTAAAACTTTTCTTTAAATACACTTTTTTTATTTCACTGATCATTATTAAGTTATTTTTTTCGTAAACAAATTCCACAATTGATTACCTTTATTTTGATACCAACTATCGCCAATATTGTTTGATTAATCGTCTTAAAATCGTAAATCAAAATTTTCAATGATGTGTAAGCTCCGCCTTACATTTCTGTTTTCAGGCAATGCCTAACGTTGCCCTGGCAACGACACAATATGTTTGACGTTTGTCATATCTGTTTTCATCTGTTCTTCGCGAAAAGGAGGAGGCAGAGTCGTAAAGCATTCGAAGAAAAAAAGTTTAGTTCTTTTTGTGTAAAGATTCGTTTTTTTGAAATAAAATTATAAGACTGTTTCATTCGTAAAATCATTTGACTTTATTTAGCTAACAATATTCAGAAGTGGGATTTGCCCCATAAAATCGCCATACAACGGGATTGTGATACGTTTGCGAACGTGAAAAATGGATTTCAAGGATCTCAACGTGGAACAACTCAAACGACGATGTAAGGAAGTGGGACTTCCATTACAAGGAAAAAAGGCGGAATTAATAGAGGCGCTAACAGAATACCATTACGAACAACAGCAAAAGCGGGAAAAGCGTTTGCGGTTGCTGGAAGACGAAATACGACGCTTGAATTGCTGCATATGTTCCGACAACGGAATCAAATATCTTTTTCCCTGGATATTCTCCACCGATAGCTGCTGCCACTGACGTGAATGATTTTTTAAGTGTGCATAGTTCTGTTAACGCACACAATACGACTTGTATGCAAAATCATGTTTTTGCACAAAATAATTCCGCCATTTTGGCGCCGACAATCGGAAAAAGTTTCGAGCCACCAACGAGCCAAGGTGTAGCAAATCCATTGTTCACTCACACTCCTTTGCATCCGACGGACGTATATAGCCATCCTTTGTCTACACCGTATGTTACATTGCCGTCAAGTACAGTACCAAATAACTACTTCCGAGGAGAGCAGATGCAGTCACGAATGCCATCATATACATCTGTCATGCGCAGTAATGAAAACAACGTTCGAGAAGCGATCGACATTATTCCCGAATTCGATCCGACTTCTTCTACCTCTCTGCCATCACCTCAGTATATTCGTCGTGTCGAAATGTTAAAATGTACTTACCAGTGGAGTGACAAAACGACAATTTTCGGTGTGTTGACAAAATTACGAGGCCCGGCCAAAATTTGGGCCGAAGGCCACTCTTATATTTTTCTGACTTGGAGTGCATTCGTTGAGGCATTCTTAAGAGATTTCCCAAGTGAATTTGATATCACGGACATTCATTTGGAAGCCACTGCTATGAGATGGGAAGGCAACGATTCGTTTGAAAACTATTTTTACAAGATGATTTCAATTTGCCGTAGAGGTGAATTCTCGGAGGGCAGTACAATTAAGTATTTGATACGGGGTATCAACGACGACGTAGTGAAGGCGAACTTGTCTCTGATGTGTTTCACTACTTGCAACGAGGTCCTGAATGCTGTGCTACGGTATTTGGGCAACCGGGAAACAAAACGCTTCCAGAAGGGGAACCGGGAGACGAATGCTCATACTCACGTCTCCCGGAAATCGGGTGAGTTCAAATCGACCTATACGAACACGAATGCTGTCAAAAAGATTGTGTGTTTTAATTGTTCTAGGGAAGGACATATTTCTAGACGCTGTCCAGAGCCACAGCGACGAGATCGGTGTGCGACGTGCCAGCGGGTTGGTCATTCCGCCGAAAAGTGTCCTCAAGTAAACCAAGTCAAATCACAGGCGACAACGACGATAACAAGAACACAACCAAACGTTCATAAAATCACTGCAGCCACGGTCGCGCCCAAATTGTCAACAATGAAAGCTAGCTGTAAGGTAAACGTTGACGATGCGATAACGACCAACAACGGTTCTGGGAACAACGAAGCAGTTTTGAAAACAATCTACGTGTACGAAAACGAAACAATCGCGTTTATCGATCCAGGGAGTGTATATTCCATGGTTAAAAAGTCTTTCGTACAAAACGCTGAAACGAAAATCCCTTGCCACGTAGTTTTGAGAGGATTTGCTGGTGGCGAATATGTTTGTGATTCCAAGGTTCAAATCGTCATCGAAATCGACAAAATTCAACATAACGCAGAGCTTCTTGTGGTCGACGATGAGTTCATCCCGAATGATGTTCTTTTGGGACGCGATATACTCTGCCAAGGTGGCAAACGAGTGATCATCGAAGGAGTCAATTGTTGGATTGAGGAAGCAAGTTTGCCAAAAACGGAGTCAGTGCTGACAGCTGACCAAGAGCAACGATTAGCGGGCATACTCGCCGACTATCCGCATTGTTTTTCCAAAAGTGTTCAAGAGTTGGGGAAGTGTTCGACCGTGAAGATGAACATAAGAACAACGACGGATGTCGCGGTGAATCGGAAGCCATATCGAATACCATTTGCTAAACGCGAAGAAGTCAGGAATATCATAGACGAGCTGCTGGAGAATGGTATAGTGCGTCCATCATCTTCAGAATACGCATCGCCTGTTGTGTTGGTGGAAAAGTCGAACGGCGAAAAGCGACTCTGTGTTGATTTCCGCCTACTCAACAAAGTGACTGTCAAGGAGCCGTTCCCAATGCCACTTGTGGATGAGCTGCTCGCACGTTTGTCTGGAAAAATGTACTTCACAAGACTTGACTTGCGAATGGGATATCACCAAATCGAACTGGAAGAGAGCTCTAAGAAGTATACTGCCTTCATTACCACTGAAGGACACTTCGAGTACAACCGAATGCCGTTTGGTCTCGTCAACGCTCCGGCAGTATTCCAAAAGACAATGAACACCATTTTATCTGAAGCTAATAACACGGACATCGTTTGCTATCTGGACGACGTGGTAATCCCCAGTACAACCATTGAAGAAGGACTCGATTACTTACAGCGTTTCCTTGGAGTACTGGCATCTCATGGATTGACTCTGCGCTTGGACAAATGCGTTTTCCTGTCAACCGAGTTTGATTTTCTGGGACATCGAGTCAAAGCTGGCGAGATTAAACCGGGAAGACGGAAGAGTGATGCTATCAACAACTTTGTGGCCCCACGTAACGTAAAGGAGGTGAGACGATTTCTGGGTCTCAGTGGTTTTTTCCGCAAGTACGTTCCGAGATATTCGCTGATTTCAGAGCCTTTAACAATGCTGTTACGGAAAAATCAACCATTCCAGTGGAATGAAGAACAGCAACAAGCTTTTGAGGAACTCAAGGCGAAGCTGACATGTGAGCCCGTTTTAGCGTTGTATAAGTACGACGCTCACCACGAAGTTCACACTGATGCCAGCCACGTTGGTCTTGCTGGTATCTTACTGCAATCTGTTGATGGGAAGTCTTGGCTACCTGTTTTCTACTTCAGCCGTTTATGTACAGAAGCCGAACGTAAATACCACAGCTTCGAACTAGAGGTGTTGGCAGTGGTGGAGTCACTAGAACGTTTTCGTGTGTACCTACTGGGAAAGGCGTTTAAAGTTGTGACGGATTGTCATGCGATAACAACTACAAGGGCAAAAACGGAATTGAACGCACGTATCGCACGATGGTGGCTTAAATTATCCGAATATAATTGCGAATTTCACCACCGAGCGGGAAAACGAATGACGCATGTCGACGCCCTGAGTCGCTCCCCAGTGGAGGACATAAGACCGACTGAGCCAGCTGGTTTTATCTTCAACGTTACCGAAGCGGAAGGTGATTGGCTTCTTACTATCCAACTTCAAGACTCGATTCTGAAGGACGTTCATGCTGTTTTGCGAGGAGTTAGTAAGTCGGAGCATGAAGGCCAGTACCAACAGGACTACACGCTGATCAACAATCGCCTCTACCGCAAAACTGAACGAGGACCAAAATATGTTGTACCAAAGACAGTTCGCTGGCGAATTGTGCGGGCTTATCACGACGAGTTGGGCCACTTTGGAATTGAGAAAACGCTTGACAGAGTACGAGAGATGTTCTGGTTCCCGAAGATGCGGAAGTATGTAAAGGAGTACATATCATCTTGTGTTTCATGCTGCTACAACAAATGCGTTGGCGGGAAGGCCGAAGGACGAATGCATTTGGGCGAGGTGACACCTGTTCCGTTCCGTACCTTGCACTTGGACCACCTTGGCCCGTTCATCAAGAGCAAACGTGGAAATCAGTTTATCTTAGTCATCGCAGATTCATTCAGCAAATATGTCATCATTAAACCGGTTCGAAACACCAAAACCGCTCCAGTACTACAGACGTTGAGTGAAATGACAGGATATTTTGGGTTGCCAAGTCGGTTGATAACCGACCGAGGAACTGCCTTTACCTCAAAAATGTTCGAGGGATTCTGCGATCGATATAGCATCCAACATGTTAAGACAGCGGTGCGCACTCCAAGAGCGAATGGTCAAGCTGAGCGGGTTAACCGCACTCTATTGGCGAGTCTACGAGCAACGGGCGGTAATGATCGGAGCTGGGACGACGACACCAGAATTATTCAATGGGCTATCAACTCTCAGAAAAACAAAACAACTGGATTTAGCCCCAACGAACTCGTTTTCAATTTCCATCTGTTGGAAGTTACAAAGAATCGGCTGATTCAAGCTTTGCAGTTGGACAATGTATGGAACAACAACAACAACAGCGAAGACTTCGCGGATGACAGCGACGATCCAATTGCTATCAACAAACATCAGACGGCATTGGACAACCTAAACGATGAACGCGCTAAGTGGAAAGAGAGATTTGATAAACGACACGCTGAGACGAGGAAATATTCCGAAAACGACCTAGTGGTTTTAGAGCACGAACCCGGTGCTACAGGGGCCTCTCGAAAACTGGAACCAAAGTACCGAGGACCGTTTATGGTAACCAAAGTTATCGGCAACGATCGATATCTTGTTGAGAGTATCGATGGCACAACGAACACAAGTCGGAAGTTTACATCTGTTTACGCTTCAGATAAGATGAAACCCTGGTGCGAAGCACTGTTCGATCTGGATGGAGTCACCGATACGGATAATGGCTACGAAAACGACAGCAATGCATCCGACGACGAAACAACTTTGATCGAGGACGATCAAGGTGCAGGAACGGCCGAGTTGTAAGCTCCGCCTTACATTTCTGTTTTCAGGCAATGCCTAACGTTGCCCTGGCAACGACACAATATGTTTGACGTTTGTCATATCTGTTTTCATCTGTTCTTCGCGAAAAGGAGGAGGCAGAGTCGTAAAGCATTCGAAGAAAAAAAGTTTAGTTCTTTTTGTGTAAAGATTCGTTTTTTTGAAATAAAATTATAAGACTGTTTCATTCGTAAAATCATTTGACTTTATTTAGCTAACAGATGCATTTCAATAATAGCTATAACTGCGGCCTAAGTCGCTGATTAGTCGTACCTACGACTAGGTGCAACCATATTCGGGATGGCGAATGTCAGTCCTCCGGGAGTTTTTTTTTAGATGAGTTAAAGTCCATAACTATTGCAGAAGCAATGTCTTTCGATGATTTTTTACTTCCAGAAGTTTTTCATACAAAATCTTATCTCCGCTAATTGCTATTTTATTCCCATTTCAAAATTTCAAAATGTTCCTCAATAATTGGCCATCCATTACAAAAAACTGTTCGCGCTAAAATTAAGCCCCATACAAAATACAAACTGTTTGCAAAGTAACAATAAGGTAAACTAGTTAAGATGAACAATTATTGCAAAATACATTTTTCCAAAACTTAACTTTGACAGATCAAGCGGAATTGAGAGCGTGATATAGAAACAAACAAGAAAAATACCAACGAAATCAGAAAATTTATGCTGTAGGTAGGTACTATTTTTCACTTACCAATGTGGAGGAGAGAAATATTAGGGAGGCGCTTAATTTAAGCTTTCCTAGAACAGCGTACTAATCTGACGTAAACAGAAAAGCGACGAAGTCAACTTGCTAAACTTAGAAATGAACTACCTACTTAAAAATTGCGTTCTGGATAGTGACAAAACAAACTGGGGACGTTCAAGTATCTAGTTTAGTAAGTCTGACAGCTGTCTAACTAGATGTATCTCGGTTTTGATTGGCTAAAATCGGTCATGTGAGCAGCGGTTTCAGTTGACGTTTATGGAGGCGTAGCCGACCATTTTGGATATGTGGATGATGTAGGAAAAGTGACGTTCCCGACCAATCTAGTTTTTGCGTTCAGGTTACATCTTATCCAGACCAATCTAGTCGACTTAAGATGACTATATTCTTGACTGTGTATGTTTAACCAGTATTCTCAACCTACAAAGATCGGTATTGATTGGGGTTTGGGGACGTTCGGATACCAAGTTTATGTAAAACGTCAACTAGATTCGTCGGGACTATGAAAATGAATCGGAACGAGTTGACTAAGTAACTCGAATTGATTTTCGCGGTCAGCGTTACCATTGTTTGATTTTGGAATTTTTTTATTTGGAAAAGGCCCCTTCATAAATTTAAAAAAAAAAATGTAAACAAGTAAATTTAAAATGTAACACGATTGCTACTCTTAGACACACGAAAAGGTACACATCGTTTCCTAAGAGCTAAGACGACAACTACATACCTTATATAATGTACTACGCAGTAGGTATTTATAAAGATAGCGTGAAAGCAGCTATCAAATGACTTCGCGGGCAGTTATGTCAAACTGTTATGCCTAATTGGCTGCTGTTAGCATTCTTTGTGCAGATTTTTTTTAAACTAAAACGAGAAACATGTGACAAAGGTGATTTTTCTATGGTTATAACTTATAAGACTAGTAGTTCGTTTTCAATTTCTTGCTCGACAAACTACTCTGATTGACTTTTGATCACGGTTGTCAAAATAGGACATTTAGGACAAAGTCTTTGTCTTTTCCAAACTCTGCCCAAAATTTATTTCTAAAAAAGAAAATTTATTCAACAAACATCTAAAAAAAATAGGGCAACGTATATTGCAAACGCGTACTTTTAACATTGGCGAGAAAATATTTTTTAAGTTATTTTTAGGTAGATTACCTAGTAATTTTTGAGGTGTACGAAAAAACGAATAGGTTTAAAAACAGAACAATGTGTAGAATTTTCTATTTCTGTTGGAAAATTAAATCTTTGTACCAATGTTTATTTCTCTGTTCCATTCTTGCGGATATTTGTCCGAAGTTATGAATCACAACTAAGCCAAATATAAAACTAATCACTCTTCGAAATCATGAACGTTTTAAAAAAGGCAGCTAAGATGTCAGCTTCGCCGTCCGTGAAAATAACCAAACAAATCTATCACTTCAACCCTGATGTTCCATTCACACCAATATGATTCGCAAGTCACATGCACAGCCTGTACCTACAGGTGTATATATTTGTAAAGCTGTGTGTAGGTAGGTGCCCACATATTTGTATGCATCGTCACTTTCATTTTTCCAGACATCATTTTCAGGCGCCAAATCAAGTTGCGTACCTACTCATAATTCGAGCAAAAAGAAACATATTAAAGTTCATGCACTCAAGACTTTCATTTTTCTTCGTTTTTTTAAGCTACCTTTGTCGTATCAATTAAGAAAAATGTGAATAGGTTATAACTTATAAATATGTATAATAAACACGACTTCGCCGCTCACCCACTGTGGAAAAAAAAGAAAAGAAAATACCAGTTTGGAAGGTAAACATAGATCCCACTTGTCAAAGTAGCTTTCAGGAAATGACAACTGTTACGAATATTAACTATTACCACACAAAATGGAATGTGTTGAATTAATGGAAGGTGTGTGTATAGAAACAGCTGAAGTCTTATTTGAAAAGCGGAAAAAGTCATCAAAAGTAAGACACTTGATGTTTTCCTTTATATTCATAGTAGTCCTCTATTTCATCTACCTATAGGAGTTTTTTGTTCGCCGCCAATTTGATCAACGGCTGCCTCTAGATGTTTCCATGCCATAACAGGAAGATGACAGATTACGAACTACGTCAATTGAAATTTAATTTAGCTGCATATTAACGTTAGATCTTAGTTTATCCACCTACGTGCGAAATCGTTAAAAAAAAAAGAGAATCGAAAAGTTTTCATTAATTGTGTGTGTTATATGTACATTCACAATTACAGCAGGTATACGGCTTAATTGCATTTATGTATTGGAAGAATATTTAACCAGGTGTATGGTAAAACGTAAAACGCTTTAAGCCAATTTGAGATAGGTGAACTTATAACTTGTGTAAAAGTGATGTGACAGATTTGAGTAGGTGGTTATTGAAGAGACGACAGAGGTTTGTTTGTCCATAGAAAGTGCATGTTTGATCGTAGATTTGTAGGTACACGCTATATCCATAGGTACTTGTGCATTTAAGCAGCGTTATTTGACCTACATATATTAGACGGCAGGCGTTTGAGATACCGCCAACGCAACTACATATTTTCAGTGCTTCATTTTAATGTTTCTCGTTAACGCAAATTCGGCCGACATGAAAAAAAAAACCAAGTAAACATTTGATTATTAAGGACTCACAAAAGCCAAGTTAAGATCATCACTTGGTTATAGGCTTTTACACCAAGCCCAAAACCGGGTTTTCGCCAAAACACACGAAAACTTCATCGAAAACAGAAGTTTTCCCATACATATTTCAGTTTTCAAAACGAGTAGTTTTCAGTTTTCACTCGTTTTCCACGAAAACGACTTCCAATCGTTGGGTTGTTGGAACAAACACCTTTTGCAATATCCAGCAAATTCAGCAAAATGGCTGACCGAACAAATGTCACAACTCACAAATTAAAATCATTTTCTACAATTAATTGATGTTTTTGTTGCACTAAATTCATTTTGTTTGTTAATTAGGTAATGCGATCGAAATTTGTAACCAAAAACGTTTGCACCGAAGTTTAACGACTAGAGTCTCACAGCTGATTTAAACGTCAAGCGAAAACGAGTCGGTGGTCGGTGTGAATGATCGACGAGGTTTCGAGGAAAACGCGGTTTTGGGCTTGGCGTGAAAAGCATATATTAGTCCCGAAATTTCTTTCTTTTCACCATCTTTGTTTGCACATTTGTCTTACGCTCCGGATCACCCTGTCTGCCTCACTGTGTGTCTATTCATTAAGCTGCGAACGCGACTAATTTGCATGTGAAAACCCGTGATAGCCCCGCGACGATGACAACATATTTAACTGGAAGTTTCTGAATGACAGTGACAGCAATTTAGCTATACAAGCTAGCAGACAATTCGATATATTCGCGTCCGGTTAGCCAGCGTCAAGCTCGCTCAACCATACAGACAAATGCATATATAAGCTTGATGCATTCCACATATCCACATGGTAAATAAAACCTAATTTCAATTGAAGCACCACCAACACTTTAATTAGCATATTCTTTCGTCGCAGTCAAATGAAACGATCAACTGCAAGTGGAGTATACAAAGTAACTGGTATGCTCGACTATATGTGGTCCATTTAACCAGCGTAAATCGAATTCACTGAGACGAAGCCAAAAACCAACGAACTAGTTACATGCGGTAAAAGTGTGCCATGATCCAATTATTATTATTAATAATTACTAACCATATTATTGTAACCTATGTGATATGTGTCTATTAGGAGATTTATTTATTTTGACATTCCTTTGCGGTTATAGGGGTAGGGCTGGTTCAATTGCGCGTCGCTTGTAATACGAGTCATGCTCACGAGTGCTGCAAATCTGACCTTTTACAGCATCTTTACCCGCCCTACTGACCGATTATTATGCAATAATAATTGTTTGCCTGTGCTGTGTGTTCACATTTAATAAGTTTCCATTTCAATGGTCGGGTCTAGTCCGAGTCCGATGCTAATGGGGTGTATGTACGTCGTACCGTATATATCCGCGGTTACGGGTAATATACAAGCAGATGAATCATATCCAGCATGGGAATAAATTGTGTTATTGCTGAAATTCAATTAATAATAGTACAATCTTCATTGTTCTCTGTCTAGAACAGTTGGAAAATGTTCTCAACACTTTAGCTAATCGTTTCAAGATCGCTTGTGTAGTTTGGAGGTTAGGTAGGTATAGATATAGAGAGACAACACTCACGAGGCGACTTTATGTCAACCAAATTGAAACAATTGGCATGGAATTTAGTTTTCGTTCTCAAGCGATGGTATTTAAAATAATTGGGGGCTCACTGTCGAATTATTTATTTGCGAATTGTTTTTAATAGTTTAATTTGTGGGACTTTCATTATACCTACCTTCTTTGTCAACATTTCTCACATGTTTTCTTGATAGCGTGTTAAATTTATGACCTAGTCAATGGGTGTTTTTCAAGTTTAGCTTGTAAACTAATTAGCTTGTTTGTAAAAGATTATTGATAGTAGTTACTAATCTTGTAGATACTTTTTACAATAAAACTGTGTGTCAAGGCATATTTTAAACAATCAAACCTTTTCCCAAGCGTTGATTGCATATGACTCGAAGCGTATTAAAACAATTAGTAACCTATTGATGTAAACTTATACAGCTCATTATAAATTCTTAACTTGAGAAATTTTGTAAACAATGGAAGTGCTTCTGACATTGTGTGCTTTCGGAAAAATACCTTAAAATTATATTATATTTTAAGGTATGGCATGTTATCTTAAATCAAGGCATTTATTCGCAACCGATTTAATATATTTTCAAGAAAGTATAAAGACAAGACTCGGGAAGCATTTAATTTTTTACAAGTTTTTCTATGGTGTCTTTTATTTAAAGGTTGAAAATAGGAGAGTTAAATAACAAAAAAAGCCACTATAGACTATAGTCCTGGGTAGGACAAGTATTTAGAATGAGTTTGTATGAGGCTCTCTTTTCGAAATATGTAGTGGTACAAATATTCCGTGGTACAAATATTCCACCTCAATTGAGATGTGGCTCTAAATCTCACCAAATGAGTTGGTATGCTGTTTTTCACCTCTTATGAGGTTTGGATATTGGATCTGTAATCATATTATATTGTATACCAAAGTCTGAGGAAATGAATGGTACTTTTTGCGTATTCATAAAAGGAGTGGAGAGAGTTTACGTACTCTCCTTGTTACATTGAATTGCGAGTGAGACGTTATTAATATGGCATATGGTTTCGGTAATGGTATGGGCTATGAATGGTCCGCGTTGTATATATTTAGTTTTCAGATCACATTCATAAGTGATGCTTTTTTTATTGTCAAGAAATTTGGTCTTGTGTTCTTCGGCGTGCCAAATTTGAGATGTGGTACGAATATTCGTTTTGAGGTGTCGTTGTGGAGGATATATGGATAGACCACTTCTGCGGACTGTTAAATGGTGAAAAAAATCGAAGTTCCGCAAAACGAAGTATATTGAACCTAGGCGATGAAAGCAACGACTTAAAAATAAAGAAACGACAAACTGTTTAAGGCAGCGGCAGGTGATTTGGTGAATAACATATAAAATGGCAATCGCCGCCAATATCGTTTGCGAAATAACCTATCCACGATCAAAATAGAACTTTTATAATGCAGCAACTATCTTCAACTATTACGTATGTGGTGACTTTGCATATACAAGATCCTGTGTACCTACCATTTGACATACATACTGGCTAAAACCACTGCGCTTTTCGGCGCGATAAGTCCTCATCCGACTAAATATTCACACCATCTAGAGAAACTTAAAAATAACAAAAAAGTCCAGATCGATCGATTGGTATTAAGATTGTATATGAAAGAATTTATTCGAACCAAGCTATAGATATAGGGCTTTAGCATTTTTTTGGGATCCCTGCTAAACTTGTGAGGTTGTACAGAATGATTAGAGAACCCTCGCTGTTCCATTACGAGAGACAGAAACAATCTTACTGAGACCTTTAATATCAAAAAATGGTTTGGACTACGTGCTAGTTTCTTGTAACTTTTCAACATATCAGTTACGAAAATTGTGCGAAACTCAGAAACCAGCCAACCAAGAGTGAATTGAAGTAGGTATGTTAAAATATCCAATATCCATGCACATAAATGACAATGACATAATTGACATCAGAACTTGGTGAGCTCTCACTGGTGGGTATATAAATATTCACCAGAATCGACAAAAATTGGTTTAGTCGTGAATGAGGACAAAACGAAATATAATTTTTTGCTTTCAACAAAAAGGGACTTTCAACATCGAGGTAGTTGGGAACTTTTACGACAGCTACATTGTGCGAATTAAAATCGCACTCGGTAAGGAGAATTTCTCTTCGCAACCGTCCAGAGTAAGTTTAGATTAGCCCGTTGTCAAAATTTCTGAAAACTCTCGGTGTCAAAAATATTTATCTTATTTCCTTTTTCTTTTATTTCGTCTGTTTGCCAAATTTTTGGTCCTTTGGAATGGTAACAAATCAGACGCCCAAAGTGTCATGGATACCGATAATAATAGATACCCTACGTATATTACGGAAATAAAACCAAGTTACGGCGACCAGGGCACTCATTCCGTATGTCGATTATCGCCAGACGATAGCGTTTCGACGATAGCTTTGCTTCACGTAACTTCAATAATCGTCTATCGTCCAGACGATATCGTTTTGACGATTGAACATTTGCTTCACGTAAATCAATAATCGTCGAAACGCTATCGCCTTGACGATACAATTTGAGCGATACCTAATGAGGTATCGTTTTGCATTGATTTGTATGTTTTGCAAACAACTGAAGATTTTTTATTGAATTTTAGGAAGAAAACTTGACTTCAGATATTTTTCAAATGCTTTCAAATATGTAAATAACGATTTATGTACATTTTAGACTTAATTTGTATGAACCTGAACCTCACGCAAAAGCAAGAAATATTGTGGGAAGGTGTATTGGTGATTACAAAACATACAAAACTTATATCAATAATTCACTATAACATTAAATTACATGTTGTCATCATCCTCATGTTGAATTGGAAAACGGAAAAGTGCTTTTTGCAAATGTTTGTGCTGCCCTCCATAACATTTGTATTGATAATGATAGTACAGCAATCGAAGTACCTATACGAAGGGGAACCTTTGGACTACTTTGGACAAGTCGGGATGCTCATCCATGAAGCTGACCTATCAATAATACATATTTTCGATGTTATTTGTTATTATTAATAGACTAAGGAACAAATTTGAATTAATTCCACTTTGCAATTTTCAAGTTTGCCGGCATCAAAAACAAAATTGTTTGCCAAAAAACTCATTTATGACATTTTAAACGACGACTGATTGGAATTTTCATGTAGTTTGAGGGTCTCTGAAAGACACTCAATGCTCTCAATGCTCTCACGATTTGTACAAAATAAACGATAGACGAGACGATAGTGATAGAGTTACGGAAAGCAAATTGGTGACGAGATCGTTGACTACTATCGCTGAAACGATTATCGTTCTCAGAGTTACGGAATGAGTGCCCAGAATTTTTGGAAACTTTTCTAATTCTGATTTAAAAAGTAAATTTAACCAACAATTCATCAAATAATTACCAGTTCATCACTTCCGGAAGCCATTTTTTTGTCATAGGAAAGTAAAACTCCATAGGCCTTCGGTATAGGAATTTCAACATGCAGAGCTTTTCCATAATTCCTACCAAACGTAAACAAGATGGCGGACCAAAATACGTGTTCATTCCGACGGCTATTTAGCATTGGCATCCCTCTATTTTTCCGCGTTAGGAATGTGTGATCTTGCAAATAGGTACATAACGATCTACGATGGATGTGAATTTGTTTTTGAAGAGTTCGACGTTCGAACCCGGGCAATATATTTAATTTTTACAGTTTTGTAAATTTGCTAACTGTCATTTAATGAAATTGTTCATTTCAACATAGGTAGGGTAGAGCGAGGAGGATTTGACGAAAGGAGGCTTTGTCATTTTCAATTATAAAGTCACACATAACGCGAAAGAGAGCCAAAATCCGAATTTGCATTGCCTGCTATGTTATGAGTTACACAAATGAAAAGGTCGGTTGTATCTCCGCCTTACAGCCCAACGCACGTTTTTTTTTATTTTGGTCGACTTTTATGGTAATTTTGTATATTTTCTTTGTTGGAAAACCAACAAAGAAAATATAGTGATTGTGACTATAAAAACATACTTATTGAACATAACAAAAGTGTTAATTGAAAATACTGCACAATTTTGATAAGTTGAAATATAAAGTTAAAGTGCGATCAATTTGTCAAAGATTTGACAATTTGCAGAGAATACCCCTTTACCGCACACAACCAAATATTTTAGGAGACAAAATAAAACAAATATTTTTTATGAGTTTTTAGTGGAAGACGTTAAGCTTGCACTTTCAACGGACAGGGCAAAACTTCCAAGCCCTGTGCAAATGCCTGGAACCTCCAGATCCAAGGAGAAACTTAAATTTAACGTAGATTTTTCTAATCTTGATGTTTGCTGAATTAATATTTATTTTTGAAGTTTAATTTATAATAACTGATTACAACTTAATTTATGAACTATTCTGTATATTTTCATAAATTTTTTCAAAACAAAATGATCTTTGTGTTACCTTTTTAAACGAAAGTTCGTACTCTGGCAAATGCTCCCACCTATTGCCAAAACCTCCTAAGGCAATGTCAAATCCTCCTATAAAGTGGGAGGATTTTACTCTTTTACTACATTTCTTTTTCGTTTCATACATCATGAGAACCCTTTAGATTACGCAATTGTAATATACACCATTTTAAAGTCAAATATATAAGGAAAGTTTCATACCCCGACATTTTTAACGGTGTGCTAAATTTTGGTTCAAAATGACGTATCATCGTTTTTTTGTCAAACCCTCCTCGCCTTACCCTACTTAAATATAGACAATGCTACCACTTTTAAGATTACGTATCTATAATAAATGCAGTTATTAAACAATTAGGCAACTACAACATTAGTAGTTAAATATACAAACTTGACAAGGCTAAGACAATTGCCAGATAATCTGGTAGTTTACATAAGTTAAGGGAAACTTGACACGCAGTCTAATCTCCCCATTATATAGATGAATGGAAGAAAATTTGTTCAGGACAAGGTCCAGGATGACACACTTCGTCATTCGGTTCTCCGAATATATGGGAAATAAATTCACAAATGTCAGTAATATATGCTGATAACTACGCCCATACCTAATAAAAGATGTACCAAATTTGCAGTACACACTGCAGTCAGCAACTAATTAATAGGCCTATTATCGTTAGCGAGTCGAGCAATTCGCGTAAGTCGAATTGCTTGTCGAAACACTCGCCTTGTACGATTATGGTAGGCGAATTAATTCATTCGCCTAAAAATCAAGGGCTACCAAAATAATAAAAACGAAAATGACGTCAATTCAAACATTTATGTCAACACAAAAAAAATGAAAAATAAAAAAATTGAAGAAAACAACACGGAGGTGCAAAAAAATGGATAAACACATAAATGACCGAAAATAAAAACAATCCATGAGCTCCTTCCCTCATTTTTCGTAAAATAACTGGATTTCCTTGGGTGGTTGGCTTAGTGGATGAAACACACATTGGAATGGCTATATTTGTTCCATGAGCTCAAATAGCTTCTGGATTTGGATGGAATTGTTTTTTTTTTTCGAAACTATCAGAGGCGATTTTCAATAAATATTTCTAAATGAATTGAATGGGTTTTATACATTTTTCTTGAATTTCCATTAATTTTTCCGGATTATAAATTCCATTCGCCTCTGGTTTCACCAAATAATTTTGTTCGCTAAAATTTGTCGCTTAAAGCGAATAAAATTTCACAAATTCGCCAACCGCAATAAGGCGACTTTACGTTCGCCAGCGGTTTGACAGTTAAGGCGAATGAATTTTGTTCAATTCGCTAACCATAATAACGGGTGATTTTTTAAGAGGTTTAGAACTTAAAAAAAAAAAAAAAAACAAAAAAAATTCAAAAAAATGAATGAAATATTTATTTGAATCGATAGTTTGAACTTTGCAATTTAATGTTTAAAGATAATTTCATGCAAATGTTGACCGCGTCTGCGTCTCAGGTAGCCCATCCGCTGAGTCCAATTTTGGCATACTCTTTCACACATATCGGCCGGTATCTCACGAATGAATGCATGGATGTTGGCTTCCAGTGCGTCAATCGAAGCGGGCTTGTCCCTATACACATTAGCCTTGACATACCCCCACAAAAAATAATCTAATGGTGTCAAATCGCACGATCTAGGCGGCCAATTGACCGGCCCGAAACGTGAAGTTAACTGTTCACCAAACTCGCCTCGCAATTGCGCCATTGTTTCGCGTGCTGTGTGGCATGTGGCACCGTCTTGTTGAAACCACATATCATGCAAGTCAAGAACTTCCATTTCGGGCAAAAAAAAGTTTGTTATCATCGTCGCTCGGTAGCGTTCACCATTGACAGTAACGCTGCGATTCGCATCATCTTTGAAGAAATATGGCCCAATAATGCCGCCGGCCCATAAACCGCACCAAACAGTGGCTTTTTCGGGATGCATTGGTAGCTGTTGCAATGCTTCTGGCTGATCTTCACTCCAAATGCGGCAATTTTGCTTATTTACGTACCCATTCAACCAAAAATGAGCCTCATCGCTGAACACAATTTTTCGATAAGCAGCGCGCGATGAACATTTCGAACCGAGCACGAATTTTGGTAGTAAAATTCAATAATTTGCAAGCGTTGTTCATTTGTAAGACGATCCATGGTTAAATTACAAACCAAACTGAAGCTGTTTGACAGTGACACAAGGTACTAAACACACGTCAGCTGTCAAAACCAGTGTTGCCAAAACCAAACCAGCTAAAAAATCACCCGTTACAAATAAGTCACATTCGCAGGATTTTTTGTTCGACTCGCCAACGATAATAGGCCTATAAGTACCCACGTACTCACTACTCTGGTATGTCTACATTTAGCTGGGATTCTACGAGTGCATTTTCAATAACGAGGTGGACCGTGTGAGACTTGATAAGTCGCTGTTTTAAGTAAGACCACACCCGAATGATCCTGGGATCTATAAATCGGATCTCACTATCTACGAGTATCTCTGCCTCCTTTAAGCTAGCCAAATGACCATACCCAAGTGAGTACCTACTACATTGAGTAAATTAATTAACTAAATGTGCGGTGCGTCCTCTCGCAAAGTGAGTATTTCCTTGGCACGCAATTAGATTGATGTTACTTTCAGGTTCATTGAAAATTTCCCCAATTAATTAAAATTTTGTTATCTTATTCGTAATAGGTACCACCTCTTCACAACTGCGTCATATTTTCAGCGACATAATTATGTTTGGATCAAAGTACGAGTCTTTAGTATATTATATACATTACAGGTTTGCCTCCTCTGCATAGGCCTATCAATATCTAAATTATCAATGAATCTCCTCCTCACCATGCGTTAAAAATGTGAAAGCGTGAGAACGGACTTTTGGTGTTCTTGTTAAACCTCAACCAGTCGTTTGTTTGACAACTACCTACTGCCGACTATAATAATGCAGTGTATAAAGCAAAGCGACCAAAATAAGCCAAGAATTAGTAGGTAGTAGACGTAGAAACGATTATGAGATTATGGAGAATTACCTCACGAGGCTTTGCCTTGTTACCATTACCACACAGTCAAAGGAAGTCCGAAGACCTCTTGTCATAATTAATTTCACGCCCATATCCACCATACACACATTTATGTTAGCCTACACATTTGTTTATTCTTTCGTACGGACATATACTTATACATATACAGAGAGTTGGGCTTTGCGTTGGAATGGATTGTTATGCAAACTTATTATTTGTTTTTGGTTTGGCTTTTACTTCTTTTACTCTGACGACTTGAAACGAAATAGGTCAATGTAAATTGGGAAAGCGTCGTCGACGTGGTGTTTAGCATGGCGGCTAATGGCTTCGGGTCGTGGATACTCGTACTTCGTCTGGATTCTATTTCCATTTAGCATGCCATGCAGACAGTATCTTGTCCAAGTAATTTATATGTGTCACGAAACTATTACGTCAGGCGAGCGCAAAACGCGAACACTATCCTTTTCGCGAACAATAGCCGTGGCTACAACCGATGGCAAATTGAAAAGGTCGTAGTGTGGGGTTTTACTTTATATCTTATGTTCATTAAAGTGTACTGATTGACGCAAAGGTCCTGGACAAAAATAATGTTAGTAAGCAGCAACAGCCGAATGTGTTACATACACATTTATTTACCTATGTGATTGAGAATCACATTACACATATGCCCTTGCTTTCTATTAAAACAAAATTTAGGAGTGTCACAGGAGTTGAGTCCGCGTATTACATGCACACAAGCATTTAATTAGGTCAATGCTGTTGGCTTTTGCGTCAGAATATGGTTTGCCTTTTGACCTATTTTGAACAATATTCGAAGGATAGTTATTCAAAGCTCCATAAAAACCATAAAACTCGATCTTGATTTTGGCGTGATTTTGTATATAGGATAGGAGCTATTGAAATACCCTTAGTTAAAAATCTGGGTCCTCTTAAAGATGCGACTTTATAGAAAACAAAAAACCCCCGGAGCCTATTTGTAGAGGGTACCGCAAAACAGAGCCTTACTATTGTCACTTGTTATAACTTCTCATTTCTATACTACCTGGTCCTCGGATCGCCAGTCTGAAAGATTCTCAAATCTAAAAGAAGCAAATACCAACCCAATCCGTGAAAATTTCAGAGGAAAAAATAACCACAAATATCGGTTTTACCGCGCTATAAGTGTAGTCAGAAAAATCTTATAATAGAAGACATTTTAATCCAACCGGTAAAGGTATCTCAAGACTTGGACCTTCAAAGTAACCTTTCTGACTGCATGGACAACATGGCTAAGGTCAAACTTCTAGACAGCGGACAGTGAAAAAACATATCCTACTTTTCAGTCGTGACAATTTCAATCACCAATGTTAAAACCGGAGTCAATTTCGTGGAGCATTAATTTAATATATTTCGGACAAAATATCTTACATCAGTCGGTAAAATCTTACAACCCCTTTGGCCGAGCATGTATGCGATTCGGATCTTTATAGCCAGCAATGCAGTATCTTGTGTCATCATGAAACCCACGCTTCGATGGTGTGTTGTAAGATGTGCTATTGAGTCCGTGCCATAGGTAGACCCAGGATAGCATGCTTACATAAGGTCCGAAATCGCTCCTTTCCTCGTATAGCAATTGCTCTTTATTGCTTAGAATCGGCGGAGTAAGATAGAGAATTGTGGAGGTTTCATTTAAGTCTTCAAAGTTTCGAAAAGGGACTGCTTCATCATATTGCTATTATGTTACTCGGAGAATTACTCAATTTGTGTCAGCTATTACTTCGAAAAGAGCGCTCCCTACGTCAGTCATAATTAGTTGAACGGCCATAAACATAACTGAGGACGATCGGGTTTTCCAGCGACCTGTCATCAACTGTCATCAGAGACGGAGAACTTGAGTTGTCTTCTAAAAAGCACTGAATATTAACCGGTCCTATAGGTACAGCAGCACAGTAACAAGGTTTTCGATCTAGAAACAACAAGCGGCTCAACTATCCTAGCGGTGAAGCTATCAGCAATGGAAATAGTTTTGTAAAGTAAAGGTAGTGAGTGGTTATTCTGATCTTTTATAGTGAAGTTATGGCGTGATTATGATGATACCCAAATTATTATAACAGAAGCTTTGGCCTTTTGAATTTGGGTCATCATGAGGTGTAAGACCAGACAACGACATGGCCTTCGAGGATGGGCGGTAATTTCACACAGGCTAGCAAAAATACTAACCTAACCTTATGGTTAGAAATAAAAACGTGGTTACCGCAATGTCCGTGTAGGTTCCCAAGGAATAGCTTCTCTTAACCATTCGTTTTTTTTTTTAATTTTTCCTGCGGTTCCCAATTAAATTACATGTAGTATGTCCTCATCTATCTAATGTTAAGTTTGCTCGTGAACCCTAAATCTTTTAAAGCCTTCACTAACTACCTATAAGATGTAATCTTACTTATTCTTTCAAATAAATATAAATACAACCAGAGACTCCTCACTCAGTAGTGCAGCACACTAGCCATATACTGTGCCACTAGCTTTAAGGTGTCCCACGTAAATAAATTTAAATAAGCCCTATTTCATCCCGCCATCAAAAGTAAAGTAAAAGTGTGTCTCGACATAAGTATGAATAAATTTTAGCTACAACGTTTCGAAGACAGGTCAAATTAACGGTCAATTTATAGAGGCTGTAAAGTCGAGAAGCTGAAAAGCTCTTACAATACAATAAAGATGGTGACAGGTGAATAAAATTTGTAAGCTTTTTGGATTTCGATCATCAATTTAAAGTTTCTAGCTCAATATCTCAACCACTGAACTCGGCGTCAACCCGGGCAAAACGGAACTGATGCTGTTCACCACCAAAACCAAAATACCCGATTTTACCCTCCCCCGTCTAAATGGTCAACCACTCACACTATCCTCCAGCGCTAAGTATCTGGGCATCTTGCTTGATACAAAACTTAACTGGAAACAAAACATCGAACACAGGGTAAAGAAAGCGCGTATCGCCTTCTACGCCTGCAGTAAAACATTTGGAAAGAAGTGGGGACTTCAACCAAAGATGACTTTATGGATGTACACTGCCGTTGTGCGTCCAATTCTGACATACGGCTCACTCGTATGGTGGCCTGCGCTGAGTAAAGGCTACAACCTTACAAAGCTTAAAAGACTGCAAAGAACAGCCAGTATAGGCACCACGGGTGCAATGAGGTCGGCACCAACGGATGCCCTTACTGTGCTCCTGCATCTTCTACCTCTCGAGCTACACACCAAAGATACTGCACTATGCAGCGCCATAAGACTCAGGGAGTCTGGGTGCTGGAGTGCAAGGCCGTATGGCCACAGCAACATTCTGGACTCGTTACCAAACGGTATGGCCACGTCTCCAACCGACTATATCACACCACAACTCAATTTCAAAAAAGGCTTCCAGGTAAGCTTCCCTTCCAGAGCTCAGTGGAAGAGGAACGAAGTAGTGCAGGGCTTTGACACGGTCATATACACTGACGGATCTAAGATGAACTGTGGTGTGGGGGCCGGGGTCTACTCAGAATCACCGAATATATCAGAATCATATCGTTTGCCGGATTTTGCCAGCGTTTTCCAGGCTGAATTACTGGCTATCCGAGAAGCCTGCGCGCTTTTAGGGCATGACACAACGCACAAACAAAACATTGCTATCTTTATTGATAGCCAAGCCGCCATCAAAGCCATCAATTCGGCTACCATATCCTCCAAGCTGGTGCAGGAGTGCCGGAACGAGCTTGCCCGCCTGGGCGAACGTTTCAGTGTCACACTTCTCTGGGTACCGGGGCATAGTGACATAATAGGAAACGAGCGCGCAGATGAGCTTGCCAGGCGGGGGTCAGCTCTACACGTCTCGCACGCGGCAAGGGTCCATGTTCCACTAGGAGTGGTAAAGGGACAAATTCATTCACATTTTCTACAGAAAGCCAATCTCCAATGGAGGGGTTCGACCAACTGTGTCATATCAAGAAAGATATGGCCCACATACGACCGAAATAGAACAAGAAACCTGCTAAATAGAACCCGCCCAGATATTGCCAGAGTCACGGCAATAATCACGGGGCATTGGCCAATTGGCGACCATGCGGCCAAACTTGGGATCCCACACAACCCTCATTGCCGAAGCTGCGGAAATACAAACGAGAAAGAAACTCTCTGCCATTTCCTCTGCAAATGTCCGGCACTAGCAAGAGCCAGATTGCGGACACTGAACCAACCTTTTTTTGATGACCTTAGCGATTTTTCGGGTAAAGGGATATTAGATATAATCCGTTTCCTCAACTCCACAGGCTGGATATAAGTATATAATGCATTACACCCCTTTATAACCATCACAAACTAGGTCACACGAGTCGTGGTAACAAAAAGGCACATCATAGTGCTACTTGGGTTCAAGGATGGACCGCCACTTCTACCTACCTACCTACTGAACCATTGAGCCCACTTTCCCCATTAAAACACATGTAAAGCCCTCAATTTAACTACTTTGCGCAGTCCCACCTCCCTATCATGAACAAATAAAATTAACTTATGTCTACAGGTGTACCTTAGCCACCGCTTTTCATGGGAAAATATGTTTTGCATAAATCGAAAAAAAGCCAGTCAGAGTTAGCATACATACAAGAACAGGTCATAAACTGCTGTCGCACAACAAAATACCATGATGTCATCTTTTTAACTTGTGTACATCCACTGCTGCTGTCGGTGTGTCATCGGGTCATCAACATGCAAGACAGGTTTCGTTTTAAATTTTGCGAAATGTCACAGAGCCCATCAGACAACAACAACAAAAAAAAAAAAAAAAAAAAAATAAGGAAACAAACCCATTTAACTGTGTAAAGGGCAATTAAAAAAAAACCTCTACCTACCTTCAACTCAATTCTGCATTGCTGACCATCAACAATTCATTTGTAGACAGGAACTACCAATCTCTCTCTCTTGCGTGCGGAAGTGCATTCAAGTGTTGTGTTGTGGTGCCCAATTCTACAGCCCACGCATCGAATGTCTCCCCAAATTTCATTAACAAAACAAAAAAAAAACACCCAAAGCCCGCACCCAATTCGAGTTGACTTTTTTTTCATAACAATACCGTAGGTACCTACGTTCCACCTGGATAAATCTCGCCAAACCAGCCAACAGTGTGGAGCGGTTTGGTTTAAATTCGAGTGCTATATGCTTGAAACTTGAATAGTACACTGCATTCCTGTGTCGTTAGGAACACTCGTGCCTGGCCATGATGTTATATCGAAAATAATTTATGCACATAACGGTAAAAAGAAAGAAAAGGGAAACATGTTTTTTTTTTCTGTTGTAAAGAAATGCTACCCACAACCCACTCATAGCCCCGTATACAGAAATCGAAATTTAAGTTCATTGGCCGAATAAAGTTTGGTCAACACAGCATAAAAGATATAAACAACAGACATGTCTTCAAACCATAAGATGGATATAAGAACAATGCGACGAAGAAGAGAGCTTGTCGAGTTGAGAGGTTTTTTTTTTTTTTTTTTGTACTATACCACCAGTCCACCACGTGCGTCAGAAGAATACCCCTTTTCCTTTGTAAGTTGCATTTATTGCATTTGATGTGCGGTTACATCCCACTCTTCTGATAAGTTAGGTTTATGCGGTTATGATTTCTGGTTATAAAAAAAATATGGAAATCGTTTTGAAACAGTCTTGATTGTTATTCTGAGAATTGACTTTCTCATAATGTATGGCGACACTTTTTGAGCGACACTGTTAAAAAATATTACTTATTTTTGAAAGCGTGTTCAATCGTTCGGAGCGTGCTGGTTAGTAGAGCGTATATAATAACATTGAGACAGGGTAAATTGACTTAAGTCGTAGTAGGCAGTACCAGTTAACCTGTTTACGAAAATTTGAAAGACAAGTTTGAGAATAGTAAGCTTGTAAATATTTAAGTTGTTGTGTGTGAACTGTCAGGGTATTGTGTAATTCAAAGCTTCTGGCAATATTGGTGGTAAAATGATTTGACATGAAGCACTTACTGTGGGAATCATACTTAAACAGTGCAAACCTACCTCTTTTAGTTTGACAAAACCCCAAACAGTTCTCTGTATTGAATAGAAATTGTTATTAAGAAGTAAGTCAGACTTATAAATATCAATTGGCAAATGTCAATTCTTGACAAATTACTCAGTTCTTCAAAAGATTTCTAGATTTCTAGGGTGGCACTGCTCATAGTGACAAGCGCTCGATAGGTGCTACTTTCTCTCTCTTCCTCCTAATCCATAAGTCCATTTCCACAGATATGCTTTAAGTTAGTTACTCATCATCAAGCAACCGAACAAATTTTACTCAGACTCATGCAAAGAAGTCTCTCTCTCTAAGTATGTAGTCTTGTGTACTGATTGAGCTAGCCTTGACAGAGGTAACTACAGCCACTTCTTCAGTATTTTATATAGTTATACATAAATCTACATCGACGAATTCGATGTTGCTACACAAATGAGATCGTTCTTTTAATTTCTTTTCACAAGTTTACATTCTACAGCAGCCTTAGCACATAGCTTACAAAATAATGCAAGCAGTACCTACCTATTTTTTTAGTAATTTATTAAATTTGCATTACATTTTTAGACGGTTTATAGATCACTTAGAAAAAGAGGATTTAAAATTTCAGTTTCCGTTTTCCTGGTAAGCCTATGTAGATATAAATTTGAAAACCTTTTGTTGCAGTCAAAAGACGTTCGAATTTTTCCATCCCTTGATAAAGTAGATGTCGTTGGTTTCACTGCTGTCAACATTTCTTTAAAGGCACTAGTTATAGACAAAATTTTATATGAAGACGTTTTGATTTAGCTGCCAGAAAAATGCTTGAGTAAAAACTCCTCAAAGAGTAGGTTGATTTTGTACGCACATATTTTCTCTAATGAATGGAAAGTGACACAATTTGTTTTGGCTAACAAGTTTTTAGTAAGAAAATGCATAAATGCTTTTCTGGAAGAGTCTAAAATTCACATGCCGTATTTTTTTTTTTGTAGAAACTACTTTCATAATTCATAGACTACATTTCTAGACGAAGAAGAACTATTAAGCATGAGAGGTCAAAAAATGTAAAGCTGTTATTTTCTGGTAGCGATTCTTGAAATAGCATTTTCAATTTGTCATCATCCTTATACTCAGTCTAAAACGAAGTCAATCGCACCAAAGCTATACGAATTTTAACGAAGAATTGCAAAACAAAGAAAACAATTTTGAACTAAAGAGTAACGAGTAACGAGTAATTCCGTTCCACGCTCCTAGCCAGTGACCTTTGTAATGGGTAGAGGTAGATGGTCCATTGAAATTTTTCCATTAAAAAAATTCCATGGCTACGATACGATTGATTTTCCTATTGGAACCGGGGAATTGTTTCGACTGTCCTCTACTAATAGATAAGCCCGCCAAACGGGGTACAAAACTGAATAATTCCAAAAAGTAAAATGAACAAAAACTTGAACGTCAAAAAGAGGTCAAAGGCTAACCAAACCAAAATGGCGGCCATACGATATTAAAGCCAAAGTGTAACTTAAGAATGGAATCGTACAGGGCATAATTTTGAACAAATTCAAATAAATTGTTTTCTTTATCAGCAAAGCAATAAATTCTCAATTATAGGTACGTATATCTGATAGTCTTAACTCGAAATTTAGCCGAATATTTGGTTAACCTTAAGTAAAAAAAAAATCATATTGCAAAATACTGCAGAACTATCTAAAGGTAAATTTCTCACAAATTTGGAACCCTGATCTGAAAGGCATCGCTTCTAAAACGTTAATTAAAAATGGGCACAATCACAAATCTAATTAGCTTAAGTCTAATTGTTGATAAACGTCAACTGAAAAAAGTGTTCACGTAGCCATCACCGGCCAATAACAACTAAAACAAATTAAGTCAAACATTTATCAGACTTACTAAACTGCAGTGGTAAATGGCTTCAATGAATTAAAATCGTATTCTACAGACTAAATTTTCTCCTAAGACCATTGGACTTGGCACTGATTAGCTAGTTTTTCAGAGTTAATTTCGATGACGATCGTTTTAAATGTTAAAGTCGGCCAGTCACCACTTAACAAAAATAATTATAACACTCTTATAATTACCCGGGTTATAATTTTAGCTTAGAACAATTTATCATGCTCATAACAAGTGATGGAGAAAAGAAAGTAGGTAGCTATTTTAGGTACCTACGTCTACCTATATAAAATATTTTAGCTGAACAAAAATAGAAATTCATTACAACCGATTACCACACCACCCTCAGAATGTAAACTAAATGTTGTTACAGTCCCTTTTGATATACTACGTCATTGCTCGTGTACAGAAAGCCGCTCACTTGTGTTCTTTGTGATTTAATTAGTTTCTGATTCAATTAGTGTACTCCTTAGATGTGGTAGGTACCTACCTCATTAAGCGTTTGCTTTTGTCATCACTCTGGTGTAAAGCAAAGGAATTCAAGGAGGAGAACTTCAATCCAAATTTGATTAGCACTCACCCTCTAATGGTTTTGGTAAACTCACTTGGCTCCAGTACAGATTCCAATTTATTTATTTTTTGTTGTCCTAATGTAATGTTATAATTCGAGGCACCTGCCCCACAAATTCCAATTAGCATTTGGAAAAGAATGCTCCAGCTCTGATAATAAGTACCGGGTAAACTTTTCTCTTTACTTCAAAAGTTAAGGACTTTTCAGTCGTACCAATGTGTACTGCATGTTGTTTTGAATTCGAGTCAATATTGTTGGGTGGGAAAGAGTTGTCAATACTTATTGTCGTGTTTTTTGATGTTATTTATGAAAAGAAAAACAACTTTCACACTTTCGTTAGATATACGTAGCTATTTCGGGCTGCACCACTGATGCTTTTAATTAGATACCTTACGGTGGTTTTTAGACCACAACTATTTTCTGACAGTCTCCCGCCATATAATTTTCTTCTCGAAGAGATAGCTCTGTGTCTTTGTTTTTTCTATCAGGTGGTGAACCCTGATCTCTGTCTGTTTTTACAATTTAAATCGCAGGCAGTGAACGAGTTTTATTTCAAATTAGGCTCTGGGGACGTTCAAAAATATTGTTTATTAAGTTTTTATTGGCTTAGATTGATCAAGTGATCAAGTTTTTTTTTCAGTTAAAGTTTATGAATAAGTATCTGACGAAAATATTTTGTCAAGATTTTCTTGACGGAGCACTTAGTTGGCTAATTATAACTAGGTTTTTGAATCAACACTCCTTAGTCGTAGAATTCGAACCTTGGTTCCTGCCTTTTTGATGTTTTTAATCACTGCAAAATGTTTTGCATGGAATTCAAGACCCGACTTTACTTATATTGGGCCTTAGCAATAAACATTTTTAGTTTCGACTCTAAATTTAAGTAGTTTACAGTGGCTATATTTTCCATACAAATTTCGCAATTGTGAGCTTCCGTAAATTTAAAGTCGAAACTAAAAATGTTTATTGCTAAGACCCATTGTGCCATTAACAAAACGTTTTCAACAAAGTGAAGTTTAAATATCGAAGGGCCATATGCAGGGTAATGAATACATCATAAAAGCTCTTCCTCTTAGTTTCCCTCGTTCCTATTTTTAACACACCGGAAAGCGCCTCAAAAAACCAAAAGTTTTTACAACTAGAGGTACAAAAATGACATAGTTTGGCAAGGGGTATAGATCGGCCAGAGATAGTAAATCTCACATTTTGGTCAGAAGTTCGCGAGAGGTGGCGCAGTCGAAAAAGTTAAAAGACAAATTTGCACAAAATGTATATTAACAAATTCCATCTATATATCTGACAAAGGTTGAAAGCTTCCATTAGTTGCAGTTGTCCACTCTGAAAGTGGTATAATTGGGAAGGCTTTGTGCCGAGTGTAGACGCCTGTCAACGTTTTATATCACACCCAGATCCTTCAGGATTATACCTACTACAGGAGTGAAAGCTTTCGATTGAGAACTATTCGATTTATTAACATGAACATATAGGCTTACAAACCCCATCGTCCATTGGACTCAAAATCAGTTAAGTGCTGTCATGATGCCCTGCCAACCCTATCCAAACAGGATAGGGTAAGACCTGGATGGGTACCTGTTCATCAGGATATTGCAAGAAATGAATCGGCGGACGAACTAGGGCTGGATCAGAATCCGCGTTCTTTGGGGCAGAATCATATTGAAGAGAAAACTGGGCTATACCTACTACTTTAGGTATTATTAACGAGTGGGAACAACAACTCCGACAAAGCCACTGCGTCAATGTTCCGGGCTTAAGACAAATCAAACGATTAATTAGGCCCCACTCTTACAAGGAAATCTCAAGATGCAATAAGGAAAATAGTGGAAAGCTAGTGGGATTTCTATAACGTTCCACTGTTTCTTGAGATATCATCCTATAACATGTTGAACTTGTGTCCGAAGACAGATTGTTGAATCTGTCTAGACTCTAGAGGATATAGAATCTTCTAAACACTTATTCTGTGGTTGTCCGGCACTTTACTGGTTAAGAAGATGTACTTTTAACAAAGAGATAGGTAGGTACTATCGCTAGCAAAACCAAGAAAGAACATACTGGCCTTCACTAGGGAGGTCAATCGTTTCTTAGTCTAAGCAACGTTTCATTGGGATCGGTGACGGTGACGGTAACGGTAACAGTGACGGTGATGGTAACAGTGACGGTGATGGTAACAGTGACGCGAGTTTATTGGTTTCTTTCCATCCAAAGTGCCCAACGCGCCGCGCCTAAAGAAGTAATAACTTCAAAAACATGCTTTATTTCAGCTCATAAATGTATGCAATTATAAAAACGTATGCAATGATAAAAACATATGCAAAAAACATATGCAATGATAAAATATATGCAATGGCGCATTTCCGTTACAGAAAGTTAAATGTTTGGAATTACTCCAACAGATTCCAACAGCGCGCAATATATTATGTATAAGCATATCCGTTACGCATATCCGTTGCATCAAGTCCTATGTTTGGAATTACTCTACCAGAATCCAATAACGCGCGCATAAATGTTTACACATCAAAAAAAAGTTGTTGGGCGAAGAATTTTGAGATTTTTAAAAAATTGAAAGCAAAAAGTTCTTGCTTTAACAATAAATTCTTGTAAGAAGAACTCGTTTTTAAGTTTTCAAGAATGAAATATTCAGATTAACAATAATATGCTTGTCATATCTATTTTTTATGAATATTGCCAACAACATAATTCTTAAATCAAAAATGTTGATATTTGGGTTCATTTTAACCAACGAAAATTGTTGGCATTACAATTTTTTTTTCTGTGTGAGCCACCCTCTTTGATACAATTAATCTTTTAGATCGCAGTGTCAGTCAGTGTCATTAAGTCAACACCTTTCACCATTAGGGGTTGGACTTAGACAGGGGTGAGTTTTTTCTATTCAAATTCGGCTTTGATAAAGAACGTTTCGAGTTGTATAGCTGCTGATTTGGTCATTCTTGGGCCCTTTTCGACCGGTCTTCAACACGCACTCGAAAAGTTTGTTGACGCCAGTGTCGATTACACACCTGTTCAATGCTTTTTCAATCAGGTAGGAAAGTTTGTTTCATGTAACCCTAAGGCCCGTTTTATTCACTCGAAGTTGAACACAACTTGGCGATTTTTATATGAGAAACTTCCCAAGTTGTGTTCAACTTCGAGTGAATAAAATGGGCCTAAATGTACTAGATCTCCACCGGACTATTCCTAGTATGTAGATTTCGACATTCAATTCTAAAGTTGTCAAACATTCAGAAAGGAATTACGACTTCCCATCATAGAAGTCAATATTGTTGGCAATTAATTTGCATTTAAATATTCGCCGGACATCGATTTGTATAGAAGAAAAACAAGTTCAATTGATGGAAAACTGCTTGCCTACCTGTATCATCGTTTCGTTTTGTCGTTAGACTTTAACTACTTGACTAAGAGGTAGAAATTGCTTCGATTTATTTATGCATAGAACAAGTTTTTTAACAACCTACGACTTGCATACCGAAACACAGCAACTTGTTCGTTCATAGTTAAATCCTCCCCGCACCATAGGTACAAGTTAAGATACCCCATTGACAAAGGCAACACATACAGAACGGAATGCATCAGCAATAGCATCCGCACTATAGGACAGAGCCTCACTCTGTGGCATTGTAAACACTTAGATCAGCATAACTGGTCAGTGTCAAATTTCAATAATATTCTTTCTTATCTCTTGCCTCCTTCTGAGGAATCGAGCATTCTGCCAACGATAGCACAAACATATCTCTTTCTTATCTTTTGCCTCCTTCTGAGGAATTGATCATTTTGCCAACGTCAGCAAAAATATATCTATAAATACTAAAACGAATTCATTCGTAGGACAGTTCTTGTACACCCATCGATGAGCTCTGATCGTTGACTTCCCCCCACCAGAGGTAAGGGGTCAACTGAAGAGTATCTTAATAAATTTAAAAAAACTCTAATGAGTTGTTAAATCATTTAATTGGCGCCCAACGTGGGGCACACTGATAAAAAACCAACCCGAATTATATCCTAAAAATACCAAGTAAGGATTCGGTAGTACGTGGTAAAAAGTGTGTCGAATACAAAAATCAAGTACCCTAAAGAAGGGGAAATACGAAAAACAAAAAGCATATAAAAACACAAACAAGATTCGGTAGTACGTGGTAAAAAGTGTGTCGAATACAAAAATCAAGTACCCTACAGAAAGGGGAAATACGAAAAACAAAAACCATATAAAAACAACCCAAATAAAAAATTGTTAGTGAAAAGTTTAACAAAAATCAGAAAGTGAAATCTAAACAAAAACTTTTAAGAAAAATAAAATAAAATAGAAGTGAACAAAAACTAAGAGAAAATCTGCTGTTATCATCCCCGCTGCTCATCCCATAAGAAGAAGGAGAAAATCCGCTGTTATCATCCCAGAGGAAGACAATTCAACTAATAAAGTAAGAAATTTCCGTTTAAATTTAACTATTGAAAAATTAAAATTCTGTAGAATTTATTTTAAATCTGTACGCTTTAAAATTATTTAAATATTGAAATTATTGTAAAAATTTTAATTGCATCCTGGACGAATTAATTAAAAAATTTGACAAAATGACGACTAATACTAATACGAACGCAGAAGATATAATAGCCCGGTTAATAGTTACAAATACTGCTACTATAAGAGCAGAGATAGAAACTCTAAAGTCCCAATTGACTGTTATAACAGGGACCAATTCGCACGTTGAATATAAAACGCAGACAGTTGACGAACATATCCGGTGTGACGAAACACTGGACGTAATAAAATCCTTACCAGAATTTGACGGAAATACAAATACGTATGTTAGTTGGCGAGAAGCCACTAACAATTCAATGAGCCTCTACACCAAAGGGAGTAGAAGGTACTTCGCCGCTTTAACTATTCTGAGGAATAAAATAACTCGGAACGCAAACGATATTTTAACGAACCATGGAACGGTTCTGAATTTTGATGCTATTTTAAGCAGATTAGACTTTTCATACGCGGATAAACGCCCTGCTCACATAATTGAGCAAGAATTAAGCGTTCTCCGACAAGGAAACTTATCAATCATTGAATTTTATAATCTGGTTAACGAAAAGTTAACCCTTCTAATAAATAAAACGATAATGACACATGGTTCTGAAAGCAGTATCACCAAAGAACTTAATGATATAAATCGACGAAATGCTTTACGTGTTTTTATCACAGGGCTTAACGCTCCTTTATCAAATATAATGTTTTCCTTAGCACCTGAAGACTTGCCTAGTGCCCTAGCAAAAGCACAGGAGCTCGAGTCAAATAATCAGAGAACACATTTTGCACTACAGTTTACGAGAAATAATTCTCGGGCTAATTACGAAAATAGAAATCAAAATAATTTAAGGTTTCCAAAAAGAAATCTTGAAGAAAATCATCAAGGAAGGAATACTAACTTCCTGAAACACGAACCAATGGAGCTCGGAAGCTCCAATGTAAAACAAAATTTTAAAGGATACCGTTGGGGTAATCCTAATGCTCAAAATAATAATTATTATAGACAGAATAACAATCAGCCAAATTATTGGCAAACTCATAATAGTAATTATCAAAATGCAAATCAGCAGTTTCCTCAGGGAACAAGGCCAAATCATGTCGAGAAAAGACCATTCGTAAGTGCCCAACACACTGGACAACCTCCACTAAAGAACACTAGAATTAATAATATTAACGAGAGTGCTTTTTTAGAGAGCAGGGTAGATTACCCTACATATACAGAAGAAATAATGGAACAGGTAGATTGTTAAAAATTCTAATAGATACTGGTGCTACAAGTTGTTATTGTAGGCCAAACATCTTGTTAAACAGACAAGAATTAGTAACTAAGAAGAGGGTAAAAACCATAAATGGTTTTACCATCATAACGCACTTTTACGAAGTGGAAATGTTTAATAAAAGAATAAGATTCTATGAGGTAACTAGTCTAGAAACTGACTTGTTAATAGGTTACATCCTTTTAAGAGACGCGTGTTTGACGTTAGATTTTAAGAGAGGAATTCTAATCCATAACGGGAATAATGAAAAAATATTTAATTCGGAAAACAGTTCCGAAATATTCACAAAAACAAAAGGGAAAGCTCCTGAACTGCGAAGTAATGCTTTGAATCTAGAAAACCCTGAAGCACCTATGGAAGGTTGTAAGGACAATCTTCATAATAAAATTAAAATACTGAAGAAAAGAATCATAAATGAAATTGATGTGATTCACTCTAATATAAATATAAATTCCCTATTCAGAACAGATGTAAAGGCCGAAATACGCACAATTGTTGAAACTCCTATATGGAGTAAACAATATCCCTACCCTTTATCTGTCAATTCATTCGTTAATAAAGAAATAGAGGAAATGATAAATAATGGAATTATACGACAAAGTAAGAGTCCATATAATTCTCCAATATGGGTTGTACCCAAAAAAGGTATAAATGAAGACGGAACACCAAAGCTCCGTATGGTAATAGACTACAAGAAATTGAATGAAAAAACGATATCCGATAAATATCCCATACCGGATATAAACGTTATACTTGCGAATTTAGGAAAGTCCAAATATTTCTCAACCATTGATTTAGAATCAGGCTTTCATCAAATACAGATGAATGAAGCGGATGTTGAGAAAACATCATTTGCGGTCAATAATGGGAAATATGAATTCCTAAGAATGCCATTTGGGCTAAAAAATGCACCTAGCATCTTCCAAAGGGCAATGGACGATATATTACGAGAGTTCATAGGGAAATTTTGTCACGTTTACATGGACGACATAATTGTCTATTCGAATAACCTCGATGAACATACTAAAAATTTAGAGGTAATTATTCAAACTCTCAAGAATGCTAACATGAAAATATCATTAGAAAAATCCAAATTTTATGAATCAGAAGTCGAATTTCTAGGATATATTATAGGATATAATATTATCAAAACGGATCAGAAAAAGATAGAAACAATATGTAACTTTCCAATACCAACCACGCTAAGACAACTTAGGAGTTTCCTCGGTATGACGGGATACTACCGAAAATTTATTCAGGGTTATGCATCAATAACCAAACCTTTAACCAAATTTTTATCAGGAGAAAATGGAAAAGTTTCTCAATATTTATCTAAGAAAATCATTATTAAATTGGATCAAGAAGGAATTCTAGCCTGCAAACAACTAAAAGATTTATTAATTAATCAAATTGAACTGGTTCAACCAGACTTCAATAAAAAATTTATTTTAACGACCGATGCCTCTAATAATGCTATTGGCGGGGTTCTAACCCAAGATAACAAACCGATAATTTTTATTTCAAAAACATTAAACTCCACAGAACAAAATTATGCCACTAACGAAAAAGAGCTTTACGCTATTGTGTGGGCTTTGAAGAATTTGAGGAACTACCTTTATGGAGTTTCAGATTTAGAGATCCATACAGATCACCAGCCGTTAACCTTCGCAGTCTCGAACCGAAATCCAAACGCAAAAATGAAAAGATGGCATGCTTTCATTGAAGAGTTTGCCCCCAAGATAATTTACAAACCAGGCACTACAAACGTAGTCGCTGACGCCCTTTCTAGACAATATTTAAATAACCTATCGGATGACTCATCCATCACAGGAACACAACATTCGGCAGACAATAGTGATAACTTATATATTCAAGAAACTACAAAGCCACTTAACCAATTTAAACAACAAATTCTTTTAAGTAAGGGACGATTTACTATTCACGAACAAATTAAAAATTTTAATAAAACAAGGCATATTATAGAATATGACACTCCAGGAAATTTAGTTGCAATTCTTAAAGAATTCTTGCAACCAGGAACTGTTGCAATTCATTGCACCTCAGAAGATTTATATGCAGTAAAACAAAAACTAAAAGAAACTTTTAGTAACCGTTTTCTATATACAAAGAACTTCCCAATAGATATAACTAATAGAGAAGACCAAAGCATAATTACAGAACAAACACATACCAGAGCACATAGGAGCTATAAAGAAAACCTCAAACAAATTTATTCCTCTTATTACTGGCCTAAAATGAACAAACAATTTAAAGAATACGTCCGAAATTGTGAAATTTGTAATAAAAATAAATACGATCGCCATCCTAACAAAATACCAATTGGAGAGGCTCCAATTCCTAAGAAAGAGGGGGAGCAGTTACACTTAGACTTATTTTTTGCTCAAAAATTAAAATTTTTATCTTGTATAGATTCTTATTCTAAATTCTTAGTGATCAAATTAATTGATGATAAAACAAAACTAGACGAAAAAGTTCTAGAGTTACTACAAAGTTTTCCAGACGTAAAAACCATAACAATCGATAACGAACCTGGTTTTACTACATTACAGTTTAAGACCTTAATGCAAAGATTAAATATAAAAATTTATTTCTGTGATCCCAGACACAGTACCACCAACGGTCAAGTGGAAAGAGTACATTCCACACTAATCGAAATTTCAAGATGCCTTCAGCAAGAGTTTTACTTGATAAGTGACCTAGAATCAATTTTTAGGGCAGCCCAACAATATAACAAAACGATTCACTCCGTTATAAATAAAAGACCCCATGAAGTACTTTTTAATAAAATATCACACGAGGATATACAAACAAAACTTTTATCAGCTCAAGAAAAAATGTTAGAAAGAAATAATAAAAATAGGAACATGAAAATATATGCTTCAAATGAAATAATATATGAAAAGATTTTTGGAAATAGGAATAAGCTTCAGCCTAAGTATAAAAAACAGAAAGTTAAAGAAGACCTAGGAAACAAAGTCAGAATTTATAAAAATGATAGGATAATACATAAAGATAATATTAAGACTTAGTTTTTCCTTTTAGGAAAATGTTGATGATTTTTCTTCAATTAATTGGCATAGCGTCCGCTGAAATTATTGATTACACAAGGGACAATTACGTACTAATAGAAAATGGAGATACAATAATCTTCGAAGATTATGGAAATTTATTCCATATAACTAATTTGACATACTATAGACTTTTGATACAAGAACAAGAACAATTTCTCAACAGCAAAAATGAATATACAAATGTTAACATAAATAAAAACAATATTCACACCAATATGAATAATGACATAGAAATAGAACTTATACAATCACTCTTACAACAATTAGAAATAAATAACTATAGAAACAGAAGAGGAATTAATGAATTAGGAACCATATGGAAATGGTTAGCAGGATCACCGGATCATGACGACTTAGTTCTAATAACAAATAAATTGAATGAACTATCTGAGAATAATAACAAACAATTTACAACTAATTCAGAGATTTTCAAAGCAATAGAATCCCTACAAAGATCAGTAAACGACCTAGAAGAGAGTACATATACTAAAGTAACATTTAATATAAATAAACTAATTATTACGGAACTACAGAATATTCTGCAAACAATAACATTGTCTAAAGTAGGAATTTTAAACCCATCAATTCTAAATTTGCAAGAGATTAAAACAATTACTGAACATGAACATGAAAAACTAACTATATCTGACTTAATGGACGTTTCAAAATTTAAAATAATCCAGGATAAAGATACTATCGTAATATACATTAAATATCCAATAACAAAAAACAATTGTAAACTATATGAAACAAGGGCCATCAGCCAGAAAGATGGAAAATTTGTAATAGATAAAGAAATTGTAAAATGTAAAACAAAATATTTTAATATTGAAAATTGTAAATTAGAATTAACAAATACGTTTTGTAAACTATCTCTAAAGGAAACATGCTTATCCAAAATTTTAAATAACGAAGAAGGACATTGTGTTAAAATTAAAGAAAACAACAAAAATATAGAAATCATTAAAGATGGTGTAATTTTAGCTTCCGGAAATCATACAATAGATGGCCATAATGTTGAAGGCGTATATTTAATAACATTTGTAAACAGCACAACTATCGATAACAATATTTATGAAAATCCAACGGCTATTATTTCGAACTATTTAAAAACAAATCATTTAAATACATATAAAGTCATTAAATACATAGAATCTGATAACACCGAATTAAAATTTGAAAATATAAACATAGTAAGTTCAATGAAAAAAGAAATTAAAAAACGTCCAATGTTTTGGACAATTATATTTTTAATTGTAAGTTTTATTATAACAGTTGCATTATATAAAATTAAAACACGTTGGCAAACATATAAACAAAAAAGTAGAAATAAATCTGACGAAATAATTTTTTTGGAAATAAATGAAAATATTAAACGCCTAACAAAAGAATGTGAAGAAACGGGACGTTTCTCTTAAGAAAGAGGGGAGTTAAGATACCCCATTGACAAAGGCAACACATACAGAACGGAATGCATCAGCAATAGCATCCGCACTATAGGACAGAGCCTCACTCTGTGGCATTGTAAACACTTAGATCAGCATAACTGGTCAGTGTCAAATTTCAATAATATTCTTTCTTATCTCTTGCCTCCTTCTGAGGAATCGAGCATTCTGCCAACGATAGCACAAACATATCTCTTTCTTATCTTTTGCCTCCTTCTGAGGAATTGATCATTTTGCCAACGTCAGCAAAAATATATCTATAAATACTAAAACGAATTCATTCGTAGGACAGTTCTTGTACACCCATCGATGAGCTCTGATCGTTGACTTCCCCCCACCAGAGGTAAGGGGTCAACTGAAGAGTATCTTAATAAATTTAAAAAAACTCTAATGAGTTGTTAAATCATTTAATTTACATGCTACCGAAGAGAAAACAAGCTTAGCCGCAACGCACTCCTGCGATGCCACGCTTCCATCCGCCAGAAATAAACGCACACTCTTGGAATTCGATAATTATAATTGATTTCGAAATTCCAACCAACACCACTTCCACTTCCCGAAATTGTCTAATTTTGTCATGCCAATACAGAAACAAGCTGACAACGACAAGTTGTGCAAGCAGTCACCACAGTATCTATAAACGAAGACGGAGTCCTACACGCTTCACGATCGGGCAAAAAAATTAGAAAATTCGTTTATTTTTAGATGCGTGCGGCGAGGATTATCTGACAAGTTTATTGCTCATTCTATTCAATGGTCTTTGGCAGAGGGGGCATGCCAAAAGCGGGGATCCTCCAGCACCCCCTTGATCCTGTGCGCCCCTGCGAACTTTTCAAAGCCCTACACACACATACTGTTGGATTTGGATGACACAATCAAACACATTCACTTTACAACTACACACGCTTAACACACCTGAATAGCATTTGTTGTTAACCTGTTTCTGTGTGAGGCTGACTGCGGTACACACTCCGGCTCAGCTCATCCGTCTGCTCGATTCCCGTCACAATGAATGACGCTTTGTGTGATGATTTGATGGTGGTGGTTGTAGTGCCTGGTCCAGCGCGAAGCTACCCAAAGGTATTTTAGGCTTAAGGCCCTAAGTTGCGAGCGCCCAACAACTGAAATACTGACCGTATAGTATGGAGGGCCAGCAATCGTGGTTTGTGTCGTCGATGATGGACACGCGGGGTTTGAAGGTGAAACAGGGAGTAAGGGGGCCGATTTCAATTTGCAAATGTGTTTGGCAGCGGTTCGCGACTAAGCCACAACGACGACGAAGGCCCGAGAAGTGATCGTAACCACATGCCACAGGTAGCAGTACTCGATGTACATGTATGTGTATGTGAGAAGATCTGGTGTTAATTTTTTGTTTTCTTCACTCTTCTGAAACCGCGAAATTGCAGAAAAAAATTCACGACTTGAGCGCGACGGCGACACGACTCACCCAAACGTAACGAACTTCGCTTCCTATGAATTTCAAACAAGGAACATCACATTTGAAATTGCTTCGCTTTCAGATTTAAATTTTAATTTGGCGTCATACACTATCAATATTGGCAAACTTTTAAATTAATATTTAAAGTATATCACTGGTTTTTTTTTACGTGGCGCAAAACAACGCACAGAAAGACCGCAACCGAAGAGACACAGCTAAAATATCCGAGAATAACAAACAACTTGGTGCAAGCCAGAACTCCAACTGGAATTCCAATATGAACGCACTCGGCACAAACACAGTTGATGTGTTGGAACACTTCGCTGGCATGGAGATGGGCGATGGTGGATCTGGTTATGGAATGGGGCGGTAACAGTGAGCGGTGAGGTAGTAGAAGCGTAGTGTATTGAAGCCAACAAGTCGACAGCGAACACAGCTGACACACCTCACCTTGCGGAGTCGATGTGCATGAGCTTGAGTCCAAATGGAGGAGGGGATGTAGGTATTTTGTTCGTGTGTAGGTACTATGTCGTCATTAATTCACGGGTCGGGAGCTTTGGCAATACTGTGTTTTGTGTATTGTCGGTCGCCATTGTCAACGCAACAATTTGGTGTTGGTTCATACCTGCTGTTTGAAGGCAGTGTTGCTGAGCAGTGTTGCGGCCGGATTCGCCATTTTCCTGGTGAATTTTTTAAAACTTACGTATCCGGAGCTTTTTATTCTTTTTTTATTTTTTATTTTTATTGGAGGCCCCGGTTTGTTCCACTTCGATCTATGCAAAAATAAAGATCCCAACCGCTAAACCGACAGAAATATAAAATTCTGAATATGGTCCATTTTTGTTTGTTTTTGGGTATATAGGACTTAAAAACAAACTCCAATCAGCGAAAGGTGTGGCAACGACTATGTCAACCTCCTCCGAGTCAGTCCTGACATTATGGCATTGATCAAGTTGTTTTTTCTCTGTTTTGCTTTAATCTCAATTTGGGGAGATTTCTCGTGAAATCGTGTCCAAGGGCCCGGTTCTGGGACAAATATTCGGGTACTGGTGAATGCAACTTTACGTGGTGGAAAAGTGTAGTGTAGTAGTAAAAAAGTAGTAAAAGTAAAGTGAGTAAAACAATAACGGCTGTTGCTGAGTGTACAATGAATGAGAGTTTGTACAGCTGTCTTCGAAAGTTTCTTGGAAGATAAAAAACAAAACGAATTTTATAGTTCAATAGACATATTAAGGCCGAAAGGCAATAATTTATATAGCAAAGTTTAGAGCGCTCGGTAAGAGCCAGTAAGCTAGAATAAGATACCACATGTTTGTTTTAAATTAGATTTTTCTCTTTAATTATTGGTTATTCCAGCTGGGTAACCAGCGAATGTGTTTGTTCAGCAAAATATTAACCGGAGAGTGGTTTGGTTAGTTAACCAGAGAAATCGATAACTAGCCGATTTTGCGCGGTTAATGCGATCTAACCACTGATTTTCTATAAATTCGTTTGTTCAAGATTTTTTAGGGAATGCGTAGGTAGGTATTTATTTTGACGATGTGCTACACAAAAATGTTTGTACAACTGTGAAAAGAAAAAGAAGAAAAATACAAATAATAGAATGAACGAATATAATAAAGCAAGATGGAGTGAACAAATAAAATCGTTCACATCAAATTCGTTGATGTTTTCAACTGACACATAAATAGGTATTATGTCGAGACTTGAATTCAACCAGCGCTGGCAATTCTCTGTCGTGACAACTCATTATGTCGTTGTGTTTATTTATGTGTGGCAATACTGACAACTTTTGAATTCCAACGCCAGTATCTGTCACTCTTCACTTTTTATACTTTTCATACGCTACTTAAATTGTTCATTCTTGTTCAATAAATATTTTACATTCTTACGCTACTTAAAATATAGCTGAACAGGTTATGGGCCCAGACCAAAATCGTAACGAATAGTAAAAATTGAAAACTAAGTAATTTTGTTCGTCCGTTGGTGCAAGATGTCGATAAACATGAATTCGATCAGGCCGCAATGCAAATTGAGGCGGTGATGACCAAGTGTGGGACATGGAAGCACGTCAGCGGAGCATCGAATAGACCTGTAGCGACGGAAGAAAATGAAAAGTCTAAAAATGATCTACAGAATTGGTTGGAAAACGACGCAAAGGCAAAGTCAGATTTGATCATCGCTATTGATCCGAGTCTGCTGCGACTGGTAAAAGGATTGGACACGGCCAAGAGTGTTTGGGAGCGATTGAAGTCTGAATTCGCCTCCACAGGGCCAGTCAAGAAAGCTACCTTGCTGAAACGTGTAGCGACTTATAAAATGAAGGAAGGCGACGATCTACGTAAGAATCTTATGGAATTCTTCGATTCGGTCTCACAGCTGAAGTGTATGGGCATTGACGTACATGAAGAATTGCTGTCGATACTCCTACTGAATGGACTTCCACCCAGTTTCGAGTTGTTTCGATGTGCGATGGAGTCGCATGACAATTTGCCCAGACCTGACATTCTGAGGGAGAAAATTCTTGAGAAGAACGATGCACAAAATCAGCGAAAGGCGGATGGTGATACAGAGGCAATGTTTGTGCGTAGAAGCGCATGTCATAGCAAGCAAAAGATCGAACGAGGGGCACAGCACAAGAAAGTGTTTAATAAAGCAAGTGAACGCGATAAAACATTTAAGTACAAGTGCTGGAGATGTCATGAAATCGGTCTCAAGGCGTCTGAATGTCCGGAAAATAGAAATCCACGGAGCTACTCAAAAGGTGAATCGTCCGCAAACAAAGTAGAAAGCACTTTCCAAATAGCGGAAGTTGAAGAAGAGGCTTTGGGGATTCTGAAGAGTACGAATGCTGGACGATGGTGCCTTGACAGCGGCTGCACCTCTCATATGTGCAACGACGAAAGTTTGTTTGTATCATCACCCACGAAAGTACAAGGGAAGCTGCTACTGGCGAATGATGCTAGCACAAGTGTTGATGCGAGCGGAACAGCTGAGATTATCACTACAGACGGGAAGTCTGAAAGGTCAGTAAAACTCCAAAATACATTGTTAGTAAAGAATTTGAGGACTAATCTTCTCTCTGTTGCGAGGATAACGGATCACGAAAATACCATTACGTTCGACAAGGAAAAGGCAGTTGTTCGCGGAAATGATGGTGAAATAAAAGTGATTGCCAATCGAGTTGGTCAATTGTACTACGTTCAAGAAAGTACTTCACAAGCATGCGTGATCAGCGGATCGAATTTTGAGTTATGGCACCGAAGACTTGGGCACTTGAACGGACGAGATCTATTAGATATGTCTCGAAAGAAATTGGCAACTGGGATAGACATCGTCGACGACGGAAGACTCAATTCATGCGATATCTGCCTCCGCGGTAAAATGACCACGATTCCGTTTCCTAAACAATCAAAGAGGTGTACAAAGCTGTTGGATCTGGTGCATTCTGATGTTTGGGGACCTTCCAGAATAGAATCGATGGGTCAATCAAGGTACTTCATTACTTTCATTGACGACAGCAGCCGATGGTGCGAAGTCGTTTTCCTGAAACAAAAGAGCGACGTTTTCCGCGCATTCAAGGATTACAAAGCGCGCGTAGAAACTCAAACCGGTCTTAAAATTAAATGTTTGATGTCGGACAATGGGCGAGAGTTCCCAAACCATGAGTTTGACGAGTTCCTGAGAAGAAATGGAATTAAACGACGACTTACAGTTCCACATACGCCACAGCAAAATGGAGTGGCGGAACGTAAAAACCGAACTCTGGTCGAAATGGCAAGGTGCATGCTCATTCAGTCAGGTGTAGGCAACGAATTTTGGGCAGAAGCTGTAGCAACATCAAACTACTTGCGAAATAGGTGTCCTACAGTCAGTTTGGATGGACACACACCGTTTGAACGTTGGAATAAAAGATTGCCAAACCTAAGTCATCTGAAGGTTTTTGGAGCAAAGGCATTTGTGCTGGACAAAGCTCCTGGCAAGGGAAAATTCGAGGCGCGTTCAAGTGAAGGTGTCATGGTCGGATACTCTGAAGCATCCAAGGGCTACCGAGTATGGGTTCCTGAGAAACGAAAAGTGGTTATTACGAGGGATGTCAAGTTTATCGAAAATGAGATAGCCGGCGTGCAGCGTCAAGAAAAGTTCTTTGGAGTTCCTGGTAAAGGATCCAAGAGCGAATACGAGTCAACTACAGTGCTTATACCAATGCAAGGACAAGAAGAAGATGAAGAGCTTGATCTAAGTACAGCATCACCGGATTGCAAGAGAGCTTCGAAAATCGACACTAAGTCCCAAAGGCAAAACAAAGCGCCTCGGAGGATATATGAAACCAGATCTGTATCGCGTAACACTAAACGGATGGAAATCGAGCAAGTGAGCCTGGATGAAGACCATCGAGACGAGGAGACAAATGAAACAGACGATGAGGTTTATTCTGATCCGCTAAATGGTTCGACTGATGAAATAGCAAACATTGGAGAGTTATCGCTCGAGGATGCAATGTCCGGACCAGAGGCACAAGAATGGTTAGAGGCGATCAAAGAAGAAATTCGAGGACTTATCAAGAACAACACATGGGACATGGTCGAGCGTCCAGCGAACAGAGCTGTCGTGACCAGCAAAGTTGTTCTTCGCAATAAGTTTAAGCCGGATGGATCGACGGATAGGAAGAAAGCTCGTGTCGTAGCCAGAGGTTTTTCGCAGCGTCAAGGCATAGACTTCGAAGAAACGTTTGCACCTGTAGCTCGCCTTGAATCGATCAGATTGCTAATGGCACTCGCTGTGCGTGGAAATTTGGCAGTTTATCAGATGGATGTTGTCGCGGCCTATCTGAATGGCGAATTGGAAGAGGATATCTACATGGATCCTCCGAAACACTTTGAGCAGACGTTGCAGATGCTAGTAGAGGAAGACGGACAAAAGAATGGAGTAGGAACAAAGGCTAAACAAATGCTCCAGGAATTCAAAGAAGGTCAAAACGTGTGTCGGCTGAAAAAGGCACTTTACGGTCTGCGACAGGCAGGTCGTCAGTGGCATAAGAAATTAGACGAAACATTACGTGGTTTAGGCTTGAAACCGGCAACCAATGACACATGCCTATATTTTGGATCCAGCAAGGAAGAACTCACAATCGTTGCAGTGTACGTCGACGACATTTTGTATGCATCAAAAAGTCAGAATATCCTAGACAATATACGCAAAGGACTTTCTGCTGTTTTTGAAGTCAAGGATCTCGGATTGGCGAGGTACTGCTTGGGCATCGAAATAATTCAAGGAGATGGTGAAATAAAACTAAAGCAGCAGTCATACGTCAAAGAGCTGTTAAAGAAATTCAAAATGGACGAGTCGAAGCCGATAAGCACACCGAGTGACACAAAAGCAAAATTGCCGTGTGGAGAACGTCGTGCTGAAGGACATCAAGTCGAAAGACCATATCGGCAGCTCATCGGGTCACTGATGTATTTGGCGATTGCGACCAGACCGGACATCGCTTTTACTGTGAATCGATTGGCACAATTCAACGAGAGTTACCAAGATGTACATTGGTCAGCGGCGAAGCGTGTGCTACGCTACCTCCGAAGTACAGAAAACTATGGGTTGGTGTATAGAAAGGACGAAGTTGGTCTCCGAGGATTTTCAGATGCTGATCATGCTAACGACGAAATTGATAGAGTATCGTATACAGGATACGTTTTTACGCTAAGTGGAGCAGCAATCGCTTGGCGTTCTCAAAAACAAAAGTCAGTCGCAATTTCGACGACTGAAGCGGAATACGTTGCGCTATCCGAATCATCCAGAGAAGCAACATATCTTCGAAACCTGATGACGGAAATTAACTTGCCTGAGTTAGCTCGCATAACAGTTGGGACAGATAATCGAGGAGCAAAACATATAGCCGAAAATGCAGTCTGTCACTCCCGCACGAAGCATATTGCAACCAGATACCACTTTGTGCGTCAGCTGTTAAGGGATGGAAAGATGGCTGTCGTTTACACTCCAACCGAAAGGATGCCAGCTGATGTGTTCACCAAACCACTACCAGGACCAGCACACTATCGATGTATGAGAGACATCAACATACTGTCATGTTAAGGTGCGCTGTTTGAGGAAGGCGTGTCGAGACTTGAATTCAACCAGCGCTGGCAATTCTCTGTCGTGACAACTCATTATGTCGTTGTGTTTATTTATGTGTGGCAATACTGACAACTTTTGAATTCCAACGCCAGTATCTGTCACTCTTCACTTTTTATACTTTTCATACGCTACTTAAATTGTTCATTCTTTTTCAATAAATATTTTACATTCTTACGCTACTTAAAATATACCTGAACAATATAGAATACCCTACACACCAGTCAATTGAAGGTGAGGTTAAAGGTTTCTAACAAAATAATGGATGCAAAGTAAAAATAAGGATTATTTTCAACATTTAGCCGATGACAGCTCTCATAAATTGAGATAAAGCACACGCGTTGCAGGAAATATTTGCATTATTGGATTTTGACATTCCTTTTTGTAAAAATAAATGTAACGATTTTTTGCAAAGTTATGGTTTGGTGACCGAAGTAAAAAAAAAGCTCAACAAACACTCATTGCAATCGATGGCATTATGTATGGAACTCAAATTCTTTTGCATGGCCACCACGGCATGCTTGCAGAAGCTCAGATGCTGAACCCAATTTTCGACGGTTTTCAAGCATAAATCCGCCGACACTGCTGAATTTTCAAGTTCGATATTCGTACGAAGTTCATCAATCGTCGCTGGCTTGTTGGCATAGACCATATCATTGACGTAGCGCCACAGGAAGAGTCTAACGGCGTCAAATCGCACGACCGAGGCGGCCAAGCGACTGGACCATTTCGTGAGATAACACGTTCTCCAAACTTGGTTTCCAATAAATTGATTGTGACATTCGCTGTGTGGCTTGTGGCGCCGTCCTGTTGAAACCACATGTCCTCCAAGTCCATATCATCCAATTGGGGCCAAAAATATGCGGTTATCATTGAACGGTAGCGATTCCCATTCACAGTAACGTGCAGGTCTTGATCATCAAAGAAGAAGTGCGGCCCAATGACGCCGCCGGCCCATATAAACCACACAAAACCGTCATTTTTCGGGATGCAATGATGACTCATGGAGTACGTGTGGATTGCTGCCTGACCAATACCGCATATTTTGTTTATTGACGAAGCCATTCAGCCAGAAATGAGCCTCATCGCTGAAGAACGTAGCGCTCTTAACGTTGAGGCCACTGACTCCGAATTTCGGTAGTAACTTTTAATAATTTCGACTCGTTGTTGGCTCGTATATCTTTCCATCTTGAAATGGCAAAACTTACTGAAAAGAAATGTCAAAAGAGCGGCAAAAAATTCGGCCTCGTTTGCTGTCCCTGTCGCTCTACTTTTGTAGCGTCCTTGTTCAAAAAACCCTTTATTATCATTGGTTGACCTTAATCTATGGTAACCCAACCAAGGATTTAACCAGCTTCGAACAGACCGGCCCTAAGTGGTATAGTTCGCTAATCACAGCATTGTGCTTCGTTTGAAATGAAATCATAAAAAATCCCTTCATAATCTCAAGGTTTACAGTGTATTTATATAGTATCCATTCACCAAGTCGATTGTAACTTCATCCACATAAGTTCGAACCATGACTTGTAGTTCTGCGAAAATACTTGTCCAATCAATTTTTCCATAAACCTACATACCTTAGAATTGATATTCAAGTTTGCGACAAGTGAAGTTGTATTAATTAATAAAAATATCTCACAAAACCTGCAAACAAACATGGAGTAAGTATTAATCTCATCTATAAAATACCTATATTTATATACGTTTCTTAACGCTCTGAACTCTAACCCGATCTTCATTAACGATCTTCATTAACAGCTCTGTTGAGGGTCACACTTGCACAAAAGGATGCTTTAACATATTTCGCCTGCATTGGCAGGGCTTGCTTATCTTGGGCCCTCCCATTATATTTCTTCCCGTAATGCTGATGAGTGAAGATATGGTATGTGTCTTATTAATAATTTATTCACATTCGTGTGCTTAAATAATTTATCCCATTCAGGCCAACCGATGTATGTATTTGTTGCTCGTAATGGCTGTCTACTGGATATCTGAGGTTATACCCCTGGCGGTTACTTCAATGCTGCCGGCACTTGCGTTCCCCTTAATGGGGATTATGGTAACCTATATCCTATAGGTCTTCAATTCGAAAGACTAATTTGTAGCCTCTCATTCAGACCACCGAAGAAGCTTGCCGTCTATATTTCAGAGACACGTTAGTTATGTTCGTGACAAGCATTATGGTTGCGTCCGCCATAGAATATTCCAACCTTCACATACGACTGGCCGTCAGGGTTTTGCAAATTGTCGGTTGTAGCCCACGAAGACTGCATATGGGCTTGTGCAGTGTCACAATGTTCATGTCCATTTGGATATCCAACTCGGCATGTACGGCCATGATGTGTCCCATAATTTTTGCAGTTTTAGAGCAGTTGTCAGCGGTAGGTATTGTTAATGTGTTAATGTGTTTGGAAAAAACCTCTTTATGCTTGATTTTGTAAAAATAAAATAGCAAGGCTTGGTGAAACAGTATCACGACGATGACTTGGAGCTCCCCAAAGCTGAGTAGGTATATCTTCCTATAAAGGGCTTACTTTAATTGCTATTGACTTTCAGGCGACGTCCTTCGAAGCTCGGAAACTGCTTCTATTTAAGCGTGTCCTATGCCGCTTCGATTGGAGGATGTGGCTCCTTAATTGGCACTCCCACCAATCTCACATTTAAAGGAATTTATGACGGGTATAAGCAAAAAAATTATGCACTGCGACGAGGTTTATATAAAATCAGTTTATTTCCAGTCGATTTCCGGAAGCTGGTGACAAAATGGAGTTCGGAACATATATAGCTTATTCAATACCTTTCGTCTTGGCCTGTACCTTCTTCATGTATCTTGTACTAGAGATTGTCTTTATGGGATTGTTTCGGTAAGGGAAAAGTTTAGAGCTTCTTAAAGTAAGCTTCTGGCTGATAAGAGTTTTCTAGACCAAATAGCCAAGAAGCGCAAGAGATAAAAGTTGGCAAAGAAGGCGAGGAAATTGGCAAAAAGGTCATCGATGAAAAATACGCCGAACTAGGCCCGATAACTACACACGAGATCACTATTGCAATACTCTTTGTACTGCTGATTGCGCTGTACATATTTAGGAAGCCGGGTTTCGTCACAGGATGGGCAGAGCTCTTCGACTCACCGTAAGTAGAAGTTTGTTTTTTACGACGTGGGACGTTCAGGGTTCAACCCAAAAAAAAAAACTCACTAAAAATATTTTTCCTTTCTTACTCCTTTATCTCACACGAACTGTCTGATCTGTCATGAGAATAAGAGAATAACAGTCAAAACAAAACGAGCCTAGAGTCCTAAATGGATATAGCTACGTACTGTTAAAATATTGTCATTACCCAATATTCTTACCATAGCATGATATGTTTTGGTGACTTATCGATATAGTTACAAGTTACATTTGTAGGTTATCATTTTTTGTTTTTAGTATGCACGTAGTCCTAAGATCTGTCTGGATCTGCCACTTAAATGTCGAATAATTTCAATGTAATCGCACAAAAACTTGAGCTGGATTACGTCTCTCTTTAAATATAGTAGTTAAAACTTATAGGTTTTGAGAAGTTGTCATTCAGCTTACTTTTTACTATCCGATGGAGCACTCAGACACAACAACAATCGAAGAAAGATGAGAAAGAGCTTCAGTGATGAAGAGCTTATGTCGATTTCCATTGGGATTTTACAGATTTGCTCTCAGATCTCAGATTTTTCGTGCCCAATGGAACATAAAACGAGATTTTTCTTCCTCCGCATTTGTGGTAGTGCGTGTTTGAAAAGGCAGCTGTTCTTAAATTGCAATTTATGCTTATAAAAATCCACTCAATTTGTGTTGATATCCATTGCGCCGGCCAAATGTAAATTTTTCTTTATTTTTCACAGACTGGTCTTCTAAATACGTAATTAATACACACTTTGTTTAAAGTTTGACAAAAGGCAAATGTTTTGGTGTTAGTGTAAGTAGGTGTGAATCTTGCTCAGATATCGAGATTCGAAAAATTACTCTGACTCTCAAAAAAAGTGCTTTTTTTGCGGCCAATGGAACATGAAATCTGACAGCCAGCTGATTTCGAGAGCAGAAAAACTGCTCTGACTCTGAAAAAAAGTGCTTTTTCTGTCCCAATGGAAATCGACATTAGATGTTCGACACTCACCACATCAGCCCCAAAGATCCGACACCTGATACGAGCAAAGGCAGGGCAGCTACAGAGGAAGTGTTCCGCTGTATCGTCGTCCTCTCCACAAGCAGGACAGATGGTGGTGTTGGTCAAGCCCAACACATTCAAATGTTTGGCAAAAGTTTGTTGCCCGAAAGGACGCCCACAAGCAGTGTGCAGTCGATTCTCCTGAGAGACAGAAGGAAAGACGCTAACTTTTTACAGACGTCCAGACGCAGTCGTTTGGTCTGACTACACCCAGCACAGTCACTCCACCGATGCTTGTGTTCACGAGAAACCATATAATAGGTTTCTTTGACGTTTGTAGCACTAGTGCCCACTACTGCGCACTGAGATGTGTCAGTCAATTTTCACGTCTGTCAAAAACCCTGCACAACCCTGCACAGCCCTGAAGGATCTCAGAACCTCTGATATCTAAAAAAAGTGAATGACTGCAAACGAAATGACGGCGAAACTCAGCACTGAATTTTTGCCCCGACAAATTAACTGGGGCTAGTTCAGGGCACAACTAGGGTGCCCTAGAAGCCATGCCATTAAGGCGAAAACGCTGCAACGTTTTCGTGCGGACGAATGATTTGCTCTACGTTACAGAAGCATATGTTTCGTGCACACGAAAACGCTTCAACGTTTCGTCTTACAGAATGCCGACACAGGTTTTCAGTACCAGTGCTATATCGGAAACATAAGGGTTGGCCCTTCGTTCGATATATTTTGTTGAATTATTTATGTATAAATATTTAGAAATCAATCGCGGCGGAAATTTCGAATGTTTTATTATAAAATTTAACTAATGAATGGAAGCCGCTTAGAAAAGTGTCGAAAACTACACATATTCAAATCGCACGAATATCAACACAAAAAAGAGCAAGTGATGTTTTTATGTCCGATTCTGACGGCAATCCAATCGAATACCACATACCTAACATTAATCATATTTTTTTAACACAAAGTAAAGTAAATAAGGATTTTCATCACACAATTACAACAATTTTACCTTTAATTAACTTTTTTTTTTGAGACTTACATTACGCATTTAACTCAAGTTGAAGTGACTTGACTGCAGCAGCTTATGCTAGAACCTTATTCTGGTGATGTGGGTGGAAATAGCCAGTAATCTCCAAGCCAAAAGTCGAAACATGCAACATTGTATACCAGTTTATACCAATCAAGCACAAATGTGACGGTTTTTTTTTTATTTTGGTGGCATCTACTTTATTTTACATTGCTGAGAAAGGTGTTCAAAAAAACACGCAACTTCTATGTGGTGGACCTTAAGTTCTAATACGGAGTATTTTTCGTAAAGCGCTGTCAAAATTAAATACAAAACTAAGCTATTCCCACAAGACGAGCTTCGAAAGAAAGCCGAAAGCGATCTGTCCAATGAACTATCACTGATTATATTTAAATTTGACAGCGCGACGGACACTAGTATAAATTCTTCAAAAGAAGATATTCCAGTTTCCTGAAATTAGCAAATACCCAAATTGCACGAAACACAATAAATTTTTATCTTATTTTTTTCAGCTCTATAAAAAACTCAGCTCCAACCATTTTCGTTTTAATACTGATTTTTGCTCTACCGGCCAATTACAAGTTTCTAAAATTTTGGGATGGTAACTAAACTTAAATACAACATTTTCTATCTGATTTCAAAAAAAAATCTCACTTACAGCTGAAGCACTGGAAAAAACGCCCGTCCTACTAACGTGGAAATTTGTCATCTCCAAAGTTCCATGGGGCCTGATCTTTCTAGTCGGTAAGGTGGATTCATACAATAAGATGGCAAATCAATATTATAATTTTGAGTTCGAAACTATGTTCTTAAGGTGGTGGATCAACCCTAGCAGAAGGTAGCAAGGTGAGTGGAATGGCAACAAAGCTTGGCAAATCACTATCGGTTCTGGAAGTTCTCCCGCCAACAGTTCTACTCCTGGTCGTCGTAACAACTGCGATAATTCTGACAAATTTTAGTGCAAATGTGGCAATCGCTAATATTACCGTTCCTGTTTTAGCTGAAATGGTTGGATTGAATATTTTTGTTGATATTTGCTCAAATATTTATCAAAATCTATTACATAGGCGGTGGTAATGAAAATCCATCCGTTGTATTTGATTTTCCCCGTTGGTATGGCTTGTAGTATGGCTTTCATGTTGCCCGTTGGGACACCGCCAAATGCTTTAGTGCAGGGCTATGCGAATATTGAAACAAAGGATATGGTGAGGAACTACATTCGCCTTGGTTTTTTTTGTTGTCTTAGAATGTCATGTGTTTTAGATAATTGGAGGATTATTACCATCGGTTACCACCATCCTTTCGATATGGATCATGGCAGAGACATGGGGGATGGTTATTTATCCGAATATGAGTAAATATCCTGACTGGGCAGATGCTGAAGTTAATGACACGAAAAGCTTATTGGACAACTATTGGCTGGAAATTTAAATATGCTATATCCATGATAAGTTTCATTATTTGTTTAATCACTGATTGACCTACCTTATCCAGAAAATAAATTTCCAAATACTTTTAACTGAAATGTATACTTTCATTGCATAACCGGGGGATAATGGAAGTTCAGTGAAGCATAATGGAAACTGATTTGGCGTTGCATACTTTTGGTAAGAAAAAGAAGTACAATTTGTTATCTCAAGCGGACGTTGGCTTCGAACACTCTGCAACATAAGCATTGTATATAGAGACTAGTCTCTATATACAATGACATAAGCCATTGGACTCAGTAGAACTACCTTTGGGACGCTTTCAAAAAGTCATTTCGACCAGTGATAACAGATCGTGGATAGTAAGCCATTTCGTGGGTATTTTGCCTTTCAAAATAAGCTTAGGGCGAAAAGGGAATTTTTTTTTATCGTTCAGAACAACAAAAAATAGTGTATTTTGTTGTTTTTTAACGTCGGAATGGACGAAAAGAGCATTTTCGGTAATCGTTGTGGGCAATTAGTCCGAAAAATGTGGTATAACTGATTTCGACTCCATTTTTACAGTACGGACTCCGGACTCATCTTTTTGAAAATGAGTGAAATAGGACTCTTTCTGTAATTTAATCATAAACTTGTAAAAACCCCTTTCATTGACTTAATCCATAAACCTCATTTCGTACATTCTACGTGTGTGTTAAGTTGAATTATAGTTCCTGGAGTTCGCCCAGTGGTATAAATTCTAGGTAGGTACCATTACAGCAACCTGACTTGTACACAAAATATTTGAAAACAAATTACACAAATCAAAGCATTTGTTTTCGAAAAAATAGGTGACTAGAATGCTCAATATATGCAACAATTTTTACAGATGCAACAGAAACTCACTTTCGGATTTCTACAACGCACAGCTGAAAACAGACAGCAGTGCATTGGAAATCGTTTACGTGCATAGGTACTCTAAGTCCGAAAAGTGGCGACTTAATCGACTGCTCCATAGACAAATCATACTTTCATTTTTTGGAAGCAAATCAGAATTTGTTGTCTATATTTTGACATTAGGTATCTTCCTTTACTTTAGGTCTGTTCCCTTACCATAATGCATTCGAACACATTAGCCAAATTTAGTCAAACTTCGTTCCCTTACGCAAAAGTTGGGCAGAACAGAGCCAAAAAGAGAGAACAAAACATTTCCCCTCCATAAAAAACCTGCAAATATTAGCCCAAGAAATTTCTCTGGGCTAGTTGGTTATTGCTGACAGATGGATGTCAAATCGTTCAAATGCTTATTTGTAACTGACTTTTCATTTGTTTTCATTTATGTTTTGTGATTGTATATATAGATTGGGCCTGGGCAAAAATCCTCATTCTTCAGTCCTTCACGTGGGCGCCCGCCTGAACATGGCTAACCGGTCAAATGGTTAGTGTCAGCCAAGGATTTACGCTAACGTCTCAATCGTTTGTCGTGATCCATTAGTTTGAGGTAGGAGTAAACCTTTAAATCCAACCTAATTCCAGTGGTGGTGTGAGCAGATAGCAAACCGTACCGAAGGATGAAAGGCTGGGGGTAAAACCAGTCGCTTACGAGCTCCCTCCGACGCGCAGGCAAGGTCGGTTGTAAGATTGTGCCCCATCTCGGTAAGTCGGCTCTGCCGGGATTGGTCTTCCTTTCCGGACATACTCGTGGGACCAGAATTTAAAAAAAATGAACAAAAACCTAAACAAAAAAGAATTAAAAAAAACAAAAAAGGAAGAATCCCTATTAGGGACCTCTTCTGAGGAGGATCTTCTGGCTTCTAGCCAGGAGACAGTAGTTTCCCCCTCAAGCCGAAGGAGCACCAGCCATAGTACTCCTTCCGGCAGTCAACCATCAACGTCATCCAAATCTTCAACAACAGTAGGGGCTGAGGATACCAGTCATAGTATCCAAAAGCCTCATAACAAAACTGGCAACGCCACTGGGAGCACCAGCCATAGTGCACCCAAATCCAAGAAATCCTCCGGCTGTCTCTTGAAGTCGAGATATAACAGGGCTGTCTTCATTCTTGCAAAGATTGCAAAGAATGAGGAGACTGGTATGACTCATGACAGGGACAAGGAGGATAAGGCAAAATATCAGAAGGTGGTCGACGAGTACGTTAACTACCAAAACAAACCGAAGCAACCGCAACAGAAAAAAGAGAGCGTGAAAAGGATCAGGTCTCAAGACGAGACCTCTCATGCCTCCAAAAAGTCGAAGATTGCTCCGAGACTCACCGACCTCCAGCGCCCATCCACTTCCCATGCAATCAAAACCTTCACGGAGGTAGTGAGGGATCACCTCCAAGTTGCCGTTATAGACGAGCTGTCTAAAAGTGGCAATACAATCATGACACACTGGAGTAGAATTGAAGCCAAACTGTCCGAGATGGTTGTGGAACACGTTCTTTCTGGTGTTGATAGCAGACAACCTGGATTTGACTGCGCGGAAATTGTTCGGGGGTACCGGGTGATCAAGTGTGTAGACCAGTACTCCAAGGATTTTCTTGGTTCATGCATCGCCAAGATTGGCGAAGCTTGGGATGGCTTAAAGCTTAAGCTCATCCCAGCCAAGGATATCCCCACGAGACCCAGGGCACGCATTTGGTTACCCGTCATGAAGATAGACTCTGGGAGTCTTCTGAAGTGCCTCAAGATGCAAAACCCGCAGATACCCATGGACGACTGGGCTGTCATTAAGGCAGAAGCTCCCCAGAAAAACAGCTTGTCCTACCTGCTGCTCATTAATGAAGAGTGCCTAGGGGCACTTGAAGCGGCTGACTTTAAGCTAAGGTTTGGCATAAGGCTCGCCAAGCTAAAGATTTTCCGATCGACAGGACCTGAAGACGACACGGACGACGTCGTCGCTGCCAACAAACTGTTGGAGGACCTGGCGATCGCCAACACTCAATAACTATTATGCTGAAAGTCATCCAAACGAATCTCCAGCACTCGAAATGTGCATCGGAGAATCTTTTGGTCTTCCTCAGGGAGGAAGACATTGACATCGGCATAATACAGGAGCCCTGGGTCAAGAAGTCGACCATCCTGGGTCTCTCAGACAACACCTACAACCTTTATTACAAAAGAGACGTCGGTAAGCCTAGAACATGCATTTTAGCAAAAAAATACATTAACGCTTTCCTTTGTCCCAATTTTAGTTCGGGTGACTTAACCGTTGTTAAGGTAGAACTCACCCAGGGTCATACAACCTTTTTATCATCCGCCTATATGGCACATGACAGGCCATCCCCGCCAGAGGAAGTACAGCAGCTGACTGCAGCGATACAGGCGAGGCAAGGTAACCTGCTCATTGGCTGTGATGCTAACGCTAGACATCATCTCTGGGGCAGCAAGGAAATCAATGAACGAGGTGAGTCTTTATTTGATTTCCTTTTAACTTCTGATCTATGTGTATGTAACGTGGGTAACACCCCTACCTTTAAATTTCCAAGTACGGAAAATTATAACGGTTGGGAAGAGGTGTTAGACATTACTCTCAAAACAAACAGCGACAACTTTAGGGTTGAGAATTGGAGAGTCTCCAACTTAAAGTCCTTCTCGGACCACGAGTGGATACTCTTCAATCTTTGTATCAAGGTAGATACTCCAGTCCTATATAGAAACCCAAAGAGAATTGACTGGAAGAAATTTGGTCAGGTCTTAAAATCTAAACTCCCCAGTATCCCACACCTAGAAATTAACTCAGGTGAGGAACTGGACACAATTTCACTCGCTCTAGAAAGGGCGATGAATACAGCCTTTAAGGTATCGTGTCCCGTTAAACACAGCAAAAAAACCTTACCGCCGTGGTGGAATGAAGACCTATCCATTCTGAGAAGGATGACTAGGGACATTTTCAATATCTGCTACAGGCATAAGTTCTGGCAACCTTATAAAGACTGCCTAAAATTCTACAAAAAGTCCATTAGATCAGCTAAGATGCAAGCATGGTCAGAATACTGTCAATCTATCGATACTCTTAAGGAATCTGCAAGACTCAGTAAGATTCTATCCAAAGAACGCTCTAGTCCATCTTTCATTAAGAAAACGGACGGAACCTGGACAGAATCAACCGACGAATCCTTAGAGCTTCTACTCAGCACCCACTTTCCTGGTTGTAAAGACCACTGCGTTACCCCATCTTATTCGCTGGGGAATTTTCCCTCACACCGGGAAGAAATAGAGCGCATTATAACCAAGGAAAAAATCTCATGGGCCATTCAAAGTTTTGCTCCGTATAAATCACCTGGGCAGGACGGCATTCTCCCCATCATGCTGCAAAAGCATGAGGGGATAGTGCTGCCCCTTCTCGTGAAAATGTACAGAAGCAGTATCCTACTAAATCATGTACCTCAGTCATGGAGACATGTCCGTGTAGTTTTCATACCGAAAGTCGGCAAAAGAGGTCACGAATCCGCGAAGGACTTCCGACCTATCAGCTTAACCTCCTTCATTCTTAAAACTTTAGAGCGTATACTCGACCTTCACATAAGAACAAGCCTTGAAAGGTCCCCCTTATGTAACTCACAACACGCATACCTCAAGGGCAGGTCGACTGAGACAGCTCTTCATGAAGTAGTGCGTACAGTTGAGTGGTCACTCTCCCATCACCAATTTACCTTAGCTACCTTCTTAGATATAGAGGGCGCTTTTAACAACGTCCACACTGAATCGATCCAGGAATCTCTCTTAGAACTAGGTGTAGAGGATTACGTCACTTCGTGGATCATTTCCATGCTCAAAACAAGGATCATTCAAGCTAAACTTGGTAACACCCATCTAACCAAATCAGTTAGCAGAGGAACACCTCAAGGTGGGGTGATCTCGCCTCTCTTATGGATTATGGTACTTAACAAAATCCTTTCAAAACTCGACAGGGAAGGTATAAAAGTCGTTGCGTATGCGGATGACGTGGTCGTTCTAGTGTCAGGAATGTTTCCGACCGTGATAAGTGAAATCATGGAAAGGGCCCTGGGTAAGATTAGCGGTTGGGCTACAAGTTGTGGTCTTAGCGTTAACCCAAGTAAAACTGAACTGATGCTTTTCACCACCAAAACCAAAATACCAACCTTCTCACTTCCCCGCTTAAACAACCAAATCCTTCCTTTATCCACCAGCGCTAAATACCTTGGGGTCATGCTTGACCCCAAACTCAACTGGAAGTACAATATCGAACATCGAGTGCGGAAGGCAAGCATAGCTTTCTACACTTGCAGTAAAACCTTCGGCAAGAAGTGGGGGCTTCAACCAAAGATGGTTCGCTGGATGTACACAGCGGTGGTACGTCCCATCCTCACCTACGGATCACTGGTATGGTGGCCCGCTTTAAGCAAAGCCTATAACGTCCTTAAATTAAGTAGAGTCCAAAGAACAGCTGGAATTGGAATCACAGGAGCCCTGCGATCAAGTCCGACCGCTGCCCTCAATGTCATTCTCAATTTCCTGCCAGTGGATCTGCATATAAAAAACATAGCAGCGTGTAGCGCTGTTAGACTGAAGGAATCTAAGTGTTGGTCCGAAAGGCCTTATGGCCATTCCAGCATCCTTCTTTCCCTTCCTGACGGCATAGGTCATATGTCTACAGACTACATAGTACCCAAACACGACTTCCATAAAAACTTCTCTGTTAGATTCCCCTCTAGATTAGAATGGGAGGAGAATGCGGTCGTTAATGAATTCGACATACCTATCTTCACAGATGGTTCCAAGATGGACTGTGGAGTAGGAGCAGGCATTTTCTCTACAGAATTAAACATCTCAAAAAGTCTTCGCCTACCCAACGTAGCCAGCGTTTTTCAAGCAGAAGTACTTGCAATTAAGGAGGCGTGCAGACTGCTCCACAATATTGCAACACCCAGAAAAAAAATAGGCATCTTCGTCGATAGTCAGGCCGCGATTAAGGCTGTTGGTTCAACTAAGTCAACGTCCAAGCTTGTTGTGGAATGCAGGGAGACACTGACCAGGGCTTGTTATCGGTTTGATATCACTCTCGTCTGGGTTCCCGGCCATAGGAACATTGAAGGGAATGAGAAAGCCGATGAACTTGCCAGAATTGGCTCAGCTCTGTGCGTGTCTCACGCGGAGGAAGTCTTCCCTCCGCTGGGATATGTAAAGAGAGAAATCCTCCTGCACTTCACCTCATGTGCTGAGACTAGTTGGATGAACCTGACGAACTGTGTCATTTCCAGGAAGATCTGGCCAACCTACGATAATGCCCGAACAAACAACCTATTATCCAGATCGCGTGTAGATGTTGCCAGACTAACGGCAATTAGTACGGGTCATTGGCCTTTAGGAACCCACGCAGCCAAGCTTGGCATCCCCCACAATACCCACTGCCGTAGCTGTGATGACACAAGTAAGAGTGAAACAGTGTTCCATTTGTTTTGTGAGTGTCCGGCCCTAGCCAAAACCAGACGCAGTGCACTGGGTCAACCATTTTTTGATGACCTTTTGGCCATCCAAGGCATCCATTTCCACAGGATTATCAAATTTCTCAACTCCACAGGCTGGTTTTGAGCTCTTTTAACTTCCTTCACCTCCTTTTCATATCAGGTTCCGTTAGTTGTGGTTTCAAAACGGCGCTCAATGCGCTACTTGTGTTTTTCCCTCGTCGGGAAATACAGCCACCTAAACCAACCAACCAACCATAGCATGTAAGACGCAAAAGAATTGAACTTTTTAATTTTTGCAATAAGAGCAATTCAAATTTCGGTCTTAAATATAGATTTGTGTCTTGTTCTACTGATATTTAAATATTACCGCCTAGAAAAATTCACATTTTTCAAATTTGTGGTTCAACGCGTTCCTTTTCTTTTTGGTTATATTTCATTTCGGTGAGCGAATTCTCTCGCAATGAGATAAATGTGACATATTGCCAAAATTGAACCAGAAAGTAAAGGAACAGACCTTTTATATCTTACGAATTTTTACTAATCATCAGTCATCGAGAGAGCAAGATATTACCCCTCCACTGACAATCTTACGAATTTTTATTCAACAAATTTCTTGGATGTAAGAATTGGAAAGAATGTCACCTTATAATTAACAGATGATTTAAGGTTTGCTATCCCATTTGGCATATGCGTGGATTTATTTGAATTTTTTTTTTGTATTAAAATGGTATCAACAGGCGGCAAAATAAAACGAAATGTTCTCCTCAGGATTCTTTTTGAAAGTGGCAACGAATTTCTTACTAGCTGTAGCAAGGAGCAATCTCCACCATGTCATTCTTAATGCAGTGTCGCTTTTTCCTCTTCTCGAATGCTTGTAGTTCAATCAGTCAAACTCTTCCACATACTCGGATTCATCAAGAAGAAGTTCGATTAATTTCAGATCACTTTCATCGCTACTTAGGTGTTGAAACTAATTTTCTTAGCAATTAGCTAATTCCTCAGACTATTTAGACATTTTACCACTTTTTTGAATATTTGAATTATGTATCTGTCATTTTTCCTATATTACTACAAAAGCGTTCCCTAACATTTTCGTAAGTGTCTCTCTGTATGAGAGAATTAATCCCCACCACTTCCATTTTAACAGTCTTTTTTTTAATACAAAAGTAAAGTTGTCAATCGACTTCTGTCAAAAAAAATGACATACATGGATAGGAAAACAAAATGGCAAACTTGAAAAAAAAAACTGAGGCAACCAATAGAACATTCGTATTGCATTCCTGAGGATGTCACTTAAAATATATATTACAAACAACTTTTTATAACTTTACACTAAATTTTTATTTTACATTAAAAATTAACAAAATACCGTGTTCACATATATTTTCTTTGTCTTACTTAAGTTTAATAATTTTTTTTCTTGATATAATGTATTTTCAGTTCAGTTATAAAAAAATAAAATAATTAATAACATAAATCATTTCTCGTCGCCTTTCGCTATCATCTCACAACTAATTACTATTCTTGCTTTGTTTATTATTATTTTTGTTGTTTTTTTCTACATTAGATTTAACTATAAGTAACGTTAACTTGCTTCTTGTAAGTTTTGTATAAGAAAAAATTCCTTGAGTTGCCGCTTTTTTGCCTTAAACATTATTCCTGTCATGATATCGATTTTTCTAGAACAATTTTTCAGTTTATTTTGTTTTCTGACACTTGACCAGCTCAATGTAGAATTAGACATCGTAAAGTTGATTGGAACATTGTTTGTTTCTTAAAAAAGAAATGCATTTAAAAAGAGTATATGTATATAAAAAACATGTTAAATGCACCTTGAGTTTAGTTTTTAAATAGTATTATGCTCTTGGTGGTTAATTTTTGGTGGATTTTTAGAAACCTGGCAGTGCGTATCGAAACTCAATAGTCGGCCGTTAAAACATGTTCCACAAGAGACATTTGATTCATTTAAATGTTTTAGTATGAATGAAGATAATTTAATTTAGACAGTTTAAATGCAGTTTTGTTTGTTCCCAAAAAAAAAAAAAAAAAAACATCTCTCTTACTAGAAGACCATTAAGCAAATCGATAACTTCTATACTACTAAATCTAAAATGGTTTATACTCCTCTTTCCATTTAATCTGGTTTTACTAAATTAAAATCGAAAATCATTTCATTCTACTAGAGAATATTATGTTAGCTTTGTTGCATTAACAATTGCACTAAGTGTTGCATTGACAGCTACTTTCGCTGTTGCATTGACCGATTTAGCTGCAGCTAAACGTGCCCACTCGGGGAATTCGTTCAAATCGGGATAGACGACCATAGCCCATGTTTGGCAAAAAATAAATAGTACAATCACACTGATGATAGTTGGACCAATACCAGCGATAGCCTAAAAATGAAAATAAAAATGTTTAATCAAATGCACAAGACAAAACGGATGTATGCCATTAGTTTACCATATCTTTAGTGCGTATGTTAGCGTATCCTGCGACAAGAGCATTTGGCGGCGTACTGACGGGCAAGTGGAAGGCCATACTGCAAGCCAGGCCTGCGGGAAGAACCAAGTACAGCGGATGGATTCCAACAGCGAGGGACTAAAAACGAAAAGAATATTTTAGTCAAAATTTGCAGAAAGCACGGTGTCGGTACGTGTTTTTGTATAAATACAATATATCTATGTTTATATTATGTTGGTTAAGTATTTTATTTTACCATTTCAGAAAGGACGGGAATAATAATATTTGCAACAGCGACGTTCGAACTGAATGCTGTTAAAACGACAGCAAACACGATAACAATAAACAATAGGGCTGGTTTTGGAAGACCATCCAATGCACCAAGATTACTGCCAATAAGAGTGGCCATTCCACTTTTTTTGCTACCTTCAGCTAGAGCAAAACCTCCTCCAAGCAAAAACACAAGACCCCATGGAACTCTCGTTTGAATAAACTTCCATGTAATAAGCGAGGGAGTAGGCTGGTTGGGAACTGGACCTGAAAGTAGAGTTAAAAAACATAAGTAAGGAAGAAATATATTTATAGACTAAGCCGACTTAGAACTCAATATCAAAGAAAGTGGCTAGGATTGGAAAGTATTGAAGACCATGCTTAGAGGATAGGAATGCTACATTTTAGGAAGAAAGTTTAAAATATGCAACACATATTATCCAAAATAATATCGGTAACAGGTAAAGATGTACAAAGAGTCAATTACAGATAGGATCACATTGTGGCTGTGAAGTACAGCTAATACATCATATGGTCCAGACAACGGACAAGTGACAATAAACAGAGAACAGTGTATAGAAATCTTTTTGGCAAAAACACAATGGCAAGTGGTCAGCGGCGATGTTAGTCTATCGCCAAGATGGATCAAGAAGTCACTCAGAATAGCAGAAATTTAACTGAATTTGTACCAAATCTTAAACGATTGATATGATCAATAGCTTTTCAATGCCTTGATGCACATTGGCAGTGTAACAACTATAAACTTGGTATTGGTTTTCTCAAATCAATATTCCAAATGTGCAATCAAGGTTTTGTTGTTAAAAACAAACGTTTGGAAAACGACAATAACACAATACCAAGCTTCTGCTGAAAGGCTCTTGGCGTCTAAGCAAGCATTTGGTATAGGTATGCTTTCAGACAACTGGTTGATTTTGCTTTGTAAGCATTAGGAAGATTTATAGAAACGAAGAATATTTTTGATTGACAGAAATAAAAGTATAGAACAAAACAATACATACCATTCCTGCAGCAGTATCTTAAGAAAGCGTAATTTGCTGGCAAAATAAAGCACATCACCACGACAAAGATTGTTGGCATAGAGTTGCGTACTTCCCTAAAAAATAAATAAATAAAGGAAATAACAAGATTGAGTCACATTTAAAGTCTAAGATAAATCAGCAATGTTAATATACTTGGTGTTGAAAAAATCAGCCCATCCAGGACGACGGGTAAAGTACATAACCACCATAAGTATGAATAGGATCATAACTTGAATTTCATGAATGGTCATTGGTCCCAGTTCCTTGTATCTTTGATCGATAACTTTTTTGGCAACGTCAGCACCGTCCTTACCAACGTTAACCTCAGCGGCTTCCTTGCTTTTTGGCCTGCAATCGAGAAAAATGATGGTTATTTATATTAAGGCTTAGTATTGCTGACTCAAAGTATAGCCGGTGTGTTTTTTTAATTTGAAATGTCTGTTGTCCGTCTGGTTTGCTGTGATTGGCTCCAACATAAGTGGGGAAGATAAATCTAAGATTGGAAGATTCACAAGCTGTCTATAACTGCACACGGCATACTTTTTTCATTCGGTGATACTTTGAGTCATCATCTGCAGACCACTCTTATACACTGTGCTTACAAACTCACCTGAATAGACCCATAAAGTGCCATTGCAGGAACACATACATTAAGAATGTATAAATCAACATCGATGGCACCGAGTAGAACATGAATTTCGGGAAATCCATGACAGACGTAGAGTTGGGGAAGCGAGCCTCATAGATACCCTTGAATGTCAGATTGGTGGCTGTGCCAATGATTGTACCACAACCGCCCATAGACGATGCGTATGCAATTCCAAGGAAATAGCAAAGTGTGATCTTTGTTGGATAAGGTGGTCTAAAGGAATGAAACAAAATATTAAATTTCAAAACAAATCGAAGCTCAATCTTACTCTTCATCTCCGTCCTTTTTGTTGAGCGCCTTGTATTTGGGTGTTGTGTACATTTGGCAAAGTCCTTGCTGTTAGTTAAAAACGTTATTACAGATAGTTCCTTTCAAAAAACATCTAACAATACTTACAGCTTGAAGTTCCTCCAAGACAGCTTGGATGATTGGGCACATCATCGCTGTGCACGCAGCGTTCGAGATCCACATAGATATAAACATAGTCACGGCTATTAGGCCAAAGTGAAGTCTGTAATTAGAATGGAAAAACAATTGAGTGATCTGAACAAAAAAAAAATAAATAAACAGTGCTATTCGATAATTGTGCTTACGTGACCATTTTACAGAAACGCGATATGCTAAGGCGTGAACAAGAACGATCAGTGGTGAATTGAATTATAACTAGACTTTTTATTTGACGGGTTTTATGTCACTAAATGCGATACTTTTCTTGAATGTTATCATGAAAGTGATAGGTAGCCGACTCAGCGTCTACCATTGTTTGTTGAATCAGTGGGTAGAGTGAACTTGAATAATGCTCTACCGCGTCGATTCAGGTAGAACGCAGGAAGTCAACTATGATCGATTAATTGATAAATGGGTAGTCCCAGACCCCATCTTGAAAAACAATTGTAGGATATTGCTGCAGAAATTTATCCCCTCAGCTTTAAGCATTTATTATAATCTTATTAATCTCTAAGCAGAGAATATCTTCCCCATCAGTTTACCCTTCAGCCTATTTTCGGTCGTACTTTAAAATATAGAGATTCCTTCATAAGACGTACAACACGAATGTGGAATGCCTTGCCCAGCTCGGTCTTTCCCCTTCGGTGCAATTTGCAGACATTTGAAACCAATGTGCATCGGAATCTCCTATCTTCTCTATCCCAATTTCCTTAACGCCCGCGCTGTGTACTTCAAACTACACCATAAGAGTAGTCATAACCTCTTTAGCGCGTGTTTATTATATAAAAAAAAAAGTCCTCATTCTCAAACACTAGCTTCGATTACTTAGGATCACATGAATTTCTTTAGAAATGCTAGACATTGCAGAAATTTTGTATAGCAATGCTAGCAATGCAAAAGTAATAAATTGATTCAAGCCTCGATCGTACTGATTAAAACCAGCAAATAACAAAGAGAGTCGAAGATCATTGCAAGAAAACCAAAGAAGCCACAAACAGAGAAGAAAACTAACATTATTTAGCTCAAAGCCTAAAACAAGACTCTTGTTTGTTCAAATACCAATCATGATACGGTTAAGCTGGTGTCAAAAGTGGTCGAAGATACATCAAACATGATATAATTGTTTTCAAATTGTTCTCAATCACAATTTCACGCTATTTGGAATGGAGTAAAAAAAACTCGATTTGTTAAATGAGCATATTATGTGTGTTCGAAAGTTCTGTAAAAAATAAGTTTGAAATCAAAATATTTTGTCCACTTCAATGGCTTTGACTCTAGATCCACTGGCCGACGAGAGCAAGTGTTTATGTTTAAAATTCCAGTCGGACGTCAAAAACACGAAGACAGTCATTCGAATTTTAGCCCGAAAATTGTGGTTTGAAAAGAGGACATTAACATGTGAAAAATTCCCCAGAAAAATGATTGAAATCAGAATTATGTAAAGTTTCGAAAAAAAGAACTTAGGTGGATTTTTAAAGCATTTTCAAACATTCGAAGTCGTATATTCTTTACTTACTTACTTACTTTACTTAACGGGCTCCCGACCCGTGGAGAGTCTCTGCCTGAGACACTGCAGCCTTCCATCCTCTACGATCCCGGGCACGCTGCTTCCAATTGTCCAGACCAAGCGCTCTGGCATCCGCGATGGCTTGGTCTTTGAAACGGAGGTTCGGTCTTCCTTGTCTTCTCGAACCTGGGGGCTGGGATTCGAAGATCCTCTTAGCTGGAGCATTATTGTCCATTCGCTCGATGTGGCCGAGCCAATGTAGTCGACGTATTTTGGCTTTTTGGACTACATCCACATCTTGATACAGCTCATAGAGTTCGCGGTTATATCTTCTCCTCCATTCGCCCTCCTCGCACACAGGACCAAAAATCCGCCGAAGAATTTTTCTTTCGAAGGAACCCAGTATTAGCTCTCCCTTCCTGCTTATCGTCCAGCACTCGGCGCCGTAGAGCAGAACTGGCAGTATAAGGGTTTTGTAAAGCATACATTTCGTCCCTCGAGTTAGGAGTTTTGAACCCAATTGTTTTGCCAAACCGAAGTAGCAGCGGTTTCCTAGGGTAATTCTCCGCCGGATCTCCACTAGGATGTCATTCGTGGAGTTCATGTTTACTCCGAGGTAGATGAACTCCTTAACTACCTCGAAATTGTTGCTATCAATAGTGACGTTTTGTCCTAGGCGATGGACAGATGTTTGTTTGTTTGTTGATAGCATGTACTTAGTCTTGTCCTCGTTTACTTCAAGACCAACAGATTTCGCCTGTTCTTCAATCGCCGTGAAAGCTTCTATCACGGAGCGCTGTGACCGACCGATGATGTCAATATCGTCCGCATACCCCAGCAGCTGGACGGATCTGTTGAAGATAGTGCCTTCCGTGTTGACACCTGCCCTACGCACTATCTGCTCCAGTACGAGATTGAAGAAGTCGCATGATAGCGCGTCCCCTTGCCGAAATCCGGTGCATGTTTGGAATAGTTCGGAGGAGCTGTTTCCAAATTGCACGTTGCAACGCGTGTTTTCGAGTGTCACGCGACACAGCTGAATCAATTTTGACGGGATTCCGAATTCGGCCATCGCCATATACAGCTCCTGACGATGTATACTATCATACGCGGCCTTGAAGTCGATGAATAGATGGTGTGTCTCGACTTGAAATTCGTTGGTCTTTTCCAGGATTTGCCTCAGTGTGAAAATTTGGTCTATAGTCGATCTGCCGGGCCGGAAGCCACACTGGTACGTGCCGATTAGTGTGTTGCAGAACGGTTTAAGACGTTCACACAGTACGTTGGATAGGATCTTATACGCGACATTTAGCAGGGATATGCCTCGATAGTTCTTGCAAGACATAGGATCGCCTTTTTTGTAGATGGGGCATATGGAGCTGATAGTCCAGTCATCGGGCATGTTTTCTTCCATCCATACTTGGTTGATGATTTGGTGCATGCGCCCTACCAAAACATCACCTCCGTATTTAAAGAGCTCCGCTGGCAAGCCATCCGAGCCTGCGGCTTTGTTGTTCTTAAGCTTTTTTATAGCTAAGCCAACCTCTTCTATACTGGGTGGTGGAATAGGTTCTTCATTGGCTGGACGCGGGTTATCTTCTTGCCCTACCACTCTCTCAACATGATGCCCATTAAGCAACTGCTGGAAATGCTGCTTAAATACATCTACTATTCCCTGCGCTTCGGTGACTAGGTTTCCTTCGCTGTCTCGAAGAGCCTGTGTTCCGGTTTTGAAGCCAGCAGCCAGTTGCTTGGCTTTCTTATAGAACCTCCGGATGTTGTTGCGATCACGAGACTCTTCGATCTCCTTGAGCTGGGATACTGCGTAGGCTCTCTTCTTTCTACGCAGGATCTTTTTCTCCTCCCTTCTCCTGGCTCGATACTCTTCCCTAGCTGCCCTTGTTTTGCGCTGCAGCATTTTCTTGTGTGCATCTTCTGTCACCTTTTTCCTGTACACGCATTCATCATCATACCACGGGCTCTTTCTCTGGGGTGGCTGGTACCCTACAGTGGTTTCGGCTACCTCCTTGATGATGTCGCGAGACTGGCACCACTGATTGTTGGCGTCTGTGGAAGGCGAGTGCATAGTGGAGAGTTTCATGCTCAGGCGCTCTCTGTAGGCTCTGGCTACTCCAGGTGTGCTAAGGCGTCCAACGTCAAATTTCTTCTTCTGGGCGGCCCGCAGCTTCTTCTCGTTGGACAGTCGAGCTCTGAATCTAGCTGCAACAAGGAAATGGTCAGAGTCGACGTTTGCCCCTCGGAATGTGTGCACGCCGAGGATGTTGGATGCGTGCCTCGCATCGATTAGCACATGGTCGATTTGGTTGGCGGTTCGACCGTCTGGAGAGCGCCAGGTTGCTGTGTGGATCCTTAGCCTTGGAAACCTAGTGCTACTTATCACCGTATTACGAGCTGCTGCAAAGTCAATTAGTCGGTAGCCGTTGTCTGTTGTCGTTTCGTGGATTCTGTGCTTACCGACTAACCCGCCAAAGATGTTTTCCTGACCGATTTTGGCATTGAAGTCCCCGAGCACAACTTTAACGTCATACTCCGGACAGGCTCCGTAGGCTCCATCCAGGAGGTCATAAAACTCCTCTTTTATGGGGTCTTCAGCCTCGTCGGTAGGGGCGTGTGCACATATTAGGCTTATGTTTTGGAAGGTAGCTTTGATGCGGATCACAGCTAGGCGATCACTTATCGGCCTAAAGTCAATAACTTTTGTCCTTAGCCGATTTCCCACGACGAATCCGCATCCTAATACATGCAATCTCTTATGGCAGCTGTAATAAATGTCGCAATTTTTTCTTTTCATCATGCCTGATCCTATCCATCGTATCTCCTGGATCGCGGTAATATCTGCCTTGTACCGCGTGAGGACAGACTCAAGTTTTTGAGTAGCACCTGGGGTGTAGAGCGTTCGTACATTCCAGGTACATACTCTCATGTCGTAGTCCATTGACGTTCCGGGTCTTGTTGCCATTTGAGGAGTACCATTATCCGAGGCTGGTTGTGTCTCTCTCATAACTAGTGTTTTTTTCCGTGGTCGGGAAGTTACCCCGACGGCACAACCCCCAACCTGGAGGGCCAGGCCCTTGTTTTAACCCTAGGACAGCGGGCCGGATAATCCGATGTCAGTAGCCCATTCTGGGATATGAGCGCTGCCGTTGACCCATAAAGGGCTCATCCGCCACCAACTCTTTCCAACACCCTGGCTCAGTATTGGAAGTCCCTATAGACCTGGTATCCAAGTAAGTTGAAGCAGCTCATATAGGGATAACACTTAGTAGTTCGACCTAACTGGAACTGTAGACGCCACCGTTGATTCCGTCTAGGGAATTCATCCGCTGCCGCCTGAAACAGGAGGGAGTGCCTAAGTGAGAAGACACTCTCCTTCCCCCTCTCTCGTCTGCTGCCACCAACGACCTTCCACAGGGGTTGGATACCCTATCTCCAGTCGAGGTGCTAGGCACCCGGTAGTCACCAACGCGGAGGTGAGAGTAGGAGTTGGTAGTGAGAGGCTAGAGTGAGAGCGCTTGTGTTCTCATGTAATCGCATCACTACCATTTCAACCATATATATATTCTTTACTTGTTTTATAACAAAGAGTCTAAAAAATACATCAAGGGCCGAAGAAGGTCTAATTGAGCAAGTGAAAGGTATTCGTCAACGAGTCACTAAATGGTGACACTGGGAAATACTCAAATTGTACTGTTCAACTAGATTAATGTCCATTGGTTTTGGAACAAGAAAACTTCTCTGATTGAATCCACAAGAGTATTGGTGAAATGCCAAAAAATAATCTACGGCAGCTGTCAGCTGACTTCAAAATTCACAAACAACACTTGTGTGAGTGCTTCTTGAGTGGATTCTGACATCTGACTTCAAATCGAGAAGCGAAATTCTCTCCTCAGAATCACCAGAAAAGTATTTTTTGTGCCAAAGGAACGGTTTCAGTACTCAGACAGAAGTAATTTTTTTGATTTCGGACTCTCCCAGACGCATCTTTTTTGCCCAATGGAAAACGACATAAACCAGTTCGAAGATTCCGACAGATGACAGCAAAGTAAGAGCATATTCGTAAATAAATCGAGCAAAACAGAATCATTGTTATATTTTTTGGACTAAATTTAAACGGCATAGTAAAAAAATAGCAACATTAAGACCCTTCTTGCGATTGCCAACGGACCATCGACTCGATAAAAAGCTATTGTCCTGATTGATTTGTGGTTTGGTATTTAAGACGTTCAAAAGAATCTAGTTGGCTGACCTAGGAAAAGTGACGTTACAGATAAATCTATTCGACTTAAGAATTTTTGAATGTGCCACTTATATAGGTAACCAAGCGAAGCACGAGTAGACAAAAATGTTAGAAGCAGTGCTTTAACTTCATCCAGACTGCACTTAAGCGGTTCCGTTCGTCTCCATTTTTATAGCTTAGGTAAGACAGTTGTTCACAACAATAATAGGTCTGTTCCCTTACTTTTGTAGTAAGAATGGAAAAGACAATTAAAATGGCAGTGGTGGGGATAAATTCTCTCACAGAGAGAGACACTTACGAAAAAGTTAGGGAACGCTTTTGTAGTAAACTATGAAAAATGACAGATATGACCGTTAAATAATTCCATAAATTGCAGTGGTAAAGCATATTTTCAATTCGACGGAATGTTCGGGGAGAACATTCAATATTTATTTTGCCACCTGTTGATACCATTTTAATAGAACGCAAGAAATCAAAACAAATTCAATCGAATGTCAAATATGACAAGAAATTTCAAATCAGCTGTTAATTGTTTGGTGACTGACAGCCCTTCAAATTTCTTACACCAAGAAATTTGTTGAGTAAAAATTCGTAAGATTCTCAGTGGAGGGGTAATATCTTGCTCTCTCGACGACGCTCTCTTTTACGAATTTTTCAAGTTAAGGAACGGCACTGAGTAAAAATTCGTAAAAATTCGTAAGATATAAAAGTAAAGGAACAGACCTAATATCAATCTTTATCGAGACTCGCTATACCAAAATATAAAATCTATTATCGACTACCAATAAAGGCAGTTTTTCGAACGATATAAAACCACAATAGGGACCTTAAATATAAAATGTCTACACACATTGTCTATCAGATAGACAAGTCGTACTTTAACCATTTGATTTCACTTTCCTCGAGCTTCTACTGCTCCTACTCTTCACAATCTACAAACTACAATGAGGCTACAATTGCTAATGATTCCTATGCAGCAATTCTAATTGCCTCGTGAAAAGGTTTTGTGAGATTACCTTTGTTTAAATATGTTAATTCCAATATCATTCCCACATAACTAATATCATTCATTTTGTCATTTTCCCAGTCGCAATCACCTACCGAATAATACGTACAATTTTATAACTCAATTGAAATTTCTCAATGAAGCTCGCTGAAATTCCCCGCCCATAACAAAGTGTATCCTCAAAATACACTCTTATAACTAATTGCTCGTAATTAATATCACGTTCGACCAATTTGCAATCCTATTCCACAATGCTCCATGTGCAACCCTTACTATACGCGCCATAATTCAGTTCTTATTAAGAATTTCTTTTTTGTGTTTTTTTTTATTTTTTTTTAAATGGGAATGACCTCTATCCATGCATATACGGGGTGTGTCTGCTAGTACACAAATGTGTTGTATGTATAATCAACACAATCTAGTTAAAATTGTAATTGGTTCAATGATATTTGCAAGCAAGTAAAAAAAAAAACACTGTCATTTTCTTACCGTCTGGGACTGCAGCCGACAATTTGAATTACGCGCAACGCAAGACGCTTGTGCAAATTACAATATTCCACCGCTAGTGCGACCATTATACCGCCCATGAACATTACCAGTGTGTCTTTGAAGTACAGTCTACATGTTTCGTCGGAACTCTGTAAATGAAAAGTGACAAACGAGAGTGATCAGTAACGTATTATTAAAGAATTGATTTATTGCAACAGGCCAGTTACATACCATTATTCCCATCAGAGGGAAGGCGACAATTGGAAACATCGATGTTACGTAGAGGGGGATAGCTTCTGTGACCCAAAAGATGGCCATAACTGCGAGTAGATACATGCATTTGTACGCCTGAAAATAACAAAAACAAACAATTATTAACTGGCGACACACTTTCAAATGCCTTGACATATAAATGTACATACGAGTAGTTATTTATTTGTTGTTCTTGATTTGGAAAGATATAATATGCATTTGCGTTGCAATTTTAGAGCAAACCTTCAGACATACCCGAGACCCGACCTCCAGTATAAAGAAATAAAATCTGCCCTCGAGCAATGTCAATATGTATACATACATACTTACTAACTACTACGCTGCGCTTTAAAAATAAACAAACAAAATGCCATCTCAAGTAAAAGTTGTATTCATATAGACACAATTGGCATAATGGAGGTAAGTCGGAACGGCTTTCAGTGAGATCAAAGTTGGAAAGGAGATCTTGCGAGTAAAATCAATTGAAATTCAAAGTTATTGGGTTTCCTTGGTGTAAATAATGTACACGCGGATTGATTAATGATTCATCCGACAGAATGGACGATTTATTTATAAGGTAACGTCATCTTTTTTGAGGATGTATGTTAATCGTTTCTGCCGACAATTCTACTGTTTTCACAGGCGTTGAATTTTTGAGTACCTACCTATACATATTACATTTCCACATTTTCCTTAATAAACTGAATATCAGATTGCGCCAACGGTTATAATCTTTTACGAAACTCAATTTAAAAACAAAGTTTGACATTAATTTGACATATATTGCTAGTCACCTTTGACACAATAGCCGTTTTTCTTTTTCAGCTCAGAGCAGAACCTGAACTGTTATACAAACAGTGCTTGCTCCTTTTTTAGACACATCAGAGCTCGAATTTGTGTTATTTTTTTTCGTTCAGAGTATGAGCTCAAAATAAATTTACTGAGCAGCCTGAGGAAAAAGGTGATTACATGTACAAGGACACTTCCAGTCACATTTGACAGAAAAGAACAGGAAAAACAAAAAGACATAAGAACGTTCTGAAAATGCTAGGTTTAGAGCGCGCTCAGCTCGGAGCTCAGCTTTGAACTAAAAAAGAAAAACGCCAATTGAAACGCGAGCAATCTTCGGTGACAGTTATAGTTCGGTAAAGCTTACTTGATTTTCTGAAACGTCAGATTCCACGAACACGTCACTGTCCATATTTTCTATTTACAAAACTATAAACGATAAGTTCACCAAACTCCAATCATGATACAGAGATCTCTTTAATATCATGCTCTCAATCAATTGAGACTCATTGTTTTATTTCCTCCTTTTAACGAGCAAAAGAAAACGTCAAAAAACAAGTGAACATTATAATTTATTATTTAGCTCCGAAGCGGGGTAGGTAATTTGTTGGTGATGTTTACTCAGCACGAAAGTGTCAGAAATTACGCGAGGACAACTATTTACCGTACTTAACATAACGAAAACAAAATATTTCCTTAGGAGATATCACACCGGATCTGTGTCACTACGACTGAGTCAGGACAGCGAGCTTCCTCACATGCCAGATGCAGTTCGTAGCGTTTCCTCCAATTGTTTGAAATCGACGTTATGTAGGTACTTTTCCTCTTTGAAGAGCACAGCTGTTAAACTTGTAATTTTTAATTTTGGTTGTCTACATTACTAAGGACTGTTGACAAAAATATTCGATTATTACCTCCTTGTGTATATTGGGTCTGCTCCCTAACGATGCATTCGAACACATTACTCACGTTAAGTCAAACTTCGTTCCCTTACGCTAAATACGGGCAGAAGAGAGACAGAGAGAGAGAACAAAATATTTCCCTTCCATAAAAAACCTGCAAATATTAGCCCAAGTTCTTTTCGTGAATATCATAACTAAATGTAGGGTACACAGTTGAGAACTTTTTATAGACTAACAATTTTTAGTCACTATATTTCAGAAATATCAGTCGCTTAAGTGAACACCCATCGGAAATGTCATTGCGTAAATCGACTGTCAAATCTGTAATAACGATAAAGCAATAAAATAACTATCTATTTAATTAAATTCTTACCGTCATTGTTGCAACTCTAAAAACATGAAAAGCAATTCACGCGACCGCTTGTCACATTTGTTTGGCAGTCGATTTCCGAGCCTAATTGATCTAGGAAAATTATGAGGCCTGCGTAAACTATTCTCCATACGAAATATGACAGTTCATTAACGAAGTAGTAAATTTCTGCAATTTACTCAGTTTATGTGGGCTTTACGCGTTTAAGTGAATACCCTTGTTTGTTGTGTTTTATTCTATTGATATTTAACTATTCCCACCTTGGGGAAAACCCACAATTTTTGAATTTTTCATTTCGGTGAACGAATGCTCTCGCAATGAGAGAAATGTTATATATTAAAAATATAGGACCAGAAAGTAAGGGAACAGACCCATTATGTGGGTAATAAAATTATTTTGAGAATTTAATGATTATCTGTCAAAGTTGCTAAATTTCTTTGGCTTTAGAGACTGTATGGAATTTGTTTTATTTTCGTCATTAGATCAGTTCGATTTTGAATTAAACTCGTAAACGCCAGTGCTTATGTGTATTTTTTTTACTAAATTAAAGTTTTTCGAGTAACATTATGACAAATGTAGAAAATTAAAACCTTTTTTATTTTGGTTTTCTCAAGACTTTCGGTAGTCTGGTTCACCGATTTTAGTCAACAAGTATTTTTAACAACCCGGATACTAAGGATTCAACTCAATCCCGAAGTTCATTATTTCATTGACATTTGTCCTAAAGGATATCGGCTTCAAGTTTAAGTTAAAAAAGAAATGAGAAAAATGATATAATTCATTCACAAAGTTGAATGTGTCTTTTAATATGAAGTAAAACCAGCTTTATCTGCATACCTTCGAGTGTTACGCTTATCGTAACTGGTTTGGTAAAAAAAAGACGTAGTTCGTTCAAATACATATCTTAGCAGAAAATCAAGTAAATGAATTAAATACATTTTGAATAAAGGTAAACATGACAATTTGTAGAGTAAAGGCGAAGCTGATCAATGATTGCAACGCCCATAATCAGAATGTGGTTTGGAATTCTGTTATTGCAGTAAAAACGGGAAGTCTAGATTATGTTAAATGTTATTCAGTAAATTCATATAATGTGAATACACAAGAAACAATAAATTCTAAAGTGAATTCTTAGCGTCAGCCAAACAAAGACAAAGATATGCAGTACCAAGTCAGGTGGATTCTTGTTTGTTTTCATTGCGTAGTTTCTATAGTTCGTCACTTTATTTCAGAAATATCAGTCAGTTGCCTGTTTCGTAAGTGACGAATTCAAAAATGTCAAACCAAGTACAGGCCTTTTTAACAATAATTCTAAAAGAATTGCGTACCAGTATGGATAACCGTATTGGCAACACAACTAATTAGGTAAATAAGTAATGTAGACATTAATAAAACCAGCGCACCACAAAAGATGTGCCAAGAAATTTGACAATGGAAACGCTATTTATTCTGAAACTTTATAAACAAAAAAATACAATCAATTCGGTGTAGACTGGTTGTCACTGAAAAAAGTGTTGCTAATTCGAAAAATAATAATCCTCTAAAATGACTGCTACATAAACCTATCGGAATACGGTCAATAACAATAACTTATTTAATTCAATATTTTCAATGCTTTAAACATTTATCCACTTTACTGCAATATTATGTATACTTACAGGTGTATTATTCATCAGTATTATAGGTAAACATAGAATTGGTACTAAAAATACGACGAGTCCCTTCCAATGATTGGCGAAGAAATTTATGTATGACACTTCCCTATGCCGCACTTCCTTTTCATCATTTTCCGATCTTATCGTCACTTCCATTTTGAATGACGATTATCTGAAAATAAAAAATACACGTTAATAAAAATAAGATCATAAATTGAATGATTTTCACGTGCTTTTACAATGAATATTTTAATTTATTAATGACTGCTTAACTAACGAATATTAACTTGCAGGAAGTAATTACAATTTAATGAATTGTGGGATTTCCATACAAATGTAAAAATAAAATAAATAAATAAATAGTTGGCGCTACAGGTCGTAGGGACCCTGGGCCTAGCTTCTCACAACCATTCGTTTTGTGTGAGTTTTCATTTTTGGAACGAATGGAAGGGATCTACAATTTTATGCCGATTCCAAACGGCTAATTGAGAAGCTCTCTCATGACAGTTATACTCTCGGATGTTTGTCAGACGTTCGCGAGAGGCGGCGCAGTGAAAAAAACCCTGAGTTGGAATTTGGGTTTTCGCGGGATTCGAACCTGAGCCCCTCGCTTAGTAGTCCAACACACTAACCACTAAGCCACTGCGCCCATACAAATGTACTTAAATTAAATACGATTCGTTTAAAACGGATAGCAAGGGATTATATAAATACCAATTACATAGTAAAACCTATTTAAAGCATTGAATAAATCAATCGTTTCGAATGGATTAATAGTTCGTTCACAATAAGTAGATAATTAACATATTTTTAACAAATCAATTCCAGCATTAACGTGGGTAATAATTGAACATTTCGCATAGTAAATTGTTTGATCTTAATAACCATTTGTTATATGAACTCTTATAATTTAATTGAGTTGTTTTATTAAAAAAAAATCTCATAAATCGGTGCTTCTGTTATCACTTGAATTAGTACAACGCGACTTGTCAAGATGAGCTAAATGTGGCGAATTTATTTGCTAACATATATTAAGACTTTTGTTTATTTTCGTTTCTGACAAAAATCGAATGATGGACCGGCTATCATAAACTTATCATTTTTGTATTTACAAGAAATCACTGTCATATTTTCAAATTTGTTCTAAAGCTTGTTTCGATGTGCGGGCACAATGAGTTTACTTCTCTGTCATGGTTGGCTCGTGACATGCATCGACATTGATTAGATTCATGGAGACTCGAGAAACAATTAGTTATAGTTGTCAAACAATTATATCAATGCTAACAGATTTATTATTCCATTAGTCAGTTATAATTGATTCAGAAATATGTAAATTTAATTTCTCTTTCATTGAAATGTGAGACACACCTAGAATGATTTAATATTAATCTTTTGTTAATGCAGTTTGAAAGTTGATTGTTATTTCTGCCGTGAGCCATAGTCGCAGATGTCGAGATCAGTCATCAGTGTGATCTTGAAAATATTTCACATAGTTCATTGAAGTTTGCGGGGGTAAGCAGCTTAGTTTTTAATTGAGAATAATGAACTTTTATTATAAAAAGCAACTAAAGCTTAAATATCTCATTACGTCATAGTGGCTAATTGAGTGGTTCAATATATAGCGCTTTTTTCAAAACAAGTCGGAGAGAGCTTTGTTAACTGTTGTCACCACAAGTGACAGCTGATTTCTAGCCTATACGTATTAGCGTATCGTGTCATGGACTCAGTTTTATTGCCTCTGACAGAACTGCAACTAATTGGAAATCGAAAAACGCAGAAAATAAATTAAATACGCGGAAATCATTAAAATTGAATTGTGACATTTTCTCACAAATCGTTTAAAGATTGCCGAACAAATTACTTTTCCACAACGAAGCAACAAATACCGTATAAATCATCAAAGTCGTTAGACGTCAATCAAACACGTGGGTACCATATTGATTGATGTTAGAAACACTTTAGTTTCTCCAGACTCCATATCGATAGAATTTAAAAGAAGATATATCACACCCATTTGACATTTGACTACTCCGAGTCGCAGTGTTATTTCCTGACAGAACAGATAATAATAAATTCCACTGCACTTTTAAGTCTTGGCAGTAATAGACTCGGGAGATGTATTGGATGTTTCAATTTTGTTGCTCAAGTTAACTATAGAGCTCGTTATTAGGAATTAATTTTAGTGAGGTTATTACTAGAAATTCTTAAATAATCTTGGACTCTTATGTACTGATCGGTATTGCTTTCATACTCGTAGCTCAAATAAGTATGCAACTTCACGAAAGCTTGTTAAGACATAAACATTGACATTTGTGTAAGGCAAGTGGGTCTTTTTGACTGTTACAATTTGTACACGCCCTGCATTTTGTAAAGATTAAAGTTTGTCAATCCAAGTGGACAAAAAAAAATAGAAAACAACAGAAGATATGACGCTTGCTGCCTTTTCCCTTTGCCGAGTTGAAGGAGATATGATACCAAAGTGAGGCCACTAGCAGTTAGTAAGTTCTTTAATTTCCGTACGTTAATTTAATGCTTAAACGTATGAATAGACTAACATCAAGATTGTTGTTACTGAGTATGAATATCAATTGAATGAAACAATATAAAGTCATAAGACTGATGACGGAATTGCATAACAAATTTAAATGCAGTTCATGATATTTGTGGACAGTAACATCATGAATACAAAACAATAGTATTTGTTGAGCAAATATATATTTGCTATAAAGAATCTACACCAAATATGCCAGCAATTAGCTAACCTATTAAAAAATATACTGTCGACAGACATCCCACTTCTTTCTTATAGCTTCGACAGGTTTTCACTAATAGAACATGCTATAACTAATTTTATGTATAAATATAGGTAAAAGGAAATAGTTAATAATAGTTAAGAACAACTTTCACTGCTCTAAACACAACGTATTCGCTTGATTTTATTTTTTTGGAAGAGATGCAATGCTTTTTGTCTTCCAATATTTTTTGTTTATGACAGGTCACTAATGGTCGAATTTCTACAACTGGGCCTCTAGTAAGGATGGCATTCTATAAGAATTCAATTAGATTGTTTATCGACAAAACGTTTAGCCAATTAACAACTTCATGCCATAAGTATTAAGAAAAAAAAAACACATTAAAAAATGTTTATGGGCAGACAATAAGTTGTGTAAATATAAATAAATTCGTGTGCGAATTCCGTCGTGCCTCGTGAAATAAAGAACGTTCGTTAATAATAGTTGCAATTATAGTTTCTTATGGCGTAGAAATCACATCATGTAAATACGATTGGTATCTCTTTTAAAGCTATATATAAAACTCTACTCCAAATATTTGAAAATCTCTTGGAATAAAAATAGAATTAAATAGATTTTGACTTTCGCAAGCCATGTGTTTACGGTTTTTTCCGCTTTTAATTTTTGTTATAGGTTAGAACGCAATTCGGGCAGAAATCAGTGCTAGTTTTTGCTATGTAGAGTCTAGACCAGGCATTGGGAAATATATTTAAAATTATATTCCCCAAGTGCATATTTATAAATATAGAGATTCCTTCATAAGCCGTACCACGCGAATGTGGAACGCCTTGCCCGGCTCTGTCTTTCCCCCTCGGTTCAATTTGCAGACATTTAAAACCAATGTGCATCGGAATCTCCTATCTTCTCTATCCCAACTTCCTTAACGCCCGCGCTGTGTACTTAAAACTACATCATAAGAGTAGTCATAACCTCTTTAGCGCGTGTCAATTATAAAAAAAAAAAAAAAAAAAAAAGTACACTTTTTCGTATCTCTATATATATAAAATTGTTGCAAGTGCGTTGTGACTTTATAACTCACGAACGGCTCAACCGATTTCAATGATTTTTGTTGTGTTTTATTCGTCTTAAATCAAGGATGGTTTATGAAAAAAGAAAAGTCAGAAAATTCTCAACAGGTGGCGTTGAAGGCACACATTTCGTTTTTCATGGGGAAAAGCACTTTGAAAAAAAAAAAAAAAATAAACTGGATAGAAATCGAGTAGTGACACTTCAAATACAAAAAAAATATATTTTAAATTTTCAAAGCAATTGTTGTTGTCAATTATTTGAATTATTTTCCAAGCAAATTGTTGTTGTCAACAATTTTGAAATTTTTTTCTATATTATAACCGACCTAATAAGTTTGTTTATGTTTTTGTTTACTATGTTACATTAAGTATCTTTTTGAAATGGAGTAGATACTTTGATTTATTTCATGGTTTTTGAATTAATCATTTTTTGGTGGTTGGGTGTTGTGTGAATAGGGATGGACATCTGATTGGCATCAACTTGGCGATGTCCAGTGTCGCAACTATCTCACACTCACCAATTGTGCTTATTTTACCTCCCCGTGGTCACCACCGGGTACTGGTCTATGTCCACCCGGACTTGACTTGCTAAACTTATAAGCGCGAGTGTTGAACACGAAGAAAATAGCAACACTATAATGCTCTGTCGGATTGACTGTCTGCTCGAGTCTCAGAAGTCTTACATGAGCCCCTCAGAAAGAGGACGTACGGCGGATGAATTCACAAAGCTGAATCAACGGTGGCGTCAACAGTCAACATGGCAGATACCTCAATGGGCTACTCTGACGTATTTGGAGCTGAGGTCATTGAGGATTTTCAACACTAGTCAGGGTGTTGAAATAGAGATGGTGGCGGAAGAGCCCTTAATGGGTCAACGGCAGCTCTCACATCCCCGCAGCGGGTTACTGACTCCGGAATATCCCGGCTCCTTTTGTCCAAGGGGTCGCAAAAAGGGCCTGGTCCTCCAGGTTGGGGGTTGTACGCCGGGGTAACTGCCCGACTACGTAAAAATATAATAGTTGCGAAGCACCAACAAGCCTCGGATACGGATGATCTAACTGTTGACGAACCTGGCAAACGATTAAAGGACAACGAATTTCGGATCTGTACGTGGAATGTTAGGTCCCTTAACAGACCGCGTGCAGCCGAACAATTAGCGGAAGCCCTGAACCACTATAAAGCAGATTTAACCGCCATCCAAGAAGTGCGATGGGATGGCCCGGGCAAGAAGAAGATGAAAAACTGCGATATCTATTATGGCGACTGCTATCGGCAACAAAAACAGCGCTTATTCGGATGTGGATTCGTCGTTGGCGCCAGACTTAGGCAAGAAGTCTTAAGTTTCAACTATGTAAACGAGCGCATCACGACAATCCGCATCAAGGCTAAATTCGGCAACATTAGCTTAATATGCGCGCACGCCCCCACGGAGGAGAAAGACGACGACACCAAAGAAAGGTTCTACGAGCTCTTGGACCACACTTACGAGCAATGCCCTGGCTATGACACTAAAATTGTCTTAGGCGATTTTAACGCCAAGTTAGGAAGAGAGGGCATCTTTGGTAGTACCGTCGGAAGGTGCAGCCTACACGACACCACCTCCGATAACGGATTTAGGCTGATCGACTTCGCGGCGGGGCGAAATGTTGTCATAGCAAGTACGCGGTTCCCGCATCTCGATATTCATAAAGGCACATGGAGATCTCCTGATCAATCAACCGTCAACCAGATTGACCACATTGCGATCGACGCAAGGCACTCCTCCAGTATTATGGATGTCCGAACGTTCCGAGGGGCCAACATTGACTCGGACCACTACCTTGTTGTAGCCAAGGTACGCCTTCGGATATCCCGAACGCCGCCAAAACAAGTAAATACTGGGAGGAAGTTTGACGTCGGACGGCTACAATCGCAAGAGATCACCAGATCCTTTTCCGATCGAGTCTCTCTCAATCTCTCAAGAGGTCCTATGCAGCCAGCATCAAGTATTGAAGACCAGTGGCAACATTGCCAAAAAGCCATCAGAGACGCCGCCTCTGATGTGCTGGGTTTCACCCGACCGCCACAACGAAACCCCTGGTTCGACGACGAGTGCCGGCAAGCACATGCAGCGAAGCAAGAGGCATACAAAGCGGCGCTGCAAAGGAGGACCAGAGCTGCTCGTGAGCTCTACGCGCAGAAGAGAAGAGACGAACACCGGCTTCTAAGGAGAAAAAAGAAAGAGCATGAGAAGCGCGCGATCGATGAAATAGAGAGATGTTACAACAGGAATGAGGTTCGGAAGTTCTACCAAAGGGTAAAAAGAACTTCACAAGGCTACAGAACCCGAACCGAAGCCTGCAAGGACGAACAAGGGAACATCGTAGTAGAATCGCAGTCGATGCTGAGGATATGGAAGAACTACTTCTGCAGACTGTTTAACGGCGATGACGACTTAAATTCCGCTGTCAGGCAGAATGAACCGTTCAACCTGGACGATGAGGATCAACAATACCGTCCACCCGACCTGGACGAGGTGAAGATAGCTATATCTAAACTGAAGTCCAACAAAGCCGCTGGAGCAGATGGCCTAGCCGCCGAGCTGTTCAAAGCGGCAGGCGATGACTTGGTTAGGAGCATGCACCAACTCATCTGTAAAATATGGTCGGAGGAAAGTATGCCCGATGAATGGAACCTCAGCATTGTTTGCCCGATCCTCAAGAAAGGAGACCCTCTGAACTGCGCCAATTACAGAGGTATCAGTCTTCTAAACATTGCCTACAAGATCTTATCTGCCGTTTTGTGTGAACGCCTGAAGCCTTTCGTAAACAACCTGATTGGTCCATATCAGTGTGGCTTCAGGCCAGGAAAGTCCACCATAGACCAAATATTCACACTGCGGCAGATCTTGGAGAAAACCCAGGAACTTCAAATCGATACCCACCACCTTTTCATCGACTTTAAGGCCGCATATGACAGCATTTATAGGGACGAACTATACAGAGCAATGTCTAGTTTTGGCATCCCTGCCAAACTCGTCCGTTTGTGCAGGATGACGATGGAGAATGCACGCTGCTCCATCAAGGTCGGTAAAGAACTTACCGAGACCTTCGATGTCAAAAAAGGATTTAGACAAGGCGATGCGCTGTCATGTGACTTCTTCAACATCGTTCTTGAAAGAATAGTGCAAAACTCAAACGCCAACACCAGAGGCACTATCTTTCAAAAGTCTGTCCAATTACTCGCATACGCCGATGACATTGACATAATTGGCAGAACGCAGCGTGATGTTAATGGCGCGTTTGTGAGTATTGAGACTGAGGCGGCGAAGATGGGTTTGGCGATTAATGAGGGCAAGACGAAGTATATGCTGTCAACTAAAAAGGACACCCAACACCGACGGCTCGGACAGAACGTCACAATAGACAGATATAACTTTGAGGTGGTTAAGGACTTTGTCTACCTAGGCTCCGCTATGAACTCAGACAACGACACCAGCGCTGAGGTAAAACGTAGAATTACTCTTGCCAATCGCTGTTTCTTTGGGCTAAGAAGGCAATTGAGTAGCAAAGCCCTCTCTCGAACAACTAAAGTGACCCTTTATAAGACCCTTATCATCCCAGTTCTGCTATATGGCGCAGAGGCATGGACTCTATCAAAAGCGGATGAGGTAACTCTCGGTTGTTTCGAGAGAAAAATTCTTCGTGTTATTTTTGGTCCCGTCTGCATTGACGGTGAATGGAGAAGGAGATTTAACGACGAACTGTACGGGCTGTACAGCGACATCGACCTAGTCAGAAGAGTGAAGGTCCAACGACTGAGGTGGCTGGGTCATGTAGAGCGAATGGACACGAATGCTCCGGCCCGGAAGATCTTCGAATCCATACCCGAGGGAAGGCGCAGTAGAGGAAGACCGCGACTCAGGTGGCGCACGCAAGTGGAAGGGGACCTTAACCAACTTAGCGTGCGAAACTGGAGACAGCTAGCTAAAGATCGCGCTGGCTGGAGACGCTTGTTGGTTGAGGCCCAGGTCCACCCCGGACTGTAGCGCCACCTTAAGTAAGTAAGTAAGAATTAATCATTTTTGTTTGACATGATTGTATTTTCAGGATCCTTGCATAAGTATGTGTGAGTAAGTTGAAATGTAGGGATAATTGAGATGACGTGGACAATGATGACAGGCAACAGGAGTTGTGGAGCGTTTTGAGTTTGGTGGGGTAGGGGTTGTTACGAAAAATGAGCGAGTAACAATCGTGGTATTCTGCTCATTTGTGAGTAGGGTTATGGGGAGGGCAACTCAAAGCTACCATAACACCTTCGGTACCGGTGTAGAGAGAGATGGGAAAAAGCTTACCAACCAAGTTGATAGGTGCGGTTAGTTTTCTTCATGGCTGTTAAAGTTACAAATATTTCGTCGGTTGCTGATGGACTATATTGTTAAGCATCGTGTCTTTGGTTATACTCGATGTTGGATGTATCCGATTGAATGGCAAAAAAGATGCTTGCCTCATGCGCACATTCTCATTTGGTTAGTAGAAAGAATGCAACCATACCAAGTTGATGACATCATAATATGTGCCGAGGTTTCAGATCCCGAAACCGATCCAGACCTGCATGATGTCATAATTACAAACATGATTCATGGGAAGGTTTTAAAATGGTATCAGTATTTTTATTTCACATTTTCTGTTTCGTGCGAACCAACTTACAAACACATGAAAACCAATTTAACAGCTCCCTAAAATTCGATCATATTTCGGTAACAAGTCATTCCCAAAAACATTATACACTGTTATTGTTACGGAAATATGTCTGAAATGTAGGAACAGCGCTTACACTATATAACCATCAATTTCTACTTGAGTTCTGGACCCGATAGGTGGTGCTAAAAGATAGGATAGCACACTATAGGTGGTACTTTGCAAAACATAAGCGGTATAGGAAAACGATTTGTGGCACCTCCCATTCAAAAATAAAATCAAGCGCTATTTCTGATAAGTTGCATAATTAAAATTATAATGGACACTGTCCAAATGAAGCACTTTGCAAACCTCGGCGGACTCAGCTTATTCAGAACGACTTGCCATTGGTATTTAAGCGTCTACATAAAATAGCATGTGCATTCTGCATACTCGAAATTATTCTTAATTACATTAACGAATTTGGGCGAAACGAAGTTCGCGGGGTCAGCTAGTTTCATATAAGAAATTGGCACGTGTGTTTGTTTTTACATTTTTCGTTGATAGATTTATACTCATTAATATAATGATGTTTAGCAAATCAACTTTTTTCGGCCGAACCACTTTGCATACCCTGTGGTGTTCATAGCAGCAACAAAACTAAATAGTTGAACTAAAGCTTAAAGCTATCTCTTAAAACACTTTACCACAATCTCGTAAAATATTAAAATACATGCTTCAATTTTTTTGCTAAGTTAAATTATTATCTTTCTCATAACGCTTTCTATATGTTGTATATCCAACTCCAAACATTGGTTGAAGAACTGTTTTAAATCACTTCTGTCGCGATCATAGTCAAATAAAGAGCATTTCCTCGTTCGCATAATCTGTTCTCTTTGGTTTGTAAAATAGGTGGTGCAAACCAGTACCTCCTCGAAACATTGGTGACCCGGACCCGGACATGATTCGGCCGGAAGTCTAAAATTAATTATCTATTCGGCTAATTAATAAGTTAAGCATTCACGTTTCGCATTTATTTCACACCTATTTTTGCACTAATTCGACGTGCGCTTTGTATATTTTATATTATATCCGAAATCTATACCGGTAGTTCTCTAGTAAAATGGAAAGGAACAGTCCCGCTATATCGGACGACGCTGAGGCTCAGAATGCCGAATCCATGAATCCAACAGTGGCGGTGTCAAATTAATTTATAAAAAAAATTGGCTTAGTGGGTTCGGACAGACGGAGAGACATCCGAGCGAAACTAATAAGGTTACGTTTTTTCCCTTTGGGTACGGAACCTTAAACAAGACAGTTTCAATAAAACAGCAACTGGTACAATTTAATAATTTCTCACTGTCGAGCGTTTAACTCAGCTCGATGAAGCTGAGCTTTCCGTTCGAATTGAATTCGTAGACCGTAGACTACGATTTTGATATAGAATTCAATCAATGATTGCAGAAGCCGATCCACACGAATTAAATAGTGCAAGCCGGGCAGATTTTTTTTCGGTATATGTATTTTGATGTAAAGGCAGAACTGTCTTGCGGACTCGATTTGCAACGCAAGGAAAACGCACAACATTCTTGGACTCGACGGCTTCTTCCAAGCAACGCAATTCTCGTTTACAGATGAGAATACCTACATTTTTTGCAGGATATACAGATGGGTAAAATTTTCTTGCTATGTTCAACAGTGTCGTCGATAATGATCCAGAGCTGAGTAAGATTGAAAAGTTTCAGCACCTGCGTGCTAATCTGCAAGGGTCCGCACTGGACACAATCTCTTCGCTTGAACCTAATCAAGACAATTACGAGAAGGCTCTAGTTTTATTGAAAAATCGATTTGATAATAAATTGCTAATTTTTCAAGCACACATAAAGGCGTTTTTTGGGCTAAAGAGTGTTGAGAAGGGCTCCACCAGTGGTTCATGTGAACTAAGCGACAAATTGAATTCACATTTTCGTGCTTTAAATCCATTGGCTTCATCCGAAGAAATCTGTGATGGACTGCTTATACATCATCGTTCGAAAACTTGACCAGAGAACAGAGAAGAAATGGGAGGCAGGCTTACCGTTTGACAAATTGACACCATAAACTGCCATGTCAGCATTTCTTGAAAAAAGATGACGGAGGTTGGAGAATGTGGAAAGCGCTATGGTAACACAAGCACATAGCAATCAGGTGGGGAAACACTCAAATTTTGAAAAAAAAAAAAAAACCTAGAAATGTTTTAGAAGCGTAGGTATTCCAGTGTATTCAGTGTTCACTCTTTATAAATTTATCACCAAATTTACGCTTTAAAGAATCCAAACGGCTTGAACTGGCTGCGCAAGGGCAGTATCATACGCTAGCAACCATCGACCCTAGAAGCTTACAGCAAAAACCTAACCGATCAAGTCGACATCACATCTCGTTAAATAATCTCGTAAAATGATTTTGGAAAGTAGATAATTGTTTGGATTTGACTTCTTCTTTATCTGAAGAAGACCAATGGTTTGAGCAACACTCAACAAAATTATACTCGACTCGATTCTGGAGTCTATTCAGTTAAATTAACTACAAAATCAAATTTCGATGTCCTGGGTGACTCATTCATTAGTGCATTTCGTAGATTTAAGAGCTTGGAAAGGAAGTTGCAAAAGAATCATCGGTTGAAAGCTCAATATATTTCTTTTATGAATGAGTTTGAACCGCTTGACCATTATATGTCATTAGCAGAACCCCACGCAAATACACCAGAGTGTTTTTTACCTCACCACTGCGTTCAGAAACTTGACAGTACTACAACAAAGTTGCGTGTCGTATTTGACGGCTCAGCTATGTGGCAAGGCCAACGATATAGCAAAAATTGTTCAGCACCCTTCTATACGTTTTATAGTTCTTTTTTAAAGTCTCTCTGCAAAATGTATCGTTGCGTTCGTATTTCGCATTCAGGCGAATACCTTAAATGCATTTTATGGCGTAACCACCCAAAGGATGAAATTAAAATCTACAAATTGGATACCGTAACGTAGATACGGTACGAAGACCGCGGCTTTCTTAGCAATTCGAACAATGCACCAGCTCTCATTTGATGAGGAAAACAATTTCCCTATAGGCGCCAAAATCATTCGCAGAGATGTGTATGTGGACGACATAGTACTGACTGAATTTCAACAATACCCAACAAACCAAAAGTTGAAACGATATAATCTTTTCATATAAGGATTATGGAATTCTGTTGAAAATATAAGGTCTATTCCCTTTCCAAGTTTAAATCGAAACCGAAATACGCACCTAATACCTATACACTAATCACCTACTTTATTTGTTTTTAAATAAATACTTTCTCTATGCAAAAGAACAGCAAAAAATTCTTATACCTATACATAAGCGGCTTTCAAAAATGCAGTACTAGGATATTCGGGTTGTACAGTCAATCAACCATTCAGTGTCAAATAAATCCATCATTTAATTAACTTCGTTTTTTTTTTATTATTTATTTGTTTACTTTTATAGGACACTAAACATTAGGAAAATATTTCTGGCATTGCCGTGACAATATGCATACCATGGGATCCCCTTGTCAAACCACAACATGCTGCAGACACGAAGCCCCAACGTGTTGGCAGACAACGGTCAATGCAGAAGCAAAAAATAAATAAAACTAACAATTTCGCACATGGATTTTTTTGAATAAAATTAAAATAAATTTAACCGACAATGACAACGATGTACTTCCTACAAATTATTACCACTCAAGGCAATTTCGGGTCTTTCATAATAATTTGTTGTGGTAAATCCGCACGCACAATTTAGAATCTACGTGACTTGGTTTGCGTTATAAGTATAGGCCACTCACAAGACACAACCATTGTAAGTATTTAAGTTCAAGCTTTTCTTTGTTGACTCCCTTCAAAACCGGCAATGCTAAATTTATACGCGATCGAAAAACCTAACACCCAGCAATTCAAAAAAAAAAAAAAATTTAAATTCAAAACACGGCAAACGTCGACAACTTAATAAAAAAAAAAAAACTAAAACGCGTCGTCATATCGTCACTAGCGTCACTTTGACGTCACAACAAATAAAAAATAAAACAATTCAAAACAACTCCAGGGGTTAACCGAACCCATGATGTATCACATTACTTCACAGGCCGACTTTGAACTTGAACACCCATCTATAGCAACAGTCTATCGACCACCGACTTTGAAGCCTTATTAAGCGCACACATTTTTTATTGCATGTGTGCGAGATGTTATTAGTAGTAGTAGTAGTAGTAGTAGTGACTTTATTAGTAATTCATTAAAATTTGCAAAATTTTACAATAATTAGTCGTTTATGGTTTGGCGTAAGGCCGTCTACCAGAATGGCAATTAATCTATTTTAAATTATAAATATAGTAACCTAGTAATAATAACTTTAAATAAAAAGTACTGCTCAAAAATCGGCTTCCAATATACGGTTTCTGTAGCGGCTAGCAGCTGAGGCGTAGTTGAATAAAGTTTCCCACCCAAGACTGCCGTTTAATAAATTAATAACTTCGTCAAAACTCAGCAAAGATCGTCCGAAGTATCTCACGCGGAATTCGCTTAAAATGGGGCATCTTCCAATGAAGTGGTATACATCCTCCCTCTCTTTAAGGTTACACAGGTCACATAATAATGGAAGATCGGTTCGATGCGGAATATAGTATAGATTTACTAATTCACCTCTTAGTTTGAATACTGTGCTTATCAGTTGAAGAGAATAGCGGTTAAGAAGGTAAGTAGATGCGGTTCCCTTGAGGTTGTGGTTCAATCTAGGATACACCAGCCTATGTTGCGATGCATGTGCTTCATTGAGACATTTATCGTACAAAGAGTTACCCGCCATTTTCAATATATTGGTAAACATTTGTTTTAACATCGAGGGATCCGAGTCAGCTGCAATACTTAAACGCAATCCGTAATTTTCTGCCAAATCCTCCCACTTTTGCACCAAGTGACCTCTTGTTGAAATCACATGCTTCAGGACAATCCAGGGCAACCTTTCCCTTTCCATCGCCCCTACCCTAGCAATGTAATCTGCATGCATCTTAAGGGTATCCAAAAAGAGTGGGGGCATTCCAGTTTCTAAGTGCAGCATATAATTTGGAGTACAAGAGGGTAGTTTAAAGATACGCTTCAGAAAGTACCTAAGAAACTTCTCAATTTCCTCGTAATAGCGGTAACCCCAAATCTGGGCCCCGTACAGCAGTATTGATGCCGCGGTTGCACGAAAAAGCTTTATTTTCGAGGAGTGATCGATATACTTGCTGTCAATGCAAGGACCCCAAACTGATGAAATAGCTCTTTTAGCTGCTGCTAGATTAGATTCAAAGTGTTTTTTCATATTCAGGTTAGATGTTATTATCACACCTAAATATTTATATTCTTTTACTATTTCCACCCGTTCACCTTGATAGAACCATTTTTCGTTACGGGAGAACCTCCCTCCACCATCTCTAAAAATCATCATCTTAGATTTCGTTAGATTTACCGTCAAGTTCCATTGCTTGCAGTATCTTTCCAAACGGTTGATGACAAGCTGCATCCCTTCTACTGTGTCCGCCAAAAACACAATATCGTCCGCGAACTTCAGCGCTGGAATCCGTACACCTCCAAATTCTATCCCTCTCCCCACCTCCTCTGCTATATCATTTATAAATAGGATGAAGAGCAACGTACTTAGTATGCAGCCTTGCTTAACTCCCATTTGCGTTTCAAATTCTTCCGATACATAATCTCCATTCCAAACGTACGCAACATTGTTCTCGTACATCGCTTCAAGAACTTTAATAATTTTGCTTGACAAACCAATTTGATACAACTTATAGAAAAGTGCTTTGCGCGCTATGGAGTCAAAAGCTGCACGGAAGTCAACAAAGAAGGCGTATAGCTTTTTGCGGTTGTGTTTAAAAGTTTCCGCAATGTTCGTAATAGTAAAAATGTGGTCCAGCGTTGAATAATGCTTCCTGAACCCAGCCTGGTACTCGTTTAAGATCTTGTTGGAAGCTATCCATTGTATAAGCCTATTATATATCATAGCACTAAATAGTTTCACCGAAGTATTCAAAAAAGAAATGCCTCTGTAGTTTGCCGGGTTATCTAGCTCTCCTTTTTTATGCAATGGAAAGATTATCGCTCTTTTGAAACTCCCTGGAATACTTGCTGTTACGAAAATCCTGTTAAATTCCTTAGTTAGCGCAATGAGAAATTCAGAAGAGCAATTCTTGTAGAACTCGAAAGGAATCCGGTCGTCGCCTGGGGCTTTTCTCAATTTAGACGAATCAATTGCGCTTTTCACTTCGAAAAGAGTAAACGGCGCATCTAAAAGTTCATCTGCAAATGATGGGGCTGCGTATTGCGGTAATGGGGAAAACCGCGGGGTGTTGAGTAGATTTTCGAAATACTGTCTGAGCTCAGAAGCTTGCAAAGAAGACGAGATCAAATTCGGTCTGCCAGTAGCAATTTTAGCCGCTTTCCAAAATTCTGCAGAGGATCTTGCAGAGTTGAGAACTGCTATGGTCTTCAGTTTAAATTGTTTTCTCTTTTCCATGCAAAGACGTTTAAAGTTTTTATTGGCTTCGGCATAGAGTTCTTTCGACGAGCTAGTGTTACTAGACCTTAGGCGCCTTAGCAATGCAAAGGATCTATTTCTCGCCTTGAGACAATCGCTGTCGAACCACTTCTGCTTACTGACTACAGGTTTTGCATTTACAGTAAACGGTGCAGCCCTTTTTATTATAGCGGTAAGATCGTCGATCTGTATCGCTGCATTTTGTTCACTTAGACTCGCAAGCTCAGAAGTCAGCTTATTTTGATAAGAGACAAGAAATTTGTTGTTCCAAACCAACTTCGGCAGAAGAGCCAGCTGCTTTGCGAATGGCGCATCACCAGTATTCGAAACTGCACACGATATTTCTAATGGCATATGGTCGGAAAACGTTTGAGCTGCTATCGAAAAAGCGTTGACTATTGATTTCCATTTTCCTGATAATAGGCAGTAGTCTATAACGGAGCATGAAGTTCCACGAATAAAGGTAAGTTCACCATCCATGTCTCCTTTACAGCTTCCATTGAGTATCGTGCAGTCATACGCGTCAGCAGTTTCCAATAGCTTCACGCCCTTTCCATCACATAGGTCGTCCTTTGATTTCCTCGTTGCATGTATAAATGATGACACATGACCACTTGAAAAATTGTTTTGCGATAACCCTAACCTTGCGTTAAAGTCTCCAGCAAGCAGAAGATCCGGCGAATTTAAAGACTGAAGAACATCGGAGAGCCTGTCGTAGTCGCGCAACCAATGACTGCAGTTTAGATAAATTGGAACGATGCAAAGGGATTCTCCATTGATGATTACATCAAGTACGTAGATTCCTTCCACCAATCTAAACTTTATTTCAACCATCTTAAGAGATTTCCGATAGCCTAGCAGTTCGCCGCCGCTACCTCTTCCGAACAAACTGGACTTAATTGCTGGGATCCATTTCACTTCATAATCTCTAAAAATGCTACTGAATCTAATTTCTTCCCCGGCTAAAACATGAGTTTCATAAAGCATAAAGACGTCAAAGCTTTTAATATAGTTAAAAAAATTGGAAAAAAATAATTTGTTCTTTAAGCCTGCAACATTATAACTTAATATGTTAAATAACACTATTTCCTGATTTACTTCATTTTTACTATAAACTTCATTTTGATTGTTACATAATTTCGTTTTGTTTAAGTTGTTTTGGCAGACGGCATTATTATTAAAAATTATGGTGAGGCTCCAAAGACGAAGAACTGCTACTTGCGTTTCCACCCGATACATTTCCACCTTCAATGTTTACGTTTCTGACAGTTGCATCTGTCACTGTAGAACTGACGTCCACGATCTGCTGAAGGAGTGACATCCCACATTCACTGTCAAAGCCCTCACATCGGATTTTGTTATTATTATCAATAAAGAATGTTTTATTACTTATTTTAAGTTTATTTCCAATCACAATAGGTTTTGCGTTTTTATTTTTGCTCTCGATGTCCGATTTCAACTTGAACAACGTCTTCCTTCGGTTACGAGAAGCTTCAGTGAAATCTCTGTGAATCGATACCTTGTTGCCTCTTAGAGTAGTTGCGTTGTTTAGCACACGGCGAACGTCTTCTTTCTTCTTTAATTTTACAATTACATTAGAAGTGTTGTTGTGTGACCTCAAAACCCTGACATCCGATATAAGTGATAGATCACTACTTCTCAGAAGTTGCAGACATATGTTTTGGGCTTTGTCCTCTGGCAAGATGTTTGTTTCGACAGGCATGTGCAATACAACGTTGCTCTCAATCGATCTTCTCTCTAACATCTCTACCTTTCGCTCCAAAGATGCGTACGAAGCTTCCATCTCCTGCAATTTGTGACGCAGCAATGTATTGTCGTTTTGTATTGCTTGGAGTTCTACAGAGACTCCCTCGACATCAGCCTTAGTTGCCACATTCTTTAGTCTGTCATCGAGCAAAGATGCCATGGAACCAACTATAAGGGATTTTAGGTCCCCAATTGACATTTTGCCGACCATCGATTGATTGGTAGCAGCGGGCGAAGCCTGCCCTTCCTCCGGTGACGTTTCAAAAATACGACGCTTGCCGCCACTGACATGTGCATTGTTGTTGGACATTTTCGGCGGCGTTCTCCGTATACCCCCAACCATTGCAAATTATGAAGTAGATGCTTAAACTTGAACTGACTCACCAAGAATCGTGAATTGTCCCTTGAGGTAATGAAGCAAATACACTGAGTAACACTTTTTAGGCAGATTTGTAAAGAAAAATATGTTATTATAAACCAAAATCCATTAACCTCAAACACACACTGTATTTATGAACTATTTGGCTACATGGCTTGATTGAATGAATAGTAACATCTAAACAAGGGGCATGGACAGGCCCCCTAACAATTTACTATTTCTACTACTCACTTGGCACGGAGACTGTTTTCACTGTTGTATCTTTGGCAACGCGCACGTTCACTTAATTGAAACCGAAACCAAGTGGAATCGTAGTTAAATACTGGACACTATTACAATTTAACGCAACACTCTGGTGAAATTATTCTCACGTGCGCGTATATATATCTAGACTTGACGCAACAAATCAATTATGAACATAAATATTTATATATCGCGTATAATGCGAGCACGTACCTATTCTTCTTTTCGCGAAGACAGTGACATTTGTTGTGGCAAGTCTCGACTTCTGAATCACATTTCGGCGGTTTTTATCTTCTCCCAGTGGTAGATGGGTAGGTATACATGAATTTCAACATACGCATAGTAATTTATGCATCACGAGCCAATACTTTTGCGTTTTGTGTGAGCTATCTTTGTACATGACAAATTTAGTCACATGCTTTTCACAGTTTTAAGCATGTGGGGGGGGAATGGAAGCAAACTGAATGACTTCTTACGCGATAATTACATTAATTGTCATTTGCAACAAAAGTCTTTGAATTTGACACAGAGATGTGCTATGTCAGGTTTCCCCACCTTTCCGAATGTTTGGGCGAATCATGTTCACCCATTACGATTATGAAGTGATGAATGCTCTTTGTCTGTAAATAGTTACAGTCGATATTGACAGATTTTATTACCACGAAATGACAATGGCCGTGCGTTCCGGTTTGACAGGCGTGCGTTTTCTTGCTGCATGTGCAATTGGGAGAAGTTGTTAAATGTGTTTGATTGTCGTGCTAAATTGGAAAGTATCTGTCAGTAAATCAATCGTGGACAGGTAGGTAGGTAGGTATAGGAGTGGCGGTTTGACTAAAAAAAAAAAAAAACACTCCGGGAGTGCCGACAGAAGTTATTACTTGAACAATTACGTGCGTATTTTTCGAATCGCCAGGAGATATTTTATTGCGCAGGAAATACTTAAAACTGTTTTGGGAGTAAAAACAGCGAACTAAAACATCGACAACAGCGCCACCTATCGGGTGCAAAACTATCCTATCTTTCTAGCTGCATCCAACCATGCTCACATACAAAGTTTCATTGAGATCGGTTGAGTTTCTCAGAAAATCGACAACAGCGCCACCTATCGGGTGTCGGTTTCTCGGTGACGATGACGCGGTGTCGTTTTAAAGGTAACGCGAATTCATCAATTTCTTCCCATCTAAAAGTGCCCAACGCGCCTAAAGAAGTAATAACTTCAAAAACAAGTAGCACTAGGTATGTGCTGTTTTGTTATTTTGTTACCACAACTCATTTGACCTGATTGTTTAAGATTGTCGAATAGGAGATTTTAAATCCAACCTGTGGAATTCGAAAAGGTTATCTATTCCCTAATCTATTCGAGACCGTCGAAGAAGGGTTTACCAAGAGTACGCTGTCTGGCCCTAGCCGGGCTGTGTCATTACAGCTGCGGCAGTGTATATTATGTGGGATACCTCGTGGACAACTAATATTTCGAATAGAAATGAAATTCTCTTTAGTGTTGACCTTGACAATAGATTAGAGACATTATTATTACATATATTAGGGGCATTGATTGTGATTTCGATGAGAATATTGATGGGGGCCGATCACAATGGTTATTGTGAATACGTTTTATTTCATGCTAGCCTTCTGTTTGGTAGAAATCTGTTTTGAATTTTTGTTCCAGTATGGTGTCTGTTTGTTGCCGTTCATTGTCACATTGGGATATAACTGAAATTCATTATAATTATTATTGCTCTAGATATCAATGGTTTAGTCTTTAGTCACTCACATTGCGTGAACAGAGATAAGTTCGGTAATACTCAAGCAGATTGAAAGTGACACCAACTGATATAGTCAGATCAAATCTGGGCACATGTGACACGTCATCATGTTTCTAGAAATTCCATAACGATCGTGACACATCACGTAGATATAACTACTTAACCATACAAACTGCGTTCAGTTTTTGTTATTTATATAGCCTGAGGAATCTCGTGACTTTGTCAGAAGACGCTTATCACATTTGCACTGACTTTCGATCAGCCATGCGCGGTGTTGCCAACTAAGCGTACACCACAGGTTGACATAACTTTCAACCTTTACAGAAAAAAAAAAAAAAAAAAATTCGGACATATTGCTTTGACAGTTTGTTATCATGTCATTGATAGGAGTTTGTGTAGGTTATCCATGAAAAGCGCGTGCCAGCCTGTCTTTGAAATTTGATTAAGCAATTAGCTTTCGCGTATATGTTTGTGGTAACTATAGTCCCTTTGACAGATTAAGATTCTTAATGTGCGGTTCGGGTACAATATTGAACACACAATAAATTAACACGTCAAAAATTGGGTCAGCTTATTTGTATAGTTGAGTAAATAAGGTATTCTACAGCAAATTAAAGTAAATTGAGATTGTAAAGATGGGTGAGGAATGATTCAAATTGAATCATGTACTTCGTTTCTTAAGTCATGTCTGGAAGTTTATTTTTGAAAATGGATTTGTTTGTGACATAATTTCGCGGGTATTGCGGACATTTTGTAGATATATCAGCGTTGGCTGTGATCGAAGAAATCGAACTGATGTTCATAAGAGAAGACCACCAGCTCAAGTGAGAAAATTCTTTGTTTCATTTCTGATAGATGATGACTCTTACAGATCCCATATTAAGAAAATGCTAAATTTGAGCATTACTTCATTTATTTGTATTTGTGCGCCCCACAACTTCATATGAAAGAGAACTGAAGCGGTTTGTATTTATGAACATAGCCGGACAGTGCACTTTGGTTTAATTTTTGCATTCTGTTATGACGCATATACGAGTACATACACCCAAATGAAGCTCCAATTGCGCTAATTCGATGAAATTGTAAGTAAAACTTTAAATTCGTATATCGTCTGAATGAGTCCGATTGCGATGAAATTAAAACCAAATGTTGTTATCGTAAGGCCTTCGTTACGCCTAATTCATATGAATTTGGTGGGAAGTTTTGACGTGATGTGGAAAGAAATCCACATACAATTAACAAACAGTTTTATCTTGTGCAGAAGTAGTGACAAAGCAATCATTTCGTTCCAATGCAATTGCTATAAACTTCCGAACTCACATGAACGGACTTTAATGAACACAATGACAACTTGATGTACTTCAGTTCAGTGCTGTTCCTCTCAACAGTCCTTATTAGGGTCCTTGTACAGACCTGTGCTCTCGTTCGAGAAGTCTCTACATATGTATGTGGAAATCATTTCGAAAATATTGACAGTTCTCATAATCAAACCCCTTTAAAGGTGATTACGCTCCTTTCTGTAACCTCAAAATAGTTTTTAAGTAGGTTCAAACAAATTCCAAAAACTCCATACATCTTTCTTATTGCATAGAAGAGAAATGCACACACATTTGTCATAGATTTGTATCAAAATTCATTCAATGCGAGAGTATGTGGCTATAAACTTTTCCACTTCAATTATTGCATCACCATTAATGCTTTTGATAAGTGCTAAAATAAACGCATAACGCTCAACTTTATGAGTGTCACGTCTAGGTGGAGCATAGATCAACTTTGCTCATTCAAATTATTTATTCACACTCGCTCATACGAATCCAAATAGCATAAATGGATTTCGTCACGACTGGGACGGATTTAGTCTGTTTCTAGACAGACAAACCACCTCAGAGCAGATTTGTCTTCATCTAATAAATAATATTGTTATCAACAACAACCGGGCGCCATTTCTATAAAATCCGTCAAATATTTACCGTACTAATGATTATGACGTCCGTAAAAGAAAACCCCTTACAAATATTTGTCAACTTACCTTAATAAAGTCTAATACAAGTTGAGATTTTCTCTACAAAAGTTAACTTAGCGGTCATAATTATAATCCATTAATCTGAACCTATAAAATAATTATTATATTTAAAAGAGCTTCTGTTGAATTACTTGGATGTCGCTTCTATTAATATAATCGAAGACATTCGTATATCCCGTGATACTTTTTTTTTGTAAATTAGATTTGCAGAGTTTAATTTGAAAACTGAAGTTCGACAGCAAGTGATAATGAATAATTCGAAAATACGACCACTTAGATAGTGGCACGTTAGGACTTTGGGTAATGCTTTTTATTAAGCACTCGACTATAATGCATAAAGTGAATAATAACATTATATAATCTTTGAGCGATCAGTTTTCAAGGTTATGCATTATCGTTATCGCATACATTTTTGTGACAGTACACCTTAGGTGGCAAGCCGTCTTCCATCATGCGTTCCAAGATTAAAAATAGCAAAAATAAAAAAATTAAGAAACCAATAATTTGCTGTTCGTTTGACTTTGAAACGAAAATATTAATAAACTTAAGAGGTAGCTAGCTTGACAACGATTCTTACTGACTAGAGAAAGTTCTTTCGGTTTTGTATGTAGGTATTTTGTTGCTATGTGTTTTTGGCAGTTAAACAAATTGGTTCGAAAATAATCTGCAAACTGATCAAACATTTGAACGAGTGACATGTGATGGATTTTTTTTCTGTTTCGACGATTTAAATCCAGATGTACTCTACTACCTGCCCGATATGCGTTCGCTCCTTATATTATTTAGGAACTACAGTTTGGACAAAGCTAAGCAAAGTAAAGTAGTATTTTCAGCACACAATTACAACAACTACGCTAGACTTGACACTTTGAGACTCGTAACAGTTGTAGTAATTGCGTGCTTAAAATCCTACTTTACTTTGCTTTGCTGAGATCGAAGCTGAAAAACACACGGCTATTATCAAATATTATATAGTTTTCTTATTCCCTAGCTCTCCCTTGAAAAATCGTATCACAGTGATACAAATGGATGTGATCATTAGGTACAACATGGAGGAAATAAGCTACAATCTTGTACTCAAAAAAGTGTCAGCAGTAATAGAAAAAGTAAGGATTTAATTTTATTGATTTAAACCGATTTTTTATTATGTGAAAAATATCAGATTCCTAGTTAGTAACTACGAAATTTTCCCAGTGGGTAAGGCCGCCAGTGATCCCACATTGAGAGGATAGGCGCCAAATTTGGTGATTAAAAAGGGGAAACGAGGGACAAGCCTCAAAAAAGGGACGGAAATATCTGTGAAATTCCTTAAAAATAAGATCAAACGCATTTTGATGACAAACAAATTTAAAATTTTAGTATAAGAATGAAATGTTCATATTAATAATGAAAGAAAACAGACCATCGAATCTTGTTAATATATATATATTTTTTTTGATTTTTTCATATGAAAATAAATGCAAAGTGCACTTAGAGGAATAAATGGAAACTTTTTTCAAATTTGGGGAGAAACTAATGCTTGCTCATAAAAAAAGCGGGAAACAGTCTTCAAAGTCAGCTGTGAAATTTTCAGTAACTTTTTGATAAAGCTGATGAGTAACACCGCAGTAAAGGAAGTCCTCGCACCGGTAGAACAGGGCCCCAACCAACTTGGAGTGAGCAACTGCAAGCAGCTACAGCCAAGAACCAGGGTAACTTGAAAGGAATAAGTTAGTAATGTCACGACTTACTGTAGAGCCGCCGAAAGTTAGTATTAATAAATTAATAAATAAATAGTTGGCGCAACAGGTCCGTATTGGGACCTAGCTTCTTACAACCATTCGCTTTGTGTGTTTTTAATTTTTGGAACAAATGAAGCGGATCTACAAATTTATGCCGAGTCCAAACGGATAATTGAGATGCTCTTTCGTGGTAGTTGTACTTTCGGATGTTTGTCAGACGTTCGCGAGAGATGACATTATTGTTTTTTTTTTTTTTTCAGGATTTGAACATGGGACCCCTCGCTTAGCAGTCCCACACACTAAGCCACTGCGTAGTATTACAAGAACGTCCAAAAATCGTACGAGGGCTGCTTTTACTTATAGGTGCAAAACTGTCGTCCTCTTCAAAGTTGGAATTCTCAGTTTTGTGTGTCTATTGCTTACACTACGCGCACAATTAATTTAAGCAAACAAATTCCAATTATTTAATTAACCCCGAATTTTAATAAATTTAATTAAACTAAAAATTTAAAACGCTCGTGTTGAACGCCTGACAGCTTGTTGGCAACTTATAACCATCTTTTGAATGTTTACATATAGTTGGTCGAGGTCATTGAATAATTTTGACGACTTGCTACTCGAGCATTGATCTATGTGCGGCGGGTGCAGGTTCTCCTGTGTTGCCAGCCCGCTAACCTAGCCTAACCTGCAACTCGAGCTAGTTAAAAGCGTTTACGATGTGAAAGAGTAGCTCATTGATGCACATATTATAGGGATAGAACTAGCACGGCGATGGGAGACCAATCAAAAAATTCAATCACAAAACATTGGCGGGGTTCCCATCGCATTTAATTTAGATAAATTCGTTAAGCTAAGACATGCGGAACGGCCTGCTAAACGATAAGCAAAAAACAAGTTTGTTCATAATGGTTTGTTTTGTCAGTTTTTATTCCTTTTTTTTAATTCGAAAATAGGCAAAGAATTTGTTGTTGAAACAATTTACTTTCGCTGAAACTCTCAACGTAAATAGGGTAACAGACCAATCACATGACTAACGATATGCTTCCGCTAACAAAGCCGCAAAAAGAACTGTCAGTGGAACCCGAGGGGGAAGTAATCAGGCGTATTCAAGGAACTTTTCTGTGCGTATTCATGGTGAATCTCAGTGTATGACAGTGTATTCAAACGAATTCGCATGCAATTACTAGTAGCAAATCTGTAGTCAAGGACCACTTAAAAACTTTGATTACTTCCCCCTCGGTGGAACCATTAAGCAAAAACGTCATGTGCGTCGAGTTAGCGACGGATTTTATGTGACTGTATGTTAATGTTGATACACGCAACGAATGCGTTCCACTCAAGAAAGTTAGTAAAAACCTACCAACAGAAGTCGTTATATAATATAACTGATTGGATTTGACAATTTTCAGCCCTGTTTCATGAGAGACATACTGATACAGTCTAGACCTCTAGAGTATCACTTTTCCTAGGTCGGTCCCTTGGTAGCCGCGATAAGTAAAATAGTACAATACATATCAAAATATATCAAAATAATCTGCGTATTCATTTTACAATCTCAGAGGGTTAACATTTTCCGTGTAATAATTGTGAAATGTCATTGTGCGACGATATTTTATTTACCTACTCGTATTACTTTCATTTCTGTGCCGGGAAGACAAATATTAAAACAACAGGTTATGCAGTATAGGTATCCCTACAACGTATAATCTGGTTTTTAGATTTATTCACAGATAATTTATTTATTTATTCATTTTCGCCAAAAACCTAGATCCGTCAGTTTGTTATCATTGTTCTTTAGTACCCTAGTGAACTACATAATTTGCGTCGACCTTGAAGTGGAGAACTTCAAAAATTTATATGTATGAACAAATAATGGGAGTAAGAGTTTTTTTTTTTTTTTTGTTTTACAACAAATATTTGTAATTGCTGTTGTACATTATTTATGTTACTCATATTGTACAAGAAGATTACAAATTTACTTAAAAGCGGAACAACTGATAACGCTACTCAGTATAGTTGATAAATAAGAGGAATAATATTTTGTTGTTCGCTTTCGACAAGGAAAGCAAACCCTTGTAGATCTGCCTTTATTCTTTAAATACACAAGTAAGTGGAAATGCAAGAGTGGTTCTGTTTAAATTGTAGATAATAACACAAGAATTAAAATTTTGTTGAGCATTTCTTTTACACTCTAGAAGTTTGTTTGCAGATTTAGTTTTCAAAAGTAAAAGCGTGAATATCTAAAGTAAATAAATACAATATTACTAGTCTTGTTACAGTCAAAAAATCCATTCATAACGAGCATCGATAAGCATCAACCAATGTTCATCTATACAGAAATGCCGAAGAACTTCTCTCCGTTCAAATTAATTGTAGTTTTCCTTTTGACAAACCCAAAACTAAAATTGCAGGCTAAATTTGTATTAATTACCTAATTTTAGTTGCTATTTCGGTAAATTTATTTGGACAGATAACATCAGTTTTTGCTATTAGAAAAAAACACGTATTGAGTATATACAGCTTGCAACTAAGATTCAAAAATATGTTGGATTACAAATAGTACCTACTGAATACAAAATAAAAAACACCCTCCAGGAAGTGGACGATTGACTAAAAACTGCTCGAATACACTTTGAGTTACAACCAACGAAACAAAAAGCGATTCCTTTAAAAACGAGTATGATAAACGTTACTCGGTATAATATAATGCATATTTTCTGGTAATTGTTTTCAGTTCAAGCCAACTCTAGTCACGCAAGTTACCATCAGGCGCAGTTGTGAAAATGACATCCAGCCGATCACTATAATGCGAATCAAATTCAAATACAGTAGAATTTGGATATAGCGACGTTCAAGGGACCGGCGACATTAAGTCGTTCTAACTGGACGAAGTTGTGTTCAACTCCGAGTGAATAAAATGGGCCTTAGTAGGTTTCTTCCGCGGTTGACAACTCAAAACAGACCTTTACAAGTGGTGGTCAGCAAACGCAAAACCCTTTCACAGTTTGCTAAGATTTATTTGTCATCTCCGGTAGCAGTGTGTAAATTGAGCGGCTGTTTTCAGAACCAGGTATAATCTATGAAGAAAAAACGCAATCGTCTACTATCGAAAAATGCTGAAAAAATTTTTTTCATATGTACATCATAATTTACCACTGGTAAATTTTAAATATTAACAATATTGCGAGCAATATTTTGAGTTTTTTTATGTGGCCGAATAGCCGAATACCGAATAGTTGCCGAATATTCGTGGCATCTCTAGTAATTTCAATGGAAACCAAATAAAATAAAACAAAAAACTTGCACCGTCGCGTAACACTGTCTAAAAACTGTCGCCGGTCGTGCTAATTCATATTTTCGTTTGGGAGTATAATTGTATAATATAGGCCAAAAGAGATCAACCTATTGGAAGATGCTCTTATTTTTGCAAATGGCCGCCAATGTCAAATCAGATTTGACATTTGTAGACTACAGATTTGGAATGCAAGTGAACAAGCCATGGAGCGATACACTCCCCAAGAACGCCGCAATTGGACGAATTAGGACTGGAGGACATGTGGTTCCAACAGGACGGAGCTACGGCACACACTGCGTGATCCACAACCGATATTCTGAAAGCGGCGTTCCCGGGTTTCGTTTTGGAGATTTGCACTGGCCCGCAAGATCGCCCGATTTAACCGTTTTATAGATTTTTTTTTGTGGGGTTTTTTGAAGTCCCGTGTTTACGTGAACAAGCCCGAGACCCTAGAAGTCCTCAAGGACAACATTCGACACGAGGGCGAGAATCTGTCGCCCGAAGTTCTCGCCGAAGTGATGAAAAATGACATAAAACGAGCCCGTATGGCAATCAATTGTGACGGCACCCATCATCTTCTCGACGTGACCAATAAAATTCTAATGGTTCAAATAAACATAATCAAAAACAGAATCGAAGTTTTTCGTTAAGAAAAGAACTAACAGCCAAACAACATCTGATGACTTCTTTTGGCCCACCTTGATTCTTTTAAGGGAGTATCGGGGAGTACAGAACAAACATTTTGAAATTTGTTTCTAGCTGCTGGTTTTATAATTAGGACAGGTCGATGTTGGCAGCCAGTGACAGCCATGTTGTTATTCAGTCCAAAAATCATAATACTTTATTACCAAAATTAAACGACGGTGAAAACGTTGCCCCCATTTTACGGTAAACGCGGTGCCACCAGCTCTTTTTAATACATTTCAACATCAACCCGTCCTTATTGCAAAAACCTTTAAATAGTTGCAGAAGAAAGGTATAGTTTTCAGTATCCTAATGTATAGTACTTTCGACAGTTAAAAAAAAAAAAAAAAAAAAAACATTTCAATGAAACTTAAAAAATAACAGGTACATTACATTGCCCCTGTGGTAATGGCTGCATAGTAGGCAAAAAGGCGGCGTGCTAAATAAACACTAAAATATTTTTTTTAACAACTGAACAAAACGCTGACTGTAACCGAACGATTTATCGGTAAATTAGCGGTTAGTCGCTCTAAACGGATGTTCGTTCATAGCAATTAGTATGCAAGCCTATCAAGTACAGTTCTCCCCAGATAAAAGTACATGCTCTTGGGAAAAAAATTATAGTGCTTATAGCCGGGTTTTCAATGAAATTCGTACTAAGCGGGGACCTTTGTAATGCATAGATGAAGTTTTTGAGTCCCAACACTGACTAATTTGTTGCTTTTTAAAGGGTTTTGCTATTAAGAGGGTTGCTTATACCCGGGGAGAACTGTAGTTGTGTCTACGTCGCTTAAAGTTCGTCGTTATGAACGAAGTCGTATTAAACGGATTCTACTGTACATATTTTTTTCTTGATCTGCCAAAACTTAGTTTAAGGAAATATGTTCCACTTTAACTTCTAGAGCACCGAGTAAATTTTGAGACCCATAAGACGGAGTGGGGTACCGCATAGGTCCCCCCAAATAAAGTCAAGTATAAACTTTATTCAAGCTTATTTTAGTATTGTAAATAGCCGCAATACATTAAGAAATTAAGAAATGAAATTTTGCAAAAGTTTATTTTTATTTAAATTCATAAAAGAAACTGTTGTAGTTTTGAAATGAAAGTTGTTTGTAAGGTTTTTTTTTTTTTTTTGCAAAATATGTGGATTTTATCAAGTGCAATACTTCAATTCTATTGAGTTTTAAAAAAAAATTTTAGGAAGTAATAAAACCAATAAAGACTCGGAAAAATCGACTATTTGCTTTTTTTAAATAATAAACAGAATTAAAAAGTGGACTAAGTGGATGTAACTTGGGTCCCTCTAACTTTGAAATTAGTCTTTTGTTATTCAAAAATTGCCAAAAATCTGTAATCACATTGAATTTCTTTTAAGAATGCCAAAAAAATTTACTATCTGAATAAAGAATTAAAAGCAATTATTGTTAAACGGAATTTAGACAAAAACGTGGTCGAGGGGGGCCCAAAGTCCGCCAATCGGTGCTCTAAAGGTTAATGAACCAATGAACCCACTGCTGAATGACGCGTTGTCATGTGTTAGGTACCTATAATAGGTCAATTAAAAATTACGACTTCAAAGTGCAATAGTCGCTGATTCTGCAGACAGACAAGTAAACAGATAAAGAAACGATCAGATATAATTTTGTCATCGGCTCGTAAAAGATAAGAAACTGACTTTTCCGGAAAATAATCATACGAGTCGCATGTCTTGAGATTTGTTTGTAGTACAATATAAAGAAATGCAGGACAAAATTCTATTACCTACGAGCTACTATCATTTTATTTACAAATTATTAAATTGGTTTCAAATGTTTTTTTGACACAATAAAAAGAAACGCAGTACTCCAATAAATTTACACCTTAATGGTAGGGGAACTCTCTATAAAGAGCAAAATGCACACGCCTTTAGAATGTCATTTCATCGTCTGTACTGTGTGTAAGCACTATGTTTGAATACAAACAAAAAAGTTCAACGACTCGAATTAATTCATGGCCCTTTTTTCCGTGCATACTCATGCATCCATATAGCTACGTGTGTATTGTATATGTAGATAGAATAATCGAAATGATGCCAATGTCTCTTCTGACGCATTACGATTGATAAATAAATTGTTTGTTTGATTTTTTCGAATTCCGAATCTAATTGAAATTAATTGATTTGTAAATAATAGCTTCTGAAATATGTCTTCAAAATGTAAACAACTGATTTAGTCTGCGAAATCCATTGAGAATCGCGCGTTTCGTGGGGCACTTTGTTAGCTTTTAAAAACTAATCTTTTACATAGTTACACTATTTGTCTTTTGTGTAATCAAATAGTGTTCGTGTAATGGCGAATCATATTTCGTTAAGCGGTGTCATGTGGTTTTAAATAAAAATAACAGTACCTAACCACAAATTGTAACAGATCATTAATTTTCTTTGCGATGTGGAATAGATTCAGCTTAGAAGAAATGCACTTACTGGAAAACTTATTCGTAACGTAGCAAAAATTCCTGTTCTGATCTCATACGTCTTATCATAAGCAAAACAACAAAGAAGTAAATGATTGCGCAATACTGTCAACCTTCGCTCCCTCTAAACTAAAAATGATATCAGTTCCGCAAGAAACTATTTACTGGTAAGAATGATATAGCCTTATCTATGACTCTGATCAATTTACGGTGAATAATCCAAATTCATAAAAGGTGCTTTGAAATAAATGCTGAAATAAATGCGATAAAACTTTGAAGACATATGTTTTGCAGACTTTGATAGAAAACTGAAATATTTGGCTTAAGTTTAGTACGCTACTCGCGCTTCAACTAGGCTCCCATACAAAATTAACCAAAAGATTAAATTTACCAAAGCACTTTAGCAAGCAGTAGGTAGGTACGTACTTCGCAGTACACGGTGTACATGTACAGTGTACCAGTGATCCAACGTTTTTTTTTTTAAAGTACTCGAGTCTCGAGTAGATTATATTAGTTGTCAACGCCCTATTCTAAAGAAAAAAATAAAAATCCATTAAACTTAACCTTTAACCCGAGACTCGCCGGCGCGCGTTTCACGTTTCCTTTTCATTGCATTGTAAATTGACAGACGATTTAAGAATGAGAACGAAAGTAAGAGAGAGCGGGTCACGTCACGTCTCTTTCTCGTTTTGCTTCACGAATAGCAGAGTTGTGAGTTTGTGAAATAGATTTACTTGTACGTATATGTTATATAATTGCTTGGGTATTTTATGCACGGATACACAGAATTTTCACTCTACGAAGACTTCCAGTCAAAGTTATTCAGAGATTCAAGTCGAATAGATTCTTTCACTCAATACTCGAACATTCGATATCGACTTGCATTCTCAAATTCGATCGAATTAAGTTCTGCGTCAAATTTCATTCGATCAGAAATTGGAATAGATATCTAAACATACAATTTAATTGTTGTTTGTGATAATTAAGCTTGATGTAAGTAATTTCGAAAAGAAAATTCGACAGCATATTCATTAATTTGACAACCGTTTTTCCCAGAAAGTGAGAATGTAAGCATTTTATTCTAGAGGAAGTTTAAAATTCGAATGTACAAGTATTAGTGTGGCGAGACTATGAATGTGTTCTCAATTTTTAATAATAATAATTTAATAAGTAGATGTATTTGTTGTGTATGTATATTGTTTTTGGTTTATCTATATATTGCTTGCATAATTAAATTTCCTTAATTTTTTTAAAATTAAATCTCTCTCTGAAATGAAATATCGCTATTTTCCCTAAGCCGCTTCACATTTCGTTTGCTTCGAGTTCCCAGGAAAAATATTTTCGATACCCCGTGAGTACATCTAAGAATCGCATAACGTTTCTAGGAAAATGCTTTACTTCGTTTCGATACTGACTCAAGAATAGCCGGAGATTTCCTAAGACTCACCATTCACCCAGAGGAACATTTTTCTAGGTGAAGCACATGCGAATACAAAGAGGAACATAGGGAAACAATATTGGTGTGTGGGTTCCCAACAAAAGAAAACATGAAATATGTTTCACAGCTTTATAGTTTCAAATTGACTGTTTCGTTGTCACTCATATTAATTTCCAACCTAAAATCAAGTGCGTGCTATGAGTGGTTAACTTAAAAGACATATTAAAATCCCTGTCTGCTTGAGAACACAAACGATAATTCATTAAGTCCATTTTATAAAACCGATAACAATTATTAAGCTAACAAGTGACAACGGCGAGCATTTTAGGTTTAATAGTGTTGTACAAATTGTTTAGCTGTAATTTGCGCTCTGAACACGCAATCAACAATTTAACGAGCCGAATAATTATTCTTTCCTATATTTTATGGAATTTGTAACGCTGGTAACAAAATGCGATTTGGGAAGGCGTTCAGAAATAAAGCGATGATAAATTCGGGTATGGCTGAATGGCCAGAAAAAAACACCTAAAAGCATACAATTGAAATTATAGCCCAATCCGGGCCCATGGCTTTAGACTTTAGGTATATGCACACTCAATTGGCTTCTTAAAGCAAAGATACATTTTATAATTTTTTGAATTTATTTGATTTCAAGATTCACCAAATTAATACTGCCAACAGAATAAAATAACCGTTTTTCGCAGATAAGATATTTTTCTTTTCTCACCGACAGGCATTCTTTGCCACCGATAAGATAGCAATGTCAAAGATATGGCAATACTAAAAAAATTAAATACGAGGATAAATAATAATTGAAGAAAACTTACCAAAAGTCAAAATATTTGACGATAATATCATCAGAGATGGTGTTACAGATTAAACGTTGAAAGATATATTTACCCAGAAGGTTACTTTCGGTTTCAATAATATTATAAAAAATAATTCATTCACGAATTTTTCAAAATTGGATATACATTCGGCGACTTAAATTATAAGGAAACAAGGAACTATCGGCAACATCTATCTGTCAGCTAGATTAACCTCTCCCGAGAGAATTTGCTGAATAGGAACAACAACCGGAGATGGGTGTCATCGGTAAGATTTTTGCAAAAGTTTTTTGCATGAAAAAGAGTGGGATGTCGAAGTTTAGAAAACAATGGATGAAATGGCCGAACAACACTGGTTGCAGATTTTTTTACGAGGATTTCCAAATACTTTTAAGGGAATTTATATTCCTCTTACGGTGAAAAGAATATTATATCCTTCATACTGACCAAAGTTTTCTGAAATTAATGTTTGTTGACAAGGACAGTGTGAAATAAATACTATGCATTTTTTTAAAACCAAAAGTGGGAAAACTTCTTGCTATTTTTAGCATCGGAAAAAAAAAATGTTCTGTATGCGTCTAGGTTTCACATTCAACGCCGTTGTAAACCTTTACTTTTTTTAATAATTCTAACTCTACTATCAATTCATTTTTTTTGTTTTGTAGACATTTGTTTTTATAATACAATAGTTAATTTAGGCCCATTTTATTCACTCGAAGTTGAACACAACTTGGCAGTTTTCCATATAAAAATCCCCAAGTTGTGTTCAACTTCGAGTTCGAAAACTTGGCAGTTTTCCATATAAAAATCCCCAAGTTGTGTTCAACTTCGAGTGAATAAAATGGGCCTTAATTTTTTAGCATAACTAATGGTTAGTTTGCTACTTTTTTATTTTCTATATGACAGCTCACAATTGCAGAAATTAGTGTCATAGTTTGCGTGCAATTTTCAATATATTAATTTGCACATGTCAGCAGCTCTATTTGATGTCATTCGAGTAAAATTCAATAGCACCAAATGTCAAACGAATTTAAAACGACAACGAGATAATTCTCTCTGTCAACATTGAATTGTTGCTGAATGCTTGCTTTATAGCTTAAATTAATTACAGTGACTTGAGGAAGGAAAAAGAGACTTTATTATACAAAATCCATGTGGTGTTTAGATGGTATAATTAAACAGAATACCATAAAAAAAAACATCCAAAATCCAAATTGAGCCTTGGTCACCATAGTAAAAAAAAAACACAATTATTTAAATTGACGCAGATGATCTCTGCCAAATACATATAGCTTAATTATGCACATTTTACTTCACGATAATAAATTAAATTAAATTAATTGACAACGCAGTGCCAATACATATGAATGTATAAACAGTGAACGCAATTGTCAATAAAAGAAATTTTATGGAGTCATAATTGTGCATCAGATTTAAAATATAGCGTCACATTTTATTTTACGAATTTTTAAACGGATCAATGATTTATCTTTTGTTGCTAAGTATGTAGGCATGATTAGACAACAAATGTTGTTGTAGGATGTAGGCCCAACATGTCATTTATGGTCGCTGGGATCTTTATGGATAAATATAAGCGTTTTCCTTTCTTTAGTGGTGTGGATGCGTATGTATTGCAGACTACCAATAGGCATATTGAGGAAATGAAGTTCACTAAAATGCATGCTAAATGTCACCTTGTTTTGTAGCTTAAACAGATCTAGTGGATCAGTATCAAAACAAATATCAACAGCCGATAGCAATTGTATTTGGCTGGAACGCAATAAACACAACGTGATTTGTTTATATGTTGCATACGGATATGTATGTAAAATATTGTTTTATTTAGGTGGTTGATATTGTTTGATTTTACTGTGAGCCTTGTAACAGGAAGTTTTGTAAGTTTAAAAGAAATGAAAGAGCAACCCAAATGACAGTTTATTTATACTTACCTAACCAAGTAGGTGTATTTGAATCTTAAAATTTTATATTTCAAACAAGAAAAACCCAAAACCTTTTATTAAGTCTGGTATACAAGAAGTCGTAGCACAATATTTAAATATTTTCAGCTTTATGGGATGTATACAGTATACTCGGAAAGAATATATGTTTTTCAACACAAAGAAATTTCGTTTCTTGAATAGAAAATTAAAAAAAAAACAAACAAATTATTTTCATTCAAATTTAATTTAATACAATGTAACCATTGATTCTTGAATCAAAAAATAATTCGTATTGGTAAAAAATATGATTTAACTTAATAATAATAATAATAGTTGGCGCAACAGGTCTGTAGGGACCCAGGGCCTAGCTTCTCGCAACCATTCGTTTTGTGTGAGTTTTTAATTTTTGGAACGAATGGAAGGGATCTACAATTTTATGCCGGTTCCAAACGGGCCGATTGAGAAGCTCTTTCATGACAGTTATACTCTCGGATGTTTGTCAGACGTTCGCGAGAGGTGGCGCAGTGAAAAAAACCCTGAGTTGGAATTTGGGTTTTTGCAGGATTCGAATCTGGACCTGACTTAACTTAAACGAAGAAATATTTCTCAGAAACGAATTTTGTGTAGCAAAGTTAGAAAATATATGCTTCAACCAAGATGTAATATTATTTGATATTATGAATTTTGAACTGAACTTTAAAGTAGCTAACAGATTTTCTATTATCGAGAATATAATTGCAGGGGCGCGTAGAAAAATTTGATTAAACTTATTGAGAAAAAAGCATTTAATTCTACCATATTTCTTATCAAAAACAGTAAGTCCTTCTTAATTAATTTCCAATTAGTTCGAAGTTTTTTTTTGACTGAAGAAACTGATTTCTTTGAAAATTAAATATCGGAAAATGCACTTAAGATTCATATTTGAAGTAAATTTTGGTTGGCATAAATAAGTCTGAATAATAAATGCACGATTTAAGAAAAATTATTATTCTTGATTTCACAAATTTATTGATTCAAGATTTCACATTGGTAGGTATATAGAAAAACCTATAAACTATCTAAGAAAAAAAAAAAGATCTTATTGACGGAAATCAATTCACGAGGCAAAACACCTTATAAAAATTTGTTTTCTTAAATCAAGAAAAATGTTCTAATTTTAGTATCATTTTCTCGCTCTTTATTCATCAAATGAAAGTGTTAAAAACAAGAAATATTTGGCTTGGACCATAGCCGTACTTTATGTTTTTGTTTTTAGAAACTTCTACTTCCAGTTTAGAAAATACTTTGTTCGTGTATCCTGCAAACCCAAACATTCAGTGAGCTTTGCTTATATATAAAAAGCTTATTATATTTTTAAAAATACCGATCAAATCCTGCTTTTCCTGGTAGTGAAATTTGCGCTGGTAGCATTTTCTTATAACACGCTCGCCATCACTGTCATTCGAGTATGAAAACTAAATATAAGATTATCTTGAGTTTACTGAAAACTTGTGCCGCAAATTAATAGTTATTAGATTACAATTCACCAGACATACTCGTATCAGCAAAAGATCTATCCATTACTCTTTCTGCGAATTCAACACTTAAGTGAATGAGTTCAAACCCACCGGTACCCATCACATGTAGGTCACCTTTATATTCTCGGTATTTAAGGTAGGTATATATAACATCTACAGTTTACAAGAAGGTACAACAGCTGCAAGTGTGAGCTGTAAACATAACTGTTGTGTGAATAATGGAAAACAACTTGCGCCCTTGTTCCTAAATAGGCATATGCGTCAGACACTATCAGATAAACATGTCTATAGAATATTGACGTCTTTTTCAAACACAACTAAGCAGCAAACATATTTTTGCAATGTTTCTATACTGGGCAAAGGTGCCAGAACTTGTGTTTACACATAAAAACAACACTTTCCTGCTGCTATGAACTTTGTTCTGGACTAAATATGGGCGCCTAAAGTCGCTATCTGTATGCTATAACCACCAAGGAAGTTTTAATTTTCTTTAACTGATGTATATAGTACTTGTAATTACAATTAACCAACCAAAAATTCATGCCCAGTAATTGCTTCCAATAAAATATTTGCTCTCTTATCGTTATCACCAAACGGTCTAATCAATAAGTAGCTAATACCTATATCATCAAGTATCACTTACAGTACACATAAATTCATTTTCAAGAGGCAGGGTCGGGTCCAACTGCTGTTTTTGGTTTTGTTATTATTAGAATTTTTTTCAGCTGATAAGCTGTTGTATAACAAATTGTTTTAACATCCAAAACACAAGGTCAGCCCAAGAAAATATACTCAAGTGGTTGGGTATATATGCATATTTACATATGTTTTTCAAAATATAACACGCACAGTAATAAATTTTGAAAATTTTCTTTAAATGTGTGGTCACCTCGACATGACTTTTGTATATGATTTCCGGCGAGATATAGAAAAGGAAATCAAAAACACTACCCAACAACTTTTTTATTTCCATATTTTTGTTCTCCTTAGAGACAAAGCCTGTAATGGTCGCTCTCCTGTTCACAAACAAAGACCAGGAACAAAGTACATACATGCACCTATATAATGGCAAATAGCAGAACATATCCATTTAAAGAAGAACAGTACTTAGGTATACACTATACAGTATTCTCCCCGTCTGCGGGAAATTGGCAAACGACTTTTTGAATTAAAAACAGGAATTAGGATGAAATGCACCACTGAATTGGACACTCACAGACGTTTAGGGGCAATATAAATTAAAAATAGAAATTTCGCGGAAGATCGCACTGATTTTTCTATCAAATGTCAGTTGCATTTATTATTAAGAATATACATACATATTGATGTTTATTCTAATATTTCTACATTATTGCACAGAGATAGAATCATTTCCTTTTTTTATAAAAATAAGACTCACTTTTATGGATCACAGAGGTCGGCAGGTATTTATAAAAATTCAATAATTATAACTTTGACAGAACACCAGACAGAACTGCACACATTTATCGGTTACAATCGGATGACAGACACCTTTGATAATAATATCGGAAAAAACCAAAACACCTTATGGTATTTTACTGCACAATATTATTGTTAGTTCTAATCAGCTGTAGGTTCCCGTTCAGCACTTTTTTTCAGAAAGAGTACACATGTATATAATATCCGCAGCCTGGTCAGAGTGACGTGCGGTGCATGTGGTGTAATACCGCCGACGACCGATTGTAGTACCACTTTCGAGCGTGAGAGTTTCAAGACTGATTCGATTTGAACGAGTGAACTGTTGAATGGCGCGGAAAAGAAATTCAAACGATGAACGATCGCTCTCGATCGTTATTCCTGGTTTCCCGCCACGCCACCACTACGCCTTGTTACAAACACAGCATTTGTTGGTCGCTGACGCTAGGCAGCAACGCAGCAACAGAATAGACCAGAAACAGAACACAGGCACACCAGACACCAACCAACAATTTAAGAAATTTACTTTGACGCCTGCTTTCGGCGTTCGGCCTGGCTTGGTCTGTCTCCATAATTTTTCGTTCTTTTTGTTGTATTTGTTATTAAATTTCCACACTGTATGCAAGTATAAAAAAAGTACAAAACTGTTTGTACTGCACGACGCACATCAAACTCAGACCAGACCCCACAATCAACCAGAAGAATGAGGAATGAATTGAATGTGTTCGAAATAAGCACTGCCAGACATCGTCATTTTTAATGGCATTCGTTGGCCTCGGACTCGGATCGGATGGGTTAAGCGGTCGAATGAGTGGTTTATTTTGCGTTAAGTGAGAAAAGATCGCAGGATTTATCATATAGTTAGAAACGTTTTACTCTGCATCCTTTCAAACACCAGTTAAATTTTTAATTCCATTTTTAGACTTCTGAACGAGTAAATTTTTCTGTTTTATTAGTGATCTCAGATCTTGGGTTTTTGCTCCATTTCAGGTATTTCTAAATGCAAAATTGACCAGGAGATTTTAGTTCAATTTGTGGGACTTTTTGGCTTAATATTTTTAAATGTTATACTGTGCAATTCAAATTCACTGTTTATTTTTAAACTTTTTTAATAGAATGACCTATGGCTTCATGTGGATTAGTTTGCTGCATCGATCTATATTATTTAAATTTCTTTATTTTAGTATTTTATTTACCTTTAATTTATAACAATCTACATAATATTCAACTTACTTTTTGAAAAGTGGCAAAATTAATGTTTGAAAACTTAAACCAGATCAAGATATGGAAAATAGAGATTTTTCTTCGAAAACTGTTGTTGCTAAGCGTTTTAGGAAAGGTGGCAACAAAACATTGCGGCCATTGATGCAGCAATATTCGAAGCCCAGGTGGTTTTGTTCCAATGCATGCTAAGAATAAAACAATAAATTTATAATTGCATGTACCTACTTAATGAAACTCACTGAAACACGAAGAAAATAAAATTTGAAATAGTTTTTTTTTGTTTGGTGAATAAAGTGTTGAACTAAACAACAGGTATGTTCGATTTTATTTTGTATGTATTTGCGATGACAGATATGTCGTATAAATCACGTTAATAATTATCACGAAAAGTATAATATGATAAATCACGTAATTTATGAGATGATTTGGCTAAATAAAGGTAATTTTCGTGATTAATATTTACGCGATTTATACGTGTTTAAATGATCAAGATGATTTAGCTTAATCACGTTGGTGGGAACATGGTACGAGATAGGTGATGAACTGGCTAGAAATGGTTCTGCAAAACCCCCACTCTGTAATCTCAGAGAGAGAGAGAGTGGAAAATAAGATCCGCATGAAAGCCAACAACAGGTGGAAAGAATTATTAACTACCTGCGAAATACCACGGAAGCTATATGGCCGGAATATAATCCTATTCGGACTAACAAGCTTATGCGGTTCGATGGAACGTCGATGTATAAACTGGTAGGGGCCCTAACGGGACACAACTTCCAAAGATACCACGCAATGAAATTGAAACTCAAGAATGACGATATAGGGTTGCGGAGATGTGGACGTACACTCTGTCACTTGAGGAATAGAACACTTGGAAGATATTACCTACTTCCATGACATACATGAACTTTCAGATGTCTCTTTATCTAATGTCAACAGGTTCATAAACATGCCCAAAAACATCTGATAACCCCCAACAAGGGCATCACAATGGGTCCACATGGACCTATGTGGGGTGTGGCAGAACTCGCTCCGCCGGATCCACCCATAAACCTGTCCTCATTTCCCTAGTGCCCGCTCATGTATTTTTAACTACATTGTAAGAGTATTTATAACCAGATCATCAACTTAGCGCGTGCTAATAAATTATAAAAAAATCAAAAAAAAAAAAATCTGGCAACACTCTAACGTCTTTTATGTGTACATACGAGTATATGAACAAGTGTACCTTCACATAAAATGGAATCGATTAATCACTCAATCGCCCCTGTTATCATCGGTTAACAATATGAAAAAAAATTAAATTTACTTTGATTAATAAATAAATACATATAAAAAATTTCAACATAGTAGCGATATCTGAGTATTTGGCTGCCAAACAAATAAAACCATTTCCCTCATATCTCGAAATCAGTTGATCTTGAAAGAAAGCCAAGCTGCGTCAAAGTAGGTAGACTAGGAACCGGGCGGCAGTAAGGAAACCAGAAAGATGCTGCATGGTGCATGGATACGCGCATGCAACATACATGTACGTGCCCATTTGCACGTATCACTGCTGGCATGGTACCTGTTTCCATCGATCTGTGTGCTCAATCTGCTGCAATATATCATTTGGAAAACAGAAGTATACAGGTACGTTTTTTTGCTAAATGACAGGAACTACTAAAACGGTCCAGTGAAAGTATGGACTAATTAATGATAAATATAATATATGTAATCCCGCACCTAAGTTAGACGTAGGAAACGTGAGCAGTAATTTAAACAAACAAATCATTAAGGTAATTCAGGTGCAAATTTACTTCAAATCCGCACTCCAGTCGCTGCCGATGTATTTTTTTTTTTTTTTGCTTTGCGTTTGGTAATTAATACACTAAATGTGGTATCCACTTATCACGATTGCAATCGATTAGAGGTGTTTGAACTTCCACAGCGATATACCAATGTAGATACTAGATAGTGTTCGTATGATATTGTAAGTAAGTAAAAAAAAATCATATCGACGCGACACGGAAACAGAAACGTTCTTTTGGCCAACTCTTCGACCAGTCACCTTTTCTCCGTGGAAGTTACATAACCAGTTCCTCACAGCGGCGTTTACTGGTGAAAAAGTTCTGCTTTCTTTTTAATTTGTTGTAAATTTATGTATCTTAGACGTGCCATACAAATTCGGATTGCACCGCCAGAGCTAAAGCCACAAACTTGAAATCACCGGGGATTGTTCATGACCTCCTATTTGCCTTTTTGATTCTAGTGCCGTTGACATTTCTATAAGATCTTATCGAGATTGTGTTCGAAAATTCTTTCACAGTGAAAGTTTAACGTCCAACAGTTGAACCGCCTTTTAAAACTTAAATGCATTTCATCGATCAGTCGATCAGAGTGCAACGAACGATCACCCTTTTCTGCACTCAAGTGCGACGACCGAACACGAATCACGAACTCCTTGCCGACTGGTAAACCAGTTCTTTTTTTCTTTTACTCTAGTTGCTGTCTTTTTCATGTTTTATTTATGGCAGCAGTAAGACCAGGGGGCCGAAGGAAATAATTTCAATGGCATGACATTGTGACCAGGTTCCGATGACGAAAAAAATATACAAATTTTCGCGATAGCGACATTGACATTTGGAGAAGCTTTTTTTATTTGATGGTATGACTAAGAGAAATTCATGCGATAAATATATAATATATAAAATATATTAATATATGAATATGTGGTTGTTGTAAGATGTGAGGCTTACTTTAACACACAACTAATTGCGCACAGTGTGGGTTTTAAATTGTAGCGAAATCACGTGTCATAGGGACATACCTACTTTTGATTGGTATTTTGCTGACAAACCCATAAGAATTTTTGTTTAGTTTCGTTTGTGGAAAAGCATTTGGAGTAGGAATTTTTTTACAAAACTTTCTATTAAAGCTTAAAAATGATCGCCAACCGCCATAATATTCGATATGATATTTTTAAGTTGAACGTAGCTGTAGTTCAACTTAACTATTCTGAACAGAAAGTCGAAAAATATCTCCATCTAGGGAATTGAATGGGTCAAAGAATGCATCCATCAATACCGCAATTAGCATTAAAAGCGACGCATGATTAGGATCCTCCCCATGTCGATCTTCCGCAATCGAATTCAAATCAGACACAAATTTTATACAGAAGGGCCCACTAAGAGGACATATACAACTCAAATGAAGCAATAAGTAACTTAAATAATATTCGAAGCAAGTTGTGGACACACCACAGAAAAAAAACCTTAAAATAGGCACTTGAAAGGTGGCCAAAGAAAAAGGCTGACAATAAAAAAAAAAAAAATTAATGGAAATATGTAACAAAGTCATATTGAAAATAGCTTGATGTAACCACTCAATAAACGTGGCACACTACCTTTTCATCGATTTTAAGGGACGAGCATTTATAGGGACGAGCTATAGAGAGCAAAGTCTAGTTTTGGCATCCCTGCCAAACAATGACAATGGAGAATGCACGCTACTCCATCAAGGTCGGCAAACAACTCACCGAAACCATTGATGCCAAAAAAAAGTATTTAGACAAGGCGATGCGCTATCATATGACTTCTTCCACATCGTTCTTGAAAGACTATAGGGCAAAGCTCAAAAGCCAACACCAGGGAGGGTCACGATCTGACATTGGCAGAATTGACAGAACCCAGCGTGATGTCAATGGCGCGTTTTTGAAAATTGAGACGGAGGTGGCAAAGATGGGTTTGGAGGTCAATGACGGCAAGATAAAGTATGTGGTGTCAACTAAAATGGACACCCAAAACCAGAGTCTCGGACAAGTCTCGACAGATATAACGCTAAGTTAGTTAGGGACCTTGTCTACCTAGGTTCCGTCATGAACTCAGAACACGACACCAGCCCTAAGATTAAACGGTGAATAGCTCTGGCCAATCACTGTTTCTTTGGGATAAGAATACAATTGAGTAGCAAAGCCCTCTCTTGAACAACTAAATTGGCCCTTTATAAGACCCTAATCATCTCATAGTTTAGCTGTATGGCGCAGGATGAGGTTACACTTGGAAAATTCATCGAGTAATTTTTTGTCCCATCTACATAGACGGTGAATTTAGGAGGAGCAGGACAGCAACTAACCCTACGGGCTGTATAGCGGTATTGACCTAGCCGAAAGAGTGATAGTCCAATGACTGGTTTTCATGTAGAGCAAGTGGACACGAATGCGACCGCGAATAAGGCGGCGCCCGCAAGTGGAATGGGCCACCTTAGGGTGCGACACTGGAGACAGCTGGCTAGAGATAGTGCTGGCTAAAGACGCTTGTTGGTTGAGGTCCAGAATAATACGGGACTATAGCGCCGTCTTAAGATTGAATTCTTGAACAGCGCTTGCTTATATGACAGACATTAAACTCGGATAGCATATTGCATAGCTGTAAGCTGTTTTCGATTCGATTGAAATTGTCCAAACAAAATGGAAAAAATATTTTTCGTTTTCAACCTCGAAAAAGTATGTTGCATGAGTAGTGCTTAGCGTGCTTAAAATAAAATACAACAAACTTTATCAATGGAATGATTTGGGTAAACCTAGCTTTTTTGCATTTTGAGCCGTCAATCTGTATTTATTTTTTGTTATATTTTTTCTTATATGCTACTTACTGAACTTTTTCGAAAATCATTTTAAGTCATTAACATTCCGTACCTATCTGTAAACTTTTCAATTTTAGTGATTAAAAACATTTAAACACATTTAGCTTGCGCTACATCAATAATCTGGCATCAGATCTTAATAGTGTAATTAGTGGACTCAAGTGGACTGCGATTACGTGAGACAAAAAACCAGGGTCCATCGTCCATTGGAAGCTTTTTATCGCTATTAACAAGACAAATTAGTGATGCACGATATGGAACGAACTATAATCGTAATCATCGCATTTTCTTATTAAAAATACCTCTTATAATAAATTTGAACTAAACAGTGATCAATACATCAAGATTTGTTCATACCCTTTACTTTTTAAGACCTAATCACTGAAACCAAACAAAGCAAACGACTTAAACAATCACCATAGAAGTCGCAACCAATTAAGATGTTTTACAGATAATTCGAAAGCAAATAGAACGCCTTATTCATTATTTCAACATGTACATAACTATATTTCGAAATACTACTGAAAGGCAAATAAATCACAATTCAACTGTAGTTAGCACGGGATTTATCACCCAAGATAATGGTATCTACCTAACGATATCTGAATGCAGTAAAAAAAATAAAAAATGGATAACAATATTGCATGTTTTGCATTTACATATTTATTAATACATAGTTAAGTTATTCAAATTTGTTTTCGTTTCTTTCTTATAGACGTTATGGTTATTTGTTTAGATGGCGTCCATCACAGACCTCAAGTATTCCAAAACTAATGTTGGTGGATGGACCTTAAAGTCTACATAGAGGAATATAATAACACAAGAATTCGTTTTAGCCGAAAAGTAAAAAATGTACTAGGTAAACATACATCAACTCTTTAAATGAAAATAAATATGTCATTGCTAGCATTGGGGTGTGCGTGTATAATTAATATAAACGTTCTTGCATTTAGCGATGTTCAAATAAGTTGCAAATAAGTTGTACAAACAGACAACAGATTTGTTCCTTCAAGTGCACGTGAAACTTTCTTTGAAGCTATTTCACATATCGGCTAAAATCGGTCATGTGAGCAGCTGTTTTAGTTGACGTTTATGGAAGGGTAGTCGACGAATCTAATCTAGAAACTCGTGGCTGAAGCTAAGATTAGGTACACTTGTCATTTTTCGTGGCAAATTTTGACATGCCGACGTCATTATGACGTAAACACTTGTCCCAAATGTATCACAACGTGTGATCCTGTCAAGCGTTTGGTCACGCTAGCTGCAGCTTACCTACTCTCACGCGACACACACGATTGATAATAGAAAGAGAGAATTCTTGTGCAGCATGTCAAAATTTACCACGAAAAATGACGCGGGTAATCTTAGCTTCAGTCACGAGTTCCTTGATTAGATTCGTCGACTAACCTTTCAAAAACGTCAACTGAAACAGATGCTCACATGACTGATTTCAGGCAATATATGCGAAATAACTTCCACAAAACTTTCACGTGCACTTGTAGGAACAATTCGCGTATGCTGCTGACGTATGGAAAATGACTTTCCCGACCTACCTAGTTGTTGCGTCTTATCCAGACCAATCTAAAGCTAGTATATCAACAAAAAATAACGAAATGACTTAAACTTCCTATAAAAAACAATCATCCCACTGAAATATTTTATTTCTTCACTGTTCCATCTGTAAGGAATTTTTTCTGATGATGGAATCCAATGTAGTGGCGGTTGATATGTTGTAATTGTTTTCGCAGGGAAAATTGTTTCTGTCGATAAACTAAAAGAGAGTTTACCTCAACGTAAAAGAACTCATTTTCATACTGTTCTGACTTTTTCGGTTACATATTACGTAGGTATGACTATAACTGAGGCCTTATTTAATTGTAGAGCTGACACTTTCTATTTTTTTCCAGAAATAAATTCCAGAGTCGAACGTAAAGCATACGTATAAGTTTACAGTCGACTTAATTTTCCAGCTCAAATAAAGATATTTAATCAATTACGAACTTTTACAAGTTTTTTTTTCTAAATCGCATATGACTTCCAATTAAGAGGATTCAATAGACAACATTATGTCAGATGTTGTGTCAAAATTTTCTGCAAAACAAATTTGTAAATCAAAAAACAAGTAAACGTGCACTTTATATACATAAGTCCGACAGCTTTTGACTTTCTTCTTCTCATTTTGATGAAGTACCTACCTACGTCAAATAAAATGTTTATTTTTTTAAAAATGATAGTTAACTTTCAATTAAAAATAAGAAATCATTGCAATATTTAAAATTTGGCACATAAAACAAGCCCAGTAGTCGTTTTAAATGAAGACAGGTTTATTGTTAAATATTGAATAAAAATTGTAAAGTTAATAGAAGGAATGATTCCAAAAGCATGTGTGAATTTAAATAACAGGCCCATACTCCCATAACTATCTTCACAAAATAATCAATCAAATTTAAATAGGTAATTACAGATTTACAAATTCTTTGAAGTTTTACATGGCATAAACTTACCTTTTTCCTCCTTTCCAACATGATAGATTTTTTTTCTGCTTCAATATATGCACCGCAAAGAAAACGCATAAAGCCAATTAGCTAGTTGCTTTAGCCCTGTAGAAAGCCGACATTCAAGCCACTTAGAAAGTTTAAAGGAATGGATAAACTATAAGGGCTTACTAAGTTTCAAATACATATGGGGCACGTACCTACAGAAAACAAGGTCAGCAATACAGACTTGTGATTAAAGGAAGAATCAGCCAAGAAGTTATAGCCTGACTGTCAACTTTAAAAACGTTACTTTGATTTAGGATAACAGCCCACAGAAGAGAATTACGACTTTATCAAAAAAAAAAAAGCGCTCTACGATCTTAATGAGAAGGAGTGTAATCTAATTTTAAGTTACAAATATACGACGTAAGATGGTTTCTGGCGACTTTAACGTCAAAACCAGAAAGGGTGTACACAGATGATACCTAACTCGCAAAGAATTGGACCACTATACTCTTATGACGCCGAAGCTATGTTATCGCAAGTGACCGAAAGAAATTTGACGAAACACATTCCCGCTCAGCAAGCACTTATCATTAAGGGCAGAGCATCAGTATACCAATTAGTAACTCTGGCACAGTGGCACCTCGTCCCCAGAAGTATCGAAACCGATGTACAATTGTACATCAACCCTCATGGCAACGGCCCAGAGTACGGAATAATATTGAGGAGGTGAAACTGCGTTGGCATTTTCCGAAGATCTATAAGAATGTAAGCTTCGAAATATTATGATAGATTCACCTTCACTTCAGTACTAAGGATTTGGAAAGAACTCTTTTGTTGTGTTGTTGTGGAGACCACCAACAATACGTTGTCAGGCAGTTTGATCCGTTTAACCTGGATTTCACATTTAATATTTATTTAAACACAAATAGTATCACAGCAAGGTTACAATTATATCTTATAAGAAGTGAAATGTTTAGTAAAACCATTGTTGAGTGCTTCGTGTGCTTTCACATTGGGAAACAAAATAATATAATTATATTTTAGTATATCATAAGAAAATTAGATACATTTATATAAACATAAAATACCTAAAAGTTATTTTTACTTTAAGATCATTAATTATTATCATTGGCCAAGTATTTAAAAAGAATTGTTCTGAATTCACTTGCGTTTACGATTCTCCTGATTGCTACGGGTAATGATTTCCATGAGAGAGTGGCGTGGACGAAAAATGTGCGTTCAGATTGTAAGGAATTAGACCTAGGCAAAATTAAACAGCTGTTCTCTGTGAGCTGGTAATTCCGTTCAGTAGAACTAGCGACCTGAATAAAATCAAATTATCAAAGCTTAGACCTTAGATATGTTTTGAGTATACAATACAATACATTTAATTTGTGCCGACTGTTGTAGTCATCTTTGCAAGATACTTCGCAACCGGAGACCATTGTAAACCTTTCCAGTCGTGACTGCCTCATGGTCGTTCCAAGTCAGATTCTCATCAAAAACTAAGCCCAAATTTCTAGTTGTATGGACGTATTCTATAGTGGATTGTCCTTATTTAATTGGCGGAAGGGTTTTTGCATATCCAATTTCTTTCTTTTTACGCCCACTGCTGAAAAGTCTCCAACCTCCAAGTATTTATTGAGGTTTTGAATAGCTCCATTAATACTACCCATCGAGCAGCACAAATACATTTGGACATTGTCGGCAAATAAATGTAGGTACATTACAATATTTTATGATTTGAGGAAGTTCATTGACATATAAAGAGAACCACCACTGCCCTAGGATGGAACCTTGTGGCACCCGTGCTGCACCGTGGTGGTGGTCCACCGTATCGACGAAGATAGTTAAAATGTTTACTTGCCCGAACTAGACCAAGTGAGGAAAACGAGTCCAAAAAGGCTGCTGGAAAGGATGTCCTGTTGGCCAATCTTGTCAGAGCATAAGAGATAACTGAACCCATGCATAATTGCACTTCCCCCAATTGTCTGCAAAGTTTGATTTAGCGAAAGGATGCACAATAAATTAAGCCTCAGGCTCGAACCACACAACAAAGGAAACACTTTAAATTCCGCTTACCACAGTATAAGTTTACTGAATTTGGCGTTACAAGTGCATATCTGCGATTTAGTGTGAATGCCTAAGACCTGATCGACAAAATAATATCGATGCGGTTTAAGACTAGGAAAATCAACTATCACATCTACTAAATATTGTTAAAACAATGAATTAAAACAAATATACCTCTCTATATATATATATAGGAAAAACGACCACAGTTAATGTGCCACTTCTTTTACATCATTCTTGAAGCAGCTGTACGAAACTCACAAATCAACGTGAAGTTAAAAAAAATGTAACTGCTTTTATGTGCCGATAGTAAAAAAAGGCTGCGATTGAGTAAGGACTGTTAACGCCACGGACTTGCACAAAATACTACAAAAGGAAAAGACTAATATATATTTTCGAATACGACTTTCAAAGTCGGCCTTCCCAACCATCACAAGCAAACTTTCCATCGATACCTGTGATCCTGTGACCATTTTCTCGAAACAATACCCATAGTTCTTATCTTCTTGATAACAATAACGATCACACATAAAAATAACAATTAAATACCAATATCACCAACGGAAACTTCTGCAAATGAGAGACAAAACACTCAATCATCCTTGTTGATTCTTTTCGCCTACGTAATCAATTTGCAGCAGTGAGCTGCGTAAAAACAAAAGAGAGCGTCCCTAATCAGTATTCAGTAGCTCTGGCTATGCCCCAGTGCTTATCATAGGCTATGAATATACTTTAATTATTTCGACTTAACTTCACTATCTACTACACCAGAACACACCCACAAACGTTCGCATTTATACGTGCGAAAAACAACAATCTCAATCTGCGGTGTAGTTACGTAAATGAAAAGCGCTTAAGAAAAGTTCCGCCTTCTAAATTTCCACATACGTAAGCCATAGATGTACCTCTATGACCTTGGGTGCTACGTTTATACATACCTTATAGTCTACATAGCATTCTCCATTCAAGTTTGTTGGGCTAAAAGTATCACGTACTATATGCGATTTTTTAGGAACTAACTTGCATAAATGCCGAAGAGCATAATAATATGACTGTTCTTTGTGTGTGTGTGTTATTTTGACTGGAAGTTACGTAGTCAACTTAAAGCTCTTCTAATGGATATCCATTCCTTAGGTGTTCCTTTGCATTAAAACAGCACACCGACACGTGATTCTCCAATGACGCATGACATAATTTCGTGAAAAATCAAACTAAATCGTCTTCCTTGCTTTTGTATGTACCTACCTATCTCTGAAAATAGCCAAGAACTAAACACACACAATAAAATTTTTTCTATTCAAGGTTTCCTTAGCCAAAGTCAAGTCGAAATATTGAACTTTGGAACATTTGACATTGTGCTGTGTGAATGAAGGCAGAATCAACTTAAAATCGGCTACATAAACAAGATTCTGGATTTATTTATGTAAATGATGTGTTTTTTTGATTTATTTTAAGCGCCCCAAATAGCAGTTTAAATGACAATCTTATATAATACATTCGAACTCGTAAAATACGATATTAAAACGGTTAAAATCAGTGACGACTTAGTGGGTTTATTTTTATCTTTGAAAATAGGTAGGTGTAGAAATAGTAACACATGTGACAAGGTTGTATGGCAAAGTGGACGCGTAGTTTGCGTAAACATCTTACTACTCCTGTTTCAGGTTCAGATAAGGTTCTGTTCTGACGATAGTGATGAAGCTGATTTGGGAGGAATTGTTTTGGCGAACGTCGAACGTATTTATTATGTAAATACATATATTTGCCATTGTGGTATGTTTACACGTGCCAATAAGAAAAACATCAACAGAGTCCCAAAACGTGCTTGTATAAATAACCTGTTAAAATGTTGTCGTAGGTCTTGCTTTGTTGAAGATTGTACCGAAAGTGCGTTAAATTTAGCAGTTATGGGTGGAAATAAAAGGCAATGGCAGAATTTGGGAATACTTTCACTTAAATTTTAGATACATATTTTGCAGATGAATGAATGTCACTCAAAGCTGCAACTGTAGGCCTGGGGGTCAATTCTCGTTCTGTGAAAAAGTGAAACGAAAATGTTTTCACCGCAGTTTCGATTCTCGTTCTATCAAAAGATGAAACCAAATATCAACATTTTTCATATGAATAATTTCTTTACACGGTCCGGCCCCATTTGCAAGTGAATGTTTCTAGTGAGAATTGGAAAATTGAGAACCTAACAACTCAGTGTGCGATATTGAATTCACCACAGCTTTTTCAGAGCGAGAATCGCATTTTAGTACAAAATGAACCGAAAAAATTAAAGCAATGCGTGAAACCGAATGTGAAAACGATTCACTCTTTCACAGAATGAGAATTGACCCCCTGGGGTGGCTTGAGGGATATTTTTTGAAGGCGTGTATCATTCGAAAAAGGTTGAATATCGTATAGACTTCACGCTGAATTCCAGAAATAGGGTTCATGATATTTGAAGTTCGTTCGATAAAGATTGGATGGAAAGAAGGGAGACCGATATTAGGTCGTGTATCATTTTGCGACAATTTTCTTAACTTTCTGACAATTACTATGAAAGAGAAACTCACAACAGTGGATCGAGACCCACAGCCTAAACGGCTGCCCGGATTTCGTTCAAACGTCGGATTTGATGGAGTTTGGGGGCATACTACAGTTCGGAGCCGTTTTTGTTTTGCAGTTTGATAAGAAATGGAGGCTAACCTCTAATTTTAAGACACTTCTTAAGTAAACTTAACATTCGAAGAAGCCTACAGTTGGAAGTGACCAAGGGCCTTAACCTACCTACAAGTCCCTAGGTCGGTTCCAAAATAATGGCAAAGTGGTTCAGGGGATTGAAATCTTCCCGCTCGCTGAACCTAAGACCTTTCGCTCGGTAATACACCGATCAGTACCACCACCGAGCCAATGCGACCTCCCAACAACAAATACTGGATCAAATATCGAACGAAAACTCTTTTTCTCAATACGTTTGATGCGGCTTTAACACGCTTCAGAAAAATTCCATGCTTCTGCACCGTTACCGTATACCAGAACTGGGCTGGTTAGGATCTTGTTCAACATCTCCTTTTGCGAGTCATACCAGGTTCGACGAACGAAAAATGAAATTTGCACCTTAAATTATGAATGTATTTTCTTAAACAAAGTTTGCTTTGACTGAGTTCGTTTTTAGCCGTCATTATTGTACTGTCACAATTACTAAATATATATTTTCTTAAGCCATAACAAAAATTTCGATTCGCCTGTCCTTTCATTTGCAGGTCTAACCATCAAATAATACAAAAAATATTGTCGGATCAAATGAAAAAGCTAAGTTTAAAAAAAGAATTTAAATCACTTGTGACAATTTGATACGACTCGTTTTTGGTCTACGTGATGTCTGATTTATGTGCCTTTAAAATTAGTAGCCAATATAGAAAAATCGCGTTGACAATTTTATTCACTAGTTAATTATGATATTTAGCTACGCCGTTCAAGCACAAATTAACACTTAAATACGCCGTCGTTTGTAAAATTGTTAGCGTGATTTTATTTAACACAATCCTCAAGCTGATTTGTTAGAATTTATTTAAGCGCATAGAAAATGTGTTATCAAACAGACTTTATAATGTTGCGACCATTTGGGATACAGCAAAACAAATTTAAGAATGACACTCTGGCCGTATTTTACGCACGCTGGCGAATAGAAGTGTAGAGAAAAAGAAATTCAACTCTTGGAACATCCGCAAGCTGTTGATGGGATTGAAATGTTAAGCTTCTTCAATTTTAGTTGTTTTGTTCTTGAAATGTATAATTAGATTTTGTCTTCACCAAGCTCAATCTAATAATAAGTTATGGAAACATTTTGAAAACGACAATTTAACATATTCGACCATTTTCTAAAGTCTAAGCAATTTCGCAAGTACATACGAATTGGACAAAATATTGTTTTACGAGCTGTTAAATTTAAAACTAAATGATTTCCCAATCAATTATTACTGTCCCATGCCGCTCGCTATTAAAGGTATAAGCGTCTCACACTGTCACATATTCATCAATATGAAAAAAAAATAAGTCACCAGTCACCACCAGGGCACCAGCATCTTCATAGATGCATGTCATTAATGACACTTCATGAGTTATGAGATTTGTGGATTCTCATTGCCCTAAATGGGGCAATTTTAGTTAGTTTTATATACATATACAGTATCCAAGCTCGTTAAAGTCCGAATAAACGAATTTTCCGAATTAATGGGAGAATTTTTGTATGCACTAAAACGCGTTCCCATTGATGAAAAATTGCAAGGACTTAAACCGAAATTATTTATTTTATTCATTTAATTCATTTTTGTAACCAAAAATTGCCGGGAAATTGCCCAGACTCCCAAATTTTGTATGATTTTTTCAGACTTCTACATTATTTGATATCTTTTTGGTACCTATATGTGTTCAATCAATAATTAATTTCAATTTAATAATACATTTAATTTAATCTATATAGGTATATAAAAGAAAGTGTCCGAAGCGATGTTATCCCATAACTCGACATTGGCCGAACCGAAATGCTATCTATAGTCGTCATTTGTGCCACTTATATGCGATTAATGATTTGTCATACAAAAGACGGCTATATCCGTCTGAAAGCTATATCTGGGCCCTATTCCACAAAACAATTTATCAACTTTTCACTTTGTATTTTGCAAATTTTTCGTCAATTTGCAAAACTTTCTGTTCCTCAAAACTATAAAATTTAAAAATTGTCAAGTTGAAATTGAAAGTGTATTTTGCAAAGTATTTGAAATTTTTATATTTTCTTTGCAGTTTCTGTTCCACGTACGTTCTCTTGTGCAAAGTGCAAAGTAAATATTAAAAAGTGTAATTTGCAAAGATTTTGCAAATAATTATGCTGTTTCGTTCCACAAAAACCTTACACTCTATTTTTGCAAAGCAAATTTTGATAAATTTGTCAAAAGTTTGCAAGGTAAACGATCGCCTTACAAATTCATATTGTTATAACTAGTGAAGCTTTCAAAATGTTAAGACGTGAGTTTTTGTTCTACGATAGTGAAGACGCGGTTGTAACAAGAAATTATAGAGACCGAATTAATTTTTCGGGACTACAAAACTTTAATTTTAAATAGTGCTTTCGTTTCAATCAAATTCATGTTGACTTCCTTTTGAACGAATTTGGAGAAAAATTAGAGCACAATACACAGCGCAATCATGCTCTTTCGGATGAAAATCAACTGCTACTGTGCTGGCATTGGCTCGGAAATGGTTGCCAGTACCATGGTGTTGCAGCTATGTATGGTGTTGCAAAATCAACAGTTTGCAGAACCATCCATAGAGTTGTCGACGTTATAATAGACGCTTTGTTTCAAAATATAGTGCGGTGGCCCGATGACGTCAGTGGTATTGCTGAAAAGTTGTGATGATGATAATATGATATGATATAATATTATGATGATTATGATGATATGCGGGCCAGACTACACATTTTACAGTGTAAAGAAAAGTTGGTCGGGCAGCGTTCACGACTCAAGGGTGTTACTGAATGCGGCTTTAAGTCAAAGATTTGACAATGGATGGAGACCATTTCCGGATGTTGTTGTTTTGGGTGATAGTGGTTACGGACTGAAAAACTGGTTGATACCACCATTACGCCGAAATCGCGATAACCCTGCTGAAGAGGCTTTTAATCGTTGCCACAAAAAAACACGGCGCATAATTGAAAATAGTTTTGGCATTCTTAAAGAAAGATTCCCGTGTCTAAATTATTTGCAAATAAAATATTATTTTTTCTTTGATCAATTTTAACACTGCAAGTTTTTTCTCAATTTTTATTTTGCAACTTTCGTTCGGGTGGGAAATCACAAAAAGTGCAAAATGAAAAGACACGTCTTCTTCTTAGGCTGGTCGAAATCCAAGAGACCAATCTTTTTTTAACGGAAATTACAAAAAAAAATGAACGATATGACACTTGACGACTGTCAGAGCGCCATCTCTATGTAAGATTACACGTGTACAAGTAATAAAGATTGATACCTAACTAAAAAACTTCTATTTAGCAATGCAAAGTGAAAATTAATATGATAGAAATGCAAAGATGATTAAATGCTTTGTGGAACACTTTGCACACTCACTTTGCAGGAGATCGCAAAGACTTTGCAGGAGCGCAAAGTCTTTGCAAAAATTTTCTATTGCAAAGTGAGATTTGCAAAGAATATTGTGGAACAGAAACACTTGTCACTTTGCCAAAAAATTTAATTTGCAAAATGTAAAGTGCAAAGTATATAAATTGTTTTGTGGAATAGGGCCCTGATGGGAAGTTACTGTCCATTTTTAAGACTGTTCTTTCTTTGTGTTGTTTATCCCTGATTCTGCATTCAAAATGCCTAAATAGAGTATCTACTTCCTAAATTCTATACGTGTTAATTTTTAAATTTTATTTTTAACCGAAAAGTTGTCAAAAAACACACTTTTTTCCGACAGGCATTAGTTCAATTCAAGAATATGACGGCTTAATGCAGTCATTCCAACTTCAAGTTTAGATTTCTGTTGTACATAGCGGATTTCCCATTTTAAATAAGGTAACACATTCGAACAAAACTTTAACGTGAAAAGTGTTGCCACATTATATAATAATAATAATAGTGTGAACTAGAAAAATTATTAGGTGGGACAAAAAACTCAAACGACGGTAATAGCCGTCATTTGCTTTTATTAGCCTTATAATGGCTATAGCCGTAACAAGCGCGAAAGTGCTAAGCACGTGCAAAAATGTTATAGGTATAATGTACATAAAATTTAGATATAAACAAAATCACGTGACGACCCATCATAAGCAACGGCAAGCAATTATAACTTGTTGGAGTAATTATTTAGGTTAAACTGCATTCTATCTATTCTGCAGGCTATCATTTCAATAGGGTTATTATCGCTAGGCTAAGAGATCAATAATTACTTCTGTCTTACTAGTGTCTAAAATCTGATTGCAATAAAGCTGGAGCTGCACGAAATGTCAAATATTTGATATGGGTACACGAATTCAATCTTCCAAGCATAAGAAGTTGGAGTTGGCAAATTTTTAAAAGTATCTAATAGAGATGCCACGAATATTTGGCAACTATTCGGTATTCGGCTATTCGGCCACATTTTCCACAATTTTTCACTATTCGGTTTCGGTATAATCGGCGCTCCGGCCACGAGCCTCGCCGAATATTCGGTATACGGTAACACGCCGAATAACACTATTCGTGGCATCTCTAGTATCTAATAATGAAGACCTATTGGAGAAAGTTACACCCCATTCTTAAATGTCAAATATACAGACGCCAAGTGTCAAGAGTGGAAACAAATTACCGAAACTTTTCGTAAATGGAGCGTTTTGTGAGATTTTTTTAAATTATAAGTTCGTCAGCTTCCACGAAATCCACATAAATGGAGTAAAAAAGCTTGCGTTCTCTCATAACAATTTCTACTTTAACTGACAAAAAACTGTAGTGTAATCGATCTAGTCAAATCTAAATTGAGTCAGATCAGGTCAGCCAGATTTAAGACTTACTAAACTTGAACGTCCGCAAAGAATCCTGGGGATCAGTTTTCGTTCTGTGAAAAAGTGAAACGAAAATGTTTTCACCCCTTCACTGCAACTTCGATTCTCGTTCTACGAAAATGTGAAACCAAACTTCAAAAATGTTTATATAAAGATTTTTTTTCATGCTCTCATTTGCCAGTGCATGTTTTTAGTGCGAGTTTGAAAATTGAGAACCTAATTGCATACAAAACAGTTGACAACGTGCGATATTCACCAACCACCACGATAGTTTCACTTATTGAGCGAGAATTGCTTTTTAGTACCGAGTGAATCGCAAAAATTAAAGCAATGTTTGAAAGGGAACGTGAAAACGATTTATTCGATTCACTCTTTCACAGAACCAGAATTGACCCCTGGGCCCATCTTCTGTACCCAATTACCACCTTCATATATTTATTTAAAAAACATATAAATTGAAAACAATTTTCCTATGTTACAGAAATTGGCGCCTGGTTCACTGGTTCTTAATTTGACGTTTGAAAGGAAACAAAATTCGATAGTTGTCCACGTCAATATTTAATATGTACCTAGTTGGTTTTTATTTCAAAAGCATTATACACATTTTAACAGCTTTTGACACTTTACGCTTACGCAGATCTGTGTTCTTTTGATTGTTTTGGTTTTTATTGCTGTTTGCGCATCAGTTCAGCTGATCAAGCTATGTGATCACGAAAACTACGTTCGCAGCTATGTCAATTGCTTACGTTAATGGGTATGACAACTTATTGAGCTGGATTGAAGTGAAGAGAGGCGATAACTTTTCTACTGAGTTGTTCCTATAGCATGTACAGTTCAATGTAAACTGACAAGTTCTTAAAACCAAAAAATGAGTCGCAATCGCAAGGTTAGGCCAAAGACCGAATCGACCGATAACATGCCCAGAAAGTATTTACTTGCAAACTCGCAATCGTTGCTGCTGGAACTGGAACCTGGAAGATAAGGTGAAACACTTATTTGTAATTTCAATATTATATTTACATAAATGAGAAACGCGATGGGCAGCAAGCGACATAAGCCGAGGCTTAATTCCATATGATAAAGTACGAACTTAAAAAAAAAAGCAAGAATGCGGCAAGGCAAAGCAAAAAGAACTTCTCCGCAGTCGGTAGGATTCGAACCTACGCTCCCAGAGGGAATCTGATTTCTAGTCAGACGCCTTAACCGCTCGGCCACGACTGCATGTCAACTTCTTTGACAAATTGAGTATTTAACAGCATTGTAGATTTATACAGGGTTCGCAGTTACCCGACGTGTATTAACTAACATAGCCAAGCTAATCGTATGTGTCATAGACACACGTGTAGTGAATGTTTATCACAATGTGACACTACATTTTCAGTCCTGAAGGATGCACAGTAAAGTTAAAATGATGACCTTGAACCGACATTTTGACCCTCAACCGCGGAAAAGTATGTACATACACAGGTGTTTGAATGTCCATGTTATATGACCAGACCGATTACCTACTCACGATGCAAACACTGAAATACAATTAGCATGAACACAATGTGGTAATTTCTCACATAACATAAACAATTCCATTGCAATAAAAAGGACGTAAATGGCATTGTACTTACTCTGTTGCTATTTGCCAAGAGCCGAAATTAAATCGCTTTCTCCTTAAAGTGCCACTAAAGCCAAACGCAATAACACCATCGAGAAACACAAACAAAACACAGAACTTGCGACACACAGACACAATAGGAATACTAAAAACTATTTTTTACGATTTGTTTGCTTCCTCTGTTTCCGCGAATGCCATTCAAACCAACACAAACAAAACTGTCTAGTCTCCCTTTTCAATGACAGAAACTTCACGGCCAATGATGAAAAATGTTATTTATACATACTTATTTGTGGGGTAGGAGCTAGGAGGTATAGAAGTGTAGATAAGTAAACACATAAATAAATGTGAGAGATGCAATTGCAAAAGACGAAACGACCGAATCGAAGATGTCATCGACAGAAAACACGTGCGAACAACGACTAAAACCAAAAATATACTGAGGTAAGGAAGAACAATAATTATAATGAAACGCAAAGGATATGTAAAGGGAATATGCTGACACCCAGGTGCACACTTTCTAAAACGTATCAACAGAACGCAATCCCAAACGATACTACATTTCGTTTTCATACAGACTTACAGAATATAGAAAATACAAAACACGAATGCAAACCAAAGTCGAAATCGAAAGTCCTTTTTGTCGGCATTTAGTATTTATTATCCTCCGGCTTTTTTCAACCACTTGTTTGGGAAATTTACTGCATCGATAATAGGGAAAATTCAAACGCATATATTGGTTGTAAGACTAGGTAGACATTTGTAGGGTTTTTGTGCAGTTGATTTAAGTCTACGATTAAGGGCGAGTGCATAATATTCAACGACTACCTCTTATATAGATGTCGCTGAACACACTTAGGCCCGTTTTATTCGAGTGAATAAAATGGGCCTTAGAACTTTTATGTTGTGCTATTTTCTTTCAGCAGCCGAAATTCAAAGACTATATCGGACGTTTTGTAAATGGCATAGTGCAGTTTCTGAACATTATTAGCCCTATTTTTAAACAGAGCGTAGAGAATCTACTTATCTTTACACACTCAATTTTTTGTAGTATGAAACTCATAATTCCGTATACGAGATGCAAATCCGCATGGAAAACACAGAAGAGTAACATTTGAAGAGAAATTCTCGTACCTTGCGGATTTCGAGAATTGCAAATTTCAGTTTTTCGCATTGCATCGGAAATTTTGACAGATAAACTAGGTATGTGAGAATTTTCAAGAATTGGGGTCCTGCTTCTATTTTTATTAAGGTTCCGTACCAAAGGTGAAAACCGGAACCTTATTAGATTCGCCATTGTCCGTCTGTCCGAACCCACTAGACCAGTGTTTTTCAAACTTTTTGAGTACGCGGCCCCTTTCTTAAGAAGCAAATTTTTGCCGACCCCCCCACATTATAATGTGTTAGCTATTTAAAAACCTTTTACACTGAAGCCTTTCCAAACCCGGTTTAATTACACAAAATCTAATACGTGATGAAATTTTTTCCCGTATTGTCAAAAATAAAAAATAAAAAAAATTTTGCTGTTGTTGAGAATCTTATTTTGCCTGCGTCCTTGGATATGGTTGAAATTATTTTGGGTAAACAGGAGGCAGATGAGCTTAAAAATATACCACTTTCTGATAATACAATTGAGCGGAGAAAAAGTTTTGCATAGTAATTAATCGAAAAATTAAAGAAGAGTCCACACTTTGCGTTGCAACTAGATGAATCTAGTGATTTTGCAGACTGTGCACAGTTTGTGGCATTTGTTCATTTTGAAGAAGAAGAAAACATTGAAGAAGAAATTTTATTTTGCGAAGCTCTTCCTGATAATACTACTGGCCAGTGTTTGTACGAAGGCTGTCGCGACTACGAGATTGATTGGACGATGTTGTTTTGCTATTTGTAGCGATGGTGGTAATGCTTTGTGAACTCTATTAAAAGCAAGACCTTGCTAAGTCGGCTGTTTAGGATCTAATGCGATGAATGGGTTCACTCCATCAAAATCTCCTTTATCACACAGAGGTCAGATGGCTGTCAAAAGGAAAGGTATTGACACGAGTTCTGGAATTAAAAGCTGAATTAATGATGTTCTTATACAAGTTCCAAAATTGGGAAATTCGTATAATTTTTCTGACCCCACCTGGCTTTTAAACTTATCATTTCTCGCTGATCTTTTTTAACCACTTAAACATATTTAATAAAGGACTCCAAGGAAGGGATGAAACCATTATAACTGCAAAAGACAAAATCAGAGGATTCAACGCAAAACTTCCTTTGCGGTCAGACTTTTTACAACAAAAAAAAAATCGATTATCATCAGATGAATCGATTTCAGGAAGCTCTCATATTCGTCTTATGGTACAGAGTTTACATAACTTAGAGAAGAGATTGTTAAGCTACTTTCCAGAACTGGATTCTGAATGTTGAAATGAACAAAGATAATTATTAAATCTATTTTTGACTATGTATGTCAGTCAAACTCGCCGATCTACCATCGTTAAAGATGAAAGAAAACCTTATGGTTTTAGCCGCAGATGGCATGCTAAGAATGAAATTATATTTAGAAACTATTGATATTTTCTGGATAAAGAGAAGAGAAGAGTATCCTGAGCTGAGATAAATAGGAGAGGATTGTATCCTGAGCTGGTAAACGAGGCTTTGAGGTTGTTACTGACATTCGCCACTTCATACCCGTGTGAAGTCACATTCTCTTCCATGTTTGACATTACATAATACTAAGAAGAGAAACAGGCTAAATTTGGAAATTGATTTAATCTTACAAGATAGTGTCAAAGATTAATCCAACATTTCAACGTTTATTAAAAAACAAACAGGCACATGTCGCACGAAAAAAGTTTGTGTTTTATACTATTTTTTTAGCACAGGACTTTTGTTTATTAATCTTACCGGCTTTCAACCGCGACCACTTTTGTGCCTAGGTCTATCTCAGAAACTAATTGACGTAAAAGGCTGAAATTTGCACACCAGCATCTGGTATAACCTCTAGTTATAAAATTCCTCGATTAGATTGATCTTACTGTCACAGAACATTAGAAGAAATTGCCGTTTAGCTATCAAAAGTGAATGACATAACAAGACATGAATGCAAGAAATATTAAGATCACGAGAATTGATTTACATTTTTGTATGTTTTCTTAGAATTGGCAGACTAAGTACGAATTAACTTGATTGTCTAGGCTCTAGGATAATGACTTAATTAGTACCTACGTGAGACGTTCGGAATTGCAGTTTTGTAAATCAGACAACAGTCTTATAACATATGCAGCCCTTTTGATTAGTCTTGACTTTTTGAGTTTTTTTTTTTTTTTTTTGTGTAAAATCAACATGGGGACTAATTTTTACCAAACATTTTATTTAAAAAAATAAACTTAATATAGTAAGGCGTTCGGTATTCGAATTATTATTCCATTAACATTGCTAAGCCTTTAGTGTCGACACAAGTAAATTGAGTACTTAGTCAAAGACTTCTTGACTAGATTTGCCATTTATTTAAATCGATTAGATTGTATGTACATTAACATTACATATATCAAACTACTTCCTTAAAAAAATTTAGTCGGTCAACTGCACTGAATAGTGTACCTACTAGTAGTTGCTCCATTTTCTGCTATATTTGCATCCAGTAAATAATATCTACTATTTGTGTCAGTCCTTCAGTAATTTCTCAAAATTTGGATAAAGTGTGTGCTTTACGTTCGTAAAGCGGTATTAGGCCAATTTGTCTTTAGTCACTTTACACTGTAAAGGGGAATAACTTCACCTACCTAAAGTTAAAAATAGTTTTACCTTTTTTTTCATTTATGAATAACTGAAGAGTAAATTTGAGCGATGTGTCAAATATGTACGGGAGGCATACTTTTCACGTGCAATGCCCCCGCTTGGGGCCACTGTTTAAAGAATGGGCACTATGCAAAGTTTCTTTTAATGCATGTGAAACATGAATATAAGCAATGTGTTCAGACTGCTCCGCTGTTGGTTTTTAGTGCATTAAATTTTCACTCATTCGTAGCAGTGGGACGGCGACTGTTAGGTAGGTATTTACTTAATGGAACTGCCAGCAGTAAGCTGCACACTTAAATTTGTATGCTCCCAAACTGATCTCATCAACAAGCTACAAATTTTCGCCATCAACCCGATCAAACTATATTTTCCAACAACAACAGCAAAAAGAAACCTTAAAACACGATCGGTTTTTTTATATAATACTTGAAAAAAGTATAGACAATAAAAACGAATAGGTACTCGTCTGTATCTACCCTACAAACAAAAAAATCAATTCCATTAGTATAGGGGTCACCAAACCATCCCATTCGCATTCAACCGAATCACAAAACCGTAAGTAATTGGAGGAGAGAGCTGCAAACATTACGCTTGTGCCCTTTTGCAAAATCCCATTTTTTCCTTCTTTTTACGCATTTTTGATAAAAAAAAAACTACCCATATCCCATAATAAAGGGGACATTTTCCAATGCCCTACCAACCAACACCTATAGCTTGCGTAATATTTTGCAATAGATTTCGTGACTCAGTGGTTTCATTGCCCATTGGGACATTTGAAAATATGACAGTTCGATTGGGAATTGATAAATTATAGTTGTGGATGAAACTACGGAAAAAAGTACAATCCCAAAACAACAAATCTAGGTGAATGACCTATTAAAAATTGCTTCTCAGGAGACTTGTTTTTTTCCTTTGTTGTTAACCCGCAGACAATTCCATTTTTACCTGAGATTCAAGATGTAGATGCACCCTTGTGTTATTTTCCTTTTGTTGACAGAACAGGACCAAGATTCATTAAAGATCAAGGCGAATACGAAGAAACAATGAAAATGAACGGCAGCGGACGGAAATTCCCATGCGTTGAATGTTGATGGCTGTAATAATTGTAATGCTGTTCTCGATATTCAAGTTAAAAAAAAAAAAAAAACGACACGAAAGGAGGGTAATCGGATATACGGTAAAACAAAAATGTTAAATAAGCGAATTGGATCTGAAGCGAATGTGATGATTGGGCGCAAGACAAAAAGGTGCCAACTTTAGATTTGCTTATAGGAGGAAGAATTTTGAGAGCAAAACTGTGAATTGCTTAGAAAATTCTCTGAAGACACATTTTTAGTTATGACTTATGAGTTATGACATCAAGAATGTCAACAAAAATGTTCATCACATCAATACAGACACACATTATGTACTATATAGGTTCGTTCGGGTAGTTTTTTGCAAAAGTAAAATT